>CM048818.1:26708311-29703311 GCA_026586065.1 Dioscorea zingiberensis
TGAAAAATGCTCCAATATCAAAGTCCTCTTCATTTAGTGGTATCGCTCCCTTGCGTCAAACAAGTGGTATCAGGTTCGAGCCTTTACTCGCACAAGATAGCATTTAGGTCTCCTTTTAAGAGGTGGGTTTTGTTCTGGGACAATCTTGTGTTCAAATCCCCCTCCGTGCGAGATGAGTCTATGGGTGTTTCGTACAACACGTGAACCTTTGGATGTTCTGTGTAGCTATGCATGTCTTTAAAATCTTACGAGACACTTGTTGTCTATTTTCCACAAAAAGAAAATGTTATTTTTTTTGTGTCTTTTCTGTGAAAGTTGTTTATGTATTATTTTTTATTCATAACATTTTAACTTTAAATTGATATTTCGGTGCATAGTTGATAGTTCCCGAAGAAAAAAACACAAAAGAGGCACATCCTTTTGATGAGATACGCAATGCTTCCCGATTTTCACTTCATGTCGAATAGTTTATGTATCTCTATATGGTGTTCCATAAACTTTAAAGTTCTTATCAACTTATTTAAATACATAAATTTAAAGTAATAATTTATAAAATAATTTTACATATTATTTTTATTAATTTATACTATTATAAGAATTGTATAATTACAAAAACAATAACAAATTCAAATGTTTTTATTGTGAGCCTTCCATAAATAGATAATTTTCGATCTTTAAAAGACATGTTATATATAATTTCTTTCACACTTAGGGCGGGTGGTCTTTTGTATTTCAAATGATAATGTAAGTGAAATTACATATAAGTTGAATTACTGTATTTTGACTTACTATAAAATTGTTTGGTGCGACAATAACAACATACGCAAGTGAACAAACTTATATAGGCTTTAGAATGAAGACATATTTAGGGCAAGTGAAAGTTTTCTTTTTAACCAATGTTGAACTAAAACATTTTAAAGAGTTGTTGAATAGTTTGAAATCAACTTAAACTTCATAAAAGCCCACAATAAAGCCCAAAATGAGATGGGATTCCAACAATAAGTAGTGAGGCTACCCATCCAACTTTTATATATTTATATTTAAGTCTTTAATATAAAAAATTTAAAAACTTAAAAATTAAAAGAATAATAATATAAAAAGAATAAGACACAAATGATGGCAGTGATAACACTCAAACTTTTACTGAATTGGTTGTTGAATTATAGTTGTTCAAGGGAAAAACCCGGCTTTACACGCGGCATGACTCAAATAGCAGTAGGGCTCGGGGACCACCAAAACCCTCCTAACACCCTCGGGAAGGCATGCGGGGAATCTGCCGCGATCGCCTTGCAGAAAGGCGCGCGCGCCCCAAGGAGGAGACATCCCCTGTGCACAAGTGCGCGTGCCCGTATAGCTACCCAGTAGAGCAGGCTGGTGGGCCTTCCGACAAAAGCCTGGGCCAAAGGACAAAAAAGGCACCCCTGGCCATGGACCCTAAGGCTAACCCCTCAAGTATAAAGACATGATCCTTCTTCTAAGAAATGGAGGGAGGAATCACTCTCTTCTACCATCTCCTCCTCTTACACCGAAAAACCTCGATAGAACTAACTTGAGCATCGGAGGGCCTGGGGGGAAGAGCCCCTGGACTTCTTTGTTTTGCAGGAGAAAGCAGGCTACCCGGTGGGGGACCTCGACGTCTCCGAGTCATTGACGGCCACCGGTCATGGAAAGCTCGTATCCCAAACCTTCACTACCTCCGCAATACTTTTTCTTAAGTTGAACTCTTAACGAAAAATGGTCTTATCCGCCGTGACAGATTTCAGCATCAAAAGTTTTGCGCCTTCTGTGGGGACGCGAGTCAAAAGCACAGGAAAACTTCCGATGGGAAGAGGAAAGAAGAACGCAATAGAGGTACCCCCGATAGTGGAAACATAGAGGGCCACCATAGCCGCTAAACCTGTGAGCGCCCCTCCCGAGATCCACGGGGTCCTCCTCAGGGCCGGGGTCTCTGACGATCCCCTTTTAGAATCGCGCCCTTCGCTCCCTGAGGACAAATATTTTGGAAGATTCGCGGGCGCGCAACCCCACCTGGAGAAGACGAGTGCAAACAGAAAAGAGAGGGGGAGTGCATGCACAACACTACAAGTAAGTCCTTACACCCCAAACTCTCTAGTCAAATAAGTCATTCATTTCAAAGGGGAAAACCCCTAGTAATAGCAATACATGAAAAATAGGTGGAACTAGGATGGCGGAGGCGCTAGAAAACGCAAAGCGGCCTCCATTCTAGCGAAAAAGGGTCTACTTCGGGGTGCCCGCGTATAACCTCCCGACATGCCTGAAAGTCTCCCTCCACCCGACTATGGGCAGCAGCGACCTGCGCCTCGTGGGCTTTGGGGGATGATCGATACGCGCGCACCGCCAGACCCGCCACTTCCTGGAGATGAAGTCAATATTGCGCAGACTCCTTGTAGTCTTCAATCGCTCATTGTCGCACCTCCTCCAAAGCCGACGCTCACTCCCTCAATGCTCGGTCCAAATCAGACCGAGCCGCCAAGGCAATATCCCACGCCAGATTCAGTTGGGTTGTGACTCCAGCTTTCTCTCTGACTCCTTAGGACACCGCCTCTTCCAGGAACTATATGGCATGCTCCCTCCAAACCAGGTTAGCCCGAACCTCCGAGAGCTCAGCCTTGGCCCTCCTCAGGAGGACCTCTAAAAGTCCTGGACGTGCCCCAAAGCCATCCGACTCAGACATCTCATGGAGGCGGGCCTTCACAATGCATCTGAGAGCAACAGCCTATACCCGACAACAAAGACATGCTCATCAAATGGAGAAGGAGGCGAGATGGGAAAAGGACAAGCATACCTCAACTCCTATAAAACTCATTAGAGAGACAAGGTCCTCCTCGCTCAAGTGATCCATCCTCCCGAGCACAGGACCCTGCGCCAAGCAGAGCAACTCCTCGGTGGCAAAAGAGGGGTCACAAAGTGGGTCCCTCTCATCCTTGGAAGCCCCCACTTCACTTAGGCGAGGGGAGAGAGGTCCCTACCCCGCTAAGGCCGATGGTCCCGCTTCCTCCCCATGCGGGCCGCACAGTCCAAGCGATCGGCCAAAATGATGACCCCTCTAGGGGGCAACGAATGAGGCACCTGGCGAGGGAACGGGAACAATCGGGATTACGATATTGGGGAACCCTTCTTCCTCTGCACGACATTTTTTGGCTATTTCTCTTCGCCTTGCGAAGTCCATGCCACCAAGGGGAAAGGAAGTCCAAAACCCCGATAACGGGAAAGGGAGTATGCCTAAGGACACGACACTGCTTGCTCTTATTATAGGCAGAAGGGGTGGAAACCCGAGCGTAACGCCCGGCCGTCATCCCGACCTCGGGCATGCAGTGCACCGTGGCAGTAGCCAGAGACGGGCCCCACTCGGATACAAGGCCTAAGTGTGAAAGCAGATAATGCAAATTAAACAACTTAATTTATTCAAAATAAACAGAGTTCAGCGGGAAAAACAAATAACAAGGGTTCAAGTACCCTACAAATACCAGGCCCTAAGGGGACCTACAAGACATAATATCTCACTCAAAATAGAAAGATAGACAAGGTCCTCGGACCTCTGCAAATCACCCGACCCACGATCGGGCCAAATTTCCTCAGACCAGAGTCCTACTCGCCTCGGGATCTCGTAGCAGGAAGAAAAACAAGTGCATGAGCTTTGAATGGAAAGCTCGTGAAGTACTCATGTGGGTTCAAGAAAATATGATATCAAAAGACATGAATATCAAAAAGCAAACTAGGGGCACGCCCCTCAAAACAAGTCCTAGGAGTCTATCACAATAAGATAACAAGATCATGACTCCTAGCTAAGAGTTCCAACGGAAGCTTCTCAAACGTCTCCCCGTCACATTCATCAACCTGAGAAAAAAGCGACTATCCGATTAGCTACGGCCCTCGTGTCGTGGAAGTATGCGTCAGTAGCGCCACCTCTCTCTCATGTCGACATGGTCAGTGATCGACCACTGACCGGCGTGGACAACTGCAGTATCGATCCTCTGCATGGCAAAGCCGGGCACTGTGGGTGTCCCGTCCCTGAATGTCCGCAAAAAGGAGCTCACCTACTCCACTGAGTCCGGGACGAAGAACAGAACACATAGGGATTCCAACATCCCAAATCAATCACACATGCTAAAGAAAGATATCAACAAAAATCATAAAAGCATGTATGAAAACAAGGCAAAGTGTCACAATAACGACATGTCAATAAAATCTCCGAAGAGAGGAAACAAGGCAAGTGTACTTACAAGAACGGACATGGCAATAGCAAAAATCAAGAACACTCCGAAGAGTGGGGTAGTAGGCAGAAGTACTTACAGAAGTCGCTAAGCCTGGGGTTCCACGGAACCAACTCCCCTCGCATCTACTTCAATCCGGTGTGAACTACGTCCCGAAGAGCTCCTGGACAACGTTCCGACGTCTAGCGTCTCTTTGTGGTTGATCACAGTTCGCCCAGTGGCTCGTGCTCCGACAGTCCCGCCCTTCTGGGGAGAAAATCGGCCTTCACGGGTAGCGCCAGGGGCCTTCAAGAGTAAGCGGCTCCGCCTCCTTCTTATAAGGAGTTCATGGAGGGTGGCCGTTTGCAATCATGATCCCGTGAATACGAGCCGGATTGCCTCATTTCCATATCAGAAAGAATTTGAAAACACTCCCCATATATGGTCAGATGATTGTGGAGGCTTATATATCTCTTTTTCTCTCTGTTTTCTCATCTATATCCCTCTAACTTTGTCTTTCTTTATATATATAGTATATAAATATCTATATATAGTATAACAGAATGGGTTTTATGATAGAATAATAAAAATCAACTTTTGAATTCCTTCTCAAGGATGCACGTGCCCATGGAAATTAATATTTTATTGTTAATTTAAAAAAAAATCATATCTATTAAGTTAATCTTTGATCTTATGTTTTTGAATTCAAACCTTTGAACATTATAACCATAAACTCTCTCTTTATGTATAATCATTTTATCCTTATATATTATTATATATATATATATATATATATACACATACAATATGCTCATCTTAATTCATTCTTCAATTTATAATTAAGTCCTTCTTTTTATGAAAAGTTACATGTGTCCCTACTACAATTTGTGAGAGAGACACAATTATGTTTAAGTCATAGACTTTTCCTAAAATCACACTTAGGTCCTTGGCAGCCACAACTAATAAATTTGTAATTTAAATCATTTTCTCCCCTTTCCTTTCTAATTAAACCAAATCATTTCCAACTTAGGATATTTCCGAATTAATTAAAGCAATCAATTTAGCCTCACTTACTTAATAACATTTAGAGAATTTTCCAAATTAAATTCAATCAATGATCATTCATTTCCAAACTTTGGGAACTTCCATAACTAAGTCATTTATCTTGTATTCAAACAAATTTCATTCCATGAAATTTGTTCATTCCTTTCAAATTCCCAAATCACCCATAATTACTAAAATGCCCCTGGTGATTTCAAATAATTCCAATGAAGGAGTTAATTAATTAAATCCATTTCTTTCATTCTAGCTATGAGAGACAATTTAAAGGGCAAATAGAAGACTTTTATTTTCAATTATACCCAACCTTGGGGACTTTTATTCATTAACCAAATTATTCCTGAAAATAACTAAAGAAAAATTTACCCCCTAAAATCCTCGGGTTTTACAGAACGGGTGTGACCCCTCGGAAAGAACGCCCGAAGAATGATTACTACAGAGGTAATCACCATGAGCAGTTAGTGAAGATACCCTCTCGAAGATCGCGTCACCCACTCCAAAGGGGAGCGCCATAATGAACTTTGGCTGGACAACCCTCTTGAGGAGGGGCCAGTCCTGAGTGTGGAGGGCCGGCACCCCCGGAACTAGAAGCCCATGAAAAGGATAGCAAAGGGAAGAGCCCGAAGACGGACCCAGGGACACCACACCTATGAGATGTCCCCGCGTTGCTCAAAGGAAAGTTGCCCGCAAGCATCTCCACCCCGCCTGGGGCAACGTCCTCTTCTTCTCAAAAGGCTGGGGAACTGCTCGAGACGCCTGCCTAATAGCTATCCTCTTAAGGTGCATCACCGAGTTTAAGGGAGCCGAGGCAGCCGACGGAGTCATGACCTCCGCGAAAGCTAACTTCGGTCCCCCCTCTTCCGAGACAGGGTCAACCTTCCCCGGACGTAGGAAGGAGAAGGGAGGCAATCTCCCCTCCTTTTTCAACCTCTTCTCCACAAAGGCTTTCTCCTCTTCCGAGGGGGAGTTCTACGCACCCGGGGGGTCCGCTGATGAGTGCATAAATATAAATATTTTCGTATCATATTTACATGCACTTTGCACACCTATTTGCATGGGTTCCTCTACTTTTGTGCTCTTTTGTGTAATTTGTTGTCATTGGATAGGAAAATAGGTATCTGGAACAAAAGAAGCGAAATCAGATCAAAAGAAGCTGAAAAGACATATTCGACATAAGATGTTGATCAAGTGACAATCGGAAGGGGTATTCATTGGCAAAGGAGCAAAGAAAGAGAGGAGGAGATAGAGCTGTGATTGGTGTAAATGAGCTAAAGGAGTCCAGAATTCATTACAAACAAGCGCTATAGGACTCCAAAGCTGACAACCACCGTTCAGATTGAAGAAAAAGGAGTTAGGAACACCATTTAAAATTTCAGGTCAATCCGAGTTGATTTTGTCATCTAATCGAACAGTTGATGTAGACCGTGCAGCGCTGAAAAAGAGCACGGCCCTGAGCACGGACGTGCTCAGGGCCGTGCAACTCTCGAGAGTCCACAAAACACATTGCAGAAGGGGAGCACGGGCGTGCTTCTCATTAGCATGGCCGTGCTCATCTCAGGAATATCTAAAAATGCGTTAACTCGATCCTAATGTTATCGAGAAGTTATCCAAAGATAAATATAAGATAAACATGACATAGGCACGTCATGTAATTCATCCTTTTTTAGCCTATATAAACCTCGTAATGGCAAGATATTGAGAATCTTTGAGAGGGGGCTCATGACCAACTTTTGGCCGAGCAGTCTCGGTACAATTTTCGCAGCGATGATTGGGGTTTGACGAGAAGAATTGAAGGTAGAAGAGGTGTTATCCAGGGAAGATTTCTATGTTTTATTGTACACCCTCTTCTTGTATCTTAGTTATGATAGTCCATAGCATGAGAGGCTAAACCTTTTGTGGTGCCTCGGACACATGAACCCTAGGATGAACTTGTTACTTATTTCTATATTTATTTAATTTTTCTTATTAAATAATTCCTTTGTAGCATCTTACTTGTTTGTGCTTGCAATTCCGTATGGTTTTCCTGTGCATGAGCCTAAATCATTCGATAGCATTGGTATGGATATGTTCATACTTGATGATTGTAGGAGTTATATTGTATTAGCCTAGAATTAGCATCTATTTAGGTATCTCTATGAAGATGTCCCTTGTGCGAGCCTTGAGCCATCACCTCAGTAGGTTAGAGCACCCAGCACTACAAGTGTTTGTGTTGTGACTCGGAACGGTTAGAGCATAGCATCGGCCCTAGGATTTATCTAGATAGGTTTTTAGTCAAACAAGGGTGTTAGTGTGTGCATGAGCATCACGAGAGATCGGGTGTTTTGCTTAGAAGCATATTGTTATACCGTTCAGGAATGATTAGCAAGTAGCCGTTAATAAAGAATAGGTCATTAGCAAGGGAATCCTAAGGGGATTGTGATCCGAGGTGTCATCCTTTCATCTCTGATTTCCCCAAATCTACCAAAAGTTCGCATTAGCTTTTAGTTAGGATAATTCCACTAGATTGATTTTTCAACTCTTCTTATAGTTAGGCTAGGTAATAGAGGATAACCAGTCCCTGTGGATTCAACTACCTTACCTTTGGGTACTTTACTACTTCATTAACTCCGTATACTTACAAGAGAAGTGTCACGTATAGTTTTGTGTGCATCATCCATACCTCCCAGCACCATAGACAGAAGACGGTCCTGCCCCACAGGGACCTCTATCAAAGGCAGACATGCACGTGAGGGATAAACACTATCTGCGGAGGAGAGTCCAGTTGTACGGAGAGCAAACTCCGGGATAGGGTGAGACAAGTCCTGTTGTCCCCTTCCTCAGAGCAGGAAGGTCCACCGCTCCTCCTTCTCGGACATCATGGGGTCACAGCTCCATCCTGAGAAAAGGGTGCTCCATAAGGTGGGGGCACCCCAGTCTCCTCCACACGTGATAAAGACGAAGTGGGACCGCCACTTCGGAAGCTTGGGAAATGTAAACTCCAAGCCTGACCCCTCCCAGGGGACGAAGCAGAACCATTCCTCAAGGGTCGGGACCCTCCTCAAATAAAAAAGCTGGTGAAACAAAGGGACAGAAGGAGGAAGCAAATGACGCTGAAGAACAATGAAAAACCAGCAAAGAATCCTCCAGCTGTAAGGTTAAAGTTGAGACAGACACACTTTGTAGAAATTGAGAACCTCGAGAAAGAAACGGTGTAGAGGGAAGTAGAGACCTGCCCCTAAGAACTCGAGATATACCTCAAGAGCCCCAGGAGGGGGACGGTTGGCCCTCTCAGAGGCAGAAGGGGCCCGATACTAAAAAGGGGAAAGGACGTCAAAACGCTTCTCCCGACGGAAAAAGTCGAGGTCCTTGATCTCGCTAGGAAAGGAGTCAGCTACCGAGACCCCTCTCCCAAAAGAGGAAAGCTTTCTTCCATTGCAGGGAAACATCCTGAACGAGCAGGGCCTCGGAAGCGAAGAAGAGAAGGCGACCTCCAAGAGGCAGGAAGGGAGGAACGAGAAGCAAACTAACCACACAGTCGTTGTAACCCTAGGGGAAAATCAGACAAGCCGTGACGAGATGCCACCAGGCGTCCCTTCGATAATCGACGCGTGGACCTCGGGGCACGAAGGAGCCCTGCATGGGGAAGAGGCATTTTTTATACCTCTAGCCGCCTCCAGCTAAAAGTGGTAACTTTTGACCTGGGGAACTGAGCCAAGGACGGGACACTTGCGCGATCCTCCAGAGAACTCCTTCTGCCAGCAACGCGAGGAAGAGACGGGAGGAAGTCGCAGAAGAACCGCAAAGCAAGTCTCATGGAGGCATAAAGGGCATGACGACTACCCCATAAGAAGAGGGCCCATGTCAATATCCAAATGTCTAGCGAAAGCCGAAACTCCCCAAGCCGTACTCAGCTAGACGCCTCCTTGCCTGAGGAGCTGGGGGGCAAGTGTTAAGTGGAAAAACCCGGCTTTACACATGACATTCCCCAGATAACGGCAAGGCTCGGGGACCACCAAAACCCTCTTGACACCCTCGGAAAGGCACGCAGGGAATCGGTCGTGATCGCCTGGCCGAAAGGCGAGCATGCCCAAAGGAGGAGACATCCCCTGTGCACAGGTGCGCGCGCCTGTAAAGCTGGCCGGCGGGTCTTCCGACAAAAGCTTGGCCCAAAGGACAAAAAAGGCACCCGTGGCCATTGGCCATGAGGGTGGCCGCTCAGGTATAAAGAGACTATCCTTCTTCTCCAAATGGAGGGAGGAAAAAAATGTCACTCTCTTCTACCATCTCCTCCTCTTACACCAAAAAACCTTGACCTAACTAATTTGAGCGGCGGAGGGTCTGGGGAGAAAAGTCCCTGGACTTCTTTGTTTTGTAGGAGGAAGCAGGCTCCCCAGTGGGGGACCTCGACGTCTCCAGGTCATCGACGGCCACCGGTCATGGAAAGCTCGTGTCCCAAACCTTCACTACCTCTACAACACTTTCTCTTAAGTTGAACTCTTAACGGAAAGAGGTCTTATCCGCCTTGACCAATTTGAGCATCAACAACAGTAAATGTACAACTTCAAATAAAGAGTTTCACATGTAAGTTCTTTTTTTTACAATATACCAAACATAGAAATATAACTTGCCTATAAAACCACTTATGACAGAGGAGAATTTGGATAGACAACTGGCATCAATCTAGGAGTACATATGGGCAAATCCGGGGATGCCCATCCGGGTGACGCCAATCCCGAGTTACAAGTCTCAATAAGGAATGACAACCGACCGAGTCAATGAAGGGGCAGGGGGGAATCATGGCGAAGAGCGTAACCTCAGGAATCGTGGCGAAGATCGAGGTGTAACCGCAAGAGGTTGATCATGGGATTGAGGATCCGGTAATGACTCAACGGAGAGGGATAAATGAGGAGGGGACGCAAAGAACAGGGGTATACAACTCTCTAAGTACCTGAGCTCTCAAATTCCCCGATCACCCTCACTCCAACTAATTTGAGTGTCGCAGCTCCCCTAGACGACGGGGTCGCCCACGCTAATCTTCTTTGTCCTAGTGCAGGTTGTGTTTGTCACTTCCAGTTGTTACTGCGACCCATCTCAATAAATAAATTTAACAGTTGATCGAGAGATCAAGTCCAATTATGAGGAAGAACTTGTTTTTGCGTCAACATCTTATATCAAAGTTACTTACTGTAAGCCAAACGAAACCTTACTGCTTTTCAAAATAAATAAATTTTTATACATCTTTTTAAATTGAGGTTTTTTTCTTTTTATTAATATATATACTCATCAATCTATGTCAACTCCACTTTATGGTTAAATTCTATTTGATTTATGCTAAGAAATAACAGTTAAAAATATTATAAATACAAATCTATATTGTCATTTACTTTTATATATACATGTTGATGCTCAGATCGGTCACGACAGAAGACTGCTTTTCGTTAAAAGTTCAATTTAAGAGAAAGTGTTGTGGAGCTAGTGAAGGTTTGGGACACAAGTTTTCCATGACCGGTGGCTGTCGATGACCTGGAGACATCGAGATCCCCTGTCGAGTAGCCTGCTTCCTTCTGCAAGACAAAGAAATCCAAGGGCTCTCCCCCCGACCCTCCGATGCTCAAGTTAGTTGGGTCGAGGTTGTTTGGTGTAAGAGGAAGAGATGGTAGAAGAGAGTGACCTTTTTTTCCTCCCTCCATTCGGAGAAGAAGGATCGTCTCTTTATACCTGAGGGGCTGCCCTCATGGCCAATGGCCAGGGGTGCCTTTTTTGTCCTTTGGGCCAAGCTTTTCTCAGAAGGCCAGCCGGCCTGCTTTACCGGGTGGTTGTATGGGGGCAAGCACCTGTGCATAGGGGATGTCTCCTCCTTGGGGCGGGCTCGCGTTTCTGCCATGCGATCGCGGCCGATTCCCCGCGTGCCTTCCCGAGGGTGTCAAGATGGTTTTGGTGGTCCCCAAGCCCTGCCGTTATCTGGGGGATGCCGCATATAAAGCCAGGGAAACCCCTTAACAATACATATAATGTAACTTCAATTTTTTCATTATTTAAATATGGACAAACATGTACACATATTTTTGAATTCCCAATCCCTCAAAAATTATTTCACTAGTAGTTTGACGAAACAAGAGATCTATTAATAAGCCCCACGTTAGGCATCCCTTTCATCTTGTAATGTCAACAAATGAGCAACATGGAAGTTGATAGGCTTCTAAAACCTCCAAACTAGTTTGTTATCACTTGAAACAAAGTGTATTGCATGTCCTTCTTGCTACTAATCTTTTTCTCTCTAATGGACCACCCACCCAATGTTTTCTTCTTGCCCTAAAACTTCCCCAACCTTTTCTTGATATCTCACCCACCCAATTTATGAATTTTGGCTTGATTGAATGAAGCAAATCTTCTAACAAGATTTCCTCTTGCAAACCACAGAACTTTTTCTTTATTTGTTATATTTTGAAAAAAACAAATAACTTGCAATATAAACCACATATATATTAGTAATAGAAAAATACATAACAGAAGTTGAGATGTCATAAATAAACCGAAAGATTGTCCTACCAATGTCGTCAAAGAAAAGAATACAACAAAAAACTCAAGGATTCTTTCCCAAACAAATAAGCTCCATCGATCGCCACCTTTCTTTGGAAGAGAGATTATATTGTATCCTTCATCCTCCATCGAAATTAAATTTTGTCTAATCATGTTTAGAAGTTGCAAGACATTTATCCCATCATATCATGTGGAGCTTATGCCCCAATAAATAAGTTCTCTATGACACCTTATGTCACTTTTAATATACTAAAAGATTTATTTGACAGTGGTGTCAAAAATTATCATTTCATGTTAAAAAGGTGACATAAAACAACACAATTATAATATTTTGCACTACATGACAGCGACATAAAAACTAGTCGATTGTGTCGAATTTTGCATCATGAAACATGACAAAACACCTCTCGTGGAGTCGTTTGTGGGCTAATTTAATTAAAAAAAAACATGACAAAACACATAAAATACAAATAAACATGCATGTATTTAATAATCTATTTAGATATCTTGTGACCAATTATTTCATCATTTTAAACAATATTTCTTTGTATCTTCAAATCAAATTTTATGACTAATAAATTAAACATAATTAAATAAATAATATAAATAGATTATAAAAGTCATAGTCGAACTAAACTATTTAATATGGTTATATACAAAATTAAAAAAAAAAACACGTTTGATTACTTTAAAACTCAAAACTAAAATTCATATTTCATTGTGAACAAGCTGCTTGTGTCACACTTCCACCACTCTACATGGTGGCACACATTCTTTATTTAAAAGGTAAAAGCATTGTTCAAGCTCATCCATGAGAAAGGTTAGGATTGTTAATTTAAAAGTTATGTAGACCCCTTGATTTGTCAATCTCTATTTTCTTGTCCCCATTTTATCAATAGATCATATACATGTTTGTCAAATAAGAATCACTATTAATTAATGTGATTGTACACTTGAGAGATGCTCAAGGGAGCATGACTACAAGTGATAGGTCATGGAAATCCAACATCTATTTTACTTATTTGAATTAGATGTTGTCTTTGGGGTCCCATGGCACTGTCTTTCTTTGTTGTCTTTGTTGTTCTCTGTTAAGTGGAGTATCATTCAAGTGAAAGACAAGTGTCCATGGGGTGACCAAGTGTATATATATATAATTTTTTTTTTTTTATATATATATTGTTGAAAAGAAAGCAGAAGTGTCATCAACTTAGTGCATCAGATGCTCAGTCACCCATTAAGCATTCATTTGCTTGTGTGCCTTGTGGTTTTATCGTAAAAGATGTGAAGATGGTTTTTTTTAATAATAATTAATTAATGTGGCAGTGGGTTATCCCCAAAAAAATGTGTAGATGGATCATGGGAGAGCATTGACAAATCATGAGCGGATGTTTTGTGGCCATCGATCTTGCCCTACAACTCAAAGTGTCAACTGGCCCAACCCAACATGGCATGGGCTCGATTCATGTCAAGTACTGTGCATGCCTGTGTTGGCATAGCCCGTGAATCAAACGGGGTTGGCCTAGTACAAGGCACGACCCAGCTAGTCCGAGTACATGTCGTGTTGGGCCAGCGAGACTTTAATTTAAAAATAATAATAATAAATCCAAAAATCTAATAAATTCAGAATAATTCAAAAAAATAAAAATCTAGAAAATATCTAAAAATAGAAAAAAGAAAGATTATGAAAAACTTCAGAAAGTCCAGAAAATCTCATTTATTAACAAAATTAAATAAATTCAGGAAATTGGCAAAAAGATTAAAAAAACCCACAAATTTTAAAAGAAATCCCAAAAAAATGAGAAAAACATAAAAACCAGAAAATCGCTGAGATTCCAGAAAAAAAAACACCAAAATAAACTGAGAAATTTTTACATAAAAAATAAAAAAATAAAAAAATTTAAAACCCCCCAAAATTAGAAAAACTTCTTAAAAATATCCAAAAAAATCCATAAAAATCTTAAAAAAAATTGAACAAACCGAAAAATTTGTAAAACCATAGAAACCCCCAGAAAATCCCATAAAAATCTGGAAAATCCTATAAAATAAAAAATAAACTAGAAAATCAGAAAAAATTGTAAAAGTACAGAAATAGAACCGCCCCCCCCCCCCCAAAATAATAAAAAAAAAAATTCTCAGATTTTGTGAAAAAGTATAGAAAATTTCTTAAATTTCCCAAAATTCACAAAATGTTCTCAAAATATTGCAAAACTAAATAAACTAATTAGATAAATGGAAAAAAAAAATATGAAATGATTTTTAAGTAATTGTCATAAATTTATGAAAACAAATGCTAATTTCCGACTTTCAAAACAAGAAATTTTGAACTTCAAGCCTTCAAATCTATATATAACTTCAAGTCTTCAAAATTCATTCTCAGTCCGATCTTTTAATTGTTATGTCTTCTCTAATACCGCTACTTGTGTCATTTCCTCTTTGATCATCTTGTAGTCTATTTTTGGCATCTTAAGATCCACTTGACTATCTCTCTACTCATATAGAGTTTGTAGAATGTGACATATTAGAGCTCAATTAGTAATTCTATCACACATAAGATAGTTTATGCATGCATTTCAGAATTGGTTTTCTAACCTTCCCCTCCTCTAGTTGCTGGTTATTGGATTCTTGGTTTTGGGTAATTGTTTTATTGTGGAAACTTCAAGATCTTTACAAGTTTTTGAATGATGGCCAAACTCCTCACACCTTGTGTTGGTTTTATTCCAGGGAAAACTATTTTCAAAAATTTGAAGAAGGGTGAATAAACACATAAAAAACCAAGATTCAGGATCGGTATTAATAAAAACACTTTTTATGAACACTTTGTAAATTATAATAATTAAATTCTACTTGTGAATTAAATCAAACTAGAGCCTACCTTGAATTCTTGAAATTTGAAAGCTCAGAGAACGGTAGATTTTTTTTCTCCCGAAACAACAGTCTTCCTTGCATTAACAAGAATCAAGATAGGACTTGTGTGTAGGCACAATCTCTAGATTATATAAGATCACTCATCTAATTTTATCTCTTAGAATCTCATCAGATGAGCAACTGAGACTAGGACTTTTTTGATAAAGAACTTTTTTCTCTCTTCTCTCTCTTAGGGTTCGGTTTTCTCAAAGGAAGAAGCCTGCAAATTTTGTTCCTATCTACCCTTTAAATATTCGGCCAAAATCAAATTTTGTTATTCAAAATTGAGAGAGAGATTTTCCGAAGCTTAAAAAAAAATCTCATATCTTTTTCTTTTCCATGTGTTTAGTTATTTGATTTTAAATTCAAAATTCAAAATCAAATCTAGCAACCAACTTGCCACATACATTGAATCTAGACATATGCTCCACAAGCTAATCTAAATTCAAATTAATTTGCACTTAAATTAATTTTTAACTCAAATTTAAACAAGTGTCATGGCTCACAATATCCAATAAGTCCATAAATTAATATATAATCAAATTATGTATTTTTTTTAATTTTATTTATAAATAATCTTATTATTCATAAATACTCAATCAATTTGTAATAAAGTGTCCAATCGGAATTCCTTGTTCGGAGGGGGACTTATGAACCTATAATCCCGGGCTCCAATAAAACTTTATATCAATATGTTTTATTAATTCCAATGTTACTCCACTAAAAACTTGGAATTACACTTCTGAAATTACAGATATAAAATTACTCGGGGTTCGAGTCATCCATATAATAGAGTTATCTCCTATATATATTGATCCTCCATAAATAATTCATAATTTGAGCTAGGTAAAGATTCGTTAACCTCTCCAATTACATCTTTATCCTCAAGTACTAATGATTCTCTAATGAATGATAAGATTCAAGAAAAAAAAATCAAGAATATGAGTACTCATACCATTCATGCCCCGAATCATCACTCAAGGGAATTATTTATCAACTTCTTGTAAAGAAGGAATGGATTCCACCTCGCGATGTCAACATTGCCTGCTATTCATTTTGTTACACCTCGAAAATACAAAGTTAAGGATTATGATCTTATAATCCGTACCGAGTAAATCAAAAGATGTAACGCAATAAATGGGAGTTTGCTAACCACTCAGGATTAAGAACATTATAATTCGACCATTAGTGACATGATTTGAATGCATTATATCTTAACGGAAATTATCAATGATTCAAATCACATCGTGTCCCAGTCCCACATAATCTCATTGTGTATAGTGCCCTTATTAGATGTCCCTCTACATCAATGGTTTGGATAAAACCATTTCATTCTTAATGATAATGAGCTGCACTAATGAAAATCAATTAAAGATTCCATACTTTAATTGTTAAGTCAATTTATAAATCGACTAGTTTTCACGGACTAATTTAAATTATCATCCTTAAATAATATCCTCCCATATATATAACACTTATATATATTTATTTAAGGTTACGTAGATAATTATGGAATTTTGTTATATTCATAAAGTATTTAAACAATACATGCACATGTAATAATGATATTATTTTATTCATAATTAAATAATGTTCATAACATCATATACTTTAGGGCATACATCCCAACACTTTGGACATCCTACTAAAAAATGGGTCTTTCCCTACAGGTCAATATTGTTATGAAAAATCGGAATTTCCGTCGACAAAAGATTTTCACAAAAAAAAACTCGTTGGTAATCATCGGCGTATGTCCGGTGGGAATGATGGCCAAACTCCTCACACCTTGTGTACAATACTAAAAAATGGGTCTTTCCTTATAGGTTCATGTTATCATGCAAAAACCCGAATTTACGTAGAGAAAAGTTTTCCAATAAAAAAGCAACCCTTTAGGAGTCATCGACGTATAGTCTCGTGGGGAATATTTTCCCAATGGATTGAAGCTTGCCATAAATCATGTTTTTCATTGCCCAAAATGGCTCATCGAGATTGTTTTTCAGTTGTCAAGAATATTTGTTGGGAAAGATAACTATTCCGAACAACAGTGGTCTTTAGCAAAAGTGTGTGTGCGCGTTGAGAGGAAAAGAGTGGAAAGGGGGGGGGGGGGTGATTGTGATTTCCCGAATACAAAGTCACTAATTTCTTATGTACGATGCACACTAAACATACACAAATATTAAATAATTAACATTCATTCAAACTTGCGTGACAAAACAGTCTGCAATAGCAAGTAATTATATATCAAAATCTTGACACGAACAAAATATATGTCAAGAACTACTATTTGACAATAATCAACAATTATCCCTCTTCTACCCCTAGATAGTGAACTTGTAATCAGGAGGTTTCATTCTCCTAATTTGTTAGACACAAATTTCATCAAATTCTCCAAGTTTCTATCTAATTCTTCAACTTTTTTCTCTACATTGTAAACCAGTTTGTAAGTGTGGGCATATTTTGGGTAAAAGTCATCACAAATCAGTTGGGAGTCAACATAAGATTATGTTTGACTCAAAAGTGGATAATGACTCCTATTCAAAATAGGGTTCAAATCCTACTTTAATTAAGATTAGAGATAAGGTTGGTTGTAGAGATAGGGTTCAAATAAGACACCATGTTTAAAACCTACTCATATCAGAATAGAAGTTAGAGGGCTATAAATAGGGCCTAGTCTGGTCAATTGTAAGATACAAGATGAGAAACACTTGAAGAAGGCTATTACCCACTGAAGGGGAGAGGTTAGAGATCTGCTTGAAAGCATTACGAACTAGGTTTGATGTCACGCCCCGAACCCGGATCCCGGGCCTCGGCGCACGCGACAAACGCCGCATTCTTATAGGGTCGCCCCTAGAAGCACGCAAGGCTAAGTAACATAAGCAGATAATTAAATCAAAGTTTAAATTATAAATCAAATAAGAAATATATATAAAGGTTTTATAAAAACCCTATCAGTCTCAATGGTACAAATACAACTCTCACTCGGAAAGGAATAGAGGCCCGCAAACCTCATTTCGAATATCCCCGACATTAGTTAGTCATTCCCTCT
The DNA here is from genome assembly GCA_026586065.1 of Dioscorea zingiberensis. Classification (NCBI taxonomy): domain Eukaryota; kingdom Viridiplantae; phylum Streptophyta; class Magnoliopsida; order Dioscoreales; family Dioscoreaceae; genus Dioscorea; species Dioscorea zingiberensis. Next base: position 26,726,054 of record CM048818.1, read on the forward strand.
GGAAGCTTCTCTCGAGTTCCGCTCCTAGCTACTCGTAAGGTCCTCGTCTAGTCCCGACCCTACTCCTCGTTGTCACCTGAGAAAAAACATCCATCAAGTGCATGAGCCTAAAGAATAGGCCCAGTAGGGTCGCATAAACAATAAAAGAGGCGAAAGCTGTAAACAAGAAATAGAATAAAGTAAGTACAATTATACAAATACAACAACAACACAGCAAGCAACAAGTAGATGGAATGCAGATAAAATCCACGGGCATTACTCCAATCTACGGCATATGTGATCACCGAGATGTTCACGGCATCTACGACACCATCGGTATCGGTATCGCCTTAGGCCTAAAAGCCGGACTAAGCTATAGCATACATGTGCATATGGTGAAAAATGCATTTCTCGACGTGAGCCAAGTGGCTGAGATATTATACACCCTCTCTGCCGGGGTCTCAGGTCAGATGGGCATCAAATACTCATGGCCATATATTATACACCCTACTGCCGAGGTCTCCTTCCATGTATCATGCACGAAAGTAAGAGATTGATAGTACTAATACCTAACAAGGTATAAAATATATATTCAAGCGCAGAACATCCCTGATATACACGACGTGACCTCATGAGATCGAGATATCACATTATTTAAGAAGTAAACTCTACTCAAATACGCATAAGAAGAAAAATGATAGTAACAATCCTCGAGATATAAAACCAACACATATGAGGAAAACCATCTCAAATATATATTGGGAACCTCTCGAGGGAAATAAGAGTACAAAATCAAAGTGGGGTAGGAGGAAGGAATACTCACAAACCTCATGGTCGAGAGCCTACGGCTAGAAGCAAATCCTGAAACGGTGGTAGGAGGAAGGAATACTCAAGCTGAGTATCAACAGACCGAGGCGAGCAATGTCGAAGCTCAAACAAGCATAAATAGAAAATCATACTCCATGAGCGATCATATCGAACATACAAGCTCGGATAAATGCAACAAAGCATAACATATCAACCCATGAGGCGAATTATGTCAAGATGGACTCCAACATCCATCTAGCACAACAACAACAAGAATCAAGAGAATACTATAAGTTAGATATACTCACGACACCCGTCGCATATCCTACCTTATTAAGCTTCCCAGACCTACCCAGTCCGGAGCCTTCCACTCAGTCTTAGACCACCTCACCAAGTCCTAAACATGGTAAATATTAAGTCACATAACATTTCATAACAATCTCAATACATTTACATTATTTAGTTACCCAAATCGTGAATTTACGAAATGCCGGCTTTTAAATTTATAATCGATAGATCCGGGGCTCTTAGATACCTGCCTACCATTTTTACTAGTTTAAATATACACCGAACTATCGGGCGTCGAATCAATTCCGAGTCTTTTGAAAATATTGAAGTTTTAGTTCACTCTTTATTCTACTACTACAGATGGCGAGAAAATCAGTTTAAAACATTAAATTGACGCTGAAGAACATCCTCATTCCTTCCCAAACTTCTTGTACATTATATTTTCAATATCATCTTCCATTTCCTAAGAATTGGGCTCGCGTTATAAGGTCTACAGAGCCCATAATAAAATGAAATAAAAGGGTGTTCTGCAGGATGCTACAGTGTTTCCTGCACAATTCCTTACACCTTGAAGCTTAACCCTCTTCAATTAAACTCCAATCTTCTTGAAAATCAAGTACTTGTATTACTCACCTATTTTCCAATAGTGATTTCCATCCCTTCTAATCCTCCTACTATGACTTAGTGCTTAATGCTTAATCTATCCAAGGATGGTTTCTCATATTAGTATATCTATAGCATTACAAAATTTCTAAAGTTTTAACTCCATCATCCATGTATTCTTCTTATCATAATCTAACAAAATCATAATTAGAAAATGTGGTTTTAGTATTTACTTGTTTCAATCCCTTTTTTTGTTTTCTTTAACAACAACAAGGTTATTAATAGTTCAAGCTCAATTAAACCACATAGCCCTCTAATTGTCTCATGGTTCTATGTGGCAAAACATCAAACACTTGATGAGGCATGTTTTCTCTTAATGGTTCTTATAGTCTAATAATTAATGTCTCTAAGGAGGGTTTAACATGCTCTTAAAGGTTAATCGATGTTATACTTAAACATGTATGCATGCCAACAAGGCATGAGAATACCATAACTTCATTAACTTAGCTAGAGCATGCTTGAAATCAATATGTATTTTGCTTAAACTAAGAGCATGAAGGAAATACAAAATTTACTCGGATACAAAGATTTTACATTCTTCATCCTTATCATCATTTGAAGGATCTATCATGCTCTTAAGGTTAATCAAAAGCTATTCATAAACATGGAGATTATTCATGTAATTTCAATAAAAACATTGGGAAACATCTTCTCTCTTTCTAGGCTTTAATTTCATTATACAAACATGTAACGATGAACTTCTTCATAGCATGATCCAAGTATATAAAACATGCCATTATATTCACAAACTCCATGTGGCATTTCATCAAATATTTCATGGGCATGTTTATTCTCAAAACCACAACAATGGGTATTTGCAAATCCTATCTTCCAATTGAACAAACAAGCATCATAAACATGATCAATGAGCTAAGTTTTAGCATACTCTAAGTCTATTAAACATGAAGTTATGCTCAAGGGTTCATTGTGACATTTTATCAAACATGTAATGGGCATGTTTAAAGCTTCAATGGATAGCTAAGGTTTGTATCAATTCAAACCCAAAATTTACAACATTCTATGGATTAACCTCATTGAACTTGGTAACCACATTCAAAACAACATCAATTCCAAGCTATCAACCCTAATTAACCCATGCCTTAACTTATGAAATCAATCAACTAATCATGGTGGTTATTTCTTAAACTATGCTAACCGTCGCAAGGAAGGGAAGAAGGGGACGGTGGGACTAGGCTGTGAGGCTTGTGGCAAGGCATAAGGCCGCAGCCAATAGTGGGGCCGCCGGCGTGGCGTGTCTTGCGTCACGGAGGGGCGCTACAAGTATTTGAGGCTGTGCTTGTGCTTTAGTCGGCGACCTTGCAGGCAGGCAAGGGGGCCTGCTAGCGTAGGTATGTGTATGGCCAGTCCGGCCCGGACACCGGTGCTGGCCGGTCGTGTGGCCGCCGCTCGCTGAGAGGGCCTCTCCGATCGTGGTTGGAGGAGGGAGAGAGATGAGAGAAAGTTTTTCTCTCTCTCTTCCCCTTCTATCTTATATATATATATAACTATTATTATTAGATATTTGATTAAATAACATTTTCATTGAATATTACTCAAATCATTAAATGACTTATCTTTTTAATGATTAAATCATTTAATTAACTTACCCTTGAATTAATGTCACATGGTCCCTTAATTTAGATTATCTTTATATTAATGTCCCGACCCAGATCCGGGAATCCTGGGATTCAAATCCTTGTCCGTTTTTATCAATAATTAGCCTGAATTAATTAACAATTAATTAATCTAGCTCGATTAATACCTTGAAATTTTTCCTAAATTTCATCGCTTACTATATTAAATTTCCATTTAATAAATTCTGAGAATAAATAAATAAAAATCCTTATTTATTTCGGGGCGGGTGTTACATTTGATCTTTCAAACGAGTGTAGTGAGGTGAGTTTTTTTTTTTTCTCTCTTTGTGGTTATACTCCTTGTAAGAAGATTTTTTCTTGGAGACGAGCTTGAGGTTTGTTCAAGCCGTTGGTGTTGCTCATATTAGTGGATTTCTTGTTCCCGCCCTAGTGGAGACATAGGCATCCTTGTTGAACTCCACGTATGTCGTGCTTTGTGAGTTCTCTTCTTTTTCTTACCCTAGTTTGTGCATGTGCTTGGAGATTGTTCGACAGGTTACTTGGACAAGATTGTTTACGTGTTTATGCTTCCGTGGAAGGATGAATCGTAGGTTCTACCCCAACACAGTTTGATGGCTTCATCAATTTTCTCTCGTGCTTTATCATTAAGCACGCCTATCCCATGACCCCAAGAAGCAGAGCTCTGTCCAAGATCGTGACAAGGTTCCCTATGTCATTTGTTCAGTATGAAAACCTTGTTGAATATTTCTTCTTCTTCAATGCCCACTTCTTCATTAAGGCATTGTTTCTTTAAGTTCTCTACCTGTCGAATTCTTGTAGAGATGGAAGGTGATATGTACCATTTTTTTCCTGTGGAACAGTGTCAACGAATGTTCCATCTGCACACTCCACGTCTCCATAAACATTTCGAGATGGGTGAGTTTTCTTCAATACTTGGTTGTCTAAACCGAAAGAACATATTTCAATCACCTAAGACAAATTAACTTAGAGCAAGAAATTCTAGTTCACAGCAAGATGCAGGCTAGCATGCACTTACATATACAAGTGATTTGCAAAATGAAGGAATTTAAGTTTGGAACTGTACTAGTTTATGCTCAAGCCGACAAAAGAAATTCCTACTAGTGTGGGGCATCATCGCCAACTTCTCTATGTTTTAAGCATTCTTGTTGCTTATTCCTTAACCAATAAGATACATTAATTAATTCGCATGACTATGAGTGCTAGTTGAGTTAGAAGTATAAATATCTAAATTCGCAAACGCATAACATGAATTTGTTGTTATTCCACTAAGCGACATAGTAATCCCAATCCTCCTTGCTTAGGGCCTCACCAAGAACTTTTTTGACCTTCTCTGGGTTTGTGTGTATGGCCTTGTAAATACCTGCATGCAACTCTGTTCTGTATTCCTTGTAGATATGGCTTAATTTTTGTGTCATGTATCTAGTCCTCTGCTCGCACACATCATTGGGGTCTTCGATGTAGACACTATAAAGCAATCCTACAATAATTAACAAAACAAGTGGGTAACTAAAGATTAGATATGAAATATTGGAGAAATAAATATGATTAGTATCATATCATGATCCTATCCAACATTTGACTTATCTTTTTCTTAGGCATCTTATATAAGCGCTTAATTTGCAAAGGTGCTATGTTGTGATTCTGTATAGGTTGGACGTACAAACTCGCCAATTGCACAACTTACTGTCTGATGACCTTCTTTCTATCGTCCCACTCCAGCACTCTCAATATCTTGACCTTGGTCAATACATGATAAACAGTTCTACACCAACATTTTCTACTCCTCAGCGGGTCAAATGTTGTGAAAACGAAAGATAGAACATTAGTACATTAATGTCTGAAATATAAAACATCTCATAAACACCCAAAATGGGAAAAAAAACTAAAAGGATCATGAAACTAACTATCATTCTCTGGTTGGGATTCATCATGGCAAGGTCCATCTGCGGCAAACCCCTGATCACCTCTAGGTGTTTCTTCATTAATGTCTATGGTGACACTTGATCGGGCTTCATCTTGAGTCTACATGGGTTCCATGTTTGGAACTTCTTGGGTATTTGTATTTTTGTTTGCAGGCGCCTTCCCTTCTTGTACTATGCTCTAGGGTTTCTTCACTTATGGTGTTGCAGGTTGGGGCCTTCTACATACCTTTTTCACCAACATTCTTGGTTTCCTTTGGTATGCTTGGACAAAAGCTGTAAGAAATGAAATTAATTATTTCAAAAACAAAAAAAATCAAATAACATGGGCATTACTTGAATTAAAACAAAAGTTAATAAATGTGGAGTGTTTACTTCGTCTCATGGCTCCCCATGCATGGTAGGATTTGACTGTACTTGGCTCTTGCTCTTCCCGCTCTACATTGGGGAGGCATTTCAGAATTACCTGTTCATGAAAAATATCACACTCTTAAAAAATTCTAATTGTACAATGCTTTAATAGTTTAATAAAACATAACTCTATAAAAAAAAATTCCTTCATCGGATAATTGGAGAAGAGTGAAGGGACATATATATGATTGGTAACATTCCATAGCAACAAGGCCTTTTGGGTTAAGCCCAAGAACAAAACCGTGCGGGCTCGAACCCAAAACGGACAATACTGTTGCTAGTGTGGAATGTGGGGTGCCCCCGGTCCTAAAAGTTTCAAAGTGTGAAAAATCAGAAATTATAAATCACAAGTCAACTTGAGCTCTTACGTAGTTAAAAAATTTAAGATGTGGGCATCACACATGCTAGGAATATAGACCTAGAGTAGTGTTCTCTTTGGCGCAAGCCTCCAGGAGCACGATAGCCATCAACCTCATTGGGTTCTTGATTTCCCCTCTTCGCATAGGGAGGCATCGGACACTATATCAACAATAATATGTCATTTTTTCAATAAACAGCTTGATTTTTCTTGCGTCCCTAGTATAACTTTGAGGATAGAGTTTAATTAATTTAGTCAGCTATACTCCACAACAATGGTCTTACCTTCAATTCAAATCTTCATAACAATCTATGCTGAATTAGGACTAGGATTCTTCTCCAACCCTCATCCTAATCAAAACCTGCTCCAAGGAGCCTCTAGAGGGTGATTGAAACCATCTTCACCAAAGGGGGAACATTTTCCAATTAGCATTCAACTTGGTAAGAGTTTTTCCACTCAATCAACCACAACACAATTAGTTAAAATTTTCCCTTGCCAAGCCTCGTCCAAATCATTGCCCTCTTAATCCAGTTATGTATTTTTTTAGTTTTTTCTTATGTGGTTAGTTAACATATCTCCTAACAATACTCGATTTGATTATCTGATGATTGTAAGTCTTCTAGATTTTCTTTCTTCATAGTGAATTTATATAGAAGTTTTAGGTTGTAACCCTTTGGAAGAATTTAAAAACCTATCTTCTATTAAAAATGATTTATTTTTTTATTTATAATTTTGTTGTTGTAATTTAATATGTTTACAATTATAGTATAAGACAACTTTTTAACAATATGTAGTTGATTTGATTGTAATTCTTTGGAGATGTGTCTTGTTTGTTTCCAATCAGCATAATAGGTGTGTTCTTGTTTGGAGTTAATATTCTCTTTGGTTTAATTTACAAAGTTTACAATTAGTTAATTAGTGTAGATTTAAATTTAATTAATTATGATTTTGTTAATAAATGTATGTTAGTAAATATATTGTGTTAATGCTCAAAATGGATGGGACCTTGAGATCTGCGCTCTACTAGGAGATTAACTGAAGAGATGAGAAATGTGAGGATTGGATTTGGGACTTGGTGAACATGATGGTGGCCTCAAGTGGTCACCGTGCAGAGAGGCAGCAAGATAACAGTTGTAGCAGGCTTTTCCCCAAACCCTCCAAAGGTCAACTCAATTGAGTAGAAATGGATGAGGGAGAAAAATAGGGAGGAAGGGTTGCGGTAAAGGTGAGAGTCTGAGAGGAGAAATCAAGAGGAAGGAGATCAACCCCTTGCCGAGAAGGAGAGATTTTAGAAGCCACCTTCCCTCTCTCTATTCCCCTCCCTTTATACCTCACAGGTCGCCCTTAGGCGGTTAGCTGTGGCGTACCCGTCTTAGTGCAAAGACACGATCCTAATCAGAAGATGCCACTGTCGAGCTGTTGATTATACACCTGCTTTATACGGGCGTGCTTTCCAGCCCAAATGGGGTACAATCTTTGACCCCCACACAGACGAATGTTCCCTTGTCAGTGAGTAGTGGGGGAACCTCCACATGGCTCCCCAGGAGGGGGCCGGCTTGTTAGTATAGTCCCCTTGTTGTTGGCTAAACAGATCGCGCCATATGTAAAAGTCATTCCCCCCAATAAAACTTGTCCCCCAACTGGCTAGCTTGACGAGCTTCCAACTTTAGTCGACCTAGGAAATTTGATCTCTTGCTGATGTTTCTGATCCGATGAGACAAGGTCTCACATTTTCTAGCTATACTTCTTTGGCTTGGCCAGCTTCGTGAATGTGGCACTAGCCTGAGCTTTTGGAAGCAATTGACTGGTGACATCCCGACCCCCGATGCCTATTGCTAGGTCCTTGAGCTACCTCCTGACCATCTAACCATTTGCTAGGCCTGTTTTTATCATGCCCGGATTTCTCAATTGAGAAGTGGCATAAGATTGGGTAAGGCGTTCGCTACTTCAGGCGAACTATGTCGCCGATACTGAGGTACGTAAGCTAGACCAGCCTCGGTTCTCTGGCCTGTACTTTGACTGACCATCTTAATTAGTGGGAGGCAGTGAAAGATATGATTGGCCCAACTCCCCAGGCGTGATTCTCGAAGCATCAGGGGAGATCGGAGCCCACGTGTTGGCTATTCAACTAAATTCCTCTTACGAATGATGTGGGCCGTCAGATTCTTATTACTGGGATATAATGATAAGACGTCAGCCGTGCTTGAACCCCTCCCCCCTTTTTCAAACTCTTCAAGCAGCTATGCCTTTTCTTTTGCAGTACTTGCTTCTCAGTCCTTGATGGACTTTCACCTATCCAGGACTTTTCGACGTGTCCTTTTTTCCTTCGGAGATGATGGAAGTGGGGCCCTTACAGACCGAGAAACTCTTCGCTGCACCTGAATTTTTCTCCAATGAGATCACATACCTCAGCTTTTTTTGTCGGGTAGGGGACTTTCGTGTCTGCCTTTCCTTCAAGCTCGTGATTATTTCTCCTTTTGAGAGGGTTAATAGCCTACACAAGTAGAGATCACTACGTACTTGGAGTACTTCAAGATAGGTCTTTGTTTTCCCCTTTACACTTTCTTTCGGGAAGTCCTTTTTTACAAAGTGTGCCCCATGCAACTTCATCCAAATAGCTAGAGAGCCCTGTGTTGCTTTGTAGTCATCTTTCGTCCCTAGGGTTTTATCCCTACCATCAGTTGGTTGCGACTTCTATTTTCCTTGGAGAGGGTCCCCGTGCTCGAGAATTGGTTTTGCTTTGTTGAGTGGCGAGGGAAAATGGGTCTAGATCTTCTTCTAGAACATCCCAAGCGGTGATCTAGCTTCCTTTTTTGTCTTTCACGGGGGTGATTGGGACATTCCCACTTTGTGGGGAATCCCATTCCTTGACTAAGATTACGATGTGACTATGACCAAGCAGTAGGAAAGGCAACTTACCCTCCTTTGGGGCCTCAGTCTACAAGATCTCTGTTATTTGATATCTTAGTCCGTTTTTCAGACAGCTAAGCTTTCCTTCGCACGTAGCGTTTCTTATCCTTCCTGCTTTTCCTTCGACAGATGCTCATTTCTTACCAGTGGTTTGATATATTCGTTTCCATGCAAGGGGACGCTCTAGGAAAGATTGTTTGATGAGAGCGGTAAGGGAGGGCTCAAAAGATGCGGTGTTTGGAGGAGGGTGAGCAATAGACTGGAAAGAGATGAAGGTCTGAAAGGTAGAGACCCCTTTTCTTTTATTTGAAGGCTTTCGGATCTCTTGCAAGTCGAGAAGGGTCTTGTACGGACCCCTCGATGGTTACAGCTCGCCCAAGACCGACTACACACTCTATCAAAAGAGTTATCTCGAAGGCATTATCTCGTACGGCTCGTACTGCCGCATTGCCCAAGGCACTCTGACTTGGGCCTCCTGATCATGGCTAGGGGGGTGCTGCCCATCACAAGAAGCCTTTGGAATTTAATGGCACCTTGAGAGTTTCGGCCTGTACTAGTGATCTCTGATGCGATACAACCGCAAGTGTACGGGTCGTCATAAGTAATAAAATGGACGTAAAAGTCAGGTTATCGATCCGCAGGGAGATGGAAGTACTAGTACCCATTGTTCTTCTACTATTTAGTAGATCCAAAGGTGGTTGGTTATACTAACTCTAAACTAATCAAATTGAACACAAACGAGGGAATCGAGTTGCTCTTAAGATCAAACAATCATAAAGAAGGGGGAGGGGGGGAATGCTCGGATAAATGAATCCCTCTTGGACTTCTAAAAGATGAATGCTATTTTCTATCTCGACTCTTGGTTAATTCTTGGCCAAGGGTTCCTATCGTGCTTTCACTCCCTCGTCCCGAGGTGAGTTACTTATCCTAGTGCGCTTACCAATTATGTTCTCGAACCTATTTCTTGGAAGGATTATGGGAATAATTTATCTAAAGGACTCGCTCTCCTTAGTACCCGGTTCCCGGTATACTCACAATCCCCTCCATTGGAGATGGTCTACATACGGGGAGGCGTTCGCTTCTTCCCCCATATGGACTATGAGAATCTCTCCGGGCTCTCGCAACGTAGAGGGATTCACTCACATTAAAACATCCAATAGACTCAATGAATATAACCATGCATTCAAGAATCGAAAATCAACATTAATTAAATCATTTCCAAGGGTTCATCAATCATTCAAGCATCTACAAAGTTAGCTCTCTATGAAAGGGGGGAAACAAACCAAAACAAAGATGAAAGCAATCAAAGAAGACATGATAAGTAAACCTAATGCAATCACTGTTGATGGCTTCGTGGTCTTCTTCCAAAGGTTTTTCCTCCTCTTGCTCCAATAGCTCCTAGATGAAGACCTCCAAGCTTTCCCCAAAGATTGGCCTTTTTCTCCCAAGCTATCCCCCCTCTAAACCCCTCATTCGTTGGCTTTTATACCCATAGGGTTTTAGGGGTGAGATTTACCCATTTGCCCTCTTCAAGATCTGCAGATTCGCCCAAATTGACGATGTACGGGCCCATATACGGGCATATGTTAGCCCATATACGGGCCAACCACCTTCATATGGGCCCGTATACGGGCCATATATCGGCCTGTATACGTGCCAATCATCATCATACCACCGATCATACGGGTCATATACTGGCCAATATTCCTTTCAGGAGCCAATATACGGCCGTATGTCAGCCTATATTATTGCCCGTATAGGTCCTTCTGGGTGCTCTGGGATCTTGGTTTCTCTCGAAATGCTTTCTTTCCTCCGGCGTCCTTATATCATAACCTGTTGATTAAAATAAATACATTTGACGTATCGGTGGGCAAAAAGTATTCACAATTACATGCCAAGCATATAAGTATATAATATAAAATTATGCTCAAATGAACACTTATTAAATATCTCTACACTTAAAGGTTTTCTTGTCCCCAAGCAAAGAAAATCAGTCAACAAAAGAAAATATAAGTGTTCATCCTCTTGGCCATGAAATGTATGGCTCAACTCTTTTCAAGTTCACCACCCATGTGCTTTGTTCTCCCATTTCCACGCCAAGGCTTAAATAGATCTCATGCAATATGTCATTATGGTTCTAGACAAAGCTTATTCACTCCACATGCCATGTTCTCAAGTTTTAGCAAGATAAGCATACTCTCAATGGACTCTAGAAAGTCCTTGAGGCCCTAAGAACAAAAAGAATTACCCCCTATTAGAAGAATGGTGGACAAGTTTGAAGGAAACACCTTTTTTTTTTCGGGTAGGGCATCTACATTAGATCCGACTTTCCCGTTCTAAAGATCAAGGTATAGTGTAGTTCCTCCTTTTTGCAGAGTGCTCATGCTGATTAGGCACCAGGGCACTTAGCTACTAAAGTGGTTACATCCCTACCTAAGCGTGTTCATACAAAGTAATGACTTTTCAAATTGAAGAACACTCTGATTAGGAGCCAGAACCCCAAACTACTTTGTCACAACAAGCAGCGGAACACCGTCTTTATTGATTGACAACTACTATATGTACAACTATTTGCTTCTCCTCTTACTTGTCCACTTGGTAACATTATGAGGGGTTAATAAGTTTGAACTAGTGCCACGAAGTTTCTTGGAGCCATTGGAAGTAATGCTTAGATATTAAAGTCAAAAGAACATGGCAATGGGTTATCTATTATCTTTAAAGATCATAAGTGTCATAGAGATGTTCTTTATATGCCCATGGCGTTTCATAGGAGAGTTTGCCAAAATTATGTGCTAAGGTGGTGCCATAGAAATCGAGTGTACCAACATGTTTCCTTAAGGCTTTTGTCAAGGCATACTAGTTATGAAGATCAGAAAATTTGAAAAATTTGCAATGAATTTCATCAATAGTTCATTAATAGCTACCTATCTCCACACTTAAAGCTTTGCTATGAATGTACAACTATAAAAGATAGGTAGCTACCCATCTCCGCACTTAAAATTGTACATTGTCCCCAATGTACGCAATAATTCAAAAATGAAACATGCATGGAGAAAGGTGAAATAAAACTTCCCTGGTTATTTTGGTGTGCCAATTGATTTCCATGAAGGTGATGCGTAGCCACTACCGGGGGTGTTGATTCAATTTCCACTTCTGCAAAGTAAGGGAAGATCATTATAGCTCCACAAAAGATAAGAGGAAAGCAAGAGAGTCTGTAAAAGACAAACGAGAGGATGAGTGTAGCAGGGTGATGCCCTTGCTAGCCATACAAGGTGCGCAAAATAAAGCAAGAAGTCCAACAAAGCACGAAAATAAAAAGTGCACAATAAAATAAGTCTCATCAACATAAAAAGAAAGAGATGTGTCCAAGTCCTTAGAGCGCGGGGTCATCTGCTGGTGGTGCCTCAGGTGCTGCGCTGGGGGGTGCCTGTGCTAGAGGAGGTGCAAAAGCTGGGTGCCTATGGATAAAGATAGACAGCTCCGCGAACTGGTCTCCCGAGCGGCGCTGCTCTCTGAGAATCGTATCTTGAGTAGCACGAATGTCCGCGATCTGCTCATCCAGGCGCTCGAATCTGCTTCGGCTCGCTGAAGATGGAAGCTTGCCTGCGGGAGGTGGGATGTCGGAGTCCTCAGAGTCGGACTCCTCATCATCATCAGAACTCTCGGCGCCCTGGCCAACAAATGTGTAGCGGCCTCCCTCGTGCTTGACGAGCCCCATCTGGCATAGTGTGCTTATCCCCGGGGTGGTCATAAGCTGAAGCCCCTCCATGTCCTCCGTCTTCTCCTCGAGGCCCATGCCAAGGATGAGGCGAGTAATGTAGGGCCCCGCAGTGATAGTCTTTAGCCGGGTGTGGGTCCCTTGGTTCACCAAGTAATCGGCGAGTACATATCCCAGATGGATAGGTACCCACTAGAAAATGCTGTAAAGGATAAAAAAGTCAGTGACGGTGACCTTCCCGGTGCTCTCATCTCGCCCAGCGATGGAGCGGCTGATGAGTGCATGGATGAAGCGGTGGACCGGATCAGACATGAGGGTCGCGTTGTTGTTCCTATGGCGCCCCCCAAGCTGAATCCAATAGCGCGTGGCTGTAATAATATGGTCGGGGAAGGAGGTAAGGAGCTCCCTATGCTCCCGAGTATGGAGGGCCTCCATGTTGTAGAAGCCCATGAGCATCGAGAATCTGGTGTAGCTCATGGTCCTCTTCTCCCCGAAGGGCTGGAGTGAGATCGCTGTGAGGGACCGCTCTTGAATGGAACTCCTATCGGCCTCGAATGTGCTGAGGACCTCCAGAGTCACCTCCCGAAAGGTCTCGCGGTTGATGGAGAACACCTTGTCCCATCAACCAACCGTGAGCATGCTTTGTACCCGGTCCGCGATCCCCAGCTGGGTGACTACGCCCCAATCGATGTACCACATTCGCCCAAAGGGCTTGGCGGCCAGCCTTTGATAGCGGTGAAAGAAGCGATCCTCCTCAAAATGAGGTGTGGTGGAGGATCCTTCGTCGGTCCTCCTTTTCTTGGATGCCACTACTTTCCTCGGCATATCTACAAAATAATTGAAAAGGGTATTAGTGCGAACAACAATCTATAAAAATTTAATAGAATGTTGCGCACTACGGCCTTCAATGGGCCCTATATGAGTTTCCATACGAGCTGTATACCAGCCCGTATAGGGGCACCTACGGCCCATACAGGCTGTTATCTAGCCTGTATGCGTCGGGGCACGGCGGCGCCGACCCCCATGGCCTACAACCCTTCCTTTACAATCCATTCACATCCTAATCTCTTTCTAAACATCTAGACATGCCATAGATCAACACATTCAAGCAAAAACTCGACACAAAAAGCACAAATCCATTCAAAATGCATCCATTGAATCCCTAGGTTTCTAAACATGGTGAAGATGAACAATGTCGACAAAACAACGCATTAGAATGCATACCTAAGGGAAAATGGAGCCCAAAATCGAAGAAGGAGGTCGCCTCGGCGAGGAGAGGTCTCGGATTTCTGTGGAGGGAGTGGGGCGGCTAGGACTTGACAAAAGAATGGAAGAATCACGCTTTAAAACGCCCCAAACCGGGCTGTATACGGGCCCATATACGGGCTATATAATAGCCCGTATAAGAGACTAGCTGATGTATACAACCTAGTATACTGCCCATATATCAGCCTGTATACTCCATTGGAAGAGCTATACTACCTTGTATACGGGCTGTATATTATCCCGTATAGCTACTGGACCTGTCATACGGCCGTATGAAAGGCTGTATGACATCCCGTATGGGCCTGGGTTTGGCTTATGCAGCCAGATCAGGGTGCTATTCGGGTCCTCCTCGCGCTCCCTAATGACAATCATGTATTCTAGGGCTATGAATGGATTGACAACCAGCAGGATGATACAAGATATCATAGAAATAGACATGATACATCTCAATCATTTATTCCAAACACACAATCTAACTAAAGAGGCTTGCAACTAGAAAGAAAGAAAAAGATTTTCAGGAGCTTGGGTTGCCTTCCGAGAAGTGCTTGTTTAACGTTACTAGCTTGACATACCTTTACCTTACGTCATGGGGCTTCAAATACCTTGAAGCTTTCATTGGCTCCTCCCTTAAAATTTGCATTATAGTATAGCTTGAGCTGATGGCCGTTTACCTTGAATGTACCCCTCTCACGGTGATGAATTTCCACTGCACTGTGGGGGTGGACTTTTGTGACGGTGAATGGTTCGGACCACCTAGAGCGCAACTTTTCTGGGAAAAGTTTGAGCCTTGAGTTGAATAGCAACACACAATCTCCTTCCTTGAATTGTTTGTGATGCTTTAATTTCTGATCATGACGCTTCTTGACCCGCTCTTTGTATAATCTTGAATTTTCATATGTAAACAACCTCCACTCTTCGAGTTCGTTTAATTGAAGCTTCCGTTCAGCGACAACGAGTGAGATGTCAAAATTCAAGAATTTTGTTGCCCAATAAGCCTTTTGCTCAAGTTCGACTGGTAAGTGACATGCTTTGCCATAGATGAGTCTATAGGGGGTACTACTGATTGGTGCTTTGTATGCGGCACGATTGTCACGCTCCAATCTCGGATCTCTGGGACCTGCATCAATCAGACTGGGCCGCATCTGTACCAGTGGAGACGAGCCCCACTCGAGTACAAGGCCTATGTAATAAGAGCAGATAACATATAATAAATCAAAATGTCTAAAATGTCATAAATAATAATGTCAGAGTCATACAGCGGAATTTAAAGTCATAAAGGGTTCAAGAAATCATATAACAATCTATACAGAATTAGGCCCTATAAGGGTTCTACAAATGAGACTCTCACACACAACCTGCGGTCCTCGGACCTCTCCATCCTATCCCAGTCCCACTTGTAGCTCCAAATCCTGAGGGCTATCTGTTCCTCTTAACCTGGAAGGGGAAAAAAAAGTGAAGTGAACTTTCGAAAGGAAAGCTCAGTAAGTGCCCTGCAGGGAAATCACGAAAAGCACAGTCCAAATGGTCAAGATAGACAAATCAAGACAAACAGTCAAGACATGGATCATATCAGGGAAACAATCGGAACAGCATAAGAAACCAAACAAACGGGGCCCTCTACACTCATCCAATCATACCTCCACGGTCAGCACAAGTGCCGCGCTACTCGATTGGTCAAGTCTTACGACGGTGGCTATGGTCCTGGGTACCATACCCCTCCCCGACGCATACCAACCCAACCTAAAACACAAGCACCACGAGTCCCACAAAGAATGTCCCTTTGCCCACGGTGGCATGCCAAGCATCCAAAAAGACAACTTGTCCAAACAGCCAATCACAGATATGGAAATCATCAAACAAAACATGCATACCGGGAATCAACAACAGATATTTCAGATCATAACGACAAGCACAATCATGATAACAATCAAGAATATACCAAACCAGGTAATAAGAGTGCCAAAGAAACCCATCTCTGGGTGGGAGCTAGGCAAAGACACTTATAAGAAACATGAATCAACAAAGTCAAGAAAGCCCATCACTAGGGCGTACTAGGCAAAGACACTTACCTCTCTTTGAATCCTACAGGACTCCCTCCCGACGTGTCTCTACGCCAAAAATCAACAATAGATCCACGGCTCTCAAGCCGCCGCCTCTTGACAAAACAATATCTCCCTCAGACTCTGCGCTTGGCTCGCCCACGCTGATCGCCCTTTCCTTCCGCCCAGAGAGTGGACTATCGCCTACTCCTCTCCCCGACGCCTATTACCAAGAAAGAAGCCCCGCCGTCATTGGTATATATATATATATATATATATATATATATATATTAAACCATATATGTAAAGTCTCAAATCAATCCAATTTCACGCGTTTTGATTTGAAATCAAACTCAGCCATACACTTATACCAATATTTTATTAGTATTTTCTTGAATTCAAAACAAGCCTTAGTCTCATCCATCTATTATATCTAAAATCTTTGGCAGAGATGCCCTTTTCCATATTTGAATCATATACTTTATCTTTTTTTTTCTTTTTAAATTTCAAAACAACTCCTTAATCCTTATATATATATATATATATATATATATATATATATATATAAAATGTATCTCTTATAAATATATTTATTTTAAAATATATCCAATTATCTCATCCGATTCTCTTATCTAATTTCTATTTAAAATAAAATTTAAATATAATATCTATATATTCATATATATAAATCCATAACATAATATATATATATATATATATATATATATATATATATATATATATATATATATATATATATACCAATTAATTAAACCCCGATTTTATTCAATCAACTATTTCAAAAAAATAATAAAATATTAAATAAAATCCCAATAATTCCAATTATCCAAGTTTAGAGAATTCTTCCATCCATAAAAAATAATTAACGAGAACTAAAAATCAATTATTCATAGAAATTCTTTAAAACAAATCGAAAATCCTAAATTATAATCCAACTTAGGAATCTTTCCTTTTTAACCACATAATTAAAGCAAATAGCTAAAAAAATAAAATTAACCCCTAAAATCCTGGATTTTACAACGATGGCCCAAAGTGTATCATCCAATTTGTCCGCCCAGTACTTCCGATTATGTGTGACCGTCCGTTCAAGGATCCTCTTCAGTTGTCGGTTAGATACTTCCACTTAACCGCTTGTTTGGGGGTGATATCGAGTAGAGGTGCGGTGGACTACATCGTATCGCTTTAGGATCTTAGCAAATTGAGCGTTACAAAAATGTGTCCCTCGATCACTAATGATGGCTCTTGGGGTCCTGAAACGGGAAAATAATTTTTTTAGGAATCCCACAACTCCCCTTGCGTCACTAGTGGGTAAGGCTTGTGCTTCCACCCACTTGGAGACATAATTCACAGTCACCAAGATAAATCTGTTGCCGCGAGAGGTAGGGAAAGGCCCCATAAAATCAATTCCCCAAACATCAAATATTTCGCACACTTGAACCGAGCTTTGTGGCATCTCATCTCGCTTAGATATATTGCCAAATCGTTGACACCTATCACAATATTGAACATATCCCTGTGCATTGTGGAATAAGGTTGGCCAGTAAAACCCCGCGTCGAGGATCTTCCTCGCTGTTTTATTTGCACTATAGTGTCCACCTGCAGGTCCTACGTAACAATGCTCCAGAATTTTTAACCCTTCTTCCTTCGGGACACACCTCCTTATGACTTCATTGGCACAAATGTGAAATAAGTAGGGATCATCCCATGTATAATATTTCAGTTCCACGAAAAACTTCTTTTTTTGTGAATAGTTGTAGGATTTTGGAAGAGATCCAACAACTAGATAATTTGCAATGTCGGTGAACCAGGGTGTTTCCTTCTCCTCACTCATCACCGGTGTTTGTCCTTGTATCACTTGAAGGTTGTATAAATACTCCTCCGGGAACTCTTCCTTGATATCCCTCTCCTTCAACAAGTCTCTATTTGGGTTTTCCAATCGGGATAAGTGATCGGTGTACACTACAACCTTGGAAAATACCAAGTAGGGTCGGAACTTATCAAATACAAACACTATAGCAAGAAGCTCCTTTTCAGTGGTGGTGTAATTTGCTTGGGCATCCGTCAAAGTCTTGCTAGCATAATAGATCGGTTGGAAATGTTTGTTCTTTCGTTGTCCCAAAACTGCACCGACTGCATGATCACTTGCATCGCACAAGAGCTCGAATGGGAGGTTCCAATCTGGGGTGGTCATGATCGGGGCTTGTACAAGTTTCTCCTTCAAGATAGTGAAAGCCGCTCGACATCCTTCATCAAACTCAAAGGGAGCATCTTTTTCTAGCAATTTGGTCAATGGTTTGGCTATTTTGGAGAAGTCCTTTATAAATCTCCTATAGAACCTGGCATGCCCCAAAAAACTTCTGATGGCTTTCACTGAAGTTGGTGGAGGTAGCTTTTCAATGGTGTCAACCTTTGCTTTATCCACCTCAATACCCTTGCTCGAGATTTTGTGACCCAAAACAATTCTTTCTTGGACCATGAAATGACATTTCACCCAACTTAGCACCAAGTTGGTTTCTTCACATCTAATTAACATGTTTTCTAGGTTTGCGAGACAAAAGTCAAATGAGTCTCCAAAGACCGAGAAGTCATCCATAAATACCTCCAAAATGTTCTCCACAAAGTCTTCGAAGATAGCTAGCATACATCGTTAAAAGATGCCGGTGCATTGCACAACCCAAAAGGCATACAACGGTAAGCAAAAGTACCATATGGACAGGTGAATGTGGTCTTCTCTTAATCTTTGGGAGCAATGGGAATTTGGAAGTACCCAGAAAAGCCGTCTAGGAAACAATAATAAGAGTGTTTGGCTAATCTCTCAAGTATTTGATTAATAAATGGTAGAGGAAAATGATCCTTCCTTGTGGCATCATTCAACTTCCTATAGTCAACACATATTCTCCAGCCAATGATAGTTCTTATAGGGATTAATTCATCCTTCTTATTTGTGACCACCATCATCCCTCCGTTTTTTGGTACCACTTGGACGGGACTCACCCATGCGTTGTCGGAGATGGGGTAAATGACTTAGGTATCCAAGAGCTTGAGCACTTCTGACTTGACCACCTCCTGCATATTTGGGTTTAGCCTTCTTTGAGGTTGGATAGAGGGTCGGTAGTTGTCCTCCATAAGAATCTTATGGGTACAGAATGATGGGCTGATTCCTTTGATGTCGGATATTTTCCATGATATGGCCTCTTGTGTCTCTAGTAGTTTCCCCTTCTATAAACTTGTCAGATTAGATGTAATGATAACCGGGAGCTTTGAGTCTTCGGCTAAAAAGGCGAACTCAAGATGACTAGGTAATTCTTTCAACTCCAACTACGGGGGCTCAACTACTGATGGTTTTAATTTCTTCAAGTTCTCATCCAGCTCTTCCAATTCTGCCTCTGATTCTATGGTGGATTCTTCTTCTGAATCTGAGGGTGTATTGTTGTGTTTTGCATCTTGTATGAGGTCGATGTTCATGGCCACTCGATTGTGATTTGGATTCTCTTCCTTGGCTAGTCCCTTTGAATGCAAAAGGACTTCATTCTGTCTATTTAGGAATTCCATTAAAAAGTCATGATCGTACGGTGCATCTTCATCATATGATCCTTCTTGAGATGTCTCTCCAGATATCGGGCTAGTCTCTGATCCCCATAAGGCATATACCTCCTTAAATGGGATGGTTTCAATCAACTGTTCCCGTGATGAATTCGTGGATTGATTGGCTAGTTTTTCTTCGATCCATCGATCTAGTGCCTCAAGCTTTTTTAACAGCTCGCTCCTGAATATAACCATGTGGCTCCCTCGCAATATATTCAAGAAATGAAGATTAGTATCTAAAATTTCAAAGAAATGAAAAACAAAACAAAGAAACAAAGTAAAGGGATAAAAACAAAACGACTAAAGTAGTAAATTCCTAGCTTTCCTAGTAATCCAATTCTCCCAGGCAACGGCGTCAAAAACTTGATGCGATACAACCGCAAGTGTACGGGTCGTCACAAGTAATAAAGTGGACGTAAAAGTCGGGTTATCGATCCGCAAGGAGATGGAAGTACTAGTACCCACTGTTCTTCTACTATTTAGTTGATCCAAAGGTGGTTGGTTATACTAACTCTAAACTAATCAAATTGAAAACAAAAACGAGGGAATCGAGTTGCTCTTAAGATCAAACAATCATAAAGGGAGGGGATGCTTGAACAAATGAATCCCCCTTGGACTTCTAAAAGATGAATGCTATTTTCTATCTTGACTCTTGGTTAATTCTTGGCCAAGGGTTCCTATCATGCTTTCACTCCCTCATCCCGAGGTGAGTTACTAATCCTAGTGGCCTTACCGATTATGTTCTCGAACCTATTTCTTGGAAGGATTATGGGAATAATTCATCTAAAGGACTCGCTCTCCTTATTACCAGGGTTCCCGATATACTCACAATCCCCTCCATTAGAGATGGTCTACACATGGGGAGGCGTTCGCTTCTTCCCCCAAATGGACTATGAGAATCTCTCCTGGCTCTCGCAACGTAGATGGATTCACTCACATTAAATTATCCAATAGACTCAATGAATATAACCAAGCATTCAAGAATAGAAAATCAACATTAATTAAATCATGTCCAAGGGTTCATCATTCATTCAAGCATCTACAATGTTAGCTCTCCATGAAAGGGGGCAACAATCCAAAACAAAGATGAAACCAATCAAAGAATATACATGATAAGTAAACCCAATGCAATCACTGTTGATGGCTTCGTGGTCTTCTTCCAAAGGTTTCTCCTCCTCTTGCTCCAATAGCTCCTAGATGAAGACCTCCAAGCTTTCCCCCAAGATTGGCCTCTTTCTCCCAAGCTCTCCCCCCTCTAAACCCCTCATTCTTTGGCTTTTATACCCCTAGGTTTTAGGGGTGAGATTTACCTATTTGTCCTCTTCAAGATTTGCAGATTCGCCCAAATTGACGATGTACGTGCCAATATACGGGCATATGTCAGCCCATATACAGGCCAACCACCTTCATACAGGCCCGTAGTTATACGGCTCATATACGGGCCAATCATCATCATACCAGCTATCATACGGGCCGTATACTGGCCCATATTTCCTTCAGGAGCTAGTATACGGCCGTATGTCAGCCCGTATTATTACCCTTATAGGCCCTTCTAGCTGCTCTGGGATCCCGGTTTCTCTCGAAATGCTTTTTTTCCTCCGGGGTCCTTATATCATGCCTTGTTGATTAAAATAAATACATTTTAAGTATCGGTGGGCAAAAAGTCTTCACAATTACATGCCAAGCATATAGGAATATCATATAAAATTATGCTCAAATGAACACTTATCAATCTCCCCTCGCATGAAGTCGGGACGGAGGCACTCTTCAATGACAGAGCGTTGAGCTTTGAGGCTCTTTTTGTGGCTTTTCAGGTTGAGGATTGGGCCTCTGTCGCCTGCCTAAACCCCAAGGAACTTGTTTCTCGCCTTGCTTTGGCCGGGCGAAGGTAGGCTCGAACTCTCACCTTAAACATTTGTCCATATTAAATTGAAGGATAGATGGGTTTGTGCAGTCTGCACTCCTGATGGGTCACTTGGCTACCATGCTCCGAGAAGGGTCGTCATCCTTCCACTTCGCTGTCGACGCCTAGGAGAGGGCTGAAAAGGAATTGTCCTTGAAGGATGAGAAAATAAAGGATCTGGAACATCAGCGGGCGAGGTTCGCTTCCCTCGCTGAACGTTGGCGGGTCATCATGGATGGTTACAAGGAGATTCAGGCCCATATGCGGTTGGACGACGCAAATGAGATGGGAGCCTTGAAGGAAGTCCTTTTGTCTGACTTGGACAATATGAAGAGGGCTTGGGACGCCGAATGTGAGTGCTTAAAGTAGGAGGCCGAGACCCTGCTAGTCCACTAAGGGAGAAAATACAATGCTGATCTTACACGCTTGGGAGAGGAACTCATGGATGAGCTCGTATGCCTAAAAGGGGAGTATGAGTCTCCCCTTTATCGTGCTGAGAAGAAGCATGAGCTTCAGGTCGTGGCATTGATGGATAAGCACCACATGGCTCTCTAGTTGGCCAATGATGGGGCTGTTGCCGACTATCAAAGTTTGAAGTACCTTGTCTGCTTGAAGAAAGCTATTGCTAATAAGGCGGTTGCTGACTTCTAAAACTCTTTTGACTTCTAGGACTTACTTCGTTACCATTGGTCTAAGTACATGGCTCGGTTTGTGCCTTCCCTGACCTTTCAGGCCATACTCAATAGTGAGGCCCTAGCTAGTTCAACGAAGAGCTTTCAAGCCTTCCAAATCCTACATCATAGGAATCCGAGACTAGATGTTGCTTTTCTCCGTTTTGAGGAAGCTTTGGAATACCTTCCCGACGGTTCAAGTGGGCCGAGCCGCGAGGAGGTCAGTACTATGGGAGTACTCCGAAGGGTTATCATTGCCTCCTCCAAGGGCGAGCTTGAAGAAATTGAATCAGTGAAGTTTGGTCCTTCTTTATCCCTCATCTTGGATAGTCTACGTGGCCCCTGAGACTGACATATTTCCCCCTTATTCTCGAACTTTGTACTAAGAAATTAAGCAATATGAACTTTGCTGGTTGTCTGGTCTTGATGGTTATCTCTTTCAGCTTCCTTTTTTTGAGGATAGTTAAGCGATGGACCACCTTTATCTTGGAAGGACTTAACCTTTGTGTGTCTTGGGATGGTAGGTCCATTGAGGGGTTTTGTGCCAAAGTGTCTTAGCATAATTGTTTCTACCTTCCTCGGCATGGGGCTTCCAAGTCCTTTATGCAATCCTGGGTACCACAAATGGAGGGCTTGTTGTGATACTTGGGCACTTTTTTCCAAGTCTAAGGGCTGACTTTTATGATGTGTCAGCTACATTAGTCTTACGCTTCTTAAGGAGGCATGTCGTTTTTCCTAAGCAGCTATGTTGGGCACCTTAATAGAAGGTTGTCTTTACAAATGCCTTTTTGATAGGATGTTTTCATTGGTGTAGTAACTCCTAACGTGGGATTTTCTTGGGCGCCACGAAATCGTGGCTTACATGGTGCTCCTTCACAAAGCGCCCTTTTCGAGGGCGTTCTCGTTTGTTGGATCTCCTCGGACATTTGGCTTTTACCTATAAATAGTCCATCCACAGTAGACACATTCATAACTTATTTCTTGATGATATCTTTAGTGTTCTCTCCTTCTTCTTGATGAACATGGATCGTAACCAGCTAAAGCGAGCCTTGAGCGAGTTTAGCAATAGCCTCATCATTCCTTCATTTTCTCTTAACGAAAAGAGACGTTTGTAGGAGGGGTGTTTGGCCTCGAGACCTAGGGTGCGTGCCTACTCTGGTTTGCCTAACCCTTAAGACGTTGCCCACATTGACGAAGGGAATATGCGTGTGGGCGTGCACATCATCGTTCAGCCAGTGTTTAGGTAGCCCCGTGAGGGGGTGGTCATCCCTCTACTCGATCAAGGTCAGAGTTGCCTTTTCAGCCAAGCACCTCTGTGGCTCTGCCTGTTGAATCTCCCCTATTTGGTATGGGAACCAAGTAGTCTAGGGGAGACCCTCATGTTGATCTCGGTGCTACTATAAAGGGGTTGCAGGGTATTGCTCGGAGTCTTGTTCTCGACGGGCTCGAATAACTTGGTGAGGAGGAACTGGACTCGCGGCTAAGTCTCATCGGAGTCGAGGTGAGTCCTATCTTCCTGTTCCTTTCCTTGGTGTGTCTTTAATCCCCCTTCCATCGATGGGCACAGGCTTTTGCTTTGATGTGGCTTACAGTAACCCTCTTACGTGAGGTGGTCGAGCTTGATAATCTTAAAAAGTGCCCGGGAGTGGCGAGAGTCCTCCTAAGGAGGAGTGTTGATTGCTGACTATGAGTGCAAGCACTCAATTCTCTGCATGTAAGCGTACGTGGGCGCAAGTAATACAATACTGGCAAGTCTCGAGTCGATTCCTCAGGGAACAGTATACTAAATTTAGCAAATCAACAGTATACTAAGGTGCTTGATGAGTCAATCTGCTTAACCTAGTGATTGTGTTGAAAGTCTTGGAAAATTAGAATGAATGCGAAGGTTGGTAGGGGTGTACTCAATCAATGAAGCTTCTAGGGTTGTATTACTTGATGACTTGTAAAGATTTTCTCCTATGTTTGCTCATCTAGAAATGTCAAGGGTAAGGCTACTTAGTGGTAGGTTTGGCACTTGTGCGCACTCCGGGTGCGTCCTACAGGTTCCTTATGTCTAAGGAACATGGTCTCATCCTCCCCATAGTTCTATGGCGTAAGGGAAAGCAATATAGGGCCTCAACACCTCCACTACCATGGACTTCCAAAGCTTATGTCTAAACTAATAAAGCTACGGCTGTCACTCTGTTCCACCTTACAATTCAAATACAACTCTCAGCTATATATCTCTATGAAAGGAGAACAATGATTTGTCATCGCCCATCGGCGAACAATTGAAGATAGCATTGATTCATAACCATACCCATAACATCTCAATCAAAGCAACCCAAGGATAATTAGAATATCAAATCATAAAATCATACAACCCTAGAATAGATGTTTACACTACTATTACGAAGGAAAGATTCAAAGCAATGTCAACTTTAACTACAACATCCATGTCTAAGCACGTAGAGAGGGAATAAACATTAAAGATAACAAGAGATATGATTCCCCCTCTTTATTTGAGTAACCCCAGGTTCAAAATACCATTCAAAGCCTTCGGATCATCAACCTGTACGAGCAGCCGCTTGTGGAGACCAAGATGCACAAAACCTAGAAAATAGCTCCTTATTTATCCCCAACATCGAGAATTGCTATGTTCGTAATGAGCATCGCGATGCTTTCTAACTCTGAGCACTTCTGTCGAAGACATCATGATGCGATCCGCGCATATCATGATGTTTCTTTGTTTTCTTGAGAAGCCTCCTATCTTGAGCATCACGATGTTTGAAACGAGCATGGCGATATTGTCTTTTCCAGTGAAATGTAGCTTTCTGCTTCTACCAAACATCATGATGTTCACTTGGAGCATCGTGATATGGACACCAAACTGAGAAATTAATCTGTTGTCTTCTCCGAGCATTGCAATTCTCCAGTGTAGCATCGCGATAGTGTCACATAGCTGAGAATGGTGTGCTCTGACTCCTTACATATCATAATGTTCCAGTATAGCATCACGCTGCTTGTCTTTAGTGGCTCAGTTTCACCTGATATATAAGAAATTAACTTGATTTAGCCTCTATAGGTGCAAAACAGATGGGAAACATGAGTAAATCGTATAAGACGACTAGTTTGGCTAAATAATATATCTTAGGACCAAAACAATCTAAATAATACTTGAAATCATACATTTCGATCCTAAATATATGGAAAAAACCCTCTAAAATAGATCTCTTTTGAGAGCTATCTCACCCCAAACTTGAGCTATTGCTTGTCCTCAAGCAATGCATAATAAACCTCACAAAGACCTAATTCAATTTGACGATTTGAATCAAGGTTGATCTTGGATGCAACATACATAATATGACATACTAATTAATGAGCTGAACAAGTCAAACAAGATTTCTAAACATTAAAGATTAGTCACGCTGCGCCTCAGAATTCTATTAATGTCATGACCGTATCCTTGTGGGGGTTACAAAGATAAATACATGCTAGAGGGAATAGAATTAGAAGCATACATCTGCATGGCTAGGTTTTCATGACTCTCTACTAGTAGATGATCTTACTTTTGGGGCTGGCTATTGTTCACATTTTATAGTATTACTTTGAATGCATCCTTTACTTCATCCTTTTTCATCTTTTCATTTCCCCTCCCCACTTTTTATATATATTTATTTATTTACATCAATGTACCCTTGGTTTCTACATTCCTCCCTATGTTTCAAGTGTTACTCAACTACTATGAGTTCTATACCCTAGTTCCATTCCCTAAAGCATATATGTTCTCTAAGTATCGTCCACTAACAAAGATCATTCGTTAAAGCTCAAAGAATTTCCAAAAACACATGTGTGACACTAATATGATGTTCTTTTGATTTGACAAATACAACGTTCGATATTATCTATGTCATATGCTTCATCAATCAAAGATCAACCTCTCCTGTTATGTGCATCGGGTGTGTGAATTGTGTGCATGAAAATATAGAAAAAATTTTCCTCACATGATAGCAAACCTTTAAACAATGCAGTGAAATTGAAAACAGAATATATAAAAGCAACCAAACAAGTTCTAGTACAAAAACTAGACACACCACGCTCCACCCCCCAAACTAAACGAGAACATCGTCCCTGATAATTTCTGTGCAAAAATACGAAATAGGGAGATGGTACAGGGAAAGTAAAAGGTAAGTAGAACACTCCCTTAACTAGAGAGGTGCTCAACTAGAGCAAACTCACCGTCGGTAGTTGGTGTGGATGCTAGGGGTGTCGATGGAATCGGCGGTTAAGGTGGCTGCTTGCCCAAGCCAAAGGCTCTGAAACTTTCTTGAACGATAGAGGTGAGGCCCTGGATCTGTCGAGTGAGCTCTGTCTTCATATCTGCCACCTCCATCCTCAGGCACTCTTGGTGCTCCTTTATCTAAGATAATCTGCTGCAGATGGGTGAAGGCGGTGGAGAGCGTGGTGCTGTCAGGGTTGGCTCGGGAGCAGCAACCTACTCAGGTGCACCGGCTTGCTCAAGAGGCGGTATGGTCGAGGTCCTGGCACCATTCGTACGGTTTGGTGCTATCCGCTTGAGAATGCTAGAGTTGATGAGGCGTTGGGTACAACTCTAGGCTCAGTGAGGGCCCCATTCAACTCCAGCTCGACGGCATAGAGGGGTAATCAATGACTGGTGCCTCAGCCCTTGTGGGTGGGATCGAGCATATTAGCTGATGCTATAGTGTATGATACAACCCACATCAAACTCTATCTTGTGTACTATGGCATATACCATACATGCGCGCTCTACATTGACCCTGTCCATGAAATGTGTTGGAATCAGGGGCGCTGAAATGAAATAGAGCCACACGCGAAACTCTCTTCGTAGTAGGTCGCGATCAAATGATGTTGGGCATATAGAGATAGGTATATAGAGATAGGTCGCAATGTTGTTAAGGAGGGAGGATTTGAGCAATTTTAGATTAGTATTGTGATGCTCTAACCAAGCATTGTGATGCTGCTACCCCTTCCAGGCGCCAAAAAATTCTAATAGTTAAAATCACCAAAAAATTTGGCGGTGCCTCCCCTTGAAAAGTGAGGTTTCCAAGTTTGTATAATCATTCACATTCGCCTCTATATGATGACCAAAACAACCATACAAAGTTTAGGAGTCCAAAATCATGCCTTCCTATTGTACACAATTTAATAATACGCTTATTAGATATAAATAAATATATAAAATAGTAGGGATTAAAGAGTAATGTGGGTTGATATTTATCTAAATTTATGATTTGGTCAAAGATCTTATCTTAAATCAGTTAAGAAAATACAAATAGAACATAATCTAAATTTTTTTTAAAAAATTGTTACGAATCTCTTTATTTAATACTCACGCCGCCGCCCTCATCTATAACCCTAACTCTTCTGATTCTTCCTCTCTGCGAACATAGCAGTGGGTTTAGGCTATAGGAGATCCTACTTTCTCTCTCCCTCTTTCAGATCTCTCCCTTGTTTGTCCGGATCCCTATCGGAAGACTTTTAAGGTGAGATCCATGTTTCTTGTTTCTACTCTTGATTAAACCTTAGAGAATAAAACCTTGTTTTTCGACTGTTGTCCACCACTTGATTTGATATGATTTCAATAATTACTAATTTCTTTTTTTTTTAATCTGAGATCTATCCATGTTCTTATGACTTTGGAATGAAATGGCCCTTATTTTGTTTAGATATGCTTCTTATGGGAACTTAGAGAAGCCTGAAACCTAGAAGTTGATGATCCATTCATTGCTATGATAAATATTTTATTTCCCTCTTTTGTATTCACCATAGATCTTGTCATACTTTAGTTGATTTGTAGCACTAATAGCTGATGGGAAAATATCATTGTCGACGGTTACCTGTTTGATTTTCTTTAGTATTCAATTCTATTCTTATGTGACAGAGTAGTGGTCATTCCTAACGCCGCATGTGGACTCCTGGCCATTTTGTTTCCTGACACCTTATGTTGCAGTTGATTTAGTCTTATATATAATTATGATGTTTTTTTCCACGTCCACAAGTTCCTAATTGGTATTCTTTTCTCTTTAAATATTGCTAAATAATGAATGCAATAGTTTGTTCAATCATCATGTTTGACTTCCTACTTGTACCTTTAGCTTGTCTTAGATGTCTCCTTTGTACGAATTTAGCAGTAGAGCTTTTATAATTAATTGTTTGACCCTTATTTCCTTTTTATCAAAGATGAGTTTTTATTTAAATCGATAAAGATCCACAAACTATCTGAATTTATTATTAAGAAGAGAAAATTAGAGCTATATTATATTGATTAGAATATGGCATGTTGTCTTAGAAAAAAAATATAATAGATAGAACTGTTTGTGACTATGTTTTAATAGGTGCTGGGTAAATATTTATGTTTTTTAGTAGTTGAAACTATATTTTTTTTTGTGATAGATCCTGACACAGAGGCTTAAGTGAGGATTAAATTGTGCTTGAAATTTGGAGGTAAGTATTCCACCTAAATTAAGCAAGGTTTTTCTTATCAACTTGTAGAAATTATTTTTTGTTATTATAACTTAAATTATATATTGATTTTATCTGACATTTCAACGAAACTGTAATCGATCTACATTCTGTACAAGACTGAACCATGCATGTATGTTCGGTTTAGAACTATTGACATTTGCTTGCTTGACATACTCTCCGATTATGATTGTATGACTTATTTTTCCTGCGATATTTATCCTGATTTTCGAGTACGTCTCCAAATTGTCTGTGTTCTGACCTTCGTCAATAGGGGTTAAACATTGACCGTATCGACACGTATCTGTTATAAGCTAGTTCAACCCGTGCTATCGGTCACAATAGCAGCCTTCTGTTTCTATTTCCCCGAAAGCCGCTTCTGTTATAATAATGTTCTCGCTTCTCAATTCGTACACCGGGGTTATTAGTGGTCATAGAAAGTTTGAGAGACTCTAGTATTTTGAGTATAACTAAACCTTCTGATAGTATGTATGTATGATAACTTTGAAAACTATAATTTTTGCAAATTATTGAGTTATTTATGATTTTTTTTTTCTTTCACTGTTTTTGTTTCAGTTTTACTTATTATCTTAAAACATTGCATGGTTCACTGTTTTAGTGGGTACTTACGGAGCTCCCAAGCTCATCAATCTCTGGATTTTTTTTAGATCACGAGGAGTAGCTAGCCGGTGGGTAGATGAGAAGTCCAGAGCCTGATCTTATCCTTAGGGTCTTAGGGATTTTCTCTAGTGTATATAAGAAATTAAATGGTACTGATTTATTTTCATAGACTTCGCCAATTTGTTAGATTATATTGGATGTTGAATCGAACATCTGAGTATTAGTAATAAATTCATATTATTCAGTTATTTGTAGTAATTGTAAACAGGTTATAAGGCCTTGCATGCGCAGTGGGGCCCATCCCCACATGTATGCGGCCGATTTGCCGACGTCCCAATTCGGTTCGGGGTGTGACACACAACTTAAAATTGATAAATTAGAATGATGAAAACCTTGAAGAAGGTGATGCGGGTGCTTACCTCGGTGATGGACTCCTAATTAAGCGAGATCTAGGGAAAAACAGGGTGAAGAGCTCGCCGGCTGCCTTTGTGAGAGCCAGAGAAATAAGATGAGAAATAAAAGGAACAAAATTGGTCCTAGGTTTTTAACCTAACTTTTATGGCTGCATCGCGATGTTCGGATTATAAACATTGCAACAATAATATAAATGGTTGTTGTAATTTATCATGAGTTGGTCTTTGATTTGGCTGCTTATTTTGGTGCATCATGAGTTGAAAATTCATAATCATAAGAGCAACTAATCAGCACTACATCTAAATCACATATTTCTGCACATTACTATAGTAATTCACCTTGGTGCCGAATCATAAACTTTTTGATTTATTTGCAGAAAACTTGTTTGTCTCTATTTTGTTGTGTGCCTGATCTCATATATTAATATTGAACAAGAATTGAATTGTCATTGAAGATTATTGCAAGCCCACGTAGCATAAGTGCAACATAGGTTAAGGCATATTTTGGAATGAACATGCAGCTTTGTTCTATTTCACTACGTTTAAGCTTTACTTTAAATTTATTTTGAACAAACTGTTAAGTCTAAAATGTTGTTTTGGTGTATATTTCATCATTCCATGTTAGGAGCTCATTTAGTGATATGTCACTTAGAACCATGCTTCATCCTTGTGCACTAATATGATGCTCCAAGATTGTGATTGAATATAATGGAACTTTGCCAACTTATTTGATATATGTAAAGGTCGTGTTACTACTAAGATGGTATAAAAGAATTTAAGACTTAAATATTTATCTTTTGCATAATTTGTTTTGCCGACTTACTATGGAATTAAGTGTGTTAGCATAGAGGGTTTTCATGCAAAAGACTCTAGAAAAGGTCTTTCTTCTAGAAATACATTAGTATGAGGAATTGAAATGCAAATGGATAAGGGTTGCATAAAGAGTGTATTGTCTAACCCCCTAACCTAAGCCATTAGTCCTCCTTAACCCCATAACCCTTCTCTCTACAACCCTACAACCACTGACCCTCATTTAGTCCCCTCTCCCTCCCTCATGTCACCTGGTATTCCTGCAAAGCACTCAACCATGCTCTCCTTGTTGTACCTGCATGGAACTGTACCATGTTGATGACGTGAAAAGCCACCCTAATGCCCTGCAACCACCCACCCTTTCATGGCTTCCTCTGGTTCTCTCTTTTAAACCCCTCTCCCATTCCTAACCCCAAGTAGTAGCTCTCTTAAAGATAAAAGGCCTTGTGAAGGAAGCTAGCTCAATCCCTTGTTTCTATCCACTGAGAGACAGTCTTGGAGCAATAAGACATGGAGATTGTTGAGTTTGCATGTTAGGCCTTGCATCCTACTCGGCTAAGCCTTTCCATGATTAAAATGGAGATGGTGTTGTGTTTGAACTACTAGTGGGGGTACTCTCCAAAACTCCAAACCAATTGGGTAGTTTGTGCAAGTAAGATACCTCCACTACCTTACTTTTCATTAAGAACAAGGCAATTGGTTACATATATTCAATTTGTAGTTCTGGCTGCTGAAATGCCTTGCTTGTTGTTGTTTATGCTCCTTGATCACATTGAGTAATTTAGTCGCAATTCTAGTTGTTGTTTTTTTTTAATGGGATTGATGAGTAGTAAAGTGATAATTCAACCATTTTGAGTTTAAATAGAAGCAATTTATTCTCCAGATCCTTTCTTTAATTGGAGAGCTCCAAACTATCTTTTGGACAACCTACTAAGCATTTGTTAAGCTCAGACATACCCACTGACCTTATATAAGTTAGTGAAGAATACTCAGTCTTTTTTCTTTATTTAGGGCATTAACAGATCACTTGTTTTGTCTCCTCTCATTGTTAATCTTTTACTGGATACGCGTTCAATTAACCATATTTTTATACTATTCTAATCCTCATTTTGCATGCAATATGAAAACATTATAGGCCATCGATACTGAATTTATGTTGAATTTCTCTTACAGGACATTAAAATGGATCAAGAGAGAGAAAAAAAAAGGAAATTCGGCATTAATCAAGGCTAAAACAAAGCACAAAAGAATTCACACGTGTGCGCGTAAGCACACTCCCGTGCACAATGTAGAACAACCCCGCGCGCAAGTACACGTCCGTACAGAGGTAACTATGGGACCTCCTATGAGGAACGCGGCTACACGTGCCCGCGCAAAGATGGTCGTGGGATCCCTACTAAAGCACGCATGTGCTTACGACCGTACCAACACTTATGTAGATCATAACCAGATCCAAGTCTAGCAAAATTTAAAAGATTACAATTGGAGATCACGTTCAGCCGAGACAGAGGCTATAAAAAGTAGATTATTAGGGTTTTTAGAGGAGGTCGTAATATTCCACTTCAATAATCCACTTTCCCAATTCATCTTGTGATGGAGAGGGGATCGAGGAGAAGCTTTATAATATATTCGTACACACCGGCAACAGTGGAGGAAAGAGCATTGGACATTATGTTTGCTTTCTTTTTCTCTTACTTTATTTTGGATATGTGTTCCCCTTTAATGGGGAACTAATTTGTGAGATAGTTGGTCATATTGAACCTCTGGGTTATAGTTTAATTTTCTGATTTAGGTTTTTATTTCTGATTGGTTGCTTGAATTGTTGAGATCTATTGAATGTTTTGCATACATTGAGTTTCTACGTTTGTGACAGCCCTGATTTTCAATTTTGGTTCACCGGGGGAAGAAGCCAACGCCTCCCAGGTTAAGATATATTTCAATAGATATGGTCATGATCAAGCCAAGAACTTGGGTGTTTAGGAAAGAGACTCGTTTAGATGTATTATTCCCATGATTCTTCCAAGTTATAGGTTCCCTAGAACATCGTGCAATGAGAGTACTGAGATTAGTAATTCGTCTCGACAGAGGGTATGAAAGTACCATAAGAGCCCTTGGTCTATTATATTTCAACCATCAGTTTAGAAACCTACATATAACTATCCATATGAAAACCCAGAGGGGATACATAGCCAGAGTATCTCCCTTCTCTGATTGATTACCCCTTTTTGATTCCATCTTTCTTTCGTAATTAAAGTCTTTAGCTTTCCTTAGTAATTAGGTTAAAAATCCCACCAAAATTCTGATTAGACTATGTATTGGAAGATTAGTGTTTTGGTAATCCTCGATCCCTGAGGATCGATATCTGACTTCTAGAGTCCACTAATTATTTTCTTCTCCGAATCATCCCACGACACCCCACTTAGACTCTTAATCCTCTTAATTATTAGCCAAATCTTCCTCACATGCCAAAGAAGATTGATGACATGTGTATCACTCAGAGTCAAGTTAAACTTCGTACTAACAGCTCTCGCAACAGCATTGATAGCAGTACTCTTAAACCCATTGTCAGATTTAAGACCGAGGTTTGCTTGCTCAACTAAACATTTGAACATAAATGATGTCATGATTGCTGTCCATCTGAAGTTAGTTGAATTTCTCCTTCCAACACCATCATGGCTCTCTTTTGTCATTTCTACAGACTCCATCTGCAAAATAAAAATCAAACTGCTTATCAACAAAATTTTTTACTGTTATTCACAAATATTGGGATATGGATTTCCTGAATAATAAATTTCAACAATCTGGAGATAATAATATAGTATACAAAATAGTATCACAAGAAAACTAGGATCTTATGGATTTCCTGAATAGTTGTTATCAGTATAGACATAAAAAAAAGAACACATCCAATATACTTCTCAAGAAAAAACCTCAGAACTTAACTCTTACTTGCCACACAACAATCTGGAGAGTATAACTACAGTAAAGAAGTATTTTGTGGGAATACAAAGGTGATTGATGGCAAACAAATCACTGTTGCTGCTTGTAAAGATCTTGAAAATTATTGTTTTGGTTTTGATATTAATTATGAGATCAATTATTAAATATGAAAGAACAGAAAAAATATAAATTATTATGTAAGATCAGGCTGTATTGTTAGAAAGAAATTAAAATCCCTTGTTGATGTTGGCTTTTCTGAATAACAGAGATGTTTTTTTATTAATTAAAAAAATACAAAAAAGAAAAAAAAATGTATGCTGAAGCCAATTTCTGAAACATTGTTTGTCAGTGAATATCAACATTTTCTCCAAACATAAAACTCTGCATCTTCCAACTAGTTATATTTCTAGGAAGAATGTGTAAATATTTACAATTAACAAGCATCAAGAATTGTAAGTTAATGAGGTTTCCTAGAGAGTTAGGAAGCTCATGAATTTCTGTACCAAGTAGCTCTAGAAGTCACAACTATTCCACAAAAGGCAGTAAAAAATTGACTAAGTTAGTACTAGAAATGCAATATTGTTCTAGGTTGCTAACACTAACATTGTTGAGTACTTTTATAAGCATAAGCTATGGAGTCAACATTAGTCCAACACAAACTTTTTTTCTTGTTTAAGGTTGTTATAAACAACCTCAACAAATTTAAAGAGTTTGCTTCATAGCTAACAGCTGAATAATAAATCTCAAGTATCTTGTTCAAACTTTATAACTCCATTAGTTTTATATTCTTTTACAGGATAATGCAAGCACTTCAATGCAAATGATCAATGATCAAAGACAAGGTTTTTTAGCTCAAATGTGGTTGAACAATATCTGCCAAAAGGATACAATCTCATTTGACACAAGTTCACAACATTGACATAAGTTTCATAGAGAAAAAAAATACAATAAATTGTTCCAGATACAAATAATAACTCTATCTATTCCTCCACATGTTGTCCTCGATCGCATTTCTTATTGCCAACCATTCCCTTGGTTCGTCATGTGCTTGGGATTGAGTTCTAACGTCTTGCACATTCGGTTCCCATTCTTCAAGTTCGGGTATATAAATATCATTACCTCCTCGTAAAATATAGTTATGCAAGATGCAACATGCAATCACAATATCTTTTTGGGTTTGAAATGGAAAGAATGGCCTAGATGTGAGAATTTTCAAATGATTCTTCAAAGCTCCAAATGCCCATTCCACCGAAGTACGCAAGGAAGAATGTCTATAATTAAACAACTCCTTGCTATTTGATGGGGAACGGCCACTATATTCCTTGAAATGATATTGAACCCCACGAAATAGTGCTATGATACCCGGTCATGTGGAGTATCCCGCATCAACAAGGTAATATTTACCTACAAGAATATATTTATGAGTTATTCCAACATTATACTGGATTAATGATTTTAATTTTTGACAACTGATAAAATACCTTCGGGTACTTTAAGTCCATCCTCTCTTTCTAAAGCATTACGGAGGACAAGTGTGTTGTGTGCCGAACCCTCCCAACCGGCTAACACATATGTAAACCTTAAATCAAAATCATCTGCGACCAATACATTTTGCGTGGGGTAATATTTTCTTCCATGGAAACGAGCTACAATTTCATTTCGCACGGATGCATGGATATGTGTACCATCAAGCGCTCCTATGTAATCCTATAGAATGAATAAAATTATTAATTAGAACATGTAATTTTGGGACCACAAACTAAACTAAAACAATATTTGTTTACCTTAAAATATGGCATAAACCTTCGATCTCGTGTGATGACTGAACTAGTAATTGTTCTTGGAGGTAGTAGTAATTCACCTTGAAGTTCTCCTATAGCATGTAACAAGTGCTTGAAATATCGACTAACGGTTTCTCCTAAACGTAGAAAATTTACTCCAATTACTCTGTTTCTCACATTATGACCAAGTATGTGAAGAAACATTGCTACTTGCTCTTCGACACTTATATGTAGGGTGTTGCATAACCCAAAAAATACCACCCTTTTCATCCTCAACGTTGCTATACTAGCTTCCTCGGATCCATGTATTATTCTTGAAATATAGTTTGTACGTTGTCGATCCCTATTATAATAAGGCTCCCATGGAATATTGACTCCTCTTCTTCTTGCATACCACTTTAACGCACAAACACCAACGACAATAGCCGAGGTAGCCGCTGCGCTTTCTTCCTCTAAATTTTTATCCATTTATAATCTGTGTTTATATCAATAGGAAACATAGTTTTATAAAATAAAGTTAACAATATCGTTCAAGCAAGACACCTTTATTCTAATTTAAGTCTAACTATAAAATTAAAAGCAAGAAAAAAAAACAAGAAAAAAGCCTTCACGATACTCAGCAAAGACAAACAAATATTGCCCTTGGTGGCCAACTGTAAACTTGCCTCAAGAGTATCTTCAAAACTAATTAAATACTAATTTTCTAATATCTACATACAAGAATACCTAATCATATAACAATAAAAAGAAAATATGTGACCTTATTTTAAACATAACAAATGGAGAACATAGAAAAGACTCTTGGAGAATGGGGACAATTCATTAGAATCACACGAATAGGTAATTATTATCTCAAATCAAACAGGATTGAAGACTCACTCACTGCTACTGCCATTGGCAATGAAATTTTATTTGTTATTTAAATAATTTACTAATTAATTTAACACATTGCTTGTAATTCTAAATTAGACTCTACAAACTAAATATATGCCCTGATTTTCGTAAAAACCTCTCTTAATGCAACACAATTAGCATTAGAAAACCAAACAAAACTACTAAATATCTAAAATTCATGAAGTTTTCCTATCACTCCCCCGAGCAACTGGAATCCAATCGCAACTACAGATTAGAACAGAAAAATAGTGCAATAAAAATAAAACTTGGGTTTAAAATGCTAACAATTTCTCATAGACAACAAAATAAATTTTCAATAACACAGATCTGATTAATTGCACAACAAATTCCAATAAAATATACAAAGTCTAACAAAAAAAAATCATAATCTATCTACAACATTGATTTAAAGATTAATTATACAACAAAACACTGATCTGATTTAATAGATCGAAAAATCACCTACTTTTTCAAAGTAGGGAAAACATAGTTCTGGAATTGATAATCTTTCATTTTGGGTTTAAACGTGGAACATATATGATATGGAAATCACATATAGAGGATGATCTGAAAGCATAAATTTCAGAAAAATTGACCAAGTTGCAATAAACCCTAAACACTAGCTAAGAGAGAGCAAAATAACCTTTTTAGGGATTTGATTCAGTTCCAGAGATGCGAATGTGAGGATTTGGCCAGAGGCAGAGCCTGGAAAAATGAGAGAAAGAGAAAAATACGATGAGTGGCGGCGTGTGGCTAAAGGAGGGGCGACGACACCGGAGAGAAAATATGAGTGAATCAAAAGGAGCAAGAGAGAAGCTAAAACCTCAGCTCAGACTTGGTTTCTTCGTCGGAGGAGAAACGAGAGACTGGAGAGGCTCGGTGAGGGAGATGGGGCTGGGTAACCAAACATGAAGGGGGCGAGTGATTTTAATTGCGTGAAGGGGCTTTATTTTCCCTGCATTTCAATTCACAGCCAATTTGGCCGTGAATTGAAATGCAGCAAAATAGGCCTATTATGTAAAATCTTTTACATGTAAGTGGTTGTTTTACAGGTAACCAAACACCCAATATTTGGATTTCTTTGTAAAATAACTTACATCACAGCCACCTACAGGTAACCAAACAGCTCCTATATTACTTTATATGACCGTGAACTTGCGGTAGTAAGCATAAGAATTAGGAAGCATATCAGTACTCTATACCTGCAGTTTACAGCAATTCATTTGAGATTGTCTAGATGTTCCCAACCGCAGATCCAATATGCCTAATGTAGTTCTATTTGTTGATCTCTACTCTATTAGACATGGGTGGGCTAATGTGCTTTAATTCTATACAATTTTTACTTAGCTTGAAGTCCTCTTTTATGTGATAGAGCTGCAGTTCAAACCTGCATACATGTAGTTAATACAAGAAACTGCAGAAGCTGCAGTTTAATACTAGATGTCATTATATTGACTATATTTTTTGTTAAATAGTCATAGCTGCAGCTTAAACCCACCTAGATAAACAGATGTATAGATATAGTTTTAGAGAATACGAATGTTGAGAAGCTGCTGATTAATCATGCATATGAGACACACTCCTTACCGGTTGGTATATAGGAAGGCGTGTCATCTATCGGTAGAACTAGAACATAAAGCTTATTGGGCCACGAAACTCCTAAACTGTGATCCTTCCCTTACAGGTGAAAAAAGAAAGCTCCAACTGAATGATTTGGATGAATAGCGGTACATTGCTTATGAGAAATCAAGGTTGTACAAGGAACGAATGAAGCAATTCCACAATCAACTGATAAAACAACAAAAACAATTCAAGGATGGTCACCAAGTATCGTTGTTTAATTCCAGACTTAAGCTCTTCTCAAGCAAGCTGCGTTCAAGATGGTCAGGACCCTTCACTGTTATAAAAGTTTACCCTCAAGGGGTAGTAGAAATAAGTTATGTAGAGAAGGACATATTCAAAGTAGTGGGCATCGACTGAAATTATGTTACCCTCGAGAAATAAGGCAAGCACATCAATCTAGTGACGCTACACAAGTGCTACTTGGGAGGCAACCCAATGTTTGGTAAATTTTATCTGGTTTATTTTTATCTAAGGCAGTCTAGGAGTCAACAAATTGACAATATCCTTGTTCCTCAAATTTCTGTTATCGTCTTGTGTCAAATTTTAATGGGTCGAGTTCTTAAAAGCTTGATTTAGGGTATAGGATCCTTAGAACACATAGAGATCAAGAGTAGATCCTGAATTCCTAGATTAATTCAATGTTCTGCAAGTCATACGGAATCGTATGGATTCAGATGAAACTTTCAGACTCAGGAAATCCAAACTTCATGTTGAAGAAGATTTTAGATGAACTAGTCTGGAGTCCAGAGGTGCCCGTCTGAATCTGGTTTTTCCCTCATAAAGGGTATGCTTATTGATGGGTGAAATCGCAAGTATACGAGTCGTAGTCAAGTAATAGAGTGGACTATGGGGAGTCGGATGTCGAACCACAGGGAATAGATAATACTAAATTCAAACCAAGATTTACTAACCTAGTCTAGTACGCAAATTGGGGGGTTTTTGGAGTTATGAAAAAGAGAAATCAGAAAGATTGCAATTAAGAAACAAAAAAAATCGAGAATTGGTTAAGATTAATCGATAGCAACAGAGGATACCTGGGTATGCATCTCTTTTGGATTTCAATTCTAAAGGTGAACAAAGATGTTTATGAATCAAAGTTGATACTTCTTGTGCCAATAATCCCTAAATTACATCCAACCCCTCTTCCAAGGTGATTGGATAACTAGTCTCCTAGGACTTGATATGAAGCTCAAGGGAATTTATATATTCGGAGGAACATGGGGGTGAATTCGTATGAAAGAGTCGTTCGCCCTTCTAGTACCCGATTCCTCGGTATACTCATGAAACTTTCTAATGAAGCAAGTTCCTAATACAAGGAGGCGCTAACTCTAGCCCTTGTATTGCATACAAGTAATTTCTAGTAATGAGATTACAATCAATACATAACATTCATTAGACATTCAAGAAAATACCAATAAATCATAAACATTCAAAGCTATTAATGCTCAATCCAAAAGTTCAACATACCCAAGCACCAATAGATTAGTTCCCCATCAATGGGGAACTCAAATCCATAAGGAAAAGATTACAAACAAAAGGAAGAGTAATGGAGAACACCATTACCTCCAATGGTCGCAACTCCAATGAATAATCTATCCTAAAGATTGGGGGAGATGACCCCCAAACCCTAATCTCTCTTCTAGCTTCTCCCCCAAGCCAACCTTCCTTCTCCACAATAAACATTCCCTATTTATACCCTAACATTAGGATTTATAGATTTATAAATTTGTAGATTTGCCCCGGATAGGCCAGTGGTGGGAAAGAGTAACGATGAACTGGCCCGTGAATGGGCCATTCATCAGACCGTTCAGAGTACAGGTTGCTCTGAACCGTCAGTTGAACGGGCTACTGATCAGCCCGTTCGGGCTACAGGCTGCGATTAACGGTCATGTCAACGGGCGACTGATCAGCCCGTTTAGAACACAGGCTGCTCTGAACGGGAATGTCAACTGGTGTTCACTAGGCCGTTCACCTCCTTCAGTTGCCAGCTTCTGTGCCTGGTTGTGAACGGCCGTTCATCCCCGGTTCAGCCCCTGTTCACTTCAAAATGTCTTCATTTGGCCTTCATTTTGTCGATAACTGCTTCCTTTCACTCGGGGTTGCTTATATGCGCCCTGTTTACAATATATGAAACATTTTAAGTACTAGCGGGCTATAGTTCATTGCAATTGACATAGAAATACATGTAAAGGTGATGTGTAAATATGCTCATTTGAACGCTTATCACTTATCCACCTTTACTCTTCTATAAAACCCTAGAAGCTTTTTGGTGCCCCAATCACCCTACATAAAGGGATTCAGATGAAACCATCAGACTCAGGAAATCCAAATTTCATGTTGAAGAAGATTTTAGATAAACTAGTCTGGAGTCCAGATGTGCCCGTCTGAATCTGGTTTTTCCCTCATAAAGGGTATGCTTATTATGCTTATCCACCTTTACTCTTCTATAAAACCCTAGAAGCTTTTTGGTGCCCCAATCACCCTACATTCTGTGCCCATACTTCACTTTCCCCTCATATGGGATGATGATCCTTGTATCAATACATTAGAATCCGTAAATATCGCATGGCGTAATAGGGCAATGAAACTGATCTAGCTGCCACATTTCAAATAATGGTGCCCCATCCACAGGTACCACAGTTACCACAGACACCGAAGCAAACTGAAGACCCTTGTCCGCAAATAGGGCTCAATGAAGAGGATGAGGGCATCACCGACGTTGCCGCCACTTTAAAGGCTACCCACCTAGATGGTTCCTCTCTAGCTGCGTCACCACCTCCTCCCAACACTTAGCACTATGATCAGCAGTTAGAGGAGCTGTGGGAAGGTTAGCAACAACATTTTGATGGCCAGTAGCGCCTAGAGGAGGCTCAAGAGAGTACGAGCATGTACATTTATCAGATATTAGAGTTGTTACGCACCCAGGCTCCCGCACCAGCACCTGCTCTAATATCTCCAGCAGCAGTCCCAACATCTGCACAACATGCACTGGCGTTAGTACTGCTCCAAGAACCAACCCTTACCACTACAATGGTTTCTTTTGATGAGGATAAGTTTATTTCTGTTGGATTAGGACATGTGATTTTTTGTATTAGTGAGCCAGGGATTATCCCTGCTCCGCTTGTTATCTTGTTATCTTTTAGTAGTGCTTTTGCAGACTTTGTGCTACTTTTATTTTTATTTTTTTTGAGCTATATTGATCCTTTCGTACTTCGCAGGTTAAGAGAATGCTCACAATTTGGCCCCAAAATGAACTTCACCCCCAGACCATGCAAATTTTGGAATACATCTCTTTGGCATCGGGGAAGTATCAGTTTGCATTTCTCCCAGTTTATAAGTACTGAGATGGGTATCTATCAAGCTAATTTTAAAATTCATTGCAAATTCTTAAGTGTGGAGATGGAGTGGTAGCTAAGAAATTCTACACATCTTTTTAAGAAGCATTGCAAATCTTTGTATGATAGTACATTCTACGTATAAACCGATGACAGCTTGTGATGCGATACAATTGCAAGTGTACGACTTGTAACAAGTAATAGAGTGGACTTGAAAGTCGGCTTATCGATCCTCAAGGAGATGGAAGTACTAGTACCCACTATTTGTCTACTATCTAGTCTATCCAAAGGTGGTTGATTATATTAATTATAAACTAATCAATTAAAAAACACAAACAAAGGAATCGTGTTGTTCTCAAGGTTGAACAATCATTAAAAGGGGGATTCTCGGACAATTGAATCCCCTTGGACTTCTAAAAGATGAATGCTACTCTCTATCTCGACATTTGGTTGATCCTTGGCCAAGGGTTCCTATGGTGCTTCACTCCCTCTCTCAAGGCAAGTTACTAATCCTAGTGCCCTTACCGATGATGTTCTAGGGAACCTAATTCTTGGAGGGATTATGGGAATAATACATCTAAAGGGCTCGCTCTCCTTAGTACCCGGGTTCCCAGTATACCCACAATCCCCTCTATTAGAGATGGTCTATACACAGGGAGGCGTTCGCTTCTTCCCCCATATGGACTACTAAAGTCCCTCCGGTCTCTAGCAACGTAGAGGGATTAACTTACATTAAAACATCCAATAGACTCAATAAGATTCAACCAAGCAATCAAAGATAGAGAGATAACATTAATTAAAACATCATCAATCATCAAAGCATCTACAAGATTAGCCCTCACTGAAAAGGGGGCAACAATACAAAACAAAGATAAAAGAAAACAAGGAAATCATAATTAATGACACTAATGAATGCACTATTGATGGCTTCCTTGATCTTCTTCCAAAGATTCTCCTTCTTCTTGATCCAATAGGTTCAAGATGACAATCTCCAAGATTTCCCCAAGATTAGCCTCTCTCCCAAAGCTGCTCCCCCCTATCTAAACCCTCATTAGTCGACTTTTATACCTCTAGGGTTTTTGGGGTGAGATTTACCAATTTGCCCCCTTCTAAATCTGCAGATTCGATGAAATTTACGATGTACGGGCCCGTATACGAGCGTATATCAGCCCGTATACGGGCCAGCCACCTCCATATGGTCTATCATACGGGCTGTATATCAGCCTGTATACGTGTCAGCCTCATCTATACGGTCTATCATACGGGTCGTATACTGGCCCGTATTCCCTTCAAGTGCTGGTATTCGGCCGTATGTCAGCCCGTATAAATGCCCGTATGTTGGATGCGAAGAATATAAGAATATGATATAAAATTATGCTCAAATGAACACTTATCAAATATTTCCACACTGAAAGGTTTGCTTGTCCCCAAGCAAAGAGAAGAAATCAACAAAAGAAAATATAAGTGTTCATCTTCTCGGCTATGAAATGTATGGCTCAACTCTTTTCAAGTTCACCACCCATATGCTTTGTTCTAGAGGGTTCTCTAGAGTGTTCTCTAGGACCTATGATCAGTGAGATCCCC
Organism: Dioscorea zingiberensis; assembly: GCA_026586065.1. NCBI lineage: Eukaryota > Viridiplantae > Streptophyta > Magnoliopsida > Dioscoreales > Dioscoreaceae > Dioscorea > Dioscorea zingiberensis. Next base: position 26,768,692 of record CM048818.1, read on the forward strand.
TCAAATTAGATAAGTGCCAGACAAATAGGAAGACACAAACTCTTCTTTCTTTCTTTTTTTTTTTGGGTAGGGCATCCCTAATGGATCTGACTTTTTTGTATTAAAGAACAATGTAGAGTGTTGTTCCTCCTCTTCGCAGAGTGCTCATGCTGATCAGGCACCGGGGCACTTAGCTACCAAGGCTGTTACAACTCTGCATGGTTGTGTTCATCCTAAGTAAAGATTTTTCGAATTGGGGGACACTCTTATAGGGAGCCAGAACCCCAAACTAATTCATCAAAATAAGCAGTAGAACACTGTCTTTATTTCTTCGCTATTATTATGTACAACTATTTTATTATCTCCCTACTTGTCCACTAGGTTATATTATGAGGGGTTAATGAATTGAGTTAGTGCCACGAGATCTCTTGGAGCCATTGAAAAATGTGTTAGCTATTAAAGTACAAAAAACATGGCAATGGGTTATCTATTGTCTCTAAAGATCATAAGTGTCACAGAGATGTTCTTTAAATGCCCATGGTGTTTAATAGGAGAGTTTAACAAAATTATGTGCTAAGGTGGTGCCCTAGAGATAGAGTGTGCCAACATGCTTTCTTAAGGCCTTTGTCGAGGCATGCTAGTTATGAAACATCAGATGTACCTAATAGCATGGGCGGTCGTGCTAGTGGAGAACAAGGATAGATGGCAATGGGTCCTGCAACACCTCATGACAAACCTTGGAATTGAAAATGGAGACGGGTGACCATACACTTTCATGTCCGACCAACATAAGGTATTACGTTTGCTAATCTTTCATTTGTGTATGGAATAATTCCCCGATAACTAATTCATATTTCTTTACGATGATAGGGTCTGACACAAGCCGTGTAAGCGCTCATGCCATTGGCGGAGCATAGAAGATGCACTGAGCATATCTATGCAAATTGGAGGAAAAGTCATAAAAGCAAAGAGCTACAGAGGATGTTCTGGAAAACAGTTAAGGCAAGTACACTCCCAGAGTTTCAAAATATGTTATATGAATTTGGAAATATAAGTGAACATGCAAAAGAAGACCTGCTGAAAATCCCTATTACATCTTGGTCAAGGGCATTTTTTTCACACGTATTGCAAGTCTGATATGGTAGAGAACAACATGTCAGAGACATTCAACTCTTTCATAGTAGAACCAAGACATAAAACGATCATCTCGATGCTTAAGGAAATAAGAGTGATGTTGATGCGCCGAATTATAGAAAGGAGGGAATACGTTTAAAAATTCAAGGGTGACTGCGGGCCTAGGATTTGGGCAAGGATTGATGAAGGTAGAGAGGCAAGCGTGAACACTTACATGGAATGGAACTGGGATGAAGGATATGAAGTATACCAGGATGGCGAGAGGTATGTGGTAAACATGTTACAACACACACGCACATATAGAAAATAGGACTTGACAGGCATCCCATGTGAACATGGTGTGTGCAATTATGTTTAGAAAGGGAGGGGTTGAAAACTATGCCTCTGCATAGTACACAAGAAAGATGTTTGAGAGAACATATGCTACTGCACTACAACCTGTTAATGGAAGAAAATTATGGACCAGGACTGGTATGACTCAATCGAACCACCTCCAGTTAGGGCTATGCCAGGAAGCCAAACAAGGTTAGGAAAAAGGAACCTGGGACGCGGAGAGTTGCTCAAGAATGAGTAGAAAAGGAATGAAGCTGAGGTGCAGAAGATGTTCAGCAGGTGGACACAATCCAATGACCTGTCCAACCAACCTCAAAAACAAAGTTGTAAGCTTGCTTGACTTTGTATATTGTTGCATTTCTTTTCTCTAACAATTTATACTTTTGTAGGCTGCTTCTTCTCTTGAAAGTAAAAGAAGTAAGAAGAACACGTGCCTTAATTCTCAAGAAGGAAACAACAAAAGAGGACAGAAGGCTCCACCTGTTAAAGGTAAACACCCTGCAAGGACCACTGAACAACCCCTAATGGAACAAACTAGACGCAGTAAATTGTTATTAGAAGCAAGTGGGGTGAGCACATTGGAGGCAAGTGTTTTTCCTTAAATTAAGATTCTTCAATCAGATTGAGAATTTTTTTGGTAGTTAACTAACTTATGTTGTATGTTTTGTAGGGTCATGGTGATGGAGGGAAGAAGTCAAGATGCAAGAAAAACATTACTTCAACAAATATTCTATCCACACATGAGGTCCTTGTACTCTATTTTATTCTTGCACCTTGCCTATATTGTATCTTGAAATTGACTTTATAGTTTTTGTAGGGTGATGGTGATGGAGGAAAGAAAGAAAAAAACAGTAGTTCAGACTCTTTTCTACCTGCACAACAAAGCCATGTATATTCTAACTTGATTTTGTATTTAATTCTTTTCAACAAACATTAAATGAGATTATTTATTTTTTGTAGGGTGATGGTGATGGACGAAAGAAAAGAAAGAAAGGCAGTAGTTCAGCCTTTGTTCTACCCACATAACTGAGCCATGTTCAACTTTTATTATTCCTCCTTGTTTACATTCTCACTTGAACTTGAAACATAATTTTTTTTTCCAACAACAACCTAACTTATATTATGCCTTTTTTCTAGGGTTATGGTGATGGAGGAAAGAAAAGAAAGAAAGTCAGTAATTCAGCCTCTGTTCTACACACACAACAGAGCCATGTACAACTTTTATTATTTCTCCTTGTTTACATTCTCACTTGAACTTGAAACTGAATTTTTTTTTCCAACAACAATGTAACTGATATCATATCTATTTTCTAGGGTGATGGTGATGGTAGGAAGCAGTTAAGGATCAAGGAAAAGTACTTCAACCCTTGTTCTACATACACAATAGCGCCAAGTATATTTATTCTTGCTTAAAATGTCATTGGATTTTGAAAATTTATTTTTTTCGGCAACATCCTAACTTGTATTGTGTATTTTTGTAGGGTGATGGTGATGGAGGAATGAAGTTGAGAAGCAAGAAAAGCAATATTACTTCAAAATCTGTTCTACCAACACAAGAAAGTCATGTAGGGGATAGTGGACATTCATGAAGCCTTTCATCTTAAATTAAAATTTAGCATAGTGTATAGGTTGTCTACAAATAAAGTATATTTCAGGATAGTGTACTGGTTGTCTACATATATTTTGTGGTTTCTTTTAGATTATTGTTGTTCCTTTTAGAATATATTGTTGGATGTTTTCAAAATGGTTCTTTGGAATAGCTTTGATGGAAAAAAACAGCTGGTTAGTTGTATGCTATGGAAATGTTGTATCTGCAGACTCAATTTTAATCAATTTTCCAGGTTGCTTACATTGTTATATTTTTTTCCAAAATTTATAAGTTTTTTTTTATTTTATTAAGCAATTTTCCAGGTTGCTAATGTAATTAAGGTACAAAATAATTTTGTGAAAAATATTCCATATTTTTTTTTTTGAATTTTTTGAATTTTTTTAGTGCTATGTGAGCATGCTGACATGGCATGTTGAGTCAGCAGTAATAAGGATTAATATATCAGAATTTTTTTTATGCTACGTCATCATCCTACATTAGTAAAGACCCGCCACATAGGCTGCCACTTCACAATAAAAAAATGATCGTATTTAACCCATATACCAACAGGCTTCCATGTCAGCATCACGGACCATAATTGCCAAAACCCCCATAGTTCAGGGACCGTATTGAATATTTTCATAGTACAGGGACCAAAACAAGCAATATAACATAGGTTAGGGACCAAAAATGGCTTTTCGCCTTTGAAAGATTTGTTTATTTTGCTTTTGATAGTATGGTTGTGAAGACATCTGCGGCTAGAACGAAGAGGAGCTAGGATAGGGGGTCTCCCTATCTTAACTCTCTTTGATGTCTAATATATCTTGTTGGGGTTGCATTTATAAGGAAGATCGCTTTGGAAGTGTGTTGGATTTCTCTTATCCATACTGTCCGCCGGGTGCTGAACCTCAAGCTTGTAGGATTTTCAAGAGGAAATCTCAGTCGACAATGTCAAAAGCTTTTTCAAAGTTGATCTTCACCAATGCTCTATTTCTCCCTTTCCCCTTTATTATCTAGATGAGTTCCTCTGTTGCCACAATGTTATCTTGTATGTAGCTTCCTTTTATGAAAGTTGTTTCACTTTCATCCACCAGTTTTGTTATTACCCTCTGTAGTTAGTTAGCAAGAACCTTGGTGATAATCTTAATTTAGCAATTGGGGAGACTAATGGGCCTATAGTGAGTGATTCCTATTCGTGATTCTATTTTTGGGATGAGGATGATGTGGGTCTAGTTGATTCTTTCCAGGTTTACCCTTACTTGATTAAGTTCCTTAAAGATTTGGTGGATGTCTTCCCTGATGAAGCTTCATCCTTGCTTATATAGGCTCAATGGGAAGCCATCTGGGTGGGGGTCTTATCAGGGCTGAGGTCTTTCACTATGATATAAATTTCAAAGTGGTCTTCCAAGTGTGAGAGCTAAATTTTTTCTCTGTGTTGATATAGTATTGCCAATCTCCAGTAAACCTTAAAGTTCATGATATCTGGTATAGTTTATGAAAATGTTCCTAAATTGTGTTGAGATCTCTTTTGGAAAAGTGAGCGTCCTCCACTGGTGTTTGATTTTGTTTATCTAATTCATGCTCTTTTATTGGTTTATCATTGAATGAAAATATTTTGTATTTTGGTTGTCCTCCTTCAACCATGTGACCCTGGATCATTTTTTTATAAGTATTTAATTATGCATATTTTCATATATCATTCATGTATATTTCGCATGCTATTTAGTGAAAATGTGGTCCACTAATGCTTAATAAGTGATCCTTTCTATAAACATAGCACATTGGAGTCATCCCAAGAGAATGGAGGCTTTTGACAGGGATTTGAAGCAAAAGTATAGCATTTTTGGAGTTCATACAGGCCCATATGAGGGGGTATAGGCCCATATGAAGAGAAGAAACCCCTACCGATTTTCCACGAGCCTATACGTGGTCATTTGAGCAGTACTAAAGACCATACGAGGACCCATACGGTCCCGTATGACTTGGAGATGAATATATAGGACCTGTTCCGAGGCCATACGGGGTAGTCTAAGACATCAAAAAGACTATACGAGGTCTCATACGGGCCCATACGGACTCATATGAAATGGAGATTTGTAAGATACCTCTGATTTGGTACGAGCTTAAACGGGGTCTTCTGAGCACTCAAGAAGACCATATGAGGTCTTATACGGGCCCACACGGGCCCATATAACTCGAGGATGCAGAGTTTGCACCGAAGAGGAAGCCATATGGATGCTCGTATGGATACTCGTATGGAGCATATATGACCCAGTTTCTATTACACAGCGGGCCCACATGGGTGGGAATCACGCATACACGCCCCCCCATGATATAAAGGATATAAATATCAGCTTTTAGGTTTTGGGAAGGCATTCTCCACTATCCAAGACATTCCACTACTATTCTATTGAATCTTGGATGCAAGCGAGGATCAAAGGAGAGGAAGGAGGAAGCTTCATCAACGGTCAAATCCTTAACAACCCCAACGGTGGAGGGAAGGGTGTTTCACATTATGCCTCTTTTCTTTGCTTGTTGTTTTGTTTGGATTTGTATTCTCCTCTAATGGGGAGCTAACTCTCTAGACACTTGGGTGTGATGAACCCTATGGTTAGAGCTTAATGATTGACATTAATTTTATTGTTGATTAATTAGTTTTTGTGGTTTGAGGTCTATTGAGTGTGATTTTATGTATTGAATCTCTATGTTGCAACAACCATAATGTTCAATAGGATTTATACGAGGGAATAAGATAATGCCTCCTCGTATTAGAATTACCTCAATAGAGAGAGTTGTGAGCATGTCGAGAGATCAGGTGTTTAGGCAAGCGACTCCTTTATATGCATTGTTCCCACGACTCTTCCAAGTTGTGAATTCGCTAAAACCTAATGCAACAAGGGTGTTAGATATTGATCGCCTCGAGATTGGGATTAAATATACCTCAAGAATTCTTGGTCCAAACCCTTCTAATTATCAACATAGAAGTCTTTGTCATTACACTTTAGTAAGAACCTAACAGTGATTCATTACCCGAGTATATCCTTTCCTGATTGATTGCGTCAAGATAAATTTGCTTTCCTTAGAATTTAGTAATTAGAGTAATTTAGGATTTAGTGAAAACCCCCAAAATCTGATTATACTAGATATTGGACAATTGGTTAGTACTAGTACTTCTTTAGTCTCTATGGTTTGATACCCGACTTTTTCGAGTCCACTTTAGTACTTGTTGAGGACCCGTACACATGTGGAGACGCATATCAATTTTCTCTAAAAGGACTCTTCCCTAGTGATGATATTTCATATTCTCTTATGTGTGAAGTATACCTCTGGTCTTCCTCATGCATTAGGGGTCTTTTCTCTGAGGTGATTTTTTTCGTCTCTATTTCCTTTATGAGCTCATCGTTTCTCCTAACTTGGTTTGCAACTATCTCCTTTCTCCACTTTTTCAAGTTTTTCCTTGTCAAAGTTAGCTTTTTTGTGAAGTTGTAAACCCCATGGCCTTTGAAGTTACATTATGTCCACAAGACTTGATCAACTCCCAAAATCCCACTTTCTTCGCCCATGCTCAGTTGAATCGGAAAGGACAATGCTTTACATCACTTGGGCCACATTCCAAGCTTATTAGAGCATGGTTGGAGCATATTCCAGGTAGGGCCTTTTGCTATATTCTCAAGGAGGTGATTGCCCAGTCAAGAGAGAGAAGGAACCTGTCCAGGCGCGCAAGGGTTAGGGACTCTCTTACGTTGGACGTCTATGTGTATTTTCTGCCAATAAGAGGGAGTTCTAATAGCTGTAACTCTTCTATTAACTCATTAAAGCCACGTTGCTCTTTGGTGTTTTGGGCGCCCATATTCCTCTCCTCCTCGGCCTTGATTAAGTTGAAATCCTACCCCTAACATATAGGGACCATCCCACATGTTTCTTATGTATTTTAGTTCTTCCAAGAAAATTTTGTTTCGGGCCATCTTATAGGGTCCATATACTGTTGTTCACATCTACTCACGGTCACTCGATTTTTCATTAAATATTGTTGTGAGCATGAAGCCCCACTATGTGGTTGTTGATTAAACTCATGTAGTTTCTTTTCCACCTTATTCAACATCCTTCTCTTGTTCTAGAAGCTGGTTCTATCGATTTTCCATTATAGTTTGCTCCCCTATTGATCTCCATATTTTGTTATCATAAAAGGTTAGTTTGGTCTCTTATAGATAGAATACATCGGCCTTTAGCTATTGGATGTCATCGCTCACGAGGAAACATTTTGTCCCGTTTCCCTAGTCCCTTAACATTTGAAGATATAACTTTCATATAGAAAATGTAAATTTTTTTTCCTTTGTGAAGAGGAACATAATCGCTTAGCTACTCCCTTCAACCCCTATGTTGTGCTTCATCTCCTTCTCCCTTATATTTTAAAGGAAAGATATTGTATCTTCTTTGGCACTTTACAAATTGATGTCTACTTTTAGGGTTATTGCAATGAGTTCCTTGTCAGGCCAATCATATAGGTTGAGAGGAATAGTAGACAGGGTTAGGGGTGTATCTTCCAAGTTGATGCAGACCGTTCTTTTCTTGGGGGCTAGTTTGTGCTTTCTTTGTCTCCCCCTAGACCTTTGTTGGGTTGTAGATGTAGCATGTTCCTTCCCATGTTTAAGTGTTGATTGTTGCTCTCCCCGGGGCAGTACTAGTATTGGAAGTGTTGGAGGACATTGTTGTTCTTTATCTTATCTTGAGGGTTCTTCTTGCGGGGCTTTGTTTACTATCCTGGCATGCTTCATAAGATATTAGGCTTCATGATCCCTTGATGAATCTTAATGCAACCTTATTCATGTTTAGGCCAATGCCTGCTCCAAATTGGATTAAGTTTTGTTCATTATGATTTAAATTTCGAATATATGGGTTAACGGGCCTTTGATGACCATTTTCATCATTAAGATGCGGAACCATTTCTTTTAGAACATCTTTTCCTTCAATTAGGCATATTTTCTTTTATTTCTAGGTTTCAGCATGCTTTACTGGGCTTCTGATGGTTCGATGCTACTGGGCTTGTGGCCTTTTGCCCCGCTTGGGGCTCCCCCGACCCCCTCACCTAACCTTGGATCCCATGGTTCACGGCTTTTGCTTCCTGGTTAGTTCTTAGTGGGTGACGAGGCTGCTACTTTCTTACGGACCAAAATAGGTCCACACTGTCTTATATTGTTCGTTGATTCTTGTTGAGTCATCGCCTGGTAACGATCACAATCTCCCTTTATGTGCTCAGCACTTATGTCTATGCATCACAGAAGAAGCCGCACACCTTATCGATATGATTTTTCTTACTAGCCACCTCAACATCTCATTGAGAAAGTAAGCATCGTACTAACTCAACGTCCACATAAGTGCTCCCTCCCTTTGCTCAAATTTTGTCTTTTAACTCCATGTACTATTGTGACACCATGGTCCAACATAGCAACCTCGATACTCTGTCACAACTACACCTGCAATCCCTGTCGAGCCTTAATATAGTGGTCCGAAAGAGGTTTCACGCCATTAGACTGGTCTTGGAATTGTTGATCCTCCTTTTGGTTCCTTACGCTATCTAGTACCTTAATGACAGTACCCTATCTCTGTTTTCTTGCCATCCTTTCAAGAGCTTCGATTTGGACCATTGTGACCCCTTTCCCTTTGTCTTCCTATATCTTTAAATGTCTCTCTTTCTTTCCTTGCAATTGCAAATGCTCTCGGTGGCCCTTGGACCAACTCTGCTCCATCAACTTCCTCTTTTCCGTTCTTCTCAAATGCCAATGGAGATCATCTTGCCCAACTTTCATCATCACCTGAATTTTGTGCTTTCTGCTCCCTATGTTATAGTAGATTGAGCAGGGAAACATCTTCCCCTTCCTTATCCTAAGAACAGCTCTGACGTCATCCGCGAATCCCTCCAACTCCCCCCCTCCATGGTCGATGATGTGAAGTATCTCTCTAACTGGCTTGATGATGAATCACAAGTCTCTAAATGCCTTGGTCGTTTATTGTCACTCCTTATCGCAAATGAGGTTCATCGTCTCTGCCTGCTTCTGGCCATCTACTAACGTATACCTCACCTTCATAATTATGAAAAATGTGTATCTTCGGAACTCTTCCTTGCCCTGGAGCATTTCACTCTCGAGTGAGAGTGACAAGAAGTGGTTTTTTTCATCCTCGCGCTCCTTAGGTGAGCTTTCTAGTGAGGTGCGAGAAAACCTATGTTGTGGCCATTGTTGGAAAAGAGTTATTTTCTTGTTAGCTTGCTTATCATCTCGTGAAGCTATTAAGACTATTTTCCTCCCTTCCAGACATCTCCCTTGGCCGAATGTCACCCTGTAGCAACACTCCTTTCCCCATTGGCCTACCATGCTGCAACTATTGCATACATGTTAGTGCTCGCCTAGGCTTCTGACCTCTCTATCGCCGCTATTCACACATTTTGATGGTCCATGAGGGTATGTAAACAAGTAGTGTTTATCAAGGATGCTATTCTATGCTCCGTGAGGTCATGGTTCATTGCTTCTTGAAAAGTGCACAATTATACATATGTTTACATCATATTTGCATGCAATTATTCCATTATTTCGCATCAATTCCTCTATTTTTGTGCTTCTATGGGTTTGTTTTAGGATTTAGCAGATAAAATAGGCACCAGGAGCGAAAGGAACAAGAAACGGGACAAGCCAGGATGAAACAAGCTGAAAGAGCCCCTCACAGAGATATGCACAACCGTACACACGCCCGTGAGCTTCTTTATCCTCAAAACTCTTGGAGACCGATCATGAGAGTTGGCACAGGCGTGCATTAGATGTACACGCCCGTGCCAAATTGAAGCAATATCCTATATAAGCCGCCGAGGACACTTATTTCAGGGACTTTGGCAGATTAGTCTTTGACGGGTGTTTCGAGCGACGGCTAGGGCTTCAGAGAAGATCGAAGGCGGAGAAGACATCGAGCAAGGGAGTCCATATTTTCAATTATGTCTTCCTCTGATATGTTTGTTAGTGTTTTCATTAGCATGAGAGGCTAACTCCCTTCGATGGTGCCTCAAACACATGAACCCTAGGATCATTTGTTAATTGAATTCTTTTATTTATTGGCTTTCTTTTATTAATGATTCTTGTGATTCTGTGCTTGATTTATGTGATTGTGTTTTGTATGAGCCATGGTCGTATACCTCGTGTTAGGGTGAAAATCGGTTTTGCTCCCAATTTCACTCTAACGGTTGAATTTGCATTGAGGTTGGGACTTAGAAAACATCGGAATTCAAAGAGGAAAACCAACAAACACAAAGATGAACACTGAATTTACATGAAAAACCCTTAAATCAGGGAAAAACCACGGGCTCTAACTATGAGAGCTGAATCTACTATTCACCCTTCATTTCAAAATGGAGAAGAAGAAGGGGTTGGGTGTGGTGTTGGAGCTGGGATACATGGAGGAGAAGGAAAGAGTTGAAGTTTTAGTATGGCAGGGCTTCACTGTTAGGAGAGGATCCTTTTTCAGTGCGGTGTCTTCCTTCTTTTATAAGCGGGAGGGAGCTTGGGCTCCAATCTCAAGTCACCTATAGCCCAATCCATCGTTCTTTGGCTCGAGCTACTTATTATCTTGCAGCTCAAGACTGCTCCACTTTGGCTCTAACAATTTTTCTTTCTAGAAGCTTCTCGAGATTTTCCCTTGGCTATGGCTGGGTAGTGCGCCGGGCGAGCTCTCCTGGAAGGGTAGCGGTTCTGCGCAACGCTCCCTCGTTTTTTGTTCTGATGAGCCCGCAGTCAGGTTCTAGAAGGGGTATGTTGGTTTGAGTCCGAGGGGACTGAAGGGTCAGAATTCTGAGGGTGATCATGCCCTAGGGTCTAGGGGGGATACCTCATGATCTCGTCAATGATCCCGCGACGTGGGTGTCTGGATGGACGCCACGTGTCTTACTACTTTGCCCCCTATTACCTCATTATATTCTGGCAAAGCACATACATACTAGGGTTTTGACTTGCGTGTCTCTTTATGCATAGGTCCATATCTCTCTTAGCTCGATTGTAACTAGCCAAAGGTAATGAGTTTTATCTACATACCTAGAGATCAGATGTGGCATCTAGATGGTGCAATTGTCAAACTCCAAAGAATTAATCAATGGATAGCCAATACTTAGAATTCTAATATTAACAAAGGAATCCTAGGTTGACTGAGATCTAAGGTGCCACGTTCATCTCTGACTGCTCGCTATCTACCAATTGTTCGTGTTAGTTTCTTTTCAGGATAATCAATCAATCACAGCTCCTTCCATAGTTTTAGACTAGATAGGAAGGATAGTTAGTACTAGTATCCCAGTCCCTGTGGATTTGATAACCCTACCTTTGGGTATTTTACTACTTGATCAACCCCATACACTTGCAGGTAGTTTGTTGCACACCCTGTGTGTGCATCACTTCTTCTTCGACACATTTTAAAATGAATGTCAGTCCATTCTCCATCATAGAGGATAATGGGGTTTTCAATGTTGAATTGATGAAGTTCTCCATCAGTGCTCTGGCATATATGATGACTTGCCATCATGGACTCAACCGAGCCCCCATATGATCTGATTCCGTGTTCCTCAATGATGTAGAGGCTCTGGTTAGTTTTTCTTGGTAAGGAGAAGCTTGGTTGTTCCTCCCAGGCCTCGCTGGTGTGGGGATTCTCTTCCATACCCAGGCAGTTTACCTTCGTTGGCTGGTTATCGTCTCCATGTTGTCACATGACTTTTTAAACTTCTAGAATTTTTATTTATTTATTTATTTATTTTTGCAAGTTGATAAGTGTTTAATTGTGCATAATTGCATATTACATTCATATATATTTTGCATGTTATTTGATGAAAATACAACCCAATTGTACTTAATTGGAGATCATTTTGATGAACAAGGCGTGATGAAGATATTTCAAGAGCGATGTGGCTTTCGAAGGTGTTTCAAAGGCAAAAACATCGAAGTTGGGAGCTCAAAAGGAAAGAAAAATGCCCCCATACAGCATGACCAAGTCCCCAAAGATTAATAGAGTTAAAACAAGGCGTTACAAAGAGCATACGGGCATCATACGAGACCGTATACCCTTCTATAGTGTTTTCAGCAAGTCTCAGAAAATGGCAGGACTTCATATACCCGTATGGACCCTGTATGGAGGTTTTCATATTCTTATTTTTAGCCTATTTGGGGCCCACACGGACCCATTACGTGTCATATTATTTTCCATGGTTCTAAACCCTATAAATATCGAGTTTTAGGGTTAAGAAAAGTATCTTAGACAATCTTGGACAACTTTTACCAGTGAGAAACGACTCTTGGAAGACTTTTGAAGATTCACCGAAGATCCACCCAACGATTATCATGAAGAATAGAAGAGAGTTCTTAATGTTTACTTTTATTCCTTCATATCTTTTTGCATTGGATTTGTGTTCCCCTTCCATGGTGAACAAACTTTCTAGATATTTGGGCATGATAAACCCTTGGGCTGATTTGTATTTGACATTAGTTTTTAATTGTTATTTGGTTGCATTGGTTTGAGATTCTATTGAGCGTGCAGTTATTGAATTGATTTTCTACGTAGTGATTGCCTGGACTTCCAATCCGATTCACATGAAAGATGAGTGAACACCTCCTCGTGTGTAGATCTACCTCAATAGATTGAGTTCTAAATACACCTGGAGATAGGGTATTAAGGAGTGTGACTATTTCAAATTTTTTACTCCAATAACTCTCCCTAAATTTAAGTTCCCCAAAATACTAAAGCAATTACGATTAGTTATTGTCACCTCGAGAGAGGGATTTAATACACTTTAGGAACCCTCGATCCAACACCTTCCAACCATTGACATTAATACCATTGTCTATAATTTTATATAAAAAACCCAAGAGGGAATCATTGGTCGAATATCCTATTTTTATGATAGATTTGTCCCAAGAGTCAATACCACCCTTTGTGAGTTTTAATACTTAAGTTGTTTCATTTTTCTTTCTTCTCCAAACACAATTTAGGTTAGGCTAAATAATAGAATTATAGTTAGTACTAGTATTTCTTCGTACTCATGGGTTCGACATTCTACTCTCTGGAGTACACTTCATTATTTAATATGACCTTTATACTTGCGGAGTCACGCACGTGCATTGCAAGGAGAGGCCATCACAAGTCTTTTTTAAGGATACTTATGATGTCTGAATTTTAGCTCAACTAAATTGTCTCGATAATAAGTCCTGGCCACTGAACTCCAGGAAGCATTACTATCAAACATTAGTTCTTCCCGTGGGCCATGATTAAATTAATAGTGCACCACCTGGGCGATTATGCCATTATCATTCATTTTTTCCAGCAGGTTCATTTTAGAATGAGGAATGTGGTTTTGATTTAAATCTAAATGTGGTGAACTAATTAATTTTCTTTCCACCTTATTTTAATTATAAATCTTTTTTTTTTTAATTTCCTTTATGAGGGTCCCAATCGTACCAAATTTCATCTCCTATAATTTGTTTATTTTTTTAAAGCAAACTTTCTAAACCTAATCCACTTAGGATTAGAACTTTATCTATTTTTTAATATAAACATTAGGCTAATTGTCCTGAGCTCTCAAATTCCAATATAGAGTTTCGTTTATTTCTTGCTTCATACTTTTACAAATATTTATTTGGGTTGCCTATTGAATCTGACTAGACTTCTAAGTAAAGACAAACTCAACAAAGACATGTTTTTTATCCTGCAAGCTTCTAAAATTGAAGAAGGTTTCCTAGAAACAAGTGCCTATTTTCTTTATGAACTTTGTTTATCCTATAGTTCAGCTTTTTTCGACCTGAATCCTATAGTTCAGTTATCTATATGCATCTTACGAACCCAATGTTATGGTTTCTACTTTTTAATGATAATAATAATAATAAAAATAAACATTACAGGTCACAAGAAAACTATCTTAGTTTGACCGTCCAGTAATTCATAACTAATTATATATCATTGTCACACTCAGTAGATGATTTAGTATCTTGATTTTCCCTTGCTCATAACCACCCCTTTTTTTATTAATTAAACTCACAAACTTGAAAAAGTTTACATTATTTTTCAGAAAATAATTCCTAACGCAACGTAACATACACGGCCCTTCACTAAAATTGTATACGAAATATTATTTATTTAGTAAGATGGTATGTGGTCCTAATATATTACATAAACTTATTTTGAACGACTTGATAAATGTGCATCTTAATATAATAATAATAATAATAATAATAATAATAATAATAATAATAATAATAATAATAATAGTTTTTGATGTAATGATTTATAATTCAGGGAAAGAAGATTGTGGGAAGAGGCGAGATCCATGGGGTTAGATTTGAGGGAAAGAAGATTGTGGGAAGAGGAAGCTCGAGTCAGTTAGTGCCGAGTTGACAGATCAACGTAAAGACTAAAAATGATCAAGTCAATTCTGTGATTGGAGTAGTCTTGGGGGTGGTTCTATATTTTGGCCATAACTTTGGCTACAGATGTCGGAATCACGCATTTGAACCCAATTAGGAAAGCTCATTTCGGTGTGCACCACATGGTCCCCTAGATCGACTTGGTAGGCATCATATTGAAATTCAAATTCTATTGTTTTCCTACCATATCACTGTTTAGATATTTGTTTGCTTTTTTTAGTATTAAATTATTCATCAAATTATGATAGATTTGAATCTGATTTGATCTTGGATTTTTAGAAGTTATTTAACTTGTTTAAACTTTTAAATTTAGATAAGTTTTAGTTTTGAATAATAATTTACCATTTTTCGTAATTTTGATAAGATGGTAGAGTTTCTAGGTTATTCTTTTGAAGCTATTTAACCTGGCATGTAGGTTGATCTTAAATTATTGAGTTTTTAATAAAAATATTTTCTTTGAAGTTTGAGAGACTTTCTTCTCTGTTTTGTCTTCCCCTGCTTTCTTGGCAATCCCCTGGTTGCAGTCGCCCGCAGGTTAATCACTATCCCGCCCGGCATTAGTTGGTATCAAAGAGCTCATCTTCTTCATGTGGCATCGGCATCAATGGCCGGAGGTCGTGGTAGCCGTGGTGGCCATGGTCGTTGTGGTAGACAGGTTCCGACTGAGGAAGTCCAATACCGTGACCAGAGCACCCTGGAGGCAATGAACGAGGATCTACGGAGGCAAGTAGCGGAGTTAACCCAACGCTTGATGATTAAGGATTTGCAGAGGTAAGTCACGAAGTTATCAAGGTGTCTGGCGGCAATCAATTTTGATCGTGGTTGTCGTGGGCAGGTTCCGGCTAAGGAAGTCTAGCACTAGGATCATAGCGATCAGAGGTTTTGCCAACTCATCTACAACGATGATGATGAGGAGGAGAAGACCTTGCCCATCTTCGACAATTATGAGGACGAGATCTTACCTATCTACGATAGTTACTAGGAGATCTCACCCATCTATAATAATTACGAGGAGGAGATCTCGTCGATCTATGATGATGACAAGGAGCAGATCTCGCCCATCTATGACGATTACGAGCAGAAGATTGGACCCAGCTTGAAGACTTCAGACGATTCCAAAGACATTGTTTTGAACTCGAGGACGAGTACTTTCTAACCCGGGGGCACTGATGCAGGATGCTCATGTCAGTTGGTGGCGAGTTCGCAGATCAACATAAAGGCAGGAAGTGATCGAGCCAATTTCGTGATTGGAGTAGTTTGGTGGGGGGAGGGGTTCTATATTTGGACCGTAACTTTGGCTACAAATGTCGAAATCACGCGTTTAAACCCAATCCAGAAAGCACATTTTGGCGTGCACCACGTGGTTCCCCAAATTGACTTTGTAGGGGTCATCTTCGAATTCAAATTCTATTGTTTTTCTGTCATATCATTGTTTAGATATTTTTTGTTGTTTGTAGTATTAAATTATTTATCAAATTAGGATAGAATTTAAATCCGATTTGATCTCGAATTTTTAGGATTTATATAATTTGTTTAGAGTTTTAAATGTAGATAAGTTTTAGTTTTGAATAATAATTTGTCAATTTTGGCAATTTAGATAAGATGATAGGGTTTCTAGGTTATTCTTTTGATGCTATTTAACCCAGCTTGTGGGTTGATCTTTGATTATTAAGTTTTGAATAAAAGTATTTTCTTTGAAGTTTTAGAGACTTTGTTTATTGTTTTGTCTTCCCACTTGCTTGCTTTCTTGGCAATTCCCTAGTTGCCGTCGCCCGCAAGTTAATCACTATCTTGCCTAGCGCCACAAACAGAGCCATACTTGATTTACGTGGAAAACTGTGTAAATCTAGGGAAAAACCACAGTCCTCCATCACAAGAGCAAGTCACTCGATAGAGGTTGATTACGAGGCTCCATATCCTCTTTAAGAGGAGTATAAGATAAAATAAGTAGGGACAAAATCAATGAGAGGTTTGCAGAGTCACTTTCATTGCCTGTAATAAGACATTCCCATATCAAACATGCACTCCAATAGGTATGTGGCAATGGATATCTCCTACTCCCATGGATACGTCTACAGATCATACGTTAAGGCCTCTCTTTGCCTTCAAATAGCCTAAATAGTCATCAATAAAGTCACAATACCTATGACTTATAAAGAACTTGGAAATGGCCTTGTGAGATATAGCAGCCCAAGGATTATCTCTTGGATGCAACGGCATGCAAGGGAAGGTTTCTCTGAGATGAAAAGAAGATAAAGGCTCTACTCCCACAAGAGCACCATGAAGAGGTGCAAATTGCAAGACATATGGAAAGAGGTTGAGGTGAAAAGGAACAGATGAACCTTGAAAGATGAATCCTATTGAAGAAAAAGAAGTCCCCATACTCCTTTGATCCTATACCAACATTGGTTCAACAAAAAACTAGCACCTGAAGGAAACCTCTCCTTATCTTTTACTTTCCTTCTCTCATGCTTCCTTCCAGCCCCCTCCCCTAGTGTGCCTACTCTTCTTCCAAAGGATAAGTATCATGAACATTCTTCCCCATCTTCCCATGCTTGATGTCGTGTCCCCCTTGGCTTCCAGCATCCATCCCTCGATGTCGTGTCTCCCTTGGCCTGTTTCAATAGCTTGTCCTCCAAGATTATCACAAGCCACATGTTAGTATTCTAGGGGCTGAGTATTTTACCTATAACCCTTGCCCTCCTTCACCACACTTCTGAGGTCAACCAACTCCGAGCTCAGGTCGGTCTGGGAAGTTTTATTCTGGGGCAAGTCGACTGGGGCTTTGAAAGCAACCATGCATCAAGGGATGAGGCCATGTAGTAGGGCCAAGGTGATAAGGCCGAGGAGGGGACAAGGCCGAAAAGAAAAGAGTCATGCATGTCAAGTCCCAAAGAGGGTGCTTTTAAAAGAGGTGTCATAGAAATTGAGGTCGAGCTGTTAAAAGAGCAGCCAAGCAGAGCCCTTAAGAGTGTGGTAGTTGTTGTAGAAACCAAGGCCAAGCTCTTAAATGAGCCGCTAAGGCCGAGCCCTTGAAAGGGCGATCGTTGTTGTAGAAACCGAATCCAAGCTCTTTAAAGTGAAATTGAAGCAGAGCTCATAAAAGAGCTGTCAAGGCTGAGCCCTTAAAAGAGCGAGCAAGCCCTGAAGAAGGTGTTATGTAAAAAGAGCAACTACCGAGGCCGAGCCCGTAAGACTTTGATACGAGCATCAGTATTCGGCTCTTAAAGGGACTTTGATACGAGCTGATACGCTTGGCTCGCTAGTCGACAAACTTTTATACGAACTTTGGAGATACTACGTACTCAGCTCGGAGCAAACAGAGACTTTCTCGACAAAATTGAATCAAGTGGTGGTGTCATTCACTTGATCTTACCCTTGGTTCTGCTTCGCTCTTCCTATAGTCACACAGTTTCTTGCTTTATTTTCCATAGACAATGCCAAACTATTGACGCAATAATCGGTTTCTCACCAATCAAGATGAATGGTTAGTGATTTATAATTGAGGGAAAGAAGATTGTGGGAAGAAGAGAGATCTATGAGGTGATATCCAAGGGAAAACAAAAAACCGCACTGGATTTACGTGGTAAACAATGTAAATCAAAGGAAAAATCATTGTGCTTCATTACGCGCGGGAACAATTTACTAGATAGAGGTTGATTACAAGGCTCCACATCCTCTTTGAGAGGAGTATAAGAGAAAATTAGTAGGGAAATACTCAATGATAGGTTTCCAGAGTCACTTTTATTGCCTACAATAAGACATTCCTATATCCAACATACATTCCCATGGGTATGTGGCAATGGATACGTTGTACTCCCTTGGATACCTCTTTGGATTATGCACTAAGGCATCTCCTTCCAATAGCCTACTAGCCATCAATAAAGTCAAAATACCCATGACAAATAAAGAAATTGGAAAATTGCCTTAAAGATGCAGCAACTCAAGGATCATCTCTTTGATGAAATTGCATGCAGGTGAAGGTTTCTCCGAGATGAGAAGAAGATGAAAGCTTTCTTCTCACAAGAGCACCATGAAGAGGTGCAGATTACAAGAAATATGGAGGAAAAAGGCTAAGGTGATAAGCAAGAGATGAATCTCGTAGAAGAAGAAGAAGAGAAGAAGTCCTCATACTCCTTCGATCCTCTACCAACCCCTTGGTTCAACAAAAAACTAGGAAACCTCTCCTTCTCTTTTACTCTCCTTCTGTCATGCTTCCTTCCAGCCCCCCTCCTCTAAGGTGGCCTACACCTCTTCTAGAGGATGAGCATAAGGAACCTTCTCCCCCCTCTTCCCATTCTTGATGCCGTGCCCCCCTTGGCTTCAAGCGCCTAACCTTTGATGCCATGTCTATCTTGGCCTTTGCCAATAGCTTGCCCTAAAAGATTATCAAAAGCCACATGTCAACATCGTAGGGTGTGAGTATTGTACGTGTAACAATAACAATAATAATTTTGATAATAATAATAATAATAATAATAATAATAATAATAATAATAATTGTTGTTGTTTTTATTTTTTATTTTTTAAATTTTTTTAGCAATTTATGCTAGATTGATTAGTTGTTTTCTTTCAATTCTATGGAACATTAAAATAAATAATTTATAATAAATTATTATAAATTATTTTTATAAAACTCAGGACTTTTTATTATATTTTTATAAAAATAATTTATAATAAAATATTGTGAATCGTGGACATGAAAGAAAATAATTAGTTTGAAGTAAAATTAAATAAGAGTTTGGAATATATTACACAAAATTTTGAATTGTCTTATGAATTTTACTTCTAACATAGCCCCTGATTTATGTGTCTCGGAACATATCGATCTCGTTAACAACGTATTTACATTAGTCCTTCTATAGTTTGTTAACTAATTATTTATATTTATGGGACAAAAAATTATATAATGAATAATGTCATCCTAAAGGATGAGATACAATCAACGACAAAATAACTAAATAACCAAACAAGCTTCTCAAGGCCACCAGTTCCACTTGAGTTGGTGTTTAGCTGGCATTTACTTAGCACCCAAGTAATTGCTTAATTAGCACCAAGTCATCATTAACCACCCATTGATCTCCCAGAGATATAAAAGAGGACGAAGAGAGAGACCAAAGGGACTTCAACCTATTCTACAAGCTCTAGCTTACAGATTGATCTCTCTCTCTCTCTTTCCCCCTTGCTCACCCTCTCACTCTTTCACTCTTTCGCTCTCTTCTTTCTCTAAATCCCTTTGAGAGAGATTTTCGATCTCTCTTTTCCCCATCTTGATCATATTCACTAACTTGATCCTCGAAGAGTCTGAGGATAATTCCCGTAAATTTCTTGCCGACTGTCACTAGAGTAGACCCACATGTTCAAGAGACATTCTCACTGCTGGATCTGCCGTCGTCGACGGATCATTTTTCCCATCCAAAAGTAGATTAATCTAGCATCTCAATCAAATATTACTTTTTGACGAGAATCCACTCCGGTCCCTCAGGGGAGCATATTCCCAGTATACTATTGTCGTTGTCTATTGAAATCTTGATAAGAAAGCTACATAAATTGATGTGATGGCAAAAGGGAGGAAGAATCCAATCCTCCCTCCAGCCTAAGTAGAGATCATTAGGTTGAATGTGATCGCTCAGATCAGAGCTACCCCTTCGAATAGGTGACGATCTTGGAGGAGGATGAACGAAATCTTCATATCCAAATGCTTCTTAAATAGTTGGAGGTGCTTACTAAAACCCTCTCGAAGCAGGAGCAACAAGCTTTTCTCAACTTGCTCAATAGTCGAGATTGACTTTTGTGACTCATCCCTAAGCGAATGGGCAAGTTGAAGTCACATATCAAACTATATTACAGAGTCTCCAGACTAGGGTCCAACAAGACAACTCTAACTAGGTAGAAAAGCTGCCTAATCTGATATGAGCATATAGGATGACTAGTCGGACCTCTACAAGTGATTCTAGTTAGTCTTGTTTTGGAAGCACAAGTTGTAGTTCCTATAGAGATCGGGATGCCATTAAATCAAACTCAGTCTTTTGACCATGAGGCTAATATTGATCAGGGCCTATGGGAGTTAGACCTCCTTGAAGAAAGGAGAAATCGCTCCTCTCTTCAAGTAGTAGCATATCAATAGTGAATTCGTCTCTTTTATAACTCCAAAGTCCGAGAGGTAGTCTTCCAACTCGGCTACCTCGTTTTGCGAAATAATATTTTCCAAGAGAACCAGAGTCGAATCGGGAAGTTCACTCCTAACTTGGAAGGACCTTATGTTGTAACTAAGATCAGCCGACCTAGGACTTATAAGCTGACAGATCTAGGGTCAAATTACTTAAAAGACCATTTTATACCGAGCACCTTAGAGGGTACTATCAATGATCAAATTAGATTATTTTCTAACCAACTAACTATTCTTTTATACCGAGTACCTCAAAAGGCTATCTCAAATTAAAGCCCATCTTCTTTTTCAAAAGGATGGGAATTATAACTATTATGTTACAATTTGATCGTCACCCTTACAACGGTTTGGAATCAATGATCAATAAAGTTTCTCAAACTTATCTCTGGTCTTCTCAAATTTGTCAATGGAATTTATCCGTTGTCATATTAGATATATTTCTAGCCTTCTTAGATTTATCTCTGGCCTTCTCGAGCGTATCTATGGCCTTATTGGACTTAACATCGATCTCGTTGGATTTCTTTCCTGTCTTCTCTACAATATTTAACATTTATTCCAAAAGACTAAGTCTCTATTCACGATAGCTCTAATAGAGCTCATGACATTTGGGATGTATATTTCAACAACTAGTCAAAAACTGGAAGTCTTAAGTAGACAATTATTTTTTATGGACAAGTACAAATGTCATCACCTTTTCAAGAGTAACTGCATCATTTTTTCAGAGATAAATACAAGCTTTATATTCTTTTAAGGGATGAACTTATTGACTATTTCAAGATCTCGATTATTTGATTCTTTTTTAAGAATACCCCTCCCATTGTTGAATCGATTTTCTCATTCCCGAATTTCAAAAATTATTCCTTTAGCTCATGAGAGCCCTAATAGAATTTATGATAATTAACCATTAAAAGCCACCAAGCATAAGGTCGGTGATATAGAAAACTAGATGAATATAAGGCTCTCTCAGTTCTTCTCGGAAATGGGTAACTTGAGGGGCAAAAATGATACACTCATAGTTCAAGTAAATGAATTTATTTCTTTATTAAAGATTTGTGAAAGTTTATAGATGTAATGAGTATACAAAAGAGGAAACATTTAGAGAACTTAGTTCTACTGGAACATTCATTCCGACCTTGGGTGATGTTTATACGACAAGTCTTCTCTAGACTCAATATCTGGAGTTCATTCACATATTATTATGATATGAATTCAATATATAGTTGCCTTGTGTGGATAGAAGGCCTTAACACATAAATCAGTTTGATGAATAGAAGTCCCCCTCGACGTGGAGATATAGTCTTTGTGTTAACTAAAGTAGAGACTCTCATCCATGACCACACTGATCAAGGGCTGCCATCTGCCTCAGATAGAACGCAGAGGAGATGAACACCCTTTGTTGGGGTGGGTTTCAGGTTCTTTAGCTTTTGCTTGAATAGGTTCGTTGGGACATCCGCTACCTAGGAAAAGTTTACAAAAGTTGTAAGACTAGGTGACCTCATATTAGAGGAAAATATGAACAGAGGCTACTGACCAAACATCTGAACCTTATTCCCATGGATCAAGAGATATGCTCTCCATAACTAATGATGACGGAAGAAGGAGGAGCAAAGAACTATTGAAACAACAAAGTAAAAAGGGTGAGATGCCTCAACCACCTTACATTCTATTTATAAACCTTCTCTACAGAAATCCAATGGTCCAAACACTCCTAGGAAATGGAAGTTATCAAATAGTCAACATGTGGACTTTACTTTGGAAACACTCTAATTTTTCCAAATTCACAATAATACCTTGGGAAGTGGCTTGTCAAGGATCGCAAAATGTTATAAAGCATTATAGAGGATCAGTCGAGGCATGTGTCATTTTCAAGCAATATTCCAAAATGGGACAAACGAAATATTATTTGACATCCAACCAATCAGGGATGACTCAGGAATTGCAAACAAATCAAAAATATGTCATGCAAGAGAATTGAAGAGCAAGCACAGTTCAAACAACTCGTCCAAGATAAGAAAATGAAAGAACGCCTATTCATCGCAAAAAGACTCAGCTGAGGATTGAAAGTATGTAAATATAAAAAGTGAAAAAGAAAATACATAAAGTTTAGAGTCAAGAATTCTAGAAAGGCAACTTGTTGGATACCTCTACAATAGCAGTTTCACAAGTTGGGAGCACGATTTCTACATCTGTTTCCTCAGCAGCCATTTTATCAAAAGCTTCTCTGACAATGACAGTAACTGTCTTGTTAATTATAGCAGTAGCATTATATCAACTTGTGAAGCTATGGTCTCTTCTAAAACTAAGTCTTTAGTTCTTGACAAAATCGGCTCCTCTAGGACAACAGCAAGGCAAACATCAGTGTTGGCCTCTTCGGATGTTCTAGGAGGAAGATACTGAACAGCTCCACGAAATTCCAAAGGAGTGAGGACTAACTGGGGGTTATTATGAATGATGTCTTGGAAGATTTTAAAACCTTACTCAACCCCTTTATGTGCTTCCAAGCAAACCAAATCTAGAAACTTGTTAGAATCTTTGGAGTCATCTATTACTTAGGTTGCTATCTCTCGATCATGGGTTTGATATTCATTAAACAACCTATAGGTCATTACAGTTTTTTTAAGGTTATCATAGTATTCCTAAGACCTTTTATCCACCTATACAACTTTTTCATAAGCCTTCTTAAGATCAGCAGACCGTTCCTGTAATACCTTCTCCATATTCTTCTAAACTGCCTATGTAGTAGCCTGAGACTTAGCTAGTTAAGCCGACAACTCTTACTTTCCCTTCTCAGTTGCCTTAATTCTCTTAATTCTCTTATGATTCTTAGAACACAACTCCATAAATTGAATAATTTTCTTATCCTTGAGCCAATTCAGCATTAACCTTCTTCAAGTTAGGCTTAGTCTTTTTTAGATCGGCCTCAGCCTTCTTCAATGATTCTTTTGAGTTGTCAAAGTCAATCTTCTCTCATAAGTGAGTAGCGACAAACCCATCAGAATAATCAATTGTATTCACAAAGGATGAGTTAATAAGAAAGAGAGAAGAAGAAAATATGTGGAAGAGGGAAATTGTACGTACTCTAACAACTTCCAGATTAAGCTAGGAGGCTAAGTCCTCCTCATTGAGCTTCTCCAATCCTTCAAGGTTAAATTCCAGAGAAATTGCTTATAACTCCTCAGCAGTTGCTATGGAGTCAATAAACAAGGACTTCTCTTGTTCACCTTCCTTAGCTGAGGACTTCCATTTCTAACCAGAAGAGCCTTTCGACTTGGGTGGCTTGGAAGTCCGGGTTTTAGCAATTTTCAATATGGAGATAGGAGCCTTACAAGTCAGTGTTCTCGACCTAAGAGATGAAGCAATAGTGGGTGGTCTTTCACAAACTCTGTCTAACGCAGATTCTCAAGGTCGTTGAGGTCTACGAATTAGATCACCCTCAGTTCCTTGTTGTTCAGCGGGTGAAGAATCCCAAGCATTAAAAGATTCAAGTGAAGCATGAGGTCTTCTGCTTTGATCTATTCCGCTTCTAAAGGTCATTTTCTTTTTTGAAGAGTTGACGAGCATGATGGAGAACCGCTAGTGAATTCCCTCAAAGTCTATATTAAATGCTGATGTTCATCGTATCCTTTGCAGAAATAAAGTCAAAGGATTAAATAAATCTTCCCATATAGATATTCAACTACAAATCAAAAAGAAAGTCACCCTACCTGCTACTGTGAAGAGCATTGTACGGTTGAGGTTACGGATGGTAATCAAGTCGATGAGGGATACTTTGTTTAAATTTTGAAGCATAGTTAGTTACTTTTTCTCATTAGTGGACATCATGTCTTCATAAAGAGTATTTAAATAACGAGATCTCTTGGAAACTAAAACTGATCAACTGGATTCACAAGAAATTAAAATGAAGCATAGTTTCTAGTGATGAATAGGAGAGGGAAATTTGCTAAAAAAAAAAAACTTATTGCTCCAAACAGTAAAGGTGAACTAAACAATGAAAGTTTTTTAGGCAAAAAAGATAGTGAAACCATTGAAAGCCGGGTTCCAAATCATTTTGCTAGAAAACAATAATGAACCTATGGAGAATTCGCCAAGAGTTCAAGGTCAATTGAGAATGACAGATTTTATAGAAACATAAGATATCTTTGAACAAAGATAAAATAGGGAGTCTAAGACATGATCTAAAAGACTCTATAAAAGAACTTAATTCCCTAGGTCTGGGATAATCTATCCGTTCATTAGGAGAAGGTAATCTACAATGAAAAGGAAGGATAATGATCAACACCTCTGGAACTCGAAAAAGTTAAGAAAGCGTCACATTATTTGGAACCCCAGAAAGGGCTTCCAAATAATAGAGGAGAAACTTCCATTTCCTCGGTTTGGGGATAAGTGTATGATCATACGCATATTCATATTATATTTACATGCACTTTGCTTTTCTTTTTTGCATAGATTTCTCTATTTTTTACTCTATTGGTACTTTATTGTTATTGAATAGATAAATAGGTTCCCAGGATAGAAGAAGAAAAATCCGAATAAATTTGGAGCAAAAAGAGTTGAAAACATATATTCTTGAAAAGAACACGATACAAGCATGCATGTGCTCCAGGCGTGTTGATTCCAGGATTTAGGTTTTTTATTATCTCTCAGAGTATAGCCCGAGCATGTTTTCTTATCCCAAAGCAAGGTCGTACTACTGAAGTACACGGGCATGCTCTGCCCGTAATTCGAACGTGCTGATCTTAGGAATTTTAAAAACACCCTGAATCAAGTCCCTAAGGTTCCAACAATAAGCAAAGCTAAACACGCCCCAAACTTGCACATCCTTGCTTCATCTTTTTCCTGTTTACAAAAGCCCGACAACTACGACTTATTGGGGGATTTTTTTGATTCTTCCACTGGCGGCTATGGTTTAGGAGGGATTGAAGGCCGCTGTTTAAAGACGCATCGAGGCAAGGAGATCCGCTCTTTGAGGTACCAGATGAAAGACCAAGGAGACATCAATCTGGGGAGTCCATTGTCCAAGAGAAGAAAAGCATTGAGGGAGACTTCTTTGTTTCACTTAGTACTTTTATTAATGTCTTCATACTTGGATTTTATGGTGGATTTTTGTAATATGAGAGGCTAAACCTTCCTTGGTACCTTGGATTCTAGAATCCTGGGATGAACTTATGACTATTTCCCTTTAAAATATATTGGCTTTGATGTTTTTTTTTTTTTTGTGAACCATCTATGTGTGCTTAATGCTTGCAATTGCTAGTATAAGAGCCCCAATTTGCATACTTGAACTGCTTGATTTTTAGTGAAAACTCTGTCATGCTAGATCTAGGCTTAGATGGTTGGGGGTGAGTGCATGGCTAGAGATAGGGTGTATGGTATCACACTACCCAATTTATGGCTAAATGATAAGTGTATGATTATACATAAATTTCCCTTATATTCACATGCACTTGTACAGTTTCCTAGCATCGATTGTCTATTTTTGTGCTACTTTGGATATTTCTTCATGATTGGATAGGTAAACAGGTACCCAAAAGCGAAAGAAACAGGAAATGGATATCTCGGAGCAAAAAGTTCAAAAAGATTGCACATACAGAGAAAGGCACAGCCGTGCTCCTACTTAAGATGGGCGTGCTGATGAAGCAAGGTCGTGTTCAATCTCGTACAACTCTCTATTTATTGAAAAACGCGTTAATCGCGTCACCAGACAATGAGCATGGGCATGCTTAAGATGAACATGGGCGTGTTTAGGACAACACGGTCATGCTTCAGATAAACACGGTCGTGCTTCGCTTAATTGAAAATTTATAAAAAAACCATCCAGGAACCCTAATAATCAACTTTTGGCAGAGCAGTCTTAGGGCGGTTTCTGGAGCGACGGCTGGGGTTTGACGAGAAGAATTGAAAATAAAGGAGGTATTATATAGGGAAGATTTCTATGTATGATTGTACACACTCCTATATCTTAGTTATTGAATAAAGGTTAGTCTAGCCGGGCCGGGCCTGAGTTGGTAAGCAGCACTACGAGGAAGGGTTACACACACCCAGTGGGGAATTGAAGTGTAAGGTGAGACCTAATTTTCCATAAAAAAATATTTAGGCACTTAATGCTATGTTTCCCCGGGCAACAAAGGGACTCCTAACAATTTTGAGGTTGGAGATTGATCATGAACTCATCATTTTGAGTAGTGTTTTCCTTTGCTTGAGGACAAGCAAAATCTCAAGTGTGGGGGTATATGATAAGTGCATGATTATATATAAATTTCCCTTATTTTCACATGCACTTGTACCATTTCCTATCATCGATTCTCTACTTTTGCGCTACTTTGGGTATTTCTTCTTGATTGGACAGGTAAACGGGTACCATGGACCTAAAGGAACAGGAAACGGATATCTTGGAGCATAAAAGGGAAAAAAATGCACATACAGAGAATAGCACGGCTGTGCTCCTACTTAATACGGGTGTGTTGATGAAGCACGGGCGTGTTCAATCTCGTGCAACTCTTTGTTTATTGAAAAACACGTTAACCGTATCGCCAGACCATGAGCATGGGCGTGCTTCAGGTAAACACGGTTGTGCTTAGCTGAATTGATAATCTATAAACAGCCGTCCACGGAACCCTAATTTTCAACTTTTGGCGGAGATTTCTCTAGGCGATTTCCACAACGACACTGGGGTTTGACGAGAAGAATTAAAGGCATAGGAGGTGTTATCTAGGGAGGTTTTCTATATCTGATTATACACCCTCCTCTTATATCTTAGTTATGATATTTATAGCATGAGAGGCTAAACTTTTGTGGTGCCTCTTACACCTGAACCCTAGGATGAACTTGTTTCTTATTTCCTATATTTATTTGGTTTTGCTTATTAAATAATCCCTATGTAGCATCTTGCTTGTTTGTGCTTGCAATTCTCTTTGGTTATCTTGTGCATGAGCTCAAATCATCCGATAGTATTGGCATGGATGTGTTCCTGCTGGATAATTATGGAGTTGTATTGCATTAGCCTAGAATTAGCATCTTTTTATGTGGTTGTCCCTTGTGCGAGCTTCTAGCCATCACCTTAATAGGTTAGAGCACCCAGCACCACAAGTATTTATGCGATGACTCGGAATAGTTAGAGCGTAGCATCGGCCCTAAGATTCATCTAGATAGGTTTTTAGTCAAACTAGGGTGTTAAGGTATGCATGAGCATCACTAGAGATCGGGTATTTCGCTGAAATGCGTATTGTTACACCCTCCAGGAATTATTAGCAAGTAGCCAGTAATAAGGAATAGGTTATTAGCACGGGAATCCTTGGGGATTGTGATCCAAGGTGGTATCATTTCATTTCTGATTTCCCCGAATCTACCAATAGTTCGCATTAGCTTCTACCAATAGTTAGCATTAACTTTTAGTTAGGATAATTCCACTTGATTGATATTACAACTCTTCTTATAGTTAGGCTGGTAATAGAGGATAACTAGTGCTACTGGCCAGTCCCTATGGATTTGACTACCCTACCTTTTGGTTACTTTACTACTTGATCGACCCCGTATAGTTGTGGGAGAAGTGTCAGGTATAGTTTTGCGTGCATCTAATTTTTGGCGTCATTGCCGGGGATTGGCATCGCTAGGAACATTAGAATCTATTATTCTAGTTATCTCATCTTATCTTACCTTATCTTATCTTATCTTATATTTTATATAAAAATAAAAATAAAAAGAAATCCTACTTTTAACCTGATTTTGCCCTTCCTTCCTTTCTGGTACTAGTGTATGACCAGGAGCAAAGTCCCATAACCAGAGGAAGTACCTGATCCAGAGTTCGAGCGTCACCTTCATCATCAAATAAGGAAGCTCTTCTTGTGAAGACAGTAACAACAGAATCTAGCTCGGAAGTTATCCGACCAAGACCAATGGCGCCGCCAGCTCGATCCATATCTGATTGTGCAAGACCAAACTTGGACAGCATTGGTTCAAGCATCATCCAACCACCAGTCACGGGCCAACCTTTTGAACTCAAGCCTCATGTCATCCAGATGGTCAAACAATCATGCCAGTTTGATTGTTTCCAAGATGAAGATCCATATGCACTCCTACAAAGCGTTTTTGGAGATCAGTGACACAATCTCATTGAACAGGGTACCAACAACCACCATCTATCTCAGGTTGTTCCCCTTCTCAGTCAAAGGACGGGCAAAGCAGTGGCTGAACTCATTACCTCACGCATCGATCACATTGTGGGCCCAGCTGATTGAGAAGTTCCTAATGAGGTACTTTCCACAGCAAAGATAACAAAACTGCGGAGCGACCTCTCTTCCTTCAGATAGATGGAGACAGAAGCTCTCTACGATACTTGGGAAAGATACAAGGAGATGCTCAAAAAGTGCCCTCAACATGGCAAAGAGGACTGGATACAAGTTCAGACATTCTATAATAGACAGAACATAGCCACCAAGCAGATGTTGGATGCAAGAGCAAATGGTTCACTTTACAGCAAGGACCCTGACACAGTAATAGAACTGATTGATGAGATGGCAGCCAATGGATATCAGTGGAGCTCTGAGAGAACCAAATAGAACAGGGTGGCCAGGATACATGAGCTAGACGTGTTGACCAACTTGGCAGCCATAGTAGAAGAAATAAGCCATACACTGGAGAACATCGGCCATCAACAACCGGCACCAGTAATGATGTGTAACTCAAATAGGAATAAGACAAAAGAAGAGCATCCCAAACAAGTGGAAGAGGTTGATTACATTGGAAGATCACAAAACAACCCATACAGCTCTACATAGAACCTCGGTTGGAGGAACCACCTCAACTTCTCGTACAGTATTCCTGCATAGCATTCGAGCCAACCAAGAGCAACCCCACCTCAAGGGAACCCACCACTAAAACCGAATAACTATCCAAACCAGCATGAGAAGAAATTCTCAATCTTGGAAAACTGGCTAACGCAATACTGTCAATCAAACGAAATGTGTCTCAGCAAGCATTAAGAGATGATGAAGAATCAACAAACATTGCTTCATAACCTCCAACATCAAGTGTTACAGATAGCTAAGTCACTGGCAGAATGACCAACGGGCACTCTATCAAGCAAAATAGAAGTCAACCCAAGGGAGTCGGTCAAATCCATTATCCTCAGAAGTGGAAAGTAGGTGACCACTGATAAGCGTTCAATTGATCATATTGTTATATCACTTCTTAGTATATTATGTATGTGATTTCGAGTAATTTTTGCCCATTGATACCTAATTAGTGTTAATTCTTTTTTGCAAGGCACTAGAGAGCTTCAAGAGCAAAATGGAAGTAATGTGGCACAAATTGAAGCCAAACTCCAAGTTACTGAAGCCGTGCAGCGCAGCATGCACCCGGATGCACCCACACGAAGAAGGAAACTGGTAGCTGTGCGGCCGCACACACCCGCGAGAGCGCCTGAGCACACATCTCCAGTCTTACAGAGAGCTATACGGCCGACCTTGCGCTAGTATCACAGAGCGCACAGGCCTGGAGATAATGTGTGCGGGCAGCCATGAGCTCGCATGACCGCCCGTACGACTTGTGTTGAAGATGCTACTTGACCCAGTTTTATGGCTGATTTGAATCCGAATTTAGCTCATTTGGACACCAGTTATGTAAGTTGACCTAGATCATCTAAATAGCTAATTTTAGGGTTTTAGAGGGAGCTTGGAACATGCAACTCATCACCTCTCTTGGAGGCTCCCACCCTTCCTCCATCTTGGACATTAGGGCATTATTGAAGATCTCGGAGCAAGAAGGTGACGGCAAGCATCGAAGGGGCATTATCCACACACATCGCCAACGGTCCTCGCCAACTATGGAGGGAATCTGTTTCATCTTATGTCTCATTTCTTTCTCTTGAATCTTGTATTTGAATTGTATTTCCCGTTGATAGGGAACTAACTTGTTAGATACTTGAGCATGATGAACCTCCGGATTTATGTTTAAGTTTACTTGTATGGATTTCAATATTTGAATGAATATTTAATGTTTCGAGAACCTATTTGATGTAATGTATGTTATTGATGCTTTACGTTGAGACAGCTCTAAGTGTCAATCTAGATCTATAAAGGTGTAGACAATTAACGCTCCCTCTATATACATATAGATCCACTTCAATAGGTATGGGTTGTGAATTCGCCGAGAGATCGGGTGTTTAGGCGTGAGACTCCTTTAGATTTATTATTCTCAAACTCTTCCAAGATGTGTGTTCCCTAGAGCGTTAATGTAATGAGGAAATTAGGTTAGTAACTCGTCTCGATGGAGAGTGTGAAAGCATTATAGGAATTCTTGATACATAAACTAACATTCATCAATTAGAAATCCATACTTGTCCCAATTTAGGAATGTCCGGAGGGGATTGATTGCTTAAGTATCTCCCCTTTATGATTGATTGCCATTACTACTCGCATCAAGTTGATTTTAAGCTACTTTCAATTTTAGAAATTAGATTAGGACTTCAACAACCTTTGAATAGGCTAGGTAGCAAACAATTAGATAGAATTAGTGGGTAGGTCTCTGTGGGTTCGACATCTGACTTTGATAGTCCACTTTACTACTTGCTACAACCCGTGCACTTGCGGTATAAGCGTAAGCATTTGGTTCACACTATCAAGTTTTTAGCGTCGTTGTCGGGGACATTTAGTTCATTAAGAATACTAATCGTCTATTAGTTCGTCTTAGTTTTAGGTTTTTAAAATTTTCCTTTTTAATTTTCTTTTATACATTTTATTTTAATTATTTCTATTATTCACACAATTACTTTTTCTTCTCTCTTGTTTTTACAAGGAATCTGGAGGGGGTAACGTACCAAAGCTTCGAAGCCGACATGGTGCAATAATCGATATTAAACAAATGGAGTAAAAAAGAATACCTTCAGATTGAGCAATTTACACACGCTTATCAGATATGCATGTCCACAAGCTACTACAATGAGGAAGCATGCACGACTTGCTTCTCGAATTGCTGGGAGGAATGCTACAACACAGCATATCAAGGGCAGCAACATGCCTCTAAAGAACTAGTCTGGCATAAGGTGTTCAATGACTTCATCGAGCAGGAGCAGAAATACTTCCAACAACATAACAGCATGGTTGTTGGTCAATTTTTAATCGCACAATATCTCCCATTAGACCCTCTCGATAATAATTTATAGGAAAACGCTCCGGAAGAAGTTTACAAAGTAGAACTTATCTTAATGTGTGAAGCAGGTGCAAGAGAACAATACCACCCTCCAGCCATACAAGGGAAAATCGAAGAAGAGTTAGAGAAAGTGGCTTGAAGAACCCCGACGGATTAGATCTACCAATCATCCAAGAGGAAGATTTTGGATTTAGTCAATGCTCAGAGTATCAAGGGTTTGATAAGACATCACAAGAAAATAATGAGAGAGGGAGATCTTTGGTTGAAGAGCCCCCAGAACTGGAGATAAAAAAACTGTCGAGGCATCTTGAGTATGCATTCTTGGGAAACAATTAACAACTGCCCATAATTATTGCGGTGGATTTAACCCCCAAGCAGAAGGAGAAGTTGTTACAAGTGCTAAAAAGGCATATAAGGTAATAGTGTGGAAGATTACAGATATTCAAGGGATAGATCTATCGTTTTGCAGCTGCAAGATTTTAATGGAAGAAGAGCACAAGCCGTCAGCTCAGCCCCAGAGAAGGCTTAATCCAAATATGCAGGAGGTAGTAAAAGCTGAGGTGATTAAACTCCTTGATGTCGGGGTCATTTATCCTATTTCAGATAGTATGTGAGTGACTCCAGTACAAGTGGTACCCAAGAAGGACGGGAGGACTGTCGTGATAAATTAAAAGAACGAGTTTGTCAATACAAGAACAGTAACACGATGGCGCATTTGCATTGATTACAGGAAGCATAACGACGCTACAAGAAAGGATCATTTCCCATGGCCTTTCATCGATCAAATGCTTAAGCGATTAGTTGGACATTCTTATTACTGCTTTCTTGATAGATTCTCGGGCTATTTTCAAATCCTTATTTTCCCGGAGGATCAAGAGAAAACCACTTTCACTTGCCCCTATGGTACCTTCTCCTACCACCGTATGCCCTTTGGCCTGTGCAACGCACCCGCCACTTTCTAGAGATGTATGCTTTCTATTTTTGTAGACTTTATGGGAAACAGGATGGAAGTATTTATGGATGACTTCTTTGTCTTCGGGGTCTCATTCAATCTATGTTTGCACAATCTGGAAAAAGTATTATCTAGGTATGAAGAAACCAACTTAGTATTTAGTTGGGAGAATTGTTACTTCATGGTGCGGGAAGGAATTGTCCTCAAACACAAAATCTCTCATAAGAGCATTGAAGTCAATAAAGCCAATATAGAAATGATCGAAAACTTCCCCCCACACACATTTACATGGTTGTGCGAAGCTTCTTGAGGCACACAGGGCTTTATCAACACGCTACATAAAGGACTTCTCTCAAATTTTGAGACCATTAACCAAACTTCTTGAGAAGGATGCCCCATTTAACTTCAATGATGATTATCTATCTACTTTCAACACCTCAAAGATAGAGCTCACTCGAGCATTGATTATGATAACACCAAACTGGAATCTACCATTTGAACTAATGTGTGACGCAAATGATTATGCGGTAGTGGCAGTTCTGGGGAAAAGGCAAAATAAGCACTTTCAACCTATATACTATGCCATAAAACTCTTACCGACGCGCAGGAGAATTATATAACAACAGAGAAGGAACTCCTTGCCGTAGTGTTCGCATTCGATAAGTTTTGCTCATACTTGGTCTTGTCCAAAGTTATAGTCTATACAGATTATTCAGCGCTACGCTACCTACTAACCAAAACTGATGCGAAACCACGATTGATCCGATGGGTCCTGCTGCTACAAGAGTTTGATTTGGAAATCAAGGATAAAAGAGGAACTAAAAATT
This sequence comes from Dioscorea zingiberensis, assembly GCA_026586065.1. Taxonomy (NCBI): domain Eukaryota; kingdom Viridiplantae; phylum Streptophyta; class Magnoliopsida; order Dioscoreales; family Dioscoreaceae; genus Dioscorea; species Dioscorea zingiberensis. The sequence continues at coordinate 26,802,257 of CM048818.1, forward strand.
TAGCATACATGGGTGGAACAAGGAACTGCAGGCGCTGAACAGAGAAGCTAGACCACCTTGGTTTGCTAACTATGCTAACTATCTAGTCGGAAGAAAATTCCCGGAGGACTATACATATTCCTAAAGGAAAAAGTTCTTTGCCAACCTTAAGTACTACATATGGGATGCCCCACATCTATTCTGGATTTATGTTGATAAGATACTTTGGAGATGTGTCTCTAAAGAAGAAGGATAGAAAATTCTAAGCCATTTCCATGCAGGACCTGTTGGGAGATACTACAGTGGAAATAGAACAGTGAGGAAGGTTCTCGATGCAGGCTTTTATTGGCCCACACTATTCCAAGATACCCTAGAGTTCACTCGTCGGTGCGATAGCTGCCAACGTTCAGGAAATATATCCCGCCGGGATGAGATGCCACAAAATTCAGCCCAGGTATGTGAAGTGTTTGATATTTGGGGTATAGACTTCATGGGCCCCTTCCCAAACTCCAATGGGAAGAAATTCATATTAGTTACGGTAGATTATTTTACCAGATAGGTTGTAGCACAAGCATTACCTTCAAATGATTCTAGGAATGTAGTCAAGTTCTTGAAAAAGCTATTCTCTAGGTTCGGCACACCTAGAGCTATCATCAATGACCGTGGCGCTCACTTCTGCAATACCCAATTTGCTAAAATCCTCAGACAATACGGAGTCATCCACAGTACTTCAACCCCCTACCACACCCAAACAAGTGGGCGAGTGGAAGTATCCAATAGAGAACTGAAGCGCATCTTAGAGAACGCTGTCACATATCATAGGAAGGACTGGTCTGATAAATTAGATGATGGATTATGGGCATACCAAACAGCATACAAGGCACCTACGAGGAGCACCCCATATCGGTTGGTGTATGAAAGCTCGTACCATCTACCAGTGGAATTAGAACATAAAGCTGATTGGGCCACACAATTCCTCAACTGTGATCCATCTCTCATGGGGGATAAGCGTAAGCTCCAATTGAACGAGTTGGATGAATGGCGATATACAGCATATGAGAACTCAAACCTATACAATGAGCGAACCAAGCAACATCACGATAAATTAATTAAACAGCGAAAGCAATTCAAGGAAGGGGAACGGGTATTATTGTTTAACTCACTACTTTGACTTTTTCCAAGCAAACTACGTTCACGATGCTTGAGACCCTTCATAGTTACAAGGATCTACCCTCATGGAGCGATAGAAATCCACCACGATGCGAAGGGGACATTCAAAGTGAACGGGCAGCGGCTAAGGTTGTACTATGATAGTAGTAAAAAGAAGGAAGGCAGTGGGAATATTTAATTGTTCGACCCTCATTGACAATGAAAATAAGAATGTCAAGCTAATGATGTTAAACAAGCACTTCTTGGGAGACAACCCAAGAGTTTAAAGGATTTTACGCACCATTCATACTATCAGTCAAATCCGTCATTTCAAATAACGTTTGGAGGAATCCACAATCCAGCACTTTCGGTAAATTTCAGTTCCAAATCAATAGAGTAGGGAGTCAAGTTTATCATCGATAATCAGCAATTCAATTGTTGGAAATCACTTGTTCTAAATCTTCTGAAAAGAGATCGTGCGGCCGACTATACTGATGCACAGGGGTCCGCACCTTTCCGTGCGATAGGTGCATGCGAGCGCACTTGGGCGCACACCCAACCCGTAGAATGGCGTGCAGGAGATCGTGCGCCCACATGACCGCCCACATGCATCGAGCATCAGGCTCTGTGCGGGAAAACATTATTTCCCCTATTTTTACCCCAAACGATAACCACCCTTGTTCATCCAATTTCTTCTCCTTCTCCCTTTCCTCTCTTTCTGGCCTCACTCCACCATGGTTCACCCAAGCACCACTCACCTCTAGGAGTTGGACGCGCTCCGCCTTGAGCTCTAGCAAGCGATTGATGCCCACCAACAGATGCACGAAGAACAACAACGTATGAGGGCAAATTTGAACAATATTCTCGCCCTCTTCCACGCACTCACCTCACCTCCGCCACCCCCTCTAGGCTCTGCCCTGACCCTGGTCGCCAATCCTTTAGGCGCGAACCCTGCAGCTCCCCCTATGGAAAAGTAATTCCAAGTCACAATGCATCGTCTTGTTTCCCCTTATAAGACTAGGCTTACTTTTGTATTAGTGATCTAGGGTTTCTCCTCGTCGCACTTTTCTACTTCAATCTTGTACTAATGAGCGAGGGATTACCTTTCTTAAACTAAATAAACATCTTTCTCTATGATATTTACTTCTCTTATGCGGTTTTGTCTTTTGATCACCTTTATGCTTTCAGGTTTATCTATAAACTGTTGAATGATGGTCTCTTTTATTTCACTCAAGTAATGGACATACTCCCCAAATAACTGGGGAAGTTTCAGTTTGCCCATCTCTTTATTTTATTATGTTCTTATCATCTTTATTCTTTATTGTCTGCATTGAGGACAATGCATAGTTTTAAGTGTAGGGATGGGTACACATGTGTAGCCTTAATATTCATTGCACATCTTTATTATTTAATTCATTGCAAATTTCTAAGTGTGGGGATGGTATCCTATGAATTCATTGCAAGTCGTTACATATATACATTCTTAGTGTACACCAATGACAGCATGTTGAAAAAAAAAATTGTATTCAGTTTTGTTTCAGTCTTAGTTTGACCCATTTGAGCAAAATTTTAAATTTTTTCCCATGAAACATTTTGGACACTTAGAGAAAATCTTCATGACTATTATATATTCTCTAGTGACATTAGATAACTCATGATCATGTTTCTTTGATTTAGATTGGTAAGTATTTTCTTCAATTGCTCCAAGAGTTTTTGTGGCACTAGTTCAAACTTCTAGCCCTTGCAAGTAGAGTTGTAAATAGTGAATAAATTCTTGTGTATAGAGATCACAAAAATAAGGACTAAGGTAGTGCTCCTCAACTCTTGGGGACAAAGTAAGCTCAGGCTTTTTGCTCCTAATCAGAGTATTTCTCAAGCCGAAAAGTCACTTGTGAGCATGAGCGCGTATATGTAGAGTTGTAATCTTTTAAGTAGTTGGGTGTTCAGGTGCCTAACCAGCATGTGCATCCTTCAAAAAGGGAGATCTACACTCTAGGTTAACCTTTGCTCCCCCGGAAAGTTGGATACATTAGAGATGCCCTACCGGGATTGATATGAAAAGAAAAGAGAAAAGTGAAAAATTGAAAAAAAAAAATAAAACAGAACAAAAAGAAAGTTTATTTTTCTTAAAGGGCTAGATGTTTTGTACTTTGGGTCTCAAGGAACCTCTAGAGTACACTGAGGATATGCTTGCCACTCTAAGACTCAGGAACATGGAAAGTGGAGTGAAATACTCATCTAGAGCTATACTCAATTGTGTCAAGGAACTGACCTAAGTCGAGGTGTTGAAATAGGACAATACATATGCCAATGGTGAATACTTTGAGTAGAACAAAATACAATTACTTTATAACCTGAGGAACACTTCTCATGTTTTGAAATTTTATTTCTTTGTTCACTTGAGGACAAGTAAACACTTAAGTTTGGGGATATTTGTGATAAGGGTTCAATTGATCATATTGTTATATCACTTCTTTATACACTATGCATGTGATTTAGAGTAATTTTTGCCCATTGATACCTAATTAGTGTTAATTCTTATTTGCAGGGCACTGGATAGCTTCGAGAGCAAAATGGAAGTAAAGCGGCACAAATCGAAGGAAAACTCCAAGTTACTGAAGCCTTGAGGGCTAGCGTGCCCCCGCACACACCCGCGCGAGCGCTCTGAGCACACATTTCTAGCCTTACAGAGAGCTATAAGGCCGATCGTGCGCCGTATAACAGAGCACACGGGCCGGGGGATAGGGCGTGCGGGCAGCCGTGCTCCCGCATGGCCGCCCACACGACTCGTGCTGCAGATACGCCTTGACCCAGTTTTATATCAGATTTGAATCCGGATCTAACTGATTTGGATACCAATTATGTAAATTGACTTGGACTCTATAAATAGCTAATTTTAGGGTTTAAGATGGGGCTTGAAACTTGGGACTCATCACCTCTCTTGGAGGCTCCCACTCTTCCTCCATCTTGGAGATTAGGGCATCATTGAAGATCTTGGAGAAAGAAGATGAAGATAAGCATCGAAGGGGCATATCCACACACATCGCCAACGGTCCTCGCCAACGGTGGAAGGAAGTGTGTTTCATCTTATGTCTAATTTCATTCTCTTGAATCTTGTGTTGGAATTGTGTTCCCCTTGATAGGGAACTAACTTGTTAGATACTTGAGCATGATGAACCTCCACATTTATGTTTAACTTTACTTTTATGGATTTCTATATTTAAATGAATTTTTAATGTTTTGAGAATTGATTGGATGTACTATACGTTATTGATGCTTTATGTTGCAATAGCTCTAAGTGTCAATCTAGATCTATAAGGGTGTAGATAATTAACGCTCCCTCTATATACATATAGATCCACTTCAATAAGTGGGGTTTGTGAATACGCCGAAAGATCGGGTGTTTAGGCGAGAGACTGTAATACCCAAGGGTATTTTAGTCTTTTTGAAATAATTATGGATTTTATTATGTTAATTATTATCATTATTGGGTTGTAAATTCAATCTTTGTGAGGACTGAAAAGAAATCCTCTTTAAACTTTACAGAAAGGACCTGCAGAGAATTATAATAAGTTCAAGGGATTTGGAGTAAATACTCCACTCTTAACCGGGATTTGAGTGTGATCGATTATTAAAGATCCTGTGGGGTTTAATAGGAAAACGCCTCGCCTCCTCGCTGTGTTTTGAACTTGATTTAATTTAGGATAGGTATGAGGGGGATTTACGCAAAAGACAACATTCCACATGCATGATAATAACAATGGAGGGTCAGGATTATTCAAGAGTACCTCTTCTAATGATCTAAAGGACGCAGGGATTTCCGGGAAATTAGTATCGCGTGGGAGCCGAAAGTGCCTTCATCGCCGTAAGCTGCGCCGCCGGATGACTCGGTTCTAATTCTCCGCGAGTAACGCCCGGACGGGATGAGAAGTACGCTGCATCACCGTCGCTTCGCTACTGGGTTTAGGGATCGTGATCAACCAAGGTTGATGGCTTCTATAAAGTAGAGAGAGAACCTCTAACCTAGCATTGTTTTCACCGCGCCCAACTACGCCACCACAAGATAAATTGAAGGAGAACAGGTACCGTGGATTGGAGAGGACACTAAACTCGCCAAATACAGAAGGGAGTAGTAGGTCACGGGTTGGAGCAAGCCATCCGCCGGAACTCTTGTGCACAAACTGCAGGTAAGCCCTCCTGCCCCTACGCCTTTGTCCGCCTTGTACATGTGCGCCAAGATACAGTTCAAGTGGGTGTTGTATGGGGTTTTGTAATGACAAGTATTATTTTATGTGGATTGGAGGTGCAATCCTTGGACCTAATTTGTTGATATTGATCCTTTATAGTGGTCATGGATGTGGGCTGTTGTTTAGAGGAGAACCCAGATATAGCCTTCAATAGAACATGGGAGTTCCTCGGGGATTTATTGTTCATGTGGAGAGGGATTTATTTCAAAGTGATTTTAAGAGTATAGAAAAGGATTTAGAAGCTCGTTGAATGTGAATCTCTAATGAAAGTGTATGTTTATACCATTGTGGGATATGGTACGTGGAATAACATGGATTTTATTTGAATTAATACTCTTTTGTTTAGGCTTTGGTTTTCCCCGGGTTTAATGAGTGTGAGTCTAACTCTATCATTTTATGTGGACTATTGGGTGCTTAGTGTGTGGATAATTCATGTGTTTTGTTTTAAAGGTTTCCATGATTTTATTTGTGCAAAGCTTGGGTTGAGTTTAAGTGAGAATCATGGGTATATATGCATGAATTTTCCCATGAATCTGTACACGTGATGACTTGCTATGAAATTTCTTGAGGTGGTAGTTGTCAAGATTTTTTTAGAGTAATAACAAAGGGCTGTGAAGGTTTGGGTTTAACTTTGGATACCTTTGAATTGATATATGATTGTTATTCAAATCATTAGTGATAGTAATACTTGGGTTTAAAGTTTTGAAACCTGGATGATGAATGAGTGCACCCAATCGGCTGCAGAAAAGAGGTTTAGATATAGTTTCATAGGAGATAGAAGCTAAGATTTGGAATGGTTTCTCGTGGAATCTTATTGATCTTCTTTGGTTTGGATTTCATGGTGATTTAGATTAACGCTTGGAATATATGAATATGAATGTGATGGTGCCATTCTCCGGGGAGGTGTGCATGTGGAATCGAGTAAAGATAGTGCCTTTCATGTGATCAGTAAATAGAGGTTGTGGTGTCTGATTATGATCTTGAATTGGTGGATGGTATATGAGGTTCATTAAGATGAATTTAGTTGTTATTAAATTATTTGGTTATGGTCAAGTGAGATGGAAATCCATGGATTAGATGTTTAGGCAATAGAAAAGTGGTTGGTGGTGATGTGCCTAATTTAGTTCACTTAGGATGGCCTTGCTTGGTTGGATAATTAAAGGGTATAATAGTGATGAAATTATATAAGTGAAATTGGTAGGTCAGTAGGATTGGTCGGCCCACTTAGGGGATTTATGGGCAACTGTAGGGTAATTTGGGGACGTGATTATATGTCATATTGGAAATATGAGAAAGAGATCTTTCTTAATGAGATTTAGATCAACCTCGATCAGGTCCGCGGATCAAAGATATGGGTTGTTCTTTGGGATCACAAGAACGGGTTCGTAAATTCTGCATTGATATTATTTTTGAGTTTCCCCGAGAATTATTGTTTTGGTGGTATTGTGATCAAGTGGGCCTTTGGGCCGCTTTGAAAGTTGAGGATAAAGGGTTTATCCTAGATAATTAAGGAATTTAGATTGACTAAAGGTTGAGTTGAATTTATTGGGCCGCACTCCATTTGGTAACATATATGAATTCATAAGTGATAATTTTATTAAACACTTGTACGTGCAGGTTGAGTATAGATCCTGCGTATACGTATATTGTCGAGGAGCGTGGTACTTCGACGGACGTAAGTGTTCATTGGATTAAGTAATCGGTAAGTCACTTTTGCCTCTGCTTTCACCCTTGTATGGGTTTCTTTGTTTTACCGTGATGCTATTAGTTAGCATGATTTGTTGTGAGTACATTGTTGTTTGATTCCATGCACATACATGTTTGATTGTTTCTTTCCCGGGTATGTGCTTGGTTGCTCGCTTGGTAGTGTTTGATCTATCGCTTGTTGAAATGCTTAGTTGGACTACTCCACCCGCGGGCCGATTAATTCTGATCATGGGCACATGGTCTTGTGCCGGCCGTGAGGTACGCCGATCGAAGTTTCGATCTTCCGCCCGGCAAATGAGTCCGAGACCTGTGATCCCCGCTGCTGGGGTTGATTTACGGCCGAGTCGACACGCAGAGGTGGCGCCACCGACCAAATGCGACAAAGCCTGCGCCACGTTCTCGAGGAATGCTTGTTGCACCGAGACCGCTGCTTTCTTTATTGCTCCAGGTCGGGTCACCCCGGGGAAGTGTTTGCCGAAAGCCGTTCTTGGACTTCTCATCCGTGGCCTCGAGGGTCAGTGTAGGGGGATGTTAGGACTGCTTGTATGGGGTGTAGCCCCTTTGTTTGATGATCCTATATTTTGATATCCATTCCTGCCAAATTCTACTGTGATTCTCTAGGTAGTACTTACCGAGCTTTCCATTCGAAAGCTCACGACTTTTCTCTCTTCTCTCATTTCAGGTCCTGAGGAGTAGGTAGACTCGAGCTCAGGGACGACGAGAGTTGGGACGGGATATTGCTGAGGTCGGAGGACCTCCCCAAGTTGTTTTTCTTTGTGTGAGAGAACATTGTCATTTATTTTATTAGGACCCCTTGTAGGGCCCTGATTATCTAGAGGGCTGTAGACCCTTATTTTGATTTCATATTGTTTCCTGGATTTTATGGATTATTTATTGGTTTTTTTTAATTAAAGTAATTATCTCGCTATCATTATTAGGCCTTGTAACCATTGGGGCTTTGTCTCCTTTCGGTAATGACCGACCGTCGATGTTCCCCCAGGTCCCGTGAACCGGTCACGCTATGTAGACTCCTTTAGATTTATTATTCCCACAACTCTTCCAAGATGTGTGTTCCCTAGAGCGTAATACAATGATGAAATTAGGTTAGTACCTCGCCTCGACGGAGGGTGTGAAAGCATTGTTGGAATTCTTGGTCCATAAACTAACATTCATCAATAAAAAATCCATACTTGTCCCAATTTAGGAATGTCCGGAGAGGATTGATTGCTCAAGTATCTCCCCTTTAGGATTGATTACCAATTACTACTCTCATCAAGTTTATTTCAAGCCACTTTCAATTTTAGAAATTAGATTAGGACTTCAACAACCTTTGAATAGGCTAGGTAGCATACAATTAGATAGAATTAGTGGTGTAGGTTTTTGTAGGTTCGACATCCGTCTTTCATAGTCCCTTTTACTACTTGGTACGACCCATGCACTTGTGGTATACGCATAAGCATTAGGCTCACACTATTAAGCCATCAAAAAGCAAGGCAGTAAGGGGTTTGCCAACCACACAGCCTGAGGAGCACAAGTCTTAAGATGGACAAGTGTAAGAGACATATAAGAACAAGGAAGGACCCATGGTGCCAGAATACAAGCTGAAGATACCCAGCCAAGCTAAAAAAGGACCAACAAGATGAGCAATTCAAGTAATTTTTGGAAATGTTCAAGACACTGCACATCACCATTCCGTTCGTGGAAGTACTTGCTCAAATGCCGTGATACGCCAAGTTTTTAAAGGAATTGCTCACCAACAAAAGAAAGCTAGAGGAAGTGTCCACTGCAACACTGAATGAACAATTAATGCTCAATAGCCCTCACCGATAGCCTCCCGAAGAAGGAAAAGGACCTAGGGCGTTCCATAATTCCCTGCACCATCGGAGGGCTGGTGGACGAAAAGGCCTTGGCAGATATTGGAGAAAGTATAAACTTCATGCCTTATAAGATACACCGAAAGCAGGGGATAAGAGAGCCGAAACCCACAAGAGTGACACTTTAAATGGAAGACAGGTCGATCAGGCACCCCCGAGGAATTGTTGAAGACTTACTAGTGAAGATCGACATGTTTGTATTCATGGTAAACTTCTTTATTCTGGACTTGGATGATCAAGTAGAGGTGCCCCTCATTCTTCGAAGGCTATTCCTAAAGACTGCATAGGTCATAACTATTCATTTGAGAATAATTTTATACCATAATCGTATATGTTTTTATTGTGATTTTGTGGTATTATAGCCCACCGGTACTTAAAAAGTGTTTATTTTGATAAACATGGCAAAATATCAAGACGCCAGGAGAAAGGAAGCTTTTAAAGGGAAATTGAGACCAAAATGAATTATTTCTGGAGAGAGCACAATGGTACGGTCCGTATAAACCTGGAGAATTGGAGGTCTCTGCAGTCAATCTCCTAGGGCTATATAATACCCCGTATGAAGCCATACGGGATATTATACAGTCTGATATACGGCCATACAAGTTGACCTGAAATCTGTACGAGCCCGTATACGGCATGTGGGGATTATGAATCCCCGTTTGTCGTAAGTTTCCAGTAGCCTATGGACCCAAGCAGGGGCAGAATAGTAAATGGTACTCTAAAACCATAAAGGGGGGTATATAATCCGATTAATTAGGACTTGAGCAGGAGAGCTAGCTTGGGGAGGAAAAACCTTGATTAGGGATTTGGGGATTTTCATCACCAACCTTTGGAGGAAGTGTAACACCCTTATCCTTTCCAGGACCCAGGTGTCACACCAGCCAGGTCAGGGAGTGAACCCCGACCTAAGGCTGTATAAAAACAATAATTACTCATAATCAAACTAATATTAAGGAAATATAAAGTTGAATAAAATACTATTACAAACCATAATGTCTTAACGTCTCACACAAATCTAGATGGGAGTTATAACATACTCCTCAATAAAACATCATGAAATAAGATAATTGACGCTGGCCAAGTGGTCAGAGCCAACTAAGGGGATCCAAACCCTAACTCCTACTCTAAGCAGAGCCATGACCCTGCTTACTACCTGCAAAAGATCATAACACAAGGTGAGCTACAGGAGCTTAGTGAGGGACTAACACTACAGTCAGGTTTACATACCGGTATGTCTTCAATTTCAAATAATAAAATATCGAAGATTAAAATACAAAGTCTAAACAATAATTAAAACATGGATAACAACATGCCGATTATAATAAAAACCATGGCAATGTTCAATGAAAACATATAACATGCTCTTAATTAGTTCTTTAGTCTTTTATAATCAGAACGGGAATTGATTTCCACATATGTCCTGGCTGACCGTATCATGCTAGTAGCCTTCCAGGTTGGACCGTATCAACAACCGCGGAGGTGACAAGCTATGGAAACAAATCCTCCTCTTAGGGAAATAAATTCCACAAATGGCCTGGCTGACCGTATCAAGCCAGTAGCCTTCCAGGTTGGACCGTATCAACAACCGTGGAGGTGACAAACTATGGAATTAAATCCTCATCTTCTATCATATTAGTGTCAACTACACTTCTACTCTCATACAGTGTCACCAGAGTGGAATAAACCAACACTCAATATCTCTCCGGTCGAATCAACTAATCGACCGTGAGCTATAAGAGTATATACGTATACTAAGCACTCGAAGAGTACGAGAAGGGGGTTTTGTTTTCTTGAAATCAGAAGGGTTTGAAAACAGATAGTTGGACGAACAAAAATAGAATCATATAAAACCACCCCTTCCCTACCTAGTACCGTACTCTCTGGCTCTATCGTAGAGCCACGTCTGGCGCAGGCATATATTCAAGTATGATGCAATGCACTAATATGTTTATCATGGCAATTTCTAAAAATGTGCAATGTTTTCACATGCTTTTCATAACCTAAATACAAACTCCGAATAAATCGACAAAACATGATTGAAAACTAAAAAGCATTTCATGGACATCATAATGATTTCATAACATGAAATCTCCAAAGATCAATACGATCAAAATACAAATAAAATGAGAAGATTTACAGTTGTGTTCCCTCACCTCAGTCTAGTAGATCCCTAGGGTTGGTCTGGTTCTTCGGCAACAGTGACCTGACCTTTGCCTCTTTCTTTTCCTTCAAATAAAAATACGAACTTTTTAGGAATATGGAATTCTTATCCTTAGGGCATTCTCAATTCTAAACTCATTAAAACCTAATAATTCTATTAATCAACTAAAGCATGCTTCTTCTAGAAAGAACTTCGTATATCCGCATAGTTATAATACGAACTTGCCCTTAATTAAGAGAATTAAACCCTAATTATCGGTGACTATCAAATAGTTTCTAACATGTTCATTTAAACATGGTTAATAGTTAAGCAAGATCTTGGAGCTTTAATCGGCTCTAATTTACCTAAGTTTTCTACAAAAATTTCGGCAGCACCTCCTCTATTTACAGGGCCCCGAAAATATACAATCATTCATCAATTTAACTAGAATCAAGCCTATCAATTAGACATGCATTTCATGACACCCATTATCTAACTTATCTCTACAATCATACATTCAATTTTTCTTAGCTGACCTCCTGTCCATGTCCCCCATTTACCTTCCCTTGAATTTCTCAGGCGTTCGTCGACGTCTGAATGAAGTCCCCGTTGTCTTGGTTACCCCGTATCGTCCTCCTACCTCACATGCCCAACAGGACGGAAGGAGGGAAGATCGCTGGTAGGCTCACCAGCCCACCAGATCTGAGCCAGGAAACAGGCAGGGCTCACTGAAGTCGCCGGCTCCGGGGAAGAGCACCGTCCGTCGGCTGGCCGCGCACAGTCTTCAGGCCGGAGCTTCTCCGGAGGGAGGGGAGAGGGGCAGTGCCACACCACAGCGCATGCAAGATCCAGTCTCGTCGTGCGGCCACGGCTTCTCAGAGTTCACCGGCGGAGCTGAGCCTAAGGGGAAGAAACGCCGGCTTGTGCTCGCAGGCGCCTGCGTCGCAGTGAGAAGGAGCTCACTGGAAGTCTCGTGAGGGAGGGGAATCAGAACCCCTCTCTCCCTTTCACTTCTCTTATTCAACAAAAAGGTAAGGCAACTTTAATTAAAGTATTAATATTCAATTGAATTATTATTTCACTTTCACTGTATGAACACGGGTAGTGAAATTAAAGCTTCCGACCAGATCCGCTTATCGTGGATCTAACCAATTAATTTAGTATTTTATTTTATTTTTTTATAAATTTTGACTAACTCTTTACGTCTTTTCAGTAATCACGAACACCACTGTAACTTCACAGGTCGCAATTACGCACCCGACCGAGATCCCTATTTCCCGGCTTTTGACTCTGCCAGTCGTGCCTTATCGGGACTTATATTGTGTCGCGTTTCTCCTACTAGATAGTTGAATTTAACTAGCATTTACTAATTCCACTAATTTAAAATCCGGGATCTCTCTCTCTTCAGTCCCATATCCAACTACATACGCGAAAGTGACCAGGCCCATCATGGCCCTCTCTGGGCCCAATAGTCGCAAGGTTGAACTTTTTATCGGTTAAATTCCTGATTTTCCTTAATTGAGTTATTAAAGTAATTAATCTCTTTTATGTGTTAATTAATCTCAGTGATTTTCTCCAGAAAATAATTTATTTAATCGTAAAAATTCCGAGGAGTTACAGGAAGAGAAGGGCAAGAGCCTAGAGAAGGAATCAAGAGATCCACCAATGGTGTATGTAATAGCCTTTGTTATCATAAATCTTTTGATTTGCTTATCTTTGCAATAAATTGTTGTTCTCCTTTCATGGAGAACTAATTTTTTAGATACTTGGATATGATGAACCCTTGGATTATGGATTAATTGATGTCGGCTTTCTATGTTTGAATGCTTGGTTGAATCTATTGAGTCTATTGGATGTTTTAATATATGTTAATCCTCTACGTTGCAAGAGCCAGGAGAGATTTTCGTAGTCCTTATGGGGGAAGAAGCAACGCCTCCCCATATGTAGACCATCTCCAATAGAAAAGATTGTGAGTATACCGAGAGCTCGGGTATTAAGGAGGGAGAGTCTTTAAGATGTCTTATTCCCACAATCTTTCCAAGAATTAGGTTCCTGAGAACATCATCGATAAAGGCACTAAGATTAGTAATTCACCTCGAGAGAGGGAGTGAAAGCACCTTAGGAACCCTTGGCCAAGATTCTGCCAAGTATCAACATAGAGAAAGCTTTATCCATCTTTAGAATACAAATCCAAGGGGGATTCAATGACCAAGTATCTTCTTTTCATGATTGATTGCCATTAAGGTTGATTTGATCCCATCGCTTGTGTTTATAATTTCTTAATTTCATGTTCACATTACAATCACACCTTTGGATCGATTAGATAATGGATGAATAGTGGATACTAGTACTTCCTTCTCCCTAAGGATTGATACCTGACTTCTTAGTCCACTTTATTACTTGATACGACCCGTACACTTGGGATTTGGCCCATCAAGTTCTTGGCACCGTTGCCAGGGAGATTAGGACTACTAGGAAAGCTAGGAGTTTATTCCTTTAGTCATTTTATTTTCTTTCTTCACTTTAATTTTTGTTCAATTGATTTCTTGGATACTAATCTTTCTCACTATATTTCGTTGTAAGACCCGCAAAAACACCAAAAGGCCTCATTGAAGCAGAGAATGAAATAGAAAGGACTTTACACCAAAGATTGAGAGAAGCAGAAGGATCAATTCCAAGATCCTCTTCAGAAGCAGAAAACTCCATACCTACTAAATCTAGTGTTGAGGTTAGAAAAGTACCCGTCATGGCAAAAAGAAGGCAAGAATTGTATGAGTATGATAGATCTCATTATAACGGGGAGAAATTTAGTATTTATCCTCCGAATGTCAATATGAACAATTTTGAGATTAAGGCTAGCACAATGAATATGATACCGAATTCAGCTTAATTTAATGGAAGGCCAGATAAAGAACCCCATGCTTATATAGCAATTGTTCAGATTTGCAACATGTTCAAGATTAATGAGGCTTCTAATAATGATATTAGATTGAGACTACAATTTTGAGATTAAGGCTAGCACAATGAATATGATACATAATTCAGCTCAATTTGATGAAAGGCAAGATGAAGACCCCCATGCTTATATAGCAATTGTTCAAATTTGCAACATGTTCAAGATTAATGGGCTTCTAATGACGCTATTAGATTGAGACTCTTCCCATTTAGCTTGAGAGAAGGAGCTTATAGGTGGCTCACTTCACTTCCTTTCGGATCTATTCGCAGTTGGGCCGAGATGCTTGATAAGTTCCTAGGTCGATATTTCCCACTAAGCAAGGCTGTCAAGCTTAGATTGGATATCTCCACATTGAAGCAAGGTGCAATCGAAACTTTTTTTAAAGCTTATGAGAGATAAAAAGACTTGCTTCAACATTGTCCTCAACATGGTCTAGATCCTTGTATCCAAATTCGAGCCTTCTATAATGGGCTAGACAACACCACAAGGCAACTAGTTGATACCACCAGAGGCAGATCATTGGGAAATAAGTACTCGGAAGATACCGAGCAAATTCTTGAGGATATGGCAGGAAATGAAGCTCATTGGTCTATGAGAGGGAAGCAAGTTAAAGTAGTTGGGTCATTGGATTAACCCACAATTATAGATGCCGCTCTTGGTCAAAATCTAGATGTGTTGATAAGGAAGATTAAGCTACTTGCATCCAATAATAGCTCAAGACCGGCTACAACCATGTTTTGCAATACATGTGGAGGGGGACATGAAGTATCTAATTTCCCTATTGCAAGCACTAAAATGGTTCCCATAGAGCAAGTGTAATACATGGGCAATGCACAAAGATAACCGAATGGTCAATATAGAGCTTATGCCCCTAAATGGAACCATCCGGCACTATCTTATGGGAATCCACAAGCGGGGAAATATCCCCCAGGTTTCCAACACCCTCCAAAGCCATAAGAGAGAAAGCCCACCATGGAGGAACTCATATTAAAGTAAATGCAAAAAAATGACAACACAATCAGGAATTCACAATCTGCGGTTCAGAAATTGGAGAATCAAGTTGGGCAAATTGCTAAAAGTCTATTGGAGAGGCCTCAAGAAGCTTGCTAGATAATATGGAAGAAAACCCACGGGAACAACTCAAAGCCATCACATTGAGAAGTGGGAAAGAGGTAGACTTGCCCTTGGTGAAACCTTAAGATAAGAGCACAAGTGAGGTTGAAGACTCGGAACCCGTTGCTACCTCCCAGGAGAAAGAGAAGGAACAAGAAAAAGTGGTAGACGCACCATCCATTCCCCCTACCAACCTCAAGTACCCTATCCTGCGAGGCTAAAAAAGGATAAGGAAGATGCTCTATTTGTAAAATTTGCTAGCATAGTGAAGCAATTGCACATTAATTTGCCGTTGGTGGTGGCTTTGTCTCAAATGCCCAAGTATGCAAAATTTATGAAGGAACTTCTATCCATAAAAAGGAAATTAGAGGATGCAGTTGTTGTCACACTGAATGCCCAATGCTTAACCGTTTTGCAACAAACTATTCCCAAAAAGGTTAAAGATCCATGTAGTTTTGTTGTCCCTTGTGTACTTGGTGAAGTGATTACAAAGGAAGCATTGGCCGACTCAGGGGCGAATATCAATGTTATGCCATACAAGTTGTACATGAAGCTAGGTCTTGAGGAACCAAAACCTACAGGAATGACATTGCAACCTGTTGATCGATCTGTGGGACAACCCAAGGATCTAGCCAAAGATGAGCGAATTCAAATAAATCAATTTGTCTTTCTTAACACTGCTCAAGCACTTGAAGATCATGAACAAGGGAAACTAGCCTTAAGAGTGGGAGATCAAGAGGTGGTATTCAAGCTACCTGACATAATGCGACACACTATGGCTTAAGATAATACTTCATACAGTGTCCATAATGTTGACATAATCACCTCCGAATTCATGGAGGATCTATTAATGGTAGATCCACTACACCACTTTTTGGGGGACAAGGAAGAGGATTCAGAAGAGGTTCAAAAAAATTCTGTTTCATTAAAGATCGACCCAGGGGCCGAGATGGAGAAAGTAAAGGAGAAGCAGAGATTCACCCTCCTTACTAAAAGCTGGAATAAGGTAAAGGAGAAAGGGGTAAACACCATTTCTTCGGCTCACACTGTTTTAGAGGAAAGCCCAGGTATGAAAGAGAATAATCGTTCTATCTATACTAACTTGGGCATGATATTATTTGGACAATGTATCAAAGGAAGAGCCAATAAGAACTTTAAGGTATTTGAACTCCCTTCATGTAAGTTTAAGGTACGTCAAGCTAGTGACATTAAACAAGCGCTTCTTTGGAAGCAATCCATATTCTTGAAAAATTTCTTTTTCTTTGTGAAATTTTCTTTTGATTAGCTAGATTGTGTGTTGGGAAAAAATTGATGATTTGTATCATGTCCATATTCACATCATCTTGTCTCAGCATGCTGGATGATCAAAATTTGTAGCCCTAGATTGATAATTCTTGTTAGGTCGCGCAAGGAGGTCTTGTGTGGCCTCCGGGGTTAACTTCATAAGCCAAACCCAGTTGTGTACGAGGGACCATATGGTCTGATATACGGATGTATGGTCCTGCCACAAACATAGACAGGGTAATATACGACCCATATAGGTGCTCGTATTGGTCCTAAATGCATCATTTTGAAATCTCCAGGTCCATATGGCCTGTACACTAGGTAGTATGGTTGCCAAGTGTGACCATATGATATTTCATACTTTCGTATGTTAGACTGTATCCGCCATTTTACATTCCATAGCCTGTATACAGCCTTGTATATGGCCCATATACGAGTCTGTATGGGGTCAAACGGTTACAAAAGCTAGGGCGTCACACATCGCGCTCTTTCATCTCTTTAAAACCTAACGCCGACCCCATTTCTCCCCCACATCGATCCAGGTTTTCCCCAAATGTGTGCGACCTCTTCCCTTGCATGTGGGCTTCCCTCATCCCTAGGTATGTGCATATTTGTTTGATTTGTCGACGAAATCCCTCTTTTTCGTGTTTAGAAACCTAGGGCATGTTGTGGATGATTTGTTTGATGAATATGTACATTTTGCGCTGAATCTAGGCAGCAATACTATGATTAGGGGCATGTATAGAGTTTAGGATGAGAATGTGATGTATTTGGGCCAAGAACACGCCGTTCCCATCGGCGCCCGCGCAGCCTGATGCGTACGGCCCGTATGAAATCCCGTTTGGCTCACAGACGGGATCATACGGCCCATATGAGGGCCCGTATAGAGCCATTCATGAGCCATAGTGTATGCTTTCATTCTATTTCCTTATATTTTCAAATGCACTGACATTCTTTTCAATTGTTTTGCAGACATGCCTCAGAAGAAGACCAACTGTAAAACCCGAGGGTTTTTGAGGAATTTTTGAGATCTCTAAATTTTAACTATTTTATGATTGGGAAAAGAATTCTCTAATTAAGTGTAATTGGAGAAAAGAGAAAATAAAAGAAATTTAAATCTTTGAGGATTAAATTGTGGAATGTTCTGAGTTCTATTAATTGGAGAAATTCTTTAAGTTTTGCCTAATTGGAAAAAAATTAAAGTTAAATAGATTAAATCCCTAAATATGATTAAATGGGGGCTGAAAAGGACTTGATATTTATTTTAAAACAAAGGAGGACTTGGAGGAAAGATTGCACTCTCTCACAAGGATGGGCCGAGAATAAATAAAATGAAGTCTGAGGGGTACTTATGAAAAGTTGCAATAGAACACAACTTTACTGAGAATAAATTCTAAAATTGTTGAAGGGGCTATCTAAAGGTCAGGCGGGGCATGCGTGAAGGGAATTCAACAGGTGCACGCCTACATGCGCTAGTACCCGTACCAAGCTCATCAGCCACGGGGGTCTTGATCGTGAGACAGAATCAAGAGCGCCTTCTTCACCGCACACGACCACCAGGTTTCAGCGCGCGAACCACGGCCGGATAGTAGTGGGGAGATAAGGACGCGTCTCTTCCGCGTGACAGTTGGGATCAAAGGATCGTATCCGCGCTCAATCTTTCAGCACATCTGTTTGTTTAAAAAAAGGAAGATAAGATAAAAACCATCTCATCTCGGAAACCATAGAGAAAAGGAGACTCATGGCGGCTGAGAATTGGAGCCGAGGACTTGGAGGGAAGACTGGTCGTGTTCTCCAGCACCAGAGTTTTACCCGAAGCCGTCGAACTTGGACACCAACAAGTAAGCCTCCTGTTCTCCTCTCTGTACTTCTTTAGACCTACGTTTTATCCAATATGCGCCGTGGGCATGATTATAATTAAGTTGAGAGGGGCTGATGGGTTGGAGGGAGTTTCTTGGGCTTTATGGGGGTTGAAGTCGAGCAGGGATGATACATACGGTTGATCTGAGGTACTAAGGGTATACTAGAGAGAAGAATGAGCTTATGTATGCGTAGGTTCTTCTCGAGGAGGAGAGAAGGCTCTAAGCTTGGGTGATGTTGAAGGCTGATTTGTGATAGAGACTTGGATGACTTGCTACTAATCTTTGAGGGATGTAGGAAGTGGGATTTCTTTAGAGTACATGATCATGTGATTTTATGTTTTTCTTTGGTTCATTGCTATGTCCTAGAATCTAGAACTAAGAAGGTTAGTGGAAAGGAGAAGATTGACTGATAAAAATAGAGAATGTGAGATGATAATATAGGCTGTAGGAGGGGGCATGCAAACTAGAGGATGGCCTTCTGTTTATATTTGGACCCATGGGATGATATAGATGCTTGTGATGGGGTTTAGATGAGGGAGAGCTGTTATGATGTTTTAAGGGTTGATGATGCATGAAACCATATGGGTCATAGGATGGGTTCTTCTAGAGTTGAGTAAGGGTATCCCATAACTTTATGTGACTAGATATTTGAGTTGTGATCAGGCCATGTAGTGGAAAAATGGGTGTATTTGTACCGGTTTTGTGAGGCTTGGTGAGTTGAAGTCTTGCAGATTTACAAGGATTTGTTTGGGATTGTGTTGATGGCCAAGCTTGGGTTTTGGTTCAGCAGTGATGTTACAGGGATGTCTCTATGTGTTATTAATTACATTATTGGTGTTAGATGAGCATATGAGTGTGTAGATTGGAGAGGCTTTATCTTCTGATCTGTAGAGGTCAAGACTAACATTTGTTTTAGAGGCCTTTGGAGTTGGTTTACAGGCATGAGGGCTTTGGAGATACTTCTTTAATTAGAAGATGAAGATAAAGGTAGCAATGTTTTATAATGAAGTTGAATTGACCTGAGTGATGTGTAGTTAATCATGAGTTCTTGTGTACTGTTTTTGTGGGAAATGAACTTTGTGTAAGTTCTCAGTGGAGACATGATTAATGGGTTTTGATGAGTATGGAGGCTTTCGAGAGTCTTGTATTGATTTTGGTGGAAAACTTTGCGAGGGGTTTTGGAGTACAGTGGATTTGGGTTGTATGATTTACTAAGTTTTCTTAAAAAAAAAGAGATATATTTGAGCTGAAATTTTATTAGTTTGTCTTGTATCAAACTAGGATGTGATCTTATAGATGACCAAAGGAGCAAAGGAACTTGGCTTAGGCAAAAGGCCATATAGAGAGGCTTCATAGAGGCACTGTTTAAGGTTGTTGAGGTTGAGGAGAAGGGATCGGGCTGAATAAGTTTATATTGAAGCTTTTGGCACATAGTGAGTGGTGGCGGAGAATAGTTCTTAATCATGAGGAAGATGAGTTGATTTTAGAACTAAAGAGGTTGGATGAATTTAATGTTGTTGAGGCTGGTTAATGATCGATAGGGAGATGAGTTTAGTTGATGTTAGGAAGGATCACGAATGCTCTTGATCTCTCGAGAGAAGGGATAGAGGCCTCACAACATGTGGATTGATAGTCTTGATTCTTGCTTGGTGGGTTTGAAATTTTGTAAGGAGATAATGGCCATGCTTGTGATTTCATGTGAGTGTGGCTTGAGGCATGTGATTGTGGATGACCCATGGCTTGATGAATTGATTTTAGCTGGGGTTTGTAGAGGTTTTGAAACACAGGGTGTCTTAGTAATTGATACTTGATTGGAGGTTTAATGAATGAACTAGTTGAGCTGGAGGTTTGAGTGGTGACTTGTCCATGAGAATCTATGATTTTATGTGAGGTTTAGTGAGTTAATGTCAATTTAAGGCTGCTGTCTGGCTGCCAGACTTTAACTGAAAACTGGGTTATGTGTAGATGTTGGATAGGGTCATTATAAGGTACCCGTTGGAAAGATGAGGAAGAGATCTTTCCAACGAGCCCGGATCAACTCAAATGGACTCCTGGATCAAAGTTATGGGCAGTTCTTTGAGGCTAGCAAAGGGGTTCAGAAATTCTGCATTGATATTATTTTGAGGTTCTTGAGAATTTTTTATTTTAGTGATGTTGTTGTGATCAAATTAGGTTGAGCCTTTGGGCCAGTTTGGAAAGTTGAGGATAAGGGGTTTATCCGAGATAATTAAATAATTAAGATTAATTAAGGGTTTGAGTTGAATTTGTTGGGCCGAGCCCTATTTGGATTCGGCGTGAATAGTGCCTAGTTCTTCATGCACGCGTATACATTATTTGAGACTAGGTTCATGGTTTTCGTGTGTTGACTTGGGGTGCTGGA
The DNA here is from genome assembly GCA_026586065.1 of Dioscorea zingiberensis. Classification (NCBI taxonomy): domain Eukaryota; kingdom Viridiplantae; phylum Streptophyta; class Magnoliopsida; order Dioscoreales; family Dioscoreaceae; genus Dioscorea; species Dioscorea zingiberensis. Next base: position 26,822,948 of record CM048818.1, read on the forward strand.
GTTGCGTGGGAGGGATGGACTAGTTAGTGCGGATCTATGTGTACGGATATGCGTGGGCGTTGAGGCTGCGTGGGAATGCATACTCTGGCCTTGATGATTGGATTGCGTGTAGAGGTAAGTCACTCTTGCCTCGCTTCTACCCTTGCATGGGTTTTTCTTGATTTTGTTCGATGCTATTAGTTAGCATGTTCTTGTTTAGTACCTGCTGTTTGATCCATGCACATACATGCTTGATTGTTTCTTTCCTGGTATGTGTTTGGTTGATCTTTTTGGTAGTGTTTGATCTACCGTTTGTTGGAATGCTTAGTTGGACTACCCACCCGTGGGCCGACACCTGATCATGGGCACATGGTCTTGTGTCTTTGGCCGGAGGTACGCGATGCCAGCCCGAGTTCGATCTTCCGCCCGGTTGCGGTGGGGTCCGAGACTCAAGTATCCCACTGTCGGTGGGGTTGATTTCTTTGGCCGTGTCGACACGTAGAGCGGCGCTACCGACCTTGACAAGTTCGTCGCACGGCCAGAAATTGTTGCGATCCAGAGGCTAGCGTTTCTTCTAATACGGACGAGGTCATTTGTCGAGGGAAGTGTTCTTTGGTCGCATTCTTGGACTTCTCATCCGGGCTCGAGGGCCGTAGGCGGATATTAGGATCTTGTTTGTATGGGGTGTATCCCCTTTGTTTTGATGATCCTATGTTATTTGATATCATTCCGGTGACCATTGTGATTCTTGCGAGGGGTACCTTGGGCTTTCCATTCGAAGCTCACGACTTTCTCTCTTCTCTCATTTAGTCACGAGGAGTAGGTAGACTCGAGCTCGAGGGACTCGGAGTTGGGACGGGATATTGCTGAGGTTGGAGGACCTCCTTAGTTATTTTATTCTTGTGTGTGAGGACACTGTTTTTATTTTGTTAGGACCCTTATAGGGCCTGGATTATGTAGAGGGCATGTAGACCCTTATTTGATTTCATATTGTTTCCATTTGAGATTATGGATTATTGATTATCTCTTGATTAAATGTATTATCTCGCTTATCATTTTAGGCCTTGTATTTGATTGGGGCTTTCGTCTCCTTTTCGGATCTGACCCGATCTGTCGGCGATGCGAGGTCCACAGGAATCGGGTCGGGGCGTTACACCAACTCTGCGCCCAAAAGGCACCGAACAGGAGAGGGTTCATCCTCCATCGGTCCCCAATTCACAGAGGAGCGTTTCCTCTGCTGATACACACGCCTCACCGCCCGACCCTTCCGATGTACACACGTTATTTACTAGGGGGTCCTGAGTTAGCTATGGATCGTCGATCGCGTCCGGGAGTTGATCTCTTTTAGTGGTTGGGACAGGGTGTTCTCCCTCAACAACGAGGTGTTTAGGGAGCCTATATTAGAGGTGTTGAGAACCTTCGAAACCGAATAGTGCTCCATTTCAGAGTAGAGCCTCATCGCCATCTCATTCCAGCTCTACATAGAGCAACGAACTATGAGTTACACGCAGTTCGCCATCTACATGGGCTTCTCCGATCGCGAGTTCATCTTCAGTTGCGAGTATAGCAGGCTCCTAATTACTGTCTTCCCAGAGCACACCATCTCCTCCAACCGATATTTGTTGCAGCTTGGCGGGCACCATGGCCTCAAAAAGTCGTCCCTTAGGGTTGATCCAGTTCATCGCTATATCCACGCCTTAATCAGTCATACGATCGCAAAGTGAGATTATAGCACCGGCATAGTTACCGTCACCGACCGATTCTTACTCTACAGCATCCTTGAGTGAGTGCCTATCCATCTGGGATACTTGCTCGTTGATTATTTTGCATACGAGGGATAGAGATCCCATCTCAAAGCCATCAATGCGGGACCCTACATCACCCGTCTGATCATCGGGATGGGTATTAAGCAGAGGACGAATGGTACACAATGGCTGCAGCTCATCACTACCCTTGGGATGAACACTCTCTATCAGATAGGGCTCGTCCAGTATTCAGGCAGCGGCTACACTCTCGTCAGCCAGATATTAGAGAGCTCCGATGACCATGAGTCCCGATCTAAGGACTCCGACCCACCATAGCCTACTAGCCGACTCCCCTCCGCCTCTAGGAGCGGCCTTGTGAGATTGGAGAAGCAGATTTCTAAGGTCCGCGCAGTCCAGGATACCATCCTTCATGAGCAGCGCCTGATGAGGACCTAGATCCTCAAGGAGTAGTGTTAGCTGAGGGACCGGTTCACCGAGCTGTCCCTCTTCATTCGAGGAGAGGCACCTTTTGCACCTCCACCTCCTCTATCTCAGGCACCCACCGTTGTATCACCCGAGGCACCAGCAGATGATCAGCCCCACATGGAGGACTGAGACATATCACTTTACCTATTTTTATGTGTCGTTTTACTTGCTTTATGTGGCATGTGTACTTGTCTCTCTAATTCGTGCACCGTTGTACTAGTTAGCAACGGCACGACCCTGCTAAACTTATCTTTATTTTTACTTTTTGTGGTTTCTCTTGATTTCCTATTTTGTGGAGTTATAATGATCTTTCCTCTCTTGCAGATACGGAACACGAATTCACATTCCCCGGTATTCGCCACGCGATCAATTCATAGAATTCAAGCAGCATAACAAATTAACAGGGGAAGTTTTAGTTCACCATTTACCATACTAATTTTATTTTAGATTTCTTAAGTATATTTAGGACAATGTATGTCTTTCAGTATGGAGATGGTGTGGCTACCTATCCATTTATGCATCTATTGCAAACTCTTAAGTGTGGAGATAGGTAGCCATTAGTGAAATTTATTGCAAATCTTTATTTTATAATTCATGTCTAGCATACATTGATGACGGCCCTTTAGGGAAAAAATTTCACACATTCTATTCATAGGGCACCATCTTAGCACATAATTTTTTCAAATTCTCCTATGAAACACCATGGACACCTAGAGACCATCTTTATTACACTCATAATCTCTAGAGACAATAGATAACCCATTTCCATGTTCTCTTAACTTTTATAGCTAAGCATTATTTTCAATGGCTCCAACAGACTTCGTGGCACCAGTTCAAATATTTTACTCATCATAATATAACCTAATAGACAAATACGAGGAGAATAAAGTAGTTTTGTACATGGTAGTTGTAGGGCAAAAAAAACAGTGTTCCGCTACTTGTTGTGATGAAGTATTTTAGGGTTCTAGCTCCTAATCGGAGCGTCTCTCAATTCAAAAAGTCACTATTTAGCATAAGCACACCTATGTAGAGTTGTACCCATCTTAGTAGCTACGTGTTCCGGTGCCTAATCAGAATGAGCACCTTGCAAAAAGGACGAACTACACTGATAAGTGTTCATTTGAGCATAATTTTATATCATATTCTTATATGCTTGGCATGTAATTTTGAAGACTTTTTGCCCACCGATACTTCACATGTATTCATTTTGATAAACAGGGCAAAATACCAGGACCCCAGGGGAAAGCAAGCATTTCAAGAGAAACCGGGACCTCAGAACACCTAGAAGGGCCCATACGGGCATCCATACGGGCTGACATATGGCCGTATACTGGTACCGAAAAGAAATAAGGGCCATCATATGGCCCGTATACTAGACCGTATAGAGGTGGCTGAAAGCCATACGGGCTGATATGTGCCTGTATACGGGCCCGTATATAGTAAGATTTCAGCGAATCTGCAGATCTAGAACGGGGCAAATTGGTAATTCTCACCCCTAAAACCCTAGAGGTATAAAAGCCGACTAATGAGGATTTAGGGAGGAGGCTAGCAACTTAGGGAGAGAGCTTAATCTGGGGGAAAGCTTGAAGATTCTCATCTTGAAGCTATTGGAGCAAGAAGAGGGGAAATCATTGGAAGAGGATCAACGAAGCCATCAACGGTGTAAGCATTAGTATTATCCCTTATGATTTCTTTGTTTGTCTTCATCTTTGTTTTGGATTGTCGCCCCCCTTTCATGGAGGGCTAATCTTATAGATTCTTGGATGATTGATGAACCCTTGGACATGTTTTAATTAATATTATTTCTCTATCTTTGATTGTTTGGTTGAATTTCATTGAGTCTATTGGATGTTTCAATGTAAGTGAATCCCTCTACGTTGCGAGAGCCCGGAGGGATTTTCCTAGTCCATATGGGGGAAGAAGCGAACGCCTCCCCATGTGTAGACCATCTCCAATAGAGGAGGTTGTGAGTATACTGGGAACCCGGGTACTAAGGAGAGCGAGCCCTTTAGACATATTATTCCTATAACCCTTCCAAGACTTAGGTTCCCTAGATCATCATCAGTAAGGGCACTAGGATTAGTAATTCACCTCGAGAGAGGGAGTGAAAGCACCATAGGAACCCTTGGCCAAGGATCAACCAAGTGTCGAGATAGAGAATAGCATTCATCTTTTAGAAGTCCAAGGGGGATTCAATTGTCCGAGCATCCCCCTTTTATGATTGTTTGACCTTAAGAGCAACTCGATTCCCTTGTTTGTGCTTTCAATTGATTAGTTTAGTATTAGCATAATCAACCACCTTTGGATCGACTAGATAGTAGATGAATAGTGGGTACTAGTACTTTCATCTCCCTGAGGATCGATAACCCGACTTTCAAGTCCACTTTATTACTTGTGACAACCCGCACACTTGCGATTGTATCGCATCATACACTCTACATTGATCTTCATTGCGGGAAAGTCGGATCCATTAGGGATGCCCTACCCGAATAAAAATAAAAATTAAAAAATAAAAAAACTAACTAACTTAGAGTCCTTCAAGCATACCCACTATTTATCAGGGTAGTCTCCTTGATTGTAGGGCATCAAGGATTCTCTAGAGTCCATTAAGGGTATACTTGTCTTGCAAAGATTTTAGAACATTGTATGTGGAGTGAATAAGTTTTGCCTAGAGCTATATTGACAAATATCCCAAGGTTAATCTAAGCTCTAGTGTGGAAATAGGAGAACATACACTTTTATGGTGAACTTGAAATACAACTGAGTCATGAATTCTATGGCCCGAGGGTGAACACTTATCATCTTTTGCTAATTTATTTAATTTCTTTAAGTGTGGAGATATGTGATAAGTGTTCATTTGAGCGTAATTTTATACCAGGTTCATGTATGTTTTTCATGTGATTTTGGGATAGAATAGCCCGCCGGTAATTAAAAAGTGTTTATTTTGATAAACAAGGCATAATATCAAGACGCAGGGAAAGAAAAGGCTTTTAAAGGGAAATTGAGACCGAAATGAAGCATTTCTGGAGAAAACACAATGACATAAGGGCCTTCATATGGCCCGTATGAACCTAGAGAATGGGAGGTCTCTGCAGTCAATCTCCAAGGGCCGTACATTACCCCGTATGAAGCCATACGGGTATTATATGGTCTGATATATGGTCGTACAAGTCGACCTGAAATCTGTACGGGCCCGTATATGGCCCGTATGAATCCTCATATGTCGTAAGTTTCCACCAGTCTGCTGACCTAGGTAGGAGCAGAATGGTAAATGACACTCTAAAACCCTAAAGGGGGTATATAATCAAACTAATTAGGGCTTTAGAGGGAGAGCTAGCTTAGGGAGGAAAGACCTTGATTAGGGATTTGGGGATTTTCATCACCAACCATTGGAGGAAGAAAAGGGCAAGAGCCTAGAGAACGAATCAAGAGATCCACCAATGGTGTATGTAATAGCCTTTCTTATCATGAATCTTTCTATTTGCTTTATCTTTGCAATGAATTGGTGTTCTCCTTTCATAGAGAACTAATTTTGTAGATACTTGGGTATGATGAACCCTTGGATTATGGATTAATTGATGTTGTCTTTCTATATTTGAATGCTTGGTTGAATCTATTGAGTATATTGGATGTTTTAATGTATGTTAATCCCTCTACGCTGCAAGATCCAAGAGAGATTTTTGTAGTCCATATGGGGGAAGAAGTGACTGCCTCCCCATGTGTATACCATCTCCAATAGAGAAGGTTGTGAGTATGCCGAGAGCTCAGGTACTAAGGAGAGCGAGCCTTTAAGATGTCTTATTCCCACAATCTTTCCAAGAATTAGGTTCCATAGAACATCATCGGTAAGGGCACTATGATTAGTAATTCGCCTTGAGAGAGGGAGTGAAAGCACCTTAGGAACCCATGGCCAAGACTCTACCAAGTATCAACATAGATAGAGCTTCATCCATCTTTAGAATATAAATTTAAGGGGGATTCACTACCCAAGTATCCCCTTTTATGATTGACTGCCATCAAGGTTGATTTGATCCCATCGTTTGTGTTTTCAATTTCTTAATTTTAGGTTTAGCTTACAATCACTCACCTTTGGATCGACTAGCTAATAGATGAATAGTGGATACTAGTACTTCCTTCTCCCTGAGGATCGATACCCGACTTCTTAGTCCACTTTATTACTTGATATAACACGTACACTTGTGGATTTTGCGCATCAACAGGCCCTATTCAACATCAAGGACAGTTAAATAACCCTGAAAGTTGGAGAAGAAGCTGTGGTTTTAAAGCTGAAGGACGCGATGCGACATCCCATGGAGCTTGACGATTATTGCTAATCTATTGACCTTATTAATGACTGTGTTTCTGACGGTGTGCGGGATGAGCTGTTGAAGGATCGTCTAGAAGACCTATTGGAGAACAACCTACCCCAGGAAGAACAGATCGAGGGAATAAAGGATCAGGAGAACATCCCACCAAGGACACGCAAACAGAGAATGGCATTGTGGTAGGGAAAGTTGATGAATAAAAGAAGAACTCGACCTCCCACACATGCAGCAACATACTCAACACCACTCAGCAACAACTTCTATGAGTCTGAATTTTTGCTTTTTCTAAGTGAACAGATTGTAGGACACAGCACGCAAGGCGAGGAAGTCGGTGAGACCCCATTCTACGAACCTTCTTAAGCTTCAAGATATGTCATGCTAGTGACGTAAAACAAGCACTTCTTGGGAGGCAACCCAAGTTAGGTTAGTAGTTTTTTAGTATATTTAAGTTAGTTTAGGATTTTAGGATAGTATACATTAATGGTGAATTTTATTAATTTAATTATGTTCGTTGATTATGTGTGTTCCAAAGTGTTAAGAGACTAATCTTTGTACATGGAGCTACTAATATGCAGGAAAAAGTAGGACAAGGCTGATCTGATCAAAGAAAGGGGTAACAAAGAGTTGCACAGCCCTATGCACTGTTGTACTCAAGGTCGTACATCTCTCGGGAGTTTGATAGGAGAATTCAGAATGACTAAACATAACCGTGCTTCTAAGAAGCACGGTCGTGTTCAAGGCAGTGCTCTTCTCGGGAAGCCGAACCCAAAAAGAACACAACTATTTTTTATGATAAGCATGGTCGTGCTTATCAATCAAGGGCATGTTTAAAGGGCGTGTTGCAGCAAAACTGAACCGGCACAACCCTAGTTTGACGGCACTTATCCACCCTCACCGCAACTCTCTCCATCTACCAGATCTACCGGCGACCCTCTGTCCACCGCCTAACCCTACGTCGGCGCGCATTGTCACCCTTCTCCATCGAAGCACGGGTGTGCTTAACCGCATCACACTCACCGTAACCTCCGGTGAGTCTCCACCGGCGACACCATGCCTCCACGCAAGATCATCACCCAAGGGCCCCAAACGAAGAAGAAGAAAGGGGAGTCGGGCTCGCACATTCGGTCCTCGGCCCTCAAGTATATTCATATGGTGCTCAACCATTCGATCATTGGGTGAGAGTTGAGCACCGGCGTCATAAGCTCCAGGGACTTCCTGTACCTATAGAGCATGGCCTACGAATTCCTCATCCACCCGGGATAGGTTGTATTTGAGCTCTTTCGGCACCAGGCGACAGACAATAGGATCATGGTCCTATTTACGAGCCCCTACATCACTCGCCTAGTACACGGGATGGGCGCTCTCTGCGACCACATCAATGCTCGGATGACGATAGTGGGAAGGTTTGCACCAATCACTTTAGAGACCATGCAATCAATGGGGCACCAGATATATGGTTGCACCATCCTTAGAGACGGCAGGGCCCAGCAGATCACCCCCACCGTAGACAATAGCGCCCCTTCCACTACCAGCCACCAAATCAATAGAGGGCGACTAAGCCCTACTCCATTGGTTGGTGGGCAGAGTAGAGTACCTTCTCCAGTAGCAGGGGATCGTTTATCCACGACCACCATGGCCACTAGCACCTCCCACGACAGAGGAAGGGGCAAATCCTAAGGATGCGACCGCTGCAACAGATATAGAGGAGTCCTATGATGAGGGTGATGTGGAGGACTAACTCATCTGAGCATCATCACTATTTTCTTATTTTTCACCACTTTTGTACATTTTTCTATTTTCGTTGAGTCAGTTTGTTCATAAAAGGTTTAGTCTTTCGCTATGCTATGGAGCTTCACCTTTTCTTTGCCTTCAATTTTTTTAGGATACATTACACTTCAAACTTGGCATGAAACACAAATAAAAGGATGAAACACATCATGATACATAACAAGCTAAGTCCACTCTCCCCATCTTGCTATCACATATCATTTCCCTTTAGTGCATATATCACGTGCATTGAGGACAATGCACAATTTAAGTATGGGGGGGGGGGGGGGATTATTATTGAAGGAATGATACTACTTACGATGTGTGCTAATTTAGGATGATCTATGAACAAATTAAGGCAGTTGTCTTTGATTGTCTAGATTGACATTAGTGTTAGGTGCCAAATTTTTCAACAATATATATATTTAGTCTTATCTTTGCTCGACACCCCACATAAATTCGAGCACAAACCCTGACTTTATTGTCTCTTGACCACCTAGGTTTGGATCCCATTTGGTTTAACCATAATAGGGTTTTGTTTTTTTTAAAAAAAAAGGAAGAGACTTAAGAACGGCTGGCACAACCGGAAAGTCGGATCCATTAAGGATGCCTTACAGGCAGGAAAGTCAGTTCCATTAGGGATGCCCTACCGGTATAGAAAAGATGGTAGAAAGAGCTATCACCTTTGAAGCATAAAAGCCACCCTTAAGTAGTCGGATCTTGGGCATCACAAATATTCACTTGATGACCTACCAAGGGGAGAGGCTATCTCATTGGATGTATGAAGCTACTACCCCCAGCCAAGAGGGTTAGGGAAAACAATTATTGAATAAAGGTTAGTCTAGCCGGGTCGGGCCTAAGTTGGTAAGCGGCACTACTAGGAAGGGTTAGGCACACACAGTGGGGAATTGAAGTATAAGGTGAGACCTATTTTCCATAAAAAAATATTCAGGCACTTAACACTATGTTTCCCCGGGAACCAAAGGGACTCCCAACTATTTTTAGGTTGGAGATCGATCATGCACTTATCATTTTGAGTAGTGTTTTCCGTTGCTTGAGGACAAGGAAAAGCTCAAGTGTGGGGGTATATGATAAGTGCATGATTATATATAAATTTCCCTTATATTCACATGCACTTGTACTATTTCCTAGCATCCATCCTCTATTTTTGTGCTACTTTGGGTATTTCTGCATGATTGGACAAGTAAACAGGTACCCAGGACCTAAAAGAAAAGGAAACGGATATCTCGGAGAAAAAAGGGCAAAAAAAAATGCACATACAGAGAATAACACGGCTGTGCTCCTACTTAATACGGGCGTGTTCAATCTAGTGCAACTCTCTGTTTATTGAAAAACACGTTAACCACATCGCAAGACCATGAGCACAGGTATGCTTCAAATAAACACGGTCGTGCTTTGTTGAATTGAAAATCTATAAACAACCATCCACAGAACCCTAATTTTCAACTTTGGCGGAGCAGTCTCGGGCCGGTTTCCACAACGACGGCTGGGGTTTGACGAGAAGAATTAAAGGCAGAGGACGTGTTATCTAGGGAAGATTTCTATGTCCGATTGTACACCCTCCTCTTTTATCTTAGTTATGATAGTTATAGCATGAGAGGCTAAACCTTTTGTGGTGCCTCGGGTACCTGAACCCTAGGATGAACTTATTTCTTATTTCCTATATTTATTTGGTTTTGCTTATTAAATAATTCCTATGTAGCATCTTGATGCGTTCTAACCGCAAGTGTACGGGTCGGATCAAGTAGTAAAGTGGACTATTGAAAAGTCGGGTATCGAATCCTCAGGGAGAAAGAAAATACTAGTACTAATTAATTGTCTATTATCTAGTCAATCAATTCGGGTTGATAATACTAAATCTAATTCTAAAGCTAATGAAGCAAATTAACAAGTGCAATTGATCTTGAAGATGTCAATCGATGAAGGGGGATACTTGGGTGATTGAATCCCCTTTGGATTTCCTTAGATGTAGATAATGCTCTCTATGTTGAATCTTGGTGAATCATTGGCCAAAGGTTCCTAATACGATTTCATCCCCTCGCTCGAGGGTGATTACTCAACCTAGTACCCTCACTAGTTAAGTTCTAGGGAACCTATCTCTTGGAAGGACTAAGGGAATAAGACATCTAAAGGAGTTGCTCGCCGTAGTACCCGGGCTCCCGGTGTACTCCTAGCCCTCTCTATTGAAGTTTGTCTACACACGGGAGTGCGCCGCTTCTTCCCCACATGGACTAGAGAAACCTCTCCGGCTCTCTTAGCGTAGAGAGGTTAATACTTTCACCATACAATACATTCAATAGACCATAATGCATTCAACCAAGCAATCAACATAGAAGAGACAATATCAAATAACCATAATCCAAAGGTTCATCAACACCCAAGTATCAAAAGTTTAGCTCTCCATCAATGGAGAGTTACAATCAATGTCAAAGGAGAAATCAAACACAAGATTCATGAAACAAACCCTTGATGATAACCGTTTGTAGATTTCCTCTTTCTCTCTAGCCCCTTCTTCTTCTCTTTAGCCCTCTTGAGCCTTCTCTTCTTCAATCTCCTCCAAGATGCCCCAAAACCCTCTTTTACATCTCTATTTATACCCCCCTCTAGGGTTTTGGGTGTATTTCCCGACTTTACCCTCGATTCGGCCGAAATCGCAGCTGCAGTTTTACGATATACGACCCAGTATGTGTTTCATACGACCCCGTACATACCTTATACGGACACCTATATGGACATTAAATGCGGGGTCGTATATCTCTCAAGTCCTCGTGTACGGGGTCTTGTCAGTCCGTTCGTGAGTCCGTATGAATCCCCAGGTCCATACGGGTCCGTATGTGACTCCGTATGGACTTTCTTCCAGCTCCGTTTCGCTTACTTTGGCCCGCATTCTCTCGAAAACGCTTCCTTTCTCTCGAGATGGCTGTTTTCTGCCCTGTTTACAAAAACAAAGCCTTTTTAAGCACCGGCGGGCCAACATTCCTCCAAAACATAAGATAATATGCATGAATTTCATATATAAATGATGCTCATTTGAACACTTATCACATCTTGCTTGTTTGTGCTTGTAATTCTCTTTGGTTATCTTGTGCATGAGCCCAAATCATCCTATAGCATTGGCATGGATGTGTTCTTGTTGGATGATTGTGGAGTTGTATTGCATCAACCTAGAATTAGCATCTTTTTAGATATCTCTATGTAGTTGTCCCTTGCGCGAGCCTCGAGCCATCACCTCAGTAGGTTAGAGCACCCAGCACCACAAGCTCCCAAGTCGGATCATATTGGTTGACAACCCAACTTACCTTAATGAGCCCGGATCCATTTAGAAAACAACTCTAAAACAAATGATAAGAGCGCACTTTCAAGTCGGATCATATGCCACAATTGGTAATCTGACTTTTTGGTCAACTTAAACCGCAGAATTGCCTACCTAATATGTCGGATGGCAAGTGTTATGGGGAAAATTTGACTATATGCGTGCCGTGATCCTAAAGGTTGAGATACCAGCAATAACAAAATAATTGAATAATGGTTAGAGAAGCATCTTGAACTTGCTGAAGGATTCTGAACAAGCATCTCAAGGCCGCTAGAAGGTTCCACCCAAGCTGGTGTGTACTTTGCGCCCAAGTCATCGTTAACGCTCAATGAACTCCCATAAGGCATACAAAGGGTCAAAGAGATCAAAGGAGAGAGAGAGAATGAGAGAGTCTTTCCCTCTCTCTCTCTCACACACTTTCTTCTTTCTCTCAATCCCTTAGAAAGAGATCATCGATCTCTCTCTTGTCCATCTTGATCTTGTTTACTAATTTGACTGTCGAAGAGTTCGAAGATAGTTCCCAAACCTTCCTTGCAGATTGTCGTTGGAGCAAACCCTTATCCTCAAGAGACATTCTCACTACTGAGTTGATGCCGTCCGCTAATCATTTTTCCCATCCAAAAGTAACAAAAGCTAGCATCCCTAGCAAATATTACTCGTTGACCCGAATCCTCCCCAATCCCCAGGGAGCAGATTCCGCGCATCTATAAATAAAATCAAGTAGAGATTACTCTTTGAAAAAAGAGTAGTGATATATAAAACGAATGGATTTCACGAATGGATAGCATGAATCAATGCTATCCATTCACTTTTCCTCGGGATTATCAACAACACCATCCTAAGGAGAAATGAATGGATAGTATTGATTGTTCTATCCATTCGTGAAATCCATTCGTTCTATATATCTTTACTCAAAAAAAAAAGGAAAAAACAAAACAAATGTTGTGATTAGTACGAGCATCATCTTGGATTATGCTTAAGACAATATTAATGTTCTTCTTTGTAGCAGTATTATGTGGACCGTTTCCAATAAAGTCTATCTTATTGTCAACAATTTCTATTAATAAAATCATGTAGCCGTGTCTTACTTTCGTCTTATTCATACTTCACGTGCTTCGTCTACTTATTTAATTGTATTAAACGTTCTTGAGGAGCCATGACTTCTTTTCTCTCTCTATTTCTATTTATACATGAAGTAATTCCTTGCAAACAGCTGAGAATTAAGGTATAGAAGCAGGGTGAAAGAAAGAAGAGATAATTAAGTAAGATGACAATGGGGGGTGATGAAGAGGTGAAGCTTTATGGGATGTGGGCAAGCCCCGCAGTGAGGAGAGTTGAGTGGGCGTTGAAAATGAAGGGAGTGGAGTACCAGTACATTGAAGAGGATTTGGCCAAGAAGAGCCATCAACTTTTAGAGCACAACCCTATCAACAAGCAAGTCCCAGTGCTCCTCCACAATGGCCTCCCTGTACTCGAGTCTCTAGTCATAATTGAATACATTGATGAGACCTGGAAGGGCAACCCCATACTCCCAATTGATCCTTATCAGCGTGCCTCGGCTCGTTTCTGGGCCACCTTTGCAGAGACCAAGGTATATTGATCTCCTCCTATATAGCCTCAACTGTCTAACTTTCTGATCACTTCAATTTTATTAGGGTTTCATCTTAATTTTGCTTGGTAGAAGAAGCTTGGACATACATGTCTAACTCTCTTAGCTAGGATCGATGAGCATATATAGATCTCTTTGCATTTATATTATTAATACCAATATTAAACCATCTCTAATCGTGTATAAACATCTGTAAAATCTTATTAATCGGTATATCTTATCGAAAAACATGAAGATTTGCCATCTATATACTCTATGTTGACTAGTCAAGTTATTTTTTTTTTCTAAGAAATTATTATCTTTGCACCTTAATATATTTTTTAGTTTAGAGAGAAAAGAAAAATGTAAAATAGTGTTTTCTTTTAATAAAAAAAGAATACCTTTCATTATAAGCAAAACAAAAGTAGTATAAATACAAATTTGCTATGTATGTGTGTGTCACTAAGTTTATGATTAAAAAAATAATATATTAGTCAAAAACATAATTGAGTAAAAATGAATGAGCTTGTTTATACTCTTTCTTATGGCTTCTAAACTAGATTTATAAGCTTAAGTGACCACTTTTGGGAAGTGGCCGAAGAGAGACTTCCTTAAAGGAAAACAATTATGGCCGAAAGTGGACCATTTTTGCACTTTGGCCGCTCGCTTACTTTAACTTATTGTAGAGGATAAGGACTATGTTTGTTAATAAGTAACATAATAGAAAAAATAAATAAATAACCATCAATATTTCCACCATGACCACCACCATCTTTACATTTTTTTTCATCACGGTCAACATCAAAACCATTATCATAAGAATTGATCAATCAAGATCATAATAAGTTATTGGAGAGTCTTGATCTAGGTGAGATGCTAATCAAGACTACCAATTTAATTCAATTGCTATATGGGTTGGTTGTGGGTTGACTGGCACACTAATCCAATATCTATCCATTCAACTGATCTACCCAATTAGGTCCAAGAATCAAACAATAACAATCAATCAGATGTAATAGGCATACCCAATCAACTTGCAACTACGTGCTTTTACTTGATATTATATATAAGAGTTTAAAATTTTTGACCAAATGTTGTTATATCATTAAATATGTTATCATAAATATTAGCAATGCCCAATAAATAATTAAATAACTAAATGGTTAATTTTTTTTATAAAACTAAATATTTGATTTAAATAGACCAGTTATGGGTTGTAAAAGAGGCCAAGTTTGCATTGAGTGATCATAAGTACATGGGGCAACTCGTTTGTTAATTATGATCCATTGATCTACTAATTATGATCCATTTAATATTTTTCATAAAAAAATTAAATTCAAAAACCAAAAGATCAACCAAAATCACAAAAAAGACACACAGGATGCATGTTTCAAAACAAGTTTGTTATTAAGAATCATATATCTAGTTTTATTTAATTTTTAGTACAAAGCTTGAGGTAGCAATTAATGAATTCTTTCATCATCAATCAGAGAGGAAATTTTAACACTATCACTTTGGTGAACCCGTTAGCTCTAACATTAATGTATACTTAAAATGTTAAATAATTTTAATACATTAAGAAAGTCTAGAAATAGTTCACTTTATATAAATGCATATATATTTAATGATATGATTAGTTGGGATTCTGTTTGGTGTTTATTTATTTATTTTTATAAGGTTGATAAATCATGTTTATTTAATAGTATGAAGTTCGATTACAACGGACTTAATTAGTCTAGAAAGAAAATAAAAAATATAATAGTTAGAAAGGAGCAGCTTCCTGACTGACTCAGTGGGGCCTCAGATCCCCCCTCAAAATGTTGTAGCGTAAAAATTTTGAGAGGTCACCAAACTATGCCCATAGTTCACTTTGGATACCAAACTTCAATTTGTATCTTTTTGGTCACCCTACTTCTATTTGATTTCAACGAGAGGATAACCGAGGGAAACTGGCAAGAATTATCTGATGTGGCCTCCGGATTAGCCACGTGGAGGATATTGAAATCCTAATTTACAAAAATCATAATTAATTGAATAACATTTGGGAAAAAAAAAATAATATTTGAACATTGATTTTGACAAAGTCAAAACAAACAACATTCTAAATCAAGGTTCAAATGTTGTTCAATTTGTTAGGATTTTTGTAAATTAGGATTTCAATACCCTCCACGTGGCTAATCTGGTGGCCACATCAGATAATTATGGTCGGTTTACCTCGAGTACCCTCCCGCTGAAATCAAATAAAATTAAGGTAACCAAAAAGATATAAATTGAAGTTTGGTACCAAAAGTGAAATATGGGCATAGTTCGGTAACCTCTCAAAATTTTTACCCCGTCATTCTCAAAAATTTATGTTTGGTGTTTATTATAATATATAATAATTTAATTTGTTTTTACTTTTTGTTTTTTTCCTGCTAATTGTGTTATTCTCATATTAAATACTGATTTTCTTTTAGTAAAAACTTATAAAAATCAATGGAAGGTTGGGTTAAACTAGGCCAAAATTATAATAATCTTGTATACCAAACTGAAGTAATTCACTTGACTTCTCTTCACTTTTTTTCAGTTGCTTGATGGCACAAAGGCCATCTTTCTTGCTCAAGGAGAAGAAAAGGTGAAAGCCATAAAGAAAGTGGAGGACACTCTAAAAGTACTAGAGGAGGAGCTAAGAGGGAAGAAGTTCTTTGGAGGAGAGAGCATTGGGTATTTGGACATTGTTTTGGGGTGGATAGCTCTATGGCTTGGGGTGGGTGAAGAAGTTGCAGACTATAGGGTGTTGGATGCCATCAAGTTCCCTAAAATCACTTCTTGGATTGAAAACTTCCTCCATGTTGATCTCATCAAAGAGAACATCCCTGATCGTCAACATACCCTAGAGTTCTTTCATAACTTTCGTAGGTTTGGTTTTGCCATACCAAACAAGTGATCAGAGTTGTGGGTCTAGCTTAATTACTTTTGGTTTGGAAATTGTGGATTTGTTGAAACTTTGGCTTTTATAGTTGTGTACGTTTTCCCTGGTGAGTTTGTCAGTGAGGTTCTTTTCGTCAGTTCTTATGTTGTTAAGACTACAAGGTTTTGAGTTCCATGCACTTATGGCTTCTAATTTTTTTCCCCCATTTTTTTCAATCTCTTTATTTGAGAGTTGTTAACTATAAGGAATTGGATTCCAAAACCAACGTTGGTTGGTCAGTTTGTATGTGGGGATCAATCATTTTGAATGAATTAATTAAATACCCAGTCAAAAAGATGTATATATATACTCTTATGGGATAAAAAGGGATTACCAGAGAGCCACGTGGAGGATGATAGGAACAAACAATAAACTGGCCCTTACCAGAGAGCCACGTGGAGATTCCCAACAACCCGTCTACAAAAGACCGCACACCACCGTGTCAGAGTCTACATCAAGCATGGGTAGGGACGCGCTACGGTACTAATGATGCCCACGATCAGCAGCCCGGTAAGGCATACTCTTGAAAGCCCGCACTTGCCCTAGTGTCAGAGGTGACACCTCGCAACTAACCACCTGATGGTGACTGATCAAGATGTATAATGGGAGGAGGAAAGAGAAAGAGAAGGTACTTTTTCTGGGACTCTCTCTCTCTCTCTCTCTCTCTCTCGAAGAACTCATCTCCAACATTTTGAGAGCACTCCTCCCATCCTCTCATATCTCCTCTGCAACTCTCCACTCCTCTAGACTTCTCCTTACTCTTCTCCCCTCACTCCGGTGATCGTCTTATTGACTTGAGCATCATAGGGTCCATGGAGAAGCCCTCGGACTTTCCTCATAAAGGAGGAACCCTAAAGGCTGGTGTTCTGTTGCCTCTTAGGATGGGTCAACAAGCTCCAATGTCCCATGTCCGATCATCGAGCAATCACCACATATTTCTCATTTCCTTAGTTCAACTCAGAGCAAAGTGCGGATCTCGAGGTCCTGCCCGTTTTGAGTATCAACAGTTTGGCACCGTTCATGGGGACATTGAGCAAAAAGCCTTATGAACTAGCTGATGGAAAGAGGCAAGAAAACCCGTGAGTGGACCCCCAGTTGACGATGTCGTGGGGGCTAGCATAGCCCAAGAGGTTACAAGTAGTCCCGGAGGAGGATCCGAGGGATGTTCGAATTGAGTAGCTCCAAAAACAAATTGAGGTGCTCACTTAAGCCCTTGAGGACCAAGACCAAGCTCGTACAACCCCGAAGCAACAAAAGGAGTGCCTCCCAGAATCGATTGGGACTTGAAAGAGATCGTCTGCACGAAACTAGGAGCACAAGTCGACCACCAAGAGGAAGGAGGAGGACACCTCAACACCATATAGCATCGAGTCCTCCCAGCCCCTTACCCAGTCGGAAGAGCACTTCCGACTTCGTTCTAAGGTGGTCTCCTCTCTCGCTAAGTAGAAATCGAGATACATCCCCCAACCACCTCTTCTTTCATCCGCGAGATTCTAGAGCCCCTCGTACCTGCCAGGTTTCGAATGCCGTCAATGGAGGTGTATGACAACACCTCGGACCTAGTGGACTATCTGGAGTCATTCAAAGCAATGATGCGGCTCCACGGAGCCCTAGAAGAAGTAATGTGCCTAGCCTTTGCAGCAATACTAAATAGCACCGGATAGGCATGGTTCTCACATCTACCACAGGAGTTCGTCTACTCATTTGAAGAGCTATCCGACATTTTTTCGGACACTTCATAGTTAGTAAGAAGTAGAGAAGAACAACTACGATGCTGATAAAGATCAAGTAGCAGGAAGGAGAGAGCCTCCGCGACTACCTCCAAAGGTTCAATAGGAGACCCAGGAGGTATCCTCGCTTAATCCGACATTTGTGGGGCACAGAGGGCCTGAGAAAGTCACCCTTCCATTTCTCCCTACTTAAGAGGTCATCTGAGGATATGAGCAACCTTCTGTCCCGAGCTGAGAAGTATATGAACGATATGGAAGGTGAGATAATTGGACTGAAGGAAGCTAAACTAGAGAAATCGAGGAGAGATTGGCCCCAAGTACACGAGGTACAAGGGATGGTCAAGAGATAAAAACCCCCCACCAGGGAAAATGCTCAAAAACCAGAACCTAAATGGTTCCATAACTATTCGCCCCTTAACCCGAGTCAAGCTCACATCCTGATGAATATCTAAGATTCCAAGATTGATAATTGTTCATTTGAGCATAATTCTATACCATATTTATGTTAATATTTTTCATGTAATTTTGAGGAGTTTTGGCCCACCGGTACTTAAAATGTGTTCATTTTGATAAACAAGGCATGATATCGAGACCCCAGGGGAAAGGAAGCTTTTCAAGGGAAATTGAGGCGGAAATGAAGCGTTTATGGAGAAAGAACCAAGGCATATGGGCTTCCATACCGACTGTATGGACCTGAAGAATCAGGGCCTTTGCAGTCAATCTCCTAAGGTCGTACATCACCCCGTATGAGGCTATACGGGCTTCATACAGTCTGACATACGGGTATATAGGTCCACCTCAAACCTATATGGGCCCATATACGGGCCCATATGTCGTAAGTTATTAGCAAATCTGCGGACCAGGGCAACGACAAAAATGTAAATGACTCTCTAAAACCCTAAAGTGGGGTATATAATCCAATGGATTGGGGCTTTAGAAAGAAGAGTTAGCTTGGGGTGGAAAAAGGAGAGCTTGATTAGGGCTTTGGAGATCTTCATCGCCAACCCTAAGAGGCAGAAAAGGGGCCAAAGCTTGGAGATAAGTCAAGGAATCCACCAACGGTGTATGTAATAGCCTTATCTATCATGAACTCTTTGATTTCTTTCATCTTTGTATTGGATTATTACTCTCCTTTCATAGAGAGATAATTTTGTAGATACTTGGGTGTTGATGAACCCTTTGATATGGTTTAATTGATGATTATTCACTATGTATGAATGCTTGGTTGAATCTATGTGTTTATTGGATGTTTTAAAGTGAGTTAATTCCTCTATGTTGCGAGAGCCAGGAGGGATTTTCATAGTCCATATAGGGGAAGAAGCGAGCGCCTATCCATATGTAGACCATCTCCAATAAAGGGGATTGTGAGTATACCGAGAGCCCAGGTACTAAGGAGAGAGAGTCCTTCAGATGTATTATTCTCATAATCCTTCCAAGAATTAGGTTCCCTAGAACATCATCGGTAAGGGCACTAGGATTAGTAATTCACCTCTAGAGAAAGTGAAAGCACAGTTGGAACCCTTAACCAAGAATTTACCAAGCATCAACATAGAGAGTCTCATCCATCTTTTAGAAATCCAAGGGGGATTCAATCACCCAAGTATCCCCTTCTCATGATTGTTTGATATCAAGAGTAATTTAAACCCATTGTTTATGTTTGCAATTTCTTAATTAATCTAGATTTAGTATAATCACTTACCTTTGGATCGACTAGATAGTAGACAATTAGTGGGTACGAGTATTTCCTTCTCCCTTCTCCCTGAGGATCGATAACCCGACTTCTGAGTCCACTTTATTACTTGTTACGACCTGTACACTTGCAGTTGTATCTCATCAAAGATCTTGATGTGGTTCGCTAGAATGAAGAACTAGAGCAAGCGAAAGGATAATATGAAGTTTCTTGGTTTCCACAAGATCATGGGCACGGCACGGAGTATTGTGTCTACCTGAAGAACGAGATCGAGAAGCTAATCCGCCGAGGACACCTCTCGCAGTATCTGAAGCGAGAGTAGAAGAAAGAAAGTCCATCTTCCACCAGGGAGAACTAATTCGTGGTGGGGATTATCCCCATAAAATTATTGGAGGACTGGCCTACAAAGGTGAAAGCAGCTCCGCCCGGAGAAGCTATGCTCGGGTGGGGGACCGAGCTGTTATGTCAAGGAGGAGACCCCATGCCGAGACACCTATCACCTTCTCAGACACAGACCTAGAGGGGATCCATTACCCCCATGACGACTTCCTTTAATCAACGTTAACATAGCAAATTATGAGGTCAAGAGAGTTTTAGTTGCTATCGGGAGCTCTGCCGATGTAATCTTCTGAGATGCGTTTGAGAAACTGGGTCTCGGACCGAAGCTGTTACAGCGAGCGAAATCCCTATTGGTTGGGTTTAATAGAGGTACTGTACAGCTCGAAGGCATGATAAACCGCCAACTACTGACAGGCACTTGCCCTCAACAATCGATTGTGACCACAAACTTTCTCGTGTTAAAGTGCACCTCATGTTACAACACAATCCTAGGAAGGCCGAACCTGAACGCTCTACAAGCCGTGGTCTCCACTTACCACATGGTGATAAAATTTCCCAGCGGCATAAGTGTAGAGAGCTCCGAGGGGACCAACAGGTAGCCTGGTAATGCTATGTAACCCTTCTGAAGGGAAAAACTTAGGAGTCCTTGGCTATAGGGACCCAAGTAGGATTCGTGAGTGGATCAGCTCTGAGGTTACATAGCACCTAAGCTGCCTCCTAATGCTGGAATGGTACTCCACAGAACTCTTGTACTCCTCTACCGACCTCGTTGATTCCTCATCAGCCACCATTACTACGCCTCAGGCCACGTCGAGCTGGTGCTAGAGATCACCTTTCTTCCTCATGACAGCCTTCAATATGCAGGAATGTACCTCTTCGAGCAGATGGATAGTCGGCCCTCGTTGACCAAGGTCCTCTACCCTTTGGTTAAGTGATGTGCACTGTGTGCATTATCTCTCCCACAAGTGTACATTGTCAATCAATTAGTAAAGTTCCCAAAGGTAGGGTAGTCGAATCCACATAGACTGGTGTTTCCTAGTACTAATTTATCTTCTATTATCTAACCTAAATTATGTTTGGTGGTTTTGTGATCCTAACTAAGTCATCTAAAGAAGAACTAAAGTGAACAGTATGCAAATCTAGGGTAATCAATCAAGAGACATGGCACTTTGGATCTTTATCCCCTAGGAGTCCCATGGTTGTCTAATTTCCTAATATTAGCTTTCTAATTGATTGTTTTTGGACCGTGAGGAACCCTAATTTAGTTCAAACCCTATCCCTCGGCTGTTGAACTCTAATTCACCTACGACGACACCAATCGCTGCATGAATGCATAAATATTTATGATTCCCACTAATAGGTTTTACAATAATCCTGAAAGTGTGACACCATACACTCGATCTCTCAGCGTGCACTAACCCCCTATTATCTATACCTAGATCTAACCTAACTGAGATCTCTATACCTAATGAAGCAACTCTGATATGTGATTTAGAGATCTCGCACTAGCAAACCACAAGCATTAAGCATTCATAGATGATTCTCAAGAACTATCAAATAAAAGAAAGGACAATATAAAAAAAAAGAAATAAGTCACAAGTTCGTCCTAGGGTTTAAGAATCTGAGTCACCACAGAAGGTTTAGCCTCTCATACTATGAAAAACACTAACAAGATATAAAGAAGAAGATGTAATTAAAGAATATAAACTCCCTCGATCATTGTCTACCTCACAATCTCCTCCCGAAACCCTAGCCGTCGACAAAAGAATCCTAAAAGTCGATCCGCCAAAAGTCCCCTTTAAAAGTTGTATTGGGCGCAATTTTATTGACTTCAATTGTAACACCCATCTCTTTACCGAGATAGATGCCACACCAACAAGGTCAAATGCACCACTTAACCCTAAGACAACTCAAAATCGAAACCTAATAAGCAAGACTAAGATAAATATTTTAAAACCAAGTTCAAATATAGGTTTAAGTCTCAAAATACAGAAACAACAGAGTACAAATTTGTGTATGAATCAAATAGTCTCACATTATATGCACATTATTAAAAATACAACAAACACTAAGAGGATAAGGCAGAGCCAAACAACTAGACCTCGACCCTTCCTTAGATCACTATCTAGGTTCTGCAGCACAAGAAAAATAAGATATGGATATTAGCTACACAAGCTCAGTGAGTTGGACATTGATGCCATGTATTATACATACTTGTGCCATATCACAAATCCATGATATCGACATAGTAATACAAGTATAAGAGAATTCAAAGCATGTATGTCTATGAATTAGCTTTAATAGGGTTTAGCATGCCAAGATAATTGAGAATCCCTAAAAGAAACGTACCGAACAATCATAACATACAAAATTCATTTCAAAATTATCAAAAGTATAGGCCTCATATCACATTAAACAAATACCCAGCTTAACAACAAAATACGAAGAATGACCCAAAAATGTGGGTGAATAAATCCCTCGCCCTACTCACACGAGGTCAACCTCATGCAGTTTCCTGAAACTAGCATATATAATGTAAAACCTTATGGTATCATCCAATAGATCTTTACAAAATATAGGGGACACGATACCCTGCACCCGAATGGACTAGGATGGCTCTTCTTTTGAAAAACAGAATAAGAAAACATATGTTTTTTGGGAATAAAAATCAGAGATTTAAAAACCCTATTCCAAACTCGATATAGTGTACGGTCCGAAGATCTACGCAGGGTATCTTGCGATATTTATCTCATCTCTTTATCTTTAATATCTCTTTTAGCAATGTTATTTTCAAACTTATAGCAAATAAACACATGAAATTCTATTAATATAAATTAATAGACAAAAATCACGGCATTCACAAACCAGGAATAAATCTTGTATAAAACATAAGTAAATCAAATCTCGAATAAGCACATGCATAGAGCTCAATTTACAGTATTGTCCACTCACATGACTCCTTTCGCTTAGTCTAGTGTTGACTTGGTCCTTCGGTCGCTCCTGTGGGGCCTTTTCTTTTCCCTAGAATTATAGTAACTTAATAAGTCTATGGTCATACTTATAATTTCCAAGCCATTACTTAAGCACATGAAAGATCTACATGCTTAATTGACTTATCCCTTGATAATTAACGATCCATCGCACATGGTTTAATCAACCACTCTATCATGTTACCTTGCATGAAACTTAGGTAGCATATGATACTTCTTAAGCATATAAGCATAGGGGCATGCAAACTAGAAATTAATAGGGCATTAACACATAATTTTCCATGAAAATTCAGCAACTCCTCTATTTCTAGGCTCCCAAAATTATACAAACATTTACAATAACAACATAATTAAGACATGCCACCTACTTCCACATAAGATTATATCCTTTAACTCTCTCTTAATCCCCTTTCATTTCATAGCCCTACACTGAATTGATTTTATAATTTCATTAATCATTCATAGTTAGGGTTCTCACTGGTTGCCCCACGGTAAATCTAAGCTCGCCGGCGAGAAGCGCGTGCTATTTGCCAGAGCTGAGGCCTCGCCGAGCCGAGTAAGAAAAGGGTGTGGACAGCAACAAGGGGGGCGCAGTCTCGTTGTAGGCCCATAGAGCTCACCGGAGAAGGAAAGCGGCGCCTAGTGCTATCGGGAAGCGGAGCGGGCTGACGGCGGCCGGGCAGGGCAGGCACGAGTAGATCTGGCGGAGGTGCGTGGCGGCGGCACACTTGGTCAGTGACCAAGTCGACGCTCGTTAGGGCGGGGCTAGTCACGGCCGGATGCTCGCTGGGTGGCAAGAAGGAGCCAGGTCGGGCGACGCAGATCGGGGGCGGGCGTGGTCGCAGCTGCAGGGCGGCATCGGGCGAAGGTGGCGGCGCTGGTCCAATATGGGAGAAGGGGCGCCTCACCGGGGTTAGGTCGCGGCCAGTCAGCTCAAGAGAGAGAGAGATTGAGAGGGAGAGAAATGGAGAAGAGAGGGGTCGGCTGATGTTCGGGTCGAAGAAGAAGAGGGGAAGAGGAATTGGGTTTTAAATTGATTTGAATCAATTCGCATGACCCAAGTCCTCTTACATTATGTCTCATATAATATATTATTTATTATTTAATTAGTCAATTCTCATACTATTGTGTCACATGTGGAATAATTGGGATTTCTTTAGTCGACCAGATCCGTAAGTTGCGGCTTTGACCCGACCTAGATCCGGGAAATCCGGCTTCAACGATTCCAGGGGTCAGGGGCATATTGTAACATCACGGGGTTTGTTTCCATTTTCAAACCAGATTCGATATTACCGACTTTGACCCCGACCAGATCTACTTTTTCGGGACTCTAACTTTTGTCTCGTATCTCCCACTCATCGTGTCACTTAATCAATCTAGATTATTTAACACTTAATAAATTTTCAATTAATTAACCGAGCTTATACTATCCTTCCACCTAATATTTCAAGGAAATGTGGCAAGGCCTAATAAGGTCTTCTCTTGGGCCCAATAGTTGCGAGGCTGGATTTTAAGCCCATTAATTTCCAATTTTCATTTAATTGAGGTTTTAAAATGATTAATTCATTTTCGTGGCTAATTAAAATCATTAAAACATTCAAAATTTATAAGATAATTTATTAAGAAAATTCGAGGCGTTACATCAAAAATCTTGAAGCACGACCGTGTTGATCTAAGCACGCCCGTATCAACTAATTTTTATGAAATTCCGAGAGTTACGCCGGCAAGAGCACACCGGTGCTCATAAGCACCCCAGGGAACAAGTTCGTTATATGTCCTTTTGGCTCTTTTCGCTCTGGTTGTCCTAATTTATGCTCCTTTTGTCCTAGGTACCTATTTATTTGTTCAATAACAGCATAATACCTAACAGAGCACAAAAATAGAGGAATTCATGCAAGAGAGGAAGTAAAGTGCATGCAAATATAGTAAAAATAAATATATAATCATGCACTTATAATAATGTGCCCCCTCGAGCTGGTGAATAGTAAGGCCTCGTTGGCCGACCTCCATCTTAGCCTTCCTCAGCTTAGCCTCTTCCTTCTCCAAATCGGCGTATGTGACCTCCAACAACCTTTTGAGGATGGCAGATCCATCCTTCCCTGGGAGAGTCAAGACAAAACCTAAATAGCCACCTGCATTCACAAGAGGAAAACCAGTAAGAGGGTAAAGAGAAAAAAAAAACGAAGAGACACAAAGAAAAACTGATCACCTTGGCTTTCGCAAGCTCCCCCATACTAAGTCTCCACAACCTACCTAGGTTAGGGCTTGGGGAGATGGCTTGTAGTGCCTCAACAACCGCTGTGAGATTGGAAAAGGGAGACAGTGGCACTAAGATAATGGACTGACCCTTCCCATTTGAGGAGACTCTTGGGCGCAGTGAACCAAAACTCGAGGCCACGAAGGAGGAAGACAGAGCGAAAGAGAGAGGTGCCACAGGTTTCGCTAGAGGAATAGATATAGGTACCTTACAGGCAAGTGAGTCCGATGAGTCGGGACTGGAAGAAGCTACCCTACTAGACTCGATGTAATGATCACAATTTTTCCTAAAGTAAGGGATGAGTTAATTTCCTTAAAATGGATTAGGTATGGATTAAAGATATGATTGAAATGAGTTGAGAGAAATAATTAAGAGTAACATTTTGATTCCCAATTAAATCTAGGATTAATCGGGATTAAAAGAGTAATAAAATAAAATAAAAAGGGGAAGGGGAATAATTTTAATCTCCATTAAAATGGCTTAAGTTAAGAGTTGAAAGGAACTACCAATGAAGTAAAATAATTAAAGGAGGACCGGGGGACTAAAACGAAAAGCTGCACTCTCTCACACGCTAGGTAAGTAAGTAGGGACCTACATGCAAGACAGGGAAAACTGGGGGGTTTAATGCAAAATACCACCCCCTACATGCAATGACCATGAGATCATGCGAGAGCAACGTGGCGACTTCAAAATTTGAGATGGCTGTGGCCGAATGGCCGAACCGACGGCCGAGAGGGGAAACCATCGCTCGCAACCTCGAACGCGGCTCGTCTGTCCGTCTCCTCTCTGCCGCAGTAAGTACGAACCACCCTCCCTCACGCCTTCCCCGACCTTTGAGAGGGAATCCACGGAGAGATCACCGCACTGCGGGGAGAGGGGAGGGGTCGGGTCACCGATTCGACAGGCGGCCTGCAGCGAATGGTCGCGTCGGTCAGTCCCTCGAACCCACAAACACGCCCGACCAGGGCTCAAGAGGCATCGGAGTAGCTTCAAAGAGAGGAAGAGAGCACCGGTGCACGGGGCTGATTTCTCTCTCATGGTAGGAATTTGGTGGAGAGGCTTCGGCCCGGTGGAGGTTGCTGAGGAGGAGAAGCACGGCGACCACCACCAAAGCCGGCCAAGAAAGTCACGCCGCTCGTTCTTGCGAGGGTGAGCCTTGGACCTCTTCCGAGGACCTGCAGACCGAGACATAAAGGGTAAGGGAATGCAAGAGTGAGAATAACCCATGCATGTGTTGTCCAAGCTCGAGTATAAAGATGATTAATTTGTCTTATGCATGCTAGGTTTAATCTATAAGTGTGAAACTTCAACCCATGCATGCTTTGGTTGGCCTGAGTGTAAAGTCCACGAGGAAGTCAGCCCTTTAAGGAGTGCATATAGCAAAGGTTTAGTGCTTGGGAGAATGATTAATGTTAATGGAGGGTGTTGTTGAGATTAAATGTTATAGGTTTAGACCATGGTATGTTCTTTTATAGGTGAACATGCACTTGGTTTGGATGGGAGCTGCAGGGGTGTGCCTCCATGCATAAGAGAGAATGGTTGGTATTAAGGGTGGATTAATACTAGAGTTAACTATGAGTACCTCTCCTTAATTCCTTTACATATACTCTTCCCACAACAATATGGGTGACTAACTACAATGAATGCATGTTAGTGGCGGGACAGCTTAGTGTTAAGGTGGTGGTTATGATCTTAGCGAAAGAATGAAATTATGGTTTGAACCTGATGAGTTGTTGAGCTCTAAAGTGCATGCATGTTAATCAACTTCTCAAATACACATGCATGTTAGTTAGAGAAAGAGAGAGTGTTAATGTTTACATGTAGATATATATATTTGTACATATTTGCATGGAATGGGAAGGCTGGCCAAGGTATATTAGGCTTAAAAAATTAGAGAGAGAAAGTGTTGACTTATGAGAATAGATGTTATACCCCAAGATTTAAAGGAAGTTAACTATGGTTCGAAGGAGTAATTAAATATTTTAAAGAGCATATTTCTTACTATGTGCGTAGCAAACGTATTGAGCTTCGACGTAATTGTCATAGATCGACGAGGTGCGGGAAGGCACGTCAAGGGAGGTTCGTGCTTAAGTCGAAGCATCTTCGACCCAGGCAAGTACCCTTGCACTCTTCCTTGGATGTATATTTTTAATCATGCCTCCTTGATGTTTAGATTTTGTTGTGCATTTGTATATGTTGCTTATTTTACTCATGATTCCATGATTGATACACATGCTTTGAAATCCTTGATGTTTGTTGGTATTCTGGGTTCAATCCCGTTGCTTGTGATCGTCGGCTAAGTTTGTCGTTGAGGAATCTCCTGTGGCAGTACGGGTGTTCGGGGCCGAGGACACCCCGACATCCAGTTTTCCTTGTCAGGGGGACGATACCCTGGTGGTCCCGTATTCCTTGTCAGTGGGACGAAGCACTGACCGTGTACGTACATGCGTGGAGGTGGCGCTACCTTGATGATTGCTGGCGGTTTCGACCGTGTGTGCCCAGGGAGATGACTTGCGAGGGATTTTTCCGCCAGTCTCGAGTAGCTGTACGACTTGTCGTAGGGCTTGGAATCTCCTACCTTTCGTGTTAGTACTCCAATGGTAGGGCGTAGACCTTCGCCTTTTGTTTTGACAGGGACTCCTTGTTCAGGTGTTGTGGCCCTGTTCGTTGATGAGGCCATTGTGTTGCCTTTCATTCCTTGGACCACCCTCCTTGGCACTTCGTATTATTTTGAGTCATGATCTCTCATAACCAATAAGTGCTTGCTGAGCTTTCATTTCGAAAGCTCATTACTTGTTGATTGCTTTTCAGATCCCGAGGAGTAGGACGTGGCACGGAGCGGTAAGCGAGACTCGGGGATTTCTTTTGCGGCCGGTGGACCCATCTTTTACATATAGTGTTGAGGACCATATTTGCAGGCTCCCCTGTAGGAGCCTTTATATTCAAAATTGTAGGGTTGGGTTCCCGTTAACTACTTATGTTATTTCCGCTATGTACTCGTGTTTTGGATACCTTGACTTTATTTCATACTCTATGTGTGTATGACTTATGTATGTGCTGAACACTGAGGCTTCGTGCTCGGACGGGGCCCGTCCTCGTTCGGGCACGGCCGGTCTGTTACGCGCCAGGGGCCCGGGATTTTTGGGTCCGGGGCGTTACACTCGAGGTCGCCTTTCTCCAGATGACTCTTCCTTTGCGAAGAAAAGGAAAAGGGCCCCGTTGAAGTAAACTTCCAAAGCTCCTTACACCTACTCACGGTTCATCTCCAAAGTACGGAGCAAAACTCTAGGAAGTACTCGTGAGAATGGAGATGATGTGGACACAATGCCCTAAGCGAGCTATTTATAAAGAAAAGAGGCCAAGGGAAGATCCCACGTAGAGGCACACCCAGGGAAGAAGCGCTTCATGGATGGTCACCATATCAACCATGACTCTAACGGGTGAATTTGAAGGTGATGACCTAGAGTCGGGAGAAGGAGGGGAAGCCTACCCTTTAGAAGTAATGCTCTTACACCGCTTGGTGCACCTTTGGTAGGCTCACTCTTGTCGAGAGCAAGATTAGGGCCCTCAAAGTTCTCCGCTATATCTAAGGGAGCTCGTGGGTCAGGTTGGACTTCCTCTTGCCCACTGACAGAGGCAAGGGAAGGCCCGAGCTTTTGAGGAGGAAACATCAAAATAGAACGGTCCTCCTTATATTTTGACCTCTTCTTAGGTTTGGGATCACTCTCCTCCGACTTCCTAACCTTCTTTGACGAGGAAGTGCCGAAAGAGGACAGCTTAGGGCTATCCTTATTCTTGTTCATCCTCTTCAACATGAAGTCCTCACTAGGAGAAATCACTGCAAAACGATAGACAGGTCAAAGCTAATCTGACAAACTACCCATGTAAGTAGTCAAAAAGGAAATAAAATGAAAGATGCTCGTTACCTGCAGAAGAAAGCTCGGGTTTGATAAGATCTTGTTTGTGAAGCGCCCTACCAAGGTTCAGAGGGGTATGGAATAGCAATCTGTCTACTTCCCCCTCAGTCCCAGTGGTGTTAAAATTAGGGGTTTGAAAAGGGAGCACTCCACTGTGTTGGGACCACCCAATTACCCCCATAGGAAATAAAGAAAAAATATGAATTCAATCGTAAAGCTTCGAAGGAAGGTCACCCAGAAATGGAAGCTTATCTTGGGGAGCTATGTAGATCCAATCATTAATGGACCCTTGATTCTTCTTCATTTTGAGTAGTAACTAGATCCACAAATGGGTAAGATCAATCTCTCCCACTGAAAGATGATCGCAAGGCCATACAAGATTCTCCAACTGTTATGATGAAGCAGGCCCGGGCATACACTATAGTGGTTAAGACCCATGTGATGGGGAAGTGAAGACCCGCCTTGAGAGACTCTAGATAGAAGGTGATCTCCCAAAGACCAGGATTGTTCGCTCATTCCGAAGGATCGGGGAGTCAGAGATAAAAAGGGGGACAGATGCTAAAATGATTTGCATATTTCGCTTGATCCGACTCCTTAACCTTGCTAAGGAAAAAAGCCAAACCATGTGGGGCTTTCAAAGAGGGTGCAAACTCCGCCTGCCTCCATGGGATGAGTAAGAAAACAAGACATCAAACTATAAGGATCCCATAAGAGCTCTAGTGTAAGTGAAAGGAAATGCGGAGACGAAGGCATATAAAAATCTTACTTAAAAAGGAAGGTAAGAAAAGGTCGTGTTATCGTATCCAGGCGGTTGAGATACCATGGCCCATGTCGCCCGGCGAAAAGAAGCCCTTTCCATGGTTGACACATAGGCCACTTTTCTTATCGACCTTTCGAAGAGATTGTCTTGTAGGTCTCCAAATCATGACACCCGCCGTATTCAATTAAAGGTGAGTTACTAGGAGGACACAAACTCAGGAACGAAGAGCGATCAAACTTACTCACTCTACCTTTAAAATTGGGTCTCGCTTAATATGGCATACGTGTAAACTAGTCATATGGCCTTGTCATGCTCGATGACTAGGGCACGAATGAGAAGGATAAGAGGCGTGGACTAGAAGAAGAGAAATCCTTACCAACACTCTGGAACGGATTGTACCAAGCCCCACGATTGGTACCGAGAAGATATAAGAATACCCCGCCTAACCGGATTTGGTAAGTGAACTGGTGAACTAACTTCTTAGGCCAACAAGTTGGGGGGCAAGTGTTATGGGGGGAAAAATAGGTTTTATATGTGGCATGTAATAGTTTGCCAAGGATGATAGGACCACACAATAATTTGGTATTGTCATAGGGAGCCACATGGAGATTCACCCACAACCCACCTGCAAAAGCGTATGCGCTTGTGTTGGTGTCAAAGGCGACATCCAGCCTGGGCAAGGACTTGAGCCCGTACTAATGATGCCCACGATTAGCGGCCAGGCAAGTTGAACTCTTACGAGGTCACAACTGCCCTATTGTCATAGGCTACACCCTATGACTAACAGCCGATGGTGACTCAAAAGGTATAAAAGGAGGAGGAAAGAGAAAGAGAAGGGACTTTTTTCGGGACTCTTTCTCAGAGAACTCATCTCCTACCTTTTGAGATCTCTCCTCCTTCCATCCTCTCCTATCTCCTCTGCAACTTATCATTGTTCTAGACTTATGCTTCCTCTTCTCGAACACTTCTGTGATCGTCTTACTAACTTGATCATCGGAGGGTCCAGGGAGAAGCCTCAAGACTTCTCTTGCAAGAAGGAGGAGCCCGAAGGATTGTGTTATGTTGCCTCTCAAGGCAACGACTCATCGAGGCCCTCAGCAAGCTCACGACATCTCCTCTCTAATCATCTAGGAACCACACATTTCCCATTTTCTCATTTGAACTTGGAGCGGAATTGTTTAGGATTCCGAGGTTACAAATCATCGAGGAACCACACATTTCACATCATATTTTTTGCGGATTCCGGGGTTACAAATCAAATCCAGTAAACAATATGATGTGAATACAACAATTCCAAGATGACAGGTCATTTTTATATATTTATATAATAATTAACTTCTCTACCAAGGTCAATGACGTAAACCTCCAAAAAAAAAAATAATAATAAAACTTATCCCTTGTCTCTGACCTTCAGTGATTAAAAACAACAGCCTTGTTTTGTTGAAAGTACAGTTATAATATAGAAGATTTTTTTTTTTTTAATATGAAATCTCTCTTTGTTCCTACTCTATGTTCTTCACGCTTGTAATCATATTAAGTTCATCCATAAATCATAAAATAATTCTTGTCTAGTTGAAACTCTAGTTGTGTTAACAAAGAAAAATAATCTTTTATGAAAACTCTTTTTGTTCCTACTCTTCTTGTACTCCTCACGCATACTCCTATCAGATTTATCTATAAATCTCAAGAAAAATTCAAGTTGTGGTATAACAGAAAGAACCTCCTCTATAGAATATCTTTTTTGTTCAAAATCTTTCTTTCTTCTCATGTTAAATCAATGTTTTTAAAATTGAACCGAGAAACGAACCAGTCTTCCAACTGGGTTATGGGTCAGTTGATCTAACCAAATAATACATTCCGGTCGGACCGGAAGATGTCATAAATATATATATAAAGAAAAATATAGTTTAAATAGAAAGAGAAAATTTATTAATTTTTAAAATTTATAAAACAAAAGTCTCGTTAAATTTCTAACGACATTTGAGAGATTTTTGTAACCAATTTAAAGTATTTAAAAAATATAACTTATGGAAACTAGTTGTTAAGTTTTAGTGTTTAATTTAAAATAAAGTCATTTATGGGGGTCAATACAGAAAAGAAGCCTCTTTGCATAAATATGCCATGCATTTTAGAGAATGCAACGTGTTCCTTATCGCGGGTTCCATTTCCGCATCTTTCTTCCTTTCTCACAAGCATTTCCCCTCCCTACATTGCGTTCCCTAGCGATCGATCAATCGTGATCGCAGTGGCAATCAATTTAATAAACTTGAGATCGAGAGCCATGGCATCAAATTGAGTTTTATCGAGGTAGCTAGCTCTTGGCTTTCTTTTAGTATTTTATCTTGATCTCAACTGGTTCGTTATTTTTGGATATTGTTTTGAATTAGTGGTTTTATGGGATCGAGAGCGGTGATCCTTGTCTGTAGTTGGAGGAGTAGTTGAGGATGAGGTTGGCGCCAAGGGATGCAAGGTGGAGGGAGATGGCCCGACCGATACTACGAGAGGAACCGGTGACGATGCCTGTGCGGCCTGTTAGAGGGAAAGCAGAGGTGTGGTGGCTTGAGGAATCCATTGATGTGAGAGAAAATAAAAACTGGGGTCTGCCTAGTTCCTATCAACCTGGCAGGTTCGGCGGGTTTGGGTGGGTTTGACTGGTTTGCCTTCTGGTCAACATCCACACAAACCCTGACCAGACTGCTACTCTGTTCCTGATTTTGCCGGTCCAGTTTGGGTTTAAAAAAATTGTATTAAATCAACTTATATAATCACTAATTACTTGCAATATACGTGACTGAGTCCAACTTATGGCCTTATTTCAAATCATGTAAATCAAAGTAGCATGTTTTAGGAAGACAAACTAGGCGTTGAAGCACTAAAAAAAAAATCACGAAATAACTTAGTCTAAACAAAGAGAAAACGATTGAAAAGGAAGAAAACCCACCAAGAGTCAGACTTCAGTCACAATGATGATGTTTGGTTGATAGGATAAGGGTATACAGTGAATGTTAGGTGTTTTGTTTTTTTTGAAGATAAGGATATGTAAAGTTGTTTGTTTTTTAACAAAGGTGATAAGCGCCACTATAAAGGTGTGGAGCTCACTCAACACACCTGAGCCTGTAGGAGCTCTGGCCCAAGTGGAGCACACGGAATTCTTTATCGAGGCTCAACAGTATCCACGGAAAGTTAGGATAAGTTGATGAGTAGATGCAATTATGCAAGGTGCCACACAATGAGGGTGGATGACGGAAATAAGATATTATTATTTCAAAGATAGGATTATTATCTATTAATTAATAACAAGTAACATTAATTATTTATTTATAAATAATTAAAATTATTTATTTTATATATTATAATTTAAATTAGAGTATTTATAATTTTTTATCTAATTTCATCTATCCAAACAAATTATAAAGAATTTTGCAACCCCCCCTCCTTATCCTAGCAACCAAACACCTCCAATAAGTTTTTGAAGTTATTGCAATTCGAACATATAATTAGTAGTTTTTGGAGTTATTGCATATCAAAAATATGATTACAAGTTTACAAAATATACGTGCTCACTAAAAAGTAGTAAATGATACTCAAAAGAAAGAAAGAAAAACAAATAACTTAGATGTAACCAAAGAAATATACATGGATAAGCTTTGAATTATCACACAATCTCCTTTAGGTTTGAATATTGACAAGACTCACTACATTCAAACTCAATGGTCATTGGGAGGCTAATGCAAATCAAAGAGCTGAACATGCTAATCATGCATGTAGGAGTAAAGTTGAATTTGCACAAGATCCCTTGTCACTTCCTAGTGACCTAATTACAAGACTTAGAGCCAAACGTATCAAGGAAGCCCTAAATGGGCTAATCCAAGAGAATTGGGTTTATTCCACACAGATCGACCAAGATGGGCTTAAATAATCATCAAGACATAGTTCATGTCATTAAAGGAATTGAAGAGGCTAATCAGCATGCAAAAATGTGACCAACATGGTTTGACCATAAAAGGGCGTGAACTTGTTGAGTTTCTAGGAATTAAATAGGGGAATGAATTTTGTTCTTCGTTGGTTATGTTTAGTGCATTAAATTTAGTCGTTTAGTTATTTTTGGTTGCCTGTAGAAGTCCAAGAGGCCTAAAAACGTGTGAACCTGTTTACGTTCATGTTTGTTTTTGTTGGGAATGGGCAAACAAAGCCCAAGTTTAGTACCATATTGGGTAATGAGAGAAAGTGGAAGGGGCTTATAAGTGTTTGAACACATTTCATTAGCAACGAGGCCTTTTCGGAGAAACGAAAAATAAAATCGTGAGGGTTCCAGCCCAAAACGGACAATATCGATGCTAGTGTGGAATGTGGGGTGCCCCCGGTCCTAACAATTGGTATCAAAGCCAGGTCTCTCCAGCGATGTGGGAAGGTAGATCCTCAATGTCAAACAAAGAGAGAAAAAGCCGGAACGAAGTTCCCAAGTATTGGCAAACAAAGCCCAAGTTTAGTACCACATTGGATAATGAGAGAAAGTAGAAGGGGCTTATAAGTGTTTGAACACATTTCATTAGCAACGAGGCCTTTTTGGTGAAACGAAAAATAAAACCGTGAGGGCTCCGGCCCAAAGAGGACAATATCGATGCTAGTGTTGAATGTGATTTTTAGTTTTTTAGAAAATTATTGTGAGGGTTTGTGTTTCTCTTCATTCTTGAAGGAACCTTCTGAACATATCAAGTTAATCTTATGACATTCAAATAACCAAACTAATCACCTTGATCCTTGAGAGATTCTTCAGTGTTCTTGTTGTGGTGTTTCAATCCTTTGTAGTCTTGGTTTTCATCTTGTTAGGTGATGTGACATCGCTCAACAAATCTTGCCTACACGATCTTGGAGTTCCACACCTTCATTGTTATCGGGTTTCATCATAGTTGTAGGTGCAGTTTTTTTTTTTTTTTTAATTTTAAGTTGTAGGTGCAAGTCATATTCAAGGCTAACCCTATTCCAAAGCTTTCAATTAAATGTTATCTAAACCAATGTTGGCACTAATAATTTCTATATTATTCCAAAGCTTTCAATCCAAGTATTCAACATAAAAAAAAATTTCAACTAAAACATGTAATTTTGTAGAGTGAATAATCTACTTTTGTAGTGAATGTTAATTCATAAACATATAATTTTTTTCCCCCAAAATTTGTTGGAGGGAGGCAGAAATGCAAGACATGAACACAATGGCCAGTTCTAAAATGGTGTTATTCACCTTACTTTCACTTGTAGTGTGCTTATCAATGGCAGGGTTGCAGCTATACTATTTAAAGAGTTTCTTTGAGAGGAAGATGCTTCTTTGATTTTGCTGATTAACAGTTGAATGATAAATTTCATTTGAGGTCTAATCCTTAAAATATATTTTGTGCTTTTCATGAGTGCTTATGAAACTTTTGCTCCACCTTGCCACCTGAATCATTGTTAGTTATGCATACATTGTTACTGATGCTAGTGTACTGAGCCACAGGCCTCCCATCGTTTCCCAAACTTTTGACAAGAGAAAACTTACTGTATGAATTCATATACACAATCCTCTTCACTAACAGTCAAAATAAATAATGAATAACCCTGAAAGACATCATTTGCATACTTGCATGTCATCTACTTTATTTTACTATTTTATTGAAATCTCAACAAGCTAAATTTATTTTCAGCTTGAATTCCTAAACTCTCAGCCAGAGAGGGTGTCATCAACTCTTCTGTGAATTAGTTGACATAAATACTTAACCATTTAGAGGACACAGTTACAATTTATTCATATACATCCATGTAACCATATCAAACTACAATCGGAAAATTTGGTAAGTTTAAACTAGACAATAAACAAATTTCGTATAAGCATAATATCCTAGGCTGTTTAGTATTGGGCCTGATACAGACTTTGATTTACCAGTTCAAGATAGTCTGCTCAAGGGTTATAGGATGCTTAACAAAATGTTAAATGCTAAAATGGTAACCAAGAATCATTAAACATCACATGGATGCTATCATTAGAGGATAAATATTGAAGATCAATATTTTATACCTAAGAAAAAAAAAACCATGTTAACCAGATTATCTTGAGCAATCAATACAAGACTTTTGAACATCATTCTTGATGTTTGAGGTTATTGACAATTAGAATATGAAAGGTTGACACCAGACTGTCATGGGCCAAGAACTTGAGCGTACAACAAGCCGAAGTCAACCGAGGTTCTCTTGGACCGTGCGGCACTAAATGTAGTACTTCCCAGCACACTTCTTCAGCAAGCCAATCAAGGGGTTTGATTGCTCAAAGAGGGAAGTAATGAGGCTATGAGGGGAAGTGAAAGAGTGAGTATATGAGAGAGCTTCTTTTGAGAATGAAGTTACTCTCTTTTATTCACTGTAGAAGATCCTCTACAGTATGTACCCCATATCTTTACAAGTATGGCCAAGAGTCTTCCACAACCATCTAGTCATAGTTGTACCCCACTAACAAAGCTTCAAAATATGGCTAAAAGTATGTACACCACGTGCACCCCACAATAGTATGGACCCTACAAAACACATCCCATAATATCCATAATTTTAACTAAGTAATCAGCCACATATTCAGCTACAATGTTATCAGAACCGGACCGGACATTGAACCGGTCAAGGTCCCGGGTCACCGGTTCACCGGTTCAACCGTCGGGTCAATTGGGTCAATGTCGGGTCAATATAAATATTAATAATAAAAAATTATATTAAATATTTTATAATAAAACTATTTTTAAAAATTATTATAAAGAAAACTATTATAAAAACTATTTTAAATAAAAAAAATTATGTTTTAAATAATTTAAATATTTGAAAATAAAAAAATAAAAAATTGACAAGTTCAACCACCGGTTTAATGACCGGTTCAATGACCGTTCACCTGGTTCAACCCGGTTCAGTCCGGTTCATCCCGGTTCAATTCCTTGTCTGGGTTAATTACAGAACCGGACCGGTTCCATGGCCGGTTCACCGGTTCAACCGGTCGGACAGCCGGTCCGGTCCGGTTCTGATAACTATGTTCAGCTAGCACTACACCTAACATCGTGCAGGCAATGACATCCTCCCACACCTATAACTGCGACACCCCCGTCGCACGCTGCTCCTTAAACCTCCAAATTTGATCCCTGAATTGCCAAAGGGCTTGCTCAGGCTCCCATGTGGCTTCAGACTCTTGGAATCCACGCCATTACAACAAGTACTCACGACTTCATGGTATATCTCGGCGGGACAGGACAAGATCATCAAGGGATGGTCTCCACATCCTTGTCAAAAGAAGCAACAAAAAGGAGTGGGGCACAGCTGGACTAACCCCTGGCTAGATTAGTCTTGTCCGCAAAATAAGGCTTCAGAATACTTACATGAAAATCTCTATGGATTTTCAAATGAGGGGGAAGCTCCACTTCATAGGCTACATTCCAAATTCTTCTTAATACATGGAAAGGGCCTTTATACTTTCTCATCAACCCTTTGTGTAAATTCCTTACAAATTTGAATTATTTGTAGATCATCTTCACCATCACTTGGTCACCCACTTGAAACTCAATTGGCCTGCGCCTCTTGTTAGATTTACGCTTCATCTTAATCGCAGCCCACTCCAAGCATGTATTGGTCAGCTTCTGTTGGTTTTGACAAGCTTTCACACTCCTAAATGCTACTTGAGATGCTCTTAGATACACTGCAGCAAGTGTTATAGGGGTTAAAGGTTGCTGACCTTGCATAATTTCAAAGGGGTTTCTTCCAGTCGCCTCTGACCTTTGAAGATTGTAAGAGAACTATGCAACGTCGATGAGCTTTGCCCAATCTTGCTAATTGGTAGTAACAAAGTAGCGAAGATACATCTCCAACAATGTATTTATCCTTTCACACTGTCCGCCAGTTTGGCGGTGTAAACTAATGGAGAATCTCAGTTCAGTACCTAAAAGTTTGAAAATCCCTCTCCACAATCTACCCATGAATTTGGAGTCGCGATCACTTACAATGCTTGTAGGAACACCCTAGTATTTCACAACAAACTTCATGAACAGATTTTAAGCTTCTTCTGCAGAACACTTAGCAGGGGCAAGGAAAAAAGTCCCATACTTGGAAAATCTGTCCACAATGACAGGAAAAGAGCCACGCCCTTCTGACTTCGGCAATGTAAAAATAAAATCTAAAGAGACACTCTCCCAAGGCCTCTCAGGAATAGTTAAAGGTTCCAGCATACCTACAAGAAGTTTGGCTTCTCCTTTATCTTATTGGCACACCAAGCATGTCTTCATATAAAACTCCACATCTTTTCCATCCTCGGCTAGAAGTATGTATCCTTCACTAAGGTAGGAGTTTTATGTGTACTAGGGTGACCAACCAATAGTGTATCATGGCATTTCCTAAGAATGCTTCCTCTCAAAATTCCCCCACTTAGGCACAAACCTTTGCCTGCCTTTGGTATAGAGTGTGCCATCTTCTATCTAAAATCTCCTTGTTTTTCCATCTTCAACTAGCTTCAACAAGTTCTAAGAAACAGAATCAGTCTTTAATCCCTCCATGATTTTGTCTTCCAATTTCCCTTGAATCTAGGAGTCAGCAACAAGCTCAACTTTTCTACTGAGTACATCAACAACATTATTTTCCTTCCTAGATTTATAAATCAACTTGTAGTTGAACTCAGCTAGAAAATCCTGCCAGCGAGCTTGTTTGGGACACAGTTTTTATCTGAGACTAAAAGAAGGAGATAATTATATTATCGGTCATCACAACGAACTCAGAATTAAGAAATAATGCCATTAGGTTCGTAGATACTACACAAAAGTAGTCATCTCCTTCTCCTGAATGATATACCCCCTCTCGGTGTCATTCAACTTCCAACTTTCATAAGAAATTGGGTGACCTGCCTGCATAAGCAGGCCACCAACATAAGCCAAAGCATTGGTTTGTACTTCATATGGAAGCTTTGGATCGGGTAACCAAAGAACAAGTTCCTCCACCACAACATGCTTCAAATCATCAAAAGCAGCTTGACATTCAGCAGACCAATTCCAAACTTTGTTTTTCTTCAACAGATTGGTTAATGGAACAACCCTCTTCGAATAAGTTTTGGTGAATCTCCTATAATAATTTGTCAGCACGAGAAAAGATCTCAACTCACTGACCTTGGTAGGAGGCTTCAAGTCTTGAATAGATTTCACTTTATCACCCTCCATCATAATCTTCCCATCAACAATGTAATAACCCAAAAATGCAACACGGTTTAAAGCAAATGAACAATTTTCTTTCTTTACATAGAGCCTGTGATCTTTGAGCACGTGAAACACATTCTTCAAATATAGCACATGCTCATGCAAAGTACTAGCGTTGACAACGATATCATCCAAGTACACTACAACAAACTTATCAAGGAAAGGACTGAAACCTGATTCATGAGTGTATAAAAGGTAGCTGGGCGTTTGTTAAGCCAAATGACATCACAAGAAATTGAATGCTCCATACCTTGTAACACACGTCGCCTTCGGCTCATCTTCTTGGGCAATTCAGACCTGCAAATAACAGAGCGTAGATCGAGCTTTGTGAAAAATCCTACGCTTCCCAATTGATTGAAGAGATCAACAATAAGTGGAATTGAACTTGAGAGGAGATCGGTGCAACACATTGCCAGTAAGAAAGAGAGTAGCGATTGAGATTTTCTCTTCATCTCTGTCCACATGAAGATGCCACAAATACCTTTTCATGCTCTATAAAAAAGTATCCAACACCTTAAGATCTTTTCTCCCATCATAGGAAATAGGCTTAGGAGCATCTAGGCTTAAACAGTCATGCCCACGAGTTGCCTAGAAAGGATTGACTTCTTGCATAAAGCCACATCCTCACCCTAGGTCTTTAACTCCTTCAAGACATTCTCCAGAAAGACAGAAAATTCACTCTAGTTGTACCCGGGATTGATATATGAAACTCCCCATCATACCATCCAAAGCCACTTGCACATCATATTTGTACTCTTCCATAGCTGACTCAAAATTCCCAGGAGCCACTACTTCTTCCTCTAACCTACCAGCAATGTACCCAATCATATTCTCCATGTGGACCAGCCGGGACTCCATGGCTACTAGGGCATCCCGACCGCGGGACTGATCCTTCTGTTTCCCTTTCCCTTTCACAACACGAGTTTCTTCACGACCCCGCTCCGCTACACCTCAAACTCGGGCATCTGTTACCACTGAGCTTTCTCCTCAAGAGAATAGCAAAAGAAGATCCAACTTGTCTTGTCGCAATATAGAAATCCAACAACCTATGCTGATACCAGCTTGTCAAGAAATAAGAACTTGAGCGCACAACAAGCGGAAGTCAGCCGAGGTTCTCTTGGACCGTGCGGTATTGAATGTAGTATTTCCCTAGCTCACTTCTTCGGCAAGCGTGTTAAGGGGTTTGATTGCTCAAAGAGGAAAGTAGTGAGGCTAGGAGAGGAAAGGAAAGAGTGAGTACATGAGAGAGTTTCTTTTGAGAATGAAGTTACTTTCTTTTATAAACTCAAGAAGATCCTCTATAGTATGTACCCCTTATCTTTTACAAGTATGGCCAACAACCTTCTAGAGTCACATCTCTACTCCAATAACAAAGCTACAAGGTATGGCTATAAAGTATGTACACCACGTACACCCCACAATACAGTTTGGACCCCACCAAATACATCCCATAATACCAACCAAGTAAACTAAGTAATCAACCACATAATTAGCTAGAACCCCACCCAACATCATGCAGGCTGTGACAGGAAGGAGGGCTGACTTCGGAGCAGGGACTAGTGTAATTGTTTTACTAAGTACATCATAAGATCAAAGTGATCCTTTGAAGTCATACTTATGGTTTCAGCTGTTACTTTGTATGAACTTTTATCTGGTGAATAAATAAATGTGGTCTGTCCACTTTATCCAAAAAAAAAAAAAAACTAGATGAAGAAAATAGAACACCATCATCAGATTATAAAGATGTGCCAAACTGCCCATGATTCTTCCCAACATTCTAAAACAAAAGAAAGAATTCAGTAATCAGCTAAACAGTTTACACACCTTTGCACTTCTATAATATTTTTTTATGATCTCTGATGTTAAGAGTTTATTAATGATAACAAAAAATTTAGATTACTATATAGTGCTACCACTGATGTTATGGGGAGGATAGCATACCACTGATGTTGTGGAGATGATATCACACCACTGATGTTGAGTGGATAATAGCACATCACCTGTAACACCCAGGATTTTTTTTTTCCAATAAATAATCTGATAATTTTTTAATATTTTATGAGGTTAATTAGCCACATGGCGAATTAATTATTTTAAACATCAATGAAAGGGAAAAAATCGGGAATTTATGGACCTAAAGTCCAGCTTCGCAACTATTGGGCCTAAGGAAGGCCATAATAGACCAGGCCATTTGGTCAAAAAACTAGTTGGAGGTGGATGGATAGTATGATCCCAGTAAATTAATTGGGAAATTTATTATGTTCTAAGTAACTTAGATTAATTAAGTGGAGATACCTGACAAAAATTAGAATCTCGGTAAAGCAGATCAGGTCAGGTCAAAGGCGAGTAATTTTGATTCTGGTCTCATGAGTGATAGACCACGTGATGCCACAGCACACTTGTGAACCCGGGAATCTCTTGACCCGGGTTTTCTGGATCTGGGTCTGGGAAAAAGATGAGCCAGATAATTAACTCGTTGCCCATGTGATGGCATAGCAACAAGATAAGATCAATAAAGTTATTTGGTCTTTAGTTGAAGATAATTACGGAGATATTTAAAAGATGAGTTAAATTAATTAAAGGCATAAAATAAGACTATTTAATCGATTAGAATATTATTTAATTAAATTATTAATTTAATAAATATCTTTTATAAAAAAATTTATATAATTATATGATAAGAGCGGAGAGAGAGAAGTTTCTCTCATTTCTCTCTTCCTCTCTCGATCAAATCAGAACACTTCACTCGTGCCCTCACTATAAGAATGAAGATATATAGTGACGATTTTTTTGTGTCTCCCAATCATTTTGCACAAATATAAAGTTTATTGTGACAAAATAATTATGTGGCACAATTGTTGGATTTAATTGTGATGACTTATTTGTATGTCACCGATATATTAATAATTGTGACGATTTAAAGTCTTTCACAAATAAATTATCACAATTAATATATTAATAGTGTTGAAAATTGTATTATTACAATAAAATTGTCACTTATAATGTAGATACCTTTGTAGTTGAAAAATATTGGCATGAACAAAGTATATTTGTGACAAAACATATTTTTGCCACTATTATTTTTATTTATTGTGACAAGAAAGTTGCCTCTCAATCAATCTAATAATCTTTTGTGACAAAAATTTTCATTATGAAATGTAATTGTGACCAATCATATTTTAATCACTATTATTTTCAATTTTTTGTGACGGGAAAGTTGTTCGTCACATAATCCATTGCTTTTTATGACTAACATTGTCATCAATAAAAATCCCACTAGCTCACAGGATTTTTTTTATAGTGGCCAAATAAAAAAGAATTATTTTGGGTGCCAAACAATAGATTTTCTACAAATATTTTTCTAAATTTATAATTTTTTTATACTATAGATACTAATTTGTAAAAAACCAAGACAAACTAAAAATTTTTACGAATATTTTCTGAAAAATATATATTTTTTATACTATATACTAATTTATAAAAAGCTAAGGGGCCAAACTATAAAATTTCACAAATCTATCAAAGAAAAAGTTAGTCTAAATGTAACACTTTTCTCCTTTTCAGGGAACAGGTGTCACACCAGCCAGGTCAGGGAGTGAACCCCGAGCCTAAGGGTGTGTAATCTAAGAATTTACCATAATCAACACTAATATTATGAAATCATAAAGTCAAATACAGTAATAGTACAAGCCATAGAGTCATAAATACAAGTCTGCATAGGAGCTTACAATACTTCTCAAATCAAGAACACTAAACTCAAATACATAATATGGGCAAGACGGTCAGAGCCAACTATGGTAGACAGGACCCGATCCTCCAATCTAGGCAAGGTCATGTACCTGTCTACTACCTACAAAATGTCACACAACAATAGGGTGAGCTACAGGAGCTCAGTGAGGTACGAAAACTACTGTTAGGTATAAACATACCTGTATGTCTTCGATATAGATATTAAAAGTAAAATAAAGTAAAGATATGAACTGATCGATAATAAAGCATGAAGATAAAATGTTGATCATAGACATGAGAGTCGATGCATTATCTTCAATCGATTTACATGAATCATGCTAATATCAACAGAAACCCAAAGATATGCACATATGTGTTTCTTTAATCAGTTATCATCAGTACCGGAAATGATTTCCATAATTGTTCTGGCTGACCAATCAAAGCCAGTAGCCAACACGATTGGACCAATCAACAACCGGAAGGTTGATAAAATGTGAAATCAAATCATAATCATCAATCATATTAATGCCAGCAACACCCCTACTTCCATACTGTGGAACCAGAGTAAAAACGAGCGGACCAATCAACACCCGATAGCTCTTCGGTCGGACCAATCAACAACCATTGAGCTATAGTATGACGTATACTAAGCACCCGATGGGTACGGAAAGGGGGTTTTATTTCTTGAAATCAGAAGGGTTTGAAAACAGATAGTTTGGACTAAAAATAGAGTTATGAAAACAACCCCTTCCCTACCTAGTATCATACTCTCTGGCTCTATCGTAGAGCCACCTCTGGTGTAGGCAAGTATGTGGGTACAGTGCAGTGCACTTATATTTCTATCAATCTTTCATTTCTATTTCTACGTTCGCATTGCAGGTCCATTCATCAATCCAAAAGGCATTACCAAAAATTCAAAATGCTCGTATCGGCTCCGAAAAGCTGTCTTTGGCACATCTTCCTCCTTCACTAGCAGTTGATGATACTGCGACTTCAAGTCGATCTTTGAGAAGACGCAAGCTCCTCGTAGTTGGTCGAACAGATCATCGATGCGGGGTAGAGGGTATTGATTTCTGATGGTGACCTTGTTCAGCTGTCGGTAGTCAACCCACATCCTTAGGGAGCCGTCTTTCTTCTTCATGAACAATATGGGCTCACCCCAGCGGGAGACACTTGGTCTAATGAACCCCTTCTCCTGTGGTTCATCCAATTGAGTCTTCAGCTCTTGCAGTTCCACTAGGGCCATCCTGTAGGGCACCTTAGAGATTGGAGTTGTTCTTGGGTATAATTCAATAGAAAACTCCACGCCTCTATGCTGGGGTAGCCCAGGTAGCTCTTCAGGAAATGCATCCGGGTATTCATAGACTACCGGTATTTCCTGTACATCTTTCTTGGGGCTTCATCTTCCACCAGATTCGCCAAGCAGGCTTCCTCTGTCTGAGCTCGCCTCCCGTAAAAGTAAATCTCTTCCTCTCCAGGTTGTCGGAAGCATACCATCTTCAAGTGACAATCGACGGTAACGTGGTGGGTAGACAACCAATCCATGCCTAAGATAGCATCAAAGTCTATGATCCTCATAGGGATCAGATCAACAAACAACTGATGACCTTCAACCCTTAGATCCCATCCTTCATACACTATTTTTATAATCATCGAACTCCCTATAGGGGAGGATACAATCATAGATTCAGCTAATTGTGTAGCATATATGTGAGCAGGCAGAGTAAAAGCAATAGCTA
Source organism: Dioscorea zingiberensis (assembly GCA_026586065.1). Classification (NCBI taxonomy): domain Eukaryota; kingdom Viridiplantae; phylum Streptophyta; class Magnoliopsida; order Dioscoreales; family Dioscoreaceae; genus Dioscorea; species Dioscorea zingiberensis. Next base: position 26,867,512 of record CM048818.1, read on the forward strand.
TGTATGAGTGTGTGGAGTCGGGATCAATTAACAAACATGCATTTATGCTAAAGATTTGCATCATACCTGAGATGACATTAGGCGTGTTCACAGCCTCCTGTTGTGTCATGGCAAAGGCCTGAGCCATCATCTGAGGCTGAGCTCCGCGGCCTCCATGGCCCCCTCGAGATCCCACTCTAGAAGATCCTCCTCGGTGGCCTTCTGTACTGCCTATAACAATTGCTCCCTGGCTCGGTGGTGTGTACTGGCCGACAGGAGCACTGACCTGTGGAGCAGTCCCACTCTCTTACGTAGTCGTAGTCGCAAAACGGCAAACGCCAAAGTGATGCTTCTGACAGAACTGACACTTGGGCTTCCACTGTGAGGAACCTTGCCCCTGTCTTCTTGAGGACGAGCCCCCACTGCTACTACTATTACTTTTCTTGCTTGGTCTAGTGTTGCCTCCCATCTCGAAATTTGGCATGTTCCTCTTCTTGGACCTTTTCCAGACATTGTTTCTATCGATCAAGGCTTAACTCATCCCTAAGCGCAGCCTCCACCATCTTTATAAAATAAGAGAGCCCCGACACAGTGATGATGTTCCTGATCTCGTCTCGAAGCCCTTGCACAAATCTCTGGCACTTCTCATGTTCTTCATTCATGTAGGAGGGTGCATACATCCCCAAGTCCGTGAACTTGGCCTCATAATCGGCCACTGAAAGATTTCCTTGGACTAGGCGCAAGAACTCTTGGTGCTTCGCATCTCTGTAAATCTGGGACATGAACTTCCGGTCAAATGCCTCTTGAAACTCATGCCATGTGAAGGTCGTTTGATCTGTATGGCGTCTCCGGAGTGTCAACCATCATTGCAGAGCTCCCTGTCCCAGCAGCAAGGTGACAGTAGTTACCTTCTCCTCCTCCGGCACATCAAGGAGTGGAAAACAAGCTCCAGGTTGGTGATCCAGTTCTCTGCCTCCGCTAGATCAGTAGTGCCCATGAACTACGTGACTCCCATCTGTCGAGCCCTGAAGACGAAGTTATGCTCTTTGGGCCTCGGCTGCCAGTAGTTTGGGAAGGCCGCAAATGATTGTGTCATTTGATCAAAGAAGTACTACATCCCTGGGCTATACCCCGGCCTTGGCTGCACTCTTGTGTTGTATTCTGGTCCAGGTTGTTCTCCCGGATAGTATACCAGTCCATATTGTATCCCCGGGTTATATCCCGGTCCATACTGCATCCCCGGGTTATATCCTGGTCCAAACTGCATCCCTGGGTTGTATCCCGGTCCAAATTGCATCCTTGGGTTGTATCCCGGTCCATGTTGTGAGTGAGAAGCCGCAGCATGTGCTTCCCCTTGCTCTAGAACCTCCACATTGGGTTCCTCCACGAGATCCTCACGTGGGACCCGAGGTGGTCTACCGCGTCTTTTTGGTGCCATTCTGAAAAGGAAGAGATATGTCAGTATCAATCTCAATACTTCAAGCAAATATTAGCTTTTACTCTACTGACACATACTCCTACCCTAAGGCTCTGACCATAACTAGGTTATCTAGGATTAACCAACTCTCATACAACTAAATGTAACACCCTTCTCCTTTTCAGGGGACAGGTGTCACTCCAGCCAAGTCAGGGAGTGAACCACAAGCCTAAGGTTGTGTAATCTAAGAATTTACCATAATCAACATTAATATTATGAAATCATAAAGTCAAATACAGTAACAATACAAGCCATAGAGTCATTATAAATACAAGTCTGCATCGGAGTTTACAATACTGCTCAAATCAAGAACACTAAACTCAAATACATAATATGGGCCAGACGGTCAAAGCCAACTATGGTAGACAGGAACCTATCCTCCAATCTAGGCACGGTCATGTACCTGTCTACTACCTGCAAAATGTCACACAACAATAGGGTGAGATACATGAGCTCAGTGAGGTACGAAAACTACTGTTAGGTATAAACATACCTGTATGTCTTCGACAATAGATATTAAAAGTAAAATAAAGTAAAGATATGAACTGATCGATAATAAAGCATGAAGATAAAATGTTAATCATAGACATGAGAATCGATGCATTATCTTCAATTGATTTACATGAATCATGCTAATATCAACAGAAACCCAAAGATATGCACATATGTGTTTCTTTAATCATTTATCGTCAGTACCGGAAATGATTTCTATAATTGTCCTGGATGACCAATCAAAGCCAGTAGCCAACACGATTGGACCAATCAACAACCGGAAGGTTGACAAAATGTGAAATCAAATCATAATCATTAATCATATTAATGTCAGCTACACCCCTACTTCAATACTACGAAACCAGAGTGGAAACAAGCGGACAAATCAACACCCGATAGCTCTCCGGTTGGACCAATCAACAACCATTGAGCCATAGTATATATACGTATACTAAGCACCAGATGAGTATGGAAAGGGGGTTTTATTTCTTGAAATCAGAAGGGTTTTAAAATAGATAGTTTGGACTAAAAACAGAGTTATGAAAACAACCCCTTCCCTACCTGGTATCATACTCCATGACCTTATCATAGAGCCACCTCTGGTGCAGGCAAGTATGTGGGTACGGTGCAGTGCACTTATATTTCTATCAATCTTTCATTTCTATTTCTGTAATATTTATGTGCTTTCCACATGCTTTTCAAAAACAAGTTTCAAATCCCAAACACTATCAATAAATATGTACGGTAAAAATACAGGAGAAATATGGTAAATTTCCAGTTGTGTTCCCTCACCTAAGTTTGAGTAGTTCCTAAGGCTAGCTAGGTCCTTCAGCAGCAACGGCCTTGCCTCTGCATTTACCTTGTCCTTAAAATAAAAAATACAGACTTTCAGAAATACAAAAACTGTATTCTTATCTCATACTCTACTTAGACTCGTTAGAATACGATAATTCCATCAAGTTAGTTTAAAGTACGATTTCTCTTAACATGAACTTCGAATTTCTAAAGAATTAAAATATGAAATTGGCCAATTAAGGGACTTAGCTTTTCTTCAACTTAATCTCAATTTAAAAGTTCTAACATACTCCTTAAGAGTGATTGAGTGTTAAGCAAGATCATGGAGATTTAATCAACTATAATTTACTTAAGATTTTCTATGAAAATTCGGCAGCATCTCCTCTATTTGGAGGGCTACGGAATTATACAAACACACCAAGTATAGTACTTAATTAATACCATGATATACATGCTACTTTATCAACAACATCCCATCAAATTAACATCATCTTAAAAACCTTTCCCAGCCTTTATCCATTCATTTTAACATTCATAGCATTATCCCCTAAGCTCATCCAATTAATCTCATCAATTCCTTCCAAATCCACATCATTTACTTAACCCTTTGTACCTTGGTTCTCCAAGTGCTAGCTACTCGCCGAAGAAGGGAAATTGGAAGGAAACACTCTTCGGAGGGGCTAGCCGGACAGAGGGACGGCTATGTGGCAGATCTGGCCAGATCTGGGCCCGCGCGCGTGGAGAAGGGACAGACGCGCTGCAGGGGGCGGCGTTGACGCGCTGCAGGGCATCACCGCGGCTGACGAAAGACGGGCGAAGCTGGTGTTGCTCCGGCCCGGGGGTGTGGCGTGGCTGGAGGTGGAAGCTAGGACCCCGCCTGTGTTGGGGCGGAGCTAGCCGTGCGCATGAGCGGAGGAGCAACACGAGGTTGTCGGTCGGGTACTGTGGCTCACCGGGCAAAGGAGAGATGGAGAACACAGGTGGTGGTCTTGGTCGTGGGAGAGGGGAGTTGAAAAGAGGAAAGGGCAAGTGATAAAGAGAGGGAGATGGGGCTTTTATTCTTTCTCTCATGCCCTAAGTCATCATCCTTTATGAAATATTAAAATATATTACCAACTAACTTAACCTCCGTATGCAATCACATGTCGCCCCAATAATTCATCCGACAAGATCCATGAAATGTGGATCTTGATTTTATTTTCGGCACTGTGACGACTAAGTTTGACCTTTCTTTAATTATTGCTTCAATATTTAAAGTTGTCTAGTCACGGGTGCATTGTAACTCCACAGGTCGCATTTATGAGCCCAACATAGATCTATAATTTTCGGCTTTTGACTCAGCCAGATCTACTTTATCGGGACTCCAATTTTTGTCACATATCTCCAAACTAAATGATCGAAATTAATTAACACTTAATAATTCTTCCAATTAATTAATCGGGATTAATCTCTTCAATCCACCTCCAACTATTTCATGTCAAATTGGCCTGGCCCAATGCCGCCTTCTCTGGCCAAAATTGTTGCGAGACTGGATTTTAACTTCATAAATTCCCGATTTCCTCTTAATTGGGTTTCAAAGTAATTAATTCATTTTCTTTGTTAATTAATCCCGCGAAATTTTCAAAAATTTTCTAATTATTTATTTAAAAATTTCGAGGCGTTACACTAATTTTAATTTTTAGAAATCCAAAAAAAAATTAAAAAATTATGGTAGTATTTTGAAATTTTCTCAGAATTTTAGAATTTTTTTATTTTAAAAACTATCTATATTACTAAACGAGGGTATTTTTAATTTAAAAAGTATTCATATATCTAAATATTTATGGGAGTATTGGACATAATTTTAATTTTTTAAAAAATTTAAATAAATATTCGATTGGTATTTTGAAATTTTATCACTATTTTGGATTTTTAAATTTTAAAAAGTCTATCTACATTACTAAGAGAAAAAATTTTAAATTTTAAAATGTATCTATCTATCTATATATTTATAAGTGTCTATCTGTTAGCTATAAATTTAATTTTGAATTCAAAAAAACTAGAGTGGGATTTTGAAATTTTTTCCTTGGATGTTTTTATTTTAAAAGGTCTATCTATATTACTAAGCGAAGTATTTTTAATTTTTAAAACTATATAAGTATATCGATTATAGATAATTTTAACTTTAAAAATTTTAAAAATTAAATTGAGATTTTGAAATTTTCTCAAAATGTTAAATTTTTTAATTTTACAAAGTATAATAACTTCATGTTTATTTCAAGGGCTGAAATACCAAACCGCCAAACCACCAAAACCGCTCAAAACCAATCCACCGAAACCGTTGGTTATTCAAACCGTTGAAACCGAAAATAAATTGGTTTTGTTTGGTTTGAAATGGATTAATATTCGGTTCGATTCCGTTTGAAATTTTAAAAATGCGGTTTGAACCGAACCAGATAGCATATTCCTACTTTTAATGTGATTGAACCAAAATATGTCATCCGACTTGGGTTAATCTTGTAGGGATTGGTATGAGATGAAAGGAGATAATCATAATTTGATTATGATTTGATATTTGAATTTGAATTTGGTCAAGATTCATCTCATAGGGATAATTATAAAAAGTTTATGATTTATCTCACACTCTTATCTATATAAGGAGAGATATGATGAGAGAATAGATATGTCATTATGATTTATTTTTCAAACCGTGGTTCAAACCGAACCGAACCGCAAACAGAACCAGTTTGGTTTGGTTTCATTTTTCAAACTTTTCGATCAGGTTTGGTTTGATTTTTTTCAAACTAGAAAATACCGGTTTGGTTTGAAAATTCATCCAGACCGACCCAAACCTAACTGATTTCACCCCTATTTGTTTCTATTCCATTACCCACACCTTTGCCTCCGCCCTTACGTCTATGAAGATCGGAGAAAGAAATACCATGGGGTTTGTTTCAACCCAGGTAAATTTGAAAACTTTCTTCACCTCTTCCAAACTAGGGTTACGGTTTTCACTTTTTCTCTTTCTCAATTTATCTATACGTTTTTTTATAGATCATCTAGAAGAAGAATCGCCATGAGATTTGCAAGTAATTCTTCCAAGGTATCATGCTTCTACTCCTCTTTTCCTTTGTTTTCCGTTCAATTGGAGGTAGGGTTTGGTTCTGAGATTGGTTTCTCTGGTGTGGTGTTATAAAGGGGGTACTAAATGCAAAAAAGAACTACAACCTTGCGAAGCACCCATTGATCGACATGCGTAACCAGCAGGTCATAAAGCTGATGTAGAGCTTCAAGTCGAAGGAGTATGTTCGGGAGATGTTTGCATGGATGCATTACTACTGGTACCTCATCAATTACGACATCGAGTTTCTCCGCACTTTCCTCCATCTCCCATCCAATATCGTTTATGTTGAATGTTTGGAAACAATTTCTGTAAATCATTTTTGGCTGGATTTTTGTATTTGAGAACAATTGTATAATTTCTTTAAATATAATTTTGTTTTAATTACTTTTGAATTATCAATAAATTTTGTATTATTTTTATATTTAAAATGGATGGAATTCAATGGTAAATATTTGGATTATTGTAAAAAAAACAGATAAATATTTATAAATAAAATAAAATAATAAAAAACCACCACTAAATGACTTAAAAAACGCCAAAAAATTTGCATTTCCTTGTAGTGCATATATGCTATTGTCACGATTTTTCGGTCACAATTTAGAATTTTTTGAGACAAAAAAAATGACAAAATTGGTTGGAGCTATTGTGCTACACCAATTCCGTTGGACACCATTGTTTTGAACATTAGTGATGATATAACTTTCACTAATGAAAATAATATTAGTGACAAATTTTATCATCAAATTTCTCAATAATTTTAGTGTCAATACGGTCGTCACAACAATATACGCTATTGTCACGATTTTTTCGGACACAATTTAGACTTTTTTTGAGAGAATTAAATTGTCACAATTGGTTGGAGTTATTGTGTCAACACCAATTTCATCACCAATATTTCACTTTTTAGTATCAACATATTTGTCACAAAAGTGTTGAATAATTGTGCCAATTTTTAAATGTGGTCACTAATGAAACAGTAACGAGGTTATTTGTGACGGCAAGTGACAAAATAGAAAAATTGTCACTATAAGTAGTAGTGACTATTTATTAGACTTTTAGGCATGAATTTTGCCTCCACAAAAGATGCAATTTCTTGTAGTGCCTACTTGTGCCCACGCCCTACTTGCTCCGATCTCCAGTCCCTGTGTCGAGCCAGCAGATGTCACACGCCGGCGAGTAGCCGCCATCCCTTCGGCCCGCGAGCACGGCCGGTGGTCCGCCCTGAGCCGTGCACCAGCGTCCCTGCACGAGCAGCCTCCGGCTGTCAGCCACGCCGCTGAGCCACGGACGTGCCTCGCCGCTGCCTAGCCACACGTCGCCATCACCCGCCGGCACCTCCCCGCGACCTACTCCGCTGCGGCTTACCAAGCTCTGCCTCAGACCGCCTTTGCTCTACCCCCTCGCCACGGTCGTTCGCCCCTTTGCTCCGCCTCGTCTCCCTCACGCCGGCAGCCCTCCGGAGCTCCACCTCCGTTTGATTCACTCCCTCTAGCTTGCCAACCTGACACCTGCCCCGGCAGCCCTGCCTTGCATCTGCGCCACCCCCTTCTCTTGCAGCGCCGCCACGACGCGTCACCGCTGCACTCTTTGTTCGTCTACGCCCAACTCCGACCTGCAGTCCCATCTTTGTCCGGTAAGCCTATCATGGGCCGATCCAAGGATAGATATTAGTAGGGTTGAAGATACGGAGGGGTTAGTAAAGGAATAAATTAATTTGAGTGATATTGTAGGTGCTCGGGAAGGATCGAAGATGAACGAGCTTGAATGGACCTTCAAGACTGAATTAAGGTGGCACGAAAACTTGATAAACTTCATGGAGTGTTATATGAATGAGTTAGAGGCTAAAGAATGCATGTTGTATAATTGAGATAGATTAAATTGTGTGTATGGTTGTATAATTTCGGGGCCCTCCAAATAGGGGAGGTGCTGCCGAATTTTTGTAGGAAATTTTAGTATTAAAGCCTGATTAATCTCCCATGATCATGCTTTGCAATTAATCACTTTTAAATAGCATGTTATGAGCTTTAAAATTGAGCTTAGGATGATTAGAGCTAAATCCTTTAATTGAACAATTTTGTAGTTCCACGTTTTAGAAATACGAATTTCATGTTAAGAGAAATCATACTCTATTTAACTTGAGGAAATCATCGTACTCTAATGAGTCTAATTAGAGTATAAGATAAGAATACGGTTTCCGTATTCCTAAACTTTCATATTTTTATTTCTAGGAAAAGAAAAATGCAAAGGCAAGGCCGCTGCTGCCGAAGAACCAAATCAATCCTAGAGAACTACTAGACTCTGAGGGAACGAACTGGAAATTTTGTAATTTGACGGTATTTGTTATGAAGTGCTTACTCTTAATTTGAAACGTATGATTTAGAGTTTTAATGAGATTTTTCCTAAGTTTTATCATGGAAATGAATTTAAGAAAAGATCATGCAAACATTTCCATTAAAGAAATATAAAATAGAAAAAAGGGTAATTGAAAGTATTAATACGCTACACCATATTTTCATATTTATCTGCGCCAGTGGTGGCTCCCTGATAGAGCCAGAAAGTACGATACTAGGTAAGGAAGGGGTGATTTGTAAAACCCTGCTTTTTCTTAAATCTGAACTTCCTGTTTTCAAAACCTCCCGTTTTTAATAAATAAAACCCCCTTTCTGTACTCATAGAGCGCCTGGTGTGCGTATATACTATCCTTGGGATAGTGACCTCGCGGGAGCCATAGTTGGATCGCGAGGACAGAGATGGTACCCATATGAGAGCCCATAGAGGATTGTGAGGGTTCATTCTGATTTAAACACTGGTTCCGCAATTATTGAAGTAGGGGTGTAGGCGTAATCAATACTATATTAAGATTATGATATGATTCTGTATTTCCCACCTCACGGGAGCCAGTGTTGGATCGTGGTGGCTATCTGTGTCGATATTTATCCACTGAGGGAAATTATTGAGTCATTGAGATTATGATATGATCCTGTATTACCCACCTCACAGGAGCCAGAGTTGGATCGTGGTGGCTATCGCTGTCGATATCTATCCACTGAGTGTAATTACAGTAGTATCATATACGGTACTGTTGATGAAATGATTAAGATGATATGCATGTTATTTTACTTAAGATTTTTTTTATGAAATTTGGCATGATTAATTCAAATTGAAGATAATTCATTGATTAGCATGATATTTTGAAATGAATCATTATCTTCAGCTTTTATGCACCTTAATTACTTTAAGAATTTATTTCAAAGATGTTTTCATATTTTATATACAGGTATGGTATTACCTGACTGTTCTGTTCATTCCTCACTGGGCTCGAGTAGCTCATTCCCCTTTTATATGTGTTTTGCAGGCGATAGACACGTACTCGATCATATCTAGAGTCAAGGAGAGGTCCTGTCACCATTAGTTGGTGACCATCGGGTCCTCTATGTTATATTTCAATTTTAGTGTGTATGATTTGAGGAGAATTATAAACTCCTAAGCAGACTCGTGTTGTATAACTTTAAGATTTGTATTGTTGTTGGATTCGACTTTATGTTGTTCATAATATTAGTGTTTGATTATGATTAGTTTCATCCAGAAAAGAAGTAAGTAAAACACCATCAACCTTTATACAGCCTTAGGTTAGGGTTCACTCCCTGACCTGACTGGTGTGACACCTGTCCCCTGAAAAGGAGAAGGGTGTTACACGACCGAAGTTGTGGGGATGATAGTATAGCGCTGATGCTGCGGGGATGATATATATAGGACGTTCTATGGTGATAAGATTTGGTACATACATACTTGACAACACATATGATATAATGTTGGTATAGCTATATATGAGTGATGTAATGCCATATTTTTACGAGTATTTTATATTGTGGTTTCCATATAAATGGCATATTATCCGGAATTAAGAAACATGCGATAACTGGCGTATGTATCCAGATTCATGATGAGATATGACTAGCATACATTGTTGAATTATGCATACAAAACCAGCATGATTTTATTTATATATGTACAATATTTTGAGATGTTATTTTCAGTATGCTAACCCCTATGGTGACGATGTTCACTCACTGATGAGCGCGTGTCAGCTCATCACTCCCCCTCTATAGATTGCATGTATATCCTCAACTAGCATAGCTAGATCTCAAGGAGAGGTTGACATTAGATTATATACTTGACTGAGACTGTAGAAGGCTCTGAGCAATGTTATAGAAGAACTTATGAGCTAGAAGTATGTGAACACATGTAAGTTATTTTGATATTTGTGTGTATGTATATATTTTTGCACTAGTGTAGATGATAAGGATATGATCTCCTTTATGTATATGTATATTTACACGTCTTTTTGAGATTGTGTTATGGATATTAAGGATGTATGTCAATATATCTACTTGAGAGAGACAGCTTCAGTTTGCTAGTGTGACAGGTCTGTCTCGCTATGAGGTCAGCCGATGAGGGCTGTGGGGGATGGGGTATCACACTACATGAGTTATAAACTTGAGTATAGTTTCCATGTTGCCGTTAGATAATTGTGGAAATGTGATGCAGGAGGCTCGAGTCAAATGTTGCCGGGTTGGCGAGTCAACGTAAAGACGGATGTTATCGAGTCAATTGCAAGATTGTTGATTTTGGGTATGGTTCGATATTTTGGCCATAACTTTGGCTACAATTATCAGAATCGCGCGTTCGACCTCACTTTGGAAAGCTCTTTGCAGTGTTCACGACATGGGGACGTCATATTTGAGAGAATTTTAGTTATTTTTTAATATTTTTAGAAATATTTTATCCGCCGAATTATGGTTTTCGGTCTTTTTTTATATATTTTTGGTAATATTTCATATGCCAAATTAGGATAGGATTTGAATCTGATTTGATCTCGGAATTTTAGGAGTTATCTGATTTGTTTAGAGTTTTAAATTTAGATAAGTTTAGTTTTAAATAATAATTTGTCAATTTTAGCAAATTTAGATAAGATGATAGGGTTTCTAGATTAGTCTTTAAAAGCTATTTAACCCGTCTTGTGGGTTGATTTTTTATTATTGAGTTTTGAATAAAAATATTTTCCTGAATTTCAGAGTATTTTCTATGGTTCTTTTGATTCTTCGTTTGTTCTTCCTTGCGGCCCCTTGGATCCGACTAGCCCGCGAGATAATTGAATCGCTATACTGCACGACGTTAAAATGCTTAAGAACATAACTCATATAGGATTCTTTATCTTGTTGACTGTGTGAGTAAGCAAGTTAAGTTTAATCATGAATGAAGATAGTAAACAGTTAGGTTTACATGAGGGTTAGAGCTATTGGCGAATATGCATAGATAGTTGTAAGCTGGGTATACTATTGAGGGTGCATGATTTTATGAAGAGTAGGATGGGTGGCAATTTGTATTTAAGACCCTGGGATGATGAGTTATTAATCAATTACAATCTAGTAATATTAATTAATTGATAGGAAGAGAAGTAAGTTATTTATAGGTGTATAAAACCTTCTCCCTTGTTTAGGGATTAATTTATGTTGATTAGGACTAAGTTATAATATTTGATGATAAACAAAGTTAAGTATAAACACCTTCTAGTTTAGCAAATTAGAAATTTTAAAGAGGGGAAGAACCTCTAAATAAATACAACGGTGTTAAATATATTCTTTATATTTGTATAGGGCGAGGGAAACAAATAGAGGATCCAGTCAGGTTTAAATTTGCAAAGGACCTCAGGTGAGTGGACATCACTAAACATATCACACACGTGATCGGGTTTTATTGCAAGTTTTATTTATATATTTTACATGAGTTTTATATTGAAGATTGTACAATGCTACCGGTTTGATATTACGATTATATTGATAGCGGTTATATTATTCTGTTCTTGCATTATGAATGAATAGACATGCGAAAAGAGAAATAAAGAACAAGAACATGATAACAGAATAGTCTAGAAATATCAACAAACTTGCGTCTTATGTAGATATACCTGTTTCTACCAGATTGGCTCAGTGATAGAGTTAGATGGAGGTCATCGAACTGCATACGATACTGAGTTAGGGAAGAGATTTTTAAACTATGATCTTATTCCCTAACGTTTTGTTTTTAAAAGTTCTGTTTATTAAAATGAAAACCCCTTCTCATACCAGTGGGGTGCTCGGTATAGTATATGCTATTTTTTTTCTACGGTTGTTGAGGGAGCTCCAACCAGAAGGCAGTGGTGTGGATGGAGCTCCATCCAACATAAACCTGGTATCATTCATGAATATTGAGATAGGGATACATGTGAGTTCGGTATAAGGTTATTATTATGTTTATGATATGCTACTATACTATATCCGCCTTACGGTTGTTAAGGGAGCTTTGACCGAGAGGGTTAGGGTATTGAGGGAGCTCCACCCAAGATAAATAGGGTATCATTCATTGTATTTATGATATTTTAGGGTGTTGAGGGAGCTCCGCCCAGGATACGTTTGATATCATTCATTGTACTTCCGTTATGACATTGTATATGTCTGCTATTGGATTTATTCGGATTTGGTTTTTCTATGACGCTTGGCATGTTAAATAGATTAAAGATAATGCATTGACTAGCACTTCTTCGAGTTATTATACTTGTACATATTATTTTGATATCAGTCGGTCTTTCGATACACCATGCAATGATGTTAATACTCCCTGAGCTCGAGTACCTCATATCGCTTTTTCTATGTGTTTCCCTGCGGGTGTTAGACAGGGAGTCAGCTATTATTTACTACATGAGAGTAAGAGTTGAGTATCATAGATAGCTCTGACACATCAATTATTGAAAGTTTACTTATGTTGTTCAATCAATGAGATATCAGGAATCATGTGTATAAATGTTAAATTTTTAATTCCAAATTTGTTCTCCTAGATAATATTAAATAGTTTGCTATTTTTTTATTAGAATAATTGTCGTATCAGGTTGTCAGATTACACAGCCTTCGGGTTAGGTACACTCTTGGCCTTGCTGGTGCCTCATCTGCTTTGGATGGAATGCGGGTGTGACATATATATTTTTTTATCTATTAGATTTTTGTTTAAAAAAAACACAATATAAATAAATCAGTTTACTAGCAAGCAACTTCAATTAATCCAAGTAGAGAACACACAAATCATTTTTCATTCACAAATCACCATACTAAAATATTATGAGATATCCATTAAAGCAAAAAGGATTAACCCCAATTTTGGTCCATGTACTTTGACCAAATGTTCATTTCTTTCGTTGTACTTTAAAAATCTTCGATATGGTCAATGTACTTAGGGGTTTTTGTTCGAATATGTACATAGTGTTGTTCTAACGTGGAGGCTTACGTAGCAAGGTTAGGATGATGTGGCATGCTAACATGGCATGACAAAATAGATTTTCAATAAACTAATTTGCTTTTTAAATGATGACATGGCATACTAATGTGGCATGCCACCTGGAAAGGTTAGTTATCACCTCGAGAGAGTGATGAAAGCATTTTAGGAACCCTTGGTCCATAACCTAGCAATCTTCAATATAGGAATCAATATCTATACCCACTCACAAGAAACTGGAGGGGATTTTTTGCCCAACTATCTCTTCTTAATGATTGATTGCCCTTCACTATTTCATCCCGTTTCTACGAGTGTTAATTTCTAGGTTTTATTTAGTCTAGCACTTAGGTTATGTTGATGCCAAAAACTAGTCCGCCTCACGCTTTGGTTGCTATTGCCTCGTGATCTGGTCTCAGCCTTCGACAAACGGTTGAAATTTGTAATTGATGTGGACGCTTACTTCAAGCTTTGAACATTGGATGCTTTGGAATGCCAGGTATTCTGGAGGAATATGTGGAGGCGATCGGATCGATGAGGATGATCGGAATTGTCACCTTTTGGTTTCTGGATACTTGGACGAATCTGTAAAAAGGAGAGGGAAGTGATCGGGGTTGGACCTTTCTGCCCGGATTTAACTCCGATGATTAAGTCAGAAATCTTGTGAGAAAGAAGAGGGCTTGGTAAACTTCTAGACTTCTTGGACACAGGTTAGTTGATTGTTCAAGTCCTCTTTTCTTACTATAGGTGTTCTTCTTTTATAGAAAATTTGAAGGCGATTTAGGAAAATATCTGGAAAGGCGGTTGTGGAAATATCTTGTGAGGCGGTGAGAAAATATCTGCCTATTATGTAGGTAAGTAGAAAATATCTGCCCACTGTAGAGGCAAGTGGATAATATCTTCTTACTGTAGAGGCGTTAGATATTTTCTTCCTTAGGAAATTAGGTGGCCATGAGCACCTCATGAGACAGGTTTTCGGATAAGAAGGTTTTGGATTTGCTATAATTGTGATCGGATTTGTTTGTAGAGTTAAAAATAGTTGAAAGATAGCAAACGCCTCATTCTCAATTACCGATCGGAATTTCGCTAGAAAGGCCGTAACAGAAGATTTAATATTCGGTGGTATTGCCGCGTGGCCAGAGGGATTTGCCCCGTGGGTAACACGTGGCCATTTGGTTGACACGTGTTTTACCAAATATTTCCGTAACATTAGTCCCCCCAAGGTGTACTTGTTCGAAAAATCTGAGTGAGGAGTGAGCTAGGCGTACTTTTCGCTTGGTTCGAGAACAAGTATTTTCCTTAGTTGGCAAGTCTATATGGGTGCAGATATCTGTCTCTAAGATGGTAAGGCGCACGTGCTTTTAATAGGCGACTGACACTTGTTTCTTTTAGCCAATTTTTGTTTTGTCTTTTCGTTGTTTCTAATCGAGGTGTGAATACATTGAATCTTTCTTCGGAGTTTTCGCCTATAGTGTCAATAGGTTTTTCTATTTAAGGAGCTTGTATGGATAGTATTCTTTATTCATTCTGTTCTTATCTTTGTACAGTGGCTCTTCCTCAGCATTTATCTTTTTTCAAGTTTTTCACTTTCACTCTTTCTACTCATCCTTTGCGAATTCCAGTTTCTTTTTATGAACACCTAGAGGGATTGAGGGCTGGAGTTGTTCACTTGGTGATTCTGAACGGCTGCTTATGGCAGTCTCTTCTGGTTATTGATGAGGATACAGGTGAGGTCTATTTTGAGGATGGGTGGGAGATCTTTCACGTTGATCACGCTGTTGAGGCGGGAGATCTTCTAATCATTACCTATGCCCACACGTTTCGAATTTGAAATATTCGGAAGTGACTCCTGCCGCAAAGAAGTGGACCCTAATCTTGGCCCACGCGCTTTGCCGGGGTTTCCTAGTGATGATGAGGATAGCGATGGTTGTGGAAGTCCGCGCCTCTCTTCCGAATTTTATCCGAGCGAGTCATCGGATGGCTTCTGTTGACTAGGAAAATTTCGATGGATGATAGTGTTTGTTATGGCTCGGGTTTAACGTAACAGTCTTTGTCATGAATAATGTGAATAAATAAAGTTCGTCGTTTTGTTTATAAACTCTTTGATTTCTTCAAGAAATGATCGCTAGTGATCCTATGTTGGGATGTGTGTTTTGTCTTTTATGGTATTAACTCTATTTTTTTATATTGTACAGCGCCTATTATTCTCTAGGGAGACACGTGTTTCTCACACTGTTTCGTATTTAAAGGGAGAAGGTGGCGCGACGTGTGCGGCGTAAGCTTTGTCAACATCGTGATGGGCGCGTTTACCCATGTGTGTCAGGCGGCGTTTGGTATGCTGACGTTTAGGATAGAATTTTGAATCGTTTAAGGAGAAATAATGATGGTCATCTGAACGGTCCGGATTTGGGGACTTTTGGTTCAACGGTCCGATCGGGATGTAGTTTTGGGATCTAACGGCCAGGAATTCATCTCCCTTTCACATAACAAGGCGGAGAAGGTTTATTTCAAAATTTGAAATAATGTCTTCTTCAAACTCTCTTCTTCTCCAGCGAGCTTTGTTCTTAAATTTTCTATGTTTTTTCACCTCTTTTTCTTCTAAGGTAATGACTAGTGATTCTAGTGCATCTTCTTCCTCTAGTTCTTCTCATGAATCTACTACTTCCCAACCACCTTCGATCCCTTCTCCATCTGAACCCATAGTTTCTGTTGCGATTTCGGGCGGGTCTGGGGATGTTCTGATTCAGGGTTTGAGGATTCATCCCGCTTCTAAAGCGATGGGTAGAGGGTCTGACACCTTCATAAGCCTCTTTGAGCATAAGGATGTTGATAGTTTGGTAGATAAGTATGAAATAGATTGTTCTTTGTTTGAGGTTAGGGCTCCATGTTCTGGGGAGAGGGCAAGTCTTCCTAGGGAGGGGGAGATAGCCATCTACCAAGATGCGCTGTTGGGTAGTCTTAGGATTCCTTTTTCTAATTTTGCCAAGGCTATTTTAGAAGAATATCTTTTGTGTCATTCGCAATTAACTCTGAATTCTTGGAGATTGCTCAACGGCTTTGTTATTGTGTTTAATATTTATGGGGTAAATCCGACTGTTCGTTGGTTCCGTATGTTATTTAGTCTACACCTAGAGCCTAATACCGACTGTTATTACTTTTCTGCTCGTTCCGGGAGGAAGTTTCTAGGTAAAGTCCCTACTTCCATTAAACGATGGAAGAGTAAGTTCTTCTTTGTCAAAAGTAAATCCGAGTGGGATGTCCGAACCAAGTGGGAGGTTCCCCGAACGGATATCGCTTGTGAGGAGATGACAAAAGAAGTTCTTTTTAAATCAATGACGGGGATTTCTGGGGTTTTTGGGGTTTACATGGATACTTTCTTGACAAAGGAAAATCTCCTTAAGTGTCGTTTAATAGTAGCTACTGGTAGGGTTTATTTATGCATCTAGCTTAGTTTAGTCTTGAGTCGTGACATCTAACATGCTTCGGAATTTACCCTTGTAGGAAATCCGATGGATGATGATTTGGATCTTGCTAGGGGCATCTTGGCCTCTCTCGAGGGTGAAGTTCATCCGCCCTTGCCTCGTGGGCGAAAGAAGAAGGAAGTAGAGTCCAGCAAAGGTGCTGATACTTCCAAGGAAGAAAAAAAGAAGAGGAGGAGAAAAGACATCGATCCTCCGAAGAAGAGGGTTAAAGGCGACCCAGTCGTAGGGTCCTCCCAGGAGAGGAGGACGAAGAAAAAGAATTCCGAGGACGCGCCAGGTCCGGGAATTACGGGAGAAAAGGCGAATTTGCCTCATCAAGAGATTCTCTCGGCTTTAGCTCCAATTCCAGATGACCTCTCCCTTAGTCGGCCAGAGGATATCCTCCTTAGGGAGGTGAGAGTATACTTCTTAAGGTTATATATTGTTCCATTAAGAATTTTTGACTTAGTTTTATTTTATAGGTGGAGACAGGAGAAGCTGTTCTTCTGGACAGGTTAAGGGAAGTAGATTTGGTTCTCAAAGGACCGGCAACTCAACGGAAGGAATTACCTTCAGAGGATATCCCTTTTCCGGATGCCGCGTCCATGCGGAATGTTTTGATGGCCATGAGGCCCGAACAGCTCTCTACTAAACTTCGAGAGGCTGGAAGGGAAGAGG
Organism: Dioscorea zingiberensis; assembly: GCA_026586065.1. Classification (NCBI taxonomy): domain Eukaryota; kingdom Viridiplantae; phylum Streptophyta; class Magnoliopsida; order Dioscoreales; family Dioscoreaceae; genus Dioscorea; species Dioscorea zingiberensis. The sequence goes on from CM048818.1 coordinate 26,884,799, forward strand.
CTACTCGCCAGCTTTTCCGCTCGGCTATGATGGTAAAAAGTATACTCGTACTTCTTTTACTCCCTTGTTCGTTATTATCGCCTATAATTCATTTTTTATTTCTATAGACTGCTCATTGGGCAGACCGAGTTGGCAATCTTTGTCAAGAAGACTTGACAAAGATGGAGGCGGGTAGGGCAGAGGTTGCCCAACTAAGCTGTAGGGTGGCAACATTAGAGGAAAAAGAGAAGAAACAGCTTGCTGTTATTCACGCCTATGAGCAAGATAAGGTAGAGCGGCTTCAACGGTTGGCTGCTATGGAGAAAGAGAAGAATGATTTAGCGGCAAAGCTTGTTAATTCTGAGGGCTCTCTTCGTACTGCTGCAGGGAACATCAAGAAATTACAAGATGAATTCAGCAGTTTGAAAGAAGAACTTAAATCCGCTCAAGCTGAGCGAGCTGAAGTCCGATGGGAGTTAAAGTTGAAGATTGCTGATCTTACTGCCGTCCAGACTGAGCTGGAGGAGGTTAAAGGGGAGCGTGACGCGCTAAAGGAAGATCTAGCTTCCAGACAAAATGCTCCTAAATCCGACACGCAAGAAATGAAAGATTTAAGAGAACGAGCGGAAAAGTTGGAGAAGAAGGTCATTCGGCTTAGGGCGCGGGCTAAAGAGGGGGCCACACTCGTATATTCGGTAGTGCAACAGGTAGGTCACCATGTTCCTCCTGTGGAAGTTTTATCGATGGGGCTTGCTGGAGTTTTAAAGAAGTTTACAGAGCACATTATAAAGGCTCCAAAGGCCCCAACCCTGTCATTTGAAATTCCGACTCAAACTTCCCAAGAAGCAGTTGAACACCAGGATCCTTCTTTAAGTAAAGATATAGAAGGCCCTAGTACTTAGGGATTTTTATAAAATGTTTTGTGAAATTCAAGTGTTTTGAATGTAACTTCTATTTATGGAAATGAAATACAAACCTTTAGTTTGGTGAAGATTTATTTCCGAGTCATGGTTACTTTTAACCATTTAAGAAATCCTTCGTGAAGTCCTTCTTCTTTTTCCATTTGGCTTGTAAGTTAAGCTTCATGACAAGTTCTTCTCTTTTTAGTCCAATCGTGGGACTTTGATTTGCTAAATAAGATCCTTGTTTTTGTGAATAAGATTGTTGCCTCATATTTCGATCGGGATTTTTGCCCCATGCTCTGGATGAGAATTGTCTCTTATCCTTGCAGGATAAATTTTTCTGCTTCATCTTATTAGGACGAGAGATTTTTCTTTTGTCTCATCTTTTAGGGATGGGATTTTCACCTCATCTTCATTTGGAATTTCTGAACAGAAATTTAGGTTTTATTTTATGAAACATTTAGGAGACTGCTACAGAGTTCATTGATAGTAGCGTCGCAGGCGTTCAGCATGAAATGGACGCTTGAGCGTTTTTCCTTCCATATTGACAAGATAATAAGTGCCAGCTCGAACAATCTTCTGTATGACGTAAGGGCCTTCTCAGTTAGGAGTTAGCTTCCCCGTTCGGCTTTTGTTTCCCTGGAATTCATTTTCTCTTAAGACTAGATCGCCGATTTCGAAGAAGACTCTTTTTACCCTTGTGTCATAGAACCTTTTTACTCTTTGGTGATAGATTGATGCCTTTGTTTCTGCAGCTTCTCTTCGCTCTTCAAGTAGATCAAGTTCCACTCGGAGATTCTTCTCATTTTCTTCTGATGAAAAAGTTTGTTGTGTCCGTAAGGTAGGTATTCTTATTTCTACAGGGATGACTGCTTCTGCCCCATAAGTAAGAGAGAATGGAGTTTCCCCTGTGGGGGTTCTTGTAGTTATTCGATAAGCCCAAAGAGCGCTCGGAATTTCCTCAACCCAATTAGTTCCGTTTTTGGACACCCGGGTTTTAAGAGATTGGAGCAAGGTGCGATTCGTTACTTCTACTTGGCCGTTGGCTTGAGGATGCGTTACAGAAGTTAGTCTGGATTCAATTCCGAGCTCGGAACAAAAACTTTTGAAAGTCTTGTTATCAAATTGTCGCCCATTATAAGTAATGAAGGCGACCGGAATTCCGAATCGGAAGATAACAGTTCGCCATAAGAATCCTTGACAAGCCTTCTCCATGATCTTGGCCAAGGGCTCAACTTCTACCCATTTAGTGAAATAGTCGATAGCAACTATCAAAAATTTCATTTGTCGAGTCGAAGTAGGAAATGGCCCTAGAAGATCAATTCCCCAAATAGCAAACGGTCGAGGACTGACAATTGGCGTAAGCAGTGTTGGCGGTCGTCTTTGAATCTTGGAATGCCGTTGGCAAGCATCACATTTTCGAGCGAATGCCACCATATCTTGAGTTAAGGTTGGCGAATAATAGCCTTGTCGAAGGACTTTATAACTCAAGGCCTTGCCTTCTATATGATCTCCTCCAATGCCTTCATGAATTTCTTGAAGGATATAATTGGCTTCTGTGGGACGTAAGCATCGCAAAAAGGGTTGTGTATAGGACCATTTATATAGATGTTCGCCAATCATATTGTACTGAGCGGCTTTGTAAGAAATCTGTCTGGCTTCTGTCTTGTTGGATGGTGCAAGTCCACTTTGCAGGTAATTTCTGATGGGATCAATCCAACATGGCTCTTCTCCTGAACTTTGTACTTCTCCCACCAGCCCCTTAATAGTTTTTGCTGGAAGGTACTGCAGATTGAAAGAGAGTTCTGTATCTCCATTAGGGGCGGTGGCTTTCTTAGATAAAGCGTCCGCCTCTTCATTTTGTGCTCGACGGATTTTTTCAATCTGGAAATGAGTGAAGTATGGAACTATTCTCTTCACTACTGCCTGATACTTGACCATATTCTCCTCCTTTGTTTCAAAACTGCCCAATGTATGGCCAACGACTAGTTGTGAGTCGGAATATACATGTAGGTGCTGAATTCCGAGCCCCCGGGCCAAATGTAACCCTGCGATGAGGGCTTCATATTCAGCCTCGTTGTTAGTCGCTCGGAATTGGAACTTAAGGACTGTTGAAATTTTCCACTTAGAGGGAGAATAAAGGACAAAACCTGCCCCTGTTTTTTTTCTTCTATTGCTGATCCGTCGACATATAAAGACCATGGGGTAATAGAGCTTTCTTCTGCATCCTGTGACGGGATTACATCTCTATTCATGGGAATGGTTAATTCCGCGATGAAATCTGCTAGTACTTGAGCCTTGATCGCCGTTCGTGGTTTATAAGTGAGATCAAACTCACCCAATTCTATTACCCACTTGGCTAAGCGTCCGAAATTTTCGGGTTTATGAAGAACTTGTTTTAGGGGCTGGTCAGTCAACACAATAACTTTGTGAGCTTAAAAATAAGGCCTCAATCTCCGTGCAGATGTGATAAGGGCGAAAGCTAGCTTTTCGAGTGGCAGATACCTTGACTCAGCGTCGTTAAGGATCTTACTTGTATAATAGACAGGGTTCTGAATTCCCTTATCTTCTCTTAACTGAACTGCACTGACCGCTCGAGGAGCAGTGGCTAAATAGATATAAAGCTCTTCTCCTGCTTGCGGTTTGGCTAGCAACTGAGGCGATCGGAGATAATCTTTAAGCCCCTGGAAGGCTTTTCCACATTCTTCTGTCCACTCCATCTTTGGTGCTTTACGCAAGGCTTGGAAGAATGGAAGGTTTTTCTCTCTGGCTTTAGAGATAAATCTTCCGAGAGCTGCTAGGCGTCCATTAAGCCGTTGTACTTCTTTAAGACTTTTGGGTGATCCCATGTCAAGAATAGCTTTGATCTTTTCTGGATTTGCTTCTATTCCTCTTTGAGTTAGAAATTTCCCTGATCGGACACCAAATGCACACTTGTTCGGATTTAGGCGCATATTGTAAGTCCGAAGTGACTGAAAGGCTTCCTGTAAATCCGATAGATGATCTTCGGTTTTTCGACTCTTTACCAAGATGTCATCTACATAGGCTTCGACATTTCTGCCAATTTGTTCTTTGAATACTGTACTTATGAGCCTTTGGAAAGTGGCTCCGGCATTCTTTAGACCAAACGACATCACCTTATAGCAGTAAGTTCCCTTGCTAGTAATAAAGGATGTTTTTTCTTCGTCGTCTTTGGCCATTCGGATTTGATTGTAGCCTGAGAAGGCATCTAAGAAACTTAGCATTTTATGCCGTGTCGTAGAGTCGACCAAGTCATCAATTGAAGGTAGAGGAAATGAATCTTTTGGACAAGCTTTATTTAGGTTTGTAAAATCCACGCACATTCTCCATTTCCCAGACGACTTTTTGACCAGAACCACATTAGCCAACCAGTCTGGATAGTTCACCTCTCGGATAAATCCTGCCTTCAAAAGGGTTGATACTTCTTCTTCTGCAGCCTTTTGCCTTTCTGGGCGGAATTTCCCCTTTTATGTTTAACAGGTTTGAACAACTGATCTATGCTGAGATGGTGCTCAATGACATCACGCTTTATGCCCGGCATGTCCTCTGAGGACCAGGCAAAAAGATCAGAATTTGTCTTTAGTATTGCCATGAGGTTTTTTTGCTGTACTGTTGTCAAATCCACACCAATCCGTACGGTACGCTCCAATCTAGTTATATCTAGAGGAATTATAAGCAATTCCTCAACTCAGGTTGGTCGGAGTTCTTTATCTTCTTGTTCTGCTATTATGTTAACCAACATGGCCTCTGAAGCTCTTGTTTTGCCTTTATTTTGAGTTGTTCCTTTAAGGGTTGAGGCGTAACATTGTCGTGCCAAGGGTTGATCCCCTCTTACTTCTCCACTGCCACTCTCGGTCGGAAATTTTAGGAGAAGATGATAAGTAGAAATTACTGCCTTTAAGGCGTTGAGGGTTGGCCTACCAAGAATCACGTTGTAACTTGATGCACAGCGTACAACTAGAAAATTTGTTGTTACTGTTGATGATCTTGGCGAATTTCCTACCGTAACTGGTAAGGAGATCATTCCTTCTGGTTGTATCACTCCTCCGAAAAATCCCACTGAAGATGATTTTACGGGGAGTAAGTTGTCCGCATTGTACCTCGTTTTTTCAAAGGCGCTCCAAAAGAGAATATCCACTGAACTTCCACTGTCTATCAGGACTCTTTTCATTTGGAAGCTGGAGACCATGATGGCAATGACTAAGGCATCGTCATGAGGGTGGCGAACCCTGCTGACATCATTATCATAAAAAATGATAAGAGCCATAAGCCGAGACCTTCTTTGTGACACTCCTGTTTCTTGTGTAACTCCTACCATTCGGGCATAGCTTTTCCGAGAGGTGGAACTTTCACCACCACAACCAGGACCACCACTAATAAATCCGACCATCTCCCATTTTGCTCCTTCTGGTTGTGAAGTTTCAGGTTTCTCTTGAATATCAAGGTTAATGTATTGCTCCAGTTGTCCCCTTCTAACGATATCTTCTATAGCGTTCATCAAATGAGTACACTTTTCTGTGTCATGTCCTCTAGTTTGATGAAACTTGCAATATCTCTTACTATTCTTTTGTCGTTCGGGATTCTTTGCAGGTTCTGACCATGTCAAGATTTTTTGATCCTGGATTTGCATAAGGATATGGCTTCTGGTTTGGTTTAGTGGGGTATGGTGATCATACTTGACTATTTTCCCTTCTTTTGGGGATTCTCTAGGCTGTAGCATGTGTCGCTGAGGACGTGTTGAAGATTCCAGACCTCTATTTTCACTTTTATTATTCCTACGTGATCCTCCTTCCCTTCGGATTTCTGTGGGCCTCCTGTTGAAACTCTGATGGGTTTTTTCTTTCTGGATTTCCGTAGGGATGTGTCGAGCCTTTTCATCCCAACCAGTATACATTTCATCAGAATTGATATACTTTTGGGCGTGGATCATGAGGGAAGGGATGGTTTTTGGTGGATCCAATGTGAGGGAAAAACGGAAAGGAGATTCTAGCAAACCCTCCATCAAGATGGTTACGGTCATTCGCGGGATAAGGTCCGCAACATTTGCTGCTTCATCTATGAAACGATTGAGGTAGGTTTGGAGTGTTTCACCCCCTCGTTGCTTAACGCGCAGAAGGGTAGATGGGGTTTTCTTTTGCTTTGAATAATTAGCAAAATAAGCTAGAAAGCGGTATGCTAAAACTTGAAAAGAAGAAATTGTGCCAGATGGAAGATCAACGAACCAGTCTTGCGCTTTTCCCTCTAAGGTGGCGGGAAAAGCTCGGCACATACGGGCATCAGTGATTCCAGAAAGCAGCATCTTTGAACGGAAATACTTCAGGTGACAGGACGGATCAGTTTTGCCCTCATATGCAGTCATAGCAGGTGGTTGAAAACTGTCAGGAACTTGCTCATCCAGTATTTCCTTGATAAAAGGAGAGCGTATATTGGGAACGTGCCGTTCGGACTTCTGGTTTTCTCGAGAGGGGCCTTGTCGCTGTGTTCTCCTGTCGACAGTTGGGACAGACGGACTATTCCGTTCTGTTCTTGTGGTAGCTTGCTCTCGACGTCGAACAGAGAGAGGTTTCGAACTGGCGGAGAAGGCGGTCCTCTCTCTTCTTTCTTCATGGGTGCGGGTCCTTGTCTTCCCTCTACTTTCGGAATTAGCTAATGGGGCTGTCGGCATATTTGGTGGAATTTGTATGGGTGGGAGTGGTGGATGGGCCAAAGTGTGAACAGCTTGAGCTAACTGCTCTAATTGTTTCTGCATATTAAGATAAAATTCTGGGATAGGTCCCTGGGGCAAAATGGGTGGATTTTCCGATGGAGGTAAGATGGGTGGATTTTCCGATGAATTCCCCCCCATTACCCCGGACTTCACTAGGTATTTCGATATTACCAGGCGCTCCTTGTTCTTGGATTCTTTTAGATTTTCTGGTAGTAATCATTTAGCTTTTCGTAAGGGTCCCCACGGATGGCGCCAAACTGTTGATGCCAAAAACTAGTCCGTCTCACGCTTTGGTTGTTGTTGCCTCGTGATCTGGTCTCAGCCTTCGACAAACGGTTGAAATTTGTAATTGATGTAGACGCTTACTTCAGGCTTTGAACATTGGATGCTTTGGAATGCCAGGTGTTCTGGAGGAATATGTGGAGGCGATCGGATCTATGAGGATGATCGGAATTGTCACCTTTTGGTTTCTAGATACTTGGACGAATCTGTCAAAAGGAGAGGGAAGTGATCGGGGTTGGACCTTTCTGCCCGGATTTAACTCCGATGATTAAGTCAGAAATCTTGTGAGAAAGAAGAGGGCTTGGTAAACTTCTAGACTTCTTGGACACAGATTAGTTGATTGTTCTAGTCCTCTTTTCTTACTATAGTTGTTCTTCTTTTATAGAAAATTTGAAGGCGGTTTAGGAAAATATCTGGAAAGGCGGTTGTGGAAATATCTCGTGAGGCGGTGAGAAAATATCTGCCTATTGTGTAGGTAAGTAGAAAATATCTGCCCACTGTAGAGGCAAGTGGATAATATCTGCTTACTGTAGAGGCGTTAGATATTTTCTTCCTTAGGAAATTAGGTGGCCATGAGCACCTCATGAGACAGGTTTCAGATAAGAAGGTTTTGGATTTGCTATAATTCCGATCGGATTTGTTTGTAGAGTTAAAAATAGTTGAAAGATAGCAAACGCCTCATTCTCAATTACCGATCGAAATTTCGCTAGAAAGGCAGTAACAGAAGATTTAATATTCGGTGGTATTGCCGCGTGGCCAGAGGGATTTGCCCCGTGCGTAACACGTGGCCATTTGGGAAGGTGACACGTGTTTTACCAAATATTTCCGTAACAGGTTATAATTTCACCAACCCTTGGATAGACTAGATAATATACAAGTAGGTGGTACTAATATTTCTATGTCCCTGTAGTACGATACCCGACTTTTCCACAGTCCACTCTATTACTTGTTTGACCCGTATACTTGCGATTGTAAGCACACGCATTAGGCTCATCAATTTACTAATCAAGGCATCTTCCACTACACTATCAATAGTAGTGCGGGTAGGTCCTTGAAGGCTATTATAAAATGTTTGCACTTGTAACCACTTTAGTAAACCGTGATGCGGGCAATAGCGCAACAACTCCTTGAATCTCTCCCAAGCTTCATATATAAAGATTCTGAGTCGTATTAAGTGAATGCCATGATATCATTTCTTAGTCTTCAAATCCTTGCCGATGGAAATATCCCGCAAAGAAAATGGGCACAACCTCAACCTCACCGCATCTTCTGAGACCCCATTATACATGAAGGTGTCGGAGATCTCAAAATGTCTCTCATGTGTGCATTTAGATCCTCATGTGGAAAACCTGTGTATTGTCCTACATTCTGCAGCATCTGAATGGTGGCTGGCTTGATCTCGAAATTATTTGCCTGTATGGTTGGCCTCTGTACTCTCAAGATGAGCCCCTGAGTGTATGAGATAGCATACTTATTCATGGGTCTCGATGCATCACCTTCTTCCATTATTGCTAGTTCTGAAACCTTAGATGAGCTTAACTGAAAATAATCTAAGGAACTTAAGTGATAATTTCTTTCTCTCGAGAGCTTTTGCAAGGTTCTTTCTATCTCAGGATCATAAGGCTCCAAATTAGAATCATTAATGCACAACTATGGACAGGGTAAGAAAGAGAAGCAAAGAAAATTTGTACACAATGTATCAAAATAAAAAGTAAAGAATGAATAAAATAAAGTTTATGAATATACACAAAAGTGATTGAAGTAAGCTAGACTTAATTTGGTTAATATCAGCTAGAGAACTATCATATTCCCCAACAATGACGTCAAAAACTATTTTCGGGGCACGGAGGTCGTACTCACACTCAAGTGTGTGTGTCGTTACAATAATAATTCTAGTAAGTACCGGATTGAATGCACATGAAATAGTGAGCGTCCTAAGTACCAACTACTCTTTAATCCTTAATTCATCCAATCAAATCATAAAAAGGGTTGTCCTAGACTAAGCTTAATTTAATAGAGCAATTAATGTTAAGAGAGTAAGTTTCAAAAAGAACCAAGCACTTACACTAGGGTTTTGCACGCCCTCCTTAGCACTATATAGATGATAAACCTTGACTCTTTCTGAGTTGTTATGAATGTGGGTGTACCGAGAATAGGCTTCGGGATCTTAATGCTAGGCATTATTTGTGATTCATGTTGTTATATGAATACCCACAATGTCACCATATCTCTATATATGACACTAAGGATTAAAGGACCCTACTTCCTACTTCAATCATGGACTTCTACACTTGTCACCCCATATGCCCGGATCAACCCCTCTCATTCTTATGCAGACAGAGGTTTGGTTTGTCACCTCCTCTTGGTATGGTAGTTATGCACTTCGGCACATAAGTCGTAGAGTATACATTCTGAACTCGCATTGGCCCCTCTCCCGTTCTCACACGGAGAAATGTAAGATATGCCACCTCTTCTCGGTCAATTGGTTGATATGATACAAGCTCACAAACACATTCACACTAACAAAAATTCATAAGAGTCAAGACATCAATTTATTCACAAGCTAAGGAGTCCGTACAAAATAAGGGGATTAGCTTAAATGCATGATCCTCTAGAGGGTTGTTGCTCGCATCTACCTTAATGACTACGGGATGAACCTTGGCGAGGACTCGTTAGCCCCAAAATCACCATGTTGCTTTGTCGGCTGCCTCTTTTAGCCAATGCCCAAAATCCAGCTCTCCAACTCTTTTCCTGAAACCCTAAAGATAGGCAGCTTTTTCGCGAAGCCAATGGGTGTAGCGTCGCGACGACGAATCACCATTCTTCATTTCCTGAAATTCGTAGTGATGCGGAAAATAACCATCATGACGCTCACTCTTTGTCTTCACTTTTGGAACTAGCGTTGCAACTCTATAACAATACCATGGCAACGTTGCATCTCTGCTACTCATGCATTCCTATAGTCTTGTCTCATTGCGACGCAAAAATCCAGCATCGCGATACTCACTCCTGTAGAGTGTTCATGATGTGTTTTTTTTCTTTTCTTTAGTGTTCCAATTCTCTTGTACAATAAACTACAACTTGAATAAGTGCCTGAATGAACATTGATAATAAATATGCACCCAAAAAGATGGAGCTATTCTAACACACAAATCATCATAATTAGAACCACAAAGCATAATATATATTCAATTAGACACCCTTTTGGTTCTAAGATACCATATTTCTATCCCTATGTTAGCTCTCTTCTAAGAGCTAACATCAAGTCCATGCAGGGTTTGAGGTGTGTTTTACTAGTCAAATGAGAGTATGAAGCTCTCAAAGAAGCCATGTCAACCACTCCGATACTTGTCATTCCAAAATTTGATGTCATATTCGAGGTGCACTCTGACGCAAGTGATATTAGGATAGGTGTACTATTGACTCTAAGTCGGACGACCTTTGACTTATTTATCAAAAGCCTTAGGTCCAATGAAGAAAGAATGGAACACTTGCTCAACGAGATGTTAACAATAAGTGAGGCAGTTCGAGTAAAAAGGTCCTACTTGCTTAGAAGAAAATTTTATCATCACAGACCAACCACTACTCAAACATCTTTTGGAGCAATAAATTGTCCCCCACGAGCAACAAAAGTGGGTAATCAAACTGCAGGGCTTCACATATGAAATTCAATATCATCCTGAGAAGGAAAATAAGGTGGCAAACGCCTCATCAAGGTGTTCAAACAGTCCCCAATTAACAGCAATTTCATAGCCTGCTTGGAGAATCGTGTATGGGATTAAACCTACTAGTAGGGTGGATGGATGCATAGGTCCAAGAAATACTAACAAAACTAGAAGCCAACCCAACTATTCTTCCTGGGTATGGAGTGAAGCACAGCTTGTTTTTTAAAAGCAAAGTTGTCATTCACGAGCAAGGGGGTATGCGCAAGCAACTACTATACTGCTTCCATGATTATGTTGAGGATGGACATTCAAGGGAACACCGTACTTGGATGCAGATCTCTCAAACTTTCTATTGGCCCGAACTCTGATGAGATTATGAGGGATTCTCTGGCCTCAAAGTGAACTACAACAAGAATGCCATTGTACTAATTAAGATGAGAGACTACAACCCCCAACTAATAGCCTAGTTGATGAACTGCAAATTAGCAAGCCTTCCTATCAATTACCTGGGTATGCACAAATCACGGGAAGAGTTAGCAACTGGAAAGGGAAACTGCTATCAATAAGAAGAAGAATAACCCTCTAAATTTAGTGCTCAAAACCATCCCGAATGATTGGATTGCAATATACAAGCTCTCAGAGTGGATAATCAACAATATTGAGGACATTCATAGAGATTTCACGTGAAAAGGTGCAGATCAATCGCCAAATGCCTACCTCTTAGTGGATTGGGAAAGAATATACAGACCATGAGAGCAAGCCAGGATGGTGAATCATTAACCTCAAATTATTTAATGAGGCACTACTTAGGAAATGGTGGTGGAGGTTGTTACAAGGAGAGGCTAGTATTTATAGGAAAGTTATTTTATAGGCCTCCTTCTGGAACAACTTTATAGGCCCACTACTCCAACCGCCAAGGAGGATTTCATACTTTTGGAAAGGTGCCATCGACCAAAGAGAAATCATTGTAGCAACATGTGTGTACAGTAAGAAGTGGGCATACCACCAATTGTTCGCATGAAAATTAGGTGGCTGAACAAGTACCACACAATTTATTCCCAGACATACAACCACTAATACTAAATGAGAGTATCACCATAGCGGAAGCAAAACAACTACTGGTAGTAGGACAACCACTACTTAAACAATGTCCTCTAATAAGGGAGGCTGGTGAATAACTGAATAGTTTACACCAACACCTACAACAGAGAAACAACCATGGACTAGACACCAGGGAATGGCGACTCACCCTAAACAGGCTTTTTCAGCATCAAATCCTTATACTGTTTCGGGATTGATAGAGGAATGCACAATCAACTGAAAGCCAATTTTTGGTGTTAGCTCTCCAAAGAGAGCTAATTTATAAGACTTGAATTAATTGTTTAGGGTTGAAATTTAATGTTTTATGATTGATTCTTGTATATTTTGACTCTATAATATGTATGATGTCCAATTTGAGTTGTTCCCCTTGTTTAGTGCATTTGCATCATGATTTCTACATTTTCAGGCACTAATTCAAGTGTATTTTATTGTATTGTGTGAAAGCTAATTCTAGCTACTTTGAAGAAAAACCTGCAAATTGGCGTCGCGGCACCAATGGTCGACATTGCAAGACCAAATTCCTGGAGGACCAGAGATCAACGAGTTAGTGTCGTGGTACCGGGCACACTTGCGAGGCTGGGACTTTACGTCACGAAACTAATCCATTGGTGTCGCGGTGCCAAGTCACGACCTATAAAAACTGGCTAATTTTCTAGGGTTTCTCGTCCAAGCTTGGAGGCAGAGTCCAGTCTTCTTGTAGCGATCCGGAGGGTCTAAAGGCTTTTCAACAAAGGGAAAAGCTCTACAAAGGGGATAAGCTTGGTTTTAAATCTTAGATTCATTGTTTTATCCGATCTTGTACTTCGACCCTGGATAATTTGTATGGATACTTGGATATTTTGATGTTATCCATGTTTCTTGGCTAGAACTTTAATCTAGGGTTGTATATCCGAATTGACATATTAATCAATATTAATCTTTGATTCATTGTGATTACAATGCTATTTGGATGTGCTTGTGACGTGACTTTTACTTAATCATGCGTCCAAAGACAATGACAAATATTTAGCTATGTATTTAAGCAATTGAATAAATGGACAAGTTATGGATCGCAAGGTGGGAGTCTGGTTCAACCATAAACCTGCGGCATAGATATATGTTGTAGTAGCCCCACAGTCAAGGTATTGTATCTAGGGTATATATATATTGTCTAACACTACCCAAAGACACATGGTGTAAATACCGTAAATGTATTTTCAAGACATCGGGAATCATCACCAATACTCTGCATTTGAAGTCCCTTAACGTACCATTGAATAGCCTGTGCCATCTACCATAGCATTCACATGTGAATCTTAGATGAAAATCTATAATATGTCCTAAAAGCATACAACCCTAGTACTTGATTATAAAATTTTCTCTCGCACTCTTTGTTATTTTCTCTTGCTTTCAAAGATTTAGTCTTGTTTAGGAAAAAAAAAAGCCCCTTAATTGTTTGACAGAATAAACCAAGACTTAAGAGTATGTTAGTAGTCAACTAGATCCATATTCCATTCCTTGAGGAAATCGACACCTGGACTCAACTCTTTATTACTTTGACTACATACACTTGCGTGCAGCAGTGCAGTGCTTACACTCCACTCCCATCATCTGAAAGGCCCCATGCTCCATGGAAGTCAAACTCTTCATCAGGTTAGCGTAGGATGACAAGATCCTCACGCTACAAAACCTAGCAAAGAGAAGCTGGAAAGGATAACGTAGTAGATGTTATCTATGCAACAACGCAGAGGAAACGACACACTTCTACAATGCACATACACCCAACACATATGGACCCATTTCTGCGACCTATTTGAGATAGGAAACCACCTCACCCGGATACAAGATCTGTGGGGGACTTCGCACTCACCAAGCTACTTGAAAGTAAAGCTCGTAAGGGTTAGAAGCTGGTAGTAATGGCAATTTCCCAAAGTGTATGGTTGAGACGAAACATAAGATGTTTTCATGCTAAACAACATGTTTACACAAAACTAATCTAATCTATCAATTTCCTTATACTCTTTAGGTTTGATGCAACTCATGCAACAAAAAAACCAAAGTTGTTGTCAATTGAATCCATAGTCAAAAGAAGCCTGAAATTCACCCAAGAGGAGAACTATAAATGCCTACCATATCCTGACGTCCAGATTGAGGATGAGGAGTAACAAGAGTAAGGCCAAAGAAAAGGGATCAACAAGCTGACACCCAAGACGACTCCTACCGACCACTTAAATTTCAAACTTTACAGGAAATATGTACTTTGATCTGAGTCAATGCTTATGTAATATGGTTCACCAAAGACAAGTGCATATCTTAATGAATGTGGTTTACTCATTTTTTTCAAAAAAAAAAAGAAAAAAAAGAACAAGAGACTTGCAACGGTTTGCCGAGGCTCAATATTACCAACATATATTTATATACCCGGTATAAAAATTTACTTATCTAAACATTAATAATTATAAATTTTGTATCATAAGAATACAATTCTCTTTTAGTGTATAGTATTTATAAAAATATGCTTAATAGCAATTTATTAGAATTATAAAATATGTTTACAAACGTTTTTATAGGTTATGATTAAAATAAAAGCCTTGACCACTAGAGAGCTAACTCCATTGATTCAAACTCAGCTTGAACTCTTCCTAAACATTATGAGGTAAGCTAAAACTTGAGCACTGTGCAATAAACTCCACTTACGTAAAGCCCTAGTTTCTAAAATGAAACAAATACAAAACTAAATTGAACAAAATATAGTTCACACGAGATCAAAAGACAAACATCAGTTCAAGGATTCATTCCTTTAAAAAAAAGAAAGGAGAAGAAAAAGAAATTTTGCAGAAACTGACATGAAATTCACAAATGGACAGGCAAAACATATCTTCAGAAACTCACCAGATAAAATCTAACCAAATTGTTTGTAGGTCCCCTGGAACTAAACTTTGCCTGAAAATCCTCTCCTCTCTTTTACTGAAAACAAAACTTGAGAGCATCTGTCCCCCCACCTTAAGAATACTTTTGCAGGAACTACTAATTTTTGGATGAGAGGGACATTGTGGAGAATAATAGTTCCAATAAAAGTAATGCCACTTGTGCAAAAATCAATCACTGAAAGCCACAGAAAGGCACAACAAGCCAGTTTTAAGTACTGATTCTTCTAACCAAGTTTCACAAGGAAAACTGACTAGCCCATTCCCTCTCACAAAGAACCACGCCTGTGGCGTACGTTCTAGTGGCTTGTCCACATTTATATAAAAAAAAAAGGTACTGATTCTTCTACTTTAGAGAATTCAATCTGGAACCAGATAAAGAAACATTGTCGACATTATGCATATCACTGGTGGGAGACTTAGATGTTCATGGGTAAGAAAATAGAATATATGCTCCAGAGATGACATGAGTTGGAGAATATTTGCAGGAACTAAACAACTTGGGTCAAAGACATTAAACTTGACAGAATATAGCAATTGGGAGCTTTGTCCACCAACTCTTACATTTCATGTGTTCATTCACTGAATTATATCAGAAAATTTCCATTTATAGCTAGCATGCATAAATTGCTTTCTTTTTTTTATCCTCTGCTCTTTCTTTTCTATGGATCATTTAGAGTGGAATTGGATGGTTGAGGAAGAGTGCGAGTTCCCTTAGGCCTTTCTGAAGCATAAGGAATCTAAATGGTTTGAAAATAGACACATGTGATTGGTAATATATTTCATATTCCTCTATTCTAGCTTAAGTAATAACATCATCTAGGAATTTTTAGACAAGCGAATCCGAATCAGATACAAATCTATACACAATGTAAACAGTGAGATTATCACTTCTTTATCACACAACGTCCTCACTGAATCAGATCACCATTTGCTTCTCACTAATTGATTTAAAACCTCTATCCTCCAACCATTTACTAATGACACATGGGATAAATATAGATTTTTATTAAAATGCAAAAAAAAAGTAACTTATTTGTTACCCTGTGGATGGAATAATAATATAAAATACTAGATCTTGTCATATCCCAGTGGACAAAAACACCTTAACCTTTATCCTAAACTCACCAGTGGGATATATTTATTTCATCTCAAAAAACTCAATTACCAATTTTATTCCTTGCTCTTTCTCCCTCTATTTATAGAAATCTAAGTACCTCATGTTTTGTATACATACCCTTATACAAGATCATTTGAAATTTATATAATTTATTAAATTATATTTTTATATATACATAATTGACATTCACATATA
Organism: Dioscorea zingiberensis; assembly: GCA_026586065.1. Taxonomy (NCBI): domain Eukaryota; kingdom Viridiplantae; phylum Streptophyta; class Magnoliopsida; order Dioscoreales; family Dioscoreaceae; genus Dioscorea; species Dioscorea zingiberensis. Next base: position 26,900,677 of record CM048818.1, read on the forward strand.
TAAATTTACATAGAGAGAACTTTTTACATATTCATTCTTACAATAGCTGATTTTTACATATGTATATTGATAATATATATACCCCTGTAAGGGTGTAGAGACAAAACAACACTATTATTTACATTCACATATATATCCTTGCATAGGTATGCATATCATGCGTTGGTTTTTTCTTAAGTGTAGAAACAACTAAAAAATTTATAGTTGCATATATGCAAAAATAAATAAATAAATAAAGAAAAATAAATGTATAATCTACATATATAGAAGATTTAGGCTGTATTTGATTGCCACTATTTTCTATGGAAAACATTTCCACGAGTGATTTTCCAGCCTTTTGAGTTGTTTGATTGCCAATATTTTCCGTGGAAAACTTTTCCACCAATCCTGTCACGTGACCCTATTTTCCATCAAATTGGTGGAAAACTTTTCCTGCCTCCCCCCATAGGAAAAGTTTTCCAGGGAAAACAGAGGGGTTTTTTTTAAAAGAAATCAAATAAAAACTTATGGGTTTCTCTCTCTCTCTCTCACGCGACACCCACCCATGAACCCTATAATCCATACAAACCTACGCCGACCTCCATGGATTTTCCATGGAAAATAAGAGCAATCAAACGGCAAAATATGAATTTTCCATGGAAAATGTAGCTGGAAAATACTGTCAATCAAACAACCACTTTCTTATTTTCCACAGAAAACTTTTCCATGGCAAACTTTTACATGGAAAAGTTTTCTTTTCCACCCAATTTTCCATCTTGCAATCAAACACAGCCTTAGTTATTAGAATTTTACAATGGAGAAAAACACTTTCAAAATAGTTTTATCTTTTATTTTTGGATGTTAGTTAAAAAAAAATATTTTATTTATTTAATTCATTGGATAATTATGTCTGTAACAAATATTAATTACTTAAATAACGAGTAGATTAAAACCATGTATTATTATTCAAACGTTAACAAAAGAGAAATCTATGACATAAGAAGGGTATTTTTGACATTTAGCAGATTGTGTTGTTCTGTTTATAACCTTCCAAACATATACAAAACCAATAAAATTGTCCTATTTTGTCTGGTTCTATTCTATATTGTCATGATGATATTATCCCACCTCTTATCAAACACTACCTTAATATGCTACACTGTTTATGTCCATGTTTCAATCCACACACAAGACAAATCAATACCTCTTAATCCAAATTCTCTCATTCATGTTATGCAAGTTCATTCCAGTTTGATTGAGTCCTTCAAACTAAGCTACAGAAATTATTATCAACTATGTAGCAGTGCTGGTCCTGACCTAGATCTGACGATTCATGCAAAATAATTAGAGTTGAAGCATAGCATAGCATCTTGGCCTCTTGGTTCAAAGAGAACAAGAAGGTATATTTGACTATAATAAAGGAAACAAACAGTGACTCACATATTGAACTGCAGTATCTAATGGAGAGAGATGCAAGACTCTGATTCCATATTCCCAACTCCATGCGCATGGGTTGATGGATTCCTCCCGTCTCAAACCTTTCTTTATCCAAGAGGAATAGATTCTCAATGTTGCTGGTCACATTCGAACTTTTCCAAAGATGTACCAGTACAGTACAGTTTCAAACCAAGAGCACAACTATAATTGGTTGACTGCTGCCCCACACTAACCGTGCAACTTTGTTTTCCAGGGACCGTACTACAAATAAGTTCCCAAAGAAATTAGCCTTATTTGTTAAAAAATAAAAACACTGGATAGGTTAAAAAAAAAATCCTTATGTAACTTCAGAAAAAAGTATAACAATGAAGCAAAACAGAAAGAAAGAAAGAAAATCATGTTATGTTCCTTCATTCACTCAACATATTAGAACTACTCAATTAGAAGGAAAAAATGACAGATCAGATTTGACAGCAGATCATCTTTTAAGAATAAATTGGGCTGTGATCAATGCACTTCAAAGACATTTTGCTGATACCAAAAGATTGAGATAGAAAAGGAAGATATGCTCTCACTTGTTCTTTTCATCAAAGAGAATTCTATCAATTTCAATTATTCTTCTAGGTGGGGCCACAATAAGGTGCAAGCATTGCAATGATAAAGAGCCCAACCCACGTCTAATGCTTGCCAGTCAGAGATGCCCTACCATACAAAATCTGGTGGTATGCAGATTGCAAGCTATTTAAACATTTAAATTCTGAACGAATTCCCACTATGTACTTCCTTAATACTTGGATTGACCTAAACGGATGAAACAGGATGGTGTAGGATTTTGTAATTCACCTATTTAGTAATTGTCATGCAGAGGAAATTTTGTTGCTTCCTTATTAAATTGTATTTGTTACAAGAATAGACAGGATTTCTACCCCATAAAAAAAAAAAAACAAAAAACAAAAACAATAGATCAAGGATGACAACCAAAGTGCAAATCTTAGTAAGAAAATAAATTTAGATTAAGATTGCTCATGAGCAGAATTTAGCAAGAACGTAGATTCAGAATAATCCAATAAAAAATAATTGTGGACCTAAAACGCAGTATTGCCTAAAAGAAAAGGTCAGTAATTTCACTTTTCCATGCTACCTCTATAAGTTTGCACCTAGTTTGTGTAACAGATGATACTCCTATGAATTGCTTCACACCAATTAACCCACATGCAGATCCTGCTCTCTTCTTTTGCTAAATGGTAGAATAAGTACCAGACTTGAAAGAGAAGACAAAGCACAGTTTCAAGTTTATGCCATATGCAATTCCTTGATGACAGTCATTAACATAATTTAAATACAGATATTAACTTTAAGAAGATGTTTTGGTTCTGCTTCTGGAATTCCAGTCAACAGAATGTTCAAAACCCTCCAATCAGCAACTAAATATATATTCCTCAATTCTCCATTTCACACTCTTGGACAAAGATTCTATACCCATAGCAATTTCTTTGAGGCTAAATAACAGAATCCAACCATCTAAAGCAACCACCAGAAATGTCCATTCAGGTCCTAGAGAAACAAGGTTCCCACGTGAAGTGGGCCCACAATGGAGTTCTTACTACCAGTTAAGGCATCTATGTAGTTTACATCAAAAAGTTACACCTTGGGCATAAGATGCCTTCTTTTCTTACAGGTCCAGATGCATCAGAAATGAGTTAATAAGGGCATTCCTAATAAATAGATGACCACGCATTTTCTAATGGGGATGTATTGCGTGGAATGAGATTGGAGGTATAGACTTCAGAAATGACAACAAAAGTTGTAGAACATGGACCACAGCTAATGAAAGAAAGAACAGGATTTCTTTGGATGGATGTCACCACTAGATTGGAGTGGGTTCTATTTTACAAAGATTCCAAATTCTCTTTTTGCCTTATAAGAAGACACTTGTGTCACCCTTCATCTATGTGAGAAGGGATTGACGAGCTAAATCGTAGGAGCATTCTGGTTACAAGACACATTTAAGGTCACCTTCCAGAATTAGGTACCTGACAACCTAGAAGAAAATTGTGTCAGGTACCTGAAACATTCAGATCACCAATAACACATAGGAGAACAGAGAAAAAGGTTAGAAGCTTAAAGTCTATCATGCATGCTATTATTTAATTTTTTGATGTCTCCTCTCATATAGCTAATATGCTTTAATGTCCAGACAATGTATCATCCTTACCCAAGTAAGAACAACATCCTTTCTTCTAGAGCAACCTTTCCTCCAGAGAGACACCTGTTGCTTCAAGGAGGAAATGTACAGGGTGATTCAGGATTAATCCTATCAACAGATGCCAAGCCTAGATTGAAATGGACACCAGAGCTTCACGAACGATTTATAGAAGCAGTGAATCAACTGGGTGGAGCAGACAGTAAGTATGCACAAAACAAATATCTCGAAAAAGAAAATTATACACACAACATAATGAAACTAGAATTTACAAAATAATAATAATAATACTAATACTAATACTAATACTAATAACAATAATAATAATAATGCAGGCTACATTCATTTTAGATGCTTATACATATCATGCAAAGTCAACTAAATCAAGATTTCTGTATGGCAGAGGCTACCCCAAAAACAGTCATGAAGCTCATGGGCATTCCGGGACTAACCTTGTATCACTTAAAAAGCCATCTCCAGGTAACGTTTGGCTCACTAGTCTCCATTTCAAAAATTATGATGTTTGAGTGACAAACAATATATTCGTTTCTTCAGAAGCACAGGCTTAGTAAGAATCTCCATGCTCAATCTTGCACGGGGACAACTAAAAACGGTAGGCAGTTTCCAGAAAGCATCCTTGACTTTGAAACCAAAATAGATGATGCTAACACAAGCTTGATTTTATCAGTCATAGGTTGCCTGGTTGCCACAGATAAAACATCTGAAGTGACAGGATCATTAATGAGCAAGACAAACGTACCTGCTCAGACAAACAAGTAAGAACCTGAATAAGTATTTTCTAGAATTCTTACTATTCTAGGACCAAGTTTCACCAACTGTATCAATATTTCAGTTCCATGCAGATAAATGAAGCACTTCAGATTCAGATTGAGGTTCAGAAACGGCTGCATGAACAACTTGAGGTAAAAACCCTGAAAAGTTGCAATCTAAATCTTATAAGAGAAAAAACAAAACAGTTACATAAGGCTTGTCATAGATAGTATATTCTGGAATCTGGATGTTATGTAAACCTAACTTATCTCATAAGCTCAAAAATTAAAAAATTAAAAAATTAAAAAAAAATTATATATATATATATATATATATATGAAAATGTTAGTATAAAGCCGGCCGGATTACTGTTCATTTAAGGTCGCCTCATTTTGAGGCACTTAGAGAGTATTTTTTTCCAAATCCAACCGTATGGATGGAAAGAACATCAAAAAATAAGCTAGTATGTCTATTTTCATACAATTTGATTACTGTTTGATCATTCATTTGAAAGGATGAAATTTTATAGAAATCTTAACGTGTTAAATTTTCACCCTTTAAAATGAATGATCATACGATCACCAAATTGTATGAAAATTGACATGCTAGCTTATTTTTCGATGTTCTTTCCATCCATACAGTGGGATTTGGAAAAAATACTCTCCAAGTGCCTCAAAATTAGGCGACCATATATAAATAGTAATCCGGCCGACCGCATATTAACATGACTATATATATATATATATATATATATATATATATATATATATATAGGCATGTTAGTATGCGGCCGGCCGCACCCATACTAACACCCAAAACCCACCCCTATTTATGTCTGATAGTATGGGCCAGCCGCATACTATCAGAATTCTATATATATATATATATATATATATATATATATATATATATATATTAAAAAAAACAGTAAAGGAAATAAACCAAAGAATTTCCTGAAAAAATAATTTGGGAAAATCATGGAGTAAGATCAAATATATATATTTGATCTTACTCCATGAGATCCACCTCATAGGCAGTATTTTTCTTCGCAGGAGCACACACCTAATCACTTATTTCTGGTTGCTTTAAATATTAAGTTTAAAGCCAAAATCAATGAAGTTTCAGCAGCCATATACCTTTTTTCAGTTAGAGATACAACTATTCAACTACTAAAAATATGAAGCAAGGGAAGTTGTCCAGATTGATAGATGAGCAAAAAAAAAGATTTGATGTGTAAGCTGTTTGAACAACCCATGTAGCGACTAATTATGATTAATATTAAGTTATTACCAAAAATCATGACAGACTTCTGGTATGTGTTTTTTCCCCATGAGAAGGTGCAAAGACACTTGCAACTCCGAATAGAAGCCCAAGGAAAATATTTACAATGTGTGCTGGAAAAGGCCCAAGAGACACTCGAAAAGCAAAACTTTGGTTCACAGGGCCTGGAAGCCGCCAAAGCACAACTCTCTGAATTGGTCTCCGAAGTTTCCAATGAAAATCGGTGTACTACATTTCCAGGTTTGAAAGAATTTCCTTTAGAGACCCTACAACCGCAAATAACCCAGCTTGCTGACTTTTCACTGGATAGCTGCTTGACCACTATAGAAGGATCTCACAAGGATCAAGAAGTGCATAACCTTGATACAGGATTGAGAATTCACCAAGCTAAAACACCTCTATGCATGAAGAGATTTGGAGAGAATATAAAGCCTGAGCAGCCTCACAATACATGGGATGGAAACACAAAAACACATGATATAGTCCCTTCATCCAAAGTGAGAGATTCATCCATGACAAGTTTCCCAGACTTGATGGCTGTAACTAGTCAAACCATCAGCTTTACTGCTAAAAGCAAGAAAGAAAATAGCAGCATTTCTAATGCATGGGACAAAGAAAGAGGCATGGATGACATTTCTCATTATGACCAGCAAATCAACAATAGATCAGTGATGCAACAAGAGAAACAAAGACAAACAGATGGATATGCACTGGCATGCCAAGCAGCACAGCTGGATTTAAATGTCGAAGATGACAATCTTGATGTTTCACATTGTAAACAATTTGACTTGAATGATTTTAGCTGGAGCTGAGGGATATCAAACCAGAAAGAGGATAGTAATTAGTACCTGTTGACTGTAAGGACTAAGGAAAGCTTAAATATAAGCACTTGCTAGAGCATTCTATATATAACTCACTGGAGAATCAGTTGATAACAATCTTCCTTGTCCAGAAATTGCACTTTAACCAAGAAAACAAATTTCAAGAGGATAGTTGTCACGAACAATTAATTTATCCCGAGAGAGCAGTCTCAAGGTCAATCAGGACCAAAGAATATCATAGAAACAACATATTGTCTTCATTTCTAGTAGAAGCCAACTACCCTCAAGGTCAATTAGGACAACCCAAAAATGAAACATAGCAAGTCTATTCTTATTCAAAGTTTCTAGATCACATAAGAGATGTGCTGCAGCTGATAGAATTTCAAGAAAAATAACTATAATAAAAGAACAATAGGAATTTTAAAAATGCCCATAAATAATTAGGAACATTATAAGTCAAGGACTCAAGATGATACCCTGCAGTTCTTATAGAGCTAAAATAAGATCACTTCTAAGTCCTAACATCCTCATCATTTGTCATTCTCAGAACATCCTAGGAAAGTTTCCTCTTCGAATAATAAGGAAAAAGCTTTCTTCGCCATCCCGTTTAGTAGATTTTTACAAAAACAAACTTTTCCTAGAGACATCATTAGATTTCTTTAGTTAAATAATTAATGATACTTGTAGCTTGAGATGGAAAGTTTTGACCCCACAAAACACAAGCACTAAATTAGATGAACTTATAGAAATTTATACAAACAGATGAATGATCCTTCTAGCTTTAGATGGAAAAGTTTTGACTCCACAAACACAAGCACTTGATTAGATGAACTTATAGCAAATTATACAAACAGATGAATGATTTCTGTAAATACCAGTACATCTGCCTGAATTCTGTATAAAAAAAATAGGCATATTTCTAAATCCAGTGTCTGAATCAAAGGGCATTCATCACATTAGCCACATACAATTGTATCACAGTACAACCATCTGAGTTTGGAAAGATCTAAAGCAAGGATATAGCCATGAGTGCACCAGTTCAGTAAGATATGAAGGATTTCATCAATCTAGCATGAATGACTGGCATATCTCTCGACCCATAAAGTTAATGCAAAAGGTATGCATTATATGCCATTTTTTTCTTTTTGAAAAAAGTGGATAAACCACATTCATTTATTTATTATAGATATAACTGGGTTACATTTGATCCTAAGGTGGATCTAGTGGTTACATTGCCTTCCAAAGTGTGTATGGGTCGTGACGATCTCCGCATTACTCGTCCTCAAAGTCGTCCTCTAGGGGCGTTGGAGTCATGGTTGTCCTGGTCTGGGCCAGACTTTGTCTAATGAGGTGGAGCATTGGCTGAAGCTGCGTTTTACGGTTGGCGGGTGTACTGTCATACCAGGCTAGGAAGAGAAAGTCTGCGTGGCGGATTAGTTCATGGTAAACACGTTGTTTAGCGTTGAAACATCTCCTATTCCGTTCTGCCCATAAACTCCAGGTCACTGCCACCACCAGCAGGTTCCACCCTTTGCGGATATCTTTCGCCAGTTGTTTGGCTAGCGTTGAGGGACCCCACAGATCTTGTATCTGCGTGGGGTTTATCTCATTTCCCAGGGTTTGCCCGTAGTGTAACCACACGTCAGATGAGTATCGACAGCGGAGGAGAAGGTGTTCAGTGGTTTCATCCTCTCTGTCAAATAGGTAGCATCTCATTCGTTCCCCCGACCAATTTCTTTTTGCCAAGTTTTGTAGCGTGGGAAGCTTGTCCTCACACGCTAGCCAGGCAAACAGCTTAACTTTCAGGGGGGAGGCTTGTTTCCAAAATGATGTAGGGAGGGCGCTTCTCACACCCCCATCTATTCTAAAGTGGTACAGTGATTTGACCGTGAAATTGTGGTTTGTGGTGAGACGCCATTTCCTTTTGTCCAGCTGGTCCACCGCGTCTTGATTCAGGTGTGCCTGTATCCCTTGGAATAGCTTAGTTGCTTCTTGGGATAATGGTCCTGACCTGAGAATAAGTCTCCCACTCTAATGGTGCTGTCAAGCCTCTTCAATTGTGTGTTCCGCCTTTTCCATAGGGTTTGGAATTCCGGACATATGCCCTGCGGATTACGTCCTTCCATCCAGTTGTCGAACCAGAGACTGGTTGTGGCACCGTTTCCTGGCTCAGTTACAATGTTGGCCATGGTAAGGTCCCGTTGTTCCGCGATTCCTTTCCGAAAGAAGGATGCTCGATCGGGCACCTTTTTGAAAGGGTTCACATGTGAGTTCCGGAAGTAGGCATGTGTGATGATCCTTCCGCTGATCCCTACTTCCCCCTTTAGCAGTCGCCACCACCATTTGCCCAGCAGTGCCTCATTGAAGGCTTTTAGGTTCAGGATGCCCCAGCCGCCTAGTTCTTTGGGCTTAGTTAGTCTCTCCCATTGCACTAGGCGGTAAGCTTTGGATTCCGGATTCGCACCTCTCCAAAGGAAATCTCTGCAGATTCCTTCAATACGGCGTATTGCCCATAGTGGTAGTTTGTACATTATCATCCAATGATTGGGGATAGATGATAAGGCAGAATTGAGTAGGGTGATGCGTCCTCCTCACGACATAAGCCTTCCTTTCCATGTAGATAATTTCCTTTGTACCTTCTGGATGAGCTTCTCCCAATCTCCTCTCTTGGGTCTGCTTCCGGATAGGGGAATTCCCAGGTAATTACTTGGGAGGGGACTCATCTGGCATCCCAAAATCGAGGCCCCTGTTCTAGCATTGGTGTGCTCCGTCCCAATGGGCATTATGGCACTTTTGCTGTAGTTTATTCTGAGTCCCGAAGTTCCTTCCAAGAGGTGAAAGAGAAGTTTCAGGGTTCTGAAGTCCTCCTTCTTCCCTGAGCTAAGGATCAGTAGATGGCACTTTTGCTATAGTTTATTCTGAGTCCCGAAGTTCCTTCGAAGAGGTGAAAGAGAAGTTTCAGGGTTCTGAAGTCCTCCTCCTTCCCTGAGCTGAGGATCAGTAGGTCATCCGCATAGAAGAGAGCCGGTATTTGTTCCCCCCTCCCGTGGTCTATTTTGTATCCTTCGAAAGTTCTCTGTTGGACTTCTTTTGTTATCATTGTCGTGAAAACGTCAGTGATAAGGATGAATAACAGAGGGGAGAGCGGATCCACTTGCCGTAGCCCCCTTTTGTGTCTGATGAATCCCATTGGGGTCCCATAAATTAGGAAGTTGGATTTTGATGTGTACAAAATCTCTTTGATCCACCCTACCCAGCGATGCCCGAAACCTCGTGCTTGAAGTAATTCTAAGAGAAAATTCCAGTCCACTGAGTCGAACGCTTTTTCAAAATCCACCTTCATGAGCACCCCCCCTTTTGTTTTCATTCCATATATGATCTCCTCTGCCGTAACGATACTGTCATGGATGCATCTACCTTTGATGAATGCAGTCTGATTTTCGTTTACCAGGTCAGAGATAACCGCCTGGAGTCTGTTGGCCAGCACCTTTGTTATAATCTTAATGGAGCAGTTTAGGAGGCTTATAGGGCGATATTTATTGAGTGAGGTTGCCTCTTCAGTCTTCGGGATCAGCAGGATATGCGCCCAGTTGAGTCTTTCTAGCTCTGCGGTGCCATTATAGAGTTTCACAAAGGTTTGGAGGATTTCGCCCTTGGTGAAGTTCCAACATTGTTGGTACAGTAGCATAGGGAATCCATCCGGTCCCGGTGCCTTTTTCCGCGTTGAGCTCTTGTATTGTTGTGTGTATCTCTGTTTCTGAGAAGGGGCAATCCAGGTGAGCCAGATCTACATGCTCGTGGCCCGCAAGCAGTTGCTGCCAGTCCATGGAGTATCTGTCTTCTCGTTGAGTCCCGAAAATCCGGGTAAAGTGGTTCCCCACTGCTCGTAACATGTCGAGCGGTTCCGTCCGGATGCATCCATCCTCCTGAAGCTGATGAATCAAGTTTATGTTTTTCATTTTGTTTGCAATTGCATGGAAGAATTTTATATTTTGATCCCCTTCCTTGAGCCAAGTGATTCTTGAGCATTGTCTCCAGTGTTCCTCTTCCGTCCTTATCATGTTGTCGTACTCCGCTCTTTGCACCTGGACCTGTTCTTCTTCCGCGGTTGACAAAGGTTGTTGTTCGCTCTTTATATCCATTTCTTCAATAGCCTTCAGTATTTCCATCTTTCTTCTTCTTTGGGCTTGTAAGTGCTCCTTGTTCCATCTATGTAGTCTTCGTCTGATTAGGGTGAGTTTTTTCCCAATTTATAAGCTTCGTTCCCTGTAAAGTCACTTTGTGTCCACCATTCCTTCATTGTTTCCCAGAAGCCAAGTATCTTTCCCCAGCTTCTGTTGAAGCGGAAAGGGTATTGTTTGTGTTCCTGTTGTCCACACTCTAGGGCTATGGGTATATGATCCGAACGAATGCGTGGCAATGTGATCTGCCATATTCGTGGAAAGGCTGTCATCCACTCAGGAGATAGCAGGAATCTATTTAATCGGATCATGGTTGGGGTTGCTCTCCCATTTGTCCAGGTAAATTTCCTTCCAGAGAGTGGGGGGTCATATAGTTGTAGTTCTGCAATTAGGTTGTTGAAAGCATTCTGCTCTTGGGCATTTCCGATTCCAGAGATTCTATTTGCCTGGGATCTTGTTGAGTTGAAGCCTCCACCTATCAACCACGGCCCCGTCCACCATTGTCATATGGTTTTTATCTCATCCCAGAAAGCCGCCTTTTGCTCCCTTCCACATGGTCCATAGACTGTGGTCACCATCCACTTGGTGTGGTCCGCTTTGTTTTCGAGGACCACTGTTGCCGAGAAGGTACCCAGATATTCATCTATTTTTTGGAACTTTGATGTGTCCCATCCAATACAACATCCCCCTCGTGTGTCATTGGCAGGTAGGATTATTCTTTCTGTGTGTGTGGCTCCCCCTATGGAGTTCCAAATTCTGGTGTCCATAGATGCTAGTTTTGTTTCTTGTAAACAAAACACATCAGCTTTCTGTGCTGCTACGAAGTCCCTGACTAGGAATCTTTTCTTCTGTTTCCCTAGCCCTCTGACGTTCCAGGTGATGACTTTCATTAGATAACCTGATGAAGCCCTGCTTAAGTGGTACTGGGGGCTTAGTTGTTCCCCTGCACCCTTTCTTTTTATGTTACCTCTATGTTCCTCATGTGCCTGAGTATCCGTTTTACATTTCCTCCCGATTGGTCCAGATGGATACCGACTTTTATGGTTCTCGCTATGATTTCTTCCTCTGGCCAATCTGAAAGTGTGATTGGTACTGAGGAGTGTTTGAGTTTATCTTCCTCCAGTTCCGGGTGTTCCTTTCGCTTGCATTTCCTAGTGTATGTCCTTTTCTTTTTTATCTGGTTGTTGGGTTGGGTATCTACTATGTGAGCTTCTTTTTTATCATATAATAAATTATTGGTTTCAAGCCATCTCTGGCCATGAATCAACAAATTCGATACTTGAAAAATTGACTGGGCACGAAGGAGATGGCTACCGGCGCGACAACAGAGATGACTACCGACGTAATGGTGGAAACTAGCGTCGCGGAGGAGACGACTCTCGGGAGACGACAGGGAACCCCGACACGGCAATAAAGACCATTTTCGGGAGAAAGGCCAGCGAGAATGGAAATGCAAACCCTCTCCGACCTCCCTACGATCTGCGACGAGGAACATTCAGGAGCTAAGAGAGGAGAATCAGGAGAGGATGGGAGACAATCAAAGACGAAGACAGCTATCCTATGTGAATGCGCTCCGCGGAGGAACCCTAGAGGATCGCCCCCTCCCGCCACCATCGGAGGCAAAACAAGACAATGAAGGCTGGGAGAAGGCGACCCGAAAGAAATTCCGGCGTCTCAGCGGGGAGCCACGACAAGAGGTGGCTGGTAAACCAACCTTACAATGCCGGTCACCGCCTACAATCCGTACACCAACTGGCACCATCGAGGTTTGCGGACAGTGTCTGCACCCTGGCCACAAAGCTGATGAATGCCGTAGAGAAATCACCTGCTGGCGATGTGGTGGCGTGGGACACAAAGGGGTGGTCTGTAAGGAGGTTTGCCGGAAAATAACGCTAACCACAACAACAACAACCACAACCCAGGATATCAAAATCAGGCAAAAGAAACCCCCAGACAAGGAAAAGAAGAAAGAAAGAGAGAAGCCTAAAGAATTTCCGGTCAAGAAAGCCAACCAACTACCAGTGGTCGGAAAGCAAAACAAACAGGGGAATGGGCAGGGGAGTATGAAAACCATTACATCTCCCTCGCCTAAGACTCGAACATGAATACAGGCAAGGAAAAAATGCGCAGATTCTCAATTGCTAAAATCACATAAGCTAAAGGTGTGATTGTGGATGGCCGGAAGGTGGAGGAACTCCTGAAGAGGAGGATTAATGCCCAATAGAACTGGGATGCAAGAATTCTCAAAGATGGGAGATATATCATCGAATGCCCATTTGCAGTGATAGCAAGACAAATAGAAAAAGCTGGAAAGATGGAGTCGTTGGCGTTCACTCTAGAATTCACACCATGGAAGATAAGACCTCTATGGGCCAGCGAAGGCAGAGGGAGCCCTGAGATGGGTACTAGTCAAAAACCTCCCAATGTGCTTCTGGGACCTAGAATCCATCGCTCGGATGCGAAGGCAGAGGGAGCCCTGAGATGGGTACTAGTCAAAAACCTCCCAATGTGCTTCTGGGACCTAGAATCCATCGCTCGGATGCTTAAACCAGTTGGTGATTTGGTCCTCGTTGGAGAAAAAGGAGTTCACGACACAGAGGACTTCCGAGCTTTCATCCGAATCCAGCGACCGAGAAGACTACCAAGTGCAATCCACTACAGTGTCTCAACACTACAGCACACCTACTTCGTCGAGTTAGAAGAAGGTCAACCGGAGCTACCATGGACCCCCCACCGGCAAACAAGGAAAGAAGGAGACATGAACTTGAAAGGAAAGAAGACACAAGATCTGGCCGGAAATGATCAACAAACCACGGCGAAGCCCCTGCCCAGCAGACCTGATAAAGGCAAGGCCCCAATGGAGAGCTTGCACCCTCCTCCGGCGAGCAGAACTACTGACAGACTTCGAGGAGTCATCATCCGAGAAAGGAATGAACTTGAAGGAGGAGACGGCTAGGCTGTTGATCGCCAAATCCCGAAGAAGAAGGTCGGAGAAGGGCGGAGAGCAACGCTGGCGCCGGTGACGGGCGAAGCATCTAAATCGAACACTGAGGTGACGACTCTACATGGAAGGGACGCGGCAGACACAAGGATCGAAAAGAGCAAACCTGACAAGGCGGCATCCGCAGCACAGCAAGGAGGAGAAGAGTCAGCTATCAACGGTCAACTCCCGGAAGATATGGATGACTTTGACTTCGAGGAGACAATTCGAACTCTAACAGCTACATGGCAACCTTCGCTGATCCAAAACAAGAGCTCGGGCTCAATTAGGATCCCAGACAAACTGGACCCATTGAACCAATCGAGCCTGATTGTGCAACAACTTGAGGCGCCAATGCAGATCATGGAGAACGATGGGCCTCTCCAAAACTATAATAGTAGAAGTGACAATGGATCTGGTGGGCCGACAGAGAGTGAAGCCCAATCAGAATTGCTTGGTGACACGGTCATGACAGCACAACAAGCATTAGCCTTAACAGCATTAGTAGACCAGATTAATCATGATGGCCGAAAGGAACCACCTTCAACCCCATAAGAAGAACCGGATGTGGCCCAACTAGATGTTGAAACTGGCCCAATGAAACCATCTGACCCAAAAGAGCATAATGTAATGAATTTGGCAATGAATGAAACTAGCCCAACTACTTATCCTTACATAATGGCTCCAACACAACCCATTAACAACATCATCAAAACAATGGTGGGAAAGATAGAAATTGATTTACAGGAAAAAGCATCCCTAAAACTAATAGCCAACACCTGGAATTTGATTACTGATGAAGCATGGATACAAATTACAAATGGGAATGCGCCCACAAATAACCCCATCGAACCCCAACAAATAAAGGATAACCCTGAAATAACAGGAATGGAGTCACCTCAAAAAGTAACCAAGAAGCCTCAATTGACCCGAGCAACTACATTATATGCCATTTAAATTATTGTCATTATTATGACCAAAAAAATGTAGATTAAAAGTAAGACAAGATGGTGCACATGATTATCCATGTAACTAGGGCATACATCATAAAAACTACTAGAGCAGGTCCAATCTCTAGAAATTTTCTTTCGTGGAAAGGAAGAGAGATAACGAATAGATGAAATGTGGAAATTTCATGAGTGGAATAATAAAAGCATAATTCTTTGAGTATCTCTCTCATAATTAAGTTTGTAAACGGACCGAGGCCCAACCTTGGCTTGAAATTGATTAACTCAAGCTTGAAATTAACTCGAATAGGTTTGGTCGAACTACTCAATTTTGATTTTGAGAACTCAATCTAAGGTCGATTTAGCTCAAAATTAAAATCGAATTGATTTAATTTCAATTTAGAGTCTAGCTCGATAGAAATTTCATGACTTAGATACCAAAAGCATAATTCTTTGAGTAACTCTCTTATAGGTGGTAAATGGACCAAGCTTGATCAGGCTCTGCCTAGCTCAAGCTCGGCTTGAAATTGGTTAACTCACGCTTGAAATTAGCTCGATTAGGTTTGGTAAAACACCGCTCAATTTTAATTTTGAGAACTCGAGCTAGGCTCGATTTAGCTCAAAATTAAAATTGAATTGATTTAATTTCAAGTTAGAGTCTAGCTCAATGGAAATTTCATAATTTGGATACTAAAAGCATAATTCTTTGAGCAACTTTCTTATACTTAAGGTTGTAAACAAATCGAGCTTGATGAGGCTTTGCCCAGCCTGAGCTCGGCTTGAAATTGGTTTTCTCAAACTTGAAATCAACTCAAATAGGTTTGGTCGAGCAGCGCTCAATTTTAATTTTGAGAATGAGCTAGATTCGATTTAGCTCAAAATAAAAATTGAATTTATTTAATTTCAAGTTAGAATTTAGCTTAATTTAGATCAAAATTAAAATTTCATTTATAACTTGATTTTTTCTATACTTCTATACAATAAAATAAATAAATTATATAATATTTTCAATAAATAAATTTTATACTTTATAATTTTTTAAAAATTAGATTTCTAAAGTTAATGACAATAGAAATATTTTTAATTATATCAAATAATATAGTAAAAATAAAATTTCTACTATGGCATATTATATAGAATATATAATATATTAATTTTTGAATATATATATCAAGTTTAGCTCGAGTAAGCTCAGCTTAAAATTCAAGCTCGAGCTCGGCCCAAAAGTTCAAAATTTCGAGATCAAGTTTTAAATGAGTCGATCACGAGCCGCTTTCGAATAGCTTGATCATTTAACAGTCCTACTCATACTTAAAAGAGAAGAGTGGGGATAAGACTTGTAATTGACACTACAACAACTACTATAACTAAGCCTTAATCTCATACTAGATGGGGTCGGCTTGTAATTGACACTATACATGCAAAAGATTCGGAGTTTGTTTTTTCTTGCTCTCTAGACCTACCTAGATTACAAGGCCATTGATGATCCAATCAAAATTCGCAACTGAAAACATGATTAACATTAAACTCTTCAAACTACCAAACTTAAATTAAAATTATAAATTACATTTCTTCTTTTTTATGAAATTTACACTAGTTCATTATTTATATAAACTTCCAAGATGTTAAAGTCATCATGATGCAGCCTAAGATGAACTCTTACTCCATTAGGGAATTTATTGAATGAATAGATTAGAATATACTTTGTTTAAGAACCCCAATTTGAGGAGCAATAAATTATTCCTAATGTCATTGGTAGAAGAAAAAAATAACCTAAATTTGAAGCCGTTGTTTATATTTGAACTTTGAACAACTCAGGCTGGAGATCACATCAGAGCTAACCACACCAGATCTTACCTAATTATATGATAATCATAAATATCATTATAGATCATGAGGTTTACCATAAAATCTAAAAGAAGATTAGCATTGAATCATGCCTAGGAAAGTTTACACTGCTTGGAGAACAAGTTTTATTGAAAGCGGAGGGTGGGACCAAATTAACTTAGTTGATGTTGAATAAAAATTGGCACCTACTTCTTCAACGCCTTAGTAACTCCTGTTTCCTTTCCCTTCCACCTCTTTCAAATCACACCTCAAACTCAAGATCATCTCCCAGGGGTTATTTCTTGAATATAGATGCAGGAAATTCATCAAAAATTTAGGGAATATATATATATATATATATATAGTTTCAAATATTCTCATGCAAATCAAACCTTGAAGACGGACCAACTATTTGAGTGTCAAAAGTAAAGTGCACTAGTGACACAGCCCAAGATCAACTGATTAATAATGTTTCAATAGTCATCAAATTAGTTTGAGAATAATCTAGTTAAGAGTAATGCACAGGATCTTCAGTGTGTCACTGCTTTGATATCAAAAAATGTGACACTAAGAAACTTAAACCACATTTTTCATCCTACTTATCTATTCCCTTGCAAACTATTTTGTTTGACTCTCTTTGATATGATTCCTCATTCAGGGGGCATCTCATATGTTCAGATGGATCATTGATGTCAAGCAAACATAAGTAAACATGACGACTTTGTTGAAAAGTTCAGTAAATGATTAAGAGGTTCTTCAGTTGAACTGATCACCCTATTTCCAGTTAAGCTAGCTTCCCTGCTATACAACTGATTTTTCATACCATGTTCCCAACAATCAATGGAATCCAATTTTGTTTCTCACTTGAATGTACTCCAGCATTTTGCCAAAATATGCTAATATACATAGCATTTTGCACATACATGGGAAGGGGGGAATGTTAGAAAGAGTTATTCAGAGAACTCATCAAAAGTTTCAAAAAGGAAGTCAACTCAAAATGTTTGTATTTGAGTTAAATAGGAAAAATTGGGATGAAGAAACAAAAAGGAAAAAGTTGATTAAAAAATAAAAGAAACAAAAGTAGTCACTATCTTGAGATAATAAAGCATGGAATATTGAACCACGAAGCACACCGTTAAATATGAAATCCATCACTTATAACAGAAGGTAAATTATGGCTGAGCTTGCATAGATTGCAAATTCAATGGAAAATGTAAAAGAAATAAAGAAATTAAATGAAAATCCAATGGAGAAAGTAAAGGCTGTAAAAATTGAAGTATGTCATGCAAGTACAAAAGCATAGGCAAAGGTCAAGAAAGAGAACCTCTCAATCTGTACATGATACTGTATGGCTGACGTAGTTCAGTTGCCTCTTTCTGAATCATTGAAAATTATTCTGTTTGTATCATGTTTCTACCCTTTTCAACTACCAAAAGAGCAAAGAAATGAAAAGTGGTTGAAACATGATATTAAGAGCAAATAATACCATAGAAAATAAAAAAAGAAAGAAGATAAAAAATAAAGCAAAAAAAAAAAAAAAGAGTTAGTACATTTAAATATTTAGCAAAATGAATCCAAAAACCTGGATTACCTTGCACTTAATAAAGAACCAAAATAGCGGAAACTAGTTCATGATCAAATGCTAAAAAAGTACATTTGTCTTTGTCAATTACAGGTGTAAACTGTAAACGAGCATGAAGACAATCTCAATCCATTCTTAAACAGCATACAACGACCTCTATTCCATTAAAGCATTAACCTTTGCCAAGTAGATCTTTCTGATGTAGAAAGTTAAATAAGAGGAGGGAGAAAAAGAAATATGGACCAGGAAAAATTAACAGTATGAGGCTGTTACAAGGTACATAATAAGGGCTACATTGTAGACATGCTTTCTTTCCACATAATAATCTTGTATCGAAAAAAAAAATAATAATGGAACAAAACTCAAGTTGAATAAATAAGTACAGCTCCTCCCTTCACTAAACTTCTACTTCTCTTGTCTGTAAACAAGAATATAAGCTTTTACATGAAGCACCACACCATGCTATCATAACACCTGACCCTGGATTTCCGAATAAGAAGATACAAGAATTTCCCAACTTACTATTTTGTGATGAGAATTCTAGTTCCTAAAATGACCATGTATAATACTGATTCAGAAAAGCTGTAACTCAAAATCTGTGCAAAAGTGTTAGTAACTAACACCAACCTAAACTTAGATCAGTAGTTTGGGTGCCAAATTTTTGAGCCATGCTGAATTTAAACCAGCATAGCCATACTGCCACTGAATGTAGAGTCCATAATTGTTAGCTGCACAGGCAGCTCAATCACCATAATTTTATAAGAATTTCCCAACGTACTATTTTGAGATGAGAATTCTATTTCCTAAAATGACCATGTATAATACTGATTCAGGAAAGCTGTAACTCAAAATCTGTGCAAAATTGTTAGTAATCAACACCAACCTAAACTTGGATCAGTAGTGTGGATGCCAAATTTTTGAGCCACGCTGAATTTAAACCAGCATAGCCAAACTGCCACTGAATTTAGAGCCCACAATTGTTAGCTGCACTGGCAGCTCTATCACCTTAATTTTATAAGCTTGGATGACAGCAGGCCCGGCCAATTTTTGCCTTTTCTAGAATATTGAATGATCATATGAATCCTTCACCCAAATATCATAAAAATAAGGAGCTACTTTAATTATTTTAACAAGAGTATGGTAAACCAGTTAAATTTACTTGGCATTGCTCCTTCATGAAACCACTCATAAATACATACCACAAAATTCGCAAACAATATTTAGTCTTAATGAATTATGTCATTCAGGCTGCCCAAGATTTTCTTCCAGCAATATATCAACTTGATAATCATTGACTAGCAATTCCCCTTGAATTAATAAACATTACAACAAGACAAGGGTATGATGAAACAAGTTTGCTCTAACAATTAAGATATGATTGCAGAAAAATACAGTTTCAGAACATAAATAGAGTTAGTCATGGACAATACGAAAACAAAAAACAAGAAGTAACTTCATCATAAGTTTGTGGTTCGCATCAAAACAAGTCACTCACTTAAAAAGTTCTCTGAAGGCACAAAAAAACAGTTGGAAAGTTAAAAATGAAATACCATGTAAGAAAAGTTCCAGGCTGATTGAATCGTAAAAACAATTGGAAATCCTATGCTACATGGGATAAATAAAAAATAAAAGAAAAAGAAAAAAAAGAAGGGTATTTACTCCAAAAATAATGATCAAGTAACATCAAAGCTTTCATCTAATTAGAGAAACAAATGCATTAGTCACTTCTAATAGTTTGTGAGTGATAGAATGATATGGCTAGATAGATTACTATGAACTTGTCATGATTTAAAAATGCAAATTAACAAAAGGGTACCATAAAAATAAAAATAAAATTAAAAAAAAAATAAAAAGAGAAGCATCCCTTTCGCATGGTAAGACGAAGCAAAAATATTAAGTCATAAATGATTTCTAATAGATCACTTTATTGATATCATATGGTTGTAGTTCCCTGGAAGTGAAAGGTTGATATGATAATACCACTAGGTGCTACAATCTTCAGAGCATATCCTAAGCGATTTATTTGCTAATGGGGGAATAATGAGAGATCCACAAGTTTAAAGTTGGGATTTTGTTACTATAAAAGAGCAGATTATGAGATAAAGATGAGTATATATGGATGTCTACTTCTTGATCCTCCGCACTTTCTTCTCCCCCCAAACCTCCATTCTGCCAGCCGGGCACCCGCAGCGTGAGCGGAAGATTAGTACAGTGCGTCCATTCAGTGGTGCCATCTTCTTAAGCTCAGCTTCAAGTTCCTTGTGATCATCTCCGAGTTCAAGCGGGCGTGCTCCCAGTAAGTCCTTTGGCGAGGGTGGCAAGTACTTTACACATTCCTCTGATTCGAGCTGGATATCAAACTCGACGGCTTTCTTAAGTCCTTTGCAGTAAGGGTTACCACATTTCCTCGCTTGGTGGCTGACCCACTCCCACGCTATGATCGCAGTGATGAACATGACCAAGCCTGCAACGTAGGCAACAGGGGCATTGTAGATGACTTCTTCAATAAAAGCCACTAGAATGGTGAGAAGGTATGTAGAATTTTGGAAGATGATCTTGAAGCATGGGAGGGAGAGGACGCCAAGGGCCCCGAGGGCCAGAGAGAGGATGGCGATATCGATGGCGGCGAAGGTCGAGTGCTCACAGAAAGGGTGGCATAAGGGGTTCAGGGACTTGCTCTTCCGGTGCCGTTGGTGCTCCGATGAGGCCGGGGAGCTCGCCGCCATGTTACGATGCTGCTCAAACGTGCGGCAGAACTCGATCAAGCTACGGCAATCAACCATTGCCATTTAACAAAGATCAAGAGCGATCTCAAACCTAATTCCAATCCGACGCTAAAAACCAAAGAAAATTCTCGTCCCCAATCCAAGCTGAGAAAGATCGAGAATCAGACACGAATATCATATAAACCGATCTCAATCCAAATCAGAACAAAAACTACAAGGATTTTGGAACATATGGGAGAACGGATCTTAATTCGATCGTGACACGGAGATCGACGGAGATTGCCGGAAAACGGGGATTAGGCAGGGATCATCCATGAGGAATAGATCGGGCTCAAGATTGAAGAATTCCAGAGAGAGAGAGAGATTTTGTTGAAGCGTTGTCTCGGTGTCGTCTTCAATGGAGTGTCGAGGAGGAGATGTGCGACGGGTTGACGTGTGGAAAAAAGCGTGGATTCATAGATGGTGCGTTCTAACGTATCTAACCGAGGCCGCATAACTTGGGCTTTGTGACCGGTAATGGCCGGTCGTACCCAATCTGAATAGAACCACACATCTTCTCTGTCTGGCCGCACCCAATAAGTGCGCCGTCATGAACAGTAATAAACAGTAAAAATTCACACCCAATCTGAATAGAGTCACACCTAATCTCTATCTGGCCGCACCCAAACCTACCTACTACAATGAGAGTATGTGGAAATTGGGTGCGTCCCTTCACGAATTAGGTGTGCCGCCATTTTCACTAATAAACAGTAATGAACAGTAAAAGTTCGCACCTAATCTTTGTCTGGTCGCACCCAAACCTACCTACTACGATGCGAGTATGTGCAAATTAGATGTGGCCTTTCATGAATCGGGTGCGCCGCCATTTTCAAAAATGAATAGTAATAAACAGTAAAAGTTCGCACCCAATCTGAATAGAGTCGCATCTAATCTCTGTCTGGCACCTAGACCCTACCTACTACGGTGCGAGTATGTGCAAATTAGGTGCAGCTCTTCACGAATTGGGTGCGCCGCCATTTTCACTAATGAACAGTAATGAACAGTAAAAGTTTACACCCAATATGAATAGAGTCTCATCCAATCTCTGTCTAGCCTCACCCAGACCCTACCTACTACGATGCGAGCATGTGCAAATTGGGTGTGACCCTTCACGAATTGGGTGCGCCGCCATTTTCCCTAATGAACAGTAATAAACAATAAAAGTTCGTACCCAATCTGAATAAAGTCGCACCTAATCTCTGTCTGGCCGCACCCAGACCTACCTACTACGGTGCGAGTATGTGCAAATTGGGTGAGACCCTTCACGAATTGGGTGCGCCACCATTTCACTACTGAACAGTAAAAGTTCGCACCCAATCTGAATAAAGTCGCACCTAATTTCTGTCTGGCCGCATCCAGACTATGGTACGAGGTGCGCCGCCAATGAATAATAATGAATAGTAGTCCCTCAAGACTTTTTCATTATGATCAGTAATGAACAATAATAAACAGTAAGGTTCGCACCCAATCTTTGTCTGGCCGCACCCAGACGTTATCTTTATTAATTTGAGATTTTGAATTTGGTTTTTTTAGACCGGCCAATGCCAGTCAAAAAACCCCAAGTTAGGCGACCTTGGGTGTAAAGCAAGGACTGTTAGAATTCACCGTTCATAGAGGTGAATTCTAACATTCCTTGGGTTCTACCCGAGGTCGCCTAACTTGGGCTTTTGTGACTGGCATTGGCCGGTCACAACAAAACCAAGTTCCAAATTTCAAATTAAAAAAGGTAATGTCTGGGTACCTACGGCCGAACAAGATCAGCGCGGCTCTATTCGTGATTGGGCAAACTTTATCAAGCTTATTATCGTTTCATTATCGATCATAAATGAAGAAGTCTTAAGGGACTACCGCTCATTACATCGCTCATTATCGCTATTCAAGACTCGCATCAGAAGTCCGCGCGCCCGCATGTAAATTAGGTGCGGCTCTATTCATATTGGATGTGAACTTTTACTATTCACTAGTGAAATGGCGGCGCACCAAATTCGTGAAGAGTCGCACCCAATTTGCACATGCTCGCACCGTAGTAGGTAGGGTATGGGTGCAGCTAGATAGAGATTGGGTGCGGCTCTATTCAGATTGGGTGTGAACTTTTACTGTTCATTATTGTTCATTAGTGAAAATAAACACGCACCCAATTCGTGAAGGGTCGCACCCAATTTGCATATGCTCGCACCGTAGTAGGTAGGGTATGGTTGCGGCTAGACAAAGATTGGGTGCAGCTTTATACAGATTGGGTGCGAACTTTGAACTTTTACTATTAATTATCGTTTCATCAAGCGACTGCATCGTAGTCCGCGCGCTGCACAAAAATTGGGTGCGGCTCTATTCAGATTGGCTGCGAACTTTTACTGTTCATTAGTGAGAATGGCGGTGCACCCAATTTGCACATACTCGCACCGTAGTAGGTAGGTCTTGGTACGAGCAGACAGAGATTAGGTGCGACTCTATTCAGATTGGGTGTGAACTATTACTGTTCATTACTGTTTATGGCGGCTCACCTATTTGGTATGGCTAGGCAGAGAAAAGGTGCAACTCTATTCAGATTGTGTGCGACCGGCCAGTGCCGATCACAAAACCCAAGTTAGGCGACCTTAGGTAGATACCTAAAGAATGTTAGGACGCACCATTCATAGATGGATCATGAAAGAGAGATATTTTTACAACTATATCCCTAAAAACTTTTTAACTCGAAATAATTATTAAAAAAATTATATTTTCATGTGTATTATAGGCTGTGTCGGTGAATTCTAACATTCCTTGCCTTACACCCAAGGTCGCCTAACTTGGTCGATTACAAAAAAACCAAGTTCAAAATCTCAAATTAAAAAGGATAGCATATGGGTGCGGCCTGAAAGAGATTGGGTGCGGCTCTATTCAGATTGTGTGTGAATTTTTACTATTTATTAGTGAAATGGCGCCGCACCCAATTCATGAAGGGTCGCACCCAATTTGTACATGCTCGCATCGTAGAAAAAAAGGTCTGGGTGCGGCCAAACACATATTGGGTAAGGCACTATTCAGATTGGGTGCAAACTTTTACTGTTCATTAGTGCGGCCAGACAGAAATTGGGTGCGGCTCAATTCAGATTGGGTGTGAACTTTTACTGTTCACTAGTGAAATGGCAACGCATCAAATTCATGAAGGGTTGCACCTAGTTTGCACATGCTCGTACCATAGTAGATAGGGTCTGGGTGCGATCTGACAGAGATTGGGTGCGGCTCTATTCAGACTGGGTGTGAACTTTTACTGTTCATTAGTGAAAATGGCGGCGCACCCAATTCATGAAGGGTCGCACCCAATTTACACATGCTCGCACCATAGTAGGTAGGGGTCTAGGTGCGGCCAGACAAAGATTGGGTACGGCTCTATTCAGATTGAGTGTGAACTTTTACTGTTCATTAATGAAATGGCGGCACACCCAATTCGTGAAAGGTCGCACTTAATTTGTACATCTCTCAATGTAGTAGGTAGGGTCTGGGTGTGGCCAGACAGAGATTGGGTGCAGCTCTATTCAGATTGGGTGCAAACTTTTACTATTTATTACTGTTTATTAGTGAAATGGCGGCGCACCCAATTCGTGAAGGGTCGCACCCAATTTGCACATGCTCGTACCATAGTAGGTAGAGTTTGGGTGCGATCAGACAAAGATTAGGTGCGGCTCTATTCAGATTGGGTGCGATATTTTACTATTTATTAGTTCGGCTAGACAGAAATTTGGTGGGGCTCTATTCAGATTGGGTGTGAACTTTTATTGTTCACTAGTGAAATGGCAGCGCACCCAATTAATGAAGGGTCGCACCCAGTTTGCACATGCTCGCACCGTAGTAGGTAGGGTCTGGGTGCGACCAGACAGAGATTGGGTGTGGCTTTATTTAGATTGGGTGCGAACTTTTACTGTTCATTAGTGAAAATGGCGGTGTACCCAATTCGTGAAGGGTCGCACCCAATTTACATATGCTCGCACTATAGTAGGTAGGGGTCTGGGTGCGGCTAGATAGAGATTGGGTGCGGCTCTATTCAGATTGGGTGTGAACTTTTACTATTCATTAGTGAAATGGCGACGCACCCAATTCATGAAGGGTCGTACCCAATTTGATTCCAGAGTTATACACAGGGTCAACACGGCCCTAACACGGCCATGTGTCATAAATTTGAAGCCTATAAAAAGCCGCCAAATGCAAATTGCAAAAGGACTTTTGGTGATTCCTCTACTGACGGCTAGGGTTTCAAAGGAAGATTGAAGGCGGAGGAGACATCGATCGAGGGAGTTCATCATCTTTATTTATGTCTTCCTTTTTAGCTTTTGTGATGAATTCTTATTGCCACGCCCCGAACCGAGCCCGGACACGTGGACAGATCGGCCGTACCCAAACAGGGACGAGTCCCCATCCAGGCACAAGGCCTCAGAGATCCTGTACAATAATAAATATCCAGAGATATATAAAACAGCGAAATTAATATTAGAAAAGAAAAGGGATCGAGTTTACACAACTCCATGCCAATACAAAATACTAGGGTCTATACGACCCATACAAGGATCCATCCAAGTCACCACTAATAGTCCATACAACAAAGAAATACAAGCCTCACATACACACACAAATGAAAAGAGGTGCGCAGACCTCAAGATAAAATAAGCAAGTCCGAGTCAGTCACTCGGAAAATCCCCGTCTAAGTATGAACCTACTCCTCGTCGTCACCTGAGAAAAATCAATCAAGTGCGTGAGCCAAAGAAAATGGCTCAGTAGGATCGCTAGAAAAGTAATAAAGGTGGCGAAAGCCACTAGCAAAGAACATAATAAAAGAAGAATAAATATGCAAGTGCAACAACATCACAAGCAAATAACAAGTCTCGGGAATGTGGATAAATCCACTGATGTACTCAATCTCGTGGCATATACGATACTATGATACCTCCAGTATCATATGATATCCTCCAGATATCAACTCCGGTCTACGCCGGATAGCGCTATAACAATCATGTGTACATGGCCAGAAAATACCGCTCTGTGATTGAGCCTGTGGCCAAAAATTATACGCCCTCTGCTGGGGCCTCCGTCCGATAAATCATGCCTGTATGTAAGAGATTGCTAGTACAAATACCTAACAATAGGTATACATATATATCCAAGGCAGCAACATCTTGAATATATAATAAGGTCAATGATCTCAACGAGATTGGAAGCCAATACGTATCTAAGGAGTAAACTCCACTCAAATACTCATAAGAAAAACATGAAAGCAACAATCTCCCCGAGATATAAAACCGATACATATGAGGAAACCCATCTCGAATATGTATTGGGAACCTCTCGAGAAAATAAGAGTACAAAATTCAAAGCAAGGTAGGAGGAAGGAATATTCACAAACCCCCTTGCGAGAGCCTACCTGGATAGGAGCAAAATCTCTGATCCTCCTCGCGTCTCACGCGTCTGAGTCGGGATCTAATAAATAGATAGTAAAATCTCAGTGTCTCCACACTTAAGCATCTCCTATCTAAATACGAAATATGATTACTCATGAATCCCTTAATTATCTCTAACATGAAGATTACCTCAACAAATGGTGATTCATTAAACTTAATCATGATTGAAAGGCATTAAGCTTACTCAAGCATGCTTTCTTACTTAACAAGTATATCATGCCCTTTGGATTCTTAGAATGCTCCTAAGTATGCTTAATTAGCCAAGACTAATTATACTAGAGCATGAAACCATTAAGCATGTTAATCATGGAACTAATCACAATTAAACATGTTAACATGAATACTAATTGGGCATTTATACTTGAGATTTTCATGAAAATTCGGCGGCACCTCCCCTCTTTATAGGGCCCCGAAATTAATACAAACATTCCACATTAAACATATGAATACATGGTAATTTAGTGTACAACCATTAACCATATACTTCTACACTTCCATGCCTCTTTCATCACTTAATTAGCACTTATACAAGTCAATCCTTGTTCTATTATCCAAACCCTCTCCAACAAGCATGAACCATCCTTGAACCATCAAATGACCAATTCATGCATTTAATTAATCCATTAATTAAGAATTCCCTCAATTAGGGTTCAGGAGGTTTACTTGAAGCTCTTGGAACTCCTATGCAGGTTTTCCCTCGCCAATTGAGCTGACCGGTCGCCGGTGTACTTGGGGGCTTCGATCGCCGCCGATCTTCGCCGACCGCCGCCGGATCTCACCGGGAAAGGAGCGAAAAAGGGGAGCTGGTCGCAGCCGCACAGGGGCGCAAGCGACGGGTGCCGTCGGAGGGAGATCAGGTCACGGCGGGCTGCTGAGGGTCGTCGCCGGCGCCGTGGCTCGCCGGATCCACTCGAATCACGCCGGAATCCGGCCAGTAGAAGGAGGGCTGGGAGCTGCTCGCATCCACGCAGGTGCGCGGGCCTGGAGGACGCTACCGGGAGAGAGGGGTCTCGGGTCGGTGCTGAGCGTCGGCAGAGCGACACAGACAGAGAGCAGGCGGCCTGCCGCGAGATGGCGCCGGCTGCAGGTCGGGCGCGTCTCACTCACGTGCACGGGGGAAGAGCTGCCGGTTGCTCGACGGTGGCTGCTCGGGGTAGCCGACCGGTGTGTGGGGAGGAGAGCGCGAGTAAGGCTCGCCGGCGTAGAGAAGAAGGAGATGGTTTCGTTTTGGATCTCAAATGTTCAGCACGAGAGAGAGAGATAAATGATTTTTTTTCATTCTCTCTCTCCTCTAAAGTTACATATATAATAACATAAGAATTCCTTTTTTATTAAATTAATAATTAAATAACCCAATAGTGTCACATGCATACTATTCACCCACGCGTTTATGAATTATTTCATGCCGGGGTCCACTGTCATGATTTTCTCGTCCTCGGGCCCGACCCAGATCCGTGAATCTCGGGTCAATGGTCCCAGTAGCACGGATGCACTATAATATTACGGGGTCTGTCTCTCGTCAGACCAGATCCGAGAATATCGGCTTTTAGTCAAATCCTTCGTCACGGGCATACTGTGGCATCACGAGGCTATCTCAGTCCCCGACTAGATCCACCTTTCCCGGGATTTGAATATTTGTCTATTTTCTTTTCTCGATAATTAATCCAATTTAATTAACATATAGTTAATCTAGATTAATTAACACTTAATTAATCCAGATTAATTAACACATAATTAATCTGGATTAATTAGACCTTATGATTTTTCCCAAAATTTCACCGCTAACCATATTAAATTGCCATTTTATAATTCAGAGAAATAAATCTTTATTTATTTCGGGCGGGTTTTACACTTATAGTATGAAAGGCTAAACCTTATGTGGTACCTCCGGTCCTGGAACCCTATGATGAACTTGTGACTCTTTTCCTTTTAATGCATCTTTGATTACATATATAGGAATGGTGTGGGAACTATTGTAAAACCAAAAATTAAGAACAAAATGGATGAAGTGAAAAGGGTAGGAGATAGGATTATACATTTAAGGCTAGTGTTAGGGAAAGAGACAATAAACGTAGTGAGTGTGTATGCTCCTCAAGTAGGTTTAGGGAAAGAAGTTAAGGTTAAGTTCTGGGAAAATTTGGATAGGGTAATTTTAGGGATCCCAAATGAGCAAGAACTTTTTATCTGGGGAGATCTTAATGGGCATGTGGGTAGACTCAGTGATGGCTACAGGTAAGTTCATGGACGTTATGGGTATGGCACCAAGAATGAGGAAGGAAAAACTATTTTAGATTTTTCTTTTGCTTATGGTTTTATATTGATCAACACTTGTTTTAAGAAAATGGAATCACATTTGATTAACTTTAAGAGTGGGGGTAACCATAGCCAGATAGACTTCCTCTTTACAAGAAGAAGTGATAGGTCTATATGTAAAGACTGTAAGGTTATACCTGGCGGAGCACTAACTACCCAGAATAGCTTAGTAGTGTTGGTTGTGAAGGAAAAAGGTATAGTATGTAACATAGGATTAGATGGTGGGCTTTAAAAGGGAATAACCAATTAACATTTATGAATAAAATATGGGAAGATTGTAAAATTCAAGAATTTTTTTTTTTTGAAATAAAATGAGTATAAATTTCTTAGAATTAATTTTAGGAGTCCCCAAGTGTTCTGTGATTGAATTAAGGGGGGAAAATGGGGGATAAAAGGACTAAAACCCTAATTAGGGTCAATGGAGGGTCCGGAGGACCTTTTGATAATTTTGTAAGTACCAAGGACTAAAGATAAATTGTCCTCTCTCTCAGAAGGAGGACCAAAGTGTGACCTAAAAGATTTCAAGGACTGCTGGGTAATTATCCAGATCAGAATCCTTATACAAGCGGTTCAACGGCCAGGATTAGATGATCTGAGATAGAGGCTGATCGCGAGGCGTTATAACGGTCTCTGTGAGGGCCACGTGTCGAGCTGAGGTTAAATCCATCTCATCGTGCTCGGATCCGAGGCACTAATAGATGAGCTGGTGGAAGTGACCTCACGGTGCGGGCTCACAGGAACCACTCATCTAGAGATGAGTCACGAACTCGAGCGTAAGTTTGTGATCGGGCCGTTGATCGAGATTGGATCTTAGCCGCCAATCAGAGAGGTGGTCGATACGAGACTCTTTGATTTAATCCTACCCGTTGATAACGAGCGCGCGATCCTCACCTTACATCCGTTAGATCAAATCCCGAGGCACCCCTCCCCCTCCCTCAGCCACCAACGGCCGAGCGAGCCCCGCCATCTCTCTGGCTGTTACGCGCGAGGAGGTCGATCGTCGCTAACGACAGCATTTATCGGCCGGCGTTGCCCTCCCAGCTCCCGTAGTCTATTAAAAAGGGAGGTCTTGGCTCTGGCTGGAGCAAGAACTCCACCGAGGGAGCTACTCCGGTGAGGTGACAGACGGAGAAGGAGGAGGCTTCCGACGAGGGAACGCGCCATTTGTTGGGCTTGTGACCGTCCAGACCATTTACAGGTGAGGGAGGAGGCTAAGAAAGCAAGAAGGACCGACAGTGCTGCACGTTGGGAGCGCGCGACTGAGCTCGCTGGAGAAGAGGGCAGAGACTGTTCACAGCTTCGTTAGCGTTGTTTATCATCGACAAACTACTGGTAAGTGTTGTTCACCTCTGTTAGAACTGTTAGAGTAGTTTGCATGCTCCGTTTAGAGTAAGTGAGCTCATCGGAGGGGACTAACCACACGGCCGAGAGCTTCGGAGCTCCAGCGAGGAGGAGGGAGGTCGGAGGTACTCCGGAGGAGCTGGTCATGGGCGGGAGGCCCTCAGCGACGGGGTCCAAGCTCAGGTGGAGTGCCAGGGAGGGGCCGGCGAGGAGATCGTCGGTGATCTGGGTCAGCCGCGAGAGAGAAAGAAGAAGAAGAAGATGATAAATAAATAATTAATTAATTAATTGAGTTACTCAATAGATTAAAGTTTAATTAATTGTTTTGTTAGTTATAGTGTGACAGATAATACCTTAATAGATCAAAAGAAAATAAAAATGAATTAATTAATCAATTTAAAGTATCAAATTAAATTGATTAATGTTGTATATCAAGGTATTTGTATAAATAATGCCTAACTTGATAAAAAAAAGGGAATTGATTAATTTGTTGTAGTGTGGCAATTAATTTAAAAGGAACATGGGTAAATTAGTTGTTTAATGATTTAATTAGATTGGTTAAACGAACTATTGACATATGGTATCTAGGTATTTAAATAAATAATACCTAGGTTGATTAACCGATTTTTGATATCTAAGTTGATAAAACCATTACTAAGGTTGATTAAATTCGATTAATGAATTTAATTGGAGAGATTAATGAAAATCAGTTATAATAATTAATTAATGGGGTTTAATTAATTAATTCGGTGGATAAAGGGGAAAAGTCGGTTCTGGTTAATGGGTCTAGTCCCGAATTGCTTGGGAAATCAAGTTTATTTAATTAATTTGACTAGATGGCTAAGTGTGGCCAAGATAAAAATCGGGTCCAACATTTTGGAGACCCAATGGGCTGGGCTCAAGTAACCACTTAAAACCGATTTTATTATTAAACGATAGAAATAGAAAAAAATAAAGGAAAAGGGTTGTAGGTGAAGGGAGTTGAACCTTAGACCACCTAAGTAATATGGTAGGGCCATAAGTCTTAGGGACATGACCAACCCTGTGGTAGAGGTACTCTCACTAAATATAAAAAGGGGCAAGGTTAAGCTAAATAATTTAGTGGGCTTAAGAGATGGGCCCAATTCAGCTAAGATAACTAGAGAGAAACAATTAGGGTTCAGATACGACGAGTAAAAGTGAAGTTGACCAGGTATAACCAGGTGAAGGTTAAGAGTCAACTAAAGGACATGGAAATAGGGAAAAAGGGGTCGGTAACCAGGGAGATGGTCCTTAGGACCCGTTAGTGGGCCTAGGTCCAACGAGAGTGAGAATCATACATGTGTAATTAACCACATCGGGTTTTATTAGAATTTTGGCTCTAATAGAAACTCTGTCTGTCAGATACTCTCGGGGAGTCTTAGAGGCATTCAGGAGGAGACTAGGAGAGCTTTCTAGTTCCAGGAAGAGGTAAGTACACTTGCCTAGTACCTACTCTTCGGAGTTTCATTGGACTTGATTATGCTTTGTTGATTTATGCTTCGTTGATGTCATACATGCATCCTTATCTATTTTAGATTCCTATTGAGCATGTATGTTGTTTCCGGGATGTTGGAATCCCTGTTTTGTTGTGGTCTACTGCCCGGACTCAGTGGAGCGTGGGGGCTCCGATAAGGAAACGCTCATGGACAGGACCCTTTGGCATTTCTGCCTGCCGTGTCAGAGAGGCGATTCTTTGGTGGTCTTACCCGTCAGTGGGGATGATACGTTAACCGTGTTAATACGTATGAGAGGTGGTACTACCGACTTGGGACCGGAGGGTCGAACGACCAAAAGGTCATATTTTCAGCTGGTAGCTGAATGTACTGACCGGGAGTGATCCTTGAGCTCCTCTTTCGAGACTCAACTCAGAGTCTGAGGGTTTCTGTTGATAGGGGTCACATCGTTGTCTTTAGTTGAGGTAGACCCCTAGAGATGTTTTCCTTGGGGACGTGGTCCCATAGTTGACTTGTTGATGTGATATATCTTTATGATCCAGCAGGGGTACTTACTGGGCTTTCCATTCGAAATCTCATGCATTTGTTCTTTTTATCTTTTGCAGATCCCGAGGTTTAGGGGGCGGTTGCTGAGGAGATCGTGTTGGGAGCCGTAGAGGTCTGGGAGTCTCTTTGAGCTGCCTTATTTTATTTTGAGAGCTGTTATTTTATAGGACCCGTATAGGGACCTATTTTGTATGGGGCCTATGGACCCGTTTGACTCTATGTTACTCAGACTTGAGTTTATTTTATGTTATGTTATCTGCTGATTCCCATTTAGGCCTTGTATTTGAGTTGAGTTTGTCTCTACTTGAGTACGGCCGGTCTGTGCACGTGCTCAAGGTCCCAGAATTCGAGTCGGAGCGTGACAGATATATAGTTGGAAATATAGAATATGATGCAAAAATTCTATGGAAGGAGATGGTGAATCGTATTTAGAAGGTAGGGAGTGTGGTCCTAGGGGTTTCTAAGGGAATAGGACCTCAACCACATGAATCATGGTGGTGGAATGAAGAGGTTCAAAAGGGTTTTAAAGAGAAAAGATATTGGTACAAGAAGTTACCCACGACTGAGGATGGGGAAGCCTTCAAAAAATATAAGAAGGCAAAAAAAGAGGCCAAGAAATTGGTTAGCGAGGCCCGAGGTAAATCTCTAGCCGATTTGTATTAAAAGTATCAAAAGTTGGGGACGCGAGAAGGGGAAAAAGAAATGTACAAGATAGCATGGCTGAGAGATAAGAAAGAGGACATTCAAAATTACACAAACTACTGTTGTAACATCCCAAATTTTTCTAAATAAATTTTCAGTAAATTTTCATATTTTAAATTAGGTTAATTAGCTCAGAAATCAGATTAATTATTTTAATCTCAATTTAAAGAAAATAGGAATTTAATGGACCCGAAATCCAGCCTCGCAACTATAAGGTTGAGAGAAGGCCTTATTGGGCCAGGCCAAAGTTACATAGAATAGTTGGAGGTGAATAGTCAGCAGAGTTAGATTTATTAAATGAGAAATTAATTAAGAATTAATTAATCCAAATTAATTAAGTGGAAGATATCAGACAAAAGTTAGAGTCCCGATAAAGTAGACCTGACCGAGTCAAAAGCCGAGAAACACAGATCTGGGTCAGGAGAATAGACGACTCATGATGCTATAGTAAGCCTGTGTCACTGGGGTTGTATGACCCGGGATTCCCGGATCAAGGTCGGAGAGAGAGAAGAGCCAAATAATATTATTAGTCGCCCTCATGACGACACAGTAACAAGATAAGATCAATGAAAAGTTGTTCGGCCTTTAGTAGGAGATTTTTTAGAAGATATCATAGTTTAATTAAATAATTTTAAAAATATAAGATAAATTATTAGATTTAAATATTATTAAATAATATAATATTTAAAAATAACAATTTCTCTTTTATAAATAAGAGGAGAGAGAGAGAGAGAGAGAGAGAGAGAGAACAAATTTTAATCTCTCTCTCTCTCGAGATCACCTACAGCCTCTCCTCCTCGTTCCTTCTCTTCCTTCCTTTTCCCTTCTCACCCAGCCGATCTGCGCGACCATCCAGTACGAGAGCCGCCCACGAGGACCGAGCCTCCACCGGACAGTCGCCCGGCCTCCACACGCGCACGCCTGCAACCCCGCCATGTTGGCCGCCTGGTTGCCTGTGCCGCTGCTCTGCTCAGCTCTGTGCGCCACCGCCTTGCCAGGTTGCCGCCCTGCTGTCCCTGCTGCGCGCAGCCCCACAGCTAGCTCCGGTGCCCTCTCTGGACTACACCGCGGCCCAGCTACCCTCCGGCCAGCAACCTTTTTTATCCTCCACGTCGACGAGATCCCCTCCCTCTATTATGAGCTTCGTGGGGATAAACCCTACTATTAATTAGTTAATTGAAGATTAAAGTTGGGGAAAACCGTAATTGATTTCATCAGTTTAGGGTTTAGAATTTCATGGTTGATGTGGAAGTATAGGGCCATGATATATGTGGGGATTAAGAGGGGGATGGATGGAATTAAGGTGTATGTTATGTATTAAAGCATGTGTAGTATTATTATGAATTGAATGGTGAATTTTTGTATTTAACCTAAAGCCCTATAAACAAAGGAGACTCTGCCGAAATTTTGTCGGTTTTATTTAGTAGTTTAATTATACCATGATTAGTCATTAAATCCTTTAAGGAGAGCATGTTAGAGACCCTTAATTTCCCATGAAAGGCATGCTTAAGTTTCTAAGTTGGTGTAGCAATTATTTGCTTAAAGAGGAAGAGAATGTTAGTAGTTTCCAAGTTATGATAATGATAAAAATAAGTATAGTTCTTAAGAGGAGTAAATTCCATATTCTTATGAGTTTTAGAAGCATGTATTAGATTTTAAATGGAAATCATGCTTAGATAATTTAATGAGTTTACCATATTCTATTGAGTTTAAATTAGAGTACGAGTTAAGAATACGGTCTCCGTATTTATAAATTTCGTATTTCGATTATCAGGAAAAGGAAAGGGAAAAGGCAAGTTAGCCGCTGCCGAAGGACCCAGCCAGTCTTAGACTCAGGTGAGGGAACTAGTTGTAGAGTACGACTTTTCATGGTATTTTCATTTTATTACAGTTTTGATTTAAGTTTGAAAAGCATGAATTAGAATTTTCTTGAAAACTTACGGAGTTTTAG
This sequence comes from Dioscorea zingiberensis, assembly GCA_026586065.1. Lineage (NCBI taxonomy): Eukaryota > Viridiplantae > Streptophyta > Magnoliopsida > Dioscoreales > Dioscoreaceae > Dioscorea > Dioscorea zingiberensis. The sequence goes on from CM048818.1 coordinate 26,935,208, forward strand.
AAAATCATTCATGCACAGTAATCAATAACAGAATGGAGAAACAAATACATAAATATAGAAACTACACTTTATTGATATATTTGCTGGTACCAGTGGTTGCTCGTATAGATCCAGAGAGTACAACATTAGGTTAGGAATGGGGTGATTTAAAACTCTGATTTTTATTACTGAACTATCTATTTTTTAAAACATTCCTTTTTATAAAATTAAAACCCCCTATTCCATACTCTTGGAGTGCCTAGTGTACGTATATAATTTGACCCTGTGTAGCGAGAATAGATCTACCCGTTGGTCGTTGGTCCTACAGTATTGAAGTAGATGTGTAGTTAGAGATTATAGTCTTGTGATTATCAAATGATTCCGTATTTCCCACCTTTCGGTGATTGAGTATATCTCGACCGTGGAGGCTATTGGTACAGATTACCAAGGAAAATGTCGGTTCCAGAAATTATTCACAAGACAGAGAAACAGAAAATCAGATTCGCATACATGAGATTTTTATGCATTTGACATGATTAAAACAGATTTAAGATAATGCATTGACCAGCATGTATTTGCTCAACATTTCTTTCAGATTTCAGTATTTAATTTTAGTTACTTTATATGCATAGTTTATGCTTCATATTTACAGTTTTTATTTTATTATACGGGTACAGTTTATACCCGACAGTTCTGTTCCCAATTCACTGAGCTACAGTAGCTCAGCCCCTTTCTCTTGACATTATGATTGCAAGTGATAGACAGAAGACCAGATAGAGGGTTTGTCTAATCGCGAGTCTAGTGGAGATGTCTTGTAGCTGGCTTTGACTCCCGTATCTTAGTTATCTTTATGTTATTTTATGAGTGTATTTACACTTAAGTTTAAGACAGTATTTATTTGGTAATGTATTAAACAGTATTTGGAGTTTTAGTTTATAATATGTTATGTTTGATTTAATTAGCTACCGCAAGTTACTTGATTTACATTTGATTAGGAGTTTTACAGCCTTAGGTTTAGGGTTCATTCCCTTGAGCTGGCTGGTGTGACACATGTCCCTTGAAATGGAGATAGGTGTTACAACTGTGGCATTAAGTTAATGAGCCACACGATGAAACTCTAGGAGAGAGTAATAGAGCATCGACTAAGGGATATTACGAAGGTGTCAGAGAACCAATTTGGCTTTATGCCTGGTAGATCTACAACAGAAGCCATTCATTTATTAAGGAGTTTGATGGAGATCTACAAAGAGAAGAAGAAAGATCTCCATATGGTTTTCATTGACCTAAAGAAAGCATATGATAGGGTACCAAGACAAGTCCTTTGGTGGCTTTAGAGAAGAAAGACATTCATATTAATTAAATATATAAATATTATTAAAGATATGTACGAAGGAGCAGTTACGAGTATGAGAACAGTTGGAGGAGATATGGAGGAGTTTCCTATAACAAAGGGTCTACATCAGGGATCGGCCTTGAGCCCATACTTGTTTACTCTAGTAATGGATGAGTTAACTAGTTGTATCCAAGATGACATCCCATGGTGTATGTTATTCATAGATGATACTGTCGTAGTTGATAAGACTAGAGATGGAATTAATCAAAAACTAAAATTGTGGAGGAACACACATGATAGTAGAGGCTTTAGGCTTTGTAGAAGTAAAACAGAATATATGCATTATAATTTTAGTCAAAGTAGGAGGGATGAAGGGGAAGTGCCACTAGGTGGGGTAGTAGTGCCTAAATGTAACTATTTTAAGTATCTAGGTTTCATTTTCCAAGATAGAGAATTCATATAGCCGACTCCATCTAGTATGGGATTAAGGCTTAGTTGTTGTTGTTGTTGTTGTTTGATTATTCTTGTGGATTATCTATGTGTGCCTAATGCTTGTGATTTGTTAGTGCAAAAGCACTGATCACATATCTGTAGTTGCTTGATGCATAAAGTAAAATCTCTGTCCAATTAGATCAGGGCTTAGATGATAAGGGGTGAGTACACACCAAGAGATCGGGTGTATGGTGTCACACAACGCACTCTCCTGGTTAGGGTAAAACCTAATAGTGGGAATTATATAACCTTATAATAATTATAATTCAGTCGTACAGTGAAGTCGCGGTTGGGACTAGGGTTTGGTTGTATGAGAGATCGTGGTCAGACTAATTTAGGGCTCCTCACGATCTAAGAATATATCAACTAGATTGCCAGTATTAGGAAATTAATCGAGGAAGGGATTCTTCGGGGGTAGAGATCCAAGGTGCCATGCCCTCATGATTGATAACCTAGATTTGCCAACTATTCTCTTTAGTTCTCTATATAAATCTTTTAGTTAGGATTATACTATCACATATATCTTTAAGCTAGATAATAGAAGTCGAATTAGTAAAAGCTCTACCAGTCCTTTTGGATTCGACTACCCTACCCTCATGGTACTATACTACTTGAGCGATCTTGTACACTTGCTGGCGAGCACACATTAGTCCTTAATGAAGAATTGCTTTGTTTTTTCCCTTTCCCATTCCCCATACATTCTATGAGATGAGCGTCATACTATGATCATATAATAGCCTTTATAAAGTAGTTCAGTCATGGTCGCTTAGTTGCTGCCACCTGAGCCAATGTTTGATCTCTTAGTCTTATGGTATTGCATGTGCGCTAGATATATAGTCATGTCATCCCTTGAGTGCCCTAGATCCACTCCCACCATTATTACCTTAAATAAGACGTCTCTATTAAGCCATTCCGAGAAAGTTAGTGGAATAGTAGAGAGGATTGAGTTCAAGCCTTCTCGGTCAATCTGCTCCATTCTCCTTTTGTTGTTGGTGAGATCCTTGGTGGATAAGCTATTGTGGTGTGTACATTGGTTATTTCTTCCCTTATCTTCCTTGGTCTGCCCCTTGGCCTAGGTAGAGTCTCCCGGGTATCTACAGTACTGGTGGGAGGATTGATGTCTTTGCCTCCTTTTGGCCAGGGTTGTTTCTTCATCTCATTCAGTAGCTCCCATGTTTCATCTTTTACAAAATTCTGTGACACCCTGATAAAACATAAATTTATCTTTGTCAGATCAATACTGAGACCTTCACTAATTTGGATGATTTGTTTATTGCTATCAGCTTAAGTGTTTTACTTTGCTAATGAAGTGGAGATTTCCCCCTTTTTTGTTCTTAGTTAATTCAATGTGTTGTTCATGAAATTGATCCAAGGAGTGGTTATGGTGTGCCTTGGAGCCCATGTAATCAAAAGGGTTGGTTGGGCCTTCATTTCTCTCATTTAGTTCTAACATTACATTAGTTGGGCTCTACCTCTAGGACAAATTCATATCTGAGTGTTCAGCATTAAGAGCGAGCTTAGAGCGAGCTTCTCCAAGCCATGTGGGCCTCTGAGAGCCTACCCACCCACAATCCCTTGCTATGTGGGTTTAGTGCGGGTCGCATCATTGCCATAAGTAATTTCTGTGATGGTTGGGTACCGTGTGAGTGGGTTTGTTGGTTCTGTTACAGTGCACTATGGCGAGCCTCCACTATCCCACCCGTATTATGGTGATTGGCTGGGACGTGGGCCTAGTCGAAACCTCTCCCCCCCCCCAACGTGTCAAGTCCCTCGGAGCCCAAATCATCTTCATCCACACTAACCAACCAATAGTGGTCTTCTCTATAGCTCCAACTCCCGTAACTGCATCTCTAAGCCCCGGCTCAATCTCCGACATATCTTAGCAGAGTTGACCGGAGATCGACATCCTCGATGCACGCAATGAGCTCACCATTAGAACCAGTGGGCAATGAGGAGCATGGGACCGATCCCCGATGCGATCCTCCCCCTCCTGATCATCGTCTTCTCTGATGGTAATCCTGACCGATGCTCGTCGTGCTTGAAGGTCAAGTAAGCAATCTTTCTCAGTCCAAACCTCCTACCCTTTCTCCTCCTGTATCAAGGGCGATTTCTTGTGCATTTGGAGCTCGCTTGAGCAGTTCGAAACATGCCACACCACCCTGAGCTGGAGCCACAATAGTATGTAAATGCTCAAATTCCTCGCTCTAAGGTAGTAGTGACTACCCGTTCTGCATCTCAACCATAAATGTGTGCTTCCGGCTTCCAATGTTCACGTTTATTGTCGGTGGAAGTTGCTGGCCCCGCCGGTTCCTAATCACAGCTCAGATGATGTCTAGCACCTCTAATCCCCGCTCATCGATGAAGATGAGCTCTCCAATGGGTTTTAATAACCTCACCGTAGAAGCCATGTTCCGGCAGAAGAAAGGGAGTTGGCGTATGACTACCCATGTCGTTCTTCCTCTGCCTTCTCCGGCGACCAAAGATCGGTTATCCACGGGGCGAACTTCAAACTAAATATGGGGAGATGAATCATCCCCATTAGCTCCAATTCCCGTGCTTCCTCCAATTAAGGACAAGCAACTATGAACCACCTGTTTAGAAATAGCTTTGTAGTCCAATTCCAGCACCAATGTTTGAGTGCCTCGTTCAATGCATTGGTGATGGAGTTGTTGTCGGCCACCCCTTCCCGAACCTCCATCACCGTAGCAATAGAGAAGCTCCTCAACACTTCTTTCCTCCTCATCATCTCACTATCTAGTATAAGCGAGAGGTGATGACTGTTCTTCTACTTCGCTACCTTCTCCAGCGAAGGTCGATCGGTTGTCCGTCGATAGGGTCCGTTTAGATACAAGAGCCCTATCCCATGGCTAATCTCTTTCCTCAGATACTTGAGACCGCCTACGCGAGCTCTCCATGCACTCAAGCCCCCTAGTTTCTCTACAGCCGCTAGCTCGGTGTCTAGCTCAGCCGCAATGGTAGCATACGTTACTCGACGGCAGCCATCGGCTTTATGACCCGGCCTCAGGCATTGTCCGCATACTTGGACTGGGCTTGTTGGTGTTTGAATTGTGGGAGGAGAACATCTTGGTGTTGGTAGCTGTTGTTCCAGTCGTCGTGGGCCTTCTTCACTCCGCCCCTGAAGGCGCTTGAAGTGGACTTCAGTCTACTCCCCTTCATTAGGGTTCTCCTTCTGAGGTCAGAACGGAGTTGTCAGTGTCGAAACAATGAAGTTTTGGTCATCCTCGCCCTTGATTGCCTTTGCCTATGAAAGGTTTTCTCGTCGGGGGCTTTCGGCAGCCCTTCTCTGTTCACTAAGCCACTAATACACAAAGCTTCCAACCTGAACCATCCTCTGCTAGTCACTAAGCTGTAATCACCACAACTCATCGTTGTGATCTCGCGTTAAAACAAATATTCATGCATTAAACATAAAATTGATTTTAATTATTAAAATAAATGAACATGAAAATTAATAATAAATTTACTTACAAACTTGTTTCTTGGGCTCTTTCCCTGTAAAAACAAGTAAGAAGAATAAATAAAATTTATGAATAAAAAACAGTACATGATAATACTCAAAGCGTGATGTGATCATTATCCTAAGACGTATTCCTATCTTTTATGTAAGGGTTTACCGGGAATACTCCCCATTTGTTCGACCGATGTAGTCCTTGCTAAGAGCAAGACTTGGAGAGAGCTGACGGAGGGTTTCATAGAGGTACCAAAGTCACAAGGAAACTAAAAATGAGAAGAAAGTGTAGAATAACCAAGAAGAAGATGAGAACTCTTGCAAGCTATTTTTCGGAGAGACGGCTAGGGTTTTCTTACTTGGTCATTAGAACCCATATCCAACCTTCCATATAAATCCAATTCTAGCCGTTTTGGGAGATCAATGGTCCCACTACTATGGAAACCATTATCTCCTAATAAAATAAAATCATAAAATCAAAACGGTCACAATAAATAATATCAATGAATAAACAATTTAATTTTTGAGTTTTCAAAAAAAAAAACTTGTAAAATTTCAATCCCCCACAAAACTCAAAAATTAAATTAAACATAAAATCAAACTGTTGGTACCACCTTTTAATACTGTGCAATAGGAAAGGTGCTCTCTATAGACTTAACCTTGCTTAGTGAAGATTATTTTCATATGAAGGAATCGGAGTAAACCAAGTCTTGAACTACATTCCTTTTACTCAAACATCAACTATCTCACACAAAGTATTGAAACCTCCATCGCGGGGTTGCACATTATGGCCTTGCGTATGAACCTTGGATTTTTTTTTCATGAGAGCCCCTATAAGATGCTCAATCTTATAGCTGCGGCCATGTACATATACTCTCATATAAGTGAGCCCCTCCAGGGATGTGTGTAGAGTCACATCTTGACAATTTTGTCTTGAGTCTCATTCAAAGTTAATATCAAATTAAAGCTCTTCCTTTAACACTACACAAGAGCACTAAAAACCATAGGGACATGACGCCGGGCAGGGTAGTGATTAACCTGCGGGCGGTGGTAAACAGGGGAGATTGATAGAAGAGCAAGAAAAAGGGAGGACAAACAGAGAAGAAAAGTCTCTGAAACTTTAAAAAGAAAATAACTCAATAATCAATGAATAAAATTCAACCCACAAGCCGGGTTTAAATAGCTAAAAAAAACCTAACCTAGATAACCTAGAAATTCTATCTTCTTATTCAAATTTGCCCAAATCGGCAAATTTTGGTCTAATAGAAAAACTTATCTAATTCTAAAATAACTAAACAAAACAAATAACTCCTAAAAATCTGAGTTCAAATCGGATGCATATCCTATCCTAAATTGGCATACGAAGTATTGCCAAAAATGGAAAAAAACACCGAGAAACAAAGAAATTACCGGGAAAACAGTGGAATTTGAGTATGAAGGAAGGGTCCATCAAGCAAAGCTGATGGACCCCACATGCGCGTCAAGACGAGCTTTCCGAATTGGGGTTGAGCGCGCGAATCCGATATCGGTAGCCAAAGTTATGACCAAAATACCGAAACGTGTCCAAAGTGCTCCCCAATTCCGGATTTGGCTCGATCACTTTCAGCCTTTACGTTGGTCCGCCAAGTCGTGGTATGCCAAAGCTCTTATGGTACAATCATACAGCTCGGCATCGTCTGACTCGGGCTCTCCTGCATCAGCCTCCCCGGGTTGGAAAGAACTCGTCCTCGAGTTCGTAATAGGATTAGTCGACTCCACAAAACAAGGGTTCAGATGCTTCACATTGAAGATGTCAGAGGTCTTCAAATAACTGGGAAGGCGCAACCGGTATGCATTGTCATCGATCTTTTACAGCACTTCACAGGGTCCGATCTTTCTTTCCTTCAGCTTGTTATACCCACCCACAGGGAAGCGATCTCGAGTGAGGACAGCCCACACTAAGTCACCCTCATCGAACAGAACCTGACGCCGCCGTTTGTCTGCATTCACTTGTACTTGGTATTACTCTCCTAAATAGTTGACTTGACCTGCTCATGAATAACCCGAAGGTGCTCAGTCATCTCATCAGCTCGGGGGTGAACACGACCAATTCGTGGGATGAGGGTGAGATTAAGTACTCCTGATGGGTTCCGCCCATAGACAACCTCGAATGGGCTCAAGCCGGTAGTCCGATTTTTTGATCTATTGTAGGTGAATTCGGCTTGAGGTAGTGCCAGATCCCACTGCTTCGGTTTAGTTCAAGCCAAACTCCTCAATAGGTTGCCCAAACTCCGGTTCACCACTTCAGTCTGGCTATCTGTCTGGGGGTGGTATGCACTGCTAAAGTTCAACTGCGTTCCCAATTTTCCCCATAAGCTTCTCCAGAAAAGGCTGACGAACTTGGTGTCACGATTAGATGTGATGGAGCGGGGGACACCATGCAAGCGAACAACCTCTCGAAAGTAAAGATATGCAATGCGGGTAGCATCCATAGTCTTCCGACAAGCTACAAAATGAGCCATCTTGGAAAATCTGTCAACCACCACCATGATACAGTCTGAGGTCCGCTGGGTACGAGGGAGGCCCAAAACAAAATCCATACTGACGTCAAGCCAAGGGGCTTCAGGAACTGGCAAGGGAGAGTACAGGCCTGCGTTGGTGAGAACTCCTTTGGCCTGCTGACATACAAAGCAGCGCTCCACAAAGTGAGCAACGTCGCTAGATAACTTCGGCCAATAAAAGTCTGCAGCTATGAGGGCGTAGGTCTTATCACGACCAAAGTGACCCTCATTATGGAGTTCGCTCATAATCTGCATGAATGAGCGATCGGGGATGCATTACTGCCAAGCAAATAACCGTTATGCAAAATAAAATCGTGACGATGTCCATCGGTTACCTCCTGAAGGATCCACCCGAAGGAAGGATCATTTGCATACATATCCGTGAAAGCTTCAAACCCTGCAACTTTGGCGCTCATTGTGGTGAGAAGAGAACTGCGGTGGCTCAAAGCATCTGCTACACGGTTGAGGCTTCCTGCTTGCTGCTTCAGAGTAAAGGTGAACTCTTGCAAGTACGCCACCCACTTAGCGTGTCACCTGCTCAGTTTGTGTTGTCCATTGATGTACTTCAGGGCTTCATGATCCGTGAACAGGATGAACTCCTTCTGTATGAGGTAGTGGCGCCAATGCTTCAGCGACTGAACTATGGCATAAAACTCCAGGTCATAAGTGGAGTAGTTCTTCTTCGACCCTGACAGCTTCTCGCTAAAGAAAGCTACCGGTCATCTTGACTGGCTCAGAACACCTCCAACGCCAACTCCAGATGCATCACAATTGACCTCGAACACTTTGTCGAAGTCGGGAAGTGCGAGAACTGGTGCTTCAGTCATCTTCTGTTTAACCAGGTGGAAGCTAGTTTCGGTCTCATCCGTCCACTTGAAATCACGCCCCTTGAGACACTCGGTGATGGGGGTAATCAACGTGCTAAAGTTCCGGATGAATCTTCTGTAGAACGAGGCCAGCCCATGGAAGCTTCGAACATCATGCAAGGTCTTCGGTCTGGGCCACTCCATGATTGCATCGATCTTTGATTGATCTGTATGAACACCATCAGTAGAAACAACAAAACCAAGGAAGGTCACAGAAGTGGTGAAGAAGGAACACTTCTTTCGGCTGACGAACAGGCGCTCCATTCTCAGCAACTCAAAGACAGCGCAAAGGTGGTCAAAGTGTGAGGACCATCGGACTATAGATGAGGATGTCATCGAAATAGACCACCACAAACTTGCCCATAAACGGTCGCAAAACCTGGTGCATGAATCGCATGAATGTGTTGGGGGCGTTGGACAACCCAAAAAGCATCACCATCTACTCGTACAGTCCATGCTGTGTCTTGAACGCCGTCTTCCACTCATCTCCAGGCCGTATTCTAATCTGGTGGTATCCGCTCTTCAGATCGATTTTTGAGAAGACCTTCGAGCCAGATAGCTGATCCAACATATCATCCAGGCGGGGGATGGGGTAGCGGTACTTGATGGTGATTTTATTGATTACTCGGCTGTCTATACACATGCGCCACGAGCCATCCTTCTTTGGCACCAACAGGGCTGGAACTGCGCAGGGACTCATGCTCTCTCGGATGTAGCCGTTCCTTAATAACTCCTCCACTTGCCGCTGCAATTCTTCGGCCTCCTTGGGACTGAGGCGGTATGCGGGCTGGTTCCTCAAACTAGATCCTGGGACAAGATCTATCTGGTGTTGGATGTCCCTCATAGGTGGGAGTTATGGGGGAAGTTCTTTTGGCATCAAGTCGCGAACTCCAAGAGTAACTGTTGCACTTCTATTGGCAGATCTGGATCCATGTCTGTGGTACTATGCATGCAAGGTAGCAATGCATAGACTACATCACCCTACTTGATCCCGCTTAAAAATCTAGACATAGAAAGTAGGTTAGTATTGGTTACCGGAGCAGGATGCTTTTCTTCTCGGCGGGGTGCCAACACGATCCTTTTTCCCTTGATGCTGAGGGAATAAGTATTCTTCCTTCCATCGTGGACCACGCTTCGATCAAACTGCCATGGTCGCCCCAGTAGTAGGTGACATGCATCCATTGACACAGCGTCACATCATGCATTGTCAAAGTACCTCTGCCCAATGGAGAAAGATACGAGACATCGCCGATCTACTTTTACCTCGTTGCCTTTGCTCAGCCATGATAGATTGTAGGGCTTTGGATGTCGCTCTGTCTTCAACTGCAACTTCTGGATAGCATCTTCAGACACCACGTTCTCACAACTACCGCTGTCGATGAGCACCTTGCAAACCTTGTCGGCCACTGTGCAGGTGGTGTGGAAGATGTTGTTTCTCAGCCAGTCGTCCCTTGATTCATCCTTGGGTGCCAGCAGACTCTTGTGAACAACGAGGGTCTCATGGCCATCCCTAATCAGCACGTCACCAGCCTCATCATCATCGCCATAATCATCATAAACTGGTTCCTCATCCTCAGCCTCGATCTCTTCAATCATCAGGTTCTTGCCCTTCTGACTAGCGTGTTTAGGCACTCGGGTGATTTATGCCCCTGCCACCACATTTATAACAATGAACTCCGGAGTTAGAACTACCTCGACGGTACTTTTGGACTAGGCGGGGGTGCACGAGGGCGAAGCGGTCCGCTACTCGACGCTCCGATTGATGGTCTTCTATTCTCACGCCTTTCAACAAATGAGGGCGCTACTGGTATGCCTCCTCAAAATGTACCCATAATGAGTGTAGACTGAGAACATCTTGTATTGGTTGGCGCAGACATCCCAGATATCGAGCCACCAGTTGCTCCTACATCTCGGATAAGTCGTTCCGCGTTATCAATTGGTAGAAGTCCTCTATGTACTCATCTACCGATCTTGCGCCCTGTCTCAACGTATGAAGTCGTTGAAACAAGGTTTGGGTGTAGCCGAAGGGGAGGAAGTGCCCCTTCATCTTCTTCTTTATCTTGTCCCAATCTACGATCTTTGGTTTGCCTTGCCGATCCCGTAAACACCGTAGCTGCTCCCACCACGCGGATGCTCGGCCCTTCAACTTGATGGCAACTAGCTTCACCTTCAGACGATCAGGGACCTCCTTGTTCTCAAATATCCTCTCGACCTCATTCAGCCAGTCGATGAAGACTTCAGCATGTAGGGTTCCAGTAAATTCGGGCAACTCCACCCAAAAGCCGAGATCTCCGTGACGCTCCTCTCGTGCACAGTGCTCTCTGGACTGCCCACGCCGGGAATAGGGGTTGACGAAGGTAGACTTGGAGTCGTGGTCTGAAACCTCACAATCCCCCAAATCTCGTGCCGCCAATAGTTGGGTCAACTCCGCTACTTGTCTCTGCATATCCTCGTTCATCACTTCCAAGGCGATAGGGTCTCGAGACGGACCTTCCTCTGCCGGAACATGTCTACCACGACGACCACCACGGCCGCCATGACCTCTAGCTATTGATGCCGAGGCCACAGGAAGAAGATGAGCTCTGATACCAACTGACGCAGGGCAGGGTAGTGATTAACCTGCGGGCGGTGGTAAACAGGGAAAATTGATAGAAGAGTAAGAAAAAGGGAGGACAAACAGAGAAGAAAAGTCTCTGAAACTTTAAAAGGAAAATAACTCAATAATCAATGAATAAAATTCAACCCATAAGCCTGGTTTAAATAGCTAAAAAAAACTAACCTAGATAACCTAGAAATTCTATCTTCTTATTCAAATTTGCCCAAATCGGCAAATTTTGGTCTAATAGAAAAACTTATCTAATTCTAAAATAACTAAACAAAACAAATAACTCCTAAAAATCCGAGTTCAAATCGGATTCATATCTTATCCTAAATTGGTATACGAAGTATTGCCAAAAATGGAAAAAAAAAACACCGAGAAACGAAGAAACGACGCGGAAAACAGTGGATTTTGAGGATGAAGGAATGGTCTATCTAGCAAAGCTGATGGACCACACGTGCGCGTCGAGAGGAGCTTTCCGAATTAGGGTTGAGCACGCGAATCCGATATCGGTAGCCAAAGTTATGGCCAAAATACCGAAACGTGTCCAAAGTAATCCCCAATTCCGGATTTGGCTCGATCACCTTCCGCCTTTACGTTGGTCCGCCAAGTCGTGGTATGCCAAAGCTCTCATGGTGCAATCAGACAGCTCAACATCGTCTGACTCGGGCTCTCCTGCATCAGGACAGGGTTGGAATTATATTCCAAAATATGTTATAAATTCATTATGCTCCTGACCAGCCTGTCAACTTATTATTACAATATTGAACCTCCTTCAAGGGATCGCTTATCACAAAGGTAGGGTTTCCGTTGCAGGAAGATCCATTATGGGCAAAGCGCCATTCCCCTTGATGTATCTAGGATCTTAGTCCTAGTTAAACCTTTAGTAAGACAATCAACAAGATTTTGTTCAGTATGAACATAATTCAAGGCAACAACAAGGTGTGTATCATGTTGTCTGATAGATTTTTGCCTCAATTTTATATGTCTGCTCATCATAGAGTTTATCAGTTTCTTTTTACAAAAACCAATAGTAGCTCTAGAATCACAATGAAGGGATATTGGAGAAATAGGATTTGAAATTAATGGAATATTTGAAAGACGGTTTTTGAGCCAATCAGCTTCAAAACAAGTAACGTCAAGAGCAACTGATGCATTCTAACCGCAAGTGTACGGGTCGAATCAAGTAATAGAGTGGACTTGAAGTCGGGTTATCGATCCTCAGGGAGTAGGAAGTACTAGTACTATCTATTTGTCTATTATCTAGTCGATCGGGAATTGGATGACTATGAACTAACTCTAAACCTAGAACTTAGAAATTGAAATTGCACAATCGATTAATATTTGGAGAAATTCACTCAAGAAAGGGATACTTGGGTGTTCGAATCACCTTTGGATTTATGAAATTGGTTAATGCACACTATGTCAATGCTTGATGATCCATTGGCCAAAGATACCTAATGTGCTTTCACTCTCTCCACCAGAGATGAGTTACTACCCTAATGCCCTCATTGATGATGTCTCGCCCTAATTTGGAAAGATTAGGGGAATAAACAATATGAAAGAGTCGCCCTTCTTAGTACCCGGGCTCCCGGTGTACTCCTAATCCCTTCTATTGGAGAGAGTCTACACGTAGGGAGGCATTCGTGTCTTCCCCTACATGGACAATAATAGTCTCTCCGGGCTCTCGCAACGTAGAGGGACTACTACCTCAATATAATTCATCCAATAGACCTAATGAAATCATACAAGCATTTAACATAGAAACACTAATTTAATTAAAATAACATCAAAAGGTTCATCTACACCCAAGCATCAAGAAATTAGCCCTCCATCAATGGAGGGCAACAATCCACAACAATAAAGGAAGATGAAAACATAAATCTCAAATAAAAACTCCCTATTGATGAAGATAGGTGGATCCTTCGCTTGCTCGCCCCTCCTTCTTGCCTTCTAGAGCTTCGAGATGAGGAACCCCTCCGGTGACCTCTCCTCCAAGTTGGGGAAGAAGATGATGATGAGGCTCCTCCTCTAGCTCTCTCTTTCTCTCCAAGGTTTCTAATCAAAGATGCAAGATCCCCAAAACCTGATTAAGCTTTTCCTTTTATAGTTGACACTAGGATTTTGGGTCCTTTTCTGTTTTTACCCCTGGGCGGATCAAATCGTCGCTGGAAACTTGCGCCATACGGACTTCCATACGGACTACCATACGGGTCCGTATGGCTTCACAGGTTGTATCATACGGGGCTATGTCAGTCCGTATGGGACCCCGTATGGACGCATACGGGGTCTCATACGAGGTTAGAGTCGAGGCCCTCTCTGCCCAGGTTCATACGGGTCCGTATGGGACCCCGTATGGACCTGGGTCTTCATTTTTTTGTCCTGTTTTGGCCCGAATTCTTCTCCAAATGCTTCCTTTTCTCCGGAGTCTCCATATTTTGCCCTGTTTGTAAAAATAAACCTTTTTTAAGTATCGGTGGGCTGAAACTCCTCTAAAACTCATAATAAACATGCATAATATGATATAAAATATCGGTCAAATGAACACTTATCAGCAACAAACTCAAATTTCATAGTACTCCTAGCAATTATGGTTTGTTTGGTTGATTGCCAGGATATAGTAACCCCACCAAGGACAAAAACATATCTAGAGGTAGATTTAACATCAAGTGAATCAGAAATCCAATTGGCATCACTATAACCTTCAAGAACATCAGACTAGCCAACATATCTAAGACCATAGGAGATAGTGCCTTTGAGATATCTAAAGATTCTTTCTAAAGTATTTCAACATACCATACTAGGACAACTAGTAAAACAACTAAGTTTAGATATTGCAAAAGCTATGTCTGGTCTAGTTCTATTTGACAAAAACATAAGTGACCTAATGATTTGTGCATATGTCTCTTAGGATTACTATGATTTTTCAAAAGATGTACACTCGAGTCAAAAGGGGTAGAAATTAATTGTTAAAAAATCAAAATAACCAAATTTATCAATTATCGTCTTTGTATAATGAGACTGAGATAGGAAAATAGATTCAAGAGAACAAATAATTTTCATGCTTAATATTATATCAGCTTCTATTAAATCTTTCAAATCAAAATGGTTAGAGAGGAAATTTTTGACATGATTAATTGATAAGTGTTTAATTGTGCACATTTTCATATATCAATTATGTATATTTTGCATGCCAATTGGTGAAAATGTGCCCCATCGATACTTTGTAAATGTTAATTTTAATAAACACGACACACCAGAGGCATCCTGAGAGATTGGAGGAGGTTTATGATGAATTGAAGATAGATTGAAGTAGTATAAAAAGCCATACAGGCTCGTGCAGGCAATACAAGCCCGTGCAGAATGAAGAAGTAGCTCAGGATTTGACAGAGCAGGAGACGAGCCTATGGAAAAGGTCAGACGGGGTTGTCCGAGGAGCCAAAGAAAGGAACAAGCCCGCCTGCGAAATCCAGAGAACAGGACGGGCCCATATGCCTAAGGAGCTAGCCCGTCCGAGTCGCCTCTTCGACTACTACAGATCGCACGAGAAAACCCGAGAGCGGGATGGGTCTGTCTGGTCGATTGAGTGGGCCCGTCTGTGTCGCGGCTGGGGCTCACATGACCAATTTTTAAGCATGTATCTAATCAAATTCAAGACGCCTGAACCAGTAGAGGAGTATAAATTTCTATGTTTTAGGTTTTTGGAAGGATCCCACCATCCAAGAAGAAGGCAAGCACTGTTTCATTAAGCCTTGGAGAGGGTGTAGAGGAGAGACTTGAAGGAGAGGAGAAGAAGCATCGTCGACGGTCCATTCTTTTGCAGCCGCCAATGGTCCTCACCAAGGTGGAGGGAACGGTGTCTCACGGCATGTTTTTTTTCCTCCTTTCGCTCTTTTGTAATGGATTTGTGTTCCCCTTTAATGGGGAACTAACTCTTTAGATACTTGGGTTTGACGAACTCTAGGGTTAGGGCTTAATACTTGACGTGTACTTCTATTTTGTTAATTTATGATTGTTTTGGGTTGAGATCTACTAAATGTGCCTTGATGTATTGAATGTCTATGTTGCAACAACCCGGGTATTTAATAGGGTTCATATGAGGGAAGAAGCGAATGCCTCCTCACATTAGAACTACTTCAATAGAGAGTGTTGTGAGTATGCTGAGAGAATATCGGGTGTTTAGGTGAGCAACTCCTTTAGATGCATTGTTCCCACAACTCTTCCAAGCCATAGATTCCCTAAAACCTAATGCTACAATGATGTTACACATTGGTCGCCTCGAGAGAGGGATTACATGTATTTTATGAATCCTTGGTCTAACCCTATATGATTAACATCATAGAGTTATTTGTCATGATTTTCTATTAAGAACCCTAGAGGGATTCACTACCCAAGTATCTTCCCCTCTGATGGATTGTCTCCAGTTAATCTTAGCTTCTATTAGAATTCAGCTCTTAGGTCACTTTAGAATTAAATTCAAATCCCCAAATCTTGAGTAGACTAGATAATAGAGGATCAGTTAGTACTAGTACTTCTTATAGTCCCTGTGGTTCGATACCCAACTTCTAGAGTCCACTTTATTACTTGTTTGACACGTGCAGTTGTGGTTATAAGCACACGCAGTAGGTCATCACGTATTTGGTGCCATTGGTGGGGACTATAGATTACTAGGAATACAAGGAACTTATTACATTAGTTATTAGTCTTAGGATTTTTCTTTTTCATCTTCTTTTGTTTATTACTTGTGTTCCTTGTGCTTACCAATTTCTCTACTTTGTGTGGCGAGGAAACATTGCATGACACGAGCAAGACCAATGGGTTTCTTGGAAGAAGACAATGAAGTTGAAAGGACTTTACACCGTAGGCTCAGAGAGACAGAAGACCTGATCCACCAGCAGTCTTAAGAGGTTGAGAATCAGCTCCAAGTCGAAGTACATATTGAAGTTGGGAACCCTGCCTTCATGGCTGAAAGAAGGAGGAGATTATCAGAATATGAGAGACCCAACTACAAAGAGGAATTCAGCATTCACCCTCCGGCGGTAAATACGCACAATTTTGAAATCAAGTCAAGTGTAATGAATATGATCCAGAATCAATGTCAGTTTGATGGACTACTAGATGAGGACCCACACATGCACCTGACGCGTTATTTGCAAATTTGCAATATGTTCAAGGTTGATGGGGCATCCGACGATCCCATTCGGCTGAGGTTATTCCCACTCAGTTTAAGAGAAATGACATACAACTGGCTTACCTCATTACTCATAGGAAGCATCCGAACGTGGAAGGAAATGCTACATAAATTTCTCGGAAAGTACTTTCCACCATATAAGGGCACACAGATAAGGGCAAAAATATCATCATTCAAGCAAGGGGAAAAAGAATCATTGTTTGAAGCACATGAAAGGTTCAAGTACTTTATCCACCGTTGTCCCCACCATGAACTTGAACCGTTGTCGAAGATCCACTCATTTTATATTGGCCTCAACAGCCACACCTGGCAGCTCATGAATGTCACAACCGGCAGTTCAGTCAATAACAAGTATCCAGATGAGGCAGAACAACTCTTTGAAGATATAACCAATAATAATTCGCTTAGGTTATCTAGAGTAAGGCAGCTTAACGGTATTGGGGTTGTTACTACAAGCGTAGAATTAGGACTCGCAGCACAAGTGGCCGAGCTATCAATGAAGATTGATCATTTAACCGCCAGCAGCTCAAGTTTAGTTGCATCAATCTCTTGTGGCAACTGTGGAGGGGGGCATGATGCGTCAAAATGCCCAATTGCAAGCGTTGAACTTACTCTAGTAGAAGAGGTACAAATATGAGTAATAGCTAAAGACTTCCAAGAACTCAGTTTTGACCATATATACCCAACTGGAGTCACTTGGGCCTATCCTATGGAAATCCTCAAGGATTAGCAACTCCCCCGGGATTAAATCCACAACCCCAAAGCCGCAAGGGCCGAAATATACGACTGAAGACATTTTGGCTAGATTCATGGTCACCCCTGATGCCAAATTCGAGGGGATCAACACCACACTCAAGAATCCAAGCAAACATTCAAGGCTTGGAAAATCAAGTGGGCCAAATTGCAAAGAGTTCATCGGACCGACCTCAAGGAAGTCTACCTAGCAATACCGAGGCGAATCCTTGAGAGCACTTAAAGGATATCACCCTTAGGAGCGGCAAGGAGGTAGAACTCTTAGTGAAGAAGCCTCAACGAATAGAACCTTAGGTCGAAATTGGTGAATCACAGAACTAAAGGAGGTTGTTAAGAAAGAAGATGAAAGGGGAAGAAAGAAAGAGGCGGAGCTACCGCCTATCCCCGCGTACCAACCCCAATTGCCATATCCTGAAACCCTAAAAAAGGACAAGGAGGATTCCTACTTTCAAAGATTCTTGGAGATGCTAAAACAAGTGCCTGTTAGTAGAAGTCCTTGCTCAAATGCCCAAATATGCAAAATTTATGAAAGAACTACTCATAAATAAGAAGAAACTAGGGAACTCCTGGCAGTCACGCTTAATGAAAGTTGCTCCACCTCCTACATTCCAAGCGGCCTAAGAAATTCAAGGATCCAGGGACTATTGTAGTCCCTTGCATCATTGGAGATGGAGTCCTTGAGCATGCCTTGGCAAATTCTGGGGTTAGTATAAATGTTATACCTTACAAGCTTTATATGAAATTGGGACTCGGGGAACCAAAGCAAACGAGGATGACACTACAACTAGCAAACCAATCAGTTAAACGACCAAGGGGAATTGTGGAAGATATGCTCATACAGGTGGGTAAGTTCATATTCCCCGTCGACTTTGTTTTGCTTGATATCGACAATGACATGGAAGTATCCATCATACTTGGCCAACCATTTTTAGCTACAGTCTGGGCCTTAACCGACCACCATGATGGGAAATTAATAGTAAGAGTGGGCAATAATAAGGTAGTGGTCAATCTTCCAGGTACGATGCGAACCATGGATCACAATAACACATCTTACTCCATTGACGACATTGATATCCTTACATCAAATCATATGCAAGAATTGTTTGCCGTGGACCCCTTGGAGGAATATCTAGGAGGCTTTGGTCATGAGCTTGAAGAAAATGCCACTGAGTCGGAAGTAATACAAAATCTGAAAGAAAGTATAAGGAAGAACCATCCTTCTCGAGTGAGGTTATGGAGGAAGAAGCAAGAGACTGGAGGTGCCAAGCATCCCTCAACCCGAACTAATTCACCTCAATGTGTGAGCATTGACCAAGGTATGCTTCCTATTTACTCAAGTTTGGCGATGTCAAAATCTGCTAAGTTTTTGGATGGAGAAATCGGCAAGGGAATTCATTCGTTTGAGCCGCCATGAGGTAAACCTTACAGGTACGTCAAGCAAATGACGATAAAGAAGCGCTTAGTTTGATTCTAGTGTTTTGAATAATTTGATGATGCTCTTGAAATCCTTAGGTTATACCCCTCTTTTCATTTGATGAGGTGTGACTCATGATTTTGCAAGGGTTACATATCTATTTCATAGGAACAGGGGCTCCTAAATGGGTATTAGTGTCATAGAGGAAGTAGCTGCCGGAGACACACTAATTCATGCTTTCATGTCACTCTTATTTTTCTATAGTTTTGTATCTTGGTTTTGACGTTCAAGGTATGATCTTTTTAATTTTTTTACTTTGTGAGTCTCATAGGTTTTTCATGTCTAACTTTGGAAATAATCTAGATATTGAAGGTGCCTCAACCCAATGGAGCAACACAATCCTCGAGCCAGGGTACCACTACTACTTCTTCATCAACACTTCAGGGCCACACCACCATTGACACCACCTCGAACCGAAGGCCCTCACCCACACATCGAGGATAATGAGGAAAATGATGAAGTTATCATCCTAACACTTGCGCTAGCGACCATGGAGTTAGAAGGATAAACCCCATCACCAGCTCCGTAGCACCCTCCTCTAGTCACCGTACCACCCCCTGCACCAGCGGACGAGGACATACATGATTGAGGATTATGGTCATCATTATTTTGTTTTAGTCATGTCTATTTTCATTTCACTTAGACTTTTCAGTATCAATTAGTAAGGGTTTATTCCTTGCTAAACTTATTATCCTTCTTTTTCATTATGCGGCTGTTTATGGGCGTATTATCTCTAGAATTATCACTCTCTCCCTTCTTGTCCCACAGAATTATATGATCACAGGACTACTCCCGGGAATCATACACAAGAGTGCAAAGTGGAACTTGGGATCATCACCAAGAAAACCGGAGAAGTATCAGTTTGTCATCCCTTATTTATTCATCTAATTTTCCTTCCTTCAACTACTATTCTTGCACTTTGTAAATTGAGGACAATGTACTACTTTAAGTAGGGAGGAGGGGGAGTGGATAAATTCATTGATATATACTTAATGGCACTTAGAATGCATCATTCTAAGTTTGGGGATGGGCAATTAGAAGATTCATTGCATACCTTTACAAGTAACTTAGATTGCATCATTCTAAGTTTGAGGATGGTTAGCTTTACAAATTCATTACATAGCTTTACAAGTGAATTCATTGAAAATCTATGTATATGAAATGCATGCTAAATATGCACCTACTCTTTGTTTAATCCACCCGAGCATAAAATTTTTAAATTCTCTTACTCAACACCATAAATATTTAGAGAAAATCCTTGTGGCAATAAATTGCTCCAGTATCATTAGATAACCCATTGCCATGTTCTTTTGACTTTAATTGCTAAGCATTATCTTCAATGGCTCCAAGAAGTTTTGTGATACTAGTTCAGGCTTCTAACCTCCCAAGTATGAACACATTTGGGTAGAGTTGTAATCCTCTGAGTAGTTGGGTGTTCTGGAGCCTAATCAGCATGTGCACCCCTCATAAACGAGGATCTACAATCTATATTGATCTTTAGTACAGAAAAGTCAGATCCATTAGGGATGTCTTACCGAAATAACCATCTAAACAAAAAAAACAAAAAACAAAAAAACAGAGAGAAAAAGAATATTTAGTAGTGTTTAGTATTTTGTTTCTCAAGCTTATCCACCTTGTCTTTCTTGCTAAAGGCTTGGTTGCTTTGTCCTTAGAGTCCCAAGGAACTTGTAGAGTCCATTAGAAGTATGCTTATCTTTGTAAGACTCAAGAACATCATATGTGGCGTGAAATTCTTGACCTAGTGCTATACCTAGACATACCACAGGATTGATCTAACTTCAAGAGTTGAAATAAGAGAATACACATCTTGGTGGTGAAACCTTGAATAGAGACGAATCGTATAATTCTTAAAGGAAATTAAACACTTATCAATTCTCTAGTTTTTCTTTTTCTTTGTTTAAGGACAAGCAAACCTCTAAGTTTGGGGATGGTTTCATAAGTGTTTAATTGTTCACATTTTCATATATCAATTATGTGTATTTTACATGCCAATTGGTGAAAATGTGCCCCATTGATACTTAGTAAGTGTTAATTTTGATAAACAGGGCACGCCGGAGGCATCCCGAGAGATTGTAGGGTGTTAACGATGAATTGAAGGTAGATTGAAGCAGTACAAGAAGTTGTATAAGCTCGTGCAGGCGATACAGGCTCGTGTAGAATAAAGAAGTACCTCAGAGATTTTACAGAGCATGTGACAGGCCTGTGCAGAAGGTTAGACGGGGTCTCCGAGGAGCCAGAGAAAGGAACAAGCCCACCTGTGTGATCCAGAGATCGAGACCAGCCGGTACGCCTAAGGGGCTTGCCCGTCCAAGTCGCTACTTCAACTACTACAGATCGCCCAAGAAAACCTGAGAGCGAAACTGGCCCGTCTGGTTGATTTAGCGGGCCAGTTTGCGTCACGGTTGGGGCGCACTTGACCAATTTTTAAGCACACATCTGATCCAATTCAAGAGAGTTCGAGCTCGAACCGGTAAAGGAGTATAAATATCAATATTTTAGGGTTTTAGAGGGATCCCACCATCCAAGAAGAAGGCAAACACTGTTTCATTAAGCCTTGGAATGGAGAGGGTGTGGAGCAAAGACTTAAAGGAGAGGAGGAGAAGAATCATAGATGGTTCATTCTTTTGCAGCCACCAACGATCCTCACCAAGGTGGAGGGAATGGTGTCTCACGGCATGTTTTTTTCCTCCTTTCGCTCTTTTCTAATGGATTTGTGTTCCCCTTTAATGGGGAACTAACTCTTTAGATACTTGGGTTTGATGAACTCTAAGGTCAGGGCTTAATACTTGACGTGTACTTCTATTTTGTTAATTTATGATTATTTTGGGTTGAGATCTATTAAATGTGCCTTGATGTATTGAATGTCTATGTTGCGACAACCCGGGTATTTAATAGGGTTCATATGAGGGAAGAAGGGAATGCCTCCTCACATTAGAACTACTGCGATAGAGAGTGTTATGAGCATGCCGAGAGATCGGGTGTTTAGGTGAGCGACTCCTTCAGATGCATTGTTCCCACAACTCTTCCAAGCCATAGATTCCCTAAAACCTAATGCAACGAGGGTGTTAGATATTGGTCGCCTGGAGATAGGGATTACATATATTTTAGGAATCCTTGGTCCAACCCTATATGATTAACATCATAGAGGTATTTGTTATGATCTTCTGTTAAGAACCCTAGAGGGATTCACTACCTAAGTATCTTCTCCTCTGATTGATTTTCTCCAATTAATCTTAGCTTCCATTAGAATTCAACTCTTAAGTCACTTTAGAATTAAATTCAAATCCCCAATTCCTGAGTAGACTAGATGATCAATTAGTACTAATACTTCTCATAGTCCCCATGATTCGATACCCGATTTCTAGAGTCCACTTTATTACTTGTTTGGCCCGTGTACTTGCGATTGCAAGAGCACGTAGTAGGCTATCATTAATCAAATCAATATTAGTAGAAAAAATCAAGATATCATCAACATAGGTACTTAGAAGAATGTAACTATCATTCATTTTTTTTTATGGTAAAGACAGTTATCAGAATCATTTATATGAAAATCAAAAGAAAGAATAACTTGATCAAACTTCTCATGCCATTGTTTTGGAGCTTGCTTAAGTCCATAAAGTGATCGGATCAATTTACATCTTACCTTCTTGCTCTGGTACTAAAAAACCCTCTAGTTGAACCATATAAATCTCTTCCTCAAGATCACCACAAAGAAAAGAAGTCTTAACATCCATTTGATGAATAATTAACTTATGGATAGAAGCTAGAGCAAGTAAAATTCAAATAGTTGTTATACGAGCAACAGGTGCATAGGTATCAAAATAATCAACTCCTGGTTTTTGTCTAAATCCTTGAGCAACAAGTCACGCATTATACTTTTCCACAGTTCCATCTATCCTTAACTTCTTCTTAACAATCAACTTACAACTTAAAGGTTTGCAACCAGTAGGTATATCAATAAGAATCCATGTATTATTCCCAATAATAGGACTGAATTTACTACACTATGTATTGCTTCTTTCCAAAACGAAGCTTCCGAAGACTACATAGCTTCTTGATAAGTACTTGGTGTATCTTCAACTAGAAAGGTAATAAAATCATCACCAAAGTTCTTCTCCACTCTAGCTCTTTTACTTCTTCTAGATTCGAGTGGGACATATGAAACGGATAAAGAAAGAAGATTTGAGATAGAGGTAGTTGTATCAATTAGTGTATTAGAACTTGAAGGTATAGATGATTGATCTGAACTAAGTTGAGTAATTCGAGATTTGAAAGGAAATATGTCCTCAAAAAATGTGGTTACACGAGACTCAATAATTGTGTCATTTCGTATTTAATTGATCTCAGAGTTAGCAACTAAAAATCTATAAGTATTTGAATCAAGAGAATAACCTATGAATACAGCATCAACAGTCTTTGAACCAATCTTTTTCCTCTTAGGTTCAAGAATTCTAACTTTAGCTAAACACCCCCACACTCAGAAGTGATTAAATTTAGCAGGATGTCCTTTGCTTAGTTCATAAGGAGATTTATCCTTATCTTTATAAAGAATCCTATTGAGAATAAAACAAGCTGATAAGAGAGCTTCTCCCCACAAATTTTGAGGAATACTTCAGCTAATAACCATTGCATTAACCGTATCTAATAGAGTTCTATTTTTCCTCTTTGCTACCAAATTGGATTGAGATGAATAAGGAGCAGTAAGTTCATGAATAATTCCGTTTTCATCACAAAATTGGTTAACTCATGTGAAGTATACTCACCTCCTTGATCAAATCTTATGATTTTAACCTTCTTTTCAAGCTGGTTTTCAATTTCGGTCTTACACACCTTGAGATTGTTAATAACTTCATCCTTAGTTTTTAAAAGATAGGTAAAACAATATCTAGAAAAATCATCTATGAAGGTCACAAAATAACAGCTTCCACCACATGTTGGGCCTCTATTGGAATCACAAACATCACAATGAATTAACTCTAATAGCTGGGTATCCCTAAGTTGAATAGGTTGGAAAGGTTTTCTAGGTTGTTTTGACAGAACACAAATTTCACACTTAGAATTTAGAGTGATTGAAAATTTGGGAATCATATTAAGATAAGTCATTTTCTGAATAGATCTAAAGTTTACATGACCTAATCGTCCATGCCAAATATCACAAGATTCTGAGTTTAGAACAAGAGATTGAGAATTGGAACTAGAATATGAAAATATTGAATTTAAAATGACATTGAGTTTAAACAAACCCCCAGAAACAAAACCTTTTCCAATAAAGGTATCACCCTTAGATATTACAACTTTATTTGACTCGAGAACAACTTTGTACCCTAATTGCACTAATAAAGAGCCACTAATTAAATTTTTCCTTATGCAAGTTACATGTTGAACATTGTGAAAAGTTAGCGTTTTTCCAAAAGTCAATCTCAATAAACACTACCACTCCCAAACACTTGAACAACAACACCATTGCCCATGGTCACACTTCCTCCACTTGTGTTCTGATAAGAGGAGAACATGATTTATTAGTACAAATGTGGATATTAGCTCCTTAATCAATCCACCACCAAAAGTTATTATAAACTAGGTTTGCTGAATGAATGTAAGAAACTAAACTGAAAGAAGAATCAGATGGTTGACTTTCTACCATATTAACCTGCGGCTTTGGTTGACCCTAATTATAAGGAACCTTCTTCTTCTTCCTAAAGAATAATTTAGGTGTTAAATGATTGTCACGACCACAGACGTAGCAAAATCTGTCAACCTTTTTCCCATTGGGTTGGTTATGCGGTTTAGGATTATTATTAGGTTTTTTGAAATGTGGCTTGGACTTGAAGTTTCTATTTTTGGATCTAAATTCTTAGTTGGTTCTCGACCTTTTGGTTTTTGAACTTGAGACTCTAAAAGATTCACTTTTGCAGTTGATTGACTTTGTTGATCAACTCTCACTCTATATTGGTCTTATATTCTAATAGTTTGAAGAACAAATCTAAGAGTGAGAGGACCCTAAGTTTTCATAAGTTCTAGTGCAAACTTAGAACAAAAGGGTGATAGTTTGTCAATGATAACTTTCATCTAAATTAGAGCCACCTCTATTAATCTCTTGAACAAAATTTTGGAATTTATGAATTTGATCATTAATCGGCATATGATCCACCATTTTAAAATTGTTAAAATCAGAAATGATAAACTGCATAGTCCCCTCATTGTATCTAAGATAAGTATCTTCTAGAGCTATCCAAAGTTCTTTAGCAGTTTTGTACTTTCTGTAGGTTTCATAAAGCTCATCAGATAAGGAACCAAGAATTCAAAACCTACAAAGATATTCTATCTCATCTATTGATTTAGCACACTTTGGACTTGAACAGAAGAAGTGAATGGAGCAAGTTTTTCAATAGCAGAAAAGGGACCTAAAGTAACAAGCCACGCTTCTAAATGTTCTTGCCATCTCGAAAAACCATTTCTATTAAATTTCTCCGGTTTAAGACTTGAGATTTCATCTACACCCATGGGAGAAGAGATTCAAAGCATATAAAAAATACAATTGAAATAGAGCTGCAAAAACCAACTGCCTCTTGGCCTATTGGTATCGGGTCCCTTGTGTATGGTGTAGATGGTTGGGACTAACTCAGGATCAAACCCCCACGACCACAACATGTGGGTGAGTGTGCAAAGAGCCGCGCTGCCCGCCCTTGACATACTTCATGGGGAGGGGCGCTTGTCGCCTTTGTCAAAAAAAGAAATAGAGTTGTAAAATAAAATTATAAAACATTCTAAGAATCATGGAAATAGGCATGTTTTGATATAACTTTACTTTCTCAAATAACAAAATAATTGAGTTGTAAAATATGTGACTAAAGAATTCTCAAATATCTCAAGCAATTATTTGTAATTTTTTAATTCATTTGTCAGCTGTAAAATATCTAACAAATATGTAAAAATAGAGATATGACAAAAATTTTCAATTACTATAAACAAGTATTAAAAAGATCTAACAATCAACTTGTCAAAATGAAATTCGTCAAATGTCTTAGCTAATAAAATATCTAAATGCAATGAAATAATATATATATATAGTCATGATATAGTCTGGTTGGCCTTAAAACTATTCATTTACGGTTGGCTCATTCTGAGGCATTTGGAGAGTATTTTTTCCAAATCCAATCATATGGATAGAAAGAACATCGAAAAATAAGATAACATGTCGATTTTCATACAATTTGGGCAGGTGATGATCATTCATCTTAAAAGATGAAATTTTGAACCGATAAGATTTCTATAAAATTTCACCTTTTAAGATGAATACTCATCACCTCACCAAATTGTATGAAAATCTACATGTTATCTTATTTTTTCGATGTTCTTTCCATCCATACAGTTGGATTTGAAAAAAATACTCTCCAAATGCCTCAAAATAAGGCGACCTTACTTCCACAGTGATACGGTCGGTCTGACTGTATCAGGATTATATATATATATATATATATATATATATATATATATATATATATATATATATATATAGAGAGAGAGAGAGAGAGAGAGAGAGAGAGAGAGGTGTTAGGATCCGACCGCCTGATCCTAACACCTATATTATATATATATATATATATATATATATATATATATATATATACATGTATGCATGTGCATATAATTTTAAAAAGTATATATACATATCTAAAATCTGTTCTGGCGGCCTGATTGTAACACACACACACACACACACACACACACACACACATATATATATATATATATATATATATATATATATATATATATATTATAACTGATAAAGGAAGTACGTCGACTTAGATTGTTAAAACAAATATTCATGCATTATACATAAAATTGATTATAATTATAAAAATAAATGAACATAAAAATTAACAATAAATTTACTTACAAACTTGTTTCTTGGACTCTTTCCTTGCAAAAACAAGTAAGAAGAACAAATAAAATTTATGAATAAAAAATAGTAAATAATAATATATACCAGAAGCGCGTGATCGTTCTCCTAAGGCGTATTCCCGTCTTTTGTGTAAGAATTTGCTGGGAATACTCCTCAAAGATTCAACCTGTGTAGTTCTTCTCAAGAGCACGACTTGGAGAGAGCTGATGGAGCGTTTCGTGGCGGTACAAAAGTCGTAAGGAAACTAAAAATAAGAAGAAAGTGTCAAAGAACCAAGCAGAGGATGAAAACTCTTTCAAGTTATTTACGAAGAGGTTTTCTCACTTGATCATGAGAACCCATATATAAGTTCCATATAAATCAAATTCTAGGCGTTTTGGGAGATCAATGGTCTCACTAATATGGAAACTATTATCTCCTAATAAAATAAAGGATTAATTACACTTTTCGTCCCTGAAAATGGTGTCATTATTCACTTTTATCCTTGTATTTTAAAAATGTTCAATACGGTCCTTGTGTAATGCGCAATACAATGTTAGGGACCAAAATAGAATGTATCACGCAATACACAAGGACCGTATTGAACATTTTTAAAAATACAAGGATAAAAGTGAACAAATACATTTTCGTGGACTAAAAGAACAAAATTTCCTAATACACAAGGACTGTATTGAACATTTTTAAAATACAAGGATAAAAGTGAACAATGACACCATTTTCAGGGACGAAAAGTGTAATTAATCCTAAAATAAAATCATAAATTCAAAACCGTCACAATAAATTATGTTAATGAATAAATAATTTAATTTTTAAGTTTTTAAATAAAAAAACTTTTAAAATTCTAACATCTCGGACGTGACCACCCAGGAGCGTTTGACTTTATAAATGTTTTACTCGCCTTCTTTGATCTTTACATTTCAAATGTTAAAACACCGGCTTTGACCAAGTCACCACTTTGGAGTGCGTCATTTGGTACCAACTCTTGTTTTTTTTCCGCAATTTTTAGTCATTTGACTTTTAAACCGGATCTTGCGTGCTTGAATTGTAGAAAAGAAATCATAGTTTATTTGAAAATAAATTCATAAGCAAAAGAACAGAGAAAATGCATATTAGAATAAATCAAATATTTCATACAACAGTTTGTGATTAAACTTTAACTATTTTTAAACATAAAAATATTTTCTAATAATAATATTATAAAATATAAATTATTCTTAACCAACAATACTTCTAAACATAAATTTAAAAAGTCGCGTCTGCCAGGCATATTCTCTCCTTTTTTTTATAAAGTGGATAAACCACAGTCTTTGTTTATTTAGTAATAATAATTAATACATTGATCCTTTGACGGATCAATTGGTTACAACATCCGCCCCCATGGGGGTGGGGTTATGGGGTCGCTCACTTTCCTCATCCTCAAAATCTTCCTCCGGAGGTCTCCGTGTGGCGTCTTTCGGTGTGAGGGTAAGGCTGTGTCTGATGAGGCGATTCATTGGCTGTAGCTGCATTTTCCTCATGGCGTGTGCACTATCAAGCCAGGAGAGGAATAGAAAGTCCGCATGACGGATCAATTTCTGGTAAACGCGGTGTTTATCGTTGAAACATCTCCTATTCCTTTCTGCCCATAGACTCCATGTCACTGCTAGTGTTGGAAATTTTCAATAATTAAGTGTTTTCTATGTTTTTCTTTGAGAATCAAATTGAGAGAGTAAGTTGCATATGATATTAATTATTTTGGTGTTTAAGTTGAACCAAAAGATATTGTTATTACGAAATGATGTTACTTTTCATTGTTATTGAAGGGATGCTACTTCACATGAAAGGATGTTTCCTTTCATGTATGACCATTTACTAAAGGATGCCCCTTTTCATGAAAGGATGTTACAAAAGGATACCCCCTTTTTCATGAAAGGATGTTACCATGGGATGAAACTTTGTGATGAAACCTTTGAGACTCTATATATAACCTAGTTTTATGTGAGGCAAAGGACATCAAAATGAAATTTCACTCTCTACTCTCTCTCTCTCTCTCTCTCTCTCTAGTTCTCATTGGTTTTTCTCTACATTATCAAAGACATTTACAAGAGTGTTTCTGGGTTGAAACGAATAGTGCAAGTTCGCCTTTCAACAACAATCAAAGGCTTTATTGTATCCTGAAGGTGTTTCTCACACACCCCGTTGCAATCGTGATTCTAATCAGAGGGGGAGAAATTTGTCTAAAAGAAAACGTTGTCACCTTCGTGCCTTGAAGCTTGTTTGGTTCATCTTCTTTTATCTTCCATTATTTTATCTTATTTTTCTAACAATTTATGTCCTTCATTATTCCATCATATTTTATTTCCAACAGCCAGCACGAGCAGGTTCCATCCTTCGCGAAGATCTTTGTTTAGTTGTTTGGTGACTGGGGAGGGGCCCCAAAGATCTCGTATCTTTGTGGGGTTGACCCTGTCGCCCAAGAGCCTTCTATAATGCGCCCACACCTCTGTAGTGTATTGGCATTGAAGAAGAATATGCTCCGTAGTTTCGTCTTCATCGTCGCAAAGGTAGCATCTCATCCTTTCCCCCGTCCAGTTCCTTTTTGCCAGGTTCTGTAGCGTGGGATGCTTGTCTTCCAATGCAAGCCAGCCAAAAAGCTTAGGGGGCGTTTTCCACATTTTCCACGTTTTCTGTGTTTTCCATTTCATGGAAAACGCGAAAAACGCAAAAAATGCGTTTGGTTGGGCCGTTTTCTGGAAAAGGCGGAAAACAAAATTGGCTGGAAAACGGAAAATTGGAAAACGAATATGGGGGAGACATGTTTCCAGAAGGATGCGGGTAGGTGACTTCTAGTTTCTCCTCTCTTCTTTAATTAGTTTATTTCTAACCATGTTCCCTCTCAACTTTACCCAACTTTCACCCACCCAGTTTGAACTTTGAAGCTCTCACTTAATAATGTTTTCACATTTATTTCATAGACTTGCATATTTGATGTAAGCTTATCCAAATTATTTAGAATGGGAAAGTCAAGGCATTGGTCAAGCCCATATTGCCAAGCATATGTCAAAGAATATATCCCAAAGCAAAAGCAATGGTTCAATGCCATGCAACAACCAGCAAATTCCCTACTCTTCTTCCCAACAATTTCCTTCTTTCCTTCCTCTCAAAACATCCTCTTGTTTAAGCAAGCCCAATCAGGACATCCGTCCATTGACTCGCCTCGTGATCAATCTCCAAAGATGGATAGAGGCAATGTCCTCATCGTGCATGCATTTTCTTTTGACAAGAGATGGTCATGGCCACCTTCCTCGCGCTTGCACTTATTATTAATTTTCAAAAAGCTATATATAAATGAGAGTCACGAGCATGATATGATACACAGAAATCCATTGGCTGTGTTTCATCAACCATATGGAGAGCATTATCCTCATTGGTATGTTCACAGACTTTGTCAGGTCCTTGAGTCCATGCAGGGTGGCCAATGTCTTGAGGGAAGTCCTACCTCCTTTCTGCTCATCGCTAACTTTTCGAAAATTTGGGTTTTTCTCTGATGATGATCATAAGGAGGAGCATGACTCAATATCATGTTGTTCAGATGAAGATATAACTGATGATGAAATTAGTGTTGTGATGAGGAAGGTTGGAATGATTGGATGGAGGTTGGAAACAAGTTGTGAAGATTGTAAGTTATTAGAAACAGCATTGAGATTTTTGGAGGAGAAGGAGGCTAGCTTGAATGAACTGGAAGAGGCGTTCTATGTGTTCGATCGGAACGAAGACGGGTTCATCAGCCCCAGTGAGCTGTGGAGTGTCTTGAGAAGGTTAGGATTCAAAGAAGGGGTGAGGTTGGAGGATTGTGAAAGGATGATCAGTGTATTTGATGAGAATGGCGATGGGAGGATTGATTTTGATGAGTTTAGGAACATGTTAGAGAATGCTTGTTAATTGTTGTGCTTTGAAAGCATGTTTTCTTTTCTTTTTTGTGTGTGTGTGTGTGTGTTTTGTTTATAAAGTGAAGCATTTAGGAATGTAAAATTGTTCTGTGTGGGTTGGGAGAAAACAGAAAAAAGGAGAAAAAAAATTCAAAATGATGGAAGAAAACAAAGTGGATACCTTATCAGATTTCAATTTTCCTTTCAATTTCATCAGAAAGATTCTTCAACATACTGAGATGATTTCCATAAAAAGAAAAGAGTAATAGATACAAATTATTCACAAACAAAATCGGTGATTCATTTGCATCATTTCAATGATTTACAATAATCAAAGTCAAGCTTCTAAATTGGTTTTCTGTCCTTCAGCCTCCACTTTGATCTCGGATTCAACACTCATGCCTGCACTTTCATTCTCTTCAACTGCTTGCTTTGAAACTCGAAAAATCGCCAAATTTGTGTCACCTAAGCAAAGGTAATCCATTTATCTTAAAACTGTAAAGAAAAAAAAATGAATGGTCAACAAAAACCACATAGAACACAACTAAATCTTTGAACTAGAATACCAAATGTTATGAAACTCCCCGGCAAGATGGTTGTGGCAGCACCAGGCCTGAGCTTCATGTCATTGATGAATGTTCCATTAGTACTGTCCAAGTCTGTTATCAGTAATGCACCCTCTTTCTTCTCAAGTCTAGCATGTACACCAGATACTGTTCGAGATGTAGAAATTAGATCATCTATTATCGAATTTAAGCAGAACAACGGGGATCTATAGTTGGAAGCGCATGGATGGGAAATTCTGCAGATAAGAATTACATAATAAAATAAAAAAGTTCAGCAGTCTTGGCATTGTGTCAGCAGCTTCTCCCAAGATACAATGAAGCTTCCAACAAGATTCCTATTTGGTCGGCAGAAAGTGAATTTAAACTTAGAAATTGACCAGAATAGTACTTGCAAATTTGAATGATAGCATTGAAATAAATATATGTAGATCATATATCTCATTGTCTCCTCATCTCTTGCCTACAATGAGTTTCAACAGAACACCCAGGAAACCTTGTGATACAACAAGGACTTTGATGTATCCTGCTCAGCTCAACTAGTTGACCATTAAATCTTGATGGTTATATACTTGAACTGGAATTTTTTGATAAAAAATCACAATCAATGAGTTTGGGGTTTTGAACTACCTGTAGCAACAGGAATCACCAAATCTGCTTTCTCTGGAAGCCTGCCTACTGTCACTGAATTCTGCAAACATAGGCAGACAATACATGAAATAAGAGATGTCTCATATATATATATATATATATATATATATATATATATATATATATATATAGCCAGAATACTTACCGAAACAATTTCGAATGCACAGGGAAGAGGAACTCGGTATCCAATATGCCGTGAATCACCATTCCCTGTAGAATTATACTTAAAAAAACATTTTGTTAGCAACAAGGCACTTGCTTTCGTGACCCAATTTGTGAACTAAATTGAGCATGAAGGACTGAATTCTTGATAAATGGAAACTGTCTTAATTACTTAATCACTTCTACTATGCCCATAGCTCTTTCCTCATTCAAATCACTTCAAACTCACACTTAGAACCTAGCAATTCTCATCTAGTCATCACACCAGTGACAAAATGGACTAGAACACTCATCTTTAATCCATCTAAAGCAAGCCCCTTTCTTGGATTTATCCGCAAGAACAATCAGTAGATGTTATATTAGCAAGTCAAACTTGGTGAACTCCAAATGGAAGTGAAGATAAGAAGAGGGCACTGACCTATGGGTTCAAAAAGCCATTTTGTTGAATCATCAATTGATGGAGTCTCACTGGCAGAGGACCTCACAGAAAGTCCTCTTCTTCCATGTCTTGTAATGAGATGATGAAGCTGCTTCCTTTGTGGACTCTTCCAGCAGAGAGCAAGAACTTGAGGGAGAGGTGATGCATGGATGAGAGGTTGGAAGGAAAAAACCGGAGCAATTGGAGAGGAATGGAAGCTAGGAGGACATCTTGGGTTGGAGGACCCAAGAGAAGATGACAATGGAGCTGCTTCCATTTGCCAAGTGAGAAACTAGTGAGGGGGATATGTAGATAGTGTGTGCGTGCGAGAAGAAGTGGCCATTCTAATTCACTGGTTTCAATTGAAGATAAAAGAAGCAAGTTGCCACTCCATTGGTGAAATTTAACATTCTTTGCCTTACACCCAAGGTTGCCTAACTTGGGGTTTCTTGACCGTCATTGGCCATTCACAAAAAAACCAAGTTCAAAATCTCAAATTAAAAAAAGTAACTTCTGGGTGCGGCCAGACAAAGATTAGGTGCGGTTATATTCAGATTGGGTGCGAACTTTACTGTTTATTATTGTTCATTACTGATCATAATGAAAAAGGCTTGTGGGACTACTATTCAATCGCTCATTCATTCGTTGTTCATTGGCGCACCTCGCATCAGAAGTCCGGTGTCGCCGTAAAGAAACCGGGTCGCTCTATTGATTGAGTGCAAACTTTTAATGTTCACTAGTGAAATGGCGGCCATTAAATTGAAGGTCACGCCAATTTGCACGCCGCATTACATAGTAGGTAGGGTATGGGTGCGGCTAGACAGAGATTGGGTGCGGCTCTATTCGGATTGGGTGAGAACTTTTAGGCCCTGTTTGGATGATTGGTTGTTATGGTTTCGTAATGTATGGTATGGTATAGTATAGTATGGTATGGTATTGTAAGTATTGTTTATCATGTTTGGAAAAATGGTATAGCATGGTATGGTTAATTAGTTGTTTGTGTTTGTTTTGATGGTATGGTATGGTTGTAAAAATAATAAAATGACCAAAATACCCTCAAACACAAATTAATATGAAATCATGTTAAATTGAAAAAATTGGTTATATATCCATCAAAGTTTCATAATTGCATATTTACACCTGAAAAAATCATAATTGCTTGTATATCCCTGAAAAACTGGTTGAATTATGGATATGTCCCTATTGTTAGGTTTCGATGATAGAAGTTTATAAGATTATCTTAACCATGGTTACAACTTTAGTTAAGTGTTGGAAAATTTCCAAAATAATTCTCTTCATATATCTTAGCTATTTTAAATTCCATATTTTTAAAGGGGGTATTTATAAATTTACAGTCAAACAAACTTTCAAGGTATATATGTAAAAGGTATAATGGTTATTTCGCGTATTTACCGTTTGTTAACTGACATTTTTTCATCTGATTAACCCTAGGGTATATATGTAATTATACTTATTATTTAGAAGTATGTATGCAATTATGTTTTATTCAGGGGTACACCTGCAAAAAACCATATTAAATTCAATGATTTATGATCAAAAATTAAATTCAACTAAAGTATAAATAATTTTTATTAAAATCTTACAAAATATATATCAAATTATTAACCATTAATTTAAAATTGATAAAATTATAATAAAATTAATATACAAAATTAACAAAAGATAAGACTTTTTCAGTTTTTTGTGGAGATTATAACTTTCTTTGATTTTGCTAGGGTAGAAGAAGGGATTGAAGTAAATTGGTAGGGATATTTTTGGTAGAAAAAAATTAAAACCATGAGAAACCACCAAATCGGTGGTTTGAAAAATCAATCAAAAATGGAAGTTTTTAAACCATGGGAAACCATCAAAAAACCATAGAAAACTATACCATCTAAATGGAAATGAAAACAAACAGGAAAGTAAACCATACCATACATTACGAAACTATGACAAACCATGAAACAAACAAGGCCTTACTGTTCATTATTGTTCATTAGTGAAAATGGAGGCGCACCCAATTCGTGAAGGGTCGCACCTAATTTTCACATGCTCGCACCGTAGTAGGTAGGGTCTGGGTGCGGCTAGACAGAGATTGGGTGCGACTGTATTCATATTGGGTGCAAACTTTTACTATTTATTATTATTCATTAGTGAAAATGACGGCGCACCCAATTCGTAAAGGGCAGCACCCAATTTACCATGCTCGCACCGTGGTAGGTAGGGTGTGGGTGCGGCCAGACAAAGATTAGGTGCGGCTCTATTCAGATTGGGTATGAACTTTTACTGTTCATTACTGTTCATTAGTGAAAATGACGGCGCACCCAATTTATGAAGGGTCGCACCCAATTTGCACATGCTCGCACCGTGGTAGGTAGGATGTAGGTGCGACTAGACAAAGATTAGGTGTAACTCTATTCAGATTGGGTGTGAACTTTTACTGTTCATTAGTGAAAATGGCGGCGTACCCAATTCGTAAAGGGTCGCACCCAATTCGCACTACTCGCACCGTAGTAGGTAGGGTCTGGGTGCGGCCAGACAAAGATTAGGTGCGACTCTATTCAGATTGGGTGCGAACTTTTACTGTTCATTACTGTTCATTAGTGAAAATGGCGGCACACCCAATTCGTGAAGGGCCACACCCAATTTGCACATACTCGCACCATAGTAGGTAGGTCTGGGTGCGGCCAAACAGAGATTAGGTGCGACTCTATTCAGATTGAGTACGAACTTTTACTGTTCATTATTGTTCATGGCGGCGCACCTATTGGGTGCGGCCAGGCAAAGAAAAGGTGCGGCTCTATTCAGATTAAGCGACCAACCAAATACCGCCACAAAACCTGTTAGGCTTAACCTTGGGTAGATACCCAAGGAATGTTAGAACGCACTTCATTACATCTGAAAAGGGTTGTGGTGAAGTTTTATTTTATTTATTTATTATTTATTAGTTTTAGTTGATTTATTTGGAAATGAATAAAAGTTCACTGAAAGTTCAAAAAATAATAAAAGACTCACGACACTTTGCTCTTTCTCAGAAGATCTCTCCTTTTTTCACCACTGACTTTTAAATCCTTCTATCAACTAATAGGGTCACCTTTTATTGTTTATGATGAAAATACCCTCAAGATATTATTTAAAAAAATTATCAAATCAAAGGTTGGGGCTCCCCTAATGCATTAAATATAAAAGTGAAGCGAAATGAATGGGTAATTGGATGAAAATGCCCCTGCATTCAAGCGCAGGCTGGGGATGATTGAAATGCCAAGATAGTGTTGTGCAATCGCCAGAGAGCCCCTATTCCCCTTCGCCCTCTCCCTCTTACACGAACTCTTGTTCAAAACTCAGACTGTGGGAATACTTTGAGATTTTTTTCTACGCTGCACCACAGTGACACCACCTTTGCTGAAGTCATCCCACAGCTTGTTGCTGCTCCCTGGATATCAAAGCTTGTTTCGGTTGTCCGGACGATTGAAGCTACTCTAAGGTACAAGGGGACTCTTGGGAACCCTAGATCAGGGTGTAGGGTCTCCATGATTTTTCCTTCAGTTCTCTTGATTTTCCTGTTTTGTATGCATTTGTCATGGAAGATTGAACATATTGGTTAGTGATTTTGGGTTTAGGGTTGCTGGGACTTCGCAACAAGAAATTTAGGGTTTAGGGTTTTCTTTTCTGATTTAGCGTGTATCCAGAAGGGGATCGGTTTGTTATACATTTTACGAATAATATCTACAAGTGTTACCAATGTTTCCATGTAAAATACATTGTTTCCATTAGGATTAATTACACTTTTCGTCCCTGAAAATGGTGTCATTGTTCACTTTTATCCTTGTATTTTAAAAATGTTCAATAGAGTCCTTGTGTATTGCGTATTCTGTTCTATTTTGGTCCCTGACGCTGATGTGGCGGCCAAGTGGCATACCAATGAAATACAATTTTTTATTTTATTTTTCTTTTTTTCCAGATGCTGACGTGGTATGCCACGTTAGCATTTTTTAATTTTTTTTAAAAAATAGAATTTTGTATTTAAATGCAAAATCCATATTTTCAAAAAAAAAAAACTGACGTGGCATGCTGACATGGCATGCCACGTCATATATATATATATATATATATGGATTTAAAAAAAGAAACAAAAATCCAATTTTCCAAAAAAATGACGTGGCATGCTGACATGGCATGCCACGTCAACATATATATATATATATATATATATATATATATATATATATATATATATATATATAATGGATTTAAAAAAATACAAAAATCCATTTAAAAAAAAAATGCTTACGTGGCATGCCGCGTTGGCATTTTTATATATATTTAAAAAATACAAAATCCATTTTTCGATTATATATATATATATATATATATATATATATATATATATATATATATATAATGGATTTAGAAAAATGCAAAAATCTATTTTTTTTTAAAAAAAAAATGTTGACGTGGCACATAGTAATGCCACGTCATCATATAAAGATAGCTGTCATGACACACAAGCAAAAATACGTCCACCTGGATAAAAAAAAATAAAAAAAAACTGTATTTGATTTGTATGCCACTTGGCTCCTACATCAGCGTCAGGGACCAAAATAGAATAGAATACGCAATACACAAGGACTGTATTGAACATTTTTAAAATACAAGGATAAAAGTGAACAATGACACCATTTTCAGGGACGAAAAGTGTAATTAATCCTTCCATTTATTCTTTACAGTTTCCATTTAAGCGTTGTGGAATCCTTTGTAACAAATCTCCCTTGGTTCCGGCTACGGAAAATATGTCGGCTAGTCTAGTAAAGGGTAGGTGCTACTTGGTGCCGGTCCACGAAACACTTGAAGAGTTGAAACCCCGTATAACTGAGAGACACTAGGAACTCATCCGGAGGACACCCTTTGCCCCATTATTGGATATCGAACCTGTTCTACAAGAGAGAGAACTGTTGGATTCTTTATTGCAGAGGTATGATGAGTGCACCAACAGATTTAGGATTGGAGATAGCCTGCTGGCCTTCAAACCCTAGGACATTGCTCTCATATTTGGCCTTTGCTGCCATGGGGAAGGGGGGTGGGTCTTCAAGAAGCAGAAAGAGCAATCAGCTTTTGAAGAGAAATACATGGGCAAAGTATACGACATGCACAGAGATGCCATAAAAAAAAAAATCTTCTCCAGCTCGTTTATAATAAAAGAGGGGAAGAAGAAAACTTTGTCAAGCTGCTGGTGGTGTACCTCCTTGGAACAATGCTCTTCCCAACCACCTCATGTGCGGTTCCTAACCGGATTACAGACTACGTGAACAAGCTAACTGCACTGAACCACTACGCATGGGCGCAAGCCACTCACAAGTGGCTTATAGATGCCGTTTCGAAGACAGCCGCACGTGTAGAGTCCAGGAGTTATGATAAGTAAACATAGACTGGCTATCCGAGAGGGTCCTCTGTCGCCCTCAACATATGGTTTTACGAGGTCACTGGGACCTGAAAGAAAGTGCACTTTGGGAGGACACTACGGATCCTCAGCTATGGGAAGAACAACTTCAAAAAGCAACCCTCCCTTAGTCCCCTACTAAAATCCCTTGATGGAAAGGAGGTACTCCGGCTTTCCTTTAAGTTTGTCATCGTTTACTTTAAGTTTTGGAACTTCCCGTCTAATATAATGTGTTTTGGTTTAATAATAAAACTTCTCATTTAAGTTAAGGTGTTTTTCTTAATATCCAACATTTGTGTTTAACATAGTGTGTTCCTGTTTAATATAAGGTATTTCCACTTAATATTGGGAGTTCGTGTTTAATATTATTGGATTGTATTTAATATCTAGAGTTCCTGTTTAACATATAATATTATTTTATTCTTTACAGTTTTCCGAGCTTGTCTCCTTTACACGGGAAGAAGTCAATGTACAAGCCGTGAGGAGAGACGATCAGCGGCCCCGACCGGGAAGAAACAAAAAAGCTACCATTGTGCCCCCATCCCGTAGCAAGGGGAAGAAGGACAGTGCATGAAAAAGGGTTCGGGAACGCTCCCAGTCCAGCAGCCCCCGGCTTACTACCCGACGTCGTTCTTCCAAGGCTCTTCCGATAAGAAGGCCAAGAGATGAGGATTGATAAGTGTTCAAATGGACATATTTTCATATCACTTTTCTATATGTTTTCATGTTAAATGCAATGATTTATAGCCCGCTAGTACTCAAAAAGCTTCATACTTTGTAAACAGGGCACAAGTACACTACCCCGAGAGAAAGGAAGCATTCCAGGTCAAAACGAAGCCGAAACATAGCTACTCTGAAGTGAACGGGTTGATGAACGAGCAGATGTACGGTCGTACACAACTGTACAAGTGAACGGCTTCACTGCAGCCTGCTCTCGGGCGTTCAACATCTCGTTTATGATGAACGGTCAGGTGAACGGGCTGATGTACCAGCGTTCAGAGGGCCCTGTGGTATAAATGGTCTGATGTACGGGCGTTCAGAAGGCCCCCTGCTCATTAGTCTGATGTACGGCGCATAATGCAGGCTCCTCAGATTCTCAGCAGGCGTACGAGGCCCTCGTGATTCTCAGACGGGCAAGTGTATGTACCGTTTACGAGCCCGTACATCGTAACTCTCTCTTAGTTGCGAGCTCTAGAAAGGGCAATCTTGTAAATATTAATGCTAAACCCTAGGTACAGGATATAAATAGAGTTTTGGAGGGTTTAGAGGGGGGGTTGGCTTGGGAGAGAGGCTATTGAGGAGATTAGGGTTTTGGGGGATCTTTTTCCCCAATCTTGGAGCTAGAGAGGAATTGATCATCTAGATTGCAATCAGCGTAGTGGTAATGGTGTTTTCCATCATGCTTGCTATCGATTGTAATCTTTTTGTCTTAGATTTGAGCTCCCCATTGATGGGGAACTAATTTCATTGATACTTGGGTGTTATGAACCTTTGGATAATGCTTTAATTTCATTTTGATCTCTATATTTTGATGATTGGAGGCATGCTTATTTGTCTAATGAATATTTTGTATTGATTGTAATCTTTCTACGTAGCGAATTGCCCGGAGAGATTACTTGTGTGCGATACAAGGGCTAGAGCTAGCGCCTCCTTG
Organism: Dioscorea zingiberensis; assembly: GCA_026586065.1. Classification (NCBI taxonomy): domain Eukaryota; kingdom Viridiplantae; phylum Streptophyta; class Magnoliopsida; order Dioscoreales; family Dioscoreaceae; genus Dioscorea; species Dioscorea zingiberensis. The sequence goes on from CM048818.1 coordinate 26,974,627, forward strand.
TATTAGGAACCTACTTCATTAGAAAAGATTAGGAATACACCGAGGAATCGGGTATTAGAAGGGCGAAAGACTCCTTAACATAACTTCACCCCCTCAATCTTTCCAAAACATAAATTCCCAAGATCTTAAGACAATCCTAGAAGATTAGTTATCCAATCACCTTGGAAGAGGGGTTGGATATAATTTAGGAATTTTGGCATAAGCATCACCAATCTTCAATTCATAGATTTCCTTATGAGTTCTTTATGTTTTAAATCCAAAGGGGATTCATACCCAAGTATCTCCCTCTCTCTATATATTCAATCCTCAATTTAATCCCGATTTCATTAAGATTTCTAGGTTTAGATCCAAAACCCCCAATTCATTGATTTAGACTAGATAATAGGAAGAACCGCTTATACTAGTGAGTTCTATTCCCTGTGGATTCGACATTTGACTTTCATAGTCCAATTTATTACTTGACCACGACCCGTGCACTTGCGGATTTTCCTCATCAAGGACACTGCAACACGCCTTGAGAAGGCATTTGAGATTCTTTCAAGAGACATTGCCCCCGCATCATGTCCCGACTTGACGAAATGGAAGGACAGAGGTAGGGCGTTGAACCACTGGCTCCGCCGCTTGGGGAAAAGGAGCCTGCGCCAGCGTTGTCGGTACTATCCCCACCCATATGGAAGCAGGTGAAGAAAGTCGCCTGCAGGGCTACTCGGTCGCAGAAGCTGGTGACCTGGTCTTAATCTGTGCAGGTTTCTCACCCCGAAGAGAAGCCGTTGAAGAGGAATTCCCACAAGGGCAAAACGGCTACAAATATTAACTTAGTCCATCTGTGTCATCCCATGTCGATGACGATGACATGGTCACACTTGGCAGTGTAATTGAATCACTGACACAAATGAAGAACTTAAAGCCCCACCAACCAATGACCTCCGACCCCCGATGTTGAACCACCCACTTCCATAAATGAACCACCGGTCGACCTTAAAGATCTGTAGGCCGCCTCAGACTCTGTACCCACCGTTGTCTCTAAGACACCAGAAACCGCCGACCCACGATGCTGAACCACCAACCTCTAAACCACCCATTGCAATAAATGAACCACCGATCCACCATACAGCTCTGTCGTCCGCCTCAGTCCCTATACCCACCGCTATCTCTTAGGCACCAGCAACCACCGACCAGCGATTGCCAACCCCCGATGCTGAACCATCAACCTTTGAACCATTCACTACCATCAATAAACCACCAGCCGACAATATAGATCTTCCGGTCACCTTAGACCCTAAACCCACCGCTGTCTCTCAGGCACCAGAGACTGCCGACCCTTAACGCTAAACCAACCTCTGAACCAAAGGCTGTCGTCAATAAATCATCGACCGACTACACAGATTTGGTAGTCGGAGTCATTGAACCACTGGCTGGGGCCATCGATCTGGAGAAAAAAGATGTGATCATTGCAAAGGACTTCATGACTAACAAGAACACGATGCTAGTGAGAATAAACTTTATACCAAAGAATAAACGTCCTGCTGGTTTCATGAGGCTAATCAATCTGGAGCAAGCAGCAGTTGGGATGTATCTCAACTGCATAATGAACAAGTAAGTTTTCCATTTATTGAAATAAAGGTTCCGTTCATTTGCAAAGTTTCAACTTAATTTACGGAGTTTCTGCTCATTTCCTGATGTTTTCGTTTACTATTTAGTGTTTTCGTTTAGTATTTTGAGTTTCTGTTTAATATATTGAGTTTCCGTTTAATATACTGTGTTTTCGTTTAAGAAAATGAGTTACCATTTAATATACCGAGTTTTATTTTACTATACTAAATTTCCCTTTAACTTTCTGAGTTCCCGTTTAAGCTTCGGAGTTTCCGTTTAATAACGGCTTTTCACCACCCAGGACCATCGTATGGAAGAATGAGTGGGCGTTTACCACATGGGACCATTTGTAGATACTGATCGATAGGAAGGCGATGGCTCCCAACGATGTCATGGACATGTTTGTGATGATCGTCCTTGAGTCTATAGGCAAAACTCTTTATCACTACAAGAAGCGGGCCACAATCACTAGGCCTCTGGCACTTTTGATTTCCAAGCAAATGGAATCCAGAGATGTGTCACTATTAATGATGAAGGACATCGTGCGCGCTTTCAACGAAGTGGAATTGGTCCTTTTGCCCATACTTATGAATAAGCATTACCATCTTCTCGTCGTGCACAAGAAATGGAGAGTGTATGTTCACTACTCCTCATTGAAAAGCCCTATATACAATACAAACGCTCGGGAAATAATAGGTAATACAAGTCACTCATTTTTATTTTTTCTTTGGATTTTTTCTAAATAGTCCTTATTCTGAAATCAACGGACTCTCTTCAACAACTGTCTTTCGATCGAACTTGGAGATTATGGAACAATGGTATACCCATTGACTAGTGACAGCAATTGCCCGCAACAAAAGCCGGGGAGCGTCGATTACCTTATCTATGTCATGCAGTTCATTGAGCAGATTCTTGATGGTGAGAAACTCCACGTCCCCAACACAGACGTACCATTATTACATTTGCGCTACGTCGCACGCATATTGATGAATAGCATGGACCGCCACGTTGGGAAATCAACTGAAGTGGACAATAAAGCAAAGGCCCATTGAACATTCATGGCCGGTGTGTTAACCCACTTTTGTTTAACAAACATCGTTTCTGTTTAATAACATTGTTTCTGTTTAACAAAAATTGACGCTTCCAATGTATACAATTATATATGGTTTCTACATGTTAGAAAGTATCAATATTTAACACTTATATGCTTCCTATCTTTTCCTGGATAATTCATCCTCTATCAGTTGGCAATCGTTTCATTGCAAGATCTCCGATTATGGCCAACCTCATGACATCGACTATTGCATAACTCACGCACGCCAGATTCCTGTGATTCTATCCTCTTTCGTCTTGGATGACCCGGTCGCCTCTTCGTGCATAGCGGTCGCAGGAGTAGTTCACAGTTTGCATAAGTCGGCTTGTCGTTGTCCGGGACGAGAAAAATTACCTCGGCATATGCTAGCCAGTAAGCTTCAACATGTAAAGTAGTCGTTAACATATCGATGGACACTTGTGCCCGTTAGCATTAATGTAGTACATGCGTGCTTGCATGGGAGGTCGTATACCCGCAACCTTCTACATGAGCATGTCCTTGAAAGTAGACTAAGAGAGTTGTTGTTCTGTTCGACAACCTCGAAATGATCTCCGTCTGAACGACAAACTAGTAGGGTGTGGCTTTCTTCAACAATTTCCTCCAGTTTATTGTGTATGTTAAGGCATAGGTGGGTTTCCCATTATCGAGAATGCTCACGGTGGTTACACAACATGATCATGAATTTGAACCTTTGTTAGGCAAGAAAACAGTGATGAACGACGACAAAAAAGCAAAGGATATTTATTAGAAACTTGTTATATTAAACGGAAACGCTGGAAAATAAGTAGAAACACAACATATTAAACAAGAACTTGATATATTAAACTGGAAATTGATATATTAAACTTGAACTTGATATATTAAATGGAACTTGTCTTACCTTATTGAATCTACCTTGTTCGTCATGGGGAGGTGGCGTGCCTTCTTAATCTTGGTATTGAATGACTCCACCACGTCGGAATACATCTCTCCACATCTTTCAACTTTGAACTTATAGTTCCACTAGTGAGAAACATCGAATTTTTAAAGTAGTCAGCGATGTGCGTCAGCCGATGCGGCTATCAAATCGTTTACTGCATCGTCATATTCCATTACCATACATGCATAAGTGATCCTAACAATTATCGACCAACACTCCTCCTTCAGTACTTTCCCAAGTCTAACATTCCCTTTCATGAAGTTCGTTTCCAAGTGTCGCAAGCAACATGCATGCAGGGCAGAAGGGAAAACCTTTGCGATGGCACAGACAACGCCTTTCAACCTGTCCGATACAAATGTAATAATCTTATCGTAGTCTTTATCCCCGTACAGCGCATCAACAAACTTTGACAAGAACCACATCCAATTGCCATCGATTTCATTATTAACAATAGCGAACACACAATGAAAGAAACCCCCGTTCCTATCTTTACCCACCGCTCCCAACAAAGTGCCCCCATATTTTCCAAGCAAATGAGTTCCATCAACGAACAACAATAGTCTACAACCTCTCTTGAAACCAGTAACACAGGCATGGAAGGAGAAAAATACGCGTTTAAACCGCTCACCGTCCTTGTTAACAATGGTAATGCTACCAGGGTTATTCTCCACCACCTTGTCTGCGTACCATTCTAAGAAGTCATAGCTCGCCACCTCACTCTCATGAAGAATACCATTGGCTACCTACCTCTTTCAGCAACAAAGCCTTCTTATATGGTAGACTAACACCATGATCAAGCAACATATCTCGCTGAATGTTAATAGCCTTATACAGGGGGTGGTCATTCAGCTTCTGTACCATACGTGTACTAGCCAATTTCTTTTATGCTTTCAGATGCGACGTCGTACCGATACCACCACCGTATATATATATGGATGCGTCATCTTGATTGTAAATGTTGCACAATCATATTCTGTCAATACGTGGGCATGCCACTGGCGGCCTACCACGGCGCATTGGACAGTCATCCTTTACTTATCCTTTTTTATGAAGTTAAAGTCAAAATTCTGTTTGATAACGAAATTGCGAAGTGCATCCTTGAAGTGGTTACTATCATGAAACCAGCGATAATTTCAGCATTCTCCGATTGAGTACAAATGTTTAAGGCTCCGACAAATCCTTGTTGGGATAGAACTGTACCTCGGTTGAGTGATATGCTCTCCAAGAATTGGTGCATATATCACCAATGAGATATATCTTAAGCAGAAAGTTAGAATGTTAAACGAAAAACGACAAAAAGTCATAATGTTAAAAAAAAACGGAGGAAAGTAAGCGGAAACCCGTATATTTAAGCGTAAAGTCAAAAGGTTAAACGGAAAAAGCAGACACTAAATGGAACCCATATAGTTAAGCGGAAACACAAAATGCATGAAATACAAGAAATATTAAATGGACATGCTGACAAGTTGGTTGGTTCATCCAAAGAGAAGACATGATATTTACGATGGTAATGAGAAGCTGGAGGGTACGCCCACTGCTTCTTCAATGGTATCGACAATGGGTCGATGGCGGCGTAGTTGAACATGTGGTATATGTATCACATACGCTAAAAGTCTACCTCGGTTTCGATTGGGCAAACAGTTCAATATGCATCCGGCGTGACAAACTTCACCTTTACATGGGAAACTTCAAGACCCCATCGCTCACATATCTCTGTTAGTATTGTTGCCCATGAAGTTACCACAGTAAACTACAACATTCGTCCCTCCCCGTTATATCTAGCGACTGGACTAAAGGACTCCATTGCCAACCTACAACAAGAGCGCCTTACACTGGCATGGTTTTAAATTGCACAAGATATTCAAAAAAATTCAGAAAAAATTAAAAAAAACTCATAGCAAAGGTGGATGTTTCTTCAATTAGTCTTAGGCGATGACTTGCCGAGGAAGCGATGGTCACAAAGCTCGTCACACCGGGAACAAAAGGAAACAAAAGGGAACAAAAAAGGATTAAGGAAGAAGAAGAGCAGAAAGGGAACAAAAGGGAAGAAGAAGAGCAGAAAGGGAACAAAAGGGATTAAGAAAGAAGAAAAGCAGAAAAAACTAGGAAAAAGTATAAAAAAGTAAGTGAAAAGATCGCAAAAAGGTTAGGAAGTGATGGGTGGAGTGTAATATTCAAATTTTCTAACATGATTTGGCGGGAAAGCTCTCCACCAACAGCAGGGGCAAAGTTGGCATTATAGAAAAAATTAACTAATGCAGTTAGGCCAAAGGACTGAAAAATAACTTTGCCAAAAAGGAGGGACTGTCTGGGAAAGTTAAATGTCAGATGGACTGTCTGGGAAGTTTTGAATACAAGGACCTATAAATAATTTTTCTTTGATTTATCTAATTTGAAAGTAATAAATTTTTTTAATAATAATTATTTATTGTCATAACCAGGTGACCCTGAATATTCAATAGTTATTTTGAAATCATTTTATTTTATTTATAAATAGCAAACAGTTGAGACAACTAATATTAATAAGAAATAAGTATTTAAAGATCAATGGGATTTTTTACTTTGACATTGAGAATTTTAAATCTGCTAGAAAGTTCATATTTTTTTAAATAATTAGTCAAAATATGACTTTGCACTTTTAACTCTAACCCTGACCTAATATGATGCAGGAGAGCCCGGGTCAGATGATGCCAAACTGTTTGATTGCACCATGAAAGCTTTGGCGTACCATGACTTGGCGGACCGACGTAAAGGCAGAAAGTGATCGAGCCGAGTCCGGAATTGGGGAGCACTTTGGACACGTTTCGGTATTTTGGCCATAACTGGTGGGACCTCTTTGCACCTCCCATCTTTGAGGCAAAAATAAAAGTAAAGGCATTCTGTCTATAACTTATGCAAAACAAACTAATATGGTTGTTTTTCTTATTACAGACGTGATGGCATTCAAGAGTTCAACTAACCTGGAAGTCCGAAGCTCACCATTTTCCTCGGAGAAGGGGTGAAGTTCAACTGCCCATTTGCACCCTTAACACAAGAGCTGTTGGGGCTGACCTGAGGTTTGGCACAATCTCTAAGTCTGTACAATTCATACGATAACTCAAAATCTCAGAAGAGAACCTAAGCCTCCCATGCCTTCCATTCAGGAGATATCCCCTAAATATGATCATCCTAGTAACAGCTGAAGACAGTTCTGCTAAAAAATCTTCTAGGGTATCTGCTTTCAAAAGGCTATCCTGCTCTAAAAGGTTAGTTTCTATGAATGATAAAGACGATGAACCCACTTTCATTGTTACTACAAAAGGGCGAGAAAGTAGGATATTTCAATCTGACGAGGATACACCTAAGAAGAGTGTGTTCTTAAGACTCACACCTAGAAAAATGAAGGCTCCAAAACAAAAGCAGGACTTTGTGTCATTCCAAGTGTACAAACACAACCAAATGGGTTCCTTCAATAACTCATTTGAACTACTTAGACTAGTAAAAAGAACTCGAGCACTACAGAGTTACGCCCCCAACCAGAGGCAAACAAAGGTGGTAGACCTCCGAAGTCCCACCACAAGGAGTCTTTTAGCAAAAACCTCTATAAGACTTACGTGGCATCAAAGAAGCTTTAATCAGATAAAATGATGCCAAGAAATTTCTACCAGAAAAAGAAACAACAAGTATCAAAGGCATGCAAGACGGTTTTTGATTGAATAGCTTCTGTACAAAATCAAGCTACAACCTCCAGCCCGAAGTTTCAGTGGAACAGGGAAATGAAAGATAAAGAAATATCTGATGTAGGTATAGAAGTACAAACTGTTTGAATGGTCACTGAAGCTCGAGGAGATCCAGTATCTGAACAAGACCAACTAGGGCCATTCACAAGGTCTCGTAGAAGTGCGGTGGACTCTCAAAAAGGGATTAGAGAAGAAGGTTCAAGCCACATGCCATATGAGGGGCAGCGGTTAGGGATTAACCTTCCACCATTTCACATACCGAAGTATAAGTAAATCCTCCAAATGAAGATAATGAGTATGAACCTACCTTTGTTCTAGATGAAGATAATATTATGAGAAGATTCCATCAAATGGAAAATTGAGATATTGAATACAAAAGGATCAATGAAAATATGGTGGTGTTAATGAATGCAGTAACACAGATGCAAAGACAAATGGCTATCTTGATGGAAAACCAACCTGAATAAGTACAGAGGTCGAGGAGTCCAACCCCTCAGCCAAGAGAAACCCTTAAGCCAGTAGAGCAAGGGGGAACCTCACGTACTCCTATTCCAGAACAACCGACCGCAATAACACAGGAAGAGATCCAACAGATGGTGGCCACTGAACTTAAACAAGCCAAAGCAAGCAAGATAAGGGTTGATGGAGATAAACCTTATCCCAGCTATCATGATTTGGTGCCCTACCCCAAGGGACTTAATGTACCTAAGTTCAAGCAATTGAAAGGAATTGGTAATCCTGATCAATACTTGGCTCACTTTGTAACAGCTTGTAGAGATGTAAGTGCAAAACCTTCTCTTCTCCTGAGATAATTTTCTGTAAGTCTCACAGGAGTAGAATTTGAGTGGTATGCAAGCTTGCAACCTGAATCAATACAAACCTAGCAACAGCTGAAAGATGCCTTTCAGGTATGGTTCGGGGGCGTAAATGACAAAATCACGATCGTTGATCTCGAAGACACTCGTCAAAATAAAGATGCAAAGATTGTAGATTATATTATGAGATGTAGAAACCTGAGCATCAAATGTGAACAACCCCTTGATCAGCCATAGGCAGTGTGTTTATTGCTCTAGAATATTGATAGTTGGATGGCACCCTTTCTGAGTACGTTTGGCATCACTACATTCCAAGAGTTGATTTTTCAAGCTAAGAAATTGGAAAGGACTAACCCAAAGGTATTGTCCAATTTTCAAACCTCAAGAAATAATAGAGAGAAACCTAAGAGGCTAGAAGGTATCAAGTACACTGCTACAACCTTCAATATTGATAAAGGAAGAGGTATTATGGAGACTCATAAACTTGAGTAGGTTAAGTCACCCAGTTTAGGTGTTGCTGGTAATGAATCAAGACCTCTTCCTTCCTTGAAAGAAAGGACGAATAATAAATATTCTTTCAAAAGAGATAAGGTACTTAAAATCTTTAAAGATGCTATGAAAGAAGGTCTGCAGCTCCCTGAATACAAGAGACCAGAAGAACAAAACAAGAAAGACCATCCCAGTTATTATCCATATCATAGGGTGCTGGGGCATACAATCAAAGATTGTTATGTTTTCAAGGATTGGGTTGAGCAGCAATATCAAGAGGGTAAAATTACACTCTCTAAAAATGTTCTGTTAGAGCAACCGGTTGAGCATATTTGCTATGTGACTACCCTAAATCACAAGGGATCATCCCAAGGGGAAATCACAATATATAGTGGGTAATAAAATAATACCCCCATTAATAGAAGATAACAAACCTCCTCCTTTTCCAAAAGAATTGTGGGAAATATTCATATCCAAGAATTCAAAGAAGATGTTGAAGAAGTTGGCCGAGCTCCCAAGAATCAAGTGGAGAAATTCCCAAAAACCCCTTGAAGGACTCCCAATAAAACAAACCAAGAATAAGAACAAAAAGAAGAAACAAGAAGCATGAGCATTCGAAACACAGGAAATCCATCATAAAAGAATATATTGAATTTCTTGACAAATATGAGCAGACGGAAAGAGTCTTGATTACTCTTAAAGACTATTTTACTGAGGAGATGAAAGAATTACTTGGGGAATTAGCTAAAGAGGTCAGTAAAAGTGTATACGTGGAAACTTGTAGGGTTATTTCTAGAGGAGAGTATCCTTTGTATAACCCAGATGATGATAAAGATAGCTTCATTGAACGAGGAGAGTAGTACGGTAGTCATGGTCTACCCTATATCAGCAAGAAGCAAAAGAAGGAAATGACATTTAGAGAAAGGGTAAAGAAGACAAAAGCCAGACTCTTAGAGGCATACCAACCAGAAAAGCAAAAGAAATTTTATAACACCCCAAGGTCTTAAGGAAAGCTATGCCTGCTCAAGAAATCCCTTCTTTCATTCAAAGGGTGACAGAGGAGTCAGCTAATAGGCTACTACAACTACACATTGAAGATAATCAATGGGAAGAATCTAAGACACACCCTCCAGAATCATCAACTGAAAATTTTGATGCAAAGGTTGTGAAATCTTTACCCTCAACAAATGCCAAGGAGAAGTCCATCATAAAAGATATTAAGATTAAGAAAGACAAGAGGAAGGAACTTTTTGATCAAGTTATGAAAAATCGACTGAATTACCGAAGTCCAAATGGCCATGCTTGATACATCTCAATAGTCACCCAAATTACTGCTCATATCACCAACTGGTGGGGTACATCAAAGAGGAATGCCAGAATTTTCAAAAATGGTTACAAAAACAAGTCCTGATGGGGAATTCGATACTGAATAGATGACTAATTTGAAGAAAAAGGTGTTTGTCACGACATAACCTATCAAGAAGATTCTGATGATGAGTTGAACTTCCTAGATAAAGAAGATGATGAAGAAGATAAGATACCATACCATGTACATCAAATGCAACTCAAAGCTAGGAAAGTACTTCAGGCAAAACAGGCTTCCAGCTCCAATGACAAAAACAAAGGAAAGATGATTGAAGAAGGAAACATCTCACCAAAGAAACCATTAAAGAAGCCAGATTATAATATTTTGTGACACTTGAAGAAAGTCCCTGCTCTTTTTAGTATGTACAATGCATTGATGATGTCAACAGAAGTCAGGGAATCCCTAATGCTTGCCCTACAAAACCCTGAAGAATATCAAGCCTACTTTGTTGAAGTCAGCATGAAAGAAACCTTGTATGCATTTCATACACCTTCAGTGTCCTTCATAGATGAAGACTTTCTCCTCGGTACTACAAAATACAACAGACCGTTATATGTGACAGGGCCTTGTGATGGGATACAAATCAATTGAATTTTGATTGATCTTGGGTTCTCTATGAACCTAATGACCCTCAACACTCTCCTGGCATTGGCTCTCGAAATATGTCACTTATCTCTGGAGAAGATCATCATTCAAGAATTTAATTAGCATAGCCAAAAGTCATTAGGGTCCATCACTCTCCCAATTAAATTTAGAAAGATGACATCTGATGTAAAGTTCCATGTGATCGATGTTGATGCCTCATATAAAGCCCTGTTAGGAAGGCCATAGATCCATGAAAACCAAATGGTCACTTTAACACTTCATCAATGTGTGGAATATATGGTGGATGGGGAAGAATTGAGAATTGGTGGAGAGTTCCAATCTTTTGGCATCAATGAAATACATTATGAATATGAAAGGTATTACCTTAATGCATCCAAAGGTGGCAAGTCATCAAGTCTAAAGAAAGAATCTCTGGTGAAGACACCCAAGTTTGCTCCTGTGCCCAAAGAGAAAGAATCAACATTGCCACACTTTGGTAGTGACACTAAGTCCTCAGAAGACAAAAGGGATGAAGATACACACCAACGTAAAGGCCAAGCTAAAGGATATACTCAAGAAAGCATATTGCACATCACAAGGATTCCTAATAGGCTCTACAAATCCTTGGATGATTTGGATATTAACACTGTTGAGAATTTGAAGATATTTTACGTGCCAACTCGACATGAAAAAGAGACATACATCCTTTTCTGCAAAGCCAAAAGCAATAAAATTTCAAGTGATGATATTATAAACATTGAAAAGGAAGAAGATAATGAAATTCAGCCCATAGACTTCCCTGGCTATTACCATGACAAGCTCATGGTAATAGTTAGGTTTGTGGGCAAAATGAAATGGTCAAGGAAATTATATCAAAGCTTTCATCGATTATGAAATCCTCTGCATACAGACAAGAAAGGAATAGGTTATTCCGAACCATCTAGGCATTCATATTACATAACAGAGTTAAAGGAAGAAGAAGATATTAAAATGAAAAGTACACCACCTGAGTTAGAAGACAGGCGGGGGGGAGGGGGGGGGGGCAGCGACAATCGATGAGTTAGTTGACATCAACTTGGGAAGTAATAAAGACCCAAGGCCAACCTTTCTAAGTGCGCAACTGTTAAAGGAAGAAAAGGCATCCTTCAAAGCCCTTTTAAAAGAACACATCGACTGCTTCTCCTAGAATTACAATGAAATACCATGGTTAGATAATGAGGTAGCTATTCACAGATTAGCTATTAACCCCAATGTTACTCCAATCAAACAAGCGCCAAGAAGGATGAAGTTTGACCTAGAGGAGAAAGTGGTGAAAGAAATGAAGAAGCTGATTCAAGCAAATTTCATCATGAAGGATTGGGTAGCTAGTATAGTACCTATGAGAAGAAAAATGGACAGATACAAAGATGCATAGATTTCAAGGATTTGAACAAGGCATGCCCCAAAGATGATTTTCCCTTGCCTGTGATGGAGATCATGATCAATAACACCTCAGGGTACGAGATATTCTCATTTATGGATGGGTATTCGGGATATAAGCAAATCAAAATACATCCAAATGATGAAAAGCGTACCGCCTTCCAGACACCTATGGGCATATACTATTATATTGTTATAGAGTAATGTCATTCGGTCTAAAAAATTTGGGGGCAACATATCAAAGGGCTATAACCAGAATATTCGATGATTTAATTCACAAAGTCATCGAATGCTATGTGGACGATCTTGTGGTCAAGATAAATTCCAAAGACAAGCATCTTGATGATCTCAGGATAGTTTTCATACGCCTCAGAGAATACCAGTTGAAAATGACCCCATGAAGTGTGCCTTTGGGGTCCTATTTGGGAAGTTTTTGGGCTTTATTGTAAGGCATCATGTAATAGAGATAGACCTCTCCAAGATAAAGGCGATTTTGGAGTTGCCAGCTCCACAAACATTGATGTAGCTGAGATCTTTTCAAGGACGTTTGGCATATATAAGAAGATTCATCTCCAACATGTCTGGAAGATGCAAGCCTTTTTCCAAATTAGTCAAAAAGAATATGCCTTTTTAATTGGATGATGAATGTTAGAAGGCTTTTAAAGATATCAAGCAATATTTGTTGAATCCACCAATGTTGGTGGCCCAGATTCCTGGAAAGCCGTTGATTCTATATACTGCTACATTGGAAGGGATATTAGGAGCTATGCTGGCCTAGAACATTAGATAAGACAAAGAAAACGCACTATATTACCTCAACAGGATGTTGATAGGTGCTGAGAGTAAATATACATTAACAAACGCCCTTATATTTTTATCATGTATATTGATGACATTTTGCTTGCTACTAATTATCTTGGCTTATTACATGAGACAAAGAAATTTCTTTCTAAAAATTTTGAGATGAAAGATTTGGGTGAAGCATCCTATGTGATAGGAATTGAAATATTTTGTAATAGGTCACAAGGACGGTTAGGATTGTCTCAGAAAGCATACATTAACAAAATTTTAGAAAGATTCAAGATGGAAAGGTGTTCATCACGTGTTGTTCCAATTTAGAAAGGAGATAAATTGAGCCTTATGCAATGCCAAAAGAATGAATTGGAACGCAAGGAAATGGAATGGATTGCATATGCTTCTATCGTTGGTAGTTTGATGTATGCTTAAACTTGTAGACATTAGATTTGTTGTTGGAATGTTGGGCACATATCAAAGTAATCCAGGATTAGATTGTGGGATCGAAAATACGCGCCTGGTATCGTGAAGACACCAAACGATACATCGAATCACAAATATCATTTTTATTGTGTGGGTTCTTTTATTCCTAATAGAGGCAAGCCTCTATTATTAATTACCCCAGACGATGTCATGGGAACCTCCGATTAAGGGCAAAAGAACAAGTAAAGGCAATGAATTAATTTATTGCAGAATATGACAATTTATATGAATATCATCATAGATATGCAAATATATATATTTTTATTTATTTATTTATTTATTTATTTTTTACAATGCCGCCTTGCATGCCTTGCCGCCGCCTTCGAATTCGCGCCGCTATGCTGCCGCCTCAAGATATGTGCTTTATCGTCGGTTTGATATTTGCACCATTTTGTATTTTAGCCGCCTTAATATGCGTGCTCCACCGCCACTTTGAGATTTGCATTTTTACTTGTCTTTGGCCATCCCGAGATGAGTGTTCCATCATTGCTCCGAGATATGTGTGGTTTTGGGATTTGAATTCCATCGCATTTTCATCCAAAATAATTTAAATCCTTTTTTTTTTATAATAGAATCAGCCCACCTTTTCTCCTTTTTTCCCCTTTTTTTTCTCCCTTTTTTTTAGATGGGCCCGGCCAAAAGCCTTTCCCCTTTTTATTCAAGGCTTCATTTTCTTTTATTTATTTATTTTTATTTTTTAAATTGTGGGCCCAGTTTTATATATATATATATATATATATATATATATATATATTTATTTATTTATTTATTTATTTATTTATTTATTTTTTTTGGGGCTTGGCTTCCATTCCTTTTTATTTATTTATATTATTTTTTTTTACCAACCTTCTAGACAATAGAATCAGTTGAATATTTTTGGCTTCTTTTTGTGTTTGAGTCTTTTTACATAAGCATATTCATCTATCATGCTTGCTTTCCACATTAGCACTAGAGTTCTCAGACCCTCAGTTGCTATTCAAACATGGGTGATTTATATGCCATCTGTGCGTCTCTCTTGGCTTCAGACTCAAGAAATGCAGAACTCGTAACTCAAACCTGCACAGTATTGATCTTCTCAATTATAATTTCATGTAGAGGCTTGATGGCGTCCTTCTTTCTTCCATAGGTTATCTATACTATCCAGAAACACTGTCATTTCCCTCAAAAGCAACAGCTTTATAGTTTTTTAAGCAAGTTAATTCACTAGTATTAGTATTACTGCTTTGCTAATATTTCTATTCTTCTTCTCCTTCTTTTTTATCTTATCCTTAATTGCTGCAGCAGTAACTTTCTTGTTCTCTCAGTCCATGAAACCAACATAATTCCAATCCAAAATATTCTCATCATCCATACTTTCTAGCTCCTCAGATTTCTCAACCACCATCGGTTTTCAATACAAAATCACCAATACTTTCATTTGAGCATAATATCAAACACCTCATAGACATCTTATATAAACAAATTTTTGAAACATCTTTTGGGTGTTCTATCAAGAAAATATACAACCATTCATTAAAGAATTTCAGAAGATGGACCCATCACCAAAGGTGTTCTTGATATCTTGACGAGTTCCCGCTATTTCTCTGTTGGCTCAAGTTGCATTGGTATCCAAGCTTCATGCTATGAAAGTGCGCAGGACTTCCACCCTTCAACCTCATTAGAATATCTGATACATATATAGGTAATACTTGTTGTAAATCTGGCAGCGGCGAGGAGATGTCAAGGCAGAGGTGAGCCCTCATTCTCTCTCAAAATAATACTAGATTTGTTGACCTTGGAAACATTATTCCACTTCATTCCTCTCCATCATTTCCAGTTCTTCTTCATTCAATTTCCTTGGATCGTTTCCATAATCGTATTAATCTTTAAAAAACATCATCTATTTTAAAGCTTTCTTCTTAAGCCTCTTGAGAAGAGCCGCCTTCATGATCTTCAAACAGCTTCAACTGACCACATGCAACATTTCAGTCATCTTGTGGGTCTTGCTAGCACCGATCAAGACCAGCTCCTTGCCACGCCGCAACCATCGGAACTTCTTCCTGTCTTCCATCATCAATATAGATTTTACAGAGAAGCTGGCATCTCCCTGCCACATCCATAACCTTGGATGTCTTCTTGGCAATTCACAGCTTGATCGGATTTGTGGTTATCCCATCCAGGACCGCCTTTATTGATCGGGATGGGGCTGGGGTTTCAATCGGGGACCGCAATGAGCGCCTCACCACGATCGGTCGGCGCATCCGCTTCAAATGGCTACGCTTGAAGATGACCGGGATCAAGTGGCGGCGACCGGCAAAGAATTGTCGTGGCAGCGGAGGAGCTTGGGCTCCTTCGACGATGGCGGCTCAATCGTGGAGAAAGGGCTTCAACAGTGGCTGGCGAGGGGCTTCGCAAGCTGGGCCGAACTTCTCCTGGCGCTCGCATCGGATCACTGAGCCTTGACGGGCAAAGGCAGAGAAGCTTCCCCGGCAATGGCCGACCAAGAAGCCCGGTTTGGGCTACGGCCGATTGGATATCAACGGCAGCTTGACGCGTGCAGGAGGAGGAGCTTGGGCACGGCCGCAGGGATCCGGGCGTAGGGAGGGACGCCCAGACGCCAGCGGTGAGCGCGGTGTCTCAGGATGATGGGGACCGGTGGCTGGGAGAGGCGGGGCGGTGTAGATCCAGTGTAGTGGCAACAGGCAATCTTTGAGATCGGGGAGGGAGCAAGAGATGGGGCTAGGTCGCATATCACGCTTCCTTCTCCGAAAGTGCATCGGCCAAAAGTAAAGCGCGGTGTTGATGTGAAGAGGGAGAGGGATTTTTATTTTATTTTATTTTTATTTTCTTATATAATATATAATATATATATCACACACTTTTTTTTTTAATCCTATCTGCTTATGACTCCCATCATCCTCACACTCCCTCAGATCTATGTGTACTTATGTCCCCTTGAAGCTTCACGACGAACCAGAAACGGATGAGGGATCTAAGGCTATATTACATATATATCATAAAAAAGAGAAAGAAAGATCACCTTTTCTGGTTTCCTTCTCGGCTTTAGACCATCGGAAGATCAAAACCTTCTCCTCCTTTTTTGTCTGAGTGAGAGCCAGAGAGAAAACCAAATCCAAAAAATTCCCCCCTCTCTGTCCTTTTTTTTTTTTCTTTTATCTTTTGTCTCATTCTTATCCTTTAGCTGCCTACCGCCCGCTGAGATCCCAACTCTCTAACGGTGAAGGGATAAAACCAAAAATTTAATTAAATTTTGAATTAAACTTGGTGGAGGGATAAGACCAAAATTTAATTAAATTTTGAATTAAACTTTTAAAATTTAATCAATATCATTATTATTATTATTAATGATAATAATAATCGCCGGATTTGTATTCGCATCTCTCGATTTGTATTGTTTTATTTTATTTTATTTTATTATTATTATATATATTTTCTTTTGAAATGCCTCGAGATATGTTCTGCTTTTTTTTGAAACTTAGGATCGCCTCGGGATTTGTGTTCGGGCTATCCTGAAATTCGGGATTGCCTCGAGATATGTTCTCAGGGGCAATTTTGTAATTTGCATTGTGCCTTGGGTCTGCCTCGAGATCTGCACTCTTGGCCTAAGATACAATCAATTTATCTCATAAGAGATTTTATATTAAATTTTATTTTTTTTTATCATGAATATCCTAAATATAAGATTAGGATATATTAAAATTTAAAATTTTATCAGACATTTATCATATATTTTTGATATAAACATAGATCATTGGAAAGTTGTAAAGAAAGTATTGAGGTACTTGCAAGGAACAAAAGATCACATGCTCACTTACAAGAGATCTGATCATCTTGAGGTGATAGGATATTCATATTCAGATTTTGTTGGATGTGTCGATACAAGAAAATCCACATCTGCCTACTTGTTCCTTTTAGCTGGAGGAACAGTCTCATGGAAGAGTGCGAAGCTGTCTGTCATCACTGCATCGACTATGGAAGCTGAGTTTGTGGCGTGCTTTGAGGCCCCTGTTCATGGATTATGGTTGCAGAACTTTGTTTCAGGACTTGAACTTGTCGACAGTATTGCTAAGCCGCTGAAAATCTATTTTGATAATTCCGTAGCAATGTTCTTCTCCAAAAACTATAAGTATTCAAATGGTGCTAAATATATGGAGTTGAAATACTTTGCCATTAAAGAAGAAGTTAAAAAACAGAGAGTGTTAATTGAAAACATCATCACGAATCTTATGATCGCGGATCCGTTGATAATAGGATTGTTACCTAAGACATTTAGTACACATGTTAAAAGGATGGGCATTATTGAAAACCATTATGTTTCATGTTCATTATGTGATCGGCAGTCTGAGCTCATTTAATTTGTGTTTCTAATATCTTAATACATCATGTTTTATTAATTATCTGTTATTGTATATACATGAATGAATTATGTTGACTTAATAGGATTTGTCTCTGAAAAAGACATTATAGTTGGACCATTACAGTTATACCTCATTATAGGTTATGATGAGTATGGAACTGATATTGTGACATATGGAAGGGATTATGTCGAATTAATGACATACAACCTCCATGATCCTTATTAGTTTTTACTCTATAATGATTTATCATTTGACCAATTTAAGAAAGCATATAGCTTTTACTTGCACATTATGTATTATGATTATTGTTAAACCTTAAAGTTGATTAATAACACATGGGCCAAGTGGGAGAATGTTAGGATTTTTTTTATGTGTGGCCCACGTGCCATATCTTTTGGGTTTAAAATTTAAAATTTAATAAAAGATAAATGGCTTGATAAAAGATAAATCATTTAATAAAGGAAAAAGGTTGTGCTAAATTCCTATTGGTCGATAGTTTTTATTTAAGTAACTGCACACCTTGATGGAAGGCGTGGATAAAAGTCTCATTGAAACTGATCATCTCTCTCCCCACAAAAGATAGTCTTCTCCCTCAGTACTGTTCGTCAAATTAAAGGGGTCCAGCGAGAGAAACTACTTCTCTGATTTTCTCTGAAGAAAAGCATCATGGATCCAGGTACATTTTTTTCCTAATTCTTATGTATTGTAAAAACCATATTGTTTAAAATCTTTGTTTGATTGCATAATCATGAAATCTTATGCTTACAATAATCACTTTATTTCCAAGTTGAAGAAGGGATTGTATGGTTTGAGACAAGCATCAAGGCAGTGATATAAGAAATTTGATGGTTTAACGCAAGATGAAGGCTATAAGAGAAGTGATTTTGATCATTGTGCCATCTTCAAGGGATCAACATATAGTATATTCACTGTATTATTGCTTTATGCGGATTATATATTGGTTGCTACTAATAATCAAGAAATTGAAGCTTGATATGTCCAAGAAGTTTAATACTAAAGATCTTGGTAAAGAAAAGAAGATTTTGGGTATGCACATCAAGAGAAACAGAGAGCATAGCAAGTTGTGACTTAGTCAATCAGACTACATATAAAAAATTCTTGAAAGATTTGGAATGGTTGCTTTAACCAAGAACTCTCCAAGCAATGAGGCCGAAAAGAAAGAATGAACAATGTTCCATATACTTCACTGTGGAAACTTGATGTATGCTATGATTTGCACATGATCGGATATAGCACATGGAGTGGGAGTTTTTTCAAGACATAAAGGCATATATCTAATCCAAATTGGGAATATTGGCAAGCTGTTAAGTGGATTTTTCGATATTTGAAGGGCACAAAAGATGCTTGTTTATGTTTTGGTGGATCTTTCTTGGAGGTGAATGTATATGTTGATTCTGATCATGCTGGTTGTAAAGAGACATGGAAGTTAACTATTGGATATGTCTTCTTACGTGGTGGTGGATTGATTAGTTGGATGTCTAGATTGCAAGACATTGTTGCTTTGTTATCTACTAAAGTCAAATATATTATCTTGACTGAAGCAACGAGGGAAATGATTTAATTAAAAAGGATGCTATTACAACCTTGAGTGAAGCAAGAGAGGTACATTATGCATTGTTGATGGGATGTGTTCCGCAAGTATACGGGTCGTGATCAAGTAATAAAGTGGACTGTGGGAAGTCGGATGTCGAACCACAGGGAATAGAGATTGCTAAGTGTAAACCAAGCTTTACTAACCTAGTCTAAATGGTAATTTGGGGGGTTTTGGTTTTCAAAAGTAAAGAACTAAAAAGGGATTGAAAGTAAGAACTGAAAATTGAGAATTGATTGGGGTAAATCAATAGCAAGAGAGGATACTTGGGTATGTATCCCTTCTGGATTTCAATTCTAGAGATGAGCAAAGATGTTTATGAATCAAAGTTGGTATTTCTTGTGCCAATAGTCCCAAAATTATATCCAATCCCTCTTCCAAGGTGATTGGATAACTAGTCTCCTAGGACTTGATATGAAGCTCAAGGGGTCATTCCTAAATTACACCCAACCCCTCTTCCAAGGTGGTTGGATGACTAGTCTCCTAGGACTTGATATGAGGCTCAAGGAATTTTATATATCTTGGAAGAATCATGGGGGTGAATTCGTATGAAAGAGTCGTTCGCCCTTCTAGTACCCGATTCCTCGGTATACTCATGAAACTCTCTAATGAAGCAAGTTCCTAATACAAGGAGGCGCTAGCTCTACCCTTGTATTGCACACAAGTAATTTCTAGTGATGAAATTACAATCAATACATAACATTCATTAGACATTCAAGAAAGTACCAACAAATCATCATAAACATTAAATGCTATTAATGCTCAATCCAAAAGTTCAACATACCCAAGTACCAATAGATTAGTTCCCCATAAATGGGGAACTCAAACCAAAATAGGAAAGCTTACAAAACAATAAAAGATTAATGGAGAACACCATTACCTCCAATGCTTGCAACTCCAAGGGTTCTCTACTATCAAGATTTGGGGGAGATGACCCCCCAAGCCCTAATCTCTCCTCTAGCCTCTCTCCCCAGCCAAAACTGTCTCTAAACTCTCATACTTAACTATTTATACCCATGAATTAGGGCTTCACTAAAAAATTACAACATTACCCTTGATTGGGCCCATGAGACTGCAAAAGTTACGATGAACGGCCTCGTGAGCATCATCATTCACTCACACATTACGAACCGGGTAGTCAACAGCCGTTCATCACCCCGTTCACCTCACAACTTGTTCTGAACCGGGTAGCGAACTGGCGGTTCATCAGCCGGTTCACCTCACGCCTTGCTGCAATCGGCGGATGTACGGCCATTCACAAGGCCGTTCACACTCTTTTTTGCGTGCCGTTGTGCCCAGGTGTGAACGGCCGTTCACAAGGCCGTTCACCCCCTATTTACTTCAAAATGTCCTCGTTTGGTCTTCATTTTGTTGATAAATGCTTCCTTTTCATCGGGGTGGCCTATTTATGCCCTGTTTACAAAATATGAAGCATTTTAAGTACCGGCAGGCTACAAATCATTGCATTTGACATGAAAATAAGTATATATATGGTATGTAAATATGCTCAATTGAACGCTTATCAATTGTGATAGTCAAAGTGAAATTCATCTTGGGAGGAATGCGATATATAACTCTAGGACCAACACATTTATGTCCGTTATCATCACTTAAACCACTTGATCAAAAGAAGGTGGCAAACCTTATCTTTCTCCGTATGAAAATGGGAAAAGGACCGGAGTTCATAATGTAGGACTCTACAAGTTTGTGTGCTTATATACCTTAAACCATTCAATCAAAAGAGGATGGTAAATCTTTAACCTCTCTACATGAAAATGGGAGAAGTATGGTGCAAGTCACAAAATGATAAGTGTAGAGACCTATGGTCGGAGTAGGTATTAGGGGCCTTTAATCCTTGGTGTCATGAATAGAAATATGGTGAGATTAGGGTATTTATGTGATGACATGATTCTTAATTAATGCCTAACATTAAGAATCCAAAACTTATTCTCAGTTAACCCACATTCATAACAACAACAGTTCCATGGGAATAAAGGTTGATTATCCTAATCACGTCAAGGATTCATACAAGCCCTAGTTAAATTGTTAGATTCTCCCATAAAATTGTCCCTATATTTTACTTGTTTTTCTAGTCCAGATTAGTGTAGTCAACCAACCAATTTTATCAATCGATTGGATGAACATAGGCTTCAAAGTAACTGGTACTTAGTTAGGTCATTCTCTACTCCCTATGGATTCAACACTCTTCTCATCGGCTTATTGCTTTCGACGGCACGTACGCTTGCGTGTGAGTGCTTCATAAGTGCCCAAAAAGATTCGAATTGTATAAAGGCCAAGATGTTATTTCTCATGCGTGCAATCTTAGTTGAGGGGAAGAACTTGACAAGTGATGCGATACAACCGCAAGTGTACGGGTCGTAACAAGTAATAGAGTGGACTTGAAAGTCTAGTTATCGATCCTTAGGGAGATGGAAGTACTAGTACACATTATTCGTCTACTATCTAGTCTATCCAAAGGTGGTTGATTTTTTTAATTTTAAAATAATCAATTGAAAACAAGACACAAGGGAATCGAGTTACTCTTGGGGTTAAACAATCATAAAAGGGGGGATGCTCAGACAATTGAATCCCCTTTGGACTTCTAAAAGATGAATGCTACTCTCTTTCTCGACTTTTGGTTGATTCTTGGCCAAGAGTTCCTATGTTGCTTTCACTCCCTCTCTCGAGGTGAATTACTAATCCTAGTGCCTTTACTGATGATGTTCTAGGGAACCTAATTCTTGGAGGGATTATGGGAATAATACATCTAAAGGACTCGCTCTCCTTAGTACCCGGATTCCCGGTATACTCACAATCCCTTCTATTGGAGATGGTCTACACACGGGGAGGCGTTCGCTTCTTCCCCCATATGGACTACGAAAATCCCTCCGGGCGCTCTTAACGTAGAGGGATTAACATACATTAAAACATCCAATAGACTCAATGAAATTCAACCAAACAATCAAAGATAGAGAGATAACATTAATTAAAACATGTCTAAGGGTTCATCAATCATCCAAGCATCTACAAGATTAGCCCTCCATAAAAGGGGGGCAACAATCCAACATAAAGATAAAAGCAAACAAGGAAATCATAATGAATACACTAATGAATGCACCGTTGATGGCTTCTTTGATCTTCTTCCAATGGTTTCCCCTCCTCTTGCTCCAATAGCTTCAAGATGAGGATCTCCAAGCTTTCCCCAAGATTAGCCTCTTTCCCTCAAGCTGCTCTCCTCCTCTAAACCCTCATTAGTCGGCTTTTATACCTCTAAGGGTTATTTTGGGTGAGATTTACCAATTTGCCCCCTTTTAGATCTGCAGATTCACTGAAATTTATGACGTACGGGCCCGTATATGGGCATATATCAGCCCGTATACGGGCTAGCCATCACCATGTGATCTATCATACGGGTCGTATACTGGCTCGTATTCCCTTCAGGTGCCAGTATACGGCCGTATGTCAGCCCGTATAAGCCCTTCTAGGTGCTCTAGGATCCCGGTTTCTCTCAAAATGCTTTCTATCCTCTGGGGTCCTTGTATTATGCCCTATTAATCAAAATGAATACATTTTAAGTATCGGTAGGCAAAAAATCTTTAAAATTATATGCCAAGCATATAAGAATATGATATAAAATTATGCTTAAATGAACACTTATCAGCAAGAAATTTTTTTTACCAACTCTTCCCAATTTTTGGAGGGAATAGAATGAATCCACTCTTTGCCTTATCCCTTGATGCAGGAGGATCCGAACCAAATAATGTGTTTTAGTCATTTGGCCATAACTTTGGCTACGGGTGTCGGGATCGCACATATGACCCCAATCTGGAAAGCTCTTTTTGGCATGCACACCATAGTCACCAAGATAGGCTCGGTATATATTGTCTTCAAATACAAATCCCACTGTTTTCTCGCCATATCATCGTTTTTAGCTAATTTTAGTAATAAATCATTTGCCAAATTAGGAAGTGATTTGAATATGATTTGGTCCAGATTTGTGGTTGATTAGTTATCTTATTTAGAGTTTTTCTTATTTAGAATTTTTATTTTGAATAATTTTTAGATTTTTACTTTTTGGCGAAATTTCCAAAATAGTAAGATTCTAGAGTTTCATGGCTATATAAGTCCGACCTATCGACTAGTTTCATCATTCAGTCTTGTTTTGAATGAAATTTAATTGAATTTCAAAGAAATTCTCTGGTTCTTCTTGGTTCTTTGTTGTCTTCCTTGCGATCCCCTTTAGATCCGGCTAGCCCGCGGGTTAATCGCTACCCTGCCCGGCGTCGGTCGGTATTAGAGATCGTCTTCTTCTTGTGGCATCAGCATTAATGGCTGAAGGTCGTGGTGGCCGTGGTTAACGTGGTAGACAGGTTTTGACTGAGGAAGTCCAGTACCCTGCCCGGCGTCAGTCGGTATTAGAGATCGTCTTCTTCTTGTGGCATCAACATCAATGGCTGAAGGTCGTGGTGGCCGTGGTTAACATGGTAGACAGGTTTTGACTGAGGAAGTCCAGTATCGTGACCGTAATGTACGGGACGTGATGATTAAGGATCTACAGAGGCAAAATGCGAAGTTAACCCAACCCTTGATGATTAAGGATTTACAGAGGCAAGTCAAGAAGTTATCAAGTCTTATGGCTATTGATTTTGATCATGGTTGTCTTGGGTAGGTTCCGGCCGAGGAAGCCCAGCACAATAATCATAGCGATCAGAGGTTTGGCTAACCCATCTACTAATCCATCTATGATGATTGTGAGAAGGAGATCTCAACCATCTATGATGATGATGAGGAGGAGGAGATCTCGCCCGTCTATATATGACGATGATGAGGTAGAGGAGATCTCACCCATCTTCGACAGTGATGAGGAGGAGTTGGAGATCTCGCCCATTTATGACAATTACGAGGAGGAGATCTCGCCCATCTACGACGATTATGATGAGGAGATCTCTCCCATCTATGATGACTATGAGGAGGAAATCGGTAAGCCCAAGAAGGAGATTACCAAGCCCATCTATAACGATGATGGGGCTAGCAAGGTGCTCCTATCTTTTGCTTTCCATTGCACTGGGATGCCCATAAAAGCATCAGCTAACAAGCTTGCGAGAAAAATCCAAAAATATGGAGATTCACCCGTATTTCCATTAACTGAGGATGAATCTACAGCAGAAGTTTTTGAGGAGGCCAATGTTGAAAATGACAGTATAGTTCCACGTAATAAATCTAAGAGTAGAAGGTCCAAGGCAACTGCTAAGTCTAGCGGTGATTTATCTGAGTAGTATACTAATTATGGTTTGGCCAAGTGGAGGAGAAAGCAGATGATTGTTTATCTAGTATAAATCTCTATAACAAGGAAACACGGTATGGATTTAAGCAGTTACTTTTAATGTTGATGATTTTCTTGGGTTATACTAACTCTTAGTTGTTTCCTGTTAGCGAGTATAATAAGTTCAAGGATCGGAAGATTGGATACGGTGAGTTCTTGTTTTATGGCTTTTGAAGGCGCTATTGTGAACTCAAGGCGAGTTCTTTCCAAAACGGGGTGACCGATGCAGGAGGATCCAAGCCAAATGATGTGTTTAAGTCATTTGGCCATAACTTTGGCTACGCGTGTTGGAATCGCACATATGACCCCAATCTTGAAAGCTCTTTTTGGTGCGCACACCATAGTTATCAAGATATACTTGATGGGTGTCATTTTCAAATTCAAATTATGCTATTTTTTCGCCGGATCACCTTTTAGATATTTTTAGTAATAATTCAAATGCCGATTTGAGGCATGATTTGATTCCGATTTTCTCTTGGATTTTGGTTGCCTTTTTAGTTTGATTTGATTAGATTTTTAGTAATAATTCAAATGCCAACTTGAGGCATGATTTGATTCCTATTTTCTCTAGGATTTTGGTTACTTTTTAGTTTGATTTGAACTTTTAATTAGAATAATTTTTTATTTTTTCCAATTCTGACAAAATGCCAAATTTAGTAAGATTCTAGGGTTTCATGGTTATATATTCCGACATGTGGACTAGTTTCATCATTCAGTCTTGTTTTGAATGAAATTTAATTGAAGTTCAAAGAAATTCTTTGGTTCTTCTTGGTTCTTTGTCGTCTTCCTTGCAATCCCTTTGGATCCAACTAGCCCGCGGGTTAATCGCTACCCCACCCAGCGTCATCCCTTAATGAGAAGGGAATTAGCCTCAATCTTATAGCGTCATTGGAGACATCGTTATATTTAAATGTGTCACATATCTCCAAAAAATTCAGAATATGGGCATTTGGATCATCATTTGGCATTCCTCCAAACTGCTTCGACAGTTGAAGCATTTGAACTATTTCTAGATTAATCTCAAGGTTATTTGCTTGAATTGATGATCATTGAATGCTAGAATGGAGTCCATGCCTAAATGGCATTGACTACTCATGAAATGGTTTTAAAAAGTTTTATTTGATCATCTTTCTTATTGTGCTAGTGGATGCTTGGTTGTTTTGTTTACGAATCTTTCTAATAGTCCTCTCGTTCTCCGAATCAAGAGGATTAAGATCAATCCTGCATATGTACCACTAGAAAAGCAATTAAAGAATAGTAAAGTATACCAGTAAAGATCAAACAAAGAATGAATTAAAAATAGAAAATGAAATTGGTGAAGTAATACTCAACTTGATTGAAATTGATATCAAACAAGTGTTCAACAACAATTCCCCAACAGTAGCGCCAAAAACTTGTTGATGTGTTTTAATTAATGCTAAGCCCTATATAACCATGAACATAAGTGCACGTGCCGAACAAGTAATATAATGATAAGAAAAGTTGATCCCATGAGGATTGATGATAAATTCTTGATAAGTATCAACTATTTTCAACTTCGTATTACCCAACCTAACATCATTTTGTGGTTTGTTAAGAAGAATCTAGCAATGAGATCAAATGAATGCAAGGAACAAGGATTAAACAAGGGTTTTGATCTATGGTTTTGACATCCCTTGATACTTGTAAGATTTGTTTTCCTCTCTTTCTACTTTGATGAATGATAAGATTGTTAGTTTAGAGATCTAACCTATTCACAATGGTCTTTTGCACCGATTAAAAACATATCACTAATTCTTAATTCTCTATATGTCTATAGACATTATGGATTTCATGATCTTGAATTACAAGCTCTAATTGACTACAGATGGCGTATGAGTATATGTCTATCTCATAAGCTAATCAATCCATACCATCCATTAGCATGAACTGAACATCTATTGCATGGTCCTTGGCCTATTCCAGTTTTCCTTTGTCAAGTTTATCTAGAGATTCTATAAAAGCCACGCCGATTATGCAAATAAAACCCTGCATTAGAGCATGGGCTCATTTTATATTTTTGGGATTTATTTAATTAAGAACGGGATGAAATTTGTGTATGGAAATTTTTTAGAAATAAATCCTACATGGAAGGGTTTTTACGTAAATTATCGATTAAAGGAGTTAGGTTGATTAATGAGCAGGGGTTATATGGAGAAATTTATTTGGTTTTTGTCCTTGATGCAAAAATATCATATAAGACTATAAAAGTTGCATAAGGACTTACATGTGGAGTTATTAATAATGCAAAAAAGAGGATTCATGTGAAGACAAAGAGGGACTTGCATGGAGATTTTAAAGGAAAATAGGGTATTTTTGTAAAAGGTTTGAAACCCATACACGGGGTTTAAACGTGCCTAACCTATGGTGCAGGTTAATAAACATGGAAATTGTTTCTCATGGGGGAACAACATGCTGTTGGGGCGGAAATGCCATGTGGCGCTCTGATCCACAGCCCATGAAATCGGGAAACAAGAGACGGTGGAAGGGAAACGAATGGAGCGCGTTTAACCCATCGGGTGGAGAAAAGTAAGCCCGAGATCCCTGACCACACCACAAATCCCGTAGTGGCATGGCCGTACGACGATAGCGACAGTAAACTGATAAAACCGAGCAACGGGTCACTGCAATGACAACTCGGTAAAAAGCGAGATTGCGAATCCCATCGTATGACAACACCACTCTGGAGGGCAGATGGCTCTCGTCTTCGTTAAAACAGGGAATAGTCGGACTTCCGAGAAGGGAGAAGACTCTCGAACCTCCACTCTCGATCATAGTCACCGTCACTATTTTTCAAAGGCTGAGACCAGAGCAGGAGAAGGAGAAAGGCCGGTTGTAGACTTGCAAAATAAAGAGAAGAAACCCGAGTAACGAGGAAGTGGAAGGAGCTTTGGACCACCGACTGAAGTAGTGGTTTACCCTCTTAACCTCGCTTGCTGTCCATGAGGAACTTACATAACTTTAAGTAGTACGTTCAGGCGCAACCTCCCATCAAGATGAGCAAGAGCTTCACTCTCTCTACCATCATAAGCATGATAAACTAGAAAGTAATACGGTTGTTAATGGTCTTCTGGCACCTCTATCTACTTGGTTAAGGACTAGAATGAGTTTAGAACCTGACCTGAGAACCAGGACTACAATCCTTATTGAGGTGGTATTATCTTGAGCTATCCCAGGCTAGTAGCATTGTCCTTGGAAGTATAGAACATCCCCTATTAGGTTCGGGAATACACAACCTTTATGTGTTTGCCTTGGATGAAAGTGAGATTAATGAAGCTTAACTGGACTACATAAAGCTCAAACATTATGGATTTAGAGGTGTAATGTCAAGCATGAGTCTTAATATGATAACACTAGGTTGAACCAGGAAACTAAACGAATGCTAAATTGGGCATTGAGTCTAGAGGGAGGTTAGTCTTATGCCTTAATGTGTGTGTGGCTTTGGAGGTCAAGGACATAGGTCTCCTTAGTTAATAGGTACTAAGATTTAATGCTCCCCCATTATATAAGGAGTTGAACCTTTAACAGCTCATAAGCTAACTCATGTATGGATGATAGGAGAAAGGTTGTGTAGTTGCATGGATACATGTATATGTGCATGAGAAGATAGTAGAGAGAGAGAGAGAGAGAGAGAGAGAGAGAGAGAGAGAGGATGTTGTGAGGCCATCCATTGTGCTAAGCATGGAGTGGTAGGCTCGAAAGTTGGTCATTGGGCCATGGCCTAAACTCTAGAACTTATTAAGCATAGAATGTTGTATATAGACTCAAGCACTGGAGTGAGGAGGGATAGTTTAATGGGCCAGATTAATGGAAGTTAGAGGCTGAGCCAATGGGCTCAGTAGGTGGGTTAAGTAGGGTTAGTAATTGGCAATGGGCTCAAGGTCCAGTCAAGGGTAAATGTATTTAGCGAGCCCCGGCCTATTTTAGTTATTAGTTAAGTTATGGGCCGGTTTTCATTAAGGGTACGAAAATTTTAAAGTAGTGGAACTCAACTAGAGGTGTCAAACGGGTTGTGCCGGCCCGGGCATGGCACGGCACACGCCGGCAGCCGCGTGCGCACGCCGGCCATCTTGTAGCAAGCGGGCCGTGGGCGGACCCGCTAAGCGGGCCCGTCTTTGGGCCGAGCTCCAGCGGCCAGCGGGCGGCCGACGCACGAGCCCACGTATGCCGGGCCGGCCCGGCACGCCAAATGGTGTGCCATGCCTGTCACGGCCCGCGCGGGCCGTACTAGGCACGGCACGCCTTGTGTGACCGTTGGTGGGCCAACCCGGGCCCACCACCTTTTCTTTTGTTTTAATGCACATAAAGGGTTCAAAGACCCTTTTACCCCCTCCAACAACTATAAAACGGCTATATTAGAGGGTATTTGGGTCTTTTGAGTAAAATGACAAATTTACACTCTCCAACAACTAGTTTATGAGGGTATTAGGGGTATTAAAATATAAGAAACAATCTATAAATAAAACCTTTCATTCTTCTAATTTTTTTTTTCATATACCAAGAACCAATCTCTAAGCTCTTAATTCTCTTCTAATTACTCTCAATCTCTCATTCAAGACTTTCAAGTTCAAGGTTACTTCTTCTCATTCAAGTTCAAGCAATCAAGATTCAAGGTTTCATCAAGGATTCAAAGCTTCAACCTTTCAACTTCATCAAATTATTTCTAAATTTCCAAGTTCAAGCCTACAATCGAATCAAGCTTCATCAAGATCAAGTCTTCACTAATCCTCAACTACTTTTCAAGGAGATCACCCGGGCTTATTTTTCTCTATTTTTCTGGCTTTCTCAATTTCTTCCACAAGTAGTTGAGGTAATTCGAAACCCGTATTTTAAATTTTATATTTAATGGCCGGTTCATCGAATTTCCCTAAAGATGATACTACTCCATTTTATCTTTATGATAACACTAACCCGAGTGTCGATGAATCCGATGCCGGTGATGGTGCCGGACCATCTATTGGTGGTTCCGGTGCCAGTGCCGGCGGTAGGAAGAGAACTTCGGGGGTTTGGGAATTTTTTGATATTATTGAAATTGAAAACAAAGGCACCCGGGCTAGGTGTAAAAAATGCAAAAAAGATTTTTCATGCCAAGCTAAGGGTGGCACCGGCCATCTTAAAAGACATGCCGACAAACATGTTTTGACCCAACACCAACATGATTTAACTCAAACTCAATTAGTACATATTTCTACTTCCAATTTAGGTATTTTTCATTTTTCTAATGAAAATGCAAGAAAGGAAATTGCTAAATTTATTGTGCATGATGAACAACCATTTAGTCTTTCCGATAACCCAAGGTTTGAAAGAATGATTCATAATGCGTTTTCTCCCGAATTTAAAAAAGTTTCTAGAAATACAATGAGGAAAAATGCATTTTCGATTTTTAATGAATATGAGGAAAAATTAATTTGTGAATTATCTACTATTTCTTCCAAGATTTCTTTAACTTCGGATATTTGGACTTCCAAATATCATGCAAGCTATATTTGTGTAACCGCGCATTATATAGATAAATGGAATTTACAAAAACATATTATAAGTTTTAATGAATTAGAATATAGGCACACTAGTAGTACCATTGCCGGGTGCATCATGAACATAATTTTAAAATATAAAATTGAAAATTCTATTTTTTTCAATTACATTTGATAATGCTTCTAGTAATAATGCCGCAATTGATGTTCTTAAAAATCATTTAAAACCTATTTTTTCAGGTAAATTTTTTCATATTAGATGTGCATGCCATATTTTAAACTTGTGTGTGCAAGATGGACTTAAAATTATTGATCCTCACATACAAAAAATTAGGAATTGTATTTTATTTATTAGAAACTCACCTACTAGAAGACAAGAATTTAAAAAATATTGCCTTCAATATAGAAAAAGATATAAAAAAATTTGTTGTTGATGTTGAACATAGGTGGAATTCTACTTATTTAATGTTAGATTGTGTTTATGAGTATAAGGATGTTATCACTTATTTTTGTAATGAACATTTTAGAGAAAATGAAATTAGGGAATTTGATTGGGAAGTAGGAAATATGATTAGGAAATTTTTATAAATTTTTTATAATGCAACAAATGTTTTTTCTGGTATTTATTATCCTGCATGTTATTTAACTATAAGTCATTTGTATTTTATTAGTGTCATTTTTAACAAATATAGATTTCATCATAGTTTTGAATCTATTGTTGCTTCTATGGAATTAAAATTCAAAAAATATTTTGGTATAATTAGTCCAATTTATATTTTATCTTACATGCTAGATCCTAGGTTTAAAATTGAAGGTGCTAATTTTATTTTAGATTCATTTGATGAAAACATGAGTTTAGATCATAGTCAATTAAAAGATGAATATAAATCCATGTTTTTTGAAATATATGAAATTTATAATGGACTTTATGGTAGTAGAAAATCATCCCAATTGGGTGATGATGATCAAAATATTTCTCAAACAAAATCTAAGAGTAGTAAAACCCCTTTACAATTATTTAATATGATGAGAAGAAAACATAGTAGCTCTTCTACTTCTTCTTCTTCTACTGCTACTTCTTCTTTGCATGAATTAAACTTGTATTTATCAAATAATTTTAGTTCTTTCCTCACTTCGGAGGAATTTAATAATTTAGATATTTTGTCATGGTGGAAACAACAGGAGCATAATTATCTTGTGTTAGCCGCCATGGCACCTGATCTACTAACTCCCCGGGTGTCCACAGTAGCATCGGAGTCATGTTTTAGTGCAGGGAACATGGTGCTAGATGATAAAAGGAGCCAGTTGAACCAAGCTTCTTTGGAGATGTGTATTTGCTTAAAGGATTGGTTGGATGCCGAAGATAGACTTCAAGATCGAGGAGGACATGACACAAGCAGTGGCACTGAAGAAGATACAACAACAGAAAGATCGGACCGGGAGTAAAACATAGAAGACTTGAAGGCATTAAGACCATGAAGACCTAGAAGACTTCAAAACTTGAAGACATGAAGATGAAGATTGAAGACCATGAAGACTTGAAGACCCAACTTGAAGTTGAAGAATGAAGACCCTGAAGACTTGAAGACCTAGCTTAATTGAAGACCTAACTTGAAGTTGAAGAATGAAGACCATGAAGACATTGAAGAGTGAAGTGAAGACCATGAAGATTAAATACCTAGAATACTCAATACTTGAAGACATTTGTATTTTGAAATTTATGATGTTTATTTGTCATATTTTTCAAATAAATCATAATACTTTTATTAGTTGTTTACTTGTTTTTTTCAATAAAATTAAATTCTTTATAATTTGATTCTTTTGTAATTTATGAGTTAATTTGGAATCTTAATAATAATTTCATATTTTTTTCATCAATATAATTTGTTTATTTGGTTTTGCAATATTGTGTTTGTGTTTATGCCTTTATGACATTATGTGCAAATGTGCAATGTATATTTTTAAATTTTATAAGTTTTTCTAAAAAAAAAATTGGTTTATTTACAAATTACAATTGAATCATGGATGATAATTTGATTGATTTATGAAATTTTACCAATATTTATATGTTTTCCATAGTTTATACTTTAAACATATGTATATATAAATTTAGAAAATTTCTGGATTTTTTCTGATTTTTTTTATTTATGATTTTTATGATTTTTTAATAAAATTTTATTTTTTTTAAAAAAAATATATAGGCTGACGCCGCATTTGCCCGCTGCAGACGCGCTCATGGCGTGTCGTGCTGTCGGGCGAGTGCCGGCACGGCCCGCTCCTTGGCGAGCCGTGCCAGGCACGGCATGCACAGTGTCGCCGGCACGGCGGGCTCGTGCCGTGCCGGGCCGGGCCAGCACGTTTGACACGTCTAAACCCAACCCCATTTGGTGATGCATTGAAATAAATTAGTGGGTCAATCCTCCACATGTGTTATAATGGAATGGACCAATTTAGTCTACCCATGCACCCCTTTTGGGGGACCCCAAAATTATTAATAATAAAGCATGGGGAGTGTGACACTTATTCTCAATTAATTAAACCCATAGATTGGTGTTAGGTTAATTAAACACCATCAAATTAATGGAAGGCATGTTATACACACAATTAGTAGAATAAACCTGATTGTGAGGGAATACTTATTATGCACTCGTACATATACTGAGATATATCCCATTTATCAGATATCGACGTAGAGCATAGAGCCTCGTCTGGGAGAAACGTCAACTAATGATTGGATATCTCTGAAATACAAGTACTTACCGCCTATCACCTGAAAGCAAGTATTTTATAAATAAATTTTGATTTCCCCGAGTATTATAGTTATGCTTTACTAAGTACTTTGAAATGGACAGTTTTGGTATGTGAATATTCGAAGTCATGCATGCCTTCTTGGATTCCTGGTTTTATATTGAGTGGTGTATGATCCGTTGGATGATTGATTCCTTTTGATATGTACTTCATGCTCGCTAACCATGCCTACTCGTGAGCTGGCCCTTAGCCATGGAAATATGTAAGCATGTATGCTAGTTGGGTAGGTATGCATCAGTTGTCCTATTTTGTGGATTCTACCGCCCAACGCAGTGTTGTGAGGAGCGTGGCTCCTGTGGATGACCAGTGGGGGAGGTCACCATTGCGTCTAGATTCCTGCCAGTGGGGAGGATACCCTGGATGTCCCGTATACCCGTCAGTGCGGTGGTACACTGATCGTGTACGTACATGTTTGTGGTTAGTAGCACTACCAGACTATTGAGTTCTCCTCGACCATGGGTCGAGACCGGCTTAGGTCGATGATCTGACTCTAGCCATGATTACCCGGGGAGATGACTTTTGAGCCTTCTTGAATTGCTTGTCATTGGTTTCCTGTTCATGGATTGAAGTCCCTACCGCTTGTTATGCTCTTTTGGGTAGGTTTGAGGCTCCCGCTTTGCTTGGATTGTGTAGATTGTGATCCCAGCATCGTTTGACTTGGTTATGTTCATTGATTTGCTTCATACTATTTTGGATTACTTCTCTTTGACTTATATTATTTGTGGCATGACTGTGATGTATTCCTAGCGGGTGCTTACTAAGCTTTCTTTTAGAAAGCTCATCCAGTTGTTGATTATCTTTTTAAGATCCTGAGGAGTAGCAGGACCTTAGACTTGAAAGACGTCATGCGGGGTTGCTAGGATTGTTGCTGAGGTTTGCTAACCTCTAGTCTTCTTTGTGAGTGAGGGCATATTGATGTAGGCCCCTTGTAGGGCCATTTATCTCTGACGGTGTAGGGCATATTGATGTACCCTTAGGATTTATTTCACTCTGCACTCTTATTATTTCAGTGACAGACACTTATAATATTTATGGTTTATTTTCGTTGCTTATTTGATGTGTGTTTTCTGATTATTGAGGCCTTTTATCTGGGTGGGGCCCTTCCCCACTTTGGTACGACCGGTCTGTCATGTGCTCGGGGCTCGAGATTTGGGTTCGAGGAGTAACAGATTCTAAAAAATCTAATGATCGTCAAATCAATAAAGCATTAAGATCATAGACCATACAACCAATCCATACACACATCCAGTAAAATGAAGAAGTGATTCAAGTTAAACTAGTATCAAGATCCATCAAAACCCTAAATTAAAGTTTAGCCACACATGGTGTTCATCATCTCATACATTACATGAATCAAATACATGATAGAGTGAATAAGAGAAGAGATAGGGTTTAGAAGTAACAAATAAAAAATGATCTTCCAATCAATGCTTCAAGCCCTAATCCTTGCTCAAAATCTCTCTCTAAATAGCCTAGAATCGCCCCCAAGGTGATCCAGCTTTGTTCCCAGCCTTCTAGACCCTCCAAAATGGTCTAGCATTCTGGTCTTGACACTCAGTCACTGTTTACTTTTGAAAGTGTTAAATTCTATCCTAAAGCTTCTAATCTTCTTTCCTTTTCTCTAGAATGCTCGTTATCTATTAAGATTGAAATAAATTCATATTAGTGTAATAAAATATTTATTTTACATAAAAAATAATGCAAGTAAACAAATGATAGGGATCCAAATTCATATAAATAAACCAAAATGTCTAGAATAAGACTCTAAAGCTCATAATGTTGGTTACGATTAAAGCATATATGAACATGAATACAACTCTCTTTTGAGAGCTAAGAGTATACAAATTACATAGTTGCTTGGTGTAGCATTTGGATAGAAGTCATACATGGACAAATTGGCATGTCATGTAAAAGAACTTGAAATTGGGGCTGATTTTATCTAGCTTGAGAGGTACTTCCTTCTATTTCGGTTTCATATAATGATAAGGGCTAAAAATAGCAGCAAGAAATAAAATTTATAAACATGGGATTCAATGTCATCTTCTTATGATTATTAGAACAATAATCAAATTTAACTTGTAGAAATCACAAACTATTGCTTTAATTATGTGTATTGATTATTAGGACAAAATCAAATTTACTTTGCAAAAATTACATACAACTACTTTAATTCTTATTGATTCTCAGGACAATAAAATCAAATTTACTTTGCAGAAATTACATACTACTACTTTAATTCTTATTGATTATTAGGACAATAAAATCAAATTTACTTTGCAGAAACCACAAATTGTTTTTAATCCATACTAATTATCAGGACAGTAATATGGATTATAAATTGTAGGGATGACTTAGTTCATGTGTATATCAAGCATAAAGTCATCCAAAATATGCTAGAAGATGAATAGCTAAAGTTCTATTTTTCATAATCTAAATTAGTAGTTTTTGTCAGAGTTCCAATATAATTCGAGATCAAATAGCTAAAGTTCCAATATTACTAGCGAAAAAAAACCATATCATCAAATTTTGTTTCATTATTTGCTTGTCTTGGTGATATTTAAGCAATTTTATCTTCAAATCAAGATTTATGTAACCAATTTAAAGGGATGTGAGATTTTCCATTTGAATTGGTTTTTACTATGAGAAATTGAATTTTAAGAAGGTTGAGTTCAAGTTGAACTTCTTAATATGTTGTGGTGATTTCGTTAATTGAGTTTTGTTGCTTGATTACCACAACAACAAAAAAAGTCAAATTTTTTTTTTTTGCAATGCTAGAATCAAGATTATTATTATTATTATTATTATTATTATTATTATTATTATTATTATTATTATTATTATTATTTGCTACTTGAGGTCATAACCTAGACACAACTGTGGATCTATGAGAAGCTATGTGAATAATAATAACCTTATCTCCTTAGTCTTATTATTCTCATTAACATTTCATCTAACAGATAGAATACTAATTAGTTGAATCATGTCTAACTACGATTCGTCACACCTGCCGTGCAACATCATCATCTTCGCTCAGATTCCTGAGTTAGCCTTAAAAAGTTTCCATGAACTTTTGTCCAAGTTTGAGGTATTTCAAAAAAAATTATATATATATGCCATAGCGGGCCGACCGCATTTGCGGTCGTATATATATATATATATATATATATATATATATATATATATATATTATGATATCCGGCCGGCCCCATTGTATCATAACCATATATATATATATATAAAATTTTATTTTAACTATATATATCCATTAGTATTTATCTATATTTTTTTAATATATATATATATATATATATATATATATAGAGAGAGAGAGAGAGAGAGAGAGAGAGAGAGAGTGTAAAATCCATGATTTTTATTGAATAAAAAGGGATTTAAAATTTTCCTCTATTTAAATTTCTAAATATTTTAGAAAAGGGGCATTTTAGGGATAATTAAAAGTTTCAAGGGCGTTTTAGTAAAGGTGGGCATGAGTAAATTATTTCATAATTTACATAAATTACTTGGTGATTGATTTAAATAAATTTGGTAGTTATTAATTTATTTAAATATGGGAACCCTTTAAATTGTCCATGATTCGATTAAAAATGGAAGAGGGAGAATAAAAATTCAAATTAAGATTTATCTAATTAATCGGGAAAGTCCCAAGTTGGTGTGATTAGAGTTTAATTAAGGAAGGAGAGAAAAATTTAAATTATTAATTTAAATTAATTGAGGCCGCCAGGGACTTGGATGTAAAATCAAGAATGTTGAGGGCTTAAAGGGAATTGTGCTCTCTCACATGTGGTGGACCTTCATGTAAAAATGGAAAAGTTCAGGGACTAGTTGACAATTTTCCGGAGAAACCATACAAAGTAAGCATTGGACGGTCAAGATTAAATGATCTTGTGTTATGTTTTCAGTTCGAGGCAAACGATTAAATCCCAGCCACCAGATCAGCGAACCGATCCCGAGGCAGATCACTGTTTCTCCTCCATCGCGACCGGCGCGCACGCCACCGCGAGAGGAAACCCTAGCCTCGCTATACTTGGAAGGTTGCCCGTTTGGTATAATTGAAAGAAATCATGCATGCGGATCCCAATGAAGGGGATCGCCATCATCCCCACGCGCAACCACAGCTCTCTATAAAGGGTCACGAGGTGGAGGCCGGAGAGCACACCTTTCCTCGTTCTCCATCTTCTTCCTCTCGACGACATCTGGCAGCTGAGTGCGGGTCAGCCTGAGGAACGGAGTTGTCAGTGGTTGGAATACGCGAAAGAGTTGCCAGAGATCCACGTGGATAAACGTGACGTCGTCGGGGAAGTGCAGGCCCGCTGTATCTCATCTCGCCGGAGCTGTGCGGAGGTGTTGCCGGTCACCAAGCTTGAAGGTAAGTCATGTCTCCCTTCTGTCTTTCCAGTGTTTATTATGCGTGCATTAGATAGAATGGAAGAGGGAGGAGAGCCATCTTCGGCCGGGAGTCAGTCGTGGACAGGAGCAGCCGCGTGAGGTTTCCTGTCCAGACGAAGAGAGAGAGAGAGGCGGGATAGAAGAGATGAAGAGAAGAGAGAGAGAGGGGAAACGGAAATAAAGAAATAAAATGAAATTAAGTTAGATTAAATTAAAGATAAGATTTAATTTAATAGATTTGAATTTTTCTTCTTTTAAACCAATGGATAAGATTTGATTTAAATTAGACAAAATAATTGATAAATGTTGTAAATTGGACCGGTTTGATTAAAGTCCTATTTTTGAATCAAATAAATGGGTTAATAAGATAATCCAAGTTTGAGCTTGATTAATAGATTAACCCAAGTTGAGTTTGATTAATAAATTTAATCAAATTACTAATCTAATAGGATGATTAGATGAATTAATTGATTAATCGGTAAATCGAAAATATATATATATATATATATATATATATATATATATATATATATATATATATATATATATATTAAATTAACTACTCAAGATACTAATCTAATAGTGTGATTAGATCAAGTAGAGGGTTAGTTGGGTAACCGATTAATCAAACAAGTTGGAATTTGGATGGTTGGACCAAGTAGACATGGTTGGTCCGGGCCTAGATATTTGGCTAGGAAGTGACCAAATAGAAGATTGACTAATTTCATTAACTTAATAATCAATTAGCAATTTAATCAACTTGGGTAGTTAGTTGATTGACTAATTGATTGAACTAAGGTGATGAATTGATAAACCAATAGGCGACACGGTTAATCAAGTAAAGAGTAAGCTTGATCGAATAAGATTTAAAGTCGATTAAATCAAGGTTAGGTTGGATCGAGTTTAAGGAGATTAAGCTAAGGTAGTTGGTCCGGTGGATGGATCGAACTAGACTTAACTAAGTGTAGAACAAAATAGAAACAAAATAAAAGAATGTAAGAGTGGGGGTTTGAACCAGAGACCCCCCAAAGTGGGCTTAGTGGGCCTTAACCACCAAATCACTATATTCTATCTATGGAAATAGATGAGTTTGGTCATTTAAGGTAGAAATGACGAAGGATCACAAGGGAAGGCCTACGAGTAGAATTAGGGTCCGTTAGAGCATGCATCGAAAATATAGTATTTATAGACGCGCACTTTTATTGAGTACAGACATGGTCTTGACAGATTTTGACTTGGATGGGTCGAGAAGTCCCGTGGAGCACGAGACTTTGCGACTTTAGGTAAGTACTTCTGCCTTGTACCCCCAGTCATTTATTGATTGGTTTCTTGATTTCTTGATTGCATGTTTGAGCATGCCTTGTTCCGCTCTTCGGAGATTTTATTGACATGTCTTTATTGTGACATATTGCTTTGTTATTCATACATGCTTCCATGATTTGTTGAGATCTATATATATAGCATGTTTGATTGTTTCGGGATGTTGGTATCCCTACTTGTTACATTCTTCGTCCACCTTGATGAAGCGGGTGAGCTTCGAGATTTTGCGAGAGCGTTGGGGACGGGACACCCTGACGTTCCGGCACTCCTGGCCAGAGGGAGAGTGTTCTGGTTGTCCCTACCAGTCAGTGGGGTCGATTACAGACCGTGTCTACACATAGAGAGGTGGCGCTACCAACATACGACCCGAGGGCCGTAGCGACCGGATGGTCGTTTTCTCAGCAGGTTCGCTATGGTACTGATCGGGGGAGACATTTGTGGAGCTTCCTTTGGAACTCATAGCTAGGAGTCGACATCTTGGTTATGTTTTTGTCATAGACTCCTAGGGTTTTGTTTTGAGGGGTGTGCCCCGAGTTTGATCTTGATATTCATTTTTGTTGATATCATATTTCTTGAACCCCGCAGGGGTACTTACTGGGCTTTCCATTCGAAAGCTCATGCACTTGTTTTATTCCTGTTTCTGCATCACAGGCGTAGGATTCTAGCACGCAGGAGCCGAGGCGATCGTGGTGGGTGGATTCTTTGAGGTCCGAGGACCTGGTTTACTTTCCTGTTTTGAGTGAGACTTTTTCATTTGTAGGTCCCTTATAGGGCCTAGTGTTTGTAGGGTATATGAACCCTTGTTATTATTATTTCCGCTGAACTCTGTTATTTCAAATAATTAAGTTGTTTTATTTGCATTATCTGCTTTACTCACTTAGGCCTTGTATCCGTGTGGGGCCCGACTCTACACGGCTACGGCCGGTCTGGACACGTGCCCGAGGTCCCGAGATCGGGTCGGGACGTTACAGAGATAGATAGATAGATAGATAGTTATTATATTATCTTATCATTAGAATACATATATATATCTACATATATCTATAATAACTATCTATATATATATATAAATTAAAAAAAATGATAGATAAATACTAATGGATATATATAGTTAAAATAAAATTTTATAAGTTGACACAAAAATTAGGGAGATCCCAGGATTTAGGTCAATAAATGAATTTGTAGATTGATTGGGGATTAATTTGGATGAGTTTGAGAGAGATCGAAGAAGAAGAACTCAGAAAAGAAGGAGAAGGCACCAGGATTTACGTGGAAACCCCAAATCGGGGTGAAAACCACAGTAGTCTCCATTAATGGAGATGAATTCACTATCAATTCAATGAGAATACATGATTTGTGGAAGATTTGTGGAATTTGGCTCTTTGGAGCGGCAGGGCTTCGCCGATCATCCAGAGCTTGAAGATGATTTGGTGAGCTCCTCTATTTATAGGCTCCAGGGTGGTGGAGTTGCTTGGGGAGCAAGCTGCCTTTAATAGGCCACGTGGAGGTTAGTAGACTAGCTCCTAATAGGCCACGTGTGTGCCAGCTGGAGCCAGCTAAGATAACAGCTTATCTTCCTTCCAGATGCTTCTAGATGTCAGGTTGGCATTCGGTTAGATCTCAACGGTCTCAATGGTAACTCCTTCTAGAAGGGGCTTAAGTCCTTCGAATCCTGTCGTAGCGGGGTTTGTTGTGCCCTCTTCGGATTAAGGGTGCAAAGCCTCTGGAATTCGAAGGGATTACCCTAGGAGGTCTGCTTTGACGGAACTGAGGCGGTTGCTCTTCTTCTGTTTCCCGAGGAGGATGATTCTAGGTGCAAACTCGAGGAGGTCACTGTTCTGGATGGAAGGATGAGATTAGTCCACGTGCCAGATGGCAGGCTCCTCGGTTTTTACCATTATCATTATATATATATATAAATATATATAAATAATGATAGGGTTATAATCCAATGGGGCGGCCGGATGTCCAGGCGGCCCCATTGTATCATAACCCTATATATATATTATTTTTTTCCTTTGAGGCATTATCTCAAACAATTTGAGGGCTTATATTTTTACGGTCGTGTGCGTAAGACTATGAGCCGAGACACGACGAAGTGGAACCCATGTTGACTGGGAGATATATAGAGCAACTTGGCCACTCTCCCAAGTCTGACATCTCTCGTTGACTACCACATGTATATTTGGCCAAACTCTAGTGTTAGCCTTTTGTCAAATTTCCCCCTTTCCTTATTGTTAAAGGATGCAAATGTTCCCTAATTTTCTATTTTTCTTTATTGTTATTTCACTAATTTTTCATTGTAAATGTGGTTCATTGTTGCCTATTCCTCTTCTTCCCATCTTTCTTGGAATGTTTTGACCTTGTTGAAGAGGGTAACCCAGTGGCAACCCAATCTATAGTCTCGGAAAAAGCTACCGCTATAGAGTTGGGTTGCGTTGCTATAGCGGCAGAGAGTTCAATCGCTATAGATTGGGCTACTAACCCACTCTATAGTTGCAGAAAACTCCACAGCTACAGGTCATCATTTTTCTATACTAAAGATTTAGTGACGAAGGATTTAATAGTGTATTTTTTCTGTCGCTAAATGCTTCTGGCAGCGGAAATCGACCATATAACTGCAGAAATATCCATTGTTATGGGGTCTATTTCTTGTAATGTTAGGAGGAGAAAGAGGTCCGAGATATACCTTTGCACCATAGATAAGCACCAAGAACAAGGATCGAAGAGAGGAAGCGATCAACCAAGGTGTCTCTTAAGACAAGTGGAGGAGGGTGTTGGTACGGGAAGAAGGTTTCGAGGGGTAGATCTTGCGAATGAGTTGTGCTGGGACCTTTGAGTGAGTGGTTATAGAAGAGGGTGGCCTGGCTTTCCAGGAGAGAGAAGAGGGACAAAAAAATCATAGTTTCTTGAGAGTACTCGAGCTCTTAGGAAGCGCCAAAGTCTCACTTCAACTTTTTTATTTCCAGAAATAGAGTTGCTTCAAAGTGGAACTTTCGATTTTTGAAAACCAAACGCATCAAATAACCCACTTCCATCTGTTAAGCCCCTAACTTTGGGAACCAAACATGCCAAAAGCCAAATGCCAAAGTAAATTTTTGTTAAAACAGTGAAATTAATTAATTTTTTTAATCTAATTAACATAAAAAATGTAAAATATAAGCCAACCCTAACCTAAATAATTTTTTTTAACATAACTCAAAATATCTCTAATTATTTTATAGACAAATTACTTTATAAATCCTATAGATTTTCCAAGTTTTTCATTAGCTTTTGAACTTTTAATTTCGTCAACTAAACTTAGAAAATCTATAAATCCTATAGATTTTCTATGTTTTTCATTAGCTTTTTAACATAATCCGATTTTACTTTTAATATGAAGCTTTGTCTTGTTACCACTGCACATGGTAAAATCATAAAGAGTTTTTCACAACAAATATAGCTATTTTAAATTTACATAAATTTTAAAATAGTTTTTTATAATTTTTCCATTTATATAGTGTTATATGTAGTGCTTAGTTAACAAATGATGATTGGTTGACGATAAATCAGACCAATAGTTCATGTTGAAACTATTGGAAAAAATTTAATCGGACGGCTGACATTCCATCTCTCGCCCCATTTCTACAACCGTTGGATCCCAGATATTTTTTTCCCCACCACCATAGCCGATAAATCGTTTTCCAGTACTGAGTACCCCAGAGCTCGGTCCAAAACCCTCATCTCTTTCGCTCCTCGTTTCTACCCCGGCGATGGGCGGCGCCTCCAAGCTCCTCATGCTCATCTTTACCCCCATCCCTCGCCTCTACCGCACCAGACCAGCCGGCCTCCGTATCCCCCTCTCTCGACCACTCTCCACCACCTCCGGCCGCCGCCTCCTCCCCTATCCCCACCGTCCCGCCCTCTCCCTCCGTGCCGCTGCTTCCGAGCAGCTTCACACTCAGACCCAGCCCCGTGAACCCTTCCCTGATTCCTTACCCTTCCTGTCGAAGCATGAGTGGTCGAGGCTTGTCAGCCATCTCATCTCCGTGGGTTACTCCGAGCTCCGGGTTTTGGTGCCCACCGGCGACGACGATGACTCCTTCTCTGGATATGATGGCCTTCCTGAGCAGTTCCTGAAGGCTGCTGAGATTTGTCTCTCTTTTGGTAGGGATCGGCCGGATATTTTGAGGTGACGTTCTTGGGTTTGCACCGTTATTTTTTTGTTTTTTTTTCGTTTGAAAAAGGAGGATCTTTGTTTTATATATATATATATATATATATATATATATATATATTTGTTTTTGTGGTTTGGTCTACAGGTTGCTCCCTAGGAAGGATATTGAAGTTATTGTGGAGAATTGTTCACCGTTCTTGTTCAAGAATGGCATGAATTCAGTCAGGCGGATGAGGGCCTTTTTGAGTGGTGAGGAGAGAGATGTAAGTCCCTCATTGATGCCGAAATATTATATCTCACACTTGTTACAGATTTCTTACAGAATCTGTGAATCAATTGCACTATTTAATTCATTTGAATTACATTCTAACTCTGAAGAACATGTGAAATCACTAGACTAGTTGCACATGGATTTTGGCGTAAAATATTAGTTAACTTGAAGTTGAAATGATCTTGATTTTAATATTTTTATCTAATCTGCAGATTTTGAGTAGCAAATGAACTTGTGCATGCTTCTCTCTTAACATGATTTTCACTTATGTTATCTATTGTTAGCTGGATTTATGCTAAAATTGTCAGGTTTCAATATCAGGTGTTGCAATCTGAGAGGGCACAAACTATTGATTTGATGCGGTACTTGGTGAGCTATGCACATGGTATTCTCAATATAAATGATGACGGTGAAGTCGGAGAACTTGTTGAAGCTTCTATAAGGAACTTGTTAACTGAGTTGGTCAATGCACATGGAGTTGGTCAAACATCAAATGCTGAGTCAGCCTCACAAATACACCC
This sequence comes from Dioscorea zingiberensis, assembly GCA_026586065.1. Classification (NCBI taxonomy): domain Eukaryota; kingdom Viridiplantae; phylum Streptophyta; class Magnoliopsida; order Dioscoreales; family Dioscoreaceae; genus Dioscorea; species Dioscorea zingiberensis. Next base: position 27,018,168 of record CM048818.1, read on the forward strand.
ATTAAGCCATGAGGATTTCTCAAGGTCTCCTCGACAGAATATTGAAATGAAACGAGGCGACTGGATTTGCCCTAAGTAAGCAGTATTCCTTGTTTTAGATTTTAACACTAACAATTTTTCTTGCACTAAATTCATCTGAAAATCTGTATTTTAGTATGATTAGTTCTTGATGAATTATTTCTTGTGACGCTAAGTCTAGACATTTTCATTTGTTATTTTAGAAAGCTTATCATAGGCTTCTAGTCATAGTCTTCCTCCAGTTAATCTAGCTGCTCTAGCTGCTCCCACAAGCAACTTTAGTTCAGTAGCATGTCATGAAGCTTTACTTGTGTTTTTTTATAGTGCTTGAAGCAGCCTTATTGCAGCTATTAAGGCTGCACGAAGTTGATGATTTATACCAATGCAGCCTGACAACTTAACCTTACCTGTTATTTTAAGATTCTAGCTTGGCAAATTACAATATCTTAATTGTCAGAAACAATAAAACTACACAGCTAACTGCTGAACCATGTTTAGAGTTGCTAGTGTCTATGATTGCAAGTTATTAGTCTTTTCTTCTAAAGTTATCTCAAATTAACTAGTGGATACTCGGGGCCTGCTCATTTCTTTGGTGTGCAAAATAGTATTGAAGCGCATGAATTTCTTTGTTTTTTTAAAAATATTTTCTTGGTTAATTTTTTATGTCACTGTTGGATAAATAACATCTGAAGTTTCACTGTTTAAAATATAATAAGTTGATAGGAGTGAATATAAAGGAGGACACGTGGCAGCCAGATAATCAGACACGTGGGCATCACGTGGTAGTCTCCACAGCACTGTCTAGTTCCTTTGTATGGCCGAGCTCATCCCTACTAAGGTGCCGAGCTCTTCCCCATTTCAGAAAACACCCCAAATGCCGAGGTCCTCCGTGAGTACCTTATCACCCTTCGCCAGAGCGACCCTCCTCTTGCAACCTCTCACCCGAGAGTCTCTTCCAGAATCTTCTAGAAGCCCAGTCAGTTAGTCAGTTGGGAAATCAGTTGGACAGTTACAAATTAGTTAGACCGTTGCACTGCCAGCCTGGAGTCTAGAAGCGTCTAGAAGGATGCTGAGCTGGAGTGCTGAGCTGGCACCTATGTGCCCAAATTAAGTGGCTTGCTCCCTAAGTCTCACTCCTCCAGAGCTTATAAGTACCCCTCCCTCCTAGTTAAAAGGCAATTCATCTTGGATCCGGCGAAGCCCTGCTGCTCTAGGGACTGGAGTCATCTTCTCCATCTTCTCCTTCTTCTCTATCTCCCTTTTCTTTTTCTGGAGCTCATCAATGAAGCTCTACTTTGTAGATCTGAAGGAGATCTAGTGGATTTCGCCTCCATGAGAGGGGCTCGTGGTTTTTTCCCCATTTTTGGGGTTTTCCACGTTAACTCTTGGGTGTTTTGTGTTTATTGGAGTTTTTTTCCTTGATTCTTTGGTTCTTCTTCTTCCCACCTCAAATATAAATTCAAATGTTGTTTGAAATTGGGGTTTGATCCGAATTTCGAACCAACATAAGTTATTGATAGTTCTGTTGGGTGATGTTCACTGGTCAATTGGATATGCTTGTTGTTGATGCACTGTCTGCTTCTTTAATAGACATGGGACAAAAAGCATCTTCTTCTGTGTTTTCATGTTTTTTATTTTATTTTATTTTTTATTTTTTAATTGTTTTGGGCGATTAAGATCCAAATCATCAAACTTATGGCTGAAGAATGTAATGTAAGAAGCTATCTTTTAAAAAGCCATTGGCCTCGTTACTTCCTATGTCCAATATGATGTCTTTATAATGGTTTTGGTGTTTAAAATTAGTAACTTTTATAAATTAAGCAACATTTATTTGTTCAAGAGCTCTAATAATTTCTCCAACTTGGGAAAGTCAATGGTATGATTGGCCGTGATGTGATGATTAGATAAGTTTGTGCACAAGCTCATAGTTACATGTAGTCTTATATTGATTTTGGAATTTTATTAAACCTACGTTAGGTGGTCAGAATCAATAATTAATTTGCAGTTATTGAGTTTGCCAAAACAAGTGAGCTAATTTTCTCCCTGCCTCTATAATTACAGAGTCTAATAGTGTGCCATTCTCTTGACTTTTGCAATAAAGCTCCGATTAGGCTATTAGAGACATTGAGCAAACACACATTACTACTACTGCATCTAGTATCATAATTATCTGACATAATACTCTGATTTTGGTGTAGTAATTATGCATTTACTTGATTTTTGAGGTGTCTACTTTGACTTGATGTTTACTTATTGGTCATGTGAAATATGCCTCAACACTCTGACTTTTGTGTATAAACCCGTTGGTGCAGTATATCTTGGAACTTCGTGTATTCATCTGACTGAACTTACTTTTGGTACTCTATACAACTTTTTGTTTCCTTAGAAAGTTCTCTTTCTGCAACTATATTATTGTTCCTACAAGTCTTATCATCATTATTAACCAAAAGATCTTATCGAAAGAAAATCATATTTGTAAACAATGCCTTGGTCAATGATCTTTATCAACTACTCTTTGCCTTTCTATTACTTGATTTTTGTTCATCATATGGTTTATTGGTCAGCTGTATTGTCATTTTAATTCGAAATAAGCATTCATGGCCATAATATTTGATTAAATATTGTGGCACAAAGTAAATTTATTTGCATTTTCTATTTAATGCAGATGTAGTTTTATGAACTTTGCAAGGAACATGAAGTGCCTTGAATGTGATGAGGCACGGCCTAAAAGGCAATTGACTGGTGGGGAATGGGAGTGCCCTCAGTAAGCCTGCAATTAATATTTACTTGTCATTGTGGATTTTAGAGTTTGGTTCCAATGTCCATGACTATCTTCTGTTTTTTACTTGTTACAGGTGTGATTTCTTTAATTATGGGAGGAACATGTCCTGCTTAAGGTGTGACTGTAAGCGTCCTGTTGATTCCCCACTGAGTTCTGCTGCTCCAGGGGGTGGTGTAGGATATCATACAAGTTCAAACATTGAACAAATCCTTAATGGTAAAAACAATGATACATCTGAAATTGAGCGAAGGCTAGCAGCCAATGATGAGAAGGCAGAGAGGTGGTTCAGCAAGGTTTCACAACTTGATGATGCCTCTGATTTGAGCAGTGCCATAGCTGATGAAGATTTCCCAGAAATCATGCCCTTGAGGAAAGGTATGAACAGGTTTGTTGTTAGCACGAGGAAAACTCCCTTAGAAAGGAAGCTGGCCAATGAGCACTACAGAAGAAATCTAGAAGATGGTGCATCTGGCAGGAACACTACCACCGAATCATCCATTAGTGAAAGTTTGGACAGAATACTAGACTCTGCATCATCTACATCCAGAACAACTGATCAGTCAACCAGTAGAGGAATGAGTTCTACCAGAAGCAGATTTAATTCTTCAGAGAATAAACAGAATTTAACCCGACTGAGAGATCCTGATTATGTTCCTTTTGTGCCATTACCCTCAGATATGTTTCGCCAATCACCAAAATCAGATATTGATGTGCAGCAGTCATCAGACAAAGCAGCTTCAAGTTTTCTGAAAGCTGATCAACCAAGTGGTCATAAAGACACTGTTCAAGTAAGTGGTGGATCAAGTTCTGTCTTGCCCTCTGGAAAATTTAAGGGCCAAACTGAAAACAAGGAAGATAAAGACCCATCTGAAGCATCTGAGAGATGGCATAAAAAGGTTGCGGAGCTTGATGATATCTCAGATTTAGCTCGTGCAATTCCTGATGAGGATTTTCCAGAGATCATGCCAATGCGTAAAGGAGAAAACAGATTTGTAGTTAGCAAGAAGAAAGATCGATCTTTGACATCACCACAATACAAGAGACGGTTAGCAATGGAGCAATCTAACAGCTCAAACTTTGTCCCTTTTGTTCCTTTCCCCCCAGATTACTTTGCAAAGAAGGACAAGCAGCCAGAAGCTGTTACTAATACAGATGCGGCTATGGGAACCTCTTCAACAAATGAAAAACCCCAGGCACAACCTCCTGCTGTTCCTGAGGTGGTAGATACCAAGGCTGGAGTAAATCGATTTAGCAGTGCAAATTTAAACGGAGAGTTTTCTGGAACAAACTCTAATAAGCTCAATAATGTTTACACTGGACCAATTACACAGTCAGCTGGACAAGCCACTAATTACCAGAATGGGAATAAAGAGGGTTGGAACAGTGAAATAACTCAGAAAAGTAAAACATTTGATGGTGCTACCTCTATTGGTAGCTCCCCTCAACAAGCAGAGAATTCTCCAATTACTGGAGGAAGTTGGAACCAAGGTTTCTCCAAGAAAAGTTTGGAAGGTTCTGCCGTGAAGGAACCTGATCCTTTGGATATGTCGGAAGAGGCGAAGGCAGAGAGATGGTTTCGTAGGGCTGCACAAATCAAGGACATTTCAGAACTAAGCCAGATTCCTGACGAGGACTTCCCTGAGATAATGCCTATGAGGAAGGGAGTGAACAGGTTTGTTGTGAGCAAGAGAAAAACTCCGCTGGAGAGAAGGCTGACATCTGCTCAATACAGAAGAAATTTGCCAATAATTAGTTCTGAACCAAAGAAAGATGCCAATTGATAATCCAAGGTAGCACCTTTTTTATTTTTAATCTATCTGGAAGGAAATTTTTGGATCTCAGGAATCATACTGTTGAAGCTCTGCCATTCCATGATTGTGTATTATCAGGGAACTTTGTTGATGCCAACTTTGTTATGAAATTGAAAACAAGCTCCTCACTGAACTTGATTGCTTCATATCTTTACTTGAGATGTTTAATTTTAATTTTAATTTTAATTTTGTGGGTAAATGTGGACAAGCTCAGCCATGTTCTAACACCTTTACCACGAGAACACTCTTTTAAAGTTTCATTAAAATTTGTAAATTCTACGGAGGTCACAGTTTTGAAAGAAAATTTCTTTTAATATTTAAAAATGTGGCTAAACTCCATTAAATGGCTGATGTGAGAAATCACATATAAAATAGTGTAAATAGATAAAGTTTTTTCATAAATACCCCTGTAAAACTCACAATTATATATTGCTACGTCAAAATTAAAATAGGTTGTATGTTCATGTAAAATAGAGATTTTTTGTATATGTAATCCTCCAGGTAATACACAAAACTTATTTGGGTTTTATTGTTTGCATCTTGTGAAAATCTTGGGGCCTATTTTGTGAACTTTTTTGGTGCAATATCCAATTTAGTCCCTCTATTATACTTATTTGTAACTTTAAGTCCCTCTATTATAATTTGAGCCATGGAGTCCATCTATTTTTCACGATTGAAAATTGTCAGTCCATCCCTTCATCAACTTTAAGGACTAAACAGGCCTTTAAATATGTTTTTAGAGACTAATATTTCTAAATCGTGAAAATATAGGAACAAAAAATGCTCAAATTATAATAGAGAGACCTAATATCACAAATCAGTATAATAGATGGACTAAATTGAGTATTACATAACATTTTTCAAATTTTATTTTTATTTTTTATAAAATAAAATTATATATTTTTTATTTTTACAAACATGTTTGCTTCAGTTGTTTTGGAAAATAAGTGTTAAAAATGCAAATAGAATATTATATATGTTATAAAACCATTAATTCAAACATATTTTTATAGATTCTCATGAAAACTAACATGATAGGATTTAGGATCATCTAGAATGAGGGATATTTTCTCCTGGGCGAGAACTATTCTCAGATTCCTCAACCAATCCTGGGCATAAGTGATGCCGGAGGAGTCTGGCCATGTTTCAGTCGTGGTTCGGTGTTTTGGACATAACATTGGCTACATGTGTCGGATTCGCGTGTTCAACCCCAATTCAAAAAGCTTGTCTCGACGCGCACCTGGGCTCTACCATGCTATGCCTGGTGGACATCGTTTTCATCCCCAAATTCAGTCGTTTTCCCCACCAAATCTTTGATTTTGCTATTTTTAGTAATAATTAATCTGCCGATTTATGCCATGATTTGATTTTGATTTTGATTTGATTTGGGATTTTGGTTGCTTGTTTAGTTTGATTTCAATTTTAAAATTTGAATAATTTTGGGTTTTTACCACTTTTGACAAAAATACAGAATTTAGTGAGATTCTAGGGTTTTCATGGTTATTTAGTCTGGCCTGTGGACTAGCTTTAGTTTGAAGTCTTTGTTTGAATGAAATTTGCTTGAACTTCAGAGATATTCACTGGTTCTTATTGGTTTCTTTGTCGTTTTTCTTGCTATCCACTTTGTTCCGGCGAGCCTGTGGGTTAATCTCTACCGTACCCGGCGTTAGTTGGTATCAGAGATCATCCCCTTCCTGTGGCATTGACATCAATGGCCAGTGATTATGGTGTCGGTGGTCGACGTGTTGCACATGTTTCGGCTGAGGAAGTCCAGTACCGTAACCGGAGTGCCCTAGAGGCGATGAACGAGGATCTATAGAGGCAAGTTGCGGAGTTAACCCAACGCTTGATCATTAAGGATTTGCAAAGGCAAGTCAAGAAGTTATCAAGGCGTCTAGCTGTGATCGATTTCAATCGTGGTTGTCGTGGGCAGGTCCGACTAAGGAAGTCCAGCACCATGATTATAGCGATCAGAAAGGGTTTAGCCAACCCATCTACGACGATGATGATGATGAGGAGATCTCGCCTATCTACGACGATAATGATGATGAGGAGATCTCACCCATCTACGACAAATGATGATGATGAGGAGGAGATTCTTTGCCCATCGACGATAATTATGAGGAGGAGATCTCGTTTATCTACGATGATTACAAGGCAGAAATCTCGCCCATTTACGACGACTATGAGGAGGAGAATGACGAGTCCATCTATGACAATGATGGGGCTAGTGATGTGTTGTACGAAGATGGTGATAAACCTCCTAGTCAAGTTTTAAAGGCGCCATTTTATTCCCCTTAGATTTCCATTGGTTACCATTGGTTATCTCTAAAGCACGAACCTAATGGAGCAGCTCTCTGTATTGGTGCATGCCTGTACTTAGACAAGGATGGACGGGTTAATGCCTTGTATTCAACCCCTTCTTTATACAATGATCCAAAGTATGTTGCAAAAGAGTTGTGGCCTCTCAAGACTGATGACTTCTTCCCATATACTGATAATCCTAATGCATATTGGACTGGTTACTTCTCAAGTAGACCTGCTCTTAAAGGATATATGAGTGTGCCTGAGAGGAAAGTCATGTCCCAGTTTGGTGATGAGTGTGTTATGGCGCTTAAAGCTTAGTGGTATGTTACTTGTGGTGGGACCAAGTGGAAGGAGAAGGTAGACGATTATTTATCTAGCATGAATCTCTACAACAAGGAAACACGTCATGGATTTGAGCAGGTACTTTTTATTATCTGTGATTTTGTTTGGGTTATATTAACTTTTGGTCGTTTCCTATTGGTGAGTATAATAAGCTCAAAGAGCGAAAGATTGGATCCTGTGAATCCTTGTTTCATGGATTTTGAAGACGGTATTGTGAACTCAATCGAGGGCGAGTTCTCTCCAACCCAGTGTGACTGATATAGGAGTCGTCGAGCTAGACGATGTGTTTCAGTCGTGGTTCGGTGTTTTGGCCATAACTTTGGCTACAAGTGTCGGATTCGCGTGTTCAACCCCAATTCGGAAAGCTCGTCTCGACACGCACCTGGGGTCTACCATGTCATTTTTCCAACCAAATCTTTGTTTTTGCTATTTTTAATAATAATTAATTTGCTGATTTATGGCATAATTTGATTTTGATTTGATTTAGGATTTTGGTTGTTTGTTTAGTTTCATTTGAATTTTAAAATTTGAATAATTTTGGATTTTTTCCATTTTTTTCAAAAGTACTGAATTCAGTGAGATTCTAGTGTTTTCATGGTTATTTAGTCCGGCCTGTGGACTAGCTTTAGTTTGGAGTCTTTGTTTGAATGAAATTTGCTTGAACTTCATAGATATTTCTCTGGTTCTTATTGGTTTCTTTTTTGTCTTTCTTGCGATCCCCTTTGTTTCGGCAAGCCCGCGGGTTAATCACTACCCCGCCCAACATCAATAAGCCTATTCGTTTCCAACATGGAACATAAAGATAACAAACATGCCATATGGATGTGGTAATATACAAGAATTAAACAAACATCCTAATTAATACTATTGTACATTCATAATGAGTCACACAATTCATAAAAACTTACCAACGACATCCAAGCCTATTGGTATCTGGGTCCCTTGTTAAAGAGTGGGGTTCTCCTATGGAAGAATCCAGGATCGAATCCCCACTCTTGTAAGGTGAGGGTCATGCTGGTGATGTTCTCCATTGAACTAATACAGGATCGAGCTGCCACACGGGTAATGTCGAGTTGCCCCGTCTGTACACATCCTTGACTTCCCATGTGGGGGCCCTTGTCGCCTTTGTAAAAAAAAAAAAGAAAAAAAAAGAAGTTTAAAAACTTGTGGCTAACACTATTTAATCTTTAATGAAAAATGATATCATGATTTTGTAGATAACACAACAAATTAATCACAATCTACTCAATTAAGGATTTCAAAAAACCGGTGCTGGTTGAGATACCTTGTACCTTGGGGTGCCTTGGAACCTACAGCACCCAACCCTGCACCTAATTTAATACTACCCTGCACCTACACCCCACCCTAGCTTGCACTGAAGGCAAAACACCTTGGGTTAAAACCCAAGGTATCTCAGAATTTACCCAAAAAACCACATAATATTTTCATGGGCTTTTTGCAGGTGTACCCCTGAATAATTTTGAAATTGCGTATTTACCCTTGAATAAAACATAATTGCATACATACCCCTGAATATTAGGTATAATCACGTATATACCTCATGGGTTAAAATCAGATGAAAAAACTGTTCGTTAACAAAAGATAAACATGTAAAATGACCATTATACCCTTTGCATATATACCCCTAAAAATTTTGTTTCATTGTAGATTTAAAAATACCCCTTTAAAAAGTTGAAATTTAAAATAGTTAAAATATATAAAGAGGGGTATTTTGGATATTTTTTTTAACCCTTAACCTAAGTTGTAACCATGATTAAAAGTATCTAGCTAACTTCTGTCAATGGACCCTAACGGCTGGGGCATATCCGTAATTCAACTTGTTTTTCAGGGGTATACAAGCAATTATTATTTTTTTTTGGGGTAAATATACAATTATGAAACTTTTGAGGGGTATATAACCAATTTCCCCTATTTTTTTCATCAAGTCTCACCTTTTATGGTGGACATAATAAGGCAAAAATCTATCCGAAAATTTATGTATATGGTAGAATGACCATAGGACCAAATCTACTTACAAACATTGTGGATAGTACAAACTAGTTTATAAGAATTGATCTTTGTTATGATCACTCTCAATAATATCAATATTAAAAATATTCTTGCATCTATTCATATATGAAACAATTAATGTGAGATGAATATGCATCGACTACATGCATCACAACAAATGAAATACTCACAAAAATTAATGGAGGTTATGGACTTTACAATGAAGACCTAAAAATAGATACTCTTTTCTAGTCTTGATATTTGCATGCCTCCATACTCCTCAAAGGCCTTGTATGCTTGTTCCTCTTTAGGGATGGCAAAACTCGAGCCGATCCGTGGTTTCTGACCCGATCCGTCTCGAATGGGGTGTTTTTTTTTTTGTTGGAGAGCTAGGCACGGGGCGGGGCGGGGATTTTTTTTGTGAGAAGTGCGGGGCAGGGTGGGTTTGGTAAACATCTAACATCTATTTTAAATATGCCCCGCCCCAATAAAAAAATTATGAAAATACCCTTATATATATATATATATATATATATATATATATATATATATATATATATAGGCCTTCTACTGTGCGGCCAGCTTGAACACTGTTCCAGTCTGGCCGCCTCCCATTTTGGCCCTTGGAGCATGTTTGAAGGATTTTCAACAGTACGGATGTGAAGATCATTGAAAAATAAACTAGCTTGTCAATTTTCATACAATTTGGTGACCGTTTGGTCCTCCCACTTAATGGTTGAAATTCTGAACCGTTAAAATTTTCCTAAAATAAGAACCGTTAAGTGGGAGGACCAAACGGTCACCAAATTATATGAAAATTGACAGGCTAGCTTATTTTTCGATGATCTTCCCATCCGTACGGTTGGAATCTTTCGAACATGCTTCAGGGGCCAAAATGGGAGGCGTCAGGATCAGCACAGTGATCTGGCCGGCCTGACAGTAGAATCAGCGTGTATATATATATATATATATATTACATTAGATATTTTTAGGGTTATAATGGAGCTCTGTTTGGTTGGCGCCTGCTCCATGAGTCCATGACCTTCACCTTCTTCGAATCTCCATCTTCTTCCCGCTGAATTGCTGCCCTCCCACTCCCAATCTCTTGAAGCTCCCGGTGTAAACCCTAGTCCCTCACTCTCTTCGAGGATCCGGAGGTGGGGCAGTTGATCAGTGGGAATAAGGACTCATTGCAAGGAGTGGATTTCGGGAGTTTTATGATATCCTAGCCCATTGATGCTGAACCATCCCCTGCCCCGCACCTCGCCCCTCCCCGCCTAAACCGCACCCCACCCCACCACTATTTGGGTGGGGCGGGGCGGGGCCGGGCGAGGCGGGGCCCAGGACAGGGGATGGTTCAAGCGAGGCGGTGGTGGTAGAGGCCCGCCCCACCTCCGCTCCGCCGTATCGCCATCCCTATTCCTCTAGGAGTTGTTTTGGGTTACAAAATTGATTTTAATTATTACACCAAAAATTACAGGAATTAAATTGGATACATGAATTAAAATAAATAAGTGACCTTTACAACCCAATAGAACAAGATTTAAAGCATGCAAGCTCTAACAAGAATACAAGCACACCCATTTACATTTTTGAATCTTATAGTCCATAACTATTCATTAAGCATCCACAATATTTAATAATAAAATTGAATCACTATTCAATTTATCATTCATACATTAAACATGAGCAAATGATAATAATAATAAACAATAAAATATATCATCATATGATGAAAATTAACGATGTCATAGATGCATGTGCCTGGTCTCATAGACACATAAAAGATAAAACAAATTTGAAGATAGATGCAGGAATTTAAAAATAAAACCAGTGTGCATTTAGATTAATAAATACCCACAAGTAATGGCAATCCAACAAATTTACTAATGTTTTGATATATCAGACCATCGACACATAAGTATAACATTGGTTCAAAGGATGACATTCAAATATGGTTGTGAAAAACTTTAAATCTTGAACATTAAACACATAAGTTTCCATGAGGAAAAATACCTTGATATGCTAAAAAAAAAAATCAATTTCATTGGACAGGATACAAACTCTATCAAACTCAATCTTAAACCAACAACAATGGTCAATATTAAAATACTATACAAGAGGGAAAACATCGTTAAAAGGCACAACTAAAAGCAGCTTAAAATTGTATAAAAAATCTGAAAAATTTCAGCCAACTTGGACATTTCTGTAGTCCGATTTTGACATAGATTTATCACTCATAAAACTTTTAAAAAATGGCTCTAATATCACTGATGGAAATTCTCTAGAGTTAGACCAGATTTTATTCTTGAATTATGGTGACGCCGGGTGGGGTAGCCATTATCCCGCGGGCTAGCCGGATCCAAGGACCGCAAGGAAGAACAAACGAAGAACCAAAGAACCAGAGAAAATACTCTGAAATTCAGAAAAATATTATTACTTAAAATTTAATAATGAAAAACTAACCCACAATCCTGGTTAAATAGCCTCAAAAGATTAACCTAGAAACCTCATCATCTAATCTAAATTTGCTAAAATTGATAAATTATTATTTAAAACTAAACTTATCTAAATTTAAAACTCTAAACAAATAAGATAACTCCTAAAAATCCGAGATCAAATCGGATTCAAATCCTATCCTAATTTGGCATATGAAATATTACCAAAAATAGGAAAAGACCGAAAACCCTAATTTGGCGGATTAAATATTTCTAAAAATAGAAAAAAACTAAAATTCTCAATAATATGACGTCCCCATGTCATGCGCGCCGAAAAGAGATTTCCGAATTGGGGTCGAACGCCCGATTCTGATATCAGTGGCCAAAGTTATGACAAAAATACCGAACCACACCCAAAACCTACCCAATCTTGGAATTGACTCGATAACTTCCCGTCTTTACGTTGACCCGCCAACTCGGCACCACTACATTTGACTTGAGCCTCCTGCATCATATGGTAAAACCAAGAAAAATGGAATTCTTTTAGATAATACAAAACCATATTTCTTTGCCGATGTTAATGCTTGGATTTACAAATAGGGGGCAATGAGAACAGAGAGAGAAAGACCCATGCAGTGGTGTATAGCACTTCGAAGAAACAACCTACCATCCAGAACGGAGATCAACTCCCTCACCAATATCCAAAAGCATTGGATTAAAACCGTAGCAGATCTGGGATGCTGCCTACTTTCTTGTATACTCGGAGCCACTCCTAGACGAACTCGTCCATAGTGGGTCTCACTATACACAAGCATTGGTATTGACATAGTGCATATACTCAGGCTGGTATGCGTCACCTTGGGGTTTATGGTGATGATTTGATTTTCTAGATGCAGAAGTAGAACTCCTTCTGATTAAACTTAAGTAATATATGCACTTAATGTTTATCTATTTTATAGATAAAATTTAATTAGAAGTCCTTCTGATTAAACTGAAGAAATATATACATCCATGTTTATACATGAATAGTGTATATATTACTTGGCTCACATATGTATGTCAATACACCATAATAAATTACCAACCAATATTTCATGATTAACATCTAGCAACAAATCAAAATTCCAGTAGATAGGAATATTGGTGGAGAAACCAACACCCTTCCATGGAAGTTGTGATACAATACATCCTTCTAACATATAATATCCCGGATGAGCCATAAGCATGGATACTTATTAGACTTCTTAAACTCATCTCAATCAATCTGGTATCTTGATAAAATGTTTCTTTTCATCCTACTTTGACCAAAGACTTTTTTTCCAGATATCTAGGATATTCTCCTCTTTTACTAGAGATGCTAGATCCCTTGTTAATCACTCACTATCTGCATATGTACTTCACTAAGTCCAGTACAATTCTTCAAGATCTTTAACGAATCTTGGTTGAACATGCACCCAGACAGAGTTCTATACCTATGAGATATCCACGATGATCTCAAGTCTAAGGTATGTTTGTATCCTTCTATCTGAGAATAAACCACACATAAACATGTAAGGTTCCACTAGATATTCACACTATGGATCAATCCATGAACTCATCCTTCCTAATGATCACCACATTCCTATATTAGTCTCATCACACAAATGACTGTAAAATCAATCATCCTCTTATATGGGCATGTATAGAATGTGCTAGTCTTAGTGATATCATTAACCCCTCATAATGATTCATTGATTGAAGATGGTTTAGAGTCTTGGGTTCCAATGAATTTGGGTCTCACTCCCATGATCTCATCATGGCCCTAAATCATTACCTATATTCATGGGGTCCTTATAACAAAATATACATCTTAAGCATGTACAAATGTTTTGTTACAAGGGAAAAAACTATCAAATGAAACAATCATAATGGAAACCAAAGAGTCACATATGTGATTGGTTTTTAGGGCAAAAAATATAACAATTATTAAACATAACCACTCATATTGAAGGTATAATGGTTCATATTGTAAGCTTGTGTTATAATGAAAAAACATGTTATGGATAAATGTCATATGCAATAGTTTATATTAAATTCATAAATATTTATTTACATAACATAGATATCAAGCAAAATTTTTTCTTACAAATAGTTTAAGCGATGAGTGTAACTTTCTACCAGGTGAGCATAACAATTTATTCATTTAGTCTAATTGCAACAAATAATATATTTAGATAATCAAATAGTGAACTTCATTAGTCTTCAAAGGAAGGAAACCCAAAAAAGACAATATTCAAGTAACAAAGATGTTTTAATAGCTTACACACATCAATCTAATAAAAGAGAATGGGGACAATAACATGGAATGTTTGCATATGGTTTTAAATTACCTCAATGCAGGTAGCTCTCTTGTGGCTTGTTTTCTTGCACATTGTGCAAAAAGCAACCTTGCTTGTTCCCTTTTGAGATTCAATCCTGAAAGTACAAGGTTGACCAAACTTCTTTGTTATTGGTAGTTGTGGAGCAAAGTGCTGTTCAAAACCAAGGAGTTAACACTTAATACATGGAAAATAAAATATGAATATTACAACATATAAATCTCAACTATTAGGTACTTACAATAGTAGTCATGTGCATTTAATCAATTGTACATTATGGATTGCAACACATATATTCTTACATGGAAGTCCATATACTTGCAATTTCATGCATGTGAATTCCAAGTCGTTCAAATCGACCAAATGGGTGGCTTTACTATAATACATTTCACATGACATGTGGATAAGGACGGTCATGCCAAGTGACAAGTTTTTTAGAAATTAGAACCAAATTTAACCTTGGTTAATAGCCAATATATAACGGAAAATCCAAATAGAAAAATCCAACTCTTTGAAGTAATACAAAACCATGAAACCATGATGCCACACTTCCACACAAGTGCAAAGTTAATGTTTTGATGAATGGTCATACCTAGGGGTTTTTTTTTTTATGATGATTTGATCTATTAGATATCAAAGAAGATACCCTCCAATGTAGTTCCACACCAAAGCAAGGGGTCCAAGCACTAGAAAGAACCAATTAGCTCATATGATAGATCTAATATCTCATAAGCCTTCGTCTCTCATATCTCACACATGATGCTTCTTTGAGAGAAGATGGTGGCTAGCTTTCTTGAGAGGAGATGGAGATGAAAACCTTTTGAAAACCTAATTGCTAGTTATATAACTATGGCCTATTAATTTTCATTCCAACCCTTCTCTTGTTGTATATTTGTAACTTAACCATTAAGTTGTATATATCAACTTTCCTAGTACTTAAAAGAAGTTTCCTAACTTTGTAAGTTTGTGACTCATTTGGTTCCCACCTAACCAGAATTAATTTATTATATAGATAACTTTAATTAGAACTCTTTCTAATTAAATCTAAGTAATTACACACTCATGCTTATACATGGATAGTGTAGGTATTACTTGGCTCCAAATGTGTGTCAATACACCATGTTAATTAGCCACTCATAGTTCTAGCAACGTATCATGATTCCGATAGATAAGAATACGCAGAAAACCCAACACCCTTCCATGAAAATCCTTCAAACATACAACATCCTCAATAAGTCATAAGCATGGATACTTATTGTTAGTATTATATATATAGTTTAGTACCATATCGCTTATGTTGATAAATTGAGGTGTTATATATTCGTATTGTATAGTTTAGCACCACATCGCCTATAGTGATATATGGAGGTGTTATGAGACCCTATATATAGACTTTTCAGGTCATTCTTTTACTCATGCAATAGATGTGGTTTTCACCCCCAAATATTTTCTCTGATCTTTATTTTCTCAAACATGGTATCAGAGCTAGCTTCCTAGGGCTAGGCTTCCTCCTTTTTTGGCATTCCCCGTGGCCCTCATTTTGTCGATCTTCATCATCTCATCCTATTACCGGTGCACTCTGTATACCCCCTGGTCTTCATCTGTGAATAGCGGTAACCCTCAGCAGCCCAACAGCAAGCCTAACACTTCTGAGTATTCTAAGTGGTACTTTCATTCTCCTGTCTTCCTTTTTGCACTCCACGTACTTGATTCATTAAATCTTTGTCTAAGTTCATATTCGGATGCCTAATGGATTCCCTACGACACCGAAACATTCACCAATTGGATGTTGTGCTTGATGGCACAAATTATATTCCTTGGAAGCTCAAACTTCACAGGCTGCTTTATGTGATCCGAGTACTGGGACATGTTGATGGTATTGTAACCATGCCTACGACTCCTTCCCTTTCCAACCCTTCCAGTTCCTCTATTGATGATGCTGATAGTACTATTTAGGATTCTCATATTCTTGTTGATGACTATGAGAAGAAGCTGAAGATGTGGTATGTAGATGACTCCAATGCAAAGGTCATGATATGTTAGACTGTTGTTTTGGAGATTCGTTCTCAGATTTCAGAGCTACCCACTGCCCGAGATAGGTGGGATTATATTGCCAGATAGATGTTACTGTGGATCCAACTAGACTCAGTTGTATACTATATATCAGACACTTAGTGGGCTTCAGTAGGGTGATGATACTATTTATTAGTTTAATAGTCGCTACTATAGCATCTGGCGCCAGATTGATGCACTCTCACCTGCTCCTTGTCCAGTGGTAGCAGCACAGGTGCTCTTTTGTCCCGATACGTGCCCTCTCATTCAGTGACATAAGCAGACTAGATGGATGTATGAGTTTATCATATGCCTATACCCAGAGTTTAAGCAGTCTCGCACACAACTTCTGCACTCTCTGACTGCCTATACTATGGAGGAGGCATTTGTACTAGTTCTTGCTGAGAAGACACGGCTATGAGCTTCTTCTACTGGTACGAGAACTGCCTTCGGAGCACAGCGTTTCATTCCTCCTCCAACTCATGTTCCTGCAGCTTCTCTCGCTTCACCACGATCTCCAATATCTTTTGGGGGGTAAAAATCTTGAGAGGTCACCAAACCATGCCCATATTTCACTTTGGATACTGAATTTCAATTTGTATCTTTTTGGTCACCCTACTTCTATTTGATTTTACCGGGAGGGTACCCGAGGGAAACCGGTGATAATTATCTGACGTGGCCATCAGATTAACCACATAGAGGGTATTGAAATCCTCATTTATAAAAATCCTAACTAATTGAACAACATTTGAACCTTGATTTTGACAAAGTCAAAACGAACAACATTCGAAATCAAGATTCAAATATTGTTCAATTAGTTAAGATTTTTGTTAATTAGGATTTCAATACCCTCCATGTGGCTAATCCGGCATCCATATCAGATAATTATTACCAATTTCCCTCAGGTACCCTCCCGTTGAAATCAAATAGAAGTAGGGTAATAAAAAAAGATACAAATTGAAGTTTGGTACCTAAAGTGAAATATGGGCATAGTTTGGTGACCTTAAGATTTTGACTTCTCAGTCACAAAAGCCCAAGAAGAATGTTTGATTCTATTACTGTGGTATTTTGGGACACATTGAGCATGAGTGTCGAAAGAAGCAATAGGGTCTTCCATGAGTTCAGCCTCCTGGTGCTCCTTCTCAGCTTGCATCACTGTCATATCGACCACCACTGCTTCTGATACCTCCACAGGCTCAGTTAGTTTAGTCATACATTACTCTAGTACTTCTATGCTGACACCTAAGGATCAACAAGCTTTTGCATTATTTAGACGATTTCAGCAGTTCTAGCTGATGAACTCCGCTTCTGGTCCTACCAGTT
The DNA here is from genome assembly GCA_026586065.1 of Dioscorea zingiberensis. Lineage (NCBI taxonomy): Eukaryota > Viridiplantae > Streptophyta > Magnoliopsida > Dioscoreales > Dioscoreaceae > Dioscorea > Dioscorea zingiberensis. The sequence continues at coordinate 27,035,608 of CM048818.1, forward strand.
CCACACAGTGTGATCCTTTTGCCTCGGTTACAAGTACTTCAGGTCCTCTCTGGCTTCTTGATTCTTGTACTTCCTTATAGATGACTCCTAATGTTAATCACCTTACCCACTACAGCTCTACTCCACCCATCACCCGTGCGCGCATCACTGATTGCACCCCACTTCCTATCACCTTTATAAGCCATCTCACTACTAGTTCTATTTCTATTCCCAATATCTCCCATGTTCCTAAGCTATCTATGCTTTTATGTCTATTAGTCAACTCACTGATTTTGACTACCAGGATGTATTTGATCATACTTTATATTATGTACAGGATCGCAACAGAGTACTAATTGGAATTGGCCAACGTCATAGTGGGGTCTATATTCTGGAATCCCTTCGCATCCCGTCTACATCATCTTTGACCATTCCCAGTCTATCTGTCATTCACTATCATGTAGCCACTATTGACTATTATCAATGGCATCATCGTTTAGGTCATTTATCTTTCTCTCATTTGTCATCTTTGGTGAGTCGTGGAGCTTTAGGGGCTGCCTCTCTCTAATCTGATATTGTTTGTTATGGTTGTAAGCTTTGTAAGCAACTACAACCACCCTATTCATCGAGTCAGCCCAAGTCATCTACTTCATTTGCTCTCATTCATTCAGATGTATGGGGTCCTGCTCCTTTTATTTCTAAAGGAGGGAATAAAAATTATTTTTTATTTGTTAATGATTGCATGCGATTCACTTGGGTATATTTTAGGGATAGATCCACTATTTATTCATGTACTTTTGTTATCTCTCAAAAGAGCTAATTTATTGGAGATAAGCTTAGTGTTTGGAGTTAATTGTGTGCATTAAATGATTGATTCTATACATGTTTAGCTCAAATTCGTGTAGATTGGAAATATTGTGTCTTTTATTCGGATTGTGTAAATTTTATAGGGTTTTGGATGATTACAAGCACTAATTCAAGATTATCATGATTGTCACAGGAGAGGCCGATTTTTAGCCCATCATAAAAGCCACATAAGGAGGAGTAAACCCAAAAGAGATGCAGAACGTGTTGCTATCAGAGCGAGTTGTTGAAGAGAGGGATCATGAAGGAGCGATGCGTCGCACCTCAAGGGCGGCGCATCGCCAACTATGCTACAAGCGACTGATCAGACTGGGAATTTGCGATTTTTCCCCTGTATTTGTACGACGCATCGCCCGACGTGCGACAACTCTAAATTGTGGCATTGTGCAATGCGTCACTTACCCTTGAGCGACGCGTCACAGATCGCGACCTATAATAAGACACTTAATTTCTAGGGTTCACTTAACTCGGTATCCACGATTTTCTCTTCCAATCTCGGCCAAGGAGTGGTGGTCCAAGCAAGGGCAGTTGCAGGGGTACAAGTAGGGCTATTAAAGAGCATTGTTAAACATCCAGAGAGCTAAAGATTTAAGGAGAAGGGAAGGCTCAATAAGGACAAAGATCTGTATCATTTCTTAGTATCTTTAATCTTTGTCCTTAATTTTGTGAACATTGATGTTATTGTTTATAAATACATTGAATCTTTCACTATGAACACCATGATTTTAGGCTAGAACTTTGTTCTAGGGTTGTGTGATGGATTGGACATGAAAACCTAATATATTTTGGGATTATGCGGTTTGTTAATTGGGCTCGGTGTGTTTGTAATGTAGTCATTACAACCGTTAGTCATCGGACAATGACAAATATGCACTTCATTAACTTCATATGTATTTGGTTAATCACCAGTCCAAAAGACGGTGGCATATCTAGGGCTTAATAACATATGTATGTTAGTATAGACAATTATGTATCATGAGATGGAAAATTTGGGTGACAGCTCGATAACACCATTAGGATAGACATATGGTTAGTATCTAGGCTAGGTCCAATAATATCTTAACCCAATACCATAGATATATGGAGAGGGAATATAATTATTCCTTAGACATAAGCAATCTGCAGGCTATGCCCAAAGGGTACATAAGAGTCGTAGCTTGTTATTGAAGAACCCTTGCTGGCCAACTTAACAACCCACCTTTAATCATAAGAGAAGATCTCTATCATGTCTTGACACCACGCAACCCTAGATTCTCATCACTTGAGTCTTTTTCTGTAATTAATCTCTCCGTTATATCACCCGATCTTTAGAAATTAATTCAACAAACCCTTGATTTCATCCTCTAAAGTAGAATAGTTCTTTAGTAGGTTTAGTTAACTAGTATCCCACTCCCTATAGATTCGACCTGGTACTTACCGGTTATTTTATTACTTTGATGACACGTGCACTTTCCTGAGTGTGTGTACGCGCTGAACAACTTTAACCCAATCTTAATTTCCATCCTTGTACTTCAAAAATGTTCAATACAATCCCTGTATTTTGTGTATTTTTTTCAATATAGTCCCTGATGCTGACGTGACAACACAGGTGGCATACGGATGAAAGACAACCTATTTTTATGATTTTTTTCATTTACAAGTGGCCGTATTTTCTTGACGTGCTGTGACATGTAGTGGTATTTTGCCGATGTGGACTGTTAGGTGGCTTGGTGACGTAGCTCTATGTGCCACCTGAGCAAAAAATTTTAGAGAGGATTAAGTTTTGTTGACTGGACATGCTGACGTTGCATATACTGACATGGCGAAATTTATAAAGGACAACGTAATTAATTATTTAATAAATGATATAATTAAACTATTAAAAATACAACATAATTAATATTTAACAAATAATTAGTTTTCTCTCTCTCTAATAGCGGAACAACATATCTTATCCATCGGAATCCTGCACGGGAGCTTGTTGGAGACCTACATCCAACTAGAATCCTACCAACCAAAGCGCAACAAAGTCAGCGACGACAACAACATTCAGCAGCAGCTCTTATCCACTGAAATCGCCTAAAAAAGCTTGTTGGAGACCTACATCCGACCCGAATACAACCGGCCAAAGCTTGACCAAGTCCTTATCCACCGAAATCCCCCACGAGAGCTTGCTAGAGACCTACATCTAATCAAAATCTGACCGGCCAAAGATTGACCAGGTCCTTATCCACCGAAATCCCCCACAAGAGCTTACGAGAGACCTACATCTGACCGAAATCCGACTGGCCAAAGCTCGACCAAGTCCTTATGTAATGACCCAATTTTCTAAAAAACTGGAAATATATTTAATAAAGAAAAAATATGCAAATAAAATTATGAGAAGGATTAAAATAATTAATTAGGTGGAAAATGGGATTCAAGAGTTAATTATGATATTTAAAAATATTAAAGATAATTAAAAGATAATATTTAATAATAAAAATAAAATAGAGAAAATTTTAGATTTATATATAAAAATATTAAAATAAAGGTTATAATGTAAATACCTTAAAAGGTAGGGATTAAAATGAAAATTTACTAAAATATCAAAAACCACTTGCTGCATAGCGCCTTCTAACACACCTTGATGGCTTGGGTTGCCTTGGTTCTCACAACACCCAAAAAACCCAATAAAATATACACCAAACCCTACAATTACCCTAGTGGAACCCCCAAGTCATGATGCCTTGATTACTGTAGCAAGGTATGTTAGAATTCATCCTTGCTGCAAGTCTTGATGAGCCTTCCACAACATATACGTATTTTCATGTTTATAAGCCTAATAGAAATTTTATAAAAAAAATCTCAAAACATTGACAATTCATACTTTTCTCAGGCTGATAGTGGGTGCATAGTTGGCGACCACGCACACCAACACGTCATGCAAATTCTTTGTGCCATATTGGTAGTTAACCAAGCTTCTAAGTTCTTTTCTAATGGAAGCTTGGGATTTGATCCACTTCTTTTCCATGGGACTATCACAAGTGGGGAACTAATGCATCAATACCTTGCAAGGAGGGTTGATGGATTGAATTTCTCTTTTCTTGGGTGGTCGAGTGTGCTGATAGAGTGAAAGTGAGTGTTTATATTTACATGATTTAACAAAGTTTAAGAGTTGGATTTTTATCATTCTTGTTGGTTAACTTGAAGAAATTAAACAACAGGAACAAGATGCTTGTTTAAGCTTTTTAAGAGGCTCTATCAATGAGAATATTAAGAATGGTGGCGGTAGATATATGAGAGAAAGTATTAGCTGTCACTAAGGGATTTTTCAAGTGTTATCTTTAAAACTTGGTTGGAGTTCCAGTGCGGATGAGGTAACCTAAGGTTTATTATTAACTTATGTATTTGAGATTCATGGATTAAAATAAAGGGGATATTAAGGAATGATAATTTAATAGGTCTAAGACGCGGCACAGACGTCGTGGACTCGGTGGGAGAGTCGGACTTAGGACCACAGGTGAGGGCTTGTCAATGTACTTGGATGCATTTTTGAATGGGTTTTATCGCCGATTTTATTTACATGATTTTGTAAGAGCTTTGATCACGAGGATTGTGCAATGTCGCTGGTTTTATATTATGACCATATTACTAGCGGACTAATTGTTTTATTTTTGCACTATGAGTGCAAATGCATATATGGAAGGAAATAAAGAACATGAACCAGATAACATGAAAGTTGAGAATATCGACAGACGCGCACCCTACGCAAGACATACCTGTCTATACGAGAAGGTCGTTGGGGATTGAGATATATTCCGCCTGGGACTTATATGGGTTCTGTCACGCCCCGACCAGGATTCCAGGACCTTGGGTACGTGAATAAACCGACTGTAACCAAGTAAGGCGCACCTTACTCGGATACAAGGCCTGTGTAATCAAAAGCAGATAACATAATAACATGATAATAAATCTCAAATACCAAAATAACAGAGTTTTAGCGGGAATAAAATCGTAAGGGTCTAGATACCCAATAGAATGCCAGGCAGTATAAGGGTCCTACAATAAATGTCTTTCACACAAAATAAAAATAAAAAGAGATCCTCGGACCTCTACAAGATAACCCGACCCTCGATCTGCTCAAGAGTTCAAGTCTCCTACTCCTTAGGATTTGAAAACAAGTGCGTGAGCTTTCTAATAGAAAGTCCAGTAAGTACTCCTGCAGGGATCATAGAGTTATTATAATATCAATAAAATGATCATCATTCAAACAACGGGGACACGCCCTACAAAATGCTATCTCTAGGAGTCTACCACAAACAACAGGGCAATGCTAATGACTCCTAACTATAGAAGCTCTCAAGCCCTGCAATGAGTTCCAACGGAAGCTCGGTAAACGTCTCCCCCGGCCAGCATCATCAGCAACTTGCTGGAACTCGACCCTCTGGTCGTACGGCCCTTGGGTTGTATGTCGGTAGCGCCACCTCTCGTACATGTCGACACGGCCAGTGAATTATCCCCACTGACGGGCAGGACAATCAGAGTATCGTCCCTCTGGCATAGCAAGCTGAAACACTAGGGTGTCCCATCCATGAACTTTTCCCAAACGGAGACCCCACTCTCCACTGAATCCGGGCGGAAGACCCACAACAAATCAGACATATCAAAATCCCGAAACAGTCAAACATGCTCAACAGTAATCCATAAAATCAAGAAAGCATGAATGATCTCAACAATCAAGGCAATATCATCAACATGATAGTAACAAAGCCAAAGAAAACTCCGAAGAGTGGGTACGAGGCAAGTGTACTTACCTATACTAATAATATCAAGAATTACTCGGGAATCCTTCCCATCGTCTCTGTGCTGAAATTTGACAATAGAAAACTATATCAATACCGGCAATATCATAAAGTCCCCTAGTTGTACATGCAAGATGCTCTAAATGGGCCCAAGTCAAACCGTGTGGGCCTTCTCTTGTTTCCTATGTCATTTACCTTAAATGACTGAACTTGTTTGTTTTCACAGATAAACCATGGTGGCCTAGTGGCTAAGGCTCACTAAAATGCTCTTGAGGTCATGGGTTCTATTCCCCTTACTTGCCAATTTTATTCCTTTAATTTTTGTCCCATTATTAACTAAATTTCTCTGTTCAGTCCAAAATGAACTAAGTAGCATATTGGCTAAGGCCTATCAAGCATAAGTGAGGGGTCCCTGGTTCTATCCCCCTCTCCTGCCCCTTTTGTACTTTTCCTTTTATTTCTCAATTTGGTTAGACTAGCTTACTAAGCTAAACCTGGCACAATCAATCAAAAGTAAAACAAGGCCCTGGTGGTTAAGGCCCAACATGTTATATAAGAGGTCTTGGTTTAAAATCCCATCTCCCACCACTTTTATTTATTTTATTTTTTTTGACCAAACCCATTGATGAGCGTTCAAATGAGCATATTTTCATATCATTTTCCTATATATCCTGCATACCATTTTGATGAATTATAGCCCTCCGGTACTTAAAAAGCTTCATATTTGTTAAATAGGGTATATAGAAGGCACTTCGGGAGAAAGGAAATTTTTCGAGGTGAAAAAAAGACCGATCCAACGCTATTTTGAAGTAAACAGAAGGCATACGGCCGTATGCTACTGGCGAGAGTGAATGACCTACACATCAACCCTCCTGGATGGAATACACCCAGTATGAGTGCATATTGGGTGTTATACGACCATATACTGGGCCGTATTCTCCCACTTGCGCCGTATACTGGCTGTCATACGGCCATATACAGGCCCTGATTTGCATACAGGCTAATATATGGCTGTATACGGGCCCGTATATTGTAACCCTCCCTTTTTATTTCGGACCCACGTAGGGGTATAAGCGTAATTTTTACTCCTAAAATCCAAAGCTGAGGAATAAATAGGAGGCTTTAGGGTTTAGGAGGGAGAGGTTGGCTTTGGAAGAGATTATCTTGGAGATTAGGGATTGGGGGTCTTCTCCCCAAATCTTAGAGAGAGAAAGAAGGGAGGAGATAGAGAAGGAGATCAAACTTGCAAAGCTGCCAACGGTATTATCTATTATGTCAAGTTTTGATTGTATTCTTGTAGTTTTGGATTGGAGTTCTCCATTCATGGAGAACTAATCTTATAGATACTTGGGTATGAGAACCCTTTTGATATTGCATTAATGTCATATTGATTTCTATGTTTTGATTGCTTGGATGTATGCTTGAATGTCTATTGGATGTTTTGTATTGATTGTAATCTCTCTACGTTGCGAGATGCCCGGAGAGACTACTTGGGTGCGATACGAGGGCTAGAGCTAGCGCCTCCTCGTATTAGGAACATACTCCATTAGAGAAGGTTGTGAGTACGCTGAGGGATTCGGGTACTAGAAGGGGAGCAACTCCTTAATACGATTCAATCCCACAACTCTTTCAAGACATAGGTTCCCTTAAGCTTAAGACAATCCTAGGAGATTAGTTATCCAATCGCCTCGGGAGAGGGATTGGATATAATTTAGGAACCCTTGGCACAAGCATCTGCAATCATCTTCATAGATTTCTTTATATATCTTTAGATTTAAATCCAAACGGTACTCATGGCCATGTATCTCTCTCTTATGCTATAGTTTTCTCTCAAATTAATTCTCGTTTTCCAAAGTTTGTTTCCAATCTTTCAATTCCTTAGATTTAGATTCAAAAACCACCAAATGTTTGACAAGACTAGATAATAGAAGCTTAGTCCACACTAGCAATCTATTCCCTGTGGGTTCGACACTCGACTCTCATAGTTCAATCTACTACTTGATCACGACTTGTTCACTTGCGGATTCATCTCATCAAGTTTTTGGTGTCGTTGCCGGGGACTAGAATTACTAGTTAGGCTAGGATTTTATTAATTTAATCATTTATTTTCCTGTTTTGTGTTATTTTATTTCTTTTTTATCTCTTGGATACTCACCCTTTCACTATTTTTCTTTGCGAGATACAACATGGTGAATCCCAAGAGTATGATGCTAATAAAGTTGGCCATATTGGAAAAATGGATCGAAGACAATTTGACTTCACAACACAACAACTTGTTACAAGAACAGTTATTGTTTATGCAATCTTATGACAGTATAAAAGAGGAATTATGTTATGATTCATGACAAGATGAATATGATCAATTTGAGGAACCTGCGACCAAACAACGTGACTTCAACATCATCCACGAGCATACATTCTCATCATTATCGGTAGAACCAGTTGCAGGTCACCATTTCATCCAAGGAAGAGAGGATATGGATGTCGATTCAGTAGGGGACTCGAGACTTAACAGCCCAACCCCACAGTTAGAAGAAAAATTCATCTTAGATTCGGGGGGTGCAAGCAATGTTACTAATCACACTCATGAAGGCCACCTAGTTCTTGAGACAGGGGAAGAACTCAAAGAGTTGGGCAGGAATGCAAACAAATTAAGACCATCAGTCGAGGATCCCCCACTGTTAGAATTGAAGGAATTACCCAGCCCCTCGAATATGCATTTTTGGCCAATAATTCAAAACTCCCGGTCATCATCGCCTCAAATCTTACACATTCACAGAAGGAAAAACTGTTGCAAGTTCTCAATAAGCACATACGGGCCTTAGATTGGAAGATTTCTGATATCAAGGGAATTAGTCCATCGTTTTGCACTCATAAGATCCTAATGGAAGACAACTACAAATCCTCAGTATAACCTCAACGGAGGGTAAACCCAAATTTGAAGGAAGTAGTGAAGGCCGAAGTCATCAAGCTTTTGGATGCCGGGATAATATACCCTATTTTGGATAGTGCATGGGTGAGCCCCGTACAAGTGGTACCAAAGAAAGGAGGTATGACAGTAGTGACCAATGGAAAAAATGAATTGATTCCCACGAGGACCGTCACCGGATGGAGGGTCTGCATTGATTACAGAAAATTGAATGATGCCACTAGAAAAGATCACTTCCTATTACCATTCATTGATCAAATGCTTGAGAGGTTAGTCGGTCACTCCTATTACTGCTTCCTAGATGGATTTTCGAGCTAGTTTCAGATACCCATTGCTCCTGAGGACCAAGAAAAAACCACTTTCACTTGTCCGTATGGCACTTTTGCCTATCGTCGCATGCCTTTTGGATTGTGCAATGCCCCTGCTACCTCCTAGAGGTACATGCTAGCTATCTTCAAGGACTTTGTAGAGAACACTATGGAGGTATTTATGGATGATTTCTCAATCTTTGGGAATTCTTTCGACCACTGCCTGGCAAGTTTCGAAAAAGTGCTAGCTAGATGCGAAGAGACCAATTTGGTGCTAAGTTGGGAAAATGTCACTTCATGGTGCAAGAAGGGATTGTTTTAGGACACAAAATTTCAAATGAGGGCATTGAGGTGGACAAAGCCAAAATTGACACAATTGAGAAGCTACCCCCACCCACCTCAGTCAAGGCCATCATGAGTTTTCTCGGGCATGCAGGCTTTTACAGGAGATTCATAAAGGACTTCTCTAAGATTTCCAAACCATTAACCAAGCTATTAGAGAAAGATGCCCCGTTTGATTTCAACAAGGAGTGTTCGGAAGCATTCACCTTCTTGAAAAAGAAACTTGTGCAGACACCTATCATGACCACATCGGATTGGGATCTCCCTTTTGAACTCATGTGCGATGTAAGTGATTATGCCGTTGGAGTAGTTTTGGGGCAGAGGAAAGACAAACACTTCAAACCCATCTACTATGCTAGCAGAAGTCTGATAGAAGCACAAGCCAACTACACTACTACCGAGAAAGAACTGCTCTCCATAGTCTTTGCCTTTGATAAATTCCGACCCTACTTGGTTCTCTCGAAGGTCGTGGTCTATATTGACCATTCTACACTATGGTATTTGCTAACTAAATTAGATGCCAAGCCGAGGCTAATTAGGTGGGTCTTGCTATTACAAGAGTTTGACTTGGAAATTAGAGACAAAAGAGGAGCAGAAAATTTAGCCGCAGATCATTTATCCCGACTAGAAAAACCAAATAGAGATCCACAACAAGTGGGAGAGATTAGGGAAGAATTCCCGGAAGAGCGCTTGTATAGTTTGCAAGTGGTTCCCAATCAGCTACAAACCATGTATGGTTCGCCGACTTCGCCAATTATCTCGTGGCCGCTGTCCTCCCAAACTCTTATGACTATCAACAGAAAAGGAGATTTTTCGCCAAGTTGAAATATTATGTTTGGGATGATCCGCACCAATTTCGAGTTTGTGCCAACCAGGTAGTAAGGAGATGCATTCCAAGAGAAGAAGGATGGAGAATTCTGGGGGACTGTCATTCAGGACCCGCAAGAGGGCACTACAGTGTGAATAAAATTGCCAGAAAAGTCCTTGACTCTGGTTTTTACTGGCTCACCGTCTTTCATTATTCCAGACTATATGCTCAATCGTGTGACAGCTACCAATGCACCGATAATATCTCATGCCGCTATGAAATGCCACAAACCGCAACACAAGTTTGTGAAGTTTTTGATGTTTGGGGTATAGATTTAATGGGGCCCTTCTCGAGTTCCCATGGGAACAAATACATCTTAGTGGCAGTGGATTACGTTTCTAAGTGGGTGGAAGTGCAAGCCTTACTTACCAATGATGCTCAGAATGTAGTCAAGTTCTTGAAAAGGCTGTTCTCTCGTTTTGGTATACCAAGAACCATAATCAGTGACCGGGGAACTCACTTTTGCAATACACAATTCAGTAAAATTCTCAAGCATTATGGGGTAGTGCATCAGACATCAACCCCATACCATCCCCAAACAAGCGGTCAAGTGGAGGATTCCAACCGGGAGCTGAAGAAAATTTTGAAAAAGACGGTTGCACAAAATAGGAAGGATTGGGCAGAAAAACTAGATGATGCACTCTGGGCCTACTGCACCGCTTACAAAACGCCGACTGGAAGAACCCCCTATAGACTTGTCTACAGGAAGGCTTGCCAACTTCCTGTTGAACTAGAAAATAGGGCATATTGGGCAATCAAGTTTTTAAACTTTGATCTAACTCTCACTGGTCTTGAAAGGAATTTTCAATTAAATGAACTTGACGAGTGGCGTTCTTCAGCCTATGAAAACTCCGGACTATATAAGGAGCGAATTAAGCACTATCACGATAAAGTTTTATGGCAACCAAAGCAGTTCAGGGAAGGGGACCGCGTCTTTATGTTCAACTCCCAGCTAAAACTATTTCCGGGCAAGCTGCGATCTAGGTGGTCTGGCCCTTTCACCATAACCAAGGTATACCCTCATGGAGCAGTAGATATCAGCCAAGACGGAGGGGAGTCCTTCAAGATGAATGGACACTGGCTCAAGCCATACTATGAAACAAGCACTAAAGGAAGACCAGGTGACCATCTACACATTTATGAGCCCCCATAAGGTAACTCAAGGTACGTCAAGCTAGTGACGTTAAACAAGCGCTTCTTGGGAGGCAACCCAAGTCTAAAAAATTTTTGTTTTATTTTGTACCGTGTTTTAAATAATTAGTATTATCTGAAATAACTTGATCACATGTCTCATCCTCTGCATTCGCATCATTAGACTCATCATGCTAGCTGCATCTTCATGAGCACAATATTGAAGATTTTTGTTAGGAACAGCCGTAGAAATAAAGAATGGCCCAAAAATTAGCTCCACAAGACAACCCAGGTTCATACGGGCATGTATATGGCCGTATACAGGCCGTATCAACGCCCCTAAAGACCATACGGGGGTATATACGGCCGTATACAGGCCCGTATAGAGGTTCCCTTGCATGATTTTAAATTTCCAGGTTCCTACGGGTATGTATACGGCCATATACTCGCCCGTACACCACCCGGGTGCCTTTATATGAGATCTTATACGGCCATACACGGGGCCGTATACGCCAAATCCTCTACTCAAAATTAATCTGAAGGCATACAGCCTACCATACGGCCGTACATGGGGCCGTATGGAGCCTACTTTCTTTAAATAAAAGGGGGCAACTCTACCCTAAAAATTTTATTCTCCCCTCTCATCATTCCTCTTCACCTCCGGTGCCGCCCCGTCCAAAACGCACACCACCGAGCTTGCACACCCCATTGCTTGTCTTTGAGCACTCAATCGCCCTAGGTACACTTCGATTTGTGCTTTTTACCGAAAAATCCTACAACCCCATGCTTAGAAACCTAGGGCTTATGATTGAGCAGATTTATGGTGAATGCCTGCCTTCTTTGTCGCAATTAGAGGCTTCTATATGTAAATACCTTCATACCTAAGATGGATTGAGAGAGATTTCCATGTTGAAGACACCACGAGGTGATGTGTGCCCAGGGTGCAAACATACGGCCGTATGGCAGCCGGTATAACGCTCTGACAGGGCCATACGGCCTGTCATACGGCCCGTATAGAGGCCGTATACAGGCAACTGTCGCTTATTTTGTTATTTTCCCTTATCAATCAGCGGTGCTAACACATTTTCCAATCCTTTGCAGACATGCCTAACAAGCAGGTGGCCTCCAAGCAAGTGGGTCATCCAAAGCACCGCAGAACCGAGATGGGCTCCTCCTCCAGAACTCCCCAATTTGATGAGGAATGCTTCTAACGGTGATTCGAACGGCTTGTGGTCAAGCCCTTTAGTCGCACCCATTTGATCGACTAGGACACCCTAGAGCAGCTTCATATCGCCGACCGGGTCCGCGAGCTTTTCTCAATACTCGGTTGGGACCGGGTTTCACCATCAATGAGCCCACTTACCGGGAGCACACCTTGGAGGTGCTCAGCTCATTCGAAGTCAACCGCACAGTGACAGGGGAGCGGGAACGCACCGCCATCTCCTTCCAGCTTTATGGTGAGATGCGGCGCATGAGCCATGCACAGTTAGCGCTCATGGGGCTCTACGACCGAGAGTTCCTCGCCACTCCCCATGGAGAGCCCCTCACTTCCTTTCCGACACACATCATATCACCTCGCCGCTACTAGACACAACTGGGAGGGCGCCTCACCAACAAGGCGTCAACGATGACTGATCCGGTGCATAAATACATTCATGCATTGGTCAGCAGGACCATGCAGGACGGGACGAGAGCACAGGGGTCGTTACTATGACTGACAGATTTTTGCTCTACAGCATTTTTGAGCGCACCCCAATCCACCTCGGACATGTCTTCGCCGATTACTTTGCACACCAGGGACAGAGACACCACCTCAGGACCATCAGCGTAGGACCTTACATCACTCGGCTGATATAGGGGTTGCATCTGGAGTTCCGGACAGAGGGCATTGAGCGGATGCATCTCATGACACCCCTTGGGATGAGCATGCTCATCCAGATGGGCCTGGTTCGCCAATCTGGCAGCCGCTATGCTTTAGCAGGTCAGGGTCCGATAGCTCCGATGAAGGCGCATCCGGATCTGAGGACTCACCATCAGAGGCTGACCCTAACATATCCTCCCCATCCCTAAGCAACAGACTTACACTAGTTGGGGCACAACTCACTAAGGTTCATGACATGCAGAGTACCCTTCTGGAGGAGCTCCACCATCTCAGCGATTAGCTCTCTGAGCTTTTTACATTCCTTCGCACACAGGCACCCTCCACCTCTGCACTACCGGCAGTAGTAGGTCCTGCTCCACTACCGACTTCATCAGCAGCACCAGCACCAGATGAGCAGCCACACACGGACTTCTGAGACATTTGATCTAGACTTATGTTTATTTTGTTGTCTTATTAGACTTATGTTTACTTTGTTGTATTATCAAACTTATGTTTACATATTTTGTGTATTTGAAGCAAGGGTTCCCCTTGCTCATATAATCCTTTACTGTTCATTTATGTAGTGGTTGTTCTTGTTACATCCTGGAACTATGATGTTTTCTCTCTTCCTTTACAGAATTACTCACGAACAAGAGACATCCCGGCAAAATTATAAACGATCAAATTCTCAACCACCACGGTTGTCATCATCTCACCGAGGAAGTCTTAGTTTACCTTTCTCCATGCTTTTTATTCTTTTATGTATTATACTTGAGCTTGATTACATGCATTGAGGACAATGCACTGTTCTAAGTGTGGAGATGGGTAGCTACCTATCCACTTACAGAGTTATTGCAAAATTCTAAGTGTGGAGATAGGTAGCTAATAGACTTTTGGAATTTATTGTAAAATTTTTCTTTTTCTTTATACAAGAGCATTTTTGGCATGCACTGATGATGGCATTGTTAGAGAATGTATTGCTTCACTTCATTCTTCGTGCACCATCCAATCACCCCAAATTTTTTTCAAATTCTCTTATGACATGCCGTGGACATCTAGAGACAATCCTTGTGGAATTAAAACTCTCTAGTGACAATAGATAACCCATTGTCATGTTTTATTGACCATAATTGATAAGCATTACTCTCAATGGCTCCAAGAGGATCCGTGGCACTATTTGAGAATCCCACATTTCATAATTTAACCTAGTGGACAAGAGAAGAATAACATAGCATGTACATAGTAGTTAAGTCGCTACAATAATAAAGACTGTGTTCCGTTACTTGTTGTGATGAAGTAGTTTGGGGTCCCGGACCTTAATCACGGTGTTCCTCAATTTGAAAATCGCTTCTAAGTATAAACACATCTAGGTAGAGTTGTAACCCTTCTAGTACTCGGGTGCTCTGGTGCCTAAACAGCATGTGCACCTTGAAGAAAAGAGGGCTTACACTCTACAATGATCTTTAGCATGGGAAAAGTCGGATCCATTAGGGATACCCCACACGAAAAAAAAATAAAATTAAAAAATTAAAAAAATTAGGGTTTTGTTTGTACATAACTTGAAGTTTCTCGAACTTGTCCACTATTTACACAATAGAGGGTTGGTTGTCTTGAGCTTAGGGCCTCAAGAATCTTCTAGAGACCATTGAGGGAATGCTTATCTTACTAGGACTTTTAAACATGTATGTGGAGTGAAATTATTCATCTAGGGCCGTGGGGAACCGAAACACAAAGTGTAATCTAGGTCCCGGTATGGAAATAGGAGAATGCATCTTTGAATGGTGACCTTGGAATAGGGTAGAACCAATTATTTTATAGTCGGAGGTTGAACACTCATCAATTCTTTTGTTTTAATTGTTTTATTTGCTTGAGGACAAGCAAATGTTTTAGTGTGGAGATATTTGATGAGTGTTCAAATGAGCATATTTTCATATCATTTTCCTATATATCCTGCATGCCATTTTGATGAATTATAGCCCTCCGGTACTTAAAAAACTTCATATTTGTTAAACAAGGCATATAGAAGCCACTACGGGAGGAGGGAACCATTTCGAGGTGAAAAAGAGGTCGATCCAACGGTATTTTGAAGCAAACGGGAAGGCATACGGCCGTATGCTACTGGCGAGAGTGAACGGCCTACACATCAACCCTCTTGGATGGCATACACCCAGTATGAGTGCATACTAGGTGTTATACGGCCGTATACTAGACCGTATACTCCCACCTATGCCATATACTGGCTGTCATACGGCCATATACAGGGCCCTAATTTGCATACGGGCTAGTATATGGCCGTATACAGGCCCGTATGTCGTTACCCTCCCTTTTTATTGGGGACCCACGCAGGGGTATGAGCGTAATTTTTACTCCTAAAACCCTAAGCTGAGGTATAAATAGGAGGCTTTAGGGTTTAGGAGGGAGAGGTTGGCTTTGGAAGAGATTATCTTGGAGATTAGGGATTGGGGGTCTTCTTCCCCAATCTTGGAGAGAGAAAGAAGGAAGGAAATAGAGAAGGAGATCAAGCTTGCAAAGCTGTCAACTGTATCATCTATTATGTCAAGTTTTGATTGTATTCTTGAAGTTTTGGATTGGAGTTCTCCATTCATAGGGAACAAATCTTATAGATACCTGGGTATGAGAACCCTTTGGATATTGCATTAATGTCATATTGATTTCTATGTTTTGATTGATTGGATGTATGCTTGAATGTCTATTGGATGTTTTGTATTAATTGTAATCTCTATACGTTGCGGGATGCCCGGAGAGACTACTTGGGTGTGATATAAGGGCTAGAGCTAGCGCCTCCTCGTATTAGGAACATACTCCATTAGAGAAGAGTGTGAGTACGCTGAGGGATTCGGGTACAGGAAGGGGAGCGACTCCTTAATACAATTCAATCCCACAACTCTTTCAAGACCTAGGTTCCCTTAAGCTTAAGACAATCCTAGGAGATTAGTTATCCAATCGCTTCGGGAGAGGGATTGGATATAATTCAAGAACCCTTGGCACAAGCATCTCCAATCATCTTTATAGATTTCTTTATGTATCTTTCGATTTAAATCCAAAGAGGACTCATGCCCAAGTATCTCCCTCTCATGCTATAGTTTTCTCTCAAATTAATTCTCGTTTTCCAAAGTTTGTTTCCAATCTTTCAATTCCATAGATTTAGATTCAAAGACCACCAAATGTTTGACAAGACTAGATGTAGCGATTATCCAACGGGCTAGCTGGATCCAAGAACCGCAAGGAAGAACAAACGAAGAACCAAAAGAACCAGAGAAAATACTCTGAAATTTTGGAAAATAATTTTATTCAAAACTCAATAATAAAAAACTAACCCACAAGCCGGGTTAAATAGACTCAAAGATTAACCTAGAAACCTTATCATCTAATCTAAATTTGCTAAAATTGACAAATTGATATTTAAAACTAAATTTATCTGAATTTAAAACTCTAAACAAATCAGATAACTCCTAAAAATCCGATATCAAATCGGATTCAAATCCTATTCTAATTTGGCATATGAAATATTACGAAACATAGAAAAAAACCGAAAACCCTAATTCGGTGGATTAAATATTTCTAAAAATAGAAAAGAAATAACTAAACTTCTCTCTAATATGACGTCCCCATGTCGTGCATGACGCAAAGAGCTTTCCGAATTGGGGTTGAACGCCCAATTCTGATATCGGTAGCCGAAGTTATGACCAAAATACCAAACCACATCTAAAACCGACCCAATCTTGGAATTGACTCGATAACTTCTCGTCTTTACGTTAACCCGCCTACCAGGAACCAACATTTGACTCTATCCTCCTGCTTCAGTCACCCCGGGTTGGAAAGAACTCGACCCCGAGTTCAACTGCACTTCTGTTGGTAGGTCTGGATCTCCGTGCTTGATCTCAATCAAAACCCTAGAGACAGAAAGTAGGTTAGTAGTGTTTGTTACTGGGCCAGGAGGGTTTTCCTCCCATCGAGATACCAATACAACGGTAGTCCCAACATCATCATAGATGGGCTCACCAATCTTCTCCTCAGGCTCGCCAATTTCCTCCTCGTAGTCGTCGTAAATGGGCGAGATCTCCTCCTCCACATCATCATCGTAGATGGGTTAGTAGATGGGTTGGCCAAACCTCTGATCGCTATAATTATGGTGCTGGACTTCCTCACCCGGAAACTGGCCACGACAACCACGATCAAAATCGATCGCCTCCAGACGCCTTGATAATTTCTTGGCTTGCCTCTGTAAATCCTTGATCATCAAGCGTTGGGTTAACTCCGTGACTTGCCTTTGTAGATCCTTGTTCATCGCCTCCAAAACGCTCAGGTTACGGTATTGGACTTCCTTAGCCGGAACTTTTTCAACCCGACGACCACGACCACCAGTCATTGATGTCGATGATGACGCTTCCCAGGAAGATGATGAGTTGTGATACCAACTAACGCCGGGCAGGGTAGCGATTATCCCGCGGGCTAGCCGGATCCAAGGACCGCAAGGAAGAACAATCGAAGAACCAAAAGAACCAGAGAAAATACTCTAAAATTCAGGAAAATAATTTTATTCAAAACTCAATAATAAAAAACTAACCCACAAGCCGGGTTAAATAGACTCAAAGATTAACCTAGAAACCTTATCATCTAATCTAAATTTGCTAAAATTGACAAATTGATATTTAAAACTAAAGTTATCTAAATTTAAAACTCTAAACAAATAAAATAACTCCTAAAAATCCAATATCAAATCGGATTCAAATCCTATTCTACTTTAGCATATAAAATATTACCAAAAATAGAAAAAGACCGAAAACCCAAATTCGGCGGATTAAATATTTCTAAAAATAGAAAAAAAATAACTAAACTTCTCTCTAATATGATGCCTCCATGTCATGCGCGCCTCAAAGAGCTTTCCGAATTAGGGTTGAACGCCCGATTCTGATGTCGGTAGCCAAAGTTATGGCCAAAATACCGAACCACACCCAAAACCGACCCAATCTTGGAATTGACTCGATAACGACCCAATCTTTACGTTGACCCTCCAACCCGGAACCAACATTTGACTCAATCCTCCTACATCACTAGATAATAGAAGCTTCGTCCATACTAGCAATCTATTCCCTTTGGTTTCGACACTTGACTCTCATAGTTCACTCTACTACTTGATCACGACCGGTGCACTTGCGGATTCATCTCATTACCCATTCCCTAAACCTGACTAAACCCAATCAATTAGGCCTGATCATCTGGTTTCATGAAATTGGCTCAGATCCAACCACCTGATTAGCCAATTGATGTAGTGGGTCAAGTTCAATTATTTTTAGTTGGCTAATCTTAACCATATCTCTTCAACTGGACCTCTTTGTAATTGATTAAACCTAACTCACTTTAATCAACTTAGTCCAAACCCAAATTCCCATTTCAAGCTAACTGAATCAAATCACATAACTCGACTTAATCCAATCCCTCTTGAAACCAGTCCAACCTAACCCAACGTTAGTTGGTTCAGCCTAATCTATTAACATGTTAATTGATTTGATCTAATCAGCTTATATCATAAAGGAACCCAGACCCAATAATAGTTGGGTAGACCTAATCTTTATTTTATTATATCACACTCTCTTGAATCAAACTTAACCATTTCACAGTTGGGTCCCTAACTGACTTGATTAAACCCTAAATCTCAAACCTTTTCTCTTTCCCCTCTGGACAGAGCCTCGCCGGAGAAGGACGGTGCCTGGTAGAACTGCCCTTTCCCAGCGATCAGCCCCACAGCAATGAACGGTGGCCGCATAATATCTACCCTCTGTTATGCATGCACGATGACTACATAACGGCTAACAAAGAAAGAAGGCTCACCGGAGACGATGAAGGAATGTTCCTTGGCTAGCGATGGCTCGGCGCAACTCTGGTCTTCACGGAGTCCAGTACGACGTCTTGTGCCCCTAGGGGAAACTGCGTTCGCTACTGGTTAAAAAGAAAAAGGAACCTAGGTGGTCGAGGAGGGAACTAAGGCTTACAAGATTCCGGCGAACTCGAGGCCGCACAAGACTAGCGAGACTCCGGCCTATCCTTTCCTTTTTCTGTCTCTGCCTTCCTCTTCTCACTACAGGATCACGATTTGGCCAGACCACACTCCTCCAACAACTGGTCTCTCCCTCCCCCGTCTTCCTTGATCGCTACCGCCGGGGACAGTGACCTCTCCTATTGTTCGAGCCGCAGTTTGGGTTTTGCTGGGTGACGTTCTTATAAATACTCGCGGGTGGGTCTGCAATGATAGTAAGTATGTTGATGAGGCTAATCAACGGGATACACTCACCTTCCTTTCTCGTCGTTCGGTGATCGCGGAAGAGCAGGCCGTTCACACGGTGGCGTGCACAAGGAGAAGAGGGCATTGTTCATGCCCAGTGATCATCTGCACTCCATCAGACAGTGGAGACGTGTGTATAAGACCAATGGTGGAGATTACATCATAGACCCTTAGATCCATCACTTAGAGCAGATGGACGACCAATATTATATCACGATGAGTAGTTGGATTAGTTAGTTTTGCCTTGAACTTAAACTATACTTAAGATGAACGATCCAGATCGTTGATAACCTCTGAGAGTAGATGGAAGGCTTGGATTTTATCTCTTGCCTCGAACTTAAACGAAGGATTCAGATGAGCGGTCACGATCAAACCCAACCATCGAGTGGGATGAGAGGCTGAGATTATATCTCGTGCCTCGAATTTAAAACAAACCTCAAGATCATCTAATCTCCATCGTCCAAGCTTTCTCTTTGCATGGTTCCATGGCCTTTAACATAGAACCCCTTGCATTCTTTTTCCCTTACATGTAGGTGCTCCCCGTAAGAGAGAGAGCAAATTTCAATTTAGTCCTTAGACCCCCTAAAATTATAATCCGGTCCTTCTCTCAGAGAGAGACAAATTTATTTTAAGTACCTGCTTTTTTTCTAGGTTACATAATGGTCCTTTCTTGTGAGACGAGCAAAAATTCCATCAAGTCCATAGACTTTTTTGAAATTGCGAGTTAGTCCTTAACAACCCAATTATTCCTTCTTTTCAAATTTGGTCCAAGTAATTCCAAACTTGGAGGATTCCTTTAATTAACAAAATATTTAAAGGATAATTTTTTAAAAGAAGAAATTTTATTCCTCTAAAATCCTTGGATTTTACAATCCTCCCCCTTACAAAAATTTCATCCCCGAAATTTAAAATAAAACCTTCTCAAGACTCATCGGAAACAAATAACTCCGAGTAACGCTCCTTCATGTCTTCTTCTCGTTCCCATGTAGCTTCTTGATCGAAGTGATTGCTCCTTCTCACTTTGATCAAAGGAATGACCTGGTTTCTCAACTGTTTCTTTTTGAGGTCTAAGATTTCCAAAAGCCGCTCCTCATAGGACATGTCCTCCTGGACTTCTACCGGAATCTGGGGAATCACGTGAGATGAATCACGGGTGCATTTGTTCAATATGGAAATGTGAAACACATCGTGGACTTGTGCTATGTCCGGAGGTAGAGCCAATCGGTAAGCCATAGCTCCTACCCGCTCAAGGATCTCGAAAGGTCCAATGTAGCTTGGAGCAAGCTTTCCACGCTTCCCAAACTTGACAACTCCCTTCATAGATGACACCTTCAACAACACTGCATCACCAACCTGGAACTCAAGCTCAGAACGATGTTGGTTAGCATAACTCTTTTGTCGGCTCTGAGCGACCTTCAGTCTCTCTCGGATCATTCTAACCTAATTCTCTATCTGTCTAACAAAATCTGGCTCTTCAAGTTTCCTTTCTGCCACATTTCCCCAACATATGGGTGTTCGACACTTTCTTCCATAAAGTGCCTTATAAGGAGCCATCTGTATACTTTCCTGATAGCTGTTATTGTAGGCGAACTCTGCCAGACTCAGGCGTTTGTCCCACGAACTAGTAAAATCTAAGACACAAGCTCTCAGCATATCCTTTGGGATTTGTATGGTCCTCTCCGACCTACCATCCATCTTTGGGTTAAAAACTGTACTAAATGCTAGACGAGAGCCCAAGGCTGTGTGCAGACTCTCCAAGAATCTCGAGACGAACCTAGTGTCACAATCTGAGGTGATCGATACAGGTACTCCATGTAGCCTGACAATCTCTTACATATACAACCACCGCTAATTGCTCCAACGTGGCCCCCGTCCTCAGGGGTATGAAATGAGCCGACTTGGTCAGACGATCTACTATCACCCACACCCTTCATGTCCCTTCTGAATCCAAGGTAGCCCGGTCACAAAATCCATTTTAGTATACTCTCATTTCCACTCCGGAATAAGCAAAGGTTACAATTTCATAGCTGGATTCTAATGTTCCGCCTTTATCAACTGACAAGTAATACACTGTGCCACAAACTTGGCGACCTCCCATTTCATGCCTTTCCACCCATAATGGTCTTTCAATCCTTTGTACATCTTGGTACTTCCGGGATGGATTGCGTAGCTCGATTAGTGGGTTTCCTCAAGGATTTCCTTCTTCAGCTCTAGGATGTTGTGCACACAAACCGTTCATCAAATCTGAGATTGCCATCCTCATGAATCCGAAACTGTGTCGGTATATTCTGGTCAACCTGACCCCTGATCTCCTCCAGATATGGGTCTTGCATTTGCGAGTCTCAGATCATCCCCAACACTGAAGGTCGTATGCACAAACTGGCCAAGCTCACAATCGTATATGGCAATATGATCTCTAGTTCCATCCTCCTTATATCCTCTAGCAACGGTCTCCGAGAAGTCAACAGTGCGGTGACTCCGTAGTTGGATTTCTTGCTCAATGCATCTACTACAACGTTGGCCTTGCCCAGGTGGTAATGGATACTCAAATCATAATCCTTTATTAATTCCAACCATCGTCGCTGCCTCATATTCAGCTCCTTTTGTGTAAAGATATACTTGAGGCTCTTGTGGTAGGTGTATATCTCACAAGGCACACCGTAGAGGAAATGTCGCCAGATCTTCAGTGCAAACACGATCGCAGACACATCCCAAACCATTCGTCTTGCATCAAGACACATCCCAAACCAAATTTGCAAGCATCACTGTAAACTGTGTATCCGATTCCACTCTGTGGCAAAGCTAACACTGGTGTGGTTACCATATTTTGTTTCAGCTCCTGGAAACTCATCTCAAAAGAATCACTCCAAACAAACTTAGTATCTTTCCTGGTCAACCTAGTCAACGGTGCAACCAAACGAGAGAAGTCCTCAACAAACTTCCAATAATAGCTGACTAATACCAAGAAACTTCGTATCTCTTTGACGGTGATCGGTCTCTTCCAATCGACTAGTGCCTCTATCTTCTTAGGATCCATTGATACTCTAGCACCGCTAATAACATGCTCTAAGAAGGCCGCATTGTCCAACCAGAACTCACACTTAGAGAACTTTGCATAGAGCTGATCCTGTTTCAAAGTCTCCAGTATGATCCTCAGGTGATCTATGTCTGCCTACAACTGGGAGAATAGATTAGAATGTCATCGATGAAGACGACCATAAACCGGTCTAGATATTATCAAAAGACGCGGTTCATCATGTCCATGAACACCGTCGGGGCATTAGTAAGCCCAAAAGGTATCACGAGGAACTCATAGTGTCCATATCTGGTCCGGAAGGCACTCTTTGGGATGTCCTCCTCCCTGATCCGCACCTGATGGTATCCTGACGTTAAATCAATCTTTGAGAACAGCTGGGCTCCTCGTAACTGATCCATGAGATTATCGATCCTCGGTAACGGATACTTATTCTTGACCGTTACTTTGTTCAACTCTCTGTAATCAATGTACAGTCTCATCGATCCATCCTTCTTCTTGCGAATAACACTGGTGCCCCTCAAGAGGACAAGCTGGGTCTAATGAAACCTTTCTCCAATAACTCCTCTAGCTGTGACTTTAGTTCCTTCAGCTCCTGATGGGATTTTCTCAAGTACACGGGTCGTGATCAAGTAGTAGAGTGAACTATTAGAGTCGAGTGTCAAACCCATAGGGAATAGATTGCTAGTGTAAACTAAGCTTCTATTATCTAGTCTTATCAAAGGTTTGGTGGTTTTTGAGTCTAAATCTAAGGAATTAAAAGATTTGAGATAAACTTTGGAAATCGAGAATTAATTGAGAGAAAACTATAGCATGAGAAGGAGATACATGGGCATGAACCCCCTTTGGATTTAAATCTAAGGATACATAAAGAAATCTATAAAGACGATTGGAGATGCTTTTGCCAAGAGTTCCTAAATTATATCCAATCCCTCTTCCAAGGCGATTGGATAACTAATCTCCTAAGATTGTCTTAAGCTTAAGGGAGCCTATGTCTTGGAAGAATTGTGGGATTGAATCGTATTAAATAGTTGCTCTCCTTCTAGTACTCGAATCCCTCAGCGTACTCACAACCCTCTCTAATGGAGTATGTTCCTAATACAAGGAGGCGCTAGCTCTACCCCTTGTATCGCACCAAAGTAATCTCTCTGGGCATCCAGCAACGTAGACAGATTACAATCAATACAAAACATCCAATAGACATTCAAGCATACATCCAATCAATCAAAACATAGAAATCAATATGTCATTAATGCAAAATCCAAAGGTTTCTCATACCCAAGTATCTATAAGATTAGTTCCCCATAAATAGAGAACTCTAATCCAAATCAACAAGAATACAATCTAAACTTGACATGATAGAGGATACCGTTGGCAGCTTTTCAAGTTTGATCACCTTCTCTATCTCCTTCCTCCTATTTATACCTCAGCTTAGGGTTTAAGAGTAAAAATTTTGCCCATACCCCTGCATGGGTCCGCAATAAAAAGGGAGGGTTATGACATACGGGCTCATATACGGCCATATAGTAGCCCATATAAAACTTAGTACCCAGTATATGGCCATATGACAGCCAGTATACGGTCGTATAACAACTCGTATGAACTCATTCGAGGTGTATACCATCCAGGAGGGTTGATGTGTAGGCCGTTCACTCTCGCCAGTAGCATACGGCCGTATGCCTTCCCGTTTGCTCCAATATGGCTTTGGTTCGGACTCTTTTTCACCTCAAAATGCTTACTTTCTCACGGAGTGGCTTCTATATGCCCTGTTTAACAAATATGAAGCTTTTTAAGTACCATAGGGCTATAATTCATCAAAATGGCATGCAGGACATATAGGAAAATGATATGAAAATATGCTCATTTGAATGCTCATCAAATATCTCCATACTTAAACATTTTCTTGTCCTCAAGAAAATAAAACAATTAAAACAAAAAAATTGATGAGTGTTCAACCTCTGGCTATAAAATAATAGCTTCTACCCTATTCCAAGCTCACCATTTAAAGATGCATTCTCCTATTTCCATACAAGGACCTAGATTACATCTGTGTTTCGGTTCCTCACAGCCCTAGATGAATATCTTCACTCCACATACCATGTTCAAAAGTCCTAGCAAGATAAGCATTCCCTCAATGGACTCTAGAAGATTCTTGAGGTCCTAAACTCAAGACAATCAACCCTCTTTTGATAAATAGTGCACAAGTTCGAGAAACTTCAAGTTATGTACACACAAAAAACCCCCCTTTTTTTCTGGGTAAGGCATTCCTAATGGATCCGACTTTCCCATGCTAAAGATCATTGTAGAGTGCAGGCCATCTTTTTTCGTGGATGCACAAGCTATTTAGGCACCAGAGCACTCGGATACTAAGAGGTTACAACTCTACCTAGATGTGCTCATACTTAGAAGTGATTTTCGAATTGAGGAGCACCCTGATTAGGGGCCGGGACCCGAAACTACTTCCTCACAACAAGTAGCAGAACACTGTCTTTATTATTGTAGCAACTCAACTACTATGTACATGTTATTTTACTCTTCTCTTACTTGTCCACTAGGTTAAATTATGAAAGATGAAATGCTCAAATAGTGCCAGGGATCCTCTTAGCGCCATTGAGAGTAATGCTTATCAATTAAGGTCAATAAAATATGACAATGGGTTATTTATTGTCACTAGAGAGTTTGAATTCCACAAGGATTGTCTCTAGATGTCCATGGCATGTCATAAGAGAATTTGAAAAAAATTTGGATGATAAGATGGCGTACTAAGAATAGAGTGAATCAATACATTCTCTAACAATGCCATCATCGGTCCATGCAAAAAATGCTCTAGTATAAAAAAAAAATTACAATAAATTCCAAAAGTCTATTCGCTACCTATCTCCATACTTAGAAATTTGTAATAACTCTATAAGTGGATAGGTAGCTACCCATCTCCACACATAGAATGGTGCATTGTCCTCAATGCATGCAATCAAGCTCAAGTAAAATACAGAATAGAGTAAAAAGCATGGAGAAAGGTAAACTGAGACTTCCCCGGTGAGATGATGACAACCATTGTGGTTGAGGATTTGATTGTGTAGGATTTTACCGGGGTGTCCCTTGTTTGTGTGTAAATCTGCAAAGGAAGAGAGATCATCATAGCTCCAAGACAAATCAAGAGAGCAACCACTATAGAAATGAACAATAAAGGACGAGATGAGCAGGGAGAACCCTTTCTACAAGTACACAAAATATTAAAGTCCGAACATATAACAAAATATACATAAGTGCAGATGAAATGTCTCAATCGTCCGTGTGTGGCTGCTCATCGGATGCTGGTGCTGTTGGTGAAGTGGGTAATGGAGAGAGGTCCATGGGTGCCCGTGGTGGTGCCATAACTGCTCTATTAATTGCCATGACGGTGAATGCGCCAGTGAGTGTAATAATTTCATCATCCCCTTCGTCGTCTTCAATGAGTGGGGGTGGGCCTTCTATTCGAGGTGGTATTGATGGTGAGGTAACCCGAAAATATTGATGGGGCAGTAGCAATGGTATCCTCACACACAGGTTGTTCTAGGCCATGGAGTGTTTGTTCTTTTGAAAGTTAGCCTTCACCTGCAGAAAGAATACTCAAGAGCATATTAGTGCATTGAAAAGACGGAGGAGATATAGGTGCACCATTAGAAGCATAAGGGTCCTTATACGGCCATATGGTAAGCCGTATACTGTGAATGTGGGGGAGTATATGGCACAGTATATGGCCATATAAACCCTTGTATGGTGGCACCTGGGCTGTATATGGGCCAATATACAGCCATATACAGGCCCGTATGAACCTGGAAATGTGAGCTTATGCAAAGGATCCTCTATACGGGCTAGTATACGGCCGTATAAACCCCCGTATGGTCTTCAGGAGTGTCTATACGACCTGTATACGGTCGTATACATGCCCATATGAACCTGGGTTGGCTTGTGGAGCCAACTTTGGGCTATTCTTGGTTCTTACTGCATAACCTAACAGAAATCTTCAATTTGGTGCTCATGAAAGTGCAGCTAGCATGATGAGTCTAATGATGCAAATGCTGAGATTGAGACATATCATCAGGTTATTCCAAACAACTCTAACTAATACAAAACAAGATTCGTAACAAAACAAGATTTTTCAAGACTTAGGTTGCCTCCAAAGAAGCTCTTGTTTAACGTCACGAGCTTAACGTACCTCGAGTTACCTTATTGGGGCTCATACATATGAAAGCATCCATCAGCTCTTCCAGTAAAGAACTTACCAAAATAAATCCTGCCCAAGTTGTCATAGATAGAACAACTTTTGTTTTTATACCTGGGTCATCGTCATATGGTGATTGAGCTGAAGGATTAGTGGTTACCCTCTTTTTTTCACATTTCTCCAAGTACATCCACCAGCGATGAGGGCTAGCTCCTTCCACTTTGTCCTTCGCTTTGCCTTCGAGAAGAACCTTGATGTTGTGGAGATGTTTTGAAGCTCCTTCAGACCCTTTTTTCATAAATTGGCACATTGGGTCAGTTTGCAGCAGGTCTTCCATGCACTCGGCGATTATTTTATCAACATCATCAACGCTATAAGATGTGTCATCATGATCCATGGTGTGTCTCCTGGCTTCAGGGAGCTTGAACACTACTTCTTGATCCCCTACTCGAAATGCCAATCTTCTGTGAGCATGGTCTTCCAAGGCTTGAGCCGTGGCTAAGAAAGGATGGCTAAGTATAATTGGTACATCAACATTTTCGTCCACATCAAAAAGTACAAAGTCGGCCGGGAAGACAAACTGATTTATTTGGATGAGCACATCTTCAGCTAGCCACTTGAGGGGTCTCACAGATCTGTCGGTGAGCTGAAATGTCATCCCTTTTGGCTTTGGTTCAGCAAGACCCAGCTTTATGTATAATTTGTATGGCATCACATTGATACTCGCTCCTGAGTCCACCAATGCCTTCTTTGTGATCCCTTCACCAAGTATGCAAGGGACGACAAAGCTTCCGAGGTCTTTCAGTTTCTTGGTTAGCTCTTATTGCAACACCGCGTAGCATTGAGTATTTAATGTGACGGTACTCACATCTTCCAATTTCTTCTTGTTGGATAGAAGCTCCTTCATGAACTTAGCATATTTGGGCATTTGGGATAAGACCTCCACCAACAGCAAACTGATGTGTAATTTCTTCACCATGCTCATGAATTTTGCAAATTGAGCATCTTCTTTATCCTTCCTAAGTCTTTCAGGGTATGGGATTTGAGGTTGATATGTGGGCACGGGTAGCTGCTCTACCACTTTTTCCTTCTCTTTTTGCTGCCCATTAGAATTTTCTATCGGTTCTACTTCTTCAACCTCCACGGTACCCTTAACTGGAGGTGTTGCCACGGGTGACTCCACTTGTTTACCACTCCTTAGAGTAATGGCTTTGCAATGCTCCCGGGGGTTTTCTTTGGTATTCCCCAGGAGGCTACCTTGCGGTCTCTCCGCTATGTTCTTGGCCATTTGTCCCATTTGATTCTCTAAACCTTGGAATGAAGCTTGCAAATTCCTGATTGCTATGCTAGTGTTCTGCATGAACTTCGCTAGGTGATCTTCCAGGCTGGGCTTCTTCTCTTGCGGTAGCCTCAGAGTTGGTTGAAATCCCAGGAGATCTATTGCCTGCTTGAGGGTTTCTATATGATAGAAGTGGGTTGTTCTATTTTCGGAGGTATGGTAGATGCTGACCCTCCAGCATTCTTGGTGCATTTCCCATATACTGCACTTGCTCTACAGAGGCTGTATCGGTGCTTGCAATTGGATATCTTGCTACTTCATGCCCTCCCCCACATGTAATGCAAAACATCACTGAAACAGGGGTTGAACTGCTGCCGGGCTGAGCTTGGTTTTTGAATGTTAGGAGGTCAATTTTCTTGGTTAATGTATCTAGCTTCTTTGCGAGAGCAGTGTCTATGGTGGAGGCTTCATCCAAAGATCCCACAACTTTGACCTGTTTGTCCCTTGTAGACCAATGAGTCTCATTTCCGGCCATGTCTTCAAATTTCTTTTCGGCCTCTTCGGGGTATTTGTTACTCAACGACCCTCCCGCGGCACAATCAACAAGTTGTCTATTGAAGTCGTCCAACCCGTTATAAAAGGTGAGAACTTTGTTGCAAGGGTCTAGACTATGTTGTGGACAACGACGAAGTAGCTCTCTAAACCTTTCATAAGCTTCAGAAAATGTCTCAAGCCCATTTTGCTTGAAAGAATTAATCTTGGACCGGAGTCTTGTGGCCTTGCTTGGTGAGAAGTAGCGGCCAAGGAATTTTTCAAGCATGTCGGCCCATGTGTGAATAGAACCGGGGGGAAGTGAAGTGAGCCAACTATAAGCTCCCCCTCTCAAACTCCATGGGAAGAGTCACAATCTAACGGTTTCATCGGAGACCCCATTCGGTTTGGATATGTTGCAAATCTGAAGAAACTTTGTTATATGTGCATGAGGGTCTTCATCCGGTCTCCCGTCAAATTGAGGTGAATTTTGGAGCATATTCATCGTGGTGTTCTTGATCTCAAAAGTGTTGATGTTGACATTTGTGGTGTGGATGCTGAATTCTTCCCCAGTGTACTGAGATCTCTCATACTCAGCCAATGTACGCCTTCTTTCTGCCATGATGGGCACTTCTTTAATTTCAGTGCCAACTTCAACTGTAACTGAGTTTTCAGATTCTGAAGAGGGATTCGGAGGTGGCGTCTCTATCTCTCACAACCTTCGGTGTAGGGTTCTTTCAATCTCACTATCTTCTTCAAGAATTTCCTTGTTTTTCTTGCGGGTCATGCAACAATTCCCTCACAAGTAGAGATTAAGAGGGAAAAGTGAGTTTCTACGAAATTAAAAGAAATAAAAGAAAATAAAACATGAAAATAAATGACTAAAATAATAAAGTCCTAGCCTAACCAGTAATTCTACTCCCCGGCAACTTCGCCAAAAATTTGATGGGATTTCCGCAAGTGCACGGGTCGTGATCAAGTAGTAGAGTGAACTTTGAGAGTCGAGTGTTGAACCCATAAGGAATAGATTGCTAGTGTAAACTAAGCTTCTATTATCTAGTCTTATCAAAGGTTTGGTGGTTTTTGAGTTCAAATCTAAGGAATTAAAAGATTTGAGACAAACTTTGGAAATCGAGAACTAATAGCATGGGAAGGAGATACTTGGGCATGAGTCTCCTTTGGATTTAAATCTAAGGATACATAAAGAAATCTATGAAGACGATTGGAGATGCTTGTGCCAAGAGTTCCTAAATTATATCCAATCCCTTTCCCGAGGCGATTGGATAACTAATCTCCTAGGATTGTCTTAAGCTTAAGGGAACATATATCTTAGAAGAATTGTGGGATTGAATCGTATTAGAGAGTCGCTCTCCTTCTAGTGCCGAATCCCTCAGCGTACTCACAACCATCTCTAATGGAGTATGATCCTAATACAAGGAGGCGCTAGCTCTAGCCCTTGTATCGCACCAAAGTAATCTCTCCGGGCATCCCGCAATGTAGAGTGATTACAATCAATACTAAATATCCACTAGATATTCAAGAATACATCCAATCAATCAAAACATAGAAAGCAATATATCATTAATGCAAAATCCAAAGGTTTCTCATACCCAAGTATCTATAAGATTAGTTCCCCATAAATGGAGAACTTTAATCCAAATCAACAAGAATACAATCAAAACTTGACATGATAGATGATACCATTGGCAGCTTTTCAAGTTTGATCTCCTTCTCTATCACCTTCCTTCTCTCTCTCCAAGATTGGGGGAGAAGAGCCCCAATCCCTAATCTTAATGATAATCTCCTCCAAAGAAAACCTCCCCCTCCTAAACACTAAAGCCTCCTATTTATACCTCAGCTTAGGGTTTTAGGAGTGAAAATTACGCCCATGCCCCTGCGTGGGTCCGCAATAAAAAGGGAGGGTTATGACATACGGGCTCGTATACGGCCGTATAGTAGCCCGTATGAAGCTTAGTGCGCAGTATATGGCCATATGACAGCTAGTATACGGTGCAGGTGTAAGTATATTGCATAGTATATGGCCGTATAACAATTCTTATAAACTCATACCAGGTGTATACCATCCAGGAGGGTTGATGTGTAGGCCGTTCACTCTCGCCAGTAGCATACGGCCGTATGCCTTCCCATTTGCTCCAATATGGCTTTGGTTCGGACTCTTTTTCACCTCAAAATGCTTCCTTTCTCCCGGAGTGGCTTCTATATGCCCTGTTTAACAAATATGAAGCTTTTTAAGTACCGGAGGGCTATAATTCATCAAAATGGCATGCAAGACATATAGGAAAATGATATGAAAATATGCTCATTTGAACGCTCATCAAATATCTCCATACTTAAACATTTGCTTGTCCTCAAGCAAATAAAACAATTAAAACAAAAGAATTGATGAGTGTTTAACCTCTGGCTATAAAATAATTGCTTCTACCCTATTCCAAGCTCACCATTTAAAGATGCATTCTCCTATTTCCATACCAGGACCTAGATTACATCTTGTGTTTTGGTTCCTCACGGCCCTAGATGAATATCTTCACTCCACATGTCATGTTCAAAAGTCCTAGCAAGGTAAGCATTCCCTCAATGGAGTCTAGAAGATTCTTGAGGTACTAAACTCAAGACAATCAACCCTCTATTGAGTAAATAGTGCACAAGTTCGAGAAACTTCAAGTTATGTACACATAAAAAACCGTTTTTTTTTTTCTAGGTAAAGCATTCCTAATGGATCCGACTTTCCCATGCTAAAGATCATTGTAGAGTGTAGGCCCTCTTTTTCTGTGGATGCACATGCTATTTAGGCACCAGAGCACCCGGGTACTAAGAGGGTTACAACTCTACCTATATGTGTTCATACTTAGAAGTGATTTTCGAATTGAGGAGCACCCTAATTAGGGGCCGGGACCCCAAACTACTTCCTCACAACAAGTAGCGGAACACTGTCTTTATTATTGTAGCGGAACACTTGTCCACTAGGTTAAATTATGAAAGATGAAATGCTCAAATAGTGCCACGGATCCTCTTGGAGCCATTAAGAGTAATGCTTATCAATTAAGGTCAATAGAATATGGCAATGGGTCATCTATTGTCACTAGAGAGTTTGAATTCCACATGGATTGTCTCTACATGTCCATTGCATGTCATAAGAGAATTTGAAAAAAATTTGGATGATAAGATGATGCACTAAGAATAGAGTGAATCAATACATTCTCTAACAATGCCATAATCGATCTATGCCAAAAATGCTCTAGTATAAAAAAAAATTTGCAGTAAATTCCAAAAGTCTATTAGCTACCTATCTCCACACTTAGAAATTCGCAATAACTCTATAAGTGGATAGGTAGCTACCCATCTCCACACTTAGAATGGTGCATTATCCTCAATGCATGCAATCAAGCTCAAGTAAAATACAGAAAGGAATAAAAAGCATGGAGAAAGGTAAACAGAGACTTCCCCGGTGAGATGATGACAACCGTGGTGGTTGAGGATTTGATCGTGTAGGATTTTACCGGGGTGTCCCTTGTTTGTGTGTAAATCTGCAAAGGAAGAGAGATCATCATAGCTCCAAGACAAATCAAGAGAGCAACCACTATAGAAATGAACAATAAAGGACGAGATGAGCAGGGAGAACCCTTGCTACAAGTACACAAAATATTAAAGACTGAACATATAACAAAATATACATAAGTGCAGATGAAATGTCTCAATCGTCCGTGTGTGGCTGCTCATCGGATGCTGGTGTTGTTGGTGAAGTGGGTAAGGGAGAGGGGTCCAAGGGTGCCCGTGGTGGTGCCATAATTGCTCTACTAATTGCCATGACGGTGAATGCGCTAGTGAGTCTAATAATTTCATCATCCCCTTCGTCATCTTCAATGAGTGGGTGTGGGCCTTCCATTCGAGGTGGTGTTGAACCCTTTAGCACTCCCTCAACTGTCGTTGGACAAGTATCTCCATTACAGCTTGAATCCTATCGATGCGCCCATTAGTAGCTTTGATAGCCATCCTCACCTCAGCTAAGACACCCTCAGGCACTAGAAAGTCATCAGTTCGTGGCGATGGAGTGTTCTCACGTACCGACTCCACCTCCTCAGATGATGACACCTGGAAGTATCTATGTCCACGATATCCTCAGCCAGACATCTTCGTTTTCGGCATTAAAGCAAAAATGTCAGTCTATTATTTTCTCAAATTGTCTACCCAACCCAATACTTAGTTCAACTATTTGACTAAGTCACTAGGGCAACTAGGGTGTCCATTATCAGTAGTCTCTGATATCGAATTAATCTGTCATTCCTGACCTGGATTCCAGAACATCGGGCACGTGAACAGACTTGTCGTAACCAAGTAAGGCACACCTCACTCGGATACAAGGCCTGTGTAATCAAAAGCAAATAACAAAATAACATGACAATAAATCTCAAATATCAAAATAATAGAGTTTCAGCGGAAATAAAATCATAAGGGTCCAGATACCCCACAGAATATCAGGGCTTATAAGGGTTCTACAATAAATGTCTCTCACACACAATGAAAATAAAAAGAGATCCTCAAACCCCTGCAAGATAACCAGACCCTCGGTCGGCTCCTGAGCTCAAGTCTCCTACTCCTCAGGATCTGAAAAAGAAAAGAACAAGTGTGCGAGTTTCGAATAGAAAGCCCAGTAAGTACCCCTGCGGGGATCATAGAGTCATCATAATATCAATAAAATGATCATCATTCAAACAATAGGGACACGCCCCACAAAATGCTATCACTAGGAGTCTACCACAAAAAAACAAGGCAACGGTAACGACTCCTAATTACAAAAGCTCTCAAGCCCTGCAATGAGTTCCAACGGAAGCTCGGCAAACGTCTCCCCTGGCCAGTATCATCAGCAACTTGCTGGAACTCAACCCTCGG
This sequence comes from Dioscorea zingiberensis, assembly GCA_026586065.1. Lineage (NCBI taxonomy): Eukaryota > Viridiplantae > Streptophyta > Magnoliopsida > Dioscoreales > Dioscoreaceae > Dioscorea > Dioscorea zingiberensis. The sequence continues at coordinate 27,068,913 of CM048818.1, forward strand.
TCGTACGACCCTCAGGTCGTATGTCGGTAGCGCCATCTCTCATACGTGTCGACACGGACAACGAATCATCCCCACTGACAGGCTGGACAACCAGAGTATCATTCCTCTGGCATGGCAAGCCAAAACGCTAGGGTGCCCCATCCCTGAACGTTTCCTAAAAGGAGCCCCCATGCTCCACTGAATTCGGGAGGAAGACCAACAACAAATCAGGGATATCAATATCCTGAAACACTCAAACATGCTCAATAGGAATCCATACAATCAAGAAAGCATGAATGATCTCAACAATCAAGGCATTAATATCATCAACATGATAGTAACAAAGCCAAAGAAAACTCTAAAGAGGGGGTACGAGGCAAGTGTACTTACTTTTACTAATAATATTAAGAATCACTCGGGAATCCTTCCCGTCATCTCTGTGTCGAAATCTAACAATAGAAAACTATATGAATACCGGCAATATCTTAAACTCCCCTAGTTATACATGCAAGATGCTCTAAACGGGCCCAAGTCAAACTGTGTGGGCATTCTCTTGTTTCCTATGTCATTTACCTTAAATGACTAAACCTGTTTGTTTTTACAGATAAACCTTGGTGGCTTGGTGGCTAAGGCAGACTACAATGCTTTGGAGGTCATGGGTTCTATTCCCCTTACTTGCCAATTTTATTCCTTTAATTTTTGTCACATTATTAACTAAATTTCTCTGTTTAGTCCAAAATGAACTAAGTAGCATATTGGCTAAGGCCCATCAAGCATAAGTGTTGGGTCCCTTGTTCTATCCCCCTATCCTACCGCTTTTATTCTTTTCCTTTTATTTCTCAATCTGGTTAGACTAGCTTACTTAGCTAAACCTGGCACAATCAATCAAAGGTAAAACAAGGCCCTGGTGGTTAAGGCCCAACATGTTAGATAAGAGGTCTTGTTTTCAAATTCCCTCTCCCACCATTTTTATTTATTTTCTTTTTTTGACCATACCCATTACCTGAATCTGACTAAACCCAATCAATTAGGCCTGATCATCTGGTTTCGTGAGACCCAACCACCTGATTAGCTAATTGATGCACTGGGTCCAGTTCAATTATTTTTAGTTGGCTAATCTTAACCATATCTCTTCAACTAGACCCCTTTGTAATTGATTAAACCTAACTCACTTTAATCAACTTAGTCCAAACCCAAATTCCAATTTCAAGCTAGCCCAATATGTAAACTGGATCAAATCACATAACTTGACTAAATCCAATCCCTCTTGAAACCGGTCCAACCTAACCCAACATTAGTTGGTTCAGCCCAATCTATTAACATGTTAATTATTTTGATCCAATCAGCTTATATCTTAAAAGAACCCAGACCTAATAATAGTTGGTTAGACCTAATCTACTAATCAAAGTGATCGAGTCCAACCTTCTCATTCCTTTATTATATCACACTCTCTTGAATCAAACTCAACCATTTCAAAGTTAGGTCCCTAACGGACTTGATTAAACCCGAAATCTTAAACCTCTTCTCTTTCCCCTCTGGACAAAGCCTCACCGAAGAATGACGGTGCCCGGTCGGACTGTCCTTTTCAAGCGATCAGCCCCACGGCAGCGAACGGTGGCCGCATAATAGCAACCCTCAGTTATGTATGCACGATGACTATATAATGGTTAACAAAGGCTCACTGGAGATGATGAAGGAGCGTTCCTTGGCTGGCGATGGCTCAGAGTGACTTTGGTCTTCACAGAGTCTAGTACGACGTACTACGCCCCCAGGGAAAACTACGTTCGCTACTGGTTAAAAAAAAGGAACATTGGTGGTCGAGGAGGGATCTAAGGCTTACCAGATTCTGACGAACTCGAGGCTGCACAAGACTGGCGAGACTCCGGTCTGTCTTTTCCTTCTTCTTTCTTTGCCTTCCTCTTCTCACTTCACGATCACGATTTGACCGGACCACTGCCCTCCGACCACTGGGCCTCTCCCTCCCCCGTCTTCCTTTATCGCTACCCCCGGGGACAGTGGCCTCTCCTTTTTTTCCAACCGCAGTTAGGGTTCCGCTGGGTGAGGTTCTTATAAATACTCGCGGGCCGTTCAACAAAGATAGTAAGTGTGTTGATGAGGCTAATCAATGGGATACGCTCACCTTCCTTTCTCGTCGTTCGCTGTTCGCGGAAGAGCAGGGCGTCCACGCTGTGGCATGCGTAGGGAAAAGAGGGCACTGCTCGTGCCTCGTGATCATCTGCACACCATCAGACAGTGGAGACGTGTGTATAAGACCAATGGTGGAAATTACATCATAGACCCTTGGATCCGTCACTTAGAGCAGATGGGCAACCAATATTATATCACGATGAGTGGTTGAATTAGTTAGTACTGCTTCGAACTTAAACTATACTTAAATGAATGATCCAGATCATTGATAACCTCTAAGAGTAGATGGAAGGCTTGGATTTTATCTCGTGCCTCGAACTTAAACGAAGAATTCAGATAAACGGTCACGATCAAACCCAACCATGGAGTTGGATGAGAGGCTGAGATTATATCCATGCCTCGAACTTAAAACAAACCTCAAGATCATCTAACCTCCACCTTCCGAGCTTTCTCTCTGCATGGGTCTATGGCCTTTAACATAGAACCCCTTGCTTTCTTTTTCCCTTACATGTAGGTCCTCCCCGTAAGAGAAAGCGAACAAATTTCAATTTAGTCCTTAGACCCCCCCTTAAATTATAATTCGATCCTTCTCTCAAAGAGAGACAAATTTCTTTTAAGTCCCTGCTTTTTTTCTATGTTACATAACGGTCCTTTCTTATGAGAGGAGCAAAAATTCCATCAAGTCCATAGACGTTTTTGAAATTGCAAATTAGTCCCTAACAACCCCAATTATTCCTTCTTTTCAAATTAGGTCCAAGTAATTCCAAACTTGGAGGATTCCTTTAATTAACAAAATATTTAAAGGATAATTTTTTAAAAGATGAAATTTTATTCCCCTAAAATCCTTGGATTTTACAATCATCCCCCCTTACAAAAATTTCATCCCCGAAATTTAAAATAAAACCTTCTCAAGACTCATCGGAAACAAATAACTCCGAGTAACGCTCCATCATGTCTTCTTCGCGTTCCCATGTAACTTCTTGATCGGAGTGATTGCTCCATCTCACTTTGATCAAAGGAATGACTCGGTTTCTCAACTGCTGCTCTTTGCGGTCTAAGATTTCCAACGACCACTCCTCATAGGACATGTCCTCCTGGACTTCGACCAGAATCTGAGGAAGCACGTAAGATCGATCACAGGTGCATTTCTTCAACATGGAAATATGAAACACATCGTGGACTTGTGCCATGTCCGGAGATAGAGCCAATCGGTAAGCCACAGCTCCTACCCACTCCAGGATCTCGAAGGGTCCAATGTAGCGTGGAGCAAGCTTTCCACACTTCCCAAACCTGACAACTCCCTTCATAGGTGACACCTTCAAGAGCGCTGCATCACCAACCTGGAACTCAAGCTCAAAATAATGTTAGTCAGCATAATTCTTTTCTCGGCTCTGAACGACCTTAAGTCTCTCTCGAATCATTTTAACCTCATCCTCTATCTGTCGAACAAATCTGGCTCTTCGAGTTTCCTTACTCCCACATCTCCCCAACATATGGGCGTTCGGCACTTCCTTCCATAAAGTGTCTCATAAGTAGCCATATGTATACTTGCTTGATAGCTGTTGTTGTAGGCGAACTCTGCCAGAGTTAGGCCTTTGTCCCACGAACCGGTGAAATCTATGGCATAAGCTCTCAGATCTGTATGGTCCACTCTGATTGACCATCTTTCTGTGGGTATAAAACCATACTAAATGCGAGACGAGTGCCCAAGGCTTTGTGCAGACTCTCCCAGAATCTCGAGACGAACCTAGTTTCACGATCTTAGGTGATCGACACATGTACTCCATGTAGCTTGACAATCTCGTCAATATACAACCACGCTAACTGCTCCAACGTAGCCCCCGTCCTTAGGGGTAAGAAATGAGCCGACTAGGTCAGGCGATCTACTATCATCCATGCCATTATATGCCCCTTCTGAGTTCGAGGTAGCCCGGTTACAAAATCCATGTTAATGTACTCCCATTTCCACTCCGGAATGGGCAAAGGCTGCAACTTCACAGCTGGTTGCTAATATTACGCCTTTATCAACTAATAAGTAATGCACTGTGCCACAAACTCGGCGACCTCCCGTTTCATGCCTTTCCACCCGTAATGGTCTTTCAATCCTTTGTATATCTTGGTATTTCTGGGTTGGATCGCGTAGGTCGAGTACTAGGCTTCCTGAAGGATTTCCTTCTTCAGCTCTGGGATGTTGGGCACACAAACTCATTCATCAAATCTTAGAGTGCCATCCTTATGAATCTGAAACTGTGTCGGTATATCTTGGTCAACCTGACCCCTAATCTCCTCCAAATACGAGTCTTGCATCGGCGAGTCTCGGATCCTCCCTAGCACTAAAGGTCGTAAGCACAAACTGGCCAAGCTCACAATCATGTTTGGCAATATGATCTCTATCTCTATCCTCCTCATATCCTCCAGCAACGACCTCTGAGAAGTCAACAGTGCGGCGACTGCGCAGTTGGATTTCTTGCTCAATGCATCTGCTACCACGTTGGCCTTGCCCAGATGGTAATGGATGCTCAAATCATAATCGTTAATTAACTCCAACCATCATCGTTGCCTCATATTCAGCTCCTTCTGCATAAAGATATACTAGAGGCTCTTGTGGTCGGTGTATATCTCACAAGGCACACTATAGAAGAAATGTCTCCTAATCTTAAGTGTAAACACGATCATAGCAAGTTCCAGATCATGTGTCGGGTAATTCTCCTCATATGGTTTCAACTGACGCGAAGCATAAGCGATAACTCGTCCATCTTGCATCAAGACACATACCAAACCATTTTTGCAAGCATCACTATAAACTGTGTATCTGGTTCCACTTTGTGGCAAAGCTAACACTAGTACGGATACCAATATCTGCTTCAGCTCCTAGAAACTCTTCTCACAAGAATCACTCCAAACAAACTTGGCATCTTTCCTGGTGAACCTAGTCAACGGTGCAACCAAACGGGAGAAACCCTCAACAAACCTCCGATAATAGCCGACTAATCCCAAGAAACTTCCTATCTCTCTGACTGTGGCCTGTCTCTTCCAATCGACTACTGCCTCTATCTTCTTCTGGTCCACTGATTCTCCAGCACCGCTGATAACATGCCCTAAGAAGGCCACACTATCCAACTAGAAGTCACACTTAGAGAACTTTGCATAAAGCTGATCATGTTTCAAAGTCTCCAGTACGATCCTCAGGTGCTCCATATCTGCCTGGTGACTGGGAGAATAGATTAGAATGTCGTCGATGAAGACCACCACAAACAGATCTAGATATTGCCGAAAGACACAATTCATCATGTCCCTGAACACCGTCGGGGCATTGGTAAACACAAAAGGCATCACGAGGAACTTATAGTGTCCATATCTAGTCTGGAACGCACTCTTCGGGATGTCCTCCTCCCTGATCTGTACCTGATGGTATCCGGACCTTTAATAAATCTTTGAGAATACCTGGGCTCCTCATAACTGATTTATGAGATCATAGATCCTCGATAACGGATACTTATTCTTGACCGTTACTTTGTTCAACTCTCTGTAATCAATGCAAAGTCTCATCGATTCATCCTTCTTCTTGACGAATAACACTGGTGCTCCATAAGGTGACATGCTCGGTCGAATGAAACCTTTCTCCAACAACTCCTCTACTGTGACTTTAGTTCCTTCAGCTCCGAGGGTGTCATTTTGTACGATACACTAGACACAAGAGTCGTGCCAAGAACTAAGTTATTTGAGAACTCTAACTCCCTCTCCGAGGGTAATCCTGGTAGATCATCAAGGAACACATCTAGGTATTCACTCACTATTGGAACGTCTGAGATCGTGGGTCCACTCCCCTGCTTCGCCTCTGAGATCGAAGCCAAATAACCGATGTATCCTCTATCAAGTAGTCTCCTCGACTAGAGAGCTGAGATTTCCCGAACTAGATAACAATGCTGTCTGCCATGAAAGGTGAACTCCTCATCGCCCAGCATCCTATAGTGCACTCTCTTCCCGCGATAATCCACCACAATGTATATCGAAGAGAGCCAATCCATCCCGAGGATCACGGTGTAATCCCTCAGGTCAATCACGTGTAGATCAGCGGGTAACTCCCGACCCTCGATCATTGCCGAGCATGCCGGAACCATGTTGTTTACCAACCTGGCAACTCCTACTGGGGTGTCTACACTCAGCTCATATGGTAACTCTACTACTGACAATGCATGTCTCCGTGCAAACAATAAAGATACAAAGGAGTGTGTGGCATCCAGATCAAACAATGTACAGGCATAAAAAGAAATAACATCGATCGTACTTGCAACGACGTCCGCTGGTACTTGTGCCTCCTCTGTGGTCAGATAGTAGACGCGTCTGTGAGTCATGGGCCTCTGCTGTTATGATACCTGACTAGATGTGGAAGGCTGGCCTGTCACTGTCGCCTTCTATTTCCTATCACCCCCTGTGGCTTGGGCACTGATGCTGTTGACTGCTTGGATGATCAAAATGACTGTTGAGGTCTATGTGCTCCTTCCATGTACTCTGACCAGCCTAGAGCTGTGGGCACTATGCGTTCTTATGGTCCAAACTGTAGCACACCGAACATCCTCTAGTAAGTCTGGGATACTATGATTTCTTTTAGGGACCCTTGCATTTATAGCACCTCATAGTCTGTGACGCACTAGACAACGAACCCTTGCCTCCAGATGAGGCTGAAGACCCTGCTGGCAAGTTATACAGCTGGGACCTGTTGTTGGATCTATGTCGTCCCGAGCTCTTTCCAGAAGACTGCCCTCGTCTATTACTCTGTCTTTTCTCCTGCTTATCCGTCTTAGTCGGCTCCTGAGAGTTACTTTGAGAGGATGCATAGATGTACTTGGCTTGGGCCACCACATCAGCATAACTAGTACACATGTGTCCATATACTATCTTCTTTAGGGATGGCAGCAGGCCGGTCTTAAATTTACGGACCTTACATTCCTCTGTGAGAACCATATCTGGGAGGAAGCGAGCAAGTCTGTCAAATTCAATTTCATATTATTCTACGGGCATGCCTCCTTGAACTAGATTGTTGAACTCCTGTACCATCAGAAGGAGTCTTCCCCTGGAGAAATACTTTCCAAAGAAGGCTTTCTTAAACTCATCCCAGGTTTGGAAGGGCACACCTTTCCTCAATCATACCTCTCCGAGGTACCAGTCCTCTGCACAGCCCTACATCAAATAAGCGGTTGTTCTGAGTCTATCCGGGTCCATTGCCAGATACATATCAAATGTCCTTTCCAGTTCTCGGATCCAAAGCTCAGCCGCCTGTGGGTCAGCAGTACCATCGAACGGGGGGTGAGAGGGCCTCTGAATCTCCCAAATAAAGCCTCTATTAGCAACAGATGTGGTATGCGGGGGCGGAGGCGCTGTCTGCTGCTGCTGCCTCTGCTCTTGTATGTACCCCATCATCTCTCTCATGAGATCCATCATAGAAATAGGGTGTACCTCACCCCTCTGATTTTGAACCGCAGCCTGTGGCCCTGCATTTTCTGATTGAGCAGGCATCTCCTCCTCAAAATCCATCTCTACTAGCGGTGGAGGAACCTCTTTAACCGGCGGCTGGGGTACCTTCTCTACCGGAGGTTGAGGCACCGCTGTGCAGTTAGGCCGTCCACAAGGCATTCCACACCCGCCTCTACCACTCATCCTTGTAATTGTCATACAACTAGTAATGTTAGCTCAGAAAACAATACCCAGGCGAGCAATATTAGCATAGTTTAATTTTGTTCCATAGATTCGAAAATAGTATTTGTAGTTCATACAACTCAAACAGTTTGTACGACTACAAAATTATTCCTAACAGCAAGAACTCGATTCAATCCTCCCTATCCGGGGACAACGGGTTATAAGTGACATTTGGTTCGTCCTCCGGTGGTAAAAACCCGTTTATGCACGCAAGCCCTCTACTCAGTCCAGGAAGGTCCCTAGTCACTAGGCTTCCTCTCCTAGCACCTTATGGGTCCGCAAGCCTCCTGGGATAGTCACGGGCCCTGCTCACACACCGGTGAACTCTCTGGCACTCCCTCAACTGTCGTTGGACAAGTATCTCCACCACAGCTTGAATCCTATCGATGCACCGATTAGTAGCTTCGATAGCCATCCTCAGTTCAGCTAAGACACCCTCGGGCACCGGAAAGTCATCAGTTCGTGGCGGTGGAGTGTTCTCACGTACTGACTCCACCTCCTCAGATAATGACACCTAGAAGTATTAACGTCCCCGATATACTCAACCAGACATCTTCGTTTTCTGCATTAAAGCAAAAATGTCAGTCTATGGTTTTCGCAAATTGACTACCCAACCCAGTACACTCATTTATACTATTTGACTAAGTCACTAGGGCAACTAAGGTGTCCATTATCTGCAATCTCTGATACCGAATTAATCTATCACGCACCGACCCAAATTTCAGGACCTCGGGCACGTAAACAAACTTGCCATAACCAAGTAAGGCGCACCTCACTTGGATACAAGGGCTGTGTAAACAAATGCAGATAACAAAATAACATGATAATAAATCTCAAATATCAAAATAACAAAGTTTCAGCGAAAATAAAATCATAAAGGTCCAGATACCCTACAGAATGTCAGGCCTTATAAGGGTCCTACAATAAATACCTCTCATAGACAATGAAAATAAAAAGAGATCCTCAGACCTCTGTAAGATAACCCGACCTTTGATCGGTTCCAGAGCTCAAGTCTACTACTCCTCAGGATTTGAAAAAGAAAAGAACAAGTGCGTGAGCTTTCGAATGGAAAGCCCAGTAAGTACCCTTACGGGGATCATAGAGTTATCATAATATCAATAAAATGATCATCATTCAAACAACGGGACCACGCCTTACAAAATGCTATCTATAGGAGTCTACCACAAAAAAAAACAAGGCAACAATAATGAATCCTAACTACAGAAGCTCTCAAGCCCTGCAATGAGTTCCAACGGAAGCTCAGCAAACGTCTTCCCCGGCTAGCATCATCACAATTTCCTGGAACTCAACCCTCCGGTCGTACGGCCCTCAGGTCGTATGTAGATAGGGCCACCTCTCGTACATGCCGACAAGGCCAGTTAATCATCCCCACTGACGGGCAAGACAACCAGAGTATCGTCCCTCTGGCATGGTAAGATGAAACGCCAGGGAGCCCCATCCCTGAATGTTTCCCAAACGGAGCCCCCACGCTCCAATGAATCAGGGTGGAAGACCAATAACAAATCAGGGATACCAACATCCCGAAACAATCAAACATGCTCAACAGGAATCTATACAATCAAGAAAGCACGAATGATCTCAATAATCAAGGCAATAATATCATCAACATGATAGTAACAATGCCAAAGAAAACTCCGAAAAGTGGGTACGAGGCAAGTGTACTTACCATTAATAATAATATCAGAAATCACTCGGGAATCTTTCCCGTCTTCTCTGTGCCAAAATCTGACATTAGAAAACTATATCAATACCGGCAACATCTTAAAGTTCCCTAGTTGTACGTGCAAGATGCTCTAAACATGCCCAAGTCAAACCGTGTGGGTCTTCTCTTGTTTCCTATGTCATTTACCTTAAATGACTAAACTTGTTTGTTTCCACAGATAAACCATAGTGGCCTGGTGGCTAAGGCCCACTACAATACTTTGGAAGTCATGAGTTCTATTCCCTTTACTTGCCAATTTTATTCCTTTAATTTTTGTAACTTTATTAACTAAATTTCTCTGTTCAATCCAAAAAGAACTAAGGAGCATATTAGCTAAGGCCCATCAAGCATAAGGTAGGGGTCCCTGGTTCTATCCCCCTCTCCTACCCCTTTTCTTCTTTTCCTTTTATTTCTCAATTTGGTTAGACTAGCTTACTTAGCCAAATCTGGCACAATCAATCAAAAGTAAAACAAGACCCTGGTGGTTAAGGCCCAACATGTTAGATAAGAGGTCTTGGTTTCAAATCCCCTCTCCCACCACTTTTATTTATTTTCATTTTTTGACCATACCCATTCCCTGAACCTGACTAAACCCAATCAATTAGGCACGATCATCTAGTTTCATGAAATTGGCTCAAACCTAACCACCTGATTAGCCAATTGATGCAGTGGGTCAAGTTTAATTATGTTTAGTTGGCTAATCTTAACCATATCTCTTCAACTGGACCCCTTTGTAATTGATTAAACCTAACTCACTTTAATCAACTTAGTCTAAACCCAAATTCCAATTTCAAGCTAGCCCAATATGTAAACTGGATCAAATCACATAACTTGACTAAATCCAATCCCTCTTGAAACCGGTCCAACCTAACCCAACATTAGTTTGTTCAACCCAATCTATTAACATGTTAATTATTTTGATCCAATCAGCTTATATCTTAAAGGAACCCAGACCCAATAATAGTTGGTTAGACCTAATCTACTAATCAAAGTGATAGAGTCCAACCTTCTCATTCCTTTATTATATCACACTCTCTTGAATCAAACTCAACCAATTAAAAGTTGGGTCCCTAACTGACTTGATTAAACCCGAAATCTCAAACCTCTTCTCTTTCCCCTCTGGACAGAGCATCACTGGAGAATGGCAGCGCCCTGTCGGACTGCTCTTTCCAAGCGATCAACCCCACTGCAACGAATGGTGGCCGCATAATATCAACCCTCAGTTATGCATGCACGATGACTACATAACGGCTAACAAAGAAAGAAGGCTCGCCAGAGATGATGGAGCATTCCTTGCCTAGCGATGGCTCGGCGTGACTCTGGTCTTCACGGAGTCCAGTACGACGTCTTGTGCCCCTACGGGAAACTGCCTTCGCTACTAGTTAAAAAGAAAGAGGAACCTAGGTCATCGAGGAGGGAACTAAGGCTTACCAGATTCCGGAGAACTCGAGGCCGCACATGACTTGCGAGACTCCGGCCTGTCTTTTCCTCCTTCTGTCTTTGCCTTCCTCTTCTCACTGCAGGATCACGATTCGACCGGACCACACCCCTTCGACCACTGGCCTCTCCCTTCCCCGTCTTCCTTGATCGCTACCGCCGGGGACAGTGGCCACTCCATTTGTTCTAGCCGCAGTTAGGGTTTCGGTGGGCAACGTTCTTATAAATACTCACGGGCGGTTCTGCATAGATAGTAAGTGCCTAATCAACGGGATACGCTTACCTTCCTTTCTCATCATCCGGTGATCGCGAAAGAGCAGGCTGTCCACCCTGTAGCGTGCGCAAGGAAAAGAGGGTGTTGTTCGTGCCTCGTGATCATCTGCACTCCATCAGATGATGGAGACGTGTGTATAAGACCAATGGTGGAGATTACATCATAGACCCTTGGATCCGTCACTTAGAGTAGATGGGCGACCAATATTATATCACGATGAGTGGTTGGATTAGTTAGTTCTTCCTCGAACTTAAACTATACCTAAGATGAACGGTTGGGATTTTATCTCGTGCCTCGAACTTAAACCAAGGATTCAGATGAGCGGTCACGATCAAACCCAACCATGGAGTCGGATGATTGGTTGAGATTATATCTCATGCCTCAAACTTAAAACAAACCTCAAGATCATCTAATCTCCACCGTCCAAGCATTCTCTCTACATGGTTCCATAGCCTTTAACATAGAACCCCTTGCTTTTTTTTTTCCCTTACATGTAGGTCCTCCCCGTGAGAGAGAGAGCAAATTTCAATTTAGTCCTTAGACCCCAATGAAATTATAATTCGGTCCTTCTCTCAAAGAGAGACAAATTTCTTTTAAGTCCTTGGTTTTTTTCAACGTTACATAATGGTACTTTCCTGTGAGAGGAGCAAAAATTTCATCAAGTCCTTAGACTTTTTGAAATTGTGAATTAGTCCGTAACCGCCCCAATTATTCCTTCGTTTCAAATTGGGTCCAAGTAATTCCAAACTTGAAGGATTCCTTTATTTAACAAAATATTTAAAGGATATTTTTTTAAAAGAAGAAATTTTATTCCCCTAAAAGCCTTGGATTTTACAATCCTTCCCCTTACAAAAATTTCATCCCCGAAATTTAAAATAAAACCTTCTCAAGACTCATCGGAAACAAATAACTCCGGGTTACGCTCCTTCATGTTTTCTTCGCGTTCCCATGTAGCTTCTTGATCGAAGTGATTGCTCCATCTCCCTTTGATCAAAGGAATGACCAGGTTTCTCAACTGCTGCTCTTTGTAGTCTAAGATTTCCAACGGCCACTCGTCATAGGACATGTCCTCCTGGACTTCAACCGAAATCTAGGGAATCACGTGAGATGGATCACGGGTGCATTTATTCAACATGGAAATGTAAAACACATCGTGGACTTGGGCTATGTCCGAAGGTAGGGCCAATCGGTAAGCCACAACTCCTACCCGCTCCAGGATCTCGAAGGGTCTAATGTAGCGTGGAGCAAGCTTTCCACGCTTCCCAAACCTGACAACTCCCTTCATAGGTAACACCTTCAAGAACACTGCATCACCAACCTAGAACTCAAGCTCAAAATGATATTGGTCAGCATAACTCTTTTATCGGCTCTGAACGATCTTAACTCTTTCTCGAATCATTTTAACCTAATCCTCTATTTGTCGAACAAAATCTGGCTCTTCAAGTTTCCTTACTCCCATATTTCCCCAACATATGGGCGTTCGGCACTTCTTCCATAAAGTGTCTTATAAAGAGCCATCTGTAATCTAAGGCACAAGCTCTCAGCATATCCTCTAGGATCTATATGGTCCTCTCCGACTAACCATCCGTCTGTGGGTAAAAAACCATACTAAATGCTAGACAAGTGCCCAAGGCTGTGTGCAGACTCTCCCAGAATCTCGAGACGAACCTAGTGTCACGATCTGAGGTGATTGACACAGGTACTCCATGTAGCTTGACAATATCGTCAATATACAACCACGCTAACTGCTCCAACGTGACCCCCATCCTCAGGGGTATGAAACGAGCTGACTTGGTCTGACGATCTATTATCACCCACACAGCTCCATGCCCCTTCTGAGTCCGAGGTAGCCCGGTCACAAAATCCATGTTAATGTACTCCCATTTCCACTCCAAAATGGGCAAAGGTTGTAACTTCACAGCTGGCTTCTGAGGTTCCTCCTTTATCAACTAACATGTAATGCACTGTACCACAAACTCGGTGACCTCCCATTTCATGCCTTTCTACTAGTAATGGTCTTTGAATCCTTTATATATCTTGGTACTTCCAGGATGGATCACGTAGCTCGTGTAGTGGGCTTCCTCAAGGAATTCCTTCTTCAGCTCTGGGATGTTGGGCACACAAACTCGTTCATCAAATCTTAGATTGTCATCCTCATTAATCTGAAACTGTGTCAGTATATCTTGGTTAACCTGACCCCTGATCTCCTCCATATACGGGTCTTGCATCTGCGAGTCTCAGATCCTCCCTAGCATTGAAGGTCGTATGCACAAACTTGCCAAGCTCATAATCATATCTGGTAAAATGACCTCTAGCTCCATCCTCCTTATATCCACCAGCAAGACCCTCTGAGAAGTCAATAGTACGGTGACTCTGTAGTTGGATTTCTTGCTCAATGCATCTGCTACAACATTGGCCTTGCCCAGGTGATAATGGATGCTTAAATCATAATCCTTTATTAACTCCAACCATCGTCGCAGCCTCATATTCAGCTCCTTTTGTGTAAAGATATACTTGAGGCTCTTGTGGTCGGTGTATATCTCACAAGGCACACCGTAGAAGAAATGTCTCCAGATCTTCAGTGCAAACACGATCACATCAAGTTCCAGATCATGTGTGGGGTAGTTCTCCTCATATGGTTTCAGCTGACGAGAAGCATAAGCGATAACTAGTTCGTCTTATATCAAGACACATCCCAAACCATTTTTGCAAGCATTACTATAAACTGTGTATCCGGTTTCATTCTATGGCAAAGCTAACACTAGTGCGGATACCAATTTCTGCTTCAGCTCCTAGAAACTCTTCTCACATGAATCACTCCAAACAAACTTGGCATCTTTCCTGGTGAACCTAGTTAACGGTGCAACCAAATGGGAGAAGAGCTCAACAAACCTCTGATAATAACCGACTAATCCCAAGAAACTTCCTATCTCTCTGACTGTGGTCGGTCTCTTCCAATCGACTACTGCCTCTATCTTCTTGGGATCCATTGATACTCCAGCACCGCTGATAACATGCCCTAAGAAGGCCACACTGTCCAACCAGAACTCACACTTAGAGAACTTTGCTTAAAGCTGATCATGTTTCAAAGTCTCCAGTATGATCCTCAGGTGCTCCATGTCTGCCTGGCGACTGGGAGAATAGATCAGAATGTCGTCGATAAAGACCAATAAAAAGTTGATCTAGATATTGCCGAAAGACACGGTTCATCATGTCCATGAATACCGTCGGGCATTGGTAAACACAAAAGGCATCACGAGGAACTCATAGTGTCCATATCTGGTCCAGAACGCACTCTTTGGAATGTCCTCCTCCCTGATCTGCACTTGATGGTATCCGGACCTTTAATAAATCTTTGAGAACACCTGGGCTCCTCATAACTGATCCATGAGATCATAGATCCTCGGTAACGGATACTTATTCTTGACCATTACTTTGTTTAACTCTCTGTAATCAATGCAAAGTCTCATCGATTCATCCTTCTTCTTGACGAATAACACTGGTGCTCCATAAGGTGACATGCTCGGTCGAATGAAATCATTCTCCAACAACTCCTCTAGTTGTGACTTTAGTTCCTTCAGCTCTGAGGGTGTCATTTTGTACGATACCCTAGACATAGAAGCCATGCCAAGAACTAAGTTATTTGAGAACTCTAACTCCCTCTCCGAGGGTAATCCTGGTAGATCATCAGGGAACACATCTAGGTATTCGCTCACTACTGGAACGTCTGAGATCGTGGGTCCACTCCCCTGCTTCGCCTCTGAGATCGAGGCCAAATAACAGACGCATCCTCTGTCAAGTAGTCTCCTGGCCAAGAGAGCTGAGATCTCCCGAACTAGAGAACAATGTTGTCTGCCACGAAAGGTAAACTCCTCATCGCCCGACATCCTGAAGTGCACTTTCTTCCCGCAGCAATCCACCGTAGCGTATATCTAAGAGAGCAAATCCATCCCGAGGATCACGTCGTAATCCCTCATGTCCATTATGTATAGAGCAACGGGTAACTCCCAACCATCGATCATACTGGGTATGCCGGAACCATCTTGTTGATCAACCTGGCAGCTCCTATTGCGGTGTCTACAATCAGCTCATATGGTAAACCTACTACTAACAATGCATATCTCCGTGCAGACAATGAAGATACAAAGGAGTGTGTGGCACCCGGATCAAACAATATACAGGTATAGAAAGAGCTAACAGCGATCGTACCTGCAATGACGTCCGCTGATACCTTTGCCTCCTATGTTGGGATGATGGCTGACCCGATATGGAAGGCTGGCCTGCACTGTCGCCATCTATTTCCTATTACCACCTATAGCTTTGACACCGATATTGTTGAGTGCTTGGATGCTCCAATTGACTGCTCCAAATGACTGCTGAGGTCCCTGTGCTCCTCCCCCGGTACTCTGACCAGCCTGGCGCTGTGGGCACTATGTCTTCTTATTTTCCAAACTGTAGCACATGAACACCAACCAGTAAGTCTTGGATACTGTGATTTCTTTTAGGGACCCTTGCATTTATAGCACCTCATAGTCTGTGACGCACTGGCCAACGAACCCTTGCCTCCAGATGAGGCTGAAGACCCTGCTGGCTTGTTATATGGCTGGGACCTGTGGTTGGCTCTCTGTCGTCTTGAACTCTTTCCAAAAGACTGCCCTTGTCCATTGCTCTATTCTTTCCCCTTCTTATCCTTCTTTGTCAGCCCCTGAGAGTCACTCTGAGAGGATGCATCGATGTACTTAGCTCGGGCAGCATAACTAGTACACATGTGTCCAGATACTATCTTCTTCAGGGATGGCCGCAGACCGATCTCAAATTTACGGACCTTACATTCCTCTATGAGAACCATATCTGGGAGGAAGCGAGCAAGTCTGTCCAATTCAATTTCATAGTGTTCTACTGTCATGTCTCCTTGAACAAGATTGTTGAACTCCTGTACCATCAGAAGAAGTCTTCCCTTGGAGAAATACTTTCCAAAGAAGGCTTTCTTAAACTCATCCCAGGTTTGGAAGGGCACACTTTCTCAATCGTACCTCCCCGAGGTACCAGTCCTCTGTACAACCCTGCATCAGATAAGCGGTTGTTCTGAGTCTATCCGGGTCCTTTGCCAAATACATATCAAATGTCCTTTCCAGTTCCCGGATCCAAAGCTCAGCCGCCTGTGGGTCAGCAGTACCATCGAACGGGCGGGGAAAGGGCCTCTGAATCTTCCCAATCAAGCCTCTACTAGCAACATATGTGATAGACGGGGGCTGAGGAGGTGCTTGCTGCTGTTGCCTCTACTCCTGTATGTACCCCATCATCTCTCTCATGTGATGTATCATAGAAATAGGGGCTACGTCCCCCCTCGGATTTGGGCCCGTAGCCTGTGGCCCTACATTTCCAGTTTGAGCAGGTACTCCTGCTCAACCTCTATCTCTACTAGCGGTGGGGGAACCTCTTTCACTGGCGGCTAGGGTACCTCCCCTACCGGAGATTGAGACACCGTTGTGCGGCAAGGCTGTCTACGAGGCCTTCCACGCCCGCCTTTACAACTCATCCTTGTAATTGTCAGACAACTAGTAAAGTTAGCTCAGAAAATAATACACAGGCTAGCAATATTAGAATGGTTTTATTTTGTTCCACAGATTCGAAAATAGCATTTGTAGTTCATACAACTCAAATAGTTTGTAAGACTACAAAATTATTCCTAACAACAATAACTCGATTCAATCCTCCCTATCCGGGGACAACGGGAATATGTTACATGTGGTTCGTCCTCCGGTGGTAAAACCCCATTCATGCTCACAAGCGCCCTACTCAGTCCAGGAAGGTCCCCACTTACTAGGCTTCGTGGTACCGTATGGGTCCGCAAGACTCCTGCGATAGTCACGGGCCCTACTCACACACAAGTGAACTCTCTGGCACTCCCTTTACTGTCGTTAGACAAGTATATCCACCACAGCTTGAATCCTATCGATGTATCGATTAGTAGCTTCGATAGCCATCCTCAGTTCAGCTAAGACACCCTCAGGCACTGGAAAGTCATCAGTTCGTGGCGGTGGAGTGTTCTCATGTACCGAGTCCACCTCCTCAAATGACGACACTTGGAAGTATCTACGTCCACGATATCCTTCACCATACATCTTCGTTTTCTGTACTAAAGCAAAAATGTCAGTCTATTGTTTTTGAAAATTGTCTACCCAACCCAACACTCAGTTCAACTATTTGACTAAGTCACAAGGGCAACTAGGGTGTCCATTATCTGCAATCTCTGATAACGAATTAATCTGTCATGCCCCGACCCAGATTTCAGGACCTCAGGCACGTGAACAGACTTGCTTAACCAAGTAAGGCGCACCTCACTCGAATACAAGGCCTGTGTAATCAAAAGCAGCTAACAAAATAACATGATAATAAATCTCAAATATCAAAATAACAGAGTTTTAGCGAAAATAAAATCATAAGGGTCCAGATACCCCACAGAATGTCAGGCCTTATAAGGGTCCTACAATAAATGTCTCCACATACAATGAAAATAAAGAGAGATCTTCGGTCCTCTGTACGATAACCCAACCCTCGATAGGTTCATGAGCTCAAGTCTCCTACTCCTCAAGATCTGAAAAAGAAAAGAACAAGTGCATGAGCTTTCGAATGGATAGCCTAGTAAGTACCCCTGCGGGGATCATAGAGTTATCATAATATCAATAAAATGATCATCCTTCAAACAACGGGGACACGCCCCACAAAATGCTCTATCTAGGAGTCTACCACAATAAAACAAAGCAACGGTAAAGACTCCTAACTACAAAAGCTCTCAAGCCCTGCAATGAGTTCTAACGGAAGCTCGACAAACGTCTTCCCCGGCCAGCATCATCAGCAACTTGCTGGAACTTGACCCTCCTGTCATACGGCCCTCAGGTCGTATGTCGGTTGCGCTACCTCTCGTACATATCGACACGGCTAACGAATCAACCCCACTGACGAGCAGGACAACCAGAGTATCGTCCCTCTGGCATGGCAAGCTGAAACGCCAGGGTGTCTCGTCCCTGAACATTTTCCAAACGGAGCCCCCACGCTCCGATGAATCCGGGCAAAAGACCAACAACAAATCAGGCATACCAACATCCCGAAACAGTCAAACATGCTCAACAGGAATCCATACAATCAAGAAAGCATAAATGATCTCAATAATCAAAGTAATAATATCATCAACATGATAGTAACAAAGCCAAAGAAAACTCCAAAGAGTGTGTACGAGGCAAGTGTACTTACCTTTACTAATAATAGCAGGAATCACTTAGGAATCCTTCCCGTCGTCTTTGTGCCGAAATCTGACAATAGAAAACTATATCAATATCGACAATATCTTAAAGTCCCCTAGTTGTACATGTGAGATGCTCTAAACGGGCCCAAGTCAAACCGTGTGGGCCTTCTCTTGTTTCCTATGTCATTTACCTTAAATGACTAAACCTGTTTGTTTTCACAAACAAACCATGGTGGCCTGGTAGTTAAGGCCCACTACAATGCTTTGGAGGTCATGGGTTCTATTCCCCTTACTTGCCAATTTTATTCCTTTAATTTATGGCCCTTTATTAACTAAATTTCTCTGTTCAATCCAAAAAGAATTAAGTAGCATATTAGCTAAGGCCCATCAAGCATAAGTAAGGGGTCCTTGGTTCATCCCCCTCTCCTACCCCTTTTCTTTTTTTCCTTTTATTTCTCAATTTGGTTAGACTAGCTTACTTAGCTAAACCAGGCTAAATCAATCAAAAGTAAAACAAGGCCCTGGTGGTTAAGGCCCAACATGTTATATAAGAGGTCTTTGTTTAAAATCCCCACTCCCACCACTTTTATTTATTTTCTTTTTTTGACCAAACCCATTCCCCGAACCTGAATAAACCCAATCAATTAGGCCCGATCATCTAGTTTCATGAAATTGGCTCAGACCCAACCACCTGATTAGCCAATTGATGCAGTGGGTCAAGTTCAATTATTTTTAATTTGCTAATCTTAACCACATCTCTTCAACTAGACACCTTTGTCATTGATTAAACCTAACTCACTTTAATCAACTTAGTCCAAACCCAAATTCCAATTTCAAGCTAGCCCAATATGTAAACTCGATCAAATCACATAACTTGACTAAATCCAATCCCTCTTGAAACCGGTCCAACCTAACCCAACATTAGTTTGTTCAGCCAAATCTATTAACATGTTAATTGATTTGATCCAATCAGCTTATATCTTAAAGGAACCCAGACCTAATAATAGTTGGTTAGACCTAATCTACTAATCAAAGTGATCGAGTCCAACCATCTCGTTCCTCTACTATATAACACTCTCTTGAATCAAACTCAACCATTTCACAGTTGGGTCCCTAACTGACTTTATTAAACCTGAAATCTTAAACCTCTTCTCTTTTCCCTCTAGACAGAGCCTCACAAGAGAAAGGCGGTACCCCGTCGGACTGCCCTTTCCCAGCGACCAACCCCACGGCAGCAAACGGTGGCCGCATAGTTTCTACCCTCTGTTATGCATGCATGATGACTATATAATGACCAACAAATAAAGAAGGCTCACCGGAGACGATGAAGTAGCGTTCCTTGGCTGGCGATGGCTCGGCGTTACTCTGGTCTTCACGGAGTCCAGTACGACATCCTGTACCCCCAGGGGAAACTACGTTCGCTATTGGTTAAAAAGAAAAAGGAACCTAGGTGGTCAAGGAAGGAACTAAGGCTTACCAGATTTCGGTGAACTCGAGGCCGCACAAGACTGGCGAGACTCTGGCCTATCCTTTCCTTCTTTTGTCTCTGCCTTCCTTTTCTCACTGCATGATCACGATTCGGCCCGACGACACCCCTCCTACCACTGGCCTCTCCCTCCCCCATCTTCCTTGATAGCTACCACCGGGGACAGTGGCCTCTCCTTTTCTTCCAGCCATAGTTAGGGTTTCGCTTGTCGACGTTCTTAAAAATACTCGCGGGCGGTTCTGCAAAGATAGTAAGTGCGTTGATGATGCTAATCAATGGGATACGCTCACCTTCCTTTCTCATCATCCGATGATCGCGAAAGAGCAAGCTGTCCACCCTGTGGCGTGCACAGGGAGAAGAGGGCACTGTTCGTGCCTCGTGATCATCTGCACTCCATCAGACGGTGGAGACGTGTGTATAAGACCAATGGTAGAGATTACATCATAGACCCTTGGATCTGTCACTTAGAGCAGATGGGCGGCCAATATTATATCACGATGAGTGGTTGGATTAGTTAGTTCTGCCTCGAACTAAAACTATACCTAAGATGAACGATCTAGATCATTGATAACCTCTGAGAGTAGATGGAAGGCTGGGATTTTATCTCATGCCTTAAACTTAAAAGAAGGATTCAGATGAGTAGTCACGATCAAACCCAACTATGGTGTTGGATGAGTGGCTTAGATTATATTTCATGCCTCGAACTTAAAACAAACCTCAAGATCATCTAATCTCCACCGTCCGAGCTTTCTCTCTGCATGGTTCCATGGCCTTTAACATAGAACCCCTTGCTTTCTTTTTCCCTTACATGTAGGTCCTCCCCGTGAGAGAGAGAGCAAATTTCAATTTAGTCCTTAGACCCCCCTAAAATTATAATCCGGTCCTTCTTTCAGAGAGAGACAAATTTCTTTTAAGTCCCTGCTTTTTTTCTAGGTTACATAATGGTCCTTTCCTGTGAGAGGAGCAAAAATTTCATCAAGTCCTTAGACTTTTTTGAAATTGCAAATTAGTCCCTAACAGCCCAAATTATTCCTTCTTTTTAAATTAGGTCCAAGTAATTCCAAACTTGGAGGATTCCTTTAATTAACAAAATATTTAAAAGACAATTTTTTAAAAGAAGAAATTTTATTCCCCTAAAATCCTTGGATTTTACAATTGCATTCTAGGGCATTGAGGTAAGGTGTATGTGAGGTTGATATGAGGCATATATGGCATTTATGATATGATATCAGTATTGCATAGGTGTTGAGACACTATGAATACATGTGTTACTGCTTTTATCCGAATTTGGTTTCTAAATGCTTGGCATGATATCTGACTAGAAGATAATGCATATAATTAGCATTATTTCGAGATTCATATATTTTCAGTATGTATATTTTTTTATGCTTCCTTCTATTATTGGTTTTCAATCAATGATTGCGGGAGAGTTCATCCCCCCTTTTCCCCCATAGATTGTAGGTACAGCCCAGGTTAATATAGCTAGACATAGAGGGGTGCTTGAGCAAGGGTAACTATTTGATAGAGTCTGTATTTTATATTCTGTGTTAGTATCTGAGGCCATAGTTGGCCAGATACCTTATGTTTGGTTATGTTACAGACTCGTTGGTTTCTAGATGATTATTGATTATGTTGATTATATCAGTCTGTACAGGTTATATAGATATCAGATTTCAAAGCCTTTGGGTTGGGTATACTCTCGACTTAGCTGGTGTAACATCTGCCTGAGTTTAGAGGCAGGTGTTATACCTTATCTACCGAATCCCCTTGATGAAGACCTAATCCAACCCGCCAAAGATCAACCAAGTCAACAACAATAGAAACATTCAACAATCTACTCCATCAAATTAAGCAAAAGGAAATCCAAACCACAAACGTTGTAATAAATAATCACAATCATTCAATACCAAACATTCACCAAATTCAAAGGAGTAGAATAAAAAAATATCTACAAGAAAACCAGGGAAATTACAACACATGCCGGAGATCCGGGCCTAACGTCGGAGCCAAGATACTAGAGATCAAGGTGCGAGAGGGTTTCACAGTTGATTTGGTGATAAGGGCTTGAAGCAACGCCGCCCACTGGATCGCTTGAACGATTGGAGTAGAACCCGGTTGTGGGGGAAGAGGAGGCGTTGGGGATGGGGTTAGGCTTTGCAATGTTTTAATTATATTTTCATTAGTGTAATAGGTGTAATTATGTTATTAATTTATATAATTAATTATGTTATTATCTTGTCACTTATTTATAAGTTTTGCCATGTCAACATGCCATGTCAACATAATTTAAAAAAAAAAAAATCCACATCGGCATGTTTTAAATTCTTATTTAAAAATTATATTAGCATTTAAAAAAAAAATTACCATGTCAGCATGCCATATAAGCAAAATACAACCACCTGTAAATGGAAAAAAATCAGAAAATAGGCTTTATTTTATATCTATACTACCTGTGTTACCATGTCAGCATTAGGGATTGTATTGAATAAAAAACACAAAGTACAGGAATTGTATTGAACATTTTTCAAATACAAGGATGGAAATGAACATTGGGATAAAGTCTAGGGATGAATAGTGGCATTATCCCTATATTTATGAATCACAGGAGTCAATTGTTGTCCATCTATCGTGCTTTTGCTACCATTCTTCACACCCAGTTCTCTGCACTATGAAGATCTTTCGATCTTATTTTGGTAGAGAATATAGATCATAGGCCTTTCACTCCTTTCTTGCTTCTAAAGGTACCTTGCCTCAGTTATCTTGTCCTGATTCTCGTGCCCAGAATATAGTGGTTAAACGCAAGCATCGTCATATCTTAAAGACTACTCGTGCTCTATTATTAGGGTTGTTTGTTCCTCCTCATTTTTGGGCAAATGTTGTCAGTACTGTCGTCAATCTTATTAACCTACAACATTCCTCTCTTCTTAATGATCGTAGCCATGGTGAGTGTCTCTATGGTTCTCCTTTACATTATGATCATCATCTTCGTGTCTTTGGATATCGGTGCTTTGTACTACTTCCTTCTCGGGAGCGGACCAAGCTCACTGCCAGTCATCTCCATGTTTGTTTTTTATATATAGCCATGAGCACAAAGGCTATCGGTGTTATGACCCTGTTGTTAGACGTATGTACATCTCTCATGATGTCAATTTTGATGAGTCTACTCCATTTTACGCTCCTTTTATATCCATTGTATCTCCTCCTCCCTCTATTCCTCTTTATTTTCTATTCCTTGTCCCTCATTTCGAGGACTCCTCAGACATGGTCTCCCCTTTTACTGATCCTCCCTCTCAGCCTACTATCTCTACCACAACATCTTCCCGTCTTCTCCTCTCAAAACATCTTCACCACCAGCTGATTCTCGCATCATCATCATCCCGCCCTACCACTATAGCCGAAGAGTTCCTACTGTAACCCCACTTGGTGAGGTGTCTCTAGTTGCTTCTCCTGTTGATGATCTGGCTAAAAAGGTACCTTCTTATTCGTATTCTCTTCGCAACCGCTCTTTCCTTTTACTCTCTACTAGTTTTTTTGAAGCTAACACCAATTTCACAGGGAAGCCAGATACCTAACACGAGGCTGCAGGATCACCTGAGTGGCAAGCTACTATGACCGAGGAGTTGGATGCTCTAGCTCACACGCACACTTAAAATCTAGTTCATCTCCCTCCTCATGTTGTCCCGATCACCTGTAGATGGATTTACAAGGTGAAGATTGATGTGTTGCTATCTGTAGGTGCACGGAGTCGCTCAAGTAGTAAAGTACCCAAAGGTAGGGTAGTCAAATCCACAAGGACTGGCACAACTAGTGCTAACTAGAACTCTATTACCTAGCCTAAAAATATATGTGGTGATATAATCCTAACTAAAGAAATCTAAAGAGACTATGGTGAACAGTTGACGAATCTAGGGTTTAATCAATACAGAGAACATAGCACCCGAAATCACTATACCCCCAGGAATCCCTTGCTCGACTCAATTCCTAATATAGGTTATCTAATGATGTATTCTTGGACCATGAGAAACCCTAAATTAGTTTGACTCCGATCTCTCGTAACAGCCAAACCCTAGTCAAATTTAGCGACTTCGACATATACTACATTATAATTATTAAGTGTTCAGTGGTTCCTACTATTAGATTTTACCTTAATCGGGAGAGTTTGTTGTGATCTGTTACCGCCACACCCGATCTCCCAACATACGCGCAATCCCTATTATCTATGCCCAGGTCTAACTTGCCTAAGATTTCTCTTCATGCATTAAGCAACTACATATTATGTGACTAGCACTTTCACACTAACAAATCACAAGCATTAAATATCGCATGGATAATTCACAAGAATAATCAAAATAGAAAAGCTTATATTAAAGAAAAGGAAAAGAGTTCACAACTTCATCCAAAGGTTCTAGGACCGAAGGCACCACAGGAGGTTTAGTCTCTCATACTATGAAAACCTAGCACAAGATCTAAAGGAGGAGACATGATTAAAGATACTATGATACTTCCCCGATCGATATCTCCTCCGCCTTCAATCTCCATTGAAACCTTAGACAATGGCACAAGAATCGCCCCAAGTCGATCCGCCAAAAGTTCCCTTCAAAAGTCGTATTGGGCGCCCTTTTATAGATATCAAAATTCTATCTGCACGGTTGTGCAGATCTAAGCATGCTCATGCATCACACGGTTTTCTAGAATCTAGAGAGATACACGGGCAAGTGCACGCCCGTACACCAGGCCGTATATCTCTCTGTACCTCTGAGCACTCTCTGATTTAACCCTAGAGTAGTCCTTTCATCTACACAGACGTGTATACGACCGTGTACTTGTCTTTTTGACTTATTTTGATCTGAATTAATTCGTATTTCACTTCTTTTATTTTGGGTACTAGTTTTCTTGCTCAACTATAAGAAAATACCCAACAGAGCACAAAAATAGAGAAATCCATGTGAAAGAACAAGAAAAGTGCATGTAAATATAGTATAAAAATATGTATAATTATGCACTCATCAAAGAACAAATTTGATGGCATGGGTGAGACTACAGAGCGCTTCTTGTAGCTCAAGGTTTTCTTACTATAAGGAGACTTTTTCCCCGATTGCTCACATGCACATTGTCCACACTTTGATTGTTGTTATTGTTGTCCATTTTTGGGAGCTTAGTCAGCTTGATGTGATGAATGTCTTTCTTCACGGTAATCTTTAGGAGGAAGTATACATGACTCCTTCCTCTGGTCTTGTCATTGTTCCTAGGTTAGTTTGTTACCTTCAATGAGCTTTCTATGGTCTCAATCAGGCTCCTCGTGCTTGGTTTGAGAGCTTCAATTCTGTCATTGATGCAGCTGGGTTTATTGCGAGTGTACATGATCCGGTTCTCTTCATATATATTTCTTCCCGCGGACAAATGATTCTTTTGATCTCTATGAATGATATGATTCTTACTGGTGATGATCCTGCTCACATTGCCTTTGTGAAGTAGAAGCTTTGTGAGACATTCTTGATGATTGATCTAGGGTTGTTACAGTATTCCTTGGGCCTTGAGATCACCTCCCATCCTGATGTGTTTTAGATATCTCAGAAGTGATACATCTTGGATCTACTTTATCATTCTAGACTCACTGATACTTGTACCGCTACTATACCTATATAGAGTTACAATTACAGCTTCGTGCTACTGATGGGACGTCACTTTCATATCCTTCTTGTTATCACCATCTTATTGGCAATTTGGTCTATCTTGCTGTCAGTCGGCGTAATACTTCTCATGTTGTGCATATCCTCGGTCAATTTGTAGGCTCTCCTACTTCTATGTACTAATCCCACCTGCTTCGAGTTTTATGCTATCTGCGTGGTACTGCCTCTTCTATTCCCAATAGTTATTACTTCAGTTACAGGCCTACTCCAATACTACTTGGGTGATTGATCCAGATGATTGCCATTCTCTTTCTAGTTATTGCATTTTTCTTGCCTCTTCTCTCATTGTCTGGAAGACCAAGAAACAACCTAATGTTTCTCGCTCCAGTATTGAGGCTGAGCTTCGTGCCCTTATTGTTACTACTCAGGAGGTCATCTGGCTACAATGGTTACTTTAGGATCTTGGTGTTCCCATTGATGGTCTCACTCATCTTTATTATGACAGTTACGTTGCCCTTCAGATCGTAGCTGATCCGGTCAAGCGTGAGCTGACCAAGCACATTGGTGTTGATGCTCATTTTACACGATACTCTATTTTTAACCGAATGATTATCTGCATTTTCTCCCTTTTGAGTTGTAGGTAGCTGACTTCTTCATCAAAGCTCAGACACGTGATCAACATTCTTCTCTTTTGTCGAAACTTAAGATAATTGATCTTCCTTGAGTTTGAAAGGAGGGGAGGGAGGAGAGGGGTAGTATTATATATATAGTTTAGTACCACATCACCTGCGTTGATATATTGAGGTGTTATAAGATCCTATCTATTGGTATTGTAAACTACCACATCGCTTATGGTGATATATGGAGGTGTTATGAGACCCTAAATTTAGACCTTTAATAGGCATTGGGGATGTCTTTGTATATCTCGTTAGATTTTATTATAAATGTTTTATATATATATACGGGAGTGATGATATAAGGCCGACAGAATTACCTTGCAAGTAAGGTTGCCTCCCATTTGGCGACTTGCACAGTGTTTTAAGGATTTCCAACCGTATGGATGGAAAAAAACATTGAAAAATAAGCCAGCATGTTAATTTTCATACAATTTGTAAACTTGTAGGGTCTTCATCTTAATGGGTGAAAATTTATAAAAATCTTATCAGTTCAAAATTTCACCCTTTAAGATGTAGACCCTACAGTTCCCAAATTGTATGAAAATTGACATGCTAGCTTATTTTTCTATGTTCTTTCTATCCATAGAGATGGATTTCCTCAAAACACTGTACAAATGAGCCAAAACGAGGCAACCGCACTTGCACAGTGATAAAGCCAGCCGCATAGTATCAGCCCCGTATTTATATATATTTGTTATTGCTATTTCTTGGATCCCAGCGTAGGTGTTCTCCAATAAGTCTCCCTCCCACCATCTGTCCTTCCAGAAGTTAGTGGCTTGATCAAAACCTGGTGTAACTCAGATGTTTACTAGTATTGGGGATCTTTCCACGCAAATGCCTTTCCAAAAGGGAGATGCGCTTTCTGGGGCCAGTTGATAAAGGTTAATATGGTTTCTTCTTGAGTATGCCTCACGGAAGATCTTCTGACAAATCCCCGCACGTCTAGTGAGAATCCTCTACCACCACTTCCCCAACAAGACGCCATTGAAGGCCCGGAGGTTTAAGATCCCCCAGCCCCCATTTTCTTTAGGCCTGCATAGTTTATCCGAGTTGACTAAGTAATAGCTATGTGTTTCCTTATCTACACCCCTCCATAGGAAATCCTTTATGATTCCATCGATCTTCTTAATAACCTATTCGAGAAGGTGGAATGCTGCCATCTAGTGGATCGGGATGGTAGATACTATTGAATTCAACATCGTAAGTCTCCCTCCTACGGAATAATTTCCCTTTCCATGATATCAGTTACCCTCTAATTTTCTCGATAAGTATGCTCTAGTCTTCTTTTCTAGGACAACTTCCCGATAGTGGTACTCCGAGATACTTAATCGGGAGGTTTGCAACTTTACAGTTTAGTACTTGTGTAAAGTCTTCTATGGGAAGTCCCTTAGTTTGATCGGGATAATGACGCTCTTTTTGTAGTTAATTCTTAGCCCTAAGAACCCCTCAAACAAATAAAAGATTAGCTTCAGAATACGGGGGTCCTCTAATCCTCCAGTGTAGAAAAGCAAGATGTCGTCAGCATATTGTAGTGTCGAGACGTTGTTTGTCCTATTTTCCCTAATTGGAATTCCTCGATAGATTTGGATTGGACCTCATTTGAGAGCATCGTGGGTAGGACGTCCATAGCCGGAATGACTAATAGTGAGGATAACGGGTCGCCTTGTCTTAAACCTCCTTTGCTTCTGATATACCCCATCGAGGTGTCGTTGATGAGGAAACGCGCCTTAGAGGACAGAAGCAAGCATTTTATCTATCCTAGCCATTTAGACCCAAAGCCCTGGCCTAGAGGATGTCAAGAAAGTATTCCCAATCCACCAAGTCAAAGGCCTTTTCCATATCAATTTTGATAAGGATTCTATTTATGTTCCCCGCCAGCATCTTGTGTATCAGTTCTTCTGTCGCAATGATGTTGTCATGGATCATACGATCTTGTATGAATGCCATTTGGGATTCATCTACCAGATCACCCAGTACCCCTTTCAATCTGTTGGCAAGGACTTTGGAGATAATTTTGACAGAGAAATTGATTAGACTTATTAGTCTATAGTCATTTATGTTCTCTGGGGCTTCATTCTTGGGGATAAGTAATATATGCGCCCAATTTATGCGTTCCATATTGGCTGCTCCCTGGAAAAAATCATTAAAGAGTTTAAGCATGTCTTCCTTGATGGTGTTCCACCCCTACTTGTATAGTATCATCAGGAAGCCATCCAGCCCTGGTGCTTTATCGACTCCAAGTTTATTAATTGCACTTCTAATTTCTTCTTCACTGAAAAGATCCTCTAGATGAGCGAGCTCCACCCTCCTTTTTGTGTATGAACAGGCGATCCCAAGAGGTTTTGTACCTCGTCTCTCGTTCCTTGCAAAAAAGGTTGGTGAAGTGTCTTGATATGGCGTCAAAGATTTGCTTGGGTTCTGTAATTAGTGAGCCTTCATGTTGAAGCTGTGTTATCCAATTTGCATTCCTTCTTTAATCGGCAACCGCGTGGAAGAATTTTGTGTTCTGATCACCCTTTTGAAGCCAATTGATACGAGACTGCTGTCTCCAATATGCTTCTTCTTCCGATATGATCCGTTCATATTCTCCCGTATATGCTGTTTCTTCTTCCATTTCTACCCTTGATAATACTCTTGTTTCCCTGTGGGTGTCGAGGTTCTTGATAGCATTTAGGATTTCTCTTTTCCTCGCCAATTTTTGGTGTAAGTTCTCCTTTTTCCAGCTGTATAATTTATTTTTCAGGAGTTTTATTTTTTTTGCCATCATATATGTAACACCCATCTCGCTGATGAGACAGATGTCACATCAGTTGGGCCAAGAGTGCACCCAACCCATAAGCTGTGCAATTTAAACCTGGTATCAACGATGTACTCTAAAATAAAATCCATAAGAATAACATAATCAGTTACACGCCGGGAGTCATATTCAACCCAAGTTATAATAGAGTACAACACTCAGAGTCATGGGCAACTACGGCCCCAAATACAATGGAAGAAAGTTATAAATAAAGTCTAATACAACCCAACAATAAGAAACATAAGAACAGGTACGCCAGAGCAACCTAGACTTCGATCCCTACTCCAGACCCGAGCTACTATCCGGATCCAAGTCTAGATCTTGTAACAGAAAAACAGTATAGAAAGGGCTGAGCTATACAAGCTAAGTGAGTATGGACTACTCCGCCAGGAATTACAGATACCCGTCATCTGTACTAAAATACTTGAACATAAACAATACAGGTATAAATCATGAAGGTCAGCATAATTATCTTCAATCTTGATAAGAATGCTAACATGATCAGAAATCCGGAGAAAACACACAAGCAATCTCATATCATATCAAGCATATAGTAAACATATATATGCGATGACCTCATATCATACAAGCGTGCACCCTTAGCTAAAATGTCTCCGGAAGGACTCCAACTCCCATCAGGAATAGCGGTATACATCTTCATGAGTCTGGTACTTTACAACCAATGGTATACATCTACATGTGTACGTCAAGTATCAATCTCGTATCCTATACGGGCTCTCACAAGAGACAGGAAGGGGTTTTTATAAAAAGAACGACTTTTGCAAACATTTTTAGTTTTAAGAAAAACGATTGAAAACAAAACCTCTTCCTTAGCCCAGTCTCGTCTACTAAAATATCCGGGCTCTATCCCGAGCCCCTGCTGGGTCCCCCATACATTAACTAACTAAGGTATAGCTTATGATGCATGCAATAATCTTTAACTACCCCTTAGGGTTCCTTAATCATATCTCGTGCTCATTAAAATTAAATCAATTATACAAGTATGAAAACATAATGCAAGTATAGTAATAAATCCTTCAGCATCCACAAACAGAAATAAGACTCATAAGAATACGATAAAACCGAAATCCAGATAAATACACGAATTAAATCTAGATCTACGGTGAAGTCCCCTCACCTTAAGTCCTCGCAAATTCTCTAGGTCTGGTTGGTTCCTGCTGAAGCTCCTGCGGGACCTTTACCTTTTCCTAGAATCAATAATAATAACTAAGTAAATACGAAGTTCGTATTTTCCATAACTTAGTTCTATAGCTTTAGAATACGAAGATCTAAGAATACAAAAATTGTATTCTTAACTTAAACTACTATTTCAGCTCGAAGGAGCAAATTAAAGTCATTAATTCATAAGATCATGCTTCCTTTCTTAACGAGCATTACATGCTTTCATAACTCCTAGAATACCCCTAAGCATGATTCTTAGTTAAGATCCAATACATGCTTCGAAAATTCATAAAAATACGGAAACCGTATTCTTATCTTATACTCTAATTAGACTCGTTAGAGTACGATAAATTCATTAAATTAAATAGGTCATGATTTCTCTTAACATAAACTGCATATTTCCAAAGAATGAAAATACGGAATTTCTCAAATAGAGGATTTAGTTCTCTCTTCATCCTAAGCTCAATTTAAAAGTTTCTAACATTCTCCTTAAAAGTGATTAGATGCTAAGCATAATCAAGAGGGATTAATCAAGTATTAATACTTAAGATTTTCTATGAAAATTCGGCAGCACCTTCCCTAATTGGTGGGCCCCGAAATAATACAAACATTCATCCAAGCAATTAAATCCATTCATACAAGCATGACTTCTCTTCTTGCACTTAATTATACATTCAAAGCATTCATTCAAAAGAGTGTTTATTTCACCGAATATTAGAGTGGCAGTTAGCTCATCTCGATTCGCCTTCAATCCTCACCAAGCACCTACAGAATGATGCAAACCCATAAATTTCAATTAAATCAAGCATCTAATTAGGGCTTCCCAAATTTTCAATTAGGGCTCACTATGGTTTGGCAGAGGAAGGAGGAACGAACTCCACTGTCGGTCCTCGTAGCAGGTGGGCTGTGAGGTAGAGGAGGAGCGGCACAGCTGGCCAGATGTGGGCTGCGGTGGTTCACTGGAGGCTGCAGGCGGAGAGGCTCGTGAGGTGTAGTTTCCGGCGGTGCAAGAAAGGCGCGGTTCAGGCGAAAGGCCGCACAGTGAAGCGATGGGCTGGGGTCGGCCGGGAAACGGCGGCGCCGGACAGGGGGGGCGGATGGGCAGAGCACTCTGGGTGGGGCTCACGGCGGGGCGCAACCGGACGGCGTGACGCGCTCAGGGCGGAGGGGACGGTGGGCCGATGGGCGCAACGACGAGCCTCAAGGGGACAGCTGCCGACGAAGGGTTCTCGTGGTTGAGTGCGGCCGAAGGGGGGATTGGAAGGCGGTGGGGCCTCGTCGGTGGAGGCAGCCAGGCGTCAGGTAGTTCGCCGGCGTGGGTAGGGGCGCTGGCGAGGGCGTCACGTGAAAGAGAGGGAAAGACACAATCTCTTCCTCTCAATTGAATTTCAATTTCAACTTTTAACATAAGTTTCATTCAATGATGTATATATAAATATATTTATATTATTAAAACTATTTGATCAATTTCTTTATAATTTAATCTTGTCACATTCCAACTTAATTCAATTTATCCCTTACATCATACTTCCTTCCACAAACTTAAGATAAGTTATATAATTCCATATATATCAAAATATACACATCTTTCCATTAATTTAACTTATCTTAAAAATCTAAATATTTTATCTTACTCCCATTTCCGACCCAGATCCAGAAATCCCGGGTCAAACGACCCCAATGTCACGAGTGCACTATAACATCACGGGGTCTATCTCTCGTCGAACTAGATCCACGAATACCGGCTTTTGACTCGTCCGATCTACTTTATCGGAACTCTAACATTTGTCTGGTTCTTCAACTTAATTAATCTAGATTAATTAACACTTACGAAATCTGCCAATTAATTAATCAAGGTTATCTTTACCGTCCACCTCCAACTATTCCAAGTGTAATAGGCCTGGCCCAATAAGGCCTTCCCTAGGCCAATTAGTTGCGACGCTGGATTTAAATTTATTATTCCTCGATTTTCCTTTAATTGGGCTTTAAAATAATTAATTTTATTTTTCATGCTAATTAATCTCATCAATTAGCGAAAATTTTCTGATTTATTCACTTAGAAAATTCGGGGCGTTACAATATGTTGATGCCAAAAACTGGTCCACCTCACGCTTTGGCTACTGTTGCCTCGTGATGCCTCGTGATCTGGTCTCAGCCTTTGACAAACGGTTGAAATTTATAGTTGGTGTGGACGCTTACTTCAGCTTCTGAACAAGGAACACGGAGAGTGTTTTGGAATTCCGATCGGAATTATCAGCTCTTCGCTTTGGGGTGAATCTGTAAAAAGGAGAAGGGAGGGATCGGAATTGGGCCTTTCTCCCCGGATTTAACTCCGATGCTTAAGTCAGAAAGCTGGCGAGAAGGAAGTCTTAGACATAAGTTAGTTGATCCCCTTTCTTTCTATCATTGCTCTTCTTTTATAGCAACTTAAAGGCCGTTTAGGAAAGGCGGTGGGTAAGGCGGTAAGTAAGGCGGTGAGTAAATATCTCTTAAGGCGGTAAGAAAATATCTGCCTACTGCGTATGTGCTACGTAGGTAAGTAGAAAATATCTGCCTACTGTAGAGGCAAGTGGATAAGATCTACTTACTGTAGAGGCGTTAGATATTTTCTTCCCTAGGTGGCTATAAGCACCTTATGAGACCCTCACGCCTTGTGGATAAGAAGGTTGCTATAATTCCGACGGACTTGTTTGTAGGATTGAACCCTCATTTTTATTTGCCGAACGGAATTATACTAGGATATTTGGTGATATTGTCGCGCGGCCAAAGGGACACAGTCCTGTGTATGACAGCTGGCCATTTAGGTCGATGACACGCGTCTT
Organism: Dioscorea zingiberensis; assembly: GCA_026586065.1. Lineage (NCBI taxonomy): Eukaryota > Viridiplantae > Streptophyta > Magnoliopsida > Dioscoreales > Dioscoreaceae > Dioscorea > Dioscorea zingiberensis. Next base: position 27,102,011 of record CM048818.1, read on the forward strand.
ACCAAATATATCCGTAACACTTATCCCCCCCAAAATGTACTTGTTCGAAAAATCTGAGCGAGGGGTGAGTTAACCGCACTTTTCGCTTGGTTCGAGAACAAGTATCTTTCTTAGTTGGCATGTCTATGTAGGTGTTGACTTTGTCTAAGGTGCATGTACTTTTAATAGGTGACCGACGTTTACTGTGTCGTTATTTTAATCGAGGTAGATTTTTCTCCGGAATTTTCGCCTATAGTGTTACTAAGTTTTTTCTATTTAAGGAGCTTGTAGGGGTAGTGCTTTATTCAAAAATCTTTGTAGCTTTGTATAATGGCTCAGCGTTTGTCTTTATATAAATTTTTCACTTTCACTCAGTGTTCTCGTCATTTGAGAATTCCAAGTTCTTTTTATGAACATCTAGCGGACTTAAGGACAGGGGTCATCCATTTGGTAAGTCCAAATGATTGTGTATGGCCCTCCCTTCTGCTTATTGACAGGGGTGTAGGTGAGATAAGTATTGAGGAAGGATGGTAAACCTTCCACATTGATCATGATGTAGAGGCGGGGGATCTTTTAATTTTTACTTATGCAGGGGGTGTGCGCTTCGAAGTTGAAATGTTCGGAAGCGACTCCTGCCGTAGAGAAGTGGGCCCCCATCTTCGCCTGCGTGCTTGATGGTGTGTTTTCCGCAAGTATACGGGTCGTGATCAAGTAATAAAGTGGACTGTGGGAAGTCAGATGTCGAACCACAGGGAATAGAGATTGCTAAGTGTAAACCAAGCTTTACTAACCTAATTCGAATAGTAAATTGGGGGGTTTTGGTTTTCAAAAGTAAAGAACTCAAAAGGGATTGAAAGTAAGAACTGAAAATCAAGAGTTGATTGGGGTAAATCAATAGCAAGAGAGGATACTTGGGTATGTATCCCTTTTGGATTTCAATTCTAAAGATGAGCAAAGATGTTTATGAATCAAGGTTGATACTTCTTGTGCCAATAATCCCTAAAATTATATCCAACCCATTTTCCAAGGCAATTGGATAACTAGTCTCCTAGGACTTGATATGAGGTTCAAGGGGTAATTCCTAAATTATATCCAACCCCTCTTCCAAGGTGGTTGGATAAATAGTCTCCTAGGACTTGATATGAAGTTTAAGGAAATTCATGTATATTGGAAGAATCATGGGGGTGAATTCGGAGTCGTTCGGCCTTCTAGTACCCGATTCCTCGGTGTACTCATGAAACTCTCTAATGAAGCAAGTTCCTAATACAAGGAGGCGCTAGCTCTAGCCCTTGTATTGCACACAAGTAATTTCTAGTAATGAAATTACAATCAATACATAATATTCATTAGACATTCAAGAGAGTACCAACAAGTCATCATAAACATTCAATGCTATTAATGCTCAATCCAAAAGTTCAACATACCCAAGTACCAATAGATTAGTTCCCCATAAATGGGGAACTCAAACCAAAATAGGAAAGCTTACAAACCAAAGAAAAGGTAATAGGGGACACCATTACCTCCAATGCTTGCAACTCCAATAGTTCTCTATTCTCATGATTTGGGGGTGATGACCCCAAAGTCCTAATCTCTCCTCTAGCCTCTCTCCCAAGCCAACCTCCCTCTAAACTCTCATACTTAACTCTTTATACCCATGAATTAGGGTTCCACTAAAACAATTACAACATTACCCTTGATTGGGCCCGTGAAACTGCAAAAGTTACGATAAACGGCCTCGTGAACGGCCTGTTCATCAGTCAGATTCGACTCACCACACTCTTAACGGCGAGGTCAATCGTCGTTCATCACCCCGTTCACCTCACAGCTTGCTCTGAACCGGCAGATGAACCGCCATTCACATAGCCGTTCACCCTCTCTTTATGCCTGCCTTTGTGCCCAGGTGTGAACGACCGTTCACAAGGCCGTTCATCCCCTGTTTACTTCAAAATGTCTTCGTTTGTTCTTCATTTTGTTGATAAATGCTTCCTTTTCGTCAGGGTGGCCTATTTATGCCCTGTTTACAAAATATGAAGCATTTTAAGTACCGGCGGGCTACAAATCATTGCATTTGACATGAAAATAAGTGTATATATGGTATGTAAATATGCTCATTTGAACGCTTATCAGTGTTGTGCCGGGGTTTCCTAGTGACAATGAGGACAGTGACGGCTGTGGAAGTCCGTGCGTCTCCTCTGAATCTTATCCGAGAGGGTCCTCGGATGAATCCGTGGATTGTTAACTAGGGAATTCCGACGGAAAATATGTCCATTAGGGCTTGTCATGTTGTTTTTTTTTTTTTTTTAAATACCACTATCGTTGTAACATGAAATAAAGTTTATCATTTTGTTCATAAAGTCTTTGATTTCTTCAAGAAGAATGATTGCTGGTGATCCTATGTTGGGATGTGTGTATTTGTCTTTTATGGTGTTGGCTCTATGGTACAGCGCCCATTACTCCCCAAAGAGACACGTGTCTCTCACACTGTGTCGCATTTAAAGGGAGAAGATGGCGCGACGTGCGCGGCGTGCGCTTTGTCAACAGCATGATGGGCGCGGCTACCTATGTGTGTCAGGCGGCGTTTGGTGTGCTGACGTTGATAGAATTTTGAATCTTTTAAAAAGAAGCAATGATGGTTATCTGAACGGTCCAGATTTGGGGACCTTTGGTTTAATGGCTCGATCGGGATGCAGCTCTGGGATCTAACGGCCAGGAATTCATCTTTTTTGTATAAAAGCGAAGTTGTACAAGTGGAAAAGGTTTTATTTCAAAAGTTAAATCGCATCTTCTTCCCAATAATCTCTTCTTCTCCGGCGAACCCTGTTCTAAAGTTCTTGCGTTTTTTCATCCTTTTTTCTTCTGAGGTATGGCTAGTGCGTCTTCTTCTTCTGGTTCTTCTCATGAATCTCATGAACCTGTTGCTTCCCCCCCCCCCCCCCTCCCTCTTCGATCCCTTCTCCGCCTGAACTCATGGTCTCTGCTGCGATTTCAGGCGAGTCTAGGGACGTTCCAGTCCAGGATTCGCGGATTCATCCCGCTTCTAGGGCTATGGGTAGAGGGTCTGGTACCTTCATAAGCCTCCTAGGGCAGAAGGATGTCGATAGCTTGGTGGAGAAGTATGAGATAGACATTTCTCTGTTTGAGGTTAGGGTTCCTTGTTCTGGGGAGAGGGCGAGCTCTCCAAGGGAGGGGGAGATAGCCATCTATCAAGATGCGCTATTGGGTGGCCTTAGAATTCCCTTTTCTGATTTCGCTAAGGCGATTCTGGAGGAATATCACTTGTGTCCTTCACAGTTAACTCCAAACTCTTGGAGGTTGCTCAACGGTTTTGTTGTTGTCTTTAAGAATTACGGGGTAAATCCGACCGTTCGTTGGTTTCGTATGTTGTTTAGTCTTTGTTTGGAGTCTAATGCTGACTGGTATTATTTCTCAGCTCGGTCCGGGAGAAAGTTTCTAGGGAAAGTCCCCTCTTCCATTAAGCGATGGAAGAGTAAGTTTTTCTTTGTCAGAAGTAAATCCGAGTGGGATGTCCGAACCAAGTGGGAGGTTCCCCGCACGGATATTACTTGTGAGGAGATGACGAAAGAAGAGGAGGCTCTTCTTAAGTCAATGACAGGAATATCCAAAGTTTACATGGATGAGTTCTTGACCAAGGAAAACCTCCTTAAATGTCGTTTAATAGTATCTGCCGGTAGGATTTATTCGTGTATCTAACTTAGTTCAATCTTGAATCACGATATCTGACTTGCCTCGGAATTTATTTTGACAGGAAATCCGATGGAGGACGAGGATTTGAGTTATGTTAAGCGCATCTTGGCCTCCTTTGAAGGTGAAGTGCATCCGCCCTTGCCTCTTGGGCGAAAGAAGAAGGAGGTGGCGTCTAGCGCAGGCGCTGATACTTCTAAGGAGGAGAAGAAGAAAAGAAAGAGCAAAGATGTAGACTCTTCCAAAAAGGGGGTCAAAGGCGGCCCAGTGCAGGGTCCTCGCGGGAGAGGAGGACAAAGAGAAAAAATTCTGAGGACGTATCCGGTCTCGGAATTATAAGAGAACAGGCGAAGTCTCCTCAGGAAGAAGTCCGCCCGGAAGAAGTCCGCCCGGCTTTATCGCCAATTTCAGAGGGCCCTTCTTCTAGTCGGCCAGAGGATATCCTCCTTATGGAGGTGAGAATCTACTTCTTAAGGGTATCTATGGTTTTACTAAGGATTTTTAACTTTAGGCTTGTTTTATAGGCGGAGGCAGGAGAAGCGGCCCTCTTGGACAAACTGAGGGTGGCGGACTTAGCTCTAAAGGGACAGACAACTCAACGAAAGGAATTACCTTCTGAGGATATTCCTTTTTGAGATGTCGGGTCCGTAAAGAATGTTTTGATGGCCATGAGACCCGAACAGCTCTCCACGAAACTCCGAAGGGCTGGGAGGGAAGAGGGAAGAGGCCACTTACCAACTTCTCCGCTCGGTCATGCTGGTAAAAACTATTCTTGTATTTCTTCTACTTCTTAATTCAGCATTATCATTTTTAACTCATTTGTTGCTCTATAGACTGCTCATTGGGCGGATCGAGTTGGCAATCTTTGTCAAGAAGACTTGACAAAGACTTGACAAAGATGGAAGCGAGTAGGGCAGAAATTGCCCAATTAAGTTCTAGGGTGGCGGTTTTGGAGGGAAAAGAGAAGGAACAGCTCGCGGTTATCCGCGCCCTTGAGCAAGATAAGGCCGAGCGGCTTCAACAGTTGGCCGCTATGGAAAAAGAGAAAGATGATTTAGCGGCCAAGCTGACTATTTCCGAGGGCTCTCTTCATACTGCTGAGGAGAATATCAAAAAGTTACAGGATGACTCCAGCAGTTTGAAAGAGGAACTTAAATCCGCTCAAGATGAGCGAGGTGAAGCCCGATGGAATCTAAAGTTAAAGGTTGCTGAACTCGCCACCATTCAGGCCGAGTTAGAGGAACTTAAAGGGGAGCGCGACACACTCAAGGAAGACTTGGCTTCCAGACAGAAGACCCCTAAATCCGACTCGCAAGAAATGAAAGACTTAATTGAACAAGCGGATAAGTTAGAGAAAGAAGTCGCTCGGCTTAAGGCGAAGGCAAAAGAGGGGGCCACTCGCATATATTCCGTCTTTGCGGCCGGGTGGGTCATCACGTTTCTCCTGCAGAAGTGTTAACGATGGGGCTTGCTGGAGTCTTGAAGAGGTTCACGGAATTGAAGGAGCAACAAGTCATAAAGATTCCAGAGGCCCCTGCCCCGGCCCCTTCTGAACCTTCGACTAAGATTCCTCCAGACCGCCCGGAAGGCCCTAGTTCTTAGGGTTTTTCACATTCTTATGAAATGTTCTTGTCTTGTAAATACTTAGTCATTTTAGAATGTAATTTCTATTTACATGAATGAAATACAAACCTTTTCTTTGGTGAAGATTTATTTCCGAGTCATGGTTATTTTTAACCATTAAGAAGTCTTTCGAGGAGTCCTCATAAAGCCTGTCTTTCTTCATCTGGCTTGTAAATTAAGCTTCATAGCAGGTTCTTCTCTTTTTTGGTCCAATCATGGGACTTTGATTTGTTGAGTAAGATCCTGGCCTTTATAAATGAGATTGTTGCCTCATATTTCGATCGGGATTTTTGCCCCTTGTTTCTGGATGAGAATTATCGTTTATCCTTGTAGGATAATTCCGACTCATCTTTTAGGAATGGGATTTTCACCTTATTTTCATTTGGGAAAGACTTATGCTTTATTTAATGAAACATTTAAGAGACGGCTACAGGATTTACTGATAGTAGCGTCGCAGGTGTTCAGCATGAAATGGACGCTTGAGCATTTTTCCTTCCATATTCACCGGATAATAGGTGCCCGCTCGGACAATTCTCTGTATGACGTAAGGGCCTTCCCAATTAGGAGTTAGCTTCCCCGTTCGGCTTTTGTTTCCCTGGAACTCATTTTCTCTTAAGACCAGATCACCGATTTGGAAGAAGACTCTTTTCACCCTTGTGTCATAGAACCTTTTTACTCTTTCGCGATAGATGGTTGCCTTTGTTTCCGCAGCTTCTCTTCGCTCTTCCAGTAAATCGAGTTCCGCTCGGAGATTCTCTCATTTTCTTCTGATGAGAAAGTTTGTTGTGTCCGTAGGGTAGGGATTCCTATTTCTGCAGGGATGACAGCTTCTGCCCCATAAGTAAGAGAGAATGGAGTTTCTCCAGTGGGGGTTCTTGTGGTTGTCCTATAAGCCCAAAGTGCGCTCGGAATTTCTTCAACCTAGTTAGTTCCATTTTTGGAGACCCGGGTTTTGAGAGCTTGGAGCAAGGTGCGATTTGTCACTTCTACTTGGCCATTGGCTTGAGGATGTGTTATGGAAGTTAACCTAGATTCAATTCCGAGCTCGGAACAAAAGCTTTTGAAAGCCTTGTTATCAAATTGTCGCCCATTATCGGAAATGAAGGCGACCGGAATTCTGAATCGACAGATAACAGTTCGCCACAAGAATCCCTGACAAGCTTTCTCTGTGATCTTGGCCAAGGGCTCAACTTCTACTCATTTGGTGAAGTAATCGATAGCCACTATCAAAAACTTCATTTGTCCAGTCGAAGTAGGAAATGGCCCTAGAAGATCAACTCCCCAGATAGCAAACGGGCGAGGGCTGATAATTGGCGTGAGCAGTGTTGGTGGTCGTCTTTGAATCTTGGAATGCCGTTGGCAGGCATCACATTTCGGGCAAACACCACCGCATCTTGAGTTAATGTTGGCCAGTAATAGCCTTATCGCAAGACTTTGTAACTCAAGGCTTTGCCTCCTATTTGCCCCACCTCCAATACCTTCATGGATTTCTTGAAGGATATACTTGGCTTCTGTGGGACGCAAGCACCATAAGAAGGGTTGCGTATAGGACCTCTTGTATAGATTTTCACCAATGATAGTGTACTGAGCGGATTTGTAAGAAATCCGTCTGGCTTCCGTCTTGTTGGATGGTGTAGGTCCACCTTGCAGGTAATTTCTAATGGGATCAATCCAACTTGACTCTTCTGCTGCACTTTGTACTTCTCCTTCTAACCCTTCAATAGTTTTTGTGGGAAGATATTGTAGGTTGAAAGAGGATTCTGTATCTCCGTTGGGTGCAGTGACTTTTTTAGATAAGGTATCAGCTTCTTCATTTTGTGCTCGACAGATTTTTTTGATCTGGAAGTGAGCAAAGCATGGAACTATTTTTTTCACCACTGCCTGGTATTTAATCATGTTCTCCTCCTTCGCTTCAAAATTGCCCAATGTGTGGCTCACGACTAGCTGTGAGTCAGAATATACATGCAGATGTTGAATTCCGAGCCCCCGGGCCAAATGCAATCCTGCGATGAGGGCTTCATATTCGGCTTCATTATTGATCGCTCGGAATTGGAACTTGAGCACTGTCGTAATTTTTCATTTAGAAGGAGAATAAAGGACGAAGCCGGCTCCTGACTTTTCTTCAGTTGCTGATCCATCAACATATAAGGACCATAGGATGCTTGGGCTTTCTTCTGGGTCCTGTTACGGGAGTTCATCCCCCTTCGTGGGGATGGTCAACTCCACGATAAAATCTGCTAGCACTTGAGCCTTGATTGTCGTTCGGGGTTTACAAGTGAGATCAAACTCACCCAATTCTATCACCCACTTGGCTAAACATCCGAAATTTTCAGGCTTATGGAGGACTTGCTTTAAGGGCTGGTCAGTCAATACCGTTACTTTGTGAGCCTGAAAATATGGCCTCAATCTACGTGCGGATGTGACAAGAGCGAAAGCCAATTTTTCAAGTGGTAGGTACCTTGACTCCGCGTCGTTAAGGATCTTACTTGTATAATAGACTGGCTTCTGAACTCCATTGTCTTCTCTCAAAAGAACTGCACTGACCGCTCGAGGAGCAGCGGCCAAGTAGATGTAGAGTTCTTCCCCTACTTGCGGCTTAGCTAGCAATTGAGGCGATTGGAGATAATCTTTAAGCTCCTGAAAGGCTTTCTCACATTCTTCTGTCCACTCCATTTTTGGTGCTTTTCGCAAGGCTTGGAAGAGTGGGAGGTTTTTCTCTCCGGCTTTAGAGATAAATCGCCCAAGAGCTGCTAGGCGTCCATTAAGCCATTGTACCTCTTGAAGACTTTTAGGTGACCCCATATCAAGGATGGCTTTGAACTTTTCCGGATTTGCTTCTATTCCTCTTTGAGTCAATATAAATCCTAGAAATTTCCCTGATTGGACACCAAAAGCACACTTGTTCGGATTTAGGCGCATGTTATAAGTCTGAAGCGACTGAAAGGCCTCTTGTAAATCCGTCAATTGTTCATCGGCTTTTCGGCTTTTCACCAGGATATCATCCACATAAGCTTCCACATTTCTGCCAATTTGCTCCTTGAAGACTGTATTTATGAGCCTCTGGAAGGTGGCTTCGGCATTCTTTAGACCGAATAGCATTACCTTATAGCAATAAGTTTCTTTGTTTGTGATGAAGGATGTTTTTTCTTCATCGTCTTTGGTCATTCGGATTTGATTGTAGCCTGAGAAGGCATCTAAGAAACTCAGCATCTCATGCCCCGCCGTAGAATCAACCAAACCATCAATTGAAGGTAGAGGGAATGAATCTTTTGGACAAGCTTTATTTAGGTCCGTGAAATCCACGCACATTCTCCATTTTCCGGACGGCTTTTTTACTAGAACCACATTAGCCAACCAGTCAGGATAGTTCACCTCTCGGATAAATCCAGCCTTCAAAAGGGTCGATACTTCTTCTTCTGCAGCCTTCTGCCTTTCTGGGGCGGAATTCCTCCTTTTTTGTTTGACAGGCTTGAACGACTGGTCTACGCTGAGACGGTGTTCAATGACATAACGCTTTACACCTGGCATGTCTTCTGATGACCAGGCGAAGAGATCAGAATTTGTTCTTAGTACTGCCATGAGATTTTCTTGTTGTGCTATTGTCAAATCCGCACCAATACGCACAGTACGCTCCACTCTAGTTGTGTCTAGGGGAACTGTAAGCAATTCTTCAACTGGTGTGGGGCGGAGTTCTTCATCTTCCCATTCGGCTATTTTGTTGATCAACATGGCTTCCGAAACTCTTGTTTTGCCTTTATTTAGAACTTTTCCTTTGAGAGTTGAAACATAACATTGCCGTGCCAAGGGTTGATCCCCTCTTACTTCTCCACTGCCACTCTCGGTCGGAAATTTGAGGAGAAGATGGTAAGTGGAAATTATTGCTTTCAAGGCGTTGAGGGTTGGCCTACCAAGAATCACATTGTAACTTAAAGCACAGCGTACAACTAGAAAATTTGTTGTCACTGTTGATGATCTAGGTGAATTCCCTACTGTAACTAGCAACGTGATCATTCCTTCTGGTTGTACCACCCCTCCGGAAATCCCACTAAAGATGATTTTATGGGGAGCAAGTTGTCTGCATCGTACTTCATTCTTTCGAAGGCGCTCCAGAAAAGAATGTCTACTGAACTTCCACTATCTACTAGAACTCTTTTTATTTGGAAGCTGGAAATCATGATGGCGATGACCAAGACGTCGTCATGGTGGCGAACCCTGCTGACATTGTTGTCATAAAAAATGATGGGGGCCATAGGCCGAGACCTTCTTTGTGGCGCTTCTGTTTCCTGCACAACTCCCACCATTCGGGCATAGCTTTTTCGAGAGGCGGAACTTTCACCACCACACCCAGGACCACCGCTAATAAATCCGACCATCTCCCCTTTTTCTTCCTCAAGCTGTAAAGTTTCAGGCTCCTCTTGGACCTCAATGTTGATATACTGCTCCAATTGTCCCCTTCTAACGACATCTTCTATCGCGTTCATCAAATGGGTGCATTTTTCTGTGTCATGCCCTCTAGCTTGATGAAACTTGTAATATCTTTTGTTGTTCTTTTGTCGTTGGGATTCTTTGCAGGTTCTGGCCATGTCAAGAGTTGTTGATCCTGGATTTGCATAAAAATATGGCTTCGGGTCTGATTTAGTGGGGTATGGTGATCGTATCTGACAATTTTCCCTTCATTTGCAGATTCTCTAGGTTGTAGCATATGTCGTTGTGGGCGTGTTGAAGTTTCCAGACCTCTATTCTCATCCTTACGGTCCTTGCGCGATCCTCCCTCCTTTCGGATTTCTGTGGGCCTTCTGTTGACATTTTGATGGGCTTTTCCCTTCTGGATTTCCGCAAAGGCACGTCGAGCCTCTTCTTCCCCGCTCGTATAAATTTCGTCAGAATTGATATACTTTTGGGCATGGACCATGAGGGCGGGGATGGTTTTTGGCGGATCCAAAGTGAGGGAAAAATGAAAAGGGGATTCTAGCAAACCCTCCATCAGGATAGTTACAGCCATGCGCGGGATAAGGTCCACAACATTTGCGGCTTCATCTATGAAACGGTTTAAATAGGCTTTGAGTGTTTCACCCCCTCGTTGCTTAACGCGCATAAGGGTAGACGGAGTTTTCTTTTGCTTTGAGTAATTAGCAAAATAAGCTAAAAAGCGATCTGCTAGAACTTAAAAAGAAGGAATCATGCTAGATGGAAGATCGACAAACCAGTCTTACGCTTTTCCCTCTAAAGTAGCGGGAAAAGCTAGGCACATACGAGCGTCGGTAATTCAAAAAGCAGCATCTTCGATCGGAAGGACTTTAGGTGACGAGACGGATCGGTTTTGCCCTCATATGCAAGCATAGCAGGTGATCGGAAACTATCAGGAACTTGCTCCTCCAATATTTCCTTGATAAAGGGCGCGCATATGTTGAGAACATGCCGTTCGGATTTCTGTCTTCCTCGAGAGGGGTCTTGTCCCCGTGTTCTTCTGTCAACAGTAGGAGCGGAGGGACTATTCCCTTCTGTTCTTGTCCGTTCCGTTCTTGTATGTCGTTTTGTTCTTGTGGCAGCTTGCTCTCGACGTCGAACGGAGGGAGGTTCTGAACTAACTGAGAAGGCGGTTCTCTCCCTTCTTTCTCCATGGGTGCGAGTCCTTATCCTCCCTCTGCTTTCGGAATTGGCTAGTGGGGCTGTTGGCACATTTGGTGGAGTTCGTGTGGGAGGAAGTAACGGATGAGTCATAGTATAAACAGCTTGAGCTAACTGCTCTAATTGCTGCTGCATGTTAAGATAAAACTCCAGGATGGGTTCTTGGGGTGGGACGGAAGGATTTTTCGATGGTGGCAAGATAGGTGGATTGTCCGACGGAATCTCCTCATGCCCTCGGACTTCGCTAGGTCCTTCAGGATTACTAGGTGCTCCTTGTTCTTGGATTCATTTTGATCTTCTGGTAGTAATCATTTGGCTTTTTGTAAGGGTCCCCACAGACGGCGCCAAACTGTTGATGCCAAAAACTGGTCCACCTCACACTTTGGCTACTGTTGCCTCGTGATGCCTCGTGATCTGGTCTCAGCCTTTGACAAACGGTTGAAATTTATAGTTGGTGTGGACGCTTACTTCAGCTTCTGAACAGGGAACACGGAGAGTGTTTTGGAATTCCGATTGGAATTATCAGCTCTTCGCTTTGGGGTGAATCTTTAAAAAGGAGAAGGGAGGGATCGGAATTGGGCCTTTCTGCCCGGATTTAACTCCGATGCTTAAGTCAGAAAGCTGGCGAGAAGGAAGTCTTAGACTTAAGTTAGTTGATCCCCTTTCTTTCTATCATTGCTCTTCTTTTATAGCAACTTAAAGGTGGTTTAGGAAAGGCGGTAAGTAAGGCTGTGAGTAAATATCTCCTAAGGCGGTAAGAAAATATCTACCTACTGCGTAGGTGCTACGTAGGTAAGTAGAAAATATCTGCCTACTGTAGAGGCAAGTGGATAAGATCTACTTACTGTAGAGGCGTTAGATATTTTCTTCCCTAGGTGGCTATAAGCACCTTATGAGACCCTCACGCCTTGTGGATAAGAAGGTTGCTATAATTCCGACGGACTTGTTTGTAGGATTGAACCCTCATTTTTATTTGCCGAACGGAATTATACTAGGATATTTGGTGATATTGTCGCGCGGCCAAAGGGACACAGTCCTGTGTATGACAGCTGGCCATTTAGGTCGATGACACGCGTCTTACCAAATATATTCGTAACACAATATATGCTCCATCCCCTATTAGTAGTTGTCCTTGCAATGTGTCTCTTACCATGTCCCAGAATCCCTCCACTTTTACCCACTCTCTATTAAATCTGAAAGGTGTGGCATTTGGTGTATGAATCCCGTATTCCAGGCAAATTGGAGCATGATCTGATCCCACCCGTGGAAGAGCTGTTTGCCATATCCGAGGGAACTCTGATGCCCATTCTATAGTGAATAGAAATTTGTCCAACGTCGCAAATGCCAACGACTCTCTTCCATTAGTCCATGTATATTTTCTTCCTAGGAGAGGGGGGTCTACAAGGTGAAGATCTTATATCATCAGATCGAAGTCCTCCTGCTCCTATAGCCCATAGGAAGCATTGTTGGCATCCTCACGACTTTGAATTGTATTGAAGTCCCCGCAGAGTAGCTAAGGACCTCCCCAACTCCCCCTAATTGCCCTTAGCTCATTCCAACATACAGTTTTTTGTGCATGATTGCATGGGGGGTATACCGTTGTTATCATTTTGGATACATCTCTGTTAGCTCTATCTTATAGAATCATAGATACCATATACCTACTATGGGAGGTGCTTTGGAGGTTGAAATTGTTACTATTCCATCCAATACAGCATGTCCCCCTTGTCTCCTCAGCAGGGAGTGCTTCCCATTTATCATAGTAAGTTCCCCTTATGAAACACCAAGTCATGTTATTGATAGATTCCAACTTCGTTTCTTATATGCAGAAGACGTCTACCTTGTGGAGGTGTAGGGAATCCCTGATAAGGCATCTCTTCTTTCTTTGTCCCATTCCTCTAACATTCCAAGATATAACTTTCATCATAAAGACTAATATTGCCCGTTCCTCTTCTTCTACTGATAAGGAAATCTTAATTGATTTCCCGCCACTCCTTTATCCTCTTCGCTTCCATCATACATATGTGTTGAATGTATGAGTTCCTATCATCATTTGAGAGTCTGAGGTCTACCCCAATTTTGTGGGCGTTTGCCATTAGATCCTAGTTGGGCCATTCACAAAAAGTTAGGTGAAAGGAGGTTGAGGTGTGAGAATTACCATTAGCTAGGGTCTTATCTCGTTCGGTTGTCTTCCTTCTCGAGGAGGTTTATATGTCAATAAAGCCTTCCTTTTTTAGCCTCTGCGAGAGTGGTTTCCAGGCCCTTTCACTACGCCGTGATTCTTCTTTGGGTTGTCTTGAGTCATCTTTCTTCTTGTGATGGTCTGTCTTCTTTGTAGTGAGCAGGTGATCCTTTTGGTTTGGCTCCTCCAATGTTTCAAATCTCATAATTTCATTGACTGTCAATTTACCTTCCCAGGCTGAGTTTGCCATATAGTTCCATGAACCATGTATGTTCTCCATTTGTACTTGGATAAATCCAAGTGGGGTTCTAGTCCTGGAATGGGAGATATAAGCCCCTTTGCTTTGGGTAGACTATGCTTTTGAGTTTCTGAAGGCCCAATTGATGTTGGGTTGTTGGTTGAGTCTGATTCCTTTTCTTGAAGGTCATTTGTGTTGTTATTTGTATCCATGAATCCACCAAGAGGCTTGGGCACATTTCCTTCTTTTTCATTAGATGTTCTTTCGGGTGAATTATTAGCAATTTGGTCCTCCTGTATAGGTTTTACACTTGTTTCCTCCACCTACTCCTGCATGTCATCATTCCAACTACTTTGACCATTCCACATGTTCTCCATCTCCAATTTTATTTCTCTTTCCAGTTGCTCATTCACATCAGTTTCTTCAAATTCATTTTTATCAAAAGCTGAGTAAATTGGAATTGGTATTGCTTCCTCATTTGGGGTATCATTGTAATTATCCACTATATTGTTTTTAACAGCCTTGATGATGTGTTGATTTAATTCTTCCAGATTAGATTTTCCCATATCTTATATATCCGGAATTTGAATGAGCAGTTGGGATTCCAAAGATCTTTTCACCTATCCTCTTGACACACATCTCTGAGTGTAAGGTTTGTCTGCCACTTTCCTAGCTTTCAAATCATCATCTTTGGTTGTATAAATGGGCGGTTGAGATTGTGCCATCTGTTGAGCATTGGAGGGCTTGAAATATTTCCTCGTATCTTGTATTTCGCGCGCCTTCGAGGAATCCTGAGCATCGGATTCATTTATCTTGGACATGTGCCTTAGCCCTGGGCAGTTATGGAAATTATTCCTCTATGGTTGTCTATGCTCTGAATGATCAACGTACCTTATTCCATACTAGATAGCTCCATCAAGCTTCCCAATGTCGCCGTATGATTTTTGTACAGCCCACGCGGCGCTGCAGGCGGTGGCGTCTACAGAGGAACGGCCGTACTCCTCTACTCCTCTACTCCTCTTGTCCTTTCACCCATGCCCTGGTCATTCCCCATCAGTTCGATGGGGTTTTTGCCTTTCAACATTCTTTTCCTTTCTTCTTTGTTGCCGTCTCCAGCCATCGCCACCGTTGTTTCAGGTGGCGGGTCCCATGGAAGAAGAGGTTCCCCTCTATTTAGTTCGAACCTTACGGTGAACTTTCCGGTGCCCATGCTGTAATTGATGGTTGTTGAAAACCTCCTTCCCCGACATACTCTCACTGTCGCCTTACAGTGTCCGACGAAGAAGGCACCTCCTCTAGCCAGATGAACCAGGTCCCCCACTAGCTTTAGTAGCCTTACCACTATATCTCTCCACCGGTAATAGAGTGGTAATACTTTGCCGATAATCCAACGGGTCTCCCCTTCCGCTTTCCCAGTTGAGTTGGTGTCCGCCGAGCATGGAGCAAATCGGACGGTGAAATTCGGGAAGTTAAGTTCACCTAGATCTTCAATCTTCCTAGTGAGGTCCACATAGGGGCAATGGAGAAGTATTCTCCATCCATCGTCAAAAGGTTGTGCTGACCATTTCAGATCCGACGCTATGAAGGCCGCCATCTTCTTCTTCACCGTTTCATGTGGAGAAAGGCCATCAAACCTTTTCGTCACTGCGGGATTGAGTATCTTCAGAGGCAGTCAACTTCCTTTGCTATGCTATCATTTGTCGCTATGGAGACATTGTGGGATTCTCCTTCTCCGGGGAGGCCTTTCGGCAAGGTATCCCTTGTTCATCTTGTGTGTTTTCCTGAACGGTGGGGGTGTAGGGTTTCTTCCTTTTTTTCCTTTTTGTATGGATCAGTGCCCCCTTGTGGATTTGGATAGTTCCCAGTTCCGACGAGAGTACCGGACACTTCGCCGCCCTATGTCTTAGTCGTTCGCATCTTCGGTATACTTCCTCCTACATTCAACCATGAGGTGTCCCGGCTGCCGGCACCTGCCACATACTTCAATCACCTTGCTAGAGGTCCGCTTCGTCGGGGATGAGCAACGATGGGTGTGTGGGTATCCACTGTTTATCTTCTATTTGGTGTTTTCTCCGGTTGTGGGGGAATGTCATCGCTTCTTACGGCACACCTCTTCCCATAGCCTCTCCTTCGGACATTCATTTTCTCATCTCTCTCCGGCGATCGTCTTCTTGGTTTCGCACAGTCGTGGTGGTCGTCCCACAGTCTCGTTGACCTCCTCCCAGTAACCGCCTCAACGAACGGGAGGTCAGCCACCAGTGGATAAGCGCCACAAGTTCGCGGTGCTTCCTTGGACTCGATACGATGCTGCCTTGGGGCGTTGGCTTCCTCCACTTCTCGACGGGGTTTCGCCGCTATTCACTGGGGCTCCGCCGCTATTCGTTGAGGTCTCGCCATCGATCATCGTGGCACGCCCGCTGGTCGTCGTGACTCCGGTTCCGCCTCCTTTGTTATTTATTATTTATACATACTTTGAAATTTTAACAGAAGTTTGGTCTTATAAATCATAAATAATAATTATCACGCAAGCCTTTGACCAATAAGCTTTCCTATATTTAATTTCAATCCTAAAAAGTCATTGTAAGTTCTTGATTATCTTCCTTGGTTTATTCTTGTAAGCTTTCCTTTATCTTATCTTAGTCCAATCTATCTAAAAGTTTTCACGATTGTTTTGGATGGTTCCTAATTTGGTCTTTCAAAAGCCATTTTAGATTTTAAATAGGAGGGTCACATAAAGTCTAAAGAATGTATGTGAACACTAGTTGGTATGCATGGTATAGTGGGTAAAGGGTTGGGCATGTTTGGATGCACAATAAACTTTCCTATAGGATTTTCATTCTATAGTATGTGGACCTGATCCCTATAGGGAAAGTTACAGTAAACATTTCTATGGAATGAGTGTTTGGTTATGCACAATAAAAATTTCCTATGGAATAATTTTAATATTAAAAAAAATAATTTTTTTTCAAAATAATAGCCGTTAGAGTTTTGAAAAAAATATATGTTGTAAACTATTCGTTGAAAAATAGCCGTTATATACTAGCCGTTAACCATTTTGCCCTATTTATACCCAACACTCTTCTTGCTCTAGTATTCATTCACAAACTTATCTCCATTTGCCTCTAAATTTTCACACCTCCAAGGCACGTATTCAATATGGATTTGGATCATTGGAGAAGGATTAATGAAGATGATGATGAATTCATGTGCACCATTTTACCAAGCTTATTTCCTGGAAGTTCAGAAAGTCGACCTTGTCATACCTCATTATTTACAAGTGCTGCATATGTAAGAGAAATCCTTGAAGGTCATGAGGTACGCTGTAAGAGGGAGTTTCATATGGACCCTCTTATTTTCCAAGCACTGGCTAATTGTTTAAGTGAAATGTCTCTTCTTCAAAACTCGAAAAGAATTGTAGTCGAGGAACAATTAGCGATGTTTGTGTACACTCTTGCACATAACGCTAGTAGCCGTGACGTATATGAACGCTTTCAACATTCGGCAGAAACAGTTAGCCGTTATTTTGGTAAAGTGTTTAATGCTATAACTAT
Source organism: Dioscorea zingiberensis (assembly GCA_026586065.1). NCBI lineage: Eukaryota > Viridiplantae > Streptophyta > Magnoliopsida > Dioscoreales > Dioscoreaceae > Dioscorea > Dioscorea zingiberensis. Next base: position 27,118,914 of record CM048818.1, read on the forward strand.
GCTTGCTGGAACATATATACAACCTCCATCAACAATTACATCACCAATTATCCAAAGCAATAGCAAATTTGTCCAATATTTCAAGGTATGAAAGTATAAATTATGATATATTTCAATTTATTTAATACTTTTTTAATTATGGGTTAATTTGTGTAGGATTATATTGGTGCCATTGATGGAATGCATATTCCGATCACCATTTCTGCCGAATTGCAAGATCCTTACCGAAATAGAAAACAAACATTATCCCAAAATGTCATGGTTGCTTGTGATTTTAACTCCCAGTTCGTATATGTCCGAGTTGGTTGGGAAGGCTCGGCTTCTGATGCTAGGATACTTCAGCATTCGATAGACCAAGGCTTTAATGTCCCGAGAGGTAAATATTATCCAGTTAATGCAGGATATGCGAATACCCCAAATTTCATTGCTCTATAGCGGGGTGTGCGTTATCATTTATAAGAGCAAGGACGAGCGCAATGCAGACCATCTAATTATAGAGAACTATTTAATCTGAGACATGCTTCGTTGAGGAATCATGTTGAACACATCATCATTGTCTTGAAGATGAGATTTCCTATACTCAAAGTTGCAACCTTTCGTCCAATAGATTCTCAAACTGATATAGTGGTTGTTGCATGTGTCTTGCATAATTTCATCCGTATCCACAATGGTGCCGATGACATTGAGGAAATTTTGGTTGAAGATGAAGAAACTACTATCCCCGATGGAGATGATATATATGGAGATAATATTAACACAATGAACTCTAAATGTAATGCAGGTACTCGTAAGAGAGATGAAATAGCACTGCAAATGTTGGCGGATTATTGTAACTATCGTAGAAATGTAGTGTGAAAGATCTATAAGGCTTTCATCAATGTTGTATTTTTTTTAATTCTATAAATGCCTTATGTTTTATTTTTAATGTTGACCCAATATATGTTACATAAATAAATATCTCCAAACATATTCATCCTACATAAACACCCAAGACATTGTTTCAAACATAAACATCTCCAAACATAAACATCCTACATAAACATCCAATACATTGTTTCAAAAATAAACATCTCCAAGGATTACATCCTACATAAACATCCAAGACATTGTTTCAAAAGTAAACATCTCCAAACATAAACATCCTACAAAAACATCCAAGACATTGTTTGAAAAATAAACATCTCCAAACATAAACATCCAAGACATTGTTCTTCTATAATGCTCCACTAATCCATTTTTGAAAGCATTGCTTGAAGCCACTCCACTCTTTGTTCTTCCTTAAGATGTAAGAAGATTTCACGATTATCGGCATCTTTAAAAAATGTTGTAGCTTTGACAATGTCTTCAATTGGAAAAAGATCACACACTTGGTTAAATGCCGTGATGCATTCTCCTATGGTACATTTTTTTTATTCTACTTGATTCATCCTTACAACACCAATGTATCGATCAGTTTCATTGCGACGCATATCTATGTATTGTTCTATGAATGCCTCTTGTACAGTTTTCCTCTTTCGGGTCCTTCTTTCCCTTTCCCTTTCCCTTTCATTACTTGAACTTTGAGGCGGTGAAATGAACGGTTTGGTGCATGGAGGTTCCACTTGCGTAAAGTCACCACCCTTTTCTTCTATTTCAAGAACATCCAATGATTGAATAGGGTCATTTGGCGCAGGAATACTTGGAGATGGAGTGTCCATTGATGCACTATCATTGTTTGCATAATATTCTACACCACAGGAGCGTCTTCCTTCCGCATATGTCCCTATATAATGCATAAAGAATTAATTAGAAAATTTTAAAATCTTATGAGTAATCGTAAGTAAACAACACATGCTTACCCTCATAAATCTCTTGCAATGATGTGAAATATGGAAATGGTCTTTGATGCCATCTCCTTGCTTCTTTATTTCTCTGCATATTATGACAAAAATCATATAAAGAAAAATATCATGTATTGTTCATTGCTAATGATATAAATATATATACCTCAAGTAGTGGTGCCCAAACATCATCAGGGGCTGATACCATGTTTTTTCATGATCCCATCCAAACCCACTTAATTCATAAAACTCCTTTAGAAGCTTGTAGATTTTCATCTCTTGCTCTAATGCTTTGACTTGGATGACACTGCAATTCATATTAGGGAATTTATTTAGGGTTAAAGCCATTTTTTGTCCCTGAAAACAAAGCCAATGTTCATTTTCATCCCAAAAATTTAAAATTTGTTCAATACGGCCCACATCAACATATACTGACACTTATCACCCACATCAGCAAAATAATGACCTAAACATAATAATAAAAAGATTATATGCATTTCATTGGTATTCCGCATGACCGCCACGTCAGCAATAGGGATCAAAAATGCCAAAATACGGAATATATAGGGACCCAAAATGTCAAAATATGCAATACATAGGGACCATATTGAACAAATTTTAAATTCTGGGATAGAAATGAACATTGGTCCTGTTTTCAGGGACCAAAAATGACTTTAACCCATTTATTTACGATGTCACGTAAAATTTTATTCCACACCTCTTTGGTCCATCCATTTTGTGATCGATATGCTGGAACATTATAATCACCCAATAACTTGACTAAATGAGCCCTATGACTTTCATTCCATTTAGCTCTTGTTTCGGTCTTCTCTTGATTTGCCATATGTTCTGAAATAGGTAACAAACAATAGATATAACAAACCCACTTGAGTACCAAAGGCCTCCAAAAATTAATATACTTGCATGAAATTTGCAACATTATATACCTAAAGAGAACCAATCATTTAACATCTCCTATAATCAAGTGAAAATGGAGACCAACATCTTTCTCAATCAAACAAATTGAACATGAAAACATGATGACTACAGTCTAATATCCAAAAGGAAAAACTCAAACATATCTATCAAACCAAAAATCATGTGAGATCTCTCCACATATCTACAATCTACTATTCAAAAGTAAATATGCATTAGATAGGAAAAATCTGATGCTAATGGTGTTTTCATTTGACAGAGTTTCGATCTGAGACCTGAGGTTGTATCATATATTACCGGTCCGTATACTTTGACGAAATAAATAAGAAAGTGTTTGTGAAACTTTATTTTGAGAAACAAAAGCTCCCTAAAACCTGGAGGATACATTACATGATCACATCATATAACTTCAAATCAAATTATCTACATTAGGCTCAAAGAACACAACTTTGTTCAGACCATGTATGCCAGGTTAAAAGCAGGATAGGTGTAATCTGCAAACTGAATTCAAGCAATAGCTCAATTACAGTACCGAAGAAGAAGCAGATCATTCAATAAACCCAAGAAAATATAATGAAAAGGTTAACTACAGCAAATGCATTAACAAAAATCAAAAGAAATGGAAAACAATAGATGGGAACAACACTCATATTAACCATAGCAACAAAGCCGACAGCAAAGACATGTTAAGTTCAGTATAGCAAATAACATCAGACAAAACAAGGGCATGTATAAGAATGGTTGAAGACATGCAAAATCATCAAATTAAGTAAAGACCAACAGGTTTATGAATAATAAAGTAAAAACAATCAACCCACATCCTTTCTAAACACAAAAGCACTGAAAGCATGCAATCAATTTGAAGATAAGAGCATCAAATGTACCCCACATATCTCCACAAATTATTGAAGTAAAATTGACAAAGAAAACAAAAGAGTAGAAGGATTGAGGGAGGGGAATCATTTACCTGAGAGGGATTGAGGCCCTAGGTTTGGGAGGCGCACCGGAGGGAACGAGGAGGCGGAGCTCGCGGTTGGAGAGAGGGTCGTCGCCGCCCGACTAGAGAGAATGAGAGAAAGAGGAGGTGGAGGCTGAGCTCTTTCAGCTGAGGGAGAGACGTCGCCGCCCGGCCGGAGAGAAGGAGAGAAAGAGGTGTGGTTTGGAGAGAACGAGAGAATGGACGCGTGAAGATCATGACAATCACAGTATAAATAAAAAAAAAATAAAAAAAAAAAGAGGTTGAACCAAAGTTTTATTTTACTATGGAATGAGCCCATTCCAAGGTTATATTTTCATGCAAAAATGGTAACCAAACTGGCCCCTTATATATATTCCATAGTAATGGCCCATTCCATAGTAATGAGGGCCATTACTATGGAATGTGGGTGCATCCAAAGAGGTGTTTTGATGACAATGAAGAAAAGATAGGGTGGGCGAATCAGGCAATGGGATGATTTTTTTTTTTTTTTTAAAAAAAAGAGATGGGAGGATTTTTTTCTAGGGGAAAAAGTGGTATTCAAATTAAAGAAAAAGAAAAAACATGAAAAATTAAAAGGCCTTGTTTCGAATTGTTTGCAAATTAAGGGGTGTTTTTATATTTTAAAAATAATTATTTAATTATTAGTCTTTGACACTGTTTCTTTTTTAAATTGGGGTTTTTGGGAGAGTATGTAAGGGTTTAGTGTAATAGTATTTTTGATGTGTATATTTTAGGTGAAAAATAATGCCAAATAGTGACAGGGACGTCCCTATAGATAATTTGCTCTTTTAAAAATGTTCAGTGTTTTTTTTTTTTAAAATATAATTATCATTTTCCTTTCTTCGTTAAGTTTTACTAAAATACATGTACGGCAGGGCGTGCAGAGGCAGAGGAATATGGTTACAAATTACAAATAGTTTCTTTGTTAGGGATATATTTGAAAAAGGCCCACGATATAAAATCCCACTCTCTCCTGGAAACCCTAAATAGAACCTCCACCGCGCCGCCAAGCCATCAGCTCGTTAGGGTTTCTCTGGGTACGTCCCTCATACTTTTCACCTTTCCCTAGATTTCTCGCTACTTGTTCGTTCCTTGACCGTCATGTTCCGATCGTTTTGATCGTATTTCCTAGCTAATGATAGTTTTGTGATGAATCTGTTGCTGTTTTTGTTTTCAGGCGAAGCTTTTGCGGATCTCTCAAGGCCAAGGAAATGGTTCTCAAGTATGTCAAACAAATCCTTTTTGCATTCTATTCTTATGTTTGATTAATATAAATTTACACATCAATCGCATCTATGACTTCGTAGATGACATTGGTCTTGGCTATGAACATTCAATGGAGTTGTTTCGCTAAAAGTGTGATTATGCTTGCAGGACTGAGCTATGCCGTTTTAGCGGCGCAAAGATATACCCGGGGAAGGGTATTAGATTCATTCGTGCCGATTCGCAGGTGAGGCTGCTTTGTTCTTGTGATTTATTTAAATTTTATTAGGTGTTTAGAATGTAGATGATGTTAAAAGGGTTTTTATTAGGTGTTTCTGTTTGCCAACTCAAAATGCAAACGATACTTTCACAATCGCCTGAGGCCTGCCAAGCTTACCTGGACTGCTATGTACAGGAAGCAGCACAAGAAGGTAATTGGCCTATTCTAGTTTATCTGTTTTCAGAAAGTGTTGACAAGTGATACTTCATGATTGTATGAACCCTTTATTTTCTGATTTGTCTTTCATTACTCCCAAAGATGCTGTGTGTTATTGACAAGTGGGCTCTTTTTTCTTGGAAATGATGGTGTGAAATACCTTGAACTAATTAATGATGTATGCATGAATATGCCAGAACACACTCAAGCATTGTGTTTTTTTTTTAATCTATTATGTGATGAATACTTGTGGTAGCTGATGAGGCAGAATCAGCAATGAATTGGCTAAATGGGCATCCTGCAGGACAGATTTATAAATAGATATGTGCCTTAACTTCACATTCTAGCCAAAGTGTTTAGCACCATTCTAATCTTGTTTTCTTTCAACATCTAATATCTTTTTAATTAAATTATTCAAAGCTGCTGGAATTTTGCTCAGAATTTTTACTAAAAGCTTTTTGTAGATTGTTAATGCAAATAGTTTTGTGAAAAAGTTTTCATGCTTTCTTATGCATGAGTTATTATTTTCATATTTTATTTGTAGTAGATATTTATGTATACTGTATTATATCCATTGTTATTAAAACCAGACCGGACCAGCTGATTCAACTGGTAAACTTGTGAATCAAGCTGTTGGCTGGTTTGGCCAGGGTCTTAAAAACCTGGTTCTGAAACCTGACCACAATCCAACTAGTCTGGTTGGGCACCCGACAATCTGGTCGACCTGTGCATGAGTGAGCCAGGTGAGGTGGGTGGAAAAAAAAAGCCAATGAGGTGGGTGCAAAGACTGGCGAGGTGATTGAAAAACTGACCAGGGGAGGGTTACAGAGTTGGAGAGAAGATTAGGGTTTGATAGCGGGTAGACAGATGAGAGAGTAGGGTTTGAGTTAAGGTTTTATTGGGATTTGGGAAAATTATTTAGAGACCCCTATTATGAAAAGCTTTACAATATAGTCCTTTTTAATGTGAAAATATAAATTTGGTTATTAAAAGTAAAATTTGTAATATAAGTTGAAAAATGTTCTTTATTTATTGTTAAAATAAAACTTAGAACTAAATTTTTTATTATGACATTGTCAGTAGGTTTTATTATTTTAAACTGATTTTCACAAATAACATACACCAGTTTTATACTAAATCTAAAAATATATATTTGTAATTTAGCTAATATGGATGTTATCTATTCATATTCATATATGCATACATGTGTGTATGTATGTATGTGTAAAATTTAATTACCAGCTCAACAACGGTTCCACCTGGTCTAACCTTTGACCCTTTGACCCTTTGACCATTTAACATATTTGGATTGTAGGCCTTGCCCGATCTGAAAATTTTATTATATTAGTTATGAGGCTTGATTTTTGTCTGCTGAAATTTATACTTCAATTTTGATAGTTTGCTGGAAAAACTGGTCCATGATTTTATTGATAATTTGCGGTTCATATTTAATTACTATGATAAAATAAATGGGGGCGCATTATGAGGAGTTTCTGTACTGTCATTTATATCAATCTTTGATAGTCAAATTATAAAAGAAATATTAAAGAAAATACTCTTATGATCATTAGTTGCCTGATTTAGCACCTGGTTTTCCTTCTAAGATTCGCAGTTTAAGATTTAGGAAGTACAATACTGAGTTTATGGCAAGTTAATGCATCATCTGCCTGGAAACTTGCCTAGTGGACTGCATTTAATCAGCTCGGATTCTTTTAGTCTGACAAAGAATGAGTAAATGTGCACACCTCTTCTCATGTAGCAACTACACAGGCATTAACTCTACTTTTGTTAATACACATGGACTTGTATTAATAATTTCAATCCATCTTATACATACAGTCATATTACTCTGAATTTTGGTTGTCACTAGTTCAGCTATACTATTTAGGAGGTGAAAATTATGGGCAAATAATGGATTAGTTGTTTTGCAAAACAACTGCAGATGATGAAAATGTGAACCATCTACCCACAATGTACAAGATTGACCTTTGGCTACGCATGAGTGGTTTTTAAACCAAATAAGCCAGTAGGTTTTTAAGATGACTGTCCTTTTTTAAAGGGATGCCATATACCAAAGTTGGAGCATGTAGAAGCTATTTGTTCATTAGAATTGAACTGTACCACAAGTTGCATTTAGTAGCAATTTGTTTGTTAGTTTTATTTTGTTATGGTATTGTGTACTATTAGCCTCTAGTGGTCAATGAAAGGTTTTAAGTGCAATTGTACATGCAAATCTTGTCCTTCCACTTGTTTTTTCCTGTCCTTTTTTGGATCTTTTGTGTGAACTATGCTCATACTGTCTTCGTATCGCATCGATTTTAAGATTCCTGATACCTGTATATAGGATATACATGCTGAAGCTGTCAAAAAGAGGCGTCGTACCACGAAGAAGCCTTATTCAAGGTCAATTGTTGGTGCTACCCTTGAGGTCATTCAGAAGAAGAGAACTGAGAAGGCTGAAGTCCGTGATGCTGCTAGGGAAGCAGCTCTGCGGTAGGTTTTCTTTGTTTTGTACCATGGTTTTTATTTATTGCCAGACCTTCATTTTGCATGGTATATTGATCATAGACGTTCGTTTACTTGCAATTATCCTCTTCCTATAATTAGTCAGTTATAATTTAGCAGGATTCCATATTGTGGCTTGCACTTCTCAGTACATGAAGTTGCTCCTATGACTTTGTCCAATAATTTTGCATGGTATCATCTAGTTTGACAGAACAAGCACATTCTGCATAGGTCCTATCTTTCAGGACATTGCCATTGGTTTTGGATGCACTAGGTTGCTTATTTGAGTTTTTTCCTTGCATAGTGAGATCAAGGAGAGGATAAAGAAAACTAAAGATGAAAAGAAAGCCAAGAAGGCTGAGCTGATGGCAAAATCTCAGAAGACTCAGACCAAGGGTAGCATGCCCAAGGCTCCCAAGGGCCCTAAACTTGGTGGTGGCGGCGGCAAGCGTTAAATGTCTTAAACATGCCTTGGGCTCTTTTTTGTTTGGTTATCAGTTTTTTGAGGAACATGACATTTGTCTCACCAGCTTTATTAACACTTCGAAATGTTAGAAGACACCCTCCACTGGAGTCTATTTGGATTAAATCTTTTTTGAAGGCTAATTATGTTTCCCTGCTCTTTACATTTGATAAGAACCATTTCATATTTCTTCTGATTACTAGTTACCTTCTTTCAATCTCAGGCTGTGTGCATGTGTTTCAGTATTTCTGTGATTTAGGTGTTCTCAGTTCTGTAGGCGGAGGTTTATCTGACAATAGGGCAAGCGGTTTCTTGCTCTTCTACTGAGAATACATGTGGGAAGAGGCATTTATATTTTGTGAGTTTGAATGATACAGCGTTTCTTATCAGCTGCAGAATGCATCATCTGGTGAGTTAGGATCGTATGAAATGGGGATACCACATCAGCTGGTATCCCCTCCAATCAGAGTTTGACAGGTAGAAACATTAATAATTTAATAATGACAATTTACAAATGGACCCAGTAAAAATATGAAATTATTTATAAGAGAAAAAGAGGAACTGAATCAGCTGGTACAGTGAGAAGGGAGGAGGAATGCTGACGTTGCCGGTGATGGGCTCGTAGTGGAAAGGCGCTGCCGGTTGCTACCATGCGCGCCACCCGGAGGCTCGTTGATGAACGCCACGAAGGGCTAAGCACTGGGAAGAGAAGGAAGTTAGGGTTTGGGGGAGAGGAAGAAGAGAAGAGAAGAGAAAGAGAAGGGAGAGACGTAGAGGGGAGAAGGGGAATAGAGAGGACAAAGAAGGGAAGGAGGGAACAATTCTATGATATCTTCATCGATAGGGTTATTAACATATATAGCATTTAGCAAACAGCAAGCCTGTCATACATACCCTGTTCCACTACTAACGTCTTTCACTTTAATGCATGCATATATGTAGCCATGCATACTAAACCCTAATACCAACAACCATACATGCACTACATCACAAAGTCCTCTAGGTGTGGTTGTTTCTTGACAACACGCGTGTTCCTCTTCGCGACTCGCCTAGAGACACATGTCCTCTTCTGAATGGTTGCTAGAGCATCATTAGTTACTTCAATCTCCTCATTAGCTTCATCGATTAGCATCATTTGTCCCCCCTTCCACACGTGCCTTGTCCTCAAGGCGGAGATCGGCAATATTCACCGGGAGAGTGTCGACGTCCTCCCAAGTAGCTTCCTCCGCGGGTCTGTGATTCCATTGGATGAGATGCTGCTAAATCCGGTGGCCTTTGTGGAGGATGCTGCGGGTGTGTAAGTGTTGACCCGGTCGGAGGATCAAGTGCTGGTCAATGAAGGCATCCGGGAGGGAGCAATGCTGGCCGGTCGGGCCACCACGGCAGAGTTTGAGGTTGGAGACGTGGAAGACGTCCTGGATGCGCACTGTGGAAAGGAGTTCAAGACGGTAGGCCATGGCCCCAATACGTTCGCAGATGCGATGCCCCAAAGAAATAGCAAGAAAGCTTAGTAGTGTGGCAATGATCGACGGTAGAGGACTAACAATACGGCTACAACTTGAGATAAACCTAGCCGATGTGGAAAACAACGTCGGTGCGATGAGCATTGTCTTAATTAATTAGTCATCCTGGTCTGAGCGCGAAGGAGGTTGGTGTTGAGGGTGGCGAGAATCTGGGAGCATTCCTTCAAGAGTTCATTAATGGCCGCCACAGGAGTTGAGTCCACTACGTAATCTAGGAGAAAAGGCGGTGGCCAGCCGAATACCGCTTTATAGGGAGGCATCTGGATTGCGGAGTGTCAGGCCGTGTTGTAGTGCCACTCTGCCCACAGCAAGAAGTGCAACCACTATCGAGGCTAGTCGGCGACGAAACAACGAAGCTAATCTTCGAGATAGCGATTAAGGACTTCAGATTGGCTGTCGGTTTGCGGGTGATAAGCGCTACTCATGACAAGCACAGTGCCTTATAACTTAAATAATTCGCGCTAAAAACGAACTCATTAACATTGGGTCACGGTTGAAGATAATATTGGCTAGCACCCCATGAAGACGAACAATATCACGAACAAAGATTTCCGCCATCTGAGAAGCTGTGAACTTGGGTCCCAAGGCCAAGAAGTAACCATTTTAGTAAGTCTATCCACGACGGCGAGGATGGTGCTCTTCTCGGCGGAGGGTGGCAAATGTGTTATGAAATCCGTAGATATCGAGTCCCATATTTTGCCCGGTATCGGTAGAGGTTGAAGTAAGCCCTGGGAAGCGTGGGTAAATGGTTTGACCGATTGGCAAAGATGGAAGGAAGCGACAAATTCATGGAACGAATGCTGGAGCCTCGGCCAATAAAAGACTGGCAATTCTGGCAATAGTTTGCTTGGGCGCCTACATGACTGCCTACATGGGACTTGTGAAATTCAGTCAAGAGGAGTTGGTGGAGAACTGACTCTGGTTGAATGTCGGCACGACCCTTATAGAATAAGAGGTTGTCGCGAAGCGTGAAATGTGGGTGGGCTTCCTGGCGACTCTTGACTTCCTGAAAGAGCTTTGAGGAGGACGAGTCTGATTTGTAGCTCTGACAAAGGGCATCCCAAATAGCTTCTATAGAGCTCGACGTTTCAAGGAGGGAAGTGAAGTTCATCGCTGACAACCCGGAGAGAGCGTCTGTTGGACCGTTACTCACCCCAGGTTTGTGGACAATGTCCATGTCGTAGCCGAGCAACTTGGTCAACCAATGTTGCCGCTTCGGAGTTTGAATAGTTTGATGGAGGAGTGCGCGAAGGCTCTGGTGGTTAGTCTCCACCATGAAGCGCCACCCAAGGAGGTACTGTCGCCACTTCTTAACCGGTTCAGTGATCGCCAACATCTCTCGTGCGTAAGCCGACGCTGATTGTAACCAGTCAAGTAGCTGTTTACTGAAATATGCCAAGGGTCGCCGGTGTTGCAGCAGAACGACGTCGATCCCGGACACGAAGACGTCGGTTTGCATGACAAAAGGAACCTCGAAGTTTGGTAGTGCAAGAGCCATAGTGTGGAGGAGAGCTTGCTTTATTTGTTCAAAGGTGGTGGTCGCAATGGGGGACCACAGGAATGCGTCTTTCATGAGAAGGGCCGTCAGGGGAGCGGCGAGTGAGGAATAGCGAGGTATGAAGCACCTATAATATCCCGTCAAGCCGAGAAAACCACGCAAGCCCTTCAAGGAGGAGGGAAGCGGCCAATCCCGAATCGCCACTATTTTATCTTGATCCACGGCTACCCCACCGCCGAAGATAGTGTGACCCAAGTAGCTAATCTCTATAGATCCAAATTCACATTTGGTTAGTTTATCAAATAAGGAATGTGAACGTAGTACTGTAAGGATAGTGTTGAGATGCTCCAGGTGGGACTCCCAGTTGTGACTGTACACGTCGAAGAAGACCAGGACAAAACGTCGGAGACCTCTGCGGAAGACTGTGTTCATCATCACCTAGAAGGTCGAGGGCATGTTGGAGAGGCCAAAGGGAAGGACGAGGAACTCTAGTGCTCTTCATAAGTGCGAAACTCAGTGTTCTCGACATCCGGGTGGTGAATGCGAACTTGGTGGTAGCCGATGCGGATTGAGGTCCAGTTTGGAGAAGACTGTTGCACTGGCGAGCTCATTGAGTAACTCATCTACCGCCGAAATGGGGAAGCTGTCGCGAACAGTGACGGTGTTGAGTGCCTGGTAATCAACGTAGAACCTCCATGAGCGGTCCTTCTTTCGTACCAGTAGACCAACTGGAGTAGAGAAGACGGACTGGAATTCAATTAAAAGGGCCCGCATGTTTGATTAAAATGAGTTGGGTGTGTCCGAACCAATTTTAGGAGCTGGATCCACAGCCTGGCTCGAGACTGTTAGTTGAAAATATTCGGGTGCGTCCGCTGGGTGAGTTAGTGTGTCCTGACTCAAAGTTGATATATATTGGAGTGTGGGTTGGGTCATCCCTTGAAATCAGACGAGTGAGTCTTCCCAATCAAACTCCATCTAGAGTCGTTGGTAGTCGAATAGGACTGGACCCAATCGCGCCATCCATTGGACTCCAAGAACTACTTTAACACCATAGATTGGCTACAATATCATGTCCACCTAGAATAAAACTCGGTCAAGATTTAGTGGAACCTGAAAATAGGCACCGGAACAATGGACAAAGTCATCGTTTTCTACCGTCACGCGCAAGTGTTGCGAGGGTTGCACACTGAGTTCCAAATGCGATGCTAGCCGTGCTTGGATAAAATTGTTGGTAGAGCCCTCATCTATTAAGACGACAACTTCGTGTCCCATAATCATGCCGGCGAGCTTCAACGTGGATGGAACGGCTTGTTCGGTGAAAGCATGGAATGAGATACATAGGGTGTCGCTCATATCCGCTGTGGGGTCGAACTCAATGGAAGGCTTGGCAGATGGCTTTGGTACCTTGTCATAGAGCTCCGAGGAGCTTTCATCGGTCTCACTCAGAAGACAGAGGAATTGGGGCGACCGGCAGCGGTGGCTCGGAGTGAACTTAGCATCACAGTTAAAGTAGGGGCCCTTCTCACGGTGGACGGTTATCTCAGTTGGATTCAGCCGCTTGATAGGGAGCGGCGGGGGTCTGTACAGGTGGTGGTGGCGGTAACAAGGGTTTCACCATAGACGAGCGAGTGAAGGATGGTTTGCTCGTGTTCCATTTATCTTCCACGAGCTTCGCCATGCCCATCGCTTCTCAAAGGCTTTGCGGCTGCAAGAGGTACAACTCTCGTTAGATGTCTTCTCGGAGGCCGGAGAAGAAACATTTCAACATATTCGTGGGGATGAGGCCAACGATATGAACCGATAAACCTTCGAACTCGCTAAGATATTCGGCAACCGTGGAGCACTACTTGAGTTTGTATAGATGGGCCTCGGGGTTCATGAAAGACGATGGTCCGAACCTGATCGCCATCAGGCGGGTAAACTCCTCCCACGTCGTCAGATGTGCTGTCGTGTGGAGCCAGTAGTACCATTAGAGGGCGGGGCATGTCATATAGAAGGCGTCAATGATCAACTTCTGCTCGTTGGAGGTTTGGTGATAGGAGAAGAAGTGGTCGATCTAGAAGAGCTAGTCGAGCACCTTGTTGCCGGAAAAGAGTGGAATCTCGAGCTTTGGTAAGCGAGCAACGAGGTTGTAATTGGGCATCACTATGCCCGAAAGCCTGGAAGAAGTTGATAGGGCGACGATGAGAGGTGGTGTTTGAGGTAACAGTGGTGGTGGGGTGGAAGGAGGTTGTGAGGTCTCCAGCTTGGAAACTTTGAGGACCAAGTCGGTCATCACCGTTTGGTGAGCAACGACGGATTGATGCAAGCCTTCAGCGTTCACAGTGAGATTGTCAAGCTTGCTGAGCACGGTCAAGAGATGTTCCTCTATGGAGCGGGAGTGAAGAAGATCTCAATCAACCCATTAATCTCCAGTTCTTAACTGCTAGAAGTATCGAAGGTCAATCAGAGGAAGAAGTGTAGAAGATTTAGGACGAGCCGAGCTAGATCGACCTCATTTGGATCTGTGTCAGCCGACACGAAATAGGCTTAAAGCATAATTAACATATCTACTTGCTACACTATTGTAGGCAAACACTTGTACAAGAGATCGTACACAATACCCTATCTGAGGTGCCTGCTTCCACTAAAGGCAGATTATGTTCTTCGTGAGGTGTACGAGGGGAATTGCTGAAACCACCTCGGCGGAAGGTTGTTGAACTACAAGGTCCTCTAACAAGGGTACTATTGGCCGACCCTGGCCAAGGATGGCATGGCACTCGTCTAGAGGTGCGAGACCTGTCAGTACCATTCAAGGATCCAATGAGGATCGACCACTCAGCTCACTTATGTAGTGAGTCCAAGGCCATTTGTGATTTGGGGGGTTGACATCCTAGGCCCTTTCCTGATGGCAGTCAGACAGTTGAAATTCGTTATCATCCTCATTGATTATTTCACCAAGTGGATGGAAGTCGAGCCACTAGAAAGGATTTCAGAGAAGGCATGCCAGGATTTTATCTAAAGATCAATCATTTGTAGGTTCGACATCTCTATCACTTTCATTATCGACAATGGGCGGCAACTTGATAGTTAGAGATCAAAATTTTTTGTTAGGAGTTGAACATTAAGGCGAGACTAACATCCATGGCTTATCCGTAGGCTAATGGTCAAGTGGAGGTGACAAACAAAACCATCCTCCAGAGCCTCAAGACCAGAGTCCTATAAGCCAACTAGGTTGGCGAGCTTCCTAATACCCTATGGGCGTATGGGGCAACCAGTCGGACTCCCATGAGACGCCCTTCAGCCTCACCTTTGGAGCCAAGGCAGTGATTCTAGTTGAGAATGGGATGCCAATATACCGAACTTAAGCATTTGCCTAGAAGACTAATAATGAAGGACTCCGGGCCGAACTTGACCTCTTAGAGGAAAAGAGGGACACAACCTGCATCAGAGCTGCAACATATTGACAGAGCATTCGGATTTTTTACAATTCCAAGGTGAAAGAGGTTACTTTCTAACTGGAAAGGACCCTATGTTGTGAAGGAGGTCGTCCGACCGGGAACGTATCGACTAACCAACCTAGAAGGCTAAAGACTCAAGCGACTATTTCATGTCGAGCACCTCGCGCGTTACTACCAATAAATGTAATCCTTCTTTCTTTGACGAAATCTCATGACCTCTTGTGTTGCTTGTAATTTTTGTTTTGCATTAAAGTCCCTTCATGGGTTGGGCATAGTTGCTCGTATCAAAGTTTCTAGGCTAGCCGACCATAGCTACTCGTATCAAAATCCTTTGGTAGGCTGAGCATAGGTGCTTGCATTAAAGTCCCTTCATGGGTAGAGCATAGCTGCTCACATCAAAGTCCCTCTGTTGGTCGATTATTGCTCCTCATAGCAAAGTCCTTGGGCGGGCCCGAGCACAGCTTCTCATATCCTAGCAACATCAACATAAATGGCCCTCTTGGCAGGGTGCTCTTCTTAGGGCTCGACCAAACAACCCTCTCGGCAAGGTATCCTTTTTAGGGCTGAAACGAACAACTCTTTTCAAAATACCCAAGAAGAAGAACTTGGGAGAGCCAAGTATCGGGGTCGGTAAGCATGACGATACCCTAGGTCGTAATCTTGCCTTGCGAAGTATCTCAAAAATACATGAATATGGTATCGACCAACGTCAGGGCTCTATCAACCTAGCTGAACCAAGGGCAAGTTGTACAAGAGAGCCAGAACACTAAGACAACTTCTAGCTATGATGTAAGTAAGTAAGAAAAAGTTCATTTCTATTAATAACTTGCAAAAGGTTTACAGTGGCAAAAGAAAAGGGAAATAACATAAAAATCAAAATTGGGGAGTACTAGGCGATGATCCAATTGCTCCATCAACATAGACTTCGTTCATAGTTGACACTTTTGCACCTACTAAGGTGCGATTGTCCATGGCCGCCGCAACACTCCCTCGATTGTCCCCTCCCTGTTTTCATCCCTAGCCAAGAAGAGCCTCAGGGCCTCATGGTAGTCGATGGTAGCGAGGTCAAGCTCGGGGCTAGAGCGGGCCAACTCCTAGAAAATAGCGAATCCCTCCTTCGCCCTGGTCGCGGCAGCGCCCATGAACTCCTCTAAGTGCCTGAAGTCTGCCATGGTCTTCTCCATCGCCTTACCGCGCTTGTCCCTGAGCATCTCCCTGAAGGCCGCAAAGTCTTGATGGTCCTCCACGTCCTTCTTAATTTTATCACCCAGATTCATCAAGTATTCGATGGAGTCCTTATAATCCGCAATCACCTGCTCAAGTGCGTCTCGAACCCTCTCCTCTATCAAGGCCCCCTCTTTAAGTCCTTGACATATTCTGCAAGGAATTCAAGAGGTCTCAGTACCTCTCTCACTCATAGAGGGCTTGATGTCTCTTCTCCTTTGTGGTTCTGAGCCTGGCCTGGATATCGGTGAGTTGGACTTTCCCCTTCTTCGTAGTTTTGATTTTTGCCCAGAGACCGGCGAACTGGGATTTCTCCTTCTCCGCAGCTTTGAGCTTCGCCTAGAGATCGATATTTGAGAACCCCAAATGGAGACTTGGCCCTTGAGCTTGGCCAGGTTGGCCTTGGCCTTTTGTAGAAGCTCTATAGAGGGGTCATTGAAAGTCGCCTCCTTTCAAAGGCAAGTGGCAGTATGGACCATTAGCAAGACGGACTGCATAAAGAAGCAACAAATCAGTTACCGAACAAAAGATTCATAGAAATAAAGTGTTTTCTTAAATGAAAACTTATCGTTATTCTGGTCAATATCAGTCGAGGTGCCAGCTTATCCCTACTTAGGCTTCGTAGCTTCGCCTGGTCATCTTCTAAGGTGATGATGTTGAAAGCTTCGGTTGTTGCCACCTCATCATCAAAAGGGGATTTCACCTAAGGATCGATCCACCAAGGAACAAGGTTGGCCCTTAGGAGCAGTAGGGCCCTCCAACCTTGGGGCCACATGGCATGACACCTCTGGGATCAGGACCTCGACTTATGTCACTCAGGGACTGGGACTTTGTCTTGTGTCACCTCAAGGATCAAGACCTCAACTTGAGTCACCTTGGGGACCGGGACCTCGACTTATGTTCTTTAGGGACAGGAGCTCCATAAGTCAGCACCTTGGGAGATAATGAGGGTGACAAAGTAGAGCTCCCATCTACAAGCTAGTCGGGCCTCAAGGAAGCCGTCTGAGGGCGCCAAGGCCTTTAGGCCAAGTCATTTGTTAGGTCTACCTCCTTCATCGATGGCGACTGACGGTGTGAAGGAGTTACTGAGGACTCTCGAGCTCTCTGTTTGGGTTGGCTCGGCTCCCCAGTCAAATGTTTCTCCTTCTGGGATGAGCTTGAAGAAGTAGTGACGATTTTCCCTTTTTGGGATGAGCTCGGAGGAGTAGTGATGGGCTAGTTCATAATAGCTCGGATCAGACTATTACAGTCCATAGTCGCCTACAAACACAAAACAAATAGGTCAACATATGATTTGATGTTCTACAGAATAATAGACAAAAAGACACCCTACCCATCACTAAGAAAAGGCCATGCTTCTTGAGATTTTTCGTTGTTACCAATTTTTCAAGGGGAACCAAGTAAAGACATCGGAGGACTTCTAACTGTGCTAGTTTGGCAGTTGTTAACTTGGATCTATATGAGGTGTCCAAGTTAGGAACACCCCACTAGGTCAGGACTAACCATTTGGGTTTGCAGGGCACGAAGAACTCATTTTCCACTTATGGATGGAGGCCGGGGCCTTACCTAGAAATAACATGCGGTCCCAGCAAAAAAATAGAACCAATCAGGGAAAGGATGGGTTTTGGGGATAAATAGGAGGCGGAACCAACGAAGGGTTGGTTCATAGCCGAAGTTTTGAAAAATAATAATGAACCTGTAAAGGATCCTTCACAAGTTCGAGGCTAGTTGAGAAGGACAAACCCTATGAAAATCTAGGATCTCCTGAAATAAAGAAGGAAAAGACTTCTACTTGGGAATAAAGAAAGAAAAGACTAATCGATTGTCAAACACCCATCTGGAGAAGACTTCTACTTGGGTGGTCACACTAGTGACTGTTGGCGGTCCTTTTCCTATCCATCACTCAATCGGAAAAAACATATCTCATCCATTGTTCATGATTAGTATTGATCCTTAGGAATGACCGATTATTACATCAACATTCTAAATAATCTCGAAGCACAAAGATGAAAAAAAACCTAGAGCAAAAGTACATAGTTCAAAATGACTTCAATCCTTATTTACTATTCATTCTCTAAAACTGAGAATTGTACCTTAATTTATGAAATTATATAAAAAATAAATAATATTTTATTTACTATAACAATGTTTATATACATATAAAAGAATAGGGTTAAAGCCATTTTTGGTCCCTGAAAACGGGACCAATGTTTATTTTCATCCCAAAATTCAAAATTTGTTCAATATAGTCCTTATGTATTGCATATTTTGACATTTTGGGTCCCTATATATTCCGTATTTTGGCATTTTTGGTCCCTTTTGCTGACGTGGCAGTCATGTGGAATACCAATGAAATGCATATAATCTTTTTATTATTATGTTTAAGTCATTATTTTGCTAATGTGGAGTGATAAATGACAATATATGTTGATGTGGACCGTATTGAACAAATTTTAAATTTTTGGGATGGAAATGAACATTGACCTTATTTTCAAGGACCAAAAATAGCTTTAACCCAAAAGAATAAGGCTAAAACTCTCTTGAAACTCCTTAAAAATGAATAAAAAATAATAAAATTTTATCTGACATGTCCTCAATTTTTTTTTTTTGGTAATGGTCAGTTATAAAAGAAAGAAGGAATCTGTTTGCCATCTCCCCTACTAGAGGGGGGCACGGGCCGGTTAACCGGGCCCGCGGCGACCACTGTTCCGGCCGCCAAAGGCCAACCCGAACCGCCCGCTACAATGCCAACCCGCCGGGCGGGTTGACCACGGCCGGGTCACGTCACGCCCGGGTGACTGTGAATCGCCCGCATCAGAACGGCGGGCGCCCAACCCGCCGGTTAAACCGGGCCGGCCCGCCGGTTTTCCTTTTTTTTTAATTTGTTTTTTAAATTTGTAAATGTATATTAAAAAATAGTGAAAAAATAGCAAAAAAAATTTAAAAAAAATTTAAAAAAACTATGATATTTTGATTTAAAAATAGAATGAGAAAAAAATTTAAAAATTTGAAAACTCTAAAATTCATTATCATACACTCATTATTCAAATATTAATAAAACCAAATAAAATTATAAAATTAAAATAAATATATAAATGACAAGCTACTTAAAACATAAGGAAATAGTCAAATAACCATAAAAAAATCTTCATTATTGACAACTAGAGAAGGCAAAAATCTCTCTTAAAGGAAAAAAAATCAATCTATAAAATTAATTATTCAACACTAATTATTCAAAAATTAATAAAGTCAAAAAAATATAAAATCACAAAAGAGCATATAAATGGCAAACTACTTAAAATTAAGGAATAAACCTTAAAAAGCCTTCATTATTGACAATCAAAGAAGGCAAAAATCTCTAATGAATGAAAAAAAGAAATCAATCTATAAATTCACTCCTATATTAATTATTTAAATATTTAAAAAACCAAAAAAATTATAAAATCACATATAAAATTCAATCAATAAAATTCACTCATATATTAATTATTAAGTTAATACTATAAACAACGTGCCGAAATCAACTCAAAATTCTTTTTTTATCATAAAACCCCAAATTTCTCCAAATTAAATAGAGAGAGAGAGAGAGAGAGAGGGAGGGTGTAGAAATAGAATGAGAGAAAATTTGAATGAATTTATGGAGGATGAGATAATTAAGTTTATTAAAAAAAATCTTAATTATTGCAACCTTAATTAAAGCATCGGTTTGATTGAAAAGAAACAAACAAAAATCATAGTTTCCAATTTTATAAGTTTCCAAGAATATTAAGTAATAAATTAATAAAAAAATAAAATTTTAAAAAGTTTAGGTGAACTAGAATCCAACTTTTTATAGTATTAAATTACTACTATAAACAATGGGCTGAAATCAACTCAAATTTTTATTTTATCATTAAAACCCATAAATTTTGCCAAATTTAATATATATATATATATATATATATATATATATATATATATAGAGAGAGAGAGAGAGAGAGAGAGAGGCCCAAATCGGGCCCGACCCGCCGGTTCAACCCGGCTGACCCGGCGGGTTGAACCGGCGGGCCAACCCGTCCGGGCCCGGCGGTTCAACCCGCCGGGCCACGGGTTCCAGAATGCTGGAACCGGACCCGGCCCGCCACTGTAGCGGGCCGGGTCCGGTTCACCAACCCGGCCCGCCGGGTCACCCGACCCGGCGGGTTTTGCCGGGCCGGTTCCGGGCCGGTTCCGGGCCAAATCGGGCCCGTGCCCCCCTCTATCCCCTACTACTACTACCAAGTACCAAGATTCTTGGTATCTCAAACATCCTTTCCCCACCCAGTTCACCAATTCATTCCCTTCATCATGATCCTCTCCCATTTCCCCAATCCCTCTTCTTCGTATCCCACTTCTTATCAGACTACTACTACTACTACTCACTACTCTACCACATCCCCATTTCACAAACCCCCAGTCCCCCACCTCCTAAACCCCTCCTCCAAAATCCTCCACTTGCATCCCCGCTTCCCCCACGTACTCTGCAAATCCCCCAAAAACTTCTCCTTTCAAGCAGCAGCAGCAGCACCACCATCACCACCACCACCACCATCACCGGAGAAGAACAAGAAAGAGACCAAGGTGAACAATGGCAAGAGCTTCTGGGCCGCTGTCACCCTCATCGTCGGCACGGCAGTTGGCCCCGGCATGCTTGGCCTCCCCTCTGCCACCATCCTCTGCGGCCCCATCCCTTCCACCATTGCCATCCTTCTCTCCTGGCTCTATGTCATCTCCTCTATCATTCTTGTAGCCGAGCTTACCTTCGCCGCCATGCGAGAGCACAGCCTCCCGGAAGTCAGCTACACTGCTCTTGCCTCCCGTGCTCTTGGCCCTGACTTGGGTGCACTCGTCGCCATCATCTATGCCTGCCTCAGCTTCTCTCTGCTGCTCGCCTGTGTCTCTGGTATTGCTTCTCTCATCTCTCAGCTCTTCCCGGCGATGAATGCCACATTGGCATCCGCTTTAGCCCCTTTTCTCGTTGGCATTGTCATTGGTTTCTTCCCTTTCAAGGTGATTGATATGGGGAACCGTTTGTTGTGCTGTTTGATGCTTGTATCCATCACGGCGCTTGTGGTGTTTGGATCGTCTGCTGGGAGGAGCAGCTTGATGAGCTCCTTTGGTTATGCCTCTTGGTCGCCACAGGCGATATTGCCAGCCATTCCGGTTACTGTGCTTACTTTGGGATTCCATGTCATAACCCCCTTTGTGTGTATGCTACTCAGGGATTCCATGCAGGATGCTCGGAAGGCAATTTTATTCGGAGGTTTTGTTCCTCTGGCAATGGTTGTTTCATGGAACGTGGTGGTTTTGGGGCTTTCTGGCAGTGGTGGTGTGGTTGGGAATGGTGGTGATCCTATTAAGCTCTTGCTTTCTGTGAATTCCTCTGCTTTGCCTGCCGTTCAAGGTTTTGCATTTGCTGCTCTGGCTACTAGTTTGATAGGTTATGCTGTTTCATTCCCCAAACAATTGGCGGATACTGTGAAGTTGATTGCTGAAAGGGTTCATAGGAGGGAGATGAGAAGTGCTGTTGCATTAGGATTTCATGAATGTGGCCGTGTTGGAGTTGCTGTTTACTCTAGAGGAAAGATGGGGACCTCTGGACAAGCTTCTTTTGGTGGTGGGAGGTCTCAAATGTTGTTGTATCGATTGAATCAGGGAGTAGAAATGGATTCTGTTTTAAGTGAAGATCATGTAGAAGATGGTGGTTCGAGTACTGTCCTTGTGATGTGGATGGTGCTTATTGTTTCAATTTTTATTGCATCTTCCTATCATGCTGCTTTCTCTAAAGCTCTAGAATTTGCTGGAGTGTATGCGAATTGTTTTCTCTTCGGTGTGTTGCCCCCTGCAATGGCTTGGGTACATAGATGTAAGAATAAATACAGGTATGATCAATTTTCTCAATCCCAATTATTTCTTGTATGAATGTTGTAGGAAGTAACGCTTTTTGGCCACTATTTTCTGATAATATCAATTATGAATCCTGAAGTTTCTTTTAACAAAATTAAGGGTTGATTGAAGTAAAATCCAAAGATCCAAGGGAAATAATCTATCATCATCATCACATTTCACCTAATACATAGAAAACAAATCATGTTCTTGGTTGTATTTTCTGCCATGACAACACAATCATATGCTAGAAACAAAAACTTCAATGGATTCTCCAAGTTATGTTGAAAGATATGCTAAGGGGACTGTTCAAGTTTGGATTACTCTTTTTATCTTTGAAATGACTTGTAAATAGGATTTTGTTGCTTAATATACAGTGTTATTCTTTTCAGATATCCAGTGCTTCTCATGAACATCACTGAACCTCGGGCACCACACTATATGCTTACAATTCTCAATGACATATAAATAGTATTTTTTTTAATATACATTTTAATTCTCTTCATATAAGCAGTGCTGCTCCACATGAACATAACTGAAACATGAGCAGCATATTATGTTCAGAATTCTGAATCTCAAACTGGTGCACATACCAAAGGAAAATAATTCATATGAATGAGTGCAATGGAGAAAGTTGGTTTCTAACAATATTCACTCTGTTTGTCTTTCGTGGAATAGGAATATTACTCAACCTGGTAAACCGTTAAGTATTATGCTGACTAGTACTAGGTCTCCACTTACAGCTTGGTTATGGAAGTTATGCATAGTTCTGGCCATACCTTTATTACACACATCTTCAATGTCTCAGAACTGTACAGGCGAAAGCTTTAATCCTGCTGTGGCAATCAATATTTAATGTTTATGTAAATAATAACTCAACACAAGGTTATAAGTAATGATAATGCAGGAAGATTTGTCTTCATGGTTTACCCATGTTCCATACAATTAAAAAGGTTATGATATATGTTTCAGCTATATGACTGGTAGTTTCAAATTTGAAAATTTCTGTCAGTGAATTCTTAGAGTTTTACTAAGTTTGATAGTTTGAATATTTCTCACATCTAAATTGAAGAAACCTTTGGTTTAAACTTTACTTTCTTCTTCTATAGTGCATGATTTTAGTTTCTTTTCACTTAATATGCAGGTTGTCTACCTCCAAAGAACAACTTTTGCCAGGTGGAAATGGAGTTCTCTTGATACTCTTCTGCATTGCTATCATACTGGGAATTTGGCATTAGATGGTAAGCAAAGAAAGCTTAAAGTAATAAATAAATTTTTTGCTTGTCTACTCTCATTCTTCCTGTATCTTGGTTGATTAATTAATTTTGTCATAAATAGTAACAGTTTTCCATGGGTAAACACTTCAATGAAATATTGTTATTATTATTTCTGCAGACCAATTCTTTGCATTTAACTGTTTTTTTCCTTTCGAGCTTGTTTGTGCTTAACAACAAATACCAGATAGTCTATAACTACCTCTGGTGACTATCATTGAAGATATGATTTTGAAGTTGCTAATTATTTTTATTTTTGACAGCTGATGTATAAAGAGTTATTTTTATTAATCATTTTTTTCCATGTATCATGAGATTAATGTTAGCTAGCTCACTTTGAGTCTTAAATACAGCAGGAAAATGATTCATTTCACTGGAAACCAAATTCCTGGACAGTGGATATTTTTCATCATGCTGGGAGTACATTGCATTTATTTTCCTAAACATTTGTTATAAACACTGGAAGTATTTCAGGATGTTTAATGGTTTTGCGGAAGAAAGTGCAACCGAGTATTCCAAATCACAGAAAAATGCAGCACAACTTTTTTCTAGTGATTCTTGTATGATTTTTATGTAGTCTCTGTTCTGATATGTGGATCAAGTCAATTTAGATGAGGAATCTAAAATACATATTTTATTTGAAGTAAACGTGGGTATCTGCAAATGCATACTTTGTAACGCAAAAGAGCAATTTCCTTGAATGGGAGATCAGGGTCCTCAAGCACAAATTTTATATTTACCAAATGATGATCTATATTTTATGTCTCAGGTTTCGTGGATCTCGAACAACATTATGTTACCATCTTATTGAAGAAATCCATGTTTTACAGCTTAAGCCTTTCTTGCTACTTGGAAATAGCTGTGAAGTATTTTCTGGAGAACTTGATTATAGTTTATAGCTGCAGAAACGGTGGACATTGCAAACCACTCGGTGGAATGAATTGATTATCGGATTGATAAGATCCTTTGTATTCATGTTTTCTTTTTACTGCTAACCCTTTGTTAAAGTAACTAATAATCCCATATCAGTTAATTTAATAAATTTTTATTTGACTGCACAAGTCCAGGTTTTCATTTCATTTTTGAAAATTTTTGGGTTGAATTTAGTCTGAAAATGTTTTTGGTTTTTATATAATAGATTATGTTACGGATATATTTGGTAAGACACGTGTCATCGACCTAAATGGCTACCTGTCATACACAGGACTACGTCCTTTTGGTCGCGCGGCAATATCACCAAATATCCTGGTATAATTCCGTTCGGCAAAGGCAAATAAAAATGAGGGTTCAATCCCACAAACAAGTCCGTCGGAATTAATTCCAACCTTCTTATCCATAAGGCGTGAGGATCTCATAAGGTGCTTATAGCCACCTAGGGTAGGTAGAAAATATCTAACGCTTCTATAGTAAGTAGATCTTATCCACGTGCCTCTACAGTAGGCAGATATTTTCTACTTACCTACGTAGCACCTACGCAATAGGCAGATATTTTCTTACCGCCTTGGAGGATATTTATTCACCGCCTTACTCACCGCCTTACTTACCGCCTTACCCACCGCCTTTCCTAAACCGCCTTTAAGCTGCTATAAAAGAAGGGCAATAATAGAAAGAGAAGAACAAGAAAAATCATTACACAAAGAGCTAACTTACATTTAAGACTTCCTTCTCTCAAGCTTTCTGACTTAAGCATCGGAGTTAAATCAGGGCAGAAAGGCCCAATTCCGATCGCTCCCTTCTCCTTTTCACAGATTCACCCCAAAGCAAAAGAGTTGATAATTCCGATCAAGAGCTGATAATTCCGATCGGAATTCCAAAGCATACCCTGTATTCCTTGTTCAAAAGTTGAAGTAAGTGTCCACACCAACTATAAATTTCAACCGTTTGTCAAAGGCTGAGACCAGATCACGAGGCAACAGTAGCCAAAGCGGGAGGTGGACCAGTTTTTGGCATCAACAGATTAATATTTAAAAACATCAAATATTTTTATCCTCATGAATTCAATGTTGCATTTACCCCTGCTAAATGATATTCTGTGTTCTTTGAGATCACAAGGAAGATACTATCGGTAAAAATCTTGAGAGGTCACCAAACTATGCCCATATTTCACTTTGGATATAAAACTTCAATTTGTATCTTTTTGGTCACCCTACTTCTATTTGATTTTAGTGGGAGAGTACCTGAGGGAAACCGACAAGAATTATCTAACATGGTAGTCTGATTAGCTACGTAGAGGGTATTGAAATCCTAATCTACAGAAATTTTAACTAATTGAAGAACATTTGGAGAAAAAAACAACATTTGAACCATGATTTCGACAAAGTTAAAACGAACAACATTCGACATCAAGGTTCAAATGTTATTCAATTAGTTAGGATTTTTGTAAATTAGGATTTCAATATCCTCCACATATCTGGTCCGGCGGCCACGTCATATAATTCTCATCGGTTCCCCTCTGGTACTTTCTCGTTCAAATCAAATAGAAATAGGGTGACCGAAAAGATACAAATTGAAGTTTGATACCCAAAATAAAATATGGGCATAGTTTAGTGACCTCTCAAGATTTTTACCCAAGATACTACTGTGTTCAACTTTGCCGAAGTCTAAATCGAGAAATTCATATATTATAGGATTGGTTTATTTTATTTTTTTCTATCTGTTACTAACATCTATCAGTTCCTCTTTTTGTAATATGTTAGTACTAAAATTGGATTTAGGGCCCAATTTCAGCCTAACAATTGAATTTGTATTTTGAGAGTGGCTATCCTAGTGAGAGATCGAAAGAGAATCCAAGTAAGAGAGAGAAGAGTCAAATTTACGTGGAAAAACTCCTAAGAAATGGGGAAAAAACCACGGGAGAAAGGACTTCCACTATGAATGATCAAGAATACAAGAGATTCTACAACCATTCTTCAAATGGAAAACGGGAAAAGGAAAATGTAGATCCTGTTTCCAATTTAGCAGAGCTTCGCTACTGGAATCTCAGAATATCCAAATGAGCTGTGATCCTTGCCTTTTATAGGCATGGGTTGCGTGCTGAGTACGTTTCTCAATTTAGTCACGCGGTTCCGCCAAATTGTCGGTCCAAATTTAAGCACCAAATAAGCATCCGAAAGCCGCCTCTATATCTGTTCTAGAACTTTCTGGAATGCCAGGCTGGTCATAGCTGTCTTTCTTCTAGAAGGCTGAAGGCGATATGGACTATTGCGAACTCTGTTATGCCTGCACATGATTGATGAGCTTCTTTCCGATATCGATATGGACCATAACTATTTCGTCGTATCGGTTATTATCGGATCGGCGTGATGTCTTGTAGCGAGTCAACCCGATCCTGACTAGATGTCCGCATCGGAACTTCGCACTGTAATGCCGATATGAACTTCTGGGCTGCCGCTCTGACACGTGGCTTAGTCAGATGGATGCCACGTGTCCCACTAGTTTCACCCCTATCATAATATAATTTTTACAATTTTTATAAAACTTCTCCTATCATGGGCTTGAGCTAACTAAGTATCATGCATCAATAATGCAATCTTGTTAATAATAGATTTTTTTTTAGAAATAACTTAGGTGAATCTTAAAATAATGGATAGACTCAATGAACTCAGTTTGGTGGCTTACAGTGTAAGAATGTGTTAAAAAATAATAGAGGAAAGTTAAAATTGTCCCTAAAAAAACTATCATTTTTCCTTAAAAAAAAAAAACCCTCAATCAGCACAGTCCTAAATTGTAAAAATAGATGAATAATTTCGACAATATGCGCCGAGGTCGATCTCTATATTTAAGAGAAAACTTGTGTTACAAAGCATTTTTTTTTTTTTTGACAGCAGCCATATTAGTAACCTATATTTTTCCATAAGAAACAAAATCAAAACATTAAAAAAAAATTCTCCTTACCAATTCCCAACTTGTGCTCAATATCACGCATTAACACGAGGAATGCTTGGATGCATTAGATTTGTAAATTTTTAAAACTAAAAATATCTCAAATTTCAATATGTCCAATCCAATTTTTTCATTTTTTTGCGGTTTTAGAAATTGGATGGAAAGCATCATTTTTAAAAAATAAAAATAAAATTATAAGGAAAAACCCACGATTGGGCTATAAACCTGAATGTTCTAATAACAATTAGATAAAGAACAATCATTCCCAAAAAGTCACAGTAGCCAGAATCATAAAATTAAAAAAAAAAAACAAAATAATACATTAATTCAAAAAATCACTCCTTTTATCTTGAAGAAACCAAATCAAAAGAAAAACATATATTAAAAAAAAATAATACATTAATAAAAAAAATCAATCCTTTATTCTTAATAAACCAAATCAAAATCAAAACATATATATATAAAAAAATTTATCCTTCCCAATTCCCATTCTTTATAGATTTAAAATGGAGTAAATCATTTAAACAACATACTTTAATTGAAAAATATTTAGGTATAATAAAATTGAAAAATAAATAAAAAATAATAAATTAAATTTAGATTAAAAATATATATATGTTGTGGATTAAACTAAATTTACTTAAAAAAACAACTTAGTCCGATTTTTTTAAAAAAACAATCAAAGATAGTATACTTAAAAAAAGCTAAAAAAATAATTTAAAACAAATAATATATTAACCAGAAAAGAAAATATCAACACATACCCGTTTTCAATTATTGAGAGAATGAAGTGCATCCAAAAAAAGTACTTTCAGAATCTAGCGAGGAGTCTAAATCATAAAAAAACACAAATAATACATTAATTTAAAAAATCACTCTTTTTCCTAAGAAACAAAATCAAAACATTAAAAATCTACATACCAATTCTCAGAGTTTGCACTCAATATCCGATTAGTTGACTGAGGAAGCAACACGAGCATTAGATTTGTAAATTTTTAAAAACCAAAAATCTTTCAAATTTCGATATGTCCAATCTAATTTTTTCATTTTTTTGCGGTTTTAGAAATTGGATGGAACATTTTTTAAAAATAAAAATAAAATTCTAGGAAAAAACCCACGATTGTGTTTCCCATTCTTTATAGATTTAAAATGGAGTAAATCACTTAAACAATATATTTTAATTGAAAAAAAATTTAGGTATAATAAAATTGAAAAAAAAAATCAAGAATAATAAATTAAAATTTAGATTTAAAAATAAATATGTTGTGGATTAAACTACATTTAATTAAAAAAAACAACTTAGTCTGATTTAAAAAAAAAACAATCAGAGATAGTATACTTAAAAAAACTAAAAAAAATAATTTAAAACAAATAATACATTAACCAGAAAAGAAAATATCAACACATACCTGTTTCAAATTATTGAGAGAATGAAGTGCATCCAAAAAGGCCTCAGAATCTAGCAGAAGTCTAAATCAGAAAAAAAAAAACCGCATAAGAAAGATGACAAAACTAAAATCAAAATAAATAGTACAATTCAATGTAGCTTCCCACACGCATTAATCCAATTGACGATTCAAAAAATATATCAAAATAATTAGAATTTTAAAAAAACATTCATACCGAAAAGGAGAAAATTAAAACCTACTTTTTTCCGCCACTGGGAAATTTGTGCAATGGTTGCTCGCAAAAATGGAGAGAGAAGATTATGTATTGTTTGATTTGAAATGATGTGAGATATGGTGGAGGGATAACACTTGGTAACAACCACCAGGAAACACGTAATCGTGATATAACTACCATCACGAAACCACGCGATCGTGCTCGAATATTATATTTTTTAAATTATAAAAGTAAAAAATCTGAGAAATTCTGAATACCCCAATCCAATTTTCTGGTTTTTTCAAATTTTTTTAATAAATAAAAAAACATTGCAACCGTTCCTTTCCGCTTAGTATTATAGATAGATATTTTTAGGGGTGGTTTATAAATACCATTAAAAAAAAAAAAAATTGTCCTCCACCACACAAATAACATAGAAACCAAGTAACCCATAATTAAAAAAAAAAAAACAACTTCAGGAGGATTTTAATGTCAACATTAACCAAAACAAGACACATTTACAAATACTTTTGAATAATGGTTAATTTGCAATTTATTTATTCTTTTGGGTGTTTTCTGAAAAATTTCTTTTCTCTTTCCCAAACCCTTCTCTCTTACCTCCGGATCGCCGGCTATTCAGGGTTCCCTTACCCAGAGATGATCCGGCGTCTCGCCACCCTCGCTTCTTTGGAAAAGTTTACCTACAAATTGGTAACTCAAACTCGACCCCCGTTTCTCTGCTACGTTCCACAACATAAATATCTTTGTGCTTAATGCTTGTCAAGTGTTTGTCTTTGTTCCCATTTCATATTTTTGGTGGTTTCTTTATTTATGACTTTTTTCTTTTATCTATAAAGCTTTGAATTTGCTTTTTTTTATTTTTATTTTTATTTTAAGTATATGAATGCAAATTCAGTTTTTAATTTATTGAGTTTGCTGGAGAAGCAATCGAAAAGCTATGTTATTTACTTCCGCTTGAAATTTTTAATTGATTTAGTAGTTTTAGTTTTGATGCAGTTGCTACTCATTTGCAAAAATACTACTTTTATTAGAATCTTGTGAATTCTGATGATGTAATCTCAGATTGATTAGCTTTCTGTGATTGATTAAGATAATTATTGAGGTTTGGGTTGCTGGAAATCTTTATTGAAGTATTATAATGTTTGATCTCTATTTTCTCGTCTGCAGACCAGAACAATTCAAAATCCTATATTGTGTGATGATATCAGAATGAATGCAGTAGCACGGTTTATGCCCACATTAGTACATTGCCATTGCCGATCCATTATGACACAAGTTCCTAACAGTGAGCAGCAGGTGATAAAAGCTTTAGAACTCTTCATTAATTCTGCAAACGATGAAACTGTTTCTATGAAGAAGTTGTGTAGTAGTTATATTGAGAAGCTTTGTGAATCAGGCAATGTCGCTGATGCTGTTTTTGTGTTGAGGCATTTGCATGATAGGAACACCCATGTAGATCTGACCTCGTATAATATCCTTCTTGCTGCATCATGTGAAGAAAACCAGTTTGATGTTTTCTCTGAGATCTTCAAAGACTTGCTGCTTTCTAAACTACCTCCTGATTCGACTTCATATTCTAGTGTTGCAAAGGTTTTCCACAAGACTTCTGATTCAGATTTGCTAAAATTTATCAGGGAAGTGGCAGAAATAACAGTTTGCAGGGTACCGACTGTAATGAACAGGATAATTTTCGTCACTGCTGAATCTGGGCAGATTACTAAAAGCAAAATGATATTTGAGGAGATGAAAAATCTCAATTTAAAGATGGATACTGTTACATTCAATACTCATCTTGTGATTTTGGGCAGAGCTGGCCAGGTAGATCAAATGTTATCAGAGTTTGCCTCAATGAAATATCTTGGTTATACTCCTGACAGTGTAACATATAACACATTAGTGAACTGTCTTCGAAGACTTGGCAGGTTAGAATTGTGCAAGTTGTTTGCAAGGGAGATGTTTGACAAAGGATTCGAGCTGGAATTGCAAACTTATACTGCACTTGTTGATGTACTTGGAAGAGCCGGGCATATTACAGATGCAATGAGGATGTTCGATGAGTTAAAGAAGTCACACAATCCTTCAATATATGTCTATCGAGCGCTGATTAGCAATTTGAAAAAGGCTGGTAAGTTTGATCTAGCATTGGATTTATTGAACGAGATGAACTCTTCCACTTCTAAGCTTGTTGGTCCAAAAGAGTTTAAGGAAAGGAGGAAGTCAAAAAGGAATACTGTCAAAGGGGCAAAGTTTTGATCTTAAATGAATCTTGTTTGTTATTTTGCACCATTTAACAAGATAACTCAGACAACAGAAGCTACTTATAATTCAATGCCATGACTAATGGGAAATGTGATTTCAAGTATGTTCACTGGCTAAGCATCTGGCAGATAATTAGATTTTGGGTCAGAGTGGTCGGACCTCTTCCAAAAATATAGGAATGCTTTGAAAATAATGGCACACTATGAAGGTTGCAATCCTTGTAATTTGATAGGAAGCTTTGATCTTTTATTTTGAAAGAACCAAGGCTCAAACATTGTGAAGAAGATCAAGGGTTGTGTTATTTATGTCTCCCCAATCCGTAAAAACAAGCAGTTGGTTCAAAGCAGGTTGCAAAATCCTGCTATCTGTTTCTATAACCAGAACCACCAGAACCACATGCACTTTGTGTTTGATATAAGGCATTTCCATTGAGAGATGGGGAGAAAGCTAAAAGGAGAATGTGGATGTCTGGCTTCATTGGTTCTCTTTCTTTATTTTTTTTCTTTTGCCATTTCTTCACTCATTTTGTTTATCTTTTTCTCCATTTTATTGCATTCCTACCTGATTCTAGGCCGTCCCACATGACCACATCCTTGGAAAACGGATGCTTTAAATAAAAGTGACAAGATAATAGTTTCAAGCATTGTCACTTGTAAGCCTCTAATTGGGTTTATTAATACTTTGAAGTTGGTTCAAGTGGCTATTAGTGTCACTCCAGAGATGGAGGCCATTTTTATTGGTCTTGTTATTTTACACATTTTTTTTGAGATAAATCGCACCCAAATAGGACGCGCGCAGGCAGGACTATCACTGGGCCCATATAGAATGGGCGCGGGTATTCTACCAAATCACTGCTTCACTCCGTTCTGGCGGGGATTGAGCCAAGTATTTTTGTCAGGATGCGGAGGACTTTCTTCGACCCGCAGGTCTTTGGCGTTATTTTACATATTTATGTGATAAAATTACTCATGCGACAATGACAGCATATCATGAACCACTTGAAGTATTTTTCCAATATCACATCTGAACATTTTGATTTTGATTTTTTGTTAGTATAAAACTAATTGATTATTCTGCTAATAGGAGATTAGTCTTCTATTATTATGTAATTATAAGACATGCCAAACATGCCAAACTGCAATCTGAACTCTAAAAATCCAGAGTACTGTTCTTCATATTATATATTTTAATTAAAATAATAAAAGTATATGGCTTATTTTATCTAATCCTGTCATAAATATATTAAAATAAATTATTTATATGTTTTTAGATCACACGTACCAAACTGAACGTAGTGGCTTGAAGAAGAATAAATTATAATATTCCATCACCTCCAAGCAAATAGAAGTGCTTGATTATTCTAGGTTACATATCTTTAAAATCAGTTTTCCAAGTTTTTTTTCTACATCTAACTTGCAAATACATCATTGGCACGTATACCTGTTCATTAATGCATTTATTTCTCTATAGGAATCCGACATGATTCTAAATGATCGTGAGAGACAAAATAAAATAATAGAAAAACAAATAAAAAAAACATGGAATATTTTTACGTGATTCACCCAACATAAGACTTATATCATGTAAAAATTTTTACAAGGTTTTTTTTATATTTAAACTATATTAGGGTTATATTTCCGTTGATATTATTACATCCTTGTAAGTTTTGATTGTTATGAGAATTTAGTAAAAATAGCATGGACGCATGAATGTGCCCTATTCTGAGGTAATGCTTGGTTGCAGAAACAAAGGGAACCAAGCATTATCCATCTTCTGCGGGGACATGCTAAATTGAAATAGAAAAAAAACTAAAATGATTTGTTAAATGATTGCATTCCCCCAGCTTCTGCAACCAAGCGTTACCTTGTCTCCCACTTTTTTTCTACTTCAATCATTTTTAGCTAAAAAATTATCAAAAAATTTCTGGTATTATTTATGTATTATTTATTTTTATATCCTATCTATTTAAAATATTATTTATATTAAATCCCTACACCCTATTTAAGGATCTAAAGGTAAAAAATAAACAATGCAGGGGATCCTGCCAGTTATCAGTTTTTAGCTTACATCTTATCAGAGACAGAGAGACACCCATGTACTTGGAGTATTATAAACATTTACACACACACACATACCAGTCATTTCATATGCGATTATAATATTCAGTATATGTATAAATGAAAAAAAAAACTTTTCCAACCAGTTACCGAGTACGGATCCTGGTCTTCCCCCAAACTGCTAGCCCAAGAGAAGAGTAGGAATCCATGGAAAGAGAGCTAAGCTGGGGAGCACAAATTAGTCTCTGTATCTCAGGACTTCTATGTTGTTTTCTCCTTCACTACTTGTGTGAATTCCTATGGCTGAGGCCTGAGAGGTTGAGAGAGAAGCTAAGGAGGCAAGGGATAAAGGGCCCTCCACCTTCATTGTGGTATGGGAACATCAAGGAGATGAAGAGGATCCAAATGGAGGAGAATGCTCTCAGAGAAAGCAGTGACCATGTCAAGGATGACTACTCTGTTGTTATGTTTCCTTACTTTGTTAAGTGGAGGAATGAATATGGTATCTTTTTGATTTTATGCTTTTCTGATTTTAGACTCTTCTCTCTCTCTCTCTCTCTCTCTCTCTCTCTCCCCTTTTCCATTTAGCATGTTGTAGTTTTATTTCTATAGTTGAATTTGGTTTCCTGTGTTGATTGAGTGTAAGAGAATCTTTGATCATGAACTTGAACAAATGAAGTAATCTTTCTTTTTCTTTGCTGTAAATTTATAATTTTTTATGCTAAAATTCATGCCCTCGTGTTAGGCCTTTAGTCAAGGATGACTACTCAGTTGCGCTGTTTCCTTTGATAAGAGGAGGAAGGAATATGGTGTCTCCTTTGAATATGGTTTTGGTGTTGTAGACTCTTTGGCTAATTCTTCTTCATATTTTCCATTTACCATGTGTAAGTTTTTTGAAAGTTGTATTTGGTTTGATGAATTGATTTAGTGCAAGAGAGCCTTTAATTTTGTGATGAACTTCAACAATGAAATTATCTATCCCTTTGATATGCTTAAAGTTCATCCATTACTGATAAGTCTTCAGACAAGATGTTTACCATTGTTTCTTACTAAATATGACATTTTTCCTGGTTAATGTTTGAAACAATGTTTCACTGAGCAATGGGCAGTAATAATCCCTTTGTTTTAGGTCCACTATTTATGTATTCAACTGGAAGCATACAACTATTATATGTGAGTCACCCTGATATTGTGAAAGAGATGGGCCTCTACAAGTCTCTAGATATGGGGAAACCTTCATATTTAAGTAAAGATAGAGGAGCACTTTTGGGTAAAGGCATTTTAACATCAAATGGGGACCTTTGGACTCATCAGAGGAAAGTTATAGCACCAGAGTTCTATGCAGACAAGGTTAAGGTATATAAATCTATCATCTGTTATATCATTTTCTTTTTTTTTTTTTAAATTTCACATCTGATCAGCATTAGCATGCTTCATTTCTGAATATATGTTGACAATCTTTTCTGTGGATTCAATATATATGGGGGAACCATCAAGACAATTGTAAATTCCAATTTCTATAATGTGTACATAGGAATTGCCCACAAGAATCCTGATGATCTGAAGTGGAGTGATTTGCAGGGCATGGTGGATTTGATATTGGATGCATCAGTGAAATTGTTGAAATCATGGGATAGAATAGTTGAGAGTGAAGGAGGGGCTGGAGTTATAGTTGTGGATGAGGATTTGAGGAGTTTTTCAGCAGATGTAATCTCAAGAGCTTGTTTTGGCAGCAATTATTCGGAAGGTAAAGAAATATTTTTTAGACTAAGGCAGCTTCAGCATGTGATGTCGAAACAGAGTTTATTTATCGGCATTCCTGGTTTAAGGTACGCCAATGTAGCTTCTTCTGCTACCCATACAATTTCGTTTCTCACTTCTCTTGTTTTGCATATTGATAATCTTTATTTGCTCTCATATGCAATCTGAAACCACTGTCTACTCTAAACACCAACTAGAGGCTCTTGTCATATACCAATCATCAATTTGAAATAAATATCACTTCAATTAATCTCTGAACCAAAGTTTCTGAATTTCAACTTTTCAAGTTTGCATTGCTCATTTTAGCACATCCTATTGAATTCTTTTGCATTGCCGCTGTGATGAGAATACCAGTTTCTCACCAGATATCTACCAACAAAAGCAAATAGAAAGACATGGAGACTAAACCGAGAAATACGATCATTGATCTTAAACTTAGCAAAGGAGCGGAGAGAAGGATCATCAACTTCATGCAAAAACAATCTTCTAGAATCTATTCTCGAGGGTGCCAGAGACAACTTACTCAACACCAGAGACCGTGAGGACTTCATTGTTGACAACTGCAAGAACATCTACTTTGCAGGTCATGAGACAACTGCAACCTCAGTATCCTGGTGCTTAATGCTACTTGCTTGTCATCCAAAATGGCAAGCTCAAGCCCGAGCTGAGGTTATTAAGCTTTGTCAAGGCCAATTTCCGAATGCTGACATGCTCCGCAAAATGAAAACGGTATGTTTGAGTTTCATTTAGACAAAGATGAACAGAAAACAGGAATGTGTATTTAAAGTATGTTTATCATGAACTTGAGAATGTGATGAGAAAATGATGAACTTTGACACATTACAGGTTACTATGGTGATTCAAGAGTCATTACGTCTCTATCCTCCTACTGCCTTTGTCACAAGGGAGGCCTTCAAAGATGTGAAGCTAGGAGAACTCAATGTTCCCAAAGGTATCTCTCTGGTGATTCCGACATCAATCATGCACCATGAACAAGAGATTTGGGGGCCTGATGCCAATGAATTCAACCCTGATAGATTCTTGCATGGAATCTCTGGTGCTTGCAAGTCTCCACATGCTTATATGCCGTTTGGTCTCGGTTCTCGAACATGTGTAGGCCAGAATTTAGCCATGGTTGAAATGAAGATCATCCTTTCTCGTATTCTGTCAAACTTCAGCTTCTTGCTCTCTCCAAACTATGTTCATTCTCCTGCTTTCAGACTGACTATTGAGCCTCAGTTTGGTGTACCACTTATTTTCAAGAGGGAGTGAATTGTGTTTAATGTATATTTTTCACTGCAGTTAAACTCTTTAATTTACATGAGTTTCATCTTTTGTATTTTTTTCCCCGGCAAACTTTTTGGATTTTGATCACCAGAACTAGTGGTGTTTGGATATCATGATTGAAGATCACCTCATTTGTGTTTTTTATATATGATATTAAATGACAATTGATACAGAAAGATTCAGATCACCATCTTATAATTGTTAGTACCAATGCAAACAAAGTAGTCTAACACCAATAATTGTAGATACAAGTTTATAATAATGTTCTAAGAAAATTTAAGTAAACATCAGACAACAAAGATTCACAATTACATCCATAGGTGTCACGCCTTGGACCCGACCCGTGACATAGACAGACTGGCCGCACCTGAGGAGGGACGGGTCCCACCCAGACGCAAGGCCTCAGAGAACAAATATAAATAATAAAACAAGAGTAATATTAATAATAATTATGGAAGTGCATAATATAATATAAGTGCGGAGGAAAAGAAACAAGGGTTCATATAACCCTATTAGGTATAGAATATAAAGTCATGTATGTTAATAGTATCCTCACTCAGAAATGAAATGAGAGGTTCTCAGATCTCGACTCAAATATCCTCGCTAGGACGTCCCGCAGAACTCTCTCCTGGCTCCCGCTCCTAACAACTCGTCAGGATCTGTAGGAGAGTGAAGAAATGGTGGGTGAGCTAGAAAGCTCAGTAAGTACCCATTAGAGAAAATAAGAGGTGTCCTACCAAAAGCTTTGATGCAGAAATAATAGATAAAAATACGCAGAAGTAGTGTCAGGTTAATATTAGAACAAATAGTAAATAGTTCGCATAACGGCGATAAGCAATAAGCATAAATCATAGGCGAAAAAATAAAAATATACGTAGGATGCATCTCCCTAGCTAATATGCATGTGTGGTACACATGTATCAAGACATGAATATCACGGCCGTAGTTGGATCATCGGCCGTAGCTGGAGTCGATCGTAGTCGAGTGGACGCGTATGTCCGGTAGCGCTACTAAAAAGGAACGTGTTGACATGACCAGGGTATCCTCCCCACTAGCAAGATAACACGACATGAAAGAGCCAGGTTGGAAGATGAGTAAAAATCAGGATATAAAACGTGCAGGAATGACACATATCGACCTGGTTAGCTCACATACTCACGTGTTTCCACGGCTATAAGCCAACACTCGACGTGGTCAACAAGCATAATACATATCGA
Source organism: Dioscorea zingiberensis (assembly GCA_026586065.1). Lineage (NCBI taxonomy): Eukaryota > Viridiplantae > Streptophyta > Magnoliopsida > Dioscoreales > Dioscoreaceae > Dioscorea > Dioscorea zingiberensis. The sequence continues at coordinate 27,156,205 of CM048818.1, forward strand.
AATGTAAATTCAGGAAATTACGACATCCATCAAATCAAATAATATCACAGGATACCAATAATCATGCATCAGGAAATCAGAGTGATACTCAAGTCAAGAAGTTCAAGTATGACTTTTGTATAGAAAATAATCCAATTTAATCCGGTGATTAATCAAATATTTAATTTCAGGAAAATACAGTATTTATTTATAAATATACTCAGTGGAGGTTTATGCCACGAAAATACTTACAGTATTCCATAAATAGCGAGATCATATTTTAACTCCTCCCGTCTCGACTCACCTCTATAACATGATCTATTAGAGGAAGTACTGTTTTAGTTTTCGTACACATATTTATGCCTGCTAAGTATTTATGATGTATTTATGGGTATGTATTTATATATAATGATGGGATTCACCATGCTTTGGCACCTTACCAACTAATTACTCAAGATATAGTCTAATGAAGGATGATAACAGTTTTATTTCCCATTTTACCCTCTTTATGGAAGGTTGCACCTTGAATTCAGTATTAATTGATTAGGCTCTATGGTGTTTTGCATTACCTTTTTTTCCAGGTTAGTTAACTCGGTTTTAAATACTCTCATCACACCACTATGTGGATGCTCCTTAACCCTTTTAATTATGGTTTAACTCGAGGTAGCATATGTGAGACTCAGTTTATCTTTTCAGCTTCCTTCATGTCCCATGATGGAGGTTATATGAGTACTTTCATGAGATCAACCCAGCATGGTATCTTTGCACCTTAAGGTTACTGGCTTCAGGGTGAATTCTCTGCATCTCCAGGAGTTTCCAAGGCAGTCCTCTTCAACAGAGAGCCTGTCTCGTTCTAGTGCAGTCTCTGCACCTCCTACTTGTCTTCAACAACTCTCAAGGCTGTTATGCATGGTAGGTTCAGCTAATTAAAGGCTATGTTGAAGGCTAGTAAGGTTTGTTATTGGGATAGACTCTTCACAGACACTCTCAATGCGACTGTGGTCAACTTCCCTCCTCCCAGGTTCCTACCTTGTCCAAGCACCAGGTTTTCTGTCAGGTCAATGGTGCAGTGAAGACGGGACGGAAATCTATGGTTGTTATTAGTTTCCTGAACCTAACTGGCTTTGAAACTTGGCTTCTTGCCAAGGTTGATCGACAGGGAGAGTTAGCTGAGCCTAATGGGTTTACATTGCATTCTTATAGGTCTGTAAGAATTGGGCATTCTTCCAACCAAGTCTGGGCTTCCTGTCTTGCTAAGAAGACATAGGACATCTAAGAATTAAAGGGTGTGTTATATCTAGCTATTTTAGACCTCTCATAAGGATTCAAGCAATGCACACATGTATAGAATTTGGATAGGGTTTAACAGAGAAACGAATGCCCGTTGGCTAGTTCATTGAGTCTTTATAATGGGTGGTATGAATGGTGGATGCTAGTTACTTCAGTAAGGCAAGAGGGGAACTAGATCCTTACTTGTAGCTTTTGCTAGCCACCTGGGTGCCAATGTCTTAGTTGCCCAAGTCTAGGCAGGAAAGACAACTTGGAGATGAGAATACAATACTAAACCTTAGTGTATTTGGTCAGTCACCTACAGAGAGGGAGGACATGCATCCTCATAACCCTTGCAAGGGCTTTTTTCCTTGTTGTGAAGCCCAGTCAGGGACAACAACACTCTCTTCACTGATCTAGGTGAGTAAGTAGGAAGTGGTCGATCACTCCCTTAGATGAAGTTCTTGGTAGGGAAGGCTGTGCAGCTGAGGTTTTTAAACAAGAATGTAGGTTGGGTAGAGGTTTATCCTCATACTTTGCCGATCTCGCCCACCTCCCATACAATAGCTTTTCAGCTTTACTCTAATACTGCAGAACTCTCAGCCCACTTGGAGATTACATCCCTGTAAAAGGGACAAGACCAATTGTTATAACCAACAATTTAGACATGAAAAAATGGAAGATGTTCTCTACATGCCTGATATCAATCAAAACTTGTTCAGTATAGGTCAATTGATTGAAAGAGGCTTCAAGGTGATTTTTGAATATAAGTTTTTCACATTCATAATACTACATATCAGTAGGTTCTTAAAGTAAGAATGAGAGGCAAAAGCTTCTCTTTCAATCCAACAGAGGGGCAACACACAGCTTACTCCACCAAAGTAAGCAACATCGAGATATGGTACAAAAGACTCTATCATTGTCACCTTAAGGCATGCTGTAGATGAAGAAGAAGGAGATGACAAGAGGACTGCCAAGTTTCTCTGCAAATCATCCAAATTGTTATGCTTGCCAATTCTGTAAGCAAAACAGAGCACCATTTCCAAAGTCCACATGGAGATCAAAACAAAAGCTACAACTGATCCACACAGATGTATTTGGTCCTCAAAGAACTCTATCATTAGCAGGTAGTTGGTATTACATTACTTCAATGATTATTTTACAATATTGTGTTGGATTGTTTTTCCTAAAATTCAAGTCAGAAGTGGCTAGTGTTTTTGAAGCTCAAGAAAATGGTAGAAAATCAAAGTGGTTGCAAAATTCAAGTTCTAAGGTAAGATAATGGAAAAGAATACACTTCAGAAGAATTTAATTTGTTTTGCGAGGAAGCCGGCATAGAACACCTGCTTACTTCTCCGTACACTTCACAACAAAACAGAGTTAGTGAAAGGAGAAATAAATGCATAATGGAGATGGCCCGATGTATGCTTCATGACAAGAAGTTGCCAAAGAAGTTTTGGGCAAAAGCTACTAACATTGCAATACTTTATAAAACAGGCTTCCTACGAAAGCCTTGGAAGATAAAATACCCGTCGAAGCATGGTTCTGGTAAAAGCATTTCTAATGTTTCTCAAATTTTTGGAAGTGTGCGTTTTAAATATGTCTCACAGATTAAACGTGACAAATTAGACAAGCAGGCAACTCCAAGGATCTTTGGACGATATATCTTTGTATCAAAAGCCTACAAACTGTATCAACCATAATTAGGAAAATAATTGTTAGCAAGGATGTAGACTTCAATGAAGATGATCAATGGGATTGGAAAAATCCACCAAAAACTGATAACACCTCAATAAAGCCAAAAATCAATCTTCCTGACAACACAACAAAAGAAGAAAAAGAAGAAACAAGTCAGTGGGTAATAGAAATGAAAGATGATCCGCGAATTAGAGGCACATGACTACTTTGAGAAATTTACCAATGAAGTAACATGGCAATCTATGAACCTATTGGACATGAGGATGCACTTCAAGATCCAAAATGGAAAAAGGCAATGGAGGAGGAGATGCTGATGATAAAGAAAAAAAAAGACCTGAGAGTTAGTTGATAGACCGAAGGATGGAAAGGTCATTGGAGTAAAAAGGGTGTTTAGAACTAAGCTTAATGTTGACGGTTCCATCAACAAACACAAGGCTAGGCTTGTCGTCAAGGGATATACCCAAATTTTTGGTGTTGATTACTTACTGCACGAAGAGATATATGTGGAGCAACCAGATGGTTTCGTAGTGCATGAAAAAGAAGAAAAGGTCGTCTACCTACTCAAAAAGGCTATATATGGCTTAAACCAAGCTCCTAGAGTCTAGTATAGTAGGAATGATGCCCATTTATTGAGTCTGGGATTAAATTTTTTTTGTCCAAAGTCACTCTTTATGTCAAACATAAGGGAAATAATTTAATTATAATTTCTTTTTATATTGATGATCTTTTGGTGACAGGAAATAATGCTTGGCTTATCAATGAATTCAACAAAGAAATGACGTAGGTATTGAAATGACAGATTTGGAGCTATTTTCTTATTTTCTGGAATGGAAATTAAGCAAAGTTGTAATAAAAGTTCATCTGTCAAAAGAAGTATGCGAGGGAGATACTTAAGAAATTCCACAAAGAGGAATGCTGTAACGCTCCGACCCGAATTCCGGGACCTCGGGTACGTAAACAGATCGGCCGTACCCAAGTGGAGACGAGCCCCACCAAAGTATAAAGCCTAAATAATCAAAGTAGATATCAATTAATAATCAAAGGTCTCAATAATAATAACAAATATCCTCGAAATAACCACAGCGGAAATAAAACAAGTCACAAAGGGTCCACATGCTCTAAACAAATACAACCCCTACATGGGTCCTAAACAGAGTGCCTTTCACACAGAAACAAAAGACAAGGAGATCCTCTGACCTTAGCAAATATCACACCCCGACTCTTGCACGTCTCCTGAGCTCGAGTCACCTACTCCTCAGGACCTGAAATGACGAAGGGAAAAAGTGATGAGCTTTCGAAAGGAAAGGCCAGTAAGTACCCTGCAAGGATCTCAAAGATGTAAACCAATAAATATGATATCAAATCCAACAAATCATCAACACAATGGGGTCACACCCCGCACAATCAGATCCTAGGAGTCTACCACAAACAACAGCAATAGTACGACTCCTGCCCAGCTGTAACCCTCAGGCTCTGGAAGAGGATTCTAAGAACAACTCAACAACGATCCCCCGAACAGCAACACAGCCTCAGGCTGCACACGACCCTCCGGTCGTACCTCGGTAGCGCCACCTCTCAACGTATCGACACGACCAGTGAATTAACCCCACTAACAGGCAGGACAACCAGAGTATCGTCCCTCTGGCATGGCAAGCTGAAACGCCAGGGTTTCCTGTCCCTGAACGTTCCCTAGGACAACCAGAGTATCGTCCCTCTGGTATGGCAAGCCGAAATGCCATGGTGTCCCGTCCCTGAACGTTCCCAAACCGGAGCCCCCACGCTCCACTGAACAGGGCGGAAGAACAAACTCAGTTGGCGCACACCGACCCGGCCAGCACACAAGTACTACGTATCTCTATGGTCTCATGCCAAACAACAGGAGGCTATGCTCAGCGAGCCCGCTCACTCCATGATAAGTGTTCATTTGAGCATAATTTTATACTATATTCCTATATGCTTGGCATGTGATTATGAAGACTTTTAGCCCACCGATACTTAAAATGTATTTATTTTCATTAACAAGGCATAATATGAGGACCCCGGAGGAAGGAAAGCATTTCGAGAGAAGCCGGGATCCCAGAGCACCCAGAAGGATCCATACGGGCTAGTATACGAGCTGACATACGGTCGTATACTGGCCCCTGGAGAAAATACGGGCCAGTATACGGCCCGTATAATAGTTGGCATGATGATTGGCCCGTATATGGGCGGATATACGGCCCATATACGGGCCCGTATAAAGGTGGATGACCCGTATACGGGCTGACATACGCCCGTATACGGGCCCATACATCGTCAGATTTAGGCGAAACTGCAGACCTAGACGGGGGCAACTTGGTAAATCTCACCCTTAAAAGCCTAGGGGTATAAAAGCAGATGAAGGGGGGTTTAGAGAGGAGGCTAGCAGCTTCGGAAAGAGGGCTAATCTTGGAGAGAGCTTGGGGATCATCTCCTTCAAGCCATTGGAGCAAGAAGAGGGGAAATCAAAGGAGGAGGATCAAGGAGCTACCAATGGTGATCGCATAAGCTTTCATTACTATATCTTTCTTGATTACTTTCATCTTTGTTGTGGATTGTTGCCCCCCTTTTATGGAGGGCTAATTTTGTAGATGCTTGGATGATTGGTGAACCCTTGGACATGTTTTAATCAATGTTATTTCTCTATTTTGATTGCTTGGTTACATTGTTTGAGTCTATTGGATGTTTTAATGTGAGTGAATCCCTCTGCGTTGCGAGAGCCCAGAGGGATTTTCATGGTCCATATGGGGGAAGAAGCGAACGCCTCCCCGTGTGTAGAACATCTCCAATAGAGGGGATTGTGAGTATACCGGGAACCCGGGTACTAAGGAGAGCGAGTCCTTTAGATGTATTAATCCCATAATCCCTCCATGGCATAGGTTCGAGAACATAATCAGTAAGGGCACAAGGATTAGTAACTCACCTCGGGATGAGGGAGTGAAAGCACGATAGGAACCCTTGGCCAAGAATTAACCAAGTAATTGAGATAGAGAAGAGCATTCATCCTTTAGAAGTCCAAGGGGGATCCAATTGTCTGAGCATCCCCCTTTTATGATTGTTTAATCTCAAGAGCACTCGATTCCCTTGTTTATGTTTCAAATTAATTAGTTGAGAATTAGCATCGTCAACCACTTCTTTGGATAGACTAGATATTAGATAAATAGTGGGTACTAGTACTTCCATCTCCCTGTGGATCGACAACCTGACTTTTATGTCCACTATTATTACTTGATACGACCCGTACACTTGCGGTCGCATCGCATCACGTTTTTGGCGCCGTTGCTGGGGAGATTTGGATTACTAGGAAAGCTAGGAATTTACTACTTTAGTCATTTTGTTTTTATCTCTTTACTTTCTTGCTTTGTTTTGTTTTTCATTTCATTGAAATTTTCAATACTAATCTTCATTTCTTAACTATATTGCGAGGGAGCCACATGGTTATATCCAGGAGCGAACTGTTAAAAAAGCTAGAGGCACTAGATCGGTGGATTGAAGAGAAACTAGCCAATCAATCCGTGAATTCATCACGGAAACAGTTGGTGGAACCCATCCCATTTGAGGAAGTATATGCCTTGTGGGGATCAGAGACTAGCCCGATATCAGGAGAGACAACTCAAGAAGAGCCATATGATGAAGGTGCACCATACGACGACGACTTCTTAACGGAATTCTTAATTAGACAGAATGAAATCCTTTTGCATTCCAAGGGACTAACCATGGAGGAGAATCAAATTCACGATCGAGTAGCCATGAACATCGACCTAATTCAAGATGAGAAACACAACAATACACCCTCGATTCAGAAGAAGAGTCCATCATCGAATCAGAGGCAGAATCGGTAGGACTGGATGAGAACTTGAAGAAGTTAAAACCATCAGTAGTTGAGCCCTAGCAGTTGGAGTTGAAAGAATTACCTAGCCATCTTGTGTATGCCTTTTTAGCCGAAGACTCAAAGCTCCCGGTCATCATTGCATCTAACCTGACAAGCTCACAGAAGGGGAAGCTACTACAAGTCCTTAAGAGGTACAAGAGGGCCATAGCATGGAAAATATCTGACATCAAAGGGATCAACCCATCATTCTGCACCCACAAGATTCTTATGGAAGACAACTACCGACCCTCTATCCAACCTCAGAGAAGGCTAAACCCAAATATGCAGGAGATGGTGAAGTCAGAAGTGCTCAAGCTCTTGGATGCCAGAGTATTTACCCTATCTCCGACAGCGCATGGGTGAGTCCCGTCCAAGTGGTACCAAAAAAGTGAGGGATGACGGTGGTCACGAATGAAAAGGATAAATTAATCCCCACATGAACTATCATCGGCTGAAGAGTATGTATTGACTATAGGAAGTTGAATGATGGCACGAGGAAGGATCATTTTCCTCTACCATTTATTGATCAGATGCTTGAGAGATTAGCCGGACACGCTTATTATTATTTCCTAGATGGCTTTTCTGGGTACTTCCAAATTTCGATTGCTCCCGAAGACCAAGAGAAGACCACATTCACCTGTCCATATGGTACCTTCGCTTACCGCCGTATGCCGTTTGGGTTGTGCAATGCACCAACCACTTTTCAGCGATGTATGCTAGCTATCTTCGAAGACTTTGTGGAGAACATTATGGAGGTGTTTATGGATGACTTCTCGGTTTTTGGAGACTCGTTTGACTTTTGTCTCGCAAACCTGGAGAAGGTGTTAATTAGATGCGAAGAAACCAACTTGGTGCTAAGTTGGGAGAAATGTTATTTTATGGTCCAGGAAGGAATTGTTCTGGGTCACAAGATCTCAAGCAAGGGAATTGAAGTGGATAAAGCCAAGGTTGACACCATTGAAAAGTTGCCTGCACCAACTTCGGTGAAGGCCGTCAGAAGTTTCTTGGGACATGCCGGGTTCTATAGGAGATTTATAAAGGACTTCTCCAAAATAGCCAAGCCATTGACCAAATTGCTAGAAAAAGATGCTCCTTTTGAGTTTGATGACGGATGCAGAGCGGCTTTCACTATATTGAATGAGAGACTTGTACAAGCCTCGATCATGAACACCTCAGATTGGAACCTCCCATTCGAGCTTATGTACGATGCAAGTGATCATGCAGTCGATGCAGTTCTGGGACAACGAAAGAACAAGTATTTCCAACCGATTTATTATGCTAGCAAGACTTTTACGAATGCCCAAGCAAATTACACCACTACTGAAAAGGAGCTCCTTGCTATAGTGTTCGCATTTGATAAGTTCCAGCCCTACTTGGTCCTTTCAAAGGTTGTAGTGTACACCGATCACTCAGCACTGCGCTATCTCATGACTAAACCGGACGCCAAACCAAGATTGATCCGTTGGGTACTGTTGTTGCAAGAATTTGATTTGGAAATAAAGGAAAAACGGGGTGCCGAGAACCTAGCCGCCGATCACTTATCCCGATTGGAAATCCCAAATAGAGACTTGTTGAAGGAAAGGGATATCAAGGAAGAGTTCCCAGAGGAGTACTTATACAACCTTCAAGTGATACAAGAACAAACACTGGTGATGAGTGAGGAGAAGGAAACACCCTGGTTCGCCGACATTGCAAACTATCTAGTTGTTGGATCTCTTCCAAACTCCTACAACTATTCACAAAAAAAAAGTTTTTCGCGGATCTAAAATATTATACATGGGATGATCCCTACTTGTTTCGCGTGTGCCCCGATCAAGTCATAAGGAGGTGTGTCTCGAGGGAAGAAGGGATAAAAATTCTGGAGCATTGTCACGTAAAACCTGCAGGTGGGCACTACAGTGCAAATAAAACAACGCGGAAGATCCTCGATGCGGGGTTTTACTGGCCAACCTTATTCCACGACGCACAAGGATATGTTCGATCGTGTGATAGGTGCCAACGATTTGGCAATATATCCAAGCGAGATGAGATGCTCCAGAGCTGGGTTCAAGTGTGTGAAGTATTTGATGTTTGGGGAATTGATTTTATGGGTCCTTTCCTAACCTCTCGCGGAAACAGATTCATCTTAGTGGCGGTGGACTATGTTTTGAAATGGGTAGAAGCACAAGCCCTACCAACTAGTGATGCAAGGGGAGTTGTTGGGTTCCTCAAGAACCTGTTTTCCCGTTTCAGAACTCCACGAGCCATTACTAGTGATCGGGGGACACATTTTTGTAATGCTCAATTCACAAAAATCCTAAAGCGATACAATGTCGTCCACCGTACTTCTACACCATATCATCCTCAAATGAGCGGGCAAGTGGAAGTATCCAACAGACAACTGAAGAGAATCCTTGAAAGGACAGTTGCACAGAGTCGAAAGGATTGGGCAGACACACTAGATGATGCACTCTGGGCTTATCGCACTGCATACAAGGCGTCGATTGATAGTACCCCCTACAGGCTTGTTTACGGTAAAGCGTGTCATCTACCGGTCGAGCTTGAGCATAAGGCTTATTGGGCAACCAAATTCTTGAATTTTGATACCTCACTCGTAGGTGCTGAACGGAAATTTCAGTTAAATGAGCTTGAAGAATGGAGATTGTTTGCATATGAAAACTCAAGATTATACAAAGAACATGTCAAAAAGCGCCATGATCAAGCACTAAAGCATGATAAACAATTTAAGGAAGGGGATCAGGTACTACTATTCAACTCAAGACTTAAACTTTTTCTAGGAAAGCTATGATCCCGGTGGTCCAGACCTTTCACTGTCACCAAAGTTCACCCTCACGGGGCTGTAGAAATTCATCACAATGATTGGGGCACATTCAAGGTAAACGGCCATCGGCTCAAACCATACCATTACCAATGCTTTAAAGGAGGAGCCAATGAAAGCTACAAGGTATTTGAACCCCCATGAGGTAATATGAAGGTACGTCAAGCTAGTGACGTTAAACAAGCGCTTCTTGGGAGGCAACCCAAGCTCTTGAAATTCTTTTTCTTTCGTTTTAGTTGCAAACTTCTTTAGTTAGATTGTGTGTGTGAAATAAATGATTGAGATGTATCTTGTCCATTTTTATGATATTTTGTGTCATCATGCTGGTTGTCAATCCATTCATAGCCCTAGAATACATGATTGTCATTAGGGAGCGCGAGGAAAACTCGAGTGGTGTCCTTGATTGGCTGTATAAGCCAAACCTAGGCCCATACGGGTATCCATACGGCCTTTCATACGGCCGTATGGAGCCCACAGTGGTGTATACGGGCTGTCATACGGCCCGTATATATGGCCATATGACACACCCAATACCGTATATGGGCTGTTATATGGCCCGTATACGGGCCCGTATACAGTCGGGTTTGGGGCGTTTTAAAGAGGCAACTCTTCTATTCATTTCTCAAAACCTAGCCGCCCCACTCCTCCTCCGCATAGATCCGAGACCTCTCCTCGCCGAGGCGACCTCCTTCTTCGATTGCGGGCTTCATTCTCCCTTAGGTATGCATTCTAATGCGTTGCTTTGTCGACATTCTCCATCATCACCATTTAAGAAACCTAGGGATTCAATGGATGCATTTTGAATGGGTTTATGCTCTTTGGGGCTGTTTGGTTACCCGTATTTCAAATTACAGTGTAAGTGAAGTTACATGTAACTGTAAATGCTGTATTTTAATTTACATCACGGGTGTTTGGTTTGTTGTAATTGAAAATACTGTATTTACTTTTTGTTTGTTTGGTTTGATGTAAGTTGAAGGATGTAGTTACCATGTAAGTGAGGTGGTGAGATTACCCCCATTTTCTATTATAATTATTAATTATTTAATACTCTTCATAAAAATTAATTTTAATTATAATCCCACTCTATCACTCACCCAAGGGTGGGTTTTTTGTTTGGGCTTTTATTTATTTATTTATTTATTTTTTGGTTTTGGTTTTGGGTGATAGATTGTGTCGGCCGCATTTGCGGCTGACCTCACTCTAACAGGACTATATATATATATATATATATATATATATATATATATATATATATATAATCACTTGATATTAGTAAAAAGCAAGCAAAATCAGATAACTAATATAAAATTGTTATAATTACCATAAGAAATGAAAGAGCCAACGAATTGATGCAAGTCCACAAGAATGAAAATGAAAATATTTATGTATAGTTAATGAGCTAAAACTTGGCCAGTATTTATAAAAAAAAATTTTTAATTAATTTTTGGAAAAGAGAGGCTACTGCGCCAGATTTTGGCCATACAAGTAAAGAAATAAGCAAAATTTGGAGCATTGCAATTGCATCACTCTGCTCTGCATTACTATCTGTGTTGCCTCACTAGTCTCTCCACCCTCATCAACTGAGATTTTCCATGGATGTGACTTGACATTCAACAATAGAACTTTCATCTTCGAAGCTCTTGGTAACTCCTATTACCAGTAATGTATTCAAGAATACAGAAAGCCTTACTAATGGAGGATAAGATGCATTTATGAGAGGATGTTCACATCATCCAACTCCTCCTTGTTAGCAAGTGAATTCTATAAAAGCGAGCAGTCTGAAGCAAATATAATTTTAAAGCCCTTAATTATACAATCTCAATGTTTACAAGTATGATCTCCAGTACAAATAACCTCAACCAAGCATCTCATATGCTCACTGTCTCACTGTGACATTCCATCAAACAGCTGATATGCATTTTTAAACATTTCATTACTCCTATATCAGGACAACTACAAAGTTTTTGGACATACAATCATTCAACTCATGCTTTCTCTTTTACAATCTGTTCCATTCACTTCTAATCTTTTAATTCCTAATCTAATCCCTAGCATATTTCTTAGTTGACTGCATTAGAATTGATTCAAGGTCTATTTCTGTTGCTCGGCTAGAGACAAAGAGAGCTCTAGGGCCTACTGCAATCGCCGAGAGAGGGGGGCTCCACTGGTTGCTGGTGCTGCGCCGGGTTGCGATCGTTGCTTGGAAATCCTATTCGAGAGTAGTGTGAGGTCGCCGGAGCTCCACCGGTCGTGATCCTTGTGAGGGTCTCCCGGCAGAGGAGAAGAGGGGCTCAGGTGCTCGGTGGAGAAGAGGAGATGGTGGTTGGTGGTCGGCCTCGTCGGAGGTTCCACTAACTTCGCTCGAAGTCTCACAGGAGAGAAAGATAGAAGAGGTTGTCGGGAGAGAGAAAGAAACTACGGAAAAGAATGGTGCTTTAACTCAGAGTTATGCTGCATTTCATTTTACGCCCAATTCAGCCGTAACTTGAAATGCAGTAAAATAGCCCCAAATGTAAAAGTTTTTGTTGCATATTTATTTTTTTACATCAAACCAAACACCCAAAAGTAAGTTTTACATGTAAAACTTTTTACAATACAGCTAGTTACATCAAACCAAACAACCCCTTTGTGTCAAATTCTTGCTTGAATGTGTTGATCTATGGCATGTCTAGATGTTTGGAAAGAGATTAGGATGTGAATGAAGTGTAAATAAGGGGTTGTGACCGATGGGGGTCGGCGCTGTCGCGCCCCGATGGATACGGGCCGTATAGCTGCCTGTATGGCCCCCAGGTGCCCCTATACGGGCTAGTATACGGCCCGTATGAAAGACCGTATAGGGCCCATTGAGGGCCATAGTGCTCATTATTCTGTTAAATTGTCACAAATTCTTGTTCTCACTAACATCCTTTTCGATTATTCTTTGCAGATATGCCGAGAAAAGTTGTTGCATCCAAGAAAAGGAAGACCGGCGAAGGATCCTCCACCACACCTCAGTTTGAGGAGGATCGCTTCTTTCACCGTTATCAGAGGCTGGTCGCCAAGCCCTTTGGGGGAACTCGGTACATCGACTGGGGAGTCGTTACCCAGTTGGGGATAGCGGACCGGGTACAGAGCATGCTTGGGGTTGGTGGATGCGACAAAGTGTTCTCCATCAACCACGAGACCTTTCGAGAGGCGACTCTGGAGGTCATCAACACGTTCGAGGCCGATCGGAGTTAAATACAAGAGAGGTCCCTCACAGCGATCTCCTTCCAGCTCTTCGGGGAGAAGAGGACCATGAGCTACCCTCGGTTCGCCATGCTCATGGGCTTCTGCGACAGGGAGGCCATCCACACTCGGAAGCATCGGGAGCTCCTCACCTCCTTCCCCGACCACATCATTACAGCCGCGCGCTATTGGGTTCAGCTTGGGGTGCGCCACGAGAACAACAAAGCAACCCTCATAACTGATCCGATCCACCGTTTTATCCATGCACTCGTCAGCCGCTCTATTGCTGGACGAGATGACAGCACCGGGGTGGTCACGGTCACCGACCTCTTTATCCTTTACAACATCTTCAAGCGGGTACCTATCCATCTAGGATATGTACTCGCCGATTACTTGGTGCACCAGGGGACCCACACCCGGCTGAGGACTATCACTGCGGGGCCCTATATTACCCGCCTCATCATCGGCATGGGCCTCGAGGAGAAGACGGAGGACATGGAGCGACTTCAGCTCATGGCGGCCTTGGGGATGACCACACTATGCCAGATGAGGCTCGTCAGGCATGGGGGAGGCCGCTACAGATTGATTGGCCAGGTCGTCGACAGTTCTAGTGATGATGAGGAGTCCGACTCTGAGGACTCAGACAACCCACCTCCCGCAGACGAGCTTCCATCTTCCGCGAGACGAAGCCGATTCGCGCACCTGGAGGAGCAGATTGCAGACATTCGGGCTACCCAGGATACGATTCTCACTGAGCAACGCAGCTTGGAAGACCAATTCGCGGAGCTATCTATCTTTATCCATGGGCACCCAACATTTACACCTCCTCCAACACTAGCACCGCCAGCAGATGATCCTACACTCTGAGGACTTGGACACATCTTTTCATTTGTGTTGATGCTACTTATTTCATTATGCACTCTTTATATTTCTTGCTTTGTGGACTTATGAGTTTATTTGCGCACCTTGTATGGCGAGCAGGGGCATCACCCTTCTGTACTCATCTTCTTGTTCATCTTTTATAGACTCTTTTGTTTTCCTCTTACCTTTTATAGAGCTATAATGATCTTCCCTTGCTTTGCAGAAGTGCACTTTGAATCAACACCCCGGTAGTGGCCACACACCAACTTCGTGGACATCAATTGACACACCAAGATAACCGGGGAAGTTTTAGTTCACCTTTCTCCATGCATGTTTCATTTTGAACTTATTGCGTACATTGAGGACAATGTACAATTTTAAGTGTGGAGATGGGTAGCTACCTATCTTTTATATTTGTACACTCATACCATAACTTTAAATTTGGAGATAGGTAGCTATTATTGAACTATTGATGAAATTCATTGCAAATTTTTTTTATGATAGCATGTATGACATGATTTTATTCTTAGTGCACCATCATAGTACTCAAAATTTTTTGAATTCTCCTATGACACACCATGGACATCTAGAGAAAATCTTTGTGAAATTCAAAATCTCTAGTGACAATAGGTAACCCATTGCCATGTTTTGTTGACTTTAATTGCTAAGCATTACTCTCAATGGCTCCAAGAGGCTTCGTGGCACTAGTTGGGCCTCTAACCCTTCATAACTTAGTCTAGTGGACAAGTAAGAGAAGAATAAAATAGCATGTACATAATAGTTTAGTTATTAAAGCAATAAAGACATGTTCTGCTACTTATGGAGATGAAGTAGTTTGGGGTCCCGTCCCTTGATCAGGGTGTTCCTCAATTCGAAAAGTCACTTTTAAGTATGAACACATATAGGTAGAGTTGTAACCATCTAAGTACCCGGGTGTTCTGGTGCCTAAACAACATGTGCATCTTAAAGAAAAGAGGACCTACACTCTACCTTGATCTTTAGAATGGGAAAGTCGGATCCAATAGAGATGCCCTACCCAAATAAAATAAATAAATAAATAATAAATAAAAAAAATAAAAAAAAAGAGAGAGAAGAAAAAAAAAGCTTCTCGAACTTGTCCACCATTTGCTCAACATATAGAGGGTTGGTTGTCTTGAAACTTAGGGCCTCAAGGATCTTCTAGAGTCCATTGAGGGTATGCTTGTCGTGCTAAGATGTAGAACATGACATGTGGAGTGAAGATGTTCATCTAGAGCCTCGATAAAACAGGACACAAGATCAATCTAGGTCCCGGTGTGGAAATAGGAGAATGCGAATTTTGATGGTGAACTTGGAATGGAATTCATGTATAATTTCTATGGCCTAGAGGATGAACACTTATATTTTCTTTTGTTGATTGATTTTCTTTGCTTGGGGACAAGCAAACCTTTAAGTGTGGAGATATTTGATAAGTGTTCATTTGAGCATAATTTTATATTATATTCCTATATGTTTGGCATATGATTATGAAGA
The DNA here is from genome assembly GCA_026586065.1 of Dioscorea zingiberensis. Taxonomy (NCBI): domain Eukaryota; kingdom Viridiplantae; phylum Streptophyta; class Magnoliopsida; order Dioscoreales; family Dioscoreaceae; genus Dioscorea; species Dioscorea zingiberensis. Next base: position 27,171,438 of record CM048818.1, read on the forward strand.
CTTTTAGCACACCGATACTTAAAATGTATTTATTTTCATTAACAGGGCATAATATGAGGACCCCGGAGGAAAGAAAGAATTTCGAGAGAAGCCGGGATCCTAGAGCACCCAGAAGGATCCATACGGGCTAGCATACTGGCTGACATACGGCCGTATACTGGCCCCTGGAGAGAATACGGGCCAGTATATGGCCCGTATAATAGTTAGCATGATGATTGGCTCGTATACGGGCGGATATACGACCCATATACGGGGCCGCATGAAGGTGATTGGCCCATATACGGGCTGACATACGCCCGTATACGGGCCCGTACATCGTCAGATTTGGGCGAAACTGCAGACCTAGACGGGGGCAACTTGGTAAATCTCACCCTTAAAAGCCTAGGGGTATAAAAGCAGATGAAGGGGGGTTTAGAGAGGATGCTAGCAGCTTCGGAAAAAGGGCTAATCTTGGAGAGAGCTTAGAGATCATCTCCTTCAAGCCATTGGAGCAAGAAGAGGGGAAATCAAAGGAGGAGGATCAAGGAGCCACCAACGGTGATCGCATAAGCTTCATTACTATGTATTTCTTGATTAGTTTTATCTTTGTTGTGGATTGTTGCCCCCCTTTTATGGAGGGCTAATTTTGTAGATGCTTGGATGATTGGTGAACCCTTGGACATGTTTTAATCAATGTTATTTCTCTATTTTGATTGTTTGGTTACATTGTTTGAGTCTATTGGATGTTTTAATCTGAGTGACTCCCTCTACGTTGCGAGAGCCCGGAGGGATTTTCATAGTCCATATGGAGGAAGAAGCGAACGCCTCCCCGTGTGTAGACCATCTCCAATAGAGGGGATTGTGAGTATACCGGGAACCCGGGTACTAAGGAGAGTGAGTTCTTTAGATGTATTATTCCCATAATCCCTCGAAAACATAGGTTCGAGAACACAATCAGTAAGGGCACCAGGATTAGTAACTCACCTCGGGATGAGGGAGTGAAAGCACGATAGGAACCCTTGGCCAAGAATTAACCATGTAATTGAGATAGAGAAGAGTATTCATCCTTTAGAAGTCCAAGGGGGATCCAATTGTCCGAGCATCCCACTTTTATGATTGTTTAATCTCAAGAGCACTCGATTCCCTTGTTTATGTTTCAAATTAATTAGTTTATAATTAGCATCATCAACCACTTCTTTGGATCGACTAGATAGTAGATAAATAGTGGGTACTAGTACTTCCATCTCCCTGTGGATCGACAACCCGACTTTTATGTCCACTATTATTACTTGATACAACCCGTACACTTGCGGTTGCATCGCATCACTCCACTAACGCATACCTACCTAGCTGCACACAAGCACCATGAGTGCCTACAGTCAAGTGTCGGTCACAGGAGGACATGTCCAATGAGCACTCCAACAAACAAGTAGTAATAGCACTACCACAAGCATATCAATCATACACATACGAGAAAAGAGAAACAAAACAAACATTTATGTGCATGCTTCCAAGAAAAACAGATACCACAAAGAAGATATGCTAACTAATAGCATTCAACAAAACAAGAAAGGATTAATTACACTTTTCGTCCCTGAAAATGGTGTTATTGTTTACTTTTATCCTTGTATTTTAAAAATGTTCAATACGGTCCTTGTGTAATGTGCAATACAATGTTAGGGACCAAAATAGAACAGAATACGCAATACACAAGGACTGTATTGAACATTTTTAAAAAATTCAAGGACAAAAGTGAACAATGACACCATTTTCAGGGACGAAAGAACAAAATTTCCTAATACACAAGGACTGCATTGAACATTTTTAAAATACAAGGATAAAAGTGAACAATGACACCATTTTCAGGGACGAAAAGTGTAATTAATCCAACAAGAAACCCAAACAATGGGTAGGAGCGAGGCAAGAGTAACTTACAAAATAAAGATGACAACAACAAGTCCAATAAACACTCCATAGAGTGGGTACTAGGCAGAAGTAACTTACCTCTAATCGCAATCCAATCGACTGATCCAAGAGTGTCTCGCCGAAGTTCAACTTTCCACGTCAGTATCTGACAAACATAGGTCCACACTCAAACACATGCATGGGTGCTTAATAACATTATCACCTATAATACACATGCAACTAAAAGGGCCCGGCCCATTAAATAAACCCAACTTACTCAACTTAATTGACCAAATAGCTAACCCAACCAACTTGTGTCACACCACTTGTCTTGACTAGACTCAACAAGCCTTCAAACACAACTGATCTTCCAAAACAGCCAACCCAACCCACTTGAATAAAAATCAACTCAAACCAATACTTCATTAATGAACCTTAGTCAAGTTAATGTATTATTACTACCATTTCTTGGCAGAGACTAAACACCCATGAATACAAACTAAACAAGTAGCCTCCATGTGAGACCAAAAATCCAAATTCACTCTAGGTTCTCAGAAGAACCAGCATCAATTCATAAAGCCTAATAACCTAATTAGATCTTCAACAAACATGTATGTATCCTTACTAAATAGACAGATTCTCTTGTGTATCCTTTACTGTCAACCCATATAGAACAAAGCAAAAGCATATAATTACATGAAATCATGCATGCTAGATTGAACAAATTCTCCAGCACACTCTAAACCAAGGCCCACATTCATATAAACCCCTTTGAAAACCACCTTACTGTAAACCTGGGCAGTCAAACATAATCCCTAATCATGAGATATGAAGCCAACCATGCACCACTAACACCAATTCTCCCAAACTCACCTAAACACTATCTTTAGAGAACATATTCATATGGAAACTAAGCATGCCTACAAATATACCAGTCATCTTTATACCTACCCATCATCTCATGCTCATCAAGACAACTCAAAGAGTTAGCAAGATGTCAGCACCTGATCCTAAACATACATCTCATCTACACCTCTACACATGCACCTTGGCCACCTTCATCATACATGTAAACAAAACAATAGCACACGATATCCAGGGACAAGAAGGCTTACTGGTCCCGTGACAACGGCTTGACAGACTTCTTATGAGGGCTCCGACGATCGGACGCTGGAGGTTCACAGTTGCGGCGGTCCTTGCTAAAATATGATCTTGTTCTCCCGTTCTTTTGAATTGGTTTCCCGCAGCGTGGGTAGTCCGCTTCCCCTCTACCTCCCTCTAGCTCCTAACGCCTCTCTCGTTGTCTCTCTGTTTCCTCTCCTCTCACGAAGAGGTGTGCCGCCGCTCGCAGAGGACGTTCGCTGCTGCTAGGGTTTGGAGATCATCATCTTATATAGAGGCACACAGGGAATCAGATAAGGCTTATCCAAAATCTTTAGATGATTCTCTGTGCTGGACGTGCGATTTCAGCGGAGGAGATTAAGTCATTCTCACTCTCTAACTCTCTCTCTCTCTATATATATCTATACCCATTCATATTTAGATGTAAATATAAAAATCTCCATTCATGTACATGTGTGATACTTTCAGCCTGTAATATGTATATTACTTTATTCCATTATTTTTAAACATTAGTAATCAAATCATTAAATCGTTCCCTCTTTGTCTTTGAATAAAAATTGAGTCATGAATTCCACGCCCAAATAACAGTTTATATATATCTCTATACATATAAAACATATCTATATATTAAAGCATATCTATCAAGTCAAATTTAATATATATATATATATATATATATATATATATATATATATATATATATATATATATATATAGATTCATACATATTAAAGCACATCCCCTCAATCACATCATTCCCCTTTATCTTTATCTTTGAACTCAAATGATATATATTGAATGATATTTATCCCACCACCAACCATCACTTTTATTTTTTTATTTTTTTTATTTTTCTCTATTAATTCAAACTCAACCAAATCATTTCTAAATATTTAAAATATTTATATTTAAATAAATACATTTAAATTCCGAATTTGGGGAATTATTCTTTAATTAATTAATTAACCAAAGAATAACTAGAAAATATTTACTCCCAAATAAATAAAAAGTCTAACATGTCCAACTTTGAAAATCTTCCCTTATTAACCACATAATTAAAGTAGATAACAAAAATAATTAACCGCTAAAATCCTTGGATTTTACAAATGCATAGCAACTTTTACACCAATGAGTTAGAAGGAAAACTTAAGGAGGATGGCACAGACAAAGTTGAAGAAGGCTATTTCAGAATCATGGTTGGATGCCTAGTGTACATAACTACAACCAGGCCAAATATCCTTTTTGTTGTAAGCATTCCCTTTCTTTTTACGCATTGTGCTAGTAAAATGCATCTTAGAGCAGCAAAATGAGTCATTAGGTACATCAAAGGGTCAGTTAACTTTGGTGTAAAATTCATGATGTGTCAAAACTTCAAGTTGATGGGATTTTCTGACAGTGATTGGGATGGATCTGAGGATGATATGAAGTGTGCTTTAATCTAGGATTAGGTGTGTTCTCTTGGTATTCCATGAACCAAAAGATTGTAGCACAATTTAAATTTGTTGCTGCTACAGCATCTATGAATCAAGCATTGTGGCTAAGGTAGTTGTTATGTGAGTTACATTTGAAGCAATTCAATGATATAGAGGTATCTATAGAGAATTAGGCTGTAATTGCAATATCTCATAATCCAATTTTTCCATGGAAAAACTAAACATTTTATGATTGATAGGGCTGAAAGAAGGATGACACGTGTCATTCTAGCAACTAACTACGTGGAAGAACTTCTAGACGACTTCTACTCAGATTAATACCTAATTCCGTTCGACCCATACCCAATTCTATTCTGAACCCAGTCCAATCCCATTTAGGTCCAAGATGATTCTATTCAGAAATTCTAAATATATCGGATCCATGATGTTCTACTCGGATTTACAAAGCATTATCTGTTCGGACTCCTGCATAGTATTTTCGATAGGGTCATTATGAAGCGCCATCCATCCAAAATTATGTTTGGATTCTATTTGTTTCACTATGATATTTAGCTCTCCAATACTGCGTTCAACCTACAAAATGGAAGAATTCCAAGAACCCCTAGTAGCCAAGCTAACCTTCTAGAAGAATGGACATCTAGTGCTCAGCTGGAAGATGAATTGGCATCCAACTGGCATCTAGAAGCCTCCAAAAGAAAGGTATGTTGGAGCTGAGCTAGGGCTGAGCTGGGGTTGAGCTGGCACACAAGTGGGCCATGTGGATGGAAACTTGGGTTGGAAGTTTGCTCCACTCCCATTCCTATAAAAGAGGAAGCGTAGCTATTTCAAGGGATGGAATTCTAGAGTGGCGAAGCCCTGCCTCTTTGAAAACTCTCTTTTCTATTCATTCTCTTATTTTGTATTCTCAATCCTCCAACTCTCCTATGGATTCTCCATCTTGTACAGAGAATGAGACATAGTGGATTTGCTTCTGAAAAGGAGTCCATGGTTTTTCCCTATTTTTCAAGGGTTTTCCACATTAATTTTGGTGTTCTTTCTCTCTTGGGTTTGATTTCTATTCACTTCCTCGCTGGCCTACATTCCCAATTCAAACAAATTTAATAGTTTGTGAGAAATTAGGGTTTCCTTGATTTTTGAGCTAACAGTTTAAGTTATTATTTGTGAGAGAAGTGCAGAAGGAAGGAGATGTGAGCTTGGTTTATTGCAGATCTAAAGATCAACTAGTAGACATTTTTACAAAACCTTTGCCAGCAAACAAATTTGAGCTTCTTAGGCAGAGACTTGGAGTTTGCAGCTCGTAATGCAAGGACAAGTGTTAGTTAGTTTCTTTTGGACTACAACTTGTCAATGTATTTCCATGTTTTATGTATTTAGTTGTTGTTTTTTTAATATTCCTAGTCTTTAGATGGTTGTTAGTTTGTTATTGGCATGTTATGTATCATGGCTTTAAAATAGGTCCATGATCCTTTTTTAGTTATTCTTCAAGCATGTTTTAAGTAATTTTGATTCCTACTGAATGAATTTGAATTCCCTTCTTCAATATTGGTGTTTGGAAATTGTGATTACTCCACCTTCTCCCCGGTATTTTTAACCACTCTTATCTAAGTAAGTAAGAGAAATTAAATTCTTTCTTAAATTCAGAACATGCCCAACTTTGTCAAGTATTATGACATTACCATCAAATATCTTCAACTTGATTATGTCAATCCCAATAAACTTGCTTGTAATTGATTTATTTCTCATCCTTATAATACCATCACAAGGCTCATGTGTACTAAACCAAAACCAATGTGGACACATGTGGGATTATCGACTATCAAGAATCTATTTTTTTATATAGAAAATAGGATTGAAGTTGACCATGAACACTTCATCTTTGGTTTCAAAACTTTTTCTTTCATTTCAACTGTCTTTGCTTGAGAGCACATTCTTTTGGCCAACAATCTTTCTTCATATAACCTTATTACCACAATTCCAACAAATATTATTTTCAAATCATCCCCATGACTTTAACCTTCCATTAGAGATGTTTCTACCCTTCTTGCTTGATGGACTACCTCTTTCCTTTGCAAGCCCTCTTGCTACAAGGGCTTCATTCTCCAAACTTTCAAAATTATCCATAGAGGTTTTTCTTTGGAGTTCATTGGTGAATCCATTTGTCACATCTTCCAAACTAAGCTTGTCTATTTTGCTACAACTCAAAGTATTTAAGTGATGAGAAATCTTCATGCCTTCTTTCATCTTCAATGAATATAACCACCGTTTCAAAAAAGTTGATTAAGGAGAGACTTGGCTTGATTTAAATTTTTAACTTGATTCTTCCATAATCATGCGATTGTAGTTTCACCTTTCATATTGAAGATAATATCTTATCTGTCATGCACAAACGAATGGTAGAAATGACTCTTTTTATCTATCTCCTCCAAGCTAGTCTTCTTCACACATCTTTTCTTGCTTCTTTCCATTTCCAAGCAAAACTTTGTGTTGTCCCCTTTGCACCAAGATATCCCGTATTTTAATCTTCCAAAAATCAAAGTCTTTTCGGCTATCAAATTTATCCATTTTAGGGTGAGACTTCTCCATATTTCCATCATTTGTCTTCTCTCAAGCAATATCACAAACATATCGTATGAAAACCCAAAATCTCTGATACCAATTGATATGAAAATATTCGGATCATCACCCTACAATTGTTAGTTTTAATAAAGACAAACCAATCCAACACCGACAATAATAAATACAAGTTTATGATAATGCTCTAAAAGAAATTACAATGAGAGAGTGGGGTAATGCCTCATCTACCAACAATGGTGTGATCTCAACGTTAATATCTAATACTCTAGTCCCAACAAGACATTGACTTTTTTAAAAAAAAACTCCAACACCTTGGGATCTAACCTTGAAGAACAACAAAAAACATAAACCCTAATAGCAATACAAAAACCCTTTCTATTAATCTTACTCTAATAAAACACTAACCTCCATCTCTAATTCAAAATACTCTTTCTAAATCAGAAGTAACATTTTCCTAAAATAACTTTTGGTATAGTAAATTTATACAAAAATTATAATTTGGCACAAATTTATTTATTTTGTATTTTGCACCTTGAACCCTTTAATTTTGTTATGAAAGTATTAGAGTTAACAGATCCGGGTTAGCGATAACGGATCCGAGTTATATGATAGTATGTATATAAAGGGTTAGGGTTTGTAAAGTGTTAATTAAGTGAGATTAATGAATATAATGAAGAGAAGCAGCCGCCACCATTGAGGGGTTGCCGGTGTTCATCTTCTCCATCTCCGGCTTCATCTTCTACATGGTATCAGAGCCATTGAAGGTACGGCCATGAGCTCCGGCGACCTTTGGGTGTGCATCCATCGTCCCTATTTTCCCGACAAGATTTGGGAGGCAGAGCGTTCCGACAAGGAGATCAGCCAACGAGAAGCCTGTGGGTGGAGAAGGCTTGATCGGCCAGCGGTGGACCTGAGTAGCAGTCTGCGGGCAGAGGAGGTTGGCAGCCAACGCGTGGGAGCTTGGCGAGCAGATCTGCTTTTCTGATTTCTTGGAGGACAGATCTGATTTTCTGGTTTCTCTGATTTCTCAACGCCATCTGATTTTCTGATTTCTCTGTTGGAACTGTGTGTTTATTAGCAAGGGATTGATTGGTTGGGTAAAGAAGGGAAAATCCTGTTGATGTGGCTGTTGGGCTTTAACATTGGGTCAAACCTTGTTGAATTGCAAACTTGAAACTTTTCATTGGAGTTGGAGTTGCAACTGTTGGTACTGTGATTGTGACTCTAGTCACCACTCATGATATGAAGGATCTTCTTGAGGAATTTGTGAGGATGTTCAGAGCCAAGAGTGAGGCAGATGCCTCATCCAATAGGGAGATTGTGCAATGACCTGAGATGGTGCAGAGGCTGGAACTGATGCCAAATGATGTGAAACTAGAAGGGGCGAAGAATTATCTGAGTTGGTCTCGGAGGGCGAGTCTGATCTTGAGTACAAAGGCGCTTGAGCATTATATGCAGGAGACCTGTGTCGAGCCTGCCCACAAGGGAAGCGCTGAGTGGAGGACCTGGCGCACCACTAATTCCCTGGTGGTGGCATGGATGATGAGTTCGATGTCCCCGGTTATTGCTGGGATGGTGGAGGCAATTCGTAATGCGGTTGGTATGTGGACAATGTTAGCCAAGATGTATTCTAGAGCAGGGAATGTGATGCTTATGGTTGAGGTTCAGACAAAAATTGAGAATCTGAAGCAGGGGGAGAAGAGTGTCTTGGAGTATGCTGCTGAGTTGCAGCACCTTTGGTCTGACTTGGACCATTATGATCCCTTGGCATTTTCAGATACTACATGCGCAGCTTTGAGCAAGAGATGGATCGAACGCAGGAGGTTAACTCATTTTCTGAAGGACTTGAATGCAGAGTTTGGGCACAGGAGAGCCATAATGTGTCATCAATCTCTCTTCCTACTATAGAGGAGGCTATTACTGCGATGTCCCAAGAGGAGGTTAGATATAAGGTAATGACTGGTGATACATCACCCCTTGTTTGGTTCGCATTGGCAGTTGTGGCTTTTGTCACTGATGATAGAGAGTGCTACAACTGCGGGAAAAAAGGGCATCTCAGCTTCAATTGCCCACAACCGTGTAATCCTGGTCGCGGTCGTACCGTAGGTGGAGGCAGAGGGGCCTATAGAGGTGCACGTGGAGGAGGCCGTGGTCGAGGTCATGCTGGTCCTAAAGCCAACTTAGCGGTTATTGATGAGGGTTAGACTGTTGAGATGTCCGCTGCTGATGTTGCTGAGTTGGAGGAGTTGCGACAGTTGAAGATGAGGGCTGAGAGCTCCAAGGGCAAGGGCTAGGCCACACAGGATCTTGTTATGACCACTATTTTCGGTAACTTTGCCAACTATGCCCATGCGGGAACAGGTATTCAAGCTCAGGCACTTGCATCTACAAACAAATCGCATATAGAATGGATTGTAGACTCAGGAGCATCTAGGCATATTACTGGTGCATGCAGTGAGTTTGCATTATATTCACCATATAGGCATCCTCATAATGAGACCGTCCAAACTGCTGATGGGTCTTCTCAACCCATTAGAGGGATTAGCTTTGTCAAATCCACTTCATCAATCACACTCTCGTCTGTCTTGCATGTTCCCTCATTCCCCGTTAACCTTCTTTCAGTTAGCTCTATTATTGATCAATTAGATTGTCAAGTTCTTTTTGACCATGAATCATATCTTTTTCCAGGAGAAGTGAACCGGGAGGAGGCTTGGGACTAGCACCAGGCGTGATGGACTTTGGTACTTGGATCAGGGGAGTGTTGATACTGCTCTTGTTGCTGCTATGTGTAGAAGAGTAGAGGCTGTAGTGTTACTCCAACATTGTCGTTTGGGCCACTTATCTTTTGATAGCTTAAGTCGGTTGCAACCAGAATTAATGGACAAAGTAGATAGTAGTAAACTTGTGTGTGTTGCTTGTGAGTTTGGGAAGCATACACGTTCTACTTATTCTAATATTGGTCTTCGAAGTGTAGAACCATTTGCTCTTATTCATTTGGATGTATGGGGACCTTGTCTAGTTCTTTCAGTTAGTAGATTCAAGTGGTTTGTGACTTTCATTGATTGTTATTCTCGTATGACTTGGATTTATTTGATGAAACACAAGAGTGAGGTGCTTCGGTGTTTTCAAGACTTCTGTGCCTGTGTGAAGACTCAGTTCAATGAAAAGGTTTGGATTGTACGGACTGACAATGGAATTGAGTATGTTAATAAAGATTTTGTATCATTCTTGTCAGCTCAAGGGATCTTGCATTAGACATCTTGCCCAGATACGCTTGCCCAAAATGGGGTGGCTGAGCCCAAGAATAGACATCTGCTGGAGGTGGCACGCTCTATCATGTTCACGATGAATGTGCCAAAGATCCTATGGAGTGAGGCGGTGATTACAACCGTTTATCTAATCAACCTCATGCCTTCATGAGTGCTGGGAATGAAGACACCATGCGAAATGCTCCTGGGTGATAACAAGTTTATCATCCCTCCTAAGGTGTTTGGTTGCACCTGCTTTGTTAGAGATCATAGGTCTTCTGTGGGGAAGTTGGACCCTCAGGCTGTGAAGTGTGTATTTATTGGGTACTCTTCTAGCCAGAAGGGTTATAAATGCTGGAGCCCGACTGAGCGTCAACTATTTGTGAGTATGGATGTGACCTTCAGGGAGTCGGAGCCTTTCTATGGTGAGCATACGGACTTGACATCTCTCTTTGAGGATTCCTCTCCAAGCACAAGCGGTGCTGGTCGAGAGGGGGAGAATCGTAGAGATGTGGTTGTAGGGCTCATACCGTGTCCTGTGAATAATATGGATCAGGGGGCGTGTCAAGATGAAAATGTTGAAAGTGGTGATAGTAACCTGACACGAGGACAAGGAGAATTGAAGGTGTACAGAAGGAGGTGGACAGGTGTCTAGGGGGAGCATGGAGAGCAGCAGCCGCAGCTACAAAAAAACTCCGCACTCCCTACGATTGAGATTGATGACCAGTCCACGCATGCCACTATCCCAGGCCTCTCCTCAATTCCTTCTTCCTCAGGATCTTCCTCGTCTCCTTCGGAGTCGGGTGGTAATGTCTCTATTTCTCTTAATTTGCCTATTGCCCATCGTAGAGAACCTCGAGCCAATGCTGGAAAACCTCCAGCTAGGTTTGGCTTTGAGAATGATATTACTAACTTTGTCTCTTATTCTTCATTATCTCTTGCATACAAAACTTTCATTGCATCATTATAGTCAGTGCCAATACCGAATGACTGGCGAGTGATAAAGCAGGATCCTCAGTGGCAGGGTCTATCCATGAGGAACTCCAAGCCTTAGAGAAGAATGAGACATGGGAACTTGTATCTCTCCCAACTGGAAAAAAGGCAGTTGGTTATAAGTGGGTGTACACTGTGAAGCAAACTCCTGAAGGGAAGATTGACAAGTACAAGGCAAGGCTAGTTGCAAAGGGGTATAGCCAAACTTATGGGATTGACTATGATGAAACCTTTGCTCCAGTAGCAAAGATGAGCACGGTGAGGACTTTAATTTCATGTGCAGCAAACTTTGGTTGGCCGTTACATCAGATGGATGTCAAAAATGCCTTCTTGTATGGAGATCTACAAGAGGAGGTGTATATGGAGATTCCTCCTGGCTTTACTACTCCACAGACAGTTGGAAAAGTGTGTAGGTTGAAGAAGTCCTTATATGGGTTGAAGCAATCACCAAGGGCATGGTTTGACAGGTTCAGACGTATAATTTGTGGTATAGGTTATATGCTGTGTAGTGGGGATCATACTGTCCTTTACAAACACTCCAAATCCCATATCACAATTCTTGATGTCTATGTGGATGACATTGTTATTACAGGAGATGATGCTGAGGAGATCTCTCACCTAAAACGAAGGCTGGGTAAAGAGTTTGAAGTTAAGGATCTGGGTCAACTAAGATATTTCCTTGGTATTGAGATTGCACGGTCTTCTGAAGGAATAGTGCTTTCTCAGAGGAAGTATGTTCTGGACTTACTTACTAAAACAGGAATGTTAGGGTGCCGAGTAGCTTCTACTCCGATTGAGCAGAATCACAAGCTGTGTGCCCAATCTGAAAACTCGGTGAATAAGGAGCGCTATTAGAGACTTGTTGGTCGCCTTATCTACTTATACCATACGAGACCTGATATTGCATATGCTGTGAGCGTGGTGAGCAAGTATATGCATGATTCCAAGGTTGAGCATATGGAGGCAGTATACAGGATTCTGAGATACTTGAAGGGAAGCCCAGGGAAAGGCCTTTGGTTCAGGAGTCATGGACACTTGGATGTGGAGGGATATTGCGATGCTGATTGGGCAAACTACTTGGATGATAGGAGATCCACCTCAGGTTATTGTGTCTTTGTTGGGGGTAACCTTGTGTCTTGGCATAGCAAGAAACAAGAGGTGGTTGCCTGGTCTACAGCTGAGGCCGAGTACAAGGCTATGGCGGCTAGTCTTTGTAAGATGCTTTGGATGCGGAATTTGTTGTCAGAACTGCGACTATTTAGAGGTGATGCATTGAAGCTTTGGTGTGACAACAAATCGGCAATTAGCATTACTAACAATCCTGTACAGCATGATCGCACAAAGCATGTTGAGATTGATCGCTTCTTCATTAAGGAGAGATTGGATGACGGAATTTTGAAGCTGAATCATGTTCATTCTGACAAACAACTAACTGATTGCTTAACTAAAGGATTAGGTCCTCAAGAGTGTGTTAAAGCATGTAACAAGATGGGGATGATTGATATCTATCGCCCATCTTGAGGGGGAGTGTTAAGAAAGTATTAGAGTTAACGGATCCGGGTTAGCGATAACGGATCCGGGTTATATGATAGTATGTATATAAAGGGTTAGGGTTTGTAAAGTGTTAATTAAGTGAGATTAATGAATATAATGAAGAGAAGCAGCCGCCACCATTGAGGGACTGTCGGTGTTCATCTTCTCCATCTCCGGCTTCATCTTCTACAAATTTACATGAGTTTCATCTTTTGTTTTCTTTGTTTCTTTTTGTTAAATATTGGCTTTCCTTGGGATATGGTTTATCATTGGGATGAAGCCAAATCTTTATCTCTTTTAATCCAACGGTCTAGATTTCTCTATGGTTGATATAGGGTTATGTTTTGTTGGGTTTTGTATGAGAGAGAGAGAGTCTTGTGAGAGCATGTGAAGAGAGAAAGGAGAAGGTGAACAAGAGAAGAAGAAACCCTAGATCTCATCTTGTTAAGGTGCATTCCTTGGTGTTTGGAGGTGAGGGGAATTTGTTACTCTTGTATTTCTCTTGTGGCTTGGTTTAAGCCATTGTTTTCTCCTTGTTGTTCTTGTAATCCCCTAAGTTTTAGTGAAGCATTGTCCTCCCTTGGATGTAGGCTTTTCTTGGCCGAACCACGTTAAAATTTGGTGTCTCCATTTTTGTTCTTGTGTGAATGGTTGTATGTGCTCTTTGTATTGCTCATCCATTGTGCTATTGCTAGGTGGTGGTGAAGTTGCACATCAAGTGTTCGACAAATTGCCGCACTCGTTCCGCGCTTCCTCACTCGCAACAATTGGTATCAAAGCTTGGTTCTAGGAGTGTGGTGGTCATCGAAGCTTGCAATTGAGAGAATTGAAGCTTGTATTGGCGGTGATTTGGTATCATAGCTATGGCCAAGGCAATGGAGTTTGAAAAACTCAAGGAGGACAATTGGCCAATATGGAAGATCATAATGGAGGATCATCTTGTCTATAAGGAGTTGGATCTACCACTATTGGGGGAGGATGCTAAACTTTCATCTGTGAGTGATGAAGAATGGAAGTCTCTTGATCGGAAATGCTTGTCGGTAATAAGGCCATGTATTTCACCATCTATATTGTTTGATGTTTATCAATGCAAGACCGCTTATGAACTTTGGAGCACTTTGGGGCAATCTTTTGAGCAACCATCGGGTATCAATAAGATGCATGCCATGAAGAGGTTATTTCTCTTGAAGATGAAGGATGGTGTCACGGTGCGGAAGCATGTGAATGAGTTTAACTCAATTGTGGCACAATTGAAAGCTCTAAAGGTGAATCTTGATGAAGAGGTCTTATGCTTGCTACTTTTGAGCTCTTTGCCTCCAAGTTGGGATACTCTTGTTACTACCGTGGCGAATACAATGGGGAACAAGTTCAAGTTGAGTGATGTTGTTTCTTCATTGAGTAGTGAGGGGACTAGAAGGGCTTCTTCACAAATGTCTAGTGACTCGAGTCAAGCACTAGCGGCCGATGAAAGAGGAAGGTCTCAACTAAGGGGTGATGTCTTTGCAAATAGGGGCAAGTCACAAGGAAAGGGAAGATCAAAGTCACGGGGCCGGGTAATTACTTGTTGGTATTGCAAGAAACAAGGCCATGTGAGGAATGATTGTAATCTCTTGAAGAGCAAGCGAAAAGGGAAGCAAGTTGATGGTGAAGCAAGCATAGCATCTAATAGCGAAGATGGAGTCACATTGAGTATTGCTTGCACGGTTTCTTCTCCCGTTGATACTTGGGTGTTAGACTCCAGTGCTTCATTTCACATATGTCCGGATCGATCATTTTTCTCTACCTACAAAGAGGTTGATTGTGGCAATGTCTACCTTGGTAATGATCGTGCATGTGAAATTTTGGCATTGGTGATGTGGTTATTGAGTAAGCAAATGGGAAGAAGCATACATTGACTAATGTGAGGCATGTTCCCGAGATAACAAAGAACCTTATTTTGGTCGGGCAACTTGATGAGGCAGGTTATGTGGTCACTTTTGGCAGTTGATCGTGGAAGATCTCCAAGGGTTGTATGACGGTATTGAAGGGGCAAAAGGATGGGAGTTTGTATACTTTTCTTGGCTTACCTCAAAGATGTATGTCGGCAACGACAAGTGGACATGATGATGTGCATGTTTGGCATAGTCGGCTTGGTCACCTTAGTGAGCATGGAATGAAGGTATTATAAGATAGAAAGCTTATTCCTTTGTTTGAGAATTCATCTCTTGAATTATGTGTGCATTGCATTATGGGCAAACATAGAGTAAACTTTAAGAGGCATGAATCTCATGGAAAGTTGAAAGCATTGGATTTGGTTTATTCCGATGTTTGTGGCCTATGAATGTCAAGTCTCTTGGTGGTGCTTCCTATTTTGTTACTTTCATGGATGATTATTCAAGGAAGTGTTGGATTTATCCATTGGCATCCAAAGATCAAGTTTTTGAAACTTTCAAGAAGTTCAAGGCCTGTGTTGAGAAAGAAAGTGAAAGATTTATAAAATGCTTGCAAACCGACAATGGTGGAGAATTTTGCTCTAGTGCATTTGATGGCTTTTGTGTAGAGAATGACATTAAGAGATTGAAAATTGTTCCTTATACTCCACAACAAAATGGTGTCATTGAAAGAATGAATAGAACCATTGTGGAGAGAGTAAGAAGCATGCTATCTTACTCCGGTCTTCCTAAGTTATTTTGGGCCGAAGTTGCAAATATAGTGGTGTACCTCATCAATAGATCACCGAGTGCTCCATTGGATGGTGATATTCCCGAAATGCTATGGAGTGGTAAGAAAATTTCTTATGATCATTTAAGAGTTTTTGGTTGTGAAGCTTATGTGCAAGTGCCATCTGAGAAGAGAAGTAAGCTTGATTTGAAATCAAGGAGATGTGCTTTCCTTGGTTATGGTGGTGATAATAGAGGCTACTGGTTGTGGGATCCAATTGAGAGGAAGACAATTAGAAGCCGTGATGTGATATTTCGTGAGGATGTAATATTCAAAGAAAGCAATCAAGAAGAGCAAAAGGATGAGAAACTTGTTGTTCATATGCAAGTTGACTCATGTGTTTCTCCTCGGCAAGTACAAGAAATTCATCCTCAAGACCATGATGATGGTGATGGCCATGGTGATGTTGATGGTCATTATGATAGTATGAAGATGATTGAGCAAGGGGATGCTCATGTTGATGAGGAAGAACAAGAATTTTCGTCTTCACAAATTTTAAGGAGATCTACAAGGACTCCTAAACCCATCCAAAGGTATTCTCCATCCTTGTATTATGCTTTATTTACCGATGCCGGTGAGCTGGAATCTTTTCATGAAGCACAAAGTTGTCTTGAGAAAGCTAAATGGCAAAAGGCAATGGAAGAAGAGATGGACTCTTTGCATCGGAACCAAACTTGGGACTTGGTGAAGCTTCCAAGTGGAAAGAAAGCATTAAAGAATAGATGGGTGTATGTGATAAAGCATGAAGCCGATGGATCAAGAAGATACAAGGCAAGGCTAGTGGTGAAGGGCTATTGTCAAAAGCATGGTATTGACTTCAATGAAATATTTGCTCCGGTGGTGAAACATAGCTCCATAAGAGTTATTTTATCTTTGGTGGCTAATCTTGATTTGGAGCTTGAACAACTTGACATCAAGACAGCTTTCTTGCATGGTGACCTTGAAGAGGAGATTTATATGTCTCAACCGGAAGGCTTTGCTAACAAGTCTAATCCTAACTTGGTGTGCAAGTTGAAGAAGGGGTTGTATGGCTTGAAACAAGCTTCACGACAATGGTACAAGAAGTTTGACAATTTTATGCAAGATGAAGGCTATTCTAGATGTGATTTTGATCATTGTGTCTACTTCAAAGGTTCCACATGTGGCATATTTACTTGTTTGTTACTTTATATGGATGACATGTTGATAGCTAGCAATGATCAGAAGGAGATTAAATCCTTGAAGCTCCATATGTCAAGGATGTTTGCTACTAAAGATCTTGGTGCCGCAAAGAAGATTTTAGGCATACGCATTCACCGAGATAGAGAGCATGGAAAGTTATGGTTCAGTCAAACCGAATACATTAGCAAAGTCCTTGAAAGGTTTGGAATGGTTGATTGCAAACCGGTTTCTACACCTCTTGCGGCACATTTTAATCTATCTAAGAAGAGTTCTCCAAAGGATGAAAAATTTGAAAATGTTCCATATACCTCCGCGGTTGGTAGCTTGATGTATGCTATGATATGCACAAGGCCGGACATTGCTTATGCGGTGGGGTTGTTTCAAGGTACATGTCTAGTGCCGGTTGGGAACATTGGCAAGCCGTCAAGTAGATTCTTCGTTACTTGAAGGGTACACAAAATTTATGCTTGTGCTTTGGAGGTTCTTCATTGGTGGTTAATGGTTATGTTGATGCCGATTATGCCGGTTGTAGAGAGACAAAAAAGTCCACTGCGGGGTATGTTTTCACATTTGATGGTGGTGCGGTGAGTTGGATGTCTAAACTTCAAGACATTGTTGCCTTATCTACTACGGAAGCGGAATATATTGCCTTGACCGAAGGAGCCAAAGAAATGATTTGGTTGAAACATGTGCTTAATCAATTTGAAGTGGTACAAGGAAAGTATGCATTGCATTGTGATAGTCAAAGTGCGATACATCTTACCAAGAATGCGGCTTTTCATTCTAGAACAAAGCATATTGATGTGAGGTACCACTTTATCCGGCTTGCTTTGGAGCGTGGATATTTGCATATTGAGAAGATCCACCCAAATGATAACCTTGTGGATTTGTTGACAAAGGTTGTGCCTACGGAGAAGACATCTCAATGTAGGAGGCTTTCCGGGTTAGTAGAGACGTAACCCAGATAATTGGAGGACAATGCTTGATGCTTTATTGATGCTTGATTGAAGATTTGACTTCAAGTGGGGGATTGTTAAATATTGGCTTTCCTTGGGATATGGTTTATCATTGGGATGAAGCCAAATCTTTATCTTTTTTAATCCAACGGTCTAGATTTCTCTATGGTTGATATAGGGTTATGTTTTGTTGGGTTTTGTATGAGAGAGAGAGTGTCTTGTGAGAGCATGTGAAGAGAGAAAGGAGAAGGTGAACAAGAGAAGAAGAAACCCTAGATCTCATCTTGTTAAGGTGCATTCCTTGGTGTTTGGAGGTGAGAGGAATTTGTTACTCTTGTATTTCTCTTGTGGCTTGGTTTAAACCATTGTTTTCTCCTTGTTGTTCTTGTAATCCCCTAAGTTTTAGTGAAACATTGTCCTCCCGTGGATGTAAGCTTTTCTTGGCCGAATCACGTTAAAATTTGGTGTCTCCATTTTTGTTCTTGTATGTATGGTTGTATGTGCTCTTTGTATTGCCCATCCATTGTGCTATTGCTAGGTGGTGATGAAGTTGCACATCAAGTGTTGGACAAATTGTCGCACTCGTTCCGCGCTTCCTCACTCGCAACACTTTTGTCAGCAAAGTTTTCGATTTTGATCTCAAGAGCCGGTGGTGTTTGGATACCATGAATGAAGATTGCCTCATGTATGAGTATTAAACTACAATGAACATTTTCTTTTAATTTAATAATCTAATAGTTTTTCCAATAATTTAATCTATCATTTTTAGACAGAAGTGGTCAAAAGTTGACCTAGTTTCCAATTTACACACGCTACAAGGTTCATAGTTTTTGATATATATATATATATATATATATATATATATATATATATATATGCACAGTTAAAACACAAGGAAAACTGTTACATCATGAAATGTTTGACTAAAACAGTATCTTATCTAATCAAGTTAGCATGTGTTTGAATAGTGAACAGTTTCTGTTCGTTGAGGAATAATAAAAGCCACAGCCACAGTACTTATCAGCTTAATTCTTTTAATTTATACAAATATTTTAAAATAAAATTATTTAATTTAATTGATATTAATTTATTTCTGAAATAAAAGATAAACAAACAGGAGAATATAATGCCCACTTTGGCACTAATATAAATTCCCTCTGATATCTATCAAAGCACAAGGATTTGCATAAATCCTTTATATATATATATATATATATATATATTGCAAAAAATCATAATTAATTTACATAATTGTTATATTTTATCAAATCCTTCTGCTTTGCCAGCCACACGTCATCTTCAACAATTAAGATTAATTTTATTTTAATTCTAAAAATAAAGCTTGCACTTGTTTATATATATATAAAACATCAGTGCCTTGTTTTAAAGTTTCATTTCACAATAAAATAAAAAATAAATCTTGAAGGTTTCACTTCTAAAAGTCCTAAACAACAGCTTAAGCAAAAGCTTTAAGCTTGAATTCCATAATTTCTAGAAGAGTTGAATCAATTGCAAAGTCTTTCTTCCCCATAAAATTTAACAAAATAAATGACATTTGAACAATCATTCAATGTATAGAAACTCGATAAATATTCAAGTCAATGACATATATGTGGCACAAAGTCGATCAAATTATTGTCAATATCAAAACCATTAATTATCTGAAAGTTTTATTTTATAATTTTATCAAAGAATTACACACATATATATAGTTGGAGTTAATTGAATGCTGGTTATGTGGCACCTGAGTGGAAGTTCATGGAATGCTGATGTGGATTAATAAACCTGTTAAGACTTAGTCTTGAGTCAGTTAGTTTGTTCCTTAGTGGATGTTTTATAGGAGTTTTGCTAGTAGTGGTTTTGGTTGCAAGTCTGATGAGAAAAGACATAGTCTTGTATGCTTTTTGTTGTTGAATAAGAATGTTCTTCTTGATGTTTGTGTGTGTGTGCATTTAAAATTAATGTGCTTGAGTGCCTCTCAATTGTAACACCTTTTTATTTTAGTTTTTTAATAAAAGTGGATAAAACAAATTATTTTATTTAATATAAGTAGCGACTACATAGATGAACCCTATCGGCCGGTTTGATACATTAGGGTTTAATATCCCTCAGTTTTGTCCCCTGTTCCTAGTTTTGATCCCTGGTCCCCTGCTCTCAATTGTAACACCTATGAAACAGTGCAATCTTTTTATCCTTTTGCTTTATTTCCAACATATATAAGTCAAAAATTACACTGTTTCTTTGGAAGTTCCATCTGTTTTCTTAATCCCATATCCGATTTGTCAATGTTTTGCTAGCTAGAAATGCATATAATATATATGTATTATCACTTGACTTGGAATTTGGGGTGCATCGATCAAATGGATCGCTGTTGTTCTCTATCCTTTCATGCCGGCCAATTAAAAAATATATATATGAATACGAACAGCTTGAATCATCCAGGCCAAATTAATTAATATATATATATATATATATATATATATATATATATATATATATATATATATATATATATATATATATGCAAGAAGGAGCAGAAAGGCATTGCAAACTATAAATAAGGCTAAGAAACAAGTTATAAGATGGAAGTCCTTGCAAATAAAGTTTTGTTGATGAGTTATGGAGACCATTTTGTCAATGTTACTAGTGTCTTTATTATGTGTTTGTTCTTGTGGTTTAGTTCTCTACTTCTACAACGCTGCATGGTTGAGACCTAAGAGGATTGTCAAAGAGTTAAGGAAGCAAGGGATCAATGGCCCTAAGCCTTCATTTCTTGCCGGAAATGTTCCAGAGATGGGGAGGATCATGGCTTCCAAGAAGGCAAGAGAGGACTTTGCCTTCACCGAGGACTATGCTAAGGTTCTTTTCCCTTATCTCCTTAAGTGGAGAAAAGAATATGGTATGAATTAATCATATATATATATATATATATATATCTACTCAACTAATTTGATTTTCTTTGTTTTCGATAAATATATACTATATAGCTTCAGCATAATTTAATTAATTGCATTTATATGGTCTATGATTCTATAGTTAA
Source organism: Dioscorea zingiberensis (assembly GCA_026586065.1). Lineage (NCBI taxonomy): Eukaryota > Viridiplantae > Streptophyta > Magnoliopsida > Dioscoreales > Dioscoreaceae > Dioscorea > Dioscorea zingiberensis. The sequence continues at coordinate 27,192,082 of CM048818.1, forward strand.
TGGAAAAATCCTTGATGCATTAAGATAATAAAGATGGAGAAATCAAACCACAAACCAAGCCGGCTAGTTATTTTCTCAAGTCGTTAGAAAGAGTGGGCACCTTCACAAAGATCGATGTGGATGCATGGCTAGACTCATCAGAATCATGCATCCTTTTTTTTTTTATACAATGGTTTAGATTCTATGGAGAATTTCTATTTTTTGAATTATAAAAAAAATTCAGGGATGTGACCGATATATTAATTCATCTTGAATATATATATATAGGGTCCTTCTACTGTACGGCCGACTGGAACACTGTTCCAATCCGGCAGCATCTCATTTTGGCCCTTAGAACATGTTTGAAAGATTTTCAACCATACAGATGGGAAGATCATAAAAAATAAGCTAGCATATCAATTTTCATATAATTTGATGACCGTTTGGTCCTCTCACTTAATGATTGAAATTTTGAACTGTTAAAATTTTCTTAAAATAAGAACTGTAAAATGGGAGGACCAAATGATCACAAAATTATATAAAATTGACAGACCAGCTTATTTTTCAATGATCTTCCCATTCGTACGGTTGAAAATCCTTCAAACATGTTTCAGGGGCCAAAATAGAAGATGACCTGATCAGCACAATGATCAGGCCGGCCTAGTTGTAGCACGATACTATATATATATATTATTTATTAATATAAATCTTCATTTTTTATATAGTAAATTTTTATATTTACTATAGATAAGGGATAAATCACTAATGCATTGAAATAAGATAGAGAAATATAATTACAAATTCAACAACTTAAAAGAGTATAGTTGAAGCCAACTTTCATCAAGAAAGTCATAAATAGAGGTTGAGAGATCAAATCACATCTGCCGTATGCTTTTATTTAAAATAAAATAGGGCTTGTACCAAAAAAAAGGAAAAAAAAAGTACAATGGAAGTGTCAGCTAAGTTATATGTATTCCTCCATAAGGATTATATATATATGAGTAAGTTGTGTTGTTTAAATTATAAGAAAATAAAGGTTTCAAAGGAACTTAAACAATGAGAGGAACATGGCTAATTAGCATACTTCTTTTTTCATATATATTAATTTTCCAATCATTTGAGCAAAATATCTTTTAAGAACATAAAAATTGAAATCATTCTGAATGATGGGCAGACAAAATATGAGGCAAAAATTATATAAAAATATTAATATTGAATGAGTCTCTAATTGATATGATTAACATATATAGTTGGTGAGACATCACTCTCAAATTAGAGAAGTTTCATGTTCCAATCCCATGAGAGTGAAAGTGTATATTTAAATTCTTTATAATTAAGTTAAAGAAAACAATGGTAAGGACTAGTCCACCATTTGGGCTGGTCTACCAAACCATGATATATCTTTCCTTTTTAATATTGTTATTATTGTTTTTTTATCACTTGCTCCTCCTCAGCCAATGTATCTTTGTGTTTGATTTCTTTGTTAAGCATATAGTATGTTTTTATGATAATAAAATAGAGTTTTAGACAATCTTTAGAATTAAATAAGAACTTCATTTATATTTTCTGGCTTCCTTGACCAGCCAAATCACCAACTTTGATTTAAATGGCTTCTATGTTAAATCCCATTATTCTCATATTTAGAGCTTAATTAAGATCAAATTGATTTTCATTAATTTAATATATACTTTTTGTCTTAAGTTAAGGCCTTATTATTCTTCCATGAAAGCCCAATATTTGTTTAAATGTAGAGTGTGTAAGCCAAATTTCACTTTAAGCTTGGTACATCAATTTCTTTTTGAACTCTAACTATAAGTAGGATACTACAATTTTCATGTTATATGAGTCAAGATAAATGCCCTCGATACGATAGTAAACTATACATTCTTAGTAGTTAACCATTTATTATGTAAATTACCCATATATAAAATATATCATTCTACTTGTTTCTAGCTCCAATTAAAAAGGGTATTGTTTCTGGTTCCCAAAAGAGTGATTTATGGTATAGGTTTAGGTAATGGAGGAGGTTGTTATTATGTGAGCATCATCCTTATCTTTTCAATTTCTTGGTGTCATAAATAATGAGCAACAAGCACCTAGCTTGGAGTTACTCTAAATATATCGAGAAAAAAAACACACACACGATAAACAAGAAGTGAATATATAAGTTATGTATATCTGATTGTTTCATTAATCTTGTAAGTTCAATATATATATATATATAGTCAGATAGACTCAATATATACAACCTAAAAACTTTAAATGATATAGAAATGGAAAACTTAAATGTGTATTAGTTATACCTAAACAATTAAGTCTATATTGTAGAACTATTAATTATTTCTTTGACTAACTAACATATATATATAATGGATCGATTTATTGTTTGCAAGGTCCAATATTTGCTTATTGGATAGGGAACAAACCAGCATTATATGTGAGTGAGAGAGATATAGTAAGGGACATAAGCCTTTGTGTTTCATTGGATTTGGGGAAGCCAATGCTTCTTCAGAAGGCGCACAGACCTTTGTTTGGTAAGGGCATTCTCAAGGCAAATGGGTTGGAATGGTTCCATCAAAGGAAACTCATTGCTCCTGAGTTCTTCATGGACAAGGTTAAGGTATATATATAATCACAAATTAATTAATTTCTTACTTGTTAAAAATTAATTTCAAAGAAATTCAAGTCATATATATATGTATACAATATTATCTATCTTTTTATACTAATATATATTAACATTGTAGGACATGGTAGACTTGATGGTGGAGTCTGTTCTCCCATTGATGGACTCATGGGAGAGTAAAGTTGAGGATGGTGGAGGTGTTGGAGATATAACAGTGGATGAAGACTTCAGAAACTTTTCAGCAGATGTCATTTCAAGAGCATGTTTTGGAAGCAACTATATTGAAGGGAGGGACATTTTTGAAAAGCTAAGGCTCCTTTCATTAACCATCTTAAGGTCAAATAACATATTCAACATTCCTTATCTAAGGTACGTACTACTTTAATTTGTCTCTTAATTATCTAATAATTAAAATACTCAAAAGCTAGCTGTTATATAGCTAGGAAGATAGATATATGATCAGACTCAAGCTTATATATATATATTTTCATCTTGTATGTTGTTTAGATTTCTACCAACCAAAAGAAACTTGCTAATCAAAAAGCTAGAAAAGGAGACTCGATTACTAATACTCAATCTAGTGGAGGAACGAAAAGAAGAAACCTTGGTTTCATCAAGAAAAGACTTGCTAAGATCCCTGTTGGAGAGTGCAATCACTATTAATGAAACAACTCCGAACTCCTCCAAAAACTACTTCATTGTCGATAACTGCAAGAACATCTACTATGCCGGGCATGAGACGATTGCGGTCACAGCAACTTGGTGCTTGATGCTTCTTGCTTCTTATCCACAATGGCAGGCTCGTGCAAGAGAAGAAGTCATGGAGGTTTGCAAGGGACAACCACCAAACGCTGAGATGATCCAGAAGATGAAATCGGTATGCACAAAAATACACATATGAGTCTATTATGTAAACATAGTTAATTTGCAGAAATAGCATTGCTCTCTCTACCTAGCTAGCTATAATTGATGTCTTGAGACTATATATCTCTAATATTAATTTGTATATATATATATATATATGTAGTTGACAATGGTGATCCAAGAGACATTGAGGCTGTACCCTCCTGCATCCTTCATTGTGAGAGAGACGTTCAAAGAGATGAAATTCGGGGAATTTCAGCTTCCAAAAGGAATTAACATATGGATTCCAGTATCTACGATGCATCAAGACATGGATATCTGGGGATCAGATGCAGATAAGTTCAACCCAGAGAGGTTTATGAATGGTGTCTCAGGTGCATGCAATGGTCATGGATACATATACATGCCCTTTGGGTTTGGTTCTCGCACTTGTTTGGGACTAAACTTTGCCATGGTTGAGTTGAAGGTGGTGCTCTCCATGCTCTTGATGAGGTTTCACTTTGCTTTGTCTCCAGAGTATTGTCATTCTCCTGCATTTAGGTTGATTGTTGAGCCTGAGTTCGGGGTCCGTCTCATTGTCAAGAGGGTTAATTCAAAAACTTAACCTCCAGCTATATATATATATATATATATATATATATATATATATATGTGTGTGTATACATAATACATACGTGTATATGTAGGATGGATGTAGAGGCCACTAATTAGTTGCAAATTAATTGAGCCTCTGTTGATGTTAATTTCCATATATACCATCAAAAGAGAAAGATTGAATGAACCGATCGATGCAAATGCATGGAAGACTAGCTCTTGGTCAGTCAGTTTTATTTGCATAATCGACTTTTTTTTTTTTTTCAAATTTGATAGAAAGAATTTTGATAAAAGGGCTTTTGCTTATGTTATTTTTGTGTTTGAATATATTAATTTACAAGTACTTTTTTAAGGGATAAATCCACTATTCGTCCCTATATTTTACCATAATGTTCATTTTCATCCATGTACTTTGAAAATGTTTAATACGATCTCTATACTTTTCATATTTTGTTCAATATTATCCCTGATAAGGATGGCAACCCCTACCCGATCCGCGGTTTCCGACCCGATTCGCCCCGAATGGGGCGGTTTTTTTTTTGTTAGAGAGCGGGGCACGGGGCCGGGCGAGGCGGGGATTTTTTATGAGAAGGGCGGGGTGGGGTGGGTTTGGTAAACACCCATTTTAAATCCGCCCCGGCCCGCCCCGCTAAAAAAATTACAAACATACCCTCTCTCTCTCTCTCTCTCTCTCTCTCTCTATATATATATATATATATATATATATATATATATATATATATATATGTATGAGGAAAAATCGCGCTGGGGTATTCATACATGTGGTATATTTGGGCGGGGCGGGCGTGGGGAGGTCCAGGGCTGTGGTAAAGGCCCGCCCCGCCCCTCCCCGCCCCATTGCCATCCCTAATCCCTGATGCTAACGTGGAAACACATGTGGCATACATATGAAATACGACCTATTTTTTTGAATTTTTTATTTGCATATGGTCGTATTTTGCTGACGTAACATGCTAACACCACAAATTTTTTTAAATGATAAAATTTTTTTAAATTAGAATTAAAAATATGTTGACGTGACAATTTTTGTTAAAAAATTTAATTATATTATTTAATTTTTTTATATAAAAATTATAAAAATAATTTATTTAAAAATGTTTTTTAATTTTTTTTATTTTTATAAAAAATTATTTTTTAAAAAATAATTTTTTTTAAAATAATTTCAAAATTATATATATTTTTTATATAATTAATAATATTATTAATGTTTTTTTAAAATTAATTATATTATTAATTTTTTTAATAATTAATTATATAATTAACTTTAAAAAAATTGTCACGTCAGCATGCATCAAATTCCCATTTTAAAATTATTTTATCATTTTTTTTAAAAAATGGCAAGTCAGCAAAATACGACCAGGTGTAAAAAAAATTCAAAAAATTGTTCGTGTTACATATGTATGACACCAGTGCCGCCACGTCAACATCATGGATAGTATTGAACAAAATACTCAATATGTAGGGACCGTATTGAACATTTTCAAAATATAAGGATAGAAATGAATATTAGGGTAAAGTATAGGGACTAATAGTGTAGTTTTGAACATTGCATTTGTTTTTTAAATGAATTTGAGTTTTTTTAAAGCTTGGATAAAGTTATCAATGTGATACATGCACTACAACAAAAGAGCGATTCACGGTGGTTTTAAAGTCATTTCGCGGCGTTTATCAGGTGGCGGTTATAAAACCACCGCTATGTCCAGCGCCAACAGAGCATTTCGTGGCGATTTTTACCAACCTCCACTACAACCGCTGTTATCGTCATTATGCAATTAACGCCGGTTTACAACCGCCGCCAAATGTAAGGGCGTGCGGTGGCTTTCATTTTGCGACGGTTTTGAAAACACTGCGAAAACCATGGCTAAAACATTTAGCGGCGGTTTGAATTTCCACTAAAAGCCTATCACATTATTTATTTATTTAATAGCTTTTGTATTTAGTGGCAGTTCTAACCGCCTCTAAATGTCATCAAATTAATTATTTTTTTATAAACCCTTGCATTTCTTGGCGGGCCGTGAAATTCCAAACATTTTTAATTTTAATTTTTTTTATTAATCTTGGCATTTCACGGCGGTTTGAACTGTCGCGAAACGTCAGCCTATGTTTTATATTATTATTTATTATTTATTTTTTATTAACTTGTTTTGCTTTCTGCAATAATAAAAAATTTAAACCATTGAACTCTATTCAATTCAAATTTCAAAATAATAAAAATATATTTATAATTCACAAATAATTATAAAATGATCCTTTTTCTTCGCAATTGAGAAGATTACATCACTCAAGGCTGATAAACTTTTGTTAATCGCCTGTAGTCCTTGCCAGAAGATACAAGACTTCTATAGCCTACAAGGACATTGGATAACTTATGGTACAATTTTACAATTAGAGAGAGCTTATTACTTGAGTTTCCTTTAAACGGTCTCCAGTAGAGCCGCTCTTGGCAAGTTGCTCATTACCAGCAAAATCAATTAAATTTGGTATTCCTTGTACTTGCTGCTCTATGCTATGGAGAACAATAAAATACTGTCAGATCATATCAGCAGTGTAACCTAACACAACTAAAAACTAGAGTAGTTAGCTTCAACCACTAACGTCTGGCAGGATAGCGATTATCCCGCGGGCTAGCCGGATCCAAGGACCGCAAGGAAGAACAAACGAAGAACTAAAAGAACCAGAGAAAATAATATGAAATTCAGGAAAATACTTTTATTCAAAACTTAATAATCTAAGACCAACCACAAGCTGGGTTAAATAGCTTCGAAAGAATAACCTAGAAACCCTATCATGTTATCTAAATTGTCAAATTGGCAAATTATTATTTAAAACTAAAACTCATATAAATTTAAAACTCTAAACAAATCAAATAACTCCTAAAAATCTGATATCAAATTAGATTCAAATCTTATCCTAATTTGATAAATAATTTAATACTAAAAATAACAAAAATATATAAAGAGTGATATGGCGGAATAACAGCAGAATTTGAATTCGAAGATGATGCCCACTGAGTCGATCTGAGGTACCACGTGGTGTGCGCCTAATCGAGCTTTTCGGATCGTGTTCAAACCAGTGATTTCGACATCTGTAGCCAAAGTTATGGCCAAAATAAAGAACCACCCAAAAACTGCTCCAATCACGGAATTGGCTCGATCACTTCCAATCTTTACGTTGATTCTCCAACTCGGCACCAACTGACCCGAGCCTCCTGTATCAACCACCTCATTGACTCCAGATAATCATAGTGTGAAAACAAAATGACTTGTTGATGATTGTTCATTTATTTGAGTTCGACCTACAGATCTGGTAATTCAAAATGGCAACTATGGATTAGTAAACAACTAATCATAGAACAAAAAATTAATGGAGATTTACAACCCATCATAATAAGAACAAATGTACAAAAAGCTTACATTAGATATAAGAACAAATGTTTCAAATCCTTGTAAGATTTTAATGGCAACAATGAATATGAGGTATAAGCAAGTATACTCAAGCCCAACAATATGAAGATATGGGGTCTATGGAACATAATATCAGCAAACCATCATTTCTAGGTATAAATAATCCACTAGCATTATAAAACTATTATTATTTAAAAATGAGTAAACTTTAGTTTGACTAAATGAAACAATAGAGATGTATTATTGTGATAAACAAATCATCCATATAAACACAATTATGTCAAACCAAAACACAAGCAAAACTATTACATCAAACTAAAATAATGAGAATAAGTATCGGCTACTAGTTGAGACTAGATCAACACTACATTTCCATCCTCTAAATAGCAACAGGGTTTTGCTCTTATTCCTCATGAACTAAATAAATGCAAATATAAAAATTAATATGCTAATCATGAAAACAACTTTTAGCTACTACTTGATTCTCGAACTCAATAACATACTAATCATCATCAAAATGCAGCATGAAATTCACAAATAATCATATAATAGTTGTAATACTAATCATCACCAGCCAAGAACTCACTCTCTGCGAGTCTTCGGTCATATACATCAAGCACGTTGGACGGGATTATTACATAACTATTAATGTTTGACTTCCATATTTGAATGTTACTTGGCCAGCCAGTGGGATCCTTTAGTATGAAGAGAAGTCAAATCTACTCTATAATGGAACAAATTGTTACAGGAGAATTAATCAAAATATTCATAAGAACTTCATCAAAATATTCATAAGAACTAGCCTATATACAATCAAAACCAGTCTAAAAAAGATCATTAAAACCAGTCTCAGAATGAAGGTCTCAATATATACAATCAATACAAGAAAATAAACAAAACATGGATATAAACACTATATCATGATAACTTTAAACAAAAATATTTCCTAGAACAAGAACTTACAACATTTTTCATAATAAGACTCCATCATGGCTCTCCAAGAACACGACAAAAGTTCTAAAATTCCACTGACCAAAAAAAAAAAAACACATCCAATTCAAAAAGCATACATATAATTCAATTGTTATTCCAAGTTAGTGTTAAAATGCAAAAATAAGAAAGGAAATATATCAACCAAAAAACACAGCATCCATGACTTTAACAATAAGAAGAACAAAGAAGGGTAAGGGAATAAGATCAGAAAATGATCTGCCCAAGGATGGCAATGTCAGCCTAAAACACAACATATTTGCCTAAAATAAACCACTACTGTCTATGATAATATATCAACCAAAAATGCAAGTGGGGTAATATCTTTTAACCCCTTTAAATGAACAACTGCCTGCTAAACAAGCCATCTTCACTGAATCAGATAGGTTCCATTAACATAAAATGCCAAAATTCGTTGAAAAAATAAATAATAAAAATTCAAGAAACCAAGAACAAGATTAAGAGAATTAATTAAAACACTCACTTGATCATTAAGACGTCATCATCCTTCTTGAACTCATTTTTCCAAACACCTATAACGTGTACACAACATGGATTTAATTACAATAGATTTTTTTCTACTAAAATTAAAACCTAAAAATGTGATGTCGGGTACAGAAAAACTTATTCTCTGTCGCTATGTACTATGGTTTAAATTTTTTTCAACGTGAGCCGAGTGACTACCATGTGATGAATGCCTTCCAACAACTGGGGATCCCACATTTTCCTATTTGAAATAAAATCAATATCAAATGTTAAGAAAATATAAATTCTGAAAACACAAAAACCAATAGTAACAGAATATGAAACAAAAACTTTAAAATAGAAACTAAAAAAATAAAACCTGATTAGGTGTCACATTTTGGTTTTCCCTTGACATAAGAAAGGCTACATGCTGTTGAGTTTCTTCAAGTTGCTGTGTTAAGCGTTGTACCATGTTCTTGAGGGTATTATGTTCGGTTGCTGTAACCATACCATCATCATGTCTACTACCCGAGCTGCTCGATGACCCATACATCTGGGTTGGGATAACTCCAAATCCCATACCTCTAACATACCTGGGGTATTCTTTTATGAAAAAGCTACTAAATGCCTCATTTTTAGATGAGCTCTGACTACAAATAACTAGATCTTTCTGCAAAATAAAGTTACAAATTTTTTTTTTATATTTATTATTGTACAAACATCAAGCATAACAAATTTAGAAGAATTTTAACTTACATGATTATGCCTTTCTTTATTTACAAAAGACCTAGCCAATGTTGTGTGACTGGCCTGAAACAATTCAGCTCTTATAACTAGCCGACTAAGTTGAGTTTCCTACAAAATTAAATATAATTAATTTTCAAAGAAAGTTGCATATACATGATAAACATAATTAAACCTCATAATAAGATGAAGGTACTAACCATCTCATTTTGCAGTCGAGCCAACAACTTTTAGCCTAACGTGTGAGGCGTTGTTAGGTGGGTGCGATTTATAATATTCTGTTCCGCTTTAGCCTGCACAAGAACGGGGCGCTAATTACTAAACAAGAATGCGATATATAAATTTTCTTATGCAAATTACCTTTGTCTCAAGGTGAGCTCTATAATCCACAAAAGAAACCCATTGATCCAAAGGAATCTCTGCAGGTTTGTTGGCAATATTTGCTTCGCGAGAACCATCCGGATCACATTTCATAGAATTATATAAGGGATACCAGTGGTGGTGCAATTTTTTCCCCGAACTTTTCATAATATAACTTTTATGTTCCTCATCATTAATCTCCAACTTAGTCTACAAAAAAATAAACATATTAGTACACATTAGGAAACATACAAACAAAAAATCCATAAAATATTAATTGAAAATACATCTCTGACCTTTATGATGTTGTTCTATACATGATCTTTATGGGAGTCTTTAATCTTTACCCACTTTTCAACTTTGAGGGGAAAGATTGAAAATTGCTTGCAAGATGGCCTAAAAATTGAGCAAGGATCCTCCCAAACGACTTAATCGGATGATCCCGATGATTCTATTCCACAATTACTCTATCTCCTGGAGGAAGAGAGAATATGTCAATTCCAAATTGTCATTTGATGTATCGGCTATGATAGTTCATTGACGCCAAGCGGGGTAGTGATTACCTCGCGAGCTAGCCGAAACCAAGGATTGCAAGGAAGAAAAAATGAAGAACCAAGGAAAACCATAGAAATACCTCTGAAATTAAATGAAATTTCATTAATGAAAAACTGAACCAAAAGTTAGTCCACAAGCCGGACTACATAGCGTTGAAAACCCTAGAATCTTCACAAATTCGGAATTTTCGTCAAAAATGGAAAAAAATCCAAAATTATTCAAATTTAAAATTCAAATCATTCTAAACAAGTAGACAAAATTCTATATCAAATCAAAATCAAATCATGCTTTATTTTAGCATTTGAATTATTATCAAAAAGAGAAAAAAAACCAAAAATAATGATTTGGCGGGGAAAATGGTGGAATTTGGGTATGTAAATGAGATCCACAAAGTATAGCTAAGTGACCCCCACGTGTGCGTCGAGACGAGCTTTCCGAATTGGGGTTGAACGCGCGAATCTGACACATGTAGCCAAAGTTATGGCCAAAACACCAAACCACACCGTCCAGCTTAAATCCTCTTGTATCAGTTACCCTGGGTTGGGAAGAACTTGTCCTCAAGTTCACAGTATCAAACCTTCTTGGGTGAAATACTCATAAAGAGCCTTTGTAGTATGCTGTGCAGTTGGGAAGAAGTCAAGCAGATTATCCTCTAATTTACGACACTTCAGGAGTATTATAAGGTCATCCAAACTGTTTTCTTTCAAACACTCTTTGAACAGGTCAGTGATGAAGTAAAGCTCTAGTCCCTTGGCAGCAAGGTTATCTTTAAAAAGTGGCTAGAATATAGTCTTAGGTGGAAGCCCTGACAATTGTGAAAAAGTAAGGGTTGTGAATGTAGCAAGCTTTTTCCTCCCACTCTCCTCAAAAAGAGCCAAGAACTAGAGGAGTTGTCGCATAACATTTTTGAAATTCATTATTAAGAAAGGCATCCCACACAATGTCTTTTGTATGTTGAGAACATATGAAAAAATAGTTTCACATTTTCGTTCACAATCTAGAACAGATATGGGTGCTCCTCTCTTTTATCGGGCTTTATTGTACCTGGATGTGTATGACCGCCAGTGAAAACAGCCTCATCTATAGAAAATTTTGGATCTCGCAATGAAATGATTGTTTCTTCAGTATTAGAATCTTTGTCTTGCTCTACAACATGAGTATCATCCCTCTTACAGAAGAAAAGAAATAGATCTTCACCTCCAACAACATTGTCTTCAATCAATCCCTCCTTTTCTGAAGTCTCACACAAGGGTAAGAGCTCCTTTTCGTTATGATAAATCTACTTTTTCCTGTCATCCCTTGAGTCGCTCCTGAGAGTCAATAGACTCTTGCGAATGTCTAGAGTCTCAGGACCATCTCCAGACAATACCTCACCATCCGTATATTTATTAAAGACGGGCTCGCCCATCGCCTCGACCTCGTCTGTCACATTTCCTTCTATCAACAGGTTTTTGCCCTTGTGACTGGCAGGCTTCTGGCACTTGGTTGCTTTATGCCCTTCTTCACCACAACGATAACATCGAAAAGAAGAGTTAGGGCTACCTGATGGTGGTTGTTGGACCGGACTAGAATCCTGATGATGAACTTGTCGGCTGTCTAGATCACTCCACATCATTGTTCTCCTATTCTACTATTTTTCAACAGTAAGTGTTCACTGGTAAGCTTTTGAGATTGTCCATAGTGAATGAAGGGTAAGGACATCCTACAATGGCTGGCACAAACGTCCCAAATAGCACACAAAAATTGCTCCTCCGTCTCAGATAGGTCGTTCCAAGCGACGAACTGGTAGAACTCCTTCATGTAGTAATCCGCTGATCTTGTCCCTCGTCACAAAATATGCAACCACTAGAATTAGGACTGAGTGTAGCTGAATGGAAGGAAGTGCCCCTTCATCTTCTTCTTCATCTTGTCCCAATTAACGATCTTCGGCTTGCCTTACCTATCTCGTGAGCGCGGGAATAGCTTCCACCACGTAGACGCTCAACCCTTCAATTTGGTAGCAACCAGCTTCACCTTCAAACGATTGGGAATTGATAGCTCTTGGATGAAAGCTATTTTAATAGAGGTTTATCAACTATTTATGGTCAAAATGCTTATCATTGAATTAATAATACATTGTATTGGCCCTAAAATGTATTACTTGACCACATTAGCTGTCTCAAGTATTTTAACACTGATTTACACCTGTTCGAGATTGATAGATGCTAAATTGAGTGAAGTTTCTATATAAGAGGTGAACTGAAGCAGCTAAGGGGGTGACATCGTGATGTTCACAAATCACATCGCGATGTTAATTTCAAACAGAGCACGCTTTCTTGGGATAAATTAATATCACGATGTCCAAGTAACACATCGCACTGTCTGGACGTTATGAGCAATCAGGATTGTGAATAACATCGCGATGTGCTTCAAGGGCATCGCGATGTTCATGCGATAAAGCTTCTCAGGAAAATCAGGTTATATAGTGATGTTCGTGAGATGCATCGTGATGACGTTTGCAGAAGGTTGCCAGATTTAGGCGACATCACGATGTGCGCTCTGACATCACGATGTCCAGTGTGGAGGATGCAAAAGGAGTTGGGGATTACTTAATCATGTGAGTGATTCACTTATCTATCTTCGTTTGATGTTTATTGACTTCTCTTTTGACTTAGACATGGATGTTTATATGAGTGTGGCCATTGTTTTGTGTTCACCTTTTATAATGGCAGCGTAAATACCATTTCTAGGGTTATATGGATTTAATGATTTGAAATACTTATTATCCTTTGTCTTGCTTTGATATTATGTTGTAGATGTGCTGGTGATTCTACATTGCTTGTTATTGTTCGCCGACGGGCAACATCGACCTTAATTACTCTGCACATCGGCATATGAGCACGTGCAAAGTGTAAAAACACAAGGTGGATGGAGTGACACCGCAAATGCCCTTCACTTATGGATAAGTATTATTATTCTATGGTAATGGTAGAGATTAGCCATACAATGTTCGTCAATGTTTACCATTGGCATATGGGGATTGCAAGTATGTCCCTTAGAGATAGGGACTTGTAGGATGTATCCAAAATGCACATAAGGGCAATTTCTATTATTAGCAACCCATATTCGCAACCTTGATATCTTAGCAAGGCAAGGAGAAAACCCTTAAAAGTCATTAGGACCATACAATCCTAGATCCTTCTAACCGAGAGTTTCCCTTAGTGATCTTCGTAGTTCATTCACTTTTCATAGAACTTACTCACAACTTTCACTACTTTATAAACACACTTTCCACATATTTGATGTACTTGTTTAGTGAACCTAATTAACCTTTCCCTGAGGAAATCGACCCGGTACTTATCGGTTTTATTACTTGCGACCACCTACTCTTGAGTGCAGCGGCGTGAGTTCTTGTACTCATTGTTGGCGGTCAACAAGTTTTTGGCACCATTTCCTGGGAACGGTGTCGGGTTTTCTATACTTAGTGAAGTAGGTAGATTACTTTAGTCTAGTTCTTACGTTGTGTTTGATTAGTTAATATTGGGTTATACTTATCTATTCTGAATTTTGTTAGTAGTTTTGTGCATACCTAGAATTAGTCCTTTTCATTATTGCCTTTGTGTGTGTGTGTGTGTGTGTGTGTTTTTTTGTGTATTTATTTGAAGTTCTTTGATTTCTTTGCAGCTTATGAACCATATCTCCATATTATTTGCATGCCTACACGATGGAATGTGAGCCCTCAGAAGCACTACCTGAACTAGCTGAAATAATTTCAGAGATGGGTGGAAGTGAGTTTGAGGAGGAATATGTAGATGCTTGGGAAATTGAGATAGATATTATCAATATCATTTGGGGATCAATGCAGTTCGAAGGGGATTTGATCATTCTTAGAGTTGAGTGATACAATATTGCCTGCCAGGGAGTCAATAGGCACAATAAGAGCAAGACTATTTCCATTCTCCTTGAGAGGGGAGCCAGAGAATTGGTATTAATCATTGTTATCCAAGGTGACAACCACTTGGGAGCTTATAGAGAAGACATTCTGTAAGAAATAATTTCCTTTGAAAAAGATCGTGAAGTTGAGGGCTGACATCATTGCATTCACACAAGGAGCTTCAAAAACAATTTGTGAAGCATGGAGAAGATTTAAGTTGATGCTTAGAGATTATCCTAGTCATAGTGTAACACCCATCTCCTTTTCAGCGGACACATGTCACACCAGCAAGGTCAATGGAATGAACCCTAAACCTAAGGCTGTAAAACTGCTAATTAAATGTAAAACAAGTAACTTGGGGAATCTAGTAAAGCAAACTAAATATATTATAAACTCAAACTTCAAATACGGTTTAGTACATCACCAAATAAATACTGTCTTAAACTTAAGGGTCTCGAATACACTCATAATTAAACATAAAGATAACTAAGACAAGGGAGTCAGAGCAAGCTACAAGACATCTCTACTAGACTCGCGATCAGACAAACCCTCTATCTGGTCTTCTATCTATCGCCTACAATCACAATGTTAAGAGAATGAGCTGAGCTACTGGAGCTCAGTTAATTGGGAAGAGAATTGTCGGGTGTAACTGTACCCTTATAATAAAATAAAAAACTGTAAAGCTGAAGAATAAATTATGCATATGAAATAATAGAAACTAAATACTGAAATCGGAAGGAAATACTGCGCAAATACATGCAGGTCAATGTATTATTTTCAATCTATTTTAATCATGTCAAATGCATAAAAATCTCATGTATGCGAATCTGATTTTCTGTTTCTCTGTCGTGTGAATAATTTCTAGTACCGACATTTCCCTTGGTAATCTGTACCAATAGCCTCCATGGTCGAGATATACTTAATCACTGGAAGGTGGTAAATATGGCATCATCTGATAATCACAAGACTATAATCTCTAACTACACATCTACTTCAATACTAT
Organism: Dioscorea zingiberensis; assembly: GCA_026586065.1. NCBI lineage: Eukaryota > Viridiplantae > Streptophyta > Magnoliopsida > Dioscoreales > Dioscoreaceae > Dioscorea > Dioscorea zingiberensis. The sequence continues at coordinate 27,207,600 of CM048818.1, forward strand.
AGGACCAGTGACCAACGGGTAGAACTATCCTCACTACACAGGGTCAAATTATATAAATACACTTGGCACTCCAAGAGTATGGAAAGGGGGTTTTAATTTTATAAAAAAGGATGTTTTAAAAGATGGTAGATCGGTAATAAAAATCAGAGATTTAAATCACCCCTCTCCTAACCTAATATCGTACTCTGTGGCTCTATACGAGCCACACTAGTACCGGCAATAAATCAATAAAGTGTATTCTTTGTATTTCTCTATATGTTTCTCTATTCTGTTACTAGTTACTGTGCATGAATGATTTTCTAAATCTTTGGAAGTTTTCAAGAAAATTCTGATCCATGCTTTTCAATCTGGAATCAAATATGACATAAAATGAAAATACGATGAAAACTTGTACTGTACAGCTAGTTCCCTCACCTGAGTCTGGTCTGTGCTTAAGTCTGGCTCGGTCGTTCGGTAGCGGCTGATTTGCCTTTGCCCTTTCCTTTTCCTGATAATTGAAATATGAAATTTATGAATACGAAGACCGTATTCTTGACTCGTAATCTAATTTAAACTCAATAGAATATAGTAAAAATACAAAAACTATCACATGCTCGTATTTCTCCATACTTCTAACTATTCTTCACTTATACTTAATTATCACCTTCTTAACTTAATAACAAACATATTAAGCATGGAATGAAGATAATTAACTAAACATGGGAGCATGAAACTAAATCTCATATATTCTTAACTCCTATAGATTTTCGAGAAAAATTGGTCAGGACCTCCTCTATTTGTAGGGCTCCGAAAATATACAAACAATTACTCATAATCATACAAACATCACGATACATGCTTACATAACATTCATCACATTAATTTTATCAATCTCTCCCTAATCTCCCAAACAATTTCATCCCTACACATAAGCATTTATCATTCAATCCAAAACCCTAATTCCTGAATTTGATTAGGGTTTTCCCCAATTTCATCCTTCGATTAATTAATTAAAGTATGGTTCTTCCATGAAGCTCACAATAGGAAGATAAGGACTGACGGAGCTGGAGCTTGCTACTGAGCTGAGGTGGAGCAGCAACGGTGACTCACTGGCGCGTGCAGGGAGGGGCGAAGCGGTTCTGGCCGGCGGTGAGGTGTCCTCGGGCGGCGTAGGGAGGCGGTAGTGGGGCGGCCTAGCGGCATCTCAGCTGCGGAGGCTAGCAGTCGAGGAAAAACTCTGGGCTGGCGCGTGGATGGTTCGGGTCGGCGCCGGAGACGGGCGAGGCTTTCATTGGAGTCCGGGAGAAGGAGAAGGAGAAGGGAAGAGGGGGGCCTCGGCAGAGTTCAAGAGAGAGAGAGTGAGATGAAACTTTGATTTCATTTCATTCTCTTTATAATAACTTTCATTTTATTTCCATTATAATTATAATAATTAAATCAATTACTTTAACTTATCTTTTAGAAAAAGTATTGATTAACTATATCATCTTCTAAAATATCTTCTATTAAACGCCAAACAACTTTTTGTTGATCTTATTTTATTATTGTGCCTTCACAAGGGCGACTAATGATATTATTTGGCTTGTCTCTAACCCCGACCCAGATCCGGGAATCCTGGGTCAGACGACCCCAGTGATACGTGCTTACTATAGCATCACGAGTCATCTCTTCTGTCGACCCAGATCCGTGTTTCTCGGATTTTGACTCGGCTAGATCTACTTTATCGGGACTCTAACTTTTGTCCGATATCTTCCACTTAATTAATCTGGATTAATTAATACTTTATTAATTTCTCATTTAATTAATCTAACTCTGCTGAATTCCACCTCCAACTATTCTATGTAAATGTGGCCTTGCCCAATAAGGCCTTCTCTCGGCCCTATAGTTGCGAGGCTGGATTTCAGGTCCATTAAATGCCTATTTTCTTTAATTTTGAGGTTAAAATAATTAATCTAATTTATGAGCTAATTAACCTTATTTAAAATTTTAAAATTTACTTAAAATTTATTTAGAAAAATTCGGGATGTTACACATGGCCTCTAACAGTGGGTGCAGCCTCAACACTTTTATCATGGGTTAAAGGAAGAAGCTAGAGCATTTGCAGATATGGCAGCAAGGGGAGCTCTATTAGAGAGGTCAGTGGATGAGGCATTCACTTTGTTTGATAATATAAAGAGTAATGTGTAATAATGGCATCAAGAAAGCGAATCAACAACATCTATACAAGAAGTCTCAGATAACAAGCCAAAACAACTAGCGTAGATTATTTCGGCAGTGGATACCATCAAAAAAAGAGTAGCTGATATGATCTCTGTTGTGCAAGAAAAATGAAAAATAAATGGGCAAACAAGTAGTATGGCAGGGTCGGATAGCCAAGTACCAATAAGTACCCAACAGAATGAAGAACTAGATGTGGTTGAACAAGACATGGAGTTAGACTACAATATGGAGTGGTGTTATGTATGAGGACCTATGGAACAGTTGAAATTAGTAACTTTGGAAAATTGGGATAGTGAATCAGAGGAAGGTAAAGAATTAGTAGAGATGAGGACCGCTCATATGGAAACAGTCAGAACTTTTGACACCTTGGAGTGGGAAGGTAGATTACCTCAAGAAATGAAATGATCATTGGACGTAACACCTCAAATAGACTTGAAGACCCTCCTGGGACATTTGAAATATGCATTGCTCAGTGAGGGAGAAATACTACCAGTTATCATCTCCTGCGCTTTATCTTCCAGCAAGGAGCATCAACTTCTTGAGGTACTAAAGAGACACAAACGAGCACTGGGATGGTTGATCAATGACATAAAAGGCATTGGTCCCTCAATATGCATACACAAAATACTATTGGAAGATGGAGCCAAGCCGATAATTGAACACGAATGGAGGCTCAACCAAGTCATGTAGGAAGTGGTGAAGAAAGAAATTATGAAATTGTTAGATGTAGGAATTATTTACCCAATATCTGATAGTGCATGGCTCAGCCTAGTGTAATGTGTCCAAAAGAAATGAGGCATCACAGTGATTACCAATTCTGAGAATGAAAGTATTCCAACAAGGAAAGTGACAAGTTGGAGAATTTGCATGGACTATCGGAAACTGAATAAGGCAACATGAAAGGATCATTTTCCTCAACCCTTTATTGATTAGACGCTGGATCAACTCACTAGGTAAGATTATTACTGTTTCTTGGATGGGTATTCAAGTTATAATCAAATTATAATAGCGTCTGAGGATCAAGAGAAGACAATATTCACTTGCCAGTACGCGACATTTGTATTTAGAAGAATGCCCTTTGGACTATGAAATGCTCCGACAACCTTTCAATGGTGTATGATGGCAATATTTCCTAATATGATCGAGAAGAGTATGGAGATGTTCATGGATGACTTCTCAGTCTTTGGAAAATCATATGACCACTATTTGATGAATTTAGAACTTATCCTGAACAGATGTGAAGAGATAAATTTGGTGCTAAATTGGGAAAAGTGTTATTTCCTGGTACAAAAAGGGTTTGTATTAGGACACAAAATTTCAAAATCGGGCAATGAAGTGGACAAAGCTAAGGTTGAAGTGATTGATAAGCTACCACCACCAACATTACTTAAGAGCGTCAGGAGTTTCCTTGGACATGCCGGATTTTATCGACGATTCATCAAGGTCTTTTCTTCAACAACAAAGCCTATGAGCAAGCTATTAGGACAAGACGTGCCATTCCATTTTAGTGAAGATTGTATGAAGGCATTTATGAAAATCAAGCATCGGTTAACCACAGCTCTTGTCATCATTAACCCTGATTATAAGAAACCTTTTGAGTAAATATGCAATGCAATTGATATGGCTGTGGGAGCAGTGTTGGGTTAGAGACAGAATGGAGTATTTCATTCTATATATTATGCAGTGAGGCTTTGAACCAAGCGCAAGAAAACTACACAACTACAGAAAAAGAACTATAACAATGGTGTACACTTTTTGACAAATTCAGAGCATAGTTGGTAGGCACAAAAGTGGTGGTGCATACAGACCATTCAGCTATTAAATACCTCATGGATAAGAAAGACACAAAAGCCAGGTTGATGCATTGGGTTTTGTTTCTTTAGGAATTTGGTCTGGAGGTGAGAGATAGAAAGGAATAGAAAATCAAGTGGCTAACCACTTATCCCAACTAAAGGGTAGTGATCAATGCTCTAACCCCATTGTCATTAGTGAGGTGTTCCCTAATGAGCAATTATTAGCAGTGAAGACCCAACAACCACCATAGTGTGCTAATACAGAAAACTATCTTGTCAGCAAGATTATCCATAAGGGTCTTAGCTATCAACAACGCAAGAAGTTCCTATATAAGGTAAAGAGGTATGTTTGGGTTGAGCTGTATCTATTCAAAGTGGGAGCTGATCAAATCATTCGGCATTGTATACTTGAAGAAGAGCAGAGCAGCGTTCTAGAGCAATGTCACTCCTCGCCATATGGTGGTCATTATGCACAGGATAGAATTGTAACCAAAGTTCTACAAGCCGATTTTATTGGTAGACTCTATTCAAAGATGCCCATCAGTTCGCCAATTTGTGTGACCGAATAGAAGTTTAACTCCTAAATACAAAACCTCTTAGAGGTAGAGTTGTTTGATGTGTGGGGAATTGTTTTCATGGGCCCGTTTATCTCATCATTCAAGAATGTATACATTTTGGTAGTTGTGTATTATGTGTCAAGTGGGTGGAAGCCGTGGTGTTACCTTCCAATAAAAAAAAACATATTCACCCGATTTGGCACCCCACGAGCTATTATTAGCGATGATAGAACACACTTTTGCGATAGGAGTTTCAATAAACTCCTAGAGAAGTATTTGGTCTAGCATAGGGTGATCACACCCTATCATCTGCAAGCCAATGGGCAAGATGAAGTGTCTAACCAGGAAATTAAAAGAATATTGGAGAAAACAGTCAGCCTCTCTAGAAAAGATTGGTCTCTCAGATTGGATGATGCATTATGGGAATATAGAACAACCTATAAAACACTTATGGGCATGTCCCTATATCAGTTGGTGTTTGTAAAAGCCTGCCATCTCCGTTTGGAATTGGAATACAAGGTTTACTGGGCGATCAAGCAGTTAAACTTGAACCCCCAAACTGCAGGGGAAAAGTAAATGTTACAATTAAATAAGCTGGATGAATTTCGGATGCAGGCGTATGAGAATGCAAAATTACATAAAGAGAAAGTCAAAAAAGGCATGATCGTCGCCTCACCTATCGTGAATTGGTCTTAGGACAACAAGTCCTCTATTTAATTCTAGGTTGAAATTATTTCCCGGCAATTTGAAATCATGGTGGTCATGTCCATTCTAAATATCCAAGGTTTATACCAATGAAGTTGTGGAATTGGAGGAAGAACGCAAAAGAAACACATTTGTGGTCAATGGACAATGGGTTAAGCCATATTTTGATCACTAAGTGGAGCGAAACAATGTCGTGGAAAATCCCTGAACAACGATCCCTAAGTCCAGCTAAAGACTATAAACTTAGCGCTACTTGGGAGGCCACCCAAGATTTTCTTAGCTTTCGTTCTAGTTAGTTTTCATATTTCTTTTGTGTGTGGTGAATAAAATAAATTCCCTCTCTTGCATTGTGTAGTCCAAGTTTGGGGGAGCCTACTGAGACCCAACGACAATTGAAAGGTTCTTAGCATGTTTTAGAACAAGGCAACAATTATTTGTGACTGCAACCTGGTATGGTTTTATATCACCATAGACTTGTAGATGACTACCAGAAGCACAATAGAGACTTTTTAATTATAACTGCAATATCCTGAAGATAACATCTTGATGTTCTAATCAAGCATTGTGATGTAGGCCCTAGGACGGGAAATAACAAGCTTAGCTTGTTGGACATCGTGATATTCCTCATGGATATCATAATATCTCTTGGCATGGGTACAAAAACCATAAAAAATTAAAATAGTATCGCGATGCTATTTCTGAACATCGTAATGCCGATGCCAGGTTTGGAGAACCAGATTCAACTTACTAAACATTGCGATATGTCCACATAACATTGAGATTTCGCTTGGACTGAGAAAAACAACCCTGGCATCTGAAATTAGTATCGCGATGTTTCTAGATGTGATGCTGCGTCAGGGTTTGAACTGTTTCGACATCACGATGTTACTTACGCACATCGCGATGTCGAAGCGGAAATTAAGTTAAAGACAAGAGCGCCCATTCATTTGCCCCATTCTATTCTCTCTATTCCTTGGCTGCTCCATTGGCGCCGGGAAGTGCTTCCCCCTTTTTTGGCCTTCAATCATACCTTTCGGCATCCAATCACTCGGGTATGAACTTCTATCATCTTCCTTGTGATGTTCACCGTCTATTTTTTCTAAATTATAGTGAAGATGAAACAATTTTATGGTTTTGGGGCTTTCATTGTGTGATGTAACGATTGGTGCCTCATGTAGAGGTTATTAGACTTTATTGTACATGTTGGCGAAACCTAATTTATAAGGGGAAGCTCTACCAAAATTTTAGGCAATTTCTACACTTAGTTTATTTTTCTTGTGAGGTTCCAGTGGACCCAGAATTTGCATCAAGAAATTGCCTCTCCCTAGCACCGCTACATCATCTATGTTGCTATCTATGCATGCACATGTTCATTATTGGTTTCTCTAGTTATTTGCACAGTGACATGTCCCTAATTTCTTGCAAGAAAACAATGGTGCCCACCAAGCGAGTGACCCATAAGAGGAAAGTAGCGCCAGAACCCCCTACCCAAGCTCCTGTGCAGAAGAAGATGGCCAAGGCATTAGCTTCGATGTCTGCCTCGCCTACTGTTCCCAACATATTCTCCTCCTAGGCTGCTGAAGACCCTTCAAAAACTTGGATAAACAAAAAGCCTGTGCCTGAGCGCGGAATTGATTTTAGTGATCCAACCCTCACTTCCCATTTTGAGATCATTCAACCGGACAAGGCCATCCTCCTGGTTGTGATGGAGTTCTATGCAAATCTTCCCGACCATAGGGAGAATACAATGATGGTGAGAGGGCACCAAGTACAATATGATTCGGCCACCATAAATGATGTTTTGGGGACTCCCGAGGTAGAGCATGATTAGTATCACTAGTGGAGGAAAGCCCGTGTTCATGTGGATGCCGTGCTCTGTAACCTCACTACCCAAGGGCCTATTGGGACCCTGGGTCCCCTTCATTTGACATAGGTCTTCTAAGGAAAGACACTAGGGTATGGTTATATTTTATTTCCACACGGTTGATCATGGCCCAGTTCACTAGCAGGGTAAACGTAGATTCGGTGTGCCTCAGCTATGCAATTGTCCATGGCATACAGTTTGATGTCGGTCGGCTTATTTATTGGTGCATCTGTTAGTGTGCTCGCTCGAAACCGAGAGGATTGTGGCACCCTGCACTCATAACTACCCTATGTCAGCGAGCTGGAGCCAAATGGGATAAGACTGAACCGCAACTTTTGCCCAAATGTCTCATTAACTCCAGTATCCTACATCGGATGGTGTCTGACTATGCTAATGATGCAGCACCTCAAGCAGTAGCATCTACTAAGCCGACAGAGGCAGCCGAGGCTACAGACATCCCCTTGCCGTCAGCTCGGGACTTTCAGATTTCGCAGCTGGAGGAGCACTAGACCTAGTTGGGGACTGCAGTTGCTCAGTTACGGGAGGACGTGATCAAGTCAAGGGCCACGCTTTCCCAATAGATCACTGAGCTTGCTACCCTAGTACGGGATAGTTTTCGAGCCCTAGGTGTGGGTGAGCATCTATACCAACCCACGACCGCTGCAGCCACTCCTGCATCTACATTTGTGCCTGAGAACGAGACGATACCTAGCACGGACCCTTCCAGCTAGGGGAGTGTTTTACTGACTTTTCCTTATTATTTACCATTCCTTGTTGTTATCTTTTTGCATGGGAATCATCTGGGATGATGATCTCGTTTAGTTTGAGGGTGGGGATGTGGTATGCTTGTCATCTTAGAGGAGTCCATGCATTGGAACTCTCGTTTTGCTTTTATCTATTATGATTTTGGGTTCAGTAAATGGTGTATGTGAAGAGAAAAAAATTTCTCTATAATTGCATGCACACTGTACAAACGCCTATAGCACTTAAATTGAAGTGTTGGTTACCAAGTTTGCTAAGCATATGACATGGATGAATTGGTTGCTATACTTGTCAAACTAGAAGAATTTCACGTTGATATCACTCTTGCATTGTGGATATTCCCTGAAATTTAGCAAATGACTCGAGCTTAGTGGAAGTTGCTTAAAGAACATATATGCTCTAGGGAATGCAACTAGGGTATAGAACTCATAGCAGTCAAGTAGTACTTGAAACATTGGGGAGTTCCTAAAAATCGGGGTTACAGGTGAGCTTACATCAAGGTGATTGTTTGTCTTATACTTAAAAGAAAGTCGAATCCATTAGGGATGCCCTACTAATAATATTTCTTTAAAAAAAATGGTAATGAAAGAATAAAAGAAACACCGTAAGATGTGAGCAATAGCTTGTCTTGGGAGTAAGGATCTCCGCTAGTTGAGAGTAACGAAAACCTAGCTAGGGAGATGTATGCTTCTAACTCCATTCCCTTCGGCATGTATTTTGTTGGAGAAGTGCTCTAAAGACAAGCACCTTTGGCACTTTATGTACAAATTTATTTATTTAATAAAAGGCTTCTTCATTATTTAGATGTTCATTACTATGAATATGATATGAGATCTTAAATCTAATTAATTAAGTCCATGATACAACGCATAGCATGAAGGAAATTATGATACAGATCATAATGTGGGATTCCTATCATGTGTAATTATGTACGTATCTAAATATCCCTAGTCGAAGGATCAATGAGGCGAGACATCATTGATCCATCAAGACTAGCACATGTTATGCTCCTTGATCCGATCGAGCAGTTGTTCTCACAAGCTGTAAGCATGAAGATGTTTTGAGTAAACATGTGGATGCTTGCTAAGGGTAGAAAGTTCATTCGATGACCTACCATGAGTCTTCACATGGTTATCCTATTAAAATGTCAGTGAAGATCTCATTGCAGCAATGGTGTAAATATCCTTAGACTTGAGGTACACAAGTTATCATGGATATGGATCCTGTGCTTTGACGCCATTCCTACGTTTCCCTTCAAGGGTTACTTATTGGGTGGTGATTGGGTACAGCTTTGAAGTATTCGAAGGTATTTGGGTAGCAAATAGAGGATTTACCACTCCTAATAGAAGGAGAGTATACCCATGGCCACTGGTTGGGTCATTACTTTGGAATCTCTGGCCAGAGTAACTTGTCATGAAGATGGTCTTCGATGACATAAGTTTTGAGTAATAGATCCCATAGGACGAGGAACTAATACTTGGGCTAGGCGTGACATAGTCAGTCTAGTGGGAGTTAACACATAGGCAACACTCCAAACCAAGTTGGTATAAGATGGTAAAGGACAAATTGCACACTAACATTGGCTGCTGAAAGGTTCCAAGTCAGACCACCTGACTTTCCAGTCAATTGGGGGTCATGATGTATTGCTAGATGCCACTCATGATCTATTTGTAATCAATGGTTGATTATGAATGACCAACATAACCAGGAACCTAATGGGTCACATGCATAGAAGATATCAATGAGGTATAAAACGGATTTTTAGGAATAGATCCTCAAACGAGAGAATTAAAGGGAAGAGAAAGATTGTAAGTAGAATTTGATTATAGTCAAATTTGATTGTAAGTCGAATTTGATTATAAGTCAAATTTGCTTGGGAGTTGAATTTGATTATATGTCAAATTTGATTAGATTGTTAGCCAAATTTGATTTGGGCTTCAATCAAAGTCCCAATCGGAAACAAACCCTAATCTGATTAGGGAGGCCTATAAATATGTGATACTCTAGGCCATAAAGAGATACAACACAACTTCTAAGTAATTGATAGAGATCAATAGTCTTTTCTCTTCTCTCCCAAATCCTCTCAAGACCTTCTACCATAGCTAGCACCTTGCGTGGAAGATCACCCCGTCGCCTTTGAGGTTGCTTCTGCGGATCTTCGCGTGGATCACCGTTAGAGGCACTCCGTCTACGGACTGTTGTGGTTGACGCAATGTCTTCTCCGACTTAGAGAAAGGAATTCGGTACAGATTCCAAAAGGTACATGCCCTTCAACTTTACTTGCTTGTGTTTTGATAAACGTAGGGAGATCCGTTTGGGCTAGGGTTTAGAAAATTTTAATTTTTCTGTTGTGCCATTTATATGATACATGCTTTTGATTTTCTACAAAACCCAACATATTTATCTTTCTAATTTTCACTAAGCTTAAGCAATTGCATTGATGGAATTCCAAAGCATGTTCTGATTAGTCTTTATTGTTGAGTACTTTTGTTTGACTAGTACATCATATTATTGTCACAATATATATTTCCATGACTATTGGAATCCAACCCTAAATTAATTGCCAACTTGAATTATTGTGTTGTGAGTTTTTCTTATTTATTTCTTGAAGACAAGCAATAGTTCAAGTTTAGGGGTGTGATAGCTCTCGGATAAGAGCTATTTTAATAGAGGGTTATCAACTGCTTAGGGTTGAAATGCTCATCATTGAATTAATATTATGTTGGATTGGCCCCAAAATGTTTTACTTGACCACTTTAGCTGTCTCAAGTGTTTAACAGTGATTTACACCTATTCGAGGTTGATAGATGCTAAATTGAGTGAAGTCAATATATAATAGGTGAACTAAAGCAGCTAAGGGGGTCACATCGTGATGTTAATTTTAGACAGAGCGCGCTTTATTAGGATAACTTAATATCGCAATGTCCAAGTAACACATTACGATGTTTGGACATTATGGGCTATCAGGCTTGTGAACAACATTGCGATGCCCTAAGAAAAAATTTGCTTTGCCGATCGCTTGTGCTTCGAGGACATTACAATGTTTATGCAATAAAGCTTCTTAGGAAAATCAGGTTACATCGCAATGTTCGTGAGATACATTGCGTTGACGTTTGCATAAGTTTGCCAGATTTAGGCGACATCGCGATGTGCGCTCTGCTATCGTGAGGTCCATTGTGGAAGATATAAAAGGAGGGTTGAACTTCTTGGTTTTCATCTTTGGTCTCAGTGGCGGCTGTAGCGGGAAGCATTGGTCCGACGGCTTTAACCAGCGTTCTGGAGCTGGGGATTACTTAATCATGAGGGGGATTCATTTATCTATCTTTATTTGATGTTTATTGACTTCTCTTTTGACTTAGACATGGATGTTTATATTAGTGTTTCCAATGTTTTCTATTCAACTTTTTTAATGGCAGTGTAAACACTATTTCAAGGGTTCAATGGATTCAATGATTTGAAATACTTATTTTCCTTTGTCTTGCTTTGATATTTTGTTGTAGATGTGCTTTTGATTCTATATTGCTTGTTATTGTTTGCCGACAGGCAACATCGACTTAATTACTCTCTACGTAGGTATATGAGCATGTGGGGAAAGTGTAGAAACACAAGGTGGATGGAGTGACATCGCAAATGCCCTGCACTTAGGGATAAGTATTAACATTCCATAGTTTGGTAGAGATTAGCCCGATAATGTTTGTCAATGTTCACCATAGTCATATGAGGATTGCGAGCATGTCCCTTAGAGATAAGGACCTGTAGGATGCATGCGGAGTGCACATAAGCGCAATTTCTATCATTGGGAACCCATATCCACAACCTTGATATCTTAGTAAGCCAAGGAGAAAAACCTTAAAAGTCATTTTGACCATACAACCCTAGAGCCTCATAACCGAGAGTTTGCTCTAGTGACCTTCATAGTTCATTCACTTTTCTTAGAAATTACTCACAACTTTCACTACTTTATAAAATCACTTTCCACATATTTGGTGCACTAGTTTAGAGAACCTATTTAACCATTCCCTGAGGAAATTGACCCTATACTTACCGATTTTATTACTTTCGACCACATATGCTAGTGTGCGACGGCGTGAGTGCTTGCACTCATTGCCGGCAGTCAACAAGTTTTTGACTCTATTGTCTGGGAATAACATAGGTTTTTCTATACTTAGTAAAGTAGGATGTAGATTAGTTTAGTCTAGTTCTTGCATTGTGTTTAATTAGTTAATATTGAGTTATACTTGTCTATTGTGAATTTTGTTAGTAGTTCTGTGCATACCTAGAATTAGTCCTTTTCTTTATTGCGTTTGTGTTTTTTTTTTTTTGAGTTTTCATTTGAAGTTCTTTGATTTCTTTCAAGCTTATGAGCTAGATCTCCACATTATTTGCATGACCTACAAGATGGAATGTGAGCCGTCAGGAGCACTGCCAGAACTAGTTGAAATAATTTCAGAGATGTGAGGAAGTGAGTTTTAGGAGGAATATGTAGATGCTTGGTATCTTTTGGGGACCAATGCAGTTTGAATGGGACGAATATGAGGATCCGTATTTGCTTATTTAATCATTCTTAGGGCCTGTTTGGATAGCCCAAAATCATCTCATAATCCGTACATTATGCCATAATTTTATATTTTGTGGGGATTATGCCATATTGGGTGTTTGGGTTTGTTATTTGAGTGTATGGAATTATGGCATAACATAGGAACTATAGCGTAAAAAATTTTTCGACTTAGAGTGGAATATTTTCTTATTGTGAAAGTTGCGTGAAAGATCCAGACTCCATCTTCTCTCCGCTCTCGGCTCCGATCACGGTTTCCTCTCCAAGCTCCACTTCCGGCTCTAATCGCCATCTCTGATATAGGCCATGGCTTTGCTCCGTGCTCTGATCATAGTCTCCGCTCCCTCGGAAACCAGATCATGCACAAAAAATGGAAAATTTACCATCTTTCCCGATCTTGACGTCACCGATCTCGAGAAGGGTTGTAGCGACAGGGGAACAATGCTTCTTAGCTAGTTTTGGGAGAGGAACAGAGGAGAAGGGAAGGGATTAGGTAAAGGGTTTGAAGGGGAGGAGCGGTAAGCGCACGACGAGCGCGGGGGCATAGCTCTTCTGGATAAGCATCGATTAGAGATGCACACGTGGCTCGTTCTCTCTCGCTAGTGTAGTGCCGCACAAGACCTTCAAGAGGAGGATAAGTAAGGATAATTTTTGAATAAACCCCTGTAGTTTTGTTTAATTAAATTAAAAACTTTGAGGGATGTATTCCTATTTTATGAATTTTTTAGGGTCTAAAAGATAAAACAAATGAGAAAACCTCAACGAAACCCTTCTTGAATTGCTTCTCTCTCTCATCCTTGCCATGATCCGTTGCCGTCTCCTGTCTCTTCCTTTGGTTTTTATTATGTTATAATTTTTTATAATAATAGCCAAACACTCATTCTATAGGAATAAAATATGTAAGGATATTTGTAATAATCATCTTCACTTCCTACATAAAAAAATTATGTCATAATTTTTTATTTTGTAACCAAATAGGTCCTTAGAGTTGTGTGACACAATATTGCCTACCAAGGAGTCAACATGCACAATAAGAGCAAGACATTTTCCATTTTCCTTGAGAGGGAAGGTAAAGAATTGGTATCAATCATTGTCATGCAAGGCGACAACCACTTGGGAGCTTATAGAAAAGACATTCTGTAATAACTACTTTGCTTTGAAAAAGATCGTGAAGTTGAGGGCTGACTTCATTGCCTTCCCACAAGTAGATTCAGAAACAATTTGTGAAGCATGGGGAAGATTTAAGTTAATGCTTAGAGACTGTCATGGTCATGGCCTCCAACAGTGCGTGCAACCTCAACACTTTTATCATGGGTTAAAGGAAGAAGCTAAAACAATTATAGATATGGCAACATGGGGAGCTCTATTAGAGAAGTCAGTGGACAATATAGAGACTAATGAGAAATGTGGCAGCAAGAAAGAGAATCAACACTATCTATATAAGAAGTCTTAGATAACAAGACGAAACAACTAGCGCGCACGAATTATTTTGGCAGTGGTGATGAGTGTATAATTATACATATTTTCTTATCATATTCCCATATACTTGTATCCATTTTGGCATAGTTTCTTCAACTTTTGTGTGCTGTTGGGAGTTTTGTGTAACTTGGCAGATAATTCAGCACTTTGGAGAAAAGAAACAAATTCAGGAGCAATTCAGAGTATGAAGGGCCAAAACAAAGTATGACAGGTCACCCACACGGGCGTGTTGATTCAAATCGAGATTAATAAAGAAGTGCGTACAACCAATTGAAGGCATGACCGTGTGTTTAATGACATGACCATGTAGAATATGACATGGGCATGTACTACCCTGTGTCCGGGTGGAAACCGTGTTTCTAGAAGAACTCCTCAAAAGCACATGGGCGTGTACCAGATGACACAGCTGTGTATCTTAAAATCTGAAGCTTATAAAAGGGCGTCGGTAAACTCTTCAAGGGGACTTTTGACGCATCTTGGAATCAACGGCTAGGGTTTCAGGGAGAGGCTGAAGACGAAGAAGACATCAAGCCAGAAATTTTATGAAATTAATTATGTCATCTTCATTTATGATTGTGATGTTTGTTATTAGTATGAGAGGCTAAACCCTTGGTGGTGCCTCGGGTCCTTGAACCCTTGGTGGTGACTCGTGTCCTTGAACCTTAGATGAACCGTTGACTATTTCTCCTTCCCAATATTAGTTTCATTTTTATTTATTTTTGTAAATTGTATGTGTGCTTATTTCGTATGGTTTGTTAGTGTGAAAGGGCCAACCATACCATCAGAATTGCTTGATACATGATGAGAGATCGGGGTTAAGATAGGTCTTAGCATCGTGGGGGGGCGTATGCCAAGACATCGGGTGTTTTCGCAGTCTTACTAACACAACACCAACTCACTCTTTGGATTAGGGTAAAACCTAATAGTGGGAACCATAGAACACTATGACAATGGAGTCGTACGTGAGAAGTCTCCGTATGGGACTAGGGTTTGGTTGCCGAGAGATTGGGACCAGACTAATTTAGGGTTCTCCACGGTACTAGTGTTAGAGGAACAGTCATAAGGGGAACTTATGAGGATAGTGATCCGGGGTGCCAGTCTCCCTTGATTGATAAACCCCAATTTGCCAACTATCACTTTAGTTTAGTTTGATTAGGTTTTAGTTAGGATCAATTCACCAATCATAGTTTCTAGGCTAGATAATAGATTTTTAGTGAGTACTAGTGTTGGTCCCTGTGGATTCGACTACCCTATCCTCAGAGTACTTAACTACTTGAGCGACCCCGTGCACTTGCAGGCTAGTAGCACATCAAGTAGATAACATCAAAAAAAGAGTAGCTAATTTGATCTCTCTTATGCAAGAAAAACTGGAAAATGAATGGGCAAACAAGAGGTTACCATTGGTAGGGTCGGATAGCCAAGCACCAATAAGTACCCAATATAATAAAGAACTAGATGTGGTTGAACAAGACATGGAGTTAGACTATAATATGGAGTGGTGTTATGCACGAGGACCTATGGAACTGTTGAAATTAGTAACTTTGGAAAATTGGGACAGTGAATCAGAGGAAGATAAAGAATTAGTATAGATGAGGACTGCTCACATGGAAATAGTCAGAACTTTGGGGGGGGGGGGGGGGGGGGGGGGGGGGTAGATTATCTCAAGAAATGAAATCAACATGGGAGTACCACCTCAAATAAACTTGACACCCCTCCCACAAAATTTGAAATATGTATTCCTTGGTGATGGAGAAACACTACCAGTTACATTACCTCGAGGCGACTAATACCTAATTCCATGAATTACATTTTGCTCTAAATAACCTATAACTTGGAAAGATTTTGGGAATAAGTCATATTAAGGGCTTACTCTCCTTAGTACACAATGAGTGCTGCTAGCCCGCAAGTGTACGTGGTTGCTCAAGTAGTAAAATACATTGAGGGTAGGGTAGTCGAATCCATAGGGAACGATACTAGGATTCACTAGGACTCTATTATCTAGCCTGAAAAAGATGATTGATGAATTGTTTCTAACTAAACCCTAATCAAACTAAACTAAAGTGATAGTTGGCAAGTTGGGGATTATAAATCAGAAGAATATGGCACATCGGATCACTATCCCTCTAAGAATCCCTCATGATCAGTCTTTAGTTTCTTGATTTATCTATTTCCGGATAGTGAAAAACTCTAATTTAGTTTGGTCATGATCTCTCGGCAACCAAACCCTAACCATATGGAGTTTGCTCAACATAGAGTTGTATTATTATTGGTGTTTTATTGTTCTTGCTATTAGGTTTTACTCTAATCCAGAAAGTGAGTTGCCGTTGCAAAGCAACCCAAGCGATCACCCGATCTCTCAACGTACGCCCCCTATTGTCTATGCTAAGACCTAGTTTGATCGTGACCTCTTATTATGCATCAAACAATTCTAATGTATGGCCGATGCTTTTACACTAACAAACCATAATAAGCATACATAGACAATTCTTAGATATAAATAAAGAAGAAACTAATATTAAGGAGAAAGATTCACAAGTTCATCTAAGAAATCAAGGGGCCTGAGGCACCACAAGGGGTTTAGCCTCTCATGCTAATGAAATACATCCCAATTACTAAGGAAGAAAGTATAAGAAAACTCGTAGATTCCCTAGCACGGTGCTTCCTCCGCCTTTAGCTTCTTCCTCCTCCTGTCAACAAACCCATCTTCTGGGCAAGTCTGGTGATGTAAGGGCCCGCAAAGATGGTCTGGATCCTAGGGTAAGTGCCCTGATGGAGTAAGAACAGGGCGACAACCCAACCCAAATGGATTAGGAATCCTTCTTCCATGCTTGATAGGAAGAGGAAGTCTCGGGTACAGATTACCTCTGTACTTTCACCTCGCCCTGTAATGGAATGTGCCAAAACGTAGTAGATGAACCTGAGATCGGGGGTCCTGAGAGTGCTAGCCTTCGACCGTGTTGGATTGTACCTCGCCTCTATGCTGAGCATCAACCAATAGTTGAGCTTTGACGTCGTGGGTGGCCTGTGGATGTCGAGGGCACGATACTCATCGATCCTTATATACTCCTCATCGTATAGTCCTAGGTGGAAGGGGAACTCGGTATAGCTCATTATGTGCATCGCCCCTCTCAACTGGAACTGTATCTGATATGGCCTATGCCATGAGAGCATCACATTGCCTCGGGTGATCGTGAAGGTGGGGAGGACCTCTAAACTGATCTCTCGGTATGATGTCTCATCGATCGTAAGAAACCTCCTCCAACCTCCAACCTCCAACCTCAAGTAGGCAGTTTACCTCTTCGGTGAGGCCCACGTCCTCCAGGACCTTGAAGTAAATAGCTCGGGTTTCCCCAAAGTTGTTGTGGCGGAGGATGGCATATCTCCTACTATGGACCTCTGATCCAAAGCTCTGCTCAAGTGGGTCATGGGAGCTTCCTTCTCCCTTTTCTCTTTGCGGTTGATCGAGAACTTGCTTCTTCAACCCCATGCAGCCTCGGTGTAGGTAATGGACATGGGCATGTGGGGTGTAACACCTCTGTGTCAACGAACGGAGGTGGCAAATTAGGTAGGTGGTTGGCACGACGGAGCTGCGACGTGGGTGTGTGTCATCGGAGGATGGCTCGCCGGAGTTTTGAAGGCAGAAGAGGGTGCTCGAGGTGGAGAATAAAGAAGTGAGGTGCACTTTTTGTTGCAGTGGCACCCTTCTTTTTGCGATTAAAACCCAACATTTTCGAATCTCCAAGCAAGACAAGGCCGTATCTTTATCTACACGACCGTGTGGATTGGTTACACGCCCGTGTGGATTGGTCACACGCCGCATGCCTGGGCATGTGGTCCTCTTCATGTATTTTTTTTCTCTGTGTTTACTTCCCAAGCGTGACACGTCCTGGCACACGCTAGTGTCCCTGGGTGTGTGGCGCTTTGTATCTTGGTTGCTCCTTCAACTCTTTTTTCTCGAGCGCGACACGTGCGACACGTCCGTCAACTGACGCACTCTGTCTACTGGCAATCCTTCCTTCTTTTTGTCCCGTGAACCACACGGTTTGGTACATACCCATGTGGAAGGGCGTGTACTGCTCTGTAGCCTCCTGTATTTATGGCTTTTGCCCTATTTACACATGCACCAAAGTGCTATAGATTCCAAAGACAAAAATTAGTCATTAATTACTTAGGAATCATAAAACTATTGAGCATCATCAAAAAGACAGTGTCACCACTAATTTATGCCTAAAGATAAATCTAAAATAATCCTGATCATGTAAATTAACTAAAAGACTTCCTAAAATTACTAAGCTTGGGTTGCCTCCAAAGAATCGCTTGTTTTACATCATTTGCTTGACGTACTTGGTGCACACTTACGGGGGTTTGAAAAAGTTATACCTTTTAGCTTCCCTAGTGGGAGGACAGTTGCCCAAGGCCTGCATGCTTAAATAGGAAATAAATTTATACTCACAGGATAGCCCTGATACCACCACCTTGCTTTTTTCAGTTTTTTTCTCTTTCGTGAAAGGACTTGGTGGTTCGTGTTTCTGGTCTCCTTCCTTTTCCTCTCCCCCCCACGGAGGTGGTTCATCTGAAAAGATGTGCTCCAGTTGGTCCTTTAGTAGTTCATACTACACAAAATCATAAACGAGATCGTCAATATGATCAACAAAGTAGTAGGAATCTTTAGACTCCATGGGGTGTTACATGGCAGGTTGAAGCTTGAACTCAACACGCTCATTTTTGACTCTTAGTGTCATTCGTCCATCTTTGATGTTAAATAAAGCCTGTGCTTTTTTCAGGAATGGTCTCTCGAGGATGAGAGGTGCCACTACTTGAACGTCCAGGTCTAGTATGATGAACTCTACCGGGAAGATAAACTTATCTACTTTGACTAATAAGTCCTTAATGATTCCTTGTGGTTGAGGGATTGAATGGTTTGCCATTTGTAGTATTTCTTTTATTGGGTTCTCTGAGTTGCGGCTTCTACAAAATTTTGTATGGCATGAGGTTGGCACTTGCCCCCAGATCCGCTAATGTGTTCTCGCCCACTAATATGTTTCCTTCTTTTGGATTATGTTGGTGAGGATTGCTGAACATTGCTCACTCAAAATTGCTTCAGACACCTCCTTAAGTTTCCTCTTGTTAGTGAGAAGCTCCTTAAAAAACTTTGCATATCTTGGCATCTAGGAGAGAGCTTCCACGAATGGGTCGTTGATGTGCAGTTTTTTGAACATCATAAGAATTTCTTGAGCTTCTCATCTTGTTGGTCATTTTTCACCTTGGCAGGGTAAGGTAGTTTGGGTTGGTATTCTCGCACCATTGGAGCTTGCTTTTCCTTTCCCATACTTGGATCCCTTATCTCATCAGATAGCTGCCCTTCCTCTTCTTCTGCTATATCCTTCTGATATTTCGCTGGAGGTAGGGATAATTCTATTCCACTCCTATGGGTGATGGCAGCTGATTCCCTCGGATTTACCTCGGTTTTGCTGAGGAGAGAGCCAAGTGGTCGTTCGACCAAAGATTTTACAATTTAGGCCACCTGGTGTTCCAGGTTATGCAATGATGCCTGGTAGTTCATCATGTATTCTTCATTCCTACTCTTGAGATCATCATTGGTGCATATGTAATGTGCTAACATATTCTCCATGCTTGGGCTCTTCTTGTCTTGTTAGATTTGCTAGAATTTGGGTGGTTGAGTTTGTTTTTGTTGTCCTTGACCTTGCCTTGGGTAGCTCTATGAGAAGTTTGGATGATTCCTATATTTGGGGTTATAGGTAGAACTATATAGATTATTCTGAAATAATTTTTGACTACCTATGAAGTCAACCTGTTCTATTGGTACCATGCTGGTTTCTGTGCTTGATTGATCTCTATATGTTCTATAATTCATGACTAGTGCTTGTTGCTGAAGAGTCATATTGTCTATCTGTTTGCTCAACGCATCAATCTGGGAGACAACTGAGGTTTGGCTTAGTTTGGTGTTGTTTCTTTCAGAGTTCTACTAATATCCATTAACTGCCATCTCTTCAATCAACTCCTTGGCCACTTTAGGTTCTTTGTTGCAAAAAGATCTACTGGCTGCTGCATCCAACAAATATTTTGTAGCCATGTTGAGTAAATTATAGAAAGTTTGGACTTGCATCAAGTCTTCTATCCCATCTTGTGGAAACTTCTTAGGCATCTCCTTGTACCTTTCCCAGGTGTCATATAGTGTTTGACTCCAGTTGTCTGAAGGATGATATGTCACTCCTTAATTTTGTGATTTTCAACGGTAGGAAGTATCTTGTCAGGAATTTCTCAACTAACTGTCCCATGAGGTAATCGATCCTAGAGGTAAGGAATTTAGCCATTGTTTGGCTCGGCCTCTAGTGAAAACATGAATAACCTGAGATGGACTGCATCAGCAAGTACTCCTCTAACTGTAGTGGTGTTGTTGATCTGCAAAAAGGTTGATAAATCCGCATACGGGTCTTCATTTTGGAATCTGTCAAACTGGCATTGCCTTTCAATCATTTGGATGATGTGATATTTTAATTAAAATCATGTCCATCAATGGGAGGAGGGTTGATTCTTTAGCCAATGCTGTCAAGGCTTGGCTTTGCCAAGTTTGCGATAGAACTGGTTGGTGCTGCTATCGCCACTGGTTGATTGACTTATGTACTAGATTCTGCTATTGCCATCTATTTTAGAATGGTTTCTCTTTTTTGTTGACGGAGGTGGCACTCAAAATCTGGGTCAGATACTCTACTCGATATGGAGCCCTGCTTCTGATCATGCACTAGTATCTCCACAGAAAGAGGCAAAACCCAAAAGTCAATTTTTTTATTTTTTATTTTTTTTTAGATAAAGAAGAAAGGATAAGATAAGATAAGATAGGATAGATAAAACAAAAATTAAAAATAAACCGAAAATACTAGAGTAACAAAACCCTAATGTTCCTAGAACGCTGATTCCCCGGTAACGTCGCCAAAAACATGATGAGTGTTGCTAGCCCACAAGTGCACGGGGTCGCTCAAGTAGTGAAGTACCCTGAGGGTAGGGTAGTCGAATCTACAGGGAACGACACTAGTACTCACTAGGACTCTATTATCTAGCCTGGAAAAGATGGTTGATGAATTGTTTCTAACTAAAACCTAATCAAACTAAACTAAAGTGATAGTTGGCAAGTTGGGATTATCAATAAGAAGGAGATGGCACCTTGGATCACTATTCCTCTAAGAATCCCTTATGATCAGTCTTCTAATACTAAAATCTTGATTTTTCTATTCCTGGACCGTGAAAACCCTAATTTAGTTTGGTATCTATTTCTCGGCAACCAAACCCTAACCGTACAGAGTTTGCTTAACATACGGTTGCATTATTATTGGTGTTCTATGGTTCTTGCTATTAGGTTTTACCCTAATCCAAAAAGTGAGTTGCGGTTGCAAAGCAACCCAAGCGACCACCCGATCTCTTGGCGTGCACCCCTCTATTGTCTATGCTAAGACCTAGATTGATCTTGATCTCTCGTCATGCATCAAACAATTCTAATAGTATGACCGGCGCTTTCGCACTAATAAACTATAATAAGTTTACATAGGCAATTCTCAGACATAACTAAAGAAGAAACTAATATTAAGAAGAAAGATTCAAAAGTTCATCTAAGAGTTCAACGGGCCCGAGGCACCACAAGGGGTTTTTCTCTCATGTTAATGAAAGGCATCACAATTACTAAGGAAGAAAGCATAAGAAGACTCATAGACTCCCTGGCATGGTGCTTCCTCTGCCTTAAGCTTCTTCCCGAAACTCTACCCGTCAATTCCTAGATATACCAAAAGTCCCCTCAAAAGTAGAATAGAGGTCTGTAATGCCCCGAATTTTCTAAATAAATAAAGCAAAAAATTCTCAAAAATTAATGAGATTAATTTTCACCGAAAATGAATTAATTATTTTAAAGCTCAATTAACGGAAAATCGAGGATTAATAAATTTAAATTCAGCATCACAACTAATGGGCCTAGGGAAGGCCTTATTGGGCCAGGCCACATACACTTCGAATAGTTGGAGGCGGATGGTAAAGATAACCTCGGTTAATTAACTGAGAGATTTACTAAGTGTTAATTAATCAAGAATTAAGTAGGAGAACAACACAAATGTTAGAGTTCCGTTAAAGTAGATCGAGTGAGTCAAAAGCAGGTACTCACGGATTTGGTCTTACGAGAGATAGACCCCGTGATGTTATAGTGCACATCTGATGACTGGAATCATTAACCTGGGATTTCCAGATCTGGTTCGATGAATTATTCAAAAGATAATATTAATTTAAGTTGTTGTCGTAAAGCTAGATAATAAGTTTAATTACTTAAAGGGGGTTGGGGATAAGCTATTTTAATTGAATTAAATTATTAAAGTAAAAGACATAATATATATATGTATATATATTAAGAGAGAGGGGACTTAGGTTTAGAATTGAAAACCAAAGTTCAATTGAAAGCTTGAAGAGCTTGTGCTCTCACTTCTCTCTTTTTCGCTCAGAGCTTCAGCGGCCTCCCTTGCTTGCGCTAGCCGTCAGCCCGCCGCCCTTATCCTCACACTTGCGCCTCCCGGCTGCCAATTAGCCGCGCCGTCCGCCCTTCTCCACCGTTGTTGTGTGCCCCACCACCCGGAGTGCTCGCCAGTCAGCCTCCTGGCTGCCCCGTCCTTCCCCAGCCGCCCGTCGGCCTGACGCTAAAGCCCAGCCCTTGCCCCCCTTCGCTCTACACGCAAGCTCGATAATGACCAGCAGCCCGTCGGAGAGTCGCCTCGCGGGTAGCTGCTGCCCCATCTTGATCTCCCCCTCCGCAGGCTTATAGTAGTCCCACACGTCGCCATCTTTATCCCTCCAACCTGTGAGCCATAAATTGGGGGAAAAACCCTATATTAAATTCATGGATTGAATGAACTATTAGGGCTATGATTGGACTGGGATTAAGGGAGAGGGGGGGGGGGGAATGAAGCATAAATGCATGTTAAGAGTATTAGTTAGTTGTTCTGATTAATTGGACTAATTATGATGAATGTTTGTATTAATTTCGGGGCCCTACAAATAGGGGAGGTGGCGCCGAATTTTTCATGAAAACTTTAAGTATAAATGCCCGATTAGTGTTTATGTTAACATACTTAAGTGCTCCTAGTTTCCATGATTAACATGCTTAATTGTTCATGCTCTAGATTAATTGATCTTGGCTAATTAAGCATGCTTAGGGGCATTCTAGGAGTCTTGAAGGCATTAGATGCATGTTAAGTAGGAAGCATGCTTTTATGAGCTTGATGTCTTGAATATACTCCTTCGAGTTTAAATAGGAGTCTAAGCTAAAGAATACGATTTCCGTATTGATTAATCTTCGTATTTTAAAGCAATAGAACTAAGTATGGAAAATACGGCTTTTGTATTTACTTAGTTATTATTATTAATTCTAGGAAAGGGTAAAGGTCCCGCGGGAGCATCAGCAGGACCGAGCCAGACCTAGGAATGTGCAAAGGACTTCAGGTGAGGGGACATCTCCGTAAATGTAGTATTTATTCATGTATTCTTCGTGATTCGGTTTTCTCATATTTTGATGAGTTTTATATCGGTTTGTGGATGCCGATGGATTTATCGCTATAATTGCATAGTATTTTCATGCGTGTTTAATTGATTAAATTTTAAAGAGCATGAGAAATGGTAAAGTGAAACCCTAAGGGGTAGATAATGATTGTTTCATGTATCATAGCTGTACCTTAGTTAGTTATGTATAAGGGATCCAACGGGGCTTAGGATAGAGCCCATATGTTAAGTAGACGATACCGGGTTAAGAAAGGGACATTGTTTTCAATCTTTTTTCTTTAAAAAAAAAAAATGTTTGCGCAAGATGTCCTTTTTATAAAACCCCCTTTATGTCTCTTATGAGAGCCCAGATTGGATACAAGATTTATACTTGACATATACATGTAAAGGTATACCGCTGGTCGTCAAGTACCGGGCTCATGTAGATGTATACCATTGTTCTTGGTCATCAGGATCATGTAGATGTATATCCCTGTTCCTTGATGGGAGTTGGAGTCCTTTCAGAGACATTCGAACTAGGGCTAGGGCTGTATGCTTGTATGATACGAGGCCATTGCATATACTTGTTTATTATATGTTTTATATGATGTGAGATTAGATGTGTGTTTTCTTCGGTTTTCTGATCATGTTAACATGCTTCTCAGGATTTAAGATAATTGTGCTGACCCTCATGATTTATATTTGCATTTGTTCTTGTACTAATATTTTAGTACAGTTTCCGTCGAGAGACAGATATGTATAATATCTTAGTAGTAGCTCGTGTCGCGAGCTGGGATTGAAGTCTAGCTGGCTCTGGCGTACTTCATCTTGATGTTTAGTCTTGTTGTGTGGCACTTGACAATATATTATTTACTTTCCTATATTTGGGGCCGTAGTTGCCCAAGACTTAGTATGTTGTACTCTTGTTTGACTCTGGTTTGAATATGACTCCCGGTATGTAACTAGTTATGTTTATGTCATATGGATGTTATTTTTAGTACCTCAATGATATCAGGTTTTAAAATTTACAGCCTTAGGCACAAGATACCCTCTTGACCTGGTTGGTGTGACATCTGTCTCAGTAAAGAGATCGGTGTTACAATGGCCTTTTATAAGTTTCAGACTTTATACCACACGCCCTCGTCATTTATTACACGTCTGTGTCCTTTTGTCACACGGCTGTGTCATCTGTTACATGGCCATGTCTTCAACAATTTGAACATGCTTGTTTATTGATTTCGATTTGAAATCACATACCCATGGACACGAGCGTGTGGTGGGCATGTCGTTCTTTGTTTTGGTACTTCTTGCTCCGAATTTCTCTAGAATTTGTTTCTTTTCTCTAAGGTGCTGAATAATCTGCCAATTTATACAAAATACCCAATAGCACACAAAAGTGGGAGAAACTATGCTAAAATAGATGCAAAAGTGCATGGAAATATGGTAAGAAAATATGTATAATTATGCACTCATCATTACCCGATCTCTCGGCATACTCATGTTTGCCCAAAGACTCGAGTGCAAGCACTCAAGCCTCCGCACACAAGCGTACGTGGCCGCAAGTAATAACCGGTGAGTACCGGGTCGAAATCCCAAGGGAACGGTGAAGATTTCTTATGCTTGAAGAAGTGAACGAAAAATGAGATAAACGATGTATTATGAGTGTTGATGTAAAGTGTGTGTTTTGTAATAAACTTATGTCGAATGTGAGTTGGTATGCAAACAGATGATTTAAAAAGAGGGGTAATTTCTCAGAAGGAAGGACTAGGGTTGTAGAGGATACTAGATTTGTATAGGATTTTTCTCTAAGGATTGCTATACTCCATTGAAGATAGAAATGGGTGTATGTGTGATTAAGTATGTGCTTCTGTGCACTCCGGGTGCATCATACAAGACCTTATGTCTAAGGATCATGCACCGATGTCCATGTGTTTATGGTACGATCGGTGCATTATAGGACAACAACTAATCACTACCGAGGAAGTGCCTACCCTGATGTCTCAGTGATAGGCCACAACGGTGTCACGCCGTCCACCCAATTCCTTTATTCTACTCACAAGTCTAGATGTCTCATAGGGCTTGGAGTTGAGAATACTCAATGTCTTTCAACGATTGAGGGATACAAAGAATAGATTCAAAGGCACATCCATACAATGAGATAAAAGCAATCCAAAGATAGTTAATATCAAATCATAGCATCCAATACAACCCTAGATGAAGAGTTTAAGCTCCCATTGTCATTGAAACATTAACAACAATGAAAGCTAGTAAACAAACATCCATATGTTCCATAGATATATTTAAAGACATTCAGAACAAAGGAATGAAGATCCCCCTCATAAATGATCGCTTTCCAGCTCCAAGGGGCTGGAAATCGCCTTCTGGACCTTAGCTGCGCTTTTTAGCCGCCACCCAACCAAGATAATCCAACCCTAGCTTTCACTCAGCTTTTATAGTCCCGCAGTCGACATCGCGATGTGATAATTGCGACATCGTCGCGATGTCCTCTGGGACATCGCGATCTGACGTGTGAGCTTCTAAGCTCCCCCAGACTGCTGAAGACATCGCGATGCTCATTTAATGACATCGCGATGTTCCCAGAGAACGTCGCGATCTGATAAACTTTGATTTTAAGCGCTGAGATGCCTCAAGACATCGCGATGTCTCAAACTCGACATCGTGATGTTGACCCTTGATATGCTCAGTTAGACCTGTTGCAACACATTTCATTTGCTTTAGTATTTATCTTTACAAACAGGTGTAAAATATCGTAAAAATGCGTATCAGGTCATTCGCACAACAGATAATGGAATTTAGAGCAAAGATATAATTGATTCGATTATAAACTCTCATTTTCACTCTAAATTCCCCAATAATTACTTGGTAGAATAGCTCATATTCGATAGCTATCAACTCACAGTCCTCTCTATTGGAGTAGGTCAACATATGGGGAGGCATTCCCTTCTTCCCCCGGTGGACTACAATAGCATCTCCGGGTTGTCGCAACATAGAGAGACTAATACAACAATTAACATCTAATAGATTCACAAAACTAAATAAATCAAGCAACCATGGAAATCAACATCAACTTTCATTCATAATCCAAGGGTTCATCATACCCAAGTATCTACAAAATTAGTTCCCATTAGAGGAGAACACCAATCCATGAATAAGAGAATGAATGTCCAAAAAGCTATAATAAAAGATTCTATTACATACAGTGTTGTTGGCTTCTAGTAATTGGCTCTTTAATGTAGCTTCCTTCTCTTGCCGTCGATGGTATAGTGATCCTATGGTCCCTCACCCCTAATTCTTCAAGGTTACATCTTCCCCCAAACTGGTTCTTCCCACAAAACCCTTATTAGTCGTATTTATCTTACCCATTAGGGTTTTGGGGTGTTTATTTCCTTTTTTTCCCTTGCCTGGGTCCACAATATAATGAACCGTCTTTTAATACGGGCAACCATATGGGCCATATAAGATCCCGTATAGCTTGCAAGTCAACCCATATAGGCCGTATGAGACGCTGTATGGCCCTAGGAAAGTCAATGCAAGGGCTAATCTGCTGCCAAGGTTCACACCAGCCGTATGAGACCTTGTATGAGGTTGTGGTTTCTTCCAGATTGCTTTGTTTCGGCCTCAAATTATCTCCAAAAGCTTCCTTGCTCCAGGTGTATCATCATTATGCCCTGTTTTGCAAAAACAACACTTTTTAAGTACCGGTGAGCCACATTTTCACCAATTGAGATGTGAAGAATACATGAATGCTATGAGAAATTAAACTTTTTTAAACACTTATCAAACATCTCTAAACTTAATGGTTTGCTTGTCCTCAAGCAAAAAAAATAAAATTAATCAAAAGATGATAAGTGTTTAAGCTTTGGCCAAAGGTCAATAATGATGCTATTCAATTCTAAGTTCACCATCCAAGTATTTATTCTCTCATTTCCACACCAGGGCCTAGATTGATCTTGTAATATATTTTAGTGGTGCTTTAGATGAACATCCTCACTCCACATGCAATGTTCTAGAGTTTTAGTAAAATAAGCATACCCTTACAGGACTCTAGAGGATCCTTGGGACCCTAAAGACAAGACAACTAACACTTCACATGGAAAAACAAGATGGACAAGCTTGAGAAACATAATACTATATATATTTTTTTTATATAAATTTTATTATGGTAGGGCATCCCTAATGGATCCGACTTCCCCATACTAAAGACTAATGTAGAGTGTAGATCCCCCTTTCTAAGGGATGTACATGTTGATTAGGCACCAGAACACCAAACTACTCAGAGGATTACAACTCTACCTAGATATGCTCATACATAGGAGTGACTTTTAGACTTGAGGGGCACTCTGATTAGAGGCTAGAAATCCAAACTAATTCATCACAACAAGCAGTGGAACACTGTCTTTATTGCTTTCATGACTACTATGTACATCACTACTTTACTATTCTCTTACTTGTCCAATAAGTTTAGATTATAATGGTTAGAAGCCTGAATTAGTGTCATGAAAACTTTTGGTGCCATTGAAGGTAATGCTCAAAAATTAAAGTTAAAA
The DNA here is from genome assembly GCA_026586065.1 of Dioscorea zingiberensis. Taxonomy (NCBI): domain Eukaryota; kingdom Viridiplantae; phylum Streptophyta; class Magnoliopsida; order Dioscoreales; family Dioscoreaceae; genus Dioscorea; species Dioscorea zingiberensis. Next base: position 27,235,610 of record CM048818.1, read on the forward strand.
GAACATGTCAATGGGTTATTTATTGTAACTAGAGATTATGAGTGCCACACAGATGTTCTCTAAGTGCCCATGGTACTCCATAGGAGAATTTGAAAAATTTGTGTGCTATGATGGTGAACTACGAGTAAGGTAAGCTAAGATCCTTTCCAATCAAAGCCATCATCAATGTATACTACCCATGCTTTTATTCATATAAATATTTCCAATGAATTGAAAAAAAAAAAACTATTTCACCTACCTAGCTACCCATTTCCACACATAAGAGTTTGCAATGAATTTATAATTCTCAAGGTAGCTATCCATCTCCACAATTAAAAATGTACATTGTCCTCAATGTACTCAATAATGCATAGTTGCAATAAGGATAATTATAACAATCATGGAGAAAGGTATACTAAGACTTCCCCGGTTCGATAATGAGACGCTTAGATTGTAAGATGTGATCGTGTGACCATAGGCCGGGGAGTACAAATCCATCTCTTAAATCTACAAGACAAGAAGGATCATCATAGCTCCAAAACAAGATAAATCACTAGAAGCCACAAAAATAAAAAATAAAGATAAGTTCGGTAGGGTTGAAGCCCTTGCCAATTGATAGACAAAAGACAAAATACTGAAAATACAACACAAAAAATAACAAGATGGTGAATCCTCAGTCCTCAGATAGTGGATGTTCCTCTATTGGTGTAATGGGTGGTGTGGCAGCTGGTGCAATATGAGGAAAGTAAGCTAAGATCCATTCCAATCAAAGCCATCATTGATGTATTCTATACATGCTTTTTTTTATACAAAGATTTCCAATGAATTAAAAAAAACAAACTATTTCACCTACCTAGCTACATATCTCCATACTTAAGAGTTTGTAATAAATCTACAATTCTCTAGGTAGCTACCCATCTCCACACTTAAAAGTGTACATTGTCCTCAATGTACTCAATAATTTATAGTAACAATAAGAATAATAATATCAATCATGGAGAAAGGTACACTGTGACTTCCTCAGTTAGATGATGAAATGCTTAGATTGTAAGATGTGATCGTGTGAGCATAGGCTAGGGAGTGCAAATCCATCTCTTAAATCTGCGGGACAAGAAGGATCATCATAGCTCAGTAACAAGATAAATCACTAGAAGCTATAGAAATGAAAAATATAGATAAATTCGGTAGGGACGAAGTCCTATCCAACTGATAGAGAAAAGAAAAAATACTAAAAAATATAACACAGTAAAATAACAAGATGGTGAATCCTCAGTCCTTAGATGGTGGATGCTTCTTTGCTGGTACAACAGATGGTGCAGTAGCCGGTGCCGGTGATGGAGGAGATAGTGATGGTGCCCTGGGCTGCAGTGATGGTACAGGTGTAGACGATGGTAGCCCGCGGAGGTACGTAACTAACTCTCTAAGCTCTGCTCTAATCTTGCGCTGCTCCTCCTGTATAGTATCCTGCATGGCCCGCATCTCGGCGATTTGCTCCTCTATCCTCGAGCGCCGACTCCGTGATGATGAAGGTAGTGGGTCTACAGTTACTGATGGTGGAGAGTACTCTGATCTAGACATTGTTGCGTCATGACTCTTTGAGTCATCACTGTCTGGCGCGTGGCTGCATGAATGCTGGATGAGAGTTTAGCTGCTGCTAGAGTGATGAACTAGCCCCATCTGAACCGGGGTTCTCATCCCGAGGGTTGCGGCTATGAGCAACCTCTACACTCCCTCTGTCTGGAGCTCCAGTCCCATCCCTCTGATCAGCCTAGTGATATAAGGTCTATCGTTTATGGTGTGAAGGCGGAGGTGATGCCCCTAGTGTGCCAAGTAATCGGTGAGCACGTAACCAAGGTGAAGGAGAGAGCACTCGATAATACTGTAGTGGAGGAGCAGATTGGTGCGAGTGACGACGCCCTTGTTGTCCTCTCTCCCGACGATCGTCTATCTGATGAGTGCATGAATGTAGTGACTGACCGAATCAATCAGGAGCGATGCCTTCTAAGAATTGTGCCGCTTGCCTAACTGGAGCCAGAATCGATTGGACGTGATAATTTTCTTAGGAAAGGTAGTGAGGAACTCACCGTACTGGTGGGTAGTGATGAACTCGCGGTTGTAGAAGCCTATGTACAAGGTGAACTACATATAGCTCATCTTCATCATCTCTCCATAAAGCTGGAATGTCATAGTATTAAGGTGTTGAACTATGATGGAGCTACGGTCCACATCAAATGTACTGAGTACCTCCAATATGTGCTCTCTGAAGATCACTGTATTGCTCAAGAGGAACTGCTCTACGCCTTTCTTTGACACAAGCTCATGCACTCGATCATTGATGTCAAGTTGTTGAAGGATTCACAATCAAGAATTTGTGTGCGACTGAACCTTCGGCTTGTGAGGCGTGTGTAGCGTTGTAGAAAGTGTTCCTTGGTGAACTGGGGCTCTCTTGAAGAGGGCCCCTAACCTCCCTTGCGTTGGCGTCCTCCAACGGCCACATGCTTTATCCTCGTCATGTTTGTAAAATAATAGGAAGACACGTGAGTCCAACTCAAAATATTAAAACATAGTGTATATGCACTATGGCTCCCATACGGTCCTCATATGGGCCGTATGGTTCTCCGTTCACTCCTGATTGGTAGCCATATGGTTCCCATATGGGCCGTATGGTTGCCCATTCACTCCGAACTGGGGGCCAGTCGGACCCCCATATGGGCCATACGACACCCCAATGTGCTGGTGACCTCATACTGGGTTCTATTCGGACTGTATGAGTCAGGTCATATGGAACACGTAGGCACCATACGGCGTCATTTGGGATTGGACAACACCTTTTACTTCGATTCTTTACATAGACATGACACTAATCGTGACCTAATGGGCGAAAAGAGGTGCAAAACCTTGTATAACCACCGTATGAATGGTGCTAGTGCAAACCCTAGGTTTAGAGATGTGGAAATCAAAATCCTTCGACAAATCAAAAGAGATAAGAGCATACCTAGGATGTAAACATGTCCAATGCTAGAAAAGATGTCACGAGTGAGTTGGGGGCTCAAAATGGAGTCGAGGAGTGCCTAATATGGAAAGATGAGGAAGAGGAATTAAAGAGGCAATTTAAGGATATGAAAGGACGTCATAGGAACTGCCACTCATTTTGTAACTCACGAACTCCATACGGGCTCTTATACGAGTTGTATGGAAGACCATTTGCCTCGTAGGTATCACTATTCGGGCCCGATGTCAGGTCGTATGAAAGGGCGTTTAATTTGTAGGTGCCACCATATGGGTCCGTATAGAATCCATACGGGGCCGTATAGATCAGTATCTCGCTAGCTGGGGAAGAAGTGGGGATCATACAGGCGGGTAAACGACTGCATGATCCCCCGTATGGATGTGCCTGGTAGCATTACTTCCTTGCATACGGGGTCGTATAAACCCTATATAAACCTAGCGCCTCAAGATAATTTAAATGTTACAATGCATACGGTCCCTATACGGGACATATGAGATCCCCATACAACCCATTTACAGGTCCTATGGATCCCTCGTACATGCCTTTATTTGACTTATGCAGTCAATAAAGAAATGATCACTCATAGATTTATAACACAACCTAACAAAAAGCCTTATTTGGGCTAAAAATGTTGCACCTAGCAAGGTGAATCTAGTGATGCAGATGCAAGGACTAAGGAGTACTATCAATGTTTCTGCCATAAGACAATTGCAAATTGAAAAGAGTTTACCAAGAGCTTGGATTGCCTCCCAAGAACCGCTTGTTTAACGTCACTGTTTATATAAGAAAAAAATAATCCCAATTTTAATAGAATTTGAAATTCTAATAAATCTAATATCCTAATCTTAATTGAATTAGGATTTTATAAGATAAATAAATGAATAAATAAACAAGTTATCTAGTCATATCCCGAGGTAGCACATGATAAGGCAGGCTAAAGGTATAAATCTCAAAATAGCCCGAAAACACATCTCGAGGCAATCATAGGATGGCCCGAGAATATAAATCTCGTCACAATCTTAAACCCCAAAATAACCTGAGATCAGATCTAGAGGAGAAAAAAATAATAAAATAATAATAATTATAAAATAAAATGTAAATCTCTAAATAGCCCGAGAGTATAACTTGGGGCGATCCGAGGAGACACAGATTTCAAGGCAACAATACCAATCCCGAGGCAACAGAAAATAAATAAATTAAATAAACAATAATAATAATAAAAAGTCAAATTCAAATCAAATCAAATTAAAGTTTGATCCTATCCGCACTATGGTTAAAAACAACTTGTAGGTTATATCTTGAGGGATTCTCTTGTGGGAGAGAGAAAGGAGGGATTTGTTTTAAAAAAAAGGGAAATAAATCAGAACTAAAAAAAAGAGAAGGTTGATAGAGAGGAAGAAGAGAGAAAAGTCCAAGTCCAAGGAATTTTCTCTTTTTCCTTTACATAATAACCCACCGTCCCTTGCCGCCTTCCATAGATGAGCCGCTGATCATCGTCGTTAAGCCACCTTCGCGCCGCTGCTTTATTCAATACAGCCGCTGATAGGATGGATACCGTCCTTATGTACGGTGGTACCCTCGTCGCTGAATTGTCGATCATCGCTGTTGCCGCCTCAGGTCACCGTCAATGCGAGGATGAATACCATCCTGGCATACTCCGTTGTTAGATCAATCCGTCCCCGGTCGCTGTCTTTGCCACAGCTGCAGCCTTCAATCGTCACCGATGCTAAGATGGATTCTATCCTAGTATGCGATGGTCCCCTCATCAGATCAGCTAGCCTGGCTGCCTCTCTTCATTGATATCGCTGTTTTCGTCAGTAAGCTGTCACAGGAGAAGAAGCAAAGGCTATACAATAGCCTCCCTACTACCTTGTTGTCATTGGATCAGTGACAATAACGCTCTAGATAAAAGCCTTCATTCTAAATCAGTGCAAATCGAAGGAAAGCTGTCTCTAAAAATGGCTTATAAGGCTAGTTAAGAGACATTGGATCAAGAATGGTTTGCATTGGTGATATTTTAAACAGGGACCCGCTGAAAAGCTTCTTCGAATCCTGGTATGGTGATGAGGTCGATGAGCTCTGTGTTTGTTACTCTAGCCTTGGATAATTTGTCTTTTTTTTTATATTTTATTTTTTATGTTAGGAGTGCATGAACCCCTATGTAAACATGATCAGTGAGCTTTATAATCGTTGATATAACATTGTTTCACTATTAAAACATTCCATTGTAATTTTTGTTGAGAAAAATATTTCAAATGTGTGTTAAATATTTATTCTTGTGAAGCGCCCTTGTAATGTTTAATAAAATGATGGTAAGAGTTAATGATGTTGCATAACGCTGCCGCAGATAGGAGCTTGATGATGACCTCCATTTGGTTGCTTGCTATGAGGTCCATAGTGTCATTGATGTTAGGGGCCAGCGATCCATCTTAATCCTCAATGCACTAAATGAGTTTGATCCTAAGTACGCCGGAATGACTTGAGGTAGAAGCTTGAGACACAGAGAGATGCTGTGCTTGTTGTAGAATTCAAGAACAATGCAAACAAACTTGCCAAGTGGACTGCATAAGCTCTTCTTGCAAGCGCTGATTGGATGCATTAAGGATCCATCTGAGAGACCACTACAATCATCACAGTAAAGGTCCCCTGAGAGTTAGCAATTAATATTTCATATTTCATTTGTGGCCATGTCAAAGACACAAATAAACCAGATCCATACAAAGAAGGTTGCAACAAAAGCTGCATCAAAGGAGATTAAGAATGCACAATAAATGAAAAGATTTACAACGGAGAAAAGAGTTCAATAAGAGGAATGCCCAAGCTTACTCATGCAAAGCTGCAAATTGATTTGCCATACATGGAGTCAACTTTTGAGATGCTATTTATAAACAATAGTTATCCATATTATTGCTGCTCCTTAGAAAGATTGAAGAATGAGATTGTTACTCTGTAAAGAAGCTGCCGCAGAAAGTTAACATGCAAGACTGTCAAAATTGAGAGATTATGTGATGGTATGATTGTAAAGTTTTTTTTTTAAAAAAAAAAACTTTCCAAAGTTATGTTAAATATTTAGTTTTGTGAAGCACACTCTTGATGTTTGATAAAATGCTTGAATCCATCAATAGATTCTTTAGAATAATGTGAAAGGAATTTATAGATGGAATCATGATGCTGTTGATTACCAAGATGGTGATGCTAACAATAATGAAGAGTATTGAAAACCATAATTTGAAGTGCAGCAATACATTCATAAAAAGGTCAAGGAAAATACTGGATTAATATGAAAACTGGGAGGAGGTTTATGATTACCTTTGTTTCAAAGCTTTTAGAGAGGCACTGAGTCACATTCAATGAATTTCATGGTCTCTCACTTAAAGATATTGCTTGAGAATAGAAGCTCTTGGAAGGTGTTCTATAAAGAGATGATGAGAATCATCTACTGAACCATATATGGTTGCTTATGATATCTCATATTGTTATATTTAATACTTTGAAGACAAGCAAGATGCTGACAAAGATACTCCAACATCTATTAGCATTTTCAATTCGTTTTGGGATGATAAGTGAAGATAATAACGAGATGGATATTATTCAATCAATATTATAGAAAGCTACTCTTGTAGTAGTTAAAAAAATGAAAAAGGCAAGAGGAACAAACTGTCAGATTTCTATTACACATAAATCAAATTGTATTAGTAGCAATGGCAGCTTGTCATGCAAGCCCATCTTTAAAAAAAAAAAAATCAGTTTTCCCCACTGAAAGATGTGCTATGAGAATTCAACTATTGAAGATGCTAGTTGCTACACATATGAGAGAGCTGACATCAAGAGAAAACCAATTTGTAGCACTACGTAGAAGGTTTGACAAGTGATTGAGTTTGTAATATATTTGTGTAAAAAAAAGGGAAAGAAGAATTTTTCAATAATGGCGGTTATTCCATAAAAATCATGTAGCCCTCTGGATAAGATGCATCTAGAGGTCAGCATTTGACGCCGGGCGGGGTAGTGATCATCCCGCGGGCTAGTCGGATCCAAGAGGATGACAAGGAAGACAACAAAGAAACCAAAAGAACCAGAGAAAATACTCTGGAGCCTTATGCATCAGCATTGTACACATGTCTTGGGCTTGGTTCTGCAATATTCTAATGAAGTTGATATCTACCATTGACCGAATTAATAATTCAAAGAAAATGGCTTGCTTCATGTTGATAACCTCTTGAATTCATTAATGGAGGATGCTCATTCTAAATGCATGAATATAAATTGGCATGGAGCTTTATCAAAAGTCAGGAATGTCCAGGTCAAGCTACTTATTCATTGCCCATGAGGAATATAGAAATAGATCTATTAGAGTTTATTTATTGAGATGCGACACTTAATTCTCACATCAATTTCTATTGCATTTCAAAAGGATAAATAGCTCTTAAAGGGTGTTAATAGAGATGGTGACATGTGACTCTTTGAGCTTAATTAAAGCCTTATTGTTATATGAGATTGTGATCTGGCTAAATAATATATACATACAAGAAAGTGGACATCAAATTCATGATATTAAAGATGGAGAAAAGGGGTCGTGGGTATGTTAGTGGAGGCGTTGTAATAGTGGGGTCTCTTAAAACCCTAAAGTGTTTTCAATCCGCGTGATCGAGCACGGCCGTGTTTCAACAATGCATGACCATGTGCTTGTTCTATCTTCAGTTCCTGACAAGTGCAGGGCCTTCAACACGGCCATGTTCATGCCCATGTTTGAGAGCACATCCGTTCTTCTTGGAAGCATGGCCGTGTTTATTCGTTCTGGCTTTACTTATCAGTTACCCGAGAAATGTATGGCTGTAAGCAAGGCGTGCTCAAGTCCATGCAATTTTATGCTGCTCCTTTCCTTCATCAGATCTGCCATGCTATCCTTTTTCCTGCGTGTTATTGGCTCTAAGTGAAAAATATTAGTCGCTAGAACTTTTTGAAATGCACATAATCCATCGACATCATCAATGTAAAACCCACGAATTTTAGGAATAAAATTTTTCTTATATTCCGTAAAATGGTTCATAAATTATTTAATTCCTTAAGCTTGAAGGATGGAGAATTAAAAAGCTTTAAAAGGGGATTAAATTAATTTTGAGACCAATTAAAGTTAATTGGTTGGTTTGAGGACCTATTAGTAATTATTAAAATTACTGAGGACCATATGGAAATTACTCCCTCTCACAGACTTGGACTTAAATGTGACCTAGAAACGTTTAGGGATCTCTGGATAATTTTCCATGAGAAAACCCTTATAATAATGGATGAGCGGGCCGAGATTAAAAGATCTCAGATTTGGAGTTGATCGCGGGCGTTATAAGCGGCCCACGGTGGAGCCCGCATTAAGCGGTAGGTTCCATCCAATCTATCGCAAACAAGATCACGAGGGCATTACGGGAGAAGGGGATGAATGAGCCCTACTTGGTAGGGTCCAATCGAGGGCCTTTGATGCGTGTTGTCTTGGGATCAGGCACGTTGGTAGTCGTAGATGATGATCGCGTGAGCTCGCCGTAGATTGATCGCCGAAAGTGTCTTGTCCGGACTTCACCTATGGTTCCCGCTGGCAGGCGCCTTGAGAACCTCGCGTTTCCCGAGTATTCTGGCGGAGAAGCCGGCTGTCGATTAAGCTTGATTCTGCGGGGCCATGGCGGCGCTGAAATTTGGTCTCCCGAGCCACTATAAAAGGGCACTTCGCCCCTGCCTCACTCACGAATCGAGCTCTCCCTTCTCCTGAGGTAGTAGCCATCGAAGAGAGCTCGGTGGAGGCATTCTTCGCGATCCCAATGGAGTGAGGGAGTTTTTGCGTCAAAGGTTTTAGTGAGTAGAGGACCGGGACGCGACTTACACGGAGAGAAAGCTGCACGGAGAGGAAGGCGAAGCCTCGCGGCGTTAACGAGCCGGCTTCGACATCGGGGAAAGACACCCATTAGCTTCTCTCTCCCTCCGTGAAGTTTTAGCACGGTGATGCATGCATGTGGCGTCGAGGCGAGCTTCGCCCGGCGTTATTCGCGGTCTTTCGGCGGGGCGGGGAAGCTCCAGAGAAGACAGAGGAGCGGCCATCCCTCGAGGTGGCGGTCGGCGTCTTTCATTGCTCGTCGGGGAAGCCGTTCAAGTGAGTCCGGCAGCCCGTCCTGCACAGAATGTACACGGCGGCGTCCCCGGTGAGCGCATAGTCGAGAAGAAGAGTAGAATAAAAAAATATATAAATTAAATTAGTAATATAATAAATTCAATAATTTATATATATATATATATATATATATATATATATATATATAGTTAAAGGATTTAGAAGTTAACTAAATGCTTGTTAACTTAGTATGACAACTAAAGATGTTATTTCAAATAATTAGTTTATTTCTCTGGGGTTTAAAATACTAGTTAATTCTTTGTGATAAATAGTGATTAACTAGTTGACATAATTCATTTGGGGAAACTATAGAAATGTGACAAAATTGATTGATTATCTAATGTGACAAATATTGGATTAATCATTTCCTATAGTCAAGAATAATTGATGGGACCTTGCTAGTGTGACAATTGTTCTAATTAACTGTGGGACTTAGGAAATGTGACAAGATTAAGTTGTATAGTTACAAAGAAATTATTTAGTAAGGTTACTAAATAATTTATTGGAATTTATTTTAATAGGCCCAAGTAGTGTGACTCAATCATTTGATTAATTAATTAGATTAATTAAAATGATTATATGGGATTTTATTAATGTGACAAAATCCATGAGTATGATTAAAATGATTTATTCATTTTTAATAGGTCTAATTGACCTAAGCGTTGTGCAATAATCATTGGATTAACTAGGATAATTAAAATGATTATTGGAACAATATAGGCGTGACACAATTAAGTTAATTGATTGTATAATGTGATTAAAAGGATTTAGTAAATTTACTAAATACCTTAAATGAAGGACTTGGGTGTGTGATACTAAACTATTTGATTAGGATCAATCAAATAAAGATAAAGAGACTAAACCAAGCTAAGAAGATTAGTCGGATTAATTAATCAAGGACACCTAAGTCAAACTATGGACCAATTAAAGGGGAAATTGGGTTCATTACTTGAGAGGTGATAGGTAGGGCTCAATTTGTCGAACTATAAGCTGGATTTTATTATTAACTAATAATAAGAATGGCGGTATAAGGAACTAAACCTTGGGTTACTCAAGTAGCAGGGTATGACTTTAAACCCTAAAGTCATAGCTACTCAAATGACTAAAATGCCCTTTCTTAGTTAATAAGGGGCTAGGGTCAAGTTAAAATGTGTAATGGGTTAGAGAATAGGCCCAATTTAACTAAAACGTTTAGAGACTCGACCAAATAGGGTTAGATTTGACCAATGAAAGTAGAGTTGATTCTGAGGTTTGACCCGATTAGGGTTACAAGTCAACTAAGGACGGGGAGGCAGGGATAAGGACGAGGCAGAGATGGTCTCTAGGACCCGTTAGTGGGTCTAAGCCCAACGAGAACGAGAGTCCTGTATGTGTAATTAGAGACATAGGGTTTCATTAGAACTTTAACTCTAATAGAAACTCTATTATCAGATTTTCTCGGAGATACTTAGAGGCTTTCCAGGAGGAGTCTAGGAGAGGCTTCTGGCTCGAGAAGAAGGTAAGTACTTCTGCCTAGTACCTCTACCTTTGGCTGATTGATTATCGGTTCTTGATTGGGTACTTCTTGATTATGTTGTGATCATGATTTCTGTAAGTACTTCTGCCTAGTACCTCTACCTTTGGCTGATTGATTATCGGTTCTTGATTGGGTACTTCTTGATTATGTTGTGATCATGATTTCTGTAAGTACTTCTGCCTAGTACCTCTACCTTTGGCTGATTGATTATCGGTTCTTGATTGGGTACTTCTTGATTATGTTGTGATCATGATTTCTGTAAGTACTTCTGCCTAGTACCTCTACCTTTGGCTGATTGATTATCGGTTCTTGATTGGGTACTTCTTGATTATGTTGTGATCATGATTTCTGTAAGTACTTCTGCCTAGTACCGTTATCATTGATGGATCTTTGATACTTGTGTAAGTACTTTTGCCTCTTTCCTTGGAGATTTGATTCCTTGTTGATCATTCGTATGCATGCTTATTAGATTCCTTGGATATTTATTTCCTGATTTCGTGCTTGTGCACGTTACTTTCATGCCTTGGAAGTTTGTTTCCCTGTTCAAGCATGCTTGCATGCCCCTTTGGGGGTATTGCTTTGTTGATATCATTATTTGATATGATTGCAAACACTCGTATTTTGTTCTCTTGGACATCTGTGCATGTTGAGATGATAGCAACCTGTAGGGTATGCTTGTTAGTGTTGAGTGTGCCTAACTGTTGACCGGCACGTAGCCGTGGAATCACGTGAGCTTGTGCGCTGGCCGGGTAGGTATACACCAACTATGTTGTTTCAAGGATTCTCCCATCCTCGTACTCTTTGTTTCCCGCCAGTGGGGTAAAACGCTGGTAAGTCTTTGTTTCCCGCCAGTGGGGGTAATAACTGGAAAATCTTTGTTTCCCGCCAGTGGGGGTAATAACTGGTAATCTTTGTTTTCCCGTCAGTGGGATGATACGCTGACAAAATACGTCTATGTTTAGTAGCACTACTAGACCATGGACCGAGGGTCGATATTGGCTGAGGCTGATAGCCGACTAGGGAGATGACTTGTGAACTCCTAGGAGTTCTTTGTTGAAGTTCTGTTGTTAGGAGCCCTATCGTAGTTATGGTAGACTCCCGGAGTTTGACTTGCATGGGTTTTGACCCAGTTTGTGTGGATTGATGATATTCGATTTGTTCATTTTGACTTTTCTTGTATCATCTGTGTTCCTTTGGATTTTCATTGAAATTCCAGCAGGGTACTTACTGGGCTTTCCTTTCGAAAGCTCATGCACTTGCTTCCCTTATTCTTTTCAGGTTCCGAGGAGTAGGTGACTTGGACTCGGGAGCTGCGAGGGAGCGGGTTGACTTTGTTGAGGTTCGAGGACCTCGTACTTATTGTGTGAGAAGTTATTCTTGTAGGACCCTTGTAGGGCCTTGACCGTGTGTAGGGCATGTTAACCCTTATCGATTTTAATTCCGTTGTAGAAACTCTGCAAATGTTTAAATATGACATTTTGAGATATAATTTGATTTTATGTGTTATCTGTTACTCATCTAGGCCTTGTATCTGAGTGGGGCTCGTCTCCATTCGAATACTGGCCGGTCTATGTCAATTCAGGGTCCCACTGGATCCGAGATTGAGGCTATTACAATCAAATATATGAAATTCACAACTAATGTGTACTTAACTAAAATCGTAAACTAACCTAAAAAGGCTTAAAACTAACCGAGCTTGGGTTGCCTCCCAAGAAGTGCTTGTTTTACATCACTAGCTTGACGTACCTTTGCCTTTAGGAAGGTTCGGAGAGGTAAAATCTCACCTCCTTGTTTTTGTAGGAAGTGTCATCCACCATAAATCGCTTCAATTGTTGTCCGTTGACCTTAAAAGTACTCTTTCTTGGGTGTATGATTTCAACTGCTCCATATGGAGAGACTTGCATTACTACGAAGGGTCCTGACCATCTGGACTTAATATTTCCTGGAAACAACCGAAGACAAGAGTTAAAAAGCAAAACTTTGTCCCCTACCTTGAAGTGTCGATTCTTCCTTATATGTGGGTCATGAAATTTCTTTACTCTTTCCGTATAAATCTTCGTGTTCCTGAAGGCTTCTCCACGCAAATCTTCAAGTTCGTTTAGTAGGAATTTCCGCTTTTGTCCAGCTATGTTCAGATTGTAATTTAGGAATTTTGTTGCCTAGTTTGCTCGGTGTACTAGTTCGACTGGTAAATGAAATGTCTTTCCATAAACCAACCGATACAGAAAAACCCCTGATTGGTTTTTCGTACGCTGTTCTGTACGCCCACAGTGCATCGTCAAATCTCTCCAACCAATCGCGCCTATTCTGCTGTACTATTTTTTTGAGGATTTGCTTTAATTCTCGATTCATCACCTCGACTTGACCTCTGGTTTGAGGGTAGCATGGGGTGGCCACCCTGTGTGTTACCCCATATTTTCTTAAGATTCAATCAAATTGGCTATTGCAGAAGTGTTTTCCACGGTCACTGATGATTACTCGTGGTGTGCCGAATCTAGAGAACAATCTTTTTAGGAACTTGATCACTACCCTTGCATCATTTGTTGGTATGGCGTGTTCTTGCACCCATTTTGACACGTAATCTACTACAACTATATATTTATTCCCGTTGAAGTTGGGGAAGGTTCCCATAAAGTCGATTCCCCAGACATTAAACACTTCATATTGGGGGATCTGGCTTTGACTCATCTCATCACGCTTGGAGATGTTACCACTCTTTCACACTTGTCACATGCTTGTACAGAAATTTGTGTATGCTTGAATATTGTGGGCTAATAGAATCCTGTTGTGATGACTTTTTTGGCTGTTCGATTTGGCATGATAGTGCTTTATTATTTCCCAACCTTCTAGTTGAGATATACACCTTTGGATCACTTGGTCTGCACAGATCTTGTATAAGTACGGATCCTCCCATATATAATGCCTCACACCAAAGAAAAATTTTCTTCTTTCTCGTGTGGAAAGATCCCTCGGAGTAGTGTGTCAAACAAGGTAATTTTCATAATCTGCGAACCATGGGATCTTGGTCCCTTTTATTGTTTCCATGAGGTATAGCTGCTCATTAGGAAATGCATTATTGGCTTTACTCTATTCCATCGTAGCCTTATCGGACTCTTGTAATCGAGATAGGTAATTTGCTACTACATTTTTGGCTCCTCGTTTGTCTCGTATCCCCAGATCAAATTCCTACAATAGTAATACCCAACGAATTAAATGAGGTTTAGCATCAAGTTTGTTCAATAAATATATTTGCGTCACATGGTTAGTGTAAACGATTACTTTTGATAAGGCAAGGTTGGAATTTATCAAAAGCATAAAATATTGCGAGCAGCTCTTTCTCTATTGTGGTGTAGTTTTCTTGGTTCTCTGTCATTGTCTTGCTTGTATAGTAGATTGGCCGAAAGTGCTTGTTCTTTCTTGACCTAAAACTACTCCAACTGCAAAATCACTTACATCACACATTAGTTCAAAAGGTAAACTTTAGTCTGGGGGTAATGATTGAAGATTTTTTTAAATGGTCCTTCAAACAAATGAAAGCTTCTTTGTATTCTTTGGTGAAATTGAATAGCACATTCTTTTCTAATAAATTAGTCTAAGGTTTTGAAATTTTTGAAAAATCTTTTATGAACCTTCGATAAAACCCTGCATGTCCTAAGAAATTCCTAACTCCTTTTATTGACACGAGGGTGGTAGTTTTTCAATGGTTTCAATCTTTGACTTATCTACTTCTATGCCATTTTTGGAAATCATATGACCCAAGACTATTCCTTCTTGTACAATGAAGTGGCATTTTTCCCAATTTAAACCCAAATTTGTTTCTTCGCAACATTGGAAAAAATTTTCTAAATTATAGAGACATAAATCAAATGAATCACAAAACACTGAGAAATCATCCATAAAAACTTCCATGATGTCCTCCAAAAAAATGATCAAAAATGGACATCATGCAATGTTGAAAGTAGCTGGAGCATTACATAGACCAAAAGGCATTTTACGATAAGAAAACATACCGTATTGGCAAGTGAATGTGGTCTTCTCTTCATTCTTAGGGGCTATCGAGATCTGCAAATATCTAGCTATGCCGTCTAAGAAGCAATAATTGGGGTGCCCTGATAGTTGTTCTAACATCTAATCAATGAATAGCAAAGGGAAATGTTCCTTGTGGGTAGCATCATTGAGTTTTCTTTAATCAATGCATACTCTCCATCCTATGATGATGCTTGTCGGGATAAGTTCGTTCATCTCGTTCTGTACTATGGTTATTACTCCCTTCTTTGGGACAACTTGTACCGGAGTAACCCATGAGCTATCTGAGATAGGGTAGATTACTCCAGCATCCAACAACTTTTTCACTTCAGCTATCACCATCTCTTTCATATTGGGATTCAATCTTCGTTGAGGTTGTACCTTGAGTTTGAAGTCGTCCTCCATCAAAATTTTATGTGTGCAAAATGCAGGATTGAGCCCCTTGATATCAGCTATTTTCCATGCTAGAACTCTTTCATATCCCTTAAGAATTGTTTTCAAATTCTCCTTCTAACCCCCATCTATGTTGGCTGCAATAATCATTGGGATTTTGAGCCTTCTTCCAAATACGCACATTCCTGGTGTTCAGGCAATTTTTTCAGTTCTAACTCTGGGGGTTCCTCAATATATGGTCTCATTTTTATCCACACTTCTTTTTCCAGATCTTCACATGGATTGATGTTTTCATGGGTGCCTTCTTCACTTTTCCTGTCTGCAATTAGTCCAGTCTTGTGCTTGTGTTGACATTTCTGAATGCTCACTTCACAGTTGGTTGAATCTTTGGTGTTTATTGTAACGGATGTAACTTGCTTAACAGCGGTTGTCTCATCGGAAGTTGATTGTATGAATCTGTTTGTGCTTTCCTTAAATTTGCACACAACTTCTTCTAGATCGAGTTTCTTGATTTATGTGAATTCCTATTCTTGAATTGCTGCCTTGCTGCAGTGTAGGTAGTGTGCTAAGAGGCACTCCTGTAGCGGCTGCTCATGTTGAATCATCTTGTTCAAATTCTAGCCTTGCTACCTGAAAAAAGACTTGCTCAACATTATTAGGTGCACAAAACTTCTCTATCTCTTTCTTTCTTGTTTTTTAAGATAATAGATAATATAAGATGGGATAGGATAAGATAGGATAACTAGAATAACAGATTGTAATATTCCTGGCGTTGCCAATCCCCGGCAACGGTGCCAAAAACTTGATGCACACATAAATATATGTGACACTTCTCCCGTAACTATACGGGGTCAATCAAGTAGTAAAATACCCAAAGGTAGGGTAGTTAAATCCGCAGGGACTGGTCACTAATACTAGTTGTCCTCTATTACCTTGTTTAACTTTAAGAAGAGTTGTGTAATCAAGCTAGGTGAATATCTTAACTAAAGACGTATTGTAAACAATTGGTAGATTGGGGTATCAAAGATGGAAAGATGGCACCTTGGATCACAATACCCCTAGGATTCCTTTCTAGTGATCTATTCCTTATTACCAGCTAATTGCTAATAATTCCTGGAGGATGTAACAATACGCTTCTTAGCAAAGCACCTGATCTATCGTGGTGCTGGGCGCTTTAACCTACTGAGGTGATGACTCGAGGCCTGTGTGAGGGAAAGCCACATAGAGATATCTAGATAGATAATAATTCTAGGCTAATATAATACAAACTCCACAACCATCCAGCAGGAACATTACCATGCCAATGCTATCGGATGATTGAGCCCATGTACAAGATAACCAATAAAGAGAATTGCAAGCACAAACAATCAAGATGCAACACAAAGATTATTTAATAAGCAAAAACTGAATAAATATAAGAAATAAGTAACAAGTTCATCCTAGGGTTCAGGTGTCTGGGGTACCATAAAACGTTTAGCCTCTCACGCAATGATCTATCATAACTACGATACAAGAGGAGGTTATATGATGCGATACAACCGCAAGTGTACTGGTCGTAACAAGTAATAGAGTGGACTTGAAAGTCGGGTTATCGATCCTCAGGGAGATAGAAGTACTAGTACCCACTATTCGTCTACTATCTAGTCTATCCAAAGGTGGTTGATTATACTAATTCTAAACTAATCAATTGAAAACACAAACAATGGAATCGAGTTGCTCTTAAGGTTGAATAATCATAAAAGGGGGATGCTCGGACAATTGAATCCCCCTTGGACTTCTAAAAGGTGAATGCTATTCTCTATCTCGACATTTGGTTGATCCTTAGCCAAGGGTTCCTATTGTGTATTCACTCCCTCTCTCAAGGCAAGTTACTAATCCTAGTGCCCTAACTGATGATGTTCTAGGGAACCTAATTCTTGGAGTGATTATGAGAATAATATACTAAAGGACTCGCTCTCCTTAGTACCCGAGTTCCCGGTATACTCACAATCCCCTTTATTGAAGATGGTCTACACACGGGGAGGCGTTCACTTCTTCCCCCATATGGACTACGAAAAATCCCTCCGGGCGCTCGCAACGTAGGGGGATTAACTTACATTAAAACATCCAATAGACTCATTGAGACTCAACCAAACAATCAAAGAAAGAGAGATATCATTAATTAAAACATGTCCAACGGTTCATTAATCATCTAAGCATCTATAAGATTAGCCCTCCATGAAAAGGCGGGCAACAATACAAAACAAAGATGAAAGAAAACAAGGAAATCATAATGAATGACACTAATGAATGCACCGTTGATGGCTTCCTTGATCCTCTTCTAATGATTCCCCTTCTTCTTGCTCCAATAACTTCAAGATTACAATCTCCAAGCTTTCCCCAAGATTAGACGCTTTCCCTAAGCTACTTTCCCCTCTCTAAACCCTCATTAGTCGGCTTTTATACCTCTAGGGTTTTAAGAGTGAGATTTACCAATTTGCCCCCTTCCTAGGTCTGCAGATTCGCTAAACTTGATGATATACGGGCTAGCTACCTCCATACGGTCTATCATACGGGCTGTGTATCAGCCCGTATACATATTAGCCACATCCATACGATCTATCATACAGGTCGTATACTGGCTCGTATTCCCTTCAGGTGCCAATATGCGGTCGTATGTCAGCCCGTATAAGTGCCCGTATGGGCCCTTCTGGGTACTCTGAGGTCCTGGTTTCTCTTGAAATGCTTTCTTTCTTCCGGGGTCCTGGTATTCTGCCCTGTTTATCAGAATGAATATATTTTAAGTATCGGTGGGCAAAAAGTCTTCAAAATTACATGCCAAGAATATAGGAATATGCTATAAAATTATGCTCAAATGAACACTTATCAAACATCTCCACACTTAAAGGTTTGCTTGTCCCCAAGCAAAGAAAAGCAATCAACAAAAGAAAATATAAGTGTTCATCCTCTTGGCCATGGAATATATGGCTCAACTCTTTTCAAGTTCACCACCCATGTGTTTTGTTCTCCCATTTCCACGCTAGGGCCTAAATAGATCTCATGTAAGATATCATTATAGTACTAGACAAACCTTACTCACTCCACATGCCATGTTCTAAAAAAAACAATTTGCAAGACAAATACATCCTCAATAGACTCTAGAGTGTTCTTTGGGCCCTATGATCAGTGAGATCCCCTTAGATTAGATAAGTGGCGGACAAATAGGAAGACACAAACTTTTTTTTTCTTTCTTTTTTTGGTAGGGAATCCCTAATAGATTCGACTTTCCTGTATTAAAGACCAATGTTGAGTGTAATTCCTCATCTTCGTAGAGTGCTCATGCTGATCAGGCACCGGGACACTTAGCTACCAAGGTAGTTACAACTTCGCATGGTTGTGTTCATGCTAAGTAATGATTTTTCGAATTGAGGGACACTCTTATAGGGAGCCGGAACCCCAAACTACTTTATCAAAATGAGCTGCGGAACACTATCTTTATTTCTTCGCGACTATTATATACAACTATTTTATTCTCTTCCTACTTGTCCACTAGGTCATATTATGAGGGGTTAATGAATTGAGTTAGTGCCACGAGATCTCTTGGAGCCATTGAAAAATGTGTTAGCTATTAAAGTACAAAAAACATGGCAATGGGTTATCTATTATCGCTAAAGATCATAAGTGTCACAGAGATGTTCTTTAAATACCCATGGTGTTTCATAGGAGAGTTTAAGACAATTATGTGGCAAGGTGGTGCCCTAGAAATAGAGTGTGCCAACATGTTTCCTTAAGGCCTTTGTCGAGGCATGCTACTCATGAAAAATTAAAAAATTTGCAACGAATTAACTAGTAGCTACCTATCTCCAAACTTAAAGTTTAGCTATGGATGTACAAAGGTAAAGGATAGGTAGCTACCCATTTCCACACTTAAAATTGTACATTGTCCTCAATGTACGCAATAGTTCCAAAATTAAATATGCATGGAGAAAGGTGAACTAAAACTTCCCCGGTTAATTTGGTGCGCCAATCTGTTTCCATGAAGTTAACGCTTGGGGGTTATTGGGGAATGTTGATACAAGTTCCATCGCTGCAAATTAAGGGAAAGATCATCATGACTCCATAAAAAGAATGGGAATGTAAAGGAGCCCATCTAAAATAAACAAAAGGATAAGTGTAGCAAGGCGATGCCCTTGCTAGCCATACATAGTGCAAAAAATAAAGTCATTAGTTCAACAAACAAGAAAGAAAAAAGTGCACAAGGAAATAAAGTCTCATCAACACAATGAAAAGAAATGTCTAAGTCCTCAAGCAGCTGGGTCATCTGCTGGTGCCTCGGGTGCTTCTCTAGGGGGTCTCTGTGCTGGAGGAGGAGTGAATGCTGGATGCCCGCGGATGAAGAGGGATAGCTCTGTGAACTGGTTGCCCAAGCGGCGCTACTCTATGAGAATCATATCCTGGGTGGCGCGAATGTCCGAGATCTGCTTCTCCAACCGCTCGAATCTGCTCTTACTCGCTGAAGATGGGAGCTCGCCTGCGGGAGATGGTATGTTGAAGTCCTCTTAGTCGGACTCCTCGTCATCCTCGGAACTGTCGGCGCTCTGGCCGACTAATATGTAGTTGCTCTCGGAGTGCTCGACGAGCCCTATCTAGCACAAAGTGCTCATCCCCAAGCCGGTCATAAGCTACAATCTTCTCCTCAAGGCCCATACTAATGATGAGGCGGGTAATGTTGGGTCTCACAGTGAAGGTCTTCAACTGCGTGTGGGTCCTCTGATGCACCAAGTAGTCGGTGAGTACGTATCCTAAATGGATAGGTACCCACTCGAAAATGCTATAGAGAATGAAAAGGTTGCTGATAGTGGCCTTTCCGATGCTGTCATCTCGCCCCGCGATGGAGCGGCTGACTAGGGCGTGGAAGAAGCGGTGAACCGGATCACTCATGCAGGATGCATTCTGGTTCGCATTGCGTCCCCCGAGCTGGAGCCAGTAGCTCGTGGGTGTGATGATGTCCTCTGGGAAAGAAGTGAGTAGGCGAGTGTTGAAGGCATCCCTATCGTAGAATCCCATGAGCATTGAGAAGCGGATGTAGCTCATGGTCTTCTTCTCTCCAAAGAGCTGAAATAAGATCGCTGTGAGGGAGCGCTCCTGGATGGCACTATGGTCGGCCTCAAATGTGCTCAGTTCCTCTAGAGTCGCCTCACAGAAGGTGTCCTGGTTGATGGAGAACACCATGTCCCATCCACCAACCGCGAATATGCTCTGTACTCGGTCCGCTATCCAAAGCTCGGTGGTCACTCCTCAATCGATGTACCGCGTTCGCCAAAAGGGCTTGGCGGCCAGCTTTTGGTAGCGCTGGAAGAAGCGCTCCACTTCAAACTGCGGAGTGGTGTAGGAGCCTTCCCCGGTCCTTCACCTCTTGGATGCTATTACTTTCCTCGGCATGTCTACAAAACAATCGAAAGGGGTATTAGTGCGAATGGGAGTATTGAAGAGATTAATCAAACAAAAATTTGTGCACTACGGCCCTTGATAAACCCAATACGGGCATCCATACGGGCAGGTATACGGCCCGTATGACCCCACCTGGGAGCCATACAGGGTTCCATACGGGCTGTATATCAGCCCGTATGGGTATACTTGAGGGCCATACGGGCAGCTGTACAGCACGTATGCGCCTGGGGGCGGCGATGCCGACCCCCAATGGCTTATACAATCCCATTTTACATGCCATTTATCTCCATTTCTTTTCCTAAACTCTAAACATGCCTTAAATCAACACATTCAGATAGAGATTTCATATAAGATGACATATAATCATCTCAAATCCATTCAAAACACATTCATTCAATCCATAGGGTTCTAAACATGATGATGATGGATTAAATCGACAAATCAAGGCATTAGAGATCATACCTAGAGAGAATGAGCGCCCAAATCAAGAGTGTAGGTCGCGTTGATGAAGAGAGGACTCGAATCGACATGGAGGGGAGTGGGGTTGGCTAGGGTTTGAAAAATAAATGGGGAAATCGTCATTATAACGCCCCAAACCCTGCTGTATATGGGCCTATCTATGGGCCATATATCAGCCCGTATATGGCACTGGATGGGTCATACGGCCCTGTATACGGGTCATATAACAACCTGTATACCCCACTGAGGGTCCATACTGACATATAATAGGCCGTATGACACCCCGTATGGGCCTGGGTTTGGCTTATGCAACTAATCCAGGACACCATTCGAATCCTCCTCGCTACCTAATGACAATTATGAATCTAGGGCAATGAATGGATGGACAACCAGCAAGATGGTACAATGTATTATGAAAACAGACATGAAACATCGCATTCATTTATTCCAAACACATACAATCTAACTAATCAAAAGAAATTGTAACTAAAGAAAATTTCTAGGACTTGGGTTGCCTCCCAAGAACCGCTTGTTTAACGTCACTAGCTTGACGTACCTTCACCATACCTTATGGGGGTTCAAATACCTTGAAGCTTTCATTGTCTCGTCCCTTAAAGTTTGCATTATGGTACAGCTTGAGCCGATGGCCGTTTACCTTGAATGTACCCCTCTTATGGTGATGAATTTCAACTGCAAATAGAGCATTACAAAAATGTGTCCCTCGATCACTAATGATGGCTCTTGGAGTACCGAAATGAGAAAACAATCTTTTGACCAATCCCACAACTCCCCTTGTATTACTAGTGGGTAAAGCTTGTGCTTCTACCCACTTGGAGAGATAATCCACAGCCACTAAGATAAATTTATTTCTGCTAGAGATAGGAAAAGGCCCCATAGAGTCAATTCCCCAAACATCAAATACTCGCACACTTGAACCGAATTCTATGGCATCTCATCTCGCTTAGATATATTGTCGCATCGTTGACACCTATCACAGGATTGGACATATCTTTGTGCATCGTAGAATAAGGTTGGCCGATAAAACCTCACATCGAGAATCTTTGTTGCAGTCTTATTTGCACTGTAATGTCCACCTGCAGGCCCTGCGTGACAATGCTCAAGAATTTTTAACCCTTCTTTCTTGGAGACACACCTCCTTATGACTTGATCCACACAAATGCGAAACAGGTAAGGATCATCTCATTTATAATATTTCAGTTCTGAGAAAAACTTCTTTTTTTTGTGAATAGTTATAGGACATTGGAAGAGATCCCACAACAAAATAATTTACAATGTCAGCGAACCAGGGTGTTTCCTTCTCCTTACTAATCACCTGTATTTGCTCTTGTATCACTTGAAGGTTGTATAAGTACTCCTCCGGAAACTCTTCCTTGATATCCCTCTCCTTCCACAAGTCTTTGTTTGGATTTTCTAATCGGGATAAGTGATCAATGGCTAGATTCTCGGTACCTCTTTTATCCCTTATTTCCAAATCAAATTCTTGCAATAGTAGTACCTAATGGATCAATCTTGGTTTGGCGTCCAGTTTATTCATGAGATAAAATAGTGCTGAATGATCAGTGTACACCACAACCTTAGAAAGCACAAGGTAAGGTCGGAGTTTATCAAATATAAATACTATAGCAAGAAGCTCCTTTTTGGTGGTAGTATAATTTGCTTTTGTATCAGCTAAAGTCTTGCTAGCATAATAGATGGGTTGGAAGTGGTTGTTCTTCCGTTGTCCCAAAACTGCGCCGGCTGCATGATTACTTGCATCGCACATGAGCTCGAATGGGAGGTTCCAATCTGGGGTGGTCATGATCGGAGCTTGCACAAGCTTCTCCTTGAAGATAGTGAAAGCCGCTCGGCATCTTTCGCTAAACTCAAAGGGAGAATCTTTTTCTAGCAATTTGGTCAATGGTTTGGCTATTTTGGCGAAGTCCTTTATAAATCTCTTATAGAACCCGGCGTGCCCCAAAAAGTTTTTGGCAACTTTCACTGAAGTTGGTGGAGGTAGTTTTTCGATATTGTCAACTTTTGCTTTATCCACCTCAATACCCTTGCTTGAAATCTTGTGACCTAAAACAATTCCTTCTTGGACCATCAAGTGACATTTCTCCCAACTTAGCACCAAGTTAGTTTCTTCACATCTAATTAACACCTTCTCTAGGTTTTCGAGACAAAAATCAATTGAATCTCCAAAGACCGAGAAGTCATTCATAAATACCTCCATAATGTTCTCCACAAAGTCTTCGAAGATAGCTAGCATATATCGTTGAAAAGTGGCCGGTGCATTGCATAACCTAGAAGGCATACGACGGTAAGCGAAAGTACCATAAGGACAAGTAAATGTGGTCGTCTCTTAATCTTTGGGAGCGATGGGGATTTGGAAGTATCCCGAAAATCCATCTAGGAAGTAATAAAAGGAGTGTCCGGCTAGTCTCTCAAGCATTTGATCAATAAATGGCAAAGGCAAATGATCCTTCCTTGTGGCATCATTCAACTTCCTGTAATCAATACATACTCTCTAGTCGGTGAAAGTTCTTCTTAGGATCAACTCATCCTTTTCATTGGTGACCACCGTCATTCCTCCCTTCTTCGGTACCACTTGAAAGGGACTCACCCATGCACTGTCGGAGATTGGGTAAATGACTCCGGCGTCCAAGAGCTTGAGCACTTCTGACTTGGCCACCTCCTGCATATTTGGGTTTAGCCTCCTTTTAGGTTGGATAGAAGGTTGGTAGTTGTCCTCCATAAGAATTTTGTGGGTACAGAATGATGGACTGATCCCTTTGATGTCACATATTTTCCATGTTATGGCCCTCTTGTGTCTCTTAAGGACTTGTAATAATTTCCCCTTATGTAGACTTTTCAGATTAGATGGAATGATAACCGGGAGCTTTGAGTCTTAGGCTAAAAAGGCGTACTCAAGATGACTAGGTAATTCTTTCAACTCCAACTGCGGGGGCTCATCTATTGACGGTTTTAACTTCTTCTGAATATGAGGGTGTATTTTTGGGCTTCACATCTTGTATGAGGTCAATGTTCATAGCCACTCGATCATGATTTGGATTCTCTTCTTTAGGTAACCCCCTTGAATGCAAAAGGACTTCATTCTGTTTATTTAAGAATTCCATTAGAAAGTCATGATCGTACTGTACATCTTCGTCATATGATACTTCTTGAGGTGTCTCCAATGGTATCGGGCTGGTTTTTGACCTCCATAAAGCATATACCTCTTCAAATTGGATGGCTTCCAACAATTGTTCCCGTGATGAACTCGTGGATTGATTGGCTAGTTTTTCTTCAATCTATCGATCTAGTGCCTCCAACTTTTTAAATAATTCGCTCCTGGATATAACCATGTGGCTCCCTAGCAAGATATTCAAAAAGTGAAGATTAGTGTCCAAAATTTCAATGAAATGAAAAACAAAACAAAGAAATAAAGCAAAGAAATAAAAATGACTAAAGTAATAAATCCCTAGCTTTCCTAGTAGTCCAATTCTTCCTAGCAATGGCGCCTAAAACTTGATGCGATACAACCGCAAGTGTACGGGTTGTAACATGTAATAGAGTGGACTTGAAAGTCGGGTTATCGATCCTTAGGGAGATGGAAGTACTAGTATGCACTATTCATCTACTATTTAGTCTATCCAAACGTGGTTGATTATATTAATTCTAAACTAATCAATTGAAAACACAAACAAAGGAATCGAGTTGCTCTTAAGGTTGAATAATTATAAAAGGGGGATGCTCAGATAATTGAATCCGCCTTGGACTTCTAAAGGGTGAATGCTACTCTCTATCTCGACATTTGGTTGATCCTTGGCCAAGGGTTCCTATGGTGCTTTCACTCCCTCTCTCGAGGCGAGTTACTAATCCTAGTGCCCTTACCGATGATGTTTTAGGGAACCTAATTCTTGGAGGGATTATGGGAAAAATACATCTAAAGGACTCTCTCTTCTTAGTACACGGGTTTCCGGTATACTCACAATCCCCTCTATTAGAGATGGTCTACACACGGGGAGGCATTCGCTTCTTCCCCCATAAGGACTACGAAAATCCCTCCTAGCTCTCGCAACGTAGAGGGATTAACTTACATTAAAACATCCAATAGACTCAATGAGATTCAACCAAACGATCAGATAGAGATATAACATTAATTAAATTAGCCCTCCATGAAAGTGGGGCAACAATACAAAACAAAGATGAAAGCAAACAAGGAAATCATAATGAATGACACTAATGAATGCACTATTGATGGTTTCCTTGATCCTCTTCTAATGATTCCCCTTCTTCTTGCTCTAATGGCTTCAAGATGACAATCTCCAAGCTTTCCCCAAGATTAGACGCTTTCCCCAAGCTGCTTTCCCCTTTCTAAACCTTCATTAGTCGGCTTTTATACCACTAGGCTTTTAGGGGTGAGATTTACTAATTTGCCTCATTCCTAGGTCTGTAGATTCGTTGAACTTGACGATATATGGGCCCTTATATTGGCGTATATCAGACAGTATATAGGCCAGCCACCTCCATACGGTCTATCATACGCGCTGTATATCAGCCTGTATACATGTCAGCCACATCCATACTGTCTATCATACGGGCAATATACTGGCCCGTAATCCCTTTAGGTGCCAGTATACGACCGTATGTCAGCCCTTATAAGTGCCTGTATGGGCCGTTATGGCTGCTCTGAGGTCTCGGTTCTCTCGAAATGCTTTCTTTCTTCCGGGGTCCTGGTATTCTGCTCTGTTTATCAGAATGAATACATTTTAAGTATTGGTGGGCAAAAAGTCTTCAAAATTAAATGCCAAGCATATAGGAATATGATATAAAATTATGCTTAAATGAACACTTATCATTATACAATAAGACATAGAAATCTTCCCTTAATAACGCCTCCTCTGCGATCAATTCTTCCCGCGAAACCCCTAGTCGCTGCCAAAATCGCCCCGAGACTACTTCGCCAAAAGTTCATTATTAGGGTAATGTAGACAACCATTTATAGATTTTCAATTTGACGAAACAAGGCTGTGTTGATCTGAAGCACGACGGTGTTGACCTAAGAACGCTCATGTTGATTTTGACGCGCCCGTGCTCTTGGTCTGGCGATGAGGTAAACGTATTTTATTAATAAATAGAGAGTTGTATGGGGTTGAACACGCCCGTGCTTCATCAGCAAGCCGTGTTAAGTGAGAGCACGACCGTGCTCTTCTTTACAAGTGCTCTATTTTGCCTTTTTTGCTCTGAAATGTCCGATTCCTATTCCTTTTGCTCCCAGGTAACTCTTTACCTGTCAAATCACATAGAAATGACCAAAGTAGGAAAAAAACAAAAAAATAGAGAATTGATGCTAGGAAATAGTACAAGTTCATGTGAATATAAGAAAAATTTATGTATAATCATGCACTTTTCACGTACTCAGAGTTCTCTCTATTGGAGTAGGTCTACACACAGGGAGGCATTCGCTTTTTCCCTTGGTGGACTACAATTGTCTCTCCCAGTTGTCGCAATGTAGAGAGACCAATACAACAATAAACATCCAATAGACTCACAAAATGAAACCAATCAAGCAACCATGGAAATCAACATAAACTTTCATTCATAATCCTAGGGTTCATCACACACAACTATCTAAAAAATTAGTTCCCCATTAGAGGAGAACACCAACAACTAACAAGAGAATGAATGTCCAAAAATCCATAATAAAAGATACTATTACATACACCATTGGTAGCTTCTAGTAATTGGCTGTTCAATGTAGCTTCCATCTCTCGCCATTGTTGGTGTAGTGATCCAAGGGGCCCTCAATCCCTAATTCTTCAAAGGTCTATCTTCCCCCAAGCTGGTTCTCCCCCCCCACCCACCCCCCCACCAAAAGCCTCATTAGTCATATTTATCTCGCCAATTAGGGTTTGGTGGTATCGATTTCCTTTTATGCCCCTACTTGGGTCCACAGTGTGATGAACCATAATTCCGTACGGACAATCATACGGGTCGTATGAGATCTCATATAGCTCCCTGGTAGATCCATACTGGCTGTATGAGACACCGCATAGCCCTAGGAAAGTCGAGGCAAGGGCCAATCTGCTACCCAGGTTCACACAAGCCGTATGAGACCCTGTATGAGGTTGTAGTTTCTTCCAGATTACTTCGTTTCAGCCTCAAATTATCTCCAAGAGGTTCCTTTCTCCCGGTGTATCATCATTATGCTCTGTTCAGCAAAAAATAACACTTTTTATGTACCGGTTACCCATATTTTCACCAATTGAGCATGTGAAGTATACATGAAAGCAATGAGAAGTTATGCTCACATAAACACTTATCATGCATAGCGGATGGTGTTTATAGACCACTAAGATTAATTTTTGACAATAATTTAGCAGTTTTATATTCCAACAACAACAGGAGCTCGATGAAGTCAAAGCATATAGACATCAAGTTCCTAGTTGTCACGGAAATAGTTCAGAGAGGACAGTTGTCTAGAGAGCACATTGGGACAAACTCAATGACTGTGGATCAGCTTACGAAAGGATTACCACCCGAAGTGTTTTATGAGTACATTGCTCATATGAGTTTCATCTCATTTGAGGATATTCAGTTTTAGTGGGAGTTTATAATTTTTAAGTATTTTGTTATAGGCACATTTTCAGTTATTTCAGTTTATGGATATTTTGAGATAGTTTTTGCAGAAATATAATTTTGGTTTCTTTACACTCTAATTTTTTGTTTGGTTTGATCGCACTAAGGTTTAAGGGAGGACAAGTTGGAAATAGGCATGTTAAGATCACACTACATGAAATTTCCATGCTACACCTTAACATCATTATCTATGTCATTCAGTTGTATTACATACGTGATAGTTGATGGGTCTAGTTATGACAGATGTAACAAAGGCCGCTTTGATCCTATGTTGGTATAATTGATTGACCAGATTGGATATAGATACGTTTCTGTAATAATAGCAAAGTTGAGCTCATACGGCTATTATTTATTTATTTTTAAGCATAATTATAAGGTTCCACATGTAGTCCAAATGGGAGATTGTTGTATCTTTAATCCAATGATGAACTTATATGTGAATAATTATGTTTACAAGCTAATAAACAAGGTTGAACACAATTAAAAGTGATCAAATAAAGTTTAGATAATTTGGTCTTTAATGTATCTGATAGGGTGTGAGTCTTTAATGTGTAGAGACCTAAGTTGTAATTTCTATTTTACTAATGGGCTAAAATAGAAAATTAGAAAAGAATAATGGTATAGTCCCCAGATCATACGTTTCTTTTTTTTTTGTGATTCTATTCTTTCTGAGATCCCATCATTAGAAGAGTACTGAGAGAGAAAACTGAAGGACTTCTCTAGACGGACGTGTTGATCTGGAAGACATACCGCACGACTCGAGAGAGTAATTAATGGCTTTAGATTGAAGTACGCTCCTACTTATTTGGTTCTTGATTCTTGGTAAGGCAACATAAACGCTCTTGTGTTTATGTGATGGTTTTCACAAAAGGTTAATCCTTACACATGGGATATAAGAAATTATGAAAGGACATTTCAAATAAAATAATAATAAATTATGAAATTTCCAGTAGAATTAAACATAAAATTAATTAAAAGAAAGACAATTAGTAAATGAGAGTTTTTTTTTGATAAATTAGTAAAAGAGTCTTTTTTTTTTTGACAAAGGTGACAAGCGCCTGCACAAAAGAAAGTCAGGGACATGCATAGACTTGGAGCAAACTCAACACACTCGAGCCTTCACCTTGTGTAGGGGCTCAATCTCCGGATCATTCCCAGAGAACACACTCTATGCAAGGAATCTGGTACTAATAGGCCAAGATGCTATTGATAGTAAAAGAGAGTGTTAATTTGACAACAAGTGGGGCATATTCATACAATCGTAGAGTAAAGATGTATATGATGTTATATAATTAGTGTAGTACCATGAGTTACAATCAAAAGTGAGCAAGACATACCAAAGGTGGTGTATATATGATGAAGCTCATGAGTAATAGTAATATGGTAAAGCTCTTAGGTAATTGCAATATTGTCTAAAGATCGGTTTTCTAAAGCAGATGTCTGACAATAGAAACATAGAATCTAAGGGATGAAAGTACTAAATGTGATGAACAAGGACATTGACAAGATGGGTCTATAATAGAAGTCTGAAAATAATTAGTCACACACAAAAACTATGATATGAGAAAACAACAATCAATTTTTCAAGGAATCCAAAGTTGGTAAAGTGTCTCAAATAAGGCAAATCAAGTAGGCCTAACAAATTAAGCTAAGTTGATCTACTCTGATTAAACTAAATCAAGCCAAAAGTTTAAACAACTGAAATGACAAATCGGATAAAAATAAGTAATCCTTTGTTATTTGAGTAGGCTTCACAAGCTTGGATTTAAGAAATAAGTGAGTCTAATATCAAAGAATAGATATAGAAAAGCTTCCTACAAATGTTTTTTATGGAAATAAATTAACCAAAATGAGTCTCACTTTCTATTAGTTTAAGTTTTATTGTTTGATAATATCTATACACATAATATAAAATCGAGAGAAGTTTGATACCAAGATGAATTAACATGTGGATTTCGAAATTCACAATACTGCATCAAGATGGAGATCTAGAGAACAGATGTAGAAGTGTTCTACCAAAAGAGGTTTTGTGAATGGTGTCATAGGTGTGCTGGGTAGGGTGCTCACAATTTTTTGGGACTAATTTTGCTATGGTTAAAATGAAGGCGGTACTTTCTATGAACTTGATGAGATTCACGTTTGTTTTGTCTCCATAATATTATCGTTCCCAATGTTTAGGTTCATTATTGAGAATATGTCTTGATCTCGTCCCATTGTCGAGAGGGTATGAAAAGTTAATGTTTCACATTGGGGGTGGATATGGGTTCACGATTGTGTAGTTTAAGCATATAGAGTAAAACGAAAAATAAAGTAGGAATAAATTTTGCATTGGTTTTTATTAAATAAAATTTATATATATAGGTTACAAGGATAATCATATTAGCAGTTTGGTGAGGATGTTGGCCAATTGATCAGTGGAGGAACATGAGTCACCCTAGGAGCAATTCTATGAACTTACTCACAAATAAAGTGGAAATCTAAAGCAAAGTGCTTTATGCGGGTGTGAAAAACTTTATTAAAGCAAAGATTTGTAAGAAAACAACCAAGCTTAGTAAGAAAAGAATAGATCCCATAGACTAAGCTAGAGTTGTTGTCAATGAGGAATATTTAGCCTTAGTAGAAAAACTAGCGAGAAAATGTTGCTTCTTGGAACTCCATGAAATAGGATTATTACCAATGTAATAAAGATAGGTGTTGTTGGGAGTGAAGTAATCCTTGTTACTTGTCCAATTTGTATCAAAGAATCCATGGAAAGACAACAAGGAGCACCAATAAAGAATAACACCATGATCCAGAGTCCAAAAAAATTGTGTAATAATCATTTAACAACATTCAAGTGGTCACTAATAAGCCGATGCCTAAACTAAGATAGTTTATTCATTTTATAAGCAATTTCAGGGCATGTAAGTGACAAGTAATAGAGACTGCAAACAATGGACTGATACTCGGAGAGATTAGAGAACATCATTCCAGAATGAAGTGTAAGTATAAGGATAGTATCAATGGGCTTTGTATTAGTCATGTGTGTACATGCAAGTAGATCAGTAATATACAAGCACTGCGAAAAAGTAAGCATTAAGAATGAGGAACTTCAACTCCAAGAAAATAAGTCAATAGTCCATAATCCTTCAGAGAGAATCATTGAGCAAGTAGATGGATAAACTTCTTCACAACACCATAGTTATCATATGCAATAATAATGTCATCCACATGACCAGAAGATAAATTATAGTAGCGTTGTTAGTGAATTAGCAAACAAGGATGAGTTTCCTAAGACTTAATGAAGCCAGGGGTGAAAAGAAAATGACATAACTCATAACAACAATCATGGGGACCTTATTTGAGACCATAATAGCCTTGAGTAGTTTGCAAACATGATGAAGATGATCATGATTAATGAAGCCTTGTGTTTGTGAATAAATAAATCTTCAAAGAGAGTACTCCAGAGAAAGAAATTATTTACATCTAGTTGGCAAAGAGAACAACTACGATTGATCGAAAGGCTAAGAATGCGACAAACATTGGTAGCTTTCATAGTTGGAATGAAATTGTCACGACAATAAACTTTAGGGTGCTGATAAAACCTCATGGAAACTAATCAAGCCTTGTATTTGTCAACATATCCATTAGTTAAATATTTAATATGAAAATCCCCTTGGAACCAATCAAATTTTGCATTGTGTCAAAGGGAAGAAGTTCCATCATCCTACTACAAATAAGAGCATCATATTACTCATACATAGCCTAACACCAATTATGATCTTTGATGGCTGGAGTCATGGATGTTGGTTCAAGGTCATTGGATTTAGTGAGTTGAGCTTTAAGTTTTAATTTTTTGATCAACTTATGGATATTATTTTTGGATCTTGTGATAATAATTTGGGGAGAGGAGGCTGTAAGGTGAAGGAGGTGAATTGATTTGACCTAGGATGTAATGGAGTAAGTGGGGCTTGACTAGGATTGAATTAGTGGAGGTGGGGTAGGAGATGTTTTGGTAGCAGCATCAAATCCCTTATATGTGGTAGGTATAGAGATTCAAGAAAGGAGATGGCTTGTGCGAAAGAAGGAAGAGAGGTTTGGGAGGGAGCTCATAGAGGATGTAGATGTTGAAGCAAAGGATGATAAGTTTATACTCGGATGAAAGGATGTTGATGAACACCTATGAGAAAGACAGTTCAAGGAAGGATGGTCTATGTGTTCGATATTGCAATAGAGTAGAGTAAGGCCTAATTTATAGATATCTAGAGACGGCTCATATTCTGAAAGAATAAGACTAAAGAATCTATCTCTAAACATGATTAGAGTAAGACTTAAAACATCTACTTCTAATTAGAGTCAGACTAAAACATCTACTCAAAACATCTAACTTCTAATATGATACAAAAATGACCTTGTGTTTACCTTAAGCTGATCAATTTTAGACATTTTGTAATGACCAAATTTTTTTGCAAAATTTGAAAAAGACATTTAATAAGGGAAAAATTTGTAATTTAAATTATGAGGAGGATTAAAAGATTAATCAGAGGGGAAAATGGGTTATGGGTGATTATAAAAGTATGAGGGGGAGTACTAGTTGAAGGAACGAAATGAATTGATGTTTCAATTAAACCATATCATTAACTAGTACATGGTTATAGTAAGGAATTTCATCAATTAGTACACACCTTCATTATTATTGTTGGTTTACTTTTCAAGTTCTGAACAAGCATTGTTATTGAATTTGTATATTGACGATGGTTTTATTTTTGTTATATTACTGGTAGTATTATTTGTATGTTATAATGCATATGCAAAGTGAAATAAAGAACAGGAAAAGAAAAATAGAAATGTTGGAAATATCGAGAAAAAGATGTGCACTTTATGCAAGATATATATGCCCCTTTCTACCGGTGGGTTAGGGCATTGATACGATTCGCTGAGGAATTATCTGGTATGAACCAAGATATTGAGGTTGGGTGCATGTGGGGTCAATATGATGTTTGTAATGCTTGGCATGTTTAAATAAATTGAAGATAATGCACATGATCAACACTACTTCGGGTTTTTTGATATTTGCACAAACTATTTTGCTAGCTACTAGACTTGAGATACTTTTCATTATATATATTTCCTTGTATTAGTGATTGACGCTCAATTTAATTATTGGTGCATGTGAGCGAGAGTGACTACTCAATCGATGTCTTTGATATATCTACTAGTATGTAATGGTAGTCATGTTATGTTTCAGTATCAGTGTATATGTTTAATAAACCTTCCGCCGGACTTGTAAACTCTATATACTATTAAATAGTTTGTATATTAATATCTTTATTAGAATAAATATTATTGTTATTAGGTTGTTAATTAAATAGCCGAAGGGTTGGGTGCACTCCCAGTCTGGTTGGTGCCGCATTTGCCTTGTTGGAGAGCCGGGTGTGACATTTATTCTAAAAATACAATTTATTTAAACGATTTGCTTCATCTTTACACCTAATTCCTTCAATCTAATTCTCTGATTTACTTCAATTACTAATCCATCTAACTTTTATGTATAAGATTAATTACAAGCTTGTAAAAATCTCTGCAATCTGAAATAAACTCTAGCCTTTATCTCCTGCTAGCTGCTGGAGTATTTCAGAACTTAATTGCTGTTGTTGGAGTATTCCAAGGTGCTGTTGTTGCTGCTGCAGGCTCACCATTGAGGTTCTTTACTCCCGAATAACAACCCTCTCAACTGAGCCTCTTGAGCTCACAGGTAGCTTTAACTCCTGGTTGGAGATGTTCCAAGCTGATTCCTCTACCCATTTAACCCAAAGCTTCAGCCTAACTAACCAAGAAGAAGGATACTTGGAGAAGTATCAACCTCTATTGCCACGTTGAAACTTTGCTCTGAGCTTTTTGTTCCTGTGAGACAACTCTATCTTACTTCAAATGAGAAGCTTCTGAATTCTCATGTTACAACCAACCTTGGCTAATAGTTTTATATATATTCCAAGATTCCATTTAATACCTGCCATCCTAAGTTACATTTAATTTCCCATATATAAACTAACCTTAGTTAATTTAATTCCTATTTTTAACTATGTCTAACGTCACTCTTGAATCCATTCTTAATCAATAATAATGAAGGCATGTACTAATTGATGAATTTCCTTATTCTAACCATATACTAGGTAATGATATGGTTTAATGGTATCATCAATTAATTTTGTTCATTCAACTAGTACTACCCTTATATTCTTTTATAATCTCCCTTAACCCCTTTTCCTATCTAATTAATTCTTTTATTCCCCCTCATTACTTAAATTACCAATTTTTTCCCCTATTAAATCTCTTTTTGCGATTTTTGGAAAAATCCGCTCGTTACACTTTGTAATGTGTTTGGATTGTTCTTTAACGCTCCCCCTCAACACTAGCACCCATTTTTTGCAATGTTCCAAGCTAACGATGCTTGGAACATAGATAACAAGTCGGATTTTGTAGGATATGGGTTTCAAATCTCTTAGCCTCAACAATAGATTACAAGTCAGATTTTCTTATAGCTCCTCAATCTCTTCTCTCATAGCTTTAATTCAAGGACCGTAAGGAAGAACAAACAAAGAATTGTAAGGAAGAAAAAACAAAGAACCAAAAGAACCAGAGAAAATACTCAGAAATTCAGAAAAATACTTTTATTCAAAACTCAATAATAAAATATCAACCCACAAGCCGGGTTAAATAGCTTTCAAAGACTAACCTAGAAACCCTATCATCTTATCTAAATTTGCTAAAATTGACAAATTATTATTTAAAACTAAAACTATCTAAATTTAAAACTCTAAACAAAAGATATAACACCCAAAAATTCGAGATCAAATCAGAGTCAAATCCTATCGTAATTTGGCATATGATATATTACCAAAAATAGAAAAAAAAACCGAAACCCCTAATTCGATGGATTAAATATTTCTAAGAATAGAAAACAATTACTAAAATTCTATCTAATACGACATTGCCATGTCGTGTGCGCTGCAAAGAGATTTCTGAATTGGGTTTGAACGTCCAATTCTGATATCGGTAGCCAAAGTTATGGCCAAAATACCGAACCACACCCAAAACTGACCCAATCTTGGAATTGACTCGATAACTTCCTATCTTTACTTTGACCCGCCAACCCGGCACCAACATTTGACTCGAGCCTCCTGCATCTGTTACATCTCAGAGCTTAAAGTTATAAAGAAGGGACATAAAGAGGAATTAGAATGGAAAGACAAAGAATTATTTTTAATGCACTCCCGAGGAAACATACGGGCGATTATACGTCTGTATCGACTGGTAAGATCGATATTTCAATATATTCTCAAGTCTGTATACGCCCGTAACATCTCCTAAGGGTGATCATATGGCCGTAAGATGGCCTAGATCATTCTTGAAAAGGCACCTTCTTAGATCTATTTCATTGAAGCAGTAGAGCTCACCCTCATCTTGTATCACTCTTCCTCTAAACCCGGTTCGATTTCCCATGGTTCTAGGGCTCACTCAAGGTAACAACCCCTCTAATTTTAGTTACCAACTCCTTTTAGGGTTTTAGGTCTTTTCTAGAAAAGATTTATCTAATCTTGGGTCCATTTCAAGCACAGTCATGTTTATACGACTGTTAATATGCCGAGGCTAGAATATTCTCCTCATTTCTTGCATCTTTCATTATTTGTGAAGTCATACGCCAGTAACCTTAATTGTTAGGCTCCGTGCATTGCTTACGGGCTATCTTACGGCCGTAAGAGCCCGTATGTTGCTCCATACGGGCAAGCACACGCCCGTAAGCTTGCCCATATGCTGTCCTGCCAACAGATTTTTGCAATTAGGACATTGATTTGAAATTGATCCTATTACTCTCCAATTGCAGACATGGCGTGAACAAAGCAAGTATCTGGGAAGGGTGTTAAGCAAAAATAGAGTGAGATTTCCTCTTCTTCGGGTCCCTAATTCCTTCAGGAGCTCTATCAGAAGCGATACGACACACTATCCCTGAAGGAATTCTGCACCACCCGATATATTGACTGGACGGGGCTCCGTGAGCTCGAGATCGAGGATGAGGTTTAGAGCATGATCACATTCGGTGGATGGGATCGAGCATTCACTATTTGTGACCCAGTTTATAGAGACATGGCGCTTAAGGTCCTAAGCAGCTTTGAGGTTGAGAGGAGGTATTTCACCGTTAGGACCCTAAATGCCATAAAATTCCAGGTCAACGGTGCGATGAGGAAGTTGAGCATTACTGACTTCTTTGTCTACCTCGACCTTTACGATAGAGAGTACACCAGACAGATGAGTACCGAGAATTAGCTCTGGACTTCCCCGTGCATACATCTTTTGCATTTTATTGGTGCCAGGTCTCCCGAGCATCGACTATAGAGCCTAAGAAGGCGTCTCGCCTTTCCAATCTGATCCATCGCTACATCCAAGCTCTCACAAGCAAATCGATTGCGGGAAGAGAGGTTCCTGACCTCTAAGCGATCTACAGCATGGCCGAGTGAGTCCCTGTCCACCTTGGTCATTTCATCGCAGATTATATCATCTACCAGGGGTGGCTCGAGAAGCTTAAGTTGATTCAAGCTGGCCCATATATCAATTACCTCTTGTGCGGCATGAGCTTACTCGGCCCCAATCCTTAACAACACCAGATCCGTGTTGTGATATCCATCTCTTTACAGAGACAAATGTTACATAAGCAAGGTTAGGAGGGTATCCTGTGCCTAAGGCTGTAAAATTTAAAACCTAATAATAATGAAGTATTCAATCAAATCAATAAGACATAAGCATAACAAGTTACACACCGGGAGTCCTATTCAAGCCAAGGTAATAAAAGAGTATAACATGATAAGTCTTGGGCATCGACGACCCCAAATACACAGAAGCAAACATATATAATGTCAAATACAACAAGATACAAAAGGAATACTAGGTACGCCAGAGCCAGCTAGACTTCGATCTTCACTCGTGACACGAGCTACTACTCAGATCCCTATCTAGATCTTACAATATAAAAACAATAACCGAAGGGACTGAGCTATGCAAGCTCAATGAGTAGGGACATATTTGCCAGGTATTATACATGTCTATCTTCAGAAAGAAAATTGTACTAATATTATAGTACTTGTATGTAAGCAAATATAAATAATGAACGTTTGTATAATTATCTTAAATCATGATAAGTATGCCAACACAATCAGAAACCCAAAGAAGGAACATATGTGGTCACACATCATAATAAGCATATAATAAACATGTATATGCAATGGCCTCGTACCATACAAGCATACACCCCTAGTTCGAATGTCTCGGGAAGGACTCCAACTCCCATCAAGGAACAGAGGAATACATCTACATGATCCTGATGATCGGGAACAATAGTATACATCTACATGAGCCCGGTACTTGACGACCAGCGGTATACATCTACATGTGTACGTCAAGTATGTATCTCGTATCCAATAAAGGCATTTATAAGAGTTAGAAAATAGTTTCATAAGAAGAACGACTTTCGCAAACATTTTTGTTTGAAGAAAAGCGATTGAAAATGAATTCTCTTTCTTAACCCGGTATCGTCTACTTAATTTCTAAGCTCTATCCTGAGCCTTGCTGTTTCCCTCATACATTTCTAACTAAGGTACGGCCAATGATACATACAATAATCCATTTCTATTATTTAAGGCTTCACTTTACCATTTGTAATGCTCTTTAAATTTTAAACAATTAAGTAAACATGAAATCACTATACTAAAATAGTAATGAAATCCATCAGCATTCACAAATCGATAAAACTTATTTAAAACATGAATAAATAGGTTTATGATAAATACATGCATAAACAAAATATACTGGGATGTCCACTCACATTGAAGTCCTTCGATAAATCCTAGGTCTGGCTCGGTCTTGCTGATGCTCCCGCGGGACCTTTACCCTTTCCCAGAATATACAATAATAACTAGATAAATCCGAGAGCCGTATTTTTATACCTTTAGTTCTATCGTTTAGAAATAGAATAAGTGTAAGTAATGCCTGATTAATCTTAACTTATGCTTATCACATTCTAACATGCCGCTTAACATGATTAATTAGCCCAATTCATTTAATCCAAGGCATGTGACACTTAAGCATGCTAACATGAAAACTAATAACACTTAAGCATGCTAACATGAACACTAATAGAGCATTAACACTTAGAATTTTTTATGAAAATTCGGCGGCACCTTCCCTATTTATACGGCCCAAAAATTATACAAACATTCTCACATTTAACAACAATTAATCGATACAAACATATATACAACTCTCTAATTCATGATTAAACCATACCCAAGCCCTATAGCCCCAATAATCAATTCAAAATCTCCAAATGCTTTCATAGCCCTAATTCCTTCCGATTCAAGCAATCAATACCACGTTATTTCATAAAATTGAAACCCTTGATTAAAATAGGGTTTTACCCAAAAATAGGGCTTACTGTCAAGGGGAATGAAGTAGGAAGATGTGTGGGCTGTAGGCCGGAGGCGTCGGCGCACACAAGGGCAACTCGAGGCGGAACTAGACGAGTGAAGGATGCTGACGGGGCTGCCGGACGGGGAACGACAGCCAGCATGCGGCACCACCGGAGCAAAGAGGCGGACGGCCGGTTGAAGAGGGCTGACGATTGGCTGAAGGGGGCGGGCGTCTGACACAAGGGGGCGGAGAAGAGCTCGGCGCTAGGCGGTGGCGACGAGCGGCAGGCTGCACTGGCGCGACGATCGGGAGACAGGTGTGGATAGGGGCGGATCGTGAAGAAGAGAGAAGAAGAAGAGGGCGTTGGTCTGAGAACGAAAGAGGGAGGTTGAGAGATTTTTAATCTCCCTCTCTCTCTCACACACATTCTTCATAATGAGTATTGTTAATCTTATATTTTCTTATAATAATTAAATCTGATACTTTAATTTATCTCTTTTAAAACATAATTAAAATAAGTTATCTTCTCACTTATCACACCACTACCCAACTAGTTTTATTTAACATTATCATGTTACTATGCCATCACATGGGTGACGAATTAATTATTTTGCTCGTCTCTATCCTCGACACAGATCCAGAAAACCCGGGTCAGGAGATTCTAGGGTCACAGACGTATTGTGGCATCATGGGTTCTGTCTCTCGTCAGGCAAGATCCGATATTCCATGATTTTGACCCGACCAGGTTTACTTTATTGGGACACTAACATTTGTCTGGTATCCTACTTAATTAATCTTGATTAATTACCACTTAAAAAATTTTCCAATTAATTAATTGGGGTTATCCTATCCATCCATCTCTGACTATTCCAAGTGTATGTGGCTTGGCCCAATAAGGCCTTTCCTGGGCCCAACAGTTGCGAGGATGGATTAAAATTCATTCATCCTCGATTTTAATTTAATTGATCTTTAAGATAATTAATTTATTTTCCGTGCTAATTAATCTCATAAGATTTTGAAAATTTTCTGATTTATTTATTTAGAAAATTCAAGGTGTTACACGTGTGATGCAACCCCTTGGCTTTTCGACCAACCATTCAATAAGCTTGGTCACTCGCATTCCATGGGGACATATCTTTACGGGACGCAAGCACAGGCCAGAGCCAGTCGCTGACCAGGAGGAGCGACCATCCCTAGCACCATTTCCTTTGGAGGGGGCATCCTCCGCTGCTCCTCTTCGACCTTGTAGCTCGAGCTACCCACAAATCATTTGGAGGGGGCATCCTCCACTGCCCCTCTTCGACCTCACATCTCGAGCTACCCACAAATCATCACGCTTCTCGAGACTATTTACACGGGGCTGCAGACGATCCTCCAAGAGCTTGCTCGCATTAGCGACTCTCGGCGGTGACTCAAGGAGGAGCAGAGCCGACTTCGTACATCATTGCAGCAGCTCTCGGAGTCCGACGGACGGGTGCAGGAGCAGTTTGAGTCACTCCGATGAGAGGTCGGTCAGATTTTATACAAGATGTACGAGTAGTGGGTATTACCAGCAGTAATTGCTACTACACATATCTCATCTATTTCACCGCATGCGTACCCCTCCCCTTATTCCTCTGCTCGGGAGCCCCATGTCGCCGCAGTAGTGCCAACAACACCTGAGAGTCCAACACATGCCATACCAGTTGTCTCTTCATCTAGATCGCCTTGATAGGGATTTTTGGGATTTGTATCACATTTTCTATTTAGTTAGCAAGGGTTTTACCCTGCAATACTTTTGTGCTTTCTCTTCCGCTGTTGGTGTGAAACCCGAAGATTTTAGGTTATTAAATTTTTCTAAAATCTGTGATTAATAAAAATAAAGTCCCGAGGTTGTTCAAATCGAGTTTAGTGGAATAGAAGTTCTAATTATTTAAACAATAAGATAATTAGAAAGGTCCCTTGAATTTGAAATGAGAGATTGTATTGGATAATGCCTTAATTAGGGTTAATAAGAGTCATCAAGGATATTTTGGTAATTTCAGGAAAAACCAAATCATTTTGCTTAGATAATGGGACTCCTTGAAATAAATTT
Source organism: Dioscorea zingiberensis (assembly GCA_026586065.1). Lineage (NCBI taxonomy): Eukaryota > Viridiplantae > Streptophyta > Magnoliopsida > Dioscoreales > Dioscoreaceae > Dioscorea > Dioscorea zingiberensis. Next base: position 27,275,730 of record CM048818.1, read on the forward strand.
TTTTTTTGAATTAGAGGATTACTATATATATGATAGAATATAATTAAGATCAAGATGAGATAAGGTTTTTGATTTTTAAACCATGCATATCGAGGGCAAGATAATATTTAACTTATATGTTTAAATATAGATAGAGAGACAGAGAGGATGATATATATATATATATATATATATATATATATATATATATATGATTAAATATTTAATCCTTTTTCTATTTGGATAAAAGAGTTTGAATAGAGATTAATTGATGGAAGATATAATAAATTCGTAATTTAGATTAATCGGAGTTATTAAGGACCTAGTTGTAATTTTTGAGAACTTAGGGACCTAATAAGAATTTTGCATCTCTATATGAGGAGAACGTGCATGTTAAGTTTGCAACCATGAGATCTTCTTAACTATAAATATATGATATTTATTGGGTAAATATATATAGGGTAAAGATGTAAATAATTGATTGGTGGTAAATCAAATAAGATGTGAAGATGATTTGAAAGGTGGATATACTCTCATATATATATTTAAATAGATATATATATGGATATATATTATTAATTTGAAATATTTAAAATGACAAGAATCAATATGCATGCTGGCTTTAAAATTTTAATAATAATAAAATTCTCTCTCAATTCGTATATGTTACTTGATATTTAGATTATATTATATAATAATACGTATATGTTATAGTATATATAATAGGCATGAAACCCTTCACGTGGATGGATGGATCATGATAATATTTAATTTATAGATTTAAATATGTAGACATATAGAGAGATATATTTATTAATAGGGAGAGAGAAAGGCTTGCGGGCTGAGTTTTGAAAAATATTTGATATATATATATATATATATATATATATATATATATATATATATAAAAGATATATATTCGCTGCTGGTGAGATTGGTTTTGAAAATCTAAGATTTGAATAGATAAGATATGATTTGATAAATGGAATTGGGAATATATATATATATATATATATATATATATATATATATATATATATATTAGATATCCAATTATGCTATAGATTATTTGATATTTGATATTTGAGTATATATTTGGGAATAAATAATTTATAGTATTTTCTAATTAATTAGACAATTGAATAAATTCCCCAAACTTAGAATTAGTAGGATTTATGAATAGATATTTTAGTTTATATTATTTAATTAAAGTTATAAATCAAAATATAGATAAATATTTTATGGCTAAAATACATTTTTGGTCCCTGAATTATAGTATATTGTTCATTTTGGTCCCTGTATTATTAAAATGTTCATTACGGTCCTGTATTTTCATAGATCTGGCATTTAAGGTACCTAGGGCTGACGTGGCAGCCATCTGATATACGCTCTAAATACGGATATATTTTATGATGACGTGGCAGCTGACGTGGCGTGCTGACGTGGCACATAAATAAAATTTTGGAATATGTTAATAAATTAATGCTGACGTGGCATGCTGACGTGGCATGCCACATGGCATAAAAAAATGAAAAAAATCTAAAAAAATCTAAAAAATCTGGAAAAATCAGAAAAAATATGAAAAAAAAATCAGAAAAAAATCTAAAAAATATTAAAAAATCAGAAAAAAAAAATTAAAAAATATGAAGAAAAATCATTAAAAAAAATCTAAAAATTATGAAAAAAAATCAGAAAAAATCTAAAAATTATGAAAAAATCAGGAAAAGTTTTCAAAAATAGGGAAAAATATTAAAAATAGGAAAAAACTAACCTTGACTTTTTACACAAATTTACTATATTAACCATTTAACAAAATGACAGAAAAATATTAAAAAAATAGAAAAAATCTAAAAAATATGAAAAAAGTAAGAAAAAATATGAAAAAAATTTAAAAATATGAAAAAAAATCAGAAAAAATAACCTTACCTTTTTACACAACATTTTGTACCTAAACAACAACAATCAACATGGAAAATTAGTAAAAAAGGAACATGTCTCATAGCATACAACCTGCTCCATGTCCTACAACCAACCACTGTTTGTTTACATCTTCAAAACCATTCATCTTAAACATTTTGAAACTATTGAACAATATAATATAAAATGATCAACAATTATCTAAAAGAAACCACTAAATGTATGTTTAAAACATCATTCAATATACAACATTTGTAGACAAAAGTGAGAACCATTTTGCAACATTTTAGAAAATTAATGTCACATCACCAGTGTTGGATATTACCCTAACACTGGTGGGTTCTTAGATTTTTTTTTCTATTTTTTTAATATTTTTCTGTCATTTTATTAAATGATTAATATAGTAAATTTGTGTAAAAAGGCAAGTTTAGTTTTTTCCTATTTTTAATATTTATTTCCCTATTTTTGAAAACTTTTCCTGATTTTTTTTCATAATTTTTAGATTTTTTCTGATTTTTTTTTTCTGATTTTTTAATATTTTTAGATTTTTTTTCTTTTTTTTCATTTTTTTTTTTTTCTGATTTTTCCATATTTTTTTGATTTTTTTTAGATTTTTGTTAGATTTTTTTTAGATATTTTCATTTTTTAATGCCATGTGGCATGCCACGTCAGCATGCTGACATGGCATGCCACATCAGCATTAATTTATTAACATATTTCAAAATTTTATTTATGTGCCACGTCAGCACGCCACGTCAGCTGCCACGTCATCATAAAATATATCCGTATTTAGAGCGTATATCAGATGGCTGCCACGTCAGTCCTAGGGACCGTAAATGTCAGATCTATAAAAATACAGGGACCGTAATGAATATTTTAATAATATAGGGACCAAAATGAACAATATACTATAATTCAGGGAACAAAAATGCATTTTTGCCATATTTTATTGGTTTGAATGAGATAAGATAAATGGTTAGTATATATATTGAAGTTGATTTGATTTGATAGTTCAGATAAGATATGGTGATGCTTTAGAAAATAAAAAGAAAAATAATTAATAATTATTTATACGTATATATAATACAAGAGCATGGCTGCAGGTGTGGGGTGGATTGATTTAATGGTATAATAATAATAATAATAATAATAATAATAATAATAATAATAATAATATATCTATATACATATTTAATTAGTGGTTACTAATATAAATCAGATAAAATTTATAATAATGGTTAAAGAATTAAATGATGGGATATATATAACTATATATGTATATAAAATATAAGATGTAGTTTTGAATTTAGCCGCCATCCACGCCGAAGCATATCTTCTGATTTAAAGTGAACGATAGTTACTAATGGTATATATATATATATATATATATATACCCATATATGGAGGCTGAGAGGATAGGATAAGGGGTAAAAGATTTATTTTTAACATGAATATAAAACCAAGATTTGTTTAAACAAGAAAACAAAACCTTATCCAATACTTCTATAAAAGCATTCATCTTTTCCCAAAAGCTAGTATATATCTTCCCATGGGAAAGAGAGAAAGTGAGAGAAAGTGAGAGATTCTAAAGTGGGCTTCGGTCACCGGATACCTCAATTACTTGATTTCGACGTAGAGGGGTGTCAGGAGAGAGAGTCCCATGGGATTCCAGTAATTGATATTGAGGTAAGTGTACTCGCCTAGTACCCACCTAGTTTTGGGTTTTCTTGACTATATGCTTTTGTTTCAGCTTCTTTGTTTGATTATTTGTTGATCTCGATATTGTTGAATATCTTTATTACCTCATTGTCTATTGGCCTTGACATCATTATGCTTGATCTGTTTTGGATTGCATACACGTGTTCAAGATCCTTCTTTATTGAGTTCCGTGATGGTGTATGCATATTGGTGTGTAAGCTTTTTGTTGGACATGCGTGTGTACGCTGATCGCGCCTTCCCGTTGATCGGCACGTGGCCGTGGAAACACGTGAGCATGTGCTCCGTCCGGGTTAGCGTGTCAGCACTTTTGTGTGAAGATTCTTCCTTTTTGTGCAGATTGTGTGTGCGGGCGTCCAAGGGGAGGACACTCTGGGCGTCCTGTAGTCCTACCAGGGGGAGGGAACTCTGGATGTCCACCCGTGAGTGGGATGATACGCTGGCCGTGTATGTACATGTTGGAGCGCTCTCAGACTCTAGGGTCTGACTTAAGATAAGATAAGATGGCTGCTTGGGAGATGACAAGAAATTCTTTGGACTCCGTGTTGTGTGCTTGTAGGATAGTGATCCTTGTGTGTATGACTTGATCTTGTTTTCTATGATATGTTATGTTCGAGTGGATCATTATTTCTTGATATCTGTGTCGAGGTCATTGCTTCCCTTGCAGGTATACTTACTGAGCTTTCCTTTCTAAAGCTCATTCCTTTATTTTTCCCCTCTTTCAGGTTTGAGGATTAGCTGACTCTGGTTCAAGAACGTACGAGGGGACATGATACTTTGCTGAGGTTCGGGGACCTTAAGAATTTTGTATGAGTGTGTGAGGTTTTTATTCGATCCTGTGTAGACCCTTGTAGGGTATTTTGAAACATGTATTTGTATCCGCTGTGAAACTCAACGGTTATATTGTAGTTATTTTGTTAAGTATGTTATCTGCTCTTGATCTATTAGGCCTTGTATCCGAGTGGGGCCCGTCTCCACTTGGGTACGGCCGGTCTGTGAACGTGCCCGAGGTCCCGGGATCCGGGTCGGGGCGTTACAGTTGGTTTAGACTCTGCCTCTTTATGATATATATTTTCTTTTTGTACGATTATGTCTTCTGATTCTCTTTGATGCTTGCAGATTTGCTTATAAAATTTTGGATGAAGTCTCTTTTCAATCACTCAAGAAAATGGACACCCTAATTTTTCGTGGAAGTTTCTTTTTGTCTATCTCTTTAATTTACTTTATTCTTATCATTTTATATGATTTATTTTTTGCATTGAGGATAATGCAAATATTAAGTGTGGGTGTGTGTAGCTATGAAATTCATTGCACATCTTTATTGTTTAATACATTGCAAATATTAGTATGGGGATGGTATCCAATGAATTCATTGCATATCTTTGTGTAAATACATGTTTAGTGTACACAAATTACGGCATGTCGAAAAATTGTATTCAATTTTGTTTTACTCTTCGTTTGCACCATTTGAGGAAATTGTTAAAATTTTTCCTATGAAACACCTTGGGCATTTAGAGAAAATCTTCATGGCTATTATATATTCTTTAGTGACATTAGATAACCCACGACTATGTTTCTTTGATTTAGATTGTTGAGTCCTACTTTCAATGGCTCCAAGAGTTTTCGCGTCACTAGTTCAAACTTCTAGCCATTCCTAGTAGAGTTGTACATAGTGAATAAATTCTTGTATATAGAGACCGCAAAAGTAAGGGCTAATGTAGTGCTCCTCTACTCTTAGTGACGAAGTAAGCTTGGGTTTTTGGCTCCTGGTCAGAGTATTTCTCAAGCTAAAAAGTTATTTGTGAACATAAGCGCGTGTATGTAGAGTTGTAATCTTTTGAGTAGTTGGGTGCTCCGGTGCATGACCTGCATGTGTATCCCTCAAAAAGGGTGATCTACAATCTATGTTAATCTTTGGTCCCCCGGAAAGTCGGATCCACTAGGGATGCCCTACAAGGATTTATGTGAAAAGAAAAAGAGAAAATTGGGAAATTGATGAGAAAGGAACAAAAAGACAGTTTATTTTTATTAAGAGCTAGTTGTTTTGTCCTTAAGGCTTCAAGGAACCTCTAGAGTCCATTGAGGGTTTGCTTGCCACTCTAAAACTCCGGAACATGGTAAGTGGAGTGTAACTCTCATCTAGAGCGATTTTAAATTATGTCGCGAAGTTGATCTAAGTCCGAGGTGTTGAAATAGGAAAATGCAAACATCAATGGTGAATACTTTGAGTACAACAAAATGTAAATGCTTTAGCCTGAGGTTGAATGCTTCTCATCTTTTGAAATTTTATTTCTATGTTCGCTTGAAGACAAGCAAACGGTTAAGTGTGGGGATATTTGTGATAAGCGTTCAATTGATCATGTTTTCATATTAATTCCTTGAAAATTATTCATGTTATTTCGAGTAATTCTTGCACATTGATACTTAATTAGTGTTAATTCTCATTTTCAAGGCACCATAGAGCTTCGAGTGCGAAACAGAAGCAACACAGATCAAATCGAAGCTGATCTCAATTTCTGTCACGCCCCGACCCCAAAATCCCGGGCCTCGGGCACGTGAGCAGACCGGCCGTACCCAAGTGGAGGCGGGCCCCACTCAGATACAAGGCCTGAGTGATCACGAGGCAACAACAAGAGTGCAGCGGAATAATAATAATAAGTCAGACATCATAAATCAGAGTATAATATCAGCGGAATATAAAAGCCTAGGGTACAGGCACCCTAATAGTTAATACAAGTCTGATCCTATACGGACCCAAATAGGATGTCCTCACTCATAAATAAAATGCATAAGAGGTCGCCAACCTCAGCTACAACCCTGCCCCGCGTACGATCCTGGTGCCTCACGTCTGCTACTCCGCGGGATCTGAAAAAGGATGAGAACAGGTGTATGAGCTTTAGAAAAGAAAGCTCAGTAAGCACCTCTTAAGGTGGGTGAGCAAGTCATGAATGTCAAGTGATAAGCAGATAAGGCAAATCAATAGAATATGGATGAGCAAGCATACGGGGCTACACCCCGCACAACCAAGCATTTAGGAGTCTCGGAGACGAGCAATGACGAGGACTCCTTATCTCAACTACGACCTCAAAGCCTGAAAGGTCATCCAACAGAAGGGCTCTAAAAGTATCCCCCGATCAGCCTTCAGCCTCAGCTGGAATCGTCCCGTAGTCGGGAATTTGGCAGCACTACCCTTCTACATGTCGACACGGCCAGTGTATCGTCCCACTGGCAAGGCTGGACGGACAGAGTATCGTCCCCCTGTCAGGGATAACAGAACGCCAGGGTGTCCTCGGCCCTAGACGCTCCAGGTTGGAGCACCCACACTCCACTGATCCGGGCGGAAAGGTAGTACAAACACACATCCAACAGATGCCAACAACCAACATACCAATGCACATAAATATGGAAACAATAATCCAATGAAGTCATAAAACAGACATGTGCATATCATCAAGCGATAATAGAAGAATATCAACTAGGTAATCATACTAGATCACATCATCAACAAGCAAGGGAACATGGTAAGCAATAGCACTTGCGTGCGCAAATATGGATATCGAAAGAATATCGAGTAATGCCAATAAAGCTCATGTTCGGGCGGGAACTAGACAAAGGCACTTACCTGTATTTGCGAAAAGTCTAGACTCAATCCGTGTGTTCCCTTGTTGCGGCTCCAAGCTCTATGTCAGTATCTGATAATAAAATCTATATACTCAGTACATGCATTAGTGTATAATACATAATTGTTTCTATTAAATGGTTTGTCCGTCGCTAGGGCTTACTAACCCCACACACGTACACCCTTCTAACAGGTGGGTTGGAGCCCATTAATTTGGTTTAACCCAACCAAACCCATTACTCACATGTTTAGTTTTCACTGTTGTGGTTATGTGAACCTATATCTCATTAAAGAGCTTTAGCTCTTAACCCGGGTTATACTTGTCTAGCTTCTGTTCAATTCTCTGGTTATAATCCTTGCCACTAAGACTTATGCTGGTCAATATAGGTTATCAATTCCAACTCCTAACTTATTTGCACGTCCTGAGTTGTTAACCATAATTGGGTCTAAGTGTATTTCAATGTATGTATTTATGTCTCATGCAAACTTCATGAACTCTATTAAAGGTCTATATTTCATCCAAATGGGTCATTGTTGTTTTAAATTCGATTGGTCCATCCCAACCGGACTCATGACCCAATTATTACCCATGTAATGGCCATGTGTCCTTTAACTATCTTAAAGTATACTATCATGATGCATAACCAAGTCCCAATTAAGCATGATGACTTATGGTTTGGTCATCTTAAACATGCATACATTGTGATGCTACTGGTTAAGTGCTTAGTGAGAGGTATTTACCATCATTCTACTGTCACTCACAGTAGCATGCATCTATGTAGCCCTTCTACTTCCATAAGATCTTGACTCTCCTTAACCTCACTCAAGCCTCTCCCCAGTGAGTAGAAATCTAGTCAATGGTTTGACAGGTAGTTCCCTCGCGGGGTTAGGCTTGGGTTCAGCAGGTTTCGCTAGAGAACAGTGGCGTCCATACCCAGTCCTCAACTGGGGCAGTGACTACATACATACACTCCTACTGCTCCATACTAGTTCCTTAGCCGAGTTAGAGTGCTCACCTAGTTGCAATGGTTGCTGGTGTTCCTGAGATGATCCCCAGTGGTGGACGTCGCTCTAAAGGTGGTTGCAGACTACGGCAGCTGTTCGGCTCCGTCGAATTCACCGGGAACTGAGGAGCTCTCTCTCTCTCTCTCTCTCTCTCTCTCTCTCTCTCTCTCTCTCTTCTGTCGATGGAGGTGGGTTTCCTGGCCATGCGAGTTGGATTCTAGTCTTTCTTATCTTTTGGAAAGGCAGACCTGATAGGGCTCGGAACGATCGCCATCTTTATTGTGGCGATGGGTATTGATGAGGGGACAACTCCACTGTTTCGGCCTGGCGGTGAGCAGAGGCTTTTGGCGTGGTTCAGACTGTACGCACGACCGCGTTCTCCCCTCGATTCGCTATCCCGAGCTAGCATGTAGGTTGGACGGTGATGGAGAGAGAAACACGCTTCTTTCTCTATCGCGTGACGGGGTAACGTTGCGTGAACATTTCAACGTAAATTGTTTCTCCGTTTGAAACCCGTTTCCCACGCTTCTTAACATGCCATTTTGCCACGTGACATTTCACAACCATTGGGATCCGGTTCTACAAAGAAACCATCTCCATGAGAGAGCTCATGACTTAGAGCCACGTGTCTTCTTTATTTGATTTTGTTTCCTTTGTTTTAATGCCCCATATTTTAATCCAAATGTCTTAATCCGTCAACTCATGACTTTTAAAGCTCCTCCTAGACAACCACTTATATCAAAATGTATATATATATATATATATCCTTTTGAAGCTTATCTCATATTACTCAGTTATTATGCAAGTCCATATATATATCAAAGTACAGATCGGTCAAAATCGCCTTCTCATCCCTCAAATCAAATCTTTAATTTGTCTTTCAATCAACCTATATAATTATACACATGATATAATATATTATATAAAGTCATCATGCATTTAATGTGCCTTATATTTTTGTTTTACTTTTTCATTTCACATTATCACATTGCATTGAATGTCTCCATGACATCAATCATGCATTCAATGCATGCTCATTCAAGCATTTGTAATATATATATATATATATATATATATATATATATATATATATATAATACAATATATCTATATTATATTATATAATATGACATACCCTTATGCATTATTTTATTTATTTATTTATTTATTTATTTATTAATTTTTTTTTCCTACTCAAACAGTATATATATATATATATATATATATATATATATATATATATATATATATATATATATATATATATAACCATCCAATAAATTCTCAATTATTCCCTTAATTGATTTAAAAATAATTAGGACCATAATTAAGAGTTTAATTATTCCATAAATTATGCGGATTTTTACAATTTCATTGAAGCCATACGGGTTAGCTTATGGCCGTAAGCGCCAGTATGAAGTAGTGTTACGGGCATGCTTATGTCTGTAAGCACCTATATGAAGACTCTGAACATACCCCTCTCCAATATGCAGAGAGCTACACGGGCAGCCATACGGCAGTATCATCAACAGTGTAACCTGGGGAATGGCTTACGGGCGTGTACGCCCGTAAGACAGCCCATTTGCCTCGCACTTAGACGCGGGTTAACCCAATCTTATAGTGATTTGAGTCCGGATTTGACTTATTGGGTCATGAATGATGTGGATTAACTTAAAATAAATAACCGACATAGGGTTTAGAGAAGGGGGCTTTTGGAATCTTAAACATCATCATCCCCTTAGAGGCTCCTAACCTTCTCTCCACATTGGAGACTAGGGCATCATTAAAACCTTTGCAGAAAAGAGATGAAGACAAAGATCGAAGGGACATCGCCAACGGTCATCACGAACGTTCATCGCCAATAGTGGAGGGAAGAGTGTTTAGTAGTTATAATTATTGAGGTTGATAAGTGAATAAAAGAGATTAAACACATTTAAATTTCTCATAAATTAAATCGGGACAAAACTGACGTTGAAACTTGTCCAAAAACATTAAGTTATAAGAAGGCCCATAATGGACCTGACCAAAATAGAAATCATTGTTTTGCTTACAAACAAGATTTAGTTTAATTAATTCATACTTAAGCCGTAATGATTTGGTTTAAGAAAAAGGAATACCAATTAATGCAAATAGAATAAATAATAATTTTTATTCATTATTCATATGAGGATTTCCCGGATCTAGGTCGGGTTAAGCAGAGATTTCGGATCTCGGTCGGCTTTAATTGGCAAACCAGTAACAATATACTAAGGGACAATGAGTTAGTTGAATATTATATAAAATATTATATTATATAGATATAAGGGGTAAGAGGGATTAGGGTTTTTCTTAAGAATCTCATTAAGAGAGAATATTAAAGAGTCAATAAACTGGTTGATTAGAAATAAACAAAAAATTTCTATGGTTAAAAACCACTCTTCACCGAATTAAACGCGCTCATCCAGCGCCTGATTGCACGCGCTAGAGGACAGCTATAAGAGCCGCATCTGGTCGGCTACCCCTTCCTCCCGTGAACTCACGATAATTCCCGTGATGCTACGTCAACTTCCGTGAAGCTACAACAAGCTCTCGTGAAGCCACAACAGTGGGGATTTTCTTTTTAAATTGTATCGAGAGAGAGGACAAAGGGTTTTCTTGGAAACCTTCACTCTTACCATCTTCCCTCCTTCCTCTTCTCAAGTTGGAGCGTCTACGAGATTCTTGCATTGCGCAAAGAGGACCTTGATCCCCACTTTACCGGCGAAACCCCAGTGCCAGCCTTCTACTTTCCCTTTATACTGTAGTAGTTGGGCTCGGTGAGCTACAAATCAAAGGGCAGTGGAGCCACACTTGAGATTCCACAGCCAAGGAAGGACGATGTTTTCCTCTTCAGCTCTCCACCTGGTCATGATGACTAGGTCAAGAGGCAAGCGTCTTAAACTTATCATTCAACGCTGTTTCTGTGAATGGGGTCAGAACCATAGCATTAGAAGCTGGATTGAGATGCTAGCAAGCGACCCCATTTTCTTTGGTGAGATTAGTTGTAGTTAGATTCATAAGTTGATAAATAAATGGAATTGGATAAGATTCACTATACTTCCATAGAATTGTTTTGTGCCAATCCACAGATCAGGTGCAAACATATATATTGGTGAGTTATGGAAATTGATTGAAAAATTAATTTTTGTAATTTCTGAGAAGAAATCGTAACAGTATATGGTAGAGGTCTTGTTGGTGATGGAGTGCACATAAGGTCTTTAAGAGAATGTCTAAGTGAATTTCTTATGGATTGTAAACTTATTTTGTTTCCATCTTTATAATGTTGGGATCTATGAGTACATTTGGGTTGGAATCATAGTAACATGCATAGGATTTTGTCAATGAATGCTCAAATTGTATGTGCGAAGAACTTAAATTGAATTCTTATATGCATAGTGTGGTGGGTGATAATGCCCAAAAATTTCTTGATCAATTCCTACAGTGAAGTAGTGTGTGGGCAGTGAGCTCACTTTGAAATATTAAACTATGTTATTAGCAATTTCGGTTAAGAGTGTATGTTTGTAGAATTTCTAAGCCCTAGATATAGGGGAAATACTGTCAAAATTTCGGTAGGCACCATTATAGGTTAAACTTATTTGAAGCTCATAGGTCCTTTGAATCGTATTAATTGCATAACTAAGAATACAGTTTCCGTATTCTTGAAATTTCATATTTTGATTTTTAGGAAAGGGAAAAGACAAAGGCAAGGCCACAGCTGCTGAAGGACCTAGCTAGTCTCAAAGACTACTTAGACTCAGATGAGGGAACAAAACTGGACATCTCTCGTATTTATAGCGAATTTTCATCCTACTTATTTATTTGAGATTAAAAGTATGCATTTATTAATTATCACAAAATGCTTTGAGTATTACAAGCATGTCTTTATTGATAGTTTTCGGGATTTGGAACATATTTTAGAAAAGCATACCAAAACTCATAAAATTTTTGAAATAGAAAATGAGAGATTGATAGAAATATTTATGCATCACACCGTACCCACATACTTGCTTGCACCAGTGGTGGCTCGATGACAGAGCTAGAGAGTACGATACTAGGTAGGGAAGGGGTTGTTTTTATAAACTTCGATTTCTGTCCAAACTATCTGTTTTCAAACCCTCTTGTCTTCAAGAAATAAAACCCCCTTTACGTACTCGTCAGGTATCTAGTATACGTAAATATACTATAGCTCGACGGTTGTTGATTGGTCCGACTGGAGAGCTATCGAGTGTTAATTGGTCCGCTCGTTTCCATTCCACAGTATGGAAGTAGAGGTGTAGCTGACATTAATATTATTGATTATTATGATATGATTTCACATATTGTCAACCTTCCGGTTGTTGATTGGTCCAACCGTGTTGGTTACTCGCTTCTATTTTTTAGCCAGGATGATTATAGAAATCATTTCCGATACCGATGATAAATGATTAAAGAAACTCATAAGTGCATATATTTTGGTTTTCTATTTATGTTAGCATGATTCATGTAAATCGATTGAAGATAATGCATTGACCCTTATTTTAATATCTTACATTTATCTTCATACTTTATTACTGTACAGCTTATATTTTATTTGAGATTCCTGTTTGTCGATGATTTACATGTAATGTTTATACCGTATAGTAGTGTTCATCCTCACTGAGCTCCTATAGCTCACCCTCTTGTTGTATGAAATTTTGGCGGTAGTAGATAGGTACTTGACCATATCTAGAGTGGAGGAGAGTCCTGTCTACCATTAGTTAGCTCTGACTGTCCGGTCAATTATGTGTTATTTTATTTGATGTGTTGAGTTTAGGAGAGTTATAAACTCCTATGCAGCCTGGTGTTGTATGACTTTAAGATTTGTACTGTTGTTGTATTTGACTCTATGTTTTCATAATATTAGAGTTTGATTATGATTAAATTATTAGATTACACAGCCTTAGGCTCGGGGTTCACTCCCTGACCTAGCTTGTGTGACACTTGTCCCCTATTTGGAGATGGGTGTTACACTTGTCCCCCTTTTCAACTTCCTATATTTCCACATCTATCCTCTATATGTTGTATAGAAGTTCTTCTGGGAATGCCTCATTAATCTCTCCATCCTTGAGGGCCTCTCTATGTGGGTCCTCTAATCTAGAGAGGTGATCTTCTACCGGATTTTCTACTCCTTTCTTATCCTTGATATCCAAATCAAATTCTTGCAAGAGTAAAACCCAATAAATTAGCATTGGTTTTGCATCTGGCTTTGTCATGAGGTAGCGTAGTGCAGAATGATCTGTATACACCACAACTTTCGACGAAACCAAGTAGGAATGGAATTTGTCAAGTACGAACACTATGGAGAGAAGCTCCTTTTCCTAAATGTGTAATTCACCTATGCATCATTTAAGGTTTTTCTAGTATGATTGTCACACCACGAACTGGATTCCGGGACCCCGAGCATGTGAACAGACTGGCGGTAACCACGTAAGACGAATCTTACTCGGCTAGAAGGCCTCGGTAAGAAAAAGCAGATAACATATAATCAAAAAAAAAAACCAAATAAATTAATTAAAAGGGTCACAACGGATATAAAATCAAATAAGCAGGTCCAGATGCCCTACATAAGCCAGGCCCTAAATAGGTCCTACAAAATAAAATAGTCTCTCGCAAAGAACTGAAAATAGATCCTTGGACCTCAGCAAAATACCCCGACCCTCGATCGGCTACAGAGCTCAGGACTCCTACTCCTTAGGATCTGAAAAAGAAGAACAAGTGCGTAAGCCTTCGAATGGAAAGCTCAGTAAGTACCCCTTGCGGGGATCAAAAATCAAAATATTAATAAAAGTGATAATCAAGTCAAGCAACGGGGACACACCCCTCAAAACATATCCTAGGAGTCTACCACAACAAACACAAAGGTACGACCCCTATCTATAGAAGCTCTCAAGCTCTACAATGAGTTAAAATGAAAGCTCATCAAAACATCTCCCCCGGCCAGCATCATCATCAACTTTCTAGATCTCGACCCTCTGGTCGTGCGGTCCTCAGATCGCATGTCGATGGCGCCACCTATCGTACATATCGACACGACCGGTGAATCACCCCCATTGACGGGCATGACAACCAGTGTATTGTCCCTCTGACATGGCAAGCAGAAACGCTAGGGTGTCCCATCCCTAATCATTTCCCAAACGGAGCCCCCACGCTCCACTGAGTCTGGGCGAAAGACCAAACAACAAACCAGGGATACCAACATCCCGAAACAACCAAGCATGCTCAAAAGAAATCAAAACAAATATAGGAAGCATGTATGGTCTCAAAAAGCAATAATATCAATAATATGATATAAACAAAGCCAAATAATACTCCAAAGAGTGGGTACGAGGCAAGTGTACTTACTTCAACCAGTTGATCAGGATTACTCAGCAAAAATCCCTCATGTCATCTCTCTATGTCGCAACCTGATAATAAATCCTATTTCAGTGTCTGTAATATCTTAAATTCTCTAGTTGAACATGCAAGATGCTCTAAACGGGCCTATGTCTAACTTAGTTGGCCTTTCCTTAAATCCCTATGTCACCTTACCTTAAATGACAAGACTTATTTATTTCAATAAATAAAACATGGTGGCCTAGTGGTTAAGGCCCAACAATTCCCTATGAAGGTCTCGGTTTCGAATCCCCTCTCCTCCACCTTATTCTTTTTGTTATTTTCCTTCTTGACTAAACCAAAGTTGATTTAATGGTTCAATTGAGCCCCCTTTTCTACTCGATTTGATCGAACTCATCTAGTTAGACCAAGTCATTGTATCCAACCGATTGGCCCAACCCTATTAGTCAATTAATTAATTATCCAATTAATTAATTAATTACTAATTAATTATTCAATTAAATGAATTAGTTAATTACCTAACTATTAATTGATTCAATTGAACTAACCTTCTTAAATTCGTTAACCCAAACCAATTTGACATAATGATTGAACTAGCTCTCCTAGACTGGTTAACCTAAAACAATTAAACTTTTTAAGTAATCAAAACCCATTCCATTAGATTAATTTGATCAACCATAACCAATTCACTAACTCTACTTAATTAAACGATTTAGTAATAATTAATCTAAATTAATAACTAATGTTATTAACTCCCTCTCTCTCTCTTCTTTCACTCGGTCAAGCCTCGCCGGAGAAGAAATCACGCCTGTCGCCGTGGTGGAGCTTCTGTCCCTAGTCCGGTGGTCGCCGGCGAGCTCCCAGGCGGCCCGCGTCCAGCATCAAGGTCCCCTCTTGCTGGAACCCGCCTCTCTCCTCCTTCTGATTTCCAGGTCTACGGCGGCAACCTCGAAGCCTCCTTTTCTCCCTGGCATTCAGTCCTTCAGCAGGGACAAGCAAGGAAATCTAGAGGCTCCTTCGGTGTCCACTATCCTAGCTAACAGCCTACTATGCATGCACGTCGAAAAAATAAAAAACAGAGGATAAGAGTTCACCAGAGAAGATGAAGGTGCACTTACGGTGCTCCACAGGCGGTTAGAGAAGAACATTGGACGGCCGCGTTCTTCTTCTCTGCTCAGTTGTCAATTGCGAAGGCACCCTCTTCCTTCCTCCTCTCTCTCGACCTCTCACGGTGGAGCCGGTCTCACTACCGCTCGTTGGTGTATTTCTAGGATTCCACCACGGCCTCCCTTTTATAGGGCTCGAGGAGGATCCCCAGCGCATCAAGTTTGTTGGCGAAGGAGATTGCACGTCAATCCGATCCCTTACTTGCCTTTTCCGGCCATCGTTTGACAGGTTTCCATAGTTGGCCAGCGTAGTTAGCGGTAGCGCGCCCGTAGAGAAGAGGGTTGGTGCTGCTTCGAGATCGGACTTCCCATTGCCTCGAGCTTACGGCAATCTCCAGATGGATGGATAAGAGCGCATTGCACGGTGGGGACACCCGCACTGTTATTTTTGCTAAAGAATTGGGCACCTGGATTAGTGTCTCGAGATCGGTTTATCACGGATTATTTAATCCAAGCAGTCCAACCATTTATACAGAGGTCTGCTCTGGTCTTTTACACAAAAGTCCCCTAACTTCCCAAAATCACATATTAGTCCCTGTTATGAGAGAGAGCGCATAATTTCCTTTTAGTCCTCATTCTTTCTTTTTTTACACTTTGGTCCTTTGTCCAGAGAGAAGTATATTTACTCTCTAGTAATCAGTTTTCATAAACTTACTGGAAAGTCCTTGGCAGCCCTAATCATTTAAGTTTAGGAATTTAAATTAATTCCTTCTTCCTTTTAATAAAACCAAAATAGTTTCCAACTTGGAAAATTCCCAAATTGATTAAATCAATCAAGATTTAATCAATTATACTTCCCCTTCCAATCTTAGTCCAATTAATATCAATCTTGGAGAGTTTCTAAAATTACTAAAATTAATCTTCATCCAATAAATTTATTTACCTTTTTTTTAAACTTACCACTCATCACCAATTTACCAAGATGCCCTTTGTTTTTATAACAAAGACCAACTAGAGTTTTAATTATAAAACCTCTTTTTTTCAAATAATTTATGTTTTTTTGGGGAAAATTAATTCAACCACCAAAATTATAAAAATCCATTTATTAAAAGAAATCTTGGATTTCACAATAATAAATGGGTTGGAAATGTCTATTGATGGGTGGAATCGCAAGTGTACGAGTCGTAGTCAAGTAATAGAGTGGACTATGGGGAGTCGGATGTCGAACCACAGGGAATAAAAATTACTAAATTCTAATCAAGATTTACTAACCTAGTCTAGTTGGTAGAATTGGGGGGTTTTAGTTTTCACAACTAAAGAACTAGAAAGGTTGAATACAAGAACTAAAAATCGAGAGTTGATTGAGATTAACGGATAGCAAGAGGGGATACTTGGGTATGTATCCCTTTCGGATTTCAATTCTAAAGATGAGCAAAGATGTTTATGAATCAATGTTGATACTTCTTGTGCCAATAATCCCTAAATTATATCCAACCCCTCTTCCAAGGTGATTGGATAACTAGTCTCCTAGGACTTGATATGAAGCTCAAGGGGATTTCTATATATTGGAAGGATCATTGGGGTGAATTCGTATGAAAGAGTCATTCGCCCTTCTAGTACCCGATTCCTCGGTGTACTCATGAAACTCTCTAATGAAGCAAGTTCCTAATACAAGGAGGCACTAGCTCTAGCCCTTGTATTGCACATAAGTAATTCCTAGTAATGAGATTACAATCAATGCATAACATTCATTAGACATTCAAGAAAATACCAACAACTCATCATAAACATTCAATGCTATTAATGCTCAATCCTAAAGTTCAACATACCCAAGTACGAATAGATTAGTTCCCCATCAATGGGGAACTCAAATCCATAAGGAAAAGATTACAAACAAAAGAAAGAGTAATGGAGAACACTATTACCTCCAATGGTTGCAACTCCAATGACTAATCTATTCTCAAGATTGGGGAAAATGACCCCCAAACCCTAACCTCTCTTCTAGTTTCTCTCCCAAGCCAACCTCCCATCTCCAGAATAAACATTCCCTAGTTATACCCTTACATTAGGGTTTTTCCTTCGGAATTACAGATTTGCCCCGGATAGGTCCGCGGTGGGAAAGAGTAACGATGAACGGGCCCATGAACGGGCCGTTCATCAGACCGTTCAGAGCACAGGTTGCCTTGAACGGTCAGTTGAACGTGCGACTGATCAGCCCGTTCATACTACAGTCAGCAATACCATATCAACGGGCGATCGACGGCGCTTAGAACACAGGTTGCTCTAAACGGGCATGTCAACAGACATTCACTAGGCCGTTCACCTCCTTTAGTTGCTTGCTTCTGTGTTTGGTTGTGGACGGCCTTTCATTACCAGGTTCAGCCCCTGTTCACTTCAAAATGTCTTCGTTTGGTCTTCATTTTGTCGATAACTGCTTCCTTTCACTCGGGGTTGCTTATATGCGCGCTGTTTACAATATATGAAGCATTTTAAGTACTGGTGGGCTATAAATCATTGAAATTGACATAAAAATACATGTAAAGATGATGTGTAAATATGCTCATTTGAACGCTTATCAAATATTCCCACAGTTGAATATTTGCTTGTGCTCAAGCAAACAAGGCAATGACAGATTAAATAGAACAAAAATAATAAGTGTTCAACCTCCGGCGGTGATAGTCAATGAATCCGCTCTTTCTTAAGTTCACCATCAAAGTGTATGCATTCTCCTATGTTCCCAAGATTTAGAGTTTGTATAATGTCATCGCGGCTCTAGGTGAAAGTTGTTACTCCACATACCATGTCCTCAAGTCTTAGCACGACAAACATTACCTCAATGGACTCTAGAGGGTCCTTGAGGCCCTAAGTTTTAGGACACTCCATCCTCTTTTGAGTAAATTGTGGACAAGTTAGTTTGTTGTTTTTTTTTAATTTTTTATTTTTTTGGCTTTTTGGGTAGGGCATCTTTAATAGATCCGACTTTCCCTAAAGATCAGTATAGAGTGCAGGTCTTCTTTTCTTCAAGATGTACTTGTTGTTTAGGCACCGGAACATCTGACTACTTAGAAGGTTACAACTCTACCTAGGTATGCTCATACTTGGGAGTGATTTCTGAGTTGAGGAACACCCTGATTAGGGGCCAGGACCCCAATTTATTTTATCACATCAAGTAGCGGAACATTGTCTTTATTGCTCTACTAGTTCACCTAGTATATACATACTATTTTATTCATCACTTACTTGTCCCATGAGTTGAATTATGAAGGATTAGAGGTTCGACTAGTGCCACGAAGCCTCTTGGAGCCATTGAGAATAATGTTTAGCAATTAAAGTTAACAGAACGTGGTAATGGGTTATCTATTGTACTAGAGCTTTGAATTCCATAGATATGTCTCTAGGTGTCCATGGTGTGTCATAGGAGAATTCTAAATGAAATTTGAGTACTAAAATGGTGAACTAAAAGTGGAGTGAATCATTATATCCTCTAGTGGTGCCATCATAGGTTGATGTCGACATGCTCATGCAAAAGTAATAGCTCCCTATCCCCACACTTATTGTTTTGTAATAGATTCAATAATGGAATGGAGCTACCCATCCCCACACTTGAAGTTGTGCATTGTCCCCAATGTACATAATTAGATTTCAAGGGAAATAATATTCAATGAGAATGATGAGGAGGGCAAACTGAAACTTCCCCGGTTTAATGAAGTAAATGATGTGGCATTGCGATTTGTACGTGACAGCTGTTGCCGAGGCGTGCCACCGCGGGTTCCTGCAAAATACCGCAATATAGAGAGGTGGTGCCAAGGGGAATTATAGAGTCAATAGTGCACAAAAGTAGATAAAAGAGATGTCACAGGGTAGAGTCCTTGTGAAAATGTATATAAAGCGAAAACAGGGACAACATAGCATGGAAGATAAAGTAAATAGTCTCAGTCATCGATAGAGGGTGGCTCGTCAGATGCTAGGGCGGATGGGGGTGGGGGGACCGAGGGGGGGGGTGTGTCTGGGAACGCAAGTATGCGAAAAGCTCTGCTAGCTGGTCGCCGAGGTTGTGGTGCTCCTCGAGGAGTGTAGTCTGCATATCATAGACCTCGGTGAGGCGCTCCTCAATGCGAGTGAAACGACTGCCAGTGGACGGAGACGGAGGTCTAGCGGGGGCTTCGGAGGAGGAGTTGTCGGACTCGGCGTCCTCGCTGTCGAAGCTCACTAATTGCTGTCCTGCAAGTCTGTATCGGCCGCCAGAAAACTGGACTAGCTTCATCTGGAGGAGGGTGCTCATCCCTAGCGGCTGCATCAGATGGAGGCGCTCGATGCCATCGGTGTGGAGCTCCACTGGCATCCTCCTGAACAAGCGAGTGATGTAGGGCCCAGCGATGATGTGCTTGTGCTTGTGACTCTGCCCCTGGTGGGCTATATAGTCAGCAAGCACATAGCCGAGGTGGATGGGAGTGCGCTCGAAGATGCTGTAGAGGAGGAACCGGTCTGAGACAGTGACTACTCCTGTGCTGTCGGTGCGGCCAGCGATAGTCCGGCTGACTAGAGCATGGATATAGCGATGCATCGGGTCTGCCATGCTCAATGCCTTCTTGTTGGGGAGCCCTCCCAACTGTTGCCAATATCTGGAATGAGAAATGATGTGGCCAGGGAAAGAGGTGAGAAGCAGCGTGCCAAGAAGTCGGAAGAAGTCCTGATCATAGATCCCCATATAGATCGCAAATCGGTCGGGACTTATCTGGTATGGTACGCCATAGAGCTGGAATGATATTGCAGTTTTGTAGCGCTCGCCAGTAGCTGTGCGGTCAAACTCAAAGGAGCTCAGGACCTCGAGTGTATGCTCGCGGTATGTTGCTTCGTTGATGGCGAAGACTCGGTCCCAACCACCAACGGAGAACAGACTGCGGACTCGATCGACAATATGAATTTGCTCGAGGGGGCCCCAATCGATGAGGAAAGTGCGGCTGAGTGGTAACTCCGCGAGGCGGTCGTAGCGCTGCTGATGCTGCTCATTTGTGAAGCGCGATGGCCTGATGGAGGGCCCGGCGTCGTCCCGACGGCGTTTTGCGATCTCTTTCCTCGGCATTGCCGCAAGTGGGACAGGAAGTCAGTGCTAGAAGAAGTGAAGAAGTATGGGAGGAACGGCCCCTGTACGGGCCGTTCAGGGCCCAGTCAAGGATGGTTATGAGGAAAAGGGCCTAGTGAACGGCCGTTCAACAGGCCGTTCACTGCGGGGATACATGATCAACAAATATGGCGGTGGCGCTTACAGATGGCTATTCAAAACGAAGTGATAAAGGTCACATTTTCCCATTAAGACACCCTACATCATCGTATGGAGGGATTTGGGTGAATGGCTCGGGGTTGACCCAACAAGTTATCCTAAATAGGGCAAGGGAACTGAATAGTAGGGCTAGAAGTGTATATTGGCGATGCGGGGAGGTGAGGGTCGAGCATACCTGTGATGAACGAGTGTGCGGTGAATGCGAGGAAGGGGTGGGGGCGCCTGGTATGGGCTGTGCCGTCTCGGAGGAAGAGGGCCGCAAATTTTGAAAATGGAGAACTAGGGCACGCGGTTTGTGTATTAAGTAGAGACTTGTGAACGGCCCCGGCCCCGTGTACGGGCCGTTCACCTGCCCGTTCATCGTTATGAAATCTTAACTAGTTTGGTTATGAACAGCCTGGTGAATGGTCGTTCACTACCGCGTTCACCCTTCACAGAGGGTGTGAACAGGCCAGTTAATGGCCGTTCAGCACCCGTTCTTTCTGGCTATAGTGATTGCCCTACGTGCGATGACTAGAGATTTATTTTGAAGAAAATAAAAATAAAAATAAAAATAAAGATAAACTAAACTAAAGAGTGGTATTTAGACTATTGAAGCTGTGGAGGTGAAATTTGGGTTGCCTCCCAAAAAGCGCTTGTTTTACGTCACTAGCTTGACGTTCTTAATGATGCTTCAAGGTGGGTTGAATGGCTGTGGGTGGTTATTCGATGGCCCTCCAGTGCTTGTGTCATGGTACAGCTTGAGCCGATGTCCATTTACTTTGAATGTGTCTCCTTCGGCTTGGCGAATCTCTACTGCTCCATGAGGGTGTACCTTGGAAATAGTGAAGGGGCTTGACCACCTTGATCGAAGTTTACCGGGAAATAGCTTGAGTCGGGAATTGAATAACAGGACCTTGTCTCCCTCCTTGAATTCTTTTGTTTGCCTTAATAGTTTATCATGATAATACTTCATTCGCTCCTTATACATTCTGGAATTATCATAGCATGAAGAACGCCATTCATCGAGCTCGTTCAATTGAAAATTCCTTTCATTGCTGGCCTGGTAGGGTCAAAGTTCAAGAACTTGATGGCCTAGTATGATTTGTGCTCAAGTTCAACAGGTAGGTGGCATGATTTACCGTATACAAGTCTATATTGTGTGCTTCTGGTTGGAGTCTTGTATGCTGTCCGGTATGCCCACAATGCATCGTCAAGCTTTTATGCCCAATCTGTCCTATTCCGTGCAACTGTCTTCTCCAAGATTCTCTTTAATTCCCGGTTGGAGACCTCCACTTGGCCACTTGTCTGAGGGTGATACGGTGTGGAGGTGCGGTAAGTGACTCCATATCGCCTCAGAATTTTGGTAAATTGGGCATTGCAAAAATGAGTCCCTCGATCGCTAATTATCGCCCTTGGTGTGCCAAACCGAGAGAAGAGTTTCTTCAATAACTTGACCACATTTCGAGCATCATTGGTGGGTAAGGCTTGGGCTTTGACCCAGTTAGACAAGTAATCCACGGCCACTAGGACATATTTGTTCCCTTGAGATGCAAGAAAAGGTCCCATGAAGTCAATCCCCCATACATCGAATATCTCACACACTTGAGAAGTGCGTTGCGGCATTTCATTGCGGCGAGATATGTTACCCGTGCGTTGGCAACTGTCACAGGATTGGGACAATTTCTTGGCATCTTGAAACAAGGTGGGCCAAAAAAAACCAGAATCGAGGACTTTTCGGGCTGTTCTATTCTCGCAGTAATGTCCACCGGCGGGTCCTGAATGGCAATCCAACAAGATCTTCCACCCTTCTTGTTGTGAGATACATCTCCTGACTACTTGATCGGCACATATTCGAAATAAATGGGGGTCATCCCAGATGTAATGCTTCAGTTCGGCATAGAATTTCTTTTTCTGCTGATAGTTGTAAGATTTTGGAAGGACTCCGGCTACGAGGAAATTTGCAAAGTCGGCAAACCAGGGTGGTACTTCTTTCTCCTGAATGGTGAAGGCATGATCCCGCACTATTTGAAGGCTGTACAATTGCTTATCTGGAAATTCCTCTCTAATAACGACTTCATGACCTGAATTCTTATTTGGATTCTCCAGCCGGGATAGATGGTCGGCGGCCAAGTTTTCTGCTCCACGCTTGTCTCGGATCTCCAAATCAAACTCTTGCAAGAGCAAGATCCATCTAATTAGCCATGGCTTGGCGTCCGTTTTGGCCAATAAGTAGCGTAATGCCGAATGATCAATGTAGACTATAATCTTGGAGAGTACCAAGTAGGGGCGAAATTTATCGAAGGCGAAGACTATAGCAAGAAGTTCTTTTTCAATAGTGGTGTAATTGGCTTGTGTTTCCGTCAGACTCTTGCTGGCATAGTATATGGGTCTGAAATGTTTGTCTTTCCTCTGTCCCAACACAGCTCCAACAGCAAAATCGCTTGCATCACACATGAGTTCTAATGGGATGCTCTAATCGGGCGTAGTCATTATAGGTGCTTGGATCAACTTCTCTTTTAGAAATGTGAAAGCCAGCAAACAGTCCTTATTGAAATCAAATGGAGCATCTTTTTCCAGCAACTTAGTCAAGGGTTTTGAGATCTTGGAAAAATCTTGAATGAATCTCCTGTAGAAACCTGCATGACCAAGAAAACTTCTAACAGCCTTGACTGAAGTGGGTGGAGGTAGTTTCTCAATTGTGTCCACTTTGGCTCTGTCTACCTCAATGCCATTGCTTGAAATTTTGTGTCCTAAAACAATGCCCTCCTGAACCATGAAGTGACATTTCTCCCAGCTGAGTACCAGGTTTGTGTCCTCACACCGTGCTAATACTTTTTCCAAATTTCTCAAACAAAGGTCAAAGGAATCCCCAAAAATTGAGAAGTCATCCATAAATACTTCCATGTTGTCTCCCAAAAAATCATCGAAAATGGCCAACATGCACCTTTGAAAGGTGGCAAGGGCGTTGCACAACCCGAAAGGCATCCGGCGATAAGCAAAGGTGCCGTAAGGGCAAGTAAAAGTTGTCTTCTCTTGGTCTTCAGGAGCATTAGGAATCTGAAAGTAACCTGAGAACCCATCCAGGAAACAATAATGAGAATGGCCGGCTAACCTTTCAAGCATCTGATCAATAAATGGGAGAGGGAAATGGTCCTTCCTAGTGGCATCATTTAGTTTCCGGTAGTCAATACAAACTCGCCACCCCATGACGGTCCTCGTCGGTATCAGTTCATTTTTCTCATTAGCGACCACCGTCATGCCTCCCTTCTTTGGTACCACCTGTACTGGACTCACCCACGCGTTGTCTAAAATAGGATAAGTTATGCCGGCGTCCAGAAGTTTAATCACCTTGGCCCTGACCACTTCTTTCATGTTTGGGTTCACTCTTCCTTCTGGTTGAATGGATGGCTTGTAGTTGTCTTCCATCAAAATCTTATGAGTACAAAAAGATGGGTTGATGCCCTTTATGTCAGAGATCTTCCAAGCAATCGCTCGTTTGTGTCGGTGAAGAACCTGTAATAGCTTCTCTTTCTGCAATGAGGTTAGATTTGAGGCAATGATGACTGGCAGTTGGGAGTTGTCAGCTAGAAATGCATATTCAAGGTGTTTTGGCAACTCCTTTAGCTCCACCTGAGGTGGATCTTCAATAGATGGCTTTAATTTGAAAAAATCACTGCCCAACTCTTCAAGTATAGCCTCTACCCCCAAAATCTGATGGTCTTCATAGAACTGATCTGTAAGATAGGTGTCCTCTTCTGCATCTAGTGTGCTATCTCCTTCTGATAAAGGCGGAATCTTGTTAACACTTAAGTTTCCTGTCAGGTCAATATCCATGGGATCTTTTCCCTCAGCGGGCTGGAGGTTGTTGGATAGGAATTCTGATGACGTTGGGGCTTGCATCGGGCATTTTCAATAAGGTGGTTCAACCATAGATGTTTCCAATCGGTTCTGATCATACTGTAGTGGACTGCCATAAAAGCTTGACACAATTATGTCATCTGTTACCCAGGGGCTTTCTTGACTGTCCATAGAATATTCCTCTTGCTGCAAGTATGCCTTGCCCGCACTGTATGATTCACCATATGGATAGATAGCAAATAATTGCTTTCGGAGTAAGTTATTGCTTTGCTCGAACAGTTTGGCTTGAATCCACTGTTCTAAGATGGTTAATTTTATTAACATCATGTCTTTGGGGTCCGCCATGTTGTACCTCGCACAAAAAAGATGACTAAAATATTAGTATCATGGGGTACGTATGCAAAGAATCAAGATAAAAGAAGAGAAAAGAAAGGAAACAAGAGCATGAGAGACTAAATTAATAAAATCCTAGTTTAACTAGCAATTCTATTCCCCGGCAACGGCGCCAAAAACTTGATTGGTGGAATCTCAAGTGTACGAGTCGTAGTCAAGTAATAGAGTGGACTATGGTGAGTCGGATGTCGAACCACAGGGAATAGAAATTACTAAATTCTAACCAAGATTTACTAACCTAGGCTAGTTGGTAGAATTGGGAGGGGTTTGGTTTTCACAACTAAAGAACTAGAAAGGTTGAATACAAGAACTAAAAATCGAGAGTTGATTGAGATTAACGGATAGCAAGAGGGGAAACTTGGGTATGTATCCCTTTCGGATTTCAATTCTAAAGATGAGCAAAGATGTTTATGAATCAATGTTGATACTTCTTGTGCCAATAATCCTTAAATTATATCCAACCCCTCTTCCAAGGTGATTGGATAACTAGTCTCCTAGGACTTGATATGAAGCTCAAGGGGATTTCTATATATTGGAAGGATTATGGGGGTGAATTCGTATGAAAGAGTCGTTCGCCCTTCTAGTACCCGATTCCACGGTGTACTCATGAAACTCTCTAATGAAGCAAGTTCCTAATACAAGGAGGCACTAGCTCTAGCCCTTGTATTGCACATAAGTAATTCCTAGTAATGAGATTACAATCAATACATAACATTCATTAGACATTCAAGAAAATACCAACTCATCATAAACTTTCAATGCTATTAATGCTCAATCCTAAAGTTCAACATACCCAAGTACCAATAGATTAGTTCCCCATCAATGGGGAAGTCAAATCCATAAGGAAAAGATTACAAATAAAAGAAAGAGTAATGGAGAACACCATTACCTCCAATAGTTGCAACTCCATTGACTAATCTATCCTCAAGATTGGGGGAAATGACCCCCAACCCTAACCTCTCTTCTAGCTTCTTTCCCAAGCCAACCTCCCCTCTCCAGAATAAACATTCCCTATTTATACCCTCACATTAGGGTTTTTCCTTCGGAATTACAGATTTGCCCCGGATAGGTCCGCGGTGGGAAAGAGTAACGATGAACGGGCCAGTGAACAGGCTGTTCATCAGACCGCTCAGAGCACAGGTTGCCCTGAACGGTCAGTTGAATGGGCGACTGATCATCTTGTTCATACTACAGGCTGCGTTGAAAGGTCATATCAACGGGCGACTGATCAGCATGTTCAGAACACAGGTTGCTCTAAACGGGCATGTCAACGGATATTCACTAGGCCGTTCACCTCCTTTAGTTGCCAGGTTCTGTGTCTGGTTGTGGACGACCGTTCATTACCGGGTTCAGCCCCTGTTCACTTCAAAATGTCTTCGTTTGGTCTTCGTTTTGTCGATAACTGCTTCCTTTCACTCGGGGTTGCTTATATGCGCGCTGTTTACAATATATGAAGCATTTTAAGTACTAGTGGGCTATAAATCATTGAAATTGACATAGAAATACATATAAAGATGATGTGTAAATATGCTCATTTGAACGCTTATCATCTATTCTTCCTTCTCACCCAAAACCACCCCGAAGGCGTAGTCAGTCACATCACACATAAGTTCAAAGGGCAGTTTCCAATCACGTACAATCACGATTGGGGCCCGTACCATGTTTTCCTTTAAGGTAACAAAGGCCTTCAAACAATCATCATTTGGTTCAAATGGGGTATCCTTCTCTAATAGCTTTGTCAGAGGTCTGGCGATCTTGGAGAAGTCCTTGATGAAATTTCTGTAGAATCCTTCATGCCCCAAAAAACTGCGCATTACCTTCACTATGGTAGGTGGGGGTAGCCTCTCTATTTTTTTGATTTTTGCCTTGTCCACTTCTATTCATTTATCCGATATTTTATGTCCTAGGACTATCCTTTTACGTACCATGAAGTGGCACTTTTCCCAGCTTAGCACCAAGTTGGTTTTCTCGTATCTCGCTAGGACCTTTTTTAGATTATGGAGGTATAGGTCGAAAGAATCACCAAGAACGGAGAAATCATCCATAAATACCTCCATGATGTCCTTTATGAAGTCTTCAAAGATGGCGAGCATACAACGTTGAAAACTAGCAAGTGCATTACACAATCCAAATGGCATGCAATGATATGCAAATGTGCCATATGGGCAAGTAAAGGTGGTCCTCTCTGGTCCTCAGGGGTGATAGGGATCTGAAAATAGCTAAAAAAACCCATCTAAAAAGCAATAATACAAGTGCCTGGCCAGCAGCTCAAGTATTTGATTGATGAACGACAATAAAAAGTGGTCCTTCCTTGTAGCATCATTTAATTTACTATAATCAATGCAAACTCGCCATTCTCTGATTGGTCTTGTAGGATTCAGTTAATTTCTTTCATTCGTTATTACTGTCATTCCACCCTTTTTTGGGATCACATGAATTGGACTTGCCCAAGTACTGTTTGAAATTGGGTAAATCACCTTGGCATAATAAAGCTTCCACTTTTACTACCTGCTTCATTTTTGGATTTAGCCTCCTCTGGGCCTGAACGGATGGCCTGTAATTGTCCTCTATTAAAATTTTATGTGTGTAGAAGGAGGGGTCAATACCCTTGATGTCGGATATCTTCCAGGCTATAACCCTTCTATGTTTTTTAAGAACATGGAGCAACTTTTCTTTTTGTGGGGCAGATAGATCCACGACGATGATGAGCGGCAATGTTGAGTTATCACCCAGAAAAGCATATTCAAGATATTTAGGGAGTTCCTTGAGTTCCATTTTATGCGGTTCTTTTATAAAGGTTTTTTAGCTTCTTGTTAGTGTCACTCAGTACCTTGTCAGGTTCTCCCTCGACCTCATGGACTTGATGGTCTTCAAAATATTGGTCTGAACTTGAGTCCCCATCTTAAGTAGCTGCAGAAAATTCCTTGAGCATCTCTACATAGTTTTCTTCTTGTTCCATCCCTGCACTACACTCTGTGCTGGGATTTATCAGGTGTCCTTCCCTAGCGCTATTCACTTTCGTATCATTCTCTATAGATTCCACCTGTAGTAATCCTAAATAATCTAGGTACAGAGTGGGCTGTTGGGTATGTAAACTATTAAGCTACTGAAGATCTTCATTTTCATGTTATATGAATTTGCAGAAAATTTCCTCGCAATTAGGTTCTCGATGTGCTAAAGAGTAGCATTCATCCAAAGATGTGAAAGGCATGGTGTACATGCGTCATCATAACACATTGAATGAGAGAGCTCTTGGTAGGTTGATTCGAAATACTTTCTATCAAGCCATTTTTTCAATAGTGTGAGCTCCAAAGCCAATAACTTCTATGTCTGAGCCATGAGTTTATTTGGGTCACGCAGCGGTCCCTGGCAAGGTAAGATAGAGAACGTAATTATTATGTTGGGACAAAGGATTTCAATTGAAAAGCAAAAGAACGCAAACAGAATTAGAATCTAAACAATAACTAGAACAATGGACTATTAGTGTGTTCAGTAATCTAGTCCCCAGCAGCGGCGCCAAAAACTTGATATGCCTAATGCATGCTCCATAAGGGCACGTGTTTGACAAGTAATACAGTGGACTATAAAGAGTCGGATATCGATCCTCAGGGACTAGAAACTAGACAACTAATCATCTATGAACTAGATGAACAAGAGTTGGTGTTAATAGTTACTAATATTAATCTAAACCAAGAGAACAAAAATAAGATGGAATATGATGAATTATGAGGTAATCAATCAAGAGAAGGGTATCTGGGCAATGTTTCCCCCTTGGACTCTCCAAAACATAGATGAGGAGTATTAATATTGGTAGTTGCAACTAATTGGACCAAGGATTCCTAGAATGCTTTCACTCCCTCTCTCAAGGCAAATTACTAATCTCAGTACCCTCGCTGTGTGATGTTTTAGGGAACCTTTGCCATGGAAGGACCGTGGGAAAGAATACTAGGAATTCTAACTCCTAAATGCCCGATCTCTCGTTGCATACACAATCCCTCTATTGGGGTATGCCTGCACACTGGGAGGTGTTCGTTTCTTTAACCGGTGTTCGTTGCTAGTACATTTCAGCTTGTTTTCCTCGAAGTTGATCAAAATTGCTTCAGCTTTTGTAAATGTTCTCAAATCGCCTCTAGTGTATTCTGATGAGTAAAATAAACATGAATTAATTATATAAAAGCAATAATTAATCTGATTTCCATGCTATCAGATGCGCTACATCCGTAAGTGAACGGGTCGAATCAAGTAATAAAGTGGACAAATGTCTGGTTGTCGATCCTCAGGGAGCAAGGAAGTACTAGTAGTAACTATTTGTTTATTATCTAGTCGATCAAAATTGGTTGGTGGTGACTAAACCTAATTCTAAAATAATTAATGGTGCAAATTAACAAGTGAAATTGACCTCGAAGATAATCAATCGATGAAGGGGATACATGGGTGATTGAATCCCCCTTTGATGTTTTTAAAGATGGATAATGCTATCTATGTTAACTCTTGGTGAATCATTGGCCAAGGGTTCCTAATGTGATTTCATCCCCTCGCTCGAGGGTGATTACTCAACCTAGTGCCCTTACTAGTTATGATCTAGGGAACCTATCTCTTGGAAGAGCTAAGGGAATAAAACGTCTAAAGGAGTTGCCCACCTTAGTACCCGGGCTCCCGGTGTACTCCTAGCTCTTTCTATTGAAGTTTGTCTACACATGGGGAGGCGCTCGCATCTTCCCCCATATGGACTAAAGAAACCTTTCCGGTCTCTCGCAACATAGAGATATTAATACCACCATACAATACATTCAATAGACTACAATACATTCAACCAAGCAATTAACATAGAAAGACAATATCAATTAAACATCATCCAAGGGTTCATCAACACCCAAGTATCAAGAAATTAGCTCTCCATCAATGGAGAGCAACAATCCATGCTAAAAGAGAAGGAAATCATAAAATTCATGAGTGAAAAACCCCTAATGGCGATTGTGGACGAATTCCTTGCTTCTCTATTGCCCCTTCTTCTCCTTCTTGAGCCCTTTGATGAGGGAAACTCCTCCAATCTTCTCCTCCTTGATGGTGAAGAAGATGATGAAAACCTCCCCCAAACCTTGATGCTTTGGCTCTAAGATACTCCAAGATGACCCAAAACCCTCACCAAGCTTTATATTTATACCCCACACTAGGGTTTTGGATGTATTTCCGATTTTACCCTCGGTTCGGCGAAAACCGCAGCTGCAGCTTTGCGATATACGACCCAGTATACGACCCATACGGCCCCATATACGGACTCACATACGGACTCCAATACGGGGTCGTATGCTTCTCAGGGTCCCGTATACGGGGTCCTGTCAGTCCGTTCGGGGGTCCGTAGAAATCTCCAGGTCTATACGGGTCCGTATGGGACTCCGTATGGACGGTCCTTTTGCTCGATTTCCCCTATTTTGGCCCGCATTCTCTTGAAAACGCTTCCTTTCTCTTGGAATCGTTATTTTCTGCCCTGTTTACAAAAACAAAACTATTTTAAGTACAAGCGGGCCAACATTCCTCCAAAACATAAAGTAATATGCATGAATTTGATATATAAATGATGCTCATTTGAACACTTATCACTATCTATGCAACAAAGTAGTAAAAGAATATAGTCATTAAACGCTTATCAAAAACTGATCATACCTTATATACTCTCTCTTGGTACTACTCTTAGGAAATTCTGTATCAAGAAGTCATCTCTCACATGACCTTATAGGTAGTGACATGTGTCTCACTTGCTATAGTCGTGCCATAACAGATCTTTTGCAAGAAAGTAAATTAGCCTCTTCGATCCATAACCACCAACAGAAACACCATAAGCCCAAATGATCTTAGCACACGTCCTTGCATTCTACAAGGTTGAGGATATGACCATGACGAACAACCCTCCCAAGAAGTGGCCCTTTGCTGGACTGAAAATCTCCCCGAGGACTAGGTTTCCCTCTACCTCTTTGAAGAGGCCTTTATAATCAAGCCCTAACCTTTATCGTGTTGTTGTCTTCACCAAGCGTTGTTAATGCCATCAGCACACCTAGTAGCAAAATCATGATACACGTTTATATCTTATGGGCTAAACACTGCATTGTAACCTGATGATGCCAACTCCGCCACTGAAAGTAGATTTTCTTCATGCCCTGAACATAATAAGCACCTATGAGTGGAACTTGGGAAGAATTTTATCGAGGCGTAACTATTATTTTATTGATATTTATTATTGATAACCTTAAGTTGTTAGTTTTCACCTCCACATGACTTCCAATGTACCCTAAGAGGTTTTACAACTTCTATTTATCTCATGTCATATAATTAGAGGAGCCCGAGTCTACGATCCAATTATTGTCATAGTCAATTTATTCCAATATTATTAACATAAGAGCTAATTCTTCTTATTTCATAAAGAATGAAGCTTTGCCTCCTTATAAGTGTTTAATTGACCATATTTTAATATCCTATTTTTATACATTTAGGATGCTACTTTGGGGAAAATTCAGCCCATTGATAATTAAATTGTCTTAATTTTGTGAAATACGACACATCGAGGGCGATTTAAGGGCGAGATGAATTTCTTAAGTGATTTTGGGCAAAATTGAGGAGAATAAGAGCTAAAATGAAGAACAAGACGGGACCACCTAACCCTAGACGGAACCCTCAGGAATTCAGAACCACCTCTGAATCTCCTGGGAACCAGACGAGACTATAGACGCCCGCCCACTAGGTTGTCTGGTTTGCAGATTCGCATTTGAAGCCCCAGACGGGACTGTCTGAGTCCAGATAAAACAATCTGGGTCAGAAATCTAAGTTCTCAACTCGCTAAAGTGCCAGACAGAACTCTAGATGGAACAGTTTGCTACCAATTTCGTTCGGACCCAAACCTAGTTATTTAAAGATGATCGGAGGCAAACACCTTGGAAAGCGTGTTTTCGGTCCCCTAAAGTGAGGGACCTATAAATACTGGTGTTTTTATGGTATGAAAGAGCTTTTGGACCGATCCTTGATTCTGGAGACTCTTATCACCCACCATCATCCACCTATCTTTTAGGACATACCGGAGTATTTGAAGAGCGTTGCTTGGCGGCGAAGTATCGGAAGGGTATTTACCAATGATCCTCCACAACGGTGGCGGGAATGACATATCATTTTCCTATGGTTTGTATTGGATTTGTGTCCTCCTTTGGAGGGGAACTAATTTTGTAGGTATTCAGGCATGATGAACCCTTGGGTTATGTGAACTTTGATTTTCAATGTTAATGGTTATCTAGTTGTTTTCTACGATTGAGATCTATTGAGTGCCATTCATTACATTGGTAATCTAAGTAGCGACAACCCAGATTATCCAATCTATCGCGCCGAAGGAAGAAGCGAACGCCTCCCCGTATGCAGGAATACCTCAATAAAGAAGGCTATGAGTGTACCGAGAACTCATGCACTAAGGAGAGAGAATCCTTAATATGCATTGTTCCCATAGTCTTCCAAGATCTAGATTCCCTAGAACGCCAATCAGTGAGGCTACTGGGTTAGTAATCACCTCAATAGAGGGATGAAAGCATTTTAGCAATCCTTGGCCCAATCCATTGCAATTAGTAACCTTAGCATTTATTATCTATCTTAATGAGAACCTAAGGAGGATTCATTACCCGGATACCCCTCTTTCATGATTGATAGTCCCTATGATTTCATCGCCTCGTTCTTTTAGATAAATTGCATCTTCTTTCTAGGTTAGCTGTAAAACCCATCTCCAAACTGGGGATGAGTGCCACACAAGCCAGGTCAAGGGGTGAACCCTGGGCCAAATGCTGTATAACCTGATAATTTAAACATAAACAATTTCTAATATCATAGATAAACATACTTTCAAGGTACAACAACCGAATAAACTTAAGTTCATACAAAAATAAGTCTAACATAGAAGTTCATAACTCTCCTAAATTCAAGTACACCAATATAATTCAAATACAACAGGATGGTCAGAGCCGACTATGGGTAGACAGAACCTCTCTCCTCTACTCTAGATACGATCAAGGTATCTGTCTACTACCTGCAAAAATACACACAAAAGAAGGGTGAGCAACTCAAGCTCAATGAGGTATGAACACCATTGTTAGGTATAGACATACCTGTGCCTCATCGGCATGCAATAATCTCAAATAAAAAATAAACTGAAAAAATATAAAATATGAAGATAAATGTGACTCATATGAATGCTTGTCAATGCATTAACTTCAATCAAAATGGACATGCGGGTTTCTTTTATAGCTTTATCCTCAATACCAAAAATGATTTCCATAATCAACCTGGCTGACCAATCAATGCTAGTAACAATCACGGTTGGAACCGGGAAGTCGATAATATGTGAAATCATATCATATAATTAATAATATAAATATCAACTACACCTGGACTTTGATAATGTGGAACCATATGGAAACGAGAGGACAAATCAAACCTCGATAGCCTCACGGTAGGACCAATCAACCACCGTAGAGCTATTATGTATATATGTGTACTAGATACCCTACTGTACGGAAAGTGGGTTTTATTTCTTGAAAACAAAAGGTTTTGAAAATAGATAGTTTACGACAAAATTAAAGTTTATAAAATCAACCCCTTCCCTACCTAGTACCATACTCTCTGGCTCTGTTATAGAGACACCACTGGTGCAGGCAAGTACGTGAGTACTATGCAGTGCATCCAATGTCTCTTTTCTCTATTTCAGAATGTTTATTTGATCTTCGCATGTATTTCTCAAAAACATGTTTCAAACCCAGAAATCTATCAATAAAGACATGCTTTTGTAACACTCAAGGTATTTTATAATAGATAATAAAACTCATGTCTTTCAAATCAAATAAATCACTATGATAAAAACTCGGGGAAAACACGAGAGATATACAGTTGTGTTCCCTCACCTGAGTCTGTTAAACTTCTAGGGTTGGCTCGGACCTTTGGTAACTCATTCCTTGGCTTTCCCTTTTCCTAACAATTGAAATGGGGAAATTAATGAATACGAAAATTGTATTTTTATTGACTTAATTCATATGCTTACATGGAGTTTATAAGCTTCAACTCAAATAAAATATATGGGTGTATCTATCCTGTTAGCACATTAAATGGAATTTAAGGCCATCAAAAGTTCCTAATATGCTTAAGGGTTCTCTTTTAAGGATTTTAAAAAGGTTACGGTGTGTACAAATTTAAATGAAAATTCGGCAACACCTCCCCCTATATTTATGACTTAATGTTTAATACAAACACTCACCATTTAAAGTAAAAATTGATTCATCCATAACATGCATAATAAAGAGTCCAATTTATTCATACAAGCATGAAGACTAGTATTATTGTTAACTTCTAGTCCAGAGTCCATCGGGCATCAAATCATGCAAACCTCTACTCGATCCATCAATAATGATCCAACATTGAATTATCCAAGCCATTAAACTTCTACTTAACCCTGAAATAGTGACAGGGGTTGTGTGATTGCTCACCTCTGTCCCTGTGCAGGTACTCTAGCCACTAGAATTGAGTATGGTTGGTTATGGGATTGCCAGTCGCAGCCCCGTTTGTCGCAGTTAAGATCTTGTCGGAATCTCCACCCAAGAAGATAAAGAAGGGAGAAGGGTTGTGTAGGTCGTTGGCGACCGGATATCGCCTAGTAGAGGAGAGCCGGAGCTCGACAGTTTTCATCGAAGTGAAATTCGGAGAGCGGGAGGGTGAGCCAATCGGCTGCCGCTCTTCGGTATCTGCGAGGAGAAGAGAAGAGGTAGTGGAGTTCGCCGGGGCAGAGGAAGGTCGCCGGTCTCACGTTGGGTAGTGCTCGGAAAGTAGGCCGGGGAATCGATCTGCACAAGGGGGAGCAAGGCGAAGGAGACGCTGGCAGCCGGTGGTGCTCACTGACTGATTACCGTCGTTAGGGAAGGGCTCTGATTTGTGAAGGGCACGAGTTGAGACTCCAGCTAGGTTTCGTGGATGAGTAGTGTAGATGGGGATCGTGAGATTGAAGATGAAGAAAGGGTTTCAATTTGATTTTAACTAAATCAAGACCTAGGTCTACCTTAGTCCATTAATCATGTAAAATCCATGAATTTTGGAGATAAATATATTGTTATTTCCTTGAGAAAAGTATTTAAATTTTTTTTCCGCAATTAGTGTTATTGTGGGATTAAATGATTTATTTGAATTTAAAAAAATTATTTTGGAGTCTGTAGGGACCTAATGGTAATTTTGAAAGAATTGAGGACCTTGAAGAAGTTTTCCCCTCTCACAGACTTGGACCTAAGCGTAATTTTAAAAGTGTCAGGGACCTCTCATAAAATTTCGTGAGAGAAAACCCTATTAGAGAGAATGGGCGGCCGAGATTAAAAGATCTCAGACTGTAGTAAATCGCGAGGCATTATAAAGGACTACAGAGAGCCACGTGGCGAGCCCAGATTTGATCCATCTGGTCGTGGACCAGATACGAGCCAATGAAGGGAAGGATGGTGGAGGCGATCCCACGGTGAGGGCTCTCCAGAACCGCTCATCTAGGGATAAATCACAATTTCGATGCGTAAAGTGGTAATCTGGCCGTCGACTGCGATGCCGTCTGAACCGTTGATCTAACTTGTTCTCGATCCGAGACTCGTTGATCTAATTGGAGCCGTTGATGGAGATCAAGACATCTCCACCGCTTATCGGAGAATGCATATCTCGAAGCACCACCACCATCTCCCCAAATTTCAACGGCCGCGAGAGCCTCGCCGTCTACTCCGTCGATTCTGGGGCGCACTTGAAGGCGAGGCTGTTCGAATGGCGACCCTTAGCCTGGCTCCTTTTGGTCTATAAAAGGTGGAGGCATGGCTCGGTGCTGAGCACGGAGCTCTAGTTATATGTCCTCCATTTTCCGGCGAGGTGACATTCGGAGAGGAAGAAGGAATTTGCCTGCGGTAGCGGGGTTGGAGCTCCCACCGAAAGGCTAGGCCGCCGGCGTCCAATCTCAGGAGAAGGAGTGGACGGGAACAGCAAGGGAAGACGTGAAGTTGGTCGTTGCCGAGACCGAGCTCGCCGGAGAAAGAACAGTAGAGGTTTACCGACGTCTCCAGCATTCCTCACCGCAAGAAAACCCACGGTGAGTGTTCAAAAACCCTGTAGAACACGTAGAGTTAGTTTTTGCATGCATTTAGTTGGCGGTGTGAGCTCGCCGGAGAATTCTTTCTCGCGGCCGAGAGCATCACCGATGCTCAGTGGGGAGACGTAGTCCGGCGGTGCAACTGAAGGCTCGGCCGAGATCGAGAGGCCGACGGTGACGAGCTCCGAGGCCGGGCAGGCGGGCATGGTGGCCGGAGAAGGGCCTGAACGCCGGTGGCGTTGGTCGCGCGAAAGAGAGAAGAAGAAGAAGGAAATAAAATGAAATAACTAAATTAAATAAAAGTTATTAATTTAGTTATTTTAGTTATTAACTTAGGGGTGTGACAACAATTTAGTTAATTAAAATAATTTATTCATTTTCTTCTCTCTTTAATTAAAAAAACATTAGTTGATTGTTATTATAAATAATAATTGGCTATACATGGTATTAAAATGGGGAACTTTGGACTTGTGACATTAAATAAAAGTTAATAAATTATTAACTTAGTGTGACAAATAGCTAGTAGAGATAATGAATTTGGAAAATATAGAGTGTGACATTTGTTTAGTAGAAACTATAGAATAGTTTGCTATGTTAATTGATTAATAGAGGGTTAATGTTTTAATTAAAATATTAACTTAGTGGTAGTGACAAATAATTGGTAAATGGCTATTATTTGATTAATTTGTTCCAGAGGTTGGAAAGTGTGACACTTATTCAATTAATCAAATAAAGTGTATGGAACTATGGGTGTGTGACATAATAATTAATAATTATTATGAAATATTGAAATGAAATAAATAGAAATTAATTAATTAATTTCTTAAATTTGGATAATTGGTTGAGTGATAAAAATTATTTAGTAAGGAAGCTAAATAAATTCAAAAAGGACTAATAAACCCTAAGCAAGGTGGAGCCTAAAACCTTATGGTCAAAAGGTTGTAAAATAACCAAAATGCCCTTCTAGGGTAAAAAGGGGTTAAGATCAATTTAATGAGGCTCAACTCAACTAAAATGACTTAATAAAAGTCAGACTCGACAAATAGACTAAAGTTGACTAGGTTTGACCAAGGTAGGACCAAAAGTCAACTAAGGGACACTGAAACGGGAATAAGGGCCGGTAACCCGAGAGATGGTCCCTAGGGCCCGTTAGTGGGCCTAAGCCCAACAAGGACGTTAGGCATGCATGGACACTTAGAGAGATAGAAATTATTGGAACGATGATTCTAATAAAACCATTATATGCCAGATACTCTCGGGGAGTTGTTGGCACGCACAAAAGGACTAGAAAGACTTCTAGTTTCTTCGAACTAAGGTAAGTACACTTGCCTAGTTTTCACCCGGTAACGGGATTTCTTGGACTTGCTATGTATTCTTATTACATGCACTGCTGATGCCATACATGCTGTTCATATCTGTTTTTGAATTCTGTTGAGCATGTGTGTTTGTTTTCGGGACGTTGGTGTCCCTGTTTGCTTTGTTCTACTGCCCGGACTCAGTGGAGCTAGGGAAGCTCCAATTTAGGAATGTTCAAGGTTAGGACCCCCTGACCTTCCTGACAGCCTCACCAGAGAAGCAAATCTCTGGAGGTCTTACCTGTCAGTGGGCTTGGTACACTGACCGTGTTAACACGTAGGGGAGGTAGTTCTACCGACATGTGACCGGAGGGTCAAACGACCATCTAGGTCGTATTTATATCCAAAAGCTGGACATACTGGCCGGGAGTAAACTTTGAGTTCTCTTAGGACTCACAATAGAGCCTGAGGGCTTCTGTATCAGGGGTCGTACCTTTGACTTGCTTGTGGTAGACTCCTAGGACTTTATTGTTGATATTATGATCTCGTTGACTGTCATATTTCCTATTCATGACACTGTGACCTGCAGGGGTACTTACTGGGCTTTCCTTTCGGAAGCTCATGTGTTTTCTCTTTTCCTCTTTTTACAGATTCCGAGGTTTAGGAGGGGGAGGAGCCTGAGGAGAGGACTCCGGGAGACCAGAGGTTTTTTTTTAGGAGTCTCCATTATCTTTTATTTTTATGAGCTTTGTTATTTGTAGGACCCGTATAGGGACCTGACTATTTTAGGGCCTATGGACCCTGTTGACTCTATGTTCCTTGGAACACGAGTTTTATTTAATTTTATGGATTGTTATCTGCTTATCACAATATTAGGCCTTGTATTCGAGTTGAGTTTATCTCTTCTTTAATACGGCCGGTCTGTTGACGTGCTCGAGGTCCCGGAATCCGGGTCGGGGCGTTACAAATCATCTAAAATATATTAAAATATATATTTTTCCATTACTATGTTGTCACTTGTTTCAATAATTAAAACATTACGCCGACAAGTTCGGTTAATTCCAGATCTTAATCATGTTGGCACTATGTCGGCTTGCCTTGATGCCCTTTAATAACATTAAAATAATATTTCATAAAATTTGTTGTAGCCTCACGTGTCCAATAGCTGTACGATCGAGATCCACTTTCTTCGGCATTTTACATGCCAGATCCACTTTTCCTTGGACTCGATCCTTTGTCCGTCCCCCCCCCCCCCCCGCAGGTAATTCGCCTTTGCGTTAACCTAAAAAATTAGTGGTTAGTTCTAATTTCATTTTAATTATCAGGTTAAGTTATTTCTTGCCTCTAATAGTATCCATGATAGGGGCCTGAGCCATTAAGGCCATCTCTTAGGCCCAATAGTTCATGGGTCAGAATTGAGGTCCATTAGATCCTTATTTTTATTTATTTGGAGTTTAAAACATATTAATTCATTTTTACTGACTAATCAACCTTGATAATTATTTCAATAATTTAGTTATTTATTGTGAAAATTCTAGGATGTTACATTGGCATTTAGTTTAGTCCACAATTCCCCAACCTTTGGTTAGACCAGATAGTAGACAAGTAGTTTGTACTAGTAATTCGGTCCTTGTGGATGCAATACCCAACTGAGTCCACTTTATTACTTGTCTGACCCATGCACTTGAGGTTATAACCATACACATTAGGCTC
Source organism: Dioscorea zingiberensis (assembly GCA_026586065.1). Lineage (NCBI taxonomy): Eukaryota > Viridiplantae > Streptophyta > Magnoliopsida > Dioscoreales > Dioscoreaceae > Dioscorea > Dioscorea zingiberensis. Next base: position 27,315,088 of record CM048818.1, read on the forward strand.
ATCACATCCAAACATCTTTGCTACTCTCCTTTGAACTAGGAGTAGTAACATTACACTCAGCATGCTTTTTCTCAGCCCAACAATCTTTTGGCTTATCTTCACAAAATTGGTACAGTCTCCATAGAACTTTCTACTATCACCGCAATTCTTTGAAGCTTCCCTTGGATGAGAGCATCCCTTTTCATGATTACTTTTCACCTTGTTACCATTTTTTATTTTTTTAGATCCATAGCCAGTGTGCTTTTTGACATTGGTGTAGATTACTTCCTTTTCTCCCTTCAGGGAAACTCCTCCATTTTCTTAGTGATAACGTCTTGACCGCCAAGCAAATTTCTAAACTCAAATAGTGTGGTTAGGTTGGTCATCCCTGAAATGAGCAACAAAGCCTCAGTATCAAACGATGGATATTTATTCTCTTTATCCTGATTTCCCCAATAGGAGTTCTTAGATCTAACTCTAAAATTTAATGGCATGTTGACTTTACCTAATAAAGAAAAATAGGAGAATCGTAATGTGTTATTATGCCATTGATAAGAGCTCGTTCTTGAGAAGTTGTAATCTTGGATTGTTTTTCTTTGAAAATAATGTGGCTAATGCATCTTATGCTTCTTTTGATATTTTTGCTCAGTTAATGTGCTCCAACATTTCTACTTAAATTATGGTCTTTGTGGCAAGCATCGCTTAGCAACATTGATCCCCCATTTTCACCAAACAACATTTGCGTCTTCTTCCACTTGTGTAACTTCATTGCCACCGATGATCTCCCAAAGATCTTGACCTTGTAAGTAGGACTCCATACATGTTTCCTACAAGTTGTAGTTCTAGTTGTTAAACTTCTTAATTTCTTCACCTACTTGAATATCACCCATCATGTCAGCAAGACTTTAACTATATCAAACAAACTTTCTTTCAAACTTACGAAGTACCAAACTCCTCAACACTCATGATAGTTCCACCAAGAATGATCCTTGATTGTCCCACTCCTCCAGTCAGTACTCTAACCATCCTTTTTAGCTCTGATACCAATTGCTAGAAATTGGAGAGAAAGGGAGAAAATGAGGGTTAGTGGATAAGAATCGGAACCTTTAATGATTCTTTATTACTCAACGCCAGCTTCTTTGTTTCATATTCAATGTTCTATATTACAAATGAGTAGGATAGGGTCTTACTTATAGACCTATAGAGAAAAATGTTATTCTAATAAGACTAGGACTAAAATATCTATCTATAAACTTGATTAGATTCAAACTAAAACATCTACCCTTAATTAGTGTAAGACTAAAACATCTATTGAAAATATCTAACTCCTGATAGAATATAAAGATGAGCTTGTGTTTACATTGAGTTGATCAATTTTGGACTTTGTAATATGTTAGGGTTGATCTTTAACATTCCCCAATACAATATCCATACGCTTTCATTAGCCTCATGTAGCTAAACCCCCCACACTATGGATAAGACAATGCTAGACATACTCAAGCAAGAGCTTTGGTGATTCACACTCACAACTACAAACACAGTTATGGCCAGGGTTGTTCAAATGGAAAATTGAGATTGTTGAACACTTTTGGAAACAAACAATATAAATAAACATATATCCACACGAATAAACATTCAACAATATAGACACAAAATAAATTTATTCCTAAACTTAAAATGTTATGAATATTTGTATAAATATTCCACTAGGCAATAGATGTTCAAAGCTAATATTATTGCATACAAATATATATATACTCCATAATATTCAAAATAGCATTAAAAAATATTAAAAGCAATATTATGATTGAATTTAACATATTATGACTGTGCAAATGAAATTTCAACTGAAAAAATTAGTCCTCAATGAACATTATTGCAAACAAATACATAGATACTCCTTACGGTCTTGGGTTAACATACAAACAATTGAAAAGGAAGCTACCTCCTTATTATGAATAAATAAATATAAGAAAAGAGACAAGCATGCCAAACGAGAAAAAGTTAAAACACATTTGCATCACATATACTCTCTGTTCAAAAATAATAAATGAAATCTAGTCAATGAAATCATCTTCAAACTTACAAATCATGTCCATCTTTAACCTCTAGAAGGAGAAACATATATTGCACATTATTTTAAAGTCAAACATAGCACCAATCATGAAGAAAACAAATGGTATTAATGTGCAAAATCTATTTAACTCTCGCTATGGAAGCTTCGAAGTCTCCTCTCCTTAGGTTGTATATATCATCTTCACAACATCCTCACAAGTCAATTGGATGAAGAGTGTAAGAAAGAGCCCTTAATTCTTTAAACTTGTGATTACAATCATTGGCCAAATCACTTGATATAAATGGCTTAATTGCAAGGGTCTAGTTAGAGAACAACCAAAAGGGCCTTATAAGAAGAAATGGAGGAAAATTAGAAAAGAAGCTCCATAAACTATAAAACATGCTTTGTGTGTGGGTGTATGTGCGCGTGTGCGAGTGCGAGCAAGCCTAGAGAGAACTTTGTATAGAGAGAGGGAGAGAATTCCAAAATGAAGGGCATTTTTGTTGTTAGGTTGGTTCATGTTAGTCTAAGCCCCTAAAAGTAATATATTTGAAACAATGATTCTCAGAATTAAGTAGAACATTTACGAAGATTTGAAAGGAAACAAAAAAAAAACATGTTTAAAGACCAACAAAAGATTTCATGGAAACAATGTAAGCCAAGATACAACATAACAAACTAAATTGGATATATGTTTAAATGGAATATACTAAGTCCAAATCAAGAAAATAAGTCAAATATATTATTTAGACTAACTTAATTATATCCACTATTTCTCAATCTATTTTAGAAATAAAATATTAAATTTAAATTACACTCAAATTGCCAAAAAGAAAACATACATAATATTAATTATAGGGCTACAAGCATGAGGTAAAGAAGAAATATATATTGTAACAAAACATATGTTTAATTTGGAAACTCTTAATACCTCTAATCCATAATTTTTAATATATCTAAATTTATAAAATCTTCAATTGCCATAAATTTTGTCTGCATTATGATCTGTAGCTCTAAAAACCAACATATTGGACATAAACTGCAATCCGACAATTGAAATTACATCATATCCCTCTAACCAAAAATTAAGATTTAACCAATAATATACGACAATTGGATTATATAATATATGGCAATTGGGGTTATGCATCATTTATGACCCATTGGATTATTTCAAATTGCTTTGCCGGACATATTAGGCATAAATGGAAATGCGACAAATGGGATTGTATCATATTCCTCCAACCAAACATTAAAAGTTATATGAGAATTAACAATTGGATCTACAACATATACAACAATTGGAATTATGTATCATATAATGTATTAATAATTACATCAAAACCCTATAACCAACATATCAGGTATAATAGAAACATGACAACTTAGATTGCATTATATGCCATCAAGAAAACATATTAGATATAAATTTAGATATGATCAGTTAGATTATATCATATATGAAAATTGGTATTATGCATCATAAACGACAAGTGAAATTACATCAGATCCCTCTAAAGAGACATATTATGCACAAATAAAAATAAGACATGAAAGATTACATCATATTCCTTCAAGAAAACATATTAGAAATTGAAATATGATCATTTAGATTACATCAAATATGAAAATTTCGATTATGCATCATAAATGATAATAGATTAATTATATCAGATCCCTCCAACGAGACATAGTATGGAAAAATATAAATAAAACAACTTGGATTGCGTACTATTCCTCCAACTAGACATTAAGAGTTAATCTAGAAACGACAATTACGATTATATCATATACAACAATTAAGACTATGCATAATATATAGACATTGGGATTTTATCCGATACCCCCAACTTGACATATTAGATATAAATAGAAATTCAACAAGTGACATGACATCATATGCCTTCAAGCAAACATATTAGGCATATAATAAGATACAAAAATTTTGGTTAAAATTTTATCACAATATATTAACAGAAAAGAGATCTGGTATAAACGTGTTGCTCAAAATATGATATATTTTATTTTTACTATGTAAAGCTCAACAAAAATAATTTTTTGTTGTAAAAAGATATAAAAAAAAATGCTCCAAGGGATTTTCACTCTAAGATGAAATATAATTTTTTTATTTTTATAAAGTTTTTTAAAGTGGGAAGGAGAAGTATTTTTTAAAATAACCTCCTCTCTCTCTCTCTTTCTCTCAGCTGGACCATCCCCCATTTCTAGAGGACAATAAACTTACTCATCCAGAAACCGCGATAGTTGGATCAAATCATGTGCTTGCCACACCCGCATTTATCCGAATTCAATATCTAGATTGTTAATTAACTCCCATCTACCTTTTGTTACCCGTTTGCCATGGAAATAAATCCCAAACTATTTCACATAGCCTATTGCATCTTATAGCACCTTAGGGTGAAAACTATTCAAAATTAATACTCCTTAAAAACTCAATATGAAAGCAATTTCATTGTTCAAATCATGGCCATCTTAATAGATAGAGAAGTTAAAAGAAATCCATAAATATCATGATGGCTTTGCTTGATGATCTTATCATTGAGTCAATAACTTGGATATCCTTACTTTGGAATGTTTTCAATTAGAATCCATGCTAGAATAACTCAACTAAACAAAGTTCCCAGTCCTTGAAACAATCATGATTAAATTTTCCACATTTATAGTCTCTTAACAGGCATGTAGTCAAAACCTTCAAAAATGTATCCATTTATAAGCTAATGAAAAAAAAGCAATATTTAATTAACAATCAAACAAATATTACTCAAGATGATTTCAAACAAATTTTTTCATTGAAGAATTTATAAAACTATAGACAAGATTTTGAAAATAAATTATGTTGTTTTTTTCCCTTACTTATCTGAAATGAGGCTAAAAAATAAAATACAATACTAGCTATGAGGAATTTATTTAACCATAGACAAGATGACAAACATCAACCATGATCCTCTATACCCTAAAAAATTATGCAACAAAATCTAATCTTTGAAAATTGAGAAAATTTTGTCTAACTTTGAAACCATATATCCAATCTATTGATGGAAAGAGACCAAAGAGTGGTGGTGGATCAAATGATAGTGGCAATGTTAGGGACAAGAAGAGAATGGAAGGAGAACCATGGATAATTGTAAAAATGGTAAGTCGGCTAGTTGTTTCAAGATTCAAAAGAAGTGGTGGATTGTGCTATTAGAGAGAGAGAGAGAGAGAGAGTGATGAAGAGTAGATGACAAGAGAGATTAACCCTAGTTAAAATTAAAAAAGAAAAATAATAAAAAGAAAGAGACGGCCCACCTATCATGTGTCATATTTTCATTGGTTTGATGAGTTGCATCCTGTATAGGTATGAAAATATCTTTAATTCATTTAGATGGTTTGTTTCACAACTTTCACATGTCCTCTTAACATTATGATTTGTCAAATCTAGGCAATCTTGGCCGTCCATGTTCCCGCGCAACCTACTATAAATATGTTGCTCCCCACTTCTCAAGTTTCAGCGCCCCCATCCTAGAGCTCCTTCCCCATTTGGGTACTTCTACTTTGTTTCCTTGGTGATTCTCCCTGGAAGGTATGTGTTTCTTTTCTTCTTGTGTATCCCTGGAAGGTATTTTTTTTGGTTATCTTGGTTTAGATTCTTGTCGAGTTTTTCAAGATCTCTAATTTTAGGGTTAGGGTTTTTCAAATTATTTTGTTGTGTTTGTTGATGACTTTCTGTAGTTTTTTAAAGATTTCTTTAAAAAGATCATTATGAGTGGTTTTGCCTATCTATTTCTTTTATTATTAGTGATCTAGGGTTTTTTTTGTTTCTTAGATCTCATATTATAAATGATTTTATTTCTTTTGATTTAAGTATTTATTGATTTTTAGCAAGGATATGTTATTCTCATTGTTCGTGTTGAGTATGAACTCTATGAGTTTCCCATCTAATTTATTTGATAATCACAATTTGTGTTTTATTTTACTATTTAAAACTTGTGTTCTCTATAAATTTTGGGTTTGTAGATGAAGGCAAAATAAGAGAAGCCAGCATTTTGGAAACCATTAGAGTGAAACAAAGATTTCTTTTAGAAAAGATGGACATCGTGGTGGAGCCAACCTCTCTAAAGGAGTCTTGCTTGGAGAAAAGTAGTTCTTTGGATATGAATAACAATGACATTATGGAAACAAGTTCTCATGTGAAGATGGAGAAGTTAGCTAGTGATGCTAATGTGGACCCAGAAATACTAATGCATGATCAAGAAATTTTAGAGATTTCTCTATCTTCCAATCAAGCTAAGGAGGATTATTTAAGTTCCGACTACCAGACTCCGACTGGAAATATCTTTGACCCATTTGCTCCTGCACCAGAAGATCAAAATTGTGCACCCAAGAAGAAGATGTTAAAAGAAGCTGAGGCCTATATCTGTCGGAAGCTAAACTTCGATTCATGTATTGATGTAGATGATGCTGCAGAGGAAGAGCTTTTGCTAGATTCAGTGTATAGATCCTTCCTTGAATTAATTGTTAATATTCAGATCAAGGAAATATATGGGCAGAACTTGGTCATGGAACCACAATTGGAAGGTTTTGAAACTCCCAAATCCTTGCCTTTGTTAACTGGTACTGCAGATACATGCCCCCTTGCACCAATGAGGGTTGGCTTGGAGACAAAGGATATTAGCCTTGATATATGCAAGAAGCTAGAGTTTTAAAGTAGCTAATCGGAGTCAAGTGTCTCATGTATATATTAATGTTTAGAATTGGGTGTGCTTGTTTTTTTTTAGCTATGATGCTTATCTCAAAGTTCGTATTGAGTTACTCTTTCTAGATGGACTTTATATAGAAACTCAAAGGATGTATGGAACATATGTTTTATATATTGTCATGGGTTGCTTTAGATCCTTAGAATTTGGTGTATGGTTAATCTTGAAATAACATGTTTTGAGACATATCCAAAGCATTAATCTTGAAAATTTGTACAAACTTTTAGGTTTATAAATATATGTAATTTTAAGAGGTGAAAGTATGCATTTCTCTTCATACATATGTCAATTTATTCTAATGTTTATCAACACACTCTTCTTCATTAAATTCTCGTTGTGATGGGTTGACATCTTTTGTGTATTCCATGCAGATGTCTCTAATCTTGTCGCATATGCATCAAAAGGATATTTGTTGTATTATTTTACATAACGGAATAGCCAAGATTCCTTTATTCTTTTACTATCAATTGGGATGTGTTTTGTCGCATTGTTAGTAATTATAATGAGTATATTAATCCACACAATAAAATATTTAGATAATCAATCATCATTTTAAAAAATTGGGCACCTCTACCAACAATGGAAGGTGTAGCACCTCCGCCAAGTTAGGACCATTTTTCTTTAAAAATTAGAAGTCTCTTCTTTTCTTCTTAGGGAGTGTAGGATTAATTTTTAACATGAAAAATTAACAAGTAACAAAATCCCTCGAAAATATTTGTAGCTTACCAAAAATCCTTGAAAATTTCTGAATAACATATCAATTCCTATTTCCCTTCCTCATCGTCCACCTATGCTGTCATCTATTCTAACCTCAAGGAGTTGTGCAACCACATAAAATTTGTCAAAAACTCTCAGAAAATCATTGAGGCCATAAAGCTCGCCACTGACGCCAATATTTACCGTGTACAAAAGATCATCGTTAATAGGCCCCATTCTCTGATACCCTTCTCTCAATCCTTTAAAACATCATATGAATGTCCAAACTGATCACATCAAAATGCCACTAAAAAAAGGTATGTTATGTCAAGAAAATCATCCTAATCATCATCAATGATAATTTTTGTCTTTAAGGCAACTTCACAACACCATCATTAAGAAGTTTAAGGCACACATTTTAGCTCAAGACCCTCGGCCTTATCTACACCATCACTAACATTAAAAAAAGGGGAAACTCCTTCTTCTAGCATTGGTCCTACATCCTTGTTTTCATTTATTATATCTCGTATAACTTTATTTTTTTGTCAGTCAGTGAATGTTTTTCCAAGTTAGAATTAACTTTACAAAGAGTTTATTCTTTCTCAGTTAGAGTTTATTTTGAGTGTTTAAATTTTACTTTCCATGGTGAGAGTTTATTTTAGGGGCTCTCATTTGGGCGACATGGTATAGGGGAATTATAGAAATGTCCCACTTTTGCCAATTCGGTCGTTCTTTTCCCTGAAAGTGTCGATTCGGCCACTTAGAGGATTTTAAACACAAAGAGACACACACCCACTATCTTGCTCACTTGCACATGTGTGATTATGGCCATAGCTGCACGCTTGTGCCTTCTCCCCTCTCCCCTCCTCTCTCCTTTCTTCTAATTATTTCGTAATCGTTTGATCTGGTCCAACAGATCTACTTTAATCTGTTGGACTCTCCCCTCCTCTCTCCTCTCTTCTAATTATTTCGTAATCATTTGATCTGGTCCAACAGATCTACTTTTATCTGTTGGACATAAGGGCTTTATAAAAACACCATCTCCTCACAACCATCAAATCAGAACTACATGCACTAAAATTAGTATCTTCTTCTTTCTCATTAACCTGGGCATTGTTCTCGTTGTCTCCTTCATTGCTATTGACAACCTTGAGTTCTTTGGGAGAGAAAATCTTTTCCCAAGCTTGGTATTTCTAACTTTAGAATGAATTGATTGAAATGCAATTTGCATTGATAGGGTATAGGTATGTTTATCACTGATTTTCTAAGAAAATATAAAACCCAAGGGTATTTTTGAATAATTGTGGAACTTTCTTATTTCGGAGAAAAGGATGAATAATGGTTTTAATTGCTATTTAATTGATTTTTTAATTGATTCTTTCAACTAATAAGGAATAAAGAGAGAGATTCAAAGGCACATCCACAATCAAGATAGCAAAGCAAACCAAGGATAATAAATATTTCAAGTCATAGCATCCATAGAACCCTAGATAGTGTGTGTAAGCTACCATTGCCCTCAGGATCAGTGCTATTGCGTGCAGGCGACACCAAGCAATGATGCCCAACCCTAGCTAGTTTCTCTATATTTAATGTAACACCCCGGTTTTTCCTTGTAAATATTATAAGTTATTAAATAGATGTCGGAGTTAAGATTATATACTGGAGAGTTATTATTTTAGTTTCTAATAAAGGTGAACCAAGATTAGTGTTTTAATTAGTACCCAGAGTGTGATAAAATGGTTTAAAGGATCTTTATAATAACAGAATATTATTAATTGAAGGGGTGTGACAGATAATAATTACTGTTTGATTGGGCTTAGCTTAGGGAGTTTAGTTATCACTTAAGTGGGCTTGGGCTCAAATCACACAATGATATTTGAGAGAGGTTTAGAGAAGGGAGCAGGGTCTTTAGAAGAAAAGGGAGGGGCAGCCGTTGGAACAGAGGAAGGGTGAGCTCGTGATCGGGACCGGAAGCAGGAGGTGGCAGCAAGGTGTTCGTTGAGCCGGCAAGCAGGAGGTGGTGCTGTGCATGCGCAGGTGAAGGAGAAGGCTGCACGTGGCATTGGTATTGAAGCTCGAAGACTCAGGTGAAGAGGTTGCTTGGTGATAGAACAGAGGGCAAGGGTGGTTGAGAGGTAACTCCAGCAGCCGTGACTGAGCCCGCTCCAGTCGACAAACCTCCTTCGCGCTGGATCATGCTGATTATTCTTCGCGTGCGACCTTGTCCTGGGCTTCACTGAAGCACCGCCCCGTTCCCTGTAATCCCAGCTCCTGGTTCCTGTTTCAGAGATACCGGCCAGGCAGCTGTGCTCCACCAGTTTGCATCTCCGGCCAATTGAGCAACTCCAACCATTGTTTCCGGCGAGCAAGCAAGGATAAGGTTGGTTAGAAACGAAACACACTGAGTTGAATTTCAGAGTTTCGATGGATGAGGTTTGGGTGCTTTGAATGAAGATGATGTCCTGTTGTTACAGTTGATCATGTTGATGTTGTTGTTGTTTGTACCTCTGTTCTTGTAGTAGTTGAATTCATGGAAGCATGATTGTTGCTGTTATAGATGCTGTGTGTTATGATTGTATTACGCCGGGAATCTAATGATTCAAGGGAATGTTCTGTGGATGTGGAATTTGGATGCCCTGTAGGTGTTCGACGAAATGTTAATGAAGAAGTTACTCTATTTAGCTTAGTGGTTCCTGCTATGGCTAGAGTGTGGTTGTGGTTTGTAGTTGTAGTAGTGGAGCTTGTTATTCTTGTTATTATCGATGTCGCTATTGTTGCTTTGATTGTTGGTGTAAGGCTGTGCAAATCTAGGAAATCAAGGAATGAAGGGGATGTAAGGACAATGAGGTTCATGCTAAATTTAACCTAGTGTCCCCTGAAGCTAACTAGTATGCTTAAGTGTGTTGGTCTTGCTGTCAATTTAATTGATGAGCCTCTCCCGATTTTGTTATAGATTCATACCCTTTGTGAGTAATTAAGGAAACAGTCGATGGAGTTTGATTCAAGTAATAAGTTGATTAAAATTTATTAATGTCCCGTGACACTTGAGTTAAGTTTAATGAGTATAGTATTATGAGAATAATGAAATCACTTTAGGATTGCTTGAAGTATAGGCTCATGTCTTGTTGTGAAGTGGCATGCTTGAGTGTTGGACCTTCGTCCGAATTGGACTTGGGCCCATGATTGAGTAAAGATATTGTGGAATAGAAATGGGTGTTCCAATAAATTAGTATTTATTAGATATGATTGTTTGTACTAGGTAAAGGAAAGAACAAGTCGGGGACTCCAGGAAGTTCTAGCCAGACCTGAAATACTTAGGACTACAGGTGAGTGGACTTACTGTATATTCTCGTGTTTGTTCGAGATTTATCGTGTTTTCAGTATATCTTCATCGGCTATGATTTACTCTCGGTTTTGAGAATGCTTTCGATTATTTACAGCTATTGTAGAGTGATGTTTTCTGCATATGACTAGCTGTAGATCATTGAGATAGACATGAGATAGATATAGGACGTGAGCATCGATCTTTGCATCCTGTATAGATGATCCTTGCTATGCAGATGCGGCTCCATTGAGCTAAGACCAACGTGATACCGAGTAGGGGAAAGGTTTTCTTGTTTTCAAAATGAATTTCTAGCATCAAAACCTTGTTTTAAAAATGAAGTTATCTTAAAACCCTTTCCCGACTCTTTGGAGTGCTCGGTACCACGAGTGAAGACCCAGATCGGGGGAAACCTCGCGGCTTCACATACAGCCCAGATCGGGGGACACCTCGCCGGCTATTTATCTGAGATCTTAGCAAGTTGATCCTACAGAGTTGCATTCTTATCGATAGACGCTCACATATCTAGACATCTCATGAGACATAGACAGGCATGTTAGTGATTGATGACTTCTCGGGTTTTCTCGGACATTGCATTAGATGATCTCCCTAACGGCGAAGATAATGCATAGACTGTCCTGATTTACTGTATTTTCCGCATGTATATGAGTAGAGATTACTTTCCATGTACAAGATTATATTTTCAGAAACACGGGTCTTATTTGACCTGACAGTAGGGGTCACATATCACTGAGCTCTGTAGCTCAGTCCCTCTTTCTTACTCACCTTGTGCAGGTAGCGCATGTAAGTCTTGGGTTCAGGCTAGACACGGTGAGATGTGAGGACTCTTAGCTGGCTCTGGCGTCCCATACTAGCTTCTATGTTGTGCACTCTGTAGATGTTGTAATTTACTTTGGAGACTGTATACAGACGTGTAGTCTGTAGAGTGTGTATCAGTTAAGACTCTCCTTTTTGGGATGAGTGCCAGACTTGTTATGTTTTATTATTTATGTCTCCAATTTCCAGATTATTCCACAGATTTTAGATCAGTTTTGACAGCCTTGGGCTCAGGGTGCGCACCTGGGCTGGCTGGTGTGACACGTGTCCCTATTGGGGTTAGGGTGTTACATTTAGTGGTATCAGAGCATTATTGCTCTCAGATCTAGAGTTTAGGGGAGTCAGAGCCTTAGGGTGGGAGTATGTGTCCTTAGAACTAAGTGGATGGTTACCAGATTTGCTTGGTAGCACTTGAACTGTTTTCTAACAACGACAATCTTTCAGAATGCCGCCTAAGCGACGAGGACGACCACCCCGTGTTCCTCGAGAGGAACCAGTTGAGGAGCCCCCGATGGAGGTTCCGGAAGGAGTTGAAGGCGAGGCCTCCCAAGCCCATGAAGGGCCAGAACAGTACCCTGGTATGCAGCAGACTATGGAGAGACTCGCTCAGTCTTTGGAAGCTTTTCCTAACTATCAGCCTCAGAGGGCGAGGGATCCTGATTTTGTAACCCGGGCACGCCAGATGGGGGTGACGCAGTTCCTTGGTACCCAGGAGCCTTCTGAAGCTGAAGCTTGGCTCAAGCATTTGGAGAGAGTTCTACGAGCATTGAAATGCCCAGAGGAGGAGAGGGTCCCTACTGTTACACTTCTTCTGGGGCAGGAGGCACTGTTATGGTGGGAGGCTATATTGGAAGAGCACCCAGCACCTGAGACTAAGACTTGGGCAGATTTCAAGAAGACTTTTCTGCACACCTATTCGCCTCGTGTCTATCGGGACGCTAAGCAGGCAGAGTTTATCCAGTTGGTACAAGGTAACCTTTCAGTGGCCGAGTACCAAGCTAAGTTTACTGCACTCAGTCGCTACGCACCAGCTATGGTGGCGGACCCTTGGGACAAGTGCAGGAAATTTGAAAGAGGTCTGCGTGATGAGATTCGCATTGGAGTTGTGGGTTCTGGACATGCTGATTTTCGGGAGCTTGTAGAGGCTGCCTTGCGTGTGGAGGAGACCGTTAACATGCGCAAGCAAAGAATGGAAGGTTGGAAGAAGAGGAGTAACCCCAGTATGGCCAGCGGTGGTGGTTCCAGGCCTTCTAAGAAGAGTAATAGTAGCAGCAGCGGCGGGTCCTCATATGGAGGATACGGAGGAGGAAAGACTCCCTGTCCTACTTGTAGGAAGCATCATTCTGGAGCTTGTGGATTTGCTACCGGCGAAGGGGGATGTTTTTATTGTCATCAAGTGGGACATTACAAAAAGAATTGCCCTTTGCTAGCACAAGGGAGTGGCCCTGCTCCTCGATTGATTCGAGTGCCGAGTGTCTGCAGAAGCCTCAGGGGTTTTCGGTTGCGGGCAGCTCTGGAGGTAGTCGAGCCGGGTCTTCTGGTGGTCGATCCAGGGGTGGAGGTCGTGGAGCTCAGTCTCAGTTGAAGGCCCAGGCTTTCGCCATGACACAGCAGGAGGCAGTTCAGGCCCCAGATGTTATTGCAGGTACTTTACAGATTTATGGTAATGATGCCTGCATACTTATTGATCCTGGATCGTCGCATTCATATATTGCTACTTCTTTCTCTATGCCTGATTACGTCTGTGCCACTAGACTAGTGGAGCCTATGATGGTGTCATCTCCCATAGGCAGTTCTATTATAGTGAGTCTAGTTTATGAATGTTGTGATGTGAGGATAGATAATCAGGAGTTGGTTGCTGATTTGATTCCTATGAGGATTCTTGACTTTGATGCGATCCTTGGAATGGATTGGTTGACTCTGCATCATGCTATTGTTAACTGTTGTGAGAAGATGGTGACTTTTCAGCATCCTGGGAAGTCGGATATTTTCTTCTATGGGAGACGAACCCAGAAAATAAAAGCCTGCTTTGCAAGTTTAAAGAATGAAGCCAGTCTTATAGACGATATTCCAGGGATACCAGTTGTATGCGAGTTTCCGGATGTGTTTCCTGAGGAATTGCCTGGATTGCCCCCACATAGGGAAGTCGATTTCTGCATCGACTTACACCCGGGTTCGACTCCAGTTTCCAGGCCACCTCACAGGATGGCTCCGGTAGAACTGCAAGAATTGAAGACTCAATTAGATGACCTACTGAGTAAGGGGTTTATTAGACCTAGTGTCTCCCCCTGGGGTGCACCGGTGTTATTCGTTAAGAAGAAAGAAGGTTCCTTTAGATTGTGTATGGATTATAGGAGACTGAATGCCCTTACCATCAGGAATCAGTACCCGCTACCACGAATTGATGATTTGTTTGATCAGTTGCGGGGAGCCTGCGTGTTTTCCAAGATTGACCTAAAGTCTGGTTATCATCAGATACGGGTGCGAGAGGAGGATATTCCAAAGACAGCGTTCAGATCCCGATATGGACACTTCGAGTTTTTGGTGATGTCCTTTGGTCTGACGAATGCACCAGCTATATTTATGGAGATGATGAATAGGATGTTTGCTCCTTATCTAGACCAGTTTGTAGTGGTTTTCATTGATGACATTCTGATATATTCTCGGAGTGTTGAGGAGCACATAACTCATCTTCGGATAGTGTTACAGATTCTGAGGGAGCAGCAGTTATATGGCAATCTTCGCAAGTGTACATTCTGGATTGAAGAAGTGAAGTTTTTGGGGCATGTTGCTTCAGCAGCAGGGATTTCTGTTGATCCTCAGAAGATTGAAGCAGTAGTGGACTGGCGAGCCCCGACCTCAGTAGCTGAGATTAGGAGTTTCTTAGGGCTTGCAGGCTACTACAGGCGTTTCGTTGAAGGATTCTCTTCTATTGCCCAACCTATGACAAAATTGCTGAGGAAGAATGCAGAATTTATTTGGACAGAAGAATGTGAGCGGAATTTTCAGGAGTTGAAGAATCGGCTAGTATCTGCTCCTGTTCTTACTCTTCCAACACCTGGAGTTGGCTATGAGATCTATAGTGATGCTTCATACAGAGGGTTGGGTTGTGTCTTGATGCAGCATGGTAGAGTTATCGCCTATGCATCCCGACAACTCAAAACTCATGAAGTAAACTATCCAGTCCATGACTTGGAGTTGGCTGCAGTGGTCTTTGCTTTGAAGATATGGCGTCACTATCTTTATGGTGAAGCCTGTAAAATCTTCACCGACCACAAGAGTTTGAAGTATCTGATGAGTCAGAAGGAGTTGAACATGCGACAAAGAAGATGGCTGGAACTATTAAAAGATTATGACTGTACCTTCGAGTACCACCCTGGCAAGGCAAATGTGGTTGCAGATGCCTTGAGCAGAAAGACTATGGCGAGGTTGGGGACCACCAACTTTGCCCAGTTATGTGACCTACGGTCCACTGGGGTTCAGCTTTCAGTGGATGACCTTGGGGTGTTACTGGCGAATTTCCACCTACGCCCGACCTTGATCTCTCAGATCAAAGAAGCTCAACGGCAAGATCCCAGGTTGATTACCTTGGTTTCACGAATGGAGAATGGCAAACATGGAGATTTCTCTTTATCTGCTGATGGTGCGGTGATGTTGGGTTCCCGATTATATGTACCGAACAATGAAAGCCTCAAGTTGCAGATCATGGAGGAAGCTCATTGCTCGGCATATGCTATGCATCCAGGCAGCACTAAAATGTACAGGAATATAAAGGAGAACTATATCTGGAGGAGAATGAAGAAGGAGATTGCCGAGTTTGTGGCAAAGTGTTCGATCTGTCAGCAGATCAAAGTTGAACACAAGAAGCCGCCAGGATTGCTGGTACCTCTTGATGTTCCATAGTGGAAGTGGGAGAAGATAGCTATGGATTTTGTGACTGGGTTGCCACGTACCAGTCAGGGCAAAGATGCCATCTGGGTCGTTATTGATAGATTGACTAAATCAGCTCATTTTATTCCTGACAAAATGACGTATTCTCGGGATCGGTTGGCACGGTTGTATGTTGATCAGATTGTGAGGTTGCATGGTGTGCCCGTGTCCATTGTATCCGACAGAGACCCGAGATTCACTGCTCATTTTTGGCAGAGTCTACACAAAGCCTTGGGAACAAGACTGAACTTCAGCACGGCTTACCACCCACCAACGGATGGACAGTTTGAGAGGACCATTCAAATACTCGAGGATCTACTTCGAGCCTGTATCATGGAGCTTCCAGGTAGCTGGGAAGATAATCTAGGACTGCTGGAGTTTGCATACAACAACAGTTACCAGAACAGTATTGGGATGCCACCGTTTGAAGCACTCTACGGTAGAAGATGCAGAACTCCTATTTGTTGGGATGAGGAAGGCGAGAGGAAGATATTGGGTCCTGAGTTGGTTCAGCAGACGTCTGAGAAGATTAAACTCATTCGGGAACGAATAAGAGCAGCTCAGGATAGGCAGCGGGGCTACGCCAACAACCGTCGCCGGCATTTGGAGTTTGAGGTTGGAGATTATGTGTACCTGAAGGTGTCTCCATGGAAGGGAGTTATGAGGTTCCATAAACATGGAAAGCTGAGTCCGCGTTATATTGGGCCTTATAAAATAGTGGGTAGAGTGGGACCCGTAGCTTATCGTCTGGCTCTTCCAGAAGAGCTATCAAGAATCCATGATGTTTTCCATGTGTCAGTTTTACGGAAGTGTCTCTCGAATCCACATCAGGTTTTGCAAGGACCGACTGTGGAGTTAGCTCCAGATCTGACTTATGTAGAAGGACCGGTCTGCATTCTAGACAGAAGGGAACAAGTGCTGAGGAACAAGGTGACTCCCTTGGTGAAGGTCCTTTGGAGTCATCACCAAGTGGAGGAGGCCACTTGGGAAGGAGAAGATCAAATGAGGGCACAGCATCCTCACTTATTTTAGTTGTCTCTGTACGGGAATTTCGAGGACGAAATTTCCTAAGGGTGGGAGAATTGTAACACCCCGGTTTTTCCTTGTAAATATTATAAGTTATTAAATAGATGTCGGAGTTAAGATTATATACTGGAGAGTTATTATTTTAGTTTCTAATAAAGGTGAACCAAGATTAGTGTTTTAATTAGTACCCAGAGTGTGATAAAATGGTTTAAAGGATCTTTATAATAACAGAATATTATTAATTGAAGGGGTGTGACAGATAATAATTACTGTTTGATTGGGCTTAGCTTAGGGAGTTTAGTTATCACTTAAGTGGGCTTGGGCTCAAATCACACAATGATATTTGAGAGAGGTTTAGAGAAGGGAGCAGGGTCTTTAGAAGAAAAGGGAGGGGCAGCCGTTGGAACAGAGGAAGGGTGAGCTCGTGATCGGGACCGGAAGCAGGAGGTGGCAGCAAGGTGTTCGTTGAGCCGGCAAGCAGGAGGTGGTGCTGTGCATGCGCAGGTGAAGGAGAAGGCTGCACGTGGCATTGGTATTGAAGCTCGAAGACTCAGGTGAAGAGGTTGCTTGGTGATAGAACAGAGGGCAAGGGTGGTTGAGAGGTAACTCCAGCAGCCGTGACTGAGCCCGCTCCAGTCGACAAACCTCCTTCGCGCCTGTGACTGCGCCTGATTGTTCTTCGCGTGCGACCTTGTCCTGGGCTTCACTGAAGCACCGCCCCGTTCCCTGTAATCCCAGCTCCTGGTTCCTGTTTCAGAGATACCGGCCAGGCAGCTGTGCTCCACCAGTTTGCATCTCCGGCCAATTGAGCAACTCCAACCATTGTTTCCGGCGAGCAAGCAAGGATAAGGTTGGTTAGAAACGAAACACACTGAGTTGAATTTCAGAGTTTCGATGGATGAGGTTTGGGTGCTTTGAATGAAGATGATGTCCTGTTGTTACAGTTGATCATGTTGATGTTGTTGTTGTTTGTACCTCTGTTCTTGTA
This sequence comes from Dioscorea zingiberensis, assembly GCA_026586065.1. Lineage (NCBI taxonomy): Eukaryota > Viridiplantae > Streptophyta > Magnoliopsida > Dioscoreales > Dioscoreaceae > Dioscorea > Dioscorea zingiberensis. The sequence continues at coordinate 27,332,676 of CM048818.1, forward strand.
GTAGTTGAATTCATGGAAGCATGATTGTTGCTGTTATAGATGCTGTGTGTTATGATTGTATTACGCCGGGAATCTAATGATTCAAGGGAATGTTCTGTGGATGTGGAATTTGGATGCCCTGTAGGTGTTCGACGAAATGTTAATGAAGAAGTTACTCTATTTAGCTTACTGGTTCCTGCTATGGCTAGAGTGTGGTTGTGGTTTGTAGTTGTAGTAGTGGAGCTTGTTATTCTTGTTATTATCGATGTCGCTATTGTTGCTTTGATTGTTGGTGTAAGGCTGTGCAAATCTAGGAAATCAAGGAATGAAGGGGATGTAAGGACAATGAGGTTCATGCTAAATTTAACCTAGTGTCCCCTGAAGCTAACTAGTATGCTTAAGTGTGTTGGTCTTGCTGTCAATTTAATTGATGAGCCTCTCCCGATTTTGTTATAGATTCATACCCTTTGTGAGTAATTAAGGAAACAGTCGATGGAGTTTGATTCAAGTAATAAGTTGATTAAAATTTATTAATGTCCCGTGACACTTGAGTTAAGTTTAATGAGTATAGTATTATGAGAATAATGAAATCACTTTAGGATTGCTTGAAGTATAGGCTCATGTCTTGTTGTGAAGTGGCATGCTTGAGTGTTGGACCTTCGTCCGAATTGGACTTGGGCCCATGATTGAGTAAAGATATTGTGGAATAGAAATGGGTGTTCCAATAAATTAGTATTTATTAGATATGATTGTTTGTACTAGGTAAAGGAAAGAACAAGTCGGGGACTCCAGGAAGTTCTAGCCAGACCTGAAATACTTAGGACTACAGGTGAGTGGACTTACTGTATATATCTCGTGTTTGTTCGAGATTTATCGTGTTTTCAGTATATCTTTATCGGCTATGATTTACTCTCGGTTTTGAGAATGCTTTCGATTATTTACAGCTATTGTAGAGTGATGTTTTGTGCATATGACTAGCTGTAGATCATTGAGATAGACATGAGATAGATATAGGACGTGAGCATCGATCTTTGCATCCTGTATAGATGATCCTTGCTATGCAGATGCGGCTCCATTGAGCTAAGACCAACGTGATACCGAGTAGGGGAAAGGTTTTCTTGTTTTCAAAATGAATTTCTAGCATCAAAACCTTGTTTTAAAAATGAAGTTATCTTAAAACCCTTTCCCGACTCTTTGGAGTGCTCGGTACCACGAGTGAAGACCCAGATCGGGGGAAACCTCGCGGCTTCACATACAGCCCAGATCGGGGGACACCTCGCCGGCTATTTATCTGAGATCTTAGCAAGTTGATCCTACATAGTTGCATTCTTATCGATAGACGCTCACATATCTAGACATCTCATGAGACATAGACAGGCATGTTAGTGATTGATGACTTCTCGGTTTTCTCGGACATTGCATTAGATGATCTCCCTAACGGCGAAGATAATGCATAGACTGTCCTGGTTTACTGTATTTCCGCATGTATATGAGTAGAGATTACTTTCCATGTACAAGATTATATTTTCAGAAACACGGGTCTTATTTGACCTGACAGTAGGGGTCACATATCACTGAGCTCTGTAGCTCAGTCCCTCTTTCTTACTCACCTTGTGCAGGTAGCAGACAGAAGTGCGGGTTCAGGCTAGACACGGTGAGATGTGAGGACTCTTAGCTGGCTCTGGCGTCCCATACTAGCTTCTATGTTGTGCACTCTGTAGATGTTGTAATTTACTTTGGAGACTGTATACAGACGTGTAGTCTGTAGAGTGTGTATCAGTTAAGACTCTCCTTTTTGGGATGAGTACCAGACTTGTTATGTTTTATTATTTATGTCTCCAATTTCCAGATTATTCCGCAGATTTTAGATCAGTTTTGACAGCCTTGGGCTCAGGGTGCGCACCTGGGCTGGCTGGTGTGACACGTGTCCCTATTGGGGTTAGGGTGTTACATTTAAACCCAGTGCAGTCGACATCGCGATGTTAGGAAATAACATCATGATGGTTTTGGTCCTCTGAGAAACCCTAGAAATGTACCATCACGATGTCCTTAAGGACATCACGATCTGTCTTTTCCCTTGAAATTACTTTCAGCTTGTGTTAAATATCGCGATCCTATGATTTCACATCATGATGTTATTTCCTTTTGCATCTCAATGTTCTGGAGAACATCGCGATTTGTCTTAATGGGTGGATTTGGCACTCTACCCCTATTAAACATCGCGATGTTAAGTTGTTGCATCTTGATGTTTTCTTTTGTGCTCCTTCACGTGACCTGTTGCATAAATACTTCACTTGTTTTAGCATATGTCGACTACAAACAGGTGTAAAACATCATGAAAGCGTACAAGACAGCACAAATGCACAAGTAATGTACTTTAGAGCTAAAACATGTATTCATTCAATATTGCACTTTTGAACTTTAAATTCCTTAACAAACACCTACTAAAATTGCTCTTTTCCAAGACCCAAAAGTACCTTTTCAGAGTCCTCTAGAGGAAGATGCGGTTCGGGTTGACGTACCAGAACAATGGTAATCGCAAGGAAGACTACAAAGAAACCAATAAGAACTAGAGAATACCTCCAAAGGTCAATAAAATTTTATTCAAAACATGACTCCAAAAACAAAAGCTAGTCCACAAGCCGGACTAAATAGCTTGAAACCTTAGAATCCAACTATTTGGAAATTTCAGCAAAAAGGCAAAAGTCCAAAAATTATTCAAAATAAAATTCTAAAAAAGTAAATCCCTAAATAAGATAAATAATTAGTCGCAAATCTGGTCCAAATCATATTCAAATCATTTGTAACGCCCCGACCCGGATCCAGGGACCTCGGGAACGTCGACAGATCGGCCGTACCCGAAAGGAGACGAGCCCCAATCGAATACAAGGCCTAAACATGATAAGCAGATAATACATTTAACCAAAAGATAATCCATAAATAAACCATAAGATCTCAGCGGAAACATAATAAAATCAAATGAGGGTCCATAGCCCTCTACACAATCAGGCCCTATAAGGGTCCTAATAAAAATAAAGACAGTGTCCTCACACACAAGAATAATATAATATAGGGAGGTCCTCTAACCTCAGCAATATCCCGCCCCAACTCTCGCCGTCCCTGAGCTCGAGTCTACCTACTCCTCAGGACCTGAAATGAGAGAAGAGAAAAGTCGTGAGCTTTCGAATGGAAAGCCCAGTAAGTACCCTGCGAGAATCACAATGGTCATCTGAAACAGATATCAATAACATAGGATCATCAAACAAATGGTCATCTAAAACAGATATCAATAACATAGCAATTTCCGTATGTTATCATTCAAAACCTCATCAAGAATTTTATTATTCTCATATCATTAATCCACTTACTTCACTGAAGTCCAACAAGTTCAAAAAGAAAACATAAATTTACTAAACATTCCAATGCTCCAAATCCTTTACAATGTATCATCCACAAATTCATAGATTCTTACTCATATTATTTAAGAGTTACTATAGTTTCCACAACCAAGATACAATCCTCCACATTCTCTATAGCCAAATATCAAGCTCTTAAAACCTGGAACTCCTCAATCTTCTCAAAACAACAGCTTTGAAAAAAAAAATATTACACAGTCATTGAAATCAAAATACTTAACACCCTTACAAAGGCCATCTCATCCTCTGCATTCTGCAAGCCAAACAGTAACCTTAACCCCTAATAATCCTCATCAACAATCACACATAATATCACAACACTATAAGAACCTCATCATATTAAAGACACTAGATCAGATGCTCACAGATAACAATCCCACAAAGGCTTCTCTACATGGAATCAAAGATATTTCTACAGTTCATTGCCCACTCTTTAATGAATAATTCTATGAGACCACACCTCTCACAATCATAACAAAACCCAAAAATACTAAGGAAGGAGCACGCACTTGCATACATAGACAGTTCTAGAAGATTTCCAGGATAAGCCCACCTCAACTCCTATTCTAAAAACATAACGTTTACACACCATTCACAGTCCCCAGACCTTACTGTCAATAAACAATTCCCATAAACATCAACCACACCACGACCAAGCGAAATCTCTGAATCCTTATACCTTAACAAAACTACACACACATAGTCCATAACCTTGGGACAGCCAGCCACCATCATAGTATCTTGATTCTTCTTTGTTAAGTTTCTATCCACCAAATCAAAACAAAAGAACCTCAAAATACTCATGAACAGCATGCATGCTTAAAAGATTCTTAACAAAACTTTAACAATGACCACACGGACTACCCAAGCCCCACTTCATAAAGAACAAGAAGAAATATTTTGTGGAGGTCTACAGCAGCGAAGAGAAACATGACAGGAAGCTTACCAGGTGGTTAGTGGTCCGTGGCTGCCCTTTCCGCAGCGGCGCCCCTAACCGGAGCCCTCCCTGGTCTCCACCTAGGGAGGCAGCCTCCTCTTCAAGGTTTATATGAAAGATCTCGGATGGAACCAAACCCAACCGATAATAGGATTTCACGCGTTTAATCTTATTGTTTTCCACCTTTAAACGGCAGTGAACACGGCGAGGATCGTGAGATCGCCACCCTATCCTTACTCACGTGCATGGGTTGTTTTGCTTTATCCTTAAAACCCCTTGAACTATTTGATAATTAGCTCAATTCAAAAAACCTGTGAGAGAGGAAAATCCCTTTTTAGTCCTTCCAAAGGATAAATTCACTCTTTAGTCCTCCACAGACTCTAAAATACCAAATGTTAATTAATTTTTTTTTATTATTCAATTAAATCTTCATTTAATATTTATTTTGCATAAATATTATTCCACTTATTCCTTCCTTTCTCCAATTGATAAAAATAAATGAAATCAGAAAATTCCGCCAAATTATTCAAAAAGACAAAAATACCCTTGGGTTTTACATCATTTCCACATTTGACAAACGATTTATTACTAAAATTAGCTAAAAATATCTAAACGGTGATATAGCGGGAAAACAGTGGGATTTGAATTTTAAGACAATATAAACCAAACCTATCTTGGTGACTATTGTGTGTGCATCGAAATGAGCTTTCCAGATTGGGGTCATGTTCGCGATTCCGACACCCGTAGCCAAAGTTATGGCCAAATGATTGAAATACATAATCTGGCTCAAATCCTCCTCCATCAAATTGTTTATGAAATATTTGCGATTTAGGTTTTGTAAAAACAATTGAAGGAGAAATGGTTAAAGGTAGGGCATACGATTTTATTTTGGTTCAAAAGATCATGTAAGTAAATCAACACTTCATCGAAACATTTGTATGGAGATTGGTGCACTTGCATGCATTTAGATCATAAACAAGAGTTTAATTGAATATGATGAATTCATGAGGATTTTATGGATGAATTTTTGTATAAATGATTGAGAATGGATATAGAACAATGTATTGGAAGTTTAGAAGTGAATTAGAAAGAATTGTATGAGCTTGGGCTTCGATTAAGTTAATTGTGTTTCTGCATTTATTGTAATAGGCAGTTTGTGACACATTGCACAAGTTATAAGACACATCAAGAAATCTCAGGCAAAATCAGAAGCTAGTACTATAACAATTTTATTATAGTAATTTAGTGTAGTAGCCGAGTGACGCATCGCTTGAACAAAAGAGACACGTTGTAAAATCTTAGGAATAATCAGACACTAGTATTATACCAAATTTACTGTAGTAGCTACTGTATTAGCTTAGTGATGCATTACTCAAGTTGTGAGACAGGTCGCTCAAGTTGTGAGATGTCTCCCAAAATCTCGTGGTAAATCAGACATAGTACTATATCAATTTTACTGTAGCATATACCAGTTTCTGACGTAAAATTACTGTAGCAAGAGAAATTTGGGATGACTTTAATTTTATTCTCGATGGTCCCATTAGTTGAGAGGTACACTAGAATTGAACAAATCATGTAGTGCAGGTATGTAAAGGGTCTTCTAAAGGTTATTATAAATAAAAAAGCCGACATTTTAAGGATTTGCATAAGTATTGTACCCAGTTTGATCAAATTATTTCTAGGTGATATGTATTGATGGAAACTCATTATTTATAATGTTTAGTATAAGGTAAAGTTGACTAGGATCCTTTATTAGAATCAGAGCCACATTGGACCTCTATAGTACCAATGTGAGTAGGAAATACAGGAACCCCAGGTTTTTATCATGTTTTCTTATCCAATTTTAATTATAGATTTTATAAATTTTTTAACTGCTAATTTCATATGCACGATCTGATTAGCCTATTAAGGGACCAATTATGACTTGTTACAATGATTATATATAAGAGCTATAGTAATTTCATGTGAGTTTTTCCTATGAAATGCATTAAGCTATAGTAATTTTGGTTAACACCCGCTACCCACACTCGTTAGGAGCATGACATTATGTATTGTTTATATACTTGATAGAGCTGGCTATAAAGAGAAAGAAAATGAATACGATGGACCGACATGATTGTGAAACATGATAGAATGATTGACCCGACACGATCTAGGGAATGGACAGACGTAATCCAGGCGATGGACTGGCACAATCATGGAATGTATAGGTGTTACGGATATATTTGGTAAGACACGTGTCGTTGACCTAAAAGACCACCTGTTACACACAAGACCGTGTTTCTTTGGCCACATGGCAATATTTACACAATTCCGTTTGGCAAACATTATGAGGATTCAATCTTACAAACAAGTCCGTCGGAATTATAGCAACTCTCTTATACAAGGCGTAAGGTGGAAAAAGAGGAATAAATATCTAACACCTCTACAGTGGGTAGGCCTTATCCACTCACTACAGTAGGCAGATATTTACTCTATTTTTACCCACGTGGCACCTACACATTAGGCAATAGATATTTCCATACCGCCTTAGAAGATATTTTAACCCACCGCCTCAACCCACCGCCTTACTCCACCGCCTTTCCTAAACCGCCTCTAGGGTGCTATAAAAGGAGAACGATAGTGGAAGAAAGAGGGGCGCGGGAAAAAAGAAAACCTCAAGATACAAAGAACTGTCTAATTTAAGACCCCTGACTCAAGTTTTCTGACTTAAGCATCGGAGTTAAATCCGGGCAGAAAGGCCCACTTCCGATCACTGCCCTCTCCTTTTTTACAGGTTCGTCAATGGGTAATTCCGATCGGACTTCCAGGGTGTTCCCTTCGTTCCCTGTTCATAAGCACAAGTAAGCGTCCACACAAACTATAAATTTTAACCGTTTGTCGAAGGCTGAGGCCAGATCACGAGGCGACAGTAGCCAAGGTGTGAGGTGGACCAGTTTTTGGCATCAACAGTTTGGCGCCGTCTGTGGGGACCCTTACAAAAAGCCAAATGATTACTACCAGAAGGTCAAAACGGATTCAAGAACAAGGAGCACCAAATAACCCTGAAGAACCTGGAGAAGTCCGAAGGCATGAGGAGATTCCGTTGAATAATCCGCTGATCTTACCTCCATCGGAAAATCCTCCCTTCCCACCCCAAGAACCCATCCCGGAGTTTTACCTCAACGTACAGCAGCAGTTGGAACAGTTAACTCAAGCTATTCATGCTTTAGCTCATCCACCAGTTCCTCCCACACAAATTCCACCAAGTGTGCCAACAATCCCACCAGCCAATTCCGAAAGTAGAGGGAGGACAAGGACTCGCACTTAGGGAGACAGAAGAGAGAGAACCGCTTTCTCTGCTAGCTCGGAACCCCCCTCCATTCGACGTCGAGAGCAAGCTGCTACAAGAACTGAACAGCAAGCGAGAGCGGAGCGGACAAGGACCGAACGGAATAGCCCATCTATTCCAACGATCGATAAAAGAACACAGCGACAGGATCCCTCGCGGGGAAACCAGAAGTCCGAACGGCACGTTCTCAGCATGTGTTCACCTTTTATCAAGGAAATATTGGAAGAGCAAGTTCCTGATAATTTCAGACCCCCTGCTATGGTTGCATACGAAGGCAGAACCGATCCGTCTCGTCACCTGAAGTCTTTCCGATCGAAGATGCTTCTCACAGGAATTACCGACGCTCGTATGTGCCGAGCTTTTCCCGCCACCTTAAAGGGAAAAGCGCAAGACTAATTTGTCGATCTTCCTTCTAGCACAGTTCCTTCTTTTCAAATTCTAGCAGATCGCTTCCTAGCTTACTTTGCAAATTACTCAAAACAAAAGAAGACCCCATCTACCCTTTTGCGCGTTAAGCAGCGAGAGGGGGAAACGCTCCAGGCCTATTTAAATCGTTACATAGAGAGACAGCTAACGTTGCGGACCTCCTTCCGCGAATGGCTGTGACCTTTTTAATGGAAGGACTGCTAGAATCCCCTTTTCGTTTTTCCCTCACCCTAGATCCACCAAAAACCATCCCCACCCTTATGTTCCATGCCCAAAAGTACATCAATTCCGATGAGATCTACACGGGTTGGGAAGAAGAAGCCCGACGCGAACTGGTGGAAATTCAAAGAGGAAAAACCTACAAAAATGTCAACAGAAGACCTCCGGACATACGAAAGGTGGGAGAGTCACTTGCAGTCTGATGGGGTGGAAATAGAGGTCTGGAAACCCCAACACGACCTCAACGGCATGTACCACAGCCTAGAGAACCTTCAAAGGAAAAGAAAATCGTCAGATATGACCACCATACCCCACTAAATCAAACTCAAAGCCATATCCTTATGCAAATCAAAGAGCAAAAACTCCTAACATGGCCAGAGCCTGCAAGAAATCCTGAACGGCAAAAGAACAGTAAGAGATATTGTCAGTTTCATCGATCTAAAGGACACGATACGGAGAAATGTACCCATTTGATGAACGCCATAGAAGATGTCGTTCGAAGAGGGCAACTAGAGCAATACATCAACCTTGAGATTCAAGGGGAACCTGACTCTCCACAACCTGAAGAAGAAGAAGGAGAAATGGTGGGGTTCATTAGTGGCGGACCCGGTTGTGGTGGTGAAAGTTCCGCCTCTCGGAAAAGTTACGCCCGAATGATAGGAGTGGCGCAAGAAACAGAGACACCCCAAAGGAGGTCTCGACCTATGACTCCCATCATCTTTTATGATAACGATGTCAGCAGGGTTCGCCACCCCCATGATGATGCTCTAGTCATTGCCAACATGGTTTCCAGCTTCCAAATGAAGAGAGTTCTGATAGACAGTGGAAGTTCAGTTGACATTCTCTTTTGGAGTGCTTTCGAGAGAATGAGATATGATGCGGATAACTTGCTTCCCGTAAAATCATCCTTAGTAGGATTTTCCGGAGGAGTTATACAGCCAGAAGGAATGATCTCCTTGCCTGTTATGGTAGGAAAATCGCCAAGATCATCAACAGTAACGACAAACTTCCTGGTTGTACGCTGTGCTTCGAGCTACAACGTTATTCTTGGTAGGCCAACCCTCAATGCCTTGAAAGCCGTAATTTCTACCTACCATCTTCTCTTAAAATTTCCAACTGAAAGTGGCAGCGGAGAAGTAAGAGGAGACCAACCTCTAGCATGACAGTGCTACATTGCAACCCTTAAAGGAAAAGTCGTAAACGGTGGCAAAACAAAAGTTTCGGAAGCCATGCTAGTCAATAGAATAGCCGAGCAGGAAGAAGAGGAGTTCCGGCCCATACCAGTTGAAGAGTTGCTTACAGTTCCTCTAGATACAACCAGGATGGAACGTACGGTGCGAATTGGTGCGAATTTAACAAGAGTACAGCGAGAAAATGTCATGGTGGTACTAAGGACAAATTCCGACCTTTTCACCTGGTCACCAGAAGATATGCCAGGTGTAAAACGCAACGTCATCGAACACCGCCTCAACATAGACCAATCATTCAAGCCTATCAAACAGAAAAGGAGAAATTCGGCACCAGAAAGACAGAAGGCCGCAGAAGAAGAAGTATCAACCCTCTTGAAGGCTGGATTTATCCGAGAGGTGAACTATCCCGACTGGCTAGCTAATGTGGTTCTTGTAAAAAAGCCGTCCGGAAAATGGAGAATGTGCGTAGATTTTACGGACCTAAATAAAGCTTGTCCAAAGGATTCGTTCCCCCTGCCTTCCATCGATGGTTTAGTTGATTCTACGACGGGGCATGAGATGTTGAGTTTTCTAGACGCCTTCTCAGGCTATAATCAAATCCGAATGGCCGAAAAGGACGAGGAAAAAACATCCTTCATTACAAGCACTGGGACTTATTGCTATAAAGTAATGCCGTTCGGATTAAAGAACGCAGGAGCCACCTTCCAGAGACTTATAAATACAGTCTTCAAAGAGCAAATCGGCAGAAACGTTGAAGCTTACGTGGATGATATTTTGGTACAAAGCCAAAAAGTCGACGAACATCTACCGGATTTACAGGAGGCCTTTCTATCCCTTCGGACTTACAACATGCGCTTAAATCCGAATAAGTGTTCTTTCGGTGTTCGCTCAGGGAAATTTCTGGGGTTTGTGTTGACACAAAGAGGAATAGAGGCAAATCCGGAAAAAATCAGAGCCATTCTTGATATGGGGTGACCCAAAACTCTTCAAGAAATACAGCGACTTAACAGACGCCTGGCGGCTCTGGGAAGGTTTATTTCTAAAGCTGGCGAGAAGAACCTCCCACTTTTCCAAGCCTTACGAAAGGCGCCAAAAATGGAGTGGACAGAAGAATGTGAGAAAGCCTTTCAAGAACTTAAAGATTATCTCCCATCGCCTCAGCTGTTAGCTAAGCCGCAAGTAGGGGAAGAGCTCTACATCTACCTGGCCGCTGCTCCTCGAGTGGTCAGCGCCGTTCTTTTGAGAGAAGACAAGGGAGTTCAGAAACCAGTTTATTACACGAGTAAGATCCTTAACGACGCGGAGTCGAGGTATCTGCCACTCGAAAAGTTGGCTTTCGCCCTCGTCACATCCGTACGAAAATTGAGGCCTTATTTCCAAGCTCACAAAGTCACTGTGCTAACCGATCAACCACTAAGGCAAGTTCTCCATAAACCTGAAAATTCCGGGCCAAGTGGGTAATAGAATTGGGTGAGTTCGATCTCACTTATAAACCCCGAACGGCCATCAAGGTTCAGGTGCTAGCGGACTTTATAGCAGAGTTAACCATGCCCACAAGTGGAGATGAGATCCCATCAGCAAATCCAGAAGAAAACCCTAGCATCCCATGGCTCATATATGTCGATGGATCAGCGACGGAAGAAAAGTCAGGAGCCGGTTTCGTCCTTTATTCTCCCTCTAAGTGGAAGATGGCAACGATACTCAAGTTCCAATTCCGAGCAACGAATAATGAGGCTGAATACGAAGCCCTAATCGCAGGATTACACTTGGCCAGGGGGCTCGGAATTCAGAACCTGCATGTGTATTCCGACTCACAGTTGGTCGTAAACCACACCTTGGGTAGTTTCGAAGCAAAAGAGGAAAACATGGTTAAGTACCAAGCTGTGGTAAAGAAGATAGTTTCATACTTCGTTCACTTCCAGATTGAAAAAATCGGTCGAGCACAAAATGAAGAAGCAGACGCCTTATCTAAAAGGGCCACAACTTCCAACGGAAATACGAAATTCTCTTTTAACCTACAGTACCTTCCCACAAGGACTATTGAAAGGCTCGAAAAGGAAGTGCAAAATACGACAGAAGAGACGAGTTGGATTGATCCCATTAGAAACTACCTGTAAGGTGGACCTCCACCATCCAACAAAACGGAAGCCAGACGGATTTCGTATAGATCTGCTCAGTACACCATTATTGGCGAAAACCTATACAAAAGGTCCTATACACAACCCTTCTTACAATGCGTACGTCCCAAAGAAGCCAACTATATTCTGCAAGAAATTCACGAGGGCATCGGAGGAGGCCATATAGGAGGCAAAGCCTTGAGTTACAAAGTCCTGCGACAAGGCTATTATTGGCCAACATTAACTCAAGATGCAGTGGCATTCGCCCGTAAGTGTGACGCCTGCCAACGGCATTCCAAGATCCAAAGACGACCGCCTACGCTGCTTACACCAATTATCAGCCCTCGACCATTTGCTATCTGGGGGGTTGATCTTCTAGGGCCATTTCCTACTTCAACTCGACAGATGAAATTTCTAATAGTTGCTATAGACTACTTCACCAAATGGGTAGAGGTCGAGCCCTTGGCCAAGATCACGGAAAAAGCGTGTCAAGGATTCTTATGGCGAACGGTTATCTGTCGATTCGGAATTCCAGTCGCCTTCATCTCCGATAATGGGCGACAATTTGATAACAAGGCTTTCAAAAGTTTCTGCTCCGAGCTCGGAATCGAATCCAGGTTGACTTCTGTAACACATCCTCAAGCCAACGGCCAGGTAGAGGTGACCAACCGTACCTTGCTCCAAACTCTGAAAACCCGGTGTCCAAAAATGGAACCAATTGGGTAGAAGAAATTCCGAGCGCCCTTTGGGCCTACAGGACGACTGCAAGAACTCCCACAGGAGAAAGCCCGTTTTTCCTCACTTATGGGGCCAAAGCCGTCACCCCCGCAGAAATAGGAATGCCTACCTTACGGACACAACAGACTTTCTCATCAGAGGAAAACGAGAAAAATCTCGGAGCAGAACTTGATTTGCTCGACGAACGAAGAGAAGCTGCGGAAACAAGAGCAGCTATCTATCGCCAAAGAGTAAAAAGGTTCTACGACATAAGGGTGAAAAGAGTCTTCTTCCAAATCGGTGATTTGGTCCTGAGAGAAAATGAATTTCAAGGAAATAAAAGCCGAACGGGGAAGCTAACTCCTAACTGGGAAGGCCCTTACGTCATCCAAAGAATTGTCCGAACAGGCACTTATTACCTAGTGAATATGGACGAAAAAACACTCAAACGTCCATTCCATGCTGAACGCTTATGACACTACTATCAGTAAATTCCGTAGCTATCTCTTAAAGTCTCATGGAATAAGGCTCAAGTCTTTCCCATTCTACAAAAATGCGGTGAAATTCTCATTCTACAAAAATGGGGTGAAATTCCCATTCTACAAAAATGCGGTGAAAATCCCATTCCTAAGAGATAAGTCGGAATTATCCTATAAGGATAAGCGACAGCTCTCATCCAAAAACAAGGGGCAAAAATCCCGATCAAAATATGAGGCAACAATCTCATTTACGAAGGCAAGTAGTCCCATGATTAGGCTAAGAAGAAAAGAACCCGCTACGAAGCTTATCTTACAAACCAAATGAAGAAGGAAAGATTTTACGAAGGACTTCACAAACACTTCTTTCTTACATGGTTAGAACAGCCATTACTCGGGAATAAATCTTCACCAAAATAAAGGTTTGCATTTCATTCATATGAATAGAAGATACATTCCAAATAACTAAAGATTTACAAGAACAGTTCACAAAAATGCTAAAGTATCCCTAAGAACTAGGACCCTCGGGGCGACCAGCTAAAGGAACTTGAGTTGAAGGCTCCGAGGGGGCGGGAGCAGAAGCCTCTGGGGTCTTAATAAGTTGTTGCTCTTTTAGTTCCATGTAAGTCTTTAGAACCCCAGCAAGCCCCATAGACAGCACTTCCGCCGGAGGAACGTGGTGACCCACCTGCTGCACCACCGAATATATGCGGGTGGCGCCTTCCTTAGCTTTCGCCCTAAGCCGGGCAACCTCCTTCTCTAGTTTATCCATTTCGTTCTATTAAATCCTTAATTTCTTGCGAGTCGGATTTAGGAGCTTTCGAGGCGGGAAGCTAAGTGTTCCTTGAGTGTGTCAGCTCCCCTTTACTTCCACCAACTCGGCTTGAACGGCGGCAAACTCGGTGACCTTCATCTTTAAGTCCCATCGAGTTGCGGCCAGCTCATCCCGAGTAGATTTAAGTTCCTTCTTCAAGCTACTTTGGATTCATTTTGTATGCTTGTTTGATATTCTCCTCGCCAGTAAGAAGAGAACCCTTGGAAATAGATAAGCTGGGCGCTAGATCGTTCTTCTCCTTTTCCATAGTAGTCGGTACATTGCGGCCAGCTCGGCTTTATCTCGCTCAAGGGCACGGATAGCCTCAAGTCGTTCTTTCTCCTTTTCTTCTAAGGCTACCACCCTAGAGCTTAGGCTGGCGATGTCCGCCTGCTTTCGTTTCCATCTTTGCCAAATCTTCTTGGCAAAGATTACCAACTTCGATCCGCCCGGTCAAGACCTACAAAATAATAGATAAGTCATCGACGTTAACACCAAACCAGAAAGAACTAGAAGGTAAAATAAGAATAGTTCTTACCAACATGACCGAACGGAATAATTGAGAGGTGGCTTCTTCCCTTCCAGCTCCACGAAGTTTAGACGAGAGCTGTTCGGGTCTCATGGCCATCAAAACAATCTTTGTAGCAGCGACATCCCGAAAGGGGACATCTTCGGAGGGCACCTCCTTCCCTTGAGGTGCCGATCCCCGTAAAACCAAATCCGCCACCCTTAATTTGTCCAGGAGAGCCGCTTCTCCTGCCTCCGCCTGTAAAATAGACCCTAGGTTCAAGATTCTGAACGAAGCATACCCATAGAAAACGTGTACATCGAGATTCTCACCTCTATAAGAAGGATATCCTCCGGCCGACTGGAAGAAGGACCTTCGGAAATTGGAGACAAGGCCGGGCGGACTTCTTCCACACAGACTTCTCCCGGAGGCACCTCCGCTTGTTCTCCTACAATTCCGGGACCCGATGCGTCCTCGGAATTCTTTCTCTTTGTCCTCTTCTTCCGTGAGGACCCTGCATTAAGGTCGCTTTTGACCCTCTTCTTGGAAGAGTCAACTTCTTTTCTCTTCCTCTTCCTCTTTTCCTCCTTGGAGGTATTAGCGCCTTTGGTAGGCACCGCCTCCTTCTTCTTCCGCCCGCGAGGCAAAGGCGGGTGAACTTCACCTTCAAAAGAAGCCAAAAGGCCCTTAACATAGCTCAGGTCCTCGTCCTCCATCGGATTTTTACGCAAGGGAATTCGAAGCAAGTTAGCTATCATAGTTACAAGTTAAGCTAAATCAGAAACACGAGTAAGTCCTACCGGCAGACACTATTAAACGACATTTAACAAGATTTTCTTTTGTCAAGAACTCATCCATATACACTTTGGATAGCCCCGTCATCGACTTAAGAAGAACCTCCTCTTCTTTCGTCATTTCCTCACAGGCAATATCCGTTCAGGGAACCTCCCACTTGGTTCGGACATCCCACTCGGATTTACTTTTAACAAAGAAAAATTTACTCTTCCATCGCTTAATGGAAGAGGGAACTTTCCCTAAAAACTTCCTCCCAGAACGAGCCGAAAAGTAATACCAGTCGGCATTGGACTCTAAGCATAGACTAAATAACATACGGAACCAGCGGACAGTTGGATTTACTCCGTAATTCTTGAAAACAACAACAAAATCGTTCAGTAATCTCCAAGAATTCGGGGTCAACTGCGAAGGACACAAGTGATATTCCTCTAGGATCGCCTTGGCAAAGTTAGAAAAGGGAAGCCTAAGGCCACCCGATAGCGCATCCTGATAGATGGCTATCTCCCCTTCCCTGGGAGAACTTGCCCTCTCCCCAGAACAGGGAACCCTAACCTCGAACAGAGAGGGGTCTATCTCATATCTTTCCACCAGGCTATCTACATCCTTTTGCCCAAGGAGACTTATGAACGTACCCGACCCCCTACCCATTGCCTTAGACGCAGGATGAATTCGCGGACCCTGAACTAAAACATACCTAGGTTCGCCTGGAGCCGCACCAGAAATCACGGGGTTGGACGGTGAAGGGATCAGAGGCCTATGAGAAGAACTAGAGGAAGAACTAGAGGAAGAAGATGTAGCACTAGCCATTACCTTAGAAGGAAAAAAGACAAGAAAAAGACACAGAAAGCTTAGACCAAGGTTCGCCGGAGAAGAAGAAGTCTTAGGAAGAAGACGACACGCTTCCACTTTCGAGATAAAACCTTTTTCTTTTCTGCCTGTACGATTCCGCTTATAAGCAAAGAAGATGGATCCTTCACCGTTGGATCACAGAGCCACACCACTATCGAACCGTCGAACCAAAAGCCCTCGAATCGGGACCGTCCAAATAACCATCATTACACCTCCTCAAACAGTTCAAAATTCCATCCCACGTCGCCCATCGCCGCGACACACATAGAAAACCACGCTCATCACCCGTCATGATGTTGACAAACGCGCACGCCGCGCACGTCGCACCACTATCTCCCTTTAAAGCCAAATAGTAGAAGGGACATGTGTCTTCTCAGGGAGCAATGAGCGTTATATGGGAAGTAGAGCCTGTGCTGTAGAAGACAAGACACACACTCCAACATAGGATCATCAGTGATGGCCTCATATAAACACCAAAGAATTTAGAAGCAAAATGACAAATGATCATTTATTCATGTTACAGGACGATCAAAACAAACAAACAGCATAGCGAATCCTAAACATGTTTTCCGACGGACTCCCCTAGCTAAACATCCGCGGACCCATCCGAAGACACGCTCGGATAAGACACAGAGGAGACACACGGACTTCCGCAACCATCATTATCCTCATTATTATTGGGGGAACCTGGTTCGGTGCGGGGGCGAAGGTGGGCCCACCTCTCTACATCAGGAGTCATCTCCAAACATCTCAACTTCGAAACGCATACCCCCTACATAAGTGAAAATTAAGAGGTCCCCCGCCTCCACGTCGTGATCAACATAGAAAGCTTCCCACCCTGCATCGATGCTCATCTCGCCCACACCCCTGTCAATCAACAGAATAGACGGCCATACACAGCCGTTCGGACTTACCAAATGGATCACTCCAGTCCTTAATTCTGATAGATGCTCGTAAAAAGAACTGGGAATTCGTAAGTGTCGAGAACACTGAGAAAAAGTAAAAAATTTATAAAAAGACAAGCGTTGAACCATGATGCAAAGACAAAAGTTTTACAAAAGACTTCTGGCCAAACACACTATCCACACAAGACCTTAAATAGAAGAACCTATCGACACTATAGGCGAGAATTCCGGAAGAAAAATCTACCTCGATAACAGTGAAAGGATAACACAGTAAACGTCGATCGCCTATTAAAGCACATGTACTTTAGACGTCGTAGACATAGACAGAGCCTACGCCTACATAAACATGGTGAAAAATACTTGTTCTCGAACCAAGCGAAACGTGCGATTAGCTCACCCCTCGCTCAGATTTTTCGAACAAGTACACTTTGGGGGGACTGTTGTTACGGATATATTTGGTAAGACACGTGTCATTGACCTAAAAGACCACCTGTTACACACAAGACCGTGTTTCTTTAGCCACATGGCAATATTTACACAATTCCGTTCTGCAAACATTATGAGGATTCAATCTTACAAACAAGTCCGTCGGAATTATAGCAACCCTCTTATACAAGGCGTGAGGTGGAAAAAGAGGAATAAATATCTAACACCTCTACAGTGGGTAGGCCTTATCCACTTACTACAGTAGGCAGATATTAACATTATTTTTACCCACGTGGCACCTACACATTAGGCAGTAGATATTTCCCTACCGCCTTAGGAGATATTTTAACCCACCGCCTTACTCCACCGCCTTTCCTAAACCGCCTCTAGGGTGCTATAAAAGGAGAACGGTAGTGGAAGAAAGAGGGGCGCGGGAAAAAAGAAAACCTCAAGATACAAAGAACTGTCTAATTTAAGACCCCTGACTCAAGTTTTCTGACTTAAGCATCGGAGTTAAATCCGGGCAGAAAGGCCCACTTCCGATCACTGCCCTCTCCTTTTTTACAGGTTCGTCAATGGGTAATTCCGATCGGACTTCCAGGGTGTTCCCTTCATTCCCTGTTCATAAGCAGAAGTAAGCGTCCACACCAACTATAAATTTTAACCGTTTGTCGAAGGCTGAGGCCAGATCACGAGGCGACAGTAGCCAAGGTGTGAAGTGGACCAGTTTTTGGCATCAACAATAGGTATAGCTTATGTGGATAAGATTGGATGTCTGCATAGCATGGCATACCTATATATGTTGTGATGATCGAATATTATGTATCAATGACTGTCTACTACATTCGAATATTTATACATGTTTTACGTTGAGTTTCCGCTGAATAACATATTCACTAGATTCTAATATATGAATGACTTAGCATGTAAAACGTAATTCGTGGAATATAAAGACTAGCATGTATACCTAATTATGCATATATAACTAGCATCTTTTTATGTACACATGATGCTAAATGATATATTTTTATATTCTAACCATCGTGGGGAATATTTTCTCCTTATTAAGCTTTCAAAACACATTATCTATTTTTTACTCAGATTGTAAGTGTAGTCTCAGATAGGACAACTAGACATTAAAGAGATATTGTTACTATATTGTGCTACTATTTTTTATTAGGGGCTCTGAGCTTTGTCAGTGTTTTATTTTGTATTACATTTTGGGGAGTAAGTGACATGTAAAACAACTAAGATAAACACCTTGTGTACAAATTTCCTTACATAGATATATATGTGGATACTATTTCATGAGCCCATATAGTTAGGATGTGATTTTATTCCTATGCAATTTTAGACATGTTTTTAAAGAATAGGTATGAAAGAAAGCCTTACGATGGCTAGTGTGACTTAGCATGTATGTCTACAAGTACGTACAGGGATTGGGTTTTATAGATATAAATTAATGGTTTTCAGCCTTTAACCCTATACCATACCTTCAGTAATAAAATAATAGTTTTTAGGCACCTCCTCGTGAGATAATAAGCCATCGACGAAATCATAAGAACCGCCAATCCTTCTCGCTTGAACTTGAGATTTCATGTCTGGTGAGGACCTGCATAGATGGATATCGAAGATCTATCTTCGAAGCCTTCGATGATCAAGACAATCAATCGGAACAAAGAGGAGAAACTCCAAGCAAGTCAAGAAAGTTCTCTTATTAGGAGAAATGAGAAGAACGAAGAATCAAAGATAGTGCGACTGGGAGGATGGAGAGAGAGTGAGGTCTTCATTCGGTGATCGGGAAAGAGGTCCCCCTCTTTCTCTCATTTCCTCTGCATTTATACTTCTCTTATCTGCCCTTTGTTGCCAGTGACTTATGTCCCAAGCAACCCTTACCTTGGGTGCTAAGTAAGCTCAAGCTGGATTTCTAATCGCGCCACACACCTAATGGAATTTCCCCCATAACAGTTGCCCTCCCCCCCTTCCCCCTTCCTCAACTTTTTAGGTCATCATGCCTTGGACTCCTGTCAGGCATGTGTGTCTTCTCCCTAGGGTTGGTAGCTTTTGTTCATGTTCTATCCTTTTTGACATCATCTTGTTTCATGTTTTTCTAGTGCATAGCCATCTTTGGGGAAGTTTTCCCAAAGTTGAAAGGGGTTGCAGATATTTCCGGTTCAAGGGTTACTCCTCGTTGAGGTGTTATTCTTGTAAAGGAGCAATCATGGCTAGTGACGTCCATTGACCGCGAAGTTGGACCTCGGACCAGTGTTACTTGGGAGTCCATGTCCACTTTTCGGTCCTTCCATCCGACTGTGAGTCCTTCCTTGGGGCCTAGTATTCAACCGAACTGGCAGTCTATGTTGGGTTTTTGATCTACGAAGTATGGGCTTCTGATACTTTATGGGGCCATCTCCCACCTATCTTTCACACCCATATCAAGTTTTCCGAACTTCATGTTTGTATGAGGACACCCTCGGCACTGAAATCCTGCCTGTAGTCACACAGTCTTTTGCCTTGTATATTTTGATAAAGTCTTCATGTCCTGAAGGGACGACTTCTTTAATTTATAGTATACTAGGTTGTATTTTATTAGTTCAATTTCCATCTGACAATTTCATATATGTGACAAATTCATGATTCGGGAATAAAATTTCCCATCGGTCTTATCGATTGTTGTTTCCACTCTCTCCAAGAGGGATGGCCTGACTATAGGGAGTTGTTCCTCTAGTGGGTTTTACTGACCATCGTTTCTACTCCCAACAGGAGCGACGATCCGGCCGCCGCCGGTTGGCAAGATATCCCATGGGCTTTATTGATCGTCATTTCTATTCTTGCCATGAGTGATGGTCCAATCAAACCGGGTTGGTCTTGTTACTCCCAAGTTTCAAGGTCATCCTTCCTAC
This sequence comes from Dioscorea zingiberensis, assembly GCA_026586065.1. Taxonomy (NCBI): domain Eukaryota; kingdom Viridiplantae; phylum Streptophyta; class Magnoliopsida; order Dioscoreales; family Dioscoreaceae; genus Dioscorea; species Dioscorea zingiberensis. The sequence goes on from CM048818.1 coordinate 27,352,684, forward strand.
TCGACCCCAAGAGGTGACTTTATGGTCGTATACGTGGTCGTATCTCGACTCGAGCAGGCCAGCATGACACGACCCATAAAGGGATTTTATCATCGAGTCCGTAGTCGTATCTAAACTCGATCCGTGAGTATGTCTCGGCCCATCAAGGGACTTCATCGCTATATCAGTAGTCTTATATTAGCTTTAGTACTTGAGCGTGTCCCAGTCCATTTAGGGACTTAGTACGTGGTAGTATCTTGTCTCAAGCACGTGAGCATATTTCTGCTCGTAGAGGGACTTTCTAATGAGAGTGTAGTGGGTTTCTTGGTCCGCAAGTGAGACTTTACGATGACTGCAGGAGATACTGCACGACCACTAAGCTGGACTTCACGATGAGAGTAAGGAACACCTCTCGACCCGTAAGCGGGATGATGCGCTAAATCCGCAAGTGAACGGGTCGAATCAAGTAATAAAGTGGACTAATGTCAGGTTGTCGATCCTCAGGGAGAAAGGAAGTACTAGTAGTGGCTATTCATCTATTATCTAGTCGATCAAGATTGGTTGGTGATGACAAAACCTAATTCTAAAATTAATGATGCAAGTTAACAAGTAAAATTGACCTTGAAGACAATCAATCGATGAAGGGGATACTCGGGTTATTGAATCCCCCTTGGATGTTCTTAGAGTTGGATAACGAAACCTATGCTAATTCTTGGTGAATCATTGGCCAAGGGTTCCTAATATGATTTCATCCCCTCGCTCGAGGGTGATTACTCAACTTAGTGCCCTTACTAGTTATGCTCTAGAGAACCTATCTCTTGGAAGAGCTAAGGGAATAAGAATCTAAAGGAGTTGCTCGCCTTAGCACTCGGGCTCCCGGTGTACTCATAGCCCTTTCTATTGAAGTTTGTCTACACATGAGGAGGCGCTCGCATCTTCCCCCACATAGACTATAGAGGGGTTAATACCACCATACATAACATTCAATAGATCACAATGCATTCAACCAAGTAATTAACATAGAAAACAATATCAATTAAACATCATCCAAGGGTTCATCAACACCCAAGTATCAAGAAATTAGCTCTCCATCTATGGAGAGTAACAATCCATGCTCAAAGAGAAGGAAATCATATAGTTCATGAGAGAAAAACCCCTAATGGCGATTGATGATGGATTCCTTGCTTCTCTATTTCCCCTTCTTCTTCTTCTTGAGCCTTTTGATGGGGGGGACTCCTCCAATCTCCTCCTCCTTGATGGTGAAGAAGATGATGAAAATCTCCCCCAAACCTTAATTCTTTTGCTCCAAGATACTCCAAGATGACCCAAATACTAAGCTTTGTATTTATATCCCCCCTAGGGTTTTGGGTTTTTTTCCTGATTTTTTTCCCTCGGTTTGACTAAAAACGCGGTTGCAGATTTATGATATACTACCCAATATACATATCATACGACCCCGTATATGTCCCATACGACCCAGTATACGGACTCCCATACGAGGTCATATGCTTCTCAGGGTTCTGTATACGGGGTCCTGTCAGTCCGTTCGGGGGTCCGTAGAAATCTCCAGGTCCATACGGGTCCGTATGGTACTCCGTATGGATGGTACTTTTGCTCTGTTTCCCCTGTTTTGGCCCACATTCTCTTGAAAACGCTTCCTTTCTCTTGGAACCGCTATTTTCTGCCCTGTTTACAGAAACAAAGCCATTTTGAGTACAAGCGGGCCAATACTCCTCCAAGACTTATATTAATATGCATAAATTTTACATATAAATAATGTTCATTTGAACACTTATCACGGGACATTATGATGAGAGCGCGAGACGCTACTCGGCTCATGAGTGGGACTTTACGATAAGAGCATGGGATGCTTCTCGGCTCGTAAGCGGGACTTTATAATAAGAGCGCGAGAAGCTACTCGGCTAATGAGGGGGACTTTATGATAAGAGCACAGGATGCTTCTCGGCTCGCAAGCGGGACTTTACAATGAGAGTGCAAGATGCCATTCGGCTCGTGAGTTGGACTCTATAATGAGAGTATGGAATGCAAGTTGGCCTTTACAACAAGAGAGCAAGACCTATTCGGTCGATGAGTGAAAATTTATGGCGAGAGTGAGACGATTCTCACCCAATAAGCTGGACTTTACGACAAGTGTAGAAGACGCTAGTCTACACATGAGTGGGACATTATGGCACGAGCGTGAGACGCTTCTCGCCCCGCATGTGGAAGTTTGAGATCAAACTTAGTTGAGAATTCATATGCAACTTATTTATTCTCACAACCTACAGGGGCGGGGAGATAGAGTTTTCCTCACAATAACTGCATGGGGAGCAACTCCCCAGATCAGATGACGTTCCAATCAGCTTACGGAGCTAAGATCTTCCTTTGGCTTAAGCTTGGTTTACTTGTCCACCCTCTTCCTTGTTTTGTGCCTTCGACTCGTTGAGGAGAGCAACGTAACACATTTGCGTGACTGACTGGTCGCTCTGATGTTGGTCGCATCAGTGCTTAGTTGGAAATTTCATAACAAGGAGGTAAGTTAACACGACTACCCAGAGCATGTTCAAGGTCGGCCATCACAGTATGACGTTATAACTGGAAAAGAATCTGACCACCAGGAAGTTGGTAGTGACTACAGACTAGCGAGGAGAGTTCCCTACTGTGAGATAAAGGGTCACAATTCCTTCGAGCTGTACCGTATCCTCCGCGAATCTAATCGGTGGAGACCTCATCAGGCGTAATATATCTTACTCAATTCCCACCTTCTCAAAAATGCTACAAAAGAGGACGTCAACTGAGCCCTCGCTCTATAAGGACTCTCTTGACTTCGTATCCCATGATATTCACCATGACCACCATGACATCATTATGCGGGAACTTTATACCTCTCAGGTCATTATCATAAAAAAGGTAGCGATCGGCTCTGAAATGCTTCTCTTCCCTCGTAGGTTGATTATGTACGCTATCCTCGTATATCTCTTCAAAAAAGTATTACTCTCCTCTCCACTGGCTTGTCCTCCCATAATCACATAAATCACCCCAAATGGGTCTCGCTTCTTTGGATAGGAGGATGGGCTCTATTCTCGTCCGTTCCTCCTCAACTGCTGGGTTAGGTGCCATCGACAAATCAATTTTTCGATCTTGTCTCTGAGCAGGATGTATTCATCCGTGTCGTGTCATAGGTCTCCGTAAAAATGACAGTACTTCTTGCTATCCTCCCTCTTTCCAGAGTACTTTATTTTCTCATGTCATTTTATCATTTTTTGAGTCCTCTATATTCACGTGTATCTTGGCCCGACTGGTGTTTAGGGGTGCATAGTAGCGGACCTTTTCTCGGGTTTGTTAACATCATCACGAGTAGGGAACCTCTGCCTATTGAACAGCTTATGTGGCTCTTACACAAGGTTCTTCTCCTTCTTAGTCCTCTTTAGCCGACCTTCCTCTCGCTTAGCAGCTTGGACCTCTTTTGCAATAATATATTCCTCTCCACTAATGAGGATATCTGCCAGGTCTTTCGAATGTCTCCTTAGCAGAGAAAATTGAAATGAAGACTTGCGTAATCATTTCACGAACGCTAGGATGGTGAAAGTTTGATTTACAACAAGGATTTCTAGCAACTCTATGTTAAATCAGTGGGCATAACCATGGATGTTCTCGTCTTTATGTTATTTAATCCTCATGAGCATAGGGCATGTTTTTCTCGATTTCTTGTTGCTCACAAAATAGCTTACGAACAGCTCACTTAAGCCTCCAAAAGATGAAATACACTTTGGTCATAGACTTAGAGAACCATATCTAAGCTAATATCTACATTACAATAGCTCTGATTTCTAATAGAATTCACCGCAGGAAGAAGCAAGTGCCTCCACGTGTATAGATCTACCTCAATAAAGAGGGTTATGAGTACACTGAGAGATCAGGAGCTAAGGCGAGCGAATTCTAAAATGGTCATTTGGTTTGTTTTCCAGTTTCTGTTTTCTGAAATGGTGGAAAATGTAGAAAAGGAAAAGGATTTTTTGTTGAATTTTCAGAAACTGGAAAATGAAAAAGCTATTGGTTTGATTTATTTTTTTGAAACAGAAAATTGAAACTGTTTGCAGAAACAGAAAATGAAAAAATATTTTTATAAAGTTCAAAATATAAAAATAACCAAGATAATATTTTTATATATTTTTAAAATAAATAAAGTTCCTGAAAATATATTTTAAGAAATAAAAAAAAGACAAACATGATATTATTATAAAGTTTAAAATATGAAAACTAACAAACATGTTTTTTTCTATATTTATACAATAACATAAGTTCAAGAAAATATATTTTAAAAAAAATAAAAACATGATAAAACATGATATTTTAAATATTTTTATAATTAATTTTGGAGTTTGGTTTATTTACAACAATGCCATCGTTGTTTTCCAAGACTAGAAAACGATTTTTTATAATTTTTCATTTTCCATTTTCCAAGCCCATTTGATGTTCCGCCTTTTCGAAAAAAAGACCCAACCAAACGCTTTTTGCGCGTTTACAGTGTTTTCACAGGAAATGAAACATGGCGAAAACGTAGAAAACGACCGAAAATGCCCCAACCAAACAGGCCCCTAGATTTTTTATTCCCATAACTCTTCCAAAATATAGGTTCCTTAGAAAGTTCATGCAATGAGGGTATTAGGTATGGATCGCCTCAAGGGAAGGACCTAATACATCTTAGGAACTTTTGGTCCAAAACATTCCAATCGTCAATATAGAAATCTCTATTAATATATTTTTAAATGAACGTAGAGGGGATTTATTGCCCGAGCATCTCCATTCTATGAACCCTGTTATTTCTCTATGTCCATCGTAGTTTTTAATTCTTGGGTTTTCTTAGTTTTAGTAATCAGATTAAGACAATACCCAAATTCGGATAGACTAGATAATAGACGGATAGCTACTACTAGTACTTCTCGGTCTCTATGGATTTGATATCTGACTCTTCTATAGTCCACTTTATTTCTTGACACGACCAATACACTTGTTGTATTTCTCATATCAAGTTTTAGAGCCGTTGTTGGGGACTAAGACTACTAGGAAGACTAGAAGTTTATTAATTTAATAATTTATTTTTAGGTTTTTTATTTTTCTTTTGTTTCATATTCCAATTCCTTTATACTAAACATATTTTCTATCTTGTTTTGTAATGGAATAAATTAATGGTCACTGAGAGGCATATATTAGCCTTGTAGCTAGAATTGTTGGATGAATGGATCGCAAACAAGCAATTTGAGTCGGTTTATCAATAATGCTTGTATATGGACTGCAGAATCGTGTGTATATTGTAACTCATATGCTTGGCAAGATTGCTGCTTAATACCGTATCAAGACCACATGATGGCTTTGAAGGATGTGAGATGGGGTCAAGAGGTCTTAAACTATTTCATACAACGGGAACATGAATACTTTCAGCAATTCGGTAGTATACATATCGATCAATCAACCCGGTTTTGAATAGCAGATGGAAACTACCGAAAATCCCTACTGATATAGATATAATCTTTGAGGAGGAGAAAGATATTGATATGGAAAACTTTGATTCAACACACAATTTCGGTGTCGAAGAGGGGACAGATTTTTTGTGTTTGCATGAGGAAAATCCCCCAGTCTCAGAAGAAAAGATGAGTGACGTTGACCAGTATTCAGAGGATTACCTAGTCTTTTAGATTAAGGAAAAAATTGATGAGATGTTGAATTATGACATGAAAAAATGAAACCATCCATCGAAGAACCTCCAGAATTCACCTGGGGTATGCTTTCTTGGGCGAGGGTTCCAAACTCCCTATTATCATCACTTCAAACCTGTCATATCAACAGAAAGAGAAATTGGTACAGGTACTCAGAAAGCATAAAAGTGGTATTGCACAAAAGATTTTAGATATCAAGGGAACCAACCATCCTTTTACACACATAAAATTTTGATGGAAGTAAACTATAGGTAGGTAGTTCAACTTAAAAAGAGACTTAATCAAAATATGAAAGAAGTGGTGCAAGTCGAGGTCATCAAACTTTTGGACGTCGGAGTGATCTACCAAATTTCTGAGAGTGCTTGGGTTAGCCGTGTACAAGTGGTGCCGAAGAAAGGTGCGATGACAGTGGTGACAAATGAGAAGAATGAATTGATTCCCATAAGAACAGTCACTTGATGGAGTGTATGTATTGATTATAGGAAGTTGAATGACATCGCGAGAAAGGACCACTTCCCGTTACCATTCATTGAACAGATGCTTGAATGGTTAGCTGGACACTCATATTACTGTTTTCTAGATGGATTTTCATATTATTTTCATATCTCCATTGCCCTTGAAGACTAAGGAAAGACAACTTTCACTTGCTCGTATGGTACATTTATCTACCACTACATGTACTTTTGGTTATACAATGCCCCGCAACTTTCCAACCTAGTTCTGAGTTGGGATAAACGTCACTTTATGGTTTAGGAAGGAATAGTATTGGGGAACAAAATTTCAAGCAAGGGTATTGAGGTGTATAAAGCTAAAATTGAGACTATTGAGAAGCCACCTCCACCTACTTCAGTCAAGGTTGTTCGGAATTTTCTAGGACATGCATTGTTCTACAGACGGTTTATAAAACACTTCTCTAAAATAGATAGACAACTAACGAAAAATCTTAAAAAAGATGCCCTATTTGATTTCAGTAATGAATGCTTAATTGCCTTTACTATCTTGAACAAAAAGCTAATTCAAGCTGCGATCATGATCGCTCTGAACTTGGATATGTCAATTTAGCTTATGTGTGATGCGAGTGACTATGCAGTTAGACCAGTATTGGGACAACAAAAAGACAAACATTTCCAACCCATCTACTATACCGGCAAGACACTGACCGATCCGCAACCAAACTACACAACTATTGAAAGAGCTTATCGCCATTAATTTTTCCTCTGACAAATTTTGCTCATATTTAGTATTATCTAAACTCGTAGTTGACATAAGCCACTCTACATTACATTATCTTTTAACCAAATCTTATGTGAGGAGACAACTAATTTGTTGGGTCTTGTTGTTGTAGGAATTCGACTTTGAGATTAGGGACAAACGAGGAACAGAAATACTAGTCACTGACCACCTATCTTGTCTTTAAGACCTGAACAAACACTTCTTAAGAGAGTGGTACATCAACGAAGTATTCCCTGAGGAATGCTTGTACAGTATAAAGATGGTGAGTGAGGAAAAAGAAACCCTTGGTTTGCTGATTTCACTAACTACTTGGTTGCATGAAGTCTTCCTAAATGTTACACCTATCAGCAAAAGAAGAAGTTCTTTGCCGACTTGAAGTACTACATTTGGGAAGACCCATATTTGTTCTAAATATATGTAGATCATATGGTAAGCAAGTGTGTTTAGAGAAAATAAAGGTTGAGAATTCTTGACCACTGCCGTGCAGGACCAACAGGTGGACATTATAGTACTAACAAGACAGAGAGGAAGATCCTCGACATAAGTTTTTATTGACCTACGTTATTTCAGAACACCCAAAGGTATATACAATTTTGTGATAATTGCCAACGCATAGGTAATATCTTTCGACGTGATGAAATGCCACAGAGTTCTATTAAGGTTTGTGAGGTATTTGATATTTGGGGGATAGACTTCATGGGACCCTTTTCGAAGTCCCATGGAAACAAATTCATCCTAGTTGTAGTAGATTATGTTTCCTAATGAGTAGAAGCGCAAACTCTACCTACTAGTAATGCCATAGGGTGATCAAATTCCTCAAAAAGTTATTGTTTAGGCTCCGTACACCCAGAGCTATATTTAGTGATAGGGGTATCCACTTTTGCAACACTCAATTAACAAAGGACCATAAACAGCATAGAGTTGTACATAGAATCTCAACACCTTATCATCCTCAAACAAGTAGCCAAATAGAGTTATCTTACAACGAATTAAAAGGAATATACTTTATCATCCTCAAACAAGTGGCCAAATAGAGTTATCTTACTAGGAAGGATTGGACTGATAAATTAGATGATGCACTTTGGGCCTACCGTACAACATATAAAACACCAATCGTAAGCACTTCATATGGACTTGTTTATGGGAAGACGTGTCATTTTTCAGTCTGGTTGGAAAACAAAGCATACTAGGCTATCAAATTTCTAAATCTTCACACTTCTCTTACAGCAATGAAGAGGAAACTCCAACTCAGCTCGCACCCCAAGGTCGTTGATTGCGTCGCCACAAGTGTATGGGTTGAAGCAAGTAGTAAAGTGGACTATGAAGATTCGGATGTCGAACCACAGAGACCGAGAAGCACTAGTACTAGTTATGTATATATTATCTAGTCTATCTAAAACTTTGGGGAGTTTTCTAATCTAATTACAAAAACTAAGAAGACCTAACAATTAAAACTCATGAAAACATGATGAATTAATAAGGGTAATCAATCATAGAAGGGAGATACTCATGCAATGAACGTTCTAGGAAACCTATATTTTGGAAGAGTTGTGGGAATAAGAAATCTAAAGGATTTGCTTCCCTTAGCACCCTATTACTTGGCATACTCACAACTCTCTCTATTGTAGTAGATTTTACACACGGGGAGGCATTCGCTTCTTCCCCAGTGAATCCTATTGAAAATTAGAGCTGTCATAATATAGATATCCAATGCAATACAAAAACACTCAATTAATCTCAAAACACAAAGCAATCATTCAATAACAGAAATCAATATCTCAAATTAAACACTAACCCGAAGGTTCATTATGCCCAAGTATCTAAAAAATTAGTTCCCCATGAAAGGGAAACATAAATCAAATAAAAAATCAAATAGGAAGGAAATATACATAGTGAAATATGCTATTCCCTCGACTGTTGACGGCGTGTATGGATTCACAATGATAATCTCCATTCCATCCCTCGCTGTTATGATCCCGACTCCAAGATGAAAGATTCAAGACTAAGGAACAAAGATGTGGGATGAAAGATTGTTTCAAAACCCTAAAACACTGCTTTTTATAGGGTACCACACGTTTGGAAAAGACCTCGCTTATTTTGGGTCCATGTGGGCCCGACTCGTGTAAATAGTCAGGTTTGGATACGCCTAGAAACGTGCTATACGGGGACCTACACTAGTGTGTAAGCGCCATTGTGGCTCCCAAAAAAATCTCTGCCTTTCTTTTGGTGAATAAATGGGGAGTCACATGGGCCTGTTTGTGCCCATGTGCTCCCAAGAAATTTGGGATCTGGCTTCAATGCCCCATACGGGTGCACGCATCTGTGTGCGCACCCGTTTGTCCTTCTATTTTCCTAGTTTCTTCTTCAATTTATGCCAAACTACTTCCTTTTCAAACATGAGGATTTCTATTGCCCTGTAAATAAAAATTTACATAAATTAAGTACCACTGGGCTTGATAAGTGTTCAATTGATCAAATATTTATACAATTTTCTTGTACATTATGCATGTGATTTGAAATAGTTGTACCCCATCGGTACTTAATTTGCGTTAATTTTCATTCACAAGGCATTGGAGGGTGTCGAGAGCAAAATGAAGACAATGTCGCATCAATTCAGGTAAAATACAAGCTAACTGAGGCCATACAGGCATGAATACAGGATCATGCACACGCACAAAGTAGGAAACTCAACCACACAAGTATCAGACACCGGCACTGCGGACCCAATCACAACCTTTACCGAACGGTATGTGGACGCTCATGCTCCCACACAGATGATCGTATGATCCACCCAATGCTTACCGAGCGGTGTTCGAACAGTCACGCCCCCGCGCACCTACCACGCGGGCCACTCAACATCTTATTGAGTAGTGTGTGGCCACCCATGCACCCGTACAGATTGGGAATTCGGCGTGGCCAAACCTATTTTATTCCAAATTCGGACTCATGTGAACCTAGATAGCACTAGATAGCCTCTAAACACATGAGGGACTATAAAGAGGGGATATTAGGGTTTTGGGGAGCAATCCATCATCTTTTGGGCTGATCTCATTTATTAATCCTTGGAGCTCATACCCCCTCTCTACCTTGAGATTATTGTTTATTGAAGACGTTGGAGCCGAGGATGTGACAACATGCATCAAAGGGACGTTTTCTTAGCAAATCCACGCACTCCGCCAACAATGGAGGGTAGGGTGTTTCTTATTATGTTTGATTCCTTTCTCTCGTATTTCGTATTGAATTTGGGTTCCTCTTTGATGGGGAACTAATTTGCTAGATACTTAAGCATGATGAACCTTCGGATTAGAACTTAATTTGTGTTATAGAATTCTATGTTGAATGAATGATTTAGGTTTTTTTATCTATTGATTATAATGTATGAATTTGGTTATCTACATTGCGAAAGATTGGATTTCCAGTAGGATTCACCAAGGGAAAAAGTGAACGCCTCCTCGAGTGTAGATCTACTTCACTAGAGGGAGTTGTGGGTACACTGAGAGATCGGGTACTAAGGCAAGAGACTCCTTTAGATTGTTTATTCCCATAACCCTCCTAAGATATATGTTCCCTAGGACGCTAATGCAATGGGGGTATTAGGTTAGTAATCGTCTCGAGAGAGAGATAAGGTATTGTAGGAACCCTTGGTCCATAACCGAACAATCTTCAATATAAGAATACATATCCATACATATTCACAAGAATCTTGAGGAGATTCCTTGCCCAAGTATTTCCATTAATGATTGATTGATCCTCACTATTTCACCCCGTTTCCACGAGTGTTGATTTCTAGCTTATCTTTAGTCTAGCACTTAGGTTAGTATTTCACCAACTCTTGAATAGACTATGATGAGGATAAAAACCGAAGAGCCTGATGCCTGACACGTGGATTAATCTCAGCTGTTGATCGACTGCAATAACCTCTTCGGGGCCTCCGTCTTCGACCCCACCGCTTCGGGAGAGATTCCTCGGGAAAGATGGACTACCTCTTCGGCATACAGAAGCAATACCTCCAGGCCCGCAGGAGACTCCAGGCATCCCGAGCCGATAAGAATCACCATGTCCCGAAGGACTTGACACCCTGGTAATCTAGAAGCATCTGGAAGAGAAGACCGTTGGGGCCTAACTGAATTACAGCCTGGCAATCTAGAAGCACCTAGAAGAGGTATGAGCTGTCAAGCTAACTAATTCCAGCTGGCGTCCACGTGGCCGATCAGGAGCTAGGTCTATAGCTCGCACATGGTCTATTCAGGTAACTTGCTCCCCAAGCAACCCCCCACAGGAAGCCTATAAATAGGAGACCTCACCAGATGATTAGCAAGCCGGATCGGAACGGCGAAGCCCTGCCTCTCCAGAGACTCATATTCCACCTGAAAAGTGTAATCTCTTTGATCTGATAGTGATTTCATCTCCGATTCAGGAGATTTCCGTGGTTTTCTCCCCGATTTCGGGGTTTCCACGTAAATCTTGTGTCGATCTTTACCTTTTCCTGAGTTTTTCTCTCCTGATCACTCTCGATCTCATCTCGATTGGCCCCTAATTGAACTACAAATTCAATTGTTGGCTTGAATCTAGTGGTTCTTACCGATTCTTGCATCAACAGACTATATAATAGACAACTTGGTAAGACTAGTATTTTTCGGTCCTTGTGGTTCAATACCCAACTTTTTCATAGTCCACTCTATTACTTGTCAGACCCATGCACTTGGGGTTGTACACACGCATTAGGCTCATCAAGTTTTGGCGCAATTGCTGGGGACCAAGAATACTAGGAACACTAAGAGTTTATTAATTTAGTTATTAGTTTTATTTTATTCTTCATTTTTGTTCTCTTTTTTATTTGTTACTTTTGCTCTTTGTGCTAATCAATTTTTCTATCTATTTTGCAAGGAATTGGCAAGCAATTCAGCTTAACTCTATGGCCAATGAGAAGCACCTACCTGCCCTATAGCTGAAAATTCTTAATGAATGGGTTGACAATAAACAACCTAAATCACCCTATCAATAAAATCTGTGTGTGGTCGACCGTGATGAAGAGCCGTATGTAGTATGTTGCCAAGAATCATGTGCAAAAAGCAATTCTCCAGCATGTCAATGGCATATAAATTGATGCGTTGATACCGCAAGTGTACGGGTCGGATCAAGTAATAAAGTGGACTCTTGAAAAGTCGGGTATCGAACCTCAGGGACCGAGAAGTACTAGTACTAATTAGTTATCTATTATCTAGTCTAAACAAGGATTGGTGGTGATTTGAACTAATCTAAACAAAGAAAACCTACAAATTGGATATCACTAATGACGGGTACGAATCTTGGGGTAAATCAATCATAAGAAGGGGTATTCTGCAATGAATCCCCTTGGATTTCTTAAAGATGGATAATGCTAACTATGTCAATGCTTGATGAATCATTGGCCAAAAGTTCCTAACATGCTTTCACTCTCTCTACCAGAGATGAGTTATTAACCTAGTGCCCTCACCGATGATGTCTCGACCTAATTTTGGGAGGACTAAGGGAATAAATAATCTAAAAGAATCGCCCTCCTTAGTACCCGGGCTCCCGGTGTACTCCTAATCCCCTCTATTGGAGAAAGTCTACACGTGGGGAGGCATTCGCGTCTTCCCCCACATGGACAACAATAGCCTCTCCGGGCTCTCGCAACGTAGAGAGACTAATACCTCAATACAAATCATCCAATAGACCGAATAAAATCATGTAAGCAATTAACATAGAAAGCAATAATCAATTAAACATAATCCAAGTGTTCATCATGCCCAAATACCTAAAATATTAGTTCCCCATGAGAGGGGACCACAAATCCAACACAATAAAAGGGGAAAACATCAAAATAAACTCAATTAAACCTCCCTCCGATGTTCCCTCCGTTGTTGGTGCGCAATTGGATAGTTGATGATGATCTCCCTTCAAGCCCTAGCTTCTTCCCAAGAGGATCCCTCCAAACCCTAGCCAACAATGAACTCCAAGATCTCCAAGACTGCCCAAAAGGTGGCCAAAGGCCAAGAGAGATTTCCTAACCCTAGAAAGGTTGTATTTATAGGGGTGAAGGCCTTTATAAAGTATCTCACGCGTTTAGGGTTCGTGTGGGACCAAACCACGTGAAAATCGGGTGTAGATCGGGCCCAGGACCGCTACGTGGTCTCGTATACGGACTCCCATACTGACCCGTATGGGTTTACAGGTCGTCTTATACGGTTTCTTGTCAGTCCGTATGGATGGTTCTGCATCGCGCAGTCTTCATCAAGCACTCGATCGGATGACCAATTCTTGTCGGATTGACCTGAAATTTTAACCAAGTCTTACTAACTTGTTTATCTTCAATTTGAACATGGAGATTTTGTAATAAATTTCTGATCCTTGCTACTCTTTCAGGACTGTTGCAGTTTTCTCTAGTTGCTTCCTTTTTCGCCTCAAATGATGTAGAATTTCTTCCTTTTTATTCTTGAGGCTCTCCAATGCCCTGTAGATAAAATATGAAGCTCTTTAAGTACCAGAGGGCTATAATTCATCAAAATAGCATGTAAAACATATAGGAAAATGATAGGAAAATATGCAGATTTGAACACTTATCACATATATCCACACTTAAAGGTTTGCTTGTCCTCAAGCAAAGAAAAGAAATCAACAAAAGAAGATAAGTGTTCAACCTTGGGCTATAAAAATTATACATGAATTCTATTCCAAGGTCACCATCATAATGTGTTCTCTTATTTCTACACCAGGGCCTAGATTGATCCCGTGATATTTCGATATAGCTCTGGACAAAGCTTGTTCACTCCACATACCATATTCTAAAGTCTTAGCAAGACAAACATGCCTTCAATGGACTCTAGAAAGTCCTTGAGGCCTTAAGATCAAAAGAATTACCCCTTATTAGATGAATGGTGGACAAGTACTCAAGAAACTACTACCTTTTTTTTTCTTTATTTTTTTTTGTCTTTGTTTTTTTTTTTTTTTTGATTCGGATAGGGCATCCCTTGGATCCGACTTTCCCGTACTAAAGATCGAGGTAGAGTGTAGTTCATCCCTTTTGCAGAGGATCCATGCTTATCAGGCACCAGAACCCTTAGCTACTTGGGTGGTTACAACTCTACCTATAGGTGTTCATAATAAGTAGCGACTTTTCGAATTGAAGAACACTCTGATTAGGAGCCAGAACTCCAAACTAATTCGTCTCAATAAGCAGCGGAACACTTTCTTTATTAATTGACAACTATTGTGCAAAACTATTTTATTTCCATTGTACTTGTCCACTATGTATATTATGAGATGTTAATAAGTTTGAACTAATGCCACGAAATCTCTTGGAGCAATTGAAAGCAATGCTTAGCTATTAAAGTCAAAAGAACATGGCAATGGGTTATCTATTGTCCTAACAATCATGATTGTCACAAGGATTGTCTCTATTCCCCATGATGTTTCAATGGAAAAATTTCAAAATTCTAGCATATGATGGTGCACTAGGAATAAAATCATGTCAAAGTAGCTTTTTCAACAAGGTTATTATCAGTACATACCATACATGCTATTAAAAGAATTTGTAATGAATATCATTAATAGCTACCTATCTCCACACTTAAAGATTTGCAATAAATCTACAATTAGATAGGTAGCAACCCATCTCCACACTTAAAGTTGTACATTGTCCTCAATATACACAATGAAGCATGAAAAGTATACAATATGCAATAAAAACAAGGGGAATGGCAAACTGAAACTTCCCCGATTGATTGATGCGGATTCCAAGCTTGATTTGAATTCGGGGTGGATATTCTTGATGGCCAATATGTTCATATTCTAAATCCTGCGAGACCTGAAGGATAAAAAGAGCTCAAGAGAAACAAATTTGCAAGCATTGGTCGCAATCCCATTTCACATTCAATCCATATAATCCCTAGAGTTCTAATCATAGAAAAGATGAAATTAATCGATGAATCAAGTCATTGGAGCATAACTAGGGAGGATTGAAGCCCAAATTCAAAGAAGTTGAGTTGCCGGAGCAAAAGGGGAGCGGGGTCGAACTAGAGGCGGCTAGGGTTTTAAAGAAATGAAGGGGTGAGGGGCGCTATAAGTAACGCCCCGAATTAGCGCCCTCAGCCGATTCCATACGGACTCCTATACGGGTCCGTATGGTCTCACAGGTTGCTTTATACGGACTGCTGTCAGTCCGTATAAGACTCCGTATGAACCAGGAAAATGGCTTATACAGCCCTTCCTGGGTGTGTTGGTGTCCCCTTTTGCTCGACCTAATGCAAGTTATAATTCTAGGGCTAATTTAAACATCCAGCAGCATGAAAAGGTGTATGAGAACATTCATCTATTTATTCCAAACACAAATACTAACTAATCTAAACTAGAATTGAAAAAAAAAGAGAAAATTTTTAGAGCTTGGGTTGCCTCCCAAGAAGCTCTTGTTTAACGTCACTAGCTTGACGGACCTTGTTCTTACCTCATGGAGGCTTGAAAAGGGTGTATTCCTCCCGACTATATCTAGCATAGCCACTTCCAGAAAAGGAAAAACATACCTGCCAGGGTGTTGTTGTGATGGAGGTTTCAGTACAGTTTGACTCAGGAATTGTTCAATCTTGGCTTTGGCGGATCCTCGGATTGTTGAAGCATCCTCCTTGCTTCTATTGTCATCCTGGTAAGTTCTCTTTTGTGCTCTATGTGCAAGTCAACTTCGAGGTATATGAATTCTTCAAGTGTTTTCGGCTTTGCTCTTTCTACCACTTCATCCTTCTCTACACCAACACATTCTTCCATCTCTTCTTCCTCTTTGCTCTCTTCCTCTTCAGTAGAACTTCCAAGTAGGACTTCTACTACTTGTTCACCAATACTTTGTTCATCAAATGTCACAATTTGTTTAAAAAGTTCTCCCACTTGGCTCTCAAGATTGTGAATAGAGGTTTGCAAGCTTGCAATTGAGGCCTCCTGGCTCTGGAAAGCTTGTAGCATATACTCCTCAAAGGTTGTGGAGACTTCATCTTGCAATTTTGATGGGTGCTGAAAACTAGAAGGATAATTGATCCATTGTTCTGAAGGTGGTGAATATGAATTAAAGCCTTATTGGGGACACCGCCATTGTGGTTCATATTGACAGCTTGGATAGCTTGGTTGTCCCCCCCCAATATGGATTGTAGACATTGTTGCATGGGCTTCTTCGAATTGGTATATTGCTTACAAGTATATCGATCTTTGCTGACAGAGCATCCAATAAAGCTTCCAAATCAAGCCTTGCATGGAACATTGTACCTTGCACCAAAGAGAACAAAAGAAACAAGTCAAAGATTTTTTTTTTCCTTCTTTTATATAAGTCAAAGAGAAATAAAAAATAAAAACAACAATTAATAACTAGAGTAATAAACTTCTAATGTTCCTAATAGTCTTGGTCCCCGGCAACGGCGCCAAAAACTTGATGCGTTGAAACCGCAAGTGTACGGGTCGGATCAAGTAATAAAATGGACTCTTGAAAAGTCGGGTATCGAACCTCAGGGACCGAGAAGTACTAGTACTAATTAGTTATCTATTATCTAGTCTAAACAAGGATTGGTGGTGATATGAACTAATCTAAACAAAGAAAACCTACAAATTGGATATCACTAATGACGGGTATGAATCTTGGGGTAAATCAATCATAAGAAGGGAGTATTCGGGCAATGAATCCCCCTTGGATTTCTTAAAGATGGATAATGCTAACTATGTCAATGCTTGATGAATCATTGGCCAAAAGTTCCTAACATGCTTTCACTCTCTCTACCAGAGATGAGTTATTAACCTAGTGCCCTCACCGATGATGTCTCGACCTAATTTTGGGAGGACTATGGGAATAAATAATCTAAAAGAATCGCCCTCCTTAGTACCCGGGCTCCCGGTGTACTCCTAATCCCCTCTATTGGAGAAAGTCTACACGTAGGGAGGCGTTCACGTCTTTCCCCACATAGACAACAATAGTCTCTCAGGGCTCTCGCAACGTAGAGAGACTAATACCTCAATACAAATCATCCAATAGACCGAATAAAATCATGCAAGCAATTAACATACAAAGCAATAATCAATTAAACATAATCCAAGGGTTTATCATGCCCAAATACCTAAAATATTAGTTCCCCATGAGAGGGGACCACAAATCCAACACAATAAAAGGGGAAAACATCAAAATAAACTCAATTAAACCTTCCTCCAATGTTCCCTCCGTTGTTGGTGAGCAATTGGATCGTTGATGATGATCTCCCTGCAAGCCCTAGCTTCTTCCCAAGAGGATCCCTCCAAACCCTAGCCAACAATGAACTCCAAGATCTCCAAGACGGCCCAAAAGGTGGCCAAAGGCCAAGAGAGATTTCGTAACCCTAGAAAGGTTGTATTTATAGGGGTGAAGGCCTTTGTAAAGTATCTCACGCGTTTAGGGTTTGTGTGGGACCAAACCACGTGAAAATCGGGTGTAGATCGGGCCCAGGACCGCAACGTAGTCTCGTATATGGACTCCCATACGGACCCGTATGGGTTTACAGGTCGTCTTATACGGTTTCTTGTCAGTCCGTATGGATGGTTCTGCATCGCGCAGTCTTCATCAAGCACTCGATCGGATGACCAATTCTTATCGGATTGACCTGAAATTTTAACCAAGTCTTACTAACTTGTTTATCTTCAATCTGAACCGTGGATATTTGATTTAGAGTCCTGTAGATTTTGTAATAAATTTCTGATCCTTGCTGCTCTTTCTGGACTGTTGCAGTTTTCTCTAGTTGCTTATTTTTTCGCCTCAAATGATGTAGAATTTCTTCCTTTTTATTCTTGAGGCTCTCCAATGCCCTGTAGATAAAATATGAAGCTCTTTAAGTACCAGAGGGCTGTAATTCATCAAAATAGCATGTAAAACATATAGGAAAATGATAGGAAAATATGCTCATTTGAACACTTATCATAAACCTTTTAAAGAATATTAATTTGGAAAGGGTTTTTGATATATAATTTTGTGTAATAGGAGCACGAGTATTTTCAACATCTCAGAAGCATGAATACTTAGCAATCTGCATCGAATTCTTATAACACAAGGCTACCCCCTGATATCCCCAATTGATATTCTCCTATACGTGAATGAGATAGCAGAATCCTGCATTCCAAACGGAACCACATGGTTCCAAATGGACCTGTCCTGAATTTCTGACTCAGCCTGCAATGTAGGTACATCGGAAGATATTAAGCTATCTCATGAGCAAGAGGAAATCTCCCCAGTTTCTAATGAGGAGGACTATGACATGGATCAAGACTCAGAAAACCACAAAGTCTTGGAAGTCGAAAGAGGCAATGAGAAGAAAATAAAACCATAAATAGAGGTACCACCGTAGTAAGAATTGAAAGAACTTCTGAAACACCTTAAGTATGCATTTCTTGGAGATAGTTCGAAGTTTCCAGTCATTATTTCTACAAACTTATCTACGCCGCAGAAAGAAAAACTACTCCAAGTACTCAAGAGGCACAAACGGGCAATAGCATTGAAAATTTATGATATTAAGGGTATCATCCCATCCGGTTGCACCCATAAGATTTTGATGGAAGAGAATTACAAACCATCGGTTAAGTCCGAAAGAAGGCTTAATCTGAATTTGAAGTATGTAGTAAAGACTAAAGTAATTAAACACTTGGAGGTCAGGGTGATTCACCCCATTTCGGATAGTGCTTGGGTTAGTCTAATACAGGTGGTAACAAAGAAGGGCGGGATGGAAGTAATAAAAAATGAGAAGAACAAGCTGATCCCCACAAGAACAGTCACCGGTTAGCGCATCTGCATCGATTACAGGAAGCTAAATGATGCCACGAGGAAGGACCATTTTTCATTGTTATTCATTGGTCAAATTCTTGAGTGGTTGGCAGGACATGCATATTATTGCTTTCTTGATGCCTTCTTGGGGTACTTTCTGATTCCCATCTCCCTAGAATATCAAGAGAAGACCACCTTCACTTGCCCATATGGCACATTTGCATACTGCCTCATGCCCTTTGGTTTATGCAATGCTCCCGTAATATTTAAAAGGTGTATGCTCACTATTTTTTAGGATTTCATCGAAAATATCATGGAAGTGTTCATGGACGACTTCTCCATTTTTTTGGATTCTTTCTATTTATGCCCCCATAATCTAGAAAAAGATCTTGTTAGGTGTGTGGAGACTAACTTAGTTCTGAGTTGGAAGAAATTTCACTTTATGGTTAGGGAAGGAATAGTTTTGGGACACAAAATCTCAAACAAGGGCATATAGGTCGGCAAATCAAAACTTGAAATGGTAGAAAGGCTATGTCCATCTACTTCAGTTAAGGCAATCAAGAGTTTTTTGGGGCATGCAAGGTTTATCGGCAGTTTATAAAGGATTTCTCCAAGATCGCTAGGCCATTTACGAAAATACTAGAGAAGGATGCCCCATTTGAATTAAAAAATGAGTGTCTAGGCGCCTTCAATGTTCTAAAGAAGTGGCTCATTCAAGACCCAATTATGATCATGCTAGATTAGAATCTACCATTTAGACTTATGTGTAATACTAGTAACTATGTTGTGGGGGCAGTGTTGGGACAAAGGAAAGATAAGCACTTTCAACCCATAATTACGCAAGCAAGACTTTGACTTACGCACAGGAAAACTACACAACTGAAAAAGAGCTCCTCGCCCTAGTGTTTACTTTTGATAATTTTTGCTCTTATTTGGTTTTATCTAAAGTTGTAGTTTATACTAACCACTCTGCATTACCCTACCTTTTGACTAAATCTGATGCAAAACCAAGGCTAGTTTGTTGGGTTTTACTATAATAGGTGTTTGATTTGGAAATCAAAGACAAAAGAGGGGTGCAAAACCTAGCCGTTGATCACCGAACCCGATTGGAGGACCTACATAGAGAGATCTTAAACGAGAGAGACATTAATGATTCCTTTAGAGAGGAGTGTCTATATAGTATACAAGCAATAAATAAGGACCTGCAAGTATCATATGGGGAAGATGGACCACCATTGTTTGCAGATTATGGTAATTATTTGGTCACTGGGATACTTCCAAGAGGCTACACCTATACCCAAAGGAATAAATTCTTTGAAGAGTTGAAATATTATATTTGGGACGACCCTAATTTGTTTCGCATATGAGTCGATCAATTAGTCAGAATATGTATCTCCAAGGAAGAAGTATGGAAAATCTTGGATCATTGTCATGCAGGACCGACAAGTGGGCATTAGAGTGTAAACAACATAGCAAGGAAGATTCTTCATGTTGGTTTTTACTGGCCAACAAAGTTACAAGATACCAAAAGATATATCCAACGATGTGATAAGTGCAAATGTTTGGGGAACATGTTATGTCTTGATGAAATGCAGCAAAACTCAATCCAAATATGCGAGGTATTTAACATCTAGGGTACAAACTGTAATTCATGGGGCCCTTCCCAAATTCTTATGGAAAGAAGTTTCTACTGGTTGCCATCGATTATGTTTCCAAGTGGGTAGAGGCACCCGCTTTACCTAATAATGATTCTAGAACTGTAGTCAAGCTTCTCAAGAAATTATTGTTAAGGTTTGGCACACCGAGAACTATAATCTGTTATTGAGGCACTCATTTCTGCAACACCTTATTCGCAAAGGTTCTTAAACCATACACGGTTGTGCTCCGCACTTCAACCCCTTACCACCCCCAAACCAATGGACAAGTGGAGGTGTCAAATCTGGAGCTGAAGCATATTCTTGATACAATAGTAGCACATCACCGCAAGGATTGGTCCGACAAGCTTGACGATGCACTATGGGCATAGCGAACAGCATATATGAAACCCATAGGAAGTACTCCTTATAGGCTCATTTATCAGAAGGCATTTTATCTACTAGTCAAACTTGAACACAAAGCCAAATGAGCAACTTAATTCTTGAACGACGATCCATCTCTTGCCAGTGAAAAAAGGAACTTCCAACAAAATTAGTTAGACGAATTGAGCTATACCGCATATAAAAACTCAAGGTTGTACAAGGAGCGAACCAAATAACATCATAATCAACTAATCAAGCAACGAAAGCAATTCGAAGAGGAGGTTCAAGTACTGTTGCTCAACTCCAGACTCAAGCTTTTCCAAGGTAAGTTGTGCTCATGATGGTCTAGACCCTTCACTGTTTCGAGGGTTCATCCTTAAGGAGCAAAAGAAATCAGTCATAAAGAGAAGGACACATTCAAGGTAAATGGACACCGTTTGAAGTCATACTATGATGGCAGTGCTCTAAGGAAAAATGGTGAGAGCATACATCTATTCGAACCTCCTTGATAGTAAAAAGTATGTCAAACTAGTGACGCTAAACAAACGCTTTTTGGGAGGCAACCCAATTTCCTAGGAAAGAAACTTTTCTAGCCTCTTTATTTTAGCTCAATTTAGCCTTCATTTCTTTCAATAAACCGATCCAATCCAGTCTTCACTGGAAATATTCAACTCCTCGACTTTGTGACTCATAGAATGGACTATAAAGTTAGGATTTGAGCTAGGATCCCAAGGAAAGTAGGTGATTGGAGTTTAGTTTGAAAAACCCTTAAGGTAAAAGTTGACATAGGGCTGTGTTGGACGCCATGCAAGCACACAAACCATCATATGGTTTTGTTTATAAGATAAAAACCGTGCAGGGGGCTTCTACGGCCACACTGTTGTACGCTCGGCTTCCCCAATATGTTGCACGGACAATCATGCGGACGCACCAACCTGCACACTGCGCAACTCATCCACCTTTCCCTTTTTTTCTTTTTTACAGTAGACCCACCCTTACACCACTTTCTCATCCACTTTTTCCTTGTAGAAACCCTAGCCGGCATGGATCTTGATCCTACCCTTCTTTGTCCTGAGATCATTCTTCTTCTTCCTTTTACTTTGAGCTCAAACCCTAATCCAACCACATCAAAAATGAATAGGGTTGATGATATCATGACTCGACCAGGTGATCAAATCGCACAACAGTTGGCTATATAAAAGGCGAACATACAGCAGGTTATCGAAATCCAACAGGAATTGGATGGGCCCAGCTGCAGATGATTGAGGAGCAACAAAAAGTATGAGAAGACCTGCACCATCTACTAGGCTTGCTCTGTTCACAAGCCTCAGTTTCGGTATCCACTCCTGTAAAATTCGAAGATTTTAGGTTATTAATTTTCTAATTATTTTTCTAAAATCTTTGGTTATTAAAAGAAAGTCCTCAAGGTTGGATCTAATGGAAATTTTGTTTTCTAAATAACTATTTCCTAAATATTCTGTAGTTAATTAATTAATTAAAGAAATTCCCTATATTTGGAATTTATGGGAGGTTATGAAAAAAATGGAATTTTGGTATTAATAATTACCATTGAAGTGTGAGATGGAAATATCCTAGTATGGAGGGTCTTTAATGCAAATTGGACTTAGAGGTTTCATGGGATTATAAACACCTTGGTGTTTGCATGTAAAGAGTTTTGAGGTAAAGGACTCAAATGTAAAAGACAATTTTCATGAGTATATAAATATATAGTAAGAAAAAATTATATATGGGAATGCATGGGACGTTCGTAGCTTGGAATATATACAAATAAGGAATGCATCATGATAAGGGGGGCTACCGATCTATAGATATAAAAATATATTTTGGGTGTTTGGGCTAAAGTGGCAATAAATGTATGATTTGATAGATGGGTGTATATATAAAATTCGGATAGGAGCTGTTTTGAATTCAAAAATAAAATAAAATAAAATAATAAATATATACATCTATATATATAGGTGGATGGGGCTCCTTTGATCCTGTTGAACATAGCTTTTCTCTCTAGAGAGAGAGAGAGAGAGAGAGAGCGAGAGAGGCGTGTATTGTTGGTATGGGATTAGGAACCATGCACGTGAGAGTTGTTTGGAAAAGTATGGGCTTAAACACAAAACGTACATCTCACTAAGTTTTGAAACGAGGGTTTAAAATAGAATATAAAAGATTTAGAGGGTTATTTATAAAAATTTGCATGAGAAAGTCATGCACGTGAATATTTTGATTTGGAGTGGGCGGCCATGATTTCACATGGAGATTGGAAAGAGATAAGATTTTGAGTGTTTTGTTTAAACCTCTGATCAACGGGATTACACTTATCACCATCGAGTCTCTATAAAAGGATTGTTGTCTTCCTAAAACCCTAGAACGATTCCTCCAAGCGGCGGTGAGTGTTCGTCTTCTTCGGGGGAGACCGAGGGAGAGAGGGGGAGGAGTTGGGCGCCAGAGGTCTTGAAGCGCTTATAGCCATGAGAACCAACGTACACAACGTCGTGAACCACATGTAAGCTTTCTAAAAACCTCCTTAGAAGTTATCATGGAAATTCATGGAGTTTACTTTAGATAATATGCATGCATGATTGTTGAGCTTGCATGAGAGGTGTTGAGTTTCATAAGTTAAATCCGAAAGCACGCATCGTTAATCACTCATTGATGGGTTGAAAAAGTAGTGTGAGTTTGGTTGATGGATTAATTTATCTGATAAGGATTTTTGCAGAAAATCTAGGAGGTTGTGGTTCTTAGTGATTGGAGGTTATAGATGAGCCTTGGAATCTTGTTTATATGGGAACATGAGTATTGAGGTTTTGAGGCTCATAGGTAGGAGACATAGTGAGGGATAGTCTCTATTTTGTTTGGTGAATACTATTGCTGTCTTTGAATGGATAAGTTTATGGACAGTGGTCTTGGTTGGTGTTTAGATAGGAAGAGCTAGGTTTAGATGTGGCTCAGGGCATGGTGTTCTAGTGTTAAACTATGATGTGGGTTCAATGAATGATTGGTGGAGTGTTATTAGATGCCTGCAGAGAATTGCAAGGTGGGTTTATGAGCATGACAGAGAGGAGATAATCCTATACATGAATGGTTTTGGTTGTTAACTAAGGTAGATATTAGATGTTCTCTGTTTGTCAGTTTGAAGTTCTATAGTGGTTTGAACAGTAGCTCGCAAGGGCTCTGGTCATTATATGGAGTTGATGAAGACGTTATGCTTGGACCTAATCTTTAGAAGAGGGAGTCTTCAGGAGTAAGTTATGGGTCTAATCAAGGCTTGGGTAGAGAGGTGAGTTTGGTGTGATTGTCTATTTGGTGCTTGGTACCAGGTTTATAGTAGTCATATTCAGGGGATAGAGATGGAGCGGGTCTCATCCCAGTTCAGGTTGAACATTAGAACTTTGTGTCCTGTTGGGCCTATGTGCGGGTTTGGTGGGCTATAGACAAGGGTTTTTGTTAAGGTCTCTTTTAATTTATTTTCTGAGGTTTTAGTGAGATGAGTTATTTCCTTTCAGTAAAGATGAGTTAGATTGATTTTAAACTCAATTGTTTGGGTTAACGAGGCTCAGATTTGTTTGGGTTGGTTTTGAATTTTGATTAAGTAGTTGGTAACAAGTCGTTAGACATAAGTGTTGGAACATGTTGATTATGGATTTGGATTTGTTAATGGGCTTGGTTTTGGGGAGGCGATATGCTTTGGTTGGTTGATGTTAGTTGGCTGTTATTTGGCTTTCATTGGTGGTTTGTTATGGGAACATAGGAGAGGTTTTCAATAAAGATTTGGTTATATAGCTTGTAGTCTAAAGGGATATGGTTATGGTTTGGGTGTATTAAACAAGGTTAAGATAGTGATGTTAATGAAATTGGGTTGTTAATGGGCCAGATCCATGTAGTTGAACATGCATTATAGGAGTTATTACTCTTAAACACACGTGCGTTCATTGAGAGTGGACTTGTGATTACTAGATATCGATGAGGAGCGTGGAGCTTCGTCGGGACAAATATAGATCGGTCGGTTGGATTGCAATTAGAGGTAAGTACTTTTGCCTAGTACCCACCCAGTGATGGGCTTCCTTGACTTTGTTGAATCATGTTTCTTGTAAGTACTTTTGCCTAGCTCTTACCCAGTGATGGGTTTCTTTGAACCTGATGTTACCTTATTTGGTATGTTCTTTGTTGGTTTCGTGCTTGTGTATCTTGTTATGATGCCTTGGATCTCTATTGTTTATTCCCTGCATACACTTGTCTTGTTGCTTCCATATCTATTGATTGATTCTTTGTATAAGTTGTTGTTAGATGCTCACTGAGCATGCCGCCGCGGACCGGGACATTACTGTGAGACTCGTGGTGCTTTAGTTTAGGTAGGGTCGGTATGCATCAGTGGAGTGAGCGGGCTCGCTGAGCATAGCTATCTATTGTCCGGCACTTGACCATCAAGGCACTCGGCACTTGTGCTAACCGTGGAGGTGTGATTGGTTGAGTTTAGGTGGCCCATATAATTGGTTTGTTGTGCTGACTATTTCCTTGATATGTCATTCTTGACTATCTATTGTTAGCTAGATTGGCTTCATTGTATTCTCTACAGGGTACTTACTGAGCTTTCCTTTCGAAAGCTCACTCCACTTTGTTTTTCCTCTCTTTCACGATTAAGGGATTGGCTGGATTGGTTTCAGGAGCTGCGCAAGGGTTTGGGACTAGCTTGCTAAGGTTCGAGGACCTCGGGTCTTCTTTGTGCGTGAGGTTTAATTTGTAGGACCCTTATAGGGTCTGGCTGTTGTAGGGCATCAGAACCGCTTCATTTTATCTTCCTTCCGTTAAGACTCTTTTATTTGGATATTTGAGATATTTATCTTCTTATTATATTATCTGTTGTTACTTACTGAGGCCTTGTAGCCTAGTGAGGTGTGCTTTACTTGGTTATTGCTTGTATGCTCACGTGCCTGAGGTTCCGAAAACCAGGTCGGGGTGTGACAACTCCTGTAGATGTATCGACACCGCCCTAGAACCCCAATCATAGTACCCCAAAAGTCACTCCTAAGGAGCAGTAATATTCATTGTGATGGAACAAAGTTTATCATCCTTTTTAGTCTTAGTGGGCATGGGTTTATCCCTACTCAATATACCCTCTGTTATTTAGTATTAGAGAGTGATAGCTTATCTCCGCTACACTCGCTATCTTGTGTTCTATATTAGTAAGCAAGGGCCTCTCCTTACTCCACTTTCACTCTTTTTATTTTCATGTAGTGACTCTTCTTTTAGTTTCTTCTCTTTTATTATGAGGGTTACACACTATTGCTATACCTTCGTGCTTGCAGGATCAAGAGAGAATTTTATGGATGCCCACAACTTCACCTCAAATTCAAACACCAAATGGGAATCATCTTGCTAATTCAAGGAAGTTTCAGTTTGCCTTATCCCTATTCCTTAATTGCCTATATCATTAATTCTATGCTTGATTGTGTGCATTGAGAGTAATGCACAATCTTCAGTGTGAGGATGGGTACACATGTGGAGTTATGAAATTCATTGAATACCTTTACAAACTAATTCATTGCAAAGCTTTAAGTGTGGGATAGTATCTTGTTAAATCATTGAATATTTTTATGTATGAAATACATGCTTAGTGTATACCAATGGCGTCTTTTTGAAAAATTTTCAGTTTTATTTTACTCTTAGTCTGCACCATTTGAGCAAAATCTTCTCACTTTTTCCTATGAAACACCTGGACACTTAGAGCAAATCATCATGACTATAATACTCTCTAATGACCCAATGTTTATTTGACTTCGATTGCTAAGTATTATCCTTAATGGCTCCAAGAGTTTTTGTGACAATAGTTCAAACTTCTAGCCCTTGTAATTAAAGTTGTAGGAAGTGAATAAATTATATATATATAGAGACTATGAAAATAAAAAACCGAGATAGTGATCCTCTATTCTTGATGACGAAGTAGGCTCACTGTTCTGACTCCAAAACAGAGTGTTCCTTAAGCTGAAAAGTTCCTTTTTTAAGCATGAGAGCGTATATATAGAGTTGTAATCTCCTACGTAGTTTGGTGTTCTGGTGCCTAGGCAGTATGTACATCCTTCAAAAAAGGAGATCTACACTCTATGTTAATCATTGGTTCCCTGAGAGTTGAATCAATTAGGTATGCCCTACCTGAATATAAATGAAGAAAAAAATAATGAAGAGAAAAGCACAATACGAAAGTTTATTTTTCTTAAAAGGCTTGTTGCTTTGTACTTAGGGTCTCAAGGAACCTCTAGATTACATTGAGGATATTCTTGCCACTCTAAGACTCAGGAACATGGTACGTTGAGTGAAGTTCTCATCTAGAGCTATATTGAATCATGTTATGGGATTGATCTAAGTCCGAGGGGTTGAAATAGGAAACTGCGCATGCCAATGGTGAGAACTATAATAAGAATAAGATGCAAGTAATTCATAGCCCGAGGTTGAACGCTTCTTAATTCTTTAATTTTTATCTTTCTGCGCTTTAGGACAAGCAACGCTTAAGATTGGGGATATTATGATAAGCATTCAGTTGATCATATTTTTATACTATTTTTTTGTATATTATGCATGTGATTTGAAGTAGTTCTAGCCCATCGGTACTTAATTTGCGTTAATTTTCATTCACAGGGCATTGGAGGGCCTCGAGAGCAAAAAGAAGACAATTCGGCATTAATTGAGGCGAATTCCAAGCTAAAAGAGGCCGTGCGGAGTGTGCATACAGGATCATGCACCTGCATAAAGCAGAAAACTAAACCGCACAGGTATCACGCAACCGTACCACTCGACCACACACTCTTGCAAACCTAATCCAACCTTTATCGAGCAGTGTACGGATGCTCATGCGACCGCATGGAGTAATGTGCGGATAGTCATGCGCCCACGCAGCTATCGCGCGGCTACTCATTATCTTACTGAGCAGTGTGCGGACGCCCATGCGCCCACACAGTCACCTACACAAATTAGGAATCGGGCGCGACCAGACCTATTTTGTTCTAGATTCACACTCATACAAACCTATATGGCAATGGCACCAAATGGCCTCTAAACGCATGAGGGACTATAAAGAGGGAACATTAGCGTTTTGGGGAACAATCCATCATCTTTCGGGCTGATCTCATCTATTAATTCTTGGAGTTCCTATCCCCTATCTACCTTGAGATTAGGGTTTATTGAAGACCTTTGTAAGGCCCCGAATTTTATAAATAAATAAAGCAAAAAATTCTCAAAAATTTATGAGATTAATTAGCACGAAAAATAAATTGATTATCTTAAAGCTCAATTAAAGGAAAATCGAGGATTAATGGATTTAAATCCACCCTCGCAACTAATGGACCTAGGGAAGGCCTTAATTGGCCAGGCCACATACATTTGGAATAGTTGGAGGTGGATGGTTAAAATAATCTCGAGTAAATATTTGGCAGATTCATTTAAGTATTAATTAAACAAGTTAATTAAGTGGGAGGTACTAGACAAAGGTTAGAGTTCCGACAAAGTAGATCGGGCAATTCAAAAGCTGATAATCTCGGATCTGGTCTAACGAGAGACAGATACTGTGATGTTAACGTGCGTCCGGGACCCACAAGATTAGTAAAGCCATGATTTATGGATCTTGTGGGATGAATTAATTCAATGACTCGCGAGACTATAGTTATATCCCGGGTTATTTTATTAATCAAGATAATATATTTAAAGGGAGATATTATTAAGAGGATAGGGTTGATTAAAACCAATGTGATTACACAAGGAAAGATAGGTCAATAATTATCGAAGGGGTTACAAGACTAAGGGTGGGAGATTCTCTATCTTTCTCTTTCTCTCCATCTCTCTCTTTCCCCAAAATCTCCCCCGTGCCCGAGACTGAAACCCTGCCTGCTTCCTCAGTGATACTCCGGTGAGCCTTCGGTGCAATTGTCCCACCTAACACACCATCGTCGGCCTGCAGAGCCATCTTGTCTCTACCTCGCGCGGATATGCGATTACCAACGATCAACGACCTGAGCCAGAATACCTCGGCCCCCTTTGCTCCCTCCCGACCCGAGTCAGGCCGGCCCAGCTCTGCCCGATACCGCCTGAGTTGTGGTCAACTAACTTCGTTTGTCCACGCGATGTCTTCCTGCCGCGAGATGCCGTCTGGCTGCAGCTCCGTTTCCGTGAGCTCCTCTCACCGCCGGACAGACCCTTTGCAGCCCCTCTCTCCCTCGGCTCGACAATGCTTCAGCTCCGGCGAGTAGCACATGCTTCCTCTTGTCGGCGAACTTGGAATTTCTGTCGAGCATCGAAGTGGGAAGCCTAACTACAAATGATAAATGAGATTATAAAAGTAATTAATGTTAGGGTTGTGACAAAGAAGGGTATTGAGGAGGGGGGATTAAAGGGAATATATGCTTGTATGATGTTCATGAAAAGCATGAATAAGTTTAATGTGAATGATTGTATAATTTTTGGAGCCCTAAAAACAAAAGAGGTGCTTCCTAATTTTTCTAGAAAATACATGATTAGTCTTCATGATTATGAATAACATCTAATTGCTTTGGGAAAGCATGTTAGAGCCTTCTATTTATGATAAGGATGAAGGTAGTTAAACCTCCTATTAAGAGTAAATTCCGTATTTGTTTTCATGTTCTCTAGAAATATGAAAATGCATGATTAGGTGAAAGCATGCTCTAGTTAACTAAATGCCTTTAATATACTCCTTTGAGTCTAAGTTAGGGTATAAGTTAAGAATATGGATTTTCGTATTTATAAATCTTCGTATTTTAAAGAAATAAAACTAAGTTATGGAATATATGACTTTCATATTTATTTAGTTGTTATTGTAAATTCTAGGAAATGGTAAAGGTCCCGCGGGAGCATCAGCAAGACCAAGCCAGACCTAGGAATTATCGAAGGACTTCATGTGAGTAGACATCCTTGTATATTTTGCTTATGCATGTTGTTACGGATATATTTGGTAAGACAGATGTCATTGACCTAGGGACCACCTGTCACACACAGGACCGTGCTTCTTCGGCCACGTAGCATCTTTGGCCACGTGGCAAGACCACCAAATAACCTTGCACAATTCCGTTCGGCAATAACATGAGGAATAAATCCTGCGAAAAAGTCCGTCGAAATTATAACAGCCCTCTTATACAAGGCGTGAGGTGGAAGAAGAGAAGTAAATATCTAACGCCTCTACAGTAAGTAGGCCTTATCCACTTACTACAGTGGGCAGATATTTACTCTACTTACCTACAGGGTACCTACACGCTAGGCAAATATTTTCCCACCGCCTTAGAATTTACCTAGCCCACCGCCTTACCCCACCGCCTTTCATACCCCACCGCCTTGCAAGATATTTGTTTAAACCGCCTCTAACTTGCTATAAAAAGAGAGGAAGGATAGAAAGGAAAGGATCCGGAAAAACACTCACTACACATTACACAAAGAATTGCCTAAGATTTCTTACCCTAATTTCTGACTTCAGCATCGGAGTTAAATCCGGGCAGAAAGGCCCAATTCCGACCCCCTTTTCTCCCCTTTACAGGTCACCTTTACAGGTCCATCAGTGGATAATTCCGGACGGAATTTCAGGGTACCCCCCGCGTTTCCCTGTTCGTGAGTAGAAGTAAGCGTCCACACCAACTATAAATTTTAACCGTTTGTCAAAGGCTGAGACCAGATCACGAGGCCACAGTGGCCAAAGTGTGAGGTGGACCAGTTTTTGGCATCAACAGTTTGGCGCCGTCTGTGGGGACCCTTACGAAAAGCCAAATGACCACTACCAGAAGATCAAAACGAATCCAAGGACAAGGAACACCTACTAGCCCTGAAGGACCTGGTGAAGTCCAAAGACATGAAGAAATCTGGTCGGACGATCCCCCCATCGTACCTCCATCAGAAAATCCGTCCGTCCAACCCCAAGAGTCCATTCCGGAATTTTATCTTAACATGCAGCAGCAGCTAGAACAGTTGGTTCAAGCTGTCCATACGTTGACTCATCCTCCACCTCTCCCCACACAAGCTCCAACACCAAACGTATCAACGGTCCCGCTGGTTAATTCCGAAAGTAGAGGGAGGACAAGAACCCGCACCCATAAAGAGAAACGAGAAAGATCCGCCTTTTCCGCTAGTTCAGAACCCCCCTCCGTTCGACGTAGAGACCAAGCTGCCACAAGAACCGAACGGACAAGGATAGAACAGAGTAGTCCATCTATGCAAACTGTTGATAGAAGGACCCAGCGGCAGGACCTTTCCCAAGAAAACAGGAAATCCGAGCGACATATCCTCAGTATGTGTTCGCCCTTTATCAAGGAGATATTGGAAGAACGAGTTCCTGACAGCTTCAGGCCACCTATTATGACCGCATATGAAGGCAGAACCGACCCGTCTCGTCACCTGAAGTCTTTCCGATCGAAGATGCTCCTCACTGGAATTACCGACGCTCGTATGTGCCGAGCTTTTCCCGCCACCTTAGAGGGAAAAGCGCAAGACTGGTTTGTCGATCTTCCATCTAGTACAATTACTTCTTTTCAGATTTTAGCAGATCGCTTCCTAGCATATTTTGCTAATTATTCAAGGCAAAAGAAAACCCCATCTACCCTTTTGCACGTTAAACAACGAAAGGGAGAAACGCTCCAAGCCTATTTAAATCGTTACATAGACGAAACAGCAAATGTTGCGGACCTTCTTCCACGAATGGCCGTAACCTTCTTAATGGAGGGGCTGTTAGACTCCCCTTTTCGTTTCTCCCTCACTTTGGATCCACCAAAGACAATTCCCGCCCTTATGAGCCATGCCCAAAAATACATCAATTCCGATGAAATTTATACGAGTTGGGAAGAAGAGACTCGACGTGGGCCTGTAGACACCCTAAAAGGAAAAACCTACCAAAGTGTCAACAGAAGGCCCCCGGATATACGGAAGGAAAGAAGATCATATAGAGACAACAAGGGCACAAACAGAAATCTGGAAACCTCAACACGCCCTCAACGACATATGCTGCAGCCCCGAGAACCTACAAAGGAAGGAAAAATTGTCAAATATGATCACCATACCCCACTAAATCAAACCAGGAGCCATATCCTCATGCAAATCAAAGAACAAAAGCTTCTGACGTGGCCAGAGCCTACAAGAAATACCGAACGGCAAAGGAATAGCAAGAGATATTGCCAGTTTCATCAATCTAAAGGACACGACACGGAAAAGTGTACCCACTTGATGAATGCGATAGAGGATGTCGTTCGAAGAGGACAGTTGGAGCAATATATCAACCTTGAGATTCAGGAGGAACCTGAAACTTCGCAACCTGAAGAAGAAAAAGGAGATATGGTGGGGTTTATTAGTGGTGGCCCTGGTTGTGGAGGTGAAAGCTCCGCCTCTCGAAAAAGTTATGCCCGAATGGTGGAACGACGCAAGAGACAGAAACACCACGAAGAAGGTCTCGGCCCACGGCTCCCATCATTTTTTATGATAATGATGTCAGCAAGGTTCGTCATCCCCATGATGACGCGCTGGTCATTGCCATCAAGGTCTCCAGCTTCCAAATGAAGAGGGTTCTAATAGATAGTGGAAGTTCAGTTGACATTCTCTTTTGGAGTGCTTTTGAAAGAATGAGATATGACTCGGATGATTTACTTCCTGTAAAATCATCCTTAGTAGGATTCTCCGGGGGGGTGATACAGCCAGAAGGGACGATCTCCTTACCAGTTACAGTAGGAAACTCACCAAGATCGTCAACCGTGACAACAAAATTCTTGGTCGTACGTTGTGCTTCAAGTTATAACGTGATCCTTGGTAGACCAACCCTCAACGCCCTGAAAGCCATCATCTCTACTTACCATCTTCTCCTCAAATTCCCAACTGAAGGTGGTAGTGGGGAAGTAAGGGGAGATCAACCTTTGGCTCGGCAGTGTTATGTCTCAACCCTCAAAGGGAAAGATCTAAGTAAAAGGAAAACAAAGGTTTCAGAAGCCATGCTAGTCAGCAGAATAGCCGAACGAGAAGATGAAGGGCTTCGACCTACACCAGTTAAAGAATTGCTAACAGTTCCCCTAGACGCAGCGAGCGGCCGCATCGCAGTGCAGTTGGGGCAAATTTGGCAATCGCACAGCAAGAAGACCTCATGAGAGTATTAAGGGCAAATTCTGATCTCTTCGCTTGGTCATCAGAGGATATGCCAGGCGTGAAACGCGAGATCATAGAACACCACCTCAATGTAGATCAGTCATTTAGACCTATGAAACAGAAAAGAAGAAATTCCGCTCCAGAAAGGCAGAAGGCCGTAGAGGAAGAAGTATCGAATCTTTTAAAGGCTAAGTTTATCCGAGAGGTGCATTACCCAGAATGGTTGGCCAATGTCGTTCTAGTAAAAAAGCCGTCCGGAAAATTGAGAATGTGCGTTGATTTCACAGATTTGAACAAAGCTTGTCCAAAAGATTCGTTTCCTCTGCCATCAATTGATGGTTTGGTTGACTCTACAACGGGGCATGAGATGCTGAGTTTCTTAGACGCCTTTTCAGGCTACAACCAAATCCGAATGGCCAAAGATGACGAAGAAAAAACGTCCTTCATTACAAGCACTGGAACTTACTGTTATACGGTGATGCCCTTCGGCCTAAAAAATGTTGGAGCCACCTTTCAAAGGCTCATAAATACAGTATTCAAAGAGCAGATTGGTAGAAATATTGAAGTATATGTGGATGATATCTTGGTGAAGAGCCGAAAAGCCGCTGAACACCTATCAGACTTACAAGAGGCTTTTCAGTCGCTCCGGAATTACACTATGCGATTAAACCCGAATAAATGTTCCTTCGGTGTCCGATCAGGGAAGTTCTTGGGATTTATCTTGACACAAAGAGGAATAGAAGCAAATCCAGAAAAGATCAAAGCTATTCTTGACATGGGATCACCCAAAAGTCTTCAAGAAATTCAACGACTTAATGGACGCCTGGCGGCACTTGGAAGATTCATCTCCAAAGCCGGAGAGAAAAATCTCCCACTCTTTCAAGCCCTGCGAAAAGCACCAAAAATGGATTGGACGGAAGAATGTGAAAAAAGCCTTTCAGGGGCTTAAAGATTATCTCCGATCGCCTCAGCTACTAGCTAAACCGCAAGTGGGAGAAGAACTCTACATCTACTTGGCCGTTGCCCCGCAAGCAGTCAGTGCGGTTCTTTTGAGGGAAGACAACCGAGTTCAAAAACCAGTCTACTACACCAGATACTTAACGATGCGGAATCGAGATATCTGCCACTTGAAAAATTGGCCTTTGCTCTTATTACATCTGCGCGAAGATTGAGACCATATTTTCAAGCCCACAGGATCACAATCTTGACTGATCAGCCATTAAAGCAAGTTCTTCATAAACCAGAGAATTCCGGACGCCTAGCCAAGTGGGTAATAGAATTAGGCGAGTTTGATCTCACCTATAAACCCCGAACGGCGATCAAGGCTCAAGTGCTGGCTGATTTCATCGCGGAATTGACTTTCCCGGCAAACGAGGGCGAATTCCCGTCACAAAATCCAGAAGAATGCCTTAGCATCCCGTGGTCCTTATACGTTGATGGATCGGCAACTGAAGAAAGATCAGGAGCGGGTTTCGTCCTTTATTCTCCTTCTAAATGGAAAATGGCGACAGTGCTCAAGTTCCAATTCCGAGCGACTAACAATGAGGCCGAATACGAAGCTCTCATTGCGGGATTACACCTGGCCCGGGGGCTCGGAATTCAGTGCCTGCATGTGTATTCCGATTCACAGCTAGTCGTGAGCCACACCTTAGGCAGCTTCGAAGCAAAAGAAGAGAACATGGTCAAATACCAAGCAATAGTAAAGAAAATAGTACCATACTTCGCCTATTTCCGGGTTGAAAAAATTGGCCGAGCGCAAAACGAAGAGGCGGACGCCCTGTCTAAAAAGGCCACGGCACCAAACGGAGATACAGAGTCCTCTTTTAACCTGCAGTACCTCCCCACGAAAACTATCGATAGATTGGAAGGAGAGGTACAAAGTGTGGCTGAAGAGCCAAGTTGGATGGATCCCATAAGAAATTACCTACAAGGTGGGCCTGCACCACCCAACAAAGTAGAGGCCCGACGAATCGCTTACAAATCCGCTCAATACACCATCATCAACGAAAGCCTATACAAAAGGTTTTACACACAACCTTTCTTGCGATGCCTACATCCTACAGAAGCTAGCTATATCCTCCAAGAAATTCACGAAGGCATCGGTGGTGGTCACATAGGAGGCAAAGCCTTGAGTTATAAAGTCTTACGACAAGGTTATTATTGGCCAACGCTAACTCAAGATGCAATAGCGTTTGCTCGGAAATGTGATGCCTGCCAGCGGCATTCCAAGATTCAGAGGCGACCACCGGCACCACTTACGCCAATTATCAGTCCGCGGCCGTTTGCTATTTGGGGAGTTGATCTTTTAGGGCCATTCCCTACTTCGATCCGACAGCTGAAGTTCCTAATAGTCGCTATCGACTACTTCACCAAATGGGTGGAAGTTGAGCCCTTAGCCAGGATCACAGAAAAAGCTTGCCAGGGATTCTTATGGCGAACGATCATCTGCCGATTCGGAATTCCAGTCGCCTTCATCTCCGATAATGGGCGACAGTTTGATAACCAGGCTTTCAAGAGTTTCTGTTCCGAGCTCGGAATTGAATCCAGGCTGACTTCTGTAACACACCCTCAAGCCAATGGTCAGGTAGAAGTAACAAACCGTACCTTGCTCCAGACCCTGAAAGCCCGGGTATCCAAAAATGGAACCAATTGGGTGGAAGAAATTCCGAGCGCCCTTTGGGCCTACAGGACAACTGCCTGAACTCCCACAGGGGAAAGTCCATTTTCTCTCACTTACGGGTCCGAAGCCGTCATCCCCGCAGAAATAGGAATGCCTACTTTGCGAGCACAACAGAAGTTCTCATCAGAAGAAAATGAGAAAAATCTCCGAGCGGAGCTAGACCTACTTGAAGAACGAAGAGAAATGGCAGAAATAAAGGCCGCTGTCTATCGCCAAAGAGTCAAAAGGTTCTACGACACTAGGGTAAAAAGAGTCTTCTTCCAAGTCGGTGATCTGGTCCTAAGAGAAAATGAATTCCAAGGAAATAAAAGCCGAACGGGGAAGCTAACTCCTAATTTGGAAGGCCCTTACGTCGTGCAAAGGATCGTCCGTGCTGACACCTATTATCTAGTAAATATGGACGGAAAAACGCTCAAGCGTCCATTCCATGCTGAACACTTACGGCGCTACTATCAATGAGTTCTGTAGCTGTCTCTTAAAATGTCACGGAATAAAGCTCAAGTCTTTCCCATTCTACTAAAATGCGGTGAAATTCTCATTCTACTAAAATGCGGTGAAATTCCCATTCTACTAAAATGTGGTGAAATTCCCATTCCTGAAAGACGAGTCGGAATTATCTTACACAGATAAACGACAACTCTCAAACGCAAAAAATTCCGATCGAAATATGAGACAACAATCTCATTTATGAAGACAAGTATCTTACTCAACAGCTTAGTCCCATGATTGGACCAAGAAGATAAGAACCCACTACGAAGCTTGCTTTACAAACCGAATGAGGAAGGGAAGACCTTACAAAGGACTTCAAAAATACTTCTCAGCGGTTTTCTTACATGGTTAAGGATAGCCATTACTCGGAAATAAATCTTCACCACCAGAAAGGTTTGCATTTCATTCATATCAAATAGAAGTTACATTTCAAGTAAACAAAAAAATTTACAAAGGCATAAATAAAAAACCCCTAAGAACCGGGGCCTTGGTACAGTGCGGCCATTACTGGAGGAACTTGAGTTGGAGGTTCCAAAGGGTTAGGGGCAGAAGCTTCTGGGGTCTTAATAATATTTTTCTCTTTTAGTTCCATATAAATCTTCAAGACCCCAGCAAGCCCCATAGATAACACTTCTCCTGGAGGAACATGCTGGCTCACTTGGTGCACCACCGAATATATACGTGTGGCTCCATCTTTAACTTTTGCCCTGAGCCGGGCAACCTCCTTCTCTAGTTTATCCGCTCGCTCTATTAAATCCTTAATTTCTTGCGAGTCGGATTTAGGAGCTTTCAAACGGGAAGCCAAGTCTTCCTTGAGTGTGTCACGCTCCCCCTTTACTTCCGCCAACTCAGCTTGAGCGGCGGTAAGCTCAGCAGCCTTCAGCTTTAGA
The DNA here is from genome assembly GCA_026586065.1 of Dioscorea zingiberensis. Classification (NCBI taxonomy): domain Eukaryota; kingdom Viridiplantae; phylum Streptophyta; class Magnoliopsida; order Dioscoreales; family Dioscoreaceae; genus Dioscorea; species Dioscorea zingiberensis. The sequence goes on from CM048818.1 coordinate 27,389,586, forward strand.
TCCCATCGAACGGCAGCTCGCTCCTCCTGAGTAGATTTGAGTTCCTTCTTCAAACTGCTGGATTCGTTTTGTAACCCTTTGATATTCTCCTCAGCAGTCAGAAGAGAACCTTTGGAAATAGATAGCTGAGCCGCTAGATCGTTCTTCTCCTTCTCCATGGCAGACAGTTGCTGCAGCCGCTCGGCTTTATCTCGCTCAAGGGCCTGGATAGCGTTAAGCTGTTCTTTCTCCTTTTCCTCTAAAGCCACCACCCTAGAGCTTAATTGGGCAATGTCTGCCCTATTCGTTTCCATCTTTGCCAAATCTTCTTGGCAAAGATTATCAACTCGATCCGCCCAGTGCGCAGTCTACGGAATAACAAGACACTCGTAAAAACACACCAAGTTTAAAAAAAAATAATAATAAAGAGAAATATGAGAACAACCCTTACCAACATGACCGAACGGAATAATTGATAGGTGGCTTCTTCCCTCCCAGCCCTTCGGAGTTTCGTGGAGAGCTGCTCGGGCCTCATGGCCATCAAAACATCCTTTACGGACCCAGCGTCGCGAAAAGGAGTATCCTCAGAAGGTAACTCCTTCTGCTTAGTGGCAGATCCCTTTAAGACTGAGTCCGCCACCCTCAGTTTGTCTAGAAGGGCCGCTTCTCCTGCCTCCTTTGTAAAATAGAACCTTTCTTGAAATGTACCCTTAGAAAGTGCCTATATAAAGATTCTCACCTCAATAAGAAGGATATCCTCGGCCATTTGGAAGAAGGACCTTCGGAAATTGGAGATAAAACCGGACGGACTTCTTCCGCACGGCCTTCCTCTTGAGGCATCTTCACCTGTTCCCCTACAATTCCGGGACCCGATACATCCTCGGAATTCTTTCTCTTGGTCCTCCTCTCCCGTGAGGACCCTGCGCTGGGGGTACTTTTAACCCCCTTTGTGGAAGAGTCAGTTTCCTTTCTCTTCCTCTTCTTTCTCTCCGCTTTGGAGGTATCAGCCCCTGGGCCAGGTATCACTTCTTTCTTTTTCCGCCCGCGAGCCAAAGGCGGATGAACTTCGCCTTCGAAAGAAGCCAGAAGACCCTTCACATAGCTCAAGTCTTCGTCTTCCATCGGACTTTCTGCAAAACAAATTCCGAACGAGGTTAGACATCACAAGTCAAAATCAAACTAAATTAGGTACGCGAGCGAATCCTACCATTAGACACTATTAAACGACACTTAATGAGGTTTTCCTTGGTCAAAAACCTATCCATATAGACTTTGGATAGCCCCGCCATGGACTTAAGAAGATTTCCCTCTTCTTCTGACATCTCCTCACAAGTGATATCCGCACGGGGAACCTCCCACCTTGTTCGGATATCCCACTCGGACTTACACCTAACAAAGAAAAATTTGCTCTTCCATCGCTTGATGGAAGAAGGGACTTTCCCTAAAAACTTCCTCCCAGGGCGAGCCGAGAAATAGTACCAATCGGCATTAGACTCCAAGCAAAGGCTAAACAACAGGCGGAACCAGCGGAAGGTCGGATTTACTCCATAGTTCTTAAAAACCATGACAAATCCGTTGAGCAGTCTCCAAGAGTTCGGAGTTAACTGCGAGGGACACAAATGGTATTCCTCTAAGATTGCCTTAGCAAAATCAGAGAAAGGAAGCCTAAGCCCACCTAGCAACGCGTCCTGATAGACAGCTATCTCCCCCTCCCTGGGGGCACTCGCCCTCTCCCCTGAACAAGGAACCCTAACTTCAAATAACGAGAGGTCTATCTCGTATCTCTCTACTAGGTCATCTACATCCTCCTGCCTTAGAAGGCTTATGAATGTGTCCGACCCTCTACCCATGGCCCTAGAGGCAGGATGAACCCGCGAACCCTGAACTGGAGCGCCCCCAAGTTCACCCGGAATCGCCGGAATCGCAACAGAGACCATAGGGTTGGATGGAGAAGGAGTCGAGGACTCATGAGAAGAACTAGAGGAGGAAGAAACAACGCTAGCCATTGCCTCAGGAAAGGAAAAATACAATAAAAACGCAGAAAGCTCAAAACCAGGGCTCGCCGGAGAAGAGGAAATCTGGAGAAGAAGACGCGACTCGATTTTCGAAACAACCTTTTGCTGCCTGGACGGTTCCCCTTATATACAAAGGCAACGAATCCGTGGCCGTTAGATCTTAAGATTGTGTTCCGATCAGAGCCATTGAACCAAAGGTCCACAAATCTGAACCGTTCAAATAAACCATCAAAATTCTGTCCACGTCAGCGATACCAAGCGCCGCCTGACACACATGGAAAGCCACGCCCATCACCCATCATGACGTTGACAAACGCGCACGCCACGCACGTCGCGCCACTATCCTCCTTTAATGCTAAATAGTAGAGGAGACACGTGTCGTCTTAGGGAGCAAGGAACGTTGCGTACGTAGAAGGTAGAACCTGTACCGTATACGACAAAGCACACACTCCAACATAGGATCACCAAAATGCCAAAGGAGTTATAAACAAAACGACAAACGTCATTTATTCAGGTTACATGACGAACGCAAACAAAACAAAAATAACAAAAACATGTTATCCGACGGACTAAAGTTAAATATCCGCGGATCCATCCGAAGCCACGCTCGAATGAGACTCGGAGGAGATACACGGACTCCCACAACCGTCACTATCCTCGTTCCCACTAGGAGAACCTGGATCAGCACGGGGGCGAAGGTAGGGACCCACTTCTCTACGGCAGGAGTCGTCTCCAAACATCTCAAATTCGAAACGTACACCCCCGGCATAAGTGACAACTAAAAGGTCCCCCGCCTCCATGCCGTGATCAACATGGAAAGCCTCCCACCCGGCATCGATACATATCTCACCTAGGTCCCCGTTAATCAATAGAATGCCTGGCCACACACAGCCGTTCGGACTTACTAGGTGGATAAACCCAGTCCTTAATTCGGCTGGATGTTATTGAAAGGAGCTAGGGATTACAAGTGGCGAGAGCATTGGCTAAAATTGAAGAATTTATAAAAGACAAGCGTTGAGCCATGATACAAAAGATTTCGACTATGAGCGTTACCCATACAAGCCCTTAAGTAGAAAAGCGGTGAAAATTTGGAGAAAAATCTACCTCGATAACAAGTATAAAGAGAACACGATGGCGTCGGTCACCTATTAAAAACACGTGTACCATAGCCATGGACGAAGCCCACTCCTACATAGGCGTGCCAACTAAGAAAAATACTTGTTCTCGAACCAAGCGAAGCGTCGCGATTAGCTCACCCCTCGCTCGATTTTTGAACAAGTACATTTTAGGGGACTAGTGTTACGGATATATTTGGTAAGACAGATGTCATTGACCTAGGGACCACCTGTCACACACAGGACCGTGCTTCTTCGGCCACGTAGCATCTTTGGCCACGTGGCAAGACCACCAAATAACCTTGCACAATTCCGTTCGGCAATAACATGAGGAATAAATCCTGCGAAAAAGTCCGTCGGAATTATAACAGCCCTCTTATACAAGGCGTGAGGTGGAAGAAGAGAAGTAAATATCTAACGCCTCTACAGTAAGTAGGCCTTATCCACTTACTACAGTGGGCAGATATTTACTCTACTTACCTACAGGGTACCTACACGCTAGGCAAATATTTTCCCACCGCCTTAGAATTTACCTAGCCCACCGCCTTACCCCACCGCCTTTCATACCCCACCGCCTTGCAAGATATTTGTTTAAACCGCCTCTAACTTGCTATAAAAAGAGAGGAAGGACAGAAAGGAAAGGATCCGGAAAAACACTCACTACACATTACACAAAGAATTGCCTAAGATTTCTTACCCTAATTTCTGACTTCAGCATCGGAGTTAAATCCGGGCAGAAAGGCCCAATTCCGACCCCTTTTTCTCCCCTTTACAGGTCACATTTACAGGTCCATCAGTGGATAATTCCGGACGGAATTTCAGGGTACCCCCCGCGTTTCCCTGTTCGTGAGTAGACGTAAGCGTCCACACCAACTATAAATTTTAACCGTTTGTCAAAGGCTGAGACCAGATCACGAGGCCACAGTGGCCAAAGTGTGAGGTGGACCAGTTTTTGGCATCAACACATGTATTTATCGTAAACCGGTTTATTCGTGCTTTAAATGAGTTTTATTGGTTTGTGGATGTCGATGGGTTTCATCGCTATTTTTTATAGTGATTTCATGCTTGTTAATTGTTTAAAATTGAAAGAGCATGAGAAATGGTAAAGTGAAACCTTTATTTGTTGGAAATGATTATTATATGTATCATAGATTGCACCTTAGTTAGATACGTATGAGGGATCCAACGGGGCTCAGGATAGAGCCCAGAAATTAAGTAAACGATACCGGGTTAAGAAAGGGACTTTGTTTTTAATCGTTTTTCTTAAAACAAAAATGTTTGTGAAAGTCGTTCTTTTTATAAAATCCCTTTTCTGACTCTTTTGGGTACCCGTATCGGATACGAGATGAATACTTGACGTACACAAGTAAATGTATATCGCGGGTCGTCATATAGCGGGCTCATGTAGATGTATACCACTATTCCCAGTTATCAAGAACATGTAGATGTATACCCTTGTTCCTTGATGGGAGTTGGAGTCCTTTCCGTGACATTCGAACTAGGGATGCATGCTTGTATGATACGAGGTCATTGCATATATATGTTCATTTTATGTTTGTTATGGTGTAAGATCATATGTGTACTTTCTTCGGATTTCTGATTGTGTTGCCATGCTTATCATGATTTAAGATAGTTATACCGCCCCCATGATTTATTTTTGCTTATTTATATGTACTATTATGTAAGTACAGTTTTCTGTCGAGAAACAGGTATGTATAATACCTGGCAGATTTGTCAATACTCATTAAGCTTGAATAGCTCAGTTCCTTTGGTTATTGTTTTTCTATTGTAGAATCTAGACTGCGAACCGAGTAGTAACTCGTGTCGCGAGCGAGGATTGGAGTCTAGATTTGGCTCAGGCGTACCTAGTATTTCTTTTGTGTCTTGTTGTTGTATTTGACACTATATTTTATGAGCTTCCATGTAATTGGGGTCGTAGTTGCCCAAGACTTGATAAGATGTACTCTTTATGACTCTGATTTGGATATAACTCCCGGTGTATAACCGGATTTTCTTATGTCATATTGATTTTATTTGAGTACTTCTTTGTTATTAGATTTTTAAATTTACAACCTTAGGCACAAGATACCCTCCTGACCCAGCTTGTGTGACATGTCTCGATAAAGAGATGGGTGTTATATTTAGTGGAATCAGAGTGGTTTCTCCTATTCCTTCGGGTTCTAGAGGGAGTCAGTGCCTTGGGGTGGGAGTTGAAGTTAGTAGACATAATGAATTAGCTATATAAATTGCTAAGTGGAATTATGTCATTTAACTGATATTTGTCAGATGTTGCAGAATGCTGCCGAAAAGAGGACATGGGAGACCACCCAGGGTACCACGTGAGGAACCCGTGGAGGAGCCTGTTGGTTTTAGATCTTGGAAAAACAATTTTCAAAATATGCGGAAGCGTGAATAAACATGTACAAAAAAAAACAAGATCTTGGATCGGTATTCATCAAAAATACTTTTTATGAAAACTTTGTAAATTATAATAATTAATTCTACTTATGAATTAATAAAATTAGATCAAGAATAAAAGTCGCGATGGAAACCTTTCCCTCGCTATTCCGTCGCAGATTTATTTTAGTGACGAAAATTCATGATTTCGCGAGGGAAATTTTCCCTAGCTATTTTCCAGATTTCTTAGCGTACCTTGAAGTTGTAGAAGTTTAAATCATCCGAGATCGGTAGATCTTCTTTTCCCGAAACCACGGTCTTCCTTCCGGTGACAAAGATCCGAGATGGACTTGTGTGTGGGCACAATCTAATGAGCAATTGAGACTAGGACTTTTGAGAAAGAACTTTTCTCTCTCTTTTCTCTCTTAGGATTCCTCAATTGGTTCCTATCTCACACTCTCTAAAACTTATATCAAACTCCTTTTGAAAGTCATGTTATGAGAGGAGAAAGGCTACTACTTTTATAGAGAAAATAACTCTCCTTTTTAAACTAAGATAAGATTTCGATTTGAATTCAAATACCCCTTTTGAATTCAAAAACAAATTTTTGTCATACAAAAATTTAGAGAGATTTTAGGCCAAATTTAAAAGATAAAATATCCTTATATTTATCTCTTTCCATGTGTTTAGTTATTTGATTTTAGATTCAAAATCAAAATCAAACTTAGCAACCAACTTACTACATATATTGAGTCTAGACATATGCTTTACAAGCTTATCTAAATTCAAATTAATTTGAGTTTATCTTAATTTTAACTCAAATTTAAACACATGTGTCTTGGCTCACATTATTCAATAAGTCCATAAATAAATATATAATCAAATTATGTATTTATTTATTTTATTTATAAATAATACTACAAATTAATTCTCAATTAATTTGTAATAAAGTGATCAATACAAAATCAACTAAACTTGTCCAATCGGAGTTCCTTGTCCGGAGGGGGACTTATGGACCTATAATCCCGGGCTCCAATAAAACTTTATATTAATCAATTAAACTCTTTAATTAATCAATATGTTTATTAATTCCAAAGTTACTCCACTAAAAACTTGGAATTGCACTCCCGAAATTATAAATATAAAATTACTCGGGATTCGAGTCGTCCATATGATATAGTCATCTCCTATATATTGATCCTCCATGAATAATTCATAATTAGAGCTAGGTAAAGATCCGTTAACCTCTCTAATTACATCTTTATCCTCAAGTACCAATGATTCTCTAATGAATGATAAGATTCAAGAACAAATCAAGAATCTGAGTACTCATACCATTCAAGCCCTGAATCATCACTCAAGGGAATTATCTGTCTACTTCTTATGAAGAAGGAATGGATTCCGTCTTGCGATGTTAACATTCCTTGCTATTCATTTTGTTACACCTCCAACATACAAAGCTTAAGGATCATGATCTTATAATCCGTACCGAGTAAATCAAAAAATATAACGCAATAAATAGGAGTTTGCTAACCACTCAAGATTAAGATTATTACATATCCGACCATCAGTGACATAATTTGAATGCATTATATTTTAACGGAAATTATCAGTGATTCAAATCACATCGTGTCCCAGTCCTACATAATCTCATTATGTATAGTGCCCTCATTAGATGTCTCTCTACATCAATGGTTTGGATAGAATCATTTCATTATTAATGATAATGAGCTGCACTAGTGAATATCAATTAAAGATTCCATACTTTAATTGTTAAGTCAATTGACTAGTTTTCACGGACTAATTTAAATTATCATCCTTAAATAATATCCTCCCATATATATAACACTTATATATATTTATTCAAGGTTACGTAGATAATTATGAAATTTTGTGATATTCATAAAGTATTCAAACAATACATACACTTGTAATAATTATATTATTTTATTCATAATTAAATAATATTCATAACATCATATGCTTTAGGGCATACATCCCAACAGAGCCGCATGTGGATGCCCTTGAAAAGAAGAATATGGTGATACCTCTCAGGTGCATTCTGTCTTGGGATATAACCTGGGTATGCAACAATTCCATAGGAAGCAACAATTCTTTGAGCAAATAGCGCAGACATTTGCTGTGCTCCCCAATTTTCAACAACAACAACAACAATATCAACAACAACAACAACAACAAAAACAACAACAACCCAAGGGAAGGGATAAGGATTACGTGACTTAAGCAAGACAGATGGGGCTTAATCACTTCCTCGGGACACAAGATCTAACTAAAGCTGAAGCTTGGATCAAACAAGTAGAGATGATGTTCGAGGCAATGAGGATCCCGGAGGATGAGAAAATCATTACAGTGCAACTGTTGTTGTGACAAGAGGCTCTATTATGGTGGGAATCAACTCGTATGTTCCTTACTAGATCTAGTGTGTGCACCTAGCTGGAATTTAAAAGAGCCTTCAAGAGGGAGTACTCTCCCCGAGTTCACCGGGATACAAAAAGAGCGGAATTTTTCTATCTGACTCAAGGAAACTCTGCAGTGGCCGAATATCAGGCCAAATTCACTGTACTGAGCCGCTATACACCGGAGATGGTGGAAGATCCCTGGAACTAATGTAGGAAGTTCGAGGAGGGACTTCTGGATGAGATCAAGATTCCTGTCATGGCTTCTGAATTTGAAGATTTTAGAGGTGTAGTCGAGTCTGCACTCCGAGTTGAGAGGGGTGTGAACAAGCAGAAACAAAGGCTCAAGTAGTGGAACAAGAGTAGTAGTCCAAGCTCCCAAGTAGGGGGAAACACAACGCCCAGCAAAAAGAGCAACAACAACAACAGTGGTGGGTCCTCGTCAAGTGGGAACAAGGGAAACCGCAATACCTAGTCTGCAATAAATATCATTACGGGCTTATGGTGCAGATGTGTGCTTTTACTGCACGTAGCCGAGGCATTACAAGAAGGAGTACCCGCTACTGACCAAGGGGACTGGAGTCGCTCCACAGGCTAGTAGTGGAGACCATGGGATTTTCTGTTATGGGTGGGGTTGGAGGCAGCCGAGGAGGATCATCTGGTTGAAGGTCTCGATGTGGAGGCAGTAGGCCCCTTTCTCAGGTGCAGGCCCAGGCGTTTGCAATAACACAGCAACAAGTTGTGAACTCCCTTGACTTCATTGCAGGTACGATGCAGATTTTTAATACCGATGGTTGTATATTTATTGATCCTGGTTCTACACATTCTTACATCGCTACTTCTTTTGCATTGCTTGAGAATGTGTATGCTACTAGACTAGCAGAACCAATGATTGTGGCATCCCCATAGTTAGTTCAATGATTGTTAAAGTAGTCTATAAGGGATGTGTTGTAAAAATAGGCGACCAAGAGCTCATAGCTAATCTGATCCCGATGAGGATCCTAGGCCTCGATGTGATCCTTGGGATGTATTGGTTGTCTTTCCATCAAGCCAAGGTTGATTTTTATTGGAAGATGGTATGTTTTCAGCGTCCGGGAGAGGTGGAGATTCTCTTCTATAAGAGACAAGCCGAGACGGAGGAAGCATGTTTGGCAAATGTGGTGGAAGAGGAAGCCCCTATGGCAGAGGTCCAGGATATAGCCATGGCGTGCGAGTATCCTGACATATTCCAGGACTTACCCAGTTTACCACCGCTAAGAGGCGTGGAGTTTTCTATTGAGTTGGTTTCAAAAACAACTCCAATCTTCAGGGCGCCATACAGGATGGCTACAGTAGAGTTGGAATAATTAAAGGCCCAACTAGATGAGCTACTCGAGAAGGGATTTATTAGACCTAGTATCAGGGTGCACCTATGTTGTTCGTGAAGAAGAAAGATGGCTCCATGACGATGTGCGTGGACAACAGACAGTTGAATGATATTACTATCCAGAACCAGTATCCGTTACCACACATTGATGATTTATTTAACCAATTATGAGGAGCCTATGTGTTCTCCAAGATCGACCTAAAGTCAGGCTATCATCAATTATGGGTACGAACAAGGATGTGCCGAAGATGGGGTTATGAACCCGATATGGGCATTTCGAGTTTTTAGTAATGCCTTTCGGGTTGACGAATTGACCAGCGGCGTTCATGGAGATGATGAACAGGGTGTTCGCACTCTATTTTGACCAGTTTGTGGTAGTCTTTATTGACGACATCCTATTGTATTCTCGGAACGTGGAGGAGTATATCAACCATCTTAGAATAATGCTACAAACTCTGCGAGAGTGGCAGCTATACGCCAAACTCAGTAAATACCAGTTTTGGCTTGAGCAAGTCAACTTCTTGGGGCATGTCGTCTCAGCGGTAAGAATTTATATGGACCCCCAGAAGATAGAAGCAATAGTGAACTGGGAAGCCCCAACCAATGTCAAGGAGATCAGAAGTTTCCTGAGGTTAGCCGGTTACTATAGGTATTTTGTTGAAGAATATTTTGCAATCTCTCAACCGATGATGAAGTTGCAGAGGAAGAACGCAAGGTTCGAGTGGACCGAGGATTGCGAGACGAGCTTCTAGGAGTTGAAGGACCGATTGGTGTCTGCTCCTATTCTTACTTTCCCTATAGTTGGAGTAGGTTTTGACATTCTATAGTGATGCTTCATATCAGGGTTTAGGGTATGTCTTGATGCAACAAGGCAAAGTTATTGCCTATGCTTCTAGACAACTCAAAACTCATGAAGTAAGCTATCCTGTGCATGATCTGGAGTTAGCGGCTGTGGTCTTTGCTCTGAAGATATAGCGACACTATCTCTATGGTGAAGCCTGTAAAATCTTCACCGACCATAAGAGCCTGAAGTATTTGACAACTCAGGAGGAGCTTAATATGCAACAGAGTAGGTGAATGGAATTACTGAAAGATTACAACTACACCTTTGAGTATCACCCTACGAAGGCCAATGTGGTGGCCAATGCTTTGAGTCGGAAGAAGATGGCGTGATTGGGGACCACCAGCCTTGCCCAACTCCACGATTTTTGATCCACTGGAGAACAACTTTCGGTGGATGAGGTAGGGGTGCTACTGGCGAACTTCTATCTTCAACCGACGTAGATTGCACAAATCAAAGAAGTGCAACATCAAGCAACGGATTGATGTGACTGGTTGTGAAGATGAAGGATGGAAGGCGTAGCGACTTTTTCTTATCTTCTGATTAAGCAGAGATGCTAGGTACTCAACTATATGTACCAAACCATGAGGTCCTCAAACTACAGATCATGAAGGAGGCTCACTGCTCGGCTTATGAGATGCAACCGGGGAGAACAAAAATGTACCGCAACATAAAGGAGTGTTATATTTAGCGGAAGATGAAGAAGGAGATCGCTAATTATGTGGCTAAATCTCTGATCTATCAGCAGATCAAAGTTAAAAACACAAGAAGCCACTGGGGTTATTGGTAACCCTGGAGATCTCATAATGGAAGTGGGAAAGGATAGTCATGGATTTTGTACCTGGTCTCCCTCGAACCAGTTAGGGCAAGGATGCCATATGGGTTATCATAGACTAACCAAGTCTGTCCAATTCTTCCTAATCAAGACAACCTACTCTCGGGATCGGTTGGCACGGTTGCACATGGAACAGATTGTGAAACTGCATGGAGTACCTATGTCCATCGTATCAGATTGAGACCGGAGGTTCACTTCCCATTTCTGGAAGAGTTTGCACAAGGCCTTAGGGATGAGGCTGAATTTCATCAAGGTATTCTAGTTATAGATGGATGGGCAGTCGGAGAGGACAATACAGATACTTGAAGATCTGCTTCGAGCTTGTATCATGGAACTGCCCGGGAGTTGGGATAAGAATCTGGGGCTGTTGGAGTTCGCATATAAGAACATCCATCAGAGTAGCATTGGGATGCCACCCTATGAGGCGCTGTACGGCAGGAGATGTAGAACTCTACTATGTTAGGATGAGGAAGATGAGTGTAAACTACTTGGCCCTGAACTTGTGAAGCAAACCGCAGAGAAGGTGAAGCTGATCAAGGAGCGACTTAGGATGGCACAAGACAAGCAACAAGGTTATGCTAATAATCACCGTCGAGACTTAGAGTTCGAGGTGGGAATGCAAAGTATATCTGAAAGTATCCCCCTGAAAAGGCATACTGAGATTTCGCAATCGTGGGAAGCTTAGCGCACGTTATATTGGGCCATACGTGATCGTAGACAAAGTAGGCCCTGTAACCTACCGATTCGCGCTACCAGAGGAGCTATCAAGGATACACAATGTGTTCCACGTATCAGTTCTACAGAAATGCCTCAGAGATCAACATCAAATTCTGATAGGACCGACCATAGAGTTGGCTTAGGATTTGACTTATGTAGAAGGACTGGTATGTATACTAGACAGGAGAAAGCAAGCTTTGAGGAACAAAGTAATACCCTTGGAAAAGGTATTATGGAGCCATCACCAAGTAGAGGAGGCCACTTTGGAAAGAGAAGATTAGATAAGAAAGCAGTACCATTATCTGTTTTAGATATCTATGTATGGAATTTCGGGGACGAATTATCTTAAGGGTGGGAGAATTGTAACGTCCTGAATTTTCTAAATAAATAAAGAAGAAAATTCTTGAAAATTAAAGAGGTTAATTAGCATTGAAATAAATTGATTATCTTAAAGCTCAATTAAAGGAAAATCGAGGATTAATAAATTTAAATCAAGCCTCGCAACTAATGGGCCTAGGAAAGGCCTTAATGGGCTAGGTCACTTACGTTTGGAATAGTTGGAGGTGGATGTTTAAGATAATCTCGGTTAATTAATTGGGAGATTCATTTAAGTATAAATTAAACAAGGTTAATTAAGTTGAAGGTACCAGAGAAAGGTTAGAGTTCCGATAAAGTAGATCAGGTGAGTCAAAAGCCGATAATCTCGGATCTAGTCTGATGAGAGACAGACACCATGATCTTACCGTGTACCCGGGACCCACGAGATTAGCAAAGCCATGTTCCATGGATCATGTCGGATGAATTAATTCAATGACTCGTGAGACTATAGTTATATCCCGAGTTATTTTATTAATCAAGATAATATATTTAAAGGAAGATATGATTGAGAGGATAGGGTTGATTAAAACCCATGTGACTACACAAGGAAAGCTAGGTCAATAATTATTAAAGGGGTTATAAGACTTAGTGTGGGAGAGAAATTGATTCTCTATCACTCTCTTTTTCTCCATATTCTCTTTCCCCAAAATCTCAGTCGTGCCCGAGACTTAAACCCTGCCTCCTTCATCATTGATTCTCCAGCAAGCCTTCGGTGCTACAGTCCCACCTAACACTCTATCGTCGGCCTGCAGAGCCATCTTCTCTCTACCTCGCGTGGCTATGCGATTACCGACGATCGGCGACCTGAGCCAACGCACCTCGGCCCCCCCTTGCTCCCTCTCGACGCCGGTTAGGCCAGCCCGGCTCCGCCCGATGGCGCCTGAGCTGTGGTCAACCAACTCCGGCCATCTGAGCGCTGTCTTCCCACCGCGAGACGTCGTCCGGCTGCAGCTCCGCTGCCGTGAGCTCCTATTGCCGCCAGAAAGACCCTCTGCAGCCCCTCTCTCTCTTAGCTCAACAAGGCTTCAGCTCCAATAAGCAGCACACGCTTCCTCTCGTCGGCCAACTTGGAATTTCTATCGAGCATAGAAGTGAGAACCCTAACTATGAATGATGAATGAGCTTATGAAAGTAATTAATAGTAGGGCTATGACATAGAAGAGGATTAAGGGGGGATTAAAGGGAATATATACTTGTATGATGTTTATGAAAAGCATGAATAAGTTTAATGTGAATGATTGTATAATTTTCGGAGCCCTAAAAACAAAGGAGGAGCTGCCCAATTTTTCTAGAAAATACATGATTAGTCTCCATGATTATGAATAACATCTAATTGCTTTGGGAAAGCATGTTAGAGCCTTCTAATTATGATAAGGATGAAGGTAATTAAACCTCCTATTAAGAGTAAATTCGATAATTGTTTTCATGTTCTCTAGAAATATGAAAATGAATGATTAGGTTAAAGCATGCTCTAGTTAACTAAATGCCTTTAATATACTCCTTCGAGTCTAAGTTAGGGTATAAGTTAAGAATATGGATTTCCGTATTTATAAATCTTCGTATTTTAAAGAAATAGAACTAAGTTATGGAAATTATGACTTTCATATTTATTTAGTTGTTATTGTTAATACTAGGAAAGGGTAAAGATCTCATGGGAGCATCAGCAAGACAGAGCCAAACCTAGGAATTACCGAAGGACTTCATGTGAGTAGACATCCCTATATATTTTGCTTATGTCTGTATTTATCGTAAACCGATTTATTCGTGCTTTAAATGAGTTTTATCGGTTTATGGATGCTGATGGGTTTCATCGCTATTTTTTTATAGTGATTTCATGCTTGTTAATTGTTTAAAATTGAAAGCCCATGAGAAATGGTAAAGTGAAACCTTAATTGGTTGGAAATGATTATTATATGTATCATAGTTCGCACCTTAGTTAGATATGTATGAGGGATCCAATAGGGCTTAGGATAGGGCCCTGAAATTAAGTAAACAATACTGGGTTAAGAAATGGACTTTTGTTTCAATCGTTTTTCTTAAAACAAAAATGTTTATGAAAGTTGTTCTTTTTATAAAACCCCCTTTCTGACTCTTATGGGTGCCCATATTGGATACGAGATGCATACTTGACGTACACATGTAGATCTATACCGCTTGTCGTCAGGTACAGGGTTCATATAGATGTATACCGTTGTTTCCAGTCATCAGGATCATGTACATGTATACCTTTGTTAATTGAAGGGAGTTGGAGTCTTTCTTGAGATATTCAAACTAGGGGGGCATGCTTGTTTGATACGAGGCCATTATATATACATGTTCATTATATGCTTGTTATGATATGAGATCGCATGTATGCTTTCTTTGAATTTCTAATTGTGTTGGCATAATTATCATGATTTAAGATAATTATCTAGACCCCTATGATTTATTTTTGCTTATATATATATACTATTTTGTTAGTACAGTTTTCTGTTGAGAAATAGGTATGTATAATACTTGGCAGATTTTTCCATACGCACTGAGCTTGTATAGTGTCCCTTTGGTTATGTTTTTTCTATTGCAGAATCTAGACCGCGAACCGAGTAGTAACTTGTGTCACGAGTGGGGATTGAAGTCTAGATTTGGCTCTAGTATACCTTGTATTTCTTTTGTGTCTTGTTGTTGATACGTTGTACTCTTTATGACTTTGATTTGGATAGAACTCCAGGTATATAACCCGATTTGCTTATGTCATATTGATTTTTTTTTTTGAGTACTTCTTTATTATTAGATTTTTAAATTTACAGCCTTAGGCACAAGATACCCTCCTGACCTAGCTGGTGTGAGATCTGTCTCGGTAAAGAGATGGGTGTTACAGCCTTGGAGCCAAGGATCTGACGGCAAGCATCGAGTTGGCTTTTTCATCGAGGATCTATGCACTCCACCAACATTGGAGGGAAGGGTGTTTCTTATTATTTTTTATTTCTCTTTCTCCTATTTCGTACGGGATTTGTGTTCCCCTATGATCGGGAACTAATTTACTAGATACTTGGGCATGGTGAACCTCCGGATTAGATCTTAATTTGTGTTATGGATTTCTATGTTGAATGAATACTTTAGGTTTTGAGATTGATTGAATATTATGTATGAATTTGGTTATCTATATTGCACAGACTGGATTGCCAATAGTTTCACCGAGGGAAGAAGCAAACGCCTCCCCGAGTGTAGATCTACTTCAATAAAGGGAGTTTTGAGTACACATAGAGATTGGGTACTAAGATGAGAGAATCCTTTAGATTGTTTTTCCCATAAGTCTACCATGATATAGGTTCCCTAGAATGCTAATACAATGTGGGTATTAGGTTAGTAATCGCCTCAAGAGTAGGATGAAGGCATTGTAGAAGCCCTTAGACCATAACCTAGCAATCTTCAATATAGGAATCCATACTTATTCACAAGAATCCAAAGGGGATTCTTTGCCCAAGTATCTCCCCTTAATGATTTATTTCCCCTCATTGTTTCATCCCATTTCCACGAGTACCGATTCCTAGGTTTTCTTTAGTCTAACACTTAGGTTAGAATTTCACTAACTCTTGAATAGACTAGATAATAGACAAGTAGGTAGTACTAGTATTTCTCGGTCCCTGTAGATCGATACCCGACTTTTTCATAGTCCACTCTATTACTTGTCTGACTGGTGCACTTGCGGTTGTAAGCACACGCATTAGGCTCATTAGGGTTGTATTTTCTCCAAATAACATACAAAGTGCAGCTGAGAATGATATAAAATTATAACCATTTAAACACTTATCTGCCGTCTCCTGCATCCACACCACTCAAGACTTTGATTTTGTCATCGAACGATCAAATTCCCAAGGATAGAAGCTGCACATCCACTTTCGTGTGTACCAAACCCATGGAACCACTGAGCAATCAAGCTGATATGGCCGCTATATTAAACAAGCTGCTACCTCGCTCAAGTCTCATGGTCACACTACAATGGACACCACCTTGAAGTGAAGCCCCTCGTCCACGAATAGAAGATGATGAGGACAACAAGGAAATCATAAATCTTGTTGTCACTTTGTCAATTTTGTGGTTGAACGTGTCATCCCCATCAAGAGTTGAATCAGTATTGACTCCAACACCACCACTACCCACAGCTATACCAGCACCACCACCAACCACTCTGCTCATTACCCCAGTTGTTTCTGATGAGTAGTACCTAGTTTATGGATCAGGACTTGTTATTATTTTCTCCACTAGTTAGCAAGGGCTTATCCCTACTACACGTGTTATCTTTTTGTTTTGTTACTGATTTTCTAGATTTTATTCTATTTATGCTTGAGAGTTAGTGATCCCTTCATGCCTCGTAGGGTTGAGAAAGTAGATATTGTAGATGCCATGGAAACTCACACTGGATTCGAATTCAACTTGAATCATTGTTATAAATCGGGGAAGTCTCAGTTTGCCCTATCCCTATTTTTCATTTCTTCTGTATAAATTTTATGCTAAAATGTGTGCATTAAGGGCAATGTACGATTCTAAGTGTGGAGATGTGTAGCAGAGTAGCTATGAAATTTATTGCAAATCTTTATGTGAAATGTATATTTAGTGTACACCGATGATGACTTGTTGAAAAAAAAAATTATGTTTTTCTTTACTTCTTGTTTACACCACTTGCGGACAACTTTTTGTTTTTTTTTCCCATGAAACACCTTGGACTTAGAGAAAACCCTCATGAAAATCATATTCTCAAGTGATATTAGATAACCAACCCATTACCATGTTCTTTTTAACGTGATTTGCTAAGTATCATCTTTAATTGCTCTAAGAGGTTTCATGACACTAGTTCAAATTTTTGGCTCTTGTAGATCAGCTTATTAGTGGACAAATAAGAATTGTACATAAGAGTTGTGTAAATATTTGTGAAAATAATGACCAAGACAGTGTTCCTCTACTCGTGGTAATGAAGTAAGCTTGGGGTTCTAGATCCTAACTAGAGTGTTCCTCATGTCGAAAAGTCCTTGGTGAGCATAAGCATGTGTATGTAGAGTTGTAATTTTCAAAGTAGTTGGATATTCTGGTGCCTAATCAGCATGTGCATCCCTCAAAATGGAGAATCTTCACACTATGTTAGTCTTTGGTTATCCAGAAAGTTGGATCCATTAGTGATGCCCTACCTGAATAATAATAAAAAATAAAAAAGGAGGAGAAGAGCTTTATTTGAGACTTTATTTTTCATCATGGGCCAGTAGTTTTGTCCATAGAGTCCCAAGGAGCCTCTAGACTAGTCCATTGAAGGTATGCTTATTGTCTTAAGACTCAAGAATATGGTATGTGGAGTGAAAATTTTTATCTAGAGCCATATCGAACGTGTCATGGGATTGTTCTTAGTCCTGGAGTTGAAATAGGAGAATACATATGTCACGTAAACTCTTGAGTAAAGTTAAACTGTTTACTCTATAACCATAGGTTGAACATTTGTCAATTCTTTATTTCTCTTTTTGTTTGCTTGAGGACAAGCAAATGCTGAAGTGTGAAATTGTTTGAAAGTGTTTAAATGTTCATAATTTTATATCATATTTATTTATACTTTACACGCTATTTGGAGCAAATATAGCCCGCTAGTACTTAATTTGTATTAAATTTGATTTATAGGCATAGAGAAGGCCTCAGGCAGCAAAAGGAAGCAATTTGGTATCAACTGAGATTGAATCAGGGCTCCCGAAGAAGCACACGTGAATGCAAACGGGTTTATGAGGCCGTATGAGGAACTTAAAGCCAAGATAAGAGATCCAGGAGAGTAGGTGGGTAAGCACACGCCCGTGTCCTCCACACGCACTTCTTAGGAGAAGAACCTGAAGATTTCCTGAGGGCCATACGAGTACCAATGCGCCCTTATAGGCCCCAATTTGGCTCTTAGTTTTTGCTAGTGTAGGCACCGGTAGGGCGCGTATATAGGTTGTTCCATACATGAATTTTTACACTAGTCGGACCCACGCAAGCCCAAAACGTATCAAATCTTTTCCAAACGTGTGGAGCCTTATAAATACTGATTATTATGGTTTTAGTGGGGCATCTCATATCATAGAGTTCATCATACTTGATCCTTGCTCTCAAATCTCCTATTCTACATCTTGGATCTTGGACCGGTGATAGCGAGGGCTTAAAAGGAGGTTATCATCGAGAATTCGTACACGCCGCCAACAGTGAAGGTAATAGCATACCATACTATGTTTATTTCCTCATTTTATATTGTATTGGATTTGTGTTTCCCTTTTATGGGGAACTAATTTGTTAGATACTTGGGCATGCTGAACCTCCGGGTTAGAGCATAACTTGTGATATTGATTATTGGATGGTTACGTTGTGTTTTGAGATATATTGAGGTTTTTGTATTGCATTGGATATCTATGTAGCGATTCCCTTGATTTCAAATAAGATTTACCGGAGAAAGAAGTAAACACCTCCCTATGTGTAGATCTACCTCAGTAGAGAGGGTTATGAGTATAACGAGAGATCTGGTGTTAAGCCGATCGAATCCTTTAAATTTCTTATTCCCATAACTTTCCCAAGTTTAGGCTCCCTAGAACGTTCATGCAATGAGGGTATTAGGTATGGATCGCCTCGAGAAAGGGATCTAATATATCTTTGGAACTCTTGTCCAAAACCTTCCAATCGTCAATATAGAAATCTCTATCCATATATTTTCAAAAGAAACCAGAGAGGATTCATTTCCTGAGTATCTCCCTTCTATGATTGATTGCCCTTGCTATTTCACCCTGCCGTTTTTAAGTTTAAATTCTTATGTCTTCTTAGTTTTAATAATTAGATTAAGACACTATCCAATTTCGAATAGACTAGATAATAGGCTGATAGCTAGTACTAGTACTTTTCAGTCTATGTGGGTTTGACATTTAACTCTCCTATGGTCTACTTTATTACTTGATACAACCCGTACATCTGCGGTATTCATCACATCAAGAACCAAGTTTGAGCTAGACCTCTTAGAGTGACTGGGAAGGTTCAGCACATGATCTCACATCAAGCTACGTAAAGGAGCATCACTATCTTGAAGGCTTCAAAATGGTCTATAGGATCCGAAGTGTCACTATATGTATCTATCGAGGGAATTCGGAACCCAGGTAGTAGGGGTACCTGGCGAATACTTGGGATAAATGAGGAGTTGGCACAATGAGCGTACCTCTCATGTTTCCTTGTTGGATAGGGGGAGAGCTTTAGTCATAGACGAGGTAGCCTCTCAGGGCGAGTTCCGGATCGAGTCGATATGGTGCTATTGTCCGAGAGAGGGCTCTCCCTTTCTCCTTGGGTTCAGGCCCTACAGCCTTAGAGTATGTTCAATGATCACCTCTTAACGTGTGGCGACTGGACTTCAGAATAGTTTGGTTAACCAATGGTTTTAGGGGGGTGGGGGGCGCTTGTCTTGTATATGGAGGGCATTAGTAAGCACCTTTATCTGTTTTTGAAGCATCTGAATTCGAAGATCTCAAGATTCTTCTTTGAGGATTGTTGCTTGGTCTAGAGGGGTAGTCCTGTTACCAAGCTTCACGCTCCCTCCAGTGAGTTGCTCGATGACTGAAGAAGAAATCAGATTCTTCTTATCTCTCACCATTATTAGGGTTTACACAGCTTTTTGATCAGAGTCCACACAGACAACAGCAATTGTTGATGTCGGCAATGGCTCCTTCTTGAGATCGGAGCTGTCCGGGATTAATGTATAGAATTTATAGTTTCGGAGACTCCTAATTAAGGCGACCATGAGATAGTAGGCCATCGGCGAAGGTATCAGAACCGACAATCCTTCTCGCTTGAACCTGTGATTTTGGTTCCGCTAAGGGCATGCAAAGAGCAAAGTTCGGAGACCTCTCACTAGACCCTTTGACGATCAGGTTAGTCAATCGGAACAAGGAGAAGTAACTCCTAGCAAGTCGAGAGAGCTCTCTTAGTAGGAGAAATGAGAAGCCCAAAGAATTAGGATGTAGGAGGGTGGAGAGAGAGTGAGGTCTTCATTCAGTTATCAGGAGAGAGGTTCTCCTCTTTCTCTCTTTTCCTTTCCTTTTATTCCTTTCCCATCTACCCTTTGATGTTGGTGGCTTATGTCTCAACCAACCCCTTGCTTGGGCGCCAAGTAAGCTCCAGCAGGATGCCAGCTTAGATGGAGCCTTCCATAGTCTTCGACGGGCTCCACTATCCTTTACTGATATTTCAATCATCTTCTTCAAGTTAGGTTTTTTGTTTATTCCATTGGAGGGAACTAACGCAGACATCCCCTGTCCGACTTGTTGAGGTTTTGCCACTTGTATCTTTGAAGTGAGCCATTCGGATCGCACCACGTACCCAATGGAATTTCCCCCATAACGACGGTTTTTTATCCTTTTGACCACATACCATACCAACGGTAATAAAATAACAGTTTTTTATCATTTTGACCCTATACCGTACTGTCAATAATAAAAAAAAAAATTTGACCGCTTTGACCCCACCATATTTCCAGTAATGAGATAATGTTTTGATATTTGATTTGAGATCTTATTTTATTATGCAAAGATATCTGTTTTATTGATCGATCAAACCTTATTTTTAAGTTTAACCTATATATTAGTTTTTTACGATTTTGTGAATATTGTTTCTTGCATATTTGAATCTCAGTTTGTTAATAATAATTTAAAGTAGATGTGTGATTCCATTAATTAGTATATTAGGATGCTTACTGTGCTGTCAAACTCATAAAGTTCCCTTCTTCTCTCATATCACCAAGAGTAGTAGCTGGAATGATACCTTGGAAGAGTTTAGTTTCTAACAAGTTTTGTAGTTTCTAATATGAAACCTATTTCATTCAAAAATTGAAAACCTTATGACTTGTGCTTGAACCTATTATTTTTGGATCTTATCTAGATCAGTGAATCTTATTGTAGTTCAATGAGAATATTGCATGCAGTTCTGAGGCCTTACATGCCAATAGGCCAAAACCATGAGAGCTTGCGGCCGGTTTGTTGTATCCCAAGTTCGGTGCATGACAAATATCCTCTACGAACAACATACACTATAGGATTTCGTCTTGGATATAACATATTAACCCATCCATTAGTAGAGTAAACAAGTATTGGATCAAGGTCGATGCCTGATGTAGAGATACTGTAATAGAAACTCCTTTGTATCTCCTCCCACTGTTCTCACACTTGTAACTATTCTTTCATACACATTTTTAATAACATTTATATATTTAACATGAATGTCGTTTTTCTCCAATGCCCACTAAAGGACTTGTCTCGGTACTCCATCATATATTTTCTCTAAGCCAATGAAAACTATGTGAAGATCCATCTTGTTCTCTCTATTGATCTCTCTCAAGCTACTTAACGAAAAATGGACTCTAGTATAGATCTACCTAGCATAAAACCAAATTGGTACTTTGACAACTTCATAATATCCCTGAGTCGATGCTCTATTACGCTATCCTAGAGTTTTATCGTGTGTCTCATTAACGTAATGTCACCATAGTTGGTGTAATTTTGATATCTCATATATTCTTATGTATAGGAACCAAAATATTCTTTCTCCCTCTTAGGATAGAACTGAAAAGTTTGGTTAACCTTGATACCACCATTTCTTCAATACACTTTCAAACTTTAATTGGAATACCATCTGAGCCACAAACTTTTCCATTTTTCATTTTTTTAAAACCTCCTTGACCTCACTAGGCTTGGTTTTACATGTGTAGCTACAATTCCACTCTATCATTGATGCATAAAGATATATAATATTATCCTCGTGACTTGTATTGAATAGGTGATCAAAGTAGCTTATACATCTATCTTTGATTTCCTTATCTCCAATCAAGACCTGTTGAGACTCATCCTTAATGCACTTGACTTGATTTAGGTCTTTTCCTCTTTTATCCTTTAGTCGTGCTATCTTATACATTTCTTTTTCCCCTTCTCACCCTAACTTTTGATACAAATCGGCTAAAGATTTACCTTGAGCTTCGCTAACCACTCTCTTGGCCTCTTTTTTTGCCTTTATACTTTACAAAGGCTTCCTCATCCTCAATTGTGGGTAACTTCCTATACCAATATCTTTTTCTTTCATAACTTTTTGTAACTCCTTATTCTACCACCATGAGTTCTGAGGTCGAGGTCCTAGTCCCTTAGAGACACATAGGACCTTGTACCCTACCTTCTCAATATGATTAGCCATCTCCTTCCAAAGGTGTTTACATCAGCTTCTATTTCTTTGACTCCCTCTTCCCATATTTTATTCATAAATGATAATTGGTTGGTCCATTTTAAAGGTCAACATCTAATCCTATGTTACCTAACCTACCTGTCTTTTTTCACTATACCATTTTTCTTCACATCCAATACCACTAACCTATGCTGGGTAGTTAGTGTTTCACCAGATATAAACTTGCAATCTTAATATATAGAATTATCCCTTCTTCTCGTAACAAGGAAGTCTATCTTGCTTTACCCCCACTCTTAAATGTAATCAAGTGTGATTTCCTTTTCTTAAAACAAGTGTTAGTCAATACCGCTTTATAAGCCAAAGCAAAATCTAATATAGCTTTGCCTTCCTCATTTCTATTGCCATATCCACAACCTCTATGGACTTGCTCATAACCATCACTGAGTCTACCCAAATGCCCATTAAGATCTCCCCCAATAAATTATTCTTGCTCACTTGGAATCCCTATAAGAAAAATTAGAATTGGAGGATTTAATGGAACTCTCAACAAAGAACAGTATAAGAAGCACACTTTGGATTCTAGGCATGAAACACTTTCCTAAAAGAGAATTAGCCCCTTATAATATGGGCCAAGGGTAAATACTAGGCCTTTATAATACAAAGAATCTCCTTGCAATGTTACACACAACAAAGTAAGCCTTAGAGAAGGAAGAGTGTGTTTGTTTTTGCACTTGAAAAGAAGATTTTCTAGGTTTTTCATGTATCAACTAGCATTCTAAGACTTCTATTTTTACTAGTTTAAAGTGTTGGAAGTTGTAAGTTCTTTTGAAACATGAAAGTATGTCTTATAACTACTATAATTCTTTTTAGGGTAAATTTCAAAAAAAAAAAAAATCATGTGGTTTCAAAGATTTACAAAATAGGGAAAGTGCTTTATTTATTTTCTTATAAAACTTGTGGTTTCTCCAGTTAACAAAAAAGGGAAACCCATTAACTCCTATTGATGTCGTTAATCCCTACATAGTTGGCAAGGGCATTTTTGTCAAATTGTTTTTGTTGTGATCGCTCAAATAGATGGAGATTTGAAAGAAATCCAATTTAGGGCAATTTTAATACAAAATTTGATGAAAATATCCCTACCAACTAAGCAAAAGTTAACGCCTTCAGCAGGAGATAACGGTTTTTCCCTTTTTTGTTAACCGGAGAAACCACAAGTTTTTATAATAAAAAAAAAGTAAAGCACTTTCCCTATTTAGCAAATCTGTGAAACCATATGGATTTTTTTTTTTTTAAATTTACCCTTCTTTTTATTACACCAAGGGATGCATCTTAACTTCCCTAACTTCCCCTTTATATAAAGAGGTGTCTTCTAACCACTACAACTTCTATACTAAATGAAAAGATGCAACTTTATAAAAACTTTCAATATTTAAAATATTACAACAATCCCCCGCCATTTTTAATATTGAAAATAACCTACCAAGTGCAACATAACAAACAACAATGAAAATTGATCACATAAATAATGGTGGCTTGAACCTTGAACCATTATATAGTGGAAGTCATTACAACACAATGAATGAGATGGTAGACAAGTCTTTCAACCATACATCCATATGAAGTGAGGAATGAAATTTCTACATGACGCCGGGCAGGGTAGTGATTAACCTGCGGGCGGTGGTAACTAGGGGGATTGGCAAAAGAACAAGAAAGAGGAAGACAAACAGAGAAGAAAGTCTCTAAAACTTCAAAGGAAAAATATTATTCAATAATCAATGACTAAAATTCAACCCATAAGCTGGGTTTAAATAGCTTGAAAAAAACTAACCTAGATAACCTAGAAAACCTATCTTCTTATCAAAATTTGCCCACATTTTGGTTCAAAAGAAAAACTTATCTAATTCTAAAATAACTAAACAAATCAGATAACTCCCAAAAATCCGAGTTCAAATAGGATTCATATCCTATCCTAAATTGGCATACGAAGTATTACCAAAGATGGATAAAACACCGAAATACGAAGAAACGACGGGGAAAATATTGGAATTTGAGAACAAAGGAAAGGTCCATCAAGCAAAGCTAATGGACCCCACATGCGTATCGAGATGACCTTTCTGAATTGGGGTTGAGCGCGCGAATCCAATATTGGTAGCCAAAGTTATGGCCAAAATACCGAAACGTGTCCAAAGTGCTCCCCAATCCCGTACTTGGCTTGATCACCTTCCTCCTTTACGTCGGTCCGCCAAGTCATGGTATGCCAAAGCTCTCATAGTGCAATCAGACAATTCGATATCGTCTGACTCGGGCTCCCCTACATCAGCCTCCCTGGGTTGAAAATAACTCGCCCTCGAGTTCGTAATAGGATCAGTCAACTCCACAAAGCAAGGGCTCAGATGCTTTACATTGAAGATGTCAGAGGTCTTCAAATGACTAGGGAGGTACAACCAGTATGCATTGTCATTGATCTTCTACAGCGCTTCACAGGGTTCGATCTTCCATTCCTTGAGGTTGTTATACTCACCCATAGGGAAGCGATCTTAAGTGAGGACAGCCCATACTAAGTTGCCCTCATCGAACAACACTTGACGCCGTCGTTTGTCAGCATTCACCTTGTACTTGGCATTACTCTCTTGAATAGCTAACATGACCTGCTCATGAATAACTCATACATGCTTAGCCATCTCGTTAGCTCGGGGGTGAACACGACCAAATCATGGGACAGGGGTCAGATCAAGTACTCCTGATGGGTTCCGCCCATAGACAACCTCAAATGGGCTCAAGCTGGTAGTCCGATTCTTTGATCTATTATAGGCAAATTCGGATTGAGGTAGTGCTAGACAAACTTAGTGTCACAATAGGATGTAATGGAACGAGACACCATGCAAGCGGACAACCTCTCGAAAGTAAAGATGTGCAATTCGTGTAGCATCCATAGTCTTCTGACAAGCTACAAAGTTGGTCATCTTGGAAGAGAGTGGCAAGGGAGTGTACAGGCCTGCGTTAGTGAGAACTCCTTTGGCTCGCCGGCACACAAAGCAGCGCTCCACAAAGTGAGTCACATCACTAGACAGCTCTGGCCAATAAAATTCTACAGTTATGAGGGTGTAGGTCTTATCACGACCAAAGTGCCCCTCATTATGGAGTTCGCTCATGATCTATTGTCGCAATAAACAATAAGGGATGTACAACTGCAGACAACGACACAGGTAATCGCTATGCAAAATAAAATCGTGATGATGCCCATTGGTTACCTCCTGAAGTATCCTCCCGAAGGAAAGATCATCCGCATACATATCCATGATGGCTTCAGACCCTGCAACTTTGGCATTCATTATGGTGAGAAGAGAACTGCGACGACTCAAAGCATCTACTACACGGTTGAGGCTTCTTGCTTGATGCTTCAAGGTAAAGGTGAACTCTTGCAAGTACGCCACCCACTTAGGGTACCTCCTGCTCAGTTTGTGTTGGCCATTGATGTACTTTAGGTCCTCATGATCTGTGAGCAGGAAGAACTCCTTCTGTAACAGGTAGTGGCGCCAATGCTTCAGTGATTGAAGAAAGCTACCGGTCATCCTGACTTGCTCAAAACACCTCCAACGCCTATTCCAGATGCACCACAGTTAACCTCGAACACTTTTTCGAAGTCGGGAAGTGCTAGAACTGGTGCTTCAGTCATCTTCTGCTTGACCAGGTGGAAGCTAGTTTCGGCCTCATTCGTCCACTTGAAATCACGCCCCTTGAGACACTCTGTGATGGGCGCAATCAGTGTGCTAAAGTTCCGGATGAATATTCTGTAGAATGAGGCCAGCCCATGGAAGCTTCCAACATCATGCAAGGTTCTCGGTCTGGGCCACTCTAAGATCGCATCTATCTTTGATTGATCTGCATGAACACCATCAGTAGAAACAATAAAGCCAAGGAAGGTCACAGAAATGGTAAAGAAGGAACACTTCTTTCGGGTAACGAATAGGCGCTCCGTTCTACGCAACTCAAAGACAGCGCGAAGGTGGTCAAAGTATGAGGACCAACTCGGATTATAAATGAGGATGTCATTGAAATAGACCACCACAAACTATCCTAAAACGGTTGCAAAACCCGGTGCATGAATCGCATGAATGTGCTTGGGGTGTTGGACAACCCAAAAGGCATCACCATCCACTCATAGAGTCCATGCCGTGTCTTGAACGTCGTCTTCCACTCATCTCCAAGCTGTATTCTGAGCTGGTGGTATCTGCTCTTTAGGTCAATTTTTGAGAAAACCTCAATATATCGTCCAGGCGGGGGATGGGGTAGCAGTACTTGATAGTGATTTTGTTGATTGCTCGGTTGTCTACACACATGCGCCACGAGCAATCTTCTTTGGCACTGACAAGGTTGGAACTGCGCAAGGACTCATGCTCTCTCGGATGTAACCGTATCTTAATAACTCCTCTACTTGCCGCTGCAATTCCTCAGCCTCCTTGGGACTGAGGCGGTATGCCGGTCGGTTAAGCAAGCTCGATCCTGGGACAAGATCTATCCGGTGTTAGATGTCCCTCTTAGGTGGGAGTCCCGGGGAAAGTTCCTCTAGCATCAAGTCCCCGAACTCTAGGAGCAACTGCTGCACCTCTATTGCTAGATATGGATCCATGTCCGTGGCACTATACATGTTAGGTACTAGTGCATAGACTACATCTTCCTGCTCGATCCAGCTTAAAATCTGGACATAAAAAGTAGATTAGTATTGGTTACCGGGGTAGGAGGCTTTTCTTCCAGGCGGGGTGCTAACACGATCCTTTTTCCCTTAATGCCGAGAGAATAAGTATTCTTCGTTTCATCATGAACTATGCTCCGATCATACTGCCATGGTCACCTAAGTAGTAGGTGACACGTATACATTGACAAGACGTCACACCATGCATTGTCAAAGTACCTCTACGCAATAGAGAAAGACACGAGACATTGTCGGTCTACTTTATCTCGATGCCTTTGTTCAGCCATGATAGATTGTAGGGCTTTGGATATCGCTCCGTGTTTAACTGCAACTTCAGGAGAATGTCTTTAGATACCACCTTCTCACAACTACCGTTGTCGATGATCACCTTGCAAACCTTGTCGGCCATTGTGCAGCTGCTGTGGAAAATGTTGTTTCTTAGCCAGTCGCCCCTTGATTCATCCTTGGGTGCCAGCAGACTTTTGTGAACAATGAGAGTCTCATGGCCATCTCCAATCAGCACGTCACCAGCCCCATCATCATCATCTCTATAATAATCATAAACTGGTTTCTCAGCCTCCTCAGCCTCGCATAGCTCGATCACTTCAATCATCAGGTTCTTGCCCTTCTGACTAACAGGTTTCCGACACTTGGGTGCTTTATGCCCCTACACACCACATCGATAACAACAAACATCAGAGTTAGAACTACCTGACGGTGGTTGCTGGACCGGGCGGGGTGCCTGAGGGTAAACTGTCCAGCTACTCTGATTTCTCCCTACTGGTGGTCTTCTATTCTACTACTTTTCAACAGTGAGGGCACGCTGGTATGCCTCCGAAATAGTCCACAGTGTGTGTAGACTTAGTACATCCTGCAGTGCTTGGTGTAGACCTCGCATATATCGAGCCACCAGTTGCTCCTCCATCTCACATAAGTCGTTCCGCGCCCTGTCTCAATTGGTAGAAGTCCTCTGTGTACTCATCTACAGATCCTGCGCCCTGTCTCAACGTATAAAGCCGTTGAAAAAAGGTTTGGGTATAGCCGAAGGGGAGGAAGTGCCCCTTCATCTTCTTCTTCATCTTGTTCCAATCTGTGATCTTTGGTTTGCTTGCCGATCTCGTGAATGCCGCAGCTACTCCCACCACGCAGATGCTCCACCCTTTAACTTGATGGCAACTAGCTTCACCTTCAGACAATCAGGGACCTCCTTGTACGCAAATATCCTCTCTACCTAATTCAGTCAGTCGATGAAGACTTCAGCATGTAGGGTTCTAGTAAATTTGGGCAACTCCACCCGAAAGCCGAGATCTCTGTGACTCTCTTCTCGTGCATGGTGCTCTCAGGATTGCCCACGCCGGGAATAGGGGTTAACGAAGGTAGACTCAAAGTTGTGGTCTGAAATCTGACGATTCCCCAAATCTCGCGCCGCCAACCATTGTGTCAACTCCGCTACTTGTCTCTGTAGCTCCTCGGTCATCGCTTCCAAGACAATTGGGTCTCGAGACGCACCTTCCTCTACCGGAACATGTCCACCATGACGACCACCACGGCTACCACGACCTCCAGTCATTGCTGCCGATGCCACAGGAAGAAGACACTCTCTGATACCAACTGACGTCGGGCAGGGTAGTGATTAACCTGCAGGTGGTGGTAACGAGAGGGATTCACAAAAGAACAAGAAAGGGGAAGACAAACCGAGAAGAAAGTCTTTGAAACTTTAAAGGAAAAATATTATTTAATAATCAATAACAAAAATTCAACCCACAAGCTGGGTTTATATAGCTTGAAAAAAAACTAGCATAGATAACCTAGAAAACCTATCTTCTTTCGGCAAATTTTGGTTCAAAAGAAAAACTTATCTAATTCTAAAATAATTAAACAAATCAGATAACTCCTAAAAATTCGAGTTCAAATCAGATTCATATCCTATCCTAAATTGGCATGCGAAGTTGTAATAACCCACTCAGAACCTATACGTAAATAGGTACTAGAATGAAAATGTGAAGAGATTGTTTGTAATTACTTATTAGTTCGAGAACCTAATTAAAATTTCATACGGTGATTTAATGTGATGAAACCAACATGGTCCAATTCATAATGCTACCTACTTGGATTAACCTTGTAGGGATTGATATGAGATAAAATAGAGAATTATAAAATAATTATGATTTATCTTTATCTCGAATATGACTTGTTATTTGAGTAGGATATTATATTTGAGTTAAATTAGACTTATCTCATGAAAATAATTATAATTGATCTCTATCCAAATATAGATTTAAATTTGATTATGTTACGGATATATTTGGTGAAGACAGGTGTCGTTAAGCTAAAGGACCACTTGTTCATTTGGTTATATGGCAGTATCACCATCTTTGCACAAATTCCATTTCGGCGTGAAAATAAGCGTAAGGATTCAATCCTGCGAACAAGTCCGTCGGAATTGTAACAACCCTCTCATAAAGGGTGTAGGGGCGTAGGGTAGAAAGAAAGAGATAGAGAAACATCTAAGCGCCTCTGATTGAGTGGGCCTTATCCATACTCTGATTGAAGGCGGATATTTTCCTACCACCTTCTAGCCTTCCACACGCCTTCCTACCGCCTTAAGAGATATTTTACCTAACTCACACGCCTTACTTCCCACGCCTTTCACTGAACCGCCTCTAAGGTGCTATAAAGAAGAGTGCTAATAGAAGAAAAGGGGATCAGAAAAAACTCATCCGAGAAAAAAGCGCCTAAAACTAAGATTCTCTATTCAAGTTTACGACTTAAAAGCGTCGAATTTGAATCCGAGCGGAAAGGACCAATTCGATCCACCGATCCTCTCCTTTTTCTGGGCTCGTTGATGAGTAATTCCGGTAATTCGGCGGAGTTTTTATGATGCTCTTACGCATCATTGGTGGCGAGTAAGCGTCCACATCAACTATAAATTCTAACCGTTGGTGAGGCTGAGCCGGATCCGCGAATACTTGGTGACGAAAGCGTGGCGTGGATCAGTTTTGGCATCAAGCGATTTAGGCGCCGTCGGTGGGGACCTTCACGAAAAGCCAAATGGCCAGCCCGATTATGACCGCGTATGAAAGGCAAAACCGATCCATCCCACACACGAAATCTTTTTGATTGAAGATGCTCCTCATTTGGAATCACTGAGGCGGCTCGTCATGTAAGGAGCTTTTCCCCGCACCTTAGAGGGAAAAGCGCCAAAGTAATTTGTCGATCTCCCATCTAGAAATGCGATTACTTCTTTTGAGGTTTTAGCAGATGCAACTTCCCTAGCCTATTTTGCCAGTTACTCAAAGCAAAAGAAACCCGATCCACCCATACAGCATTAAGCGTGAGGGAAAAAGCGCTCGAGGCCTATTTAAGCCATTACATAAGCAGAGACAACTAATGTTGCGGACCTCATACGCGTATAGGTATGACTTTTCTAATGGAAGGGTTGTAGACTCCCCCCTTCGATTTTCCTAACACTAGATCCACCAAAAACCATTCCCTTTATGATCCACGCCCAAAAGTATATCAATTCCGAGGGAAATTTATATGGGTAGGGAAGAAGAGGCTAGGCATTGGACACTGTGGACACCCGGGAAGGAAAAACCCACCATAGCGTCGTGAGAAAGGCCCCGGATCACAGCGAAAGGAAGAGGATCGCCTGAGGAGAGGGCAAAGGCATAAGCGGAGGCACAGAGCCTCCATACAGGCCCAACAGCGTACACTACAGGCCAGGAGGCCTTCTAAGGAAGGGAAAAATTGTGATATGATCACCCATACCCCCAGATCAAACCGAAGCCACATTCTTATGCAAATCAAAGAACAAAAGCTTACGGCGTGGCGGGAACTGCAGAAGCGCCGAGGCGGCAAAGAGCGATAGAAGTATTGCGGTTTCATCAATCCGGAGGACATGACACAAAAAGTGTACCCAGCAGTGAGCGCCAATAGAAGATGTCGTTCGAAAAGGACAATTGGAACAATACATCAACCTTGAGATTCAAGGGAACTGAAATTTCACAACTGAAGAAGAAAAAGGAGAAATGGTGGGATTTATCGGTGGTGGTCACATTGCGGTGGTGAATGTTCAGCCTCTCGGAAAAATTCGCCCGAATGGTGGGAACCGCAGAAATAGAAATGCCACGAGCGATCACCGACCCACGGCTCCAATCATCTTCTATGACAATGGCGTCAGTGAGTTCGCCACCCACATGATAGTGGCGTTGGTTATCGCTATCAAAGTGTCTAATTTCGGATGAAAAGAGTTTTGATAGGCGATGGAAGTTCGGTTGATATCCCTCTTTTGGAGTGCTTTTCGAGAAAGAATGGGAATATGCCAGATGACTTGACTTGCCGTGAAATCATCCTTGGTAGGGTTCTCCAGGAGAGTAGTACAACCCGGAAGGAATGATCTCCTTGCCGATTCACGGTAGGGGAACTACGCCAAGGTCATCAACTTGATGGCAATAAATTTCTTGGTTGTGCGTTGTGCTTCAAGTTACAAGCGTAATCACAGGCGGAGACCAACCCTCAACACCTTGAAAGGCCGTAATCTCTACTTATCACCTTCTCCTCAAATTCCCAAGCGAGTGGCGGTGGAGATAAGAGGAGATCAACCCCTGGCAGCAGCTGATGCTATGTCTCAACCCTCAAAGGAAAACTCCCAGCGGCTGACCAAGACAAAGGTTTGAGGAAGCCGTATTGAGTGGTGGAATGGCGAGCGGGAAAATGAGGAGCTTGACCTACACACAGCCGAAGAATTGCTAGCAGGTTCCCTTAGACACAACAGGCCGGACCGCCGCAGTGCGGAGTTAGAGCGGTTGACAACGGAGCGGTGGGGAAGATCTCAGCGTAGAATATTGAGAGCAAATTCCGATCTCTTGCAGTCTTGAGGAGGATATCGCAGGAACGATAAAGCGTAATATCAGCCGAGCATCGTCTCAACATCGATCAATCGTTTAAACCCACGAAGCGAGAAGCGGAGAACTTACGCACGGAAAGGCGAAGGCCTTGCGCAGAGGAAGAAGTATCTAATCTCCTAAAAGCTAAGTTTATCAGGAGGTATACTACCGGGCCGGTTAGCCAATGTGGTCACGGTGAAAAGCCGTCAGGAAAATGGAGGATGTCGCGTTGACTTCACTGACTTAAACAAAGCACTTGCCCGAAGATTACGTTTCCCTTACCGTCAATTGATAGTTTAGTGGATTGACAACGGGGCATGAGATGTTGAGCTTCTGGATGCCTTCTCGAGGTTACTGACCAAATCCAAGATGGCCAAAGGCGAGAGAAAAAGCGTCTTTCATTATGAGCCTTACGGGGAGCGTCGCGCATTTATAAGGTGATGTCGGTACAAAATGCGGAGCCACCTTCCGGAGGCTTATAAATCTGATCTTGAGGAGAGCAAATTGGCGAAATGTTGAAGCCTATGTGGGCCGATATCTTAGTAAAGAGCGAAAGGCCGGTGAACTAACACTGTCGGACTTACAAGAGGCTTTTGGTCTCTTGATTTATACTATGCTTTTAAAGCCG
Organism: Dioscorea zingiberensis; assembly: GCA_026586065.1. Classification (NCBI taxonomy): domain Eukaryota; kingdom Viridiplantae; phylum Streptophyta; class Magnoliopsida; order Dioscoreales; family Dioscoreaceae; genus Dioscorea; species Dioscorea zingiberensis. The sequence goes on from CM048818.1 coordinate 27,422,044, forward strand.
AACAAATGTTCTTTTCGGCGTTCGATCAGGAAAATTCACGGGATTTATTCTAACACAAAAGAGGATAGAAGCGAATCGGATAAAATCGAGCTATTCTTGGCGTAGGATGGCCCAAAGTCTTCAAGAAATTATGGCTTAAGCGGAACGTCTCGCAGCGCTTAGCGGTTATCTCCAAAGCGAGGAGAAAAATCTCCCACTTTTCCAAGCCCTAAGAAAAGCACCCAAAATGGAGTGGGCGGAAGAATCACGAAAAAGCCTTTGAGGCTTAAGGATTATCTCCGTGCGCCTCGGCTACTAGCTAAGCCCGCGGTGGGAGAAGAACTCTACGTTTATTTGGCGGTGCGCCCCACCGCCGGTCGCGAGTTCTTCTAAGAAGATAACGAGTCAAAACACATCTACTACACAAGTAAAATCCTTAGCGATCTACGAGTCAGAGATATCTACCACTCGAAAAGTTGGCCTTTGCTCTTATCGCATCTCACTTGCGGAGGTTGAGGCCGTACTTTCAAAGCCCTTTGACAAGATCATAGTATTGATGACCACTAAAGCAGATTCTCCATAAACACAGAAACTCGGACGCCTAGCCAAGTGGGTGATAGATTTGGTGATTCGATCTCACCTACAAACCCGAGCGGCAATAAAGGCTCAAGTCTTTGTGATTTCGTGTGGAATTAACCTTCCCGACAAGCGAGGCTTGAACCCCCGTCACAAAGTCGGAAGGAAAAGCCCTAACATCCCATGGACCTTATATGTTGTGGATCGGCCAGCGGAAGAAAAAGCGAGGCGGGGTTAGTCTCTACTCTCTCCTTCGAAGTGGAAAATCGCGGCAGTACTAAAGTTCCAATTCCCAACAACCAACAATGAGGCCGAGATATGAGAGCCCTTGCTCGCGGGATTACACACGGCCCGGGGGCTCGGAGATTCAGCACACCTGCATTATATTCAACTCACGGCATTAATAGTAAGCCACACACCTTGGGCGACTTTGGAAGCGAAGGAAGAAAACATGGTCAAGTACCAAAGCGGTGGTAAAGAAAATAGTTCCACACGCTTTGCTCGCTTCCAAATTGAAAAAAGTCGTGAGCATAAAGCGAAGAAGGCGGGGCGCTCTCTCCCAAAAGGCCACAGCACCGAGCGGAGACACGCAGGCCTTCCTTTAACCTCTGATATCTTCCCCAAAAGGCCGGATTAGAAGAGGAAGTACAAAGTGCGGCCGAAGAGTCAAATTTGGATGGACCCATTGAAATTATCTACAAGGTGGACTGCACCGCCCAGCAAAGCGAGAGGCCGGGACAGTTTCTTACAAATCCGCTCGATTGCATCATCGCCGATGAGAACCTATATAGAAGATCCTATCGCAACCCTTCTTGCGATGCATGCGTCAGCGGAAGCTAGTTATATCCTTAGAAATTCCGCGAAGGCATTGGAGGAGGTCACATAGGGGCAAAGCCTTAAGTTACAAAGTCCTCGACAAGGTTATTCTTGGCCTTGGTGACTCAAGGCACTTAATAGCGTTAAACTCGGAAATCGATGCACGCGTGACATTCAAGATTCAGGCGACCGTTAGCGCGGCAGCCCATCGTTAGCCCTCGACCGTTTTGCCCGTCGGGGAGTCGATCTCCTAGGGCCGTTCCTACTTCGATTAGGCAAATGAAGTTTCTAATAGTCACCATTGACTACTTCACCAAATGGGTGGAAGTCAGACCCTTGGCCAAAATCACGGGAGAAAGCACGGTAGGGATTCTTATGGCGAGCGGTTATTTGTCGATTGGCATTCCGGTGCCTTCATTTCCGATAATGGGCGGCGGTTTGATAACAAAGCCTTCAAAAGCTTTTGCTGAACTTCGGAATTGAATCAGTTAGCGTGCGTGACACATCCCCAAACCAGCGGCCAAGTAGAAGTGACAAACCGCCACCTGCTTCAAAAGCGCTAAAAACACCGGGTATTGAAATGGGACTAAGCTGGTAGAAGAAATTCCGAAGCGCCCTTTGGGCCTCTGGGACAACAACAAGAACTCCCTACTAGAGAGACCCCATTCTCCCTCACTTATGGGGAAGGTAGCGTCATCACCTGCGAGAAATAGGGATGCCTACCTTACCTGACGCGACAAACTTTCTCCTCGGAAGAGAATGAGAAAAAACTCCGAAGCGGAACTTGATCTACTTTCGAAGAGCGGAGAAGGCTGTGGAAGCGAGGAGGCGACCATCTATCGCGAGAAGTAAAAAGGTTCTATGACACAAGGAGTAAAAGAGTCTTCTTCCAAATGTGATCTAGTCCTACGGAAAATGAGTTTCTTGGAAATAAAAGCGAGCAGGGGAAGCTAACTCCTAACCGAAGGCCCTTACGTCATACAAAGAATGCGTCAGAGGCGGGCACCTATTATCTAGTAAATATGGGCCGGAAAGACACTCAGCGTCCATTCCATCTTTGAACATCTCTGGCCTACTATCGATGAAGTGCATGGCTTGTTTCTTAAAATTCACGGAATAAAGCTCAAGTCTTTTCTTTCTATTAAGATCTTGGTGAAATTCACATCCCTATTAAGATGCGGTGAAATTCCCATCCTACTAAGATGCGGTGAAATTCCCATCCTACAAAAATGCGGTGAAATTCCCATTCTTGGAAGGCGAGTAGGAATTATCCTGTAGGGATAGAGCGACAACTCTTATCAAAAAGCAAGGCAAAAATCCCGGTCGAAATATGAGGCAACAATCTCATTTAATGAGAATGAGTACCTCAATCAACAACTCAAAGTCAGCGATTGGACTAAGGACTGCGATTCTGAAGCATCCTACAAAGTCAAAGGAAGAGGGAAGAAAGAAGAAGTTTACAAAAGACTTGAGAAAGAAATACTTCTCAAATGAATTTCTTATATGGTTAAGGATAACAACCACCACTCGGAAATAAAACTTCATCAAAATAAAGGTTTGCGTTTCATATGAATAAAACTTACATTCCAAATGATTGAGAATTTACAAGAACATTCATAAAAGAAAAACATCCTAAGAGCTAGGGCCCTCAGAGGGCAGCGCTGCTTCAGAAGGAGCTTGAGTAGAAGGTTCAGAAGGGCGAGGGGCAGATCGAAGAAGGAAGCGAGAGGCGGGGAGCCTCCGGGGTCTTGATGACTTGTTGCTCTTTGAGCTCCGTAAATTTCTTCAAGACTCCAGCCAGACCATAGACAAAACCTCCTTAGGAGGAATATGATAGCCCACTTGTTGCAGGAATATATACGAGGTGGACCCCATCTTTAACTTTAAGCCCTAAAAGTAGGGCAGCCTCCTTCTCTAAATTGTCAGCTCGTTCTATTAAATCCTTAATTTCTTGCGAGTGGGACTTAGGAGCTTTCAAGCGGGAAGCCATATACGCCTTAAGTGTATCACGCTCCCCTTATTTCCGTAGCTTCGGCTTGAGGCGGTAAGCTCAGCGACCTTGACTTTAGATCCCATCGAGCGGCGGCTGCTCCTCACAGTAGATTGGAGTTCCTTCTTCAACTTCTTGGATTCATCTTGTAACCCTTTGATATCCTCCTCGTGATTAGAAGAGAACCTTTGGAAATAGATATTTGTGGCCGCTAGATCGTTTTCTCCTTCTCGGGCGGAATGGTTAGATGCGGTAGCTCGGCTTTGTCTAAACTCAAGGGCACTGGATAGCCTCGCATCTTTGTTTCTTCTCCTTCTCTTCCAAGGCCGCCACCCTAGAGCTCAAGCGGCGATATCTACCCTATTCATTTTCATCTTGGCCAAATCTTCTTGGCAAAGAGCACCAACCCGATCCGCCTATTGAAGCGGTCTCTGAAATAACAAAGCGCTCATAAAAATATACCAAATTTAGAAATAAAGGAAATATGAGAAACGGCCCTTACAGCGATGGCGAGCGGAATAGTGGTAAGTGGCCTCTTCCCTGCTAGCCCCTCGGAGTTTTTAGAGAAGGCTGCTTTCGGGCCGCATGTACGCCATTAAAACATCCTTTCACGGACTTGGCGTCACGAAAAGGGATATCCTCGAAGATAACTCATACGCTTGCGTGAGATCCCTTTAAAAGCGGAATCCACCACTCTTAATTTATCCCAGAAGGTAAATTCTCCTAGCTCACTTTTACCAAATAAAACCTAAGTTAAGAGTTCTAAGTGAAACATACCTATAGAAAATAGAATTCTCACCTCTGCGAGGAAGGATGTCCTCCGGTAGAATTTTGGAAGAAGGACCCTCGGAAGTGAGGGACAGCGCATCCGGATTTCTTGACACAAACCTCTTCTGAGGCCCCCCTAGTTCTTCTACAATTCGGGACTGTCGTCCTCGAATTCTTCCTCTTGAGTTTCTCCTCTCAGTGAGGACCACTGCTTTGGGTCATTCTTAATCCCCTTGGAAGAGCGTCTCTTTTCTCTTCCCTCTTCTTTCTTTCTTCCTTGGAGTGTATCTGACCCCTTGGCCAAGTACCACCTCCTTCTTCTTCTTCGCATGAAGCAAAGGCGAATTGAACTTAGCCCTCGAAAGGGCCAAAGACCCTTAACATAGCTCAGTCTTGATCCTCCATCGGTTCCTACAAAACAAATGTCAAAAAAAATTTAGATACTGTAGTTAAAAATCAGACTAGTAAGGTACACGAATAATTCCTACCAGCGGACACTATTAAAAGACATTTAACAAGGTTTTCTTTTGTCAAGAACTCATCCATGTACAGTTTGGATAACCCTGTCATTGACTTAAGAAGACCCACCTCTTCACCCGTCATTTCCTCTGGCGATGTCGGATTAGGGAACCTCCCACTTTGTTCGGACATCCCAGCCGGACTTACTTTTGTGAAGAAAAATTTGCTCTTCCATGGCAATGGAAGAAGGGACCTTCCCTAAGAAATTTCCTCGGAGACGAGAAGTAATACCAATCGGCATTAGACTCTGAGACATAGACTAAAAGCATCACGGAACCAGCGGACGGTGGATTTATTCCGTAATGCTTGCGATAACAAAACGTTCAGTAGTCTCCGAGGAATTGAGGGGCCAGCTGTGAAGGACACAAATGATACTCCTCTATCGCCTTAGCAAAATCGGAAAAGGGAGTCTAAGGCCACCTAATGGCGCATCTTGATAGATGGCTATCTCCCCTTCCACTGGGAGAACTTGCCTCTCCCGAGAACAAGGAACCCTAACCTCAAGCGGTGAGAGATTTATCTCATACTTAGATTACAGGTTATCTACCTCCAGTATCCAAGAAGACTTATGAGCGTATAGGACCCCTACCCGTTGCCCTAAAGGCGGGATGAACCCAGCGAACCTGAGGCTGGAGCGCCTCCAAGTTCACGGGATCGCGGAATCCTACTGGCAGTAGGGTTGGATGAAAAAAGGAATCGAGGACTGCGTGAGAAGAACTAAGAGGAAGAAGAAGTAGCACTAGCCATTTACCTTAGAGGAGGAAAAAGATAAGAAAAAAGCACTAAACGAGCTTCGCGAGAAGAGGAAATGCGGAAGAGAACTTGATTTTGAAGCAATCTTTTTCTTTGCTATGCGGTTCCCCTTATATAAAAAGCAATGAATCCATGGCCGTTAGATCTTGGGTTGTGTTCGATCTGAACCCTTGAACTAAAGACCCACAAATGCGGAACCCGTTCAAACAACCGCATAAATGGCTCTTGAAACAATTCAAAATTACGTCCCGCGTCGGCAATATCAAGCTGGCACACATGGAAAATCCGCCCATCGGCTCATCATAGCGTTGACAAAGCGCACCGCCAGCATGTCGCCATTATCCCCACAGCAAATGCTAAATAGTAAAGGAGACACGTGTAGCGTCTTAGAAAACAAAAAGCGTTACATGGAAGGTAGAGCGGTACACACATGGAAGGCCGAGCACATGCAGCGCATAGACAAAGCGCACACTCCAACATAGGATCATCAAGCAAAAGGCCATAAAAGGCCAAAGGATTTAAAACAAAGCGACAAAAGCGTCATTTATTCAAATTACACATGGCCGGATGTAAATAAAAGCGATATAACAAACTCTAAAACATATTTCGAGCGGATTATCCTAAGCGTCAGCGGACCCGTCAGAAGGTACACTCGATGATAAGACTCGGAGGAGATACATGAGCTTCCGGCCCGTCGCTATCCTGGATTCTTTGGGAGCTTGGATTCCTACGAGGGCGGGTGGGGACCCCACCTCTCTGGCAAGAAGTAGTCTCCAAACATCTCAACCTCGAAGCTCATACCCTGCGTAGAGAAAAACTAAAGAGGTCTCCACGCCTCCACACCATGGTCAACATGAAAAGCTTCCCACCCAGCGTCTATGCTCATTTCACCTACCCCCACAATGTCGGCCAAAATAGATGGCCAAACACGGCCATTTGGACTTACGAGAGTGGATTACCCAAGTCCTTAATTCCGTTAGGTGCTCATACTAAAAGGAGCTGAATTCGCATATGGCCGGAAACCTGAGAAAAAGTGAAAACTTGTAAAAGACAAAGCTGAGCCATGATACAAAAATACAAGGGGTGCAAAAGTTTTCTAGTCAAAACACCCTATCCATACAAGCCTTAAATAGGAGAACCCATCGGCGCTATAGGAGGAGTTACGGAATCAAAATCTACCTCGATAGCGTGAGAAGATAACCGCGATAGCGTCGGTAGCCTATTAAAACATGTGACCTTTAGGTGCGGCATTTGTATCTGAGCCCTAAGCCTACATAGACATGCCAACTAAGAATGATACTTGTTCTCGAACCAAGCCCGAAGCGTCGTTTGGCTCACCCCTCACTTAGATTTTTGAACAAGTACACTGGGGAGGGACTAGTTATTCTGGATATATTTGGTGAGAAGGCAGTGTCATTAAGCTAAAGGACCACTTGTTCATTTGGCTATATGGCGATATCACCATCTTTGCACAAATTCCATTTCGGCAAATAGCGTAAGGATTCAATCCTGCGAGAACAAGTCCGTCGAATTGTAACAACTCCCTCTCATAAAAGGCGTAGGGGTGTAGGGTAGAAAGAAAGAGATAGAGAAACATCTAACGCCTCTCTACGGTGAGTGGGCCTTATCCACTTGCCTCACGATTGGGCGGATATTTTCTACCGCCTTCTACACAGCCTTCCCGCTGCCTTCCCTACAGCCTTAAGAGATATTTTACTAACTCAGCCTTACTTCACGCCTTTCACGAACCGCCTCCTAAGGTGCTATAAAAGAAAGAGTGCTAATAGAAGAAAAGGGATCGAAAAAAACTCATCCACGGAAAAAGCGCCTAAAACTAAGATTCTCTATTCAAGTTTTACGACTTAAAAGCGTCGGAGTCAGGAAGTGAAAGGCCGATTCGATCACCATAGTCCTCTCCTTTTCTGGGCTCGTTGATGAGTAATTCCGGTAATTCGGCGGAGTTTTATGATGCTCTTACGCACTCTCCCGTTGGTAAAGTAAGCGTCCACATCAACTATAAATTCTAACCGATTGGTGAGAATTTGAGACCGGATCCACGAGGTAACTTGATGGCCAAAGCGTGACGTGGACCGGTTTTTGGCATCAACAGATTATGTGGTTGAGTTTGAATTGTATCAAATATGGATTTTATTTTGATTAAGATTCAAAATTGAATTTGAATTGGATAAAGATTTATGATTTGTCTTTATCTCAAATATAGATTTTTATTTTGATTGAGAATCAAAATTCGAGTTTGAAATGGATAAAGATTTGCCTCGTAGAGATAATTTTAGATTGTTTGTGATTATGAATCAATGGTTAGATTTGAATTGGATGAAGACTTATCTAATAGAGATATTTATAAAATATTTGTGTTTTATCTCTATCTCGTTAGAGTAAGACTAGGATACTCCCCTCTATAGAATTAGAGTCATAATTAGAGAATTGATATATAATTCGGTAAGAGAAGTTGAGTGATCTCTTTTGAGGGTTCTTCTTTTTAAGGTTCCCTCTTAATGAGAATCAGTCCAAGTATTAGGAGAAAGAAGGTCCAACCATGATTAAGTACTAGGGAGACTGCTAGGTAAGTTGACCGCAAATGAACTCCAGTATTTTAAATTGATTGCTTGATGTTTTATCGGTGTTTTTATCGAAGGATTATTAAACCATACTTTTAGTTTATACTTGTTTTTGCTCATAGTAGAGCCAACTCTGCATGTTTCATATGTCAGCCTATACCTACGTCATGTATGCACCGGTCGAGATATGCCTGTCGGGGCTCAGGTGAGGAGCCCTTGGGTCCGTTGGACCAATGATTTTCTGAATATCGCCTGATGGCTGGTTATGGTAGTGTGATATGAGATGTGAGCACGGCTAGTGCTGTTGAGATTGGGTGCATACAGACTAGGTGTGATTGATATAGTTGCCCTTATATGTCAGTCATATTTTGAAACTGTGATTTACTCGTATTTGTGAAATGCAAAAGTTGAGATTTAGTAGCATCTTATTAGGATTATGTTTGACTGGCATGAGACTTTCTGATATGATTGATATGCGCATAAACCGGCATATGTATTGTTTCGTTTTGTTATATGTGAGATATATCTGCTATTTTATGTATATAACCCTGGTGTGATGTATGTCTCTCACTGGGCTAGTTATAGCACACAACTCTCCCACTATTTCAGTGTACAGGAACAGGCCAGGGTAGCCAACTTAATTGACTTGAAGTGATATGGAACTGAAGATCGATGTAACGGTTTATTGTTTAGCTGGCTCTAAGTCTAGTATGGGTCATTGTATTAATATTTGACGAGTCGTTTTATGAACTAAGATCTTATTTTGTATTTGAGTCGAATAGTTGATATATATAATATCAGGATTTGATTTTCTTTATGGATTATATTAGGTCCGTAGCAAGGTTATTCTGATCTTGTGCCTTGCGTATTTATGGGGACAACCCTATAAGTACGCGGCGTTTGTCTCGTGCTTGGGCCCGAGCCGGGTTCAGGGCGTGACAGAAGTATTACCAAAAATGGAACAAAACACCATAAAACGAAGAAACAACGGTAAAAACAATGGAATTTGAGGATGAAGGAAAGGTTCATCAAGGAAAGCTGATGAACCATATGTCCGCGTTGAGACAAGCTTTCTGAATTAGGGTTGAGCCCGCGAATCTAATATCGGTAGCCAAAATTATGGCCAAAATACCGAAACGTGTCCAAAGTGCTCCCCAATTCCAGAGTTGGCTCGATCACCTTCCGCCTTTACGTCAATCCGCCAAGTCATGGTATGCCAAAGCTCTCATGGTACAATCAAACAATTCGGTATTGTCTGACTCGAGCTCTCCTGCATCACTACATAATCATTTTTTACTCTTCCTTTCTCAATATAGGGTTGACACATGAAGGCCATGTGTCCTGTATCTTCATGAGTGCTTCAAGGTCAAGTCCCTAACTCCTTGAAGCGGCACCACTTCACACTCACATAGGTAGGACCTATCAAAAGTACCCCTGCCATTTGGTACTCACAACGAAAGTCCATAACTCATGAAATTGCTCCATAACTAGCGTTTCATTATTCATTTTAAAATTGTTAAAGTGAGAGACAAGAAATTTCTTACTTGTAGCACTTCCGTCATGTATTTGGTCTCATATTTTTCCCAAAGAGCCTTCGCAGTCTTTTCTCCATGATAAATGTCAAACAAAGAGCCCAACATTGCATTAAGGATATGTCCACGTCAAATTTCATCATCCATCTCCCATTTTTTTACGTCTCCTTTGGTCAGCAATGATTGCATCCTCATGCTCTTCAGGCTTGGGAAACCAAGAGAAAGTGAATGCGCTTTTGCCATCGTAGAAAGTTTCCTCCGTCAATTCTTTCTAAATTCACAAAATCAGTGACTAAACTCTTTAAGGTTGATGTTATTTCCTGTAGAAAGTAATTCTCCTTTAGATTGTAAGAAAAAATAGAATTGGAGGATTTAATGGACCACTCAACAAAGAAGAGTATAAGAAGCACAATTTGGATTCTAAGCATGAAACACTTTTCTATAGGAGAATTAGCCCCTTATATTGTGTGCTCAGGGTAAATGGTAAGCCTTTAGGATACAAAGAATCCCCTTACAAAGTTGCCCACAACAAAGTAAGTGAGAAGGAAGAGTGTGTTTGTTGTTGCACTTGAAAAGAATAAGATTTTCTAGGTTTTTCATGTATCAACTAGCACTCTAAAGGTTTCTATTTATACTAGTTTAATTTATTGGAAGTTGTATCTTCTTTTTAAACATGAAAGGATGTCTTATAACTACTATAACTCTTTTTATTACACCAAGGGATGCATCCTAACTTGCTTAACTTCCACTGTACATTGAGAGGTGTCATTTAACCATTACAACTACTATAAGACATGAAAAGATGCAACTTTATAAAAACTTTCAATATTTAAAATATTACAACAATCCCTAAATACCTCATCCAAATCTTCACACAACTTAACCTTAGCTTCTTCCCATAAGCCTACTTGAAGAGCATACGCACTCACTATGTTAATTGTCTTATATCCCAACACTAGCCTTAGATGTAAAATCATATCTCTTATCTTTTTCACTTCAACCACTTTGTCCTTAATTCTTTGTTTCACAATAATTCTCACATCATTCCTATGTTTATCTCCTCCACAGTACTATAATTTATAATATGTGTTACTTACTCTCTAGCCATGTTTCCTATCCATATAGTCTCTTGCAAGCCAACTATATCTATCTTCCTCTTTTTTAGAGTGTCTGCTAACTCCATAAATTTTTCAATCAAAGACCCTATATTCCAACTACAAATCCTAATCCTACTCTTATGAACTAACTTCTTTACTCGCACATATTCATTAAGATGCGTGAACCCTTTTTATTTATCACCACATTCGGGCGGTGATGTGCTGGGACTAACTTCTTTACCCACACCAATTTATGATGTGAAACCCTTGCATATAACTCCTCACACCCGGCTTGGACGACGATGCGAGAGAATCCCTTACTCATTTAACACTATATCCGAGTGCTAATGTAGCGTGTGCTAAGTGGCCACATCCTAATGTTATAATTTGGTAGAAAATTAATATCATGTGTGAAAAATTTTATACTGGCTGTTAATCTACCACAATCCTAATCCTTTACCTAGTTTGGTACAGGTTGCACTCGTATAATGCTCATATATGTGGAGTTTAGTACAATTATACAATTACCACGGTAAAATAGTGGATGAACTCTTTGGATTGTATTAGGATCATGTATCTTTTGTGAGAGAATTTAACTCTGTCAAATTAGATAATAAGTAATATCATCAGCAATGTTATAGCTTATAGATTGAAGCCTATGGCACAACGTAATGACAAAGCAAAGTACTGGTATGAGACAGCTCAACTGCTCCCCGTCCAATTAACAAAAGGATGAGAAGGCAAAACTCATGTAATATCCATACATAAACACATGTATAATTTATGATTCATCAAACAGTATTATTAGATATGAAAACGCAAGAAGTATAGAAGCATCTTACTGATATAACTATTCACCAGCTGTAGTGAATAATATATTCTTTTATTTGTGCACAAATGACATATACAATATGTGTTTTTAAAAGGAAAAGTTATTCTCACATTACAACACAGTACATATCACAAACCATTGGAGAGGAATATCTGTGACATTTAAGATAAGGCAAATATCTCAATCTTCCCTATCTTTGTTGATCTCATCAAGAATAATAATGAGAGAAACAATGAATGCATAATCAATGTTTGGATAGACAGTCACACCAAATGTATCTTTCCCAAGCACAATGTTTGTAACTGTATACTTCCTGCTCATCTGCATTGATATCAGTTAAATTAATTCAAACACAACAGTAATCAAATGAAAATTACCAAAATCTTCTTTCCTTATTGGGAAAAATATAATGAATTCCAAATAGAAGTTCAAAGGTCTATGGAATTGTGAAGCATGACAAGAACTCACTTGGGCTACTATGGTACTTGACTCGCCAAGGTAAATGGTGCATGCTCTCTCAAAGTAGCTGCCTTTAATCTTAAAATCACAAGCATGCTCACTGGTATTTGAAGCTAAAAACACATCAAGCTCAGTTTTAAATTGGACCAATGAAGATTTCTTGGCAGAGAATAGCATATCTTTTTCATGTGAACTGTCTCCCCTGAATACTTCCCATCTTCTATGCATGGTCATCACCTGAAAACAGACATTTAGAAAAAAAAAAATCAAGAGAATATGTTTTCCCCCTTTTTGTTCAGTTGTTTACTTATGATTGAAAAGAAAACCATTAAGAACAGAAATATTTACTTAAAAGCTCCTAGAAATGCTCAAAACTGCTAGTGATAATCTTCTAAAATGAAATCAAGGCATATCAAGGTGTTCAGATAGAAAGAAATGTAAAAGAAAATAAAAGATAAAGCAAAATAAAAGACTTGTATTAGTACACTTCTTTGTATTTTCCTCATTCAACCAGAGAAATAAAAAGTCCTCAATTGCTTTCTTTTTCCTCTTTTCTTTATCTCCCCTAAATTAAAAATAAAAACCCTAAATAGTTTTAGCCCAATTGTCTTTGTCTTCATAGACATCAGTATGGAATTCAAGTTTCATTATGCTTTGAAAATGAAACATAAAATAATAAAATTTCCATTTTAAGGCTCAGTTGTTGTTGTTGTTCAAAAGAACCATTCTCTAATTTCATCTGCATTCAACATAAAAACAAGGTATTGGAGTAGGCCCTTTTCAAAAAAAAAAAAAAAAAAAAAAAACAGAAATTAAGGCAAAAAAAAAAAAAGGTCCATGCCAACATCCAATTGCAAAATCGCAGACAACTCTTATTAAAAACAATCAAGAATTCAACACAGGGTATCGCAAAATACGTGATTAGATTTCATAAAGAGATCAGATCAAATTAACCTATCAATCTCAAAATAGAACCCAAAAATCATCAAGCCAACCTTCTGTTGCATGGAAATGATAGGGTTTCCAGAAGCATCAACGAGGATCCGGCGATCACGGAGGCTGAGGAGCTTTCCCTTCACCTTGAAAACAACATTCCCATTCACGTCGGTGACGGAGAAGTCACCGTCCGACAAGCTGAGCGACTTCTTCTTCACAGTAAGATCAACTGGGTATGGCGCGCAGTACTGCTGACCCACCACCGCCACCGGCGTCATCATCGGTCCCGGCATGCTCGGCATCGCCATGGATCCTAGAAGAAAGCAAATGAGAGGGATGCTTGACGGATGGATTTGAGGGAAATGGTATCGAATAGATTCACATTTGTTAGATATGTACTTTGCATCAAAAAATACCCTGAGATTTGAACTTGCCAAACGGGCCCAAGCACAGCGAGGCCCAAAGGTGTCACTGTTATCGTCCGACACGCGGATCAAGCACGCTTCGAATTTTTTTATATATTTATTTTTTAATTTGAATTTCGATGAACATATGTCACCAATGGTGACCATTCAACCTTCTACTAGATTATCAACACATCCATCCCAAGAAAGGCTGAACCTTCACAATTTATTAATAATAACTGTTTGTGAAGTTTTTTATGAATATATATATCATTCCTTGTTAATAAAATAAAAGTAAGTATATATCATCCGAATAGCCTGTCAAAATGGTTGTCCAAATTATTAATAGTCATTGGATGGTCCTCAAGATCATCAACATGACCATTTTAAGATGAATCCAATAACTACCAATGATTCAGATAACTATTTCGAACAACATATTTCGAATGAAATAGCATTACTTATAAAATAATGATACACCCATCAATCTTGAAAAACTCATAATACACCTTCAACATTACATAAAAATAATTTTCATCCATTAAAAATTTAAGTCCTCAAAATGGTTCGAAAATAAAATAATATATAGTAATTTAATACCTAACTTATTTAGTTTTGCAATAAATGTTTTTGAATTTATACGTTTTTATAATTTTTTTATAATTTTTTCTTTTTGGGGCGAAAGGGATTTTTAACCATTTTTTGTTTTTTTTAAATTTATTTGGTAATATCTGATTTTTTTTATTTTTATATTTTTTATAATATTTATGTTTATTTTCTACTTTTTAGTAATTTTCTGAATTTTTTTTTTGAATTTTTTAAAATTTCGTGTTGCCTTGATTCCCCGAGGTCCCGGGCCATGCTTGCACGGACAGTAGGCCCACATCCCTATAAATTATGTTTGTTGGTGCGTTCTAAGATACCTTGCCACAGTGCCAAGGTATCTTACCTTTGCACACAATTTACATACACTTGCACACAATTTCTATAGGACTGCACACAATTCATAAACGGGCCTGTTCACACAATCCGGGCCCGCTTGCACACAATTTCTATAACCTTGCACATAATTTGTACAACCTTGCACACAATTGGTATGCTACCTTGAGAATAATACCCAAGGTATCTTAGAATTCACCTATGATTCTATTTATTTTAGATCCAAAGCACACCTAATCTGTGAAACTCTAGACCCAATTTGACATAAATTCACCCATAAATTATTTTTTAAGGTTCTTATACTTTTAGACAAGGTTTGACTCTGTTTATTTTAGTTTTACAATTTCGCAAATCTAATCTGTGAAAATCTGAATCTAAATTGCATATGCTTGCCTCTAGAAATGATTTTTTTTTTAGGTCTGCTTACATTTGGATTAAATGCAACCTTATTTATTTTAGATCCAAAATTTACAACACCTAATTTATTAAAGTCCGAACCTAGTTTGCACATAAATGGACCTAAAATTATTTTTTATGTCCACATACATTCGGATTGGTTCGATCATTTTTATTTTAGTTCAAATAATTTGTGAAAATTTGTACACCAATGCATCGAAAATTTGTTTGTTAGGATTGCATAGCTTTGGATTCGGTCCAACCCTATTTATTATAGATCCAAAATTTAATATACCTAATTTGTGAAAGTACAGATCTAATTTGCAGATGAATGCACCAGAAAATTTTGTTTTAGGTCAACATTCCTTCGAATCTATTCCAACCCTGTTTATTTTAAGTCTAACATTTACTGTACATAATTTATGAAAGTTTGGACTTAAACAGTGGATAAGTGTATAAATCAACATGAATTATATTATTATTATTAAAGTAACTATTGATGCTCTAAACTGTTGGTCCTCGAGATACGCACTTAGGCGAGATCAACTTAGAGTTAGTGGAGTGAGACTGAGTCAAGAACGCCCACCTTCACTTTGGATATGTTGAAAGATTGGGACAACGAGTTTAGTCAGCCGTGAACCTCGAGTGTGGCTCAGTGGCGAGAAGCAAAGAACATGCCTGTGGCAGACCTCCGTTTCCAGCAAGTGAAGCCCGAGGTTATCATCTACGGGCTCTCTGACGATCAAGTTAGTTTGTTGAGGAGGAGGGAAAGTTGTCAGACTCTAGTAGGAAAGACTGAGATGAAAGAGTAGAGGGAGTAGAAGATAGGTCGCCCGGGGAGAAAGGGGGTTGTAGGTTGGAGGTGGAGGTTCCTCTCTCCCGTGAGGAGAATGGAGAAGAAGAAGTCAAAAAAGAATCCAATCCTCCCTCTCTCCCTTGCCCAAGCTCCCTTATACCTAGCTGACTACCTCCTGGTCGTTGGCAAGAGGATTGTCGCTTCTGACATTCAAGTAGGGGCGCATCCCCCTGCGAACGGGTAGGCGGGAGCATCTTCCAATACTCACACGCTCGTCAGCCGTATGATCGCGAGGGATCCACTACCACGTGGCACTTCCATTTGTGGATAAGGGTTGCAGATTCTCTTACGCGTGCGTCTCTATCAAGGCTAAAGATGTAGGGCTGAAATCCTCGGGACTGTTGGGATTTTGTCACCCTTAACAGTCACTTTAGTTGATTTGTAAAATATAGTTTTATAGTTTTTAGAATATGAAGTTATGTGTGTGCAAGAAAAAAAAACTATGTAAAAATTTATACCTTTGGTCATAAACTTATAAAAAAAAAAAAATTAAATGTGCCACTTAGAATTCATGAAAGTAATTAGTTTGGCATAAATTTGATATAAATGAAAATTTTCATTGTTTTTAAATGTTTTAATTAGATATAAAATATATTTTATACAAATTCTAAATGAAATAGTAGATGATAGATTAATATATTTTAACTGAAAATTAGAGACAAAGGGGAAAATAGAGAGACAGAACAATCAATATCATATAATTCACGCTTGAGGTTCTACTGTTTAATTTTAAATTTTATTTTGTTATTAAATTCATGATACTATATATTTTTTAGTAAATAGTTTAATTTATTTCCCATTTCCTGTGTTTAGTTTTGAAGTTTCTAGGGAGGTATAGAATATCCTATTAATAACATTATATTAATTTTCCGTTCGAAAATATAGGTTGAAGCTTTCTTCGAGCATTGTTTGTTCCTTCCCCTTGTCAAAGCTCATCAACGCTTGTAGAATTTAAAATTTTATCCTAGAGCCCCTCCTTCTCTTGAACCCTAACTTCTATCAATTTTAAAACTTTAGAACTCTTTTCAGCTTTTTAGGGCAAATTAAAATAAGTATTTCTCAATTCTAGTTGACAGGTAAATCTCACAAACAATGTTTTTGCAATTAGAATAAAGATTTTGGGGGGTTATTAGCAAAAACTCAGTGTTAAAAAAAATTCATATTTGAAATATATATTTGTGTTAATTTAAAAAATTGAGAGACTAAATTGTTGTCACAAGTAAATAATGCTTATATAACATGCAAATTGAACTATCATTTAGAATCTAAACATAAAACCCTATATACAGATAGCAATTAGAATGATCCATGCTATCTTTGTGGATTGGATTATAAACAATAAACACAAATAAATTATGCCTGTAGAATAAAAGAAACCAGTGCTATGGGGTGAAAATAACTGTAGACACGTAGTATGATAAATACCTTTGAGATGGAAGCTCAACTACCCAATCAACTCTCTAGTCATCGAACGGTAGAGGCTTAATCCCCAAGGGTTCAAAAACTGACAGATAAGGTTCGTAAGGCTATAAAAGGAGGCCATCCACCCACAAAGGAGGAATTTTGCTACTTGGATTCCAAGCTTTAATTCTCATTCTAGATTCCGGTATCACTTCTAAGTTCTCTCTCACACTCTTTTTCTATCTCTCTTTTCCTTAGTCCTAATTTGAGGTTTCGAGACTCCCCCTAAGCATGAGCTTTAGAATCTCTTCTCTCCCACAATTCTCTTCTTCGCGAGGTTCGATTCCTGAAGGCCTACCTCTAGAGAAGGTTTTGACCCCATGGAACAAAGAAAGAAGATGGACCGTTGATCATGACGACCTCTCCATTGAAATCCACTAAATAATTCCCACCATTTCTAATCAATCTCACTCGTTAATCAAGTTCTACTATGATCTTTAGGAAAAGCAGATCTCTGCATCTACAGTTTGGCACAAACTGTGGGAAACACGTTATCTTCTTGATTCTTGATTAAGAAGCTGTGAAACTCTCAATAGTGGCTAGAGACGAGCAAAGTTCAATCCTTGATCCAATAAACAACAACCTTATAGGACGCAACAACATCCACGAAATGGAAAGCACTTGCTAGGATCAATCTATGATCCCTGAGGGAGAAGTTCAAGACTCGAGGTATCGAGCCCTCTAGGAGAAGATTGAAGCTCTCACCCGAGCTCTTCAGATCATGGAGCAGTAGATATCCCATCTCCCACCGATGCCAAGAAATACTATAGCAATCTCATCTAAAGCAGGGTGACCCTTGACTACATGAGCCTCGGAACCCAAAGACAAGATTTACATAAGAAGGGATGAGGAGATTGTCCCAAGGTCGGGTTACCTCAGCCTCGACTTGAGAACTCCCCATGATCTCGATTTAAGGTTATCTCAAAAGAAACCCAGGAAAGACCAAGACCTAGTGGCCACCTGGAGTTTTTCAAGGCCATGATGTTGCTCCATGGAGCTCCGGATGAGATTATGTGTAGGGCATTCCCAAGCCATCTTGAGAAGCGCATCCCAGATATGGATTACCAACCTCACCATGGAGTTCATCTTCTCCTTTAAGGAGTTGAGCGAGCTTTTCATTACCCACTTTATTAGTAGCAACAAATAAAGAAAGACTCCAGTTATGCTGATGAGTATAAAGCAGCACCAAGAAGTGAGCCTTCGAAGATTCATACGTTGTTTCAACATTGAAACGCTCAAGGTCCCTAGCCTCAACCAGACCTTCGCCATCATCGGGTTAATTTAAGGGTTGTGCATATCTCCCTTTCAATTTTCTCTCTTTATGAAACAAACAAAAGATTTGATTAAGCTCCCTATTAGCTTTCAAAAAGGAGGGAGCAATTTCTAGGACTTACATTACTTATCTTGTATATGTTGGTTTCATTATATGAATATAGTCAAATTTAGATTGTTCTACTTGTTTTGATAAACTTTTATTGTGAATTGTACATATTCAGGCACTAATTCAAGTTATAGTTATTATACATATCATGAACTGTATCAGGTGAGAACAATTATGGAACAAAGCGTTAAATGAGATAGCCAAACTCTCACCACTAAAAGCAATGTTGAAATTGGTGTTGTGAAACCAAACATTGATGCCGCGAGGCCAAATTCTAGAAGATTTGAAATTCATTCAGTGATTAGCGTCACGGGGCCAAAGATTGATGTCGGGACGCCAATTATCAGAGGAGCGACCTGAGATTCCACATCGTGACGCCAAATTCCATTCGATAAATATTGGCAAAATTTTCATATCTTTATCAATTCTTGGGGATCCAAGTTTCAGATCCAAGTTTCGATCTGGAGAGGCCCAGCTAAGATCTAGAAGAGGCGAAGCCTCCATTCGAGAGGAAATAAAGAGTTTCAAAGCTTTTTCGAGAGAGAGAAAGGCTTATAATATTGTTTCAATCTGTTTCCTATCTCTCTTGTATACTTTTATCCATGGATATTGTGTTTATAGATCTAAATCTTAACTCAAACTGCATGAATATGTATTAATCCATTTATCTAAGCTTTGTATGACTTCTTGACATGTAAATCTATAGATTTTATAATTCATGCTTGATTGCTTGATATTGTAAATGTGCTTGCCAACATGTTCTTTATTTCATCATTAATACGAAGATACTGATGAATTTCTTGACTAAAGTTCATTTCAATGGAATTTGTGGTTAGTTCATGTATTACAAGGTGGGTGGAAGTCTGGCTCATAGAGTTGGAGTCTTGTGGCATAGAAATATATCCTAGTAGATTCATGGTTGGGGTATGGAATTTAGGGTTGGAGAACATCTGATGAGTGTTCAAATGAGCATACTTTCATATCATTTTCCTACATGTTTTGCATGCCATTTTGATGAATTATGACCCTTTGGTTCTTAAAAAGCTTCACATTTTGTAAACAAGGAATATAGAAGCCACTCCGTGAGAAAGGAAGCATTTTAAGGTGAAAAAGAGGCCAAACCAGCGCTATCCTAGAGCAAACGAGAAGTCGTACGGGATGCATACGGCCGTATGCTATAGGACAGGGTGAACGACCTACACATCGACCCTCCCTAGATAGTATACACCCCGTATGAATTGATACGGGGTGTCATACGGTCGTATAACAACCCGTATACTCGGTACTTCACCACATACTGACTTTATACAGCCATATAGGTAGCTTTGATCTTCATACGGGCCCGTATGTCGTAACCCTCTCTTACACTGGGGACCCAAGCAGGGGTATAAGCGTCATTGTCACCCTAAAACCCTTAGCTGAGGTATAAATAGGAGGTTTTAGTGTTTAAGACGGGGAGGTTGGCTTTGGAGTGAGTTGATCTTGAGATTAGGGATTGGAAGTTTCTAGGACCAATCTGGGAGAAAGGGAGAGAAGGGAAGAAAGGACAATAAAGGGAATCAATCCAAGAAAGCTACCAACAGTGTAAGTAATGGTCCTCGCCATTATGATTTGCTTTGATTGTATCCCTTTTGCTTTGGGTTGTTCCCCATTAATTGGGAACCAATTCTGTAGATACTTGGGTATGATGAATCCTTGGATTATACATTAATGACATGTTGATTTCTATGTTAGATTGATTGGATGAATGTTTGAATGTCTTTTGATGTTTTGTATGGTTTGTAATCTCTCTATATTGTGGGATGCCCGGAGAGGTTATTAGTGTATGATACAAGGGCTAGAGTTAGCGCTTCTTTGTATTAGGGACATACTCCATTAGAGAGGGTTGTGAGTACGCCGAGGGATCGGGTACTAGAAGGAGAGCGACTCTTTAATATTACTCATTCCCACAACCTTTCCAAGTTTGAGGCTCCCTAGATCCTTATGCAATCTAAGGAGATTACATATCCAATCACCTCCGGAGAGGGATTGGATATAATTTAGGAACTTTTGGTACAAACATCCCCAATCATCTACATAGACCTCTTCATGTATCTTTAGAACAAAATCCAAGGGGGACTCATACCCAAGTATCCCTTTCTCATGATATATTTACCTATCGATTAATTCTCAACCTTTAAGCTTGCTTCCAAATCTTTTAATATTTAGATTTAGGTTTACACACATCACCCGAACATTCAATCGACTAGATAATACAAGAATAGTTTTCGCTAGTATTCTCTATTCCCTGTGGATTAGTCATTTATTTTCCTATTTTCTTTTTCTTTTTCTTTCTTTTGATTTCTTTGATACTCACTTTCCCCCCTAATCTCTACTTGCGAGGGAATTAGTGTATGACCTGAAGAAAAAACAAGGATCTACTTGAAGAAGATAGTGAGATTGAAAGAACTCTGCATTGAAGGTTGAGAGAGATAGAGGAGCCTACTTCGGGTCCCTATTCAGAGTCAGAAAACTCAGTTATAGTTGAGGTTGGCACTAAAACTGAAGAAGTGCCCGTCATGGCAGAAAGAAGGCGAACATTAGCTGAGTATGAGAGATCTCATTACACTACGGAGGAATTCAGCCTCCACCCCTTAAATGTCAACATCAATACCTTTTAGATCAAGAAGACCACGATGAATATGCTCCAGAATTCAGCTTAATTTGATGGACGACCGGATGAAGACCCTCATGCCGACATAGCAAAGTTTCTTCAGATTTACAACATATTCAAACCGAACGGGGTCTCCGATGAAGCCCTTCGATTGCGACTCTTCCCATGGAGTTTGAGAGGGGGGCTTATAGTTGGCTCAACTCACTTCCCCCTGGTTCTATTCACACATGGGCCGACATGCTTGACAAGTTCCTTGGCCACTACTTTCCTCCAAGTAAGGCCGCAAAGCACAGATCGGACATCAACACCTTCAAGAAAAATGGCGCCGAAACATTTTCTGAAGAATATGAAAGATTCAACGAACTGCTTCATCGCTATCCTCAACATTGTCTAGACTCATGTGCCAAAGTCCGCACCTTCTATAATGGTTTGGACAACAACAACAGACAACTTGTGGATTGCATCGCAGGTAGGTCATTGGGGAACAAATACCCCGAAGAAGCAGAAAAGATGTTTGAGGATATGGCCGAAAATGAGGCTCACTGGTCCACAAGGGACAAGCAGGTAAAAATCGTGGGATTAGTGGATGAACCCCCCATTTTAGACACCGCTCTTGCCGAAAAGCTGGATACATTAACCAAGAAGATTGATCTCCTCACATTCAGAAACCAATCACAGCTTGGTGGCAGTTGAACCCCTGTTTCAGTAATGTTTGGCACCACATGTGGGGGAGTTCATGAAGTATCAAGATGTCCAATTGCAAGCACCGAAACAACCCCTATGGAGTAAGTACAATACATGGAAAATGCACCAAGAATGCCAGAGGATCAATATCGGCCGCACCTCCCAAAATGGAACAACCCGCTCCTATAGTATGGAAATTCTCAATTGGGGCAATATCCCCCGGGATTTCAACCAACTTTGAGACCACCACAAGAAAGGAAGCCCAACCTGGAAGATCAACTAGCAAAATTCATGCAGGATACTAGCATATCAATCAGGAATTTGCAAGCTTCATTCCAAGGTTTGGAGAATCAAATGGGACAAATGGCCAAGAACATAGCGGAGAGACCGCAAGGAAGCCTCCCGGGGAAAATCGAAGAGAACCCCCGGGAGCATTGCAAGGCTATTACTCTAAGGACTGGAAAGAAGGTAGAGTTGCCCGTCACAAAGCCCCCAATCGGGAGCACCATTTAGATTGAGGAAGCTTAGCCTATTGGTAACCCTAAAGGGAAACAAAAAGAGAAAGAGGAGTAGGGGAGCAACCACCTATACCCGCTTATCAACCTCAAGTTCCATATTCGGCGAGACTAAGGAAGGACAAGGAAGATGCTCAATTTGCCAAATTTATGAGCATGATGAAGCAACTACACATTAATCTACCATTGGTAGAATGTTCTATCCCAAATGCCTAAATATGCCAAATTCATGAAAGAACTCCTATACAACAAGAAGTAATTGGAGGATGTAGCTGTCGTCACCTTGAATGCCCAATGTTCTGCGGTGTTGCAACAAAATATACCAAGAAAACTAAAGGATCTGAGGAGTTTTGTTGTCTCTTATATACTAGGCAAAGGAATCACAAAGCAGGCATTGGCCGATTTAGAGGCCAGCATTAATGTAATGCCTTACAAACTATAAATGCAGTTGGGTCTTACCGGATCGAAACCGACAGGAATGACACTTCAACTTGTCGACAGATCCCTGAGACGCCCTAGGGGGATAGTTGAAGATGTACTCCTGCAGATAAACCAACTTGTGTTCCCAGTCGATTTTGTATTGCTCGATGTGGATGACAACATTGATGTTCCACTCATCCTTGGCATCCCCTTTTTGGCCACAGCTCAAGCTCTTGAAGACTATACCCAAGGAAAGTTGGCAATAAGGGTGGAGACCAAGAGGTGGTGTTTAAGCTTCTTGAAGCCATGCGACACTCCATAGACCATGATGACATCTCCTATTGCATCGATGATGATAACACCTCTGAATGCATGAAAGAGCTATGTGTTCTAGATCCCTTGTATCAATATTTTGATGGATAGGCAACGATCCGGGAAGGGCAAAGACAACGAGTAAAAAGCAAAGCACCTTACCGGTGTGAATTTCTAGAAAAAAGTGAAGGAAAAGGGGGTAAATGTTTTTCCCTCACCTTATCCTGAAGAAGGCACAGGTATGAAAGAAAAATCTTGTGTTATTTATAACAACTTGGGAAGCATTCTTTTTTGGTAAGGGTTTTGATGGAGAAACAGGTGACCATCTACACATTTATGAGCCCCCATAAGGTAACTCGAGGTATGTCAAGCTAGTGACGTTAAACAAGAGCTTCTTGGGAGGCAACCCAAGTCTTGGAAAGTCTTGTTTTGTTTCGAATCTTGTTTTGTGTTAGTTAAAGTTGTTTGAACTAACCTGATAATGTGTCCCATTCTCCGCATTTGTATTATTAGACTTATCATGCTAGCTGCACTTTTATGAGCACCCATATTGATAATTTCTGTTAGGCTATGTCGCGACAACCAAGAATGACCTTTGGTGTTGGCTTCAGAAGCCAACCGAGGTCTTATACGGAGGGCTATACAGCCGTATATAGGCCGTATAGACGTCCCTGAGGAGGATACAGGGTGATATACGGCCACCATACGGGGGTTTATATGGTTATACACTGGGTTATCTAAGAAATTTGATCAGTTGGAAGCCAGTAGTAGTTCAGTGATGAGCGTTCAAATGAGCATATTTTCATATCATTTTCCTATATATCTTGCATGCCATTATGATGAATTATAGCCCTCTGGTACTTAAAAAGCTTCATATTTGTCAAACAAGGCATATGGAAGCCACTCCGAGAGAGCGGAAGCATTTCTAGGTGGAAAAGAGGCCGATCCAACGCTATTTTTGGAGTAAATGGGAAGGCATATGACCGTATGCTATTGGCGAGAGTGAACGGCCTACACATCAACCCTCCTGGATGGCATACACCCAGTATGAGTGTATACTGGGTGTTATACAGCCATATACTAGGCCGTATACTCCCACCTGCGCTGTATACTAGCTATCATACGACCATATACAGGGCCCTGATTTGCATACGGGCTAGTATACGGCCGTATACGGGCCCGTATATCGTAACCCTCCCTTTTTATTGCGGACCCACGCAGGGGTATGAGCATAATTTTTACTCCTAAAACCCTGAGTTGAGGTATAAATAGGAGGCTTTAGGGTTTAGGAGGGAGAGGTTGGCTTTGGAGGAGATTATCTTGGAGATTTGGGATTGGGGGTCTTCTTCCCCAATCTTGGAGAGAGAGAGAGAAGGAAGGAGACAGAGAAGGAGATCAAACTTGCAAAGTTGTCAACGGTATCATCTATTATGTCAAGTTTTGATTGTATTCTTGTTGTTTTGGATTGGAGTTCTCCATTCATAGGGAACTAATCTTATAGATACTTGGGTATGAGAAACCTTTGGATATTGCATTAATATCATATTGATTTCTATGTTTTGAATGATTGGATGTATGCTTGAATGTCTATTGGATGTTTCGTATTGATTGTAATCTTTCTACATTGCGGGATGCTAGGAGAGACTACTTGGGTGTGATACGAGGGCTAGAGCTAGTGCCTCCTCGTATTAGGAACATACTCCATTAGAGAGGGTTGTGAGTACGCTGAGGGATTCGGGTATTAGAAGGGGAGCAACTCCTTAATATGATTCAGTCCCAAAACTCTTCCAAGACATAGGTTCCCTTAAGCTTAAGACAATCCCAGGAGATTAGTTATCCAATCGCCTCGAGAGAGGGATTGGATATAATTTAGGAACCCTTGGCACAAGCATCTCCAATCATCTTCATAGATTTCTTTATGTATCTTTAGATTTGAATCCAAAGGGGACTCATGCCCAAGTATCTCCTTCTCATGCTATAGCTTTCTCTCAAACTAATTCTCGACTTCCAAAGTTTGTTTCCAATCTTTCAATTCCTTAGATTTAGATTCAAAAACCACCAAATTTCTGACAAGACTAGATAATAGAAGCTTAGTCCACACTAGCAATCTATTCCCTGTGGGTTCGACACTCGACTCTCATAGTTCACTTTACTACTTGATCATGACCCGTGCACTTGTGGAAATTAGTCATCATTCAGTGTTTGTAGCAGCTATATCCCATGGTAAGTGTGGGAGAGGGCATGACACATCTCAATGCCCCATTTGCAGCAGTGAAGTGACCCCTGTAGAAGAGTACACTATATGGGGAATCCCTCGAGACCCCAATGAACCCAGTTCAAACGGTATATGCCCAATTGGAGCCACCCAAGCCTATCATATTGAAACCATCAAGGGGTTGCCGCACCACCAGGATTTTCCCCACCGTCCCTCTGACTCCCAGCCCTGAGATTCAATACTGAAGATGTCTTAACAAAGTATATGATCAACAATGATGCCAAGGTTGAGAATCTCAACACCAACATGAGGAATTTGCAAGATGCCGAGCAAGGCTTGGAAAACCAAGTCGGGTAGTTAGCAAAAATTATCTCAGAATGGCCCCAAGCCAGTCTTCCAAGCAATACTAAACCAAATCCTTGGGAGCAACGAAAAGCTATGACCCTAATGAGTTGGAAGGAAATGGAACTATTGTCGAAGGTACCTCGATAGGAGATTGGTGAAAGTTTGGGTGCTGAGAAAAATTCTACTGAACTTGAGAAAATCGCAGAAAAGGAACAAGTATTGGATCAACCTCCCCGATTTGAGTGTAAACCCAAACTCCCTTATCCAAAGAGGCTGAAAAAGGACCCGGAAATTGCTCATTTTAGGAGATTTCTAGAAACTATTAAGCAGCTAAATGTCAGTTTACCACTGGTGGAAGTTCTTTCTCACATGGCAAAGTATGCTAAGTATATGAAAGAGCTTCGCACCAACAAAAGAAAGCTAGAGGAGATTACAGCTATGAGCCTTAATGAGCACTGTTCTGTAGTTGTGCAATCCAGGCTACCTAAGAAACTAAAAGACCCTGAAAGTATAGCGAACCCCTGTGTGGTCGGAGATGGAATCGAGGAGAGAACTTTGGTCGATTCAGGAGCAAGCATCAATGTCCTGCCCAATAAACTTTTCATTAAGCTTGGTCTCGGAGAACTACAAGGCACCAGAATGACCCTTCAATTAGCTGACCGATCTATGAAGCGACCGAGGGGGATAACACAGAATGTATTGGTTAAAGTTGATAAATTTGTGTTTCCTGCCGACTTTTTACTCTTAGACATGGATGATATGTAGAAGTGCCTATCATCCTTTGCAGGCCATTTCTAGCCACTGCAAGGGCTCTCCAAGACTATGACGTCGGAAAGATATACCTGAGAGTTGGAGAGAGTGAAGTGGTCTTCAAGCTTCCATTGGCCTTGCGCCACACAATGAGTCATGACGATTCTTCTTATTGTATGGATGATATTGATTACATTAACTCGGATAATGTGCAGGAAGCATTGGCTATTGATCCACTAGAAGGAGTGCTGGGGAAACTAGATGAAAGACCAGAGGACATCGTCAAGGGGCAAACTACTGAGGAAGAAAAGAATGAGGCTGTTGGTCGACTTTTTTTTCTCGAAAAAAAGGGTAAGGGGAAAAACAAGAAGGAAGCTATTTCCCAACATGAGGTAGGGCACTGCCAGGTGTTCAACAGGTGAGTCTCTCATATACTCTAGCTTAGGCTTTTATTTATTTAGGAACTACCTTAAAGGAAAGGCTGGAGAAGGTTCACATGTCATTAACCCACCATGAGCTACAACTAGTTATGTCAAGCTAGAGACAATAAACAAGCGCTTCTTGGGAGGCAATCCAAGGTTTGAAGTTCTTTCCGATTTTTATTTTCTGTGTGATAGCTAGATATAAGAGGAAATTAAGAGTATAATATACTTGATTCTCTTTCTCTAATACACCTGTATCATCCTTACTCTTTTTAGATAAACTTTTAACCCTGTGTAGAGAATGTGTGAGTGCCCTGTAATAGAGCCCCTTAGGATCCTTGGAATACCTGTAAAGCCTTGAGAATGGGTTGATCAAACAGGGCAAACTGCTCCGTCCAGATATTGGGCGGAATTGTCTACAACGAGGGGTCATCCGTGTAGACTCACCTTACCAACCAATCAACCGGACGATCTATCTGGGTAATAAAAAGCGAGTACACACTTCTAGATGGACCCATCTTTCTCGCAGATGGGACCGTCTACTACGGTGGAACTAGTAATTAAACAGACTTGACAGTTCAAAACCTTGTCGTCTCTCTTTTAAGATAAACCACGCTTCGTCGTTTCCTTCCATTCGTACACTTAACGCCACCACCGTGTGATTCTCTACAAGTCCAGACCTCCGCTCTTAGAGCTATTTGCCAGTAAAAATAGCCAGGTATGTATTTATCTGCACTCTTAAACCTCAACACGTTGTCAAGGAGGTCTGTAGGGTTTTAGGGCATCAACCTCAAGCCATTGATTATTGCCTGCAAATTAGGGACCTATAGAGCCAATGCATTGCTTAAATCCTTGTTAAATATGTATTGTTTGTGATTCTCTATGTATTGAGTTGCATGATTTAGCTTGGAGATGGCCTCTCGGCCTCATGCGACTCTATCTTATGAGATTTTAGAGCCTCACAGATCCAGACGATCCAGTCTGAGAGTCAGACTGAACTGTCTAGTGATTAGTGTTCAATTGAGCGTAATTTCATACCATATTCATATATGTTTAACATGTTATTTTGATGAAATTATAGCCCGCCGATACAAAAAAAGTATTGATTTTTATGAACAAGGTATAATAGCGATACACCAAGAGAAAGGAAGCTTTTAAGGAGTAATTGAGACTGAAACAAAGCAATTTGGAAGAAGGCACAACAACATACGAGACTCCATACGACCTGTATAAACCTGGAGATATAGACGATCTCTATATTGGGTCTCCCAGAACCTTGTACAGTCATAAGGTCTGATGTATGGCCGTATGATTCGACCTGTATTCTATATGAGCTCGCATACGGCCCATATGAATCCCCGTACGGCATAACCCTCTCTTACACAGCGGACCCAGGCAAGGGCAGAAAGATAAATGGTACTATAAAACCCTAGGGGGAGTATAAATACGAATGATTAGGGCTTTGGAGGGGGAGAATCAGCTAGGGAGAGAAGACAAACCTTGGATTAGGGATTTGTGATCCCCACCTCCCAATCTTGGAGAGAGAGAAGGACAAAACATTGAAGATGAAGTCAATAGAGCCACCAACAGTGTACGTAACGGTGTTTCTTGTTATGATCTTTTTGGCTTGTACTCTCTTTGTTTGGGATTGTTTTTCTCCATTCACAGGGAGCTAATTTTGTAGATACTTGGGTATGATGAACCCTTGGATTATGTATTAATGGGATGTTGATTTCTATGTTTGAATGATTGGTTTAGCTTTGTGAGTCTAATGGATGTTTTTATTGTTATGTTAGTCTCTCTGTGTTGCGAGAGTCCGGAGAGATTATCGTAGTCCACATAGGGGAAGAAGCGAGCACCTCCCCATGTGTTAACCGACTCGAATAGAAGAGATTGTGAGTACACCGAGAGATCGGTTACTAAGGAGAGTGAGCCCTTAATATAACTTACTCCCATAATCTTTGCAAGATATAGATTCCCTAGATCGTAATGCGATTGATGGAATTAGGCAATGATCGCCTCGAGAGAGGGATTTAGTATACCTTAGGAATCCTTGGACCAAACCCTACCAATCATCAACATTGAAATTTCATCTATCCATAAAGTAAAATCAAAGGGGGATTCACTACCCAAGTATCCCCTTCTCATGATTGATTGTCATTAAGGTTAATTTCCGTTTCCATAGCTTGAGTTATTAATTTCCCCAATTTAGATTTAGTTTACAAACACCCATCTTTGGATTTACTAGATAATAGATGAGTAGTTATTACTAGTACTTTCCTTAGAATCTATACCCCACTTTTCCATAGTCCACTCTATTACTTAATACGACCCTTGCACTTCCAGATTCTACGCATCATCTAGTATTACTGAAAACCTGAAATTGGTTTGTTGTTATTTTGATGTTGTTTAACCAATCATACACAACAAAACTATAACTTAAAAAAAATATTATGGTTGAATCTCCCTTTTTATTGAATGAACAAATGAAATGTGATAAAAAGAATAGAGCGGCTAAAACTTTCAAACTTACTACAAATCAATGAATAAAATGTTTTCCCATTTTTTTAAAGACCTAACACCTATGAGGTTAATACTCTTATCCTATTCTATATTGCATAAATGTTTTCTATACAACATACAAGATGAGACAATGACATTCAATGAGTCTCTAAAGAAATTCTAAGTCAAAGCATGTATCTAAAAGAATGGCCTTCCTAAAGCCTGAAAATTAACGTCCTCTTATACTACATGGTGTCACAAGTACTTAAACTAGGAGATCAACCAATCATTTTCATGCAAGGGGCCGGTTTATTTTTTACTTTAAATTTTATGAGAAAAATATTCAATAAGCCCAAAATGCACTGATACTATATATATATATATATATATATATATATATATATATATATAGTAAACGGTTTTTAGTACAAAGTAAGTAACAAAAATCTAATTGCATGTAGCATACTAGTCTCATTGACATCCGGAGTCGAAAGAGCTCCACTAAAGGTTTGTACATCTTATTCCTGTTAACCTTCTAAAGAGAGCTAATTTATAGGACTTAATCTTAATGTTTAAAGCTAATTTTTTGTTAATTGAGAGATTTTTGTGTATTTTAGCTTGATATTCATGTAGATGTCAAACTTTAGGGTGTTTTACCTGTTATGAGTGAAATTCAGCATCACATGTGGCAAGATCCGAGGTTATGACCCAAGGGGACACTTGGCGACATCCCAGTAGCTCTAAAAAAAACATGTGAATAGGAATCATCCAACTGAATACCGATAACAACTAACAAGCCGAAGAGGGTGAAGAACCACTAGTTAACACTAAGAATTCCGGTGAAGGTTCTAGAGAGCTTTATTATAGATGGCACCTAGCTGGCACTAACTTGGCGCCCAAGCAAGGAGAAGCCAAGGCAGAAAGCCACCAGGAGGATGGGCGGACAGAAAGGTATAAAATGGGAGGAGAGGAAAGGAAAAAGGGGACCCATTCTGGAGCACTGGATGTAGACTCTCTCTCTCTCTCTCTTTCTCTCCCTACTCTACTCTCATTGTTCTTTCCCTCTCTCTTTCTACCCACAATAAAGGCTCTCTTGATCTCTATGGCTTCCTCCATTCTAGAGCTGGTCGTCTGAGTTGATCGTCAGAGCGTTATGGGAGAAGATCGCTGGACTTGTATTGTGTAAGATGCCACCGAGGAAGAGGTGTTGACCACTGGCTATGAGTGCGAACACTCAAGTCGCTGCACGCAAGTGTACCTGGTCACAAGTAAAAAATTTTGGTAAGTACCGGGTCGAATCCTCAAGGAACAGTAACTAGGTCTACTAGCAGAAGTATACTAAGTTTCTTGAAGAGTCACTCAGTCCAATTAGAGAAAATGTCTGCCTAAGTTCTATGATAATGAAGGTATTAGGAAGGTTGCTTGGGTTTTCTCTCAAGTAAAAAGATCTAGGATCGTATGGTTCAATTGGCATGTGAAGGTTTTCTCCTATGCTTGCTAGGATCTCATGAATGTGGATAAAGGTTTATAATGATAAAACTTGCACTTATGTGCACCCTGGGTGCACCCTACAGGCCCTTATACCTAAGGGGCATGCTCTCAACTCCATATGTCTATGGTAGCAATGAATAGCATTATAGGGCTAAGGACTACCACAACCATGGAATGCCAATGCCTATACCTAAGCTAAGGGCATTTACGGTGTCACTCCATCCAAGCTATGATTCTAACACTTTCCTTTCACACATACGCCTATATGTGGAGTATTAAAGATAGATGTTGCCCGTCGGCTAACAATAACAAGTAATGTAGAACCATAAGCACATCCACATTCCTACAATCAAAGCAAAGTATCGGATAATTAGTATTTCAAATCAATTAATCCATACAACCCTAGAATTGATGTCTATGTTACCATTACGAAACATGAATCCATAACAATGCAAGGATCAACATAAACATCCATGTCTGGGCAAACAAGAATGAAAATAAACATTCAATAACAAAAGAGTAATGAATCCCCCTCTTAAGAAGCCTTTGAATCGCCTCCTTAGAGCTCCAACCGCCGCCCTGAAGTCAAGATACTGAAAACCTAGAAATCATGTCATTTTTATACTCCCAGGAAGATACATCGGGATGTCGTGGTCGTACATCGCGATGTCAATGAAAATATGGGGTCCTGAACGTCTGCCTGATGTTGACATCGCGATGTTCTCTCAGCACATCGTAATGTCAATTTATTTCCAGTTGAGCATGCCCAACCTCTAATTAATATCGCGACATATGGAATCAGCATCTCGATGTCTTCATCAACTCAACGATAGGATGACCATTCCAACTCGGATTAAGCTAAAACGTTAACTGAGTGTTCCTGAATTTGAACAATGGAGATTGGATTTGTAGTCTTGTAGCTTTTCCAGCAAATTCTTGATCCCAGCTGCTCTTTCAGGCTGCTCACAACCCTCTCTCCTTTCATTCCTTATGCTCCTTTTTCATAGAATACCTATCCACTTGCTCCAAGATCGTCCTTATAGCTCTCCAATGGTCTCACTATCTGTTAACATTGACAAAACATGCATTAGTGCATAAATTAATCCATTTAGTATAGAAATTCACTAAGACAAGTGCGTATGTTAGTTGAGGTAGGGTTTATACAAAACAACCCTAATTGGCTCTTGAATACATCATTAATTGCCCATATTTGGTCTCAACCTAGCATATTATGTACTTTGAATAGCTCCCATTCAAGAACTATCAAGAGGTTACACGAGTAGCCGCGAAGGACAGGTGACCTTGCCGCCTTGATCGACTATAGATCATCCTGCGACCGTGGCAACCAAGAATCCCCCTAAATTATAAATTCTACTCGTTGCTCAGAATCGAGTCTGATCCCTAGGAGGAGTAGATTCTAGGCATCAACAGTTGGCACTATTTGTGGGGACTTTGATCAAAAGGTTGTGTCAATCCTGATAATGGCAAGAGATAGGAAGAATCCAATCTCCCTAAAGCTGGCGAAAGAGTCACCAAAGGAGGCACAAAGCCCGCTAACAAAGCAACTCCACAAGAACGAGCCACGGTCTTGGAAGAAGACCCCCGAGACCTCCGGATCCATATGCTCCCGATACAATTAAAGGTGCTTACCAAGGTCCTCAATGTACAAGATGGGCGAACCCCTCGGAACCCTAGACACCCAATCTACAAAAAAGCTCTCGACCAAGCCAACTAAGGGACATGAGAGGTACACCCCATATGCCATTTCCAGGTTCGTTCCAAGCATTTTGTAGGTATCTCTACCACCCGGGTTCCAGATGCCTCCGATAGAGACATATAACGGGACCTCGGATCCCGTAGACCATCTAGAAGCTTTTAAAGCAGTGATACTTCTTCACAGAGCCTGGTATGAGATCATGTGCCACATCTTCTCAGCCACCCTGAGAAGCCCAACAAAGACCTGGTTTTCTAGCTTCAGAGCGAAGTCTGTCTCGTCCTTTGGAGTCCTAAGCGAGCTTTTTGTAAGCCATTTTATAAGCAGCAAAGAGCAGTGAAAGACCGCTGTCATGCTCATGAGAATCAAACAACAGGAAGGGGAAAACCTTCACGGCTATATAAATAGGTTCAATATGGAGTTATTAGAAATTCCCATCGTGGACTATACCTTCATGATCGTGGCTTTTGTGGAGAGATTTTGAAGATCCTTGTTCCAATTCTCTCTATTAAAGAGGCAACCGAATTATTTAACAGACCTTCTCGCCTGGGCCGAGAAGTATATCAACGAGGAGGAAATCCATGCTGTTAAACAAGAGGAAACTTGGCTAGAGAAGGCTTAGAAAGAGAAGAATTCGGTATAAGAATTTTATAGGTTGTATAGTAGAAGAATGTTCCCACTAGAGAGGATAACGACAAGCCCAATACGGGACACCACAATTATACAAGCCTGAACGCCAGTCGGACTAAGATCTGTATGAATATTGAAGACATGAAATCACTCAAATGGCCCGAGAAAATGAAGTACTCTGGAAAAAGAAGGGACATGAACAAATACTCCCTAGTCTACCAAGACCACGACCACAACACAGACGAGTGCATTATGCTTCGAGACGAGATAGAGAAATAGATCCACAAGAGATACCTAACCTAGTATATAAAGAAGGACCAGTAGGGGAAGGACCTATCCTCCCCTCCAAAGAAGCAAGAACCTATAAGGGTAATTCATGTGATCGCGTGAAGAACGACCAGTGCATGGGAGAGACTCTCGTCTCGAAGGAAGTATGCTTGGATGTCCCAATGGAGTAACCCACCAAGGTAAAGAAACTGTTCTGAGCTGCCCGCGACTTCTCTAACAACGTCTTGAAGTGCATCAAGCACCCCATGACATTGTGTTACTGGTGATGGTAAACATAGATGCGTACAATGTCAGAAGAATCTTTATGGATAGTTGGAGCTCCACCTATGTTCTCTTTTGGAGCGCATATGAGAAGCTGGGGATCAAGAAAGTAGTATTGAGCCCAGCAAGGTACCCACTAGCTGGTTTCGCAAGAGGGACTGTCCAGCTCGAAGGAATCGTTACTATGAAGCTTATAGTGGGAACCTCTTCGCAACAATCAGTAAGGACTACCAACTTCTTGGTTGTTGGATCCCTTTCTAACTACAATGTGATGCTGAGGAGGCCGACTTTGAATGTACTCCGAGCGGTTGTGTCGATATAACCTGACCAAACATGGATACGATGAACTTCATGTAGACCAATCAATTGTGCGGATATGTTACATAGCCCTCCTCAAAGAGTCAGAAGTGCGGGGCGAGGGATGGATTGGTCAGGCCGACGAGGGGCAGAAGAAGGAAGAATCCGGAGTAGTCATCACGTGTCTCTTGACACTAGGGTGAATCTCTCCCTTCTAGAGTTGAGATGTGCCTAGCCTATTCAAAGGTTGTTGAAACCCTTATCTAATTTCTAAACTTGAAAGTGGCTTCAAACCAACTTGATGAGAGTAGTAATGGCAATCATTCATAAAGGGGAGATACTTGGGCAATGAATCCCCTTTGGACATTTGTAAACTGGGACAAGTATGGATTTGTAATTGATGAATGTTAGCTTATTGACCAAGAATTCTTACAATTCTTTCACACCCTCCGTCGAGGTGAGTTACTAACCTAATTTTATCATTGCATTAATGCTCTAGGGAACACACATCTTAGAACAGTTGTAGGAATAATAAATCTAAAGGAGTCTCTCGCCTAAACACCGGATCTCTTGGCGTATTCATAACCCCCACCTATTGAATTGGATCTATATGTATATAGAGGGATCGTTAATTGTCTACACCCTTATAGATCCAGATTGACACTTAGAGCTGTCGCAACATAAAGCATCAATACCATACATTACATCCAATAGGTTCTCAAAACATTAATAATTCATTGAAATATAGAAATCTATAAAGTAAAGTTAAACATAAATCCGGAGGTTCATTATGCCCAAATATCTAACAAGTTAGTTCCCTATTAAAGGGGAACACAATTCCAACACAGGATTCAATAGAAAAAAAATGAGATATAAGATGAAATACCCTTCCCTCCACCGTTGGCGATGACCGTTGGCGATGTGTATGGATATGCCCCTTCGATCCTTGCCACTACTTTCTTGCTCCAAGATTTTCAATGATACCCTAATCTCCAAAATGGAGGAAGGGTGGGAGCCTCCAAGAGAGGTGATGAATTCCAAGTTCCAAGCTCCTTCTCAAACCCTAAAATTAGTTATTTATAGGGTCCAAGTCAATTTACATAATTGGTGTCCAAATAAACTAAATCCGGATTCGAATCAGCCATAAAATTGGGTCTGGTCACGTCTGCAGCGCGAGTCATACGGGCGCACGGCCGCCCGCACACCCTATCTCTAAGCTTGTGCACTCTGTGATGCGGGCGCA
This sequence comes from Dioscorea zingiberensis, assembly GCA_026586065.1. Taxonomy (NCBI): domain Eukaryota; kingdom Viridiplantae; phylum Streptophyta; class Magnoliopsida; order Dioscoreales; family Dioscoreaceae; genus Dioscorea; species Dioscorea zingiberensis. The sequence goes on from CM048818.1 coordinate 27,457,059, forward strand.
TGATTGGCCGTATAGCTCTCTATAAGACTAGAGATGTGTGCTCAGAGCGCTCGCGCGGGTGTGTGCGGGCGCACAGTTGCCCATTTCTTTCTTCGTGAGGGTGTTTGCAGGCGCACGCTGGCTTGCACAACTTTAGTAACTTGGAGTTTTGCTTTGATTTGTGCCGTATTACTTTCATTTTGCTCTTAAAGCTCTCTAGTGCCCTACAATTAAGAATTAATACTAATTAGGTACCAATGGGCAAAAATTACTTGAAATCACATACATAGTATACAAAGAAGTGATATAACAATATGATCAATTGAACTCTTATCATAGTAGAATCCACAGCGACTTGATACTAGTACTAATTATCTTTTATTACCCAGGTTAAACTAACGATGTGTGATAATTGGTGTCATTGGATATCTTAATTAAAAGACTAATGTGAACAATTGGGGATTATGGTAAATCAGAGATGAGATATGGCACCTCAGACCACAATCCTGCTAGCGATTGATTCCCTATTACTGGCTAAATACTATCAATTCTTGAATGATGTAGCAATTATACTTCTCAGTACAGCACCCGATCTCTTGTGATGCTCATGTACGCCGTGAGATCTATGTCTGACTACGACCTAGCTAGATGAATCCTTGGGCTAATGCAATATTCTAAACGTCCTGAATCATCAGAATAAACATTGAGGGTGCTAGATGCTCTATCCCACTAGGGTAGATGACACGAGGCCTATACATGGAAAACCACACAAGGATATCAGAAAAAGTAACAACTCCTAGCTAATGCAATAATACTAATCACATGACTATCCAAAGCAAAACAATATTATGCTAATGCTATCCCCTGAGGAGATAGATGATCGAGCTTATGCAAGTGAAACCACACAGAGTTGTAAACACAGATAATAAGGATACTAATCAAGAATTATTAATAAAGTAAAACCAAATTATATTAGAAAATCAATCAACAAGTTCATCCTAGGGTTCATGTGTCTGAGGCACCATAGAAGGTTTAGCCTCTCATGCTATAGAATACTATAACTAAGATACAAGAGAAGACCATAAAGATAGACATAAAAGCTTCCCTGGACTATCTCCTTTGCCTTCAACTCCTCTCTGGAACCTTAGCCACCGTAGTGAGAATCGCCCAAGACTGCTTCGCCAAAAGTTCTTTCTAGGGTTTACATGATGGCTATTTATAGAATCTTAATCTGCGAAGCACTACCATGCTCATCTGAAGCATGCCCGTGTTGGCTTGAGCACGACCGTGTTTAATCTGGAGTACGCCCGTGCTCTTCATAACTGCATCGCGACTGATGCATCTTCATCCAGAGAGTTGCCTGGTCTTGAGCATACTCGGGCTTGATAAGCTCGACCATATTTAAGTAGAGCACGACTGTGCACTTCTCTACACATGTAGTCTTTTGCCTCTTTTGCTTAGGTACGTCCCGTTTCTTGTTCCTTTTGCCCTGGTTGCCTGTTAACCTGTCTAATTAAAAAGGAATACCCTAGAAGTACAAAAATAGAGAATTGATGCCCGGAAATAGGATAAGTGCATATAAATATGATAAGGAGAATATGTATAATAATGCACTTATTAATTGGCGATATGGATCCTGTCACGCCCCGACCCGGATCCCGGGACCTCGGGCACGCGCACAGATCGGCCATACCCAAGTAGAGGCGCACCTCACTCGGATACAAGGCCTAAGGAAATCATAGCAGATAACAAATAATAAACAATATATCATAGATAAATATCCTCAGAGTCATACAGCGGAAAATAATCATAAGGGTTCAAAATACCCTACAATGGACTATACAAGATCAGGCCCTACAAGTGTCCAAAAACTCTCGCACACAACCTGAGGTCCTCGAACCTCTCCAACCTGTCCCAGTCCCACGCGCAGCTCCAAATCCAGAGTCATCTGTCCCTCTTAACCTGGAAGGGATAGAAAAGAAGTGGAATGAGCTTTCGAAAGGAAAGCTCAGTAAGTACCCTGCAGAAAATCACAATGATGCCACAACAGATAACAACAGATAGTCAAACAGACATATAAAAAATAGTCAACACAACAAGCCAATCAAACGGGGCCCCCCTAAACTAATCCAATTATACCTCCACGGTCAGCACAAGTGCCGCGCGCCTTAGTGGTCAAGTGCCGGACGACAGGTGGCTATGCTCCATGGGTACGCATACCCAATCCTGACACATACCGACCCAACCTAAACACAAGCACAACGAGTCTCACAGTAATGTCCCGGTCCACGGTGGCATGCTCAGCGAGCATCCAACAACAAACTTATACAAGCAACCAATCCACAGATATGGAAGCAACAAACCATCCAACAGATATGGAATCAACATCAGAGGACCAAGGCATCATAAAAACATACACAAGCACAAAACCAACAAAGGAAACACCAATCCAGGTAACAACAAGGTCAAAGAAACCCATCACTGGGTGGGAGCTAGGCAAAGGTACTTACCTGTAATCACGGAGTCTAGTGTTCCACGGAATCACCTCCCGACGCATCCACGTCAATATTTGGTAATGACAATCATTACTCAGTACCATCCCCACCACGAAGTGGGCTATTAATATTAATAACAATATTAATGTGAAATTTCTGAAGTTAATGCGCAGTCCTAAAGAACTGCTCATAACTTTTGATCTCGAAACTCGTTTGAGTTGAACCAAAGCTCGTTGGAAAGATCTTTTCCTCATCTTTCCAACGGTATACTATATGTCTCTATTGGGGAATCACAGACTACTCAGCTATCCCTCGAAGTGGACAGCAAGACTGCAGGCCCTTCCTTGTTTCCATCTTGACTAATCTTGCTCTATTAAACTTAATTAGTCTTGATTAAGTCATTTTGATTTCACAATGGTCCCAACTCATTAGGTTTGATCAAACCTAACATGACTAAACCCCAACCTTCTTTAATCTCACTACTTGACTATTAAATCAACTCAGGTTTAAAGTGAATCAACTTAACCCATTTATTGGCCTCTTGTGTCATGATCCCGTATTGGCGATCGTCTCATTAGAGCTCCTTTGGACGGAGGAAATGGAGACCCGGTTGCGGTGCCTTGATGAGATCGAGCTGGCGGCCCACATGCGTCTAGCCGCAGTTTAGGTAAGTTTTTTTCAACTTCTGTCTCTTAAGGATTTTCAAATGCTCGATACTTAGGTAATGTGTATCCTCTTCTCAGAGTGGGGTGATGATGGACCGTGCCGCAAGTTTTTTGGAGGCGGGTCGCAATCGTCGCAGCGCTGTGTCGAGCCTAGAAGCAGAGAACCAGAGGCTTCAGACTGATTTTTCTCTCTTGTTAGGGGAGAAGAACAGGATCGAGGGGTCTCTTAGCTCGTCATCTGCACGGTACCAACGGTTGCTGGAGGAGAAGTTGATGTTGGAGAGTCGTGTGAAGACCCGTACTGAGAAGGTGAAGGAGCTCGAAGAGGTGGTGGAGTAGATCAAGCTATCCAAGCAAAGTTTTGAAGAGCGGTGTCTTGAGGCTGAGGAGAGTCTTTCTTCTTCTAAAGCCAAGGATGAGAAGCTCTCTTCGGACTTGGATTCTGCCAAATGGTCAATCCTTGCTCTTCAGGAGGAGAGGGATAAGTTGGTGAAGGAAACCGAGGAGAAAAATGGTTCTCTCGTCCAAGTGGGTGCAGAAAGGGACATTGCGGTGGGGGAGAGAGACCGAGCCCTGAAGGAGATGGCCTTCCTTCAAGAAACTTTGGACCTTTGCTATAACCGCATAAAGGAGCTGAAGGCCATTTCTGCTTTGTATGGGGAGAAGGATTAGGGGTATGGGGCTGGCTTTCAGAAGGGTGGCGAGGAGGCCTTTAAGAACTTTCGAGAGTTGGTGTTGTAGGTCGTGCCCTCTAAGGTGTTGGGGATAATCTCGATAGACTTCAACACTCTGTCATATAAGCAACCCCTCAACACCTTAGCTGGAGAGGACCCGAACGTGGAGACTGATGACGAGCTCCTGGATGATGAGCTCTCTTTAGATGGAGCCAACGAGGAGGGTAAGGCTTCGGGTACTTTTTCTTCTTGCAGCCCTCATGTGACTCACTGTTTTGATCATTACAGGTCCTGCTCCCGAGGCAGCTTGTGGCGGAGAGATGGCTTCGGCGGGTGAAGCGCCATTGGGAGATGCTTCTGCACTTAGTCACTGCAAGGAGACGAGCTTCGGAGCAAGGGGTAATGATGGGGGGGTTGCCTCGATGTTTTCCCTGTTCCTGAGGGCACCCCCTCGGCGCCATAGAAACTTGTTTTGTTCTTTCTTTGTCATTTAGTGATTGTCTGTATAGGCTTCGGCTGTAATGTTGATGTAACTATGTTTGACATGTTTTCAATGTTTCTGCACTGATAAATGAATTTGAGTTGCTTTTGTGATATCTCCCTCTATTTTTCTCCAAAAACTAGATGGACAAATATTTTCCTTAGTAAAGGCGGCAAACTTCATTTCTGAGGAGGAATCGAAGTGGTTCGCGATCGAGGCGCAAAACCCTTGTTCCGAGGAGGGATTGAAGTGGTTCGCAATCAAAGCGCAGAACCCTGATTCCGAAGAGGGACTGAAGCGGTTCGCGATCAAGGCGCATAACCCTGATTCCGAGGAGGAATCGAAGTGGTTTGCGATCAAAGCGCAAAACCCTGATTCCGAAGAGGAATCGAAGTTAGGTCGTCTCTTCTTTGAGGCATTGACTTTGGGCAGTGGGTGCATTGTTCTGAGGTAAAGTATTTGAGTAAGAAAGGGAAGTCTTATTAATAATACTTCCTTAGTGCTTCGGAATGGAAAGGGCATTTCAGCTTCTTTCCATCCAACTTGGCGAGCCGGTAGGTGCCTGGTCTCACAATTCCTATTACAATGTAGGGCCGTTCCCAGTTTGGGGTTAGTTTTCCTGTCTTGCTTTTGTTCCCTTCGAACTTGTTTTCTCGCAAGACTAAATCGCCCATCTGGAAAGTGACCTCCTTTACCTTTGAATAGTAAAACTTTTTTACTTTCTGGCAATAGGTTGCTGCTCGAAAATTCGCCATATCCCTTTTCTCTTCTAGGAGATATAATTCGGCTCTGAGTTGCTCTTCGTTAGTTTCCTGGTCGAATGCTTGTGTCCGCAGGGTGGGTATTCCAATTTCCGGAGGGATTACCACCTCCACCCCGAAGGCCAGGGCAAATGGTGTTTCCCCAGTAGGCGTTCGAGCAGTGGTTCAGTATGCTCATAGAGTCCCTGGAACTTCTTCTGCCCATGAGGAGCCATTGCTGAGAACCCTGGTCTTCAGGCTATGCAGGAGGGTTCGGTTGGTGACTTCAACTTGCCCATTCGCATGGGGGTGGGTGACTGATGTGAGTCTATGCTCAATCCCGAGTTTCTCACAGAAAGCTTTGAACGCGGAATTGGCGAACTGGTGGCCGTTATCTGTTATGAAGGCTAGAGGGATTTCGAACCGACAGGCAACTGACTTCCAAAGAAAGGACTGGCAAGCCTTCTCTGTAATTGAAGATAGGGGTTCTGCTTCCACCCATTTTGTAAAATAGTCGATCGCGACTATTAAGAATTTCAACTGTCGAGCCGCTACTGGGAAGGGACGAAGAATGTCTACTCCCCAAAGGGCGAATGGCCTTGTGCCCACAATAGGCATCAGGTGAGCGGCAGGTTTCTTCTGGATATTGGAATGTCTTTGATACGCGTCGCATTTTCGGACAAACTCGATAGCATCTTTAGACAAAGTTGGCCAGTAGTAGCCTTACCGAAGGACTTTGTGGCTGAGGGCCTTACCGCCCTGATGATCTCCTGCTATTCCTCTGTGGATCTCCTTGAGGACATGGTTCGCTTTGGAGGGTCGCAAGCACCTCAGGAGAGGTAAGGAATAGGACTTGTAGAGTTAGCCATCTATAATGCTGAAGCGGGTGGATTGGATAGCGATGCGTCGGGAGAGCTTGGGATCTAGTGGAAGTGTTCCATCCTTTAGGTAGTCCAAGATGGGATCCATCCAACAGAGTCCGTCTTCTATGTCGAGAAGCTCCTCGGGGGGACGACACTCAATTGTCCTTGTTGCTAGATGCTGAATGTTAATGGGTTGTTGGACGTCCCCGTTCCAGGTAGCAAGTTTGGATAAGAGGTCCGCTTCTTGGTTTTCAGTTCTGGGGACCTTGTTGATGTGAACATTCTGGAAGCATTTCATAAGATGTTGTACTACAGCTTTGTATTTTAGCATATTCTCTTCCTGAGCCTCGAATTCTTCCGTCATGTGGCCCACCACCAGCTATGAGTCGGTATTTATTTGTAGGTTTTGGACCCCGAGGCCTCGGGCAAGCTGTAGTCCTGCTATTACCGCCTCGTATTCGGCCTCGTTGTTGGTGGCCTTGAAGCTGAACTTAAGGACCGTGGAGGTGCTCCATCCTGATGGGGAACGGAGAACTATTCGTGCTCCAGAATTTTTCACAGTGGCTGATCCGTCAGCGTGCAAGACCCATTGGGAAGAGGAGGCGGGGTATGTTTCCGGGAGGTTCATGGTTTCAGGCCCCTCGGTTTTGGTAACGGTAAGCTCTGCGATAAAATCTGCCAAAACTTGGGCCTTGATGGCTGTCCGAGGGACATAACTAATATCATACTCTCCGAGCTCGATCACCCATTTCGCTAAGCGGCCCAAAGCGTCAGGCCGGTGAAGTATTTGTTTTAATGGTTGATCAGTAAGCACCTTTATCTTGTGGGACTGGAAGTATGGGCGGAGCTTTCTGGCCGAGATTACTAACGCGAAGGCAAGCTTCTCTAGTGGGAGGTACCTCGACTTAGTATCTGAAAGTACCTTGCTGGTGTAATACACTGGTTTCTGTGTCCCATTCTCTTCCCTTGTAAGGACTGAACTGACTACCCAGTCCGAAACTGCAAGATAGATATAGAGTTCCTCTCCTGTCTTTGGTTTGGAGAGGAGAGTGGGTGATTGAAGGTAATTCTTTATCTGGTCGAGGACCTTGTCACACTCCTCTGTCCACTGTAACTTTGGTGCTGCCCGAAGAGCACGGAAGAAGGGGAGGTTCTTTTCCCCGGATCGTGAGAAGAATCTGCCAAGGGCAGCTAGCCTCCCGTTGAGGCGTTGAATCTCCTTGATGCTTCTTGGTGGCCTGGTGTCCATGATGGCTAGGATTTGCTCTGGATTGGCTTCGATTCCTCTCTGTGTGATCATAAAACCGAGGATCTTCCCAGAGCGAACACCGAAGGCGCACTTGTTTAGGTTGAGACTCATACCGTAGGCTCATAATGCTTCGAAGGTTTCTTGGAGGTCGAAGGCATGATGTTTGGCTTTTGCACTTTTAACGAGGATATCATCCACGTAGACCTCGACATTTCTTCCAATTTGTTTTTCAAAGACTTTGTTCACTAGTCTTTGAAATGTTTCTCCGGCGTTCTTTAATCCGAAGGGCATAACCTTGTAACAATATGTCCCCCTGGAGGTGATGAATGAGGTTTTTTCTTCTTCTTCTTTCGCCATTCGGATTTGATTGACCCTGAGAACGCATCTAAGAAACTAAGCATTTCGTAGCATGAAGTAGAATCTACAAGGTTATCTATCAGAGGCAGGGGGTAGCAATCCTTGGGGCACGCTTTATTGAGATCTGTAAAGTCCACACACATACGCCATTTTCCATTGGCTTTCTTTACAAGGACAACATTGGAGAGCCATTCGAGGTATTGGACCTCCCGAATGAACTCTGCTTTTAACAGCTTACCGACCTCCTCCTCGGTGGATTCAAGGCGGTCTGAAGCGAAGTTCCTTCTCTTCTAGATGACAGGTTTGAAGGAAGGATCGACCTCCAGGTGGTGCTCTATAACGGTGCGGGGTAGTCCTGGTATCTCTTCGGCGGCCCGGGCGAAGCCGTCGGCATTTCGTTTCAGGAGTCCTAGTAAATCTTCCTGGTGTGTTGGAGAGAGTTCATTGCCAAGCTGCACTGTTCGCTCGGGGATCTCCTCGTCAAATTGACATACCTTTAATTCTTCCACTTGTGTAGGTCGACGGGCTTCTCGTCCCTCGTCTTTGGGCAGCAGCTCTTCGAGGGTCAGTATTTCAGATGCTTCGCCAGGCCCTCCCCCTCGGTTCTTCAAATGGTTGACGTAGCATTGCCGAGAGGCTGCCTGATCGCCTTTTATCTCTCCGCATACGTGTTCAGTTTGGAATTTCAACATCATGTGGTAAGTCGAGGGGACTGCGTCGAAGATGTTCAAGGAGGGTCTACCCATTATAGCATTATAGCTAGAGGGGCACCGAACCACCAGGAAGTTGATCATGGAGGAAACTGCTCGAGGGGGCTTGCCGAGGGTAACTGGAAGTGTTATGATCCCTTCAACCTGAAGGGGGCTCCCATTGAAACCCATTAGGGGGAACTTGGTTGGTTTTAGATTGTCCGCGCCTATCTTCATCCGTTTGAAGGCGTCCCAGAAAATGATGTCAACCGAGCTCCTGGTGTCGACGAGCACTCTATGCATCATAAAGATTCCCACTTTGACGGCTATCACCAAAACATCTTCATGGGGTTGGGAGACACCCCGAAGGTCTTCGCTCGAGAAGGTTATCAGCTCCGATGGGCGGGCTCTTTTTTGAGGTGGGTCCTCGTGCACCGTCTCTACCATCCTTGCATAATTCTTCCTGGAGGAGGAGCTTTCCCCCCCGTAGCCAGGGCCTCCGGCAATAAAGAGTAGGGGGACGTCGTCGTCAGGTGCGGCATGTTGTAGTGAGGGATTCTCCTTGGGTGCTTGTTCTTGCCGTAGAAATTGATCAAGTTTCTTTGCCCTGATGAGGTCTTCGATGGCATCCTTTAGTTGGACACAGTCCTCGGTTGTGTGCCCTTTGGCTTGATGGTAGGCGCAAAACTTTCCACTCCGCTTCATGGCTGCGGACTCCTTAATGGGGTTCGGTTACTTCAAGAGCCTCTTGTGCTATATCCGCATCAGGATGCTTTCTCTAGATGTATTGAGTTGGTATAATTATCGTACTTCCCTGGGAACCGAGGCCTCCTTGGTTCCTGAGGGTTGTGATCGGTTCGCCGTGATGGCTCGTCCCGCTTCCTTTTTGGATCTCTCCGGGGCCTCTGTTCCCCTTGCCTCGGGTCTTTATATCTCTCGGATCGGGATTCTTCCCTCTGGAATTCCCTGATCCTCTGCAAAGTTTCTTCTTTTCGGCCAGTTTTGAACTCCTTGGTGGCAATATAAGACTGGACCCTGTTCATTAGTTCGGGCAGATCCTTAGGAATAGCTCCAGATATTGCATCAAGGAAAGGACCATCCCAAAGTCCATCTAATGCCGCGCCAACAACCATAATGGAGTCAGAATGGGACATTCCGAAGGCCTCTTTACTGAATCTATCCAAATAATCCCGAAGACTCTCCCCTTCCATCTGCTTGCATCTGAGGAGTATCACGGGATTTTTCATCTGCCTTCGGCGATTGGCGAACCTTTGGAAAAAGAGCTCGGTTAATTGCCTGAAACTGACTATGGATTCGAGGAGCAAGCTCTTGAACTAGTCGTAGGCAATTCCCGTGAGGGTTTTGGGGAATGCGCGGCATAAGACGACTTCGTTGAGCCCATTGGTCATTATTTCCGCGCAGTAACGTTCTACATGCTCATAGGGGTCAGTGGTTCCATCGTAATATCTGATGTTAGGGGGCTGAAATTTTTTTGGGAATGGCGCCTCCCATATTGCTCTGATGAAGGGTGAGGGTATGTACGGGACATGGGTCAAGACCCTCTCGCGATCGCTGATTCTGCCTCCGCGGTAGGGTCCTGGGGAACGATGGTGTCAAGGAGAGTGACCCCTTAATTGATAATCATGGGGGGAGTGATATCTTGGTGGGGAGTGCCCATATGGATGGTGCTGAAGCGAGTGCAACAGAGGAGAGTCCCTTCTTGGAGAGCGGTGTCGAGGCGACGGGCGTCCCCAATATGGCTTGGGAGATTCGGATCCTCTCCGCGAAGTGGGGCGCCTTCGTCGATGCCTTTGGCCAGATTGGGAGCGTTCTCTCCTGCAGGGATAAGGTGGTGTAGGGCTTCGGCTTAGGGAATAATGGTTTCGCCCCCGTGGCGGTGTAGGTGCGCGACGTCAGGGAGAGTGAGTCACAGAATACTCCCGACTTCCTAGGCGAGGCAGTAGGGTATGTGGTGCTGTCACTTAAGCAACATGGCGCTCAACCGCCATCATGTTGTGTACCAGGTTGGCAATCTGTCTCTCCATAGTCCTGAAGCGTTCCTCCAGGACCTCCATGGTTCAAGGACAAAGTGGGTGGTCCTCTTCTACCGCTGGAGGGACTTCGCCAGGGAGCGGGGGTGTGGCCCCAGTTGGGGTGGGCGTCGCTTCAACCAGGGGTGGTTGGGTGAACGGCGCTTGTCTGTTCCTGATTCTGACTCTGTCTTGATCTCCTAGTGGTGGCCATGACTTCTTGATCGCGTTCCCATGGACGGCGCCAAAATGTTAACGCGAATTTCGGGAAGATCCCAAGAACCAAGTCAACACTTAACTTTGTAAGGGTTTTTTGGGGAAAAGATCCAAGAAGGTCAAGAAAGAAAGAACAAGAAGACAAACACCAAGGTTTTAAGGTGGAAAACCCCTTAAATCGGGGAAAAAACCATGGGTCTCTAAGCTTGGAGGAAGAAATTCCACTATGAGCGATTTTACAAGGGAGGGGGAGAGTGTGTGTAAAAAGGGTTCAATCGTATTTACAAGTGTTGGGCCTTGGCTATTTATAGGCCTTGGATACGACCTCTTCGGTTTTTCAGTTCGCCTATTGTTCCTTCTAGAAGGGTTCAGAGTCCCTCGGGAAAGAGAGAAGAGGAGTCTCATTCGGAAGGCTTGTTCGGAATTCTCTTTGGAAGATTTTGCTTTGGAGACCATTTGGAAGACTGTTCGGAAGGCTGTTTGGAAGCTCCTCTTCTGTTTGGAGTCTGCTCAGGAGGCTCTTCAGATGACTCTTCGGGGGGTTCTTCGGAAGGCTCTTCGGAGTGCTCTTCGGGGGGCTCTTCGGAGTGCTCTTCGGGGGAGGATGTGTTTGAGCCTGCGTTAGTGATCTGAGGGCGCGGACTCTTCCACGCCGTCGTGTTGAAACGCTTCCACGTGTCCTTGCTGATTTCACCCTTATCAATCCCCATCCTTATCAAAGCTCCACCCTCACACAAGGCACACATGCAACTCCTATACCACCCATGTAGCTATCCTCAGAAAGAAAATATCTCTACATGCCTATTCAATACTGGTTAGCATCACACCAACAAACATATGCAGAAGCCTTCCCTCATTCACAAATTAAGTGTTGACCATATCATTAATCTATAACATCCCACCTAACAAAAATAGTTGATCCTTTTTGCATAATAAACACACTAGATCCCTCAACCTCCATGTCCACCAGACTATGCAATAGGGAAATGAATCTTCACTACATGTCCATGCATTCATGAACCTTCAAAGATAGGGATAGATTGGTTTTACACTTCTCATGATCATGTATATAAATTCAATTCATGAAACCACCCATGGAGGTCAAACTCCAACCCTTGGACCAATTCTTTACTCATTCAGTCCCCCATCTATCCTTATAACCCATGCATGCATGTGTATATGAATCCTCATATTTATCACCACACACAGCTGAGATTCAGGAATTTAGAGAAACTCACCGAGTATAGATGTCAACAGACACGGAAGACAAACTGACCGTCCAAACCAGATCTCCAAATTCAGATTGGAGCAGGACAAATCTTCACCGCGCTCACCAAAAATCAGCTCGATCAGACTAGGAATGATTATCCGATTGAAGTAGATGATGAAACTGGTCGGTGCAGGAAACCAGCGGCGATAGGTTCTGTTTCACACCCTAGAACCCTACTCTCCCGGCCACCAAAAACAATCTTCACCGTTCAAAATGAAGAACGAAGAGTCATAAACAATCTCACAAAAAATCAGCACGATCCAACGGTGAAAAAGGTCGGAATGGCAATGGACATAGAGCATGCTCAACACATCTTTGAACAAAAAATCCTAGTCTCTCAAGTTTTTCTCTTTTCTTCTTTCCTCTCACCTCTCTTCTTGTTTCCCAATAGCAACGGTGTCTGTTAGGGTTTGGGGATGATATCCTTTAAAGAGCTCATGGTGTTGAGTAGTGGGGCTAGGGTTTGCTCTTGTGTGGTGAGAATAGATGAGGGCTCAGATCAAATCCCGTGCCTCACACTTATCCAAAAATTTAGATTGACCATCTAATGAGAGTAGATGTAAGGCTCTGATCTATTTGGATGCCCAGAACTTAATCCACATGCTTTTTATTAAATAACCCCTGAAGTCTTTTTAAATCACCAAACAAGCCCTTCTTCCAATTTTATCTCAACCATTGTTTACAAATAAAACCCTCATCTCTTTACTGGTTACCTGAAAGTCCCCCTTTCATTTTCCTAAAATTTTCGGGTCTTACAGATTCTTTGTCTCAATGTCGCTCTGTCAAAAGCAAGATCCGGATCATTATACGTAGGACCTTTGACACTACTTCTCTCCACGTACTCCTAGTCCTACCTCTATTCCTCTTCTTACCTTCTATAACTAAACTATCACATTTTCGGACCAGAGCACTTGGGTGTCTCGGGCGTATGTATCCAAACCATCTTAAACGCCTCTCTTTTATTTTATCTTGAATTAGTGGGACATGTACTTTTTATCGGATGTGTTCATTTCTAATCTTGTCTAATCTTGTATGACCACTCATCCACACCAAAGGACTTGTTTCTGTACCCTATCATATGCTTTCTCTAAGTCAATAAAAACCATATGGAGATCCTTCTTCTTCTCTCTATAGATCTCCGTTAAGTTCCTTAATAGGAAAATGGCTTTTGTTGTGGATCTACTTGCCATAAAGCCAAATTAGTTCTCTAACACCTCCGTGATATCCCAGAGTCGATGCTCTATTACCTTTTCCCATAGTTTTATTGAATGACTACTCATTAACTTAATACCATGGTAGTTGGTGCAATTTTGAGCATCTCCCTTGTTCTTATAAATAGGAACCAAAATGCTCTTTCTCTAGTCGTCTGGCATTTTTCCCCTTTTTAGGATAGAGTTAAAGAGTTTGGTTAACTACTCTACTGCCACCTCTCCAAGGCATTTCCAAACTTCAATCGGAATACCATCCCGGCCACAAGCTTTTCCAGCCTTCACATTCTTCATTGCCTCCTTGACTTTACTAGGCCCCATTTTACATGTGTAGCTAAAGTTCCTTTCTATCGCTGATTCATAAAAATCTTTGAAGTTCTCTTCATGACTTGCATTAAACAAGTAATCAATGTTGCTTCTCCATCTCTCCGTAATTTCCATATCTCCTATCAAGACATGTTGAGACTCATCCTTAATACACTTTATTTTGTTCGACTCTTTCCCTTTTTTTTAATCTCTAAGGCATGCTATCTTGTATATTTCTTTTTCCCCTTCATCTGCCCCTAACTTTTGGTACAAATCGGCTAAAGATTTGCCTCAGGCCTCATTAACCGCTTTTTTGGCCTCTTTTTTCCCCTCTTACACTTTTCAAAGGCTTCCCCATCCTCATCTGTGGGTAATTTCTTATACCAATATATTTTCTCTTTAATAGCCTTTTGAACCTCTTCATTCCACCACTATGATTCTTGTGGTCAAGGTCCTAGCCCTTAGAGACCCCTAGGACCTCACCCCCTATCTCCTTAATACGATTTGCCATCTCCTTGCATAAGGTGTTTGCATCAGATTTCATGTTTGTGCCTCCCTCCTCCCATATTTTATTCATAAATGTTAATTGGTTCGTTCCTTTTAAAGCCCAACATCTAATCCTACTTTGTTTAACCCTCTTTTATGTTTCACTATACCCTTTTTCTTCACATCCAACACCACCAACCTATGTTGGTTAGTTAATGTTTCTCCACTATAACCTTGCAATCTTTACAAATTGATTTATCCCTTTTTCTTGTAACAAAGAAGTCAATTTGGCTATGATTACCCTCGTTCTTGAAGGTAATCAAGTATGATTCTCTTTTCTTAAAGCAAGTGTTGGTCAATACCAAGTCATGAGTGAAAGAAAAATATAATATAGATTTTCCTTCCTCACTCCTGTTGTCATATCCATAATCTCCATACACTCGCTCATAGCCATCACTAAGTCTACATATATGCCTATTAAGCTCTCTCCCAATAAAAAGTTCTTGCTAATTTGGAATCGCTAGAACTACCCCATCCAAATCTCCCCAGAATTTGACCTTATCTTTTTCCCCCAAGCCTACTTAAGGGGCATACGCACTCATTATGTTGATTGTTTCTTTTCCCAACACTAGCTTCAAATGTATAAAAAATATTTTTTACAAAGATATCCCGCTGACTTTGACATAAGGGGTCTATATGCATGTATATATAAAACCAGGGGTAAACATCTAATTATAAAATTACATGGACATGGGCATAATTTCATATTTTTTGATATACATACAATTTTAGACGGATTGGTGTTGTGTATTACAAATTTCTAACTAATGAAATTATTGAAAATAATCATAATTTTCAAAATACTTAAGTAAACTACTAAAGGTTCTTGAAAAAAATTTTGATCCTAAATGCGGAATAAAACGAGTAAAAAAAGATCAAAAATCAATGAACGTAAGTATCAAATTTCTGACGTAACTCTGGCCATTGTTGATTCGGTGCTCCGCTATGGTTTCCCTGTGTTTTTGCTCGGTTTCTCACACTCTTCTCTCCAAGTTTGATGGTGTATTCTTATGAAGATAATGTTAGGACCAAGCAAAAGTAAGGCCATATATAAATATAGCTATTGTACCATCAAAAATGGTTTTCGGTTTACCACCCTTAAATAGCCATAGAAGACCAAAAGTTTGCACCATATGAATGGTCATAGAATACCAAAAGTCGGCATATGAATGGTCATAGAAGACGAAAGGTTTTCACAAACTTTTGTAACATAATTGTTACATTCTCCTACTTGGTGCATACGTAAATCTGCATTCTATATTAAGAAACTAAACACATGAATCATAGTGATATGTCCTCTAAAGTGCGAGTAATATCATCTATGTATTACTAATGTATTTTGTTGCTTAAGATATTTATGTGGTAACAAAACTTAATGAATAAACCCTATGTTTATTCTTGGTCCAAAAATGAAGTTTATTTTCTCAAATAAATCAAAATTACGCACATGAATATGAGAAAATATCTGAATACATAAGAGTTTCGTTAATAACTCTATGTATATACAATCACATAAGGAAACCAAGACCCATTCTTTCCATATGATCCTTGAATTTCAATGGTGGCATGCCCTTAATCAAAGGATCAACAATCATTAACTTAGTGCTAATGTGCTCAATGACACTTTTCATTCTTTAACACGTTCTCTAATGGCTAAGTACTTAATGTCGATATGTTTGATTTGACTCCACTTTTATTATTCTTATCCATAAAGATAGCAGCTGAGTTGTTACAAAAATTCTTCAATAACTTAGAAATAGAATCCATAACTCTAAGCCCTGATATGAAACTCTTGAGCCATATACCATGTGATGTAGCCTCGAAGCAAGAGACGAACCTAGCTTTATAGTAGAAGTGGCAGTCAAAGTCTGCTTGACACTTCTCCACGAAATATCTCTACCGGCCATAATGAAGATTACCCTGATGTTGATTTACGAGAATCAAAAAAGCCAGCAAAGTCTGCATTTGAATAGCTAATGACATCCAAGTTGTCCGTCTGTCTGTACATAAGCATGTAGTCTTTGGTTCCTTGAAGGTACCGCATGACTTTCTTTACAGCTCTCTAGTGGTCCATACCTGGGGGTATTGCCCTAATATTCCAACAATATATGCAATGTCAAGTCTGGTACAAACCTGAGCATACATAAGGCTTCCTACTTAGAGGCATATGGAATATTCTTCATGGATTCTCTCTCAAAATCATTCTTCAGACATTGGTTTAAAATAAACAGATCATCCTTGATAATGGGAGCAACAATTGGCAAACAATCTTTCATCCGAAATCTCTCCAAAACTTTGTTAATATAGGTATTTTGTGACAGTCCTAATACACCGCAAGATCTATCCCTATGGATCTTAATGCTAATAACATAAGATGCCTCACATATATCTCTCATATCAAAGTTTTTAGAGATGAATTGTTTAACCTCATGCAGTATACCCTTATCATTGGTTGCAATGTATGATATCATCCACATATAAAACAAGAAAGCAAGTTTTGCTCCCACTGACCTTTTAGTATATAAATTGATCAATGGGGTTTTCAACAAAAACAA
Source organism: Dioscorea zingiberensis (assembly GCA_026586065.1). Lineage (NCBI taxonomy): Eukaryota > Viridiplantae > Streptophyta > Magnoliopsida > Dioscoreales > Dioscoreaceae > Dioscorea > Dioscorea zingiberensis. Next base: position 27,473,382 of record CM048818.1, read on the forward strand.
ATGAAGAAATTACTCCATGGAATTTGAAATACCATTGATCGGAGGCTTGCTTCAAACCGTATATAGATTTCTTAAGTTTACAAACCAAGTGCTCACCATCACTAGAAGAGAGCCTTCAGGTTGTGTCATGTAAACTCCTCTTCTAGATCAATGATAAGGAATGCAGTTTTCGCATGCATTTAATGTAACTCAAGGTCAAAATGAGCAACTAATGCCAATATGATACGAAGACAATCTTTCTTGGATACAGGATTAAAGATCTCCGTGTAGTCGATTCCTTCTGTTTAAGTAAATCCCTTAGCAATGAGTCACACTTTGTATCTCTCAATGTTGCCTAACAAGTATCTTTTAGTCTTAAAGACCCATTTACAGCCAATGGTCTTCGCCCCATTAGGTAACTCTATAAGGTCCCAAACTCCGTTGCTCTTCATGGAATTCATTTCTTTCTTTATAGCATCATGCCACAAATTAGAATCTTTGCAACTCATAGCTTGTTAAAATGTTTCAAGATCATGTTCGGCTCCTATGTTAGATTCTTATGGATACACAACATAATCACTAAGAATAGCCAATTTTCTTTCTCTAGTAGATTGCCTTAATATTGGACCACTATCTCTCTGGAGAGTTTGTGGTTCAACTGCTTGTTCAAGAACTTGAAGTAATTTTTGAAAGGGTTGACCTACTAGAAGGTTCTCTGCATCTTATGGAATATAAGCAATTGGTTATTCAACATGAGTTTGAACTTGATGAGTGCTATGAACGGTAAATCTGACGATATGGAAGGTTGAGTCTCTATATGACTATAAGCAGGAATTAAGTCCCTGAACTGATCCCTCCCACTAATCATATCATTCTCAAGAAACTTAGCATTCCTTGATTCCACAATCCTAGTAGTGTGAGATGGACAATAAAACCTGTAACCCTTAGACCTTTCAACATAGCTAATGAAAAAACTACTAATGGTCCTTGGGTAAAGCTTTTTCTCTTGTGGGTTATATATCCTCACCTCAGACAGACATCCCCAAACACTCATATGTCGCAAACTCGGTTTCCAACCTTTCCATAGTTTAAAAGGTGTCTTTGGGACAGCCTTGGTCAGAACTCGGTTTAATATATACGAAGCCATCTTTAGTGCTTTGGTCCACAAGAATTTAGGAAGATTGGAGTGGCTAAGCATACTCTGCACCTTGCCCATAAGTGTTTGGTTTCTTCTTTCAGCAACACCATTCATATCTGGGGAACGAGCATGGTGTATTAAGCAACAATACCATTTTCTTGAAGAAACCTAGTAAATGGACTAGGTGCTTGTCCATTCTCAGTGTATCTACCATAATATTCTCCATCTCTATCTATTCTCATGATTTTTATTTGCTTCCCACATTGGTTCTCAACTTCATCCTTAAAAGACTTGAAGGCATCCAATGCTTTACTTTTATTACGAAGCAAGTAAATATACATATAACACGAGTAATCATTAATGAAGGAGATAAAGTATTTTGGACCATGTTCATCCATATTTGGACAACATATATCAGTATGGATAATCTCTAATATGTAAGAACTCCTATTAGCACTTTTCTTAGACTTGTTTTTTTGCTTACCCTTAATACAGTCTACACAAGTCTCGAAATAAGTATAATCGAGAGTATTAAGTACTCAGTCATTTACTAATCTCTTATATCTATCAATAGAGATGTGACCTAATCTCTGGTGCCATAACATAGAAGAGTCCTCATTAATATTATACCTCTTAGTGCCAGTGTGGATATGCATTGAACTATTTGTGGCATCATTTTGCAAGAAAATAAGGTAAAGGCCATCAGACAAAATACCACTCCCAATACATTTAGATTTATAAAACAAACTTAAAGATGTGTCTTTAAAACTAAAGGAATATTCAAAAGGTACAAGTCTTGAAATAGAAATTAAGTTTCATGAAAAACTTGTACATAAAAGGTCCTTTCCAAAGTTAAAATTAAGCCACAACTTAAAGTTAAAATGCAAGTTCCTATAGCCTCCACATGTGAGCCCATCTTGTTACTGGATAAGATATATAGCTCATTTCCCATTGGCTTCAGCAGATTTTGCATACCCTGCAAAGAGTTTGCAATGTGGATTGTAGATCCATAGTCAATCCACCATGTGTTAATATTAACATTAGCTATATTAGATTCATAACAAACAAATGAGGATAGATTATCTTTCTTCTCAAGCCACTTCTTGAATTTGACACAATCCTTCTTCTCATGTCCCTTCTTTTTAAAGAAGAAACACTTGTTGGCTTTCTTAATATCAGATTGAGGTGGTACTTTGTATTTCCCTTTCTGATTACCCTTAGAAGTGGTGGCTTGAGACTTCTTGGATTTTCCAACCTTGTTCTTTCCCTGGACTGTTGCGAGCATAGCAGTTTCTCCCAATTCCATCACAAGCCTCTCCTCTTGTTGAACACACATGGTCATTAACTCGTTAATAGACCATTTTTCCTTATGTGTGTTGTACGAGATCTTGAAAGGCCCATATTGTTGTGGAAGAGTGTTCAAAATGAAGTGCACTAGGAAAGTTTCAAACATATCTACCTCAAGTTTCTTTATTTGAGCCGCTATGCCCCGCATTTTCATGATGTGCTCAGGCACACCCTTAACGCTTGAAAGGCGGAGAAAAGAAAACTTCATTATAAGGGTGCTAGGTAATACATTTTCTAAATTGATGAATTGATCCCAATGGCTTTGAGCAAACTTCAGAATTTGTCATACTATTTGACAAAACCACAAATATCACAATAGATTTTTGTCTTAATTATAAACATAATTGAGAGACGATTAGATCACTCCCATTTTTCATATAGAACAACCTCATTTGGAGTGCTAGTCTTAGTGATAGTAGGTGGTTCATCTTTCCTTATAGCATAATCAATATCCATCTACTCTAAATGTAGAAGTGTGGCGTCAAATTTTAAAATTCCAGGATATTTGACGGACACGACTAGTCACTATACAGGTCCGATTCAGACAGAATCGTCTGGAGGTATTAATCAACCAAGTATAAAGACCTAGCTGTTGTCTTAAAGCAAGGTAAGGGTTATTCAAATTAGGGCTTTTCTTGGTTACTATTCCAAGGAGAGAGCGCTCTTGAGGCTGATTGTGAAGAGGCATTTGGAATCATCTTGGAAGATTCAAGATTGCTTTGGGGACTCCAAAGATCATAAAATAGCTCTAGTCTTCAGGCTTTTAAGTTGTTTTGTATTATCTTTTCTCAGTATTTGGAGCCATCTTGGTTGAAGCTGGTATAGCTCTATAATCTCCTATCTTGCATCACAGTGGAATTCTCTTGTTGCTTCTGTCCATGGATGTAGGCTTGGATAGCCGAACACAATAAATCCTTTTGTGTCACTGTGTATGCTTGTTGGCCTATTTCTTCTTGTCTGCAATTGGGTATCTATTTTGTCTTTTCGCTACGCATCCATCCTTAACAAACTGTTATCAGAGATTATCATAGATTTCTCGGCAAGGATTTAAACAATCGGTATTGGCTTTGCCTCGGGTTGACTGTTCAGTATAGAGTTGTCTGCTATTGTTAAGGGTTGTGCTAGTTTAAAATAGCTACCAATATCTCTTTAATTGAGAAGTTCACAAGGAAGAATAGCTTTAGTTTGTGCCGCATTAAGATGCGTGCAATTCTGGTGCAACAAGGTTTGCGAAAGCTTTGAATGGCATAGACAAGTTGTCGGATTAACTTACAAATAAACAAAAGGATGAGGTGATGGAAAGGGCACACAGTGCTATTCTACTGAGTCTTGGAGATGAGGTTTTGCAGGAAAATTCTTAAGTTACCACCGCAACTAGCTTATGGCTTCGTTTGGAAAGCAAGTACATGACAAAGTCGTTTAAAAAATGTCTCTATCTCAAGCATCAGCTCTATACCTTTAAAATGGAAGAAGTTACATCTTTATCAGAGCACCTTGACAATTTTAACTCAATTATCATAGATCTCAATAATATTGATGATGAGGACCAAGCTTTGAATTTTTTTTTTGTGTGTTCATTGCCCCCATCTTTTGAGAATTTTGTGGAGAACATGCTTTATGGCCATAATGAGATCAAACTTGATGAAGTGAAGACTGCTTTGGGTTCAAATGAATTAAGAAAGCAATTGAGCGGAAAAGCAGTTGAAAGCAATCAAGGTGAAGGTTTGGTTACTCGGGGGAGATCAAAGACTAGAGGTGGAAATTTAGGTTATAAAGCCTACAGGTCACAGTCCAGGAAGAAAGTATAATGCTATTACTGTAAGAAGTTTGGACACATTAAAATAGATTGTCCAAAGAAGAAGGAAAAGGGTGAACCACATGGGCAACCTAAGAATAATGCAAATTTGGTTATTTCTCAATCTTCAGACGATGTTGAAACTGTTCTAAATAGTAACGGATTCACAAGTCAGTGAGAAATAGATTCTTGACACAGTTACTACCTTTCACATTAGTAATTCCAGGGAAGTATCCTCTAGTTATGAGAAGTGTTCTGGGTCACCATAAATGGGAAATGACCATGCTTGTAAAGTAGTAGGGATTGGATCCATTTGTATCAGGATGCATGATGGTATTGTTAGAACCTTGATTGAAGTTTGACACATTCCAGAAATGAAGAAGAACGTTATTTCTTTGAGTTCTTTAGACAAGAAAGGTTATTGAGCATGGAGGTGGATTTTTGAAGGTATCCTCGAAGGCATTGGCTTTGATGCGTGGACAATTGGACAGGGGGCTGTATTTCTTAGATGGTTCTATAGGTTTAGGTGATATGGCAGTGTCATCATTAGTTGATCCAGACTCTGACACCACCAGGTTATGGCATATGCGACTAGGGCATATGAGTGAGAGAGGTCTATCAGTATTGAGCAAGCAAGGTTTATTGTCTGGACAGTGTACATGAAAACTAGAATTCTGTGAGTATTGTGTACTTGGCAAACAAACAAGGGTGAAGTTCAGCACTGGGGTTAATCAGACTAAAGGCACATTGGATTATATTCACTCTGACCTTTAGGGTCCCTCTCCGATATTATCACAGGGTGGATTCAAATATATGTTGACATTCATTGATGATTTTTCAAGGAACGTTTGGGTGTATTTTTTGAAGAGTAAAGACCAAGTGTTTATCACCTTCAAACAATTCAAGGCCTTGAATGAAAACCAAACAAGGAAGAAGATCAAGCGTCTTCAAACAAATAATGGTATGGAGTTTTGCTCAGGTGAATTCAACAAGTTCTGCAAGGATGAAGGAATAGTGAGACACCGCACTATTCTACATACACCATAGCAAAATGAAGTTAAAGAACGGATGAATAGAACTCTCCTAGAATGAGCTCGGTGCATGAGATTGAATGCAGGGCTCAGTAAAGTTTTTTGGGCTGAAGCTATTAATACTGCTGGCTATTTGAGCTATTTGTTAAATAGATCCCCATCTATAGCTATTGAGTTGAAGACTCCTGAAGAAGTATGATCTGGTCATCCAGTTGACTACTTTAACTTGAGAGTGTTTGGTTGTCCCGCATATGCTCATGTGAATGAGGGGAAGTTAAAAGAGAGGGCAAAGAAATGTGTATTTCTTGGATATGGCCAAGGGGTGAAAAGATATAGATTGTAGTATACTGATCAAGAGTCACCCAAGTTTATGACGAGCAGAGATGTGACTTTTAATGAGGTATCCATGCTTCGGTCCACCGAAGTTTCCCTGGAAAAGGAAGAGTTGAAAGAAAAGGTTGATCAGGGTATTAAGCACCACCGAAGTTTCCCTGGAAAAGGAAGAGTTGAAAGAAAAGGTTGATCAGGGTATTAAGCAGCATGTGGAGTTTCAGGTAAAGACTCCTAGAACATCTACTTCAAATGTAGAATATTCAGTCCCAGAAGATAGTAGTGTTGAAGATGAAGATTCTCATGGTAAAGATACTCTTCCTCAGCAACTATAGGATAGCATTGCCATAAGAAGAGCAAAGAGATAGATTAAACCTCCTCAGAGGTATGCAGAGGTAAACTTGGTATCCTATGCACTTAGTGTGGCAGAGTCCATTGGTATAGAACCAACTAGCTACAGTGAGGCTATCACAAGTAATGAGGCAGGTTAGCGGTTAGTTGCTATGAATGAGTTAGAATCTTTGGAAAAGAATTACATTTGGGAGTTGGTTAAACCGCCCAAAAATCAAAAGATAGTTGGATGCAAATGGGTCTTCAAGACAAAAGAAGATATCCCAAAGGTTGAAGGGACTAGATTTAAAGCACGATTGGTTGCTAAAGGTTTCAGCCAACAGCTTCAGCGACGCAGCAAACCCAACAAAGCATTGGCAAACTCTTTTCTCTTTTCATAGCAACAGCTTCAGCAGTTAAATTACAATTTCTGCAGTGACATATATTTGGACTGATTTCTCAACAGATTTTACAATTAAATGCTTTCACATATCAAAGTTAATTCTATGGCGTGAAGCAGCCAACAATATTCATGATCATAAGGGCATCTCATAGAAACCACATGCTGAATTTCATAATCCGGTAGTTTTTTTTTTTTTTTTTGCAGCCCAAAATTAGAATGAAAACAAACATCATCCCAATATATGCTAAACAAGCTTCATCAACGTGTAATTAATTAGTTCTCCCTTCTAAGTCTTACAGATTTGCTATTTCTTGGATCCTTTGGGCTGCAGCTATTGTATATCTCTTCCCTTTTCCTCTGGTGACAGTAGGCAGCAGGGAGGGCATCATATGGCCTTTGCTTCTTTGTCGGTGACGGGCAACAGAGGGGCTATCATATAGCCCTTGCTTTCTTCTTTGTTGATGGTGACAGCAGAGGGGCTATATGCAGCAGAGGGGCTATCATATAGCCCTTGCTTTCTTCTTTGTTGATGATGACAGCACAGGGGGCTATCATATAGCCCTTACTTTCTTCTTTGTTGATGATGACAGCAGAGGGGCTATCATATAGCCCTTGCTTTTCCGGTGACAGCGAGCAGTAGGGAGGCCATCATATGGCCTGTGCTTATCCTCTAACAGCGACGGGCAGCAGGAAGCTTGACGATATAGAGCCGGGCAGCGCTATGCGCTACTCACGACTAAGAAGTTAGGCGGAGGCTGGCCTGCAGGTGGTGGATCTGGGCAGCAGGAGGTGGACTGGCAGACTTGCGAAGATGGGGCGCTGACAAGGGGGGAGCTGGGCGGCAGATCTAGCCAGATCTGGGAGCTTCAGGCGTGATGGGGCGCAGGGGCACGCCACTGGCAGAGGGCTACTGGGGCCGGCCGTGGCAACCGGAATGACGGCGGTCGGCGGCGAGGGCTTTCGCATATTATATATGTTATATACAGTTTGGATTTTTCTCCGGCAGCGACTTGGGGTTTTACATATTATATATGCTATAAACCCTCCTACTCTCCTCCTAAGTGGCGCGGGCTTTTGCATATTATATATGCTATATACCCTTTGGCCTCTTCTTTGACAGTGACATGGGCTTTTGCATATTATATATGCTATATACCCTTCGGCCTCTTCTCAAAGTAGAGGGAAGCTATTATATAGCCTTTGCCTCTTTTTCTGGTGACGGGAGGGGTGACGGGAAAGCTATTATATAGCTCTTGCTTTCTTTCCGGTGACGACGAGTATCAACGGCGATCACCAGGACTCCTTCAGTAACGGCTGCTCAGCATGGGGATTGAAAAAAACAAAGAAGCTATTATATAGCTTTTGTTTCTTCTCCGGTGGCTGGAATATGGGAGAGGAGGGAGCGTGATTTCCTTATGCTGTATTACAGTCAATTGACGGACCCGAGCCTGTATCCTTCGGCAAAGTCATTAGAGACAGGCCCGTGTCCGTCCGACCACACGGCTTCTCGCTTCACCGAGCGGAAGCATGGAGGAGATCCTCACCCTTCCCCCAAAAGTCCTTTTTTTTCAACAGGTCTCCCCACTTTTATTTATAGATCTTCACAACCTAGATGATAAGGTTGAAATTTTAATTTGAGTTTTAATTATCATTATATCATAATCTAGATAAGATCAAAATTTTGAATTTTAATGATCATAATCTAGATTTAGGTATAACCTTGAATTTGAATTTTAATCATCAAGAGATTAGATCAAAAATTTTAATTTTAATTTTAATGATCATAATCTAGATTTATGACCTTGAATTTGAATTTTAATTATCATAATCTAGATAGGATCAAAACTTGAATTTAAATTTAATTCATTTATTTTTTGTCTCGAGATTTGTGGTCTCGGACTATCTTGGGATCTCAGATTTTGGACCGCCTCGGGATTTGCGTCTTTAGCTTGCCTCGGGATACGACCGGATATATTTTTATTTTAAATTTAAAATATCTTAATTTCAAGATACTTCTAGGTATATATTTCATTGGCACCCTTCAAATATTGGCATATTGTAATTTTAATGCATATATATTTATGTGTATGTATTTTTCGACACAAACAGCGTTCACTTCTTTCCCCATATGGACTATGAGAATCTCTTCGGGCTCTCGCAACGTAGAGGGATTCACTCACATTAAAAAATCCAATATACTCAATGAATATAACCAAGCATTCAAGAATAGAAAACCAACATTAATTACGTCATGTCCAAGGGTTCATCAATCATCCAAGCATCTACAAAATTAGCCCTCCATGGTAGGAGGGCAACAATCCAAAACAAAGATGAAAGCAATCAAAGAAGACATAGTAGGTAAATCCAATGAAATCACCGTTGATGGCTTCTTGTTCTTCTTCCAAAGGTTTCTCCTCCTCTTGCTCCAATAGCTCCTATGTGAAGACCTCCAAGCTTTCCCCCAAGATTCACCTATTTCTCCCCAAGCTCTTCTTTCAAAACCCCCTTTTCGTTGGCTTTTATGCCCCTAGGGTTTTAAGGGTGAGATTTACCCATTTGCCCGCTTCAAGATCTGCAGATTCGCCCAAATTGACGATGTATGGGCCCGTATACGGGCGTATGTCAGCCCATATACGGGCCAGCCATCTTTATATGGGCCCGTATACGGGCCAATCATCACACCAACTATCATACGGGCCGTATACTGGCCCGTATTCCCTTCAGGAGTCAGTATACGACCGTATGTCAGCCCATATTATTGCCCATAGGCCTTTCTGGGTGCTCTGGGATCCCGGTTTCTCTCGAAATGCTTTCTTTCCTCCGGGGTTCTTATATCATGCCCTGTTGATGAAAATAAATACATTTTGAGTATCGGTGGGCAAAAAGTCTTCACAATTACATGCCAAGCATATAGGAATATAGTATAAAATTATGCTCAAATGAACACTTATCACTATTCCATATTCGAATGCAGTGAGAAGTATGATGTATGCCATGGATTGCATTCGTCCAGACATTTCACATGCATTCAGTGTTGTGAGTAGGTACATGTCTTGTCTTGGTAGAAAACACTGGCAGGCAGTGAAATGGGTACTCAAATATTTGAGAGGTACTGTGGACATGTGTTTGGTTTATGATCAGAGTGACTTTTCAAAGTAGTGTAACGGGTTTTGTAGACTCTGATTTTGCTGGAGACTTAGACAAAAGAAGATCTTTAACATGCTATGTATTTAGGTTTTTCAATAGTGCTATTAGTTGGAAGGCTACAATATAGTCTACCGTTGATCTGTCAACCGCTGACACAGAGTATATGGCATTGGTAGAAGTAGTTAAAGAAGCTCTATGGTTGAGAGGTCTGGTTAGCAGCCTCGGTTTGAAGCAAGATGCAGTTGTGGTGTTTTGTGATAATTAGAGTGCCATACATTTGACTAAGAATCAAATGTTTCATGAAAGGACCAAACACATACATGTTCGATATCATTTTGTGCGGGATCATGTATCACATAGTGGTGTTACAGTCAGTAAAGTTGCTATTGAGGAGAACCCGCAGATATAATGACCAAGTCTATCTTCACTTGGAAGTCCAAGTATTGCTTGGACTTGATCGGTGTTCGCAACGAATGATGGCCCTCAAGGGCATGTATGGCAGAAATGATCTAGTTTTCTAGAGAATTTGCTATAATGGTCAGTGTTTTTTCTGTTTCTGTAGAAAATTAAAGCCAAGGTATAGATTTGTAGAAGTATGGCTTCAAATTTTAAAATTCTTGGATATTAGACGGACCCGACTGGTCACTATACAGGTCCGATTCAGACAGAATCATTGGAGGTATTAATCAGCCAAGTATAAAGACCTAGATGCTGTCTTAAAGCAAGGTGAGGGTTATTCAAATTAGGGCTTTTCTTGGTTCCTATTCTATAGAGAGAGCGCCCTTGAGGCTGATTATGAAGAGGGGTTTGAATCATTTTGGAAGATTGAAGATTGCTTTGGGGACTCCAAGGATCATAAAATAGCTCTAGTCTTAATGCTTGTAAGTTGTTTTGTATTATCTTTTCTCATTATTTGGAGCCATCAGCTGGTATAGCTCTGTAATCTCCTATCTTGCATCATAGTGGAATTCTCTTGTTGCGTCTTCCCGTGGATGTAGGCTTGGATAGCCGAACCACATAAATCCTTTTGTGTCATTGTGTATGGTTGTTGCCCTATTTCTTCTTGTCTGCAATTGAGTATCCATTTTGACGTTCCTCTGTGCATCCTGACTTAACATTAAATAAAGGAAAATCCTTTCTTTCCAAATTTTATAATTCTCACCCCTACTTTCAAGAATGTCTAGGCGCATATCAGAGAAACTAGCATGTTGAGAAACTGTAAAATATTCAAATTGCTTATGTTTGATTTTGAGGTCTACAGTTATACATCGAATATATTACCAATGTAAAACATGCACAAAATGAAATCTAATGACATAAAAAGTTGTCTGTGGGTCAAATTTTATTCAAGTAGATCAATTTTTTTTATTCTAAATGATAAAACTACCAAACTATGTTCCAATTCATAATCCCTATGGTAAACTATAATAAATAGTTTGATATTTTATCCTAATTAATTATATAAATATAAAAAAAAATTTCTATAGAATGAATTTTATTATATTAAGTATAATTAATTACAACTTATGTCTAATTCCTTATGTGATCCTGACATAATATATAATTTCATTTAATTAAAGATGTTGTGGCTATTCCTTAATTAAATAAAACTATAAAAATTACTAGACATTTTATTTACTTAATTTTGACTATACTTAATATCAAAATAACAATTATGTTGCAACATAATTGGCAATCATCAAGAGTGCTCCCAGGAAAGATTAGTGGAGCAAAGGCTCTTTAGAAACCAACCTCCTAGAAAGGGCAATGTTCAGAGAAAAGACTAGTGGCACAAGGGCAGTAACATATTAGTCTCCTTAGACAGAACTCCCATGATTCAGGCTTTCTCATGCTAACCATATAATTGTTTACGAATTATTCATAACTAAATAGTTCATCTATTTAATAAAATTATTTAGTGAACATTTTATGAATATTATTCTTAATGTGCTAAAAATTAGACACTAAATTAAGTTTTGTTCACAAAATAAAATTTTATGAGAATAATCCTAAATCTTACAAATTCTAACAATATCTAGACTAAATGATATGTTATAATTTGTAAATAAAATTTCTCATAAATAAAACATAAATAGCATAATGAGATCATAAATATTATGCAATAATAAATTTTGTGCATGTAAAGACCACCCCTACCTGGAACAGTGGAAATTTAAAGATTTTAGATAATTAATATTAACATGTGTCATCAAATGAGATTAAGAAATAAACCAAGTGTTTATTTACAAATGAGAGAGGGAAGATGTTTAATTAAGAAATTAGGGAGGGCTAAAGTGCAAAATCATTATTAAGATTGATTAATGGTTAAAGATTAATTGAGTTGATTAAACTAACTAAGTGTTAATCAATAAATTAATTTAAAAAGAAATAATTGGAGTAGGCCAACCGAGATCCGGAATGGTTGATCTCGGTCGGCTTTGGATTTTAAACCCCCTGATTCCACAATTACACATGTGAAGGTACAGTAAAATATAATACTTTATTATATTTTATTTGATTTCTTTTTTTTATATATCAATGAGATGAGATGGAGAGATAGATTTAAAATCTCTCTCTCACCATTCGTTCTCTTCCCAAACCGCACCTCCCTCCCCTCCACCTCCGCTCGATCAGGCGTACCCAGGCGAGAAGGAGTCCGGCGAGCATCACCGGACCAGTGCCCGCCACCAGCCGCCCCCGGCCGGCCTACACCCCAGGCGCGAGAGCCCAACTCCACCATTCCCTGGTGAGATCCCGATGACTCCGAGCTCCCCTCCGGCCAGCCTGACCTCACTGCCCCTCTTCTCCTTGAGCAAGGCCGACAGTTCCCCCTTGCTCTCTTTTTCGATTTTGACTGGAGTTGAACTCTGACGAGTGATGGTGCACGGTGAGGAGAATCAGGTAATGTTTATCGTTGGAGTATTGGAAGGTTAATTGCATTAATGGAATGGAGTTGGAGTATGATTTTAGAGAAATTGTTAGGGGATTTAGACTTTGGTGATGAACTTGAAGTGCTTACTTGAGGCTGTGAAATCATTTAGATTATTGATTATGAGTTGTATGGGTAAATTTTAGTATTTATGGTATATGTTTGTATACAAAGATAAACCCTAGAACTAGAGGAAGTGTTGTCCAAATTTTCATTAAAATATGATTACAGGGTACCCCTTTCGAGGGGCATTTTAGCCATTTATACATCTCTAATTTGGATGTATAATATATTGTTGGAAAGGTTATGAAAAGAGCTTCCAATGAACCCTAAATCATTGAAATATGACTTGTGGATTGAGAGATATGAGCAATCCTTTCGGACTGCGCTCAATGTGCTGTAGAAGTTATAGTTTTCAAGGCTGCCACTTTTGAGGGGCAGTTTGGTCATTTATGTTAGCTTGATTGGGATGTATAGTCTGTTGTTAGAAAGGTTATGAAACTAACTTTCTAATGAATCCTAGATCAATGAAATCCGATGTCTGAATTAGAAGATATGGAATATTCTTTCCGATTACGTATAACCGACAAAAATTCTGATTTGTGTTTGGGATTTTAATTAATACAAGTAGTGTAGTTTGATGTTTTTATTATACGGGTAGTGATGATTATGTACGGTGTTATCTAGATCCTGGCGTGGAGCATTGAGGCGGGTCGAGGACTAGGGTAGGACTTTAGTATTAGGTGGGTAATCATACGGAAAAACGCACGGTATGTGCTTTCTATAAACTATACATGAACACTTTTTCGTAGTAAAGGTATGATTATTTTCATGTATGTATGTATCGAAATGTATTTTCATTGTACAGGGTTTTATGTACATATTCATGTTTTGAGGCTCGATTCGATACAAGGAGTGGATATGTAGTTGTATGACTTTTTCCACCTGGGATCGGGATTTGAGGGTTGACTAGAACCGTAGTGAGAGCAGGTAGTCGGGTAGACTTGGCCTTCTGCGGGATCGGAGTTAGGACGTGTGATGGCACGAGCCTGAATGCTCCATTCAATGGGGTGACTGATCGGGGGCCGCACGGGGGCTTAAGGAGGCTTCGCGGAGGCCGGAAAGGGCCGTGAACCAAGTGGTCAGTCGGGGAGCGGCAGTGTTTTATAATTTGGGTCGAGGGCTCAGTGCTTATAGATATTTTGGGCCATGGGCCCCGCAAATATATATCTATATTGATAATGATTTGGGTTGTGGACCCTATGTTCATAATTGCGGATTGCTTACTACATTTATGTTTCTTGTATGCACATGTTTTGTAGGTGGTGCCTACTGAGTCTATTTATTGTGCTCAGTGCCCCTTTATGCTTTTGATTCCTCACTACAGGTGACGAGGAGTAGAGGAGCGCCAATCACGGACTAGGAGGGAGTCGCTTGCGGGCTTTGGGACTTTGTTAATACCCCCGCGAGGTTGGTAGCGCCACAGGGGGTTATGTTATTTTTCTTTGTGTGTGAGGTTTATGAACCTTGTAGGATTGCCATGTATTTGAGGTTGTATTTGAGACACGATATGTATCGTGGTTTATTGTAGGGTTATGTAGAACCCTTTTATGCTTACGCTTAATATATGACTGTTTATCAGTATTTTTATTCAATTGTGTAATTTATAATCAGGTTGATATACTTTTAGGCCTCGCATTCGGACCAGGGCCCGTCCTTGGTCCAGGTGCGGGTTCAGGGCGTGACAGTGCATAACCTTAACTTGGGCAAAATAATAAAAAATAAAATAAACTCAACCCTTAAATATTTATGTCCTAAAATGCAAATTGTATGCATAAAACAATAACATGCATACAAAACCATAAAATTTAGGCACATTGATAAGCTTAATACATAAAGAAAATGTTTTTGTTTTTAGAAAAATAATGAGGTTTTTGAAAAATTTACAAAAAAACTCAAAAATTAGAAATATTAATTAATAACTATTAATGTAATATGTATTCAAAAATATGACTTTTTATTAAAAACAACATGTCGTTTTCTGTCGTCTACAACCTCCAAACAGGTCAACACGACCTCGTTGCAACCCAATTGGATACCTGACGGTATCTCATAATTCCAACGTCCAAATTTTACGTATTTTATATCAAGATTCTTAGAATCAATTTCCTAATGAGTCACAACTATGAAATACGCAAAAAATCATCAAAATCAGAACCATGTATATGAAACTCTAGAACGACATTAAACTAACACACAACCTTTATGTAAAAACTAACAAGGCTGAGGTTAAGCATGGCTCGGATACCAAATGAAAGAAATATTTGATCCTAAATGTGGAATAAAACGAGTGAAAAGGATCGAAAATCAAAGAACCCAAGAATCGGATTTCCTACTTACCTACGACCATTGTTGATTCTGTGAATTCCAAGATTTCTATTATTTGAATAAAGGGATTCTTAATATTTTGGTAATCGAAATAAGTTGATTACTTTGAAATGGGAAGGTTTATTAAGTAAAACCCTAATTTGGTTTTACTTGGGTTTACCAAGAACTTTTCGGTAAATAAGGGTGATTGGGAAACTTAGAAAGGAATAAATAAATTTTTGGAATAAACTCATAATGATAGATTGGTGATTAATCTATTAGAGGAAATCCCCAAGTTTAGAATTACTTGGAATTGATTGAGAAAAGAGGGAAAAGTTGATTTAAATTTCTAATTGAGTTGATTGGGACTACCAAGGACCTAGTCGTAATTACAGAAAAATTTGGGGATTGGGAAGAGAATTTACTTTTCTCTGGAAGAGGGACCTGGATATGAACGAAGAAAAGTTGAGGACTTAACGGAAATCATGCCCTCTCTCTGAGAAGGGATCTTCATATAAAGGTTAAAGAAGGCAAGGGTTTGAGTGCAAAATGACGAGAGAAAAACATTATGGAAGTGTTTAGAGAATCCAACGGACAAGATTACATGGAGATGCTGAATAAGTTCGAGGCACGGGATATAATCCCAGCCTTCCATCTATTCTCAGCGGTCGTGAATGATCTGAACCGTCCATCAAAGGGAAGCGAAATAAGTTTGAGGCGGAGGACTAACATCCGACCGTCGATCGAGTAACCGTTCATCAAGATGAGCGGCGGATCCGATTCAATGAGGAGAAATGATCAGCATTGATTCTTGGGCAGTAACCACTGCCATTCGATGGAACACGTTGCGATCGCGAGGCCGCCTCCACCCTTCTACACGAGCCTGTCTTCTCAGCCAGCACGCCACCGTAACCCTAGCCATCCTCATTGGGCAGGTCGGCCACCTCTGAGTCGCCGGTGATCACTGAGGAACTAGACGTCACCAGCCGCCGGAGGAGCATTTGTCCATTGGAAGAAGAAGATAAATTTAACTTAATTAAAATCAATTATGAGTTAGTTAAGTTAGTTAATTAAAGGGGTTAGTTGAGTTAATTGATTGGGTGTAATCAATTAGTCATAACTTAAGTAGCTAGGTTTTTGGTTTGGGCTCAAGTTGACCATATGGTTAGGTTGGACCAACTTCTAAAAGGTTGGGTTTAATAAGATAAAGCTGTGAACCAAGTTTGCTTAATTGGGCTAGTCTAACCAAGTTATAAAAGAAAAATAAAAAGAATAAAGAATAAAGATGGATGGAGAGGGGAATTGAAATCTAGACCTCTCACACACCGTGATGGGCCTTAACCACTATGGCCTCATTTCACTTCTGATGGAATAAAACAGTTCTGGTTAAACAAAGCTAAGAAAGGAAAAAAAATGGGGAATAAATGGAAAGTAGAGAGATTTGAACTAGAGATCTTTCCAAAGGGTGTGGTAAGCTTTAACCACCAAGGCCCCGTTGCCTATGTGATAGAATGACTTCCTAACTAGTTCATGGTTTGATGCAGCTCATGTGTCAAAGAAGATGAAAAGTACCACAATGAAGTCCATTGTCTAGAGGTGACTAGCGTTCACACGAAAAGAACCACCACAGTATCCCCAGGGCAGACTTGGATGACACCTAGGAGTAAAGGATATAATCTAAACCAAAGGTTCTCACATCCCTTACGTCTGATTGGATCATGTCTATGTATTATGCATTACAATCTTATCTTCTAATGAATGACCAAAAAATTTAAAAACTTCTCATGAAGGACCAAAAGCTAATGAGAAAATGTAAAAGTCAATTGGGTCACTTCGAAAATTTCTTCAGATTAAAAAGTAATTTGTCCATAGTTTTCAAAAAAAAAAATTTTGGAGGATTTGCATATGTACCCCGCAAAAAACATGAAATTCCTTATATCCCTAAATTTCATAATCACATATGCAGTCTTAATTTTCACATATCTTAGCATATATCCCTGAAAGATTTTTAAAAAAAAAATCATAAAAATAAAAAGGGGAAATTACAAAAAAGTACCCTGTGGTTTGCGACTTTTTCAATTCGGTCCTTGTGGTTCAAAATTGAACAACAACGACCCTGTGGTTTGCCAGTTTATCACTTTAGTACCATGTAATACTATGCATTTAAGGTCGTGTCCCGTTTGGCCCCCCTAGAGCATGTTTGAAGGATTTCCAACCGTATGGATGGGAAGATCATCGAAAAATAAGCTAGCCTGTCAATTTTCATACAATTTGGTAACCGTTTGGTCCTCCCACTTAACGGTTGAAATTCTGGACTGTTCAGATTCCTATAAAATAAGAACCGTTAAGATGAAGATCCTACAAGTTTTCAAATTGTATGAAAATTGGCAGGCGAGCTTATTTTTCGATGATCTTCCCATCCATACTGTTGGAAATCCTTCAAACATGCTCTGGGGGGTCAAACGGGACACGACCTTGAATGCACAGTGTTATAGGGTACTAAAGTGATAAACGCAAGAAACCATTACGATCGCCAAGGTTCAATTTTAAACCACAAGGATCGAATTGAAAAAGTCACAAACCACAGGATACTTTTTGTAATTTTCCCAAATAAAAATACAGACATTTTTAATTTCTCTTCCTAGAGAAAATATATATAATATATTAAAAAAAATATCCCGCTGACATTGAGATAGGGGTATATATGTACGTATATAGAAAACCAGTGTTGTATATATTACAGCGACATAGAAATAATTCCATATTTTTTGGATATACAAGCAATTTAAGATGGATTGGTGTTGTGTATTTAAAATTTCTAACTAAAGAAATTATTAAAAATAATCATAATTTTCAGAATACTAAAGTAAGCTAACAGAGGTTCTATCACACACCCAATGAAGTCTTTGTGGGTAAGAAAATGAAAATTTTGATATAATTCAATAGAATCAAAACTTTTTTTAAAAAAAAGTATGTATAATAAATTGTTTTTGCATCTAATAAATTAAAATAAACATATAATAGCAGGGCAACTGATAAATATATAACTAGATGAGAGTTTTATAGAATCTATCTATATCTATATATGCCTGTGAAAACCAATATCTTACATATACTGACCCATACATCATATTAAAAAGGAAAAAAAGATAAAAAGATAAAAAAAAAAAAAAAGAAATATATGAAAATAAAAAATTTGGAGCGATTCAGAGATCAGAGCTTGGTCTTATGAGTGCACTCCTGGCTCTTCACCTTGATATCAGGGAAGCCGATGACCACGTGGCACTCTGATAAAGTGACAGCGTGGTGCTTGAAAAGCCCTAGAAACTTCACCCTCCCCGGAATCCTAGTGCTCGAATCCAACCCTACCTCGCCATTCGCCACGTCACCAAGGAGCGTCGTCAAGTCGCCGGCGACCTTGTCCGCCTCCAGCGTGAGCTCGCAGCTGAGAACCTCCGATCCCTTAGCAGGGATCCGGCCCTGCGCCACCTGGGCTTCGCCAACCTGGATGCCGCGGTAGAAGAGGAAGGCGGTGCCAGGGGCGTGGGTGAAGGAGGCAGGATTGCGGTTGTGGACGAGGATCTTGAGGGCGAGGGAGATGTTGAGATTGATGCTGATGACTGGGAAGGTGACGCGCGGGGAAACTCCGTCGACGCGGACGGAGATGACTTCAGTTGAGGGGTCGTGGAAGCGGAAGAGGGTAAAGTAGAGGATGAGGATGAGGGCGATGAGGAGGAGGATGACGACGGAGGAGATGAGGAGGCAGCGGCGGCGGCGACGGAGTAGTGACTGGCGCTGGGAGGGGGACTCGCCGGGGCGGAGATGGGCGGATGTCTCGCCGGAGGCCGTCATTGATTAGGGTTTAGAGTGAGATAGAAACAGGAGAGTACTGGTACTAAAATTGGGGATATGGGGGAGTTGGCCAGGTCTAGCTAGCTTTAAATGATGCTTAGCGCCCAACGAACTAGTGGTGATGAATCTTACATAAATAAATGGGAAAAAAATATATTGATAAAAGTTATATATACATACATTTGTTGTCGTTTCAGCTTATTATTATTTATTTATTATTATGTATATTATAGTTATTTTATATTTCAAATATTATTAACAATACTTTAAATTATCTTTTTCAACCTTATGGATTACCCAAGTTTTTTCCAAAGCCATTCAACGTTGAATTTTATTAATTGAACTATGCATTTTAAATTAAGTTTCAAAGTGAACCCTTCATGTGATTTATGGTTCTCTGACGTCCAATTGCTATGGAACACGTATTATTTTCAAAAAAAACAAAAAACAAAAAAATTGAAAGTTCAAGGACTAAATTGAAAATATTAGATTTAATTGACTGTAAACTGTATGGAAGGACTAAATTGTAAGTACTGGTTTAATTGATAAAATTAAAAACTCAGCAATATTAAAGTTTTTTAAAACTAATTTCTTTTTTTTATATATAAAACTCATTTGTGCTCACATGATAAAAAGAAAAAGTTTCTTAGACCTAAAGAATAACCTCTTATTATTTTTACCTTATATCCAAAACTATGATTCTCGCTCAATATAAAATAATAATAATAATAATAATAATAATAATAATGAAAATGGTTTTGAATATATAAAATACAATATATATGGATTTTGCGGAGAGGTTTGAAGGGCGGAGGCATTAAAGAGGGCATGAATGGAGGTGGGAGTTAGATGTTGTTGGATGTGAGGGCAATTAAAGCAGGGTGTTATCAGTCAAAAAAAATAATAAAAAAAAATAAATAAATAAATAAAAAAATAAAAATAAATATAAAAAAATTAGAGCAGGGTGTTCTAACCTTTTAAATGCAATGCTTTCTTCAACTAGAAAGGAAGAAACTTCTGAGCGCTGACTTCCTCCTGGAAAATTCACCCGCCTAGAGCCCTTGGTTTTCATCTTCCACTGTGCTTCTCCCCCACTTGCAATGGCGAGTGGGGGTGGAGTCTCGGGAAGCAGAGGTCCACAGCAGGCAGCCCAGCCTGGTCGATCCTAGTCTCGAGTACTAACTGGCTCTCTGCAAGAGAAGGTTTTTGGAGAGGATACTGTCAACCTGAAGGAAAATTTTGAGAAACTGAAGCTGAGAAACCATCCAAGATTCATTCCTGACAAAGATTTCCAGATGAGAGTCTATGAAAGAATGCAGAATGCCCTATATGCAAAATTTCTGGGGAAAGCTCTTCCACTTGATCAATTGAAGCGAGCTCTCTCGAATCTCTGGGGAGACCTTGGAAAATTCACCATTGCTGATCTCCCAAATGGCTTCTACTTCATCAGATGCCATTCAGAGGAAATGAGAGATAAAATCCTATGGGATGGACCGTGGACAGTGGGTGGAATGGTCCTACAGATATCACCCTGGAAGGAGAGGTTTCAGCCAGCATTTGAAAACTTGATACAGCTGCTGTTTGGTTGGAGCTACATCATCTTCCAGTTGAGTTCTGGGAAGCAGAGACAATTGAAGGGTTGGGATCTCTACTGGGCAATGTCTTGAAGATAGATGAACTCACCCTGCAATTGGAGGACCCTGAACTGGAGGTAGGAAGGGCCAAGTTTGCAAGGCTCTGTGTTGAAATTGATCTATCTAAGCCTCTACAAACCGGGATTTGGGTAGGTGATGAGGGTGAAGAAACATTGGTGACAATCCTATATGAAAAAATACCCTCTTTTTGCTTTAGGTGTGGACTCATTGAACACACTGTAGCCACCTGCAACAAAGGTCCCCTGTACTGAGAAAAGCTCTAATATGGGCAAAGCTGGGCCTGATAAGGAGAATCAGAACATGAATCTTGATATACCAGAGGGGCAAGAGAAGGTTGACCAGATGGGAGGAACCGAACAGAGTGCAGAGGAGCTCTATGGGAGATGGATGAATGCGGAGTATGCGCGCAATCTTGGCCGTGGGCGCGGCCGTAATCAACACCATACGCCGGCCAATGGATCACAGGGACGAATGGAAAACTCACAGAAGGCCACGTCAGAGAGTCAACGGGCAAAATTTCCCCCTGTTCCATTAGCTGCTGCAGTGGCGAGCACGCGGGCTTCACGTGGTGGGAGAGGGGGACACATGGGGGGTCGAGGTGGCAGCCATGGAACAACCCTCACCCATCTCGAGGCAAAGTCAAAAGGGAAAGCAATAGCATCGGATTCTATCTTTGTACCTAATCTAAACAGGGGCATCGTCATCCGAACTTCATCAGCTCTGACTCCCCCCCTCTCCAGCTATCGAACTCATGGCAAGCCCTTCCGGCCGTTGAGGATGATGTGGCAGGCCACGGTCTGAGCCGACCGTTGCCAGCCCCAGAGGTACAATTGATGGAAGAGGGCAGCCGATCTGGGGTGAAAGCCCTAACCCCGAGACAGCAGCCGCTTCTTATCACATCTCTTGACATGGATAGCAGATCGGAAACCGCAGAGGATGAACAACCTCAAGGAAGTAGCCGGCCGGAAGTGCGACATGATCGGCTGGTTGATTGGGTTTCACTGGAGCTCATGGCCCAGAAGGAGAAGAATGAGACTCAAAATCAGCTGGCAGGAGATTCTGTCAGAGATGATCAAATGATAGAGATTGGGGAAGGAGGAGAAATCTTCGACGATGACATGCCTCTTGCCCATATCCAAAATGAAGCCAAGATTGAAGCTTTGGCAAGAAGGGTCAAACTTAAAGAGATGAAGAAATCCAAGAAGGGCAGACACCAAGCTCCAGAAGAGGAGCTGGAAAATCTGGTCTAATTGGAGCCTCTTTATTGCTTATCTGAATCTTTATCTGAACTTTATTTTATCTACAATAAATTACAATTTTTATTATGGATTCAATTAAAATCATATGCTGGAATTGCAGGGGAGCTTCTGGGCCTAAAACTGTTGGGAGGATCAGAACTTTGATGCGAAATTATAACCCAGACATAATGTGCTTGGTTGAAACCAGAGCTGATGAGCAGAGAACTAAGGTATTGTGTAAGAAATTCACCAAATTCTGGAGCTGGGCAGCTATACCAGCTTGTGGCATGTCTGGTGGCATCATTACATTTTGGAAACAAAGAGTGGGTCAGGTAACTCCAATTGCTATTTCTCAACATGCTTTACATCTTATCTTATCTTCTGAAAAGCCAGAAGAATGGATCCTTTCTCTGATTTACAATTCTCACCACATCAATCTACAAAAAATTTTATGGCATGACCTCTCTGTACTTACTACCCTTAATCTTCCCTGGATGGTAGTAGGGGACTTCAACACAATCCTCTCTCCTGATGAACATAGGGGAGGAAATTATGATTACTATTCCAACAAGTCTAGACTCTTTAATGATTTCATTTCCCAAAACCAGCTATATGATCTAGGGTACTATGGCACACCCTTTACATGGTGTAATAACCAGAGAGGGTTGGCTAGAAGGTGGGCTAGGTTAGATAGGTTCTTGGCAAATAATGCATGGACTAATAATTTTGATTCCTATTGTAACAAGCACCTTCCAAGAACATCTTCTGATCATTCCCCTATGGTTTTGAATGCCAAACTATTCTCTCAAGCCAAGAGGAAATTATTTAGATTTGAAAACTTTTGGTTTGAGCATGAGTCCTGCCACCAAACAATCTGTAAATCATGGGGAAGAGGGAGCAATCATTCACCAATGTATGCCTTTTCTCATATGTTGTCCAAAACTAGAATGCATTTAACAAAAAAGAAAACATTAGGTAAAAACTCTTTGGAAGAAGCTATTGAGAAATGTGAACAGAACATTACTGACTTAGAGATACTTGAAGGGACAAACATGTATTCAGATCTTGAAAGCTTAACCCTTAGAAGTCTCTACAATAAGCATAATGCCCTCATTAGACAAAACTCCATCAAATGGGCACAAAGGGCTAGACTCTTGTGGTTGAAGAATGGTGATTTTAATACCAGTTTCTTTCATATGCATGCCAAAATCAGGGGGCACAGAAATAAGATTTCAGCCATTACAGATAATCATGGAAACATCAAGACTGATCTTCAAGATATTGGCAGTATCTTTTGTAATTTCTACAAAAAACTATGGGCTCCCTCTAACCAAGCCTCTATTGAAGACATAATATATAATCTTCCAAACAATATTCCCTCCTTAGATGATAATGACAGGGAGCTCTTGATTAGAGAGGTGACCTGTACTGAAATCTATCAAACACTCAAATCTATGTCTAAAGGCAAAAGTCCAGGGCCAGATGGCTTCAATGTAGAATTTTATTTATTTTATTGGGATGCAGTTAAGGAACCCCTGATTTCTGCCATCAAACATTTCTTTCTGACAGCAACTCTTCCTACATCTTGGGGGAAAACTTATATAGTTTTGATACCCAAGAAGGAATCACCCAATAGAGTGCAAGATTTTAGGCCTATTGCTCTTTGCAATGTTTGTTATAAAATCATCTCCAAGTTGCTGACCAATAGATTGAAGTTGATCATTCATAAGATCATTGGACCTGAGCAGAATGGCTTCTTGGCTGGTAGAACATCATTCGACAATATTATTGCAGTCCAAGAAATCATTCATTCCTTAGAAAATGATACCCAATCTCTCCCTAGGATGTTATTAAAAATTGATGTTGAAAAGGCCTATGATGCCCTTGAATGGAATGCCATCCTTGCAACCCTCCAAGTTATGAAATTCCCTGAAAAATGGATCTCATGGATAAAGACTTGTATCTCCTCTACTAACTTTTCCTTTTTGATTAATGGGCAACCTTCAGCCTGGATCAAAGGGCAGAGGGGCATTAGACAAGGAGACCCAATCTCCCCTTTCTTATTCATCTTGGTCTCACAAGTCTTAACTGCTCTCCTGAACCAGGCTATGTCTCTTGACCTTATACCTGGCTTTGACTCTAGGATGGCAAATAACTTTAACCATTTAATGTTTGCAGATGACCTCATTATTATATCCAGAGCATCTAGACAAGTTGCTAGGAATTGCAGGTTTGCTTTGGATGTATACAGAAACCTCACAGGACAATCAATCAATTTATCCAAATCTACTCTTCATCTCCCTACCAGATTTAATAGAAGGCTTAGAAATTCCATTGTATCCATATTAGGCATGAAACTGGGTACATTGCCCTTTAAATACCTTGGAATGCAGGTCTCCCACCAGAGAGTCACAGTACACCAATGGCAAACTCTGCTGGAGAGAACCAAGACTAATTTGAGAGCTTGGAATGCTTCAAAAATCTCACCAGCAGGAAGATCTATATTAGTGAACAGCTCCCTGATGTCAATCCCTATTTATGCCTTATCATGCTATCCTGTTCCAGACACAATCTTAGATGGGATTTCAAAACTTGCAAGGAATTTTCTTTGGGGTGGAGGTACTGATGGTGGCAAGTTCTATTCAATGAGTTGGAACAATACTACACTAGCAAGAACTGAGGGAGGTTTGGGTATCAGAAATCTTAGGAATGTTAAAGTAGCATTAATGGCTAAGAATATCTTTGCTGTGCTCAATTCTGAAAATAAACTGTGGGTTCAAATCCTGAAAGTAAAATATGGGGACTTCAATCCTTGGGGGAACCATTACCATAGGACTATGTCCTGGTTTTACAGATCATTATGCAAAACTGCATCAATTATTAGGCCCAATCTTTGGATAAAATCATGCAATCCTGCAAACACTAGTTTCCTGTATGACCCTTGGTTATCTGAAATACCACTTGCTTTGAAACCTACATACATTAACATGGAACTACCTTTTGAACACTTTCAATTGAGTGACTTTACCACATATACTCAGCTGAATATTGAAGAACTTGCACAATGCTTTGGTACTCTTATTGATTGGGATAGACTGCAACATTTTCGGATAGATGATTCTGTCCCAAGTCAGTGGGTGTGGTATCCATCAACTTCTTGTGCTAGAATTGCATCTACTGTTTACAATCACTTAAATCATCCACATTACATTGAACAGGAGATATGGGAAGGATGGTATATTATGTGGGAACTCCCAATAGCTCCTAGGATAAAAACATTCCTATGGAAGCTATTTCATGGAAAGCTTCCTACATTTGAATTTCTCTACAACCTAAAAATTGGGCCACAAAGTCTTTGTCCTTTGTGTGAGTTGAATTGGGAAACTATGGAGCACTTATTCTGCCTATGTCCCATATCAAGGCAATGTTGGAATCTGGTGGCAGCTAATATGGGCATAGACACTTCCTTTATAAACTGTATCCTGGATGGGAATTGGTTGTTTGAGGTTGCAGGGTTGGGATGGAAAGGCAAAAAGTTTTTCAAATGCTTGGTTGCAGCATGTTCCTAGAGCATTTGGAAGTCAAGGTGTGAAGTGGTATTCCAGAAGAAAAGGGTGACCCCTCAGCAAATATTCCAACAGGCCTTAAATATTGCCAAAGACTATCATTGGAGAACAAGAGGGCTGTTTAGGGAGTTTCTCAACACTTCTCTATATAATAGAGATATTTCAATTTTCTGTGATGGTTCTATGAACAGGAATGAATCTCATTGTGGCCTTGGTTTTGCAGCATTACAAGGAGCACACACAATTCTAATTGCTGGAGCCTTAGCCAGAAATGCAGAATCAAGCCTTCATGCGGAACTTAAAGCTATAATTGAAGCTATACAAATTTGTGCTGCTCATGGTTTGAAGCCTTCCAGATTATACTCTGACTGCCCTGAAGTGATTGAGCTCATCAACAACAATGGTGCATCTACCGGCTGGAGAATCCTGGAAGACATTCAGCAAGCAAAGAAGCTCTTGGAACAACTACTTCAACTGGAGATAGTCTATTGCCCAAGGGACTTGAACGGATTAGCTGATGCTTTAGCCAAATATGGGAGAACCAATCCCCAATTATCACTATACCATAAAGGAGAGGATAAGCCCAGATGGTTAGAAGAGATTCTAACTAATGCAGGAATATAAGTGCTAACTATTTAAGAGCAGATTTTTGGAAGGCATATATGCTTGAAGGGGTGTCTCACTTTAGACCATAATTGTACTGCATTGTAGTTTTTTCCCTTTTCTCAAATAGCCTATTACTAGGCTCTGTCTGTCAAAAAAAAAAAAAGTCACACAAATTTTAAATATGATATCTAATCTTCATCTTCATCCATGCATCAATCAGCCCACCCAAAAAAACTGTAGAAAAAGGGTGAATTAGATAATGTTGCTTTCATTTTTCATATATATATATCATATACTACAAGAAAACAGGGGCATCATGACGCAATTTTCTGTAAGTAAAAATTAATATCACCGACGGATTTTATGAAAAAATTTCAACGGAAAAGATTTAATAAATCAGAAAAAATTAATGACGGAATATTATATTATCACCAACAAAACATTCCATTGATAATAGTTTCCGTCAAAAATTCCGTTCGAAAAAAAAATACGGAGCTACATGCTAAAACATATTAATTATTTAGAGCCAAAAAAACTTTTTACTCAAAGGCAACTGAAAGTAACAAATAATTATGTTGCTTCGTAATTGTAACCAATAATGCCTAATCTATTTTTCTAAATTAAAAGTGACAAAATCTTTTTCTTCCTTTTTTTCCCATTCCATTACTTTTCCTTAGTATATAATCGATAGATAGAAGCACATAATATTTATATTGTCACAAGTATAATAAAAAAGCTTTTTTGGATAATTAATTATGATTTATCATTTATAAGAAATATTGTAAGTCTTTTTCATATATATTGATACGCCATCTTACAATTAGTCCACGCTCCATCTTATTGCTTTTAAGAAATCCAAACTTTGGTCCCATGAGATTGACTCACTACCTCTTCCCATTCTTGAATGCATTATTCACTCTGTAACCCCACTCACTACTGGAAGGACAATTTTCTATGAACTTTAGAAAAACTAAAATATAGATATCAGCCCTCTTCTTAAGAGTTATTATTGTTGAATATTGACTTTTATGTCTTTGTCTTTCTTAATCTCATACCTAGGGGTTTTTTCATGCTATTTTTTAAGATCAAGAATGTTATCTTTTCAATAACTTGCATAGAATTATAGTACTGAAATTGAATTTAGTAGATAATTATTAGATACATTATCTTTTAAATTATATGATATAACCTAAGTTTCTCTTAAAACTTTCAATTTTTCCAATTGAAATATTGAACACGTTGATGGAAAAAGAGACAGGAAGAGGTAAAAGAATTTGTAATAGTTTTGTTGTATTTTAACCTTAGGGATTCTCCCCTTTTTCAAATGTGATTTTCATTCTTTACAAAGGAGAGTGGCAACCCATTATTGGTTATCTCTAAACTAGAACAGACGATTCAAGTCTATTAACTAAACTGGGAAGTAACTAAAGGGGAAACGACCATTCAAGACTATTAACTTAGTTGGGAAAGAACATGGATGGAAAGTAACTAAACTTGTAAAGGACATGGATGGAAAAGAGTGCAGGTTAGGCGTTCCAACCCCCCCGACCCGACCCGACCCGACCCGACCCGACGAAGTCTCATCTTGCCACAAATTGAAGAAAACATATAACCAACAGTGAGACATTAGTATGTTTGTGAATTGTTCATAAGATTTAATACATGACAAACAAATAACTTTTTGATCTAGCTTCTCTTTGATGAAATGACTGTCAATCTCTATGAGCTTATTTCTGTCATGTTGAATAGGGTTATTGGCAATGTTAATGGTTGCCTTATTATCACAGAATAGAAATAGAGGAGAATGCTAAAAAAGGCGTAACTCGACAAGGAGCCGTTTCAACCATAAGATCTCACAAATGCCTTGAGTAATAACTCGGTACTAAACCTTTGCCCTAGATTGAGCGACGTCTTGTTTCTTGCTACGCCAAGTTACAAGATTTCCACCAACAAAAGCAAAGTAGTCTGAGGTGGATAGACGATTGTCTATGGAGCCTCTCCAATCAGTATCAGAAAAAGCTTCGACCTTGAAATGTCCATGACAGAAGAAAAGAAAACCATGCCCTGGGCAACTCTTAAGATATTGAAGAATTTCTACACACAGCTTTCTGATGGTGTTCAAGGCGATCATGCATGTACAGACTCACAACACTTAGGGGGCATTCTTTTCCTCAAACGTGGTACTTCCCTGAACTAAGGCGGAAGTGAGAGTTCCTTGAAGTGTGTCGAAGTAGTGGAAAAGTGAGACCCGTGATAATGTTCTTTTCAACATAAGTGGTCGCCCCTAAAGTGGCCACTTCTCCACTTCATTTGTTCTTTTTGAAGAAAGTCGTTTCACTTCTGAATAGTAGTTCCCCGTTGTGTTCTTTTATGAGTAAGGAAGTGAGGCGTAGTATGTATGTATTGGTTATGTTGAAAAAAGGAAGTATGGAGAGGCTTAATAGTGTTATTTGTTTTTACTCTATTATAATGTTGGGTATGTAATTACTATTATAAGTCAATGAAATAGTTATTAAATGTTATTATTGTAAACATTGACATTATTCCTTAAATAATCATAATTAAGATTACATTAAGTCTATAATTGATGCATTGTTATAATACTTAGTTAATAATATATATGTGCATGTTCTCAATGAGTTTAGGGTTCTAATGCTTGGAGTTTGATCCTCTTTATAGGTTTATATTAAAAACATTGGAGAAGAACATGACTGTCATTAAAGCCTCTCCATTGAATAATAAACATTATTCCTACAAATTTCAGAACAATTGGGCACCAATACAAAAATTTAGAAACCAAGAACAATTTCACATTCATAATTAAACATGTAACAATGTTTTTTGGAATTATTTTGGAGATTAATGGCTCCCATATTCCATTTACAAGGCTATGAAAGAGGAAAATGAAAAAGTTTACAAGACAAGGCCCAACAAACATCATAGCCAAGTTGATGTAAGATGCCAAATAAATAAATAAATAAAATAAAATTACAAGTTCTGAACAATGGCTAAACTCTCCCTATGTATGTACTCATTCTTGATTTTAATCTCTCCAACTATTTCGATCACCTGAGAACATTGGTGCATGTTTTTCATCTACAAGCTTTGAACAATTACACAATCTAGCTACATTTCCTCATATTATTTGGCTTGTGCATATGAATTGAGGATTTGAAGTAGATGATTATGCATCCTTTTCACTCCTAATGACACCATAGTGGTCAAAGTACCTGCTGCATGAACCGAAATAAAAGATAATAGCTAAGTAACAATGTCTAAACAATTAAAAAAAGAGAGAAAAAAAATCTGAGATACAATGAAAGTAACAAAAGATTCAGAATTTTGAACAAAGGGTTTCTCAACTATTACTCTTGTCCAACCATTTGCAAAAGAAGCAGATGTGCGGGCACAATTTACAAATCCATGGATATATTTTGGAGAAATTTTCAACCTAAGATACAATGAAATAATTAAAATGGAAGCATACTGACCTGCTATATAATGAAATAATTATAATTAAAGCTAGCCTGACACGAGATACACCAAGTAATTAAAATGGAAGACAACCTAACTTGTACTTTGTTGATGCCAAAACCGGCCCACCTCACACCTTGGCTACTGTCGCCTCGTGATCTGGCCTCAGCCTTCGACAAACTGTTAAAATTTATAGTTGGTGTGGACGCTTACTTCTGCTTATGAATAGGGAACGCAGGGAACACCATGGAAGTTCGATCGGAATTACCCATTGACGAACCTGTAAAAAGGAGAGGGCAGTGATCGGAATTGGGCCTTTCTGCCCGGATTTAACTCCGATGCTTAAGTCAGAAAACTTGAGTCAGAAGTCTTAAATTAGACAGTTCTTTGTATCTTGAGGTTTTTTTCTCTTCCTTCTCCCTTTCTTCCACTACCGTTCTCCTTTTATAGCACCTTAGAGGCGGTTTTGGAAAGGCGGTGGAGTAAGGCGGTGAGTTAAAAATATCTCCTAAGGCGTTAGAAAAATATCTGCTGCCTAATGTGTAGGTGCCACGTGGGTAAAATAGAATAAATATCTGCCTACTGTAGCGAGTGGATAAGGCCTACCCACTGTAGAGGTGTTAGATATTTATTTCTCTTTTTCCACCTCACGCCTTGTATAAGAGGGTTGCTATAATTCCGACGGATTTGTTCGTAGGATTGAATCCTCATGATATTTGCCTAACGGAATTGTGCAAATATTGCCATGTGGCCAAAGAAACACGGTCCTGTGTGTGACAGGTGGTCTTTTAGGTCAATGACACATGTCTTACCAAATATATCCGTAACAATAGTCCCCCCCAAAGTGTACTTGTTCGAAAAATCTGAGCGAGGGGTGAGCTAATCGCACGTTTCGCTTGGTTCGAGAACAAGTATTTTTTGCCATGTTTATGTAGGCGTAGGCTCTGTCTACGTCTACGACGTCTAAAGTACATGTGTTTTAATAGGTGACCGACGTTTACTGTGTTATCCTTTCGCTGTCATCGAGGTAGATTTTTGTTCCGGAATTCTCGCCTATAGTGTCGATAGGTTCTTCTATTTAAGGGCTTGTATGGATAGTGTGTTTGGTCAGAAATCTTTTGTACTTTTTTGTCTTTGCATCATGACTCAGCGCTTGTCTTTTTATAAATTTTATACTTCTTTCCAGTGTTCTCGACACTTACGAATTCCCAGTTCTTTTAACGAGCAACTATCGGAATTAAGGACTGGAGTGATCCATTTGGTAAGTCCGAACGGCTGTGTATGGCCGTCTATTCTGTTGATTGACAGGGGTGTAGGCGAGATAAGCATCGATGCAGGATGGGAAGCTTTCTATGTTGATCACGACGTGGAGGCGGGGGACCTCTTAATTTTTACTTATGCAGGGGGCATGCGTTTCGAAGTTGAGATGTTTGGAGATGACTCCTGCCGTAGAGAGGTGGGCCCCCACCTTCGCCCCCGCGCCGAACTAGGTTCCCCCAATAATAATGAGGACAATGATGGTTGCGGAAGTCCATGTGTCTCCTATGAGTCTTATCCGAGCACGTCTTCGGATGGGTCCGCGGATGTTTAGCTAGGGGAGCCCGTCGGAAAACAAGTTTAGGGTTTGCTATGTTTTTTTTTTTTTTTTTTTTTTTTGCGATCGTCCTGTAACATGAATAAATGATCACTTGTCGTTTTGCTTCTAAATTCTTTGGTGTTTTTATGAGGCCATCACTGGTGATCCTATGTTGGAGTGTGTGTTTTGTCTTCTACAGCACAGGCTCCATTTTCCATATAACGCTCATTGCTCCTTGAGAAGACACGTGTCCCTTCTACTATTTAGCTTTAAAGGGAGATAGTGGTGCGACGTGCGCGGCGTGCGCGTTTGTCAACATCATGATGGGTGATGAGCGTGGTTTTCTATGTGTGTCAGGCGGCGTTTGGTGTGCTGACGTGGACGGAATTTTGAACTGTTTGAGGAGGTGTAATGATGGTTATTTGGACGGTCCCGATTCGAGGACCTTTGGTTCGATGGTTCGATAGCGGTGTGGCTCTAAGATCCAACGGTGAAGGATCCATCTTCTTTGCTTATAAGCGGAATCGTACAGGCAGAAAAGAAAGGGTTTTATCTCGAAAGTGGAAGCGTGTCGTCTTCTTCTTCCTAAGACTTCTTCTTCTCCGGCGAACCTTGGTCTAAGCTTTCTGTGTCTTTTTCTTGTCTTTTTTCCTTCTAAGGTAATGGCTAGTGCGACATCTTCTTCCTCTAGTTCTTCTCATGGGCCTCTGATCCCTTCACCGTCCAACCCCGTGATTTCTGGTGCGGCTCCAGGCGAACCTAGGGATGTTCTAGTTCAGGGTCCGCGAATTCATCCTGCGTCTAGGGCAATGGGTAGGGGGTCGGGTACGTTCATAAGTCTTCTTGGGCAAAAGGATGTAGATAGCCTGGTGGAA
The DNA here is from genome assembly GCA_026586065.1 of Dioscorea zingiberensis. Lineage (NCBI taxonomy): Eukaryota > Viridiplantae > Streptophyta > Magnoliopsida > Dioscoreales > Dioscoreaceae > Dioscorea > Dioscorea zingiberensis. The sequence goes on from CM048818.1 coordinate 27,505,020, forward strand.
AGATATGAGACCCTTCTCTGTTTGAGGTTAGGGTTTCCTGTTCTGGGGAGAGGGCAAGTTCTCCCGGGGAAGGGGAGATAGCCATCTATCAAGATGCGCTATCTGGTGGCCTTAGGCTTCTCTTTTCTAACTTTGCCAAGGCGATCCTAGAAGAATATCACTTGTGTCCTTCGCAGTTGACCCCGAATTCTTGGAGATTACTGAACGGCTTTGTCGTTGTTTTCAAGAATTACGGAGTAAATCCGACTGTCCGTTGGTTCCGTATGTTATTTAGTCTATGCTTAGAGTCCAATGCCGACTGGTATTACTTTTCGGCTCGTTTTGGGAGAAAGTTTTTAGGGAAAGTTCCCTCTTCCATTAAGCGATGGAAGAGTAAATTTTTCTTTGTCAAAAGCAAATCCGAGTGGGATGTCCGAACCAAGTGGGAGGTTCCCCGAACGGATATTGCCTATGAGGAAATGACGAAAGAAGAGGAGGTTCTTCTTAAGTCGATGACGGGGCTATCCAAAGTGTATATGGATGAGTTCTTGACAAAAGAAAATCTTGTTAAATGTCGTTTAATAGTGTCTGTCGGTAGGACTTATTCGTGTATCTTACTTAGCTTAACTTGTAACTATGATAGCTAACTTGCTCTGGAATTCCTCTTGCAGAAAATCGGATGGAGGACGAGGACCTGAGCTATGTTAAGGGCCAAACTGTTGATGCCAAAAACCGGCCCACCTCACACCTTGGCTACTGTCGCCTCGTGATCTGGCCTCAGCCTTCGACAAACGGTTAAAATTTATAGTTGGTGTTGACGCTTACTTCTGCTTATGAATAGGGAACGCAGGGAACACCCTGGAAGTCCGATCGGAATTACCCATTGACGAACCTGTAAAAAGGAGAGGGCAGTGATCGGAATTGGGCCTTTCTGCACGGATTTAACTCCGATGCTTAAGTCAGAAAACTTGAGTCAGAAGTCTTAAATTAGACAGTTCTTTGTATCTTGAGGTTTTTTTCTCTTCCTCCTTTCGTATGTCCGGAGGCCTTCTGTTGACATTTTGGTAGGTTTTTCCTCTTTGAATTTCCACCGGTTCGCGTCGAGCTTCTTCCTCCCAACCCGTGTAGATTTCATCAGAATTGATGTACTTTTGGGCATGGATCACAAGGGAGAGGATGGTCTTTGGTGGATCTAGGGTGAGGGAAAAATGAAAAGGGGATTCTCGCAGTCCTTCCATTAAAAGGTCACAGCCATTCGCGGAAGGAGGTCCGCAACGTTAGTTGTCTCGTCTATGTAACGATTTAAATAGGCCTGGAGCGTTTCCCCCTCTCGCTGGTTAACGCGCAGAAGGGTAGATGGGGTTTTCTTTTGTTTTGAGTAATTAGCAAAGTAAGCTAGGAAGCGATCTGCTAGAATTTGAAAAGAAGGAACTGTGCTAGATGGAAGATCGACAAACCAGTCTTGCGCTTTTCCCTCTAAGGTGGCGGGAAAAGCTCTCGGCATACATCTGGCGTCGGTAATTCCTGTGAGAAGCATCTTCGATCGGAAAGACTTCAGGTGACGAGACGGATCGGTTCTGCCTTCATATGCAATCATAGCAGGGGGTCTGAAATTATCAGGAACTTGCTCCTCCAATATTTCCTTGATAAAAGGTGAACACATGCTGAGAACGTGCCGTTCGGATTTCTTATTTCCCCGCGAAGGATCCTGTCGCTGTGTTCTTCTGTCGACCATTGGAACAGATGGGCTGTTCCGTTCGGTCCTTGTCCACTCCGCTCTTGTATGCTGTTCAGTTCTTGTGGCAGCTTGTTCTCGACGTCGAACGGAGGGGGGTTCCGAGCTAGCAGAGAAGGCGGTTCTCTCTCTTCTGTCTCCATGAGTGCGAGTCCTTGTCCTCCCTCTGCTTTCGGAATTGGCTGGTGGGATTGTTGGCACACTTGGTGGAATTTGTGTGGGAGGAACTGGTGGATGAGTTAAAGCATGAACAGCTTGAGTTAACTGTTCCAACTGCTGCTGCATGTTGAGGTAAAACTCCGGAATGGGTTCTTGGGGTGGGGCGGGAGGATTTTCCGATGGAGGTAAGATAGGTGGATCATTCAACGGAATCTCCTCATGTCTTCGGACTTCTCCAGGTTCTTCAGGGTTACTTGGTGCTCCTTGTTCTTGGATCCGTTTTGACCTTCTGGTAGTAATCATTTGGCTTTTTGTAAGGGTCCCCACGGACGGCGCCAAACTGTTGATGCCAAAAACCGGCCCGCCTCACACCTTGGCTACTGTCGCCTCGTGATCTGGTCTCAGCCTTCGACAAACGGTTAAAATTTATAGTTGGTGTGGACGCTTACTTCTGCTTATGAATAGGGAACGCAAGGAACACCCTGGAAGTCCGATCGGAATTACCCATTGACGAACCTGTAAAAAGGAGAGGGCAGTGATCGAAATTGGGCCTTTCTGCCAGGATTTAACTCCGATGCTTAAGTCAGAAAACTTGAGTCAGAAGTCTTAAATTAGACAGTTCTTTGTATCTTGAGGTTTTTTTTCTCTTCCTTCTCCCTTTCTTCCACTACCGTTCTCCTTTTATAGCACCTTAGAGGCAGTTTTGGAAAGGCGGTGGAGTAAGGCGGTGAGTTAAAAATATCTCCTAAGGCGGTAGGAAAATATCTGCTGCCTAATGTGTAGGTGCCACGTGGGTAAAATAGAATAAATATCTGCCTACTGTAGTGAGTGGATAAGGCCTACCCACTGTAGAGGTGTTAGATATTTATTTCTCTTTTTCCACCTCACGCCTTGTATAAGAGGGTTGCTATAATTCCGACGGATTTGTTCGTAGGATTGAATCTTCATGATATTTGCCGAACGGAATTGTGCAAATATTGCCATGTGGCCAAAGAAACACGGTCCTGTGTGTGACAGGTGGTGTTTTAGGTCAATGACACATGTCTTACCAAATATATCCGTAACATACTTCATTGCCAATTCACTTGTGCATAGCAAAGGCTATGCCATGTCTCGTGTGGGAGAGGTAGGTCAGCCTGCTAAGAAGACGTTGATATCGCTTACGATTTACTAGCTCACCACTACCACAAATAAGACGATGATTTTGCTCAATAGGAGTAGCAGTAGGTTGACATCCTAACAACCTTATTTTAATTAGTCAATAAATCCATGGTGTATTTCATTTAAGAAAGGAAGATGCCATGAGATGACCTGACCACTTTAAACCCAAGGAAATACCATAAATTACCCAGATCTTTGACTTCAAAATATTGTGCCGATTTAGTCTTCAAGCTTTCCAACTCTAGGAGATCATCACTAGTAAGAATAATATCATCAACATAAACAATTAGGATAGCAAATTTTCCTTTATTGTGATAGAAGATAATGGTATGATATACATTACATTGGTGATACTCTATTTCGAGCAAGGCATGACGAAAGCGAGCAAACCATGCTCTAGGTAACTGCTTCAATCTATAGAGTGACGAGCATAAACGACAGACTTTGCCAACAATCTCTGTATTAGCGAATTCCGGAGGAATCTCCATATACACCTCCTCTTGAAGATCCCCACGTAAAGGCATCTTTCACATCTAGTTGAAGTAAACTCTATTCGAGATTTGTTGCACAAGATATGAGGGTCCGAACTATGTTGATCATTGCTACAGGAATGAAAGTCTCCTCATAACTATCGTCGTATGTTTGTGTATAACCTTTTTGGCAACTAAACAAGCTTTGTACGTAGCGATCAACTTTACCTTCAGAGGTCTGTTTCACAGTATAGGTCCATTTGCAGCCAACTGCTTGTTTTCCAACATGTAAGGGAAACAGTTCCCAAGTCTGATTTTTGGCCAAGGCTTGCATTTCTTCAAGCATTGCTCCCTCCACTTAGGATCTGCCATAGCATCCCTCCAATGCGACGATATAGAGATAGATTCTAATATTGCTAAAAAAAAAAGACCTATATGCAGGTGGCATAGACTCATAAGAAACAAAATTAGCAATATCATAATGATATCGGGAAGGAACAAATATGAGGATGAGAAGCTTTTATGTGAATAATAGGTAAATTCAAGGTAGGGTCAGGAGAAATATCACAATTACTAAATAAGGATGTCGGAGCTAAGTCAGAGGAAGACTGTTGTGTAGTAATAGAATGCATAATGGGCTTAGTTGAAGACTCCCCATGTTGATTAGTGTCACCTTCCAGTTGTTCATCAATTTGCTCTTGTACTTGTTCCTTAGCCACCATAATCTCTCCCTCTCGACCATTAGCTCTAGAAGAGATACTAGGAGAGTAAATAGAATATTAGATCAAAGGTAGTTGAGTATTTAGCTTAGGTGTTGAAAGACTGCTAAAATAGGCTTTAGTCTAACGAAAAGTGACGTCCATGCTGACAAATATTTGTCTTTCAGGAGGATAATAGCATTTATAACCCTTTTGAGTACGATAGCCGACAAAGACACACTTCAAAGCTTTTCAGTCCAGCTTGTTGACTCTAGCATGATAATCCCAGATAAAGCACACACACTCGAAGATCTGAGCAGGTACAATAAAAGAAGACAACCCCTGGATTTATTCAAGGGGTTCCTTGTACTCCAAAGTTTGAAGAGGCATGCGGTTAATCAAATAAGTTGAAGTGAGAACAACCTCGCTGTACAAGATTGTTGGAACTTGAATAGCAAATGACAAAGATCTAGCAACTTCCAAAAGATGTCAATTCTATCATTTAGCAACATTGGTCTAGGTTAGGGTGTCAACACAAATAGTTTGATGGATAATTCTATGAGTAGTTAGATATTCACAAAATTCTCTATGCATATATGTTGTGCCGTTATCAGATCTCAATACTTTAATTTTGGCATTAAACTGGGTATCAACTAATTTATGAAACTCTTTGAAACAACGTATAACCTCATCTTTAGCTTTCAAAAGATATACCCATGTTACTCTATTGCAATAGTCAATACGAATCACAAAATAACTGTCCAGAAATGGAGACAATAATACAAGGTCCCCCACGCATCTGAGAGAGCAACTTCAAATGGTTTATTATTGTGAGTTTCTGAAATAGGATAATTATTCACATGCAACAAAAACCAACTATTCTATAGCACAAGAATGATATAAAGTGGGAAATAATCGTGATAAAAAAGAATAATAGATATGCCCAAGGCTATAGTGTTGTAACTGACATTCATACATGGCATCATTAGATGATGGAACAACCATACTAGCTTTTTGATGGTAGTTTTTGATGGTAACCCATTATTCATTTTACCATACCCAATCATCTCCCTCGTTGTCAGCTACTGAAAAAACACAATAAGTAGGGGAAAAAAAATATAACTTTACAATTTAGATCATTTGTATATGAATGAATAGATAATAGATTAGTGGGAAAACTAGGGACATGCAAAGCAGAAGAAAGTTTTATTGTTGGTGTATAGTTGATGGATCTCGTTCCGGACATAGGTCAAAAGGAGCCATTAGGTATATGTACTTTGTCATATCACAATGAGTAATACTTAAATATATCAGAATTACTAGTCATATGGACAGTAGCACTAGAGTCTATGACCCACATCTTAGAATTATTAATGGAAGAGTTAAGGTTCAATGCACTAGACTTAATATGAGACAAATAGGATTGTGAAAAATGAAATGAAGAAAAGGAAGGAGAACAAGAAGAACTACTAGGCAAACCGTTGGTTGAATAAGTAGCACATCCAGAAGGAACATTAAGTTGTAACATTATTTGGTGAAGCATATCATCAGTAGATAATAAACTCCCAACATCAACAGGTGAAGGAAGAGGAAGAGTCAATGGCTTAGTAGACCAAACACCACCCTTTGTGTGCTTAGAAAGATGTGCCTGAGGATGATCAATAGCTTTAACAAAACGTCCTCCTTCTCAACTATGACCAGAGGGACGACTATGGAGTTGCCAACATGTGTCACGAACATGCTTGATTTTATTGCAATAGGAGCATAACCGCATATCTCGACCATCACGTTCAAGAGATTGTCGAGATTGTGACTGGGGCTCAACAACTAATGTAGAGCAGACTGTATCTCCAATAAGCATTAGGTGGTGGCAAGTCTCTTCGCTCAGAATCAAGGAGAAGACCTATTTAAGGGGAGGCAGATTTGTACTTTGACCCAGAATCTGAACTTTGATTAGGTCAAATTCATCAATGAGTCTAGCAAGAAAGTGAAAGATTCACTTCTTTTCAGTTTATTTCTTGATATCAACATCATCTTTCGACCAACAACCTTTGTATGGGTGATAAAAATCCAGCTTATACCACATATACTAGAGTTTTTCCATATAAATAGTGATAGAAAGTTCTCCTTGTCCAATTCTATGCACCTTGCGTTCGAGCTCAAAAGCGTGAGCTATATTGCCTTGTTGAGAACAAGTCTTTGCAGCAGCCTCCCAAATTTCCCTGCCAGTTTTAAAAAATGATATCTTAAGGAACTGAGTGCACCATAGAGTTGAGAAGACAAGCCACCACAAGAGAATTCTTCAATTCTCATTTCAATTTTATTGTGTCTCCTGATTGCAACTTAACTGTAGCTCTAGTAAAAAAATCTTCAAGTCCACGAGCTTTGATGTACAACCGCACATTCTGAGACTACATAAGATCGATGAGAGGTCCATTTAGTCGAACTGAACTAACCAATAGAGAAGGATTGTCCATCATAGCCCAAGAGTTAGAGGCGTGAACCCTTTGTGGATTGTCAAAAAAGAGAGGGGATTGGCAGATGATGGGTCTAATGTTGTCCTTGACTCGAGTGGAGAGATCCGACTAGTGAGAAAGCCATCAGCTTTGATACCATATTGAACACTGAGATGGAAAAAGAGATAGGGAGAGGCAAAAGAGTTTGTAGTAGTTTTCTTGTATTTCAACCTTAGGGATTCTCCCTTTTTTTATACATGAATTTCATTCTTTACAAAGAAAAGTGACAACCCATTCTAGGTTGTCTCTTAACTCGGAAAGACCATTCAAAGCTGTTAACTAAACTGAGAAATAACATAGATGGAAACTAACTAAATTAGATAACTAAATTGTGAAAGAACATGGATAGAAAATAACTAAACTGAAAAAAAAACATGGATGAAAAAAGAGTGCGGCTAGGCTATCAACGTAAAATAAAGAAAAAAATAATTTTAAATTTCTTGTTTGAAATTTTCAATTTTGTTGTGATCTAGAGAACTCTCACTTTTGAATTGTTTAGAATTCCAATTAATGTAAATTTTGAAAGTCAAATAAGACTATGGAATTGTTAAGCAATCCTTTGAATTGTTAAATAATGCTTTTTTGTGGTTAGCCCATATGTGTGCAATGCTTGGAAAGACATTTGAATTGCTAACTTAATGCTTGGACAATTGAGATTATGTTGAAACACTTAAGAGATATGCTTAAATGGTTTACATAAGATGCTGAATGGTTAAATGATATTGTAGAATTGTTAATCAATGTTTGACCTGTAAAGAAACTATTTTTAATGTGTAAGTAATACTTTTAACAATTCCAAGTGGTTTCTTCACTAGTTAAATATATTGCTCAATAATTTAAGAGCATGATAAGTGCATGATTATACATAAATTTCCATTATATTCACATGCACTTATGACATTTTCTAGCATCAATCCTCTATTTTTGTGCTTCTTTGGGTATTTCTATGTGATTGGATAGGTAAATAAGTACCCAGGAGCAAAAGGAATAGGAATTGGGACATTTCGGAGCAAAAAAGGCGAAACATTGCACAGGCAGAGAGGAGCACGGCCGTGCTCTTACTCAACAAAGGGGTGCTGATGAAGCACGAGCGTGTTCAAACCCATGCAACTCTCTGTTAATTGAAAAAGCACTGATTGCGTCACGAGATGAAAGCAAGAGTATGTTCAAAGTCAACACGGGCATGCTCGAGATCAACACGGCCGTGCTTCACAGATTAGAAAACTATAAAAAGTCATCCACGTAACCTTAATGAGTAACTATTGGTGAAGCAGTCTCGGGGCGATTCCTGCAGCAATGACTGGGGTTTCACGAGAGGAATTGAAGGCAAATGAGGCATAATCAAGGGAAGATTTTTATACCTAATTGTATAACCTCTTCTTGTATCTTAGATATGCTAGACCATAACATGAGAGGCTAAACCTTCTATAGTGCGTCGGACACCTAGAACCCTAGAATGAACTTGTTATTGATTTCCTATTACGTTCGGTTTTTGCTTTATTGATAATTCATGTGTAGCATCTTGATTGTCTGTGCTTGTGATTCTATGTGGTTTTCCTGTGCATGAGCCCGATCATCCATCTCCATAGGAAATAGCATCAGCATGTTAGTGTTCATGTTGGATGGTTGTGTGGTTGTTATTGCATTTGCCCTGAGTTGTTACCTTAGTAGGTTAGAGCATCCAGCACCATAAGTGTTTATGCAGTGATTCGGAACGGTAAGAATATCGCATTAGCCCGAGGATTCTTCTAGATAGGTTCCAATCAGACACATGCGTTAGGGTGTGCATGAGCATGACGAGAGATCGCGTGTTACGCTAGGAAGTGCATTGTTACATTTTCCAGGAGTTATCAGTAATTAGCCAATATTAGGGAGTCAATCATTAGCAATGGAATCCTAGGGGATTGTGATCCAAGGTGCCATATTTCATCTCTAATTACCCTCAATCCACCAATTGTTCACATTAGCTTTTAGTTAGGATTCAATTAGCTTGATCACATAATTCATCATATATAGTTTTGGTTAGGTAATAGAGGACAATTAGTACTACTGGCCAGTCCATGTGGATTCGACTACCTTATCCTTGAGTATTTTACTACTTGATCGACCCTGTATACTTACGAGAGAAGTGTCACGTATATTTGTGCATGTATCAGAGTATCATTCAATTATTCAAAATTTGCATTAATTATTTAAATATCTCCCTTAACTATTCAAATATGAGAAATCACCAGGCTTTACAAAAAATGGAAATTCTGTAAAATAAATTCAAAAGGATTTTCTTTCTCTTTTTTGTCTTTCGTGTGAAAATTTTGATCTTTCTGTATTTTTGAAAAACAAAAAAATTATTATGAAAAAAAGTTTTTTTTTATATAAAAAAACAAAGTAAAATCCTGAGGACATCCTTCAACTAAATGTAAATTCTTTGAAAAATATTTTAATTAAAAGATAAATTGAGACTTCATAGAAACGACATAGAATACCACATGTAAAACCACCTCACCTCAATAGGTGATAGGTTGCTGATAATAAATTGAATGAAAAATTTGAATTGCACCTAATTATTGCACCTAATTTTGTAAATATAAGGTTCAATTGGAAAAGTTAAAAGTTTACTAGTTTAGGGATTAATAAAAAAAAACTTTGTTTAAATTACATCAGAAGAATAATTTAAATTATTTTATTAGGAATCTTTTAAACTCTTTCCCTCATGATTGGTTACATTCAGGCATGTTTGTTTTTTTATAGGAAATTGAGAAAATTAAGAAATGGACTAGTTTGTACTTTGTATGTATTTTTATTTTTATTTTTATTAAAGTCCACAAGTGACCCCCCTCCAAGGTCTAAATTCAGCTGCATGGAACACCCAAAGGCTCATGCACGCACTGTGCCCTCATTTTGCATAGAGGAGGATTCGAACACGAGACCTCCCGCTTAAACACCTCTTAAACAAGGTACCCCATACCACTCGACCCCTCGTGTCGTTGGTACTTTGCATGCATTTTGACTTTATGTTTGTGAGAAGGTGATAACCAATCCAATTACATCCAAAACCTTTCAAATTTGGCAAATGACCAGTACATATAAATTTTATGTTTATGATAAACCATTTTTTCCAAAATAAACATTGATACAAACACACTTCAACTTTGAAAGTTAAATTTATCACCATACTTTCTTAGTTCTTCCATGTGATCACAAAATAAAGTGAGTTTTCCAAGTTTTTGGTGCGAATTAGTAAGTTTACCAATCGTCATAAGAATGAGTTTTCTTATTGGAATTATAGATTTTCTTGTCTTGGTTCTGATTTCGTAATTTATTATTGATATAAAAATTTGGTTTGTAATTAAAAAAATTAAAAAAAATAAAAACTCACACTTTTCACACCAATGGGAAATATCTGTTTCCTTTGAAAATATGTTTCCTTTAAAAAGACAAATCACCTATTTGATTATCCATTTTTCTTGAAAATATATGCATAAATAATTCATTTGTTTGAAAAATCTAGGATAGGCCTTCCATAGATTAAAAAAAGATAATTTGAGAAAAAAATACTAAAAATCGATATCGGTCCGTTTGGATATGCGTTTTATTTACAGAAATATTTATTTTATAAAATAAGCACTTCAAAGAATAATATGCTTGTTTGGTTGGGCTTCTAAAAGAAGTAGAGAAGTGTTACGGATATATTTGGTGAAGACAGGTGTCATTGACCTAAAGGACCACTTGTTCCTCTGGCCACATGGCAATATCCCCCTTTGCATAATTCCGTCCGGCAAATAACGTGAGGACTTAATCCTGTGAACAAGTCCGTCGGAATTGTAGCAATCCTCTTATACAGGGCCTGAGGTGGGGAGAGAGAGATAAATATCTAACGCCTCCACAGTGAGTAGGCCTTATCCACTTGCTACAGTGGGCAGATATTTATCCTATTTTACCTACGCGGCATCTACGCCCTAGGCGGCAGATATTTTCCTACCGCCTTAGGAGATATTTACCTAACTCACCGCCTTATCCCACCGCCTTTCCTAAACCGCCTTTAAGGTGCTATAAAAGGAGAGCGTTAATAGAAGAAAAGGGGGGGCTAACGGATTACACAAAGAACTGCCTAAATCCAAGACTCTTTCCTAAATCCAGGACTCTTTACTCAAGTTTTCTGACTTAAGCATCGGAGCAGAATCCGGGCAGAGAGGCCCAATTCCGATCACTGCCCTCTCCTTTTTACAGGTTCACCTATGGATAATTCCGGTCGGAATTTCAGGATGTCTTCTCAAGGCCTCCCCGCTCAGAAATGTAAGTAAGCGTCCACACCAACTATAAATTTTAACCGTTGGTCGAATGCTGAGGCCAGATCTCGAGGCAACAGTAGCCGAAGCGGGGCGTGGACCAGTTTTTGGCATCAACAGTTTGGCGCCGTCTGTGGGGACCCTTACGAAAAGCCAAATGATCACTACAAGAAGATCAAAACGAATCCAAAAACAGGGAGCCCCAAATAATCCCCAAGGGCCTGGCGAGGTCCGAAGACATGAGGAAATCCGGTCAGATAATCCACCCATCTTACCTCCATCAGAAAATCCTTCCATCCAACTCCAAGAATCTATTCCGGAGTTTTATCTTAACATACAGCAACAATTGGAGCTGTTGACTCAGGCTGTTCATACTTTGACCCACCCTCCGCCTCCTCCTACACAAGTTCCAACACCAAACAAACCAACAGCCCCACTGGATAATTCCGAAAGTAGGGGGAGGACAAGAACCCGCACCCACAAAGAGAGGAAAGAAAGGACCGCCTTTTCCGCTAGTTCAGAACCCCCCTCTGTTCGACGCAGACAGCAGGCCACTACAAGAACCGAGCGGACAAGGACAGAGCGGAATAGTCCATCTGTTCAAACGGTTGATAGAAGAACTCAACAACAGGACCTCCCTCAAGGAAACAGGAAGTCCGAGCGACATATTCTCAGTATGTGTTCGCCTTTTGTCAAGGAAATATTGGGAGAACAAGTTCCTGATAGCTTCAGGCCACCAGTTATGATCGCATATGAAGGCAAAACCGATCCGTCTCGTCACCTGAAGTCTTTCCGGTCGAAGATGCTCCTCACCGGAATCACAGACGCTCGCATGTGCCGAGCTTTTCCCGCCACCTTAGAGGGGAAAGCGCAAGACTGGTTTGTCGATCTCCCATCTAGCACAATTACTTCTTTTCAGATTTTAGCAGATCGCTTTCTAGCCTATTTTGCCAATTACTCAAAGCAGAAGAAAACTCCATCTACCCTTCTACATGTTAAACAACGAAAGGGAGAAACGCTCCAGGCGTATTTAAATCGTTACGTAGACGAAACAACGAATGTCGCAGACCTCCTTCCGCGAATGGCCGTAACCTTCTTAATGGAGGGACTGTTAGAATCCCCCTTTCGCTTTTCCCTCACTTTGGATCCACCAAAAACCATTCCCGCCCTTATGATCCATGCCCAAAAATATATCAATTCCGAGGAAATTTATACGGGTTGGGAAGAGGAGGCTAGGCGTGGACCTGTGGACACCCAAAAGGAAAAAACCCACCACGGTGTCGACAGAAGGCCTCCGGATGTACGAAAGGAAAGAGGATCGCTTAAGGATAACAAGGGCGCAAACAGAGGTCCGGAAACCTCAACACGGCCCCAACGACATACGCTACAGCCCAGAGAACCTTCAAAGGGAGGAAAAATTGTCAGATATGATCACCATACCCCCCTAAACCAAACCAGAAGCCATATCCTTATGCAGATCAAAGAACAAAAACTTCTGGCATAGCCAGAACCCACGAGAAATACCGAACGGCAAAAGAACAGTAAGAGATATTGCCAGTTTCATCAATCTAGAGGACATGATACGGAAAAGTGTACCCACTTGATGAACGCAATAGAAGATGTCGTTCGGAAAGGACAATTGGAGCAATACATCAACTTTGAGATTCAAGAGGAACTTGAAGCTTCACAACCTGCAGAAGAACAAGGAGAAATGGTGGGGTTTATTAGTGGAGGTCCTGGTTGCGGTGGTAAAAGTTCAGCCTCTCGGAAACGTTACGCCCGAATGATGGGAACCACACAGGAAACAGAAACGCCACAGAGACGATCTCGACCCACGGCTCCAATCATCTTTTACGACAATGACGTCAGCGGAGTTCGCCACCCTCATGATGACGCGCTGGTTGTTGCTATCAAAGTTTCTAGTTTCCAGATGAAGAGGGTTCTGATAGACAGTGGGAGTTCAGTTGATATCCTCTTTTGGAGTGCTTTCGAAAGAATGAGGTATGACGCGGATGACTTGCTTCCGGTAAAATCATCCTTAGTAGGATTCTCCGGAGGGGTAGTACAGCCAGAAGGAATGATCTCCTTACCAGTTACGGTAGGAAACTCGGCAAGATCATCAACAGTGACAACAAATTTCTTGGTTGTGCGTAGTGCTTCAAGTTACAACGTGATCCTTGGCAGGCCAACCCTCAACGCCTTGAAAGCCATAATCTCTACTTACCATCTTCTCCTCAAATTCCCGACTGAGAGTGGTAGTGGAGAAGTGAGAGGAGATCAACCCCTGGCACGGCAATGTTATGTCTCAACCCTCAAAGGGAAAGCCCTCAACAGCAGCAAGACAAAGGTTTCAGAAGCCATGCTAGTCAGCAGAATGGTCGAACAGGAAAATGAAGAGCTTCGACCTATGCCTGTTGAAGAATTGCTAACAGTCCCCCCTGGACATAACCAGAGCGGACCGCACAGTGCGGATTGGGGCAGATTTGACAGCAGAGCAGCGAGAAGACCTCATGAAAGTATTGAAAGCAAATTCCGATCTCTTCGCTTGGTCTTCAGAAGATATGCCGGGCGTAAAACGCGACGTCATCGAGCACCATCTCAATATCGATCAATCGTTTAAACCTACGAAATAGAAAAGGAGAAATTCCACACCAGAAAGGCAGAAAGCCGCGGAGGAAGAAGTATCAAACCTCCTAAAGGCTAGGTTTATCCGAGAGGTGCGTTACCCAGATTGGTTGGCTAATGTGGTTCTAGTGAAAAAGCCGTCCGGAAAGTGGAGGATGTGCGTTGATTTCACGGACTTGAACAAAGCTTGTCCGAAAGATTCGTTTCCTTTACCATCAATTGACAGTTTGGTTGACTCTACAACGGGGCATGAGATGCTTAGTTTCTTAGACGCCTTCTCAGGTTACAACCAAATCCGAATGGCCAAAGGCGACGAAGAAAAAACGTGCTTCATTATGAGCACGGGAACTTACTGCTATAAGGTGATGCCGTTCGGCCTAAAAAATGCCGGAGCCACCTTCCAGAGGCTCATAAATACAGTCTTTAGAGAACAAATTGGCAGAAACGTTGAAGCCTATGTGGATGATATCCTGGTGAAGAGCCGAAAGGACAATGAACACCTGTCAGACTTACAAGAAGCTTTTCAGTCTCTTCGGATTTATACTATGCGGTTAAACCCGAATAAGTGTTCTTTTGGCGTTCGATCGGGGAAATTCCTGGGATTTATCTTGACGCAAAGAGGGATAGAAGCAAATCCAGAAAAAATCAGAGCTATTCTTGACATGGGGTCGCCCAAGTGTCTTCAAGAAATTCAGCGGCTTAACAGACGCCTCGCAGCACTTGGCAGATTTATCTCCAAAGCCGGAGAGAAAAATCTCCCACTCTTTCAAGCCCTACGAAAAGCACCGAAAATGGAGTGGACAGAAGAATGTGAAAAAGCCTTTCAGGGGTTTAAAGATTATCTCCGATCGCCTCAGCTACTAGCTAAGCAACAAGTGGGAGAAGAGCTCTACATCTACTTGGCAGTCGCCCTGCATGCAGTCAGCGTAGTCCTTTTGAGAGAAGATAACGGAATTCAAAAACCAGTCTACTACACAAGTAAAATCCTTAACGAAGCGGAATCAAGATATCTGCCGCTTGAAAAGTTGGCTTTCGCTCTTGTCACATCCGCACGGCGATTGAGGCCGTACTTTCAAGCCCACAAGATCACAGTGTTGACTGATCAGCCGTTAAAGCAAATTCTTCATAAACCCGAAAACTCCGGACGCCTAGCCAAGTGGGTGATAGAATTAGGCGAGTTCGATCTCACCTATAAACCCCGAACGGCAATCAAGGCCCAAGTACTGGCGGATTTCGTCGCGGAGCTAACTTTTCCCGCAAATAGGGGCGAACCCCCGTCACAGAATTCAGAAGAAAGCCCTAGCGTCCCATGGTCCTTATATGTTGACGGATCAGCAACGGAAGAGAAGTCAGGAGCAGGTTTTGTCCTTTATTCTCCTTCTAAGTGGAAAATTGCGACAGTACTGAAGTTCCAATTCCGAGCAACCAACAATGAGGCCGAATACGAAGCCCTCATCGCAGGATTACATCTGGCCCGGGGGCTCGGAATTCAACATCTGCACGTATATTCCGACTCGCAGCTAGTTGTGTGCCACACCTTGGGCAGCTTTGAAGCGAAGGAAGATAACATGGTCAAATACCAAGCAGTGGTGAAGAAAATAGTTCCATACTTCGCTTACTTCCAAATTGAGAAAATCTGTCGAGCGCAAAACGAAGAGGCGGACGCCCTGTCTAAAAAAGCCACAGCACCCAACGGAGGTACAGAGTCTTCCTTTAACCTACAATACCTTCCCGCAAAGACCATCGACAGATTGGAGGGAGAGGTACAAAGTGCAACCGAAGAGTCAAGTTGGATGGACCCCATCAGAAACTATCTACAAGGTGGGCCCGCACCACCTAACAAAGCAGAGGCCAGACGGATTTCTTACAAATCCGCTCAGTACACCATCATCAATGAGAACCTATACAAAAGGTCTTATACGCAGCCTTTCTTGCGATGCTTACGTCCTACAGAAGCTAACTACATCCTTCAAGAGATTCACGAAGGCATTGGAGGAGGACACATAGGGGGCAAGGCCTTGAGTTACAAAGTCCTACGACAAGGTTATTACTGGCCAACACTAACTCAAGATGAAATGGCGTTCGCTCGAAAATGTGATGCCTGCCAGCGGCATTCCAAAATTCAGAGGCGACCACTGGCGCAGCTTACACCAATCGTTAGCCCTCGACCATTTGCCATCTGGGGAGTTGATCTTCTGGGACCATTCCCTACTTCAGTTCGGCAAATGAAGTTTCTAATAGTCGCTATTGACTACTTCACCAAATGGGTGGAAGTTGAACCCTTGGCCAAAATCACGGAGAAGGCTTGTCAGGGATTCTTGTGGCGAACGGTTATCTGTCGATTCAGAATTCCGGTCGCTTTCATTTCTGATAATGGGCGACAATTTGATAACAAGGCTTTCAAAAGCTTTTGTTCGGAGCTCGGAATTGAATCCAGACTAACGTCTGTGACACATCCCCAAGCCAACGGCCAAGTAGAAGTGACGAACCGCACCCTGCTTCAAACACTGAAAACTCGGGTATCCAGAAATGGGACTAACTGGGTAGAAGAAATCCCGAGCGCCCTTTGGGCCTACAGGACAACAACAAGAACTCCTACAGGAGAAACCCCATTCTGTCTCACTTATGGGGCGGAGGCTGTCCTCCCTGCAGAAATAGGAATACCTACCTTACGAACACAACAAACCTTCTCATCAGAAGAGAATGAGAAAAAACTCCGAGCAGAACTTGATCTACTCGGAGAACGGAGAGAAGCTGTGGAAACAAAGGCAACCATCTATCGTCAGAGAGTAAAAAGGTTCTATGACACAAGGGTAAAAAGAGTCTTCTTCCAAATCGGCGATCTAGTCCTACAGGAAAATGAGTTTCATGGAAATAAAAGCCGAACGGGGAAGCTAACTCCTAACTGGGAAGGCCCTTACGTCATACAAAGAATCGTCTGAGCGGACACCTATTATCTAGTAAGTATGGACGGAAAAACGCTCAAGCGTCCATTCCATGCTGAACACTTACGACGCTACTATCAGTAAATTCTGTAGCCGTCACTTAAATTTCATGGAATAAAGCTCAAGCCTTTCCCATTCCACAAAGATGCGGTGAAATTTCCATCCTACAAAGATGCGGTGAAATTTCCATCCTACAAAAATGCGGTGAAATTCCCATTCTTGGAAGATGAGTCGGAATTATCCTGTAAGGATAAACGACAACTCTTATCCAAAAAACAAGGGGCAAAAATCCCGATCGAAATATGAGGCAACAATCTCATTTATAAAGACGAGTACCTCGCTCAACAGCTTAAAGTCCCATGATTGAACTAAAGAACTTGTTACGAAGCTTGACAAGCCAAATGAAGAAGGAAGAAGTTTACAAAGGACTTCAGAAAATACTTCTCACGGTTAAGGATAACCATTGCTCGGAAATAAACCTTCACCAAAATAAAGGTTTGCTTTTTCATTCATATGAATAGAAATTACATTCCAGAAGATTGCGAATTTACAAGAGCATTTCTCAAAAATGCTAAAAACATCCTAAGAACTAGGAGGACCCTCAGGGCAGCCAGCTTCTTCTGGAGGAGCTTGGGTTGAAGGCTCCGAGGGGGCGGGGGCAGAAGCCTCTGGAGTCTTAATAGTCTGTTGCTCTTTTAGTTCCGTGAACTTCTTCAAAACTCCCGCCAGCCCCATGGACAAAACCTCCGTAGGAGGGATATGACGGCCCACCTGTTGTACCACCGAATAAATAAGGGTGGCCCCTTCTTTAGCTTTCGCCCTAAGCCGGGCGACCTCCTTCTCTAATTTATCCGCTCGCTCTATTGAATCCTTGATTTCTTGCGAGTCGGATTTAGGAGTGGTCAGTCGGGAAGCTAAGTCTTCTTTAAGTGTGTCGCGCTCCCCCTTTAGCTCCTCCAACTCCGCAACAAAGTGAAGTTCAATGTTTTTCAGCTTCAAATTTCATCCTTCAAATTTGCCCCTCTCGGGCAGATTTGAGCTCCTTCTCCAAACTGCTAGAATTCTCCTGCAACTTTTTAACATTCTCCTCGGTAGTAAGGAGGGAACCCTCAGAGATAGACAACTTGGCTGCCAAATTGTCCTTCTCCTTTCACACAGCAGCCAGTTGTTGAAGCCGCTCAGCCTTATCCTTCTCAAAAGCATGGATAATGGCAAGCTGCTCTTTGTTTTTCCCCTCCAGGGCCGCCACCGAGTTCGGGCGATTTACGCCTCAAGACGCCTTCCATCTTTGCCGAATCATCTTGGCAAAGGTTGCCGACTCAGTCCGGTCAAATAGCCTACGAAATAACAAACAAATAAGTTAGTAGCATTAATCGAGCCAAAAGTAAAATTAATACGAGGATAATCCTCACCAAAGACGCATCGAACGGAATAGTTGAGAAATGGCCTCTTCCCTCCGGCTCTATGAAGTTTGGAGGAGAGCCGCTCAGCCTCATTGCCATCAAAATGTACCTTCTCACGGAAGATCCCGAAAAGGGGCGTCTTCGGAGGACACCCCCTTCTCTTGAGGAGCCGGTCCCCTTAAGACCGAGTCCGCCACTCGCAGCTTATCCAGGAGAGCCGCTTCTCCTGCCTCCGCCTATAAAATAGCTTAAGTTAAAGGTTCTGAACGAAGCACGAAGCACCCATAGAAAATATGTGTGTAGAAATTCTCACCTCTATAAGGAGGATATCCTCCGGCCGGCTGAAAGAAGGACCCTCGGAAATTGGGGACAAGGCCGGGCGGACTTCTTCCGCGCGAACCTCTTCCTGAGGCACTTTCGCTTGTTCTTCTACAATTCCGGGAACTGATGCGTCCTCGGAATTCTTTCTCTTTGTCCTCCTCTCCCTTGAGGACCCGGCACCAGGGTCACTTTTAACCCCTTTCTTGGAAGAGTCAGTCTCTTTTCTCTTCCTTTTCTTCTTCTCTTCTTTGGAGGTATCAGCTAGGTACCACTTCTTTCTTTTTCCGCCCACGAGCCAAGGGCGGATGAACCTCACCTTCGAAAGAAGCCAGAAGACCCTTAACATAGCTCAAGTCTTTGTCTTCCATCGGATTTTCTGCAAAACAAATTCCGAATAAGGTTAGACATCACAAGCCAAAATCAAACCAAATTAGGTACGCGAACGAGTCCTACCAGTAGACACTATTAAATGACACTTAATGAGGTTTTCCTTGGTCAAGAACCTATCCATATAAACTTTGGATAGCCCCGTCATTGACTTAAGAAGATTTCCCTCTTCTTCCGACATCTCCTCACAAGTGATGTCCGCACGGGAAACCTCCCACCTTGTTCGGATATCCAACTCGGACTTACATCTAACAAAGAAAAACTTGCTCTTCCATTGCTTAATGGAAGAGGGAACTTTCCCTAGAAACTTTCTCCCAGGGCGAGCCGAGAAATAATACCAATCGGCATTAGACTCCAAACAAAGGCTAAACAACAAAGGAACCAAATGGACGGTCGGATTTACCCCATAATTCTTAAAAACCATGACAAATTCGTTGAGCAGCCTCCAAGAGTTGGAGTTAACTGCGAAGGACACAAACGATATTCCTCTAGGATCGCCTTAGTAAAATCAGGGAAAGGAAGCCTAAGCCCACCTAGCAACGCATCCTGGTAAACAGCTACCTCCCCCTCCCTGGGGGCACTCGCCCTCTCCCCTGAGCAAGGAACCCTAACTTCAAATAAAGAGAGGTCTATCTCATACCTCTCTACTAGGTCATCTACATCCTTCTGCCCTAGAAGGCTTATGAACGTATCCGACCCTCTGCCCATTGCCCTAGAGGCAGGGTGAACCCGCGAACCCTGAACCGGAACGCCTCCAAGTTCACCCGGAATCGCGACAGAAACCGTAGGGTTGGACGGAGAAGGAATCGAGGACTCATGAGAAGAACTAGAGGAGGAAGAAGCAGCACTAGCCATTACCTTAGGAAAGGAAAAAGACAAGAAAAACGCAGAAAGCTCAAAACCAGGGCTCGCCGGAGAAGAAGAAACCTGAAGAAGAAGACGCGATTCGATTTTCGAAATAGCCTTTTTCTGCCTGTACGATTTCGCCTATATACAAAGGCAACGAATCCGTGGCCGTTAGATCTTAGGATCGTATTCCGATCAGAACCGTTGAACCAAGGGTCCACAAATCTGGACCGTTCAGATAACCATCATTACACCTCCTCAAAACAGTTCAAAATTCTGCCCACGTCAGCAATACCAAGCGCCGCCTGACACACATGGAAAGCCACGCTCATCACCCATCATGACGTTGACAAACGTGCACGCCGCGCACGTTGCGCCACTATCCCCCTTTAATGCTAATAGTGGAGGGGACACGTGTCATCCTAGGGAGTAATGGGCGTTACGTGGAAGGTAGAGCCTGTACCGTATGAGACAAAGCACACACTCCAACATAGGATCGCCAGTAAAGGCCTCATAAAAGTGCCAAAGGATTTAGAAGCAAAATGACAAA
This sequence comes from Dioscorea zingiberensis, assembly GCA_026586065.1. Taxonomy (NCBI): domain Eukaryota; kingdom Viridiplantae; phylum Streptophyta; class Magnoliopsida; order Dioscoreales; family Dioscoreaceae; genus Dioscorea; species Dioscorea zingiberensis. The sequence goes on from CM048818.1 coordinate 27,525,101, forward strand.
CGCCATTTATTCAAGTTACATGACGAACGCAAACAAAACAAACATAACAAAAATATATTGTTCGACGGATTAAAGCTAAATATCCGCAGACCCGTCCGAGGATACGCTCGGAAAAGACTCAGAAGAGACGCACGGACTTCCGCAACCGTCACTATCCCCATTATTACTAGGGGAACTAGGCTCGGCACGGGGGCGAAGGTAGGGGCCCACCCCTCTGCGGCAGGAGTCGTCTCTGAACATCTCAACTTCGAAACGCATACCCCCCGCATAAGTGAAAATTAAGAGGTCCCCCGCTTCCACGTCGTGATCGACATGAAAAGCTTCCCACCCTACGTCGATGCTCATCTCACCTACCCCCCTGTCAATCAATCAATGTAATAGCCGCCACACACGTACCGCTCGGACTTACCAAGAAAATCACTCCAGTCCTTAGTTCCGATAGATGCTCGTAAAAAGAGCTGGGAATTGTAAGTGTCGGGAACATTGAGAAAAAGTAAAAAACTTATAAAAAGACAAGCGCTGAGCCATGATACAAAGATACAAGAGTACAAAAGATTTCTGCCCAAACTCGCCATCCATACAAGCCCTTAAATAGGAGAACCTATCGACACTATAGACGAAAATTACGGAACAAAAATCTACCTTGATAACAGCGAAAGGATAACACAATAAACGTCGGTCGCCTATTAAAACACGTGTATAGACGTAAGTAACCGTACACGAAGCCTACGCCTACGTAGATATGCCAACTAAGAACGATACTTGTTCTCGAACCAAGCGAAACGTGCGGTTAGCTCACCTCTCGCTCAGATTTTTCGAACAAGTACACTTTGGGGGGGACTAGTGTTACGGATATATTTGGTGAAAACAGGTGTCATTGACCTAAAGGACCACTTGTTCCTCTGGCCACATGGCAATATCACCCCCTTTGTACAATTCCGTCCGGTAAATAACGTGAGGACTCAATCCTGCGAACAAGTCCGTCGAAATTGTAGCAATCCTCTTATATAGGGCCTGAGGTGGGGAGAGAGAGATAAATATCTAACGCCTCCACAGTGAGTAGGCCTTATCCACTTGCTACAGTGGGCAGATATATATCCTATTTTACCTACGCGGCATCTACGCCCTAGGCCGCAGATATTTTCCTACCGCCTTAGGAGATATTTACCTAACTCACCGCCTTATCCCACTGCCTTTCCTAAACCACCTTTAAGGTGCTATAAAAGGAGAGCGTTAATAGAAGGAAAAAGGGGGGGGGAGGGGGGGGGGGGGTGCTATAAAAGGAGAGCGTTAATAGAAGAAAAGGGAAGGGGGGGGGGACGGATTACACGAAGAACTGCCTAACTCCAAGACTCTTTCCTAAATCCAAGACTCTTTACTCAAGTTTTCTGACTTAAGCATCGGAGCAGAATCCGGGCAGAGAGGCCCAATTCGACACGCCTCCTCTCCTTTACAGTTCACCTATGGATAATTCCTACTAATTTCGTGATGTCTTCTCCCTGCTCAGAAAGTAAGTAAGCGTCCACACCATCTATAAATTTTAACCGTTGGTCGAAAGCTGAGGCCAGATCTCGAGGCAACAGTAGCCGAAGCGGGGCGTGGACCAGTTTTTGTCATCAACAAGAAGCATTACAAAAGGAAATTTTAATTTTAATTTTTTTTTTGACACAGTGGATAAACCCCTCCACAAATGGAAGTTAAGGGGTGTGGCCTTAGGTCACAAACACCCTTGATCTCTCAGTGTGCGCATATAGATGTTTGGATTCTAATCTGGGAGTTTTATGCTCACCATATGATTTACCTAAACTGCTCCCATATTCACGAGGGCGGTGACTCGAACTTGAAAATATGCTCAATTAAATAAATTATCTAATACACGAGACCCGAGATATCATTAAACCAATGGTCCTTTAATTAATAGTTTTTTGGGAAAATGCGTTTTTGGTCTCTGAATTATAGTATATTGTTCATTTTGGTCCCTGTATTATTAAAATGTTCATTACGGTCCCTGTATTTTTCAGAGTTCTGGCAATTACGGTCCCTAGGGCTGACGTGGCAGCCACACCTAGCATATGATTTGAATACGGATTTATTTTATTATAATATGGTAGATGACGTGGCGTGCTGATGTGGCACAAAAATTCAATTTTCAAATATGTTACCAAATTAATGATGACATGGCATGCCACATGGCAAAAAAAAAATGAACAAATTCAGAAAAAAAAATCATGAAAAATTTAAAAAAAAAATGAAAAAAACAAGAAAAAACGAGGAAAAATTTTAAAAAAATATGAAAAACTAAAAAATCAGAAAAAATAAGGAAAATTTAAAAAATGTGAAAAAAATCTGAAAAAATCAGGAAAAACTTAAAAAAATGAAAAATAAGAAACAAATCTGGAAAAATTTAAAAATATATGTAACAAATCAGGAAAAAAATAAGTAAAAATTTTAAAAATACGAAAAAAAAAATCAGAAAAAAATATTTTCCCCTTTTTTCTTATTTTTTATAATTTTTGAATTTTTTTCCCTTTTTTTTAAATTTTTCCTATTTTTTCTGATTTATTTTCTACATATTTTTAAAATTTTTCGTTTTTTCATATTTTTTAAAATTTTTTGTGATTTTTTTTAAAATCTTTTCTTATTTTTTTTATTTTTTCCGCCACGTCAGCATGCCACATCAATATGCTGACGGCATGTTGACGTTGCATACCACGTCAGCATTAATTTCGTAACATATTATGAATTTTAATTTTTTGCCACGTCAGCACGCCACGTCATTTACCCCGTCATAATAAAATAAATCCGTATTCAAAGCGCATGCTAGGTGGCTGTCACGTCAGTTCTAGTGACCGTAATTACCATAACTCTGAAAATACAGAGACTGTAATGAACATTTTGATAATACAGGGACCGAAATGAACAATATATTATAATTCAGGGACCAAAAATGCATTTTTGCCTATTTTTTTTGGAGCACATCACTTGTGCTTCTTGTGGAAGCACTTTTGGGGTTTGGAAAAATCACTTAGATAATTTTTTTATTTTTAACAAAAACACCTTTTATGAAAGTGGATAGTCTCTCCCTTGTATCCTTATACATAAAAACAAAAGAATAAATCCAAAAAAATCCTTCCTCTCATGAACAGACAAACCAATAGTGTTCATTGTGAAAAATCAATGTTTATTTTAATAGTTAAAGTACAGTGTTTCTGATAAGCATTAATAAATGCATACAAAACGCATATAGTATTTTGGTAATTTTTATATAAAGATGATAGACATTTAATAATTTAAAACTACATTTATAAGTATAATTTTTAATCTGATTTAAAACTTCTTATTGATTTTTTTTAATCATAAATCTCAATCGAGTATGGTGTGATATTGACATTTAATGAAATTTAATTAATTTTTTCTTTTTTAAAAATTTCTAATAATACAAGAATATAAGAAATAAAGATGATTAATTCTAATACAGTTGGGCCAGCAAATGTGCCCAACCTTCATCTCAGCTCAACTTGGATTGAATTTGGTGGAATCTAATTCTACCCAAATCTCAATCAAGTTCACGATAAATACCTTAAGTTTGGCATTTAATTTATAAAGTCAAGAGCTGCTCAACACTCAATGAAATAAGCTAGAATGATTCTGTCAAATCAGATTCCAGCTCTGGGTGTGTTTGGTTCAGCGAAGGAAAGCCCTCGAAGTCAGAATTGGGCCACTGCAATCCACATTTTGTATATATGGTTCGTGAAAGTGAAGTATGAAAGTGGGAAGTACTTCCACGAACCCTCATTTTAGTGTTTTAACATTTAAAAAAAATTGAAATGGGAGTTCGATAAAATTAGACTTATGTGCTTAAACTCTGACTTCATTCCTACTTCCTAATCGATAGATTCAACACCTCTTTTATCGCGTTTGTTAGGGTATCAGTTGTAAAAAAAAAACCAATCACTAATTTAAAGTGATTGAGTCAAGTCAAGCCAACTGAAGACCTAGCTAGTTTGTATAATGTAACTGATTGAATATTAAGCATTTGAAGTGATTGAATAAAGTCAAGTCTAGCTAGCTTGTATGATGTGACTAAGTCAACATTAAGCGGTCTGAGAGAAGTTTGAAGGGTTAATATTATGGTTACTCACCAAACTATGGTCAATTCTCACTTTAGATATAAAATTTCAATTTGTATCATAATGGTGACTAAACTTCAATTTGATTTCAACGGAAGATCACCCAAGGGAATCTGGTGAGGAATTATTGATGTGGACATTGGAGTGACCACGTGGATGCCATCTTTATACGTCACTTGTAATACTTACGTCACCACGTGGCATAAGTTGACACGAAAGAAGGGCCGACATGGCGACTTAATGGATTATGTGGCGCTTACGTGTCAACTTATGCCATTTGGCAATGCCACTGGTGCAAGTGACGTGTAAAGATGGCGTCCACGTGGTTACTCTGGCCTCCATGTCAACAATTCCTCACCGGATTCACTTGGGTGACCTTTCATTGAAACCAAATTGAAGTTTAATAGTCATTTTGATACCAATTGAAATTTGGTACTCAATGTGACTACTAAAAACTTGGATTTATTGAATTTTTCTGCGGACAATATTCAACTTGGTTTAGCAATTAAAAGAGAGACGAAAGAAACTTCATTGTTATATATATATATATATATATATAGATATATATATTGTCAACCAAAAACCCGATTGTGCCTGGAGTTGACTCCGATCAAGGCCAACTGATGATGTCTTCTACAGTTGAAGGTGTTGGTTTTAGATCTTGGGAAAACAATTTTCAAAATATGCGGAAGCGTGAATAATCATGTATAAAAACCAAGATCTTGGATCGGTATTCATCAAAAACACCTTTTATGAATACTTTGTAAATATAATAATTAATTTAACTTATGAATTAATAAAATTAGATCAAGAATAAAAATCGCGACGGAAACTTTTCCCTCGCTATTTTGTAGCTGATTTATTTTAGCGACGGAAATTCATGGTTTAGCGAGGGAAATTTTCCCTAGCAATTTTCCAGATTTCTTAGGGTACCTTAAAGTTGTGGAAGTTTAAATCCTCCGAGATCGGTAGATCTTCTTTTCTCGAAACCACGGTCTTCCTTCCGGTGACAAAGATCCGAGATGGACTTGTGTGTGGGCACAACACAAGATTAATCAGATCACTGAACTGATTATTGTCTCTCTCTAAAACTCATCTAATGAGCAATTGAGACTTAGCACTTTTGAGAAAGAACTTTTCTCTCTCTTTTCTCTCTTAGGATTCCTCAATTGGTTCCTATCTCACACTCTTTGAAACTTATATCAAACTCTTTTGAAACTCATCATAAACTCTTATAATGAGAGGAGAAAGGCTACTTCTTTTATAGAGAAAATAAATTTCATTTTAAACTAAGATAAGATTTCGATTTGAATTCAAATACCCTTTGAATTCAAAATCAAATTTGTCATACAAAAATTTAGAGAGAGTTTAGGCCAAATTTAAAAGATAAAATATCCTTATATTTATCTCTTTCCATGTGTTTAGTTATTTGATTTTAGATTCAAAATCAAAATCAAATTTGGCAACCAACTTACTACATATATTGAATCTAGACATATGCTTTACAAGCTTATCTAAATTCAAATTAATTTGAGTTTATCTTAATTTTAACTCAAATTTTAATTCAAATTTAAACACATGTATCTTGGCTCACATTATGCAATAAGTCCATAAATAAATATATAATCAAATTATGTATTTATTTATTTTATTTATAAATAATCTTATTATTCATAAATACTACAAATTAATTCTCAATTAATTTGTAATAAAGTGATCAACACAAAATCAACTAAACTTGTCCAATCGGAGTTCCTTGTCCGGAGGGGGACTTATGGACCTATAATCCCGGGCTCCAACAAAACTTTATATTAATCAATTAAACTCTTTAATTAATCAATATGTTTTATTAATTCCAAAGTTACTCCACTAAAAACTTGGAATTGCACTCCCGAAATTATAGATATAAAATTACTCGGGATTCAAGTCGTCCATATGATATAGTCATCTCCTATATATTGATCCTCCATAAATAATTCATAATTAGAGCTAGGTAAAGATCCGTTAACCTCTCTAATTACATCTTTATCCTCAAGTACCAATGATTCTCTAATGAATGATAAGATTCAAGAACAAATCAAGAATCTGAGTACTCATACCATTCAAGCCCTGAATCATCACTCAAGGTAATTATCTGTCTACTTCTTATGAAGAAGGAATAGATTCCGTCTTGCGATGTTAACATTTCCTGCTATTCATTTTGTTACACCTCCAACATACAAAGTTTAAGGATCATGATCTTATAATCCGTACCGAGTAAATAAAAAGATGTAACTCAATAAATAGGAGTTTGCTAACCACTCAGGATTAAGATCATTACATATCCGACCATCAGTGACATGATTTGAATGCATTATATTTTAACTGAAATTATCAATGATCCAAATCACATCGTGTCCCAGTCCTACATAATCTCATTATGTATAGTGCACTCATTAGATGTCCCTCTACATCAATGGTTTGGATAAAATCATTTCATTCTTAATGATAATGAGCTACACTAGTTAAAATCAATTAAAGATTCCATACTTTAATTATTAAGTCAATTGACTAGTTTTCACGGACTAATTTAAATTATCATCCTTAAATAATATCCTCCCATATATATAACACTTATATATATTAATTCAAGGTTACGTAGATAATTATGGAATTTTGTGATATTCATAAAGTATTCAAAGAATACATGCACTTGTAATAATTATATTATTTTATTCATAATTAAATAATATTCATAACATCATATGCTTTAGGGCATACATCCCAACAGAAGGGTATGTTGAAGGTGTGTGAGGGATGTTGGGGTGGAAAGGGGTGGGGGGAAGGGGGGTAGGGGAAAGCCTGAATGCCCAAATCCCTATCCAACGGCCAAGTTAGCCGTAAGATTACCGGGGAAGACGAGCGGAGGGAGAGTGTAGGGAATTCTTGGACCCTAGTGAGCTTACCTTTCCACTCTGAGGTCATCCCCTTTTGTGCTCTTGGAGCTTCTTGGGATTCAGGTCTCGTCCCATTTCCCTGTTGCGGTCTTGTCGGTCATCGTGAGAGGGGATGCATGGACAACCCTTTAGTCCCTGATGTTATGGCCATCTTTCCCTTCCATAGGGTGGTATGGTAGCTGCTTGGGATCTGCACCGCATCCATAGGGTACGTGGGATCGATTGTGGCAAGATTTTTGGTCTATCACTAGCCCCTCCCACCCTTTCCCCCTAACCTCGACCCCCGAGATTTCGGAGGTCTTTAGGATCTCGGGCCAGGTCTTGTTGAACGAATGCGCTTTGTCGGGATACGCGAGGTATGAGCTAGCAGAAGGATCTCGGGATCTGAATTTCTCAGGAGTGAATTGGGATGATCAAGCCGAAACTCGTGCCGACAATAGATGATCTCGGGATCACCTAGCTGAAACGCGGTGTTGTGAGGAAGGGAAAGAACAAACAAAAAATGACAAGGCATTACAGTTTTCATGGGATAGAGCACGCATTCGCTTCGAGCATCATACGACATTTATGAGAAGACATGCCTTTTCGCTTTCCAAAACGTTTCGGCCGAGCATGCAAAGGGTGGAGAGGTTGAGTCAACTATGAGGGTAACCCCGATGGGCCACATGTCGGTCTCTCTTAGGTACCGTTATTGGGGTGAATCTCTGCCGTTGAAGCAAACTCCGCGGGAGAATCTCTGTCGTTGAGAAGAATCGCTGAGGTTTTGTAAAACCCAAGATTTTTCTTAGTCAAATAAATGATTTAAAATTTTTCCCTCTAAATTAATTTCTTAATTAATTAAAATGCAAAGGGGGCATTTTGGGGATTTACAAGCTCCAGGGGGCATTTTGGTAAAATGGTTATGAGAGAGATTAAACAAGGAGTTAATAAATTATGGAATAATTTATTAAGGAAAATTAGGGGTTGATTTAATTAAATTTGGAAGTGATCAAATTAATTAAATTAGGAAACCCTTTAATTGATCATGATTGGGACCTAGAAGGAAAAGGGGGAAATAGTTGATTAAATCAATAGTTTTATTAAATTGGGAAATATTCTAAGTTAGTATGATTGGGTTTATTTAAGGAAGGAGAGGGGGATTAATTTAAATTATAAATTTAAATTAATAAGCTGCCAAGGACTTGGAAATAATTTTAAAAAGGTTGAGGACTACAAAGAAAAGTGGTCCTCTCTGAAGAAGGGACCTTGACGTAAAGGTAAAAAGGATGAAGGACTGGAGAGGAAATTCACTCTCTCACGGGATAAGGACCCAAATATAATTTTGAGAAGTTGGAGGACTTATAAGGAATAGTGACTCTCTCACAGAATGAGGATCAAATAATAAATTTGAGAAACTGAGGGGCCTCTGCGCAAATGGACAAATAACCTTCTACGCCAACGGATGGACGGCTGCGATGGCGCGATCCGCAGAGATCTGATCACAAGGCACCATCCAGCCGCTCAATTCGTTGAGCAGAAATAAAGATGCGCACATCTCTACCGTGCGCACAAGATCTGAACCGCTGGATCCAAAGATGAAACTGATCCCGAAGCGCTACTGTGCTTCTTCTCCAGCCATCAACGCGCGCGCCAAACCTCGCTGAAAACTGGCGAGCAAATCTGCACAGAAGGAAGGAGTAAAAATGGAAGGTTTTCTTCCAATCAGCAGCCACGAAATTGGAAAGAAACTCATCGCGATCTCTAAATCACTGAGAAGGGATATCGCGTGATGCCACCGTGAGGCCTATAAATGAAGGCCGGGGCGGAGCATTGAGAAGTCACACAACACCGGTGCGCTCCTCTAGAAACAGTGAGAGAAGGGAAGTAACGTCGCCCATCTCCGATCGGAACAGAGAAGAAAGAGTGAGGCTTCCCTCCGTCGTTGCTCTTCCTGGCGGCGCGGCTACACGGACAGAGGGAGTCAGGTGAGTCCTCAGCCTCTGTTCCTTGTTATTTTTGTCGTGCATGCATCTAGTTGAGTTGGCGAACGTCGGGAGGGGTCACAGGACCCTCCGCCGGCCTCCGTCGGGGAAATGAACGTCGGAGGGGATGACGCCGCTGCTGACCTGGAAGACAGTAGGAGGAGGAGGGGAGGCTCCCAGACCGGGAAGACCACGGAGGTGGTTCCCCAGGGACCCCGTCGCCGGGGAACTCGCCATCGGCCACCGGTCACGTGCTGGAACACCACGGGGACGACGAGCGCAACCACCCCTCCGGCAAGGACACGGGCTGGGAATAGAAGAGAAAGAGAGAGAATTTGGGATTAGTTAGTTAGTTATGTTAACTAATTATTGGCTAATGATAATTAGTATAATTAATTAATTATTAGCTAACTAAAATAATCTGTCACACTAGTTAATTAGTTATTGGCAATTATTTGATTAATTGGCTGGTTAAATAGGAATTTATCAAGTGGATTATACCATTTAATATTGTTGAATATTAGACAAATCATATTAGTGATTGTGAGATTAATTAATTAACTAATAGTTAATTAATGGCTGGAGATTTTCTTTAGTAGTCAACCAATTAATTGAGTATGATTTTGATGGGCTGTTTGGAATTTGGATTAATTAAAGAAGGCCAAATGAATTGGGTTTGATTATTTGATTACTGTTAACTAAGTCATGTAGCTAAATCAAATAAATAGTTATTATTTAATAACTAATGACTTAACAGGATAACAAGTTATGGGGTGATTAATTTTGACGAATTAACTTGTTAGTAGCTTTAAGGACAACTATAGGATATCAAGTCAATTAATAATTAATTGATTAATTAGTTAATTGAATAGTGAATGATGAACTGAGCAATTAGTTAATATTCAATTAACTAATTAGTTTTGGATAGTTGATTAATCAAAGTGGAATAAAGAATTTATTTTGGATTAATCGAAGAGGAATTAAATAGGATATTTCCTTGTTAAACCGGATTAGTTAGTTAATGAAATTAACTAACTAGATAGGTATCTTATGGTTGGATAATTAAATATTTGAATAATTAATTAATATGTTGATTGAGCCAACTAGTTATAGGAAAATGAGCTCAAGGTTGGTTCGGATCAATTCCAAAGGGATTGAATCAAGGTGGAATGACAAGAAAACGCGAGAGAAGGCCCACAAGTCGGACTTGGGCCCATTAGAGCATGCATAGTAGATGCAATATTCATAGACAAGTACCTTATTGAAATAAGATTTATCTTTATCAGATTTTGACTTGGATGCGCCGAGAAGTCCCGTGGAGCACGAGGCTTTGCGATTTTAGGTAAGTACACTTGCCTTGTTTCCTCTCTTCGGAGATTTTATTGACATGTCGTTATTGTGACACATTGCCTTGTTTTCATACATGCTTCTATGATTTTGTTGATATCTATCTTTAGCATGTGTGATTGATTTGGGATGTTGGAATCCCTATGTGCTCTGTTCTTCGTCCCGGACTCAGTGGAGCAGGTGAGCTCCTTTTTGCGGACATTCAGGGACGGGACACCCTGGTACTCCGGCATTACCATGCCAGAGGGATCGATACTCTGGTTGTCCCTGCCAGTCAGTGGGGTCGATCACTGACCATGTCGACATGAGAGACAGGTGGCGCTACCGACATACGACCCGAGGGCCGTAGAGACCGGATGGTCGTTTTCTCAGCAGGTTCGCTGATGGTACTGACCGGGGGAAACGTTTGTGGAGCTTCCGTTGGAACTCTTAGCTAGGAGTCATTATCTTGTTTATTTTTGTGATAGACTCCTAGGGCTTGTTTTGAGGGGCGTTGCCCCGAGTTTGTTTTGATATTTATGATTGATTGATATCATATTTCTTGAACCCCGCAGGGGTACTTACTGGGCTTTCCATTCGAAAGCTCATGCACTTGTTTTCCTTCCTGTTTACAGATCCTGAGGCGTAGGACTCTAGTACGCAGGAGCTGAGCCGATCGTGGGTCGGGTGATTTACAGAGGTCCGAGGACCTTGGTTATCTTTCTTGATTGAGTGAGATATTTTATTTTGTAGGACCCCTTAGGTCCTGGTATTTGTAGGGTATTTGAACCCTTGATATTTATCTTTCCGCTGAAACTCTATTTATTTTGAATAAATTAAGTTGTTTTATTTGCATTATCTGCTTACTCACTAAGGCCTTGTATCCGTGTGGGGCCCGACTCTACACGGCTACGGCCGGTCTGCACATGTGCCCGAGGTCCCGGGATCAGGTCGGGGCGTTACAGGTTTTAAGTGTTGCCTCGCACTAAGGTTTCTTCTCCATCATCTTCGCCTTTCTGTTATGAGATTTCTAAGTGTTCATTCTTCTCATTTCCTCGCAGTTCTATGTTTTTCACTCTATAGGTAATGGTACTCTTTTCCTCAGCTGGTAGGGCGGAGAAGGTCGTAGTCGGGCCACCTCCCATGGCGCCCGATGAGGCTGTGATAAGCTCTGTCAATAGTTTGTTTTCCTCTATGAGCTCCAATGAGTCACTAGTCGTTTCCGCATTAAGTCTCCTTCTTTTACTTGTAGAGTCCAAAGTCCTACAAAGAGATCGAACAATCCTACCGAGGGGAAGATCGTGATTTATTTAGATAACTTAGTCGCAAGTCTCAAGTTTCCCTTACCATCTATCTTATGAGAAATCTTAGAATACCATAAGTTATGTAACTCAATTAAATCCCAATTTATGGTGTGTTTTGTGCAGTCTTGTCATGATTTTCCAACATTTTGGGTATAAGCCAACCCTTAGGTTGTTTTGCCTTCTCTTCTCTCTGAGGTCTCATCCATTTCAGGGTTGATATTACTTTGCCGCCTGAGATCGTAAATATTTTCTAGGTTCTGGTTGGTCCTCCATTTATGATTGGAAGGACAAGTTTTCTTTGTTTCCTACGACCGACCTTGGGGAGTCTTGACTTCATGCGAGCTCCCAAAGTTGGAAACTAAGCACGACACTAGAGAGTTGGCTGATGAGAAAGATCAATGGGAGGTCCTCCGAGGCTTCCCTAAGGTTCCCCTTGATAGGCTACTCACTTAGGAGAATTTCCGAGATCACCATCTTTTCTTAGAATTACGTAGGAAATCTCGCGACTTGCTCTCGGAACTTGGTCAAACGCCATACTAATATGGCTTTATGTTTTCAAGTCCCTGGATGGATCACGACGAACTGATGGGTTCTCGCTCCTTTGAGTTCTCCGAAGAAGAAGACTAAGAAAAAGGCGGCTGGAGAACCGTCGAAGAAAAGGGAGGCTAGAGAGTCGAGCCGCCCTAAGAAAAGAACTCAGGAAACTTCTATTGCATCTCTGAGGGGTGACTCATCACCTGAGGTTGAGGAGATGGCGGTAGACTTGGCGCCTCATCGTCAGCGCTCCTATACTATGGCTGTTGCGGTCGACGTAAACGAGGGTTTACTGTCATAATTTCATTTTAGAAACTATCAGCTGTTTCTAAGGTCATACGTCCCAAGCCAGAGTATGAAGTCGGCTTCAACTCCAAGTTAGCCAAGGCTGATCTCTTAGATCAAGTGATGGCTAGTGTACATGAATCCTCGGGACATTGGGGATGAGGCCGGAAGACCTCGAGGTACTAGTGAGACGTTGTCCGCTAGAGTGGGAGTTGCTGCCCCTTAAGAACCCTAGACTTGCATCCCGGAGATCTTGGCTGATGCATCGGCAGCTTTTGAGGCTTTGGAGGCAATGCGCTCTCTGACTTTCGGGCGAAATTGTTGAGCCTCGAGACGGATGAGTTGGCCGATCACCTCTCTTCACTTGCCTTGACGGTATGTTATTCTTTAGTTTGTAGTACTTTTCTATGAACTTTGTTATGATCTTCTTTGTCGCTTCCTATTATAGACGACTTCTTTCATAGGCCATACCGCTCAATGCCTTCGCAAGTAGGTTGCCGAGGGGAACTTGGCCTGCCAAGTGGTAGAGAAACTCGAGGCCGAGATTACTGATTCGAAGAAGTTGAAGCACGGCCTTTAAGTCACCTTGAGGATATTAGAGGCTAACGAGGACCACTGTAGACTTGAGGCGGAGAAGATTTCCCAGAGCTGACCTCCTAAAAAAAATTAGTCGATGAGTTGCGTGCAAAGGCGTCACTTCAATCGGAAGATAAGGAGAAGGACCGAGAATGTCGTTGTTGTGCACCATGAGTCCCTAAGGACTCTACAATCAACATACAATGACGAGGAGAACCGGCGCGAGGAGATCATTAAAGAGAAAGTGGAGGCCGACATTGAGGACTAGAGGAAGAACTATCGAGATGCCATTGAATGGGCCCAAGACCTGAAGCAGGCAGTAGAGGACCATGTCGGGTCCAAGTTGTTGCGCACCTATCTCTAGGACGAGCGGGATAAGGTAGTAGAGAGAGTTGTGGCCAAGTTCAAAGCTAGTGAAGATTTCAATATGGCTGCTCGGAAGGCGGCAATGGACGGGTGCTTTGTCTTTCAAATATTGGCTCATGTCCATCTCGACATCAACCTCGTGCAGATTGACTATATAGATGCTCTGAAGGTTTGGATGGAGATAAGAAAGGGGGAGAAAGCAGAAAGAGCCAAGGAAGAAGCTTCTCGCGGGGAGGCAACATGGTCATGGTGGATAGTAGGAAAGACAACACAGGGGAGCCTCTCCTGTAGGACTTCAGGGAGAACTAGCACTGTGACTAGGCCCTAAGAGCAAAGGAACTTAGAAAAAATAGCGCATGCGGAAGAATTGTAGTAAAAGATGGAATTTTACAAATAGTACCGCTTGAGGTATTCAGAATAGAAGAGTCAGGGAAGCCTTTGCCCATCCATGTCAGCGAGATTGTAGGTCCCCAAGTTGACAACTTCCTTAACGATATACGACCCCTTCTAATTTGGAATTAGCTTCGAAACTCTGCTCTTATTTCCATGAAACATTTTTCTCCTCATCACCATGTGTCCAGGCTGGAAGATAACTTGCTTGACTTTCGAGTTGTAGAACTTCCAGGCCCTCTGTTGATATGTCGCAGCCCTAATCGCAGCAGTTTCTCTCTTCTTCTCAAGGAGATCTAGCTTGAAAAGCAGCCTCTCGTCATTTGTCTCTTCGTTAAACTCCAAGGTGCAGGGCGCCGGTAACCTTATCTCCATTGGGATGATGACCTCTACACCGAACTGTTTATATATATATAAAAAAATAGTTCAAGTTTTAGTAGAACTTAAACATTTAATTTTAATAAGCTTAACACCCCAATCTTAATTGAAGAAAGATTTTATGCGATAAATATATAAATATATAAACAAATGTATTTAGACATATGGATAATATATATATATATATATATATATATATATATATATATATATATATATATATATATATATATATCAAATTTGAACCCTATCGGCTGAGATTAATTAAAATTCTTAAAAAAAATATATGTAATTTGAATTTTAATCCTATTAGCTCAGATTAATTCAAATAAAAAAAATGAATGAATGATTATTTATCTTTAAGGGTATAATCATCGTTTAATCTAAAAAAAAATATAATAAACAAATGAATAAAATTTTAATATTGATCTCATCCAAACCTATGTTTTTAAGATTAAAAAAACCTTATCTTGAAATTAAAAATTAACCTTTTCTAAAAAAAAGAAGAAGAATAAAAGGGGCAGTAGAGAACTAGGGAGGGGATTTTGATTTCAGAAGAGAGATTAGAGAGCGAAAGAAGAGAGATTAGAGAGTGAAAAAGGAGAGATCGGAAGAGAGAAAGCAAGGAGAAGAAGAAGAGAAAGAAAGGTATTTTTGGATCTTCTTTTCATGTAATCACAAACGCCAAACTCCAGCCACCGCTAGTCGTCGCCATCGCCGCCAAAGCCCTGCTGCCCAAAAGAAAACCATGAACACCACCCCATGCATTGCGGTGTTCATGGAGCCGTTGATCATTGCCACCACCACTTTGCTGTCCAAAAGAAAACCAAGAACAGCACCACCCCATGCGTGGTGGTGCTAGTAATCATCTCCGTCGCTGCCAAAGAACAACACCACCCCATACGTGGTGGTGCTGGTTATCATCTCCGTTGCTGTTGAAGAATAACACCACCCCATGCGTGGTGGTGTTGGTTATCATCCCTCATTGCTGCCCTTGGTTTGGGTAGAGGATAGAAAAGAAGGGCGGAGGATTTTTCAGAAGGATTTGAGAAGATTGCAGGCTTTGCTTTCAAGTATTGTCAATTACAAGGAAGCCTAATAAATGTTTAGGCTATTTCTGAAGAACTTTGACAAAGTTTGGAGAAGCTTGCTCATCTTTTGTCTTGCACTTTAATCACTATAAGAGCTGGTCGGAGCTTGTCTGTTCTTTTTCCTCAGTAAATATGCCAAACATTTGTTGGTTGTATGAGATGCTGTTAAGAACTTGCAGAGACCTTTGTGATGCTAAAGGGAATTGTTTCCAGCCGCATAAGAAAGCATTCATGGATGCAGGATGAATATTAAATAAAGAAGAAAGAAGCTCTGAAGTGTTGCTGCAGTTATGAAGATGAGAAGGCAGCTGCATAGATGGCTTTAATTTTTTTAGATTTGAGTATATGGTGCTGTAGGAATGTCCTATATGTGTGTAAAATTCTGATAAGAAAACATTCTAAAGGGCATACACAATGCTTGTGTTTGATAGGGGAATATCCCACTTGGGATTAGGAATAACTTTTGAAAAGTTTTGAATTTTTTAGGGGAAATTTTAAAGTAAAGGTATTAATGATAAGATAGCTATGTGGCTTCCATGCATTGGTGGGTGTGTCATTATTATATTCTTAAACTTAAATTAAAGTTTTTGGCTGGAAAATTTTTTATTGGGGAATGTGTTGGGGATATCCTAATTGGGGATATCCCCCTATCAAACACAAGCAATGTCCAGGTGTGTGGCATGACCTCCAAATGTTTGATGAAATGCATCAATGAACTAAAGTTGTTTTATAAATGCGAAAGCTATAGTCTTTTGATGCCCTATATTAAATGGATGGTGGGAAGCTGAATTTATAAGTAATTGTTTCAAAGGAATTCATGGGATTAGCTGACACCAAGGATGTTTTCTTTGAAACTAATGATAGTATTGTTGTAGTTTCTCCTTTGAGTTACTAAATGCTGCAGTGTAATGATACGGAGGGTTGGAGAAATATGCATATAAACCCTTTGTCCCATCGTTCAGGACTCTCTTTAAATAGAGGAACTCAAAAAGAATAAATTTTAAGCCAACAATACCATTCATGGAGTGTCTCATGTGGGTACCAAGTTATATGCCTGCGTTTCTTAAAATAATTTTCTAATAACTGCAGAAAGCTATGTGGAATTGATGATTGCTTTCTTGTGTTGCTGGCATCTCTTAGAAATATTCTAAAATTATCAAATACATCAAATGCAAACTCAGTAGGCATCAATATGGTTAAGTTCCAAGGCTTCTATACCAGACTAATTTCATATCTTATATAGTATGCTTTTAGGTGGTTTAGAATGATCAGGATGAGTCTCGCGAGTTGATGGCTTGTATAAACTAAGAGGCATTGTTCATTTGACTAAAAGGACTATATGATGATATGGTGGCAAGTGAATTTTTTTTTTTTTTGTCATGACAAGATGGGAAATGTCTATATTTCTAATCCCAAGATTGCCCACCAATTCCATTCACAACTATTCTCGTGCAAAATTTCAAAGTGAATATTAATGGCTATCTTTTTTTCTTATTTTTTGAGAAAAGTGGATAAACCACATTCTTTTATTGAGAAAAGTAAGGTAGAGGTGGTACAGGGTCCCTTGTTGGACCAGATTTTACATTTTAGGTTCAGGTTGCTTGGGTCGAGGATATGCTTCCGCTTGTGGGTGTGGTTCCGAAGGGTTCCTCATTTTCGAAATCGTCGCCTGGGCGGCTCGATGTGTGGGTCTCCCGTGTGAGGGAGAGGCTCCGCTTGATGAGAGGGACCATGTGTTGCAAATGTAGCTGATGGTTGGCGTGTGCACTGTCGAACCATGAGAGGAAGAGGAAGTCTATATGGCGGATGAGTTTCTGACAAACACGGCGTTTGTCGTTGAAGCATCGCATGTTCCTTTCCAGCCACAGATTCCAAGTGATGGCCAGGACCAACAGGTTCCATCCCTTACGGAGATCTTGTCCTATCCTATGCTCCATGGACGAGTAACCCCATAGATCTTGTATCCTGTTGGGGGAGTTCTCAATCCCTAGGAGCTGGGAATAATGGGACCAGATATTCTCAGAGAATTGACATTTGAGCAACAGGTGGTCAGTACTTTCTTCGTGAAGGTTGCATAGGTAGCAATGTGCCCGTTCCCCTTGCCAATTCCTCTTTGCTAGGTTTTGAAGCGTGGGGAGTTTGTCTTTCCACGCAAGCCAGGCGAAGATCTTGACTTTCAAGGGGGCTGTGCTCTTCCAGAAGGAAGTAGGGAGGGCGCTTCTCGTGCCACCATAGATCCTAAAGAGATAGAGGGATTTGACTGAGAAGTCCTGGGATAGATTGAGTCTCCATTGCCACGAGTCTGTTTGTTCAGTCTCGTCGTGGGCAAGGTGTGAATATAATCCTTGCCATGTCTCCCCTGCCCCTTGTGACAGGGGCCCCGGTTTAAGCAGGGGTATTCCACATGCATAGGAAACATGGATGATGGAATTGTCAACATTGTAGTACAATGATGCTTGTCCGGTCACAATCATGAATATGGATATGTATGGCCTTTCTCAAAGCTTTCACCATGCATTCAATGAGAGGATATTCAAAAAATAATAAAATAAATAAATAAATGAATGTGCAAATCACTACATCATAGTGTGCATCAAGTGTAGCATGTATCAAACATGACTAAATTCAAAAGTTTCTACACAAGGCTAATCTCATACTTGACAAAGTCATAGTTGCTTAAAAGGATTTGAGTAACGAGATTTAGCTTAAAATGATTTGGAGAAGTCTCGTTAGTTTGATGACTAAAAGACATGCATGGAGATTGAATCGGTTATAAATGAACTTTTGATATATAAGTTGATCATTCGAGGATGGTAACGAATATCCATCTTGAGATGGTCAACGGTCAATAAAAGTATAAAAAAATCTTCGGTCAATGGTCAATAAAAATATAATAATTAAAAAAAAAAATCTTCAAGTGGCACACATCTCGAGGCGGCGACGACAGACGCATATTGAGATGCCCCGAAACATAAATCTCCAAACAACATGAATCTCAAGGCGACAGCGAAACAATCACCTTGAGGCGGCTGTAGAATATTCCAAATCATAAAGCGGCGAATTTCGATGCGCTCATGAAATACGTATCTCGAGGCAGCTGATGAACACATCTAGAGGAAGTTGATGAAGTGATGCGACTCTTGAGGTGGTAATGAAACATTCATCTCAAGGCGTCCGGTCAAAACATAAAGGTGGCGGCAAAGTCGGCATCTTGAGGCAACTAAAGCGGCATAAATTCCAAAATGGCGAACTATATATCCTAAGGCGGAAGGCGGTGTTATTAAATAAATAAATAAATAAATAAATAAATAAATAAATAAATAAATAAATAATATGTACGAACATCCTATGATGATATCCATATGTAATGAAAGTCATGATTTTCAGATAAATAAAAATCATTTTTTTTATTGCCTCTACTTATACTTTTGCCCTTAATCGTAGGTTTCCAAGACTTTGTCTGGGGTAATTAATAATAGGGGCTTGCTTCTATTAGGAATGGAAGAACCCAGATATAAAAAAATACCACATTTGTGATTCGATGTATCGCCTAGCTTCTCTTCACAGACACGATGCCGGGCGGGTATTTTTGATCCCACACGAACATCAAGGTGAAACGAGTCTCTCCTATAGGCGTTAATCTTGTGGTGCGGTTGCCCAAAAGGTATTGTGGACCTAGTCCACTCAGCTAGATCTGTCCTATATGATCACCCGGATCTTCAACCCTTGTCGGATAGTCCGATTGGTGACTTCCATATCTATTGGCTTGGGGGTGCGTTACGGATGTCCGCCTAGCATCAATCCCCAACTCTGAATAGAAGTCTTTGAAGCCACGACTATCAATCTGACGGCCGTTGTCGATGATGATGGCAACCAGTATCCTGAATTCGGATATAATTGACTTGAAGACAAACTTTTGACATGCTCTTTTTTGTAATTGTCGCCAACGGCTTGGCTTCTACCCATTTGGTGAAGTTGTCAATGATGATAATAATGAATTTCCAATGTCGAATCGCCATTGGAAACGAGCCTAGGATGTCGATCCCCCATATAGTAAAGGGCCTTTGGCTAACAACAGTAGTGAGTTGGATGACCGGGTATCGCTAGATCTTGAAATGGCACTGATAGGCTTTACACTTCTCTGTCAGTTTGAGTACATCTTTGGACAAGGTTGGCTAGTAATACCTTTACCTGAGAATATTAGGTCCAAGGGTTATTCCACCAACATGATCTCCACAGATGCCTTCATGTGTTTCTCGAAGAGAGTACTCCGCCTCGGAGGGGCAAAGGCATCTCAAGTGTGGCTAGGTGTACGACCTCTTGAACAAGTGTTCTCTTATGAGGATGTGTCGAGGTTACTTGAAAGTCACCTTTCGGGCCGTATTGGGATTAGCTGGCAAAGTTCCATCCCGAAGATATTAAATGATGGGATCCATCAAACTATGCTCTACTTGGACCTTCTGTACCTCTATTTCTTGAGCAAAATCAATACTTTTGCAACCTAAGTAGTGGAGGTTGATAGGCATATCAGTACTAAGGTCTGATGATGATGCGAGCTTCGACAAAGAATCAGCTGCTTCATTGTCTGCACGAGTGACCTTCACAATAGCAAAATGTCAGAATCTGGACCCTAGCCTCTCAACCATTGCCTTGTCCTTAGCCATATTTTCGCCTTGGCCTTCAAACTCGTCTTTCTAATGTCTGACTACTAGTTGTGAATCGGTATGGGCTTGCAAATCCTGAACTTTGAGACCTCAGGTCAATCGCAGCTTTGCAATCAGCGCCTCATACTCCACCTTGTTGTTGGTTGCCTTGAACGCAAAATTGAGCGTAGTTAAGGTCTTCCAATTGGATGGCAAGTGCAAGACGAGGCCAGCTCTTCACCCTTTCTCTATTGCTGACCCATCCACATACAGGTTCAATAAGTTGGTAGACAGCGTATTGTCTATCGCTTTCTCAACATCTTGAGGAGAGTAGTCCCACTCGTCGACAATCACAACGATGAAGTCAGCCAAGACCTGGGCTTCCACTATTCTCTGAGGTCTGTAGTCAATGTCATGCTCAACGAGCTCGACATCCCATTTTATCTGCCTTCTAGATATCTCAGGTTATTGCAGTATTTGCTTTAGTGGTTGGTCGGTGATGACAGTGATCTTGTGTGCTTGAAAATATGTTCTAAGGTGCAGAGCCGAGACAACGAGAACATAGGAGAGCTTCTCAATGGGAAAGTTCCTGAAATTGGGGTCGGTCAGCACCTTGCTAGTATAATAGATGGGTTTCTGTACTCCTCCCTTTTCCTGTAGAAGTATTGAACCAATTTCCAAGGAGGTCGTCGCCAGATATTGGTAGAGTTCATCTTTGTGCTAAGGTTTAATTAGCAGCAAAGGCGAGTCGAGATATTTTTTTAGATGCAGGAAAGCCTCTTCACATTCCTTAGTCCACTTCATCTTTGGTGGCTTAGGAGGGAGCGAAAGAACGAAAGATTCCTTCCCCCGATCTAGATATGAATAGACCTAGAGCAGTTAGCTGCCCATTCTTTGTCCGGACTTCTTTGATAGTCTTAGGGGAGTTCATCTCCAAAAT
This sequence comes from Dioscorea zingiberensis, assembly GCA_026586065.1. NCBI lineage: Eukaryota > Viridiplantae > Streptophyta > Magnoliopsida > Dioscoreales > Dioscoreaceae > Dioscorea > Dioscorea zingiberensis. The sequence continues at coordinate 27,545,961 of CM048818.1, forward strand.
TGCCTTGACCTTTTCGGGTTTGGCCTCTTACCGTGTTGGGTAAATATGAACCCTAAAAATATACCAGACCGAACCCCAAAAGCGCACTTCTCGGGATTAAGGCGCATCTAGTAAGCTTAGAGTGCTTGGAAGGTTTCTTACAGATCAGCAATGTGTTGGTCCACCCTTTTATTCTTCACAAGGATTTCTTCTACATACGCCTCGATATTCCTCCCAGGTTCCCTTCTGAAGACCTATGTAACAAGTCTTTGAAAAGTGGCACTTGTATTCTTCATACAAAAAGGCATTACTTTGTAGCAATATGTACCTTTGGTCATGGTGAAGGAAGGCTTCTCCTCATCGAATCTTGCCATCTTGACTTGGTTGTATCTAGAGAAGGCATCTAAGAAGCTTAGCAACTCATTACTTGAGGTTGTATCAACAAGCTCATCAATCAAGGTGATAGGGTAGTAGTCCTTAGGGCAAGCTTTATTCAAGTCTGTAAAGTCGATATAGATTCACAATTTCCTCGAGGGCTTCTTTACAAGCACAATATTAGAAAACCACTTTGGGTAACGATCTTCTATGATAAAACCCGCCCTAAGGAGCTGCTCGACTTCTTCCTTCGCAGCCTGCTGGCGCTCTGGAGCAAAATATCACCCCTTTAGAATCATAGGCTTGGCTGCGAGATCTGTGTTGAGACGATGCTCCATAACACTTCGGTGCACTCCGGGTATGTCCTCGGGGATCTAGGCGAAGATATCACTATTACTCCCTAGGCAGCGCATCATCTCCCCGGGCTTTGGCTAGCAAATCAGTACTGACATACACCGTCTTCTCGGGGAGTCCTCGGCCAACTGGATCTCCACTAAGCCCTTGACCCGTGTTGTCCGCTTTATCAATTTCTCAACTTCAAGTCAGGCTTTGATCACCAGCGTCTCTATAGTCCTACCCTCAACAAGGGCGACATAGCATGGCGGGTTATAGGCTGATCTCCTCTCAGCTCTCCATATCCGCACTTGCTTGGAAACTTCATGAGCAAGTGGTATGTGGATATGATTACCTTCAGAGCATTTAATCTCGGCCTACCTAGGATGACATTATAGCTGGAGGATCACTAAATCACCAAGAAGTTGGTTATGGTAGTCTTCTGTGGCGAGTAACTCCATACAGTCAAAGGGAGTGTGACTAATCCTTTGGGCTGTACCGCACTTCCCGAGAACTTGACTAATGGAGTTCTCACATGTTGGAGACCTTTGGAGTTGAGGTCCATCTGCTCATAAGCATCAAAGAATGTAACATTAATAGAACTCCGGTTGTCGACGAGGACTCTTCTCACCTCAGAGTCCACTATGATCATGGTGACGACCAGGGCATCGTCATGGAGATTGCATTCACTCGAGATCTTCATCCGAGAATGTGATAGAGATACTGACATTGGACTTCGATTTCTTCTTGAGTGCATCTTTTGGGGCTGCCATGCGGTCATGTGCCTTGCAGGCCACCGCACTAGCGCCTTCACCTACGGGTTCTCCTGCGATGAGGTGAACCATGCGGACGAGAGTCGGACCCTACTTCGGGGCAGACAGACCTTCTTCCAATTTGTCTCGCTTCAGTAATTGATCGAGGCACACCTTTCTAATTTTATCCTCAATCTCATCCTTGAGGTACAAACACTCATTGATGTCGTGGTCGTGTTCACGATGAAACGAACAGTATTTTTCTTTCCGACCCGAAGGGTTCTTCAACTTAGTGGGCCACTACAAGATTCTTTGGCTCTGTACTTGCATAAGGCTATTTGCTCTGTTGTCATTGAGGAGGGCAAAGTTTTGATATCTCATCAGTTCCTTTGCCTAGTTGGCCTCCTGGGGTCGGGAGGTACCTCGTCCCTTTTATTGTTTGAAGGTCAGTCTCGGGGGCTCTGTTGGCTGCACTTTCTTGTTCCCCTTCCATCCCTGCTGAATTATCTCCATGTTAGTATACGTTTTGGCATACGCGAGGAGCTCGTAGAGGTCTTCTGGTTGGTTGAAGGTAAAGAGAACTTGAACGACAAGTCATGTGGACCTTCCATGAGTGTCATGACCGCAATGGACTGATTGTGCCTCGGAATGGTGAGGGTTTCGTGTGTGAAATGATGTACGTATTAACGGAGGCTCTCTTCCTCCTGCTACTGTACACTCATCAGGGTAGTTGAGGTCTTCCTCCGTATCTTGCTACTAACAAAATGATTGACAAAGAGATTGCCAACTCTTCAAATAAGGCGACGTTGTTGGGGGGGAGGCCCTTGAATATACTAACGCCGTCTCATGTAAAGTTGTTGGAAGAGTCGGCACATTGATAAGTGTTTAATTGTTCATATTTTTATATCATATTCATGTATATTTTGCATGCCATTTGGTGAAAATGTGGCGTACCAATGCTTAACAAGTGTTAGTTTTGTCAAATAGGATACATTGAAGGTGTTTCAAGAGAAAGGAGACTTTTGAAGACTTTATGGAGGCAAAAACGTCAAAGTTAGGAGCTATAAAGGGCCTACAAATGTTCACATACATTATGACGAAGTTTGTTGAAGATTTAGAGCCAAAATGTGGCTTTTTGAGAGGTATACGGGCTACCATACAGGCTAGCATATGGGCCGTTTACTATAGTAATTTCAGCTTTTTCCCACATAGCCCATATAAGCAATAAGGGGTAGCATACAGTCTGATATACGGTTGTACGAAGAGGCCTTTATTCCATATGGGATTTTATATGGCCCATATGCCTGGGGGAGCGAATTTGCAGGAATATATGGTCTTGTATACGCTTGTATAGATGCCCGTAACCGATTTACAGCCTATTTTCACATGATTTTGCCCCACACAGACCCAAAGATGTGAGATACTTTACAAATGCCTTACCCCCTATAAATACCAACATTCTAGGTTTAGGAAAGCATCTCTTGGCCTTTGGCCACCATTTGGACTATCTTGGAGATTTTGGAGTTCATTGATGGATAGGGTTTGAAGGGATCCTCTTGGGAACGAGCTAGGGCTTGAAGGGAGTCATCCTCAACGATCGAATCTGCACACCAACAACGGAGGGAACATGGGAGGGAGGTTTAATTGAGTTTATTTTGATGTTTTCTCCTTTTATTGTATTGGATTTGTGTTCCCCTTTCATGGGGAACTAATATTTTAGGTATTTGGGCATGTTGAACCCTTGGGTTATGTATGAACTTTTATTTTGATTCTTTATGGTTATCTAGTTGTTTTCCATGGTTGAGATCTATTGGATGTTTTAATGTATGTTAACCCCTTTACGTTGCGAGAGTCCGGAGGGATTTTTGTAGTCCATATGGGGGAAGAATCGAACGCCTCCCCGTGTGTAGACCATCTCCAATAGAGAGGATTGTGAGTACACCGGGAACCTGGGTATTATGGAGAGTGAGCCCTTTAGATGTATTATGCCCGTAATCCTTCCAAGAATTAGGTTCTCTAGAACATCATCGGTAAGGACATTGGGATTAGTAATTTGCCTCGAGAGAGGGAGTGAAAGCACGTTAGGAACTCTTGGTCTAATCCATTGTAACTAGTGACCTTCACATTCATTATTTATCTTTATGCGAACCCGAAGGGGATTCATTGCCCGAATACTCCCTTCTTATTATTGATTTACCCCATGATTCAATCTTGCCATTAGTGATATCCAATTTTTAGGTTTTCTTAGTTTAGATTAGTTCAAACCACGACCAATCTTTGTTTAGACTAGATAATAGATGACTAGTTAGTACTAGTACTTCTTTGTCCCTGAGGTTTGATACCCGACTTTTCAAGAGTTTTCTTTATTACTTGATATGGCCCGTACACTTTCGGTTTGCATCGCATCAAGTTTTTGGCGCCGTTGCCGAGGACCAAGACTACCACGAATACTGGAAGTTTATTACTTTAGTCATTAATTTGTTTTTATTTTTCTTTGATTTAGATAAAAGAAAAGAAAAAATCTTTGACTTGTTTCTTTTGATCTCTTCGGAGCAAGGTACAATATGGATCCCTCAAGGTTAGCTTTGTTGGAAGCTACAATTGACGAGCTTTTAGGCAATACACTAATTCGAAGAATCCCAAGCAACAATGTCTACGATCCATATTGGGGAGGACAACCAAGCTATTCAAGCCATCTATGGGGATGTCCTCAACAAGGGCTTCATTCATATTCACCAACTCAACAACATTGGCATGACTATCCTCCATGTTTTCAACACTCATTGAAGCCACAAGAAATAGGACCAACCTTGGAGGAGTATTTGATAAAGTCTATACAAAGCCAGGAGGCCATAATTGTAAGCTTGCAAGGCTCCCGTCAAAAGCTTAAGAACCAGGTGGAAGAAGCTCTTAAAACAATTTCTAATGAACAAAGGAGTCATGAACAAGAAGTAGAAGCCCCACTTGGTGATGACACTGAAGAAGAGGAGAGTAACGAGGACAAAGTGGTGGAAGAATATATTGGTGTGGAAAAGGATGAAGAGGTAGAAAGAGCAAAGCAGAAAGCACTTGAAGAATTCATCTACCTCGAAGTTGATTTGCACCTAGAGCACAAAAGAGAACTGAACGGGATGGTAATAGAAGAGAGGAGGATGCTTCAATAATGCGATGATCCGCCATAGCCAAGATTGAACAATTCCCAGGACAAATTATTTCCTTCAAGGCCTAAAGGTAACTGGGCTAAATTCTCTACAAAAGCACTACCCCGACAGATATGTTTTACATTTTTGGGAAGTAGCTATATGAATTATAGCCGGGAGGAACACACCCTTTTCAAGCCTCCATGAGGTAAGAACAAGGTACGTCAAGCTTGTGATGTTAAAAAAGTGTCTCTTCGGAGGCAGCCCAAGATTTTTAGTAAAAATATTTTCTTAGCTTTGAGTCTTAGTTAGTTTTAGTTTGTTCTAGTGTATTCAATAACATGATGATTCAGAGCATTGATATATTGGCCATCAAGAATATCCACCCCAAATTTGAATCAAATATGGAATTATAATCAATGAATCGGGGAAGTTTCAGTTTGCCCTTCTCCTTGTTTTTATTGCATATTGTATACTTTTCATGCTTCATTGTGTAGCTTGAGGACAATGTACATCTTTAAATGTGGAGATGGGTAGCCATCCATTTATTTTTAGATGCATTGAAAATCTTTAAGTGTGGAGATGGGTAGCTTTAGTCTGATTTTTGAATTTATTGCAAATCTTGATGTGAAATTGCATGCTTAATATATACCTAGATGGCTTTTTTTTTTTTTTTTCCCAAATGTTCAGCTTTGCTCTACTTATTTGTTTACACCATGTAAAGTAATATTTTTTTTTTAGATTCTTCTATGAAACATCTTAAACACATAGAGGAAATCCTTGTGACGACTATATTGTTTAGAGACATATGATAACCCATTGTCCTGTTTCTTTGACTTAAATTGCTAAGTATTATTTTGAATGACTCTAAGAGGTTTCATGGCACTAGTTCAAAATTCTAGCCCTTTAAGTAGAGTTGTGACAAATAAATAAACATTATACAAAGAGATCATGAGAGTAAGAGCTAAGATAGTACTCCTCTACTCTTGGTGACAAGGTAAGCTCATGGTTCTGACTCCTAGTCAAAGTGTCCCTCAAGCTGAAAATTCGCTTGTGAGCATAAGCACGTATATGTAGAGTTGTAACCTCCTGAGTAGTTGGGTGTTCTAGTACCTAACCAGCATGTGCATCCCTCAATAAAGGAGATTTACACTCCATGTAAATCTTAGGTCACCGAAAAGTCGGATCCATTAGGGATGCCCTACCGGAACATATATGAAAAGAAAAGAGAAAAAAAATGAAAAGAAAAAATCAAAAAGAAGATTTATTTTTATAAAGGGCTAGTCATTTCGTACTTAGGATCTCAAGGAACCTCTAGAGTGCACTGACTATATGCTTGTCACTTTAGGACTTAGGAACATGGCATGTGGAGTGAGCAAGCTTTGTCTTGAGCTATATTGACAAATGTCAATGGATGAATCCGAATCTTGACGTTGAAATAGGAGAATACACATATTAATGGTAAAACTTTGAGTAGAGTAGAACCACTTATTCTTAAGCCGGAGGTTAAACACTTACCAATTCTTTTGTTTTAATTCTTTTGTTTGCTTGAGGACAAGCAAACGCTTAAGTGTGGAGATAGGTGATAAGTTTTTAGTTGTTCATTTTTTTATATCATATTCATGTCGATTTTGCATGCCATTTGGTGAAAATGTGGCCCACCAATGCTTAACAAGTGTTAGTTTTGTCAAATAGGACACATTGATGGAGTTTCAAGAGAAAGGAGACTTTTGAAGGCTTTTCGGAGGCAAAAATGTCAAAGTTAGGAGCTATGAAGGGCCTACAAATGTTCTCATATATTATGGCGAAGTTTGTCGAAGTTTTGTAGCCAAAATGTGGCTTTTTGAGAGGCATACGGGCTATCATATGGGCCATATAGCTACAGTAATTTCAGATGCTACAGTAATTTCAGCTTTTTCCCATACGGCCCGTATAAGCCATACAGGGTAGCATATGGCCTGATATACGGTCGTACAAAGAGGCTTGTATTCCATATGGGATTTTATATGGCCCCTATGCCTGGGGGAACGAATTTCCAGGAATATATGGGCCCGTATATGCCCGTATAGATGCCCGTATAGGCCATTTTTTGGGGCTCGATCTACACCCGATTTTCACATGATTTTGCCCCCACACGGACCCAAAGATGTGAGATACTTTACAAAGACCTTACCCCCAATAAATACCAACATTCTAGGGTTAGGAAAGCATCTCTTGGACTTTGGCCACATTTTGGGCCGTCTTGGAGATCTTGGAGTTCATTGATGTCTAGGGTTTGAAGGGATCATCTTGGAAACGAGCTAGGGCTTGAAGGGAGTCATCATCAACGATCCAATCTGGACACCAACAATGGAGGGAACATCAGAGGGAGGTTTAATTGAGTTTATTTTAATGTTTTCTCCTTTTATTGTATTGGATTTCTGTTCCCCTTTCATGGGGAACTGATATTTTAGGTATTTGGGCATGTTGAACACTTGGGTTATGTATAAACTTTGATTTTGATTCTTAATGGTTATCTAGTTGTTTTCCATAGTTGAGATCTATTGGATGTTTTAATGTATGTTAATCTCGCTAAGTTGCGAGAGCCCAGAGGGATTTTCGTAGTCCATGTGTGGAAAGAATCGAACGCCTCCCCGTGTGTAGACCATCTCCAATTGAGAGGATTGTGAGTACACCGGCAACCTGGGTATTATGGAGAGCGAGCCCTGTAGGTGTATTATTCCCATAATCCTTCCAAAAATTAGGTTCCCTAGAACATCATCGGTAAGGACACTGGGATTAGTAATTCGCCTCGAGAGAGGGAGTGAAAGTATCTTAGGAACTCTTGGTATAATCCATTGTAACTAGTGACCTTCACATTCATTATCTATCTTTATTGGAACCGAGGGGGATTCATTGCCCGAATACCCCCTTCTTATTATTGATTTACCCTAAGATCCAATCTCGTCATTAGTGATATCCAATTTTTAGGTTTTCTTAGTTTAGATTAGTTCAAACCACAACCAATCTTTGTTTAGACTTGATAATAGATGACTAATTAGTACTAGTACTTCTCGGTCCCTGAGGTTCGATACCCGACTTTTCAAGAGTCCACTTTATTACTTGATATGACCAGTACACTTGCGGTTTGCATCGCATCACACATCATGACGCCAGAGGAGTTATCCATAAGCATTAGTGTCTCAAAAGCTCCTAGACGGCTGCTTGGATCCATTGTGCCATCATATATTTTCATGAAGGGAGGTTTTACACCTCGGGGGTGATGTACTTCTATGATTTGCCACACAAAGGGGTAGGATGGGTGAGGCTGCCCCTAGAGTCCTCCCTCCGGGACCTTTAACTTCGTGGGTCCTCCCTCCTTCCCCGAGGGGAGCCATCATGTCGAGATAATGGCAAAGTCTTCGGTGGCCATCGACGTAGTGGTGATCCGGAATAGCTTGCTTTCGGAGTGGCCCTATTTTTGCCTTTTTTTAGTATCCTACCGGAACTCCCGGTACGGGCGTCGGATCTCTACCTTCCTCCTGAGAGTTCTACAGGGGATGCTGAGGTGTTGAAATTCGTGAGACCTTTTTCTCTATCCTCAACAAAGCTTGCTTCGGAAACTCCATCTTCTACTCCAAGGTGAGATAGCGCGCCTTCTGGTGGTTGTCCTCTGGGTAACGGTGTTGATCGCTAGCTACGAGTGCTAACACCCAAGCAACCGCATGCAAGCGTACATGTCGTAAGTAATACAATAAGCGGTAAGTACCAGGTCGAGTCCTCAGGGAATGGGTTAGCCTATTCTACGTTTTCACTAATGCCCTAAATTTGCAAGAATGTACTCAATAATAAAAAGTGAGAATGTCCTAAGTATCTAAGTGTGGAAAAGAGTTACGAAGGTTTCGGGGTCGTCTCTCAATAGTATGGAACCTAGGGTTTTATGACTCCAATTGATTGTGAAGATATTCCCCTAAAGTTGCTACAAGATGAGTGTTGTGATAAGGGTTAATTTAAGATAATCCTAAGTGATTGTGTGCGCTCTGGGTGCATCCTACATGTTCCCTATCTCTAAGGAACACACCTCAATCCTTCTTCTCCACATCTTTATGGTGAATAAGACGAGACGTTATTGGACCTAAGATCTATTCTCACTGAGGAGCTCCATTGTATATCTCTATGCTAACAGGATTACCTCCTTCCTATGACGCTAACGTAACACTCTCATGCATATTTCTATGCTATGATAACTAGGTTTCTCTTCACCTCTCGGTGGACGACTAATATCTATGAGTGCATAGGCATAATTGCAACAACACAATTGATACAACCAAAGGATAATTAAAATATCGATCTATCAAGTTCATATAACCGTAGAATGGATGTTTACGCTACCATTACAAACATTGAATCCATAATGATGCTAATAACCATGTAAACATCCATGTTCAATACAAGAAGGCAAATATAATTGCTAATGCTGATTAAAATAAAGTTCCCCTTGTATTGTAGAGCCAAATCCCAACACCAACACTATTGAATGCCTCTGGATCGTCACCTCCAACAAGCAGCTAGTAGCTCCCAAGGTAAAGTTCCTTAAACCCTAACCCCAGCCTCTTTTTTATAACAAGTAATTTACGTCGTGGCGTTATTGCTCGATGTCTTGACTTTCGTAGCAACTAGAACTTCTCCTTATTCTATTACTTGGGAATAAAGTCGTGACGCTATGGTGGGACTGCGTGACCTTTTCTTATGCCTGAGAAATTTAAAGGTTTTCAGCTTAGTAATCGTCGACGTTTCAACGTGACATTGCAATGTATGGATTCTCATGAAGTTCTCTGTCTTCATCAGTAAATGTCATGATGTCCTTGCTCAACGTCATGGCATTCATCCTTTGAATGATCTTCAGGTGGCCTACTTCTCATTCATGCTCTAGAATAAAGCTTTTCCTGACAAATCACCTGGTACATACAAATTCATCTTGGTTTAGCCTCTACGAATACAAAACAGGAAATCCCGGTAAATCAAGTTTTAGCCATCCAAAGAAACAATTGAATATTTCTAGACCAATATAAGTAATTCTTGCCTTAATCTAAACATTTTTGTCTGCAACGTATAATAAAAACCTCCTAATTTAGCTCTTATTTAAGAGCTAACACACCCCCAAACTTAAACTATTGCTTGTCTTCAAGCAATTGGCTAAACAATCAGTAAAACAGCAGTTCAAGTATGCCAAATATTTTTAGGTCAAATCTCCCTACCAATGATAACGAGGCTACATGATACAATGATTTGTGAGTTACAAATGTCAAACTCAAGTACTAATCGTTTAGAATTAGTCCTAACTGCACAGTAGGGTTCCACAATTGTAATGGCCTTAATCAAGTTGGGGTTACATAGATAAAGGCATGCAAGAAAGAATAGGACTAGCGGCACCAACCTTTGTCGACAAATATTTCATTACTCTCAACTAGTGGAAACCCCTAGTCCCAACGTAGTCTATTGCTCTCCTCTTGTGGTATTTTTCTTTATTCAATCATGAGTACTCATTATTATTATTATTATTATTATTATTATTATTATTATTATTATTATTATTATTATTATTTTTTTTTAACATTCTTAGAAAATTATCGTGATTTGAGCTTATTTGCACACTTGGTTTCAAGGTATCTTTCTATGTGTCAAGTGCTACTTAAGTACAACTATGTTTATATTCTACTCCTATTCCTTAGTTCATAACTATTATCCAAGTAACCTAACTTGACTAAGATTATTCATTAGAGCCTAAAGGAACCTCTAGATGTGACAGTTAATATATAAGTGCGATTATCCCTTAGTTTGACAAGTACAACTCCTATGTAGAACAAGTGTCACAAGCCCTAAAACAGTGGAAGTTTGACCAGTTTAATTCTGTGCACGAGGTGTGTGTAGGCCGTGTACATGCATAAGTGATAGAGAAATCTACAATAAGCATGCTAAAACTCAACTGATAATGACCCCCAAACTTAACTAGTAGCATAATAGATTTTAAAACACAAAAAAGCAACAAGCACAATAGTTCATCAACATGAAAATACTATTAAATCACACCCCACCCCCCAAACTAAAGGAGTTCATCGTCCCCGATGACTCTACAAGACAAAACACGAGATAGAGATAAAGGGGAACAAGAAAAGTAAGCACTCCTCTAGATGGATGCTGCCTCCGTTGATGCATGCTCTGTCAGTACAGGTTCCTCCTCCATCACATCTTCTGGTTCCTCAGGTGCGGGCATAGGTACTGAGGGTGCCGGGGAAGATAAAGGCTACAACTGCTGGTCCTTCACCCCAAGAGCGTGGAATCTGGCCCTAGTCATGGTAACAAGGGAAGCGACGATCAAGTGCAAGTCACTAAGCTCTACAGCTACCTGTATAACCTGAGTGGTCAGCTCATCTATCTCATTGTGGGGGGACTGCGGTGGTGGTGGGCTCGATGCTGAAGTGGGTAGAGCTAGTGGTGGAGTGGTTAACGGTCCGGCTCGCGCAGTGGGATCCTGATCAATCTGGTTGAGAATTGTTGAATGATGAGAACCTTTGACTGGAACCTCGGCTCATCCTCATCCCATATAACCCCGTCTCGGGCACATAACATAGTGATGAGGGAGGGGTATCAAATTCCCCTCAGGTACCGGTGTGCGGTGTCCCAAATGTAGAAATAGATGTAATAACCCATATTGAAAGTCATCCCATGTGCTAGGGCGTAGACCAAGTGTGCTTGATCCTTCATGATACTGCTCGTGTGTTGCGTTTGGTGGAGGCATGCTGAATTGAAATACAGCCACACCTGAAACTCATGTCAGAATGCTCAACGGTCAAATGCGCTCGAGTAGTTGCCCTCAGTGTCCCAAACGGCCATAGGGACAGTAATTGCCCGAAAGACCATATCCATGTTGATCTAAATTTTGCGCCACTCAAGGTACTCGTCCACCTCCAGCTGTGGGGTGCCCTAAAACATCGTCAATGGTGGTTGCATCGTATTTAACTAACTAGTCTCTTACCATAACAACACCCGGCTCATGATCCGGGATATTGGCGTAGAATTCTTACACAACTGGCAAGACTACTTGCTTCGTTTGGGAGTGAAGCTTTTCCCTCCCTTTCTCCCGAATGGCTGTCAAGTGTGGGTCAAGGGGAGGGTCCCCAAAATCAATCCCTTTCTCTGGTATTGGGGTCCGTTTCTTTAGTTTCTTGAACCGTTCAGCAGCTGTGGGTGATGAGAATATGGTGGATACCGTGGGAACATGCACAGTAGACAAACTCAGACTCTTCTTCTTACTGACTCTCTTTGTCTTCTGCATCTTAAATTTGCAAGTAGCAAAGAAGGGAGATTAACCATTAGTAAGCATACAAGGAATAACACCACCTTTATTACCCTAAAATGATTGATCGATGTATTACAATCCTGGATATATTACGCCTAGTGAAATTCCTAACGCTAATTCAAGGCCTTTCCTTGCCTTCAAAAATTTTCTAAGAGTAGGAATTTCTTGAAATTTCCGCAGAGTTTCTCTTTGTAAAATGGGTATCGGAAATTACAAAGCACTCATTCCCACCCTTACTAGAATCTATCATTCACAATTTACATTCGGTATCCCAACATTCACCCAAATCATTAAACACATTATGCAAAATCAAAGCAATTTGACAACCAATCGGGTGAAATAATGGTTGAGGAAGTTAACCTTAGTGATCAACGAAGACACAACTGATTAAAGTGGGCGGAGAAAGTTGGGGTCTAACCAGATTCAGTGGGGTCGCACTGTATAGACACTGAAAAATACGACGTTAAACTCATAAGTCGTGACAATTTCTAAAGTCATTTCATCTTCTTACTACAACGCTGCGACGTTTAGGATCGATGTCACGACGTTTACTAAGCAGCCATTAAGGTTCCCAGCCTAGTGATTTTCGTCGCGATGTTACAACCTGACGTCACAACATTTGTTAAGCAAAGAATATGCTTCCAGGCCTAGGGATTACGTCGTGATGTTTTTATGTAACATCTGAGCAAAGAGTATTGTGCTCTGTCCTGGGTGTTATGTCATGAAGTTTTAAATAGGACGTCCCGGCGTTTTCTAAAGGTTTTCCGTAGACATCAAATAGACATACCTTTTCTCTGTTTTCTTATTGATGTCCATATTCCTAATTTCAAATACAGAGTGCCAAAGTATTGCCAGAGTTTTGTTGAATTGTTTATCCTATATGCCCCAATCCTGCTCAACTTGTTCCCTGAATTGCATTGGTGTTGTTCAGATATGAGCTTCTCCCAACTAATTCGGTGCTCTACAAAAGAAGGAATGGATTACTATTCTCAACACTACGAATCAAGACTAATCTAAGGAAAGAAGAAGGCCACAATGATTGGGTTGCCTCCCAAGAAGTGCTAATTTAGAGTCTTTAGCTTGACCCCGCTTGTATACTCCCAAGTTGGATGTTTGATGCTATTACGACCCCATTGTTGTCCCAAGTATGGTTTCACTCGTTGCCCATTCACTGTGAATGTTTCTGAAGTATTCTCCTTTTTCAGCTCCACTACTCCATTTGCATACACCTTAGAGATTCTAAAGGGACCTGACCACCAATATTTCAATTTCAAGGGAAATTACTTGAGCCGCGAATTGAATAGCAGCACTTGCTGCCCAAACTCCAAGATACGATTAACGATCTTCCTATCGGGCTACTTCTTGAACTTTTCCTTATATAGTTTTGCGTTCTCATAAGCTCACATTCGAGACTCATCCAATTCATTCAATTGCAATAATCACTTTTCCCTTACATCTTCGATGTCTAAATTCAACGGTTTAATGGCCCAATAAGCTTTGTGCTCCAACTCCAAAGGCAGATCGCATGCTTTTCCAAATAAAAGCTGATATGCAGACATTCCTAAAAGTGTCTTGAGGGTTGTTATGTAGGCCAATAATGCATCAGCCAACCGAAGAGACCTATCCTTCTGTGTAGGTCGGACATACTGTTTTCTCCAATATTCATTTAATTTCCCAATTCGATACTTCAGCCTGCCCCTTCAATTGAGGATGATAAGGGGTGGTAACCTTGTGAGTGACACCATAGTTTTCCAGTAGCTTGTTAAAGTTCATGTTGCAAAAATGGGACCTACAGTCGCTGAAAATGGCCTGAGGGGTGCCAAAGTGTATGAAGATTTTTTTCATTAGAAATTTTATCAGCGCTTGAGAGTCATTAGATGGCAATGCCACCGCCTCCACCTATTTATAAACATAATCTACCGCCACCAAGATATAGTTGTTTTTAAAAGATGATAGAAATGAACCCATGAAATCTTATCCCCAAAAATCAAACAATTTAACCTCCAAATTATTGTTTAGGGGCATCATATGTCAGTGTAAAATATTATCAATGAGTTGACATCTGTCGCAACTATTTGTGAATTTGTAGACATCTTGAAACAGTGATGGCCAATAGAACCCTTCTTAAAGAACTTTTGCTGTCGTTCTGTCTGTTGCATAATGACCCTATAGAGTGCTGAGTGACATTGTTCTAGTATGAGATTTTGCTCCTCTTCAGGTACGCATCACCTAATTATTTGATCCCAATTCGGAATAAATATGGTTCGTCCCACGCATACCTCTTTGCCACATGCAAAAATTTCTTATATTGAATGCAATTGAGGTCTTTGGGTATAATCTTATTAACAAGATAGTTTGCTATATCTGCATACCATGGTGATTGTTGAACTCTCACTATTAATAGCTGCTCATCAGGAAACACCTCACTAGTGACAATGCGGTTAGAGCAGTGATCATCATTCTCGATTCGGGATAAATGGTCAGCAACTTGGTTTTCTAAACCCTTCCGGTCCCGGACTTAAAAATCAAATTCTTGAAGGAGCATTAATCGCATCAACCTAGCTTTTGTGTCTTTCTTCTCTATGAGGTACTTTATAGCCAATTGATTAGTGTATACTACAACTTTTGTGCCTACCAAATAAGATTGAAATTTTTCAAAAGAAAACACCATGGGCACCCAACGCTTTCTCACTAACAAACCATACGACATAAGAGCACATAGACAATTTACAAAAATAAATAAAAAAAGATAATTATATTAAGAAGAGAGAGTCAAAAGTTCATTTAAGGGTTCAAGGATCCGAGGCAACACCAAGGGTTTAGCCTCTCATACTAATGACAAGCATCACACTACTAAAAGAAGGTGACATAATTAAATTCATAAACATCCTAGCTTGATGTCTTTTTTGTAGATAAGTGTTCATTCGAGCGTAATTTTATACTATATTCATGTATCTTTTTCATGTGATTTTGAGGTATTATAGCCTGCTGGTACTTAAAAAGTGTTCATTTTGATAAATAGGGAAAAATATCAAGATGTTGGTAGAAAGGAAACTTTTAAAGGAAAATTGAGACCAAAATGAAGTATTTCTGAATAAAGCACAATGGCATACGGGCTTTCGTATGGCCCGTATGAACTTAGAAATTCAGACGGTCTCTACATTTGGTCTCCTAAGCCTGTATACAACCCATATAGGGTATCCTATGGTTTAATGTACGGTCATACAAGTCGATATAAAATCTCAACAAGCCCATATATGGCCATTATAAATTGACTTATGTCGTAAGTTTCTAGTAATCTGCGGACCTGGGCAGGGTTAGAATGCTAAATGACGCTCTAAAACGGTAAAGGGAAGTATATAATCAGACTAATTAGTGCTTTAGAGGGGAGGGCTAGCTTGGGAGAGGAATAACCTTGATTAGGGATTTGGGGATTTTCATCACCAACCCTTGGAGGAAGAGAAGGGCAAGAGCTTAGAGGAGGAATCAAGAGATCCACCAACAGTGTATGTAATAGCCTTTCTTATCATGAATCTTTTGATTTGCTTTATTTTTGCAATGAATTGTTGTTCTCCTTTTATGGAGAACTAATTTTGAAGATAATTGGCTATGATGAACCCTCGGATTATGGATTAATTGATATTGTCTTTTTATGTTTGAATACTTGGTTGAATCTATTGAGTCTATTGGATGTTTTAATGTATGTTAATCTCTCTATGTTGCGAGAGACCGGAGAGATTTCCGTGGTCCATATTGGGGAAAAAGCGAGCTCCTCTCCATGTGTAGACCATCTCCAATAGAGAAGATTGTGAGTATTACGAGAGCTTGGGAACTGAGGAGGGAGAGTCATTAAGATGTCTTATTCTCATAATCTTTCCAAGAATTAGGTTTCCTAGAACATTATCGGTTAGGGCATTAGGATTGGTAATTCACCTCGAGAGAGGGAGTGAAAGCACCTTATGAACCCTTGGTGAAGATTCTACTAAGTATCAAAATAGAGAGAGCTTCATCCATCTTTAGAATATAAATACAAGGGGGATTCATTACCCAAGTATCCCCTTTCATAATTGTTTGCCATCATGGTTGATTTGATCCCATTGCTTGTGTTTTCAATTTCATAATTTTAGGTTTAGATTTCAATCACTCACTTTTGGATCAACTAGATTATAGACAAGTAGTGGGTGCTAGTACTTCCTTCTCTTTGAGGATCGATACCCGACTTCATAGTCCACTTTATTACCTGATATGACGGGTGCACTTGCGGATTTTGCGCTTCATTCACCTTCAGCCTCTCCCAAAAACCCTAGTCGTTGGTTCTTGGATGCACCAAAAGTCCCCTCAAGAGTAGAAGCGACGGTCTTTTATAAGCTTCAGATTTTACGATATACGCCTTTGTCATCTTCTACATAGCCGTGTCATCTGACACAAGGCCGTGTCTCTAATAGGCCGAGAGCGCTTCTAATTTGATGTCAATTTAAATCTACACGCCACTTTACACGCCCGTGTGGGTGACCATGTCATGCTCTGGATGATATGGCCCTTTTTGTTCTAAATTGCTCCCGAATTTGCTTCATTTCTCCAGAGTGTCAAATTATCTGTAAAGTTACACAAAACACAAAACAACACACAAAAGTGGGAGAAACTATGCCAAAATGGGTTCCAAGTCCAGGTAAATTTTATAAGAAAATATGTATAATTATGCACTTATCATAAATACCCCCATACTTAAATGTTTGCTTGTCCTTAAGCAAAGAAAAATGCAGAATATTAGAAAAGATGAGTACTTGATCTCCAATCTCACAAAGGATTGGGAGTCCCTTTGGTATCTAGGAAAACATAGTGCTAGGTGTCATATGATGCGATGCAACCGCAAGTACACGAGTCGTAATCAAGTAATAATAGTGGACATAAAGGTTGGGCTGTCGATCTTCAAGGAGATGGAAGTACTAGTACCCACTACTTGTCTACTATCTAGTCTATCCAAAGGTGAGTGATTAATCTAAATCTAAACTAAGAAATAGTGAACACAAACAATGGTGTCAAATTGCTCTTGATGACAATCAATCATAAAAGGAGGATACTCAGGTAATTGAATCCCCCTTGGACTTCTAAAGAATGAATGATACTCTCTATATTGACACTTGGTTAATTCTTGACCCAGGGTTCCTAAGATGCTTTCACTCCCTCTCTCAAGGCGAATTACTAGTCCTAGTGCCCTTACTGATGATGTTCTGGGGAACTTAATTCTTGGAAGGATTATGGGAATAATACATCTAAAGGACTCGCTCTCCTTAGTACCCGGGCTCCCGGTATACTCACAATCCTCTCTATTGGAGATGTTCTATACATGCGGAGGCGTTCGCTTCTTTCCCCTTATGGACTATAAAAATCACTCCGGGCTCTCGCAACGTAGAGGGACTCACTTACATTGAAACATCCAATAGACTCATGAATTCAACCTAGCATTCAAAAATAGAGAATTAACATTAATTAAATCATATCCTAGGGTTCATCAATCACCCAAATATCTACAGAATTAGCCCTCCATGAAAGGAAAACAACAATCCAATACAAAGATGAAAACAATCAAAGTGATCATAATATAAAAAAACTATTGAATAAACCTTTGACGACTTCTTTGATTCCTCCTCAATGTCTTCCCCTCTTCTTTCTCCAATAGCTTGATGATGAAATCCCCAAGCCTTAATCAAGATCAATCCCTTTTCCCTAAAGTTGTCTCCTCTCTAAACCTTCATTAGACGGCTTTTATACCCCTAGGGTTTCTAGGGTGAGATTGATCATTCTGTCCCTTTCTAGATCTGCAGATTTGTTGGGAACTCATGACATATGGGCTAGTGTACGGGCCCATATGGTTGCCAAGTTACCTTCTATAGTCATACGTCAGGCCGTAGGACACCCTATAGACTCATACGGGGTAGTGAACGACACTAGGATTTTGGCTAGAGAGACCTCGACTCTCTAAGTTCATACAGGCTCTCATACGGGCCGTATGGCAGCCCGTAAGACTTGGTACTTCTCAATAAGTTGTCCATGTTGGTCTCATTTTGTCTTGAAATGCTTCCTTTCTCCCAATGCTCAATGTTTTTGCCTTGTTTATAAAAAATAACACTTGTTGAGTACTTGCGGGATACAACTTTCCCAAATAGATATGCAAAGTGTACATGAATAAAGTATAAAATTATGCTCATTTGAACACTTATCAAATATCTCTACACTTAAAGGTTTGCTTGTGCTCAAGCAAAGAAAATAAATCATTAAGAAAAGATAAGTGTTCAACCTTGACCATGTAAAATATACAAAAATTCCATTCCAAGCTCACCATCAGAATGTATATTCTCCTATTTCCACACCATAGCTTAGATTGATCTTGTGACATTTCAATATAGCTCTAGAGAAAGCTTGTTTACTCCACATGCCATGTTCTTGAGTCTTAGCAAGACGAGCATGCTCTCAATGGGCTCTAGAGTCCTTGAGGCCCTAAGATAAAGAGAACTAACCCCTATTAGATAAATGGTAGGCAAGTTTGAGGGAGTTAAGTAAGTTTTTTTTTTTTTTTCCGAGTACAACATCCCTATTGGATCCGACTTTCCCATGCTGAAGATCAGTGTAGAGTGTAGTTCCTCTCTTTTGCAAGGTGTTTATGCTAATTAGATACCGGAACACTTAGCTAATCAAGTGGTTACTGCTCTACCTCATTGTGTCGTACTAAGTAGTGACTTTTCAAATTGAAGAACACTTGGATAAGGAGCTAGAACTCCAAACTGCATCTCCACAAGCAGCGGAACACTATCTACAACTACTATGTGCAAGCTACTTTATTCTCTTTTTCTCCTCTTACTTGTCCACTAGGTTATATTCTAAGGGGTTAGAAAAAAACTAGTGCTACGAAATCTCTTGGAGCCATTGAAAGTGATGCTTATCTATTAAAGTCAAGAGAATATGACAATGGGTTATCTATTGTCTCTAAATTTTATGATTGTCAACAAAGGTTGTCTCTA
This sequence comes from Dioscorea zingiberensis, assembly GCA_026586065.1. Classification (NCBI taxonomy): domain Eukaryota; kingdom Viridiplantae; phylum Streptophyta; class Magnoliopsida; order Dioscoreales; family Dioscoreaceae; genus Dioscorea; species Dioscorea zingiberensis. Next base: position 27,564,898 of record CM048818.1, read on the forward strand.
GGTGCCCATGGTGTTTTATAGGAAAAATTTCAAAATTGAGCACTAAGATGGTGCACAAGGAATGTAATTGTGTCGAAATTTCTTCTAACAAGGCCCTTATCGGTGTACACCATACAAACTATCATATAAAAGTATGCAATGAATTTTGCTAACGGTGACCTATCTCCGTCGTCTTCTCCTCAAGGCCCATCCCTATGATCAGGTGGTTGATGTAAGGTCCCGCATTGATGGCCTTGGGGCAGGTGTGTGTCCTCTAGTGCACCAAATAATCAGTAAGTACATATCCCTCTCCCAAAAATACTGTATAGAAGGACAAACTCAGTCTGGGTGATGACACCAGTGCTATCATCTCTACTCGCTATGGAACGACTAATCAAGGCATAGATGTAGCGATGAACTAGATCATTCATCCGGGATGCCTTGTTGTTTCCATGGCACTCGCCTAGCTGGATCCAATATCTGGGGGGTGTGATGGTGTGCTCGGAGAAGGCGGTGAGGAGCTCTCTGTACGTGCGAGTGTCAATAGCCTTACGATCATAGAATCCCATGTAAAGAGAGAACCGAGTGTAGCTCTTGGTCCTCCTCTCCTCGAAGAGCTGAAATGATATGGCGATGAGGGATCGCTTCGAAACTGCGCTCCGATTGGCCTTGAAGATGCTCAACATCTCCAAAGTGGCTTCACGAAACACTTCATGGTTGATTGTAAAGACCGTGTCCAAGCCACCAACTGAGAGCATCTCTCGAACTCGGTCCATGATCCCTAACTGACTGAGGACTCCCCAGTCGATGAATTGTGTGTGCCCAAGAGGATGAGTGGAGAGTAAGGTGTAGCGATTGTGGAAGCGCTCCTCCTCAAAGTGTGGCATGGTGGAGAAGGATCCTTCCCCTATTTTACATTTCTTGGTGACTACAGACTTCCTAGGCATGTCTACAAGTAAAGAGCATGTCAGTGTAAGCGAAAATATCAAGAAAACAATTGAAAACACATGCTACGGCCGAGGATTGGCCTTATACGGGCCCTCATATGGGCCGTACCCAAGACCGTACTGACTGAGAACCAAACGTCCTGTCGTATGGGCCATACGCGCTTGAGCTCGAGGGCGCCGACGACCATGGTAGTTCTTAGCCAAAAATACATCGAAATCATGTGTTTTTCATTCCCTAGAGTCTATACATGCCTTCAATTAAAAGAAAACGGCCTAGACACGCCATAAAATCACACATTCATCAAACCAAACACCCAAATCAAAACCTTGTTTTCTAAACATGATGAAGATGGTAAATGTAGAAAGATCTAGCAAAAATGTGCATACCTAGGAATGGAGGAAACCCAAAATCAAGAGAGGATATCACGGCGGTATAAAGAAGAGTTGGTTTGGTTTTAATAAAATGAAAAGGGCGCGATGTTAAATGTCCTAATATGTGTAACGGTTCGACCCCATACGGGCCCGTATACGGGCCGTACAACAAACCATATGCGTCGATATTTGTGCAATGGACGTTGGGTCTATACGGTCTAGCAAACGTTCGTATGGTACACCATTTGATAGCACTTGGTAATCATACTATCTGATGTACTGGATGTACGGAACTCCTTATGAACCTAGAAATTTCAAAATTTTACAAAGTTGATCTATACGGGTTCCTATATAGCTGTATAGTATCCTGTATCCTCCTTTGGAGGGTTCCAATGGCCGTATATCAGACCGTATGAGCCCCTGTACAGACATGGGATTGGCTTATGCAGCCAGCACCAAAAGTCATTCATGACTACACAGCATGATCTAACATGAATCATTACTACAAGGCCATGAAATAGGCACGCTCAGCACGAAAATAAAAGATGACAAAAATTTATAATGAGACATATCATAATTTATTGCAAACACATACTCTAGCTAACCAAAACTTAATTGCACACACAAAGAGGAAAATTTTTCAAAACTTGGGTTGCCTCCTAAGAAGCGCTTGTTTAACGTCACTAGCTTGACGTACCTTCAATTTACCTCATATGGGTTCAAATACCTTGAAGCTCTCATCGGCTCCTCCCTTGAAACATCGTCCAAATAAGCACATCCTCAAGTTGGCGTAAATTGAGCAATTGTTGACATCCATACCTGGGCTTTCCTTTGAAGTGTTGTCAGTCAAAGATTTCATGTTTACTCCTTTCTCCTTCACCTTTCTCCAACGTATTGTAGGGGGATTGAATTTTTTGCTTCTTCTTCTTCTTTAATTTCACTATTTCCACCTTTGATGGTGTGGATTTTCTAGTATCTCCTCCGATAGCTCTTTTTTCTCCTCCCAGACAAAGGTATAACAGATCCACCATTAACCAGTCTTCCATACACTTGGAAGTAAGTATATCCATATCATCCAGACAATACGAGGTATCATCTTGAGCCATTGTGTGCCACATTGCATCATGCAAAATAAATACAACCTCTTGATCTCCCACCCTCAATGCAAGCCTTCCTTGTGTGTGGTCTTCGAGTGGTTGAGCAGTGGCGGGGAAACGACACCCAAGAATGATAGGGACGTCAACATCATCATCAACTTCTAGAATTACAAAGTCGGCCGGGAAGACAAATTGATTGATATGAATGAGTACATCTTCAGCTATCTACTTTGTTTTTTTGAGGCCTGATAAGTGTTCATTTGAGCATAATTTTATATCATATTCTTGTATACTTTGCATGTAATTGTGAGGATTTTTGGCCCACCGATACTTAAAATATGTTTATTTTGATAAATAGGGCAAGATATTAAGACCCCAGGAGAAAGGAAGCTTTTCGAGGAAAATTGAGGCCGAAATGAAGCATTCCTGGAGGAAAAGCCAGGCATACGGGCTTACATACGACCTATATGGACTTGGAGAATCGAGGCCCATAAAAGTGATCTCCTTTGGGGCGGTACAGTACCCTTGTATGACTTATACGGGCATCCATACAGTGTATGGATGTACTTGAAAGCTATACGGGCCCATATATGGCCTGTACTTGGGCTCACATGTCGTAAGTTCTCAGCAAATATGCAGACCTAGAAAGGGGAAAAATGGTCACTCTCACTCTAAAAACCCTAGAGGTACAAAAACCGACTAATGAGGGTTTAGAAGGAAGGAGGCAGGTTGGGAAAAGGATTGATCTTGAGGAGAGCATGGGGATTTTCATCTTCAAGCCATTGGAGCAAGAAGAGGGGAAGACATTTAAGAGGAATCAAGGAAGCTATCAATGGTAAATGCAATAGTCTCTTCCCTTATGATTTCTTTGATTGTTTTCATCTTTGTAGTGGATTCTTGGTCTCCTTTTATGGGGGGCTAATTTTATAGATACTTGGATGAATGATGAACCCTTGTAGATGATTTAATTGATGTTATTTCTCTATTCTTGAATCCTTGGTTGAATTCATGAGTCTATTGGATGTTTTAATGTAAGTGAAACCCTCTACGTTGCGACAACCCGGAGGGATTTTCATAGTCCATATGGGGGAAGAAGCGAACGCCTCCCCATGTGTAGACCATCTCCAATAGAAAGGATTGTGAATAACCAGGAACCCAGGTAATATGGAAAGTGAGCCTTTTAGATGTATTATTCTTATAATCCTTCCAAGAATTAGACTCCCTAGAACATCTTCGGTAAGGGCACTAGGATTAGTAATTCGCCTCGAGAGAAGGAGTGAATGCACCGTAGAAACCCTTGGTCAAGAACCAACCAAGTGTCAAGATAGAGAGTATTATCCATCCCTTAGAAGTCCAAGAGGGATTTAATTATCCGAGAATCCCCCTTTTATGATTGTTTGATCTCAAGAACAAATTGATTTCCTTGTTTGTGTCTACAATTTCTTAGTTTATGTTTAGTATAATCACTCACATTTTGGATCGACTAAATATTAGACGAGCAGTGGGTACTAGTACTTCCATCTCCTTGAGGATGGATAACCCAACTTTTGAGTCCACTATTATTACTTGACTACGACTAGTACACTTGTGGTTGCATCGCATCAAGGCCGAGTTTTATATATAACTTGTAAGGCATAACATTGATGCTTGCCTCAGAATCTGCCAATGCGTTCTTTGTGACCCCTTCACCAAGTACACAAGGGACCACAAAGTTGCCCGGATCCTTTAACTTCTTTGGCATAACTTGTTGAATGACGGCCGAACATTGGGCGTTTAGTGTTACAGCAACCACATCTTCCAATTTCCCCTTGCTTAAGAGAAGCACCTTCATAAACTTCCCATATTTCGGCATTTAGGCAAAAACCTCTACCAGCGGCATGTTTATGTGTAGTTGCTTTAACATGCTCTTGAATTTTGCAAACAGGGCATCTTGTTTGTCTTTCTTCAACCTCGCAGGATAAGGGACTTAAGGTTGATAGGGAGGCACGGGTGGTATTTCTACAAGCTTCTTCTTTCCTTCCTTCTCTTTTTCTGAAATTATAATGGGCTCAGAGTCTTCAATTTCAAGGGGAGTCTTTGCTTGTAGCTTCAAAATAGGGAGTTCCACCTCCTTTCCACTTCTCAATGTAATAACTTTACATTGTTCTCCCTGAGGGTTCTCCTCCGTATTGCCCGGCAAGCTACCTTGTTGTCTTTTAGCTAGGGCCTTTGCAATTTACCCAACATGATTGTCCAAGTTATGAATTGTAGCTTGTAAATTTCGAATTGTAGTGTCATTGCTTTGCATATACTTAAAGATCAGCTCTTCCATGTTGGGTTTTCTTTCTTGTGCCTTTGGAGGGTGTTGAAAGCCTGGAGGATATTGCTTAGCTTGTGGATTTCCATAGGACAACACTGGATGGTTCTATTTGCCAGCATATGGTCGATATTGACCATCCGGTAACTTTTGAGCATTTCCCATATATTGTACTTGTTCCATGGCAGTCATTTCAGTGCTCACAATGGGAAAGCTTGATGCTTCATATCCTCTACCATAAGTATTGCAGAATATCGGTGTGGCCGTTCTTGAGCTATTATTGGACGTACGCAGCTCAATCTTCTTTGTGGGTTCATCCACGGCCCAACTATTTTCGCTTGCTTTCCCCTTGTAGACCAATGGGCTTCATTGATAGCCTATCTTCAAAGATTTGCTCGGTATTCTCCGGATATTTGCTCCCCAATGACCCATAGGTGGCAGCATCCAATATTTGCCTAGTTGAGTTGTCCAACCCATTGTAGAATGTTCAAACTTTAGCATAATGGTCTAGACCATGTTGTGGACAACGTCGGAGCAAATCTTTATACCTCTCATAGGCCTCAAATAATGTCTCCCAGGACACTGCTTAAAGGCCAAGATATCCAACCTTAACTTTGCGGCCTTGCTCGGTGGGGAATAGTGGCCTAGAAATTTGGCATTTTGGCCCAAGTTTGAATTGAGCCTGAAGGTAATGACGTAAGCCATCTGTATGCCCCTTTTCTCAAACTGAAAGGAATGAGTCTCAAGCGAATTGCATCATCAGAAGCCCCATTAATCTTGAACATATTGCAAATCTGAAAGAACTTTGCTAAGTGAGCATGGGGGTCTTTATCAGGTCTTCCATCAAATTGTGCCGAATTTTGAATCATTTTCATTGTGCTAGCCTTGATGTCAAAGTTGTTTATATTAACATTGGGAGGATGAATACTGAATTCCTCCCCTGTGTAGTGAGATCTCTCATAGTGTGAAATGTTTGCCTTCTCTCGGCTATAACGGGCACTTTTCTCAATTCACTAATAACTTCAATAGGAGTGAATTTTTCTGACTCTAAAGAGGATCCCTGAATTACTTCTTCCCCTTCTCTTAATCTCCGGTGCAAAGTTCTCTCAATCTCACTATCCGCTTTAATCAATCCCTTATAATGTTTACGGGTCATGCAATCAACACCTAGCAACAAGATACAGTGAGAAAGAAGATTAGTATCCAAAAATTCAATTGAACGAAAAGTACAACAATGAAAAATAAATGACTAAATTAGTAAACTCCTAGCTTTCCTAGTAGTCCTAATTCTCCTTGGCAACGGTGCCAAAAAACTTGATAAGATTGAACCACAAGTGCACGGGTCGTAATCAAGTAATAATAGTGGACACAAAGGTTGGGTTGTCGACCCTCAAGGAGATGGAAGTACTAGTACCCACTACTTGTTTACTATCTAGTCGATCTAAAGGTGTGTTATTAATATAAATCTAAACTAAGAATTGGTGAACACAAACAATGTGGTCAAATTGCTCTTGATGACATAAAAGGGGGATACTCGGGTAATTGAATCCCACTTGGACTTCTAAAGGATGGATGATACTCTCTATATTAACACTTGGTTAATTCTGGGCCAAGGGTTCCTAAGGTGCTTTCACTCCCTCTCTCGAGGCGAATTACTAATCCTAGTGCCCTTACCGATGATGTTCTGGGGAACCTAATTCACGGAAGGATTATGGGAATAAGACATCTAAAGGACTCGCTCTCCGTAGTACCCGGGCCCTCGGTATACTCACAATCCTCTCTATCGGAGATGGCCCACACACGGGGAGGCATTCGCTTCTTCCCCCATATGGACTATGAAAATTTCTCCAAGCTCTCGCAATGTAGAGGGACTCACATTGAAACATCCAATAAACTCATAAATTCAACAAAGTATTCAAAATAGAGAAGTAACATCAATTAAATCATATCCAAGGGTTCATCAATTGCCCAAGTATCTTCAAAATTAGCCCTCCATGAAAGGAGAGCAACAATCTAATGCAAAGATGAAAATAATCAAAGAGATCATAATGAAAGAAACTATTGCATACACCGTTAACGACTTCTTTTATTCCTCCTCAATGTCTTCCCTTCTTCTTGTTCCAATAGCTCGATAATGAAATCCCCATGCTCTAATCAAGATTAATCCCTATTCCCTCAAGTTGCCTCCTCTCTAAACCCTCATTATACGGCTTTTATACCCCTAGGGTTTATAGGGTGAGATTTATTGTTATGTCCCTTTCTAGATCTGCAGATTTGCTAGGAACTCATGACATATGGGCCTGTGTACGGGCCTTATACGAGTCCATATGGTTGTCAGGTCACCTTGTACGGCCGTACGTCAGGCCATAGAGGACCCTATATAGACTCAAACGAGGTAGTAAGTGGTAATGGGATTTTGGCTAAAGAGACCTTGACTCTCCAAGTTCATATGGGGTCTTATACACGCTGTATGGAAGCTCGTATGACTTGGTGCTTCTCTGAAAGTTGTCCGTATTGGTCTTATTTTGTCTTGAAATGCTTCCTTTCTCCCAATGCTCAATGTTTTTGCCTTGTTTATAAAAAAATAGCACTTGTCGAGTACTTGCAGGCTACAACTTTCCGAAATAGACATGTAAAGTGTAGAAGAATATAGTATAAAATTATGCTCATTTGAACACTTATCATCATGATAATATTTATAGAAAATAGGTCGTACCTCACACTAAAATCCCCACGTGTGTGTGTATGTAACCCTTCTTATGTTGCCACTTACTAACTCAAGCTTGGCCCGGCTAGTCTAAACCTTATTCACTAAACTACTTCTCTTAACTCTTTTTGTTGGGGGTAGTAGCTTCGTAATAAGGTAACCTTTTTCCCTTATAGGTCATCAAGTGAACATTTGTGATGCCCAAACTTCGACTACTCAAGGGTGGTTTTCAAGTTTCAAAGGTGATAGCTCTTTCTACCATCTTTTCTTTACCAGTAGGGCATCCTTAATAGATTTGACTTTCCTACTGGTAGGGCATCCTTGATGGATACGACTTTCTGGTTTCGCCAGCCGCTCTAAAATCTCCTTCTTTTTTTTTCTATCAAAGCTTCTCTAGCAGTTAAACTAACTAGAGTCCAAACCTAAGTAGGCAAGTGGTAATAAAGTCAAGGTTTGTGCTCAAAATTTTTGTGAGGTGTCGAGCAAAGGCAAGACTTAATATATATTGTTGAAAAATTGGGGACCTAATGGTAATGTCAACCTAGACTCAAAGAGGACTCCGATCAATTTGCTCATAGATAATCTTAAACCAGTATTCGTCATAATCGATATAAGTATATGTAATCCCTCCCCCGTAGTTAAAATGTACATTGTCCACAATGTACGCAATGTATGCTTAAGAAGAAGAAGATATGACATGCAAAATAAAAATGATGAAAGGGGTTACTCTACATAACTGTGTGCTTGTGCTCGTATGAAGATTCCTTTCAAGTTCTTGTGACATGATTTCCAAAATACCCTATGACATAGAAGGCATGTAAGTGATGCGTAAAAGAAATATATAAAGATAGCGAAATTGTGGTGCCTCGGTTTTCAAAAATAAAAGAAAAATACAAAAGTGTAGTAAATAAAAAGAAAAATCCTTATGGTCAATCCTCATGCTCCTCCTCGTCACTAGCAGTCCCAAAGTGGTCACTGGCCTCTACCCCCACAACTCTCGTGGTATGCATGGGAGCAAGTGGTTGGGGTGGGCACTGATGACCACTCTGTTGGATCAGAAAATGAACTGCCCCTACCAGCCAGTCTAGTATTGCGTCGTGCTCGGCTGGGGTCTCTCCTAGAGCTTGTGTGGGTGCTGCTAGTGGTGATGGTGGAGGTGGTGCGGCGGTGCTTGGTACTGCTGCTGTAGAGTCTCTTGGCTCTTGCTGCTTAGTTATGTCATGCTCGATTAGTCGGTAGGTGGTCCCTCTGGAGGTGTAGATAGGTCATACTATCCGCAATGCATATAGTGTCTCAATTGTAAACTCTAGGATCGTCAGTCTCGCCATGGCCCCTCCTGACAGCAGACCCATCCCCTTGCAAGCATAATTATGTAGGGGCCCGCGAAGATGGTTTGGATCCCTGATGGAGCAGAAACTGTATGACGACCCCACCCAAGTAGATTGGGAATCCTTCCTAAATACAAGAAAGAAAGAGGAAGTCTCTGGTGCCCACCACCCCTGTATTATCGCCTCGCTCTGTGATAAGGTCTGCAAGAACGTAGTGCATATACTTGAGGGCGGGGGTCCTGAGTGTGCTTGGCTTCGACCATGCCGAGTAATACATCACCTTTGCGCTTAGCATAATCTAATTGTCGAGCTCTGACCTCCCATGCTGTCTGACGATGTCGAGGGCATCATACTCGGGGGCTCCGGTGAACTCGCCATACAACCCTAAGTGGAGGCCAAACTGTATGTAGCTCATCATATGCATCGCACCCCTTGGCTTAAACTATATCTGGTCTCGCCTAAGCTACAAGAGCCGGGTGTCTCCTATGGTGATGGTAAAAGTGTCTAGGACTTCCAACATAAGCTCCCGGTACCCCATCTCCATGATAGTGAGCAGCCTCCTCCAACCCCCTACTGAGAGCAGGCAGTTGACCTCGTCAGCAAGGCCCACATACTCTAAAATTCTGAAGTTTATGACTTGGGTTTATGAACATCTTATAATGTAAGACGGTATACCTCTTGTTGTGGATCTTTACCATGAAGCTCAGCTCAGGTGGGTCTTGAGAACCTCCATCTCCTCACTTCATCTTCGTGGGTTTCCCAGGGAGTTACTTCTTTCGACAGATTGCTCTCCGAGGTTGAGGGTGTACACGTGCGTGTGAGCTTCGATACGGCGGTGTGGATGAATAGGGGCAACGAGTTGGTGTGGTTGTTAATGGGTGGTGGTATGGTGCGGTCAGAGCAGGCTATTAGTCGCCTCGCTAGAGTAAGGTCGCTGGAGTGTCCGTTAGTGGTGGAAAACGAGGGACAACGATTAGCATTGGCGGCACCCCCCTTTTTGCGATTTAAAACCCTAGCGTTTTGAGTTCGCGGGCGGCATTCGGCCGTGTACTTGTCCACATGACCGTGTACTTGTCCACATGACCGTGTCAAGTGAGATCTAGCAGTGTGGTTTGTGCTACACGCTCGTGTGATTGGGTGTGTGGTGCTCGGTCTTTCTTCTGTGGTTCCTTCACTTCTTCCAGAGCACGACATGCCCCCCCCCACCCACCCACGCCCGTATCCGTCAGTGTGTGGTGCTTTGTTTGACGTATGCTTCTTCATTGAATTATTTTCAGTGCGATACGGTCGGCCACACGCCCGTGTCGCTAGGCGTGTGGTTCTCTGTATTTTGACTCACGTCCCTTTTGTCTGTCATTAGGACCACATGGTTAGGTACACACCCATGTGGGAGAGTGTGTACTACTCTATAACTCCTATGCATGTGGTTTTTGCCTTGATTTCTCCTATACCAAAGTGTTATAAACTCCAAAGACAAAAATTAGTCATTTAAACATTTAGGAATCATATAACTATTGAACATTATCAACAAGATAGTGTCACCACTAACGTATGTCTAATACTAAGAAAACCTACTTTTAACCTGATTTTGTTCTTTCATCCTTTAAGGTGCTAGTGTATGACCAGGAGCAGAGTCGAATATCTCGAGGTAGTACTTGATCCAAACTTCGAGCGTCACGTTTGTCGTCAAATAAGAGAAGCTTTTCTTACAAAGATAACAACGACAGAATCTAGCTCGGATGTTAAGCAACCAAGACCAATGGCGACACCATCTCGATCCTATCGGATTATGCAAGAAAAAACCTGGATAATATTGCTTCAAGTATCATCCCACCAATAGTTACAGGCCATACTTTTGAACTCCAGTCTCATGTCATCTAGATGGTCAAGCAATCTTGCCAGTTTGATGGTTTCCAAAATGAAGATCCATTTACACACCTACAAAGCTTCTTGGAGATCAGCTATACAATCTCAGTAAACGGGGTACCAACACACTATCCATCTTTGTTTGTTTCCTTTCTCCTTCAAAGGACGGGCAAAGTAGTGGCTGAACTCATTACCTTATGGATTGATCACATCGTGGGCCCAACTGACTGATAAGTTCCTGATGAGGTACTTTCCACCAGCCAAGATAATGAAACTGCGGATCGACATCGTCTCCTTCAGACGGATTAAGACAAAAACTCTGTATGACAACTGGGAAAGATACATGGAGATGCTCAGGAAGTGCCCTCAACATGGCATAGAGGACTGGATGCAAGTTTAGACGTTCTATAATTGATTGAACATAGCCACCAAGCATATGTTGGATGCTGCAACAAATGGTTCTCTTTGGAGCAAGGACATTGACACAGCTAGAGAATTGATTGATGAGATGGCCACAAACTGACATCAGTGGAGCTCTGAGAGCACCAAGCAGAATAGAGTGCACCAGGATACATGAGCTAGACGTATTAACCAACTTGGCAGCCAGTGTGGAAGAAATAAGCCACAAACTGGAGAACATTGGTCATCAGCAACTGGCACCAGTAGTGATGTGCAACTCATATGAAAATAAGATAGAAGAAGGGCATCTCGAAAAAGTAGAAGAGGTTGATTACATTGGAAGATCACAAAATACTCCATATAGCTCGATATACAACCCAGGATGGAGGAACCACCCCAACTTCTCCTACAGCATTCCAGTACAACATCAGGGCTAACCAAGAGCAGCCCCACCTCAAGGAAACCAACTACCGCAACTGAATAACCATCCAAGCCAACAAGAGAAGAAATTCCCAAGTTTGGAAAACTAGCTTGCACAATACTATTGATAAGTGTTCAATTGAGCGTAATTTTATACCATATTCATGTATGCTTTACATGCTATTTTTGTGAAATTATAGCCCGTTGATAATTAAAAAGTGTGGGTTTTGATGAACGGGGCATAATATCGATACACCAAGAGAAAGGAAGCTTTTATGAAAAAATTTATACCAAAACAAAGCAATTTTGGAGAAGGTACAATGGCATATGGACTTTCATATGACCCGTATGAACCTAGAGATTTAGACTGTCTTTGTAGTTAGTCTCCCGAGACCGTATACATCCCGTATGGAGCCATACGGGGTGTCATACGGTCTGATATCTGATCGTACAAATCAACCTACATTCTATACAGGCTCGCATATAGCCTGTATAAAATCCCGTATAGCGTAAGTTTCCCTGATGCTGCGAACACAAGGGGCGGCAGAATTGTAAAAGGTACTCCCAAAACCTGAAAAGGTGGGGGGGCATAAATGCGACTAATCAGGCCTTTGAAAGAAGAGCCAGCTCTGGTTGAGAAAAAAACCCTTTGACTAGGGGTTAAGAGCTCCATCATTAACACTTTAAGAAAGAGAAGGGGAAGGAATTAGAGAGGAATCAATAAAGCCGCTAACGGTGTATGTAATAGTATTCTTCATTATTGTTGTTTTTATTTGCATTCTCTTTGTATTGGAGCAAAACCGAACCGGCACAACCCTAAGATGACAGCAGGGACTCCATACCGGAGAACTCGCTCCTACTCTGGACCTCCACAACGCCTCTTCCCCGTTATCGCAGCCCCGTCCGGTCACCAGATTAGCCGATAACCCCCTGTCAACAGCCTCGACACAACGCACCGTCGCCCTTCTCCTCCGAAACACGTAGGTGCTTCAACACAGCATACACACCCTTATCTTCGGTGAGCTTTCCGCCTGCAACACCATGCCTCCACTCAAGATCATCATCTCAAGGCTCCAAACGAAGAGAAGAGAGGGGAGTCGAGCTCACAACCACCCTTGGAGCCTATATTCCACATGCCTATACACGTTGGGTGGCACTAGAGACTGAGACAGGTCCAGTTTGGGCTGTGGAGGTGACGAGATACCTAGAGGTGGAATGTTGGAGCCGCCTCCTATCCATTATAGAGACTACATTCTGGGAGCTAACCTTGTAGGTACTGCGCACCTTCACCCATACCAAAGGCTTCGTATCATGTGACCGAGCGGGTCAGAAGAGTTTCAGTTGGGTGGCACCATGTTCTAGAAGAGCTACACAGATTTCATCATCCGATTGGGACTCTATGACGTCGAGTTCAGCACCATACCTGAGTACCAGGAACTCAGGATTGACATACCACGGAGGAGACACCAGAGTCCGTCTGGAGAAGGCTCAGCACAACCAAGAGTCCCCTGGCGGTCGAAGCCGTCCACCCTCTGGTCTCCGGCCCTCAGGTACATTCATATGGTGCTCAATTATTCGATCACTGGGCAAGGATTGAGCACGGCTGTTGTCAGCTCCAGGGACTTCCTATACCTACAGAGTATGGCTGACAGATTCCCTATCCACCTGGAATGGGTTGCAGCCGAGCTCCTCTACCACAAGGGGGCAAACAACACGATCAGGGTCCCATTTGCAGGCCCATACATCACTCTCCTGGCACAGATGATGGGCGTCCTTCCAGACAACATCAGCGCTCCGATGACGATAGTGGGGAAGTTTGCACCGATCACATTAGAGACAATGAGATCGATGGGGATGCTACATCTAAGAAAGATGACACAGGGCACCAGGTTTATGACTGCACCACCCTCAGAGACCACAAGGCCCAATAGAGCATCCCCACCGTCGACCACAGCACCTCTACTACCACCAGCCACCATATTAAGAGGACGACCGAGCCCTACTCCATTGGCCGGTGGACGGAGTCGAGTATTTCCTCCACCAGCATTAGATCACCTATCCATGAGCATAATGGCCACCAGCCTTTCCCACGACAAAGGCAGGGGTAGCTCCTCTAGATGCGGCAGCTACTACAGACACTGAGGACTCCTTCGACGGGGTTGATGTGGAGGACTACCTCATCTGAGCATCATCACTAATCTCTTAGTTTTATTTTTATTTTCACAAGTTTTGTATATTTTTCTATTTTCATTGAGTTAGTTTGTTCATAATAGGTTTAGTCTTTCGCTATAATATGAAGCTTCACCATTTTTCTTTGCCTTCAATGATTTCAGGATACATTACACCTTAAACATGGCAAGAAACAAAAATGAAAGGATGAAACACATCACAATACACAACAAGCTAAGTGCACTCTCCCCATCTTGCTACCATATATCATTTCCTTTTCGTACATATATCACGTACATTGGGGACAATACACAATTTAAGTGTGGGGAGGAATTATCATTGAAGGGACCATACTACTTACCAAGTGTACTAATTTAGGATGATCTATGAACAAATTAATGGGAGTCCTCTTTGATTGTCTAGGTTGACATTATCGTAAGGTGCCATATTTTTTATAAAAAATATATATATTTAGTCTCACCTTTGCATGCCACTTGACCAGGACTTTATTGTTACGTGACCACTTAGGTTTGGATTCTACTTGGTTTAACTATGAGAGGGTTTTTGCTTATTAATGGAAAAAAAGAAACTTAAGAATGATTGGTACAATCGAAAAGTCGGATCCATTAAAGATGCCCTATTGGCCGGAAATTTGGATCCATTAAGGATGCCCTACTGGTATAGAAAATATGGTAGACAGAGCTATCTTGCACCTTTGATGTGTGAAAGCCACCCTTGAGTAGTCGGATCTTATGCATCATAGTTGTCAACTGAATGACCTACCAAGGAAAAAGGCTACCTCAGTAGATGTATGAAGCTACTACCCCCAGCCAAGAGAGTTAAGGAAAGCAGTTAGCTAATAAAGGCTAGATGAGCCGGGCCAAGCCTTGGTTGGTAAGCGGCACCACTAGGAAGGGTTACACACATACATACATAAGGAATCGAAGTATAAGGTGAGACCTATTTTCCATAAAAACACTCATGCACTTAACACTATGTTTCCCAGGGCACCAGAGGGACTCCCAACTATTTTGAGGTCAGAGATCATGCACTCATCATTTTTTAATAGTATTATCTATTGCTTGAGGACAAGCAAAAGCTTAAGTATGGGGGTATATGATAAGTGCATGATTATACATAAATTTCCCTCATATTCGCATGCACTTGTTCCTAGCATCGATTCTTTATTATTCATGCTAGTTTGGGTTTTCTGCATGATTGGACAGATAAACAAATAAACAAGAGCAAAAGGAATAGGAAACGGATATCTCGGAGCAAAAAAGGGCAAAAGAATACACATACAGAGAAGAGCATGCTCGTGGTCGTACCTAACAAGGGTGTGCTGATAAGGTACGGGCATGTTCAACCCCGTGCAACTCTCTCTTTATTAAAGAACGTGTTTGACGCGTCACCAGACCAAGAGCACAGGCGTGTTAATTTCAGCATATACGTGTTTAGGTCAATACAGTTGTGCTTTAGATGAACATGACGGTGTTCGCTTAATTGAAAATCTATAAAAGTCGCCCACAAAACCCTAAAAAGTTACTTTTGGTGGAGCAATCTGAGGGCTATCTCCGCAGTGACGGCTGGGGATTGACGAGAAGAATTGAAGGCGGATGAGGTGTTATCCAGGGATGAATCTATGTTTGATTGTACACCCTTCTCTTGTGTCCCAGCTATGATCATCCATAGCATGAGAGGCTAAATCTTCTATGGTGCCTCAAACACATGATCCCTAGGATGAACTTGTTGCTTATTTTCTATATTTATTTGGTTTTGCTTATTAATTAATTCCATTATAACATCTTACATATTTGTGCTTGCAATTCTGTATCGATTTCCTATACATGAGCCTAAATCATCTGATAGCAATGGCATGGATATTTTCTTGCTGGATGATTATAGGAGTTATATTGCATTAGCCTAGAATTAGAATATGTTTAGGTATCTCTATATGGCTATGGTTGTCCCTTGCGCGAGACTCAAGCCATCACCTCAATAGGTTAGAGCATACAGCACAACAAGTGTTTGTGCGGTCACTAAGGATAGTTAGAGTGTAGCATCAACCCTAAAATTTATCTAGATAGTTTTTTAGTCAAACAAAGGTGTTAGGGTGTGCATGAGCATTATGAGAGATTGGGTGTTTCACTGAGAAGTGTATTGTTACAACTTCCAGGAATTATAAGCAAGTAACCGGTAACAAGAGATAGGGCATTAGCAAGGCAATCTCAGGAGGATTGTGATACGAGATGCCATCCATTCATCTCTAATCTCTCCTAATCTACCAATAGTTCACATTATCTTTTAGTTAGGATAATTCTACCAGATCAATTTTTTAACTCTTGTTATAGTTAGGCTTGGTAATAGAGGATAACACGTCCTAGTGGCCAGTCCCTATGGATTCGACTACCCTACCTTTGGGTGCTTTACTACTTGATGGACCCCATATACTTGAGGGAGAAGTGCCAAATATAGTTTTCCATGCATCGGGTTACCTCCCAAGAAGCGCTTGTTTTACATCACTAGCTTGACATAACTGTACACTTACGGACGTTCGAATAATTGATATCTTTCTGCTTCCCCACTAGGAGGATCATTCTCAAAAGTCTGTATATATGCTTAAATAGGAAATGAATTCACACTCACAGAATTGGCACCCAGATAAGCTGAGGATGGATTGGTATTTTTCCTTGATGACAACTCCCTTACCTCATTCTTCTTCCTCCAAATGAGAAAGATTGACTTCGCGTGTACTTGGGTTTCTTCTTCCTTGTTGTTATCCCCGAGTGGTGCTTCATTCTTGAAGATGTCCTTGAATTGATCCTTTAGAAACTCATCCTATACAAAATTATAAATAAGATTATCGATTTAGTCAAGAAAGTAGTAGGAATCATCAAATACCACGTGGTGTTGCATGACAGATTGAAGTTTTGAATTTGACTCGCTCATCTCCAACTCTCAGTGTCATTCATCTGTCCTTGATATCAAATAATGCCTAAGCCCTCTTTAGGAACGGTCTACTGAGTATGAGGAATACTTCAACTTGATCATCCAGGTCTAGTATGATGAAGTCCACTGGGAAGATGAACTTATTTACTTTGACTAATACGTCCTCAATGACTATACAAAGCGTTCAATTAATCATGTTTTTATATTGATTCAATGTACATTATTCATGTGATTTTGAGTAATTCTTGTCCATTGATGCTTAATTTGTGTTAATTCTTATTTTCAGGGTACCAGTGAGCTTGGAGAGCGAAACAGAAGAAATATAGTTCAAATTGAAGACATTTGTAGATTTACTGAAGACATACGGGAACGCATACGACCATAAGCGCCCGTATGATAAGGATACTAGCATGCTTATGGTCGTAAGCACCCGTTTGGGAACCCTGAGTACATACCTCCCAAAATATAGGGACCTACACGGGCAAACTTACGGTCGTATCCTAAACCGTGTAACCTGAGGATGAAGCTTATGGGCACACATACGATCGTCTGAGCGCTCATATGGCTCACGCTCAGACGAGAGTTAATCTAATTTTTTTCTGATTTGAGCCTGAATCTGATGTATTAGGATACCAACCATATGTATTAATTTAAACCCTATAAATAGCCGAATCACGGTTTTCAAAAGAGGGCTTTTGGATCTTGAACATCATCATCCTCTTGGAGGCTCCCCACCTTCTCTCCATCTTGGAGACTAGGGCATATTGAGGACTTCGGAGCAAATGGAGGAAGGCAAGGATTGAAGGGACACCGCCAAAGGTCACACCACAAATGAGACAATAATGTGCAGTACTTTGAAAATTTCTAAGAATTTTCTAAACTGCTTCTCTTGTTTTTCCATTTTCACTTTGGCAGGCTAAGATAGTTTTGGTTGGTACTGTTGCACTATTGGTACTTGCTTGTCCTTACCCTTGCTTAGATCCCTTGTCTCCTCTAACCTCTCCCCTTCCTCTTCCTCATCTGTTATATCCTTCTTGACATTGTCTATAAGTGGGTATAAATCATTTCCACTCTTGAGGGTAATGGCTTCATCGATTCTCTTGGATTCACTTCAGTATTGCTAGGGAGGGAGCGAAGTGGTCATTCGGCCAATGATCTTGTAATTTGGGCTACCTAGTGCTCAAGATTCTATAAAGATGCCTATTGATTTCTCATGTACTCTTCGTTCATGTTCATGCGATCATTATTGGTACGTATGTACTGTTTAAAGATGTTCTTCAGGCTCGTACCTTTCTTGTAGTGTGAGAGTTGTTGGAATCCTGGTGGTTGAGTTGGTTTTTGTTGTCCTTAGCCTTGCCCCAGCTAATCCAAGAAAAGTTTGGATGGTTCCTCCATCCAGAGTTATAGGTAGAGCTATAGGGATTATTCTGATTTCTATTCTAGCTACCAACAAAGTCAACCGATTCAGCTAGTACCTTACCGGCCTCTGTACCCGGTTACTTTTCATATGTTCCATAATTCATTACCAATTCTTGCTGCTAAATAGACATATTTTCTATCCATTTACTCAATGCATCTATATTTGCTACCAAGTTAGTCAACACAACAACCTCAAAGATCCCTGCAACTCGACTTAGCTTAGTAGTGTTCCTTCCAAAACTCCACTGATTACCATTAACTGCCATTTCTTCAATCAATTCATTGGCTGCTGCATCAAACAATTGCTTCGTTGCTACATTGAATCCGTTGTAAAATGTCTGGACTTGCATCCAGACTACTATCCCATATTGTGGACACTTTTTAAGCATCTCCTTGTATCTCTCCCATGTATCATACAGTGTTTCTGATTCTAGTTGTCCGAAGGATGATATGTCACTACTCAACTTCGTGATTTTCATCGACGAGAAATATCTTGTGAGAAATTTCTCTACTAGCTCTCCGCATGAGTTAATCGATCCTGGAGATACTGACTTTAGCCACTGCTTGGCTCGATCTCTGATAGAAATGGAAATAGCCTGAGACGGACTGTGTCGACAGGTACTCCTCTCACTGTAGTAGTGTTGCTGATCTCCAAGAATGTTGATAAGTGTGCATATGGATCTTCAATCCATCGAACTGACACTGATTTGAATAATTTGAATGATGTGATGTGTCAATTCAAAATCATATCCATCAGTTGGTAGAGGATTGATGCTTGAGCCGATGCAATCAAGGCTTGGCTTGGCATAGTTTGCAATAGAACAGGCTGGTGCTGCCATTGCTACTGGTTGGTTCACTTTTGTACTACTCGCCACCTCAACTTGCTTTTTGAGAAGAGCTTCTCTTATCTAGCGATGAAGATAGTGCTCAAAATCTGGATCTGGTACTTCCGCTAGGTATGGAACCCTGCTCCTGGCCATGCACTGGTACCTTCACCGAAAGAAAACTAGATCAACCTAAAAAGATAGGATGAAATAGAAGAAGAAGAAGACTAAACTAATACTAAAATAGCTTGAGTAACAAAACCCTAATGTTCCTAGAACGCCGTTCCCTTGCATCGACACCCAAAACATGGTGTACTGCTAACGTGCAAATGCACGGGGGCGCTCAAGTAGTAAAGTACCCTAAGGCTAGGGTAGTCGAATCCACAAGGATCGGCACTAATGCTCACTAGAACTCTATTACCCAGATCAGAAAATATGGTCTATAATTTGATCCAACTAAAATGTAAATTAAACTAAAGTGACAGTTGGCAATCTGGGGTTTATCAATCAAGAGAGCATGGCACCCCAGATTACTATCCTCTAAAGATTCCCTTATGAATAATCCTCTAGTATTCGTAATCTACTTAATCTAAAGATTCCCTTATGATTAATCCTCTAGTATTAATTAGTAATCTGCTTAATCTATTCTTGGACCTTGGAGAACCGTAAATTAGTCTGGTCCCGATCTCTCGGTGACCAAACCTTAGTCCTTTATGAAGACTTCTCACGTATGACTGCATTGTTATAGTGTTCTATAGTTCCCACTATTAGGTTTTACCCTAATCCGAAGATTGAGGTGGTGCCTTAGTACCGCGGCGAAAACACCTGATCTCTTGGCGTGCGACCCTTATTGTCTATGCTACGACCTAGCCTGACCGTGATCTATCGTCATGTATCAAGCAATTCTAATTATATGGTTGGTGTTTTCGCACGGACAAAGCATACGAAATAAGCATACACAAACAATTCACATAAATAAATAAAAAGGACACTCATCCAAGGGTTCAAGGATCCAAGGCACCACCAAGGGTTTAGCTTCTCATACTAATGATGGACAACACACTAGTAAAAGAAGGAGACATAATTAAATTCATAAACTTCCTGGCTTGATGTCTTCTTCGCCTTCAACCTTTGCTCGAAACCCTAGCCGTCGGTTCCTGTACATGCCAAAAGTTCCCTCAAGAGTAAAACCGACAACCTTTTATAAGCTTTAGAATTTACGATACACATCGTATCATCTAGTACATACCCGTGTCATCTTCTACACGATCGTACCATTTGACACAAGATTGTGTCACCAATAGGCTTAGTGCGCTGCTTAGTTGATCTAA
The DNA here is from genome assembly GCA_026586065.1 of Dioscorea zingiberensis. Classification (NCBI taxonomy): domain Eukaryota; kingdom Viridiplantae; phylum Streptophyta; class Magnoliopsida; order Dioscoreales; family Dioscoreaceae; genus Dioscorea; species Dioscorea zingiberensis. Next base: position 27,585,001 of record CM048818.1, read on the forward strand.
ATTTGAATCCATATGCCACATCACACGCCCGTGTAGGTGACCGTGTCATTCTTTGTTTATGGCCCTTTTTGCTCTGAATTGCTCCTGAATTTGCTTCTTTTTCAAGAGTATCGAATTATCTATAAAGTTATACAAAACACCCAACAACACACAAACGTGGTAGAAACTATGCCAAAATAGATGCAAAGTGCGGGTAAATATGCTAAGAAAATATGTATAATTATGCACTCAGCACCAGATTTTGAGATCCTATGCCCAAACACAATACTTTCTCTAACTATGAAGTGACAAAGCTCCCAATTCAAAACCAAATTTGTGTCCTCGCATTAGGTTAATATCTGCTCTAAATTATAAAGATAGTAATCATATGACTCCCCTAAAACTAAAAAATCATCAATAAACACTTCTATATTTTTCTCAATCATATGGGAGAAAATTTCCATCATACACCTTTGAAAGGTGGCAAGCGCATTACATAACCTAAATGACATTCTTCTAAAGGTGAATGTCCCGTATGGACATGTGAACGCAGTCTTCTCTTGTTCCTTTGGTATAATGGTGATAAAATTGTAGCCTGAGTATCCATCATGGATGCAATAGTAATCATGCCCTGCAAACCTGTCCAACATTTGGTCAATGAAGGATAGAGGAAAATGATCCTTATGAGTAGCTTTGTTCAATTTTATGTAGTCCATGCATATTCTCCAACCCGTAATTGTCCTTGTCGGCATAAGTTCATTCTCTGAAATAGGGATCACAGTGATGCAGCCTTTCTTAGGTACACATTACATCAGACTAACCCATGCACTATCAGAAATACGGTAAATAATTCCTCCATCCAACCATTTTAAGATCTTCTTCACTACCTCTTTCATAACAGGGTTAAGCCAAAGTTGATGTTCAATAGAGGGTTTGCATCCCTCTCCATCAAAATTTTGTGCATGTATATTGCCAGACTAATTCCCTTAATGTCTCCAATTGTCCACCGCAAAGCACGCCGGTGTCTTCTATGAACATTAATAAGCTTGGAATAGTTGCTTGCTAATAGAGCATTGAAAATGATGACCAACAAAGATTCTTTCTCACCCAAAAACACATATTTTAAATGATCCGGAAGGGGTTTTAATTCTATCTTGGGGGGTGCTTCCCAAGACGACTAAACTCATTGTGATGTTCGGGCCTCCCATCCTAAACGTTTAAAATTCTTAAATGGTTTCCGACTGTGGGGAAATCAGACACATCATTTCCTGTTGCATCTGCTCCCTATTACTGTGATCATCACTATCCCATCATCTAGGACTCTCAGCGATAAATTATGAGCTTGCTCCCTTGCTAGCAGCCACTCCAGAACATCTCCCCTTTTGGTTCCTGTTCCTCTTGTTCTGAATCTGCCTCTTCCCCCTGTTTCCCTCCTAATATTTTATCTATCTTTCTCTCATTTATGCTCACCCTTTGTGTTAATACTGAGCCATTCTTCATTGCAGGCTTCATCTTTATTCTTCACAAGCTCCATTACTCAGGACACCTTCTCCTTGATGCCATCTACTACTGAAATAACACGTGCCATATAATCTTCTTAACCTTTGTGTCAATTTCTAGTACCCCTTGTAATAATCTTTGTCTTCGAAATGAGATGTTGTCTAATAAATTGAAAGCTTTATCCACTATCCATTCCATAAAACCGCGCTTAGCTGCCATGTCAACATAATCACGAGCTTCTCTACGTAATCCGTGATAAAAATTCTGAAGTTGAACCCATCTAGCTCGCCCATGACTGAGGCAAGCCCTCAACAATAGCTTAAATCTCTCCCACGCTTCATGAATTTGTTACTCTTCGAATTGTGTAAATGAGATGATGTCAATTCTCATCTTGCAATCTTTGCTAATGGAAAGAACTATTTAAAGAACGTCTTTTCCAAAAGCTCCCATATAGCTCTCAGACTTGACGGTAAAGCTTGATACCAACTCTTTGCCACTCCCCTCAATGAGAAGGAAAACAATTTTGCCCTTATACTACTTGCATTCAATTTTTCTTGAGTTACTTCATTGCTTATTTAAAAGAATGTGCGGACATACAAAAAGGGATCCTCATCAAGTTTTCCTACAAATTGTAATGTTTCCCATATGTAATTGAAAACCTCGTGGTCAATTTCCCACAGATCCGAGTACTCTTCATTCAGTTCATCCTCACTGTGTGCTTCATTGCCATCCTTGCTTCTTTCAGAAATACCCATCCTTGTGTTAAATAGATATTTCTGTTGCTCACTAACTGAATTACAGAAGAATTGTTCGAATAAACACGAGTTAGATCGCAAACCAAGTCAGACCGAGAACAATAATAGCTATCTTTAATTATGCATACTTTAAACATTACATATAAAATGCACTTTGCACGAGAAAAGAACCAAAGAAAACTAACAATTCTATTATAATAGTTGATGCACGCACCAATATAATAGTTGATGCACGCACCAATATACGTGACACTTCTCCCGCAAGTATATGGGGTCGATCAAGTTATAAAGTACATAAGGACAAGGTAGTCGAATCAACAGGGACTAGACAATAAAACTGGTTGTCCTCTATTACCTAGTATACCTATAAGAAGAGTTGTGTAATCAAGCTAGTTGAATATCCTAACTAAAACTAATGTGAACAATTCGTTAATTGGGGTGATCAGAGATGAAAACATGGCACCTCGGATCACAATCCCCCTAGGATTCCCTTGCAAATGATCTATTCCTTATTACCGGCTAATTGCTAATAATTCTTGGAGGATGTAACAATATGCTTCTAAACAAAGCACCCGATTTCTCATGATGCTCATGCACACCCTAGTACCCTTGTTTGACTAAAAACCTATCTAGACGAATCCAAGGACCAATACGATACTCTAGCCATTCCGAGTCACCACACAAGCACACGTGGTTGATGCGATGCATCCAGAAGTGTACGAGTCGTAATCAAGTAATAAAAGTGGACTCAAAAGTCAGGTTATCGATCCTTATGTAGAAGGAAGTACTAGTATCCACTACTTGTCTACTATCTAGTCGATTCAAAGGCGATTGATTATACTAAGTCTAAATTAAGAAATTGCTAACACAAACAATGTGGTCAAATTACTCTTGATGACAAATAATCATGAAGAGGGGATACTTGGGTGATTGAATTCCCCTTGGATTTCTAAAATTTGGATGCGATTCTCTATGATAATACTTAGTGAATTCTTGACCGAGGGTTCCTAATGTGCTTTCACTACCTCTCTTACGGTGAATTACTAATCCTAGTGCCCTTACCGATGATGTTCTAGGCGACCTAATTCTTGGGAGGATTATGGGAATAATACATCTAAAGGATTCACTCTCCTTAGTACCTGGGCTCCCTGTGTACTCACAATCCTCCCTATTGAAGATGGTCTATAAATGGGGATACGCTCGTCCCCATATGGACTATGAAATCCCTCCGGGCTCTTGCAACATAGAGGAATTAACTCACATTAAACATCCAATAAAAACATAAATTCAACCAAGCATTCATACATAGAGAATAGTCACCAATTAAAACATATCCAAGGGTTTATCAACACCCAAGTATCTAGAAAATTAGCTCTCCATAAAAGGAGAGCAACAATCCGATAAAAAATGAAAGAAATCAAAGAAAGCACGACAGTGTTGACCTAAGCACGCTCGTGGTAATCTTGACACTTCCATGATCTTGGTCTTGTGACATAGTAAACGTATTTTTCAATAAGCAGAGAGGGGTATAAGGTTGAACATACCCGTGCTTCATCAGCACGCCTGTGTTAAGTGAGAGCACGGCGGTGCTCTTCTTTGCATGTGCTCTATTTTGCTCTTTTTGCTTTGAAATATCCAATTCCTGTTACTTTTGCTCCTGGGTACCTGTTTACCTATCCAATCACATAGAAATACCCAAACTAGCACAAAAATAGATAATTGATGTCCGAAAATGGTGCAAGTGCATGTTAATATAAGGGACATTTATGTATAATCATTAATTTATTACATAAGGAAATTTAAGTTAATATAACGAAAACACTAAAGTTCAACATATTCATAAGATGAATGTGGCAGAAATAAGGATGTTAAGGTGGATGAGTCATCATACAAGATTTGACAAGATTAGAAATGAATACATTCGACGGAAGGTGCATGGCGCACCAATTGAAGATAAAATAAGGAAATGACGTTTAAGATGGTTTGGAAATGTACGCTGGAGACCCCCAGGTTCTCCAGTCGAAAAATGTGATAGTTTAGTTATAGAAGGTAAGAAGAGTCGTAGGGGTGGGCCTAGGTTACGTGGAGAGAGGTAGTGTCTAAGGACCTACGTATGTTAGATATTGAGCTAGATATTGCATTTGATAGAGCGACACGGAGATAAAGAATCCATATAGCCGACCCTAACTAGTATGGGACTATGGTAAGTCGATTAAAAATCTCTCTTTCATTAGTTTTGTTTGTGGGTAATGTTTTTCTGCTTTTAACATTCCATTCTCATAGAATTATTTATTATTTATTTATGAATCTATTTTTTATGTTTATTTTGTATTTTATTATATTCAATTTTATTTTATTTTTTTTTTCTTATTTGAGAGCAACATGGAGACAGAGAATCCATATAGCCGACCACATCTCGTATGGGAATAAGGCTTAGTTATTGATGTTGCTGTTGTTTTTGTTGTATAAGGAAAACACTACCAAGAGAAATGATCAGTGCATGATCTCTGACCTCAAAATAGTTGGGAGTCTCTCTGGTGCTTGAGGAAATGCAGTGTTAAGTGCTAGAAGGTTTTTATAGAAAAAAGGTCTTACCTTATACTTCGATTCCCCACGTGTGTGTGTGTGTGTGTGTGTGTGTGTGTGTGTGTGTGTAGCCCTTCTTATAGTGTTGCTTACTAACTCAAGCCCGGCCCTGCTAGTCAATCATTTATTCACTAACTACTTTCCTTAACTCTCTTGGCAAGGGGTAGTAGCTTCATACATCGAATGAGGTAGCCTTTTCCCTTTGTAGGTCATCAAGTGAGCATTTGTAATGCCCAAGATCCGAATACTCAAGGGCGGCTTTCACGCTTCAAAGGTGATAGCTCTTTCTACCATCTTAACTATACCGGTAGGGCATCCCTAATGGATCCGACTTCCTGGTTGTGTCAGCTGCTCTCAATTGTTTTTTTAACAAGCAAAAAATAAAATCTCTCTCATGGTTAGACTAATTGGAATTCACCTAAGTGTTCAAGTAACAATAAGGTTAGGGTTTGTGTTTAATGTTTTGTGAGGAGTCGAACAAAGGCAAGACTATATATATATATATATATATATATATATATATATATATATATATATGAAAAATTTGGCACCTAACGCTAATTATAACCTAGACAATCAAAGAGGACTCTCATTAATTTGTTCGTAGATCATCCTAAATCAGCACCCATCATAAGTAATATAATCACTCAATGATAATCCCTTCCCCACACTTAAATTGTGGATTGTCCCCAATGCACATGATATATGCACTAAAAAAAGGAAAATTAAATGTGATAGCAAGATTGGCGAAATGGACTTAGCCTATTGTGTGTCGTGATGTGTTTCTTCCTTTCATTTGTGTTTCATGCCAAGTATGAGTTTTAATGTATCCTGAAATCATTGAAGGCAAAGAAAAAGGTGATGCTCCATAGCATATCGAAAGACTAAACCTTTATGGATAAACTTACTAGACTAAAATAAAAATGTACAAAAGTTGTAAAAAAATTAAAAGATTGTGATGCTCAAATAAGATAATCCTCCTCGTCATCCCTGTCAGTGGAGTCCTCGGCATCTGCAGCAGCAGCCGTATTCTGAGAATCTGCCCCTGCCTCTGTCGTGGGTGGAGCTTGGAGGCATGGTGCGGGGATAAGCGGCTCCTTGCTGCCGAATGAGGTAATCTACTCCTCCTACTAGCCAATAGAGTAAGGTGATATGCGTGTGTTATGTGACTTATGCTTAGACCGCAAGTGCACGGATCGTATAAAGTAATAAAGTGGACTATAAAAGTCGGATGTCGAACCCACAGAGACCTAGACCATTAATTATATCTAATTGTCTTCTTCCCAGCCTATTCAAAGGTTGTGTGTTTTCTAATCTAATTATTGGAGTGGAAACTGGCTTAAGAACAATTGATGAAAATGGTGATGTCAATCAATCAATGAAGGGAGATACTCGGGCAATGTATCCCCTCCGGCTATTTATAGATTGAGGCAAATATGGATTTCATATTAATGAATGTGAGGTATGGACCAAGAATTCCTACAATGCTTTCACAATGCTTTCGCACCCTCTTTCGAGGCAAGTTACTAATCTACGCTCATGAGTAGTTCTAGGGAACGCATAATCTTGGAAGAGTTGGGGGAATAATCAATGTTAAATAGCCTCTCTCCTAAACATCCAACCTCCTGGCATGCTCAGAACTCCCACCTATTCAAATAGATCTAAGGTTATATAGAGGGAGTGTTATTGTCTACACCCTCTATAAATCTAGATTGATACTTAGGGCCGTCGCAACGTAAAGCATGAATACCATACATACGTTCAATACGTTCTCAAATACTAAATCATTTATTCAATTATAGAAATCCATACAAGCAAAATTAAACATAAATCCAGAGGTTCATCATGCCCAGGTATCTAAGAAGTAAGTTCCCCTATTAAAGGGGAACACAAATCCAATACAACCTTATGGGAAAAGATAACAAACATAATAAGAAACACTTTTCACTCCACCGTTGACAATAACCATTGGCGATGCCCCCTCAATGCTTGCCTTCCACTCTTCGTTCCAAAGTTTTCAATGATGCCCTAATCTACTAGCTGGAAAGAATGTTGGGAGCCTCGAAGAGGATAATGATGTTCAAGGTTTTCAAAGCCCCCTTCTCTAAACCTTAAATCATCTGTTTATAGGGTTCAAGTCAATCCCTATGGTTACAGACCCAATCAGCCAAATTCGGACTCAAATGAGTATAAGATTGGGTTAACTCACGTCTGAGTGTGAGCGATACTTGTGCTCTTACGGGCGTATGCACTCTCGTAAGCCTTTCCCCAAGTTACACGGTTTATTATACAACCATGTGGTTGCCCGTGTAGCTCTCTGTATGTTGGAGAGGAGTGTGCTTAGAGTTTTCATACAGGTGCTTACGACCGTAAGCATGCCCGTAGCTTTACATCATACGGGTGCTGATGACTGTAAGCTAACCCGTGGTGCTTCAGTGAGATTGAGATCAACTTCGATTTGATCTATGTCTGTTTCGTTCTCGAAGTTCTTTGGTACCTTGAAAATAAGAATTAACACTAATTAAGTATCAATGTGCAAGAATTACACAAAATATCATGAATAATGTACAAGGAATTGATATAAAAACATGATCAATTGAACGCTTATCACAAATATCCCCACACTTAAGCATTTGCTTGTCCTCAATAGAACAAAGAAATAAAATTTTAAAAGATGAGAAGCGTACAACCTCCGGCTAAAGTATTTATATTTTGATGAACTCACAGTATTTGATAAGTGTTCAAATGAGTATTATTTATATGTAAAATTTGTGCATATTAATATAAGTCTTGGAGGAATATTGGCCCGATTGTACTCAAAATGGCTTTATTTTGTAAACATGGCAGAAAATAGCGGTTCCAAGAGAAAGGAAGCATTTTTAAGAGAATGTGGGCCAAAACAGAGGAAACAGAGAAAAAGTACCATCCATACGGAGTCCCATACGAACCAGTATGGACCTGGGGATTTCTACGGACCCCCAAACGGACTGACAGGACCCCGTATACAGAACCCTGAGAAGCATACGACACCGTATGGGAGTCCGTATACTGGGTCGTATGGGCCATATACGGGGTCGTATGATATGTATACTGGGTCATATATCGTAAATCTGCACCTGTGTTTTTGGTCGAACCAAGAGTAAAATCAAGAAATACACCCAAAACCCTGGGGGGTATACATACAAAGCTTAGTTAGGGTTTTGGGTCATCTTGGAGTATCTTGGAATCAAAGAATCAAGGTTTGGGGGGGATTTTCATCATCTTCTTCACCATCAAGGAGGAGGAGATTAGAGGAGTTCCCCCCATCCAAAGGCTCAAGAGGAAGAAGAAGGGGCAATAGAGAAGCAAGGAATCTATCATCAATCGCCATTAGGGGTTTTTCTCTGATGAACTTTATGATTTCTTTCTCTTTTAGCATGGATTGTTGCTCTCCATTGATGGAGAGCTAATTTCTTGATACTTGGGTGTTAATGAACCCTTGGATGATGTTTAATTGATATTGTTTTCTATGTTAATTGCTTTTTTGAATGCATTGTGATCTATTGAACGTTATGTTTGGTGGTATTAACCCCTCTACGTTGCGAGAGCCCGGAGAGGTTTCTATAGTCCATGTGGGGGAAGATGCGAGCACCTCCCCATGTGTAGACAAACTTTAATAGAAAAGGCTATGAATACACCAGGAACCCGGGTATTAAGGCGAGCAACTCCTTTAGATGTCTTATTCCCTTAGCTCTTCCAAGAAATAGGTTCCCTAGAGCATAACTAGTAAGGGCACTAGGTTGAGTAATCACCCTCGAGCGAGGGGATGAAATCACATTAGGAACCCTTGGCCAATGATTCATCAAGAATTAGCATAGATATCATTATCCATCTCTAAGAACATCCAAGGGGGATTCAATAACCCGAGTATCCCCTTTATCGATTGATTGTCTTCAAGGTCAATTTTACATGTTAATTTGCACTATTAATTTTAGAATTAGGTTTAGTCACCACCAACCAATCTTGATCAACTAGATAGTAGACGAATAGTCACTACTAGTACTTCTTTTCTCCCTGAGGATCGACAACCCGACATTAGTCCACTCTATTACTTGATTCGCCCTTTTACTTGCGGATTTAGCGCATCAAGTTTTTGGCGCAGTTGCCGGGGAGACTTAGGACTACTAGGAAAGCTAGGAGTTTATTAATTTAGTCATTTACTTTCAATTCTTATTTTGTTTTAATAATTATTTGATCTCTTGAATATTAATTCTTCTCACAACCTTTTGTGCGAGGGATCACATGGCAAATCTCAAGGACATTATGTTACACAAATTAGACCTACTTGAGCAGTGGATTGAGGAAAAACTAGCAGATCAATTGAGAGATTCGCAACAAGATTTGTTTTTTGGAGGTGAAGAATGTGTTCACATTTCAAGGGAAGCATCTCCATAAAGTGTTTGTGATGAAATGCAATACCACCATTCCGATCATCCAAGTGAAGTTGACTTTACCCAATTTGACACCACAGCATATGAAGAAGAAATCACCTTGTCAAGCCCAGGTGCATTGATTGAAGAGCAAAAATGGGAAAATCATCAAGCTTTTCAAGTAAGAGGGGAGAATGAGGAAACAGGTGAGAGCATGAATAAGTTGAAGCCCTCAATAGAAGAACCACCAAAGCTTGAATTGAAGGAACTCTTTGATCACTTGGAATACGCATTCTTGGATGAGGGTTCGCAGCTTCTAGTTATAATTGCTTCGGGCTTAACAAGCTCAGAGAAAGAGAAATTGCTACAGGTGCTCAAGAGACATAAGAGAGTTATTGCATGGAAGGTCTCAGACATTAAACGTATTAATCCATCCTCTTGCAACCACAAAATCTTAATGGAAGATAACCATCGACCATCAGTGTAGCAACAAAGAAGACTGAATCCGAATATGCAGGAGGTTGTAAAAGCAGAGGTCATAAAACTTTTAGATGCGGGGATTATCTACCGTATTTCAGACAGTGCATGGGTTAGTCCTGTACAAGTTGTTCCAAAGAAAGGAGGAATGACCGTAGTCACAAACGACAAAAATGAACTAATTCCCACAAGAACAGTTACCGGATGGAGGGTATGCATTGACTATAGGAAACTGAATGATGCCACAAGGAAGGATCACTTTCCACTACCATTCATTGATCAAATATTGGAAAGGTTGGCCGGACACTCACACTACTGTTTCCTTGATGGTTTTTCGGGATACTTTCAAATTCCCATCGCCCCGGAGAACCAAGAGAAGACCACATTCACCTGCCCATACGGTACGTTTGCTTACCGTCGTATGCCCTTTGGGCTTTGCAATGCCCCAGCCACCATTCAGAGATGCATGTTAGCCATTTTCAAAGATTTTGTGGAGGACATCATGGAGGTGTTTATGGATGACTTTTCATTTTTTGGAGACTCATTCGATCAGTGTCTTAGGAACCTAGACAAGGTATTGGGAAGATGCGAAGAAACCAACTTGGTTTTGAGTTGGGAGAAGTGTCACTTTATGGTTCAAGACGGAATTGTATTGGGGCATAAGGTCTCAAACAAAGGGATTGAGATGGATAAGGCGTAGGTCGATACTATTGAAAAGTTACCGCCACCAAATACTGTGAAAGCTATTCGGAGTTTTTTGGGACATGCCGGGTTCTATAGACGATTCATTAAGGATTTCTCCAAAATAGCTAAACCTCTCACCAAGCTCTTCGAAAAGGACACGCCATTCGAGTTTGACAAAGAATATTTTAATGCCTTTAATACATTATAGGACAGACTTGTGCAAGCGCCAATCATGACCGTTCCAGATTGGGAACTACCTTTCGAGCTTATGTGTAATGCAAGTGATCATGCTGTTGGTGCAGTTTTGGGACAGCGGAAGAACAAGCATTTCCAACCAATTCATTATGCTAGCAAGACTTTGATAGATCCTCAGGCCAACTGCACCACCACTGAAAAGGAATTGCTTGCCATTGTCTTTGCCTTTGACAAATTTCGTCCCTATCTGATATTGTCTAAAGTGGTGGTCTACACTGATCATTCGGCATTACGCTACTTACTAGACAAACCGGATACCAAACCAAGGTTGATTCGCTGGATACTCCTCCTTCAAGAGTTTGACTTAGAGATCAAGGATAAGAAGGTCGCTGAAAACTTGGCAGCAGGCCATCTATCTCGGTTGGAGAATCCTGGAGGAGAAATTTTGAACCAGGGAGGCATTAATGACAACTTCCCGGATGAACACCTGTGTAGTCTTCAAGTAATTCAGGAGGAGTTGAATATTGCCGATGAAGAGAAAGAAAACTATTGGTTTGCCGACATTGCTAACTACCTTGTGGTCGGAGTCCTTCCTGCTTCCTACGATTATTCACGAAAAAGGAAGTTCTTTGCTGAGTTGAAATACTATACATGGGATGATCCGTATTTATTCCGAGTTTGTGCAGATCAAGTGGTAAGGAGATGTGTCTCAAGAGAGGAAGGATTGAAAATTTTAGAGCATTGTCACGCCGGACCTGCGCGGGGGGGGGCATTACAGTGCAAATAAATCAGCCCGGAAGGTCCTCGATTCGGGTTTTTATTGGCCGACGCTTTTCCAAGATGCGCTGAAATACACCCAGTCTTGCGATAGCTGTCAGTGATCTGGGAATATATCACAACGCGATGAGATGCTGTAAGAGTCAATGCAAGTATATGAGGTGTTTGATGTGTGGGGAATAGATTTCATGGGACCGTTCCCGAATTAGCATGGCAATAGATTCATTTTAGTAGCAGTCGACTACGTCTCCAAATGGGTTGAAGCACAAGCCATGCCCACTAATGATGCCAGAGGAGTGGTTAAATTCCTTAAAAATTTATTCTCTTGGTTTGGGACACCTAGAGCCATAATAAGTGACCGGGGAACACATTTTTGCAATGCCCAGTTCGCTAAGATACTCAAGCGATATGGCGTTTGTACACCGCACATCTACACCCTATCTTCCTCAAACAAGTGGCCAAGTGGAAGTGTCAAACCCCAAATTGAAGAAAATACTTGAGAAAACAGTTTCTCACAGCAGAAAGGATTGGGCCGATAAACTAGATGACGCACTATGGGCCTATCGCACCGCCTACAAAGCACCAATCGGCAATACCCCCTACAGATTGGTTTATGGTAAATCATGCCACCTACCTGTTGATCTCAAACACAAAGCTTATTAGGCAACAAAGTTTCTCAATTTCGACACATCTCTTGTTGGCAAAGAAAGGAAATTTCAATTAAATGAGCGTGAAGAATGGCGTTTATCGGCATATGAGAGTTCAAGGTTGTACACAGAGCAAATTAAACGGCAACATGATCAAAAATTGAAGCACCAGAAGCAGTTTACCAAAGGAGATAGGGTGTTACTATTCAACTCAAGACTCAAGTTATTTCCTGGGAAATTGCGATCAAGGTGGTCCGACCCTTCGAAGTAACAAATGCTTTCCCTCAAGGTGCAGTAGAGATCCCCATCCTGATAGAGGGCCGTTTAAGGTAAACGGTCATCGTCTCAAGTTGTATCATGATACATGTTTTGGAGGAAAGGCCGATGGAATCTCCAAGGTATTTGAACCTTCATAAGGTAAAATAAAGGTACGTCAAGCTAGTGACGTTAAACAAGCGCTTCTTGGGAGGCAACCCAACTTTGAAAACTTTCATTTATTATCTTTTTCAATTTTTCTTTTTAACTAATTAGTGATGCTTGAAATAAATGAAAGTTGTTTTTTCGTCCAATTCTTTTTATTCTTGAGTTGGATGCTGTTATTAGAGGTAGTATATTGATTTCTATCAGGCCGTGCAAAGAGAAGGGGCATGAATGAACCCTGGAAAGGCTGTATAAGCCTCAACCCAGGTGTATACGGGGTACCATACGGACTAACAGCAATCCGTATAAGGGAGACAAAATCCCATACGACCCCGTATAGGAGTCCGTATGGACTCTGTCAAGGGCACGAGTGCGGGCGCTTTAAATAACACCCACTTTCACCCCTTTTCACCCAATTCCTACTCTCACCTCGTGCCCTAGAAACCCCACACCCCCTCTTTGGGACACGGCGACCATTTCTCTTTGAATCAAGGCCCAATCTTCTCTAGGTATGCGTCAATCACTTGATCTATCAATGTTTTACACCTTTTACATGCTTTAAGAACCTAGATTTGCATCATGTCGATTTCGAATGAGGAATGCTATGAATGGATGAAATCTTGTGCTATTTTTGTTGCAATACTTGCATTGGATGAATGTAGTATGTTGTGAGAGTGTGGTGGATGCGAAAAATGTAAAAATAGGGCCGGAATCCGTCGCGGCCGTCGGCAAGCCCGCGGCCAGATCCATACGGACCCCCATACGGGGTCCCATACGGAGTCGTATGGGGGCCTGTCCCCCGTATTCGACCTCCTGACAGGCCGTATACTACCCCGTATAGGGGTAATTTTGGGCTTTTTCTTGTACATCTTGCCATGCCCCTCAAGCTTCATCGACACTAACATTCCTTATTTAGTTGCAGAGATGCCGAGGAAGCTAACAGCAACGAAGAAGCACCGAACAGGGGCCTGATCATCATCAACCGAGCCACAATTCACAGATGAGGCCCACCGCCTCCGATATCTCCGTCTTTCCTCCCGCCGATTCGGCCGGATCCGTATCATTGACTGGGGAGCTCTTACCCAGCTTGGCATCGCCGATCAAGTTCGGGAGCTGGTTTCATTTGGCGGCTGGGACAGGATTTTCTCCCTCAGCCACGAGGTGTTCCGCAGCCAGACTTTAGAGGTATTGAGCATCTTCGAGGCCGATAGGAGTGCGGTGGGGGAGCAGAGCAGCAAAGCCATTACCTTTCAGCTATTCGGGAGACAGAGGGCGATGAGTTACACTCAATTTGAGTTATACATGGGGCTATATGATCGTGAGTATACATACACGTGAGAGTATGCCGAGCTGCTCACCACCTTCCCCGAGAGCACCATCTCCTCCGCGAGCTTCTGGATACAGTTAGGTGGGCGCCATGATAGCCACAAGGCCTCCTTCATGACAGATCCGGTGCATCGTTAAAATCATGCACTTATCAGCCGGACTATAGCAGCTCGCAGCGACAACTGCGGAGTAGCCATCGTCACTGATCGCCTATTTCTCTACAGCCTTATTGAGCAAGTTCTGATCCACTTAGGATATGTACTCGCCAACTATCTGGCGCATCAGGGGCAGAACACCTGACTCACCGACATCCATGCCGGACCCTACATCACACGGCTGATCATTGGCATGGGTCTCGAGGCGGAGTTGGAGGGAGAGGAGCGCCAACAGCTAGTCTCCCCACTAGACATGACACTCCTCGCTCAGATTGGGCTGGTGCGGCGAGCTCGTGGACGCTACACACTTGTTGGCCATGTCTCAGATAGTTCAGAGGAGGAGGGATCTGATTCCGATGACTCCAATGCGGCCGATCCTTCTGCACGACTATCCTCAGCATCTAGTGGCCCCTCTACATCCAGGAGCCGGTACACGAGGCTAGAGGAGCAGATCACAGAGATGCGGGCTATCCAGGACACCATTCTAGCAGAGCAGCGACGGCTAGGGGATCAGTTTTTCGAGCTCTCGCTATTCATTCGTGGACATGCTGTATTTGCACCCCCTCCGCCTCCAGCACCAGCAGACGATGAGCCCGCACGGGATATTTAAGACACTACTTTTATATTTCATTTATCTTTATGTGGAGCTTTGTTATTTGCACATGTTATTTCTTTACTCTTACTCATAATGGTACACTGAGCAAGGGCATCGCCCTGCCACCCTATCTCTTATTTTCGCTATGTGGATTCTCTTGTTTTGCATTTTATTGGAGTTGATGCCTTCTCTATGTCCGCAGAATCCAACTTTGGACCCCAACCCTCGATGAGCAAAGCACTCCTCCACTCCCACAAACGATTCTCGGCAACTACAATTAGGGGAGTATCGTTCACCTTTCTCCACTAATTACATACGCTGAATTTAATTTTCTTGCATTGAGGATAATGCACAATTCTAGAGTGGGGATGGGTGGCTACCTATCTCTTCTTAAGATTCTTGCAAATCTTTAAGTGTGGAGATAGGTAGCTATTAAGATCATTCATTGTAGATATTTTTATGACGATTTTGCTTGATATGCATGATAACCTTGTGGATAGATAAATGTGACATGATTTTTTTCTAGTACACCACTTGTGATTTGAAATGTTTCCAATTGAAACACCATGGGTATAGAGAGATCATTTTTGTGACAATTATGATTGTGAAAGACAATAGATAACCCATTGCCATGTTCTTTCGACTTGACTAGCTCAGCATTGTTTTCAATGGCTCCAAGAAATTTCGTGGCACTAGTTCAAATTTGTTAACCCAGCATAATATACGTAGTGGACAAGTACAATAAGAATAAAATTAGTTAGCATGTAGTGAAAGTTGAGAGAGACAGTGTTCCACTGCTAATAGTGATGAACTAGTTTGGAGTTCTGGCTCCTAACCAGAGTGTTCTTCATTTCGAAAAATCACTACTTAGCATGAACATCTTCAGGTAAAGTTGTAACCACTTAAGTAGCTAAGGGTTCGAGTGCCTAATCAGCATGGGTCCTCTGCAAAAGGGGGGGAATTACACTCTACCTTGACCTCTAGCATGGGAAAGTCGGATTTAATAAAGATGCCCTACCCAATTAAAAAAAAGTATTATTGTTGTACCTGTCCACCGTTCATCCAATAGGGAAGTAACTCTTTTGACCCTAGGGACTCAAGGACTTTCTAGAGTCCACTGAGAGCATGCATGCCTTATTAAGACCTTAGAACATGGCATGTGGAGTAAACAAGCTTTGTCTAAGACTTTATCGAACAGTTACATGATCAATCTAAGCTCTGGTGTGGAGATAGGAAAACATAATGAGGTGGTGCACTTGGACTAGAATTCATGTATAGTGTGTAGAACCCAAGGTTGAACACTTATCATCTTTTGTTAATTTCTTTTCTTTGCTTGAGGACAAGCAAACCTTTAAGTGTGGAGATATGCGATAAGTCTTCAAATGAGCATTATTTATATGTAAAATTTATGCATATTAATATAAGTCTTGGAGGAATATTGGCCCGCTTGTACTCAAAATGGCTTTGTTTTTGTAAACATGGCAGAAAATAGCGGTTCCAAGAGAAAGGAAGCGTTTTCAAGAGAATGCGGGCCAAAACAGGGGAAACAGAGCAAAAGTACCATCTATACGGAGTCCCATATGGACCCGTATGGACCTGGAGATTTCTACAGACCCCCAAACGGACTGACTGGAACCCGTATACAGAACTCTGAGAAGCATACGACCCCGTATGGGAGTCCCTATACTAGGTCTTCTGGCCCATTTACGTATGATATGTATACTGGGTCGTATATCGTAAATCTGCAGCCGCGTTTTTGGTCGAACCGAGGGTAAAATTGAGAAATACACCCAAAATCCTAGGGGGGCGTATAAATACAAAGCTTAGTTAGGATTTTGGATCATCTTGGAGTATCTTGGAGCCAAAGAATCAAGGTTTGGGGGAGATTTTCATCATCTTTTTCACTATCAAGGAGGAGGAGATTGGAGGAGTTTCCCCCATCAAAAGACTCAAGAAGAAGAAGAAGGGGCAATAGAGAAGCAAGGAATCCATCATCAATTGCCATTAGGGGTTTTTCTCTGATGAACTTTATGATTTCTTTCTCTTTAAGCATGGATTGTTGCTCTCCATTGATGGAGAACTAATTTCTTGATACTTGGGTGTTGATGAACCCTTGGATGATGTTTAATTGATATTGTTTTCTATGTTAATTGCTTGGTTGAATGCATTGTGATCTATTGAATGTTATGTATGGTGGTATTAACCCCTCTACGTTGCGAGAGCCCAGAGAAGTTTCTATAGTCCATATGGGGGAAGATGTGAGCGCCTCCCCATGTGTAGACAAACTTCAATAGAAAGGGCTATGAATACACCGGGAGTCCGGGTATTAAGGCGAGCAACTCCTTTAGATATCTTATTCCCTTAGCTCTTCCAAGAGATTGGTTCCCTAGAGCATAACTAGTAAGGGCACTATGTTGAGTAATCACCCTCGAGCGAGGGGATGAAATCACATTAGGAACCCTTGACCAATGATTCACAAAGAATTAGCATAGATATCATTATCCATCTCTAAGAACATCCAAGGGGGATTCAATAACCAGAGTATCCCCTTCATCGATTGATTGTCTTCAAGGTCAATTTTACCTGTTAATTTGCACTTATCACGCCCCGAACCCGGATCCCGGGCCTCGGCGCACGCGACAAACGCCGCGTGCTTATAGGGTCGCCCCTAGAAGCACGCAAGGCTAAGTAACATAAGCAGATAATTAAATCAGAGTTTAAATTATAAATCAGCGGAAGAAATATATATAAGGTTTTTATAAAACCCTAGCAGGTCCCGAATGACAACTCTCACTCAGAAAGGAATAGAGGCCTGCAAACCTCAGCTCAACATATGCCCATTGCTGCTAGGTTGTCCTGCGGAAGCTCTCTCTCCTCAATTCCGGCTCCTAGCTACCTCAAGGTCCTCATCTAGTCCTCGACCCTACTCCTCATTGTCACCCCGAGAAAACATCCATCAAGTGCATGAGCCAAAGAAAGGCCCAAGAGGGATCGCATAAATG
This sequence comes from Dioscorea zingiberensis, assembly GCA_026586065.1. Taxonomy (NCBI): domain Eukaryota; kingdom Viridiplantae; phylum Streptophyta; class Magnoliopsida; order Dioscoreales; family Dioscoreaceae; genus Dioscorea; species Dioscorea zingiberensis. The sequence goes on from CM048818.1 coordinate 27,602,508, forward strand.
GAAATCAATAGAGGTGGCGAAAGCCACTAGGAAAGAACAGAAATAAAAGAAGTACAAATATGCAATAATAACATCACAAGCAAATAACAAATCTCAGGAAAGTGGATAAATCCACAGATGTACTCAACCTCTGGCATATGTGATACTAAGATGTCTACGACATCTACGACACCATCGGTATCGTCTTCGGCCTAAGCCGGGCTACGCTATAGCATACATGTGCACATGGCCAGAAAATACCGCTCTCTGACTGAGCCAGGTGGCCAGATATTATACACCCTCTGCCGGGGTCTCCGTCCGATGGAGCACCAAGTGCTCGTGGCCAGATATTATACGCCCTCCGCCAGGGCCCGTGGCGGATATTATACACCCCTGCTAGGGGTCTCCGTCCGATGTATCATGCCTGAAAGTAAGAGATTGATAGTACTAATACCTAACAACAGGTGTATACATATATATATCCAAGGTAGCAACATCTTGAGTATACATTGATCGTAGATCTCCATCGAGATCGGAAGCCAATAATGTGCGCATCTAAGGAGTAAACTCTACTTAAATACGCATTTTGAAAAACATGAAAGCAACAATCTCTCCTGAGATATAAAACCGATACATATAGGAAACCCATCTCGAATATGTATTGGGAACCTCGAGGAAATAAGAGTACAAAATCAAAGGAGGGTAGAAGGAGAGAATATTTAATGCAAGAATAGACATATCGACAGATCGCTATGGAGTACCACCCCTCGACCATCCCAGTGCAAGTGGGATGCCGTAGGGTACTCCATCGCCATATGCCATGGAGTATCACTACACCGGCTATACGCCATGGAGTACCACCTCACAGCCATCTATCCCACAACAACACAAGAAGGATGTCAAGGGGTACTCCCTCAAAGCAGATCATATCAAAACATACAAGCTCAAACAAATCCAGCAAGCATAACATGTCAACGACAGAGCATGTATCAAAAGATGGACTCCAACATCCATTTAGCACAGCAACAACAAGAATCAAGAGAATACTATGAGTTAGAAATACTCACAGTACCTGTGCGACATCCTACCTTTTTCGCTCTTGGGCCCACTCGGGCCCGATACTCCCAGTCTGGTCCTAGACCGTCTCGCCACGTCCTAAACATGGTAAATGTTTATCACATAACATTTCATATCAATTTGAATGCATTACATGCATATAATTTCCCTAATTGTGAGTTTACCGAAAAGTCGGCTTTTTAATATATAACCGATGAATCTGGGCCCCTAATCATATGCCCACATTATTTTCCTTAGTTTAAATATACACCCGAACTATTGGGACGATCGGAATTGTATTCCGAGTCCTTTTTGAACACGTTAGAATTTATAGTTCCCTCTCTATTTGCATTCACAAGAATTCAATAGAAACTAGGAATCAAAACATCAAATTGAAGCTCTAAATCTTTATCATTCCATCTCAAACTCCTAGTACATCATAGTTACTATATTAGATTTCATTTTCACCATAATTGAGGCTACTTATCATTCACACATAGCCCGTAAAAATAAGAACAAAACCAATGTCTCAGACTCAAGCTACAGAGTTTTCCTGCATACATTCTATAAATCTTTAGCAAGCATTTCATTGACCTTTAACTAAGGTGGGCTATAAGATTAACCACTAAATCAACCCTTTACTAACCAAGCCTTTGAATTTACAAAAATGTATGGTTTAATAATTCAGCAATGCGACTACAGTGGAAAGCATCATAGTTGAATGACTTCAATCATAAAGGGTACAAGGAGATCATCTCCTATTTCAGTGGAGCTAAGTCTATGAAGTCAATGGATATAATAAAATGTTGGGCCATTGATAAGTATGCATAGCCATAACATTTCAGCATAGTAAAACTATTCTACAACCTATGAACATTAACTAGAACAAAGGAAAATATTACTAGATCAGATATGAAATGCAGAAATCTGCCGATCTTGCGCAGTTGGAAAGAAATGGTCATATCTTTTAAACCGTAACTTGGATTTCTCTCATATAAGGCTAATTAGAAAGAAGACTTCAAGACCTTTCCAATGACGTATTACACACTCCAAATGGAGATGTATAGAAAGCACAGCTGTCCCACGAAGGGGACAGCCATCTGCAGGACAGTCCATACATTGTTCATAGTCTCTTGCTACCAATTCTCCTAATTTATCCATGGCTCCTAGACAATGAATCTTGGTACCCTATTTATAAACATACAATTAATTCTCATTAAGGACTAACTACATGGGAATTTCTACTTGTAACCATTCTTCTCTTGTGGCATTTCGGCAAGCATAAGAAAGGCATGATTAACTTGGGCATTGCAACATGCTAATTCTCTCTACAAACTCTTATCATGCATCATAACATCTTATGGATGGTTTTCACACTTATAAACTTCTAAATTAAGCCTTCTAATTGTCTCATGGTTCTATGTGCCAAAACATCAAACACTTGGTGAGCAAGCTAAATTCAAAAGAACAAAACATCTATGCTATCATTGGCTTTTAAATTTCTTTACAACATGCATTCGCCAAGTTAACCTTATTCCTTCATAGTTTGCATAACTAAAAGCCTCTAATCATACTCTCGTAAAGTACTTAAAAGCTATACATGATCATGAAGATTAAAAAATGTATTTTTTTCAAGGAAAATTGGGCAATATACCCCCTATATATAGGACCTCCAAAATTATACAAACATTCCCATTTGAACGCTTAGTTATTCTTATGGTATACATGACTTCATAACATCACCATGTCATCCAATTATACATCAACCTAAAACCTCACCTAGGCATTTCTACAACCACAAGATGGGCAACCTTGATTTTCAAATCATCAACACCTTCCCATGGTTTCTAATTTTCTGGACTCATTACAAACATGTATTAATTTTCAATACTAGCCTCATTAATCCTCATTCTTACACAATAGCAAGGTATCCATACTCTTTGAGATTTCATTATACAAGCATGAACATCGTCATCCAAACTAGAACTGAAATCTCTAATTTAATCCTCCTAGTTTCCATATTTGGAATCTCCCAACCCATTATGTGTTACTTAGATTCCAAACTCCTAATGAACCAACTTGCTAAGCCAAACTAGCATCGCAAACCACTTGGGCATTTAAACACACATGTGATGGGCAAGCTTTACCATGTCCAAGATGATCAATAGTTGTATTTCAAAAATTCTCTTAGTTTACAAATCAACATACAACCTTTTTATCTCTAGAATCTAATCACCCACACATGCATCTATACTTTCTCCAAAATCTTGGATGCACACATGCCAACATCTCTCTTTTCCCCACCTAATTCTTCTTTAATTTCATAGCATTAACTTAATAATATTCCATTAAATTCATGATGTGAATCTAGGGGTTTTCCCCAACTTTAATCTTCAAGTTCTAGGGCTTTACCTGCAAAGAGGGACCGTTCATCGGCGACCCAGATCTGGCCGGAGCTGAGGTACTACTCACCGGAGGAGGGGCTGGCCGGGAGATGGTCGGCTGTTGGCCCAAGAGCGCATGGCTGTGGCGGCAGTGGCGTGCAATCCCGGTACGGCGCTGTGGCTCGTCAGCGTGGAGGCCGCAAAGTTGGGAGTGAAATCGAGAGAGAGGTTGAGAGTGAAATCGAGAGAGAGAAATGATTCCATTTCATTCTCTCTCTCTATCTCTTCTTTTACTTGTAAGAGTAAATAATAATATATTTTTTTTCTTTTTCTTTATTTAATATTATAATTCTTTATAATACTTAAATTCAATTATTTAACTTATCTTATCATCTACACTATTGTTACATGGCTACTATTCATTCACGGGTGAATGAATTCATTGTAGTCGGGACCCACTATCAATGCATTCTTTTCGTCCACATGCCCGACCCAAATCTGCGAAATCCGGTCATGATTCCGCATTACCAGTGTATTGTAGTATCAGGTCGGGTTCTTCGTCCGACCGATCCACCTTTCTGGGACTCTAACTTTTGAATATTATGCATCTTCACAATAATTAATCTGATTTAATTAATACTTAATTAAATCTGGATTAATTAGACCTTTACAATTTTCCCAAATTTCATCGTTTACCATATTAAATTCCTAATTTAATAAATTTTGGAAATAAATAAATAAAAATCCTTATTTATTTCGGGGCGGGTGTTACAGCACTATTAGTTTTAGAATTAGGTTTAGTCACCACCAACCAATCTTGATTAACTAGATAATAGACGAATAGTCACTACTAGTACTTCCTTTCTCCTTGAGGATCGACAACCCGACATTAGTCAACTCTATTACTTGGTTCGACCCGTTCACTTGCGGATTTAGGGCATCAGTATTCACCATTGACGTTTGCATTTTCCGATTTCAACACCTCGGAACTTTGATCAATTTTGCGACATAATTTAAAATCGCTCTAGATGAGAGTTTTATTCCACTTACCATGTTTCCGAGTTTTATAGTGGCAAACAAAGCCTCAATGGACTCTAGAGTTTTATAGTGGCAACGTTTGGTTGGGGGATATCCTTGGGATATCCCCATTGCACAGGTTCCAAAGCACAAAAGAGGAGGGAAAAAGTAAATCAATTGTTTTGTGTTTAACCCTAACATTAGTCATGTGTTTATATATATATTAATGATTGTGTGATGGTATCTACCCACTTTTGCAATTGACCAAATCGCCCTTGTGCTTGCTTTTTAAGTTGAGTGGTCACATCAAGAGGAAGTTTGGATAATAATGTATTTATTATGTTTGCATGTGCATTGGTGTCATTGACTATTAGATGGATGAATTGGTAGATTATTATGTTTGCATGTGTCATTGACTCATTTTATTTCGTAGATTTACTATTAGATGGATGAACGAGGGCCTTCTTGAAGATTAATTTCTATTAAATATTGGTGTTAATAGTTTTATTCTAAAATTTGGATTTATAAATATGTTTAAACATATTTTAAGTACATTTACTTTACCAATAGATAAATATGTTTTTTAAAATATTTTTTTAAAAAATATTTATAAATTTTCTTAAAAATAAGTATATACTTGAATATTTTTTAATATGTTTTTTTCTATTATACATAATTAAAAATATTGAGATTAGTAAACTATAAATAATTTTTATTTTAAACATATCTATTTATAACATATTTATAAATATATTTTAAATATGTTTATTCTAAGATATTGTTTTATAGGATATATTAGCATTATTTATGTTTTCCAAATATGATTATTCTAATATATTTATTTAAATATATATATATGTTTGTTCTAATAGATTGGTTTATGGATAAGTATAAACCTGTTTATCCTAATATTTATTACCCACGTATTAAAATAAATATTGCAGGAAATATATTTATATTAAAATATGTATCTATGTATAAATATAGATAACATAATTAATATTTATATTTCAAAATATTTAATATGTTATAAATATGTATAACTCAGAGTTACTAAATAACATATTTAATATTAATGGATAATGACCTTACCCACTTTACTGAAAAATTGAATGGCAGTTTAATGTTAACAGACCTAACTTCATCCCCTTCCCAAGCTGCACGTCTGCGCCGCATAATCAGCCCCCACCGCCCTCGACACCACCTCACAGGGCTGCGTGAAGACCAGTCTCCCCTCTTCTCGAGCTCCTAAATCACAGCTGAAAGCTTGCTCTTAGCGGCTGATCCGTGAACTGGAAGGACAACGTCGATTGGCAAGGCCAAGGACGAGGTATGTTGGCAATCATCCTCGTAGGAGTATCGTAAAGCTCATGCTTCCTATTTTGAAGAACCATGACCTGTGAATTAACTTGGGATGGATATATTTTGGGGAAAACTATATATATACAGATATATATATCATTCAAGTAGTCTTAAATTTACCAAGATTACTCACTGATAAATGAGTTGTTACTGCCTTCCCTGATTTCATTATCAATTGAGTGGAGTATCTTAAACGCCATGATTTTTTTTTGCTGATATACTATTTGGTTTCTATTTTGGAATATTAATTAAAATTTCCTTCTTCTCTGGTCGTTTTATACTTTTTCTTAGCTAATTCTCATGTTTTCTTGGTTCTCATCCGTTTGTATTTATATCCTACCAGTGCATCCCGCGGAACCCATATCAATGGAAAGAGGACAGGGAAGTCGGACAGTGATTGGACGGCAGTCCACAGAAATACAGTCCCAACAAGATGTGCGGAGGATGCCGCGAAGAAATAATTGGTCGTTTGAAAGTGATGAAGCTTTGGTTGACATGTGCTCTGAGGAATGCAAGCAGTACTACACGCTTGGGGGTTCCTTTAGACCAGAAACATGGGTCAGAATTTGGAATGCGTACCAGAAGAATACCAACGATGACGTCACATTGGTCCAGTTGAAGGGCAGATGGAAGACTTTGAAGAAGTTGTACAAGCTGTATTCTATATTATTAGGAAAGAGTGGATGGTCGTGGGATCATGACAATCACCGACCAACACCTGATGATGTGACCGTGTGGGAGGAGATAATTAAGGTGCGCTTTATTATCATTTACTCTTGTGATATCTGAATTCTAATTATCATTTAAAATTTAATGCAGCTCAATAAAGAATACAAAGTTTGCCGGGATAAGCCTTTCCCATTGTATCATAGGATCCACGAACTTGTTGCTTCCTCCACCGCTACTGGGGAATATGCTACCAGCACAGGCGGGGGTGTGCGTGGAGGCAGCCTATATGTTGAGGTGGCGGAGAGCACCGATAGCACCGATGAGACCGAGAAGGATGTACAAGAGGTTGAAAAGGAGACTGTCCAAGCGCATTAGAGAAGCAAGAAAAGTTCTTACTCGCTCGGGTCTAGGAGGACACAAGATCGGGACCCAAGCCCCAGAGTCTCAAAGAGGAAAAGTTCTGAAGCAAATAGGGAAACAATTGATCGATTGGTAATGATGACTAATCGTTTGAGCAAGATCACAGAACGACGCCGCGACGAGGCGGACAAGTACTCCTTTGATGCTTGCATGGATAAGTTAATGTCCATGTAAGGTGTTGCTGGTGAGGAGGCATGTGCTGCGGTCAATGCGATGAAGTGCCCTGAAAATCGTATTTTCTTCATGAAGATGCGACCGGATATCGTAGAGTACTGGTTGAACCTCCAAGTGAAGGAATTTCGCCGTCAGGTAATAGTCTTTCTCTATTTGTAAATTTAATATTCTCTTCGTTGTGTATATTTTAAATTCTGTTTTTTGAACTCCTGATATATTCTTATACATGTTGATGTTATGTTTTATGGTTTTGTCATACAAGGGTATCCTTGTTTTTTCTTTTTCTTTTTTGTTTAGGGTTTGTTTTCTTTTTAGTGATTTATATGAGGTCAATTGTAATGTTATTAACTAATGAGCCATTCAACATTTTAGGGTCCTATTGTAACGCCCCGACCCGGTTCCAGGGTCCTCGGGAACGTCGACAGATCGGCTGTATCCAAGTGGAGACGAGCCCCACTCGAATACAAGGCCTAAAATGATAAGCAGATAATACATTTAACCAAAAGATAATCAATAAATAAACCATAAAGTCTCAGCGGAAACATAATAAAATCAAATAAGGGTCCATAGCCCTCTACACAAACCAGGCCCTACAAGGGTCCTAATAAAATAAAGGCAATGTCCTCACACACAAAGATAAAATAACCTAGGGAGGTTCTCCAACCTCAGCAATATCCCGCCCCAACTCTCGCCGTCCCTGAGCTCGAGTCTACCTACTCCTCAGGACCTGCAATGAGAGAAGAGAAAAGTCGTGAGCTTTCGAATGGAAAGCCCAGTAAGTACCCTGCAAGAATCACAAGGGTCAGCTGAAACAGATATCAATAACATAGGATCATCAAACAAAGGGGGTACACCCCATACAAACAGATCCTAACATCCAGCTACAGCCCTCAGAGCCCTGGATGAGAAGTCCAAAGATAGCTCAGCAACGATTTCCCCCGGACAGCCAGCCTCAGGCTGTAATCATGTAACGCAGCCTCAGACTGCAAACAACAGCCTCGGGCTGTGAGCGACGAACCTGTCGCAGTCGGTAGCGCCACCTCTACGTGTCGACACGGCCAGCAAATCAACCCCACTGACAGGGACGGAGCCTCGGACTCCACTGTTACCGGGCGGAAGATCAGAACCTAGTTGACACGTACCTCCCGGCCAGCACACAAGACCATGTGCCCATGATCAAGTGTCGGCCCACGGGTGGGTAGTCCAACTAAGTATATCAACAAACGGTAGTCCTAAACTACCACAAGCAATTCAACCATGCACATAATAGGAAAGATATCAATCAAATTATCTATGTGCATGTATCAACAAGAGTAAGTGCAAAACAAGATCATGCTAACAGATAGCATCCAACAAGGCAAGAAAACCCATGCAAGGGTGGAAACAAGGCAAGAGTGACTTACCTCTAACGCACTCCAACTGATCGCTCCGAATCTGTCCCGTCGAAGTACTACGCTCCTCGACAATATCTGTATACACAAATCTATACTCAGCACACGCACGCGTGCTCGAAACAGTGCCATCTATAAAGCATGCGAACCGAATGGGCCCGGCCCATAGTTAATACAACTTGACCCACTTACTTAGTTAACCACTTAATCAAATGTACACATAAGATAATTCCTTTTAATTGTGCCCACAAGTTCGGCCTAAGGCCCACTTCAAATCAACCTAAACCTTGATGCATCATCATCAAACCCTCAATTTTCATGGTCCTTTATTTTCTAGGATAATACAGCCATGATAACATACTATTCATCAATATCTCATGAATGCAAAAACATATCCCCAATTAACCAAAGTCAATCATCTGCACATAATCTCACTACCTTATAAAGACACAGTTCCTCTCTCCATTAAAATGACACCTGGTAAACAGTGAATAGTCTATATAGAATCATGACATAAAATAAGTGAATCTTCTTAACAACCTTCACTGTCCTTTAATAGTTTTAATCAACAAGAGTTCATATTGTGTGCTATTCCCACACATGAGTACATTCTTGTGTTCACGGCATCATATCATCTATGAAACTATTAGTCAAAGCACAACACTAAAATAAATCACCCATAAGCCCATGTCTGGACAAATTCCATAAGATGCTACAGTGACTTCATAAAATAACAAACACCTCGCAGCCATCATCACTCCCAAATCCAAGCTTTTAACATCACAGACTCATCCCTGTTGGGGAACAAGAGACTGAACACTAATCCCACGCAAAACAGCCCGTGAATACTCCATGAATCCTCGCCTTTATCTATGACCATGCAACACACTCAAGAAGCCTTCAAGAGCCCCAGAAAAACAACCCAGATCAGTGATCAATCCTCACCATCACCTCTCTTCAGTAAATCTTAGAAAGACTAACAAAGCCTCAATGAAAACTCATGCTCTCCCTCTCATGCACCTGTGAAAATTACCCCACATTCATCTATATAACCCCCTGAAAATATCCATCACAAATCCTCATCTCATGCATGTATTCTTCTCTAAACCAACAGACACATACCAATTACTATATAGCCTAGGCATTAAAGAAGTCATGCTTGCTGGTAACACTAGACGCGATCAAGTGCTTACCCGACAGGTGACGACGGCGGTGCCCAACGCCTCCGGGGAAAGGTCCAGTTGCACGCTGCGCTCCTCCGCCTCCTTTTCCTGCTTCTCCAGCAACCGATGGAGCCACTTCAGGCCGACAGACGCTGCTCGAAAGCCCGGACGGTCTATGCTCAGGCCGAGATGATGGACAGGGAGAAAAGGAGCAAAAATACGAGTGGAGGCGGCGTCTAGGTCTAGAGCTTTCGACTTTTCTCCCTATAACCGTGAAGGAGATCTCATTGTGATCATAACCGCAATTTAAAACAAAAACAAACAATCCCTACTTTATCGGCAAGACGCGCAGCACGCTCACGGCGACGCCCAGACTTATCTAGATGATTCCCACGATCCTCTTGATAAAAACCGTTGTGGCTGTACTTTTAAAATCCACGAAATCCACGTGCATGGCATTTGGTCATTTTGCTCCAAAAGAGGTTTCAAAGGCATTAATGGCAGCTAATGGCAGTTAATGAAACACATGGTTTATGTTATTTATTTATTCTTTCCCTCCATGCATGAAATCACATAAACCCAAAGCTTGGGAAAAAAAAAAAAATCTCAATTACCATTAATGGCAGCATCCTCCACTTTGTATATTATATTATTATTATTATTATTATTATTATTTTTTTCCACACGTTTTGATAAAACACCAAAAGCTCTCCAACCATTAATGGCAGACTACTCCTCATTCTCTCTCATATATATATATATATATATGGCAATTCGTCATCTAGGGACATCCCTAGATTTAAATTCTAGGGATGTCCCAAGATGAGCCGTTGGATCAAAATCCAATGGCTGTCCTTGATGTGGCCATCTTGGTACAACGTCACCTTGCACCCTTCTCACGGAGGAAAGGTGTAATGACGCCAAATAAACTCGCGACTCTGTAATCTCATTCCCCACCGGCCGTCTCTTAAGATGTCATGGGAACCGGGCCTTCACGTGGATGTTGGTACCTTGAGCAAGTGGGTTCCGGGCCACAGACTTGGAGCCATCTCTCCACGCCATGGCGTGAGTATCTCCGCATACCGAGGTTAGCTCTTTGATTAGTGTCGCTCCGAAAACATTAAGCGATGAGATTTCTATGTTTCGATCATGTACAAGTGAGGAGAGAATTGAAAGTAAACTAAGAAACACATGATCGATCAAGACTTCCACAAGTTCTCCAAGTCGAGATCTTCATAGGACCTTAAAGAGCTTCCATAGTTATTAATCTCTCATGCTTCCTAGAAACATTAAGGTGCATCTTGAGGGTATAATGGTAGATGTCTTGGCTAAGCATGGACTGGTTGGACAATTGTTTCACCTTGCACCGCCTCCCAATTAGAGAAGATGATGCATGCACGCTTGTTACAACAAGAGCTTTTATCAAGACTTGATCCCGTGCAATGCAAGTACCCTAAGTTTGAGCAGGGGTGCAACTTGAGGGTATAATGGTAGATTGATAATGTTGTTGTTCGAGGCTCTTCTATTGGTAACATTGTAGTACTAGAGAGGAAGTAAGAAGGCAATAACATATTGGAGCTTGTAGGTATTCCTTTGAAGTAGAAACCTTCATGATGGTCATCTCCATGATCGTGATGAAACCAGATCCATGAGGGGAGGCAAGGTGGTGGAATCCAAAAGCCTCCTAAAGAGTTAGTCCTTGCGGCAAGGTTAACCATGGAACTCTTCTTCACCATTACTCACATTGCTCGTGTGGAAAACCTTACAAACAACCCACTTTCGACCTACAACAATAAATAGAAATCATTAAAAACTTAGAAAAAAAACAGAGATGCGAAACAATGATCATCAAAATATATAGTTGATGCTAAGCTTAACACACCTTAATTTGCAGTTTTGGGGAGGTTGTGAAGAGGGGTTCTGCCTTCAAGCCCATACACATGCATGACCCAGTTGGCCTTCCCTCCTTTAGGGGCTCTTCTTTTGTAGAAAACAAGAGTCTTCTTCATTCCTACAATTCCCTTAATTTCCTCTGAAGATCTCCTTATCTTTTCCAGTGGCTTTCCAGTATCCAGATTCAGTGTTGTCCGCTTTAACTGTGAAGACGACGTCGACGGCGGTGTGCACGCAATAGATGTGAAAAGTCTCACGCATCCGGCGCCGCCCGGTTTCGTTCTCTGTGATCATTCTCGCCCGGCGAGGCCTTCTCCGTGATCAATGGTAGCTAGCGTGTAGCTTGTTTGGCTCCTTCTAGCCGATTACAGACTCTCCAGTAGTAACCGTTGGATTTGATCCAACGGTTATTGTGTGGACGTCCCTAGATTTGGAATTTAGGGACGTCCCTAGATTACTAGCCCCCTATATATATATATATATATATATATCACATCATCTCCAATTTTTTTTTATTTCCAACTAATTAATCCCAATCTAGGAATAATTATTCATTAATTTAATCCCCAAAAATCATTAAGTCCGACTTAATCAAATAATTCATCTTAAATTTCCAATTTAAGATTTTATCCAAACCACAAATTTAATCCTATTATTTTCTCTCCCTCTAATTATCCAAACTTAGATAATTCAACTCAATTATTAAAGATAATTAAACTCAATAAAATACCAAAATTACCCACAAAACCCTGGGGTTTTACACCTATTGGGTGGGATGGGACTGGATCAAAATGATGCGGTTGTTGAATATCTATTGATAACATCTAATTACAACCAATGGATTTGGTAGGCTGGGTCTAGGTAAGAATTTTCATTGTTGCAGAAGGTTATACATACTTTGAATACGCTAGGAAATACACTCTACCAACACATCCTTATTTGTTGCTCCCTATTTTCAGCTAAGAATCCCAGAAATTCTATGAATACACATCAAGTAGAGACTAAATAAAAGATACCATGGGATTACCAGACCAATAAAATAAAACAAATGCTCCAGTCTTCTTAAAAATTAATAGCATTACTTTCTTCTTAACAAATAAATGATGCCATTCCATTTTCATATGAAGGAAATGTGAAAATTCAAGCAATCATATTGGTGTGGAAGAATTTGTTGCAACAATGAGCATTTCTAATGTTGGCATATCAAGCATTCTTTTCCTAGAGCAATCAATATGCTTTTTGATGGCTTTTTTATTTTCTATGAATCAAAAGCTAAACATTGTTAGTAAACCTGATCAAGAGCAAGCTCCATATGCATTGTTAGAGGTTGAAATCAATATCCTCTCAACTGCCATCTACAATACAACGGTAACAATGTCATTCCTTAGTCCGTTCTTTAATAACAACCAAGATATAAATATGTAATAAGGCACTAAGCATAGCCAAGTAACTAAACTAGGCTTCAAAACTTTATAATCATCAAGTAGATACATTGAAAATTTGGTTCATATCTTCTAACCTTTTTTGGTTTCAACTGTTCAAGGAAATGAAAACTTCATAGCTTGTATAAAAACAGGTGTTATTACCATCATGTAGAACAGTATTTACATAATCTCAGGGTTTATTGATAGCTAACTCAAGAGAATTTGAGTTGATCACTGTAATGACTCTGAATTTAAGGCAACAACATTTTATATAAGTAATCTTTGCTTGCAATAGTTAATAACAAAAATTCAATATGTAATCTAATCTTATTAGAAATAATTCAAATGGGCAATACTTACATGTAGCATCCATTTGCTAGTATCAAGACAATCTTATTGGAATCCAAGCAGCTATCAATGAAATGTTTTACAGATTTGTCTGTGTTAATATTTTTTTGATATGAAGATTGTATCACTTTATTGTTGTCGTGTATATAAAGAGAAAAAAGTAAGAATAAAGCAAAATGTAGATTCATTCTCCTATTATTTTCCACCAAACATGAGATCAGAGAACTGATCTAACATAATTATGTGATGTTAGTTAAGAAATCTATACTCTGGTTTTCCCATCTTTCTTGATGCATAGTAAGTGTTGCAGTTCCACATTGCCTTGTATTTCCCCATCATTCCTTCGCAGCATACTTACACACTTGGCATTTGTTATTGTTTATAACTAATTGACAATCATGATACAAGGTCTGCAATTAGTTACGTACATTAAATATTTTTGGGACTTTGGATACACTGTGCACAATTATGAATGTTTGGTTTGCTCGCCTATCCATTTATCTATTTTCGTTTGCAGTTAAAAATTATCGAACTTAGATCATGTTGCGATCCCTTGTATGTAAGTCATGTCTTATCTTTCTGACATTCATATTCTGTTCTCATGGTTGTTCTCATTTGGTGGAAAATATAAAACCAGGATGGTTGAACCTAACACAAAATTGACCAGTATTCTAGTCTAGATGAATGCAAATAAATTTTTAAAATATGATCCTCAAACTTGATGGATGAGTTTTTTACTTGACTGAATGTTTGTCCAAACTTAATCTAATTTACTCTTGTGTGTTTGAGAAACCTGTTAGGCAGGTTTTTTTTTAATTTTGATATTTGTGTAACTTGATTGGTCATTTTATATCTATATTCTTTGTGTGTAAAAGAAAGTCCTTGATGTTATTTGTTAGCTTTGACTTGGCTTCTTTAAACTTCTTACAGCTCCAAGCATGGTGTTAATGTCCCCTCTTTCCAATTGGTCCCTTTTTGTCACCTTGGATAATAGTGGTCACTGGATCTGTTTTGTGGTTTATTTGAGAAACTTGTGTACTTGTTTGTAGTCACTGACTCTATTATTTTAGATTACTGGGTTCTATAGTTGTTAATATTGATAGCAATAATAATCATTTTGTTTGATTATTGATTTTGTGGTCCTCGTATGTGTAATCAGTTTGCGTCCTGCAAGATACTGGTTAGTAGAATGATTTGATAACCTTTTTATGTTCTTTGTTTGTTAAAGTTGATTAAATAGCTTAGATGGGCTGACTGTTGATTGTTGACTGTTTTATTACAACCATGTTTCTATTGAAGGACAGGAACCCTTCCTTGAGCTTGAGGTGATAATGGGAAATAGGAGAGTTTATGAAGAGAAGTGGTAACGAATTATTTGAATAGAGTTGTACATAAGAATGGATTTTAGAATAATTTATAGAGCAAATGACTATTTTTATACTCACTGTGAAGCCCGTAGTTTTAGGAATTATATTTTTCTCTTCTCTTCTAATTATTAAGTTTTAGTTTATTATTTTCAAAAACTTGTTAGGAAATAAGGGAGAGTCTCCCAAGGGTTTATTTTGGAATTTTAGTGGAAATAAAGTTTCTAGTTATTTTCTTGATTAAAATATTATTGGTGTTTTTAGTCTTCGAATTTCAAAGGAGTTATATGGTAGTTATTGATGAAGAGAGAACTTAAGTAAAGGTTGAATTATTGGATAACTACATGGTTATATTTCCTATATTAGTTTATATATATATATATAGATATAGATATTTCTAGTCAATAATATCTTATATATATATGTATAGATATTTAATTGTTTGGCTAATGATGAAAATCGGTTGGAAGGGATATATATATGTGCTTTGATAGATAGGATGGATATACTCTCATATATATAATTATATAAATATGTATATGGATATATATTATTAATTTAAAATATTTAAAGAGACAAGAGTCAATATGCAAATAAAGAGATTTCCCAACTTAGATTTAATGGGATTTATTTAAATAAATAAAATGAGATGGGATTGTATATATAAACCTATTTATTAAATTTGAAGTTATATACCCAAATTATTATGATAAGATGGATACTATAGGAGATAATGAGATATTGGTTTGAATTAGAGATAATGTAAAAAGAGGATAGAGTTTGATGGGGGAATGACTTTCGTATAGGAGTAGATATAATAATATTTATATGTATGATATTGTATAGTTATGATTCATAATTTTGGAGCTGAAATTAATTACTAACATATATGAATATATGTAATAGGACGGCTGCCATTAAGTGATGATTGAAACTTTGCTTTTGTAAATTAAAAGCCACTTGACTTGTGCATGTACATAGCTCCGGTTGAGGGATAAACAACGGCTATGGTTAAAGGAGGGATAATAATCAACGGCTGAGGGTAACACATGGAAAGGGCAAACGCATGGAAGTCTGAAACCCATGCACAAGTTATAGGAAGAGAAACTCCAGCCGTTTGTTGATAGGCGTAGACTGATCTCGAGGCACGAGTGCACCTGTTTTCCACCAACGCGTCGCCGCCACGTTGGTTATTCACTCCGTTGAACAGCTACAAAGAGGATCCAAAATAAAAGATAAACTTAGTTTTGGATCGAAGATTATCCGAATTTATCCGCAGATTTTTATAAAAGAAAGGAGACACTAACTAAACCCTGTTCACCCTCATCTCTCGTTCAAGAACCAGCGCCGCCGACCCTGCAGAGAGGAAGGGAGGAGAAGGGAAGCAGTGTGGAGCGAATTCTCTATAAGACTAGATTGGCACCACCGCAAGCTCGCCACTAGCATTGGTGAGTTCGTGAACACCTACAAGGACACAATGAAATTATTCAGTTTCTGTAATACTTACTGATGGTTAAAAGGATAGATGAGGGAGATGAGCATTAGCAAAGGTTTGGGTTACAGTCTATGCACGAAAAGTTAGATAGATGCAAGTATAGGTTATAATTTTAGATCTCTTTTGTTCATAGACAGGTGAAAGATGAATAATTATTATAGCTATATTGTCGAAATTAAATCAGCAACAAGTAGTCTTTGACTAATGATTCTGCCAAATTCTGTCTTTGATATATATATGTTTGGCAAGTTATATCTTCCATTATGAATTGATTCTTGGTCATGAGCATAGTTTGGAAGAATTCAATATTTATTAAAAGTCAAAAGAAGGTTGGTTTGGATGGATTTAATAAGAGCATGCTTGTTGTATGATGAATTATGAGGGTGAGTTTTATGGCCTTAATTTATTTGACGTTAATCCGGGCAGAGAAGTGGTTGTTGGGGTTTAGGTTTTACTTTGGTGACTATTAATATGAGTAAGATGGATCTGTGTCTATATGCTGTGGATGGACTGATTTTTAATTCGGTCAATTAAATTGATAAATTTTGGGTTTGTTTTAGATGGAAGTGGGCCGGCCCGGTGGGCTAATAATAAAGGAATTAACCCAATATAAATTATGGGTTTAATTACGGTAGTCATTTAGTTAATTAAGTGGTTAATTAGTTGAGACAGTTGAGCTAGGTTTAGTAATGGGTCAGGTTTATTTAATGAACTTGCATTATAGTGGTAGTTAATCCGAATCACACGAGTATATCTTGAGAGTGGACTTGTATTTGCCAGATATCGACATGGATGCGTTAGGAGGATATTCCGTGGAACACCAGACTACGTGATTTTTGAGGTAAGTTACCTACGCCTCGATTCCCGCCCATCCTTGGGTTTTCCTTGTTTTTGTTATTGCTATTTATTTTAGCATGTTCCGTTGAGCTTCTGTTATTGGATGCATGCACGTACCTGCAAGTTGTTTGTTTTTTCTTCTTTTTGTATGTGCATGGTTGAAAAACTAGAGATAGAGTATTGTTTGTTGCTTGTCTTGCACGTTGGACATGCTGTCCTGTGACTGACACTTGACCATGGGCACATGGTCTTGTGTGCTGGCCGGGTAAGCATGTTCGGAACGGGTTCATTTTCTGATTTAGTGGAGCGAATGCTCAAGTGAGAGTGGAGCGTTCAGGGCTGAGGACACCCTGGCGTCTCTGATGGTTCCGTGCCGGGGGGAGGATACTCTGGCGGTCCAACCTGTCAGTGGGACGATACACTGACCGTGTTAACACGTAAGAGAGAGGTGGCGCTACCGAGGTATGACCGGCGGGTCGATTTCCAGCGGAGGCTGGGGGCTGACGGAAAAGCTTTGGTGTCATCGAATCTATTCTTGAAGTTCCATTCGGGCCCGAGGGCCAGTATTTGGCTAGGAGTTCTTGCTTTGAATATTCCTGATAGACTCCTAGGTTCTTGATTGTGCGGGCGTAGTCCCGGTTGCTTGTACTTACATTTATTGATTATATTGCTTATAAACCGGCTTTGTTGAGATCCCTGCGGGGAACTTACTGAGCTTTCATTTCGATAGCTCACTCTTCTTGATTTCCTTTTCTTTTCAGGATTAAAGGAATAGTGATTTCAGACTCAGGAGTTGCGCGATGAGGTTCGAAGATCTTTTAGAGGGAGATAATGAAATTTTTATTTTAGGACCCCTGTAGGGGCCATAGTGTAAATTTTAAATTTCAATTTTCCGCTATGGAACTCTTATCATTAATGGAAGAATGTTATCTGTTCTCTATCATTTAGGCCTTGTATCCAAGTGGGACTCGTCTCCACTTGAATACGGCCAATTTGTGGACGTGCCCGAGGCCCCGGGATCCGGGTCGGGGCGTTACCGTCACTGTCACCTGAAGAATGACAATCATTTTTCTTGATTGGAAATATAGTTTTTCTCTTTGATCTCAAGCTGCAGGCTTCGTTACATTGACATCTTCAATTGGTTACTAACACATTGGTAAAGAATTAGGTGGTGAAGACATGATTATTGTCTTCATGAAGATGACTCGATAAACACCCAATTGATGGCAATGGAAATTATCTCTATGATAGTGAAGAAATTTCACATGGACAATAATTTGATGACTGGAGGACTTACAAATTCTCATTATTCTAATTTCTTTGGTTAAAGAAATGAACCTGCAGACAATTTCAGTAAATAAATAAAAAGGTATACTTCTGTTAAAAGTTTTTGTCCACATCGAACACAGATCATACTTTGATATATATTTTTGGGTATAGAAGGCAAGTGAATGAAGTTATATTTTGAAGAACAATGGAAAGAATGTTAATGTTATTATACATTGAACTGAGAAGAAGGGTAAAAAAGAAGGACACAGTTCTAACTTCACATAACCATTGATCAAGTTCTTTGACCTAGGCTCATTTTTTGCAAAATTTAAAGGAATGATGTTTCTTAAAGTTCCTTCTACTGATCGCAGTAGCCACAAAATGGAAAGATTTGATCTATTCCATTTTTGGCTATTTAAGAGATTTTCTATACCAAGCCTATTTCTTGTTTGTTAGACTATATTTTATAAGCTGGTGAATATATAAAAAGGAAGGTGGTAAGATGGTGCAAGGCCTGAATATGAATTATGCCAATCATTATTACCACAGCTGATGCCATGCTAACTGTGTAGTTTTTGTTATCATTTCTGGTAATCTCATTGTTGGGTTTAGTAATAGAAGTACAGGGAAAGTGTGGTCGACAGAATTTTGGGCTTTCCTATGTGTCACGCCCCGACCCTGATCAAGGGACCTCGAGCACGTGAACAGATCGGCCGTACCCAAGGGGAGACGAGCCCCACTCGAATACAAGGCCTAAGTAATAGAAGCAGATAACAAATAACTCAAATTTAATAATTGGATAAAATCAGAGTCACAACGAAAGTAAAATCATTAAGGGTCTACATGCCCTACTTATGGTCAAGGCCCTATTAGGGTCCTAAAATATAAACATCTTTCTCTCAAAGGAAGAATGAGGTCCTCGAACCTCCACAAGTAAACCTAGTCCTTCGCACAGCTCCCGAGTCCGAGTCACCCACTCCTCGGGACCTGAAAAAGAAATAAAGGAAGCAACCGCATGAGCTTTCGAAAGGAAAGCCCAGTAAGTACCTACTTGAGGAATCTAAAGGAAATCCAAACCAGCATGCATGATGACGTATGATAGGTCAGAAAATGAGCAAATCAAAGATCATCAATCAACACCAACAGGGCCACTCCCCGTTCAAACCAAAACCTTGGGAGTCTACAACAGTAGGGCTCCTAACCACAAGATCTCAACAAAGTACTCCTGAGAGTTCACAAGTCATCTCCCTAGTCGGTTATCAGCCTCAGCCAATATCGACCCTCGGTCCATGGTCTAGTAGTGCTACTAAACATAGATGTATTTTCGTCAGCGTATCATCCCACTGACGGGAAAACAAAGTTTACCAGCGTTTTACCCCACTGGCGGGAAACAAAGATTACCAGTATTACCCCCACTGGCAGGAAACAAAGATTACGAGGATGGGAGAATCCTTGAAACGGTATAGTTGATGTAGATGGGATGTTTCCGCAAGTATACGGGTCGTGATCAAGTAATAAAATGGACTATGAAAGTCGGATGTCGAACCCACAAGGACCAAGAGACACTAGTACAAACTATCAATCTATTATCTAGTCTAAATAAAGATAGTTGGTGGTTTGAATCTAATTCCTAACAATAAGGATAAGAAAACCTAATAATAGGGTATCGCTAATGGCGGGATTAAATCTTGGGGTGGACCAATCATAGAAAGAGGGTACTCGGGTAGTGAATCCCCACAGATTGTATTCTAAAGATACATGAAAATCCCTATGTTGATGATTAGTGATGTTTGTGCCAATAATCCCTAAATTATATCCAATCCCTCTTCCAAGGTGGTTGGATAACTAGTCTCCTAGGACTTGATATGAAGCTCAAGGAATTTTATATATATTGGAAGAATCATGGGGGTGAATTCGTATGAAAGAGTCGTTCGCCCTTCTAGTACCTGATTCCTCGGTATACTCATGAAACTCTCTAATGAAGCAGGTTCCTAATACAAGGAGGCGCTAGCTCTAGCCCTTGTATTGCACACAGGTAATTTCTAGTAGTGAAATTACAATCAATACATAACATTCATTAGACAATCAAACATACATCCAATCAATCTAATATAGAAATCAACATAACATTAATGCATAATCTAAAGGTTCATCACACCCAAATACTTAACAAGTTAGTTCCTCATGGAAGAAGAACAAAAATCCAAGCAATGACAAAGTGGAGACATGAAAATAAACAATGAAAACTCCCCTCTAGTCTCCACAATGCTCCGATGGTGAATCTCCAACGGATCTCCCCTCTTCCGAATGATTGATGTCCTCCAAGATGTTCCTCCTTCAAGCCCTAGCTGTCGAGGTCTCCCAAAGATCTTCAATGTTGCTCAAGACCAAACCCTAGATCTCCAGGTCGGCCAAGAAGGTGGCCAAAGGCCCCGAGATACCTCATTAACCCTCAAACATTGGTATTTATAGGGGTTTTCAACATTAGGGTTTGTGTGGGGATAAATCATGTAAAAAATCGGATGCAGGTCGGGCCCAGAAATAGGGTAGCAGAGTGAAGCGGGCTGTTCATCAGCCCCGTTCAGAACACGAGGTTACTCTCAGGCGGGCAGGTCAACTGGCGGTTCATCGGTCGGTTCAGCTCACAGGTTGCTCACGAACCGGCGGTTGAACGGCGGTTCATCATCCCGTTTAGGTTTTCTGCATCGCGCAGTCTTCATCAAGCGCTCAATCGGATGACCAATTCTTGTCGGATTGACCTGAAATTTTAACCGAGCGTTCCTAACTTGTTTATCTTTAATCTGAACAGTGGAGATTCGATTTAGAGTCCTATAATTCTTGTAATAAATTTCTGATCTTTGCTGCTCTTTAAGGACTGCTGCAGTTTTCTCTATTTTCTCCTCTTTTCGCCTCAAATAATGTAGAATTTCTTCCTTTTTATTCTTGAGGCTCTCCAATGCCCTGTTTACAAAATATGAAGCATTTTAAGTACCTACAAGCTATAAATCAATGCATTTGATATGAGAACATGTACATAATTGATAAGTAAATATGCTCATTTGAACACTTATCAAATATCCCCACACTTAAGTATTTGCTTGTCCTCAAGCAAACAAGACAATGAAAGTACAAGTAAAAAAAATGATAAGTGTTCAACCTCCGGCAATAATAATAATGATTCTACTCTATCATAAGTTCACCATCAAAATGTGCATTCTCCCATTTCCACACCGGGACTTAGATTAATCTTGTGTCATGTTTCATCACAACTCTAGATGAATATTTTCACTCCACATACCATGTTCTAAAGTCTTAGTGTCACGCCCCGAACCCGGATCCCGGGCCTCGGCGCACGCGACAAACGCCGCGTGCTTATAGGGTCGTCCCTAGAAGCACGCAAGGCTAAGTAACATAAGCAGATAATTAAATCAGAGTTTAAATTATAAATCAGCGGAAGAAATATATATAAGGTTTTTATAAAACCCAAGCTGGTCCCGAATGACAACTCTCACTCAGAAAGGAATAGAGGCCTGCAAACCTCAGCTCAACATATGCCCATCGCGGCTAGGTTGTCCTGCGAAAGCTCTCTCCTGAATTCCGCTCCTAGCTACTCGCAAGGTTCTCATCTAGTCGTGACCCTACTCCTCATTGTCACCTGAGAAAAACATCCATCAAGTGCATGAGCCAAAGAAAGGCCCAGTAGGATCGCAAATAAATCAATAAAGGTAGCGAAAGCCACTAGGAAAGAACAAAAATAAAAGAAGTACAAATATGCAATAATAACATCACAAGCAAATAACAAATCTCAGGAAAGTAGATAAATCCACAGATGTACTCAACCTCTGGCATATGTGATACTAAGATGTCTACGACATCTACGACACCATCGGTATCGTCTTCGGCCTAAGCCGGGCTACGCTATAGCATACATGTGCACATGGCCAGAAAATACCGCTCTCTGACTGAGCCAGGTGGCCAGATATTATACACCCTCTGCTGGGGTCTCCGTCCGATGGAGCACCAAGTGCTCGTGGCCAGATATTATACGCCCTCCGCCAGGGCCTGGTGGCCAGATATTATACACCCTCGGCCAGGGTCTCCGTCCGATGTGTCATGCCTGAAAGTAAGAGATTGATAGTACTAATACCTAACAACAGGTATACATATATATCCAAGGTAGCAACATCTTGAATATACAATGATCAGAGATCTCATCGAGATCGGAAGCCAATACGTATCTAAGGAGTAAACTCTACTTAAATACGCATTTGAAAAACATGAAAGCAACAATCTCCTCGAGATATAAAATCGATACATATGAGGAAACCCATCTCGAATATGTATTGGGAACCTCTCGAGAAAAATAAGAGTACAAAATCAAAGGAGGGTAGAAGGAGAGAATATTTAATGCAAAGAATAGAATATCGACAGACTGCTATGGAGTACCACCCCCCCTCGACCATCCCAGGTGCAAGTGGGATGCCAGAGGGTACTCCACTGGCCATATGCCATGGAGTATCACTCTCACTGGCCATATGCCATGGAGTACCACCTCCTGGCCATCCCACAACAACACAAGAAAAATGTCAAGGGGTACTCCCTCAAAGAAGATCATATCAGAACATACAAGCTCAAAATAAATGCAGCAAGCATAACATGTCAACAGACAGAGCATGTATGAAAAGATGGACTCCAACAACCATCTAGCACAACATCAACAGAAATCAATAGAATACTATGAGTTAGAACTACTCACAGCACCCGTGCGACATCCTACCTTTTTCGCTCTTGGGCCTACTCGGGCCCGATCTTCCCAGTATGGTCCTAGACCGCCTCACAACGTCCTAAACATGGTAAATGTTGATCACATAACATTTCATAATATCTGAATGCATTACATGCATTTAATTACCCAAATCGTGAATTTACCGAAATGTCGGCTTTTAAATTTATAACAGATAGATCCGGGCTCTTAGATACCTGCCCGCACTATTTTTACTAGTTTAAATATACACCCGAACTATCGGGGCGATCGGAATCGAATTCCGAGTCTTTTTGAAAATATTGAAGTTTTAGTTCACTCTTTATTCTCTTTACAGAATCGAGGAAAATCCGGATTTAAAACATTAAATTGACACTGAAGAACATCCTCATTCCTTCCCAAACTTCTTGTACATTATATTTTTCAATATCATCTTCCATTTCCCTAAGAATTGGGCTCGTTATAAGGTCTACTGAGCCCATAATAAAATGAAATAAAAAGGGTGTTCTGCAGGTGCTACAGTATTTCCTGCACAATTCCTTCTCCTTGAAGCTTAACCCTCTTCAATTAAACTCCAATCTTCGAAAATCAAGTACTTGTATTACTCACCTATTTTCCAATAGTGATTTCCATCCCTTCTAATCCTCCTACTATGACTTAGTGCTTAATGCTTAATCTATCCAAGGATGGTTTCTCATATTCGTATATCTATAGCATTACAAAATTCCTAAAGTTTTAAATCCATCATCCATGTATTCTTCTTATTATAATCTAACCAAAATCATAATTAGAAAATGTGGTTTAGTATTTACTTGTTTAGATCCCTTTTTTTTTTCTTTAACAACAACAAGGTTATTAATAGTTCAAGCTCAATTAAACCACATAGCCCTCTAATTGTCTCATGGTTCTATGTGGCGAAACATCAAACACTTGATGAGCATGTTTTCTCTTAATGGTTCTTATAGTCTAATAATTAATGTCTCTAAGGAGGGTTTAACATGCTCTTAAAGGTTAATCGATGTTATACTTAAACATGTATGCATGCCAACAAGGCATGAGAATACCATAACTTCATTAACTTAGCTAGAGCATGCTTGAAATCAATATGTATTTTGCTTAAACTAAGAGCATGAAGGAAATACAAAATTTACTCGGATACAAAGATTTTACATTCTTCATCCTTAGCATCATTTGAAGGATCTATCATGCTCTTAAGGTTAATCAAAAGCTATTCATAAACATGGAGATTATTCACGTAATTTCAATAAAAACATTGGGAAGCATCTTCTTTCTTTCTAGGCTTTAATTTCATTATACAAACATGTAACGATGAACTTCTTCATAGCATGATCCAAGTATATAAAACATGCCATTATATTCACAAACTCCATGTGGCCTTTCATCAAATATTTCATGGGCATGTTTATTCTCAAAACCACAACAATGGTATTTGCAAATCCTATCTTCCAATTGAACAAACAAGCATCATAAACATGATCAATGAGCTAAGTTTTAGCATACTCTAAGTCTATTAAACATGAAGTTATGCTCAAGGGTTCATTGTGACATTTTATCAAACATGTAATGGGCATGTTAAAAGCTTCAATGGATAGCTAAGGTTTGTATCAATTCAAACCCAAAATTTACAACATTCAATGGAGTAACCTCATTGAACTTGGTAACCACATTCAAAACAACATCAATTCCAAGCTATCAACCCCAATTAACCCATGCCTTAACTTATGAAATCAATCAACTAATCATGGTGGTTATTTCTTAAATTATGCTCACCGTCGCAAGGAAGGAAGAAGGGGCGTGTGGGACTAGGCTGAGGGCTTGTGGCTGCAAGGCTGCAGCCAATAGTGGGGGCTGCCGGCGTGGCGTCTTGAGGCAGTGAGGTGCGCTGCTTGGGCTGGGCGCACGCGCAGTGCGGCGGCCTTACGCGTCGTGCGGCGGCAGCGATGTCTTGTGGCGGCGCGTGTGGCGGCCAGCAGCCGTCTTGGCGCTGTAGCAGCCTGTAGCGGCCTTTGGCGCGCAGCCGTCTTGGCCGGTCGGTCGGCACCGGCTGGCCGTGTGGGCGTCTTGATCGAGGCGAAGGGCCTCTCCGATCGTGGTTGGAGGAGGGAGAGAGATGAGAGAAAGTTTTCTCTCTCTTCCCCTTCTATCTTATATATATATAACTATTATTATTAGATATTTGATTAAATAACATTTTCATTGAATATTACTCAAATCATTAAATGACTTATCTTTTATTGATTAAATCATTTAATTAACTTACCCTAGAATTAATGTCACATGGTCCCTTAATTTAGATTATCTTTATATTAATGTCCCGACCCAGATCCGGAAATCCTGGGATTCAAATCCTTGTCCGTTTTTATCAATAATTAGCCTGAATTAATTAACAATTAATTAATCTAGCTCGATTAATACCTTGAAATTTTTCCTAAATTTCATCAAGCTTACTATATTAAATTTTCATTTAATAAATTAGAATAAATAAATAAAAATCCTTATTTATTTTGGTAGATGTTACAATCTCCCCCCCTTATAGGAATTTCGTCCTCGAAATTGAAAAATCCATATATCCTCAACCTCAGTGTCTAGACTCATTATGCTTCTACTGCGCACTCTGATCATGTATTCGATACCGATACTTCATTATTGATAATATGCCCTAATAAGGACAAGCTTCTAAGTCTGGAACTGTACTCGGGGAACTTAGCATATAGTCGATCCTATCTCAGTCTCCAACAAACTCATCAGCTTGAGCAGGAGCCTCCAGCTCCCACTCCATGGCCTATGGGGATGGACTTACCGACCTCCTACGAAGTCATCCTCGTCCCCTCGGCATGTTTAGCTGTTAGACAGAGTCATATATCGGTATAACTACTCTACCGAGTACTCTACCCAGACCCACACTCTCAGAAAGGAATCAGAATCAGAGTGCTAATCTTTCTAAGTCACTAGGGTCACTAGGGTGTCTTTTATTTGCTGCTCCCTGATATCAAAAGATGTTTGCTCACGGTAAACACCTTCTAATATCAGTTTCGCTCTGATACCATTTTAATTGTCACACCCCGAACCCGGATCCCGGGCCTCGGCGCACGCGACAAACGCCGCGTGCTTATAGGGTCGCCCCTAGAAGCACGCAAGGCTAAGTAACATAAGCAGATAATTAAATCAGAGTTTAAATTATAAATCAGCAGAAGAAATATATATAAGGTTTTTATAAAACCCAAACAGGTCCCGAATGACAACTCTCACTCAGAAAGGAATAGAGGCCTGCAAACCTCAGCTCAACATATGCCCATCGCGGCTAGGTTGTCCTGCGCAAGCTCTCTCCTGAATTCCGCTCCTAGCTACTCGCAAGGTCCTCATCTAGTCGTGACCCTACTCCTCATTGTCACCTGAGAAAAACATCCATCAAGTGCATGAGCCAAAGAAAGGCCCAGTAGGATCGCAAATAAATCAATAAAGGTAGCGAAAGCCACTAGGAAAGAAATGTAAATAAAAAAGTACAAATATGCAATAATAACATCACAAGCAAATAACAAATCTCGTGAAAGTAGATAAATCCACGGATGTACTCAACCTCGGCATATGTGATACTAAGATGTTCTACGACATCTACGACACCATCGGTATCGTCTTGACCTAAGCCGCTACGCTTATAGCATACATGTGCACATGGCGGAAAATACCACTCTCCTGACCGAGCCAAAGCGGCCGATATTATACACCCTCTGGGGTCTCCGTCCGATGGAGCATCAAGTGCTCGTGGCGGATATTATACTCCCTCTGTAGGGGTCTCCGTCCAGATGGAGCACCAAGTGCTGCGTGGTCGATATTATACACCCTCCGCCAGCACCGTGGCCGATATTATACACCCTCGGCGGGGTCTCCGTCCAGATGTATCATGCACGAAAGTAAGAGATTGATAGTACTAATACCTAACAACAGGTATACATATATATCCAAGGTAGCAACATCTTGAATATACAATGATCAGAGATCTCATCGAGATCGGAAGCCAATACGTATCTAAGGAGTAAACTCTACTTAAATACGCATTTGAAAAACATGAAAACAACAATCTCCTCGAGATATAAAACCGATACATATGAGGAAACTCATCTCGAATATGTATTGGGAACCTCTCGAGGAAATTAGAGTACAAAATCAATGGAGGGTAGAAGGAGAGAATATTTAATGCAAAGAATAGAATATCGACAGACTGCGATGGAGTACCACCCTCCCTCGACCATCCCAGGTGCAAGTGGGATGCCAGAGGGTACTCCACTGGCCATATGCCATGGAGTATCACTCCCACTGGCCATATGCCATGGAGTACCACCTCCTGGCCATCCCACAACAACACAAGAAAAATGTCAAGTTGTACTCACTCAAAGCAGATTATATAAGAAAATACAAGCTCAAAATAAATGCAAAGAAGCATAACATGTCAACAGTAGACAGGCATGTATGAAAAGATGGACTCCAACAACCATCTAGCACAACATCAATGTAAATCAATAGAATACTATGAGTTAGAACTACTCACAAAGCACTGCAAGCGACATCCTACCTTTTTCGCTCTTGGGCCTACTCGGGCCCGATCTTCCCAGTATGGTCCTAGACCGCCTCACAACGTCCTAAACATGGTAAATGTTGATCACATAACATTTCATAATATCTGAATGCATTACATGCATTTAATTACCCAAATCGTGAATTTACCGAAATGTCGGCTTTTAAATTTATAACAGATAGATCCGGGCTCTTAGATACCTGCCCGCACTATTTTTACTAGTTTAAATATACACCCGAACTATCGGGGCGATCGGAATCGAATTCCGAGTCTTTTTGAAAATATTGAAGTTTTAGTTCACTCTTTATTCTACTGCTACAGTAACTGAGGAAAATCCCGGATTTAAAACATTAAATTGACACTGAAGAACATCCTCATTCCTTCCCAAACTTCTTGTACATTATATTTTCAATATCATCTTCCATTTCCCTAAGAATTGGGCTCGTTATAAGGTCTACAGAGCCCATAATAAAATAAAATAAAAAAGGGTGTTCTGCAGGTGCTACAGTGTTTCCTGCACAATTCCTTCTCCTTGAAGCTTAACCCTCTTCAATTAAACTCCAATCTTCGAAAATCAAGTACTTGAATTACTCACCTATTTTCCAATAGTGATTTCCATCCCTTCTAATCCTCCTACTATGACTTAGTGCTTAATGCTTAATCTATCCAAGGATGGTTTCTCATATTCGTATATCTATAGCATTACAAAATTCCTAAAGTTTTAAATCCATCATCCATGTATTCTTCTTATCATAATCTAACCAAAATCATAATTCGAAAATGTGGTTTAGTATTTACTTGTTTCAATCCCTTTTTTTTTTCTTTAACAACAACAAGGTTATTAATAGTTCAAGCTCAATTAAACCACATAGCCCTCTAATTGTCTCATGGTTCTATGTGGCGAAACATCAAACACTTGATGAGCATGTTTTCTCTTAATGGTTCTTATAGTCTAATAATTAATGTCTCTAAGGAGGGTTTAACATGCTCTTAAAGGTTAATCGATGTTATACTTAAAAATGTATGCATGCCAACAAGGCATGAGAATACCATAACTTCATTAACTTAGCTAGAGCATGCTTGAAATCAATATGTATTTTGCTTAAACCAAGAGCATGAAGGAAATACAAAATTTACTCGGATACAAAGATTTTACATTCTTCATCCTTAGCATCATTTGAAGGATCTATCATGCTTTTAAGGTTAATCAAAAGCTATTCATAAACATGGAGATTATTCATGTAATTTCAATAAAAACATTGGGAAGCATCTTCTTTCTTTCTAGGCTTTAATTTCATTATACAAACATGTAACGATGAACTTCTTCATAGCATGATCCAAGTATATAAAACATGCCATTATATTCACAAACTCCATGTGGCCTTTCATCAAATATTTCATGGGCATGTTTATTCTCAAAACCACAACAATGGTATTTGCAAATCCTATCTTCCAATTGAACAAACAAGCATCATAAACATGATCAATGAGCTAAGTTTTAGCATACTCTAAGTCTATTAAACATGAAGTTATGCTCAAGGGTTCATTGTGACATTTTATCAAACATGTAATGGGCATGTTAAAAGCTTCAATGGATAGCTAAGGTTTGTATCAATTCAAACCCAAAATTTACAACATTCAATGGAGTAACCTCATTGAACTTGGTAACCACATTCAAAACAACATCAATTCCAAGCTATCAACCCCAATTAACCCATGCCTTAACTTATGAAATCAATCAACTAATCATGGTGGTTATTTCTTAAATTATGCTCACCGTCGCAAGGAAGGAAGAAGGGGACGTGTGGGACTAGCTGCAGGCTTGTGTGGCTGGCGCAGTACGAGCCAATAGTGGGCTGCCGAGCGTGGGCGTCTTGGCGCAGTGTGGTGCGCTTAGGGCCGGAGGCGCACGCCTGCAGTGTGCAGCGCGACGCAGGCGTGCGACGCTGCAGCGTGTCTTGCAGGTGGCCGGGCGGCGCAGCCTTGTGCTGTGGCCTACTTTAGCCGGGCGGCGCCGGTCCGGCCGTGATGGCCGGTGGCCGTGTGGGCGCGTCTTCGATCGGGCGAGAGGGCCTCTCCGATCGTGGTTGGAGGAGGGAGAGAGATGAGAGAAAGTTTTTCTCTCTCTCTTCCCCTTCTATCTTATATATATATAACTATTATTATTAGATATTTGATTAAATAAAATTTTCATTGAATATTACTCAAATCATTAAATGACTTATCTTTTTATTGATTAAATCATTTAATTAACTTACCCTAGAATTAATGTCACATGGTCCCTTAATTTAGATTATCTTTATATTAATGTCCCGACCCAGATCCGAAAATCCTGGGATTCAAATCCTTGTCCGTTTTTATCAATAATTAGCCTGAATTAATTAACAATTAATTAATCTAGCTCGATTAATACCTTGAAATTTTTCCAAAATTTCATCGCTTATTATATTAAATTTTCATTTAATAAATTCTGAGAATAAATAAATAAAAATCCTTATTTATTTCGGGGCGGGTGTTACACTTAGCAAGACAAGCATTCCCTCAATGGACTCTAGAGGATCCTTGAGGCCCTAAGTTTTAAGACACCCAACCCTCTATTGAGAAAATGGTGGACAAGTTCGAGAGGCTTCAACTATACATTTTTTTTTTTTTCGGGTAGGGCATCTCTAATAGATCCGACTTTCCCGTACTAAAGATCAATGTAGAGTGTAGGTCCTCTTTTCTTCAGGATGCACATATTGTTTAGGCACCAGAATACCCGGGTACTTAGAGGGTTACAACTCTACCTAGATGTGCTCATACTTAGAAGTTACTTTTCGAATTAAGGAACACCCTTATTAGGGGCCAGGACCCCAAACTACTTCATCACAACAAGTAGCGGAGCACTATCTTTATTGCTCTAATGATCAACTACTATGTACATACTATTTTATTTTTCTCTTACTTGTCCACTAAGTTGAATTATGAAGGGTTAGAAGCTAAACTAGTACCACGAATCCTCTTGGAGCCATTGAGAGTAATGCTTAGCAATTAAAGTCAACAAAACATGGCATGGGTTATCTATTGTCACTAGATATTTTTAATTTCACAAAGATGTTCTCTAGATATCCATGGTGTGTCATAGGAGAATTTGAAAAAAATTTGGGTACTATGATGGTGTACTATGAATAGAGTGCATCAATACATTCTCTAACAATGCCATAATAGGCATATGCCAAACATGCTCATGTATAGAAAGATTTGCAATGAATGTTAAAAACTTTCAATAACTAGCTTCCTATCCCCACACTTAAAATTTTGCAAAAACTTCATAAATGGATAGGAAGCTACTCATCCCCACACTTAAAATTGTACATTGTCCTCAATGTACACAATAAAACAAGAAAAGTATATAATATGCAATAAAAACAAGGAGATGAGCAAACTGAAACTTCCCCGATTCATTGATGATGATTCCAATTTTGATTTGAATTCGGGGTTGGTATTCTTGACGACCAATATGTTCATGCTCTAAATCCTGCGAGACTTGAAGGGACCAAAAGAGCTCAAGAGCACCATCATTTTATTCAATACACTAAAACAAACTAAAACCGACTAAGATGTGAAAATAAGACATTTTTTTCTAAGGACCTTGGGTTGCCTCCCAAGAAGTGCTTGTTTTACGTTACTAGCTTGACGTACCTTGTTCTTATCTCATGGAGGCTTGAAAAGGGTATATTCCTCCCGGCTGCACCTTGCATAGCTACTCCCAGAAAATGAAAAACATATCTGCCGGGGTTGTCTTGTGATGGAGGTTTCAGTACAGTTACCTTTAGGCCTCCATGGGAATAATTTGGGCCGGGAATTGTTCAATTTTGGCTTGTGCAGATCCTTGGATTGAATCATCCTCCTCGCTTCTATTATTATCCCAGATATGTCTCCTCTGTGCTTTATGTGTAGGTCAGCTTCGAGGTAGATTTCTTCAAGTGTTTTCAGCCGTGCCCTTTCTACCTCTTCATCCTTATCTTCACCAAAATATTCTTCCACCTCTTGTTCATAAGAATTCATCTCAAGAGGTTCTCCAATGTGGTTTTCAAGCTTGTGAAGTGAGGTTTCCATATTAGAAATTGCTGCACCAACGGCTTCAAATTCAACTTCTGTTTGCAGTGTAAATTGTGCCAACTCTTCCATGAATGCGGAGACTCCCTCTTGTAATAGTGGAAAATCTGACCACTCTTTTGCCTCTTCTTCTTCTCAAGATTGATGTTGCCGGGTGGAACTTCTTCTACTTGTCCATAACTCCATTGTTCGTTAAAAATTTTGAGAGAAGCTGCTTCCACCCGGTTCTTAATCTTTTGAGAAGAGGCTCGCAAGCTTGCACTTATGTCCAGCATGTTCTGTGCAAATTGTAGCATAGACTCCTCCAAGGTTTGTCCCCTTTCTTGTGGTTTTGATGTGTACTGAAAGCTTGGAGGATAGTCGAGCTATTTTTGCGAAGGTGGTGGCTGAAAACACGCAGGATAGTCGAGCCATTGTTGTGAAGGTTGTGAATATAAATTTAGCCCTTGTGGAGGGCATCCCCATTGTTGTTGATGACTTGAATAGCTTGGTTGCCCTTCCCATTGGAAAGAACTTGGAGGAAACTCATGCCACTGCTCTTGATGCGGGGGAGAAGAAGGAAACCCTTGTTGAGGACAGATCCATTGAGTTTCATATTGATAGCTTGGATAGTTTGGTTGTCCCTCTCCATATGGATCGTAAACATTGTTGAATGGGCTTCTTTGAATTGTTTGGTCACTTAAAAGCTTGTCCACCCTTTCTACAAGAGCATCAATTGCAGCTCCTAAATCTGACCTTGTACGGAACATTGTACCTTGCACAAAAGAGATCAAAAGAGATAAGTCAAAGATTTTTTTTTTATTTATATAAATCAAAGAAAAATATAAACTAAAACTAATGACTAGATTAATAAACCTCTAGTGTTCCTAGTAGTCTTGGTCCCCGGTAATGGCGCCAAAAACTTGATGGGATGTTTCCGCAAGTATACGGGTCGTGATCAAATAATAAAGTGGACTATGAAAGTCGGATGTCGAACCCACAAGGACCAAGAGACACTAGTACAAACTATCAATCTATTATCTAGTCTAAATAAAGATAGTTGGTGGTTTGAATCTAATTCCTAACAATAAGGATAAGAAAACCTAATAATGGGGTATCGCTAATGGCAGGATTAAATCTTGGGGTGGACCAATCATAGAAAGAGGGTACTCGGGTAGTGAATCCCCCACAGATTGTATTCTAAAGATACATGAAAATCCTTATGTTGATGATTAGTGATGTTTGTGCCAATAATCCCTAAATTATATCCAATCTCTCTTCCAAGGTGGTTGGATAACTAGTCTCCTAGGACTTGATATGAAGCTCAAGGAATTTTATATATATTGGAAGAATCATGGGGGTGAATTCGTATGAAAGAGTCGTTTGCCCTTGTAGTACCTGATTCCTCGGTATACTCATAAAACTCTCTAATGAAGCAGGTTCCTAATACAAGGAGGCGCTAGCTCTAGCCCTTGTATTGCACACAAGTAATTTCTAGTAGTGAAATTACAATCAATATAGAAATCAACATGACATTAATGCATAATCTAAAGGTTCATCACACCCAAGTACTTAACAAGTTAGTTCCTCATGGAAGAAGAACAAAAATCCAAGCAATGACAAAGTGGAGACATGAAAATAAACAATGAAAACTCCCCTCTAGTCTCCACAATGCTCCGATGGTGAATCTCCAACGGATCTCCCCTCTTCCGAATGATTGATGTCCTCCAAGATGTTCCTCCTTCAAGCCCTAGCTGTCGAGGTCTCCCAAAGATCTTCAATGTTGCTCAAGACCAAACCCTAGATCTCCAAGTCGGCCAAGAAGGTGGCCAAAGGCCCCGAGATACCTCATTAACCCTCAAACATTGGTATTTATAGGGGTTTTCAACATTAGGGTTTGTGTGGGGATAAATCATGTAAAAAATCGGATGCAGGTCGGGCTCAGAAATAGGCTGTACGGACCCGTGAACGGGCTGTTCATCAGCCCGTTCAGAACACAGGTTGCTCTGAACGGGCAGGTCAATTAGCGGTTCATCAGTCGGTTCAACTCACAGGTTGCTCTGAACCGGCAGTTGAACGGCGGTTCATCATCCCGTTTAGGTTTTCTGCATCGCGCAGTCTTCATCAAGCGCTCGATCGGATAACCAATTCTTATCGGATTGACCTGAAATTTTAACCGAGAGTTCCTAACTTGTTTATCTTTAATCTGAACAGTGGAGATTCGATTTAGAGTCCTATAATTCTTGTAATAAATTTCTGATCTTTGTTGCTCTTTCAGGACTGCTGCAGTTTTCTCTATTTTCTCCCTTTTTCGCCTCAAATGATGTAGAATTTCTTCCTTTTTATTATTGAGGCTCTCCAATGCCCTTTTTACAAATATGAAGCATTTTAAGTAACTGCAGGCTATAAATCAATGCATTTGATATGAAAACATGTGCATAAGTGATAAGTAAATATGCTCATTTGAACACTTATCAAATATCCCCACACTTAAGTATTTGCTTGTCCTCAAGCAAACAAGACAATGAAAGTACAAGTAAAAGAAATGAGAAGTGTTCAACCTCTGGCAATAATAATAATGATTCTACTCTATCCTAAGTTCACCATCAAAATGTGCACTCTCCCATTTCCACACCGGGACTTAGATTAATCTTGTGTAATGTTTCATCACAGCTCTAGATGAATATTTTCACTCCACATACCATGTTCTAAAGTCTTAGCAAGACAAGAATTCCCTTAATGGACTCTAGAGGATCCTTGAGGCCCTAAGTTTTAAGACAACCAACCCTCTATTGAGAAAATGGTGGACACAATTTTTTTTTTTTTTCCGGGTAGGGCATCTCTAACGGATCCGAATTTCCCGTGCTAAAGATCAGTGTAGAGTGTAGGTCCTCTTTTCTTGGGATGCACATACCGCTTAGGCACCGAGAACACGGGTACTTAGAGGGTTACAACTCTACCTAAATGTGCTCATACTTAGAAGTGACTTTTCGAATTAAGGAACACCCTGACTAGGGGCCAGGACCCCAAACTACTTCATCACAACAAGTAGCGGAGCACTGTCTTTATTGCTCTAATGATCAACTACTATGTACAAACTATTTTATTTTTCTCTTACTTGTCCACTAAGTTGAATTATGAAGGGTTAGAAGCTAAACTAGTACCACGAATCCTCTTGGAGCCATTGAGAGTAATGCTTAGCAATTAAAGTCAACAAAACATGGCATGGGTTATCTATTATCACTAGATATTTTTAATTTCACAAAGATGTTCTCTAGATATCCATGGTGTGTCATAGGAGAATTTGAAAAAAATTTGGGTACTATGATGGTGTACTATGAATAGAGTGCATCAATACATTCTCTAACAATGCCATAATAGGCATATGCCAAACATGCTCATGTATAGAAAGATTTGCAATGAATGTTAAAAACTTTCAATAACTAGCTTCCTATCCCCACACTTAAAATTTTGCAATAACTTCATAAATGGATAGGAAGCTACTCATCCCCACACTTAAAATTGTACATTGTGCTCAATGTACACAATAAAACATAAAAAGTATATAATATGCAATAAAAACAAGGAGATGAGCAAACTGAAACTTCCCCGATTCATTGATGATGATTCCAATTTTGATTTGAATTCGGGGTTGGTATTCTTGACGACCAATATGTTCATGCTCTAAATCCTGCGAGACTTGAAGGGACCAAAAGAGCTCAAGGGCACCATCATTTTATTGAATATACTAAAACAAACTAAAACCGACTAAGATGTGAAAATAAGACATTTTTTTTCTAAGGACCTTGGGTTGCCTCCCAAGAAGTGCTTGTTTTACGTCACTAGCTTGACGTACCTTGTTCTTACCTCATGGAGGCTTGAAAAGGGTATATTCCTCCCGGCTGCACCTTGCATAGCTACTCCCAGAAAATGAAAAACATATCTGCCGGGGTTGTCTTGTGATGGAGGTTTCAGTACAGTTACCTTTAGGCCTCCATGGGAATAATTTGGGCCGGGAATTGTTCAATTTTGGCTTGTGCAGATCCTTGGATTGAATCATCCTCCTCGCTTCTATTATTATCCCAGATATGTCTCCTCTGTGCTTTATGTGTAGGTCAGCTTCGAGGTAGATTTCTTCAAGTGTTTTCAGCCATGCCCTTTCTACCTCTTCATCCCTATCTTCACCAAAATATTCTTCAACCTCTTGTTCATAAGAATTCATCTCAAGAGGTTCTCCAATGTGGTTTTCAAGCTTGTGAAGTGAGGTTTCCATATTAGAAATTGCGGCACCAACGGCTTCAAATTCAACTTCATTTGCGATTAGTAAATTGTTCCAACTCTTCCATGAATCGGAGACTCCCTCTTGTAATAGTGGAAAATCGACCACTCTTTTGCCTCTTCTTCTTCTCAAGTAGTTGATGTTGCCGGGTGGAACTTCTTCTACTTGTCCATAACTCCATTGTTCGTTAGAAATTTTGAGAGAAGCTGCTTCCACCGGTTCTTAATCTTTTGAGAAGAGGCTCATGTGCTTGCACTTATGTCCAGCATGTTCTGTGCAAATTGTAGCATAGACTCCTCCAAGGTTTGTCCCCTTTCTTGTGGTTTTGATGTGTACTGAAAGCTTGGAGGATAGTCGAGCCATTTTTACCAAGGTGGTGGCTGAAAACACGCAGGATAGTCGAGCCATTGTTGTGAAGGTTGTGAATATAAATTTAGCCCTTGTGGAGGGCATCCCCATTGTTGTTGATGACTTGAATAGCTTGGTTGCCCTCCCCATTGGAAAGAACTTGGAGGAAACTCATGCCACTGCTCTTGATGCGGGGGAGAAGAAGGAAACCCTTGTTGAGGACAGATCCATTGAGTTTCATATTGATAGCTTGGATAGTTTGGTTGTCCCTCTCCATATGGATCGTAAACATTGTTGAATGGGCTTCTTTGAATTGTTTGGTCACTTAAAAGCTTGTCCACCCTTTCTACAAGAGCATCAATTGCAGCTCCTAAATCTGACCTTGTACGGAACATTGTACCTTGCACAAAAGAGATCAAAAGAGATAAGTCAAAGATTTTTTTTTTAATTTATATAAATCAAAGAAAAATATAAACTAAAACTAATGACGAGATTAATAAACCTCTAGTGTTCCTAGTAGTCTTGGTCCCCGGCAACGGCGCCAAAAACTTGATGGGATGTTTCCGCAAGTATACGGGTTGTGATCAAGTAATAAAGTGGACTAAGAAAGTCGGATGTCGAACCCACAAGGACCAAGAGACACTAGTACAAACTATCAATCTATTATCTAGTCTAAATAAAGATAGTTGGTGGTTTGAATCTAATTCCTAACAATAAGGATAAGAAAACCTAATAATACGGTATCGATAATGGCGGGATTAAATCTTGGGGTGGACCAATCATAGAAAGAGGGTACTCGGGTAGTGAATCCCCCACAGATTGTATTCTAAAGATACATGAAAATCCTTATGTTGATGATTAGTGATGTTTGTGCCAATAATCCCTAAATTATATCCAATCCCTCTTCCAAGGTGGTTGAATAACTAGTCTCCTAGGACTTGATATGAAGCTCAAGGAATTTTATATATATTGGAAGAATCATGGGGGTGAATTCGTATGAAAGAGTCGTTCGCCCTTCTAGTACCTGATTCCTCGGTATACTCATAAAACTCTCTAATGAAGCAGGTTCCTAATACAAGGAGGCGCTAGCTCTAGCCCTTGTATTGCACACAAGTAATTTCTAGTAGTGAAATTACAATCAATACATAACATTCATTAGACAATCAAACATACATACAATCAATCTAATATAGAAATCGACATGACATTAATGCATAATCTAAAGGTTCATCACACCCAAGTACTTAACAAGTTAGTTCCTCATGGAAGAAGAACAAAAATCCAAGCAATGACAAAGTGGAGACATGAAAATAAACAATGAAAACTCCCCTCTAGTCTCCACAATGTTCATGGTGAATCTCCAACGGATCTCCCCTCTTCCAATGATTGATGTCCTCCAAGATGTTCCTCCTTCAGCCCTAGCCGCCGAGGTCTCCCAAAGATCTTCAATGTTGCTCAAGACCAAACCCTAGATCTCCAAGTCGCCAAGAAGGTGGCAAAAGGCCCCGAGATACCTCATTAACCCTCAAACATTGGTATTTATAGGGGTTTTCAACATTAGGGTTTGTGTGGGGATAAATCATGTAAAAATCGGATGCGGTCGGGCCCGTAAATAGGTACATGCGGGCCCGTGAAGCGGGTTGTTCATCAGTCCGTTCAGAACACGTGTTGCTCTACGAACGGGCAGGTCAATTGGCGGTTCATCAGCCGGTTCAGCTCACAGGTTGCTCAACCGGCGGTTGAACGGCGGTTCATCATCCCGTTTAGGTTTTCTGCATCGCTTGCGGTCTTCATCAAGCGCTCGATCGGATGACCAATTCTTGTCGGATTGACCTGAAATTTTAACCGAGCGTTCCTAACTTGTTTATCTTTAATCTGAACAGTGGAGATTCGATTTAGAGTCCTATAATTCTTGTAATAAATTTCTGATCTTTTCTGCTCTTTCAGGACTGCTGCAGTTTTCTCTATTTTCTCCCCTTTTCGCCTCAAATAATGTAGAATTTCTTCCTTTTTATTCTTGAGGCTCTCCAATGCCCTGTTTACAAAATATGAAGCATTTTAAGTACCTACAGGCTATAAATCAATGCATTTGATATAAGAACATGTGCATAATTGATAAGTAAATATGCTCATTTGAACACTTATCAAATATCCCCACACTTAAGTATTTGCTTGTCCTCAAGCAAACAAGACAATGAAAGTACAAGTAAAAAAAATGATAAGTGTTCAACCTCCGGCAATAATAATAATGATTCTACTCTATCATAAGTTCACCATCAAAATGTGCATTCTCCCATTTCCACACCGGGACTTAGATTAATCTTGTGTCATGTTTCATCACAACTCTAGATGAATATTTTCACTCCACATACCATGTTCTAAAGTCTTAGCAAGACAAGCATTCCCTCAATGGACTCTAGAGGATCCTTGAGGCCCTAAGTTTTAAGACAACCAACCCTCTATTGAGAAAATGGTGGACAAAATCGAGAGGCTTCAACTATACATTTTTTTTTTTTTCGGGTAGGGCATCTCTAATAGATCCGACT
This sequence comes from Dioscorea zingiberensis, assembly GCA_026586065.1. NCBI lineage: Eukaryota > Viridiplantae > Streptophyta > Magnoliopsida > Dioscoreales > Dioscoreaceae > Dioscorea > Dioscorea zingiberensis. The sequence continues at coordinate 27,641,359 of CM048818.1, forward strand.
TTCCCGTACTAAAGATCAATGTAGAGTGTAGGTCCTCTTTTCTTCGGGATGCACATACTGTTTAGGCACCAGAACACCCGGGTACTTAGAGGGTTACAACTCTACCTAAATGTGCTCATACTTAGAAGTGACTTTTCGAATTAAGGAACACCCTGACTAGGGGCCAGGACCCCAAACTACTTCATCACAACAAGTAGCGGAGCACTGTCTTTATTGCTCTAATGATCAACTACTATGTACATACTATTTTATTTTTCTCTTACTTGTCCACTAAGTTGAATTATGAAGGGTTAGAAGCTAAACTAGTACCACGAATCCTCTTGGAGCCATTGAGAGTAATGCTTAGCAATTAAAGTCAACAAAACATGGCATGGGTTATCTATTATCACTAGATATTTTTAATTTCACAAAGATGTTCTCTAGATATCCATGGTGTGTCATAGGAGAATTTGAAAAAAATTTGGGTACTATGATGGTGTACTATGAATAGAGTGCATCAATACATTCTCTAACAATGCCATAATAGGCATATGCCAAACATGTTCATGTATAGAAAGATTTGCAATGAATGTTAAAAACTTTCAATAACTAGCTTCCTATCCCCACACTTAAAATTTTGCAATAACTTCATAAATGGATAGGAAGCTACTCATCCCCACACTTAAAATTGTACATTGTCCTCAATGTACACAATAAAACATGAAAAGTATATAATATGCAATAAAAACAAGGAGATGAGCAAACTGAAACTTCCCCGATTCATTGATGATGATTCCAATTTTGATTTGAATTCGGGGTTGGTATTCTTGACGACCAATATGTTCATGCTCTAAATCCTGCGAGACTTGAAGGGACCAAAAGAGCTCAAGAGCACCATCATTTTATTGAATATACTAAAACAAACTAAAACCGACTAAGATGTGAAAATAAGACATTTTTTTTCTAAGGACCTTGGGTTGCCTCCCAAGAAGTGCTTGTTTTACGCCACTAGCTTGACGTATCTTTGTTCTTACCTCATGGAGGCTTGAAAAGGGTATATTCCTCCCGGCCGCACCTTGCATAGCTTCTCCCTTAAAATGAAAACATATCTCGCCGGGGTTGTCTTGTGATGGAGGTTTCAAGATGCTTACTTTTAGGCCTCCATGGGAATAATTTGGGCTGAATTGTTCAATTTTGGCTCGTCTGCATCCTTGGATTGAATCATCCTCCTCGCTTCTATTATTATCCCAGGATATGTCTCCTCCAGGCTTTATGTGTAGGTCACCTTCGAGGTAGATTTCTTCAAGTGTTTTCAAATGCGTGCCCTTTCTACCTCTTCATCCCTATCTTCACCAAAATATTCTTCCACCTCTTGTTCATAAGAATTCATCTCAAGAGGTTCTCCAATGTGGTTTTCAAGCTTGTGAAGTGAGGTTTCCATATTAGAAATTGCGGCACCAACGGCTTCAAATTCAACTTCTGTTTGCAGTGTAAATTGTGCCAACTCTTCCATGAATGCGGAGACTCCCTCTTGTAATAGTGGAAAATCTGACCACTCTTTTGCCTCTTCTTCTTCTGCAGTGATGTTGCCGGGTGGAACTTCTTCTACTTGTCCATAACTCCATTGTTCGTTAGAAATTTTGAGAGAAGCTGCTTCCACCCGGTTCTTAATCTTTTGAGAAGAGGCTCGCAAGCTTGCACTTATGTCCAGCATGTTCTGTGCAAATTGTAGCATAGACTCCTCCAAGGTTTGTCCCCTTTCTTGTGGTTTTGATGTGTACTGAAAGCTTGGAGGATAGTCGAGCCATTTTTGCGAAGGTGGTGGCTGAAAACACGCAGGATAGTCGAGCCATTGTTGTGAAGGTTGTGAATATAAATTTAGCCCTTGTGGAGGCATCCCCATTGTTGTTGATGACTTGAATAGCTTGGTTGCCCTCCCATTGGAAAGAACTTGGAGGAAACTCATGCCACTGCTCTTGATGCGGGGGAGAAGAAGGAAACCCTTGTTGAGGACAGATCCATTGAGTTTCATATTGATAGCTTGGATAGTTTGGTTGTCCCTCTCCATATGGATCGTAAACATTGTTGAATGGGCTTCTTTGAATTGTTTGGTCACTTAAAAGCTTGTCCACCCTTTCTACAAGAGCATCAATTGCAGCTCCTAAATCTGACCTTGTACGGAACATTGTACCTTGCACAAAAGAGATCAAAAGAGATAAGTCAAAAGATTTTTTAATTTATATAAATCAAAGAAAAATATAAACTAAAACTAATGACGAGATTAATAAACCTCTAGTGTTCCTAGTAGTCTTGGTCCCCGGTAATGGCGCCAAAAACTTGATGGGATGTTTCCGCAAGTATACGGGTCGTGATCAAATAATAAAGTGGACTATGAAAGTCGGATGTCGAACCCACAAGGACCAAGAGACATTAGTACAAACTATCAATCTATTATCTAGTCTAAATAAAGATAGTTGGTGGTTTGAATCTAATTCCTAACAATAAGGATAAGAAAACCTAATAATAGGGTATCGCTAATGGCAGGATTAAATCTTGGGGTGGACCAATCATAGAAAGAGGGTACTCGGGTAGTGAATCCCCCACAGATTGTATTCTAAAGATACATGAAAATCCCTATGTTGATGATTAGTGATGTTTGTGCCAATAATCCCTAAATTATATCCAATCCCTCTTCCAAGGTGGTTGGATAACTAGTCTCCTAGGACTTGATATGAAGCTCAAGGAATTTTATATATATTGGAAGAATCATGGGGGTGAATTCGTATGAAAGAGTCGTTCGCCCTTCTAGTACCTGATTCCTCGGTATACTCATGAAACTCTCTAATGAAGCAGGTTCCTAATACAAGGAGGCGCTAGCTCTAGCCCTTGTATTGCACACAAGTAATTTCTAGTAGTGAAACTACAATCAATACATAACATTCATTAGACAATCAAACATACATCCAATCAATCTAATATAGAAATCAACATAACATTAATGCATAATCTAAAGGTTCATCACACCCAAATACTTAACAAGTTAGTTCCTCATGGAAGAAGAACAAAAATCCAAGCAATGACAAAGTGGAGACATGAAAATAAACAATGAAAACTCCCCTCTAGTCTCCACAATGCTCCGATGGTGAATCTCCAACGGATCTCCCCTCTTCCGAATGATTGATGTCCTCCAAGATGTTCCTCCTTCAGGCCCTAGCTGTCGAGGTCTCCCAAAGATCTTCAATGTTGCTCAAGAAGGTGGCAAAAGGCCCCGAGATACCTCATTAACCCTCAAACATTGGTATTTATAGGGGTTTTCAACATTAGGGTTTGTGTGGGGATAAATCATGTAAAAAATCGGATGCGTGCTCGGGCCCGTAAATAGGTCAGACAGCCCGTGAACGGAGCTGTTCATCAGCCCGCTCAGAACACGTTGCTCAACGGGCAGGTCAATTGGCGGTTCATCGGTCGGTTCAGCTCAAAGTTGCTCAACGGCGGTTGAACGGCGGTTCATCATCCCGTTTAGGTTTTCTGCATCGCGCAGTCTTCATCAAGCGCTCGATCGGATGACCAATTCTTGTCGGATTGACCTGAAGCGTTCCTAACTTGTTTATCTTTAATCTGAATAGTGGAGATTCGATTTAGAGTCCTATAATTCTTGTAATAAATTTCTGATCTTTGCTGCTATTTTAGGACTGTTGCAGTTTTCTCTATTTTCTCCCTTTTTCGCCTCAAATAATGTAGAATTTCTTTCTTTTTATTCTTGAGGCTCTCCAATGCCCTGTTTACAAAATATGAAGCATTTTAAGTACCTGCAGGCTATAAATCAATGCATTTGATATGAGAACATGTGCATAATTGATAAGTAAATATGCTCATTTGAACACTTATCAAATATCCCCACACTTAAGTATTTGCTTGTCCTCAAGCAAACAAGACAATGAAAGTACAAGTAAAAAAAATGATAAGTGTTCAACCTCCGCAATAATAATAATGATTCTACTCTATCATAAGTTCACCATCAAAATGTGCATTCTCCCATTTCCACACCGGGACTTAGATTAATCTTGTGTCATGTTTCATCACAACTCTAGATGAATATTTTCACTCCACATACCATGTTCTAAAGTCTTAGTGTCACGCCCCGAACCCGGATCCCGGGCCTACAAGACGCTGAGACAACGCCAGCAAGTGCTTATAGGGTCGTCCCTAGAAGCACGCAAGGCTAAGTAACATAAGCAGATAATTAAATCAGAGTTTAAATTATAAATCAGCGGAAGAAATATATATAAGGTTTTTATAAAACCCAAGCAGGTCCCGAATGACAACTCTCACTCAGAAAGGAATAGAGGCCTGCAAACCTCAGCTCAACATATGCCCATCGCGGCTAGGTTGTCCTGCGAAAGCTCTCTCCTGAATTCCGCTCCTAGCTACTCGCAAGGTTCTCATCTAGTCGTGACCCTACTCCTCATTGTCACCTGAGAAAAACATCCATCAAGTGCATGAGCCAAAGAAAGGCCCAGTAGGATCGCAAATAAATCAATAAAGGTAGCGAAAGCCACTAGGAAAGAACAAAAATAAAAGAAGTACAAATATGCAATAATAACATCACAAGCAAATAACAAATCTCAGGAAAGTAGATAAATCCACAGATGTACTCAACCTCTGGCATATGTGATACTTAGATGTCTACGACATCTACGACACCATCGGTATCGCCTTCGCCTAAGCCGCTCACGCTTATAGCATACATGTGCACATGGCCGTAAAATACCGCTCTCTGGTGAGCCAGTGGCGGATATTATACACCCTCTGCCGCCGGGGTCTCCGTCCGATGGAGCACCAAGTGCTCGTGGCCAGATATTATACGCCCTCCGCCAGGGCCTGGTGGCCAGATATTATACACCCTCGGCCAGGGTCTCCGTCCGATGTATCATGCCTGAAAGTAAGAGATTGATAGTACTAATACCTAACAACAGGTATACATATATATCCAAGGTAGCAACATCTTGAATATACAATGATCAGAGATCTCATCGAGATCGGAAGCCAATACGTATCTAAGGAGTAAACTCTACTTAAATACGCATTTGAAAAACATGAAAGCAACAATCTCCTCGAGATATAAAACCGATACATATGAGGAAACCCATCTCGAATATGTATTGGGAACCTCTAGAGAAAAATAAGAGTACAAAATCATAGGAGTGTAGTTGGAGAGAATATTTAATGCAAAGATTAGAATTTCGACGGCATCAAGCTATGGAGTACCACCCCCTCGACCATCCCAGTGCAAGTGGGATGCCGAGGGTACTCCATCGCCATATGCCATGGAGTATCACTCTCACCGGCCATATGCCATGGAGTACCACCTCACAGCCATCCCACAACAACACAAGAAAAATGTCAAGGGTACTCCTCAAAGAAGATCATATCGTAACATACAAGCTCAAAATAAATGCAAAGAAGCATAACATGTCAACAGCATTGAGCATGTATGAAAAGATGGACTCCAACAACCATCTAGCACAACATCAATGTAAATCAATAGAATACTATGAGTTAGAACTACTCACAAAGACTGCACGACATCCTACCTTTTTCGCTCTTGGGCCTACTCGGGCCCGATCTTCCCAGTATGGTCCTAGACCGCCTCACAACGTCCTAAACATGGTAAATGTTGATCACATAACATTTCATAATATCTGAATGCATTACATGCATTTAATTACCCAAATCGTGAATTCTACGAAATGCGGCTTTTAAATTTATAATGATAGATCCGGGCTCTTAGATACACGCCCGCACTATTTTTACTAGTTTAAATATACACCAACTATCAGGCGATGAATCGAATTCGAGTCTTTTTGAAAATATTGAAGTTTTAGTTCACTCTTTATTCTCTTCTACAAAGAATGGCGAGGAAAATCCGGATTTAAAACATTAAATTGACACTTTGAAGAACATCCTCATTCCTTCCCAAACTTCTTGTACATTATATTTTCAATATCATCTTCCATTTCCCTAAGAATTGGGCTCAAGTTATAAGGTCTACAGAGCCCATAATAAAATGAAATAAAAAGGGTGTTCTGCAGGTGCTACAAAGTATTTCCTGCACAATTCCTTCTCCTTGAAGCTTAACCCTCTTAAATTAAACTCCAATCTTCAAAAATCAAGTACTTGTATTACTCACCTATTTTCCAATAGTGATTTCCATCCCTTCTAATCCTCCTACTATGACTTAGTGCTTAATACTTAATCTATCCAAGGATGGTTTCTCATATTCGTGTATATCTATAGCATTACAAAATTCCTAAAGTTTTAAATCCATCATCCATGTATTCTTCTTATTATAATCTAACCAAAATCATAATTAGAAAATGTGGTTTAGTATTTACTTGTTTAGATCCCTTTTTTTTTTCTTTAACAACAACAAGGTTATTAATAGTTCAAGCTCAATTAAACCACATAGCCCTCTAATTGTCTCATGGTTCTATGTGGCGAAACATCAAACACTTGATGAGCATGTTTTCTCTTAATGGTTCTTATAGTCTAATAATTAATGTCTCTAAGGAGGGTTTAACATGCTCTTAAAGGTTAATCGATGTTATACTTAAACATGTATGCATGCCAACAAGGCATGAGAATACCATAACTTCATTAACTTAGCTAGAGCATGCTTGAAATCAATATGTATTTTGCTTAAACTAAGAGCATGAAGGAAATACAAAATTTACTTTCGGATACAAAAGATTTTACATTCTTCATCCTTAGCATCATTTGAAGGATCTATCATGCTCTTAAGGTTAATCAAAAGCTATTCATAAACATGGAGATTATTCATACGTAATTTCAATAAAAACATTGGGAAGCATCTTCTTTCTTTCTAGGCTTTAATTTCATTATACAAACATGTAACGATGAACTTCTTCATAGCATGATCCAAGTATATAAAACATGCCATTATATTCACAAACTCCATGTGGCCTTTCATCAAATATTTCATGGGCATGTTTATTCTCAAAACCACAACAATGGTATTTGCAAATCCTATCTTCCAATTGAACAAACAAGCATCATAAACATGATCAATGAGCTAAGTTTTAGCATACTCTAAGTCTATTAAACATGAAGTTATGCTCAAGGGTTCATTGTGACATTTTATCAAACATGTAATGGGCATGTTAAAAGCTTCAATGGATAGCTAAGGTTTGTATCAATTCAAACCCAAAATTTACAACATTCAAAGGAGTAACCTCATTGAACTTGGTAAACCACATTCAAAACAACATCAATTCCAAGCTATCAACCCCAATTAACCCATGCCTTAACTTATGAAATCAATCAACTAATCATGGTGGTTATTTCTTAAATTATGCTCACCGTCATAAGGAAGGAAGAAGGGGCGTGTGGGACTAGTATTTCGCGAGGCTTGTGGCCAGCGCAAAGGCTACTTGAGCCAATAGTGGGGCTGCGGCTGGTGGCGTCTTGAGTGCGAGTGCTTGTGGAAGCGCCTTGGAGCGACGCCTTACGGTCGTCTCTGACAGCCCAGCAGCGATGTCTTTGGCGGCCAGCGTGTATGTGGCGGCCAGCCCTTGTATCGTCTTTGGCAGCCTTGGCCAGCAGCGTCTTTGGCGGCAGCACCTTGTATGTCTTGGCAGCAGCCAGCCTTGTCTTTGGCTTGTATTCTTGGTCCGTCGGCGCCTTGCGTAGGCTGGCGTGTGAAAGCGTCTTGATCAGGCCGAGAGGGCCTCTCCGATCGTGGTTGGAGGAGGAGAGAGATGAGAGAAAGTTTTTCTCTCTCTTCCCCTTCTATCTTATATATATATAACTATTATTATTAGATATTTGATTAAATAACATTTTCATTGAATATTACTCAAATCATTAAATGACTTATCTTTTTATTGATTAAATCATTTAATTAACTTACCCTAGAATTAATGTCACATGGTCCCTTAATTTAGATTATCTTTATATTAATGTCCCGACCCAGATCCGGAAATCCTGGGATTCAAATCCTTGTCCGTTTTTATCAATAATTAGCCTGAATTAATTAACAATTAATTAATCTAGCTCGATTAATACCTTGAAATTTTTCCTAAATTTCATCGCTTACTATATTAAATTTTCATTTAATAAATTCTGAGAATAAATAAATAAAAATCCTTATTTATTTCGGGGCGGGTGTTACAATCTCCCCCCCTTATAGGAATTTCGTCCTCGAAATTGAAAAATCCATATATCCTCAACCTCAGTGTCTAGACTCATTACGCTTCTACTGCGCACTCTGATCATGTATTCGATACCGATACTTCATTATTGATAATATGCCCTAATAAGGACAAGCTTCTAAGTCCGGAACTGTACTCAGGGAACTTAGCATATAGTCGATCCTATCTCAGTCTCCAACAAAATCATCAGCTTGAGCAGGAGCCTCCAGCTCCCACTCCATGGCCTATGGGGGTGGACTTACCGACCTCCTACGAAGTCATCCTGGTCCCCTCGACATGCTTAGCTGTTGGACATAATCATATATCGACACCACTACTCTAACGAGTACTCTACCCAGACCCACACTCTCAGAAAGGAATCAGAATCAGAGTGCTAATCTTTCTAAGTCACTAGGGTCACGAGGGTGTCTTTTATCTGCTGCTCCCTGATATCAAAAGATGTTTGCTCACGGTAAACACCTTCTGATATCAGTTTTGTGCTCTGATACCATTTTAATCTGTCATGCCCCGAACCCGGATCCCGGGCCTCGGCGCACGCGACAGACGCCGCGTGCTTATAGGGTCGCCCCTAGAAGCACGCAAGGCTAAGGAACACATGCAGATAATTAAAACAGAGTCAAAATTATAAATCAGCGGAAGAAATATATATGAGGTTTTTATAAAACCCAAACAGGTCCCGAATGACAACTCTCACTCAGAAAGGAATAGAGGCACAAACCTCACTCAACATATGCCCATCGCGGCTAGGTTGTCTAGCAAAGCTCTCTCCCAATTCCGCTCCTAGCTACTGCATAAGGTCCTCATCTAGTCGTGACCCTACTCCTCATTGTCACACAGAAAAACATCCATCAAGTGCATGAGCCAAAGAAAGGCCCGATGGGATCGCCAAATAAATCAATAAAGGTAGCGAAAGCCACTAGGAAAGAAACGTAAATAAAAGAAGTACAAATATGCAATAATAACATCACAAGCAAATAACAAATCTCAGGAAAGTAGATAAATCCACAGATGTACTCAACCTCTGGCATATGTGATACTAAGATGTCCATTTACATCTCCTACATACATCGGTATAGATCTTGACCTAAGCCGGGCTACGCTTATAGCATACATGTGCACATGGCCGGAAAATACCGCTCTCAGTAGGCCAGTGGCGGATATTATACACCCTCTGCTGGGGTCTCCGTCCGATGGAGCATCAAGTGCTCGTGGCCAGATATTATACTCCCTCTGCCGGGGTCTCCGTCCGATGGAGCACCAAGTGCTCGTGGTCAGATATTATACACCCTCCGCCAGGGCCTGGTGGCCAGATATTATACACCCTCGGCCAGGGTCTCCGTCCGATGTATCATGCCTGAAAGTAAGAGATTGATAGTACTAATACCTAACAACAGGTATACATATATATCCAAGGTAGCAACATCTTGAATATACAATGATCAGAGATCTCATCGAGATCGGAAGCCAATACGTATCTAAGGAGTAAACTCTACTTAAATACGCATTTGAAAAACATGAAAACAACAATCTCCTCGAGATATAAAACCGATACATATGAGGAAACTCATCTCGAATATGTATTGGGAACCTCTCGAGGAAATTAGAGTACAAAATCAATGGAGGGTAGAAGGAGAGAATATTTAATGCAAAGAATAGAATATCGGGCATCGCGATGGAGTACCCCCTCCCTCGACCATCCAGTGCAAGTGGGATGCCAGAGGGTACTCCACTGGCCATATGCCATGGAGTATCACTCCCACTGGCCATATGCCATGGAGTACCACCTCCTGGCCATCCCACAACAACACAAGAAAAATGTCAAGGGGTACTCCCTCAAAGCAGATCATATCAGAACATACAAGCTCAAAATAAATGCAGCAAGCATAACATGTCAACAGACAGAGCATGTATGAAAAGATGGACTCCAACAACCATCTAGCACAACATCAACAGAAATCAATAGAATACTATGAGTTAGAACTACTCACAGCACCCGTGCGACATCCTACCTTTTTCGCTCTTGGGCCTACTCGGGCCCGATCTTCCCAGTATGGTCCTAGACCGCCTCACCACGTCCTAAACATGGTAAATGTTCATCACATAACATTTCATAATATCTGAATGCATTACATGCATTTAATTACCCAAATCGTGAATTTACCGAAATGTCGGCTTTTAAATTTATAACCGATAGATCCGGGCTCTTAGATACCTGCCCGCACTATTTTTACTAGTTTAAATATACACCCGAACTATCGGGGCGATCGGAATCAAATTCCGAGTCATTTTGAAAATATTGAAGTTTTAGTTCACTCTTTATTCTACTGCTACAGTAACTGAGGAAAATCCCGGATTTAAAACATTAAATTGACACTGAAGAACATCCTCATTCCTTCCCAAACTTCTTGTACATTATATTTTCAATATCATCTTCCATTTCCCTAAGAATTGGGCTCGTTATAAGGTCTACAGAGCCCATAATAAAATAAAATAAAAAAGGGTGTTACTGCGGGTGCTACAGTGTTTCCTGCACAATTCCTTCTCCTTGAAGCTTAACCCTCTTCAATTAAACTCCAATCTTCGAAAATCAAGTACTTGAATTACTCACCTATTTTCCGATAGTGATTTCCATCCCTTCTAATCCTCCTACTATGACTTAGTGCTTAATGCTTAATCTATCCAAGGATGGTTTCTCATATTCGTATATCTATAGCATTACAAAATTCCTAAAGTTTTAAATCCATCATCCATGTATTCTTCTTATCATAATCTAACCAAAATCATAATTCGAAAATGTGGTTTAGTATTTACTTGTTTCAATCCCTTTCTTTTTTCTTTAACAACAACAAGGTTATTAATAGTTCAAGCTCAATTAAACCACATAGCCCTCTAATTGTCTCATGGTTCTATGTGGCGAAACATCAAACACTTGATGAGCATGTTTTCTCTTAATGGTTCTTATAGTCTAATAATTAATGTCTCTAAGGAGGGTTTAACATGCTCTTAAAGGTTAATCGATGTTATACTTAAACATGTATGCATGCCAACAAGGCATGAGAATACCATAACTTCATTAACTTAGCTAGAGCATGCTTGAAATCAATATGTATTTTGCTTAAACCAAGAGCATGAAGGAAATACAAAATTTACTCGGATACAAAGATTTTACATTCTTCATCCTTAGCATCATTTGAAGGATCTATCATGCTCTTAAGGTTAATCAAAAGCTATTCATAAACATGGAGATTATTCATGTAATTTCAATAAAAACATTGGGAAGCATCTTCTTTCTTTCTAGGCTTTAATTTCATTATACAAACATGTAACGATGAACTTCTTCATAGCATGATCCAAGTATATAAAACATGCCATTATATTCACAAACTCCATGTGGCCTTTCATCAAATATTTCATGGGCATGTTTATTCTCAAAACCACAACAATGGTATTTGCAAATCCTATCTTCCAATTGAACAAACAAGCATCATAAAACATGATCAATGAGCTAATTTTTAGCATACTCTAAGTCTATTAAACATGAAGTTATGCTCAAGGGTTCATTGTGACATTTTATCAAACATGTAATGGGCATGTTAAAAGCTTCAATGGATAGCTAAGGTTTGTATCAATTCAAACCCAAAATTTACAACATTCAAAGGAGTAACCTCATTGAACTTGGTAACCACATTCAAAACAACATCAATTCCAAGCTATCAACCCCAATTAACCCATGCCTTAACTTATGAAATCAATCAACTAATCATGGTGGTTATTTCTTAAATTATGCTCACCGTCGCAAGGAAGGAAGAAGGGGACGTGTGGGACTAGGCTACAGCTTGTGTGACGGCGCAAGGTACGCAGCCAATAGTGGGGCTGCCTGAGCGTGGCGCGTCTTGTGAGGTCGGGAGTCTTGTAGGGCTGGAGGCGCCTTGGCAGTCGCGAGCCGCAGTCTTGATGCGTGCAGGCGGCCAGCGATGTCTTTGGCAGCCTTGGCGTGAGCCAGTGGCAGCCTTGTACGTCTTGTCCAGCGGCGCTACCAGTCAGCCCGGTCCCGGCCGCAGACCGGTGGCTTGGCCGATGTCGTGGCGTCTTGATCGGGCGAGAGGGCCTCTCCGATCGTGGTTGGAGGATAGAGAGAGATGAGAGAAAGTTTTTCTCTCTCTCTTCCCCTTCTATCTTATATATATATAACTATTATTATTAGATATTTGATTAAATAACATTTTCATTGAATATTACTCAAATCATTAAATGACTTATCTTTTTATTGATTAAATCATTTAATTAACTTACCCTAGAATTAATGTCACATGGTCCCTTAATTTAGATTATCTTTATATTAATGTCCCGACCCAGATCCGAAAATCCTGGGATTCAAATCCTTGTCCGTTTTTATCAATAATTAGCCTGAATTAATTAACAATTAATTAATCTAGCTCGATTAATACCTTGAAATTTTTCCAAAATTTCATCGCTTATTATATTAAATTTTCATTTAATAAATTCTGAGAATAAATAAATAAAAATCCTTATTTATTTCGGGGCGGGTGTTACACTTAGCAAGACAAGCATTCCCTCAATGGACTCTAGAGGATCCTTGAGGCCCTAAGTTTTAAGACACCCAACCCTCTATTGAGAAAATGGTGGACAAGTTCGAGAGGCTTCAACTATACATTTTTTTTTTTTTTTCGGGTAGGGCATCTCTAATAGATCCGACTTTCCCGTACTAAAGATCAATGTAGAGTGTAGGTCCTCTTTTCTTCAGGATGCACATATTGTTTAGGCACCAGAATACCCGGGTACTTAGAGGGTTACAACTCTACCTAGATGTGCTCATACTTAGAAGTTACTTTTCGAATTAAGGAACACCCTTATTAGGGGCCAGGACCCCAAACTACTTCATCACAACAAGTAGCGGAGCACTATCTTTATTGCTCTAATGATCAACTACTATGTACATACTATTTTATTTTTCTCTTACTTGTCCACTAAGTTGAATTATGAAGGGTTAGAAGCTAAACTAGTACCACGAATCCTCTTGGAGCCATTGAGAGTAATGCTTAGCAATTAAAGTCAACAAAACATGGCATGGGTTATCTATTGTCACTAGATATTTTTAATTTCACAAAGATGTTCTCTAGATATCCATGGTGTGTCATAGGAGAATTTGAAAAAAATTTGGGTACTATGATGGTGTACTATGAATAGAGTGCATCAATACATTCTCTAACAATGCCATAATAGGCATATGCCAAACATGCTCATGTATAGAAAGATTTGCAATGAATGTTAAAAACTTTCAATAACTAGCTTCCTATCCCCACACTTAAAATTTTGCAAAAACTTCATAAATGGATAGGAAGCTACTCATCCCCACACTTAAAATTGTACATTGTCCTCAATGTACACAATAAAACATGAAAAGTATATAATATGCAATAAAAACAAGGAGATGAGCAAACTGAAACTTCCCGATTCATTGATGATGATTCCAATTTTGATTTGAATTCGGGGTTGGTATTCTTGACGACCAATATGTTCATGCTCTAAATCCTGCGAGACTTGAAGGGACCAAAAGAGCTCAAGAGCACCATCATTTTATTCAATACACTAAAACAAACTAAAACCGACTAAGATGTGAAAATAAGACATTTTTTTCTAAGGACCTTGGGTTGCATCCCAAGAAGTGCTTGTTTTACGTTACTAGCTTGACGTACCTTGTTCTTATCTCATGGAGGCTTGAAAAGGGTATATTCCTCCCGGCTGCACCTTGCATAGCTACTCCCAGAAAATGAAAAACATATCTGCCGGGGTTGTCTTGTGATGGAGGTTACAGTAAAGTTACCTTTAGGCCTCCATGGGAATAAATTGGCCCGGGAATTGTTCATTCTTGGCTTGGGCGGAGCCTTGGATTGCATCATCATCCTCGCTTCCATTGTTGTCCAGGATATGTTTCCTCTGTGCTTTGTGTGCAAGTCAGCCTTGAGGTAGATTTCTTCAAGTGTTTTCACTGCCCTTTCTACCTCTTCATCCTTATCTTCACCAAAATATTCTTCCACCTCTTGTTCATAAGAATTCATCTCAAGAGGTTCTCCAATGTGGTTTTCAAGCTTGTGAAGTGAGGTTTCCATATTAGAAATTGCTGCACTAACGCTTCAAATTCAACTTCGCTTGCGATGTAAATTGTGCCAACTCTTCCATGAATGAGGAGACTCCCTCTTGTAATAGTGGAAAATCGACCACTCTTTTGCCTCTTCTTCTTCTCAAGTATGATGTTGCTTAGGGTGGAACTTCTTCTACTTGTCCATAACTCCATTGTTCGTTAAAAATTTTTGAGAGAAGCTGCTTCCACCGGTTCTTAATCTTTTGAGAAGAGGCTGCTCGCAAGCTTGCACTTATGTCCAAGATGTTACTCAGGCAAATTGTAGCATAGACTCCTCCAAGGTTTGTCCCCTTTCTTGTGGTTTTGATGTGTACCGAAGCTTGGAGGATAGTCGAGCTATTTTTCTTGAAGGTGGTGGTACGAAAACACGCAGGATAGTTTGTTTCATTGTTGTGAAGGTTGTGAATATAAATTTAGCTCCTTGTGGAGGGCATCCCCATTGTTGTTGATGACTTGAATAGCTTGGTTGCCCTTCCCATTGGAAAGAACTTGGAGGAAACTCATGCCACTTTGCTTCTTGATGCGGGGAGAAGAAGGAAACCCTTGTTGAGGACAGATCCATTGAGTTTCATATTGATAGCTTGGATAGTTTGGTTGTCCCTCTCCATATGGATCGTAAAACATTGTTGAATGGGCTTCTTTGAATTGTTTGGTCACTTAAAAGCTTGTCCACCCTTTCTACAAGAGCATCAATTGCAGCTCCTAAATCGACCTTGTGCGGAACATTGTACCTTGCACAAAAGAGATCAAAAAGAGATAAGTCAAAGATTTTTTTTATTTATATAAATCAAAGAAAAATATAAACTAAAACTAATGACTAGATTAATGAACCTCTAGTGTTCCTAGTAGTCTTGGTCCCCGTAATGGCTTCAAAAACTTGATGGGATGTTTCCGCAAGTATACGGGTCGCGTGATCAAATAATAAAGTGGACTATGAAAGTCGGATGTCGAACCCACAAGGACCAAGAGACACTAGTACAAACTATCAATCTATTATCTAGTCTAAATAAAGATAGTTGGTGGTTTGAATCTAATTCCTAACAATAAGGATAAGAAAACCTAATAATGGGGTATCGCTAATGGCAGGATTAAATCTTGGGGAGGACCAATCATAGAAAGAGGGTACTCGGGTAGTGAATCCCCCACAGATTGTATTCTAAAGATACATGAAAATCCTTATGTTGATGATTAGTGATGTTTGTGCCAATAATCCCTAAATTATATCCAATCTCTCTTCCAAGGTGGTTGGATAACTAGTCTCCTAGGACTTGATATGAAGCTCAAGGAATTTTATATATATTGGAAGAATCATGGGGGTGAATTCGTATGAAAGAGTCGTTTGCCCTTGTAGTACCTGATTCCTCGGTATACTCATAAAACTCTCTAATGAAGCAGGTTCCTAATACAAGGAGGCGCTAGCTCTAGCCCTTGTATTGCACACAAGTAATTTCTAGTAGTGAAATTACAATCAATATAGAAATCAACATGACATTAATGCATAATCTAAAGGTTCATCACACCCAAGTACTTAACAAGTTAGTTCCTCATGGAAGAAGAACAAAAATCCAAGCAATGACAAAGTGGAGACATGAAAATAAACAATGAAAACTCCCCTCTAGTCTCCACAATGCTCCGATGGTGAATCTCCAACGGATCTCCCCTCTTCCGAATGATTGATGTCCTCCAAGATGTTCCTCCTTCAAGCCCTAGCTGTCGAGGTCTCCCAAAGATCTTCAATGTTGCTCAAGACCAAACCCTAGATCTCCAAGTTGGCCAAGAAGGTGGCCAAAGGCCCCGAGATACCTCATTAACCCTCAAACATTGGTATTTATAGGGGTTTTCAACATTAGGGTTTGTGTGGGGATAAATCATGTAAAAAATCGGATGCAGGTCGGGCTCAGAAATAGGCTGTACACGGACCCGTGAACGGGCTGTTCATCAGCCCGTTCGTAACACGTTGCTCGAACGGGCAGGTCAATTAGCGGTTCATCACCGGTTCAACTCACAGTTGCTCACGAACCGGCAGGTTGAACGGGCGGTTCATCATCCCGTTTAGGTTTTACGCATCGCGCAGTCTTCATCAAGCGCTCGATCGGATAACCAATTCTTATCGGATTGACCTAAAATTTTAACCGAGAGTTCCTAACTTGTTTATCTTTAATCTGAACAGTGGAGATTCGATTTAGAGTCCTATAATTCTTGTAATAAATTTCTGATCTTTGTTGCTCTTTCAGGACTGCTGCAGTTTTCTCTATTTTCTCCCCTTTTCGCCTCAAATAATGTAGGATTTCTTCCTTTTTATTCTTGAGGCTCTCCAATGCCCTGTTTACAAAATATGAAGCATTTTAAGTACCTGCAGGCTATAAATCAATGCATTTGATATGAAAACATGTGCATAATTGATAAGTAAATATGCTCATTTGAACACTTATCAAATATCCCCACACTTAAGTATTTGCTTGTCCTCAAGCAAACAAGACAATGAAAGTACAAGTAAAAAAAATGATAAGTGTTCAACCTCCGGCAATAATAATAATGATTCTACTCTATCATAAGTTCACCATCAAAATGTGCATTCTCCCATTTCCACACCGGGACTTAGATTAATCTTGTGTCATGTTTCATCACAACTCTAGATGAATATTTTCACTCCACATACCATGTTCTAAAGTCTTAGCAAGACAAGCATTCCCTCAATGGACTCTAGAGGATCCTTGAGGCCCTAAGTTTTAAGACAACCAACCCTCTATTGAGAAAATGGTGGACAAGTTCGAGAGGCTTCAACTATACATTTTTTTTTTTCGGGTAGGGCATCTCTAATAGATCCGACTTTCCCGTACTAAAGATCAATGTAGAGTGTAGGTCCTCTTTTCTTCAGGATGCACATACTGTTTAGGCACCAGAACACCCGGGTACTTAGAGGGTTACAACTCTACCTAAATGTGCTCATACTTAGAAGTGACTTTTCGAATTAAGGAACACCCTGACTAGGGCCCAGGACCCCAAACTACTTCATCACAACAAGTAGCGGAGCACTGTCTTTATTGCTCTAATGATCAACTACTATGTACATACTATTTTATTTTTCTCTTACTTGTCCACTAAGTTGAATTATGAAGGGTTAGAAGCTAAACTAGAACCACCTAATCCTCTTGGAGCCATTGAGAGTAATGCTTAGCAATTAAAGTCAACAAAACATGGCATGGGTTATCTATTATCACTAGATATTTTAATTTCACAAAGATGTTCTCTAGATATCCATGGTGTGTCATAGGAGAATTTGAAAAAATTTGGGTACTATGATGGTGTACTATGAATAGAGTGCATCAATACATTCTCTAACAATGCCATAATAGGCATATGCCAAACATGCTCATGTATAGAAAGATTTGCAAATGAATGTTAAAACTTTCAATAACTAGCTTCCTATCCCCACACTTAAAATTTTGCAATAACTTCATAAATGGATAGGAAGCTACTCATCCCCACACTTAAAATTGTACATTGTGCTCAATGTACACAATAAAACATAAAAAGTATATAATATGCAATAAAAACAAGGAGATGAGCAAACTGAAACTTCCCCGATTCATTGATGATGATTCCAATTTTGATTTGAATTCGGGGTTGGTATTCTTGACGACCAATATGTTCATGCTCTAAATCCTGCGAGACTTGAAGGGACCAAAAGAGCTCAAGAGCACCATCATTTTATTGAATATACTAAAACAAACTAAAACCGACTAAGATGTGAAAATAAGACATTTTTTTCTAAGGACCTTGGGTTGCCTCCCAAGAAGTGCTTGTTTTACGTCACTAGCTTGACGCATCTTTGTTCTTACCTCATGGAGGCTTGAAAAGGGTATATTCCTCCCATTTTGCACCTTGCATAGCTACTCCTAGAAAATGAAAAACATATCTCACGGGGTTGTCTTGTGATGGAGGTTTCAAAGATAGCTTACCTTTAGGCCTCCATGGGAATAATTTGGGCCGGGAATTGTTCAATTTTGGCTTGTGCAGATCCTTGGATTGAATCATCCTCCTCGCTTCTATTATTATCCCAGATATGTCTCCTCTGTGCTTTATGTGTAGGTCAGCTTCGAGGTAGATTTCTTCAAGTGTTTTCAGCCATGCCCTTTCTACCTCTTCATCCCTATCTTCACCAAAATATTCTTCAACCTCTTGTTCATAAGAATTCATCTCAAGAGGTTCTCCAATGTGGTTTTCAAGCTTGTGAAGTGAGGTTTCCATATTAGAAATTGCGGCACCAACGGCTTCAAATTCAACTTCTGTTTGCAGTGTAAATTGTTCCAACTCTTCCATGAATGCGGAGACTCCCTCTTGTAATAGTGGAAAATCTGACCACTCTTTTGCCTCTTCTTCTTCTGCAGTGATGTTGCCGGGTGGAACTTCTTCTACTTGTCCATAACTCCATTGTTCGTTAGAAATTTTGAGAGAAGCTGCTTCCACCGGTTCTTAATCTTTTGAGAAGAGGCTCGCAAGCTTGCACTTATGTCCAAAGATGTTCTCGTAAGTAAATTGTAGCATAGACTCCTCCAAGGTTTGTCCCCTTTCTTGTGGTTTTGATGTGTACTGAAAGCTTGGAGGATAGTCGAGCTATTTTACCAAGGTGGTGGTGAAAACACGCAGGATAGTCGAGCCATTGTTGTGAAGGTTGTGAATATAAATTTAGCCCTTGTGGAGGGCATCCCCATTGTTGTTGATGACTTGAATAGCTTGGTTGCCCTCCCATTGGAAAGAACTTGGAGGAAACTCATGCCACTGCTCTTGATGCGGGGGAGAAGAAGGAAACCCTTGTTGAGGACAGATCCATTGAGTTTCATATTGATAGCTTGGATAGTTTGGTTGTCCCTCTCCATATGGATCGTAAACATTGTTGAATGGGCTTCTTTGAATTGTTTGGTCACTTAAAAGCTTGTCCACCCTTTCTACAAGAGCATCAATTGCAGCTCCTAAATCTGACCTTGTACGGAACATTGTACCTTGCACAAAAGAGATCAAAAGAGATAAGTCAAAGATTTTTTTTTTTTTAATTTATATAAATCAAAGAAAAATATAAACTAAAACTAATGACTAGATTAATAAACCTCTAGTGTTCCTAGTAGTCTTGGTCCCCGGCAACGGCGCCAAAAACTTGATGGGATGTTTCCGCAAGTATACGGGTTGTGATCAAGTAATAAAGTGGACTAAGAAAGTCGGATGTCGAACCCACAAGGACCAAGAGACACTAGTACAAACTATCAATCTATTATCTAGTCTAAATAAAGATAGTTGGTGGTTTGAATCTAATTCCTAACAATAAGGATAAGAAAACCTAATAATACGGTATCGATAATGGCGGGATTAAATCTTGGGGTGGACCAATCATAGAAAGAGGGTACTCGGGTAGTGAATCCCCCACAGATTGTATTCTAAAGATACATGAAAATCCCTATGTTGATGATTAGTGATGTTTGTGCCAATAATCCCTAAATTATATCCAATCCCTCTTCCAAGGTGGTTGAATAACTAGTCTCCTAGGACTTGATATGAAGCTCAAGGAATTTTATATATATTGGAAGAATCATGGGGGTGAATTCGTATGAAAGAGTCGTTCGCCCTTCTAGTACCTGATTCCTCGGTATACTCATAAAACTCTCTAATGAAGCAAGTTCCTAATACAAGGAGGCGCTAGCTCTAGCCCTTGTATTGCACACAAGTAATTTCTAGTAGTGAAATTACAATCAATACATAACATTCATTAGACAATCGAACATACATACAATCAATCTAATATAGAAATCGACATGACATTAATGCATAATCTAAAGGTTCATCACACCCAAGTACTTAACAAGTTAGTTCCTCATGGAAGAAGAACAAAAATCCAAGCAATGACAAAGTGGAGACATGAAAATAAACAATGAAAACTCCCCTCTAGTCTCCACAATGCTCCGATGGTGAATCTCCAACGGATCTCCCCTCTTCCGAATGATTGATGTCCTCCAAGATGTTCCTCCTTCAGGCCCTAGCTGTCGAGGTCTCCCAAAGATCTTCAATGTTGCTCAAGACCAAACCCTAGATCTCCAAGTCGGCCAAGAAGGTGGCAAAAGGCCCCGAGATACCTCATTAACCCTCAAACATTGGTATTTATAGGGGTTTTCAACATTAGGGTTTGTGTGGGGATAAATCATGTAAAAAATCGGATGCAGGTCGGGCCCAGAAATAGGCTGTACGGGCCCGTGAACGGGCTGTTCATCAGTCCGTTCAGAACACAGGTTGCTCTGAACGGGCAGGTCAATTGGCGGTTCATCAGTCGGTTCAGCTCACAGGTTGCTCTGAACCGGCAGTTGAACGGCGGTTCATCATCCCGTTTAGGTTTTCTGCATCGCGCAGTCTTCATCAAGCGCTCGATCGGATGACCAATTCTTGTCGGATTGACCTGAAATTTTAACCGAGCGTTCCTAACTTGTTTATCTTTAATCTGAACAGTGGAGATTCGATTTAGAGTCCTATAATTCTTGTAATAAATTTCTGATCTTTGCTGCTCTTTCAGGACTGCTGCAGTTTTCTCTATTTTCTCCCCTTTTCGCCTCAAATAATGTAGAATTTCTTCCTTTTTATTCTTGAGGCTCTCCAATGCCCTGTTTACAAAATATGAAGCATTTTAAGTACCTACAGGCTATAAATCAATGCATTTGATATGAGAACATGTGCATAATTGATAAGTAAATATGCTCATTTGAACACTTATCAAATATCCCCACACTTAAGTATTTGCTTGTCCTCAAGCAAACAAGACAATGAAAGTACAAGTAAAAAAAATGATAAGTGTTCAACCTCCGGCAATAATAATAATGATTCTACTCTATCATAAGTTCACCATCAAAATGTGCATTCTCCCATTTCCACACCGGGACTTAGATTAATCTTGTGTCATGTTTCATCACAACTCTAGATGAATATTTTCACCCACATACCATGTTCTAAAAGTCTTAGCAAGACAAGCATTCCCTCAATGGACTCTAGAGGATCCTTGAGGCCCTAAGTTTTAAGACAACCAACCCTCTATTGAGAAAATGGTGGACAAGTTCGAGAGGCTTCAACTATACATTTTTTTTTTTTTCGGGTAGGGCATCTCTAATAGATCCGACTTTCCCCATTTCTAAAGATCAATGTAGAGTGTAGGTCCTCTTTTCTTCGGGATGCACATACTGTTTAGGCACCAGAACACCCGGGTACTTAGAGGGTTACAACTCTACCTAAATGTGCTCATACTTAGAAGTGACTTTTCGAATTAAGGAACACCCTGACTAGGGGCCAGGACCCCAAACTACTTCATCACAACAAGTAGCGAACCTTGTCTTTATTGCTCTAATGATCAACTACTATGTACATACTATTTTATTTTTCTCTTACTTGTCCACTAAGTTGAATTATGAAGGGTTAGAAGCTAAACTAGTACCACGAATCCTCTTGGAGCCATTGAGAGTAATGCTTAGCAATTAAAGTCAACAAAACATGGCATGGGTTATCTATTATCACTAGATATTTTTAATTTCACAAAGATGTTCTCTAGATATCCATGGTGTGTCATAGGTGAATTTGAAAAATTTGGGTACTATGATGGTGTACTATGAATAGAGTGCATCAATACATTCTCTAACAATGCCATAATAGGCATATGCCAAACATGTTCATGTATAGAAAGATTTGCAATGAATGTTAAAAACTTTCAATAACTAGCTTCCTATCCCCACACTTAAAATTTTGCAATAACTTCATAAATGGATAGGAAGCTACTCATCCCCACACTTAAAATTGTACATTGTCCTCAATGTACACAATAAAACATGAAAAGTATATAATATGCAATAAAAACAAGGAGATGAGCAAACTGAAACTTCCCCGATTCATTGATGATGATTCCAATTTTGATTTGAATTCGGGGTTGGTATTCTTGACGACCAATATGTTCATGCTCTAAATCCTGCGAGACTTGAAGGGACCAAAAGAGCTCAAGAGCACCATCATTTTATTGAATATACTAAAACAAACTAAAACCGACTAAGATGTGAAAATAAGACATTTTTTTTCTAAGGACCTTGGGTTGCCTCCCAAGAAGTGCTTGTTTTACGTCACTAGCTTGACGTACCTTGTTCTTACCTCATGGAGGCTTGAAAAGGGTATATTCCTCCCGGCTGCACCTTGCATAGCTACTCCCAGAAAATGAAAAACATATCTGCCGGGGTTGTCTTGTGATGGAGGTTTCAGTACAGTTACTTTTAGGCCTCCATGGGAATAATTTGGGCCGGGAATTGTTCAATTTTGGCTCGTGCAGATCCTTGGATTGAATCATCCTCCTCGCTTCTATTATTATCCCAGATATGTCTCCTCTGTGCTTTATGTGTAGGTCAGCTTCGAGGTAGATTTCTTCAAGTGTTTTCAGCCGTGCCCTTTCTACCTCTTCATCCCTATCTTCACCAAAATATTCTTCCACCTCTTGTTCATAAGAATTCATCTCAAGAGGTTCTCCAATGTGGTTTTCAAGCTTGTGAAGTGAGGTTTCCATATTAGAAATTGCGGCACCAACGGCTTCAAATTCAACTTCTGTTTGCAGTGTAAATTGTGCCAACTCTTCCATGAATGCGGAGACTCCCTCTTGTAATAGTGGAAAATCTGACCACTCTTTTGCCTCTTCTTCTTCTGCAGTGATGTTAGGGTGGAACTTCTTCTACTTGTCCATAACTCCATTGTTCGTTAGAAATTTTGAGAGAAGCCGCTTCCACCCGGTTCTTAATCTTTTGAGAAGAGGCTCGCAAGCTTCTGCACTTGATGTCCAAAGATGTTCTCAGGTAAATTGTAGCATAGACTCCTCCAAGGTTTGTCCCCTTTCTTGTGGTTTTGATGTGTACTGAAAGCTTGGAGGATAGTCGAGCTATTTTTGCGAAGGTGGTGGCTGAAAACACGCAGGATAGTCGAGCCATTGTTGTGAAGGCTGTGAATATAAATTTAGCCCTTGTGGAGGGCATCCCCATTGTTGTTGATGACTTGAATAGCTTGGTTGCCCTCCCCATTGGAAAGAACTTGGAGGAAACTCATGCCACTGCTCTTGATGCGGGGGAGAAGAAGGAAACCCTTGTTGAGGACAGATCCATTGAGTTTCATATTGATAGCTTGGATAGTTTGGTTGTCCCTCTCCATATGGATCGTAAACATTGTTGAATGGGCTTCTTTGAATTGTTTGGTCACTTAAAAGCTTGTCCACCCTTTCTACAAGAGCATCAATTGCAGCTCCTAAATCTGACCTTGTACGGAACATTGTACCTTGCACAAAAGAGATCAAAAGAGATAAGTCAAAGATTTTTTTTTTATTTATATAAATCAAAGAAAAATATAAACTAAAACTAATGACTAGATTAATAAACCTCTAGTGTTCCTAGTAGTCTTGGTCCCCGGCAACGGCGCCAAAAACTTGATGGGATGTTTCCGCAAGTATACGGGTTGTGATCAAGTAATAAAGTGGACTATGAAAGTCGGATGTCGAACCCACAAGGACCAAGAGACATTAGTACAAACTATCAATCTATTATCTAGTCTAAATAAAGATAGTTGGTGGTTTGAATCTAATTCCTAACAATAAGGATAAGAAAACCTAATAATAGGGTATCGCTAATGGCAGGATTAAATCTTGGGTTGGACCAATCATAGAAAGAGGGTACTCGGGTAGTGAATCCCCCACAGATTGTATTCTAAAGATACATGAAAATCCCTATGTTGATGATTAGTGATGTTTGTGCCAATAATCCCTAAATTATATCCAATCCCTCTTCCAAGGTGGTTGGATAACTAGTCTCCTAGGACTTGATATGAAGCTCAAGGAATTTTATATATATTGGAAGAATCATGGGGTGAATTGTATGAAAGAGTCGCTAAGCCTCTTCTAGTACCTGATTCCTCGGTATACTCATGAAACTCTCTAATGAAGCAGGTTCCTAATACAAGGAGGCGCTAGCTCTAGCCCTTGTATTGCACACAAGTAATTTCTAGTAGTGAAATTACAATCAATACATAACATTCATTAGACAATCAAACATACATCCAATCAATCTAATATAGAAATCAACATGACATTAATGCATAATCTAAAGGTTCATCACACCCAAGTACTTAACAAGTTAGTTCCTCATGGAAGAAGAACAAAAATCCAAGCAATGACAAAGTGGAGACATGAAAATAAACAATGAAAACTCCCCTCTAGTCTCCACAATGCTCCGATGGTGAATCTCCAACGGATCTCCCCTCTTCCGAATGATTGATGTCCTCCAAGATGTTCCTCCTTCAAGCCCTAGCTGTCGAGGTCTCCCAAAGATCTTCAATGTTGCTCAAGACCAAACCCTAGATCTCCAAGTCGGCCAAGAAGGTGGCCAAAGGCCCCGAGATACCTCATTAACCCTCAAACATTGGTATTTATAGGGGTTTTCAACATTAGGGTTTGTGTGGGGATAAATCATGTAAAAATCTGGATGCGTCGGGCCCGTAAATAGGTCAGACGGGCCCGTGAGAACGGGTTGTTCATCAGTCCGCTCAGAACACGTTGCTCTGAACCGGCAGTTCAATTGGCGGTTCATCAGTCGGTTCAGCTCACAGGTTGCTCAAACCGGCAGCTTGAACGGCGGTTCATCATCCCGTTTAGGTTTTACGCATCGCTAGCTTCATCAAGCGCTTGATCGGATGACCAATTCTTGTCGGATTGACCTGAAATTTTAACCGAGCGTTTCTAACTTGTTTATCTTTAATCTGAACAGTGGAGATTCGATTTAGAGTCCTATAATTCTTGTAATAAATTTCTGATCTTTGCTGCTCTTTCGGAATTTCTGAGTTTTCTCTATTTTCTCCCCTTTTCGCCTCAAATAATGTAGAATTTCTTCCTTTTATTCTTGAGGCTCTCCAATGCCCTGTTTACAAAATATGAAGCATTTTAAGTACCTACAGGCTATAAATCAATGCATTTGATATGAGAACATGTGCATAATTGATAAGTAAATATGCTCATTTGAACACTTATCAAATATCCCCACACTTAAGTATTTGCTTGTCCTCAAGCAAACAAGACAATGAAAGTACAAGTAAAAAAAATGATAAGTGTTCAACCTCCGGCAATAATAATAATGATTCTACTCTATCATAAGTTCACCATCAAAATGTGCATTCTCCCATTTTCACACCGGGACTTAGATTAATCTTGTGTCATGTTTCATCACAACTCTAGATGAATATTTTCACTCCACATACCATGTTCTAAAGTCTTAGCAAGACAAGCATTCCCTCAATGGACTCTAGAGGATCCTTGAGGCCCTAAGTTTTAAGACAACCAACCCTCTATTGAGAAAATGGTGGACAAGTTCGAGAGGCTTCAACTATACATTTTTTTTTTTTTCGGGTAGGGCATCTCTAATAGATCCGACTTTCCCGTACTAAAGATCAATGTAGAGTGTAGGTCCTCTTTTCTTCGGGATGCACATACTGTTTAGGCACCAGAACACCCGGGTACTTAGAGGGTTACAACTCTACCTAAATGTGCTCATACTTAGAAGTGACTTTTCGAATTAAGGAACACCCTGACTCGGGCCCCGGACCCCAAACTACTTCATCACAACAAGTAGCGGTGCACTGTCTTTATTGCTCTAATGATCAACTACTATGTACATACTATTTTATTTTTCTCTTACTTGTCCACTAAGTTGAATTATGAAGGGTTAGAAGCTAAACTAGTACCACGAATCCTCTTGGAGCCATTGAGAGTAATGCTTAGCAATTAAAGTCAACAAAACATGGCATGGGTTATCTATTATCACTAGATATTTTTAATTTCACAAAGATGTTCTCTAGATATCCATGGTGTGTCATAGGAGAATTTGAAAAAAATTTGGGTACTATGATGGTGTACTATGAATAGAGTGCATCAATACATTCTCTAACAATGCCATAATAGGCATATGCCAAACATGCTCATGTATAGAAAGATTTGCAATGAATGTTAAAAACTTTCAATAACTAGCTTCCTATCCCCACACTTAAAATTTTGCAATAACTTCATAAATGGATAGGAAGCTACTCATCCCCACACTTAAAATTGTACATTGTGCTCAATGTACACAATAAAACATGAAAAGTATATAATATGCAATAAAAACAAGGAGATGAGCAAACTGAAACTTCCCCGATTCATTGATGATGATTCCAATTTTGATTTGAATTCGGGGTTGGTATTCTTGACGACCAATATGTTCATGCTCTAAATCCTGCGAGACCTGAAGGGACCAAAAGAGCTCAAGAGCACCATCATTTTATTGAATACACTAAAACAAACTAAAACCGACTAAGATGTGAAAATAAGACATTTTTTTCTAAGGACCTTGGGTTGCCTCCCAAGAAGTGCTTGTTTTACGTCACTAGCTTGACGTACCTTGTTCTTACCTCATGGAGGCTTGAAAAGGGTATATTCCTCCCGGCTGCACCTTGCATAGCTTCTCCCAGAAAATGAAAAACATATCTGCCGGGGTTGTCTTGTGATGGAGGTTTCAGTACAGTTACCTTTAGGCCTCCATGGGAATAATTTGGGCCGGGAATTGTTCAATTTTTTCTTGTGCAGATCCTTGGATTGAATCATCCTCCTCGCTTCTATTATTATCCCGGATATGTCTCCTCTGTGCTTTATGTGTAGGTCAGCTTCGAGGTAGATTTCTTCAAGTGTTTTCAGCCGTGCCCTTTCTACCTCTTCATCCTTATCTTCACCAAAATATTCTTCCACCTCTTGTTCATAAGAATTCATCTCAAGAGGTTCTCTAATGTGGTTTTCAAGCTTGTGAAGTGAGGTTTCCATATTAGAAATTGCGGCACCAACGGCTTCAAATTCAACTTCTGTTTGCAGTGTAAATTGTGCCAACTCTTCCATGAATGCGGAGACTCCCTCTTGTAATAGTGGAAAATCTGACCACTCTTTTGCCTCTTCTTCTTGTGCAGTGATGTTGCCGGGTGGAACTTCTTCTACTTGTCCATAACTCCATTGTTCGTTAGAAATTTTGAGAGAAGCTGCTTCCACCCGGTTCTTAATCTTTTGAGAAGAGGCTCGCAAGCTTGCACTTATGTCCAAAGATGTTCTCAGGCAAATTGTAGCATAGACTCCTCCAAGGTTTGTCCCCTTTCTTGTGGTTTTGATGTGTACTGAAAGCTTGGAGGATAGTCGAGCCATTTTTACCAAGGTGGTGGCTGAAAACACGCAGGATAGTCGAGCCATTGTTGTGAAGGTTGTGAATATAAATTTAGCCCTTGTGGAGGGCATCCCCATTGTTGTTGATGACTTGAATAGCTTGGTTGCCCTCCCCATTGGAAAGAACTTGGAGGAAACTCATGCCACTGCTCTTGATGCGGGGGAGAAGAAGGAAACCCTTGTTGAGGACAGATCCATTGAGTTTCATATTGATAGCTTGGATAGTTTGGTTGTCCCTCTCCATATGGATCGTAAACATTGTTGAATGGGCTTCTTTGAATTGTTTGGTCACTTAAAAGCTTGTCCACTCTTTCTACAAGAGCATCAATTGCAGCTCCTAAATCGCCTTATGTACCTAACATTGTACCTTGCACAAAAAGAGATCAAAAGAGATAAGTCAAAGATTTTTTTTTTATTTATATAAATCAAAGAAAAATATAAACTAAAACTAATGACTAGATTAATAAACCTCTAGTGTTCCTAGTAGTCTTGGTCCCCGGCAACGGCGCCAAAAACTTGATGGGATGTTTCAGCAAGTATACGGGTTGTGATCAAGTAATAAAGTGGACTATGAAAGTCGGATGTCGAACCCACAAGGACCAAGAGACACTAGTACAAACTATCAATCTATTATCTAGTCTAAATAAAGATAGTTGGTGGTTTGAATATAATTCCTAACAATAAGGATAAGAAAACCTAATAATAGGGTATCGCTAATGGCGGGATTAAATCTTGGGGTGGACCAATCATAGAAACAGGATACTCGGGTAGTGAATCCCCCACAGATTGTATTCTAAAGATACATGAAAATCCCTATGTTGATGATTAGTGATGTTTGTGCCAATAATCCCTAAATTATATCCAATCCCTCTTCCAAGGTGGTTGGATAACTAGTCTCCTAGGACTTGATATGAAGCTCAAGGAATTTTATATATATTGGAAGAATCATGGGGGTGAATTCGTATGAAAGAGTCTTTCGCCTTTCTAGTACCTGATTCCTCGGTATACTCATAAAACTCTCTAATGAAGCAGGTTCCTAATACAAGGAGGCGCTAGCTCTAGCCCTTGTATTGCACACAAGTAATTTCTAGTAGTGAAATTACAATCAATACATAACATTTATTAGACAATCAAACATACATCCAATCAATCTAATATAGAAATCAACATAACATTAATGCATAATCTAAAGGTTCATCACACCCAAGTACTTAACAAGTTAGTTCCTCATGGAAGAAGAACAAAAATCCAAGCAATGACAAAGTGGAGACATGAAAATAAACAATGAAAACTCCCCTCTAGTCTCCACAATGCTCCGATGGTGAATCTCCAACGGATCTCCCCTCTTCCGAATGATTGATGTCCTCCAAGATGTTCCTCCTTCAAGCCCTAGCTGTCGAGGTCTCCCAAAGATCTTCAATGTTGCTCAAGACCAAACCCTAGATCTCCAAGTCGGCCAAGAAGGTGGCCAAAGGCCCCGAGATACCTCATTAACCCTCAAACATTGGTATTTATAGGGGTTTTCAACATTAGGGTTTGTGTGGGGATAAATCATGTAAAAAATCGGATGCAGGTCGGGCCCAGAAATAGGCTGTACGGGCCCGTGAACGGGCTGTTCATCAGCCCGCTCGTAACACTGTTGCTCCGAGCAGGCAGGTCAATTGGCGGTTCATCGGTCGGTTCAGCTCACGGGTTGCTCTGAACCGGCGGTTGAACGGGCGGTTCATCATCCCGTTTAGGTTTTACGCATCGCGCGGTCTTCATCAAAGCGCCGATCGGATGACCAATTCTTATCGGATTGACCTGAAATTTTAACCGAAGCGTTCCTAACTTGTTTATCTTTAATCTGAACAGTGGAGATTCGATTTAGAGTCCTATAATTCTTGTAATAAATTTCTGATCTTTGCTGCTCTTTCGTAATCAGCTGCAGTTTTCTCTATTTTCTCCCCTTTTCGCCTCAAATAATGTAGAATTTCTTCCTTTTTATTCTTGAGGCTCTCCAATGCCCTGTTTACAAAATATGAAGCATTTTAAGTACCTACAGGCTATAAATCAATGCATTTGATATGAGAACATGTGCATAATTGATAAGTAAATATGCTCATTTGAACACTTATCAATGTATACCTTCCTGGCCAGCGCACAAGCTCACGTGATTCCACGGCCCCGTGCTGGTCAACAGGTAGGCACACTCAACACTCACAAGCATACCCTACAGGATGCTAACATCTCAACATGCACACACTAACATCGAAGTAGGTGTCCAAAAGAACAAAATACGAGTGTATGCAATCATATCAAATTATGATATCAATGAAGCAATAAGCATTTCAAGGCGTAAGCAAGTCCAAAAGAAAACCCGAAACCGGGTAGGAACGAGGCAAGTGTACTTACCTCCTTCTCGAGCCAGAAGCCTCTCCTAGACTCCTCCTGGAATGCCTCTAAGTATCTTCGAGAAAATCTGATAATAGAGTTTCTATTAGAGTTAAAGTTCTAATGAAACCCTATGTCTCTAATTGCACATGCATGACTCTCGTTCTTGTTGGGCTTAGGCCCACTAACGGGTCCTAGAGACCACCTCTCGGGTTATTGGTCCTTATCCCCTGTTCCCCTGTCCTTTAGTTGACTTCAGACCCGGCTTGGTCAAACCTAATCAACGCTACTTTCATTGGTCGACTCTAAAACCCCATTGGGTCGCCTCTAGGCATTCAAGTTGAATTGGGCCCATTTCGAGTCTATTTCATAGTTTAGCTAGACCTTAGCCCCCTTTTTAACCAAAGAGGGGCATTTTGGTCATTTTGGTAATTTATGACCTTAGGGTTTAGGGTCATACCCGACTACTTGAGTGACCCAAGGTTTAGTTTTCTATACTTGAGCCCGGCCCATTGGGCCTCCCAAGTAATGAACCCAATTTCCCCTTTAATTGGTCCATAGTCTGACTTATGTGTCTTTGATTAATTAATCCAATTAATCTTCATAGCTTGGGTTAGTCTCTTTACCTTTATTTGATTGACCCTAATCAAATAGTTTTAGTGTCACGCACCCAAGTCTTTAATCTAGCTTCATTACCTTTACCTTTTATTTTATTAACTTGATTGTGTCACACCTATATAGTTCCAATAATCATTTTAATTAACTTAGTTAATCCAATGATTATGTCCAACACTTAGGTCAATTAGACCGATTAAAATGATTAAATCATTTTAATCAAATCCATGGGTTTTTTTGTTTTGTCACCCTTCTATGGTTCTCATATAACCAATTAATTAACCTAGTTAATTAATTAAACTATGTCACACTATAGTTTATTCTCAAGATTAATAAACTGATTTTTTTCACTTTACTATGCTTCCAACGTAATAATTCGACTATGTGTCACATACCTAAGTTCCATTATAACTATTTTAACTATATAAGCAATTAGTCAATTAACTGTCACACTATAAAGTTATAATTATTTACTGATTAATCAACAAATTTTGTCACACTTAGTATAGTTTTATTAATTAATTAACCAGTAATCTATTAATCAAATAAATAAATTATTTATTTTTCTACTGTCTTCTTCTTCCTCGCCGCGACTGAGCCAGGCCGGAGCTCCGTTGACATCACCGGAGGGACGCCTTCGCTGTGTCTCCACTGCTTCGAGCTCCCCCACACCCCGAGATCCCTTTACAGGCCTTCAATCTCTCCGTCAGTGGCCTGTTTCTCTCAGTGCAAGCTTCACCGGAGGAGATCGCCGGAAATGGCATCTCCTCGGCCGAGCTCCCAGCCGCTAAGGCTACGCCTGAGCTTCGTCCCCAGCCCGTCGATCACTAACTTCCATGTACCGACGCCCTCTCCAGCCGCACCACTCACATCTATATTCGCCTTCTCCGGCGAGCTCCAACCCAAGCAAAGATGCCTAAAATTCGAAATTGAAACTGGAAATAAATTCCTACCTTGGCTCCGGTCCTTCCGGTGGTGAAATTGGCGACAGAGGCTCCCCTTGGCCGTCGCTCTTGTCCCCGGCCAACCTTCGCCGGCGTCCACCTCGACGCTTCGTTTCACAATGCCATAGTAGGGGCCAAGGGGTGGGTTTTATAGAGGGGAGGTAGGCGAATCGACCTGTAACATCCCCGATTTACTTCGCCGTCCGATGAGCGAGATTTCCGGGCATAACGCTCGCGGCGGCCGGAGTTCTCGCGGCGGCGCTGTGGCCGTTCGGGCAGCTGAGAGAAGAAGATGATGTCTCGGGATCAGGTCACGCCGATGGATGGCTGAGATCTTCCTGATCCCATCCAACGGTTTCGATTAAATCTTTCAATCTCGGGATTGATCCACAATGTATCAACGGTCCAGATTATATCTAAACTCAATGGTCAGATCATGACTTCACGCCTCGTATCCAGCACCTGACGAGATCAACCGTCGGGATGGATTTAAGATCAACGGCCAGATCTCCATTCTTTATCTCGGGATATAGGTGATCACGAGATTAACGGCTCTTGATTACCCTCACCGTGAGGTTATTTCCAAACCAACCATCTCTTTTGCCTCGTAACCGTTCCACGATCAGATGGATTCATCTCTAAGCCGACACGTGGCTCCTCGTGAGCCTTTATAATGCTCCGAGATAAGGCATGGGCTGAGATGATCTTATCTCAGCCGTTCACCTATTTATATAGAGATTCTCTCTTGGCAAATTATCCAAAGACCCCTGAAAGTTTTTAGGTTATGTTTTAGTCCAAGTCTGAGGGAGGAGACTATTTTCTTTTAGTCCTCAAGACTTTACAAAATTACTTAGAGATCCTTGAACTCCCAATTATTACTAATTGGTCTCGAAACCTAATTTAAATTTTCCCCCTTTTTTTTAATTCACCATCCTTCAAGCTTAAGGAATTAAATAAATTATGAATCTTATTTTATGGATTATAAGGAAAATTTTATTTCCTAAAATTCGTGGGTTTTACAATCTCCCCCCCTTACAAAAATTTCGTCCCCGAAATTTCCTATAAAACATCAAATAGCCAACCAAACCGGGTAACGTCCCTTCATACCCTTTCAACGATCCAACCATTAAGTATATTATACTATCTGACTCCACATCAATACCCAAGTTACTCTTGGTCTACTAAGGTTCCCTTTTTATCGCTCTAGCTCTCCAGATTTTGCGTCAGACGAGGATGGTTGTTCTGACATAGTCGTCCCCTTTATCTTGCTTCCCGATACCTTGCGTCGCTTCCTACTCGGTGCCCTCGATAATCGGGTGGTACAAGAAGATCTTGGGGGTTCAGGCGGTGCACCCTGCGATTCTCTTTCTCCCCCCGATCTAGAAGAGTTCTCGGGACACTTAGCGATGTGGTGGTCTGAGCTACCACATCGGAAGCACGTCCCCAAGACATGTCTGCACTCAGACTTGAAATGTGGTCCCCCGCACCTAAGGCATTTGACTGATTGGGGCCCACTGTCTGATGTCTCCTTGCTGCTAAGCTTAGAAGATGGTTTTCTGTAAGGGTGCTTTCTATGCTCAACGTTTGATTTCAAAGAATCTCCCTCGAACGGCTGTCTACGGCGGAAGCTTTGTCCCTTGTCCTTCTTATACTCCTTCTGTGACGACCCCCGAGTGTCTCCCTGACATGAGGCCTCAATATACTTGGCCCGAGCCACTACCTCAGTGTATGTCTTGCACATGTGCCCGGTCACTATCTTCTTCAGAGATGGTCTCAGACCGGCTTCAAACTTCATCACCCTGCTCTCTTCAGTAGGAACCATATCAGGCAAGAAACGGGCCAATCTATCGAACTCAGTCTCGTACTGCTCCACGGTGGAGCTACCTTGAACGAGTTGGGAAAACTGTTGTCCTAGTTGCACAAGATGTCCTCGGGAGAAGTACTTGGCGAAGAACGCAGTTTTGAATTCTTCCCAAGTCCGGAAAAGCTCACCCTTCCTCAATCTTATCTCACCGAAGTACCAGTCCTCGGCTGGTCCCTGGAGCATATAAACGGCGATCCTAATCTTCTCCACCTCAGTTGTTTGGAGGACCTCAAAGGTCTTCTCCATTTCTCGAATCCAAAGCTTAGCCGCGTAAGGGTCAGCGGCTCCCTTGAAAGGTCTGGGTGAAGGTCTCCTAATCTCCCCTAGAAATCCTCTGCTAGCAGTGGTGGCAGGTGAAGCTGGAGCTGGTACCCTCTGTTGTCTGGTCTCCTGGATAAGCCCCATCATCTCCCTTATGAGGTCCCTCATACTCATGGGGGGTACCCCCTCCCTCAGATCTGGGCCCGCAGCCTGTGGCCCTGCAACACCTGATTGGGCAGGCAGCTCCTGATCAACCTCCATTTCAATAGGTGGTGGAGCCTCACCCACCTGATACTGGGGTACCTCCTCCCCTTGGCGAGGTAGTCCCCGCTTGCTGCCCCCGCGCCTCTTTCGTCCTCTATTCATTATAACTGCTAGCATAATTAAGGGTTAGCTAAAACCAACACTTATTCGGGACATCAAAATTCGAGTCGGTAATGGGTTAAATAGAAAATAATTTATTACAACCCATATAGTTCACGGTTCTTACAATCGAGGACACATAAGACAACCACTCCAAAACAATAAACTAGGGACTAGTTTATGACTGACAGTGCATAGACAACTGTCTTCATGTCAACACGTAAGCTATTCTTGTTCTCGGAAGATCCCCATGTTTCAGGCTCATCTGGTGTCCTGGCTGACGTCGATGGCGGCTCTATTATTGCGGCCTTTCCTATTCTATCTCCACCTTGTTGTCTTTGCCCCTTCTGAATCTGAGGACACCGCGCCTTTTTGTGCTCCAGACTACAACACACAAAGCATCCACCAGTTATCCTCGGACATTGCGCTTTCTTGTGTGGTCCCTTACACTGAAAGCACTTGATTAGCTTGGGAGCACTTCCCGACGAACCTTTGCTCCTAGATACAATCGAAGATCCAGATGATCTACTATACGGATGGGACCTGCGCTCGGACCTCAAGCGTCCTAAACTCTTTTGGGATGACTGACCCTGACAGCCTCTCCGTGTCTGATGAAGTGTCTGCCTCATCTCTCGGATCAATCCTATAACCTCATATGTCAGCTCCATTTGTGCTCCGAGGAGATCGGGCACGTCCTTGTCAGGTTCTGTTACCTGAGGTGTCTCTTGGTCAAGGGGGGCATGTCCGTCATGCTCCCACTCCATGGCGTCGGAGAGTGGGTGTACCTCCCCATTCTGTTCTAGTCCACTTGCCATGGTGACTGGCCGCCGATTCCACAAAGTTCAGTAATCAAAACTTGTGTCTATACTACCCAGTCCCACACTCAGTCCAACCTATTTGACTAAGTCTCTAGGGCAACTAGGGTGTCGGTTATCTGCACTTGCTCTGATACCATTTTAATCTGTCACGCCCCGACCCTGATCAAGGGACCTCGAGCACGTGAACAGATCGGCCGTACCCAAGGGGAGACGAGCCCCACTCGAATACAAGGCCTAAGTAATAGAAGCAGATAACAAATAACTCAAATTTAATAATTGGATAAAATCAGAGTCACAACGAAAGTAAAATCATTAAGGGTCTACATGCCCTACTTATGGTCAAGGCCCTATTAGGGTCCTACAATATAAACATCTTTCTCTCAAAGGAAGAATGAGGTCCTCGAACCTCCACAAGTAAACCTAGTCCTTCAAGACAAATTCCCGAGTCCGAGTCACCCACTCCTCGGGACCTGAAAAAGAAATAAAGGAAGCAACCGCATGAGCTTTCAAAAGGAAAGCCCAGTAAGTACCCTGCAGGAATCTCAAGGAAATCCAAACCAGTACAGATGACGTATGATAGGTCAGAAAATGAGCAAATCAAAGATCATCAATCAACACCAAATGGGCCACGCCCCGCTTAAACCAAAACCTTGGGAGTCTACAACAGTAGGGCTCCTAACCACAAGATCTCAACAAAGTACTCCTGAGAGTTCACAAGTCATCTCCCTAGTAGGTTATCAGCCTCAGCCAATATCAACCCTCGGTCCATGGTCTAGTAGTGCTACTAAACATAGACGTATTTTTAAATCGACATATCATCCCAATCGACGGAAAACAAAGTTTACCAAATAGCTTTTACCCTAATCGGGCGGAAACAAAGATTACCAAGATACCCCCATCGGGGAAACAAAGATTTCCAAGTATACCCCCATCAAGGGAAACAAAGATTACGAGGATGGGAGAATCTTTGAAACGGTATAGTTGATGTATACCTTCCCCGCCGCCAAGACAAGCTCACGTGATTCCACGGCCACGTGCCGGTCAACAGGTAGGCACACTCAACACTCACAAGTATACCCTACAGGATGCTAACATCTCAACATGCACACACTAACATCGAAGTAGGTGTCCAAAAGAACAAAATACGAGTGTATGCAATCATATCAAATTATGATATCAATGAAGCAATAAGCAATTCAAGGCATAAGCAAGTCCAAAGAAAACCCGAAACCGGGTAGGAACGAGGCAAGTGTACTTACCTCCTTCTCGAGCCAGAAGCCTCTCCTAGACTCCTCCTGGAATGCCTCTAAGTATCTTCGAGAAAATCTGATAATAGAGTTTCTATTAGAGTTAAAGTTCTAATGAAACCCTATGTCTCTAATTGCACATGCATGACTCTCGTTCTTGTTGGGCTTAGGCCCACTAACGGGTCCTAGAGACCACCTCTCGGGTTATTGGTCCTTATCCCCTGTTCCCCTGTCCTTTAGTTGACTTCAGACCCGGTTTGGTCAAACCTAATCAACGCTACTTTCATTGGTCGACTCTAAAACCCCATTGGGTCGCCTCTAGGCATTCAAGTTGAATTAGGCCCATTTCGAGTCTATTTCATAGTTTAGCTAGACCTTAGCCCCCTTTTTAACTAAAGAGGGGCATTTTGGTCATTTTGGTAATTTATGACCTTAGGGTTTAGGGTCATACCCGACTACTTGAGTGACCCAAGGTTTAGTTTTCTATACTGTCATCCTTATTATTAGATAATAATAAATCCAGTTATAATTCGACCAATTGAGGCCGGCCCATTGGGCCTCCCAAGTAATGAACCCAATTTCCCCTTTAATTGGTCCATTGTCTGACTTAGGTGTCTTTGATTAATTAATCCAATTAATCTTCATAGCTTGGGTTAGTCTCTTTACCTTTATTTGATTGACCCTAATCAAATAGTTTTAGTGTCACGCACCCAAGTCTTTAATCTAGCTTCATTACTTTTACCTTTTATTTTATTAACTTGATTGTGTCACACCTATATAGTTCCAATAATCATTTTAATTAACTTAGTTAATCCAATGATTATGTCACAACACTTAGGTCAATTAGACCGATTAAAATGATTAAATCATTTTAATCAAATCCATGGGTTTTTTTTTTGTCACCCTTCTATGGTTCTCATATAACCAATTAATTAACCTAGTTAATTAATTAAACTATGTCACACTATAGTTTATTCTCAAGATTAATAAACTGATTTTTGTCCCTTTACTATGCTTCCAACGTAATAATTCGACTATGTGTCACATACCTAAGTTCCATTATAACTATTTTAACTATATAAGCAATTAGTCAATTAACTGTCACACTATAAAGTTATAATTATTTACTGATTAATCAACAAATTTTGTCACACTTAGTATAGTTTTATTAATTAATTAACCAGTAATCTATTAATCAAATAAATAAATTATTTATTTTTCTACTGTCTTCTTCTTCCTCACCGCGACCGAAACTACGGAGTCTGCTGACATCACCCGAGGGACGCCTTCGCTGTGTCTCCACTGCTTCGAGCTCCCCCTCACCCCGAGATCCCTTTACAGGCCTTCAATCTCTCCGTCATTGGCCTGTTTCTCTCCGTGCAAGCTTCACCGGAGGAGATCGCCGGAAATGGCATCTCCTTGGCCGAGAGCTCCCACAGCCCGCTAAGGCTGCACGGAGCTTCGTCCCAGCCTTGCCCTCTGATCACGAACTTCCACAGCCCTTGACTGCCCCTCCGCGTCGCGCACCACTCACATCTATATTCGCCTTCTCCGGCGAGCTCCAACCCAAGCTAAGATGCCTAAAATTCGAAATTGAAACTGGAAATAAATTCCTACCTTGGCTCCGGTCCTTCCGGTGGTGAAATTGGCGACAGAGGCTCCCCGTGGCCGTCGCTCTTTTCCCCGGCCAACCTTCGCCGGCGTCCACCTCGACGCTTCGTTTCACAATGCCATAGTAGGGGCCAAGGGGTGGGTTTTATAGAGGGGAGGTAGGCGAATCGACCTGTAACGTCCCCGATTTACTTCGCCGTCCGACGAGCGAGATTTCCGGGCATAACGCTCGCGGCGGCCGGAGTTCTCGCGGCGGCGCTGTGGCCGTTCGGGCAGCTGAGAGAAGAAGATGATGTCTCGGGATCAGGTCACGCCGATGGATGGCTGAGATCTTCCTGATCCCATCCAACGGTTTCGATTAAATCTTTCAATCTCGGGATTGATCCGTCAACAGATCAACAGTCTAGATTATATCTAAACTCAATGGTTAGATCATGACTTCACGCCTCGTATCCAGCACCTGACCAGATCAACCGTCGGGATGGATTTAAGATCAACGGCCAGATCTCCATTCTTTATCTCGGGATATGGGTGATCACGAGATTAACGGCTCTTAATTACCCTCACCGTGAGGTTATTTCCAAACCAACCATCTCTTTTGCCTCGTAACCGTTCCACGATAAGATGGATTCATCTCTAAGCCGTGGCTCCTCATGAGCCTTTATAATGCTCCGAGATAAGGCATGAGCTGAGATAATCTTATCTCAGCCGTTCACCTATTTATATAGAGATTCTCTCTTGGCAAATTATCCAAAAACCCCTGAAAGTTTTTAGGTTATGTTTTAGTCCAAGTCTGAGAGAGGAGACTATTTTCTTTTAGTCCTCAAGACTTTACAAAATTACTTAGAGATCCTTGAACTCCCAATTATTACTAATTGGTCTCGAAACCTAATTTAAATTTTCCCCTTTTTTTTAATTCACCATCCTTCAAGCTTAAGGAATTAAATAAATTATGAATCTTATTTTATGGATTATAAGGAAAATTTTATTTCCTAAAATTCGTGGGTTTTACACTATGGTTATCTGCTGCTCACGTAGTAGAATTGGTATAAAACGATGAAGATGTGATGAGTTTTTAAGAAAAATTTAGGCAATTGATGTGGAAATTGAGCCAATAACATGTTCAAATGGTATGAAATTTATTGACAATCTAGAAGTACGCTGTGTTGGCAAGACTGGAAGAATAATTTAGGGAATTGATGTGGAAATTGAGCCAATAACATGTTCAAATTCCCTTGTTCAGTGCAGTTATATTGTTTAAATATTTTTTACTAGTTTTACTAGTTTCAGAGTTTTATTGTTTAATTGTCTAGTCAAGATGATACCTAAATGAAGTGATGGTAATGGTCAATATCCTGTTCTTTCTTAACTTGGAAGGTTGGGACTACCTATGGAGATAATGTTATTACTATATTTTACATGTTAATTATATTTTAGCATGTTTGTTAATAATCATGTGATTACAAGCCTTGTGTTATGAAGCATCTACTATTGTCTTCTGTAGATCAATACAGAATGCTTCTGCAAAGGTGATAACTCTTCTTAAGATTCCTATTCATCCCATTGTTACAGAACAAGACAATTCCTATGATTTTTATAATTATTTTAATCTCTTAATTTTTTTTTTGGTGTCAATGTTACATGATTTTGTTCTTGAAGGTTATTTTATTTAAATCTCTACCTTTTTAAAGTATAACAATCTCTCAATCAAGTCCCATACTTCTGTTGTTTTCTATTGTGTTTTCAGCCATGATCTAGATGTTTGTTTGTTTGTTTATTTATTATTGTTATTATTTTGTTGTTGCGTTATAAGAGCAGATTAGCTAGGCACTGAATATATAACTTTTTAGTTTACAAAAGTGTTCTTGGATCCACTCAGGCATCTTTTGTTGGTCTTCATATATATTTTTTGTTCATGTTCTTCTGGCTTCCTTTGTTGGGACTTGTTTGATCTCCCACCTTCAGAGCTTTTCCAATAATATGTCTTTGCATCCCATTGTTATCTTTGTCGTCCTCCAGTTATGGTCTTTTCTTCTTTGTTGCAGTATCCTCGGTATGTATTGATTGTTAGTGAATATGTGAGCTGTAGCTAAAACTAATTTTTGAGTGCTTAAGCCGTCTAATGGAATAGACATTAGCATTAGTTCATGCCATGGTTAAGTACATGGTCTTCCAATATGCAAGTACACTGCTATCATCTTTGCATGAATTTGGGTTTTTTTTCACAAATTCTTTTCTTTCTATCTACCTATATTTATATTTATATCTATTTGTATTTTCTTGGATTTACTAACATGATCTTATTGTCTTTTCAGGGGTAGTTATTGCTTTTGCAACGAACTCCATCGCTTATGTACTACTATGATGGAGTTGTGCTTAATGTAATCAGATCTGGAGGTGTCTCAGCAGCTAAGAATGTTATAGTATTTTCTATGGACATGTATTAATAAGCTGAGGGATTGCCTATCATGGTGGTGTTTGTGGCTGTTTACTTGAATTTTAAGACTGCAGTTGTTTGTGAACCTTTCATTATGTAGTATTTAACTTTGTTTGCAGTAATTATGAGTGTTGTCATTTTCGTACAAGTGTTCGGTAATTATGAACATTGACATGGTGTTAGAGTTAGCATTGATATCAGGTCGCAAAGGCCTTAAATCTGGAATGGTTTGGAATTTTGGGCAGTTGCAGATGCTAACAAGGTTCGACTAAGGTATTGATGTGATGGATATGTTTTTTCTTTCTACTGGGCTTAATATAGTTATGGAAAGTGGAATGGGCATGTTCATGTTATGCATTAGCAATATCAATATCATTTTAGATGACATTACGTAGAAAAAAATAATAATTATTTCAACAAGAAGCAGAGGCACAATTTGGTGGTGTGTCTTTCTCCACCCCCTGTAGTGGTCCACTTAATTTTTTTCAATGGGAGATTAGAATGTGCCCACATCAAGTCACCCTAAAAAGGAATCATTTTTTATATTGATTCCGAGGAATCAATGGCCACTATTTTTAGACTAACTAACGTGGATGAGTTTCCTCCAATATGGCAACGAAAGAGTCACATTCACCAAATAAAATAATCACAGATAATGGAATGAAATCGACATGCACTCTATTGATTAGTGCATGTCATGTCGTCAAGTTCCCTGATTGGTGGCCTTGAGTGGAGGAATGAGAACCCATTTCCATGTCTTAACTTACAAGTGGATGAAATGGATAAGATGCCCACTCCTTTTTCTAACATAAACCTTGCGTAGGAATCTGATGCATGTTTGTGACTATTTAAGAGACAAATACAAAGCTTTCTCACAACAGATCTAGCAAATTTCAGCATATGTGATGGAGAGGCCGTGGGAGGAGGATTTTGAAAACGAAGCGGAGGACTTGGCCACAATAATTCATATGTTGCAGGATAATATGAGGGAAAGCGAGAGAAGGACGAGGCGACCACAACACACTCGACCATTCACAGGTCATGCATTAGTGCATGAAATTCTAGATTCAAACCCGGTACGGGCGCATAACGTATTCTGCATGGAGCCACACGTGTTTAGGGGCTTCGTATCATTACTTGAAGAACGCAACCTATTACGCAATAGCCGATCTGTTTCTGTTATGGAACAACTGGCTATTTTCATGACTGTTGTGGGATACGCATCAACAAATAGAGTGGCCGGCGAACAAATCCAACACAGCGGAGAGACAGTGAGCTGTTATTTCCACATGGTACTTAGTGCCATCAACAGTTTGTCTCAAGAAATGATACAACTGCCGACTGGAGACGAACCACCACACACATTGGTTCTCAACACACCGTTTCAGGTAGCAAGAGTGCTTGTTGTGTAATTAAATATGTGTTTGTCAACCCCAATATATTTTAATTGCTCGCAGGACGCTCTTGGGGCGATAGATGGAACACAGGTGCCGTTGATTGTTCCGCGAGAAATACAACCAAGATTTTATAACAGGCACGGAACGATCAGTTAGAATGTAATGGCCGTTGTATCCTTCGACGGACTTTTCCAATATGTTTGTGCAGGCTGGGAGGGTCCGGCTGTAGACATGCGAGTAATGCAACACTGTTTGAATGATGGAAGTTTCGTAATCCCAGAAGGTGATCTCATGGATGACCCAATCATGCATAATACACACATAAATAGTTGACCATGCTGAACTCAAAACTTTCATTTACCTTGTAGGGAAGTATTATCTCGTAGATGCTGGCTACGCCAATACTAGAGGCCTTCTCGCACTATACAGGGGGGAGAGATACCACCTTGGTCAATTTACAGGCGGCTCGGCACAATACCACAATAGGAAAGATAAATTTAACCATAATCATGCGCGTCTTAGGAATGTTGTCGAGAGAGCTTTTGGCATACTTAAGCGCCGGTTCAAGATCTTGTGTGTTCCAGCACCTTTTTCAGTGGAAACACAGCGCGACATTGTGTATGCATGCGCTGTCATCCACAACTACATATCCAAGCACGCCTATGACGATCCCAACATGGCACAGGAGGAGAACCATCACGCTGATGAAGAAGTAGATCCGGACGTGGAATGAGCGCACGGCAGCAGTAGTGGCGGACGTGTTGAGATGCAGAGCTTCCGGGATAGAATATCTCGAGCGTTGTAGTGGATGGACGAGTGTCCAAGACAGGAATGGCTTACTGGTGGACGTGTGCATTGAGTTTGTCTCAAATCGTTTCTTTTACATCGTGCAATTTTCATTAATGCAATTGTTAGTATTCCAAGCTGGCCCAAAATATGTTATTTTCAATCATTTTGACCAGCATAATATTGTAATCAATTAAGACATAATATATATTATTTTTAATAATGGATCTCACCTGATTTGAAATAACAATAATATCAACTATATCTAAATCAATTTATTGTTATCTTAAACCTAACCCTAACACATCAACATGAGAGCTAATTATGGTCATTAGAACTCGACAAAAGCATCTTCGTGTTCAACAAATGATATTTTTATTCTAAAATTTGGATATCTAAATATTTATAAACATATATTAAATATTTTACTATAATATATTGGTTTACTCAACCTATATATATATATATATATATATATGTATATATATATATATATGTGTGTGTGTGTGTGTGTGTTATTTAAAATATTGTTTAAAAACGTATTAGGAAATTTGTTATAAATATGTTTATTCTAAGATAGTTATATTTAAATATGTATAAATATGTTTTTTCTTAAAATACATATTTAAAAAAGAATTAAATAAATATGTTTTCAATATCACTTATTATAATATATTTATTTATAAATATTTTAAAATATGTTTATTTTATAAATATTGATATAGGTTATATTTATAAATATTTTTTTATTTATAATAGTATATATATATATATATATATATATATATATATATATATATATATATATATTATAAATATGTATATTTTAAAATATTTCTATGTAACATAGTTATGAATGTGTATTACATATGTTTTCTGAGATGCATTTATAAACCCAATTAGTAAGTAATTTTGATTTTTTTCATATTTCCTAGTAGTAACTATTCTAATAATAATTTTTTGTTTTATTAATTATTGTTATTAACAGAACTAACTTGAAAGTGCGATAAATAATGAAAGGGTATTATGTTCATTTAACTCAACAAAAGCATTTTCTTTTCACCAACTTTGTATTAAGAAATCTAAAGCATGATAAGTGTTTTTCCCTCCAAAAAAAATTTGAATTTTTTTGAAATCTAATCTCATGTGGGGTTATCCCAAGTAGGATATCCCCCAACCAAACGTTGCCTAAGTACAAAACAACTAGCCCTTAAGAAAAAGTAAACTCTCTTTTTGTTCTTTTCTTTTCAATTTTTCCTTTTTCTCTTTTTTTTCATATAGATCCTGATAAGGCTTCCCTATTGGATCCGACTTTCCGGGGGACCAAAGATTAACATAGAGTGTACATCTACCTTTTTGAGGGATGCACTGTTGGCCAGGCATCGGAGCACTCAACCACTCAAAAGATTACAACTCTACATTCACGCTCTCATGCTCATAAAGGACTTTTCATCTTGAGGAACACTCTTTTTAGGAGTCAGAACACCGAGCCTACTTTATCATCAAGAGTAGAGTAACATTATCTTGTTTCTTATTTTCAAAATTTCTATATACAAGAATTTATTCACTATGCACAACTATACTTGCAAGGGCAAGAAGTTTGAACTAATGCCACAAAAACTCTTGGAGTCATTGAAAGTAGTACTTAACAATCCAAATAAAGAGACATGATTATGGGTTATCTGATATCACTAGAGAATATATAATAGTCATGAAGATTTACTCTAATTGTCAAAGATTTTTAATAAGAAAAATTAAAATTTTTTGCTCAAATAGTGCACTAAGAGTAAAACAAAATTGAACACAAGATTTTCTCTAATTGTCCAAGATGTTTCATAGGAACAATTAAAAATATTCAACATGCCGTCATTGGTGTACACTAAACATGTATTTCATATAAAAGATTTGCAATGAATTCATGGTTAACTATCCCCACACTTAAAGATTTGCAATGAATTGATTAGTAAAGATATGCAATGAGGTTCATAGAAGCTACACATGAGTACCCATCCCCAAACTTAAAATTTTGCATTGTCCTCAATGCAAACAATAATGCATGTAAATGAAAAGCATATGATAAAATAAAGAGATGGGCAAACTGAAACTTCCCCGGTTAATTGGGGTGTGTCCAATTGCTAGAGTGATATAAAAGAAACTGCATCCAAAATTTTATAAGCAAATCTGAAAGCATCAATGAGAATCTGAAGACACAATCACACAATATCCTGGAAAAGATTTTTATTTAGGTTTGAGAAGGGAAATCCCTTACTTATTAGTACAAGAGCCAAGAAGGTATAATAATGGGGGGGAAACCCTAAACCACTAACGGAAAGCAAACCCTAATGTCATAAGTTAAACAAGATGATGTGTGGTGAGTGGGTACTAGCCCTCGTGAGGGCAGGCAACATGGTCCTCGCCGGTTTGATTGTTGGGCAAAGGTGGGGTGGCAGAGGTGTAATGCGTGCGTGAT
Organism: Dioscorea zingiberensis; assembly: GCA_026586065.1. Classification (NCBI taxonomy): domain Eukaryota; kingdom Viridiplantae; phylum Streptophyta; class Magnoliopsida; order Dioscoreales; family Dioscoreaceae; genus Dioscorea; species Dioscorea zingiberensis. Next base: position 27,686,191 of record CM048818.1, read on the forward strand.
GGATGCCTAGGAAGTTGTTTAGATCGGTTTCAATGTAGCGCTGTTCTTAGCTCAACTACTCATGAGCTTCCATCGCGTACTAGAGCTTGAGGCAGACCACAGCTAGTTCTTGATCGTTGGGAGTGCTTGGGTATACTATGGTGGGATGAGGATTTTTAGAGAAGTGAAGGGAAAGGATGGATGGAGGGGTGGCTAGGGTTTTCGGGGTAGAAATAGGGAAAGAAGGCTATGCGTTGCTTTACCCCTGATGCATACGGGAGGTCTTAAAGGCATAAGATCACTTGTATACGCGGGTACGAACTGGATGCACGCCGAGTTACGCCCATAAGACGTGCTACAGGCTGATCATATACCCGTTCGTGTATCAAACGGGCAGGCTTACGACCATATGCTTGCCTATGTGATGTTTTACGGGTGCATACGGACTTAAGCATTACTGCACATATGACCTTACAGTTTAATATGGTTGTATGCTTGCCCGTATGTTGCGCAGAGAGATTAACTCTTTGGTATTTCGAGATTGATGGTTCTTCATGGTTCTTGAAAGAGTAGGGAAATTGATCTCTTATTTTAGAAATGCGACTAACTATTCCTAAACTAATGCTGTAAAAATCTTAAGAAGAGAAAATCTTTTTGGAACTTGGGTTGCCTCGAAAGAAGCGCTTGTTTAATGGCATTAGCTTGACATTCTTGATGTCATGTTCAAGAAGGATCGAATAGTTGAAGATTCCCACTGCCCTTTTCCTAAGTGCTACTATTGTACTATAACTTCATCCTCTGCCCATTCACCCTGAACGTCCCCTTCCCATCGTGGTGAATGTCCACTTCTCCATGGGGGTAGACTCTTGTAACTGTGAAGGGTCCTTACCATTGTGAACGTAGTTTACTTGGGAAGAGTCGGAGCCGTGATTTGAATAATAAGACCTGGTCTCCATCCTTGAATCGCCTTTGTTCCTTGATTAATTTATCATGATGTAGCCTGGTTCGCTCGTTATATAGTTTCAAATTTTCATATGCTGTATATCGTCATTCATCCAATTCGTTTAATTGGAGCTTTCGCTTATCCCCTGCGAGAGAAGGATCACAATTAAGAAATTGGGTGGCCCAAAATGCTTTATGCTCTAATTTTATCGGTAAATGGCACGCCTTTCCATACACTAGTCGATATGGGGTGCTCCCCGTAGGCTCCATGTAAACTGTTCAGTATGCCCATAATTCATCATCTAGCTTATCGGACCAGTCCTTCCTATGATATGCTACTGTTTTCTCTAAGATGTGTTTCAGTTCTCAATTTGAAACTTCCACTTGCCCACTAGTTTGGGGGTGGTAAGGGGTTGCAGTGCGGTGTATGACTCCGTATCGTTTAAGGATCTTAGCGAATTTGGTGTTGTAGAAATGAGCACCTCGGTCACTAATGGTTGCTCTAGGTGTGTCGAATCTGTAGAATAACTTTTTCAAGAAATTTACTACACTCCTAGCATCATTTGAAGGTAATGCTTGTGCTTCAACCCACCTATAGACATAATCCACTGCGACTTGAATGAACTTGTTCTCATTCGAGTTTGGGAAGGGGCCCATGAAGTCTATACCCCAATATCAAACACTTCACATACCTGGGCTGAATTTTGTGGCATCTCATTATGGAGGGATATATTTTTAGAAAGTTGGGAACTGTTGCAATGTCGGATGAACTCCAAGGTATCTTAGAATAACATAGGCCAATAGAACCCCCATTAAGAACCTTCTTCAGTATTCGATTTGCGCTATAATGTCCCCTAACTGGTCCTTCATAGCAATAGTTTAGAATTTTCCATCCTTTTTCTCGAGGGACACATCTTCAAAGTATCTGATTAGCACAAATCCAGAATAAGTATGGGTCATCCCATATGTAATACTTAAGGTCGGCGAAGAACTTTTTGTTTTGGGCATATGAATAACCCTCAGGCAGTTCTCCCGTAACTAATTAGTTAGCTTAGTCTGCAAACGAAGGTGGCTCAGCTTCTTTGTTTATCCCGCGTATGCCATATTATCTGTCTTCAGGGAATGAGTCGTTGATGTCCTCACCTCTTAATTTTTCCCTATGCGGGTCCTCTAGTCGAGATAAATAATTGGCGGCTAAATTCTCGGTCACTTTCTTATCCTTGATTTCCAAATCAAACTCCTATAGCAACAGAACCCATCGGATTAATCATGGTTTCGCATTGGTTTTGGTTCGTAGATAACGCAGAGCCGAATGATCTGTATAGATTATCCTCGTGGATAAAACTAGGTATGAGCGAAACTCATCAATTGCGAATATCATGGCAAGGAGTTCTTTTTCTATTGTTGTATAATTCTCTTGTGCGTCGGTGAGGGTTTTGCTCATATAGTATATAGGTTGAAAGTGCTTATTCTGCATTTGCCCTAGAACTGCTCCCACCGCATAATCACTAGCTTCACACATTAATTCAAATGGTAGATTCCAGTCTGGTGTTGTCATAATGGGTTCTTGAGTGAGTTCTGTCTTCAGTGTGTTGAAAGCAGCTAGGCAATCATTATCAAAGCTAAATGGAGTATCCTTTTCAAGAAGCTTGGTTAATAGTCTCGCAATTTTGGTGAAGTCCTTTATAATGTGTCAGTAAAACCCGGCGTGCCCTAAGAAACTTCTTACAACCTTCACAAGACGCAGGTGGGGTAAGCTTTTCAATCTTCTCTACCTTGGCTTTATCGACTTCAATGCCCTTATTCGAGATTTTGTGTCCAAGGACAATTCCTGCTCATACTATGAAATGGCACTTCTCCCTACTCAATACCAAGTTGGTTTCTTCACACCCGGCTAATACTTTATCTAGATTGTGCAGACATAGATCGAACGAATGGTGGAGACAAATGCTCATGCTTAATTCCACAAGTGCACGGGTCGTAAAGAAATAGAGTGGACTATAAGAAGTGGGGTATCGAATCTTCAGGGATTGTAGGGATACTAGGGCTAGGTATTTGTCTACTGTCTAACCTAACCAAGAGATGATGATATCACGAAGCTAATTACTGAAATTAAAGAAGATTGGATTGTAATCACTGTGAAGTGAAAACTGGTATGAAATCAGGGGAATATTAATCAGGAGAAAGGATACTTGGGTAGGATTTCTACTTAGGTTCCAACAGATACAGACAATACCTCTTAGTTAATTATTGATAGGGATTCGACTAAGGATTCCTATGTCGTGGTCACTACCGCAGCAGCGGCCAAGTTACTAACATTGAATGAGGCTCTAGGGAATCTGTTTCTTAGAAAGACTAGGGGTATAAGAGATCTAATAGAGTGGCTCTCTTTAATGCCCGGGTTCCCGGTGCACTTACAGTCCTCTCTATTGAGGTAGCGATAATACGTGGAGGTGTTCACTTCTTCCCTCGTATAAACCAATTGAGATGCTAGGGTTGTTGCAACATAAGCATTCAATGAATAAAATAAAGCTCAATAGATCTCAATCCAAACTAAAAAATCATGTAATTAAGAGAAATAGTCATACATTAAAACAACCCATAAGTTCATCCATACCCAAGTATCTAAAAACTTAGTTGCTCATGCTAGAGAAACACATAAAAAATATATTGATAAATGCTACAAAAGACATAAGGAAATAATGCACTGTTCCAATGCTAAACAGGGAGGACTGTTACAAAGACTCCCTTAAAACTCATTTCTTCTCCGATAATGCTCCAAGCTTCGGCCAGTTGGCTGATCTCGTCCCTATAATGGATGATGGTAATGATAATAAGAACCTCCAAGGATGATGAATGGAATTCAAAAAGCTCCTCTCTTAACCCTAATATTTGGTATTTATAGCCCTCAACGCAATAAGAATGGAAATACAGTGTAAGAGGCACTTAAGGCAGCAGATCACACGTACTGCTTCTGAAGGCCCATTATAGACGGTGTTGTCTTGTGGCATACGGGGCCGTCTGGATTTCATGGATGACACGTCTATGAATTGGACGACCCCGTCACTGACCTTGTATAAGAGTTCAGGGTCAATTAGGGTTTAGGTTTGAATCCTTCAGTTTAGACGGTCCTGTCTATGAGTAGACAAGTTTATCGAAATGTTCTGATTTTCTTTTCTAAATTGACGAATGACCCGTATGTGAATTGGACGACCCCGTCACTAACCTTGTATGAGATTCGGACGGGGTCGTCTGCCAAGTGCGATCTAAACCCTAACATTGAATTGTGTTTAGACGGTCCTGTCTTCGACTGGATAGGGCTATCTGTCTTTCTTGTACTAGAGATAGGGTCGTCTTGATATTAGACAGGTGACTTGATTTCTCAGCCTTTTCTTCTAAATTTTGTTTGAATTCCTAACTTCCTCGTCAAATCGCCCATGTCTGTCCTGATTCACAAAAATAGAATATTTTAAGTACCAACAGCCTGTAAATCATCGGAATTCCAAGCTAAGTACAATTAATTATAATAGTCAATTATAGCAATTTGAACATTTATCAATGAATCACCAAAGACAGAGAAATCATCCATGAATACTTCCATCATGTTGCCTACAAAGTCTTCAAAAATAGCTAGCATACATCTTTGGAAAGTTGCAGGTGAATTGCATAGGCCGAAAGACATACGGTGGTATAAGAAAGTACCATAGGGACAGGTAAAAGTAGTTTTCTATTGATCTTCTGCAGCAATAGGGATTTGGAAATACCCTAAAAATTTGTCCAGAAAGCAGTAGTAGGAATGTCCAGCTAATCACTCAAGCATTTGTTCTATAAAAGGTAATGGGAAGTGGTCCTTTCTAGTGGCGTCGTTTAGTTTGCTATAATCAATGCAAACGAGCCATCCTGTTATGCTCATTATTTTCGTTTGTTACGACAGTCATCCCGCGTTTCTTAAGTACCACTTGTACTGGACTCACCCATGCACTATCTGAAATATGATAGATGACCCTGCCAATCAAGGAGTTTAATTATTTTGGCTTTAACTACATCCTGCAAGTTTGGATTAAGTCTCCTTTGGGGTTGAACTGATGGCTTGTGCACTTCTTCCATTAAAATCTTGTGGGTGCAGAATGACGGATCTATTCCTTAAATATCTGTAATCTTAAATATTATCATTTTTTTATGCCTTTTTAACACTTGTAATAACTTATCTTTTTGTTCGTGGTGTAAATCTGCGGTAATAATTACGGGCAATTTCGAATTAACTCCCAGAAATGCATATTCAAGATGCTTCAATAATTCTTTTAACTCTAGTTCTAGAGGAGATACTCGGGCATTGATTCTCCTCCGGATACTTGTATAAGGTATGGACCAAGAATTCCTATAACGCTTTCACCCCCTCTTTTAAGGCAAGTTACTAATCTATGCTCGTGAGTAGTTCTAGCGAACACATAATCTTGGAAGAGTTATTGTACTAATCCATTTCACAAAGTCTCTCTCCTAAACACCCGATCTCTCATCTTGTTCATAACTCCCACCTAATGAAGTAGATGTAGCATATATGGAGGGAGCTTTATCGTCCACACCTTCTATAGATCTAGATTAACAATTAGAGCTATCGCAACGTAAAGCATTAATACCATACTAAACATTCAATAGGTTCTCAAACACTTGCAATACTCATTCAAATATAGAAATCCATACAAGTAAGATTAAGCATAAATCCGGAGGTTCATCATGCCCAAGTATCTAACATGTTAGTTCCCCATAGAAGGGGAACACAATACTAATACAATCAAAGAGGAAAAGAAAAGAAACATAATAGAAACTACTCTTCCCTCCATCGCTGGCGATGACGATGTCCGTTCAATGCTTGTGAGGAGCCTTCAAGAGGGTGATGATGTTCAAGATCCAAAAGCCCCCTTTCTAAACCCTAAATCTGCTATTTATAGGGTTCAGCTCAATGTAGATGATTAGTAACCCAATACCTAAGATTTAGACTCGGGTTAGCATAAAACTAGGTTAACTTCAATCTGAGCGCACGACACACGGGTAGTCTTACGGCCGTGAGCTTGCCTATATGCTTGATCCCTAGGTCACACAATCTGGGATACGACCGTGAGTTCACCCGTGTAGCTCTCTGTATCTTAGAGCTTGTGTGCTTAGAACCTCCATACGGGCGATAACAGCCGTGAGCTTGCCTGTATCTTCATCACACGAGTGCTTACAGCCGTAAGTCTACCCGTATGTCTTCAGAAAAGCTACAGAAGCTTCGATTTGATCTGTTTTTCTTCTATTTTGCTCTCGAAGCTCTCTAGTGCCCTGAAATTGAGAATTAACACAATTTAAGTATCAATGGGCAAGAATTACTTAAAATCACATGAATAGTATACAGTGAATTGATATAAAAATATGATCAATTGAACGCTTATCACAAATATCCCCACACTTAAGCATTTTCTTGTCCTCAAGCCAACAAAAAAGAAAAATTAAAAAGATGATAAGCGTTCACCCTCAGGCTAAAGCATTCGTATTTTGTTGTTCTCAAAGGATTCACCATTGACAGTTGCATTTTCCTATTTCAACATCTCAGACATAGATTACTCTCAAGACATGATTTAAGATTTGCTCTAGGTGAGAGTTTAACTCCACTTACCATGCTTCTAAGTTTTAAAGTAACAAGTATAAACTCAGTGGACTCTAGAGGTTCCTTGAGGTCGTAAGTACAAAATAACTAGCCCTTTAATAAAAAGTAAACTTTTCTTTTTGTTCTTTTTTATCAATTTTTCACTTTTCTCTTTTCTTTTCACATAAATCCCGGTAGGGCATCCCTAATAGATCCGACTTTCCGGAGGATCCAAGATTAATATAGAGTGTAGATCTCCCTTTCTAAATGATGAATATGTTGATTAGACACCAGAACACCCAACTACTCAAAAGATTACAACTCAACATACACACGCTCATGCTCATGAGTGACTTTTCAGCTTGAGAGACACTCTGATTAGGAGCGGAAACCCGAGCTTACGCCGTTACCAAGACTAGAGGAGCATTATCTTAGTCCTTATTTTCACAATCTCTATGTACAAGAATTTATTCATTATGCATAGCACTACTTGCAAGTGCTAGAAGTTTTGAACTAGTGCCACGAAAACTGTTGAAGCCATTGAAAGTAGTACTTAACAATCTAAATCAAAGAAACACACCATGGGTTATCTAATGTCACTAGAGAGCATGTAATAGTCATGAAGAGTTTCTCTAAGTGTCCAAGATGTTTCATAGGAAAACATTAAAATTTCGCTCAATTGGTGTAAACTAAGAGTGAAACAAAGTTTGAATACGAAAATTGTAACATGCCATCATCGGTGTACATTAAGCATGTATATGTGTGATGATTTGCAATGAATTTATAGGATACTATCCCCACACCTAAGATTTGTAATGACTACTATATGAAACCCATCCCCACACTTGAAAGTTGCATTTTCCTCAATGCAAACAACAAAACATTCAAAAAAAAGTACATAGTAAAATAAGAAGATGGGCAAACTGAAACATCCCCGATTCACTTGGGGATTATGTCCAAGAGGTGGAGTGAGACAATAGAACATTCATCCATAAGTTTAGAAATAACACTGCAAGCATTAAAGAGAATCAGAGCGATTGGATATGTATATAGCATAACGAGTGGAGTCTCAACCGATAATAGAGGAAAAGGTGCAAAATAGTAGCAAGCAGAAACCCTTGCTAGGAAAATAAATTACAGACAAGTGTGATACATATCCCTAAAAACCCCTCTCATGGTGAACTAGAGGAGGAGACGACGGGAGTGGCACATGCTGGATTCTCGAGTGCAGCTGATGGTAAGACTTGTGGTAGTGCTGCTGCTAGTGCTGGGGCGATGATATGTGGCTCCCGAGTAGAGGAGTGAGGTAAGTGGTGCGCGTGCGGTGATATACAAGAGGTACGTGTGGAGGCCACTGCTGCAAGTGATCCCCTCTGTTCGCAATGTAATCGGCGATGAAGTGACTAGTGTGTATCTGGACTCGCTCGATCATAAAGAACTAGGATGTCAGGGACAGTGATGTGGCCGGTGCTGTCATCCCTTATGGCGATCGATCTACATGTGAGAGCCTGAATGTATCTATGAATCGGATCGAAGAGGCAGGATGCCTTCTTCGGCTCTATCATGGCTGCTTGGGAAACCTGCTGCCAATATGTGGTAAAGAATGTGTGTACCGGGAAATCCACGGCCAACGCCCGATACGCGTCTGTCGTAGTGAATGCTCTGTCATAGAGACCGACGTGGATAGAAAACTCTGTGATGCTGAGCTGCCACATCACGCGGTGAACCTGAAATCAAATGGAGTGCGAGGTTTCGACTGTAAATGGCTCCTGTTGACCTCGAATCTGCTAAGGACATCCAGTGCCATGTCACGGTAGACAGGCTCATCAATGGCGAATGCTCGGGCCCATCCACCGAATATAATCGGGCTTGTGACCTCCTCCTCGATCCCAAGCTCTCACACTATAGTCCAATCTATGTATCGAGTGGGACCGAATGCCTTCAGAGAAAGAATGTCGTAACTCTCCCAATAGAGCTTCTGAAGGAAAACCAGTCAAGAAGAAGAGGGAGGGTGCTCAATCCTCTTTCTCTTCGCACCCTTGCCTGCTACTTGCTTTGTGCGGGCCATATCTGTAATTCAAGAGTAGAGTTAATATCGAAGCAATAACCATACTGCAAAATTCTAGGTACAGGAAATCATACGGGCAAACTCACTGGCGTGTGCTCGCCCATATGGTTGTCATACGGCCGTTTATGTCCGTGAGATGGCATGTATGAAGCGCGCGGAGCCTACAGGTAGGGTTACGGCCATATGATGGTATGGGGAGTGCAAGATACAAGAGAAAAAGTGTGAAATTGTGAACTAGGCATGTAAAATAGCACCAATCCATGAATATGCTCGAAATAAACTCAAGATGGTCATTAATCGTCCTAGGTAATGCCTAAACCCTAAAAGAATATTGGTAAAAGAGAACGGAAGGGGTTTTACCTTTTGTTTGCCTAGATCTTTTAGTGATTTGATCAAGATGTGGGGAAGAAGAAGAAGAAATGAGGAGGGCACAACACTTGAAGGCAATGGATGTGAAGAGATTATGCGATTGGCTTCTATAAAAAGAAAATGAACAGCCGCTCCCCTTTTCTGCATCTACTCACGTGGCATACGAGCTGGCTCACGGTTATGAGCTAGATTGTATGCCACGTTTTGGTCGTAAGCGCTTGTAAGCGATGTTGCGATAATGATCACACGTGCGCTTACTGCCGTATCCTCACCCGTGTCCTTGCCTGGGTTTTTCAGTTTGATTAACCTCTTTGCTATTCTATTTTAATTCCTTATGACATCCCTTCCTCGTCCTCCTAAGCTCTGGAATGTAGTCTATGGGCTTGGGATGGATTATGTATGAGAGATTATTGGGATTGATCACTTATTTCTAAATAACAAATAACTATTCTACAGCAAACTATGAAACCCTAAGAAAAGAAATTTTTGGAAACATGGGTTGCCTCCAAAGAAGCGCTTGTTTAATGTAACTAGCTTGACATTTGGGTTTTCTGCTCAAGGTGGATCAAATGCGTGACTCCCCTCATGGACTTTCCCCTTGAAACAATTTCCAAACACAGAGAAACCTAAACTAGAATATATGGAGGACTAGTCAATGGGGGCAAGTGGTGAATTTCTTGCCTTACTATGGATGGGGGTCCCTTCATGCTCTTCTCCTTGTCTTTCTCCTTCCAAAATAATAGTTGGAGAAATAATTTCCATGACCCCTTGTCTTTCTTCTTGGTTTGCCCTCTCTTGCTATCCCTTGAAGGGCCAAGGTCACTTTCCACAGGGTGCTCTTCTCCATCATCCAATTGCCCTAAATATTCTTCAAGCGGATCGGTTTGCAACACTTCTTGAATATAGCTTTTAGAAATTAGTTCAAGATCATCAATAAAGTAATTTTTATCATCGTGATCAAGTGTGTGTCGCATTGCTGAAGGAAGCTTTAATTCAACCATGCGATCGCCTACTCTTAAGGACATCTTATCTTCAATATGGTCATGTAGGGCTTTTGCAGTAGCCAGAACTGGTCGTCCTAAGATGATGGGTACCTCAACATCGTCATCAATATCCAACAAGACAAAATCAGTGGAAAACACTAGCTTATCCACCCTTACCAAGACATCTAATACCATTCCCCGCGGTTTCTTCACTGATCTATCGGCAAGGTTAATGGTCATTTTTTTGGTCTCGGGCGCTCCTAGGCCTAGCTTCAAGAACAACTTGTACTGCATCACATTGATACTGGCGCCGCCAAAGCAATCTCCTCCACACCATCCCTAATAACACAAGGGATTATCATGCTCCCTGGGTCCCTTAACTTTCTAGGTAGGTTGGTTTGGAGAATTGCTAAGCATTGAGGGTTCAGAGTTACTGCTGTAACTTCTTCCAGCTTCCTCTGGTTAGTTAGCAGCTCCTTCATGTTCTTGGCATGTTTGGGCATTTGGGAAAGTACATCAACATGAGGTAAGCTCAGATGAAGTTGCTTGATCGTCTCCAAGAATTTTATGAAATGTGCATTGTCATTTGTTTTCTTTAATCTCTCAGGATAAGGAACTCTAGGTTGGTACTCAGGAACAGGTGTAGTCTCTATTCCCTTATCCCTTGCATGATGCTCTTCATTTATGCTTTCCTCGGTTCCCAATGATTCACCCGTTTCTACCTGGGTGGTGACCTTGTTAGATTTTCTAACTAACATCTCTACCTCCTTACCATTCCTGACTAAATGGCCTTTAAATCCTTACAGGGGTTTTCCTCTGTATTACTTGGTAAGGTTCTTTGAGGCCTCTCCGATAAAATCTTAGATATTTGCCCAACTTGGTTCGATAAACCTTGAATGCTCACTTACATGTTCCGCATCGTAGCGTCTACTGTTTCAAATTTTGAAGTTGTAGCAGTCAGGAACTTAACTAAAACATGCTTAATGTTTGGAACAGGTTGTAGAGGCCTTGGAGCCAAGGGGTTGAATCCTGGAGGGGTTGTTGATCTTTCAATGTTGCTATAAGATAGTCCTGGATGGCTCCAATTAGGCATGTAAGGACGAAATTGTGTCCCTTGGGGTCTTTGATTCCCTATGTATTGAACTTCCTCCATGGAATCTACTTCTACATTCGCAATGGGGCATTGTGATATATCATGCCCTCCTCCACAAGTGTTGCACGAGATGACGACAACTAAACTTGAAGATCCTACAGAAGTGAATTGGTCAAACTTTTTTGTGAGCTCTGCCACTTGCGTGGACTATGCCTAGCTTAATTTCAAAGTTGTTTTCAACTTGAGAAGGGTGGATGCTAAATTCATCCCCTGTGTAAGCTAGCCTCTCATAATCAGATAGAGTTCTCCTCCGCTTCTCCATGGCTCGAGGGTCCATGGTTTCAATATTGATGTCCACAGGACGGACATTCTCGGATGCTGAAGATAAACCTGCACTTACATCTCATAGCGTACCTTATGTTTCCCTAATCCTCCGGTGTAGAGTCCGCTCAATCTTGCTATCTCCGTCCACCCAACCTATTGGATTTGCTTGGGTCATACACCGGTACCCTGCACAAATATTAAGAATCAGTAGTGCAAGTGTTTAGAATAAGCACAAAAGTAAAGTCAATAAAATAAGGGGAAATTGAAAGGGAGAAAGAAAGAAAATGAAAAATTTAAAACCTAAAACAATGACTAACTAACAGGCTTTTAGTATTCTTAGTGACCTAAAAGTTCCCAGTAACGACGCGACAAACTTGATGCGCGTGTATTGTGTTATGCTTATACCTTAAGTGCACGGGTCGTATCAAGTAATAAAGTGAATTATGAAAGTCAGATGTCGAACCCACAAGGACCTTGACCACTAATCCTATCTAGTTATCTGCTACCTAGTCTCTCCAAAGGTTGATGATTTTCTATTCTATTTACTCAAAAGAGAAATTGGCTTAAGAACACTTGAAGAAAATTGTGGTGGCAACAATCAAAGAAGGGAGATACTGGGGCATTGAATCCCCTCCAGATACTTATAGATTGGGGCTAATATGGATTTCATATCGATGAGTATGAGGTATGGAACAAGAATTCCTACAACGCTTTCACCCCCTCTTTCAAGGCTAGTTACTAATCTACGCTCGTAAGTAGTTCTAGGGAACACATGATTTTGGAAGAGTTATGGGAATAATCCATTTCACAAAGTCTCTCTCCTAAACACCCGATCGCTCAGAGTGTTTATAACTCCACCTATTGAAGTAGATCTAGGGTATATAGAGGGAGCGACCTTCTATAGATCTAGATTAACACTCAGAGCTGTCGCAACGTAAAGCATCAATACCATACTAAACATTCAATAGGTTCTCAAATACTTGAAATACTCATTCAAGTATAGAAATCTATACAAGCAAGATTAAGCATAAATCCGTAAGTTCATCATGCCCAAGTATCTAACAAGTTAGTTCCCCATAGAAGGGGAATACAATACCAGTACAATCATAGAGGAAAAGAGAAGAAACATAATATTAACTACTTTTCCCTCCACCGTTGGCGATGACCGTTGGCGATGTCCCTTCAATGCTTGAGAGGAGCCTCCAAGAGGGTGATGATGTTCAAGATCCAAAAGCCCCCTTTCTAAACCCTAAATCCGCTATTTATAGGGTTCAACTCAATGTAGATGATTAGTAACCCAATCCCTAAGATTCGGACTTGGGTTAGCATAAAACTAGGTTAACTTGAGTCTGAGCGCGCGGTATACGGGCTGTCTTACAGCCTGAGCATAACCGTATGCTTCATCCCCAGGTCACATGGTCTGGGATACTGATGAGATAAATCCGCAAGTGCACGTGATCAAGTAGTAGAGTGAACTATGAGAGTCGAGTGTCGAACCCACAAGGAATAGATTACTAGTGTAACCTAAACTTCTATTATCCAGTCTTGTCAAAGATTTGGTGTTTTTGAATCTAAGTCTAAGGAATTAAAAGATTGGAGACAAACTTTGGAAATCGAGAATTAATTGAGAGAAAATTATAGCATGAGAGGAAGATACTTGAGCATGAGTCCCATTTGGATTTAAATCTAAGGATACATAAAGAAATCTATGAGAACAATTGGAGATGCTTGTGCCAAGTGTTCCTAAATTATATCCAATCCCTCTCCCGAGGTGATTAGATAACTAATCTCCAAGGATTGTCTTCAGCTCAAGGGAACCTATATCTTGGAAGGATTGTGGGATTAAATCGTATTAAAGAGACCCTCTCCTTCTAGCACCTGAATCCCTCAGCGTACTCACAACCCTCTCTAATGGAGTATGTTCCTAATACAAGGAGGCGCTAGGTCTAGCCCTTGTATCGCACCCAAGTAATCTCTCCGATCATCCCGCAATGTAGAGAGATTACAATCAATACAAAACATCCAATAGACATTGAAGCATACATCCAATCAATCAAAACATAGAAATCAATATGTCATTAATGCAATATCCAAAGGTTTCTCATACCAAAGTATCTATAATATTTCTTCACCATTAATGGAGAACTCCAATCCAATCAATCAAAACATAGAAATCAATATGTCATTAATGTAATATCCAAAGGTTTCTCATACCGTTGGCAGCTCTATAAGATTGATCCGCTTCTCTATCTCCTTCCTTCTCTCTCTCTCCAAGGTTAGGGGAGAAGACCCCTAAACCCTTATCTCAGAGATAAACTCTCTCCAAAGCCAACCTCCCATTCCTAAGCCCCAAAGCCTCCTATTTATACCTCAACTTAGGGTTTTAGGAGTGACAATGACGCTTATACCGCTGCTTGGGTCCGCAATAAAAAAAAGAGAGGGTTACGACATACGGGCTCATATACGGCCATATACTAGCCCGTATGAAGCTTAGTGCCACATATATGGTCGTATAACAGCCAGTATACGGTGCAGGTTCAAGTATATTAGCTAGTATACGGCCGTATAACACCCCGTATAAAGTCATACGGAGTGTATATCATCCCGGGATGGTCGATGTGTAGGCCGTTCACTCTGTCCAGTAGCATACGGCCGTATGCACCCCGTATACCTTCCCGTTTGCTCTAGAATAGCGTTGGTTCGGCCTCTTTTTCACCTCAAAATGTTTCCTTTCTCGCGAAGTAGCTTTTTAAATACTGAAAGGCTATAGTTTATCAAAATGGCATGTAAAACATACAAGGACATGATAGGAAAATATGCTCTATTGAACACTTATCAACTATCTCCACACTTAAGTGTTTGCTTTTCCTCATGCAAATAGAACAATTAAAACAAAAGAATTGATAAGTGTTCAACCTCCGGCTATAAAATAATTGGTTCTACCCTATTCCAAGCTCACCATCTAAAGATGCATTCTCCTATTTCCATACTAGGACCTAGATTACATCTTGTGCTTCGGTTTCGCACGGCCTTAGATGGCCATCTTCAATCCATATACCATGTTCAAAAGTCCTTGCAAGATAAGCATTCCCACAATGGACTCTAGAGGATTCTTGAGGCCCTAAACTTCAAGACAACCAACCCTCTATTGAGTAAATAGTGGACAAGTTCGAGAAACTTCAAGTTATGTACACGCAAAACCTTTTTTTTTTTTTAATTTATTTCTGGTAGGGCATCCCTAATGGATCCGACTTTCTCATGCTAAAGATCATTGTAGAGTGTAGGCCCTCTTTTCTTCAGGATGTACATGTTGTTTAGGCACCAGAGCACCCGAGTACTAAAAGAGTTACAACTCTATCTAGGTGTGTTCATACTTAGAAGTGATTTTCGAATTGAGGAATACCCTAATTAGGAGCCGGGAACCCGAACTACTTCCTCACAACAAGTAGCGGAACACTATCTTTATTATTGTAGCAACTCAACTACAATGTACATGCTATTTTATTCTTCTCTTACTTGTCCACTAGGTTAAGTTATGGAGGGTTAGAGGCTCATCTAGTGCCATGGATCCTCTTGGAGACATTGAGAGAAATGCTTATCAATTAAGGTCAATGAAACATGGCAATGGGTTATTTATTGTCACTATAGATTTTGAGTTTCACAAGGATTGTCTCTAGATGTCCATAATATGTCATAGGAGAATTCGAAAAAAATTTGGGTGCTAAAATGGTGCACTAAGAATAGAGTGAATCAATGCATTCTCTAAAAATGCCATCATGGGTGCATGCCAAAAATGCTCTAGTATAAAAAGATTTACAACGAATTCCAAAATTCTATTAGCTACCTATCTCCACACTTAGAAATTTGCAATAACTCTGTCAGTGAATCGGTAGCTACCCATCTCCACACTTAGAATGGTGCATTGTCCTCAATGTAAGTAATCAAGCTCAAATAAAACACAGAAAATAGTAAAAAGTATGGAGAAAGGTAAATTGAGAGTTCCCCGGTGAGATGATGATACCCTTGGTGGTTGAAGATTTAATCGTGTAGAATTTTACCAGGGTGTCTCTTATTCATGTGTAGTTCTGCAAAGGAAAGAGAGAGCATTATAGTTCCAAGACAGATTAAGAGAATAACCACAATAGAAATGAACAATAAAGGATGAGGTGCATAGGGAGAACCTTTACTACAAGTACACAAAATATAAAAGTCTTAAAATAGAACAAAATAAACACAAGTCTAGGTAAAGTGTCTCAGCCGTCCGTGTGTGGCTGCTCATAAGATGCTGGTACTGCTGATGAAGTAGGTAATGGAGAGGGGTCCACTGGTACCGGTGGTACAGAGGTGGAAGGTGCCTGTGTGCGAAGGTACACGAAAACCTCGGAGAACTGATCGCTGAGATGGTGCTGCTCCTCCAGAAGGGTATTCTGTATATCGTGAACCTCAGCGAGCCGTGCCTCAACCCCTTTTAGCCTGCTGCTCAGAGATGGGGAGGATGCATCAGGGCCAGCCTCTAATAATGAGTCCTCAGACACCGTCGTCCGAGCTATCGGACTCCTGGCCTGCTAGAGCGTATTGGCTGCCGGTCTGGCGGAGCAATCCGATTGTAGACACCCATGTAGAGTGCTAATTACGAGTGGCTCATGCGACGAATCTCATCAAAAAGCTGAAAGGAGATGGCGGTACGTGCCCACTCCCCTCTCGCTATACGGTTGACCTCGAACGAGCTATGCACCTCCATGGTGTGCTCCCAACAAGTGGGCTCGTTGATGGTGAAGACCCGGTCCCAACCACCGATTAAGAGCAGATCTCGGACTTGGTCGGCAATGTGAAGCAGCTCTAGGGTGTCCCAATTGATCAGACGGGTGCGGCTGAAAGATTTGGCCGCGAGCCATTCGAATCGATGCTGGAAGTGCTCCTCATCGAATTGTGGCCCACTGGAGGAGGAACCCATTTCAGTCCTGCGCCGTTTTGGGTGGGCCACTTTATTGGAGGACATCTTCTTGTTGGGCATGTTTGCGAAGGACTGGAGAGAATATTAGTGCCACAGATAGATACGGGGAATCGACAAAATAAGAAACAATTTCGTGCATACTCGCCCTATACGGGCCTTATGGCTTGCCATATAGGGCCACCTAAGCGCCATACCGGCCACCATATGGCCGTATGCTAGCACAACAAGCATACGTTGCCTTGCAGCATCTACAACATGCTAATCTCTTGCAATACGTTCTAGACATGGAGATTTTCAAATACAATAGCCTATAATTGCTACAAACGATGCAAACGTTCATCCAAAATCCACTCAATCACAAGCCCAAAGTTTCTAGGTATAGGAATGCAAGATTTCGTTGGTGAAACGTATAAATTGAAGTGTACCTAGGGTGATCGAGTACTCAAACACAAGCTATGAGGTGCGCAAGTGCGGCGGCATGCATTCGGACGCTGCGACGCCGGAGGTGAAGAGGAATGTAGAGGGGAAAACGAAATTTTTACGGTAAAATGCCCCTCTTATTCAAAAATATCAGCGTCCATACGGCCCCGTGTACGGCCGTATGGTAGGCCATATACCCTCAGATTCATTTTAAGGTAAAGGTTGGGGGTATACGGCCTTGTGTATGGCCGAATAGAACCCCGTATGATGGCACCTGGGCTATATACGGGCCTGTACATGGCCGTATACATGCCCATATAAACCTAACAATTTAAGCTCATGCAAAGAACCCATTATACGGGCTAGCATATGGCCATATAATTCCCCTTATGGTCCTCAGGGGCATCTATACGGCATGTATACGGCCGTATACCCCTCCATATAAGACCTCGGTTGGCTTGTGAAGCCAACACCAAAGGTCATTCTTGGTTGTCACGACATACCCTAACAGGAATTCTCAATATATGAGTGCTCGTAAAAGTGCAACTAGCATGATGAGTCTAATGATGCAAATGCGGAGGATGAGACGTGTCATCAAGTTATTTCAGACAATTCTAACTACCCAAAACATGGTATGAAATAAAATAAGATTTTTTTAGACTTGGGTTGCCTTCCAAGAAGCGCTTGTTTAACGTCAGTAGCTTGACGTACCTCGAGTTACCTTATGGGGTTTCATAAATGTGTTGGTGGTCACCTGGTCTTCCCTTAGTGTTTGTTTCATAGTATGGCTTGAGGTGGTGCCATTTACCTTGAATAATTCCCCTCCGGCCTGGTTGATATCGACGGCCCAATGAGGGCATACCTTGGTTATGGTGAAGAGGATATACCACGCGGATCGTAGCTTGCCTGGAAATAATTTAAGCCGGGAGTTGACCAAGATGACGTGGTCTCCTTCCTTGAATTGTTTTGGTTGCTTTAAGAGTTGATCATGATAGCGCTTAACTCGCTCCTTGTGTGGTCTAGAGTTTCAAAAGCTAAAGAACGCCACTCATCAAGTTCATTTAATTGAAAATTCCTTTCAACACCGGCGAGAGTTGGATTAAAGTTTAAAAACTGGATTGCCCAATATGCCCTATGTTCTAGTTTAATGGGGAGGTGACAAGCTTTTCCATAGACAAGTCTATTGGGTGTGCTCCCTATTGACGTTTTGTAGGCGATGTGGTAGGCCCAGAGTGCATCATCTAGCCTTTTAGCCCAATCCTTCCTATTTTGTGTAATTGTCTTTTCCAAAATTTTCTTCATTTCCCGGTTTGAAACCTCCACTTGACCGCTAGTTTGAGGGTGGTATGGAGTTGATGTCCAATGCACTACCCCATACCGCTTGAGAATTTCACTAAATTCTACATTGCAAAAGTGAGTTCCCAGATCACTAATTATAGCTCTTGGTGTACCAAAACGAGAGAACAGCCACTTCAAGAACTTGACTACATTCCGAGCATCGTTGATGGGTAGGTCCTGCACTTCTACCAACTTAGAAACATAATCCACTGCCACTAAAATATACTTGTTCCCTTGAGAGTTCGGGAAGGGCCCCGTGAAATCTATCCCCCAAACATCAAATACTGCGCATACTTGAGTAGCATTTTGTGGCATCTCATCACGGCATGAGATATTACCGGTGGGTTGGCAACTGTCACACGACTAAGCATACAATTTGGCATCCTGAAATAGGTGCGGCCAATAAAAGCTAGAATCAAGGACTTTTTTGGCGGTTTTATTCGCACTGTAATGCCCAACTGCAGGTCCTGAATGACAGTCTCCCAAAATCCTCCATCCTTCCTTTCTTGGGATGCATCTTCTCACTACCTGGTCGGCACAAACTCGAAATAAGTGTGGATTGTCCCAAATATAATATTTTAACTTTGCGAGGAATCTCTTTTTATGTTGATAGTCATAAGAGTTTGGGAGAACACCGACCACGAGATAGTTGGCGAAGTCAACGAACCAAGGAGGTTTGTTTTCCCCATGCACAGCTTATGGCTGATTCTGCACCACCTGCAAGCTATATAAGCGCTCTTCCGGGAATTCTTCTCTAATCTCTCCCTCTTGTAGTGGGTCTCTTTTTAGGTTCTCTAATCGGGACAAATGATCAACGTCTAAATTTTATGCTCCTATTTTTTCTCTAATCTCCAAGTCAAACTCCTTTTATAGTAAGACCCACCTAATTAGCCTCCAAGTAGCATCGGAATTTATCAAAAGCAAAGACTATGGCAAGCAGTTCTTTCTCGATGGTAGTGTAGTTGGCTTGTGTTTCTGTCATACTTCTACTAGCATAATAGATGGGTTTGAAGTATTTGTCTTTCCGCTGCCCCAATAC
Source organism: Dioscorea zingiberensis (assembly GCA_026586065.1). Classification (NCBI taxonomy): domain Eukaryota; kingdom Viridiplantae; phylum Streptophyta; class Magnoliopsida; order Dioscoreales; family Dioscoreaceae; genus Dioscorea; species Dioscorea zingiberensis. The sequence goes on from CM048818.1 coordinate 27,705,323, forward strand.
TGCTCCAACGGCATGATCTCTTGCATCGCACATGAGTTCAAAAGGGAGACTCCGATCCGGTGTGGTCATGATAAGTGCATGAACAGGTTCCTCTTTCAAAAAGGTGAAAGCTGCCAAACACTCCTTGTTGAAGTCAAATGGGGCATCTTTCTCTAGTAGCTTGGTTAACGGTTTTGAAATCTTGGAGAAGTCATTTATGAATCTCCAGTAAAAACCTGCATGCCTAAGAAAACTCCTGATAGCCTCGACTGAAGTAGGTCGGGGTAGTTTCTCAATTGTGTCAATTTTGGCTTTGTCCATCTCAATGCCTTATTCGAGATTTTGTGTCCTAAAACAATCCCTTCTTGCACCATGCAGTGACATTTTTCCCAACTTAGTACCAAATAAGTTTCTTCACATCTAGCTAACACCTTCTCCAAGTTTGCCAGACAACGGTCAAAAGAATCCCAAAAACTGAGAAATCATCCATAAACACCTCCATAGTGTTCCCCACAAAGTCTTCGAAGATAGCTAGCATGCAACACTAAAAGGTGGCAGAGGCATTACATAATCCAAAAAGCATGCGACGATAGGCAAAAGTGCCATAAGGACAAGTGAAAGTGGTTTTCTCTTGGTCCTCGGGAGCAATGGGTATTTGAAAGTAACCAAAAAATCCATCTAGGAAGCAATAATAGGAGTGACCGGCTAACCTCTCAAGCATTTGATCAATGAATGGTAGCGAAAAATGATCTTTTCTAGTAGCATCATTCAACTTTTTGTTATCAATGCAGACCCTCCATCTGGTGACGGTCCTTGTAGGAATCAATTTATTCTTGTTATTGGTTACTACAGTCATGCCTCCCTTCTTTCCTACCACTTGTACGGGGCTCACCCATGCACTGTCTGAAATAGGTATATTATCCCGGCATCCAAAAGTTTGATGACTTCTGCCTTGACTACTTCCTTCATGTTCGGATTTACCCTTCGTTGAGGTTGCAGTGAGGGCATGTAGTTGTGCTTCCATTAGGATCTTATGAGTGCAAAAAGACGGACTAATTCCCTTGATATAAAAAATCTTCCAAGCTATAGCGCCCGTATGTGCTTGTTGAGAACTTGCAACAGTTTCTCCTTCTATGAATGTGTTAGATTTGAAGTAATGATAACCGGGAGTTTTGAATTGTCTACCAAAAATATGTACTCGAGGTGGGTGGGTAGTTCCTTCAATTCTAACTATGGGGGGTCCTCGATTGATGGTCTCAATTTGCTTACAATGCTACCCAACTCTTCAAGCTCCTCTTCTATCTCCAGAACTAGATGGCCTTCATGAGTGTAATTAGTATCATCGCTTTCACCCCCCGAATCTAGGGTGAATTCTTCTTCTAAATGTGGGGTTGAAGTGTTAAGTCCTGATTCCCCTACTAAATCGATATCCATGTCTTCTCTTCCTTGGATAAAATGGTGACCTACAGCTGGTTCCACTAGTAATTGTGAGAATGTTAGCTCGTGAATGAGGTTGAAGTCACATTGCTTGGTCACAGGTTCCTCAAATTGATCATATTTATCTTGGGTTGATTCATAACACAACTCTTCTGCAATAATGTCATCCGTCACCCAAGTATTTCTCTGATATTCCATGAAACATTCAACTTGTTGAGGATGAAGGTTACAAGTGGTGTATGGTTCCTCGCACGGTTGCATGGCGAACAATTGTTCTTGTAGCAAGTTGTTGTGTTGTGAGGCCAAATTGTCTTCAATCCATTGGTCCAATATGGCTAACTTTATTAGCATCATACTCTTGGGAATCACCATGTTGTATCTTGTAAATAAAAAAAATAATGAGATGGTGAGTATCCAAGAGATCAAATTAAAGAAAAAGAAAATAAAACAAGTAAAATAAATGACTAAAATAATAAAATCCTAGCCTAACTAGTAATTCTACTCCCCGGCAAGGGCGCTAAAAACTTGATGACATAAATACACAAGTGCACCGGTCGTGATCAAGTAGTACGTAGAGTGAACTATGAGAGTCGAGTGTCGAACCCATAGGGAATAGATTACTAGTGTAAACTAAACTTCTATTATCTAGTCTTGTCAAAGATTTGGTGGTTTTTGAATCTAAGTCTATGGAATTAAAAGATTGGATACAAACATCCGAAATCAAGAATTAATTGAGAGAAAACTATAGCATGAGAAGGAGATACTTGAGCATGAGTCCCCTTTGGATTTAAATCTAAGGATACACAAAGAAATCTATAAAGACGATTGGAGATGCTTGTGCCAAGAGTTCCTAAATCATATCCAATCCCTCTCCCGAGGTGATTGGATAACTAATCTCTTAGGATTGTCTTAAGCTCGGGGGAACCTATATCTTGGAAGGATTGTGGGATTAAATCATATTAAAGAGTTGCTCTCCTTCTAGCACCCGAATCCCTCAGCGTACGCACAACCCTCTCTAAAGGAGTATGTTCCTAATACAAGGAAGCGCTAGCTCTAGCCCTTGTATCGCACCGAAGTAATCTCTCCGGGCATCCCGCAATGTAGAGAGATTACAATCAATACAAAACATCCAATAGACATTGAAGCATACATCCAATCAATCAAAACATAGAAATCAATATGTCATTAATGCAATATCCAAAGGTTTCTCATACCAAAGTATCTATAATATTTGTTCATTAGTAATGGAGAACTCCAATCCAAATCAACAAGAATACAATCTAAAATAAATATGATAGAGAATACCGTTGGTAGCTCTATAAGATTGATCTCCTTCTCTATCTCCTTCCTTCTCTCTCTCTCCATGACTGGGGAGAAGACCCCCAATCCCTAATCTCAATGATAAACTCTCTCCAAAGCCAACATCCCCCTCCTAAGCCCTAAAGCCTCCTATTTAAACTTCAGCTTAGGGTTTTAGGAGTGACAATGACGCTTATACCCCTGGTTGGGTCCACAATAAAAAAAAAGAGAGGGTTACAACATACGGGCTCGTATACGGCCATATACTAGACCGTATGAAGCTCAATGCCACAAATATGGCCGTATAACAGCCAGTATACGGTGCAGGTTCAAGTATATTTGCTAGTATACGGCCGTATAACACCCGTATAAAGTTATTCGGAGTGTATACCATCCCGGGTGGGTCGATGTGTAGGCCGTTCACTCTGTCCAATAGCATACGGTCGTATGCACCCCGTATGCCTTCTCGTTTGCTCCAAAATAGCTTTGGTTCGGCCTCTTTTTCACCTCCAAATGTTTCCTTTCTCGCAGAGTAGCTTCTATATACCATGTTTAACAAATATGAAGCTTTTTAAGTACCGGAAGGCTATAGTTTATCAAAATGGTATCTAAAACATACAAGGAAATGATAGGAAAATATACTCTATTGAACAATTATCAGATATGGCCGTGAGTTCACCAGTGTAGCTCTCTGTATCTTCGGGCTTGTGTGCTCAGAACCTCCATACGGGCACTTACGGCCGTGAGCTTGCCCGTATCTTCATCAGACGGGCACTTACGGCCCTACGTTTACCTATATGTCTTCAAAAATACTGCTGAAGCTTCGATTTGATCTGTTTTTCTTCTTTTTTTTTCTCTTAAAGCTCTCTAGTGCCCTGAAATTGAGAACTAACATAATTTAAGTATCAATGGGCAAGATTTACTTAAAATCACATGAATAGTATATAGTGAATTGATATAAAAATATGATCAATTGAATGCTTATCAAAATTCTTATCCTCTGAACTTTTATCAGATCCAGAATCTTCCTCTTGAACTGTTGGTAGAACTAGGCCGTCGAGGTTCTTCAAGACGCTTATATTCGATTTTTCCTCGGCTCTCCCATGAATGGGAGGAAGTTGGTGTTGTTCTCTATTGCCTGTGTTGTATATGTTGGAAATGTCGATCCGGTAAACTCTTTCCAATGTGTTGTTGTATGTTAATATCGAGAGGATCTAATTGCAGTGGTTGTACAGTTAAGGGTTGGCCATCGTTTATAATATTGAGCTGTTGGGAGTATTCTTTCTCCTGATTGAGGAAATTATTGAACATTTCTTGCCAGCTTGGAGTTTTTTAGGGTGGATGGTACTCCTGACATCCTATGTTGTAGCACTCCTACAAGCAATGCGAGAAGCATGTTGTGCAAGCTTCCTCACTACAGCAGTTTGTGGTTAGGGAATTCTGATAGGCTTGCTCAAATTGCTCCATTTGAAATTGTTTCCTCTCAATCCACTCTTTTAATGTTAATTTTTGTACCATTCTAATTCAAAGTTGTGTTGTGCCCCCTCTGGATGATTCCCTGCGAAAATAATAGAGGGTAAAAACTCATTAATGTGAATGATCGGAGTAGACAGAAATGAAATAAATGAAAAAAATTAAGAAGAAAATAATAAAAACCTAAAACTATGACTAACTAACAGACTCTTAATATTCTTAGTGACCTAAAAGCCACCGGTAACGGTGCCAAAAACTTGATATGTGTGTGTTATGTGACTAATCTTAGACTGCAAGTACACAGGTCTTATCAAGTAATAAAGTGGACTATAAAAGTTGGATATCGAACCCACAAAGACCTAGACCACAAATCATATCTAATTGTCTACTACCCAGCCTGTTCAAAGGTTGTTGGTTTTCTAATTTAATTACTGGAATGGAAACTGGCTTAAGAACACTTGATGAAAATAGTGATGGTAACCAATCAAAGAAGGGAGATACTCGAGCAATGAATCCCCTCCGGATATTTATAGATTGGGGTAAATATGGATTTCATATTGATGAATGTGAGGTATGGACCAAGAATTCCTACAACGCTTTCACACCCTCTTTCGAGGCGCGTTACTAATCTACACTCGTGCGTAGTTCTAGAGAACACATAATCTTGGAAGAGTTGTGGGAATAATAAATCTTAAAGAGTCTCTCTCCTAAACACCCGATCTCTCGGCGTTCTCACAACTCCTACCTATTAAAGTAGATCTAGAGTTATATAGAGGGAGCGTTATTGTCTACACCTTCTATAGATCTAGATTGACACTTAGGGCTGTCGCTACGTAAAGCATCAATACTATATAATACGTTCAATATGTTCTCAAACATTAAATCATTCATTCATAATAGAAATCCATACAAGCAAAATTAAACATAAATCTGGAGGTTCATCATGCCCAAGTATCTAACATGTTAATTCCCCATTAAAGGGGAACACAAATCTAATACAATCTCAAGGGAAAAGATAAGAAACATAATAAGAAACACTCTTCCCTCCACCGTTTGCGATGACTGTTGGCCATGGCCGTTGGCAATAACCTTTGGCGATGTCCCTTCAATGCTTGCCTTTCTCTCTTTGCTCCAAAGTCTTCAATGATGCCCTAATCTCCTAGGTGGAGAGAAGGTTGGGAGCCTCCAAGAGGATGATGATGTTCAAGGTTTCCAAAGCCTTATTCTCTAAACCCTAAACTACCGCATACGGGAGCTCTTACGGGCGTATGCACGCCCATAAGCCTTTCCCTAGGTAACACGGTTGATGGTACGGCGTGTGGTTGCCTATGTAGCTCTCTGTTTGTGTTGGAGAGGAGTGTGCTCAGAGTCTTCATAAAGGGTGCTTACGACCGTAAGCATACCTGTAGCTTTACCTCATACGGGCGCTTACGACCGTAAGCTAACCCAAATGGCTTCAGTGAGATTGAGATTACTTTCGATTTGATCTGTGTTGCTTCTGTTTATCTCTCGAAGCTCTCTGGTTCCCTGAAAATAAGAATTAACACTGTTTAAGTATCAATGGGCACGAATTACTCGAAATCACATAAATAATGTACAAGGAATTGATATAAAAAATGATCAATTGAACGCTTATCATAGGGCTCATTCGCCCTCTGTCAATATGGTAGCTAGTGGCCGAGGAGATGTTGCGGTCAATAGTGGGGGTGCTCTGCTGGATCCCGTAGTCTCTGAGGGGACTTCAGCCATATATCTGATGCCCTGTGTGGTCTGCCTGGGATACAACATCCCCATTGACCGCATGGTCTCCACTGTAATTTGCATGGACCTACAGACAATTGTTATTGTCCGCTAATATGTCCGGGGAAAGCGCCAGTCCTCGTGTCAGGCGTGTGATGTATGGGAGTGTAATAGTATCCTACTCATGGTGTCCATGGCTTGGTGAAGAAGTAGCTCTACGACAACCCATCTGATGTGGATGAGGAATCTATCGACTATGCTCTGTAGGTATATGAAGTCCCTGGAGCTGACAACGCCTACACTCAATCCTTGCCATGTGGTCGAATGGCTGAGCACCATCGGAACATATCAGAGGGCTGGGAACAGGAGGGTAGATGCCTTCGACAGGCGTTGGTCGTAATATGGGTCCATGCGGAGCCTCCTCCAGGCGGACTCTGGTGTCTCCTTCATCGATTTGTCTATCCTGAGCACCTACTACACAGTTGTGGTGGTGAACTCGATGACATATAGTCCTACTTAGACGGTGAAGTCCTTGTAGCTCATCTTCAAGATAGTGCCGCCCAACTAGAACTCGATCTGATCAGGTTGGTTCCATGAGACGAAGCCCCAAGCAAGGGTAAAGGTGGTCAGTACTCCAGGGTCAGCTCCCTATACGTCGTCTCTTGGATGGCCAGGAGGCGGTCCCAACCTCACATCTTCAGATATCTCATCACGTTTGTAACAAGCCCCACCTCCTCTTGGATGTCCCAATTGATGTGTCGGGCCTCAAAAAATTGGAGCTGTTAGAGTTTATACTGCCTTCCCGCATGCATAGGCATAGTGAATGTAGGCTCCAGGTATGGTCGAGAGCTCTTCTCTCCTTTCTTATTCTTCGCATTGGGCCCTCTGGTGACGATCTTTCGTTGAGGCATGGTGGATTCTGGTAGAAGCTTGTCAGAAGTGTAGGTGCACATACATGCTGCAAGGAAGCACGGTCGTGCTTTGGAAGAGAAGTGTCGATAACGGCTATGGCGTGGAGTCAGGCAGTGAAATGAGGTCAGTAGTAGGTCTGGTAGTCGGTGAGATCTTCAGTATCGGGGGAGGCTCGCCAACGAAGGTTTGGAGTGGAGGAGAAGGTGTTGTGGCGGCGTGGGGTTCTCACTGTCAGGCGTAATTTGTGCAGGTTCATCTTTGCTCAAACACGCCCCTAAATACGATCTCGATTGATAAGCATAGCCATGCTTATGAGAAACATGGTTGTGTTCGTTTTTTTATTTTGGCTTCCCGAGATGTACACGGCCTTAAATATGGTCGTGCTTGGGCCCGTGTTTAAGAGCACGCCCGTGCTTCTTTGAAGCACGACCGTGTTCTTTTGTTCTGAATTTTTCTATCAAACTCCCAAGAGATGTGCAACCTTGAGTAAGGTCGTGCTTAGGGCCGTGCAACTCTCTGTTGTTCCTTTCTTTGATCAAATCTGTCATGTCATCCCTTTTTCTACATGTCAGTGGATCCAATTACAAGAATTAGTTGCTAAAACTTTTTAAAATACACATAATAGATGAACATCATCAAATTAATGAAATTCACTACTAATGTCTACTTAACTAAAATCTTAAACTAACATAAAAAACTATAAACTAACTGAGCTTGGGTTTCCTCCCAAGAAGCGCATGTTTTACGTCACTAGACGTACCTTGAAGCTCAAGAAGGTTTGTAGAATCGGGTCTCCCCGACTTCCTCGCCTTGCGTGCTGATATGTGTGTTAAACCTAAAGCTTATGCTTATACCGCAAGTGCACGGGTCGTATCAAATAATAAAGTGGACTATGAAAGTTGGATGTCGAACCCACAGATACCTAGATTACTCAACCTATCTAATTATCTGCTACCCAGTCTATTCAAAGGTTGTTAAATTCCTAATCTAAATTATAAAATTGAAATTTGCTTAAGAACACTTGATAAAAGTAATAAGGACAATCAATCATAAAAGGGAGATACTCGAGCAATGAATCCCATCCAGATATCATAAATTGGGGCAAGTATGGATTTCTAATTAATGAATATGGGTTATGGACCAAGAATTCCTACAATGCTTTCAAACCCTCTGTTGAAGCGAGCTACTAATCTAATTTCCTTAATTCATTCTAGGGAACACATAATCTAGGAAGAGTTGTGGGAATAATCCATCTTAAAGAGTCTCTCTCCTAAACACCTGATCTCTCGGCGTGCTCACAACCCCTACCTATTGAAGTAGATCTATGTTTATATAGAGGGAGCGTTATTGTCTACAACCCTATAGATCTATATTGACACTTAGAGTTGTCGCAACGTAAAGCATCAATACCATACAATACATCTAATAAGTTCTCAAATATTAAGACATTCATTAAATCATAGAAATCCATAAAAGCAAAGTTAAAAATAAATCTAGAGTTTCATCATACCTAAGTATCTAGCAAGTTAGTTCCCCATTAAAGAGGAACACAAATCCAACACAATATCCAAGAGAAAGATAAGAAACACAATATGAAACACCCTTCCCTCCACCGTTGGCGATGTGTGTGGAGATGCCCCTTCGATGCTTACCTTCCTCTTCTTGCTCCAAAATCTTCAATGATACCTTAATTTTCAAGGTAGAGAAAGGGTGTAAGCCTCTAAGAAAGGTGATGACTTTCCAAGTTCCAAAAGCCCCAATTCCCTAAACCCTAAATCAACTATTTATAGGGTCTAGATCAATTCACATTTTTAGTTTCTCAATCAGCCAAAATCGGACTCAAGTAAGTGATAAAACTGGGTTAGCTCGCGTCTGAGCGTGAGGCATGTGGGCGGTCTTACTAGAGCAGGGGTGCCCGTAACCTCATCTCCAGGCCCATACAGTTGGTGATACCAGCGTCTTGAACATTTCCAGGAATTTTTTTAATTACTCATCTTGTTTGTCCTTTCTCAGCTGCGCGGGGTAAGGTAACTTTGGCTTGTATTCTGGTACCATAGGTCCTTCCTTGTTCTTATCCTTCCCCTTCTCTTCTTCATCTTTCGATTTGCGCTCGTCATGCCGTGTGATTGGTGAATCCCTTGCTGCCTTGTTTTGTGATAGGGTCACCTCCCTTCTACTTCTAAGGGTGATGGCCTTAATGAACTCCAATGGGTTGACTTCTGTGTTTCTTGGTAGAGTGCCCGCTGGTTGTTCTGGCAATGATTTAGCTATCTGTGCCACTTGATGTTCGAGGTTCTGAAGTGATGCTTGCTGGTTTTCATCATCTCTTCGTTCGTAGTTAGTCGTATCTCATCTGCTTAAAAGTACAGTGCGAGCCGGTTTTCCAAGCTTGGGTTTTTCTTCTCTTGTTGACATGAATGACTAATCAGCTATAATAGTGGGTTTCCTTGAGGTGAGTTGCTCTCGGTTGTCCCATATATTATACCGGAATGCTGTAGGAGAAGTTGGGGTGGTTCCTCCATCCAGGGTTATATTTGGAGCTGTATGGGTTATCCTGAGATCTTCAGATCTAATCAACCTGTTCTACTTGTTCGAGTTGCCCCACTTTTGTCTTATTCTCACATCAATTGCACAGCATTACTGGTGTCGGTTACTGATGACTGATGTTCTCCAGTTTGTGGCTTATCTCTGCTACCCTAGCTGCCAACTTAGTCAACACATACAACTCATGTATCCCAGCCACCTTGTTCTATTTGGTTCTCTCAGAGCTCCACTGATATCATTTCGTGGCCATCTCATCAATTAGTTCTCTGGCTGTGTCATGATCCTTGCTACAAAGAGAGTCATTCCTTGCTGCATCCAACATCTGCTTGATGGCTATTGATGTGATACAACCGCAAGTGTACGGGTCGTAACAAGTAATAGAGTGGACTTGAAAGTCGGGTTATCGATCCTTAGGGAGATGGAAGTACTAGTGGTCTACTATCTAGTCTATCCAAAGGTGGTTGATTATACTAATTCTGAACCAATCAATTGAAAACACAAACAAGGGAATCGAGTTGCTCTTAAGGTCAAACAATCATAAAAGGGGGATGCTCGGACAATTGAATCCCCCTTGGACTTCTAAAAGATGAATGCTACTCTCTATCATGACATTTGGTTGATCCTTGGCCAAAGGTTCCTATGGTGCTTCCACTCCCTCTCTCGAGGTGAGTTACTAATCCTAGTGCACTTACCAATGATGTTCTAGGGAACCTAATTCTTCGACGTATTATGGGAATAATACATCAAAAAGGACTCGCTCTTCTTAGTACCCGGGTTCCAGGTATACTCACAATCCCCTCTATTTGAGATATTTTACACACGAGGAGGCGTTCGCTTCCTCCCCCATATGGACTATGAAATTCCCTCCATGCTCCCGCAACGTAGAGGGATTAATTTACATTACAACATCCAATAGACTCAATGAGATTCAACCAAACAATCAAAGATAGAGAGATAACATTAATTAAAACATATCCAAGGGTTCATCAATCATCCAAGCATCTACAAGATAAGCCCTCCATGAAAGGGGGGTAACAATACAAAACAAAGATGAAAGCAAACAAGGAAATCATAATGACCGTTGATGGCTTCCTTGATCCTCTTCCAATGATTCCCTTTCTTCTTATTCCAATATCTTCAAGATGACAATCTCCAAGCTTTCCCCCAGATTAGGCTCTTTTCCCAAGCTGTTTCGTCCCCCTCTAAGCCCTCATTAGTCGGCTTTTATACCTCTAGGGTTTTAGGGGTGAGATTTACAAATTTGCCCCCTTCTAAATCTACAGATTCACTGAAATTTACGATATACGAGACCGTATTCGGGCGTATATCAGCCCGTATACGGGCCAGCCACCTCCATACGGTCTATCATACGGGCTGTATATCAGCCCATATCCATGTCAGCCACATCCATATGGTCTATCATACGAGCCGTATACTGGCCCGTATTCCCTTCAGGTGCAAGTATACGGTCGTATGTCAGCCCGTATAAATGCCCGTATGGGCCCTTTTTAGTGCTCTGAGATCCCGATTTCTTTCGAAATGCTTTCTTTCCTCCGGGGTCCTTATATTCTGCCCTGTTGATCAGAATAAAAACATTTTAAGTATCGGTGGCCAAACAATCTTCAAAATCACATGACAAGCATATAAGAATATGATATAAAATTATGCTCAAATGAATACTTATCAGCTATGTTTAGTCCATTGTAGAATGTCTTGACTTGCATCCATTCCTCTATACCATGTTGAGGGCATTTCCTGAGCATCTGTTTGAAGGAAGAGATGTCACTCCGCAACTTTGTTGTCAGGAACTTCTTAGTCAACTGAGCAATGATGTGATTGATCAGTGAGATAATAAGTCCAGCCGCTGTTTTGCCTGTCTTTTGACTGAGAAGGAACAACCTGAGACGAATGGTGTGTGTTGGTACCCCGTTCACTGAAATCATGACACTGATCTCCAAGAAGTTTTGTAAGTATGCATATGGGTCCTCATCTTGGAAACCATCTAATTGGCAGGATATCTTGACCATTTGGAAGACATGAGGCTTTAGTTTAAAAGTATGGCCTATGATTGGAGGTGGGATAATACTTGAGCCAATGATATCCAGGCTTGGTCTTGCATAATCTGATATGGATCAAGCTAGTATTGACATTGGTCTTGGTTGGTTAACCTCCGAACTAGATTTTGTTTTTTGTTGTCTTTGAGAAAAGAGCTTCTCTTATTTAACGATGAAGGTAACGCTCGAAATCTGGGTTAGGTACTTCCTCTGGATATGGAACTCTGTTTCTAGTTATGCACTAGTACCTTTTAGATAATAGATAAGATAAGATGAGATAAGATGGGATAAGATAGGATAACTAGAATAACATATTCTTATTTTCCTAGTGTTGCTAGTCGCTGGCAAAGACGTCAAAAACTTGATCCACGCACAACTATATGCGACACTTCTCCTGCAAGTATATGGGGTCAATCAAGTAGTAAAGTACCCAAAGGTAGGATAGTCGAATCCACAGGGATAGGCCACTAGAACTGGTTGTCCTCTATTACCTAGTTAACTATAAGAAGAGTTATGTAATCAAGCTATTTGAATATCCTAACTAAAAACCAATGTAAACAATTGGTTGATTGGTGTGATTAGAGATTGAAAGATGGCACCTCAGACCACAATCCCCGAGGATTTCCTTATTAATGATCTATTCCCTATTGCCTGCTAATTGCTAATAATTCCCGTAGAATGTAACAATACGCTTCTCAGCAAAACACCCGATCTCTCGTGATGCTCATGCACACCCTAGCACCCATGTTTGACTAAAAACCTATCTAGACGAATCCCAGGACCGATGCGGTACTCTAGTCGTTCCGAGTCACCGCACAAGCACTCCTGGTGCTGGGTGCTCTAACCTACTGAGGTGATGACTCAAGGCCCGCGCAAGGGAAGATCATATAGAAATATCTAGACAGATAATACTTATAAGTTAATATAATACAACTCCACGACCATCTAGCAAGTTTATTACAATGCCAATGCTATCGGATAATTGGGCTTATGCACAAGATAACCAATAAATAGAATAATATGCACAAATGATCAAGATGCCACACAGGGATTATTTAATAAGAAAAAGCTGAATAAATCTAAGAAATAAGTAATTCATCCTTTGGTTCAAGTCTCCGAGGCACCATAAAAGGTTTAGCCTCTCATTCTATGAACTATCATGATTAAGATACAAGAGGAGGCTATACAATCAGACATAAAAATCTTCCTTTGATAATGCCTCCTTTGCCTTCAATTCTTCTCGTGAAACCAGAGCCGTAGTTGTGGAATCGCCTTGAGACTGCTTCGCCAAAAGTTGATTATTAGGGTTATGTGGACTGCCTTTTATAGATTTTCAATTTAGCGAAACACGACCGTGTTGACCTCAAGCATGGCCGTGTTGATCTAAATACGCCCGTGTTGATCTTGACACGTCTGTGCTCTTGCTCTGGTGATAAGGTAAGCACCTTTTTCAATAAACATAGAGTTGTACGGGGTTGAACACGCCTTTGCTTCATCAGCACGCCCGTGTTAAGTGAGGACACGGCCGCACTCTTCTCTACATGTGCTCTATTTTGCTTTTTTTGCTTCGAAATATCCGATTCTTGTTCCTTTTGCGCTCGAGTACCTGTTTACCTGTCCAATCACATATAAATACCCAAAGTAGCAGAAAAAATTGATAATTGATGCCGAAAAAGGTGTAAGTGCATGTGAATATAAGGGAAATTTATGTATAATCATGCACTTATCATGTGTAATAAAAACTAAAGGCATTCCCCTATAACAGCGCCAAAAACTTGTTGGCTGCTAGCTACGAGTGCTAACACCCAAGCTACCACACGCAAGCATACGTGGTCGTAAGTAATACAATAACCGGTGAGTACTGGGTCGAGTCCTTAGGAGACGGGTTATCCTATTCTACTTCTGCACTAATGCCCTAAATTTGCAAGCAATGTACTAAATTATCAAAGGTGAGAATGTCCAAAGTATCTAACTGTGGAAAAGAGTTACGAAGGTTGTTGGGTGGTCTCTCAATAGTAAGGAATCTAGGGTTGTATGATTACAATAGATTGTGAAGATACTCTCCTAAGGTTGCTACAAGTTGAGAGTTGTGATAAGGGTTAATTTAAGATAATCCTAAGTGCTTCTGTGCACTCTGGGTGCATCCTAAAGGTTCCCTATCTAAAAGGAACACACCTCAATCCTTCTCCTCCATATCTCTATGGCGAATAAACCGAGCTGTTATAAGACCTAGGATCTATCCTCATCAGGGAGCTCCAAGGTACATCTCTATGCCTATAGGATCACCTCCTCCCTATGGCGCCAATGTAAAACTCTCATACATATTTCTATGCTATGATAACTATGTATGCCGTCACCTCTCGGCATACGATTAATGGTAATAAGTGCATAGGCATAATCATAAGACAATTGATACAACCAAAGGATAATTAAAATATCAATCCATCAAGTTCATATAACCCTAGAATGGAAGTTTATGCAACCATTATAAACATTGAATCTATAATAATGCTAATAACCAAGTAAACATCCATTTCCAAAACAAGAAAGGAAATATAATTGCTAATGTTGATTAAAATAAAGTTCCCCCTCCATTATAGAGCCAAATCCCAGCCTCAACACTGTTCAATGCCTCCGAACCCTCACCTCCAAGCTGTAGCTAGTAGGTCCCAAGCTAAAGTTCCTTAGAACCTAACCCCAGCCTCCTTTTTATACCCAGAAAGTTACGTTGTGACATCCTTGCTCAAACTCATGACGTTCCTAGGAACCAAAGCTTCTCCATATACTATTACTGAGAAATAATGTCACGACGCTATGTGATGAGTCCTGCTAGCCCGCAAGTATACGGGGTCGCTCAAGTATAAAGTACCATGGGGGTAAGGTAGTCGAATCCACAGGGACAGGCACTAGTACTCACTAGCTAGGACTCTATAATCTAGCCGGGAAAAGATGGTTCATGAATTGTTCTTACCTAAAACCAAATCAAACTAAACTAAAGTAACAGTTGGCAAGTTGGGATTTATCAATCAGAAGAGCATGGCACCTCGGATCACTATCCCTCTAAGAATCTCTCATGATCAATCCTCTCATATTAGTTTCTTAATTTATCTATTCCTAGACCATGAAGATCCCTCATTTAGTTTGGTCCCAATCCCTCAGCAACCAAACCCTACCCGCATAGAGGCTACTCGATATGCGACTATATTATTACTAGTGTTCTATGGTTCTTACTATTAGGTTTTACCCTGATCCGGAAAGTGAGTTGAGGTTGCAAGGCAACCCAAGTGACCACCCGATCCCTTGGCGTGCCCCCCCCCCCCACACACACACACACACACACACCTATTGTCTATGCTAAGACATAGTTTGACCCCTATCCCTCGTCATGAATCAAACAATTCTGATAGTATGGCCCACACTTTCGCACTAACAAACCATATTAAGCATACATAGACAATTCCAAGAGATAAATAAATAAGAAACTAATATTAAAGAGAAAGATTCACAAGTTCATCTAAGAGTTCAAGGACTCGAGGCACGACAAGGGGTTTAGCCTCTCATGCTAATGAAAGACATTACAATAACTAAGGAAGAAAGCATAAGAAGACTTATAGACTCCCTGGCACAATGCTTCCTCCGTCTTCAGCTTCTCCTCGAAACCCTAGCTGTCAATTCCTGGATATGCCAAAAAAAGTCCCATCAAAAGTAGATTTGACGGCCTTTTATAAGTTTCATACTTTACGCTACACGCTCGTATTATCTGTCACACGGCCATGTCTTCAACAATCGGAGTGCGCTTCTTTATTGATTTTGATTTGAATTTACACGCTCATAGAGACGCCAGTGTGGGTAGGCGTGTCGTGCTCTATTTGGTACTTCTTGCTCAAAATTTCTCCATATTTTGCTTCTTTTCTCCAAGGTGTTGAATTATCTGTCAATTTACACAAAAACCCTAATAGCACACAAAAGTGGGAGAAACTATGCTAAAATTGATCCAAAAGTGCAGATAAAGATGGTAAGAAAATATGTATAATTATGCACTCATCACTGTGGTGGGACGGCAAGGCGTTCTCTTAAGCTTGAGAAATTTGAAGGTTTTCAACTCAATAATCGTCGCTACGTTTCAACGTGACGTCACAACGCCTAGATTGTCCTAAAAAGTTCTCACCCCTGCTCAATAAATATCGCGAGGTCCTTGCTCAACATCGCGACGTTCATCCCTTGAATGATCTTCAGGTGTCATGCTTCTCTTTCCTACGGGTGGTAATGGTTCGGTTATTGAACCGATTCCAGCGAATAGCTACCAACCGAACTTCTGCGATTTTGAACCAAGATTGGGTCTGTAACCAACGCTCAGTTGAATGGAGAATTTGGCCGGAATCGGTTTATTTTGGGCTTACCGAATCTACGAAAGATAAATCTTTTTGAAATAATTTGTATGAAGTTTTATCCCATTCAAATCTAAAAATGTCCCATAAACTAAATTAGATTAAGGATAAACATTTTCTTTTACAATTTATCTTGAATTTTTATATCAAATATACAATACAAAATCTGTAAGAAGTCACTAACAACTCGTCAAACAAAATTAGATTAAGAATAATTTTCTTTAAAAAATAATTTATCTTGAATTTTTATCCAAAAAAAAAACTAACAAGACCTCCCTTAAGTTGAATTAGATTAATGATAAATCTTTTTTTCAAATAATTTTATCTTAAAATTTTAAAATTAACCATTCATGAACCTCGAAAAAGATTAAAGATCAAAAACTTTTAAAACATTTTATTTTAAAATTTTATCTCAAATATATCCAAATTTGTAAAAAGGCACAACACACTAATAGAAATTGAACTAGATTAAGGACAAATCTTTTTTTAAAATAAACTATTTTAAATTTTTATCCTAAATATATATTGTCATAACAGGCTAACAGCTTATTAACATCTTTTAAATTGAATTAAATAATATGTATAAATTGTTATGGGTGTTTAATTCAATGGTGAAGAAAAAACTAATCTAAGTATAGATAAAAATTGTTATGGGTTTTTATATTATATTATATAATATAAATATTATATTTATATTTAATCTAATTCGTTTCAATAATCTAGAATCGACCGAAAATTGAATTATTACAAAAATTTACCAAACCGCCTTATATCGATTGGTATTTGTTCGGTTGGTTACCAATTAATTCAGTAGTGTACCCACCCCTATTCTTTCCAACTCTAGAACAAAGCTTTTCCTGACAAATCACCTGGTATATACAAATTTATCTTTGTTAACTTCTACGAATACAGAATAGATGTGAAATACCGATACACCAAGTTTTAGCCATCCAAGGAGACAATTAAATATTTCCAGACCAACAAAAGCGATTTTTGCCTTAATCTAAACATTTTGGTTTGCAACGTGTAATAAAAACCTCCTAATTTAGCTCTTATTTGAGAGCTAACAGATGGTCTTATACAGGGTTGGCCACCTCTCTCTCCCGAACATTCGGGTGTTGCACTAGTGCTAGTGCCTCACCGGTAGGTGGACTTGAATGCGTGTTGTCCTCCTTATGGTGCACATAGCTTTTTGTTCAAAAAGAAAAGTCCGCACAGACAGCGCCAATCTATTAGGCAAGAAACCGGTTGTGCTTGGAGTTGACTCAGGTCAAGGTCAACTAATGATGTCTTTTATGGTTGAGAGGTGTGTTGAAGGTGTGTTCTCGGAAGTTCCACCCTAAAATGGGACACAAGAATGATTATGAGAGGGGGAAGAACCTGAATTCCCAAATCGCACTCTACCAATCAAGTTAGCTATTAGATCGTTGGGGAAGATGAGTAGAGGGAGAGTGGAGGGAATTCTTGGACCCTAATGTGCTAACCTTTGATCTCCGGTGTCTTCCCCTTTTGTGCTCTTAGAGCTTCTTAGGATCCGGGTCTCGTCCCATCCCCTGTCGCGGTCTTGTCGGTCATCAATGGAGGGGATGCGTGGACAACCCTTTATTCCCTAATGTGATGGCTATCTTACCCTGCCATTGTGCGGTATGGCGGTTACTAAGGATCTGCGCCACATCCATACAGCGTGTGGGCACAATTGTGCCGAGATTTGCAATATATATATATATATATATATATAAAGTATTTGTATAGTAAAAATCCAGAGATATGCCTGTTATGTTATTTTAAGATTACAAAAGGTATTAATATATAAATCATTCCATATATTAATAAGATTACAAAAGTGGATAATATATAAATCACTGGTTACTAATCATTTTACAAACATAATTATATTCGTTATGATAATAACATTACAAAAGTTTTAACATATAAATTAACTTAATTTGTAAAATTTTTATTTTTATTTATACAAATTTGTCTTTTTTATATATATATATATATGCTAAGAGAGAGAGTGGGGGGGAGGAAAGGGAGGTTTGAATATTGAAAAGGCTTCCAATGCGTTGACCAAGTCTGGAGTTCAAGTCGCTGCTCTCGGTCATTGACCTCGCTCCAACACGTCAGGTGACCGAAAATGAAGTCGGCAGCATAGTATCACGCCTATATATACATATATATATATATACATATATATATAGGCACATAATTTAATAAAGAAAAGACAATTGCACCTAAGTTTCTAAAATAATTGTATCAGAAAGAGTTAAAAATTAATTAAACATCTTCATTAGAAAAAAAAAATTAAAGTACAGGACAGCTCCTCCACATAGGAAGGATAACATCACCATTTACTGAAGTGGTGACCGAATCTACCTTTGATTGCGATCCAAACATGGAAAGTCATTGTAGCCCCACTGCAGTAGCTTCACCTTAACAAAATAAACATTGAAATTCATATGGTTGTACATAAGCTAAATCTAGGACAAGGCCTTGGGACCGGATTTTTTTCCTATGACCATCTATCAAAAATGATCGGAGTTCATCAAGGAGGATCTCACCAAACTTTTCCAAGACCTATACACTAGGCAAGCGTAGCTGGAAAGACTAAACTGGGCCCACAATATCCTCATTCCCAAAAAGGAGGCCCTGAAGGAGATTGGTAAATATAGGACGATCAGTCTTGTCAATTGCTCTATGAAAATTATCACCAAAGTTCTTGCCAACAGTCTCCAAGGGTTCATTGTAGAGCTAATAGATGAATCTCAAACCGCTTTCATCAAGGGCAACAGAGGAGCTCATCCACAGAATGGGAATCGAGAACCCATGGATGTATTATTCTTAAAATTGACTTCAAAAAGGCTTTCGACATAGTGGATTAGGAGTTTCTTCTAGAGAAACTTGAAGGTTTTGACCACAATGGGTCGGATGGATTCGAGCAATTCTTCACTCATCCAAGTCTAACATACTCATCAATGGCCAAAACGAGGGATACATATGACATAAGGGAGGACTAAGACAAAGGGACCCACTTTCCCCTCTCCTTTTTGTCATTGCAGCAGATGCCCTCATAGCTATGATATCGAGAGCAGTTTGGGGTAACATTTATATGGGTATTCAACACGAGGATTGGGTGGAAGATGAAGTTACCTTAATCCAATATGCCAACAACCTCCTGGTCCTCTTCTCTGGCGAACTGGGACATATGAGAACCCTGAAGCTCATTTTCTTTCTCTTTGAAGTGTTATTTGGGTTCCGTATCAACTACTCTAAGAGTCACCTCATTTCCTTCAGATAAATGTTGCAAGAATAGAGGCATGCCTCGTACCATCAATTGTTAGATTGGGAAACTACCCATAAATTATTTGGGTATCCAATCTCAGGACAAAAGGCCAGATGAACAGAATGGGGCCAATTAAATGAAAAAATCAGGATGAGGATCTGCTTATGGAAGGGTCATCAACTATCCATGGCAAGGAGAATCACTCGCATCAATTCGGTCCTCACAACTATCACAAACTAATGACTCGCTATCTACAAGGTACCTTAGTGGGTGATCAAGCAAATAGATAATTTGAGAAGGAAATTTCTTTGGCATGGGCCAGAGCTCAAAGGCAAGGCATACATGTTGGCCAATTGGAAGTGTATAGGTTGGCCAAAGGAACACATAGGCTGGGGCATCACAGACATCAGATGCTTCAACATAGCTATGATTGCAAAGTGGTGGTGGAATTCTTAATGGACAGACTAACATATATCTTCGAATCATCCAGAACAAGTACTTCAAGAACTTTTTCCTCAACCCACACAAGGGCACGCACCAAGAGCATCTTACTTCTTGAAAAAGGTTGCAGATCAGTGGCGGATGATGGAAATAGGAATGGTCGTAAAAGCATAAAAGGGCGATACTGTAAATGTGTGGCATATAAATGGATCCAAGGCCAAGTGTCGAGCAGCATATTCCCATCACTTGCTGACTCCGAAAAGGATCAGCATCTATCGCTTGTGAAGGCAAGGGACAACCTTGCACAAACCCACCTACTCCTAAGTCAAGGCCCACTAACCAGGGAGGGTACGTGGGAGCCGGATACGCTAATAATAGCAATTGCCATAGCTTAGGAGAACCAGGATGGCGTCACTGTATGGAGCTTGGGGAGAAACAGGGCGTTCTCGGTTAAATTCCTCTACGCATTCATTATGGATGGTGGCGCATGCAACCAATTCCCCAACAGCCTATGGTAACTCCCATGCCCGAAAAAGATACATTTACTCGCATGGCTAGCAACGGATAACAAAATACTCACATTGGACAATCTCATCAAAAGACGGTAGAAAGGGAGTCGTATGCTATGCTACTTGTCCAATAAGTAGGACGAAATAATGCAACACTTGCTCACTGGATGCCCGATCACAAGACAAATATTACTGTCTGTTGTTTAACCCTCTAAGAGCTTTGGGGATATAACAACCTGGTAAAAAGCTTACCAATGAAGCATACATGGGTTGGAATCTTGTTGTTATGGGCATAACATAGAGCACCTTGCTGGAAAGGAATCAAAGATGCTTCCAAAACAAACAACGCATTTGCTCTAATATTATTTGTGGGATTGCTTTCCTCTTGCTATCTTGGCTCGATGTAGCCAGCGCCTCCATGAAGTTGAGGCTCGGCCCGTTGACATCCGTCATCCGCAGCTCTTTGGCCTCCAATCAAGCTAGTTCGACAAAAACGCCACCAAGCGGGGATGACTTCCAAGAGGAGCTACTAGGGCTAATACCACAGAAGGAGTCCAACACCATCAAATCAGGAGACCCTGGGAGGGGGACTAATTTCGGAGCTCACATACGAGCGTAAATGTATCAACTTCACTTAATCATTAAATAAATGAATATGGATTATCCACTTTAATAAAAAAAAAACAAAAAACAAAATAAACATTATGGGTGCGTTTGGATGGGAGGATTCATTCCTTTACAAAGGGTCAATGAATCCCCCCAAAGATTGATACCCATGTTTGGCTATATATAAGTGCAAACTTTGAGACCATTTTAGTGTTTAACCAAACATCGTCTATAATCCATATGTAACTTTGATTTCCTTCCATCACCCCCGTAACTTTCAAATGACCATGAGAACAAAACACACCCAAACTACAATAAGATAGGATCACTCTCTTTATAAATTATATGTTACCTATATTATTAATCTATTTATCTATATTACTAAGAGAGAGTTAAATGGTTATAAATAATTTTAATTTAAAAAAAATCAAAGAAAATTATATTGTGACTTATAAATTTTCTCAAAATTTTTAATTGTAAAATAATACAATGATCCAAAACGACAATTTAAACACGCATCACGTCACAATAAGTTTTTTTTTTGTGAGAATCAGTATTCACACAAACATACTCTAATGAAACATGTCCGCGTGAACATAAAAATATGAAAAATTAAATATTGTTATTATTTTTATTTTTATTTTTATTTTTAGGGCTATTTAAATTTTTTTCTTACGACTATTTAAAAAAATATTGGTTAGGATTGCAAACAAACACACACTATTATTATTATTATTATTATTATTATTATTATTATTATTATTATTAGACCTATTTTAAAAAAATTTATTTTTTTCAGGATTTTAAATATATAAAAACTGCATAAATTTTGAAACGAAAAGAACCACAATCTTTTAAATAATTTTGAATGTTTAATCAAAGTACTTTAAAATATATTAAAACCAAATCAATCTTATTATTTATTTTAATCAAAATTCAGAGTGGTGTTTGGTTAGAGGTAAATTCAGTAAAGAATAGTTTTTCAACTATATTTAAATTAACTAATTATAATCATTAATTAATAGTAAAAAATTGCAAATCATCCTCATTGCTCAATATTTTCAAAAAAACATATATTGTTGATGATGGAATTGGATTTGCTTTGAGATCAAACTCAATCCCAAATCAACAGTTGAATTTGTATGACTTTGGGACTTGAACAGTGAGAAAATAGAAAGAAAATCAATCAACCAAGAGATACAGGTAATGATTTAAAGTGGAAAATCCTTGATAAGGCAAAAACCACTGATCAAAAGATCAAATCCACTAATATCAAGGCATCGAAAGACATTTTTGCAAGTGGAGGAGAAACAAAGAAGAAATCGATCTCAAGGGAGACAGGGCTTCACTGTCTATAATTTCTCATGCCCCAAATGAGTTGAGGTTGTCGCCTTTTATAGGCTTCGGTAGCTTGGGGAAGAAGCCAGGTTTTTCGACATGTGTCTTTAAGGATTTGGCCACATGCTATGCCAGCTAAGCATCCAGCTAGGTTCCAGCTAAGCAACCAGCTGGATTTGAGCTGTAAACAGCTGTAAGTCTTCTAGAAGGCCAGCCTATCAACAGCTTGATTCTTTCCAGAAAGCTGTTTCCGATGAATGGAATCGTTTTGAAGACGTATCCCATGCTATCAAGGCAACGAATGCTTTCGAACAGATGAGGCGATATTACATACCGGTTGGCTTGAAGCTGGTGATCTGTTTCAGCATATCGGGTTGATTCGATCTGACGTGTCATTATCATCATATTGGGTTTTGGGTCTCTGGGATTCTCAATCCGATGAGGTGTTATACCTTGAAAGAGACTGGTTAATCAAGACCTAGTTAAGTGAGGGGTGCTCTGTCATGGACACGTGGGCATCGTTGATTGGCTTCACATGTCTTACAACTTTTCCTCCTCTCATAAGCCCCCCCCCCCCCCCTCCCCCAAGTATGCTTGCAATGAGCTAAGAATATGATCAATCTAGTGAGTTACTTTCCTTCCAATATTCGTTCATCGGTTTTCTCTTATGCCATATCATTCGCCGATCGTGTACTTGTTGAATCTTGGGGTTCTGGTGGGACCGTTCGGCTTTGAGATTTGGTGGATTCTTGCACCGCAAGATACATATAGGAAAATGGGTCTTTCACCTCGATCATTTATTGCCTGTTGTTTCATTCTTGGGCACCGTTTTCGAGTAAGGATCGAGAGACAAATCGAGGGTATGGCGTCTGTTTCGTAATTATTGGTTCATTGATCCTCGATCCATGTGTTGAGAATCTCGACCGTCAAAACCAATACAACTCTATAGATGATTTGCGCCTGAAGGGTTTTGAAAACTTCATTGCGGCGGCGTCTTCTCCCTTGTTCTGTATCTTTGTCTTGTGTGCGAGACCTTCTTCTTTCTTTCCAAAATCTTTGGCTATCAAGAGAGTACATTGTCACAGGTATGGGATCTCGAACTGCTCTTGAGATTTCTTCTTCTGACGTCCTTTCATGATCTGAGAGTAAGCTTAAGACCAAAGGAGTTAAAGCTTGCTCGAATTCCTTCGCAAATATGCTCCAAGTGGATGTAATTGGGAAGCTCGCGAACCATTATAGACTATCTATTCCTCCTTTTAGTTATAGAATTCCCGCCTCTACTGAACGGGCTTGTTCACCGTCAGGAGTTGGTGACTTAGTGATTTATTACGATGCTTTGCTGGCCGACCTCAGACTTCCTTTTCCTCAGATCTTTGTTGATATTTTTCGTTTCTTTAATGTATGACCGTCTTAATTATCTCCTAATTCTTGGAGGATTTTCTACGACTTTGTGATTGTGTTGTTTCAGAATAAGCTTGAGCCTTTTGTCCACCTTTTCAACCTTCTCTTTAGTCTGGATAAGGATAGGAATACGGACTGGTATTACTTCTGTTCTAGGCAAGGAAGACAATTCCTTGGTTCTGTTCTCGATTCTATCAAGGATTGGAAGAGCAGGTTCTTCTTTGTTTCTTGTGAGGGTTGGGATTTCCCTATTAGGTGGGGTGTTCCCCGGACCCAAGTAGCAAATAAGGGAAAACTTAGTCCAGATGAAGAGAAGATATTGAAGAAGTTAAAGGGGCTTCATCTTGGTCCGATTAACGAATACCTAACTGATCGGCAGCTTCGTGACAACGGTTTATATTCCGCTATGGGTAGGGCCATTTAGGACTTTTTATGTTGTTCATCGATTTATCAGTTGATCGGTTCGAAGATTGATTATTTCTCTTTTCCAATCTTCAGGTGATGAAATGCCTTCAAACAAGGCGGTTGATATTGCTAATAGACTGCGGGCCGCCTCGCAGGTTAAGAAACAAAAGGAGAGGGCCATCTTGAAGGTCAAGGGTCAGGCTTCTAGTGGGGCTCCTTCTGAAGCCGTGACGAAGAAGGGCTCTGGTGAGCGTAATAAGGGGGCCCCAATTAAGGTGGATCCTCCGTTGAAGGAGAAGGGGTCTACTTTTAGAGAAGATCCGGAAGCTGCAAGGAGAAGGGAACCTTCAAAGAGGTTAATCCCGAAGAAGAGGGGGCAAACTTCGGGTCATGAACCGGCTACGTCCGATGAGGGGAATCTTGACGTTCAATAAGTTGATCGAAGAATCAAATACTCGACTATGGGCGTGCCTGTTGTTGCTTCTTTCTAAATACCGGTCGGGGATTTAGCCCCGATTATAAAGAGGAGGAAGTTGATGGTGGTTGATGAAGAAGATGTCAAAGATACTTTCGTCCGTGAAGCTGCAACGGATCCTTCTTCTGCGATTCTTGAGGTTTTTTCCTCCATGTTTTCGGGTGTGGGGTTTCTTCCTTCCCGACAAGCCGTTGTAACTGATCAAGCTTTTGTTCCTTGTCGGTTGGAAAAGGGATTGTCCTTGGTAGGTGGATCCGAAAAGGGGAAGAACGAAGCAACCAATATTCTTCCTGTACCAGGTATGTCTCTTTCTCTTTTTTGTATGCTCTGATTGAAATAGTACCGGATTTCTTAAATAATGTCCATTTAATAAAGGGTACCGTTGATCGAGTGTCTGATGATGAAGTTTCGAAAGCTGATTCTTGAGTTTCTGGAAAGAGAGGTCGCAAGTTGATTAATCGCTGCGACTCTGTACTGCCTTTCGAATATCACTCAATTGGTGATTTTGTCCGCGTTTGGGGAGGAGGAAGTGCTGATGTTCATTTGGATCAGTTTGACAGTGCTGAATCCATGGGACATCTTCGTCTCTGTCTTTCTTCGGTTAGTGCTGACGTATTATTCTAAATTGTTGGATTATTCTCCTTTCCTTTCTTCTCCCCCCTTCTTTGAATTCATATTTGTGTATTTCTTCTATAGTCTCTTAAATGGGCAGAGCAAATCGATAAATATGTTAGGAGAAAGAACTCCAAAGTCGTCTCTCGTTTAAAGAAGATGGAGCCTGAGAACGCACGGTTACTGAAGGAGTTGTCTTCTAAGGAAGAAATAATTATTAAATTTGCCGATGAAACGGACCAAGCTCTTGAGAACTGTAAGGAGATTGAAGAATCCGTGAAAGCTCTTGAAGACGAACCAATAGTCTCCAGGAGTCTGTCCATTCATTGGAAGAGAGTATTTTTGCTTTGTCACGGAATTTTGATAAAATCAAAAAGGAAAAAGAGACACTTTCCTCAGATTTATCGGCGGTTGTTAATGATTGTGCCGCATTCAAACAATTCAATGCTTCGTTGAAGGAGCTAAATGTTGTCTTGAACGAGAGAGCTGATAGTGCTGAAGGGGAGGCTCGAGCTTTCAAGATCGAAAAGTGTGTTCTTACGGTGAAGGTTGCATCTATGCAATCTACTCTTTTCGATGCTGAAACTAGGCAGGCGGAGGTTCAGGCAGAGAAGGACAAGGCCTTGGCCGATTTATCGTCTTGCCAAACTGAACTTGGGCGGTGTACAAAGAGGTTCACTAAATTGGAGGCCCAAGTTAAAGTTTTAGAAGAATCGGCTAAGGGGGCAGGAGAGATATCTGAGGATCAACTGCAGAACCTTGGAGAAGATATTTATAAGATGTTTAGTGACCTCCAATCTGTGGATCCTTCTATTATCTTTAGGAACTTCAGTTATGCGGATGCTGTGGAGGAATATTTCAAGAAGTATCTAGGGCAGATGTCTTCCTCAGCTTTCGAAGGAGGAGAATTACAAGATCCTGAAGGTACATTGTCTTGTGCTCCCATTTGATTTCCTTATTGTTTTGAGGTCTTTTGATTCCTCTATTTCAGGTTTTATGTAATCAGGTGACTCTATTCCCGCTGAGGATGAGCTAGTCAAAGATGAAGCGGCAGTCGATAGGGTTGTCAGTGAATTGGCCTTAATTGTTGCTTCTGATGCACCTTCCGATCCTGTGGGAGGTGGAGCTGTGGGGGTTGGAGCTATGGATAGATCTGACATTATCGCCAAAGAGGTGATTCCCATAGTTACTATTAAGGACTCCGGTTCATCGGATGCAGGTATAGAGGCGGGCCCTTCTGTTGCTAAGGAGATGGCTGGCTCATCAGTAGGCTTTGGAGAGACAAAAATCATTTCTGATAAGCAGTCGAGAGAAGTCAAGATTGTTGTTGGGCAGAATTTGTCTTCTTAGATTCTTTTAATGTTTATTTTCTGAATGGTATCTTATTTTTCTTGTTTTGTCCTTGGTAGAGGAAGTTGCGGTTGCTCCTTAAACTGATGAGACTCCTACCAATCTAATCTAGAAGGATGCTCCTGATGTTATGTTGGGTGGAGAATCTTCAAAGCTTGAGTCGAGGATGGGTTAGTATTGTCCCTATTTCCATTTTTGGTTTCCCTATTGTTCATCAGAAGGATGGTTTACTCACAAACGTGGACATTGTTGAACTAGTTTCCGCTGATTTTAGAGATGTAGGATTCCAATCCTTCCTTCCAATTTTGCGGACTAGACGCCCTCGTAGAGGTAATAAATGTACTTTCTTTGTCTCAATTTCTCCACATCAATCCTTAATTCCTTTTCTGAATGAAGCAGGCGGAGTTAAGGCGGAGGTTCTTCGTGAGGAAATTGAAGCTCTAAAAGTCGAACTGATAAAGCGGGTTAAGAAGAACTGGTTCAGGATGGGGAGACTCACGGGGGTTTTATTTTTGTATCCACTGATGCTTTGATAAACTGGGATGCCTTGTAATAGTGTCAATCTCGTGATGTGATTTCTTACAGACATTGAACTCAATGTGATGGGATGATAGAGTTATTTGTGTTTTTGTGGCTGTATTTCCGTTCACTATGTTGCTGATTGTATGTGCAAATTCTTGTATCCTTCTGTCAATTGTCTATAAGATCATTTCTTCTGTAATGTTCAGTTGATCGGATATTGTATGCTTTTGATCGGATGATCTTTCTTAGGGTTTCTTTGATCGACCGTTGTTTGGAAATTGATTCTTAGGCATATGAGTATGTCTTTCACATTGGACGATGAAGTTTTCTCAGCGTCTTGGAACCATATCAACTTTTTGGCGTCGTTTCAAAGGTGCGGCTCGAGGAATTCCAATCATCCTAAAAAATCATGGCTTTAATCGAGGAGTCACCATGAATTAAGACGGTTCAATTTGCCTAGGTATTAACTGCTTTTCTTTGACCTACCTTTTTTTTGATGAGGCAATATAAAAGGGGAGGAGTGGTGGTTCCTTGTTGATCCTTCTTTTGAACAATATGAGCGGCAATAGTCATCCTTCCTTTTACAGGTTCTTCTCTCCTGGCGACCATACTCAAAGTTTGTGGATCCCCAGGGCCTTCCATCAAAGCATGAGGTCTATGCAAGATGGACTGGTAAGAGATCGTGGGCTGACCCTAAATATCTGGCTGGTCACGCTATCATCTTCAAGAGAGTTTTGGGAGTTTAGGTTCACGGACGGGTGGGAGAATTTCGTGATCGATCATCAATTGATTGAAGGGGATCTTCTTGTGTTTGTTCTTCGGGAGTACGAATGTTTTGTGGTCCACATTCTCGGGTGGGATGGTTGCCAGAAGGCGACGACGCTCACAGCTATTCCTGGTGGGATCCCGGTTTTCACTTCTAATTCTGATTCCTCCAACTCCCTTTAACTCATATGTTTGTCTTGTAACTGCGTGTATTTCATTAATGAAATCTTTGTTTCTTTTGAAATGTCTTCTCTTTGCTCATCTGGGATCTATTTGCCTCAATATTCCAACGCGAGGGAATCTTCCCCCCCCCCCCCCCTTTTTTTTGTTTTGTCGTGGTTCTTTTGAGAAGGTGCGTGTATCTAGTTGCTTGAGTGATGGAGAGTTGGAATAATTTTTCCGGTTGGGAAGCCGTGGTGATTTCCGTTATGGTCATCTTGAAGTAGAAAACCGATGCATGTGTCCTTCAGCGATATGTTGGTTATGATTTGTTGATGTATTAGACAGGTATGGTTTTTTTGATGAAGTGAACCATTATTGTTCTTTATTAGGGGACCGGTATTATCTTCTTTATTAGGGGACCGGTATTATCTTTTTGATGAAGCGAACTGATATAGCTTTTCGATATGGGAGACCAATATGGTCCCTTTTCTATAACGGACCGGTATGGTCCCTTTGGTCTAGCGGACCGGTATGGTCATTTTGGTGTAGCGGACCGGTATGGTCCTTTTGGTGTAGAGGACTAGTATGGTCCTTCGATTGCAGAAGACCGATATGGTCTTCTCACATGAACCGGTATGGTTCCTTTGGATGTAGAAGACCGGTTTAGTCTTTATTCTTACTTTGATGAGGTTGAAGTCATTTATCTTTGAGCATGGGAGGAGGATTTTGTTGGATATTTTTGGTGATCTCCATGCATGTTGTTGATTCATCAAAAAAAAAGGTTATAAAAAGTGATAAAGGAAATAATAAATTGGGGAGAAGGAATCAAATTTATTCATAATACTTCCATAGGTGCTCAGCATGGTATGGACGTTTGAGACTTCACCTATCCATTCTTGTAAGCCAATATGTTCCTGGTCTTACAATCTTTTTGATGATGTATGGCCCTTCCCGATCAGTGTTCAGCTTCCTTGTTTGGCTTTTTATACCTTGGAACTTGTTCTCTCTGAGAACTAAATCGCCAACTTAGAAAGTTACTTCCTTTACTTTAGCATTGTAAAATTTCTTGACCTTTTGATGATATGCCGTAGCTCGGATGTTGTCACATTCTCTTCCTTCTTCCAAAAGGTCAAGTTCAGCCCTGAGCCACTCTTTGTACTCACCGGATCAAAGAACTGTATCTACGGAGTAGGGACTGATATTTTTGCGGGTAAGACCGCCTCAACTCCAAAAGCTAGCGCAAAGGGCGTTTCTCCTATGGGGGTCCGAGTAGTTGTCTGATATGCCCAGAAGGATCTTGGTACCTAATTGACCCAACTTGACTCGTTCCGGAGAACTCGAATCTTCAGGCTGTGCAATAGAGTTGTGTTAGTTACCTCAACTTGCCCATTTGCTTGAGGATATGTAACCGAAGTGAGTCTTGATTCTATTCCTTGATCGGTACACAACTTTTTGAATGTTGTGTTGTCAAATTGTCGGTCTTTGTCAGTCAGTAATGAATGCTACTGGGATGCCGAATCTGCAGATTACTGATTTCCATAAGAAATTTTGGCAATCCTTTTCTGTAATGGAGGCTAATGGCACAGCTTCTACCAATTTAGTGAAATAATCGATTGCTATAATCAAAAACTTCAATTGCCAAACAGTTGCTGGGAAAGGGCCAAGTATATCTACTCCCCATAAAGCAAAAGGCCTTGTGCTTACAATGGCTGTCAATGGAACCGCTGGCCGTTGTTGGATATTCGAGTGGTGCTGGCACGCATCGCATTTTTTGACAAAATCGATTGATTCTTTGAGAAGGGTTAGCCAATAATACCCTTGGCATAGAACTTTATGGCTCAGGGCTTTACCTCCCAAATGATCTCCGGCGATCCCTTCATAGATTTCCTGAAGGACATGGGTTGATTTAGAGGGGCGGAGGCATTTCAAGAGTGGGACGGCATATGACCTTTTATAGAGTTGTCCATCCACCACACTATATTGGGAGGATCTGGTGGTGGTGATCCTTCGGGCCTCTTTTGGATCTTAGGGGAAGGTTCCATTCTGGAGATAGTTCATGATTGGATCAATCCAGCACGGGGTGTCATCGATGTCCATTAATTCTTCAATTAGACGGCATTCAATGGTTTTGGCCATCAGATATTGAACATTGATCGGTTGCCTAGTATCAGCATCTAATGAAGGAAGCTTTAAGAGAAGATCGGCATCTTGATTTTCAGCTCTGGGGATTTTAATGTGATACCTTTGGAAGACGGAGGTCAGTTTTTGCACCAAAGCCTTATATTTCATAATGTTTTCTTCTCTTGCTTCAAACACTTCGGTTTGATGTCCGACCACTAGCTGAGAATCCGTATTGACTTGTAGATTCTATACCCCAAGGCCACGAGCTAACTGTAGATGTACAATAATAGCTTCGTATTCGGCCTCATTGTTTGTTGCTTTGAAGTTGAACTTCAAGGCTATGGATGTACTCTATCCTGATGGTCATTTTAGGATTAGGCCTGCCCCTGAACTATCTCTGGTCGATGAACCGTCAGTGTGTAAGACCCATTGAACAAAAGGGGTTTCCTCTTCTTCGGATAACTTTGGATCTGCTATTTCATCGTTATTCGTTGTGGTGAGTTAAGCAATGAAGTCAGCGAGTACCTGGGCCTTTATGCCCGTTCTAGGTTCATAGCTGATATCATACTCCCCCAGTTCTATCACCCATCTGGCTAACCGGCCTGATGTAATGGGCCGATGAAGGATTTGTCTCAACCGCTTATCGGTCAACACAAAAATTTGATGAGAATAGAAGTATGGACGGATCCGTCGAGCGGAGATTATCAGGGCGAAAGCCAATTTTTCCAAGGGAAGATACCTAGTTTCGGTATCAGTGAGGACTTTGCTTGTAGTAGACAGGTTTTTACAAGTTCTCTTCTATTTTCACCAACACTGAACTGACAACTGCGTCAGTGGCGGAGAGATAAATGTAAAGCTCTTTTCCTTGTCGAGGCTTGGCTAATAAAGGGGGTGATTCTAGGTATTCCTTTAACTATGTCAACGCCCTTTCACACTCTTTGGTCCATTCAACTTTGGGTGTCTTTCTCAAAGCTCGAAAGAATGGAAGGTTCTACCCCCCAGATTTTGAAATGAATCTCCCAAGTACTGCTAGTTGGCCGTTAAGCCTTTGTATTTCTTTAATAGTCTTTAGGGATCTCATTTCCAGTACAGCTCAGAATTTCTCTAGATTCGCTTCAATACCCCATCGAGTGAGCATAAATCCGAGAAACTGTCCTGATCTGACTCCAAATTCACATTTGTTGGGGTTGAGGCTCATTTCGTGCATTCGCAGGGCATTGAAAATTTCTTGAAGATCAAGTGCATGTTGTTCGGCATTATCACCTTTCACCAATATATCATTTACATAGGCTTCCATATTTCTGCCAATCTGGCTTTTAAAGACTTTATTCACCAATCTTTGGAATGTGGCACCCGCATTCTTCAAGCCGAAAGGCATGACTTTGTAACAATAAGTTCCTCTTCCAGTGATGAAGGAAGTTTTTTCTTCATCGAATTCAGCCATGCGAATTTGATTGTGCCCGGAGAAGGCATCTAGGAAGTTGAGCATCTGAAATCCTGATGTGGAATCAACTAAATTATCGATGTGAGGCAAGGGGTAGCAATCTTTGGGACAAGCTTTATTAAGGCTAGTGAAATCAACACACATGCGCCACTTCCCAGTGGACTTTGATAACCACTCAGGATATTTCACTTCCCTAATGAAATTTTCTTTCATCAGTTTAACGACTTCCTCCTCCGCGGCCTGTAAGC
The DNA here is from genome assembly GCA_026586065.1 of Dioscorea zingiberensis. Classification (NCBI taxonomy): domain Eukaryota; kingdom Viridiplantae; phylum Streptophyta; class Magnoliopsida; order Dioscoreales; family Dioscoreaceae; genus Dioscorea; species Dioscorea zingiberensis. The sequence continues at coordinate 27,736,831 of CM048818.1, forward strand.
AATTGGAGCAAAGCTTCTACACTTCTGCACAACCAGCTTATGTTCAGGGTTCACATTGAGATAATACTCAATAACTTCCCGTGGGACCCCAGGCATCTCTTCAGTCGTCCAAGCAAACATATTGGAATTGTTTTTCAGCATATCTAAAATTTTATCTTGTTTATCGGGCTTCAATTCCGTTCCTAGCTGTATGGTTCATTCTGGCTGTTCTTCCTTTAAGGGAAACGCTATTAGCTCTTCAACAAGGGTTAGCCTACATTTCTCCCTTTCTTCATCTTCTCCTATCATTCTTTGAACAATAAGTGCTTCTTTTGCTTTGTTATTTCCTTCCCCCAAATTTTTTAGCATAGTGATGTAGCATTGCCGGGAAGCCAGCTGGTTGCCTTTCACTTCTCCACAGCCATTTGGGGTTGGAAATTTCATCATCATATGGTATGTTGATGGGATTGCTCCCATCAAGTTGATGGATGGCCTCCGTATTATGACATTGTAACTCGACGAACAACAAACAACAAGGAAGTTAATGTTCACAGTAGTTGTCTGGGGAGGAGTGCCAAGAGATAAGGGGAGGGCGATCATACCGTCGGGTTGAAGAGGACTGCCGTTGAACCCGATCAAAGGGGACTTCACCGGTTTCAAAATCTTGACCGATATCCTCATTCGGTCGAAGGCGCAAGAGAAAATGATATCTATAGAACTCCTAGTATCTACCAGGACCCGCTCAACTATGAAGACTCCAATCTTGGCAGTGATTACCAGGGCATCAACATGAGGGTGGTGAACACCTTCTAAATCTTCATCCGAGAAACAGATCTCTAAAGATGAATGAGGTCTTTTCAGTGGGAGGGTGTTATGTACTATTCCTACCATTCTAGAATAATTCTTTCTTGATGTGGAGCTTTCTCCTCCACATCTTGGGCCTCCTGTGATCATAGAGAGGTGGGTGTCGCTCGGAGGGGCTGGTAGTGCAGAAGAGGAGCCTTCAATTTTCTGCTCCTTTTGTGGAAACCGATCGAGCTTCCTTCTCTAATGAGGCCTTCTATTGCATCCTTCAGATGAACGCATTCATTGGTGGAATGTCCCATGTCCTGTTGGTATTTGCAGAATTTTTTTCTCTTTTTCCTCTTAGGGTTGTCTTTCATCAGCTGTGGTGGTTTCAGAATCTTCTGGTCTTGAATTTGTCGCAAGATATCCCCTCTAGAAGTGTTGAAGATAGAGTAGTTATGATATCTTGTCATCCTCTCCGGATCATATCTTCGCCGATGAGGGGGTCTCTTATCATCAAGCAACAACGGTTCGCCTTGGTTCCATGTGCCTTCCCTACGAGACCTGTCTTCTTTCAAGATTCCCGGTTTGTGATCTTTATACTCTTTCTTTGGAGGTTCCCTGCAGCGAAACTCCTCCATATTGAGAAGATCTTTTTCTTCCTATCTGGCCTTCATCTCCTCTGAGGCCACGTATTTTTCAGCAATTGCAAAGAATTCAGATATGTTCCTTGGGACATCTCGGGTGAGGGAGTCTTTGAACAGACCTTCGTTTAACCCTCTGATTATGGTCCCGACAACCATAACCAAACTAAGGTTCGTCATTCCCGTGATGTCTTTATTAAAGCGGTGGATATAGTCACACAAACTCTTCGTTGGTTTCTGCTTGTAACCCAGGGGTATAATAGGGTTTTTCTTCAATCGCTTATTGCTAGCGAAGCGTTGAAGAAAAAGATCGGAGATCTGTTGGAAGCTATACACTGTCCCAGGGGGTATGCTTCAGAACCAATCATGGGCGATGTCCGTTAGTGTTCGCGGGAAGGCACGACACATAACAGTTTCTGTGGTTCTATTAATCATCATTTCATCTGAATACAGGTCAGGGTGCTCAAGTGGATCCGATGAACCATCAAATTTCTGAATGTTTGGTAGCTTGAATTGTTCTGGGAACGGAGCTTCCAAGATTTCTCTGATAAATGGGGAAGTGGGTTATGGTACCAGCTAGAGAACCCTATCTCTTTCAGAGATAAATGGGGAAGTGGGTTATGGTACCAGCGAGGGATAATGACGGTAAGGTGAATGCCGCCGGGGAGACCGATATCCAGGTGGGTCTCAATTTGGCGAGTGATCAGGGGACAGTAAGTGTCGATCTGAGGTTGATCGATATCTGGCTGGATGGTTCATCGGTGAATGGCTGCTTCTTCTTGACTGTGGGGGGCAGTGTATCGAGCTGGAGATACAGAGACTTTTCTTTCCCTTCTATCTCTTCTTCCAGTTCGAATGTCATGGACCCAATGAGGGTGGGGCGGATCCGAACATCCAGTAGATGATCCTACACTTCTATTTCTCTATGGCGAATGTATTGCCCGATGTCCGGGAGGGTGAATAGCTGATCCCTCTCTATCTACCCTTAAAGGTTGGGCGACATGCAGCACGCTGGTTTGGGAAATGCACTGTTGTATAATGTGTAGGGCGCGCTTTAGTTCCTCAATCTCTCGTGCCATAGCTCTGATCTGAACGTTATCATCAACGGGTCCCTTGCTCATTTGGGGTGCCTCCACCCCTTCTGGAGGTACTAGAGCATCCCCGGGTGTATGAATGTCTTCGAGTGGAGAAACCACTGGAGATTCGCCTTTATCCTCTTGGTATTGAAGTCTCTTCGACTATCTCATGATAGTCGCCATGGACTTTTCGCTCAAAGTCCCTACAGAAGGCGCCAAACTGGTGACGATGGAATTGGATTTGCTTTGAGATCAAACTCAATCTCAAATCAACGATTGAATTTGATTGATTTTGGGAATTAGAACAGTGAGAAAATAGAAGGAAAATCAATCAACCAAGAGATGAAGCCAATGATTTAACGTAGAAAACCCTTGATAAAGAAAAAACCACGGATCAAAAGATCAAATCCACTAATATAAAGGCATCGAAAGACATTTTTACAAGTGGAGGAGAAACAGAGAAGAAATCGATCTCCAGGGAGACAGGGCTTCGTTGTCTGTTATTTCTGATGCCCTTAATGAGTTGAGGCTGTCACCTTTTATAGGCTTCGATAGCTTGGGTAAGAAGCTAGGTTTCTCGACATGAGTCATTAAGGATTTGGCCACGTATTTTGCTAGCTAAACATCCAGCTAGGTTCCAGCTAAGCAGCCAGCTGGATTTGAGCTGTAAACAGCTGTAAGTCTTCTAGAATGCTAGCTTGTCAACAGCTTGATTCTTTCCAGAAGGCTGTTTCCGATGAATGGAATCATTTTGAAGACGTATCCCATGCTATTGAGGCTGCAAATGCTTTCAGACCGATGAGGCAATATTATATACGGGTTGGCTTGAAGCTGGTGATCTGTTTCAGCATATCGGGTTGATTCGATCTAACGTGTCATTATCATCATATCAGGTTTTGGGTCTCTGGGATTCTCAATCCGGTGAGGTGTTATAGGTTATCGCCTTGAAAGAGACTGGTTAATCAAGACCTAATTAAGTGAGGAGTGCTCTGTCATGGACACGTGGGCGTCTTTGATAGGCTCCACGTGTCTTACTGCTTTTCCTCCTATCATATATTATTTGGATTTTTAAAATATTATTATTATAAAATCTTCACTATATTGTAAGAATACTCCGGGTTATTTAAAACCAAGATCAAATGGATGCCTTCACCTCAAAATTTATTTTGTTCTATAAATTCTAAGTCAATGTTTCAATGTTGAGAATGATAAACGTCCAGATTGCGCAAAATATTAAATTTTTTATACTTATATTTTTAATCCTTATGTACATGTTTTTTTAGCACTTGGTAGTGTGCACCTGAAACTTCATTAATAATAATTGAATAAATATTTTGTAATAAAAATAATTTTTTATTAATAATTCGTCAATCTTAAAAAAAAGTTTTAAAATTTTCTTTAATTTTATTTAATGACTCTAACAACTTCTCACAACTACACTAGCTATCTTTAAAATATAGGGAATCATGATTTGTGCCTTTTGCACATAAGGTCCCCTAACTTGTCACTTAATAGCGCCCTTATCCACTAGCATAGCAAACCTATATAAATCATACAAGAAATCATCAGTATGTCATGAAGGCATACAACCCTATAAATTCATTACTGAGGTTCTCCTCATATCCTTAGTTACCTTTTAATTTCTTTCTAGGAATTAGCTTAGTTTAGGCAAAAACCTTTGATTCGACTAGTTAAATCGACATAGAACTAGAGTAGACTAGTAATCAATTAGTCCGAGTTCCGCTCCCTGAGGATACAATATTGGGACTCACTTTTATTCCTTTAAAAACATATAGGTTTGCATGAGTGTGTGCATGCGCTCAATAGAGTTTTTTTGGCACTGTTGTCGGAAGTGGTTAGGTCTTATAAGGTTATATTAGCTGAATTTGGATCTAGTCACGTCTGTCCTTTATTTTTGTTTTGATCCTTTTGTATTTTATTTGCTTGCATATCTATAAATACTAATTTTATTTTCTTGTCTAGCATTTTATTTTATTTTATACATAGAATAAGTTTGTTTTTATAGATTTTCTATTTTGATTCATTTTAGAGTAGATAGAGTTATTCTTTCCTTTTTAGTAGTGTGTGAGTAGCAATAACTTATGGACTAAGGATCTAGAAATAGAAAGAAAACTTAGAAGGCTTAGGAAGGAGAAGTAACAACACAGAGATCCATGTAACTCATCTTGTTGTGCAAAGATTGAGGGAGATGATGCTTCCCACCTAATGTACGAATATGCAATACCGTTATCGAAGGCCTTCTCGAAGTCCACCATCATAAGTGTTCCATTTCCCCTCCTATGTTTCATCTGGTTGATTAACTCATCTACTACCACAATGTTGTCTTGTATACATCTCCCTTTGATGAACGTCGACTGGTTTTCGTTAACCAATTATGCTATCACCTCTTGGAGCCTATTAGCTAGGACCTTTGTAATGATTTTCATTGAGCAGTTAACCATACTTATAGTCCTGTAGTCTGTTACCTCCTGCAGGGCTTTCATTTTCGGGATGAGTAGGATATGTTCCCAATTTAGTTGTTTTAGGTTGGCCTTTCCTTGGTGAAGTTCCTGGAACAACTGGCACATGTCTTCCTTGATGAAGCTCCATCTCTGTTGGTAGATGGTCATAGGGAATCCATCGGGGCCTAGTCTTGAGTAGGTGATGCACACACAAGGTGCGTGGCGACTCACCCGCAAGAATACAGGGTTAAGCAAGTAGTAAAGTACCCTCATGTAGGGAAGTCAAATCCATAGCGGCTGGAATACTAGTACTGACTATCCTCTGTTATCTAGCCTAAAATATACGAAGTGTTGTGGTAATCTAACTAACTATCCTAAAGAAGAAACTAACGCGAATAGATGGTAGATTGTAGGTAATCAGAGATGAAACATGGCACCTCGGATCACAATCGCTCTAAGAATCTCTTGCTGATGATTGATTTCCTAATATCGGTTATCTATAGACTAGTTGATGAGCGTTCAAATGAGCAAATTTTCAAATCACTTTCCTATATATCTTGCATGCCATTTTGATGACTTATAGCCCTCCGATACTTAAAAATGTTCATATTTGTTAAACATGGCATATGGAAGCCACTCCGGGAGAAAGGAAGCATTTCTAGGTGAAAAAGAGGTCGATCCAACGCTACTTTTAGAGTAAATGGGAAGGCATACGGCCATATGCTACTGGCGAGAGTGAACGGCCTACACATCAACCGTCCTGGATGGCATACACCCAGTATGAGTTCATACTGGGTGTTATACGGCCGTATACTAGGCCGTATACTCTCACCTGCGTCGTATACTGGCTATCGTACGGCCATATACAGCCCTGATTTGCATACGGGCTAGTATACGGCCGTATGTGGGCTCGTATGTCGTAATCCTCTTTTTTTATTGCGGACCTACGCAGGGGTATGAGCATAATTTTTACTCCTAAAACCCTAAGCTGAGGTATAAATAGGAGGCTTTAGGGTTTAGGAGGGGGAGGTTGGTTTTCGAAGAGATAATCTTGGAGATTAGGGATTTGGGGTCCTCTCCTTCAATCTTGGAGAGAGAGAGAAGGAATGAGATAGAGAAGGAGATCAAACTTGCAAAGCTATCGACGGTATCCTCTGTCAAGTTTTGATTATATTCTTGTAGTTTTGGATTGGAGTTCTCCATTCATGGGGAACTAATCTTGTAGATACTTGGGTATGAGAACCCTTTGGATATTGCATTAATATCATATTGATTTCTGTTACGGATATATTTGGTGAAGACAGGTGTCATTAACCTAAAGGACCACTTGTTCCTTTGACCACACGGCAATAAGGTCTTTACACAATTCCGTTGGGCAAATAACGTGAGGATTCAATCCTGCGAACAAGTCCGTCGGAATTGTAACAACCCTCTTCGCAAACAAGTCCGTCGGAATTGTAACAACCCTGGGAGAGAGAGAGAGGGAGAGAAATATCTAACGCCCCTACAGTAAGTAGGCCTTATCCACTTGCTACAGTGGGCAGATATCTACCCCGTTTTGCCTACGTGGCATATACGCGCTAGGTGGCAGATATTTTCCTACCGCCTTAAGATATTTACCTAACTCACCGCCTCATTCCACCGCCTTTCCTGAACCGCCTCTAAGGTGCTATAAAAGGAGAGCGTTAATAGAAGAAAGGGGATCCGAAAAAAGCTCATGACACAGAGAATTGCCTAAATTAAAGACTCTTTACTCAAGTTTTCTGACTTAAGCATCGGAGCTGAATCCGGGCAGAGAGGCCCAATTCCGCTCGCTACCCTCTCCTTTTTTACAGGTTCGCTCATGGGTAATTCCGACCGGAGTTTTCATAATGTTCTCCGCGCTTCCTGTTCGTAAGCAGAAGTAAGCGTCCACACCAACTATAAATTTTAACCGTTGACCGAGAGCTGAGGCCATATCACGAGGCAACAGTGGCCAAAGCGTGACGTAGACCAGTTTTTGGCATCAACAGTTTCTATGTTTTGATTGATTGGATGCATGCTTGAATGTCTATTGGATGTTTTATATTGATTGTAATCTCTCTACGTTGCGGGATGCTCGGAGAGACTACTTGGATGCGATACGAGGGCCAAAGCTAGTGCCTCCTCGTATTAGGAACATACTCCATTAGAGAGGGTTGTGAGTACGCTGAGGGATTCGTGTACTAGAAGGGGAGCGACTCCTTAATACGATTCAATCCCACAACTTTTCTAAGACATAGGTTCCCTTAAGCTTAAGACAATCCTAGGATATTAGTTATCCAATCACCTCGGGAGAGGGATTGGATATAATTTAGGAACACTTGGCACAAGCATCTCCGCCTCCTCGTATTAGGAACATACTCCATTAAAGAGGGTTGTGAGTACGCTGAGGGATTCGGGTACTAGAAGGGGAGCGACTCCTTAATACGATTAAATCCCACAACGTTTCTAAGACATAGGTTCCCTTAAGCTTAAGACAATCCTAGGATATTAGTTATCCGATCACCTCGGGAGAGGGATTGGATATAATTTAGGAACCCTTGGCACAAGCATCTCCAATCATCTTCATAAATTTCTTTATGTATCTTTAGATTTAAATCCAAAGGGGACTCATGTCCAAGTATCTCCTTCTCATGCTATAGCTTTCTCTCAAATTAATTCTCGATTTCCAAGGTTTGTTTCCAATCTTTCAATTCCTTAGATTTAGATTCAAAAACTACCAAATCTTTGACAATACTAGATAATAGAAGCTTAGTCCACACTAGCAATCTATTCCCTGTGGGTTTGACACTCGACTCTCATAGTTCACTCTACTACTTGATCACGACCAGTGCACTTACGGATTCATCCAATCAAGTTTTTAGTGCCAATGCGGAGGAGTAGAATTACTAGTTAGGCTAGGATTTTATTATTTTAGTCATTTATTTTCTTTTTTTATTTTCTTTTATTTCCTTTAATTCCTTGGATACTCACTTTTCTCCCTTAATCTTTACTTGCGAGGGAATTGTTGCATGACCCGCAAGAAAATAAAAGAACTACTTAAAGAAGATAGTGAGATTGAAAGAATCCTACAACAAAGGTTGAGAGAGATAGAGGCGCCACCTCCGGGTCTCTCTTCTGAATCTGAAAACTCAGTTACAGTTGAAGTTGGCACTGAAATTGAGGAAGTGCCCATCTTGGCAGAAAGAAGGCGTACGTTGGCAGAGTATGAGAGATCTCAATACACTGGGAAGAATTCAGCATCCACCCCACAAATATCAACAACAACACCTTTGAGATCAAGAATACCACGATGAGTATGCTCCAAAATTCAGCTCAATTTGACGGGAGACCGGATGAAGACTCTCATACACTCATTTTGCAAAGTTTCTTCAGATTTGTAACATATCTAAACCAAATGGGGCCTCTGATGAAACCGTTAGATTGCGACTCTTCCCATGGAGTTTGAGAGGGGGGGCTTATAGTTGGCTCACTTCACTTCCCCCCAGTTCTATTCACACATGGACTGACATGCTTGAAAAATTCCTTGGCCGCTACTTCCCACCGAGCAAGGCGTAAGACTCCGGTCCGAGTTCAATTCTTTTAAGTAAAATGGGGCTGAAACATTTTCTGAAGCATATGAGAGGTTTAGAGAGCTACTTCGTCGTTGTCCACAACATGGTTTAAACCCTTGCAACAAGGTTCGCACCTTTTATAATGGGTTGGACAACGTCAATAGACAACTCGTTGATTGTGCAGGAGGGTCGTTGAGCAACAAGTATACCGAAGAGGCCGAGAAGATATTTAAAGACATGGCCAGAGGCTCATTGGTCTACAAGGGACAAACAAGTCAAAGTTGTGAGATCTTTGGATGAAACCGCTGCCATAGACACCACTCTCGCCGAGAAGCTAGATACACTAACAAAGAAAATTGACCTCCTCGCATGCAAAAACCAAGTTCAGCCTGGCAGCAGTTCAACCCCTATTTTAGTGATGTTTTGCACCACATGTAAGGAGGGCATGAGGTATCAAATTATCCAATTTCAACAAAGAAATAGCCCATATGGAACAAGTGCAGTATATGGGAAATGTACCAAGAATGCCGAGGGTCAATATCGACCACACTTCCTGTTGATGCCAAAAACTGGTCCACCTCACGCTTTGGCTACTGTGGCCTCGTGATCTAGTCTCAGCCTTCGACAAACGGTTGAAATTTATAGTTGGTGTGGACGCTTACTTCAACTTCTGAATGGGGAACACGGAGAATGCTTTGGAAATCCGCTCGGAATTACCCTAGCTTTCCTTTGGGATGAATCTGTAAGAGGGAGAAAAGAGTGATCGGAATTAGGCCTTTCTGCCCGGATTCAGCTCCGATGCTTAAGTAAGAAAACTTGTGAGAAGGCAGTCTTAGACATGAGTTAGCTCTTTGTGTAATGATTTTTCGGATCCCTCTTTCTCTATTATCGTTCTTCTTTTATATCAACTTAAAGGCGGTTTAGGAAAGGCGGTGGAGTAAGGTGGTGAATGAGAAAATATCTTCTAAGGAGGTAAGAAAATATCTTCTAAGGCGGTAAGAAAATATCTGCCTACTGTGTAGGTGCTACGTAGGTAAGTAGAAAATATCTACCTATTGTGTAGGTACTACATGTGTAAGTAGAAAATATCTGCCTACTGTAGAGGCAAGTGAATAAGATCTACTTACTGTAGAGGCGTTAGATACGCTCTTATCCAGATGGCTATCACCTTCTTGCATAATTCCGACGGACTTTTTGTAGGGGTGAACCCTCCTTATTTGCCGGACTGAATTTATGCTAATGAATTTGGTGGTGACTGTCTTGTGGCCAAAAGGAATGTAGCTCTGTGTATGACAGGTGGCTATCTAGGCAGGCGACACGTGTTTTACCAAATATTTCCGTAACACTACTCCCCCCCAGAGTGTACTTGTTCGAAAAATCTGAGCGAGGAGTGAGTCAAATTACACTTATCACTTGGTTCGAGAACAAGTATCTTCCTTAGCTGGCGTGTCTATGTGGGTGTAGGTTTCTTTCTAGACACATGTGTTTTAATAGGTAACCGACACTTGTTGTGTTGTCTTTTCATTGTTTTGAATCGAGGTAGATTTTTCTCCGGAATTTTTGTCTATAGTGTCACCAAGTTTTGCTATTTAAGGAGCTAGCATGGATAGTGTTTTTATCCATTCTGTTGCCATCCTTGCGTCTTGGTAAAATGGCTCAGCGTTTGTCCTTTTTTAAGTTTTTTACTTTTACCCAGTGTTCTCGTCATTTACGAATTCCAAGTTCGTTTCACGAACATTTATCGGAATTGAGGACTGGGGTTATCCCATTGGTAAGTCCGAATGGCTGTGTATGGCCATCACTTCTGGTTTGTTATAGGGGTTTAGGTGAGATAAGCATTGAGGAAGGGGGGAAACCTTCCATGTTGACCATGATGTAGAGGCAGGGGATCTTTTAATTATCACTTTAGTTATTACTTATGCAGGGGATGTGCGCTTTGAAGTTGAAATGTTTGGGACCGACTCCTGCCATAGAGAAGTGGGCCCCCATCTTCGCCCACGCGCTTTGGCGGGATTTCCTAGCAATAACGAGGACAGCGACGGTTGTGGAAGTCCGTGCGTCTCCTTTGAATCTTATCTGAGTGGGTCCTCGGATGGATCTGTGGATGCCGACGGAGAATATGTTTACTAGGGTTTGCCATGTTGCTTTGTTGTCTGCTTTTTAATACTACTGTCGTTGTAACATGAATAAAGTTTATTAATTTGCTCATAAAGTCTTCGATTTCTTCAAGAAGAAGAAGAAATGATCACTGGTGATCATATGCTGGGATGTGTGCGTTTTGTCTCTTATGATGCGGGCTCTACACAACTCCTGTTATTCCCTGAGATGACACGTGTCTCCCCTACAATTTAGCATTAAAGGGAGATCGTGGTGCGATGTGCGCGGCGTGCGCGTTTGTCAACATCATGATAAGCGCGGTTTTCTATGTGTCAGGCGGCGTTTGGTATGCTGACGTGGACGGAATTTTGATTTGTTTGAGGAAAACTGATGAACGGTCCAGATTTAGGGACCCTTGGTTAAACGGTTTGATTGGGATGCAGCTCTGGGATCTAACGGCCAGGGATTCATCTCCTTTACATATAAACGGAATCGTATAGGCAAAAAGGGTTTTATCTCAAAAGTCGAATTGCGTCTTTTGAAAACTTCTTCTCCGGCGAGCCCTGGTCTTAAGCTTTTTGTGTTTTTTTCCTTGTCCTTTTCTCTTCTAAGGTAATGGCTAGTGCTACATCTTCTTCCTCTAGTTCTTCTCATGGGTCTTTGATCCCTTCTCCGTCCAACCCTACGGTCTCCGTCGCGATTCCAGGTGAACCTAGGGATATTCCAGTCCAGGGTTCGCGGGTTCATCCTGCTTCTAGGGCAATGGGTAGGGGGTCTGGTACGTTCATAAGTCTTCTTGGGTAGAAGGATGTAGATGGCCTGGTAGAGAAATATGAGATAGATCTCTCTCTGTTTGAGGTTAGGGTTCCCTATTCTGGGGAGAGGGCGAGTTCTCCTAGGAAAGGGGAGATAACTATCTATCAAGATGCGTTATCGGGTGGCCTTAGGCTTCCTTTTTCTGATTTTGCTAAGGCAATTCTAGAGGAGTATCATCTGTGTCCTTCACAGCTGACTCCGAATTCTTGGAGATTACTGAACGGCTTTGTCATTGTTTTCAAGAATTACGGAGTAAGTCTGACTGTCCGTTGGTTCCGTATGTTGTTTAGCCTATGTTTAGAGTCTAATGCCGATTGGTATTACTTCTCGGCTCGTTCCGGAAGAAAGTTTTTAGGGAAAGTTCCTTCTTCCATTAAGCGGTGGAAGAGTAAATTTTTCTTTGTCAAAAATAAATCCGAGTGGGATGTCCGAACAAAGTGGGAGGTTCCCCGAACGGATATCGTTTGTGAGGAAATGACGAAAGAAGAGGAGGTTCTTCTTAAGTCAATGACGGGGCTATCCAAAGTTTACATGGATGAGTTCTTGACCAAGGAAAACCTCGTTAAATGTCGTTTAATAGTATCTGCTGGTAGGATTTATTCATGTAATAACCCACCCAAGGGTTATACGTAATTATTTAAAATAGTAAGGACTAAAAAGCAAAGTGGGCTGATATTTATGTTTCTTAATGATTTAGTCAAAGGCCTTATCTTAAAATGGTTGAGAAAATAAAAATAAAAACATAATCTTAATTAAAAAAAAAAAAAACTGTTATGAATCTCTGTATTTAATCCTCACACCGCCGCCCTCATTTGTAACCCTAATTCTTCTGATTCTTCCTCTCTGCAAACATAATAGAGGGTTTAGATGATAGGAGTTTCTACTCTCTTCCCTCTCTCAGATCTTCCCCTCAGTTGACCAGGTTTTGAGTAGTAGGCTATCAAGATCCTATTACGGATACAACGGGTCTGAGATACAAATTGATTAAATTGAAGTTTGGAGGTAAATATTCCACCTAAATTAAGCAAGGTTTTTTTTTATCAACTTGTAGAAATTATTTTTGTTATTATAACTTAAATTATATATTGATTTTATCTGACATTTCAAAGAAACTGTAATCGATCTACTTTCTGTACAAAACTGAACCATGCATGTATGTTCGGTTTAGAACTATTGACATTTGCTTGCTTGACATACTCTCCGATTCTGATTACATGACTTATTTTTCCTGCGATATTTATCCTGATTTTTGAGTACGTCTCCAAACTGTCTGTGTTCTGACCTTCGTCAATGGGGGTTAAACATTGACCGTGTCAACACGTATCTGTTATAAACTAGTTCAACCCGTGCTGTCGGTCACAATAGCAGCCTTACATTTTACATTTCCCGTCTTTGTCGGTTATAATACTTGACCTTACATTTTTGACCCGTACCACCGGGGTTATTAGTGGTCATAGAAAGTTTGGGAGACTCTAGTGTTTTGCTACAAAACAAACTTACTGATAATTTATTTTTATGATACTTTTGGAGATTGTATTTCTGATTATTGAACTATTTCTAAATTGTTTGTATGATAACTTCAGACACTATAACTTTTGCAAATTATTGAGTTATTTATGAATCCTTTTTTTTTCCTTTTGTTGTTTTTGTTCCACTTTTACTTATTATCTTAAAACACTGCATGGTTCACTGTTTTTAGTGGGTACTTACTGAGCTCCCAAGCTCATTAATCTCTGGACCTTTTTTTTCAGATCACGAGGAGTAGCTAGTCGGTGGGTAGATGAGATGTCCAGAGCCTGAACTTATCCTTAGGGTCTTAGGGATTTTCTCTAGTGTATATAATAAATTAAATTGTACTGATTTATTTTCATAGACTTCGCCAATTTGTTAGATTATATTAGATGTTGAATCGAACATATGAGTATTACCAATAAATTCATATTATTCAGTTATTTGTAGTAATTGTAAACAGGTTATGAGGCCTTGCATACGCAGTGGGGCCCATCCCCACATGTGTGCGGCCGATCTGCCGACGTCCCAATTCGGTTCGGGGCGCGACAGATTAAGGTGGTATCAGAGAGTTAACGATCCATCTTAACCCTTAAGAGTAATTAGATTAGAGACTTACTGATCTTAGCAGATGACCAAACTCAATGTGACTCTAAATTAGTTAAGAGATAAGTATTTTTTTTTTTTGGTAATGAAGAGATAAGTATTAGTAGAGTGTTATTGACATGAAACCAGATTTTCTAGATAAACTTTGTCTTGATTGTTAATTGTTAATGTAGAGTGACTCATTATAACCCCCATCCATTTGAAATAATAAAATTGCAAATTTCGAGGACAAAATTTTTATAAGGGGGGAAGAATGTAATAACCCACCCAGAACCTATACATAAATAGGTACTAGAATGAAAGTGTGAAGTGAATGTTTGTAATTACCTATTAGTTCGAGGACCTAATTAAAATTTCATAATAGTGAGTCAATGTGATTAAACTAACATGGTCCAATTTATCATGCAACCTGACTTGGATTAACCTTGTAGGGATTAACATGAGATAAAATAGAGAATTATAAAATAATTATGATTTATCTTTATCTCAAATATGACTTGTAATTTGAGTAGGATATTATATTTGAGATTAAATTAGACTTATCTCATGAAAATAATTATAATTGATCTTTATCCAAATATGGATTTTAATTTGATTATGATTTAATGTTTGAGTTTGAGTTGGATAAAGATTTATCTCATAGAGATAATTATAGTTTGTTTATGAATTACAATTGGATTATGATTCAATGTTTGAGTTTGGATTAGATAAAGATTTATCTCATAGAGATAATTATAGATTGTTTATAATTGATCTCTATCTAAAATATAAGTTTTATTTTGATTAAGATTCGAAGGTTGAATTTGAATTGGAGGAAAGTTTATCGAATAGAGATAATTATAAAATATTTTGTGATTTATCTTTATCTCGTTAGAGTGAGACTAGGACACTCCCCTCTATATAAGGAGAGGCATAATTAGAGAATTGATATACAATTTGGTAAGAGAAGTTGAGTGATCTATTGTGAGAGTTTTTCTCTTTGAGGTTCCCTCTTAGTGAGAATCAGTCCAAGTATTAGGAGAAGGAAGGTCCAACCATGATTAAGCACTAGGGAGACTGCCAGGTGAGTTGACTGCAGATGAACTCCAGTATTTTAATTTGATTGCTTGATGTTTTATCGTGTTTTTATCGATGGATTCTGAAATCATTACATTCAGTATGAACGTGTATTTGCTCATAGTAGAGCTAACTTTCCATATTTCGTATATCGATCTACATCTATGTTACGTGTGCACCGGTTGAGATATGCCTATTTTTTTGTGTGTAGCCTGCGGGCTAAGTTCAGTGATTTGATATGGGAGTAAGATTAGTGCTGTCGAGATTGGGTGCATACGGACTAGGTGTAATTGATATAGCTGTTTTGATATGCCAGTCATGTTTCTAATATTATGATTTACTCGTGTTTGTGAATGACAGCGTTGAGATCCGATAGCATCTCATCTTGATTATCATTGACTGGCATGAGACCTTTTGATGTGATTAATATGCGCATAGACCAGTATGTATATTGTCTTCGTTCAGTTATATATATGTATACATATGCTATTTTCTATATTTAACCCTAGTGTGATGTATGTCTCTCACTGGGCTAGTTTTAGCTCACAACTCCCACTATTTCAGTGTACAGGAACAGGTCAGTAGTCAACATAGTGGACTTGGAGGGGTACGGACCTGATGATCGAAGAGATAGTTTTATTGTTTAGCCTAAGACCGAAGTCTAATATGAGTCATCGTATCAAACTAAGATCTTAATTTGTATCTAAGTTGAATAGTTGATATGCCAGAATTTGATTTCGTTTTATGGATTATATTATGTCTTTAGCATGTTATTTTGATTTCCTGCCTTGCGTATTTGTGGGGGCAACCCTATAACTACGCGGCGTTTGTTCGCGTACCCGGGCCCGGGTCGGGTTCGGGGCGTGACAATTCATGTATCTATCGTAGTTTGATCTTGAATCGCGATATCTAACTTGATTCGGAATTTTATTTTGCAGAAAGTCCGATGGAGGATGAAGACTTGAGCTACGTTAAGGGCCTCTTGGCTTCCTATGAAGGTGAAGTCCATCCACCCTTACCTCGTGGGCGGAAGAAGAAGGAAGCGGCCTCTAGTAAAGGTGTTGACACCTCCAAGGAGGAGAAAAAGAAGAGGAAGAGAAAAGAGGTTGACTCTTCCAAGAAAGGGGGTAAAAGCAACCCCGCTACAGGGTCCTCACGGGAGAGGAGGACGAAGAGGAAGAATTCCGACGACGCATCGGGTCCCGAAATTACGATTGAACAGGTGAGTTCACCTGTGGAAGAGGCTCGCCCGGCTTTATCGCCAATTTCCGAAGGGCCCTCTTCTAGTCAACTAGAAGATATCCTCCTTAAGGAGGTAAGGATTTACTTCTTAAGGGTATCATTGTTCCGCAATAATTTTTAACTTAGGTTTTGTTTTACAAGCGGAGGCGGGAGAAGCAGCTCTCTTGGATAAACTGAGGGTGGCAGACTCAGTTTTAAGAGGACTGGCAACTCAAGGGAAGGAGTTGCCCTCTGAAGACATCCCTTTTCGGGATGCTGCTTCTATGAAAAGTGTTTTGATGGCTATGCGACCCGAACAACTCTCCACTAAGCTACGGAGAACTGGGAGGGAAGAGGCCACTTGCCAGCTTTTCCGTTCGGCCATGATGGTAAGGACTGTTCTCATATTTCTTTTGTTCCTAAACTTGGTATCGTCTATAACTCCTTTGTTATTTCATAGACTGCGCATTGGGCAGATTGAGTCGGCAATCTTTGTAAAGAGGACTTGGCAAAGATAGAAGCAAGTAGGGCAGAATTTACCCAGCTAAGCTCTAAGGTGGAGGCCTTGGAGGAAAAAGAAAAGAAGCAGCTCGCTATTATCCATACTTTTGAGAAGGATAAAGTCAAGTGGCTTCAACAGTTGGCCGCTATAGAAAAAGAGAAACATGATTTAGCGGCCAAGTTGGCGAGTTCCGAGGGCTCTCTTCAGACTGCTAAGGAGGATATCAAAAACCTACAGGACGACTCTAGCAGTTTGAAGAAGGAACTTAAATCCGCTCAAGATGAGCGTACTGAAGCCCAATGGAGTCTAAAGTTGAAGGTTGCGGAACTCGCCGCCATTCAGGTCGAGTTAGAAGAACTCAAGGGGGAGCGTGATACACTCAAGGAAGACTTGGCTTCTAGACAGAGGACCCCTAAATCCGACTTGCAAGAGATGAAAGACTTAATTGAACGAGCGGATAAATTGGAGAAAGAGGTCGCTCGGCTTAGGGCGAAAGCCAAAGAAGGGGCCACCCGCATTTATTCTGTAGTGCAGCAGGTGGGCCACCATGTTCCTCCTACGGACGTTTTGTCTATGGGGCTTGCTGGAGTCTTGAAGAAATTTATGGAGCTAAAAGAGTTGCAGCTTATAAAGACTCCAGAGGTTCCTATTCCAGCCCCTTCTGAACCTCCAACCCAAGTTCCTCCAGAAGCTGCTGACCGCCCTCAGGGCCCTAGTTCTCAGGGATTTTTTAGGACATGCTCTTGTAAACACCTAGTTATTTTTGGAATGTAATTTCAATTTATATGAATGAAGCACAAACCTTTTTCTTTGGTGAAGATTTATTTCCGAGTGATGGTTTTAATCATTTTAAGAAGTCCTTCGCAAGGTCTTTCTTCCTTCATTTGGCTTGTAAGTCAAGCTTCATAGCAGGTTCTTATCTTCTTAGTCCAATCTTGGGACTTTGATTTGTTGAGTAAGATCCTTGCTTTTGTAAATGAGATTGTTGCCTCATATTTCGATCGGGATTTTTGCCCCTTGTTTCTGGATGAGAGTTATCGTTTATCCTTGTATGATAATTCCGACTCATCTTTTAGGAATGGGATTTTCACCTCATTTTTGTGGAATGAGATTTTCACCTCATTTTTGTAGAATGGGATTTTCACCTCATTTTTGTTTGGAAAAGACTTAAGCTTTATTCCATGGAACATTTAGGAGACGACTACAGAATTTACTGATAGTAGCATCGCAAGTGTTCAGCATGAAATGGAC
This sequence comes from Dioscorea zingiberensis, assembly GCA_026586065.1. Lineage (NCBI taxonomy): Eukaryota > Viridiplantae > Streptophyta > Magnoliopsida > Dioscoreales > Dioscoreaceae > Dioscorea > Dioscorea zingiberensis. The sequence continues at coordinate 27,754,411 of CM048818.1, forward strand.
GCTTGAGCGTTTTTCCATCCATGTTTACCAGATAATAGGTGCCCGCTGGGACAATTCTTTGTATGACGTAAGGGCCTTCCCAATTAGGAGTTAGCTTCCCCGTTCGGCTTTTGTTTCCCTGGAACTCGTTTTCTCTTAAGACCAAGTCGCCGATTTGGAAGAAGACTCTTTTTACCCTTGTATCATAGAACCTTTTTACTCTTTGGCGATAGATGGCTGCCTTTGTTTCAGCATCTTCTCTTCGCTCTTCAAGTAAGTCAAGTTCCGCTCGGAGATTCTTCTCATTTTCTTCTCATGAGAAAATTTGTTGTGTCCGTAGAGTAGGCATTCCTATTTCTGTAGGGATGACAGCTTCTGCCCCATAAGTGAGAGAGAACGGAGTTTCTCCTCTAGGGGTTCTTGTGGTTGTCCTGTAAGTCCAGAGAACGCTCGGAATTTCCTCAACCCAGTTAGTTCCTTTTTTGGAGACCCGGGTTTTGACAGCTTGGAGCAAGATGCGATTGGTTACCTCTACCTGGCCGTTGGCTTGGGGATGTGTTACAGAAGTCAATCTGGATTCAATTCCGAGCTCGGAACAAAAGCTTTTGAAAGCCTTGTTATCAAATTGTCGCCCATTATCAGAAATGAAGGCGACCGAAATTCCGAATCGACAGATAACCGTTCTCCACAAAAATCCCTAACAAGCTTTCTCCGTGATTTTGGCCAAGGGCTCAACTTCTACCCATTTGGTGAAGTAATCGATAGCCACTATCAAAAACTTCATTTGTCGAGTCGAAGTGGGAAATGGCCCAGGAGATCAACTCCCCAGATTGCAAACGGGCGAGGGCTAATAATTGGCGTGAGCAGTGTTGGTGGTCGTCTTTGAATCTTGGAATGCCGTTGGCAGGCATCACATTTTCGGGCGAACGCCACTGCATCTCGAGTTAATGTTGGCCAGTAAAAGCCCTGTCGCAGGACTTTGTAACTTAAGGTTTGGCCTCCTATATGTCCCCCTCCAATACCTTCATGAATTTCTTGAAGGATGTAGTTTGCTTCTGTGGGACGCAAGCATCGTAAGAAGGGTTGCGTATAGGACCTCTTGTATAGATTTTCGCCAATGATGGTGTATTGAGCGGATTTGTAAGAGATCCGTCTGGCTTCTGTCTTGTTGGATGGTGTAGGTCCACCTTGCAGGTAGTTTCTAATGGGATCCATCCAAATTGACTCTTCTGCTGTACTTTGTACTTCCCCTTCTAACCCCTAAATAGTTTTTGTGGGAAGGGACTGTAGGTTGAAGGAAGATTCTGCATCTCCGTTGGGCGTAGTGGCTTTTTTAGATAAAGCGTCCGCTTCTTCATTTTGTGCCCGACAGATTTTTTCAATCTGGAAATGAGCGAAGTGGGGGACTATCTTCTTTACCACTGTTTGGTATTTGACCATGTTCTCCTCCTTTGCTTCAAAGTTGCCCAATGTATGGCTAACGACCAGCTGTGAGTCGGAATATACATGTAGGCGTTGAATTCCGAGCCCTTGGGCAAAACGCAATCCTGCGATGAGGGCTTCATATTCGGCCTCGTTGTTGGTCGCTCGGAATTGGAACTAAAGAACTGTTGCAATTTTCCATTTAGAAGGAGAATAAAGGACGAAGCCGGCTCCTGACCTTTCTTCAGTTGCTTATCCATCAACATATAAGGACCATGGGATGCTAGGGCTTTCTTCCGGATATTCTGGCTGGATTTCATCCTCATTTGTGGGAATGGTCAATTCCACAATAAAATCCGCCAGCACTTGAGCCTTGATTGTCGTTCGGGGTTTATAGGTGAGATCAAACTCACCCAACTCTATTACCCACTTGGCTAGACGTCCGGAATTTTCAGGCTTATAGAGGACTTGCTTTAAGGGCTGATCCGTCAGCACCGTAACTTTGTGCGCTTGAAAATAAGGCCTTAATCTTCGTGCGGATGTGATGAGAGCGAAAGCCAACTTTTCAAGTGGTAGATATCTTGACTCCGCGTCGTTAAGGATCTTACTTGTGTAATAGACTGGCTTCTGAACTCCATTGTCTTCCCTCAAAAGTACTGCACGGACCGCTCGAGGAGCAGCGGCCAAGTAGATGTAGAGCTCTTTCCCTACTTGTGGCTTAGCTAGCAACTGAGGCGATCGGAGATAATCTTTAAGCTTCTGAAAGGCTTTCTCACATTCTTCTGTCCACTCCATTTTTGGTGCTTTTCACAAGGCTTGGAAGAGTGGGAGGTTTTTCTCTCCGACTTTAGAGATAAATCTCCCCAGAGCTGCTAGGCGTCCGTTAAGCCGTTGTATCTCTTGGAGGCTTTTAGGTGATCCCATATCAAGGATGGCTTTGACCTTTTCCGGATTCGCTTCTATTCCACTTTGGGTCAGTATAAATCCGAGAAATTTCCCTGACCGGACACCAAAAGCACACTTGTTCGGATTTAAGCGCATATTGTAAGTCCGAAGTGACTGAAAGGCCTCTTGTAAATCTGATAGGTGTTCGTAGGCTTTTCGGCTCTTCACCAGGATGTCATCCACATAAGCTTCAACATTTCTGCCAAGTTGTTCTTTGAAGACCGTATTCATGAGCCTCTGGAAGGTGGCTCCTGCGTTCTTTAAACCGAACGGCATTACCTTACAGCAATAAGTTCCTGTGCTTGTAATGAAGGATGTTTTTTCTTCATCATCTTTGGCCATTCGGATTTGATTGTAGCCTGAAAAGGCATCTAAAAAACTCAGCATTCCGTGCGCCGTGGAATCAACCAAGCCATCAATTGAAGGTAGAGGGAATGAATCCTTTGGACAAGCTTTATTTAGGTCCGTGAAATCTACACACATCCTCCATTTTCCGGATGGCTTTTTTACTAGAACCACATTGGCCAACCATTCTGGATAGTGCACTTATCGGATAAACCCGGCCTTTAAAAGTGTTGATACTTCTTCCTCTGTGGCCTTCTGCCTCTCTTGTGCGGAATTTCTCCGTTTCTGTTTGACAGGCTTGAACGACTGATCTATATGTTGAGGCGGTGCTCAATGACATCACGTTTTACGCCTGGCATATCTTTTGATGACCAGGCGAAGAGATCAGAATTGGTCCTTAATACCACCATAAGACTTTCTTGTTGCACTGTTGTCAAATCTGCACCAATCCGTACTGTGCGTTCCATCCTAGTTGTGTCTAGAGGAACTGTAAGCAATTCTTCAACTGGTGTTGGCCGAAGCTTTTTATCTTCCCGTTCGGCTATTTTGTTGATCAACATGGCTTCCGAAACTTTTGTTTTGCCTCTGTTTAAAGCTTTTCCCTTGAGGGTTGCAACATAACATTGCCGCGCCAAGGGTTGATCTCCTCTTACTTCTCCACTACCACTCTCAGTCGGAAATTTGAGGAGAAGATGGTAAGTAGAAATTACGGCCTTCAAGGCGTTGAGGGTTGGCCTGCCAAGAATAACGTTGTAACTTGAAGTACAGCGTACAACTAGAAAATTTGTTATCACTGTTGATGATCTGGGTGACTTTCCTACTGTAACTGGCAAGGAGATCATTCCTTCTAGCTGTATCACTCCTCCGAAAAACCCTATTAAGGATGATTTTACGGGAAGCAAATTATCTGCATCATATCTCATTTGTTCAAAGGCACTCCAAAAGAGAATGTCAACCTAACTTCCACTGTCTATCAGAACTCTCTTCATTTGGAAACTGGAAAACATGATGGCAATGACTAAGGCGTCATCATGGGGGTGGCGAACTCTGCTGACATCATTATCATAAAAAATAATGGGAGCCGTAGGCCGTGATCTTCTTTGTGGTGTTTACGTTTCCGCTACTTGCCCCACCATTCGTGCATAGCTTTTCCGAGAGGCGGAGCTTTCACCACCACACCCAGGACCACCACTGATAAATCCGACCATCTCCCCTTTTTCTTCTTCAGGCTGTGAAGTTTCGGGCTCCTCTTGGACATCAATGTTGATATACTGCTCCAATTGTCCCCTTCTAACTACATCTTCAATGGCGTTCATCAAATGGGTACATTTTTCCGTGTCATGTCCTCTAGCTTGATGAAACTTGCAATATCTTTTACTATTCTTTTGCCGCTCGGGATTCTTTGCAGGTTCTGGCCATGTCAAGAGTTGTTGATCCTGGATTTGTATAAGAATATGGCTTCTGGTCTTATCTGATTTAGTAGGGTATGGTGGTCGTATCTGACAATTTTTCCTTCTTTTGAAGATTCTCTAGGTTGTTGCACATGTCGCTGAGGGCGTGTTGAGGTTTCCTGTCCTCTATTTTCACCCATACTGTCCCTGCGCCGCCCTCCTTCTTTTCGTATTTCCGGGGGCCTTCTGTTGACATTTTGATGGGCTTTTCCCTTCTGGAGTTCAACAGGGGCACGTTGAGCCTCTTCTTCCCAACCCGTATAAATTTCATCAGAATTGATGTACTTTTGGGCATGGATCATGAGGGCGGGGATGGTTTTTGGTGGATCCAAAGTGAGGGAAAAACGAAAAGGGGATTCTAGCAAACCCTCCATCAGGATGGTTACAGCCATGCGCGGAATAAGATCCGCAACGTTTGCTGCTTCATCTATGAAACGGTTTAAATAGGCTTGGAGTGTTTCCCCCCCTCGTTGCTTAACGCGCAGAAGGGTAGATGGAGTTTTCTTTTGCTTTGAGTAATTAGCAAAATAAGCTAGAAAGCTATTTGCTAGAACTTGAAAAGAAGGAATTGTGCTAGATGGAAGATCGACAAACTAGTCTTGTGCTTTTCCCTCTAAAGTGGCGGGAAAAGCTCGGCACATACGAGCGTCGGTAATTCCAGAAAGCAGCATCTTCGATCGGAAAGACTTCAAGTGGCGAGACGGATCAGTTTTGCCCTCGTATGCAATCATTGCAGGTGGTCGAAAACTGTCAGGAACTTGCTCCTCCAATATTTCCTTGATGAAAGGCGAGCATATGTTAAGAACATGCCGTTCGAATTTCTTGTTTCCTCGTGAAGGATCCTGTCGCTGTGTTCTTCTGTCGACGGTTGGAACAGATGGGCTATTCCGTTCAGTCCTTGTCCGCTCCGTTCTTGTATGCCGTTCTGTTCTTGTGGCAGCTTGTTCTCGACGTCGAACGGAGGGTTCGAACCAGCGTAGAAGGCAGTTCTCTCTCTTCTGTCTCCATGAGTGCGAGTCCTTGTCCTCCCTCTGCTTTCGGAATTGGCTGGTGGGGCTGTTGGCACACTTGGTGGAATTTGTGTGGGAGGAAGTAACGGATGAGTTAAAGTATGAACAGCCTGAGCTAACCGTTCCAATTGCTGCTGTATGTTAAGGTAAAACTCCGAGATGGGTTCCTGGGTGGGGCGGAAAGATTTTCCGATGGAGGTAAGATAGGTGGATTATTCAAGGGAATCTCCTCATGCCCTCGGACTTCGCCAAATCCTTCAGGATTACTTGGTGCTCCTTGTTCTTGGATACGTTTTGACCTTCTGGTAGTAATCATTTGGCTTTTAGTAAGAGTCCCCACGGACGGCGCCAAACTGTTGATGCCAAAAACTGGTCCACCTCACGCTTTGGCTACTGTGGCCTTGTGATCTAGTCTCAGCCTTCGACAAACGGTTGAAATTTATAGTTGGTGTGGACGCTTACTTCAACTTCTGAATGGGGAACATGGAGAATGCTTTGGAAATCCGCTCGGAATTACCCTAGCTTTCCTTTGGGATGAATCTGTAAGAGGGAGAAAAGAGTGATCGGAATTGGACCTTCCTGCCCGGATTCAGCTCCGATGCTTAAATAAGAAAACTTGTAAGAAGGCAGTCTTAGACATGAGTTAGCTCTTTGTGTAATGATTTTTCGGATCCCACTTTCTCTATTATCGTTCTTCTTTTATATCAACTTAAAGGCGGTTTAGGAAAGGCGGTGGAGTAAGCCGGTGAATGAGAAAATATCTTTTAAGGTGGTAAGAAAATATCTTCTAAGGCGGTAAGAAAATATCTGCCTACTGTGTAGGTGCTACGTAGGTAAGTAGAAAATATCTACCTACTGTGTAGGTACTACATGTGTAAGCAGAAAATATCTGCCTACTGTAGAGGCAAGTGGATAAGATCTACTTACTGTAGAGGCGTTAGATACGCTCTTACCAAGATGGCTATCACCTTCTTGCATAATTCCAACGGACTTTTTGTAGGGGTGAACCCTCCTTATTTGCCGGACGGAATTTATGCTAATGAATTTGGTGGTGACTGTCTTGTGGCCAAAAGGAATGTAGCCCTGTGTATGACAGGTGGCCATCTAGGCAGGCGACACGTGTTTTACCAAATATTTTCGTAACACCTCCCAAAATGGAACAACCCACTCCTCTCATATGGAAACCCTCAAGAGAGGCAATATCCCCCTGGATTTCAACCAACTCCGAGGCCACCACAAGAGAAGAAGCCCAGCCTGGAAGATCAACTAGAAAAGTTCATGCAAGACACTAGCATGGCGATCAGGAATTTGCAAGCTTCATTCCAAGGTTTGGAGAATTAAATAGGACAAATGGCCAAGAATATAGCAGACAGACCACAAGGTAGCCTCCCGGGGAATACCGAAGAAAACCCTCGGGAGCATTGCAAAGCCATTACTTTAAGGAGTGGCAAACAAGTGGAGTACATGTGGCAATACCTCTAGTCGAGAGCACCGTGGAGGTTGAAGAAGTAGAACCGACGGGAAATTCTAATGGGCAGCAAAAAAAAAAAGAGAAAGTGGTAGAGCAACCACCTGTGCCTACATATCAACCTCAAATCCCATATCCGGAAAGGCTCGGGAAGGACAAAGACGATGCTCAATTTGCAAAATTTATGAGCATGATAAAGCAACTACACATTAATCTACCGTTGGTAGAAGTTCTATCCCAAATGCCTAAATATGCAAAATTCATGAAGGAACTCTTGACCAACAAGAAGAAATTGGAGGATGTAGCTGCCGTCACCTTGAATGCCCAATGTTCTGTCGTGTTGCAACAAAAGATGCCAAGAAATCTGAAGGATCCGGGGAGTTTTGTAGTCCCTTGTATACTGGGCAAAGAAATTACAAAAAAGGCATTGGCCGATTCAGGGGCCAACATTAATGTAATGCCTTACAAGCTATACATGCAGTTCGGCCTTGCCAACCCAAAGCCCACTTGGATGACACTTCAACTCACCGATAGATCCGTGACACACCCCAAGGGGCTAGCCGAAGATGTGCTCATCTAGATTAATCAGTTTGTCTTCCCGGCTGACTTTGTACTTCTCGATATAGATGAAAATATTGATGTACCAATTATACTCGGCCGTCCTTTCTTAGCCACGGATCAAGCTTTGGAAGACCATACTCAAGGAAGATTGGTACTTCGAGTAGGGGATCAAGAAGTAGTGTTTAAGCTCCCTGAAGCCATGCAACACACCATGGGTCATGATGACACATCCTATAGTATCGATGATGTTGATAGAATAACCGCTGAGTGCATGGAAGACCTGATACAAGCCGACCCAATGTGCCAATTTGTGGAAGAACTGAATGAGGGTTCGAAGGAGCTTCTGAACATCTCTACAACATCAAGGTTCCCCCCGAAGGCAAAGCGAAAGACAAAGTGGAAGGAACTAGCACTCATCGCTTGTGAATGTACTTGGAGAAAAGTAAAGAAAAAGGGGGTAACCGTTAATCCATCAGCTCAATCACCATATGACGATGACCCAGGTATAAAAGCAAAAACTGGTTCTATCTATAACAACTTGGGCAGGATTTTGTTTGGTAAGTGCTTTACTGGAAGAGTTGATGGATGCTTTCGTGTCTATGAGCCCCAATAAGGTAACTCGAGGTACGTCAAGCTCATGACGTTAAACATGCGCTTCATGGGAGGCAACCCAAGTCTTGAAAATCCTTGTTTTGCTTCGAAGTTTGTTTTGTGTTAGTTAGAGTTTTTGGGAATAACATGATAATATATCTCGATCTCCACATTTGCATCATTAGACTCATCATGCTAGCTACACCTTCATGAGCTCCATATTAAAAATTTCTGTTAGGTTATACCGTAAGAACCACAAATGGCTCAAAGTTGGCTTCACAGGCCAACCCAGGTTCATACGGGCATATATACGGCCGTATACTGGCCGTATAGACGCCCTTGAAGACCATATGGGGGTTTATACGGCCGTATAGTGGCCCGTACAGAGGATCCTTTACATGAGCTAAAATTTCCAGGTTCATACGGGCATGTATACGGCCATATACTGGCCCGTATACAGCCCAATACCACCATATGAGGGTTTATACGGCCATATACTAGGCCATATGCTCCCCCGCATTTATAGTAAGCAAAATCCATAGGTATACGGCCTACCATACGACCGTATAAGGATCCCTATGCTTTTAATTGTGCACCTATATCTTCCCCATTTTTTTCAATGCACTAATATGCTCTTGAGTATTCTTTTTGCAGGTGAAGGCTAACTTTCAAAAGAACAAACACTCCATGGCCCAGAACAACCTGCGTGTGAGGATACCATAGCTACTTCCCCATCAACATTTTCGGGTTGCCTCACAATCAACACCACCTCGAATGGAAGGCCCACACCCACACATTGAAGACGACGAAGGGGGGGATGAAATTATTACACTCACTAGCGCATTCACCGTCATGGCAATTAGTAGAGCAATCATGGTTCCACCACGGGCACCCATGGACCCCTCTCCATTACCAACTTCACCAGCAACACCAGAATCCGATGAGCAGCCACATATGGACGATTGAGACATTTCATCTACACTTATGCTTATTTTGTCATATTTTCAGACTTTTATATTTTGTGTATTTGTATCAAGGGTTCTCCCTATTCATCACGTCCTTTATTGTTCATTTTTGTAGTTGTTACTCTCTTGATTTGTCTTAGAGCAATGATGATCTCTCTTCCTCTGTAGATTTACGCACAAACAAAAGACACCCGGTAAAATCCCACAAGATCAAATCCTCAACCACAAAGGTACATCATCACCTCACCGAGGAAGTCTCAGTTTACCTTTCTCCATGCTTTTGTTCTCTTATATATTTTCCTTGAGCTTGATTGCATGCATTGAGGACAATGCACTATTCTAAGGGTGGAGATTGGTAGCTACCTATCCACTTACAGAGTTATTGCAAAATTCTAAGTGTGGAGATAGGTAGCTAATAGACTTGTGGAATTTATTGCAATTTTTTTTTTCATATATACAAGAGCATTTTTGGCATGCACCAATGATGGCATTGTTAGAGAATATATTGATTCACTCCATTCTTAGTGCACCATCCTATCACCAAAAATTTTTTCAAATTCTCTTATGACTTACCATGGACATCTAGAGACAATCCTTGTGGAATTCAAACTCTCTTGTGACAATAGATAACCCATTGCCATGTTTTATTGACCTTAATTGATAAGCATTACTCTCAATGGCTCCAAGAGGATCTGTGGCACTATTTGAGCATCCTACCTTTCATAATTTAACCTAGTTGACAAGTAAGAGAAGAATAACATAGCATGTACATAGTAGTTGAGTCGCTACAATAATAAACACAGTGTTCCGCTACTTGTTGTTATGAAGTAGTTTGGGGTCCCGGCCCCTAATCAGGGTGTTCCTCAATTCGAAAATCACTTCTAAGTATGAACACATCTAGGTAGAGTTGTAACCCTTCTAGTACTCGGGTGCTCTGATGCCTAAACAACATGTGTACCCTGAAGAAAAGAGGGCCTACACTCTACAATGATCTTTAGCACGGGAAAGTCGGATCAATTAGGGATGCTCTACCCGAAAAAAAAAAAGGTTTTGTTTATACATAACTTGAAGTTTCTCGAACTTGTCCACTATTTACACAATAGAGGGTTGGTTGGCTTGAGCTTAGGGCCTCAAGAATCTTCTAGAGACCAATGAGGGAATGCTTATTTTGCTAGGACGTTTAAACATGGTATGTAGAGTGAAATTATTCATCTAGGGCCGTGGGGAACCGAAACACAAGGTGTAATCTAGGTCTCGGTATGGAAATAGGAGAATGCATCTTTTAATGGTGAGCTTAGAATAGGGTAGAACCAATTATTTTATGGCCGGAGCTTGAACACTCATCAATTCTTTTATTTTAATTGTTTTATTTGCTTAAGGACAAGCAAATATTTAAGTGTGGAGATATTTGATGAGCGTTCAAATGAGCATATTTTCATACCATTTTCCTATATATCTTGCATGCCATTTTGATGAATTATAACCCTCAGGTACTTAAAAATCTTAATATTTGTTAAACAAGGGATATGGAAGCCACTCCGGGAGAAAGGAAGCATTTCTAGGTGAAAAAGAGGTCGATCCAATGCTATTTTTGGAGTAAACGGGAAGGCATACGGCCGTATGCTACTGGCGAGAGTGAACGGCCTACAAATCAACCGTCCTGGATGGCATACACCCAGTATGAGTGCATACTGGGTGTTATACAGCCGTATACTAGGCCGTATACTCTCACCTGCGCCGTATACTGGCTGTCGTACAACCATATACAGGGCCCTGATCTGCATATGGGCTAGTATACGGCCGTATACAGGCCCGTATGTCGTAACTCTCTTTTTTTATTGCGGACCCACGCAGGGGTATGAGCATAATTTTTACTCCTAAAACCCTAAGCTAAGGTATAAATAGGAGGCTTTAGGGTTTAGGAGGGGGAGGTTGGCTTTGGAAGAGATAATCTTGGAGATTAGGGATTGGGGGTCCTCTCCCCCAATCTTGGAGAGAGAGAGAAGGAAGGAGATAGAGAAGGAGATCAAACTTGCAAAGCTGTCGACGGTATCATTTGTCAAGTTTTGATTGTATTCTTGTAGTTTTGGATTGGAGTTCTCCATTCATGGGGAACTAATCTTGTAGATACTTGGGTATGAAAAACCTTTGGATATTGCATTAATGTCATATTGATTTCTATGTTTTGATTGATTGGATGCATGTTTGAATGTCTATTGGATGTTTTTTATTGATTGTAATCTCTCTACGTTGCGGGAAGCATGGAGAGACTACTTGGGTGCGATACGAGGGCTAGAGCTAGCGCCTCCTCGTATTAGGAACATACTCCACTAGAGAGGGTTGTGAGTACGCTGAGGGATTCAGGTACTAGAAGGGGAGCGACTCCTTAATACGATTCAATCCCACAACTTTTCCAATACATAGGATCCCTTAAGCTTAAGACAATCCTAGGAGATTAGTTATCCAATTGCCTCAAGAGAGGGATTGGATATAATTTAGGAACCCTTGGCACAAGCATCTCCAATCATCTTTACAGATTTCTTTATGTATCTTTAGATTTAAATCCAAAGAGGACTCGTGCCCAGGTATCTCCTTCTCATGCTATAGCTTTCTCTCAAATTAATTCTCGATTTCCAAAGTTTGTTTCCAATCTTTCACTTCCTTAGATTTAGATTCAAAAACCACCAAATATTTAACAAGACTTGATAATAGAAGCTTAGTCCACACTAGCAATCTATTCCCTGTGGGTTCTACACTCGACTCTCATAGTTCACTCTACTACTTGATCATGACCGTGCACTTGCAGATTCATACCAGCCATACTCTGGTTGTTTTAACCTGTCAGATATTTATTCATATGACAGAGAAGTAAATGTAACAAAAGATTATTCTGCCATAGAATAAATACAAAGGGTAAACCTTATTAACCCTTAAGGACTATGTACCAAATACAAGAACATCTAGTCCGATGAGAGTTCATAAATTCACATAACATCAAGTCTTATACAATGTTATACTAAGAGCTCGCTATGAATACACTAGACCAAAAACTATCAACTTACTTGGCTCCAAGCAAAGATCTAAGTATCCTTCAGATCCATCCCTGTGGGGAAAAGGTGGAGTGGTGAGCTTATACGCGCTCAGTGAGGGAAAAACATCACTACAGGGATTAGTATAAGAATATAAAGCATCTGAGAAAATCACATAAACATATATTTTGAAACATTGAACATTCATGCATTTAATCAATATGCATATGCTAGGCATAATCAAGATAAGAATCCAAATTTAAATGCAAATCTATTCACTTATCTTCAATCCAATTAGCATGCCATTCATACGGAAAACCCCATATAAAACCAATAGAAATAGGCAATACAACATAACATAACAATGCATTTCAAGCATTCATCAATAGCATTCATGCCATGCATGCACCCTACCTCATCCACGTGAGCTAAAACCCTTTCCATACGCGAGGCATGGTTTTTTCCCATGCATAAGTATATTGTTTTTCCCATGCCCGAGTTATGTTCAAAAAATTCCATATATATAGCATATTTCTAGAGCAAAGCATATAATGTCACATACGTATGGATGCCCACAAAGGGCAAAACACCCAGTACCATGCTCCCAAAAGTATGGGTAGGGGTTTTTCATCAAAAACATTATTTCCATTTCAAAACTCCCCTTCCAAATGGGTAATGAATGTGGTCCCAAAGACCTCTCATGCTCTTACACCGAACATTGGGCTAATTATGCTAATTTCGAAGGGTGCATACAGGACATATGTCCTCAATTCCCATAATTGGTAAATTTCATTATATAGTTTATGTTCCAATGCAAGTGTCAATGAATGATCACTGTGTATACAGTTATGTCCTAATAATCAGTTCAGTGAATAACTATAATTCCTAGGTATTCACAATTATCATGTCACATTCAAGCATTCACAAGTCGTCTCAGTACAAATCAAATATCTCATAATGTGCAACCCTCACCAGGGGTAATCGGCTCATAAATACTCAAAATAACATTGAAAGCATTACTTAATAACTCATTTATAAAACATGTATATAAACACAAATCATATAGATAATATATTTTCCACTCACCTCAGTGCTTTATGCACTAGATATCCTCAAGTTCTCCTATAAAGCTCTCGATGCCTTTCCCGTGTCCTATACATGGTATCTGACCATTACTTATCATTTCATATCAATCAGAACGTAATTCTAATATAAAATGATCCTATTCAAGCCGTATAGGCTTCTTAATGACTAATTGGGCTTTTCGACCATTTTTAAGTCTTGCAAACACCTTAATATTTATCTTCTAAGTATTCCCTATCCGATGGGATCCCTTCCGATCCATTTGGAACCTTTTTTGAGAGAATTCTACAGTGTTTGCCCTCTACTTCATCGACCTTGGACATCAGCATGTGGACGACCCTGTAACTCGATACCCCTTGGACACGGGCATGTGGAGGACCCTATAACTCTTTATATTTTCTGAGAGTCTCGACAAAGAGTGACACACCCTTGGACACGGGCGTGTGGATGCCTGTATGGATTGACACGGCCTTGTACACGGGCGTGTGGACTCCCATGTAACCCTCTATAAAGTATGCAGACGAAACCTACAGACTTACAAAGAGTTACACACCCCGGGACACGGGAATGTCCAATTATACACGGGCGTGTGGATGCCCATGTAGCTCTCTATTTCTCTACGACATGTTCTGTAGCTCGATGTTGCAGTAACTGTCAAAATGGGATTTCTAAATCCAAGCTTTTTTTGCATCCAATTTACTCCAAATTACTTATAAACTCTAAATACACCTCCTCACCTTTATTTCCATCTATTTTTACATCATTTCATCCATCGAAATCTCATTATATGGGTCTCATTCATCTATTCATACGTTCATGACCTAATATGCAGGGAAACTAGATATCATCCATTCAAATGCTTCTTTTAAGCTTCATTGATACCTACTTGTGAATGTTGAACCTCTAAACATCGTATTTCCGGGCTTTACTTCACTTCTTCTCCAAATTCTTTCTCAAAGCCCAAGAAAATGAATATACACATAGAAGTCAAGCTCAAAATGAAGAGTATTTGAATCATACACACAACCAATTCATTTCCTACCTCCAATTCAAGCTCAAGATCAAGAATTTCAAAGAATCCTCAAAATCCTCTTAGTCACTACAGTACCCTCTTGCCTTAGCCCATGAGAGTGAGAGAAAGAATAAAATTAATTCATTCTCATCTCTTCTCAACTCTTATTTGACTAAGTATTGTCTTGAGGGGCCAAACAGTCATTTTGCCTCTCAAGCCTCATTAACTCATTTAATCTTCAAAATTAACTTGATCAATGTTATTTTCATCTAAACATATTTCTTAACCCTCATTTTCAATTTAATTGACTATTTTACCCCTCTTTCCGGGTTTTACTCTATTAGTCAATTTTTTAGAAAAATTCGGATCGTTACATATAGGCTGAAAAATAACAACATACGGGCATGCTTATTATTGGATAATCTTCAGGATTACTTTGAGATTAAGTTAATGTTTTTTTTTTACACGGCCTAGTGTACGGGCGTGCTCGTGCTCGTGCATCTTTTTCAGGTCTGCGTAGTTTTCATCAAATGCTCGATCAGGTGACCAATTTACCTCGGATGGATCTGAAATTTTAACTGGGTGTTCCTGACTCCTTTTTCTTCAATCTAAACAGTAGAGATCGGCGTTAGAGTTATGTAGATCTTTTAATAAATTTGGGACTTCTGCAACTCGTTCATAGATTTCTGATTCACAATGTACTGGCATGTATATCTCTTGCACGCCCGTGTAGATTTCCCACGACGTAGTTTTGATGTGTTTAGAGTCCATAGAGTTGCATGGGCAAATGTACGCCTATGCACTGGAATGCCTAGGTCATGCACTTATCTGTAAGCTCCGTTTTCAGCTCGTTTCGCTCTAAATTGTCCCGTTTCCTGTTCCTTTTGCTCCGGATACCTATTTATCTGTTCAATCACAAAAACAAACCCAAAGGGGCACAAAAATAGAGAAATTTATGCAAGGAATAGGATAAGTGCATGTAAATATGATGGGAATATACGTATAATTACATACTTATAAAAGGTATTCCTTTCTTTGTATTTGGGTGGCCGCTATCCCTTTATTCCATTTTCTGAGCTCTCCTCTGATTAGGGTTAGTTTCTTCGTCAGTTTATATGCTCTTGTTCCTTGGTAGTCACTGCTTTGCCACCATTGTTTCACCATCTCCCAGAAATCCTCTCTGTTTGCCCAATCTCCATTGAAGCGGAATGGGTATCTTTTCAGTTCCTGGTTGCCACACTCTAGTTTTATTGGAGTGTGATTGGATCAAATTCTGGGCAAGGCTTCTTGTGTTAATCTAGATAAGTTGATAAGTGTTCAAATGAGCATCATTTATATGTAAAATTCATGCATATTACTATAAGTTTTGGAGGAATATTGGCCCGCTTGTACTCAAAATGGCTTTGTTTCTATAAACAGGGCAGAAGATAGAGGTTTCAAGAGAAGGGAAGCGTTTTCAAGAGAATACGGGCCAAAACAGGGGAAATAGAGAAAGAGAACCAGCCATACGGAGTCTCATACGGACCCATATGGACCTGGAGAATTCTACGGACCCCTAAACGACTGACAGGACTCCGTATACGGACTCTTGAGAAATATATGACCCCGTATGGGAGTCCGTATACTGGGTCCTATGTTCTGTACACTGGGTCGTATGTCGTAAATCTGCAGCTGCGTTTTAGTCGAACCGAGGGTAAAATTAGGAAATACACCCAAAACCCTAGTGTGGGGTATAAATACAAAGCTTGGTTAGGGTTTTGGGTCACCTTGGGAGATCTTGGAGAAAGGAATCAAGTATTAGGGAAGAGTTTTCACCATCTTCTCCACCACCAAGGAGGAGAGGATTGGAGGACTCTTCCCATCAAAAAGCTCAAGAAGGAGAAGAAGGGGCAATAGGGCAGCAAGGACTCCACCAACAAGCGCCATTAGGGGTTTTTTTCTCATAAACTTTATGATTTCTTTCCCTATTAGCATGGATTGTTGCTCTCCATTGATGGAGAGCTAACTTCTTGATACTTGGGTGTTGATGAACCCTTGGATGATGTTTAATTGATATTGCTTTTCTTTATTAATTGCTCTGTTGAATTCATTATGGTCTATTGAATGTTATGTATGGTAGAATCAACCCCTCTACGTTGCGAGAGCCCGGAGAGGTTTCTATAGTCCATGTGGGGGAAGATGCGAGCGCCTCCCCATGTGTAAACAATCTTCAATAGAAAGGGCTATGAGTATACCGGGAGCCCGGGTACTAAGGCGAACAACTCCTTTAGATGTCATATTCCCATAGCTCTTCCAAGAGATAGGTTCCCTAGAACATAACTAGTAAGGGCACTGGGTTTAGTAATCACCTTCGATCGAGGGGATGAAAGCACATTAGGAACCTTGGGCCAATGATGCACCAAGAATTGACATAGATAGCATTATCCATCTCTAAGAAAATCCAAGGGGGATTCAATCACCCAAGTATCCCCTTCATCAATTGATTGTCTTCAAGGTCAATTTGCTTATTAATTTGCATTGTTAATTTTAGAATTTAGGTTTAGTCACCACCAACCAATCTTGATCGACTAAATAATAGATGAATAACCACTACTAGTACTTCCTTTCTCCCTGAGGACAACCCGACATTAGTCCACTTTATTACTTGATTCCACCCATACACTTGCGGATTTAGCGCATCAAGTTTTTGTCGCCGTTGCCGGGGAAATTTAGGACTACTAGGAAAGCTAGGAGTTTATTAATCATTTATTTTCAATTTTTACTTTGTTTTAATAATTGTTTGATCTCTTGGATACTAATTTCTCTCACAATCTTTTGTGCGAGGTGTTGGTGCATGACCCGCAAAAATCCTAAGAATCTTGTTGAAGCAGACAATGAAATTGATAGAACTTTCCACAAGAGGTTGAGAGAAGTGGAGTTATCAAATCCAGGACCCTCTTCGGGGTCAGAGAACACCTTGCCCACTGAGTGCAGTGTTGAAATCATAGAGGAACCCATCATGGCAGGAAGAAGACTTACACTCTCTGAACATGAAAGGTCTCACTACACAAGGGAAGAATTCAGTGTGCACCCCCCAAATGTCAATCTGAAAAATTTTGAGATCAAAGCAAGCACATTATCGATGATTCAGAATACAGCTCAATTTGATGGGAGGCCGGACGAAGATCCACATGCTCATATTGCTAAGTTCATCCAAATTTGCAATATGTTCAAGATTAATGGAGCCCCCGATGATGCTATTTGAATGAGGTTGTTTCCGTTAAGTTTGAGAGATGGAGCCTATAGATGGTTGAATTCACTTCCGGCGGGATCTATTCGGACTTGGGCCGAAATGCTTAATAAATTCCTTGGCCGATATTTCCCACCAACCAAGGCCGCGAAGCTCAGATTAGACATTTCTTCATTCAAGCAACGGCATATGGAAACATTTTTTGAAGCTTATGAAAGATATAAGGATCTACTCCCGCGATGCCCCCAACATGGTTTGGATCCTTGTGCCAAGGTCCGTACATTTTACAATGGCTTGGATGACTCAACAAGACAATTGGTAGATGCGGCCGCCAGAGGTTCTTTTGGAAACAAATATCCGGATAAGACCGAAAAGATTTTTGAATATATGTCGAGCAATGAGGCACACTGGTCTACTAGAAGCAAGCAAGTCAAAGTAGTAGGTTCCTTGGATGGAACCAATGCAACCGATATAGTCCTCGCCGACAAACTAGAAGCCTTGACAAGGAAGATTGATGCATTAACCACAGGTAGTAGCTCGAGGCCAAACCCGGTGATGTCTTGCAACACTTGTGGAGGAGGGTACGATATGACTCATTGTCCAATTGCAAGCGTTGATGCCATGCCTCTAAAACAACTTCAATATTGGGGCAACAATCAGAGGCAACCGGATGGGCAGTATAGAGATTTTATGCCAAAGTGGAATCACCCCGCTTTGTCTTATGGGAATCCTCAAGGAGGGAAATACCCACCGGGTTTCCAGCACCCCCCAAAGCCACAGGAACGAAAGCCCAACATGGAGGAAATGATGTTGAAGATGTTGCAAAACAATGAAGCATCTATTCGGAACTTGCAAGCCACGGTACAAAATTTGGAGAACCAAATGGGCCAGATGGCCAAGACCCTTTCAGAGAGGTCCCAAGGTAGTTTACCGAGTAATACTGAAGCAAATCCTCACGAGCAATGCAAGTCAATCACTTTGAGAAGTGGAAGAGAAGTTAGTTCCCCGATGCAAGGATCTCAAGAGAAGAAGAAAATTGAAGAAAAGAACTCTGCACCATTGGCAAATTCTAAGGAGGGGACAAAGGAAACGGAAGAAGCACCGTCTTCACCTCCATATCAACCGAAGATTTCTTGTCCCTCTAGGTTGAAGAAGGACAAGGAAGATGCTCAATTTGCCGAGTTTTCCAACATGCTAAAGCAATTGAACATTAATTTGCCATTAGTGGAGGTTCTAGCCAAGATGCCAAAGTATGCGAAATTCATGAAGGACCTCCTCTCCAACAAAAGGAAGCTAGAGGATGCGGCTGCAGTCACCCTCAAAGCCCAATGCTAGGCAATTGAACAACAGGATGTTCCCAAAAAGTTAAAGGATCCGGGTAGCTTCATTGTTCCTTGCACACTTGGGGGAGGAGTGACAAAGAAAGCATTAGCAGATTCTAGTGCAAGCATCAATGTAATGCCGTATAATCTATACATGAAGCTTGGGCTTGAGGATCAAAAGCCAACTGGAATGACGTTGCAATTGGCAGATCGATCCGTGAAAAGACCAAAGGGATTGGCTGAAGATGTTCTTATCACAATCAATGACTTTGTGTTTCCGGCTAATTTTGTACTTTTGGATGTAGACGACAATGTTGAGGTCCCCACCATCTTAGGGCGTCCCTTCCTTGCTACTGCTCAAGCACTCGAAGACCACGCCCAAGGCAAGCTTGCGCTAAGAGTAGGGGATCAAGAGGTTGTATTCAAGATTCCCGAGGCAATGCGATATACTATGGCTCAAGATGACACGTCGTACAGTGTCGATAATGTTGATTTGCTCACCTCCGCTTGTATAGAGGATCTCTTGGTGATAGACCCTTTGTATGATAAATTGAACGAAGAGAGAGACATGCTAGAAGAAGTTCAGGAAAGTTCTGCTGCACCAAAGAAGAAAACTCGGGCCGAAGCTGAAAGAGCCAAGAGGAGGAGGAGACCTATCCCGGCCTTGAAGAAGAGCTGGAAGAGAGTGCAAAAAGAAGGGGTAATTACCACATCTTCCCACTCCACTCCTTCAAACGAAGACCCAGGTATGAACGCGGAAGATCATTCTATTTATGCATTCTTGGGTAAACATTTTTTCGGATGATGTTTCATTGGAAGAGCCGGTGGAAACTCCAAGGTATTTGAGCCCCCATGAGGTAAAATGAAGGTACGTCAAGCTAGTGACGTTAAACAAGCACTTCTTGGGAGGCAACCCAAGTTCTAAAACTCTCTTTTATTAATTTTTGCAATTTTTCTTCTTGACTAGTTAGTGATGATAGGCATAAATGAAAGTTGTTTCCGTCCAATCCCTTTTATTCTTGTGCTTGATGCTATTATTAGAGGTAGAATATTGATTTTTATTAGGTTGTGCAAAGAGAGGGGCATGAATGAACCCTGGAAAGGCTGTATAAGCCTCAACCCAGGTGTTTACGGGATCCCATACGGACTGACAGCAGTCCGTATAGGGAAGACAGAAGACCATACGACCCCGTATAGGAGTCCGTATGCAATCTGTAAAGGGCACGAGTGAGGGCACTATAAATAACGCCCTTTTTCACCCAATTCTCATTTCCACCTCTTGCCCTAGCGACCCTACACCCCCTCTTTGCGACGCGGCGACCATTCCTCTTCAAATTAAGGCTTAATCATCTCTAGGTATGCGCCAATCACTCGATCTATCGATTGTTTACATTTTCTACATGTTTTAAAAACCAAGTTTGCATCAAATCGATTTCGAATGAGGAATGTTGTGAATGAATGCAATCTTGTGCTATTTTTGCTATAATACCTCTATTGGATGATAGTAGTATGTGTTGAGAGAGTTTTGGATGCGAAAAATGTAAAATGGGGCCAAGATCCGTCGCGGCCGTCGTTGCGCCCGCGGCCAGGTCCATATGGAGTCCCATACGGACTCGTATAGGGGCTTGTCCCCCGTATACGGCCCTCTGACAGGCCGTATACTACCCCATATAGGGGCAATTTAGGGCTTTTTCTTGAAAATTTTGCCATGCCCCTTGAGCTTCATCGACACTAACATCCCTTACTTATTTGCAGAGATACTGAGGACGCTAACAGCGATAAAGCCGAATGGGGGCCGAATCATCATCAACCGGGCCGCACTTCACAGATGAGACCCACCACATTTGACACACCCGTCTTTCCTCCCATCGATTCGACCGGACCCGTACCATAGACTAGGGAGCTCTTACTTAACTCGGTATCGCCGATCGAGTCCGGGAGAAGATTTCATTTGGCGGCTGGGACAGGATTTTCTCCCTCAGTCACGAGGTATTCCGCGGCCCGACTCTGGAGGTACTGAGCACTTTTGAGGCCGATAAGAGCGCCGTGGGAGAGCAGAGCCATACAGCCATTACATTTCAGCTCTTCAGGAGGCAGAGGGCCATGAGCTACACCCAATTTTTATTATACATGGGGTTGTACAATCGCGAGTATACGTACACGCGAGAGTACAACGAGCTACTTACCGCCTTCCCAGGGCGCACCATCTCCTCCGCGAGCTTCTGGGTGCAGTTAGGCGGGCGTCATGACAGCAACAAGGCGTCCTTTATGACAGATCCGGTGCACCGATACATTCACGCACTCATCAGCCGCACTATAGCAGGTCGCAGCAACAACTGTGGGGTAATCATCGTCACTGACCACCTATTTCTTTACAGCATCATTGAGCGAGTCCCGATCCACTTGGGATATGTGCTCGCCGACTATCTGGCGCATCAGGGGCAGAACACAAGGCTCACCGACATCCATGCAAGACCCTACATCACACGTTTGATCATTGGCATGGTCTCAAGGCGGATTTGGAGGGAGAGAAGCACCAGCAGCTAGTCTCCCCACTAGATTTGACACTCCCTGCTCAGATTGGGCTGGTGCGGCGAGCTGGTGGATGCTACACACTTGTTAGTCATGTCTCAGACAGTTCAGATGAGGAGGGGTCCGATTCTGACGACTCCAACGCGGCCGAGCCTTTTGCACGACTACCCTCGACATCCACTGGCCCCTCTACATCCAGGAGCCGATATACGAGGTTAGAGGAGCAGATCACAGAGATCCGTGCTGTCCAGGACACCATTCTCGCAGAGCAGCGACGGCTGGGAGATCAGTTTACCGAGCTCTCGCTATATATTCGTGGACATGCCGCCTTTGGACACCCTCCACCTTCAGCACCAGCAGATAATGAGCCCGCACGAGACACTTGAGACATGACTTTCATATCTTATCTTTCTTTATTTGGATCTATGTTATGTGTACTTGTTATTTCTTTACTTTTGTGCATCATGGTACACTGAGCAAGGGCATAGCCCTGCTATTTTATCCCTTATTTTCGTTATGTGGATGCTCTTGGTTTGCATTTTATTGGAGTTGATGCCTTCTCTATTTTCGCAGAATTCAACTTTGGATCCACAACCCTCGATGAGCAAAGCACTCCTCCACTCCCATGAACGAGTCTTGGCAACTACATTTAGGGGAATATCGTTCACCTTTCTTCACTAATTACATCCGCTGAATTTGACTTTCTTGCATTGAGGACAATGCAGAACTTTAGAGTGGGGATGGGTGGCTACCTATCTCTTCTTAGGGTTATTGCAAATCTTTAAGTGTGGAGATAGGTAGCTATTAAGATCATTCACCACAGATATTTTTGTTCAATATGTTTGATATGCATGATAACCTTGTGGATAGATAAATGTGACATGAATTTTTTTTTAGTACACCATCTGTGATTTGAATTGTTTCCAATTGAAACACCATGGGCATATAGAGACTATCCTTGTGACAATTATGATTGTGAAAGACAATAGATAACCCATTGCTATATTCTTTTGACTTGACTACCTAAGCATTGTTTTCAATGACTCCAAGAAATTTCGTGGCGCTAGTTCAAATCTGTTAACCCCTCATAATATACGTAGTGGCCAAGTACAACGAAAATAAAGTAGTTTAGCACATAGTGTAAGCTAAGAAAGACAGTGTTCCGCTGCTGATGGTGATGAACTAGTTTGGAGTTCTGGCTCCTAACCAGAGTGTTCTCCATTTCAAAAAATAACTATTTAGCATGAACATCTACAGGTAAAGTTGTAACCACCTAAGTAGCTAAGGGTTCGGGTGCCTAATCAGCATGGGCCCTCTGCAAAAGGGGGGAATTACACTCTACCTTTCTCTAGCACGGGAAAGTCGGATCTAATAAAGATGCCCTGCCCAATTCAAAAAAAAAAGTATTATTTTTGTACCGGTCCACCGTTCATCTAATAGGGAAGTAACTCTTTTGACCTTAGGGCCTCAAGGACTTTCTAGAACCCATTGAGGGCATGCTTGCCTTGGTAAGACTTTAGAACATGGCATGTGGAGTGAACAAGCTTTGTCTAGGAATTTATCAAAAAAGTTACAAGATCAATCTAAGCCCTAGTGTGGAGATAGGAAAACATAATGAGGTGGTGCACTTAGACGAGAATTCATGTATAGTGTGTAGAGCCCAAGGTTGAACACTTATCTTCTTTTGTTAATTTCTTTCCTTTGCTTGAGGACAAGCAAACTTTTAAGTGTGAAGATATGTGACAAGTGTTCAAATGAGCATCATTTATATGTAAAATTCATGCATATTACTATAAGTTTTGGAGGAATATTGGCCCGCTTGTACTCAAAATGGCTTTGTTTCTATAAACAGGGCAGAAGATAGAGGTTTCAAGAGAAGGGAAGCATTTTCAAGAGAATACGGGCCAAAACAGGGGAAACAGAGAAAGAGAACCAGCCATACGGAGTCCCATACGGACCCATATGGACCTGGAGAATTCTACGGACCCCTAAACGACTGACAGGACTCCGTATACGGACTCCTGAGAAATATATGACCCCGTATGGGAGTCCGTATACTGGGTCCTATGTTCTGTATACTGGGTCGTATGTCGTAAATCTGCAGCTGCGTTTTAGTTGAACCGAGGGTAAAATTGGGAAATACACCCAAAACCCTAGTGTGGGGTATAAATACAAAGCTTAGTTAGGGTTTTGGGTCACCTTGGGAGATCTTGGAGAAAGGAATCAAGTATTAGGGGAGAGTTTTCACCATCTTCTCCACCACCAAGGAGGAGAGGATTGGAGGAGTCTTCCCATCAAAAAGCTCGAGAAGGAGAAGAAGGGGCAATAGGGCAGCAAGGACTCCACCAACAAGCGCCATTAGAGGTTTTTTTTCTCATAAACTTTATGATTTCTTTCCCTATTAGCATGGATTGTTGCTCTCCATTGATGGAGAGCTAACTTCTTGATACTTGGGTGTTGATGAACCCTTGGATGATGTTTAATTGATATTGCTTTTCTTTGTTAATTGCTTGGTTGAATTCATTATGGTCTATTGAATGTTATGTATGGTAGTATTAACCCCTCTACGTTGCGAGAGCCCGGAGAGGTTTCTATAGTCCATATGGGGGAAGATGCGAGCGCCTCCCCATCTTCAATAGAAAGGGGTATGAGTACACCGGGAGCCCTGGTACTAAGGCGAACAACTCCTTTAGATGTCATATTCCCATAGCTCTTCCAAGAGATAGGTTCCCTATAACATAACTAGTAAGAGCACTAGGTTTAGTAATCACCCTCAAGCGAGGGGATGAAAGCACATTAGGAACCTTTGGCCAATGATTCACCAAGAATTGACATAGATAGCATTATCCATCTCTAAGAAAATCCAAGGGGAATTCAATCACCCAAGTATCCCCTTCATCAATTGATTGTCTTCAAGGTCAATTTGCTTATTAATTTGCATTGTTAATTTTAGAATTTAGGTTTAGTCACCACCAACCAATCTTGATCGACTAGATAATAGATGAATAGCCACTACTAGTACTTCCTTTCTCCCTGAGGATCGACAACCCGAAATTAGTCAACTTTATTACTTGATTCGACCTATACACTTGCGGATTTAGCGCATCAGAAGTCTCTCTACATAATCATAGGCCTACCTCTACCCTTCTTAATTTCTGTTACTAAACTATCACATTTTCGAATCGGGACACCTGGGAGTCTCCCAATATATAAAAAAAACATATATATATGGAAATGTTAGTGTGAGGTCGCCGGACTTTTACAGACCCGACCAATCATGCAAACATGCTAGGCCTCACACTAACTATATATATATATATATATATATATATATATATATATATATATATATAGTGTTATGTTAAGATCAGGCCGACCGCCTGATCCTATCACTACTCTAATATAGTAAATATATATAAAAAAAATTATATTTTTTATAATTTATTTAAATTTATATTGATTTATCTATATATTTTAAATAATATATAGATATGTATATATACTGTTTAAATTATCTTATCTTCAGAATACATGTATATATGTACATATAAATTTAAAAATTATATATACATACCTATATATTGTTTAAAATATATAGATAAATCAATATATATCTAAATACTTTATAAAAAATATCTAGTATATCTTTTATATATGTAATAGATAATAAAAATGTTACAATCAGGCAGCCAGACATCCGGCCGGCCTGATTGTAATATTTATATATAATCATGATATGGTAAGGTCAGCCGGAAACACTTTTCATTTGCGGTCACTTTCTATTTGGCCACCTAGAGCATGTTTGAAGGATTTCCAACCGTATGGATGGAAAGAACATCAAAAAATAAGCTAGCATGTCAATTTTCATACAATTTGAGAATTTGTAGGGTCTTCATCTTAACGGGTGAATATTTATAGAAATGTTACCGGTTCAAAATTTCATCCGTTAAGATGAAGACCCTACAAACTCCCAAATTGTATGAAAATTGACATGCTAGCTTATTTTTCGATGTTCTTTCCATCCATACGGTTGGATTTTCTCAAAACACTGTACAAGTGGGCCTAAAAGAGGCGACCGTATTTGCACTGTGATAAGGCCGACCGCGTAGTATCATGAATATATATATATATATATATATATATATATATATATATATAGGGTCATGATACAGTGAGGCCAGCCTTACTACTATTCAAGTAAGATCATCTCATTTTCATCCATTTTGAGAGTTTTTTACAAATCCAACCATATGGATGGAAAGAATATCGAAAAATAAGATAACATGTCGATTTTCATACTATTTGGTGAGGTGATGATCATTCATCTTAAATGGTAAAAATTTAAATGATCATTCATCTTAAAGGGTGAAAATTTAATCCGTTAAGATTTATATAAATTTTCACGTGTTGAGATGAATGATCATCACATAACCAAATGGTATGAAAATCGACATGTTATCTTACTTTTCGATGTTCTTTCCATCCAGTTGGAAACCCTAAAAACACTCTCAAAATGGATAAAAATAAGACGACCTTACTTAAATAGTAATGAGGTTGAAACTATATATATATATATATATATATATATATATATATATATGAAGTATTCCATCATTGTAAAAAAGATCACCCATTATATGATTCAAATGTCAATGGACAAATACATAAAATTACATGATATATATGGCATGAGACAAATTCTCATTATTATCAATTTTTGTATCAATATTAATATAATTATTTTATATATATTTTTTATAAATATGAGCAAACCACAAAAAACACATCACATAATTTAAACCCTCAACTTTTCTTTACGAGAGAAAATAAACTTACCATGGAAATTTAGAAACTTGAAGAGGTACAAACAACTATCAAGCCACAAAATTGATAACATCAAACATGATAAATTAGCTTTCCATTGTTAGGAGAACTTCCAACAAAATGGATTATCATAATAAATCAAGTGAAACTTCCCTCATCAACCAAAACTATGCAGCCCATAAATTCAAAACAAAATTATTTCAACCTCCTTGGTGTACCAAAAGAGTATCACGTCAAGGGCGCTTTATGATTGTTACCGGAAGCGTCAAACAGACAAGTTCAACTCTTGAA
This sequence comes from Dioscorea zingiberensis, assembly GCA_026586065.1. Classification (NCBI taxonomy): domain Eukaryota; kingdom Viridiplantae; phylum Streptophyta; class Magnoliopsida; order Dioscoreales; family Dioscoreaceae; genus Dioscorea; species Dioscorea zingiberensis. The sequence goes on from CM048818.1 coordinate 27,780,470, forward strand.
TGATCGGTCACTCGTGTGAAATGATCAATTGTCAACAACTTCAATCAGAGTTGGTTCATAATCACTTGGTGCAACAAAGCCATGGAGGTTCATAACAGTAGCAGCAACATTAGCCAGGCCACCATCTGGAACATCCTTGCGGTATCTCACCCCAGGAGCAAGACCAGGGCCTCCGATTGCTATCGGAACCTGTGAGAAGTTGTATAAAAGACTAGTTTAACATAACATTTTTGACTGATTGCAGCATCTAACAAATTGTTGAGAACAATCATAAGGTGGAGAAAGACATTGCAAAGAATAAGGGAAATAAACTGAATTCAAACGTTTCGGAATTCCAGGACCAGTATAATAGGGAACCCAAAAAACAATAACCTATTCACTTAATAGAGGTAATAGCAATTTTGGCATCATCAATGCACATCCGTGCAGAGAGAAGTCATATATCAGTACGAAATTATCATAAATTCAAACTTAAGTCTTACTGAAGGAAAGAGTAGAATTATGATGCCCATTAAACTTGTTGTGAGGAGTGGTAAAACTCAGTTGGAAAGCAGCGGTACATATTATGTGATGAGAGATAGATTTTAGTAATTGAACCATTAATTAACAAGACACTAGCTCTATCTTCTAAAAGATGAATAAACGTCCAATCCTAATGGAACTTGTAGCCACTTTATCTGATACTAGTTTGAGAATCTGAACACTGTTGTTATTGCATGCTCATCTAAAAATGTAATAGCATGGCCTCAGCTATTTCTCCAAATTTGATCACTAGAAACAAGGAAAAAGATTATAAAACAACCACACTGCTCAAGGCAATATAATATAAATTTAATTGTGTGTGCTCATGAAGCACAAGTGGCTATCGATTTAAGATAAGAACCATCAATCCCACAAACATAATGGCACATAAGAAAGACATACCGGTTGAAGAGTATGAGATGTGAGAACTTGAATATTCCCCTTTTTGTCAAGCATAGGTTGGCCGGATTTGCTCCTCTTCACCATGTCCTCAGCATTTCCATGGTCTGCAGTGACAACATAGATTCCACCAACTTGCTCGATGGCATCCAGAATGATCTATACATTTAAAATAAAGGAAAAGAAGACATTGAATCCCATGGCTTGAAAAGCATCTTGTCCAATCCCAAAGACTAGAAGTTGGTGAACACACAATGCCTCATGACAATTTTTGTGGACAATGTCCACGTAACACAGATTTAATATGAAAAGACAAATAATGAGCATTGGCAGATTAACAAAAAAAAAAAAGTATAATCCTCAAAATAGTCCCTCTATTTTAACCAAGTAACCCTTTTAGTCCCTCTAATATGATTTGAGCCTTTTATATCCCTCTATTTTTCGATTTCGGTCTATTTAGTCCTTCTGTCAAACATGAGTTAAATTTCCCGTTAACTTTTGCTGACGTGGCTTTTTATAATATTAAAAAATTATTTATCAAATAATAATAATAATAAAATAAGTACCGGGTTCAGATCCGGATGATGATAACGGATTCATCCGGATCCGAACTTGGTACTCATTTTATTATTTATTATTTTATAAAAATAATATTTTAATATTATAAAAAGCCACATCAGTAGAAGTTAACAAAAAATTTAACTTCCATTTGACAGAGGGACTAAACGGACCGAACTCAAAAAATAAAAGCAGATAAAAGGCTCAAATTATATTAGAGGGACTAAAAGAGCCACCCGGTTAAAATAGAGGGACTATTTTGAAGATTATACCAAAAAAAAAACATCTAAAAGTTTCTGACTAATGATTACCATAGATCATTGATTAATTATTTTAACAAACATTTAAAAAAAACAACCTAATTCGCAAGGCTCCTGCTAGAGTGTGGGAAAGGAAAAAAACACAGCCTAAAAACAAGCATATTTGTCCCCAAATGTCATAAACATATTTTATCCTGTTGCACTAACAGCTAGCATATAAACCCCTTATAAAGTTTGGGTTTAAAATATTTATATCAATTTCTTATCTGCAGTCACTGCGCATAAACATATTAAAAAATTGCATAGTATTTACACATTAATCCCAAAGCAAAGTGTCAAGTCCTAAAACAGTAATATTAAAGATGTTTCTAGTGCCATTCTTGGCATTTATTTGAATGAATGACAACATTGAGGAACTCCTGTCAACAAACTGCCATATTTCAGGTCAAACCTGGTTGCTTTATTTCGTTTCTGCAGTTCTAAGACAATTAAAAATAAATACATTAAAAAAAAAGACCAAGTGACAATAAAAATTCTTTCATAATGTCATTCTAGCCTTATTTGAATGTATGGCAGCATTGAGAAACTCCTGTCAACAAACCGACATTTCAGGTCAAACCTGATTGCTTTAATTCTTATCTGCAGTTCTAAAACAATAAGAAAAACAAGACCAAGTGACAATAAAATTTCATTTATATTGCCATTCTAGCCTTATTTATTTGAATGTATGGCAACATTGAGAACTCCTGTCAACAAACTGACATATTTCAGGTCAAACTTGATTGCTTTAATTCTTATCTGCAGGTCTTAAACAATAAAAACAAAAAAAAAACAAAAAGGACCAAGTGGCACTAAAATTTTATCATTACACTAAAGTATGAAAGTAAAGAGAGTTAATATATTCAAAACCTAATTTTCCTGATATTGCATGTCATCAGGGAAATCTATGAGAAATTCACAAATCAATTGACACCATATATGCTGAAGAGAAGAATAAAAGATAAAGGGCCAACAAAATTTCAGGAGACTATGCATCAATTACATAAACAGATAAACCTTCAAATCCCAAATATTACCTTGACAGCTTCATCAGCAGCCTTGCAAGCTACAACAGTGGCATCTATGTCACCTGTATGTCCCACCATATCTCCATTAGGAAGGTTAACACGGACCTGAAATGAAATATTTGTGAGAGAAGAGACATAAAATGGCAAACCTAGTCCTGTAAAAGCCAAGTGCATACCTGGTCAAACTTGCGACTGAGAATAGCATCCCTTGCCTTTTCAGCAATCTCCAGAGCCTTCATCTTAGGTTGCACATTGAATGTGATTCCCGAGTCACTAGGAATTTCAACATATTCTTCCATGGATGCATCAAAATAACCAGATCGGTTGCCATTCCAAAAAAAGGTAACATGACCAAATTTCACTGTCTCACTGTTTGAAGCAAAAGAAAAAAATGAGCCGCAACGCTTGGCGTCATACGTTAAAAGACAAGGAAAATTAGCTTAACGTGCATTTCAATCCAAACATGATGCATTCAATAGCCCCACATTGCTTAGTAGGGGTAATACTTAAATGATGTTCCAAGAGTTTCAGCCCCAAGTTTGTCAAGGGGAACGTGAAGGTTTCTTGGATGGTGTCCCCCCCCACAAGTGAATTGCTCAAAAAATAAAAATGATAAATAAATAAAATAAAATATTAATAATGATGATGCATTCATAAAGTTTAAGAATTTTGATTCCTGTACTAGTATAATTTGATTGCATGCTCAAATGCAACAAAGACCACTTAAAGATTTAAGGTTGGAATGCATTTGCTAAAGCTTATTGCTTAGTATTAATATTGGCATGGAGCATTTGGTCTCTTCTCCAGATGCCAATATTGAATACTTACAGGTTATAAAGGATGTAACTACATGAAAAAAATAATAATAATAAACAAAAACCAAAGAAACATGTCCTTAAAAAAACGAAATATACATATGAGTTAACAAAGTTAGCAAACTACCTGCATGCAAATGTTCGCACACCATTGTGAACCAAGTATTCACCAGATGTTCTGTCTATCTCTGGAGGAGATACAAGATACTTGCTTGGAAGCTTCAATTCACCATCATATTGAAGCATTCCAGCATAGTGAATTTTAGGAACCCGAACACGGTCAAATTTGTCAAAATCTTCATATTCCAAAGCCTTAGCAACCATAACCATGCGATCAGCTCGGAAGTTGATTGTTACAACAGCATCACCATCTACTATAGGGCCCACTGCATTGCCACTCTCATCAACTATAACAAAAGGGGGCAAGTATTGGTCACTGGTTTTGGGATCCTCCCTTAGCTTCTTCACCGCCTCAACTGCATTTCTAAACTTATATGGTGCTTCACCAAGAACTTGAGCATCCCAGCCACGTTTCACAACACTCCAATCATTCTGCATAAAACAAGAATGATATTTAGTTGCTTTTACCCAAAAAAAACTAAATAAAAAAATAAAGCACTTACTACCAGACAAGAAAGTTCAAAATAACTAACAAGGCAATGTATGGACTAGATGGTATTTACTATTTATAACTTAAGGCACACATAATGGGCTGCATAAAGATGTCATATCAAGTATGCCAAATTGACACCAAATGATGAATAATATTGCAATAAGCAAATAAAGCACATCAATTTTCAATTGATGAAAGGATATGTAACCCTGAGTTCAGCAGAGATATTTTGCAGCATATCCCAAATAGACTCTGGGGACTTGCCACATCAAATTAGTGTAGAAATTCTTGACAGAATTCACCTAAGTGGCAAACAATATAAAAAACTTTGTCAAAGATATTAAAATTTGATGGAGAAAAATAGAGCACATAGATGTCAAAGAACTATTGGTGCATTTGATTGCAGGATGGAAAATGGGTAGAAAAGAAAATATTTCCATGGAATAATTTTCCAAGCAAAATTTTTTCGTGGAAATCAAGATCGTGGCCGTTTCATTGTAATTATTTTCTTGCTAGAAAATCTAACATTTTTCATGGAAAATTCTTATTTGACTGTTTGATTGCCCTTATTTTCTAGTAGAAAATGATCATTCTCCATGGAAAAAAGCATATTTGTTATTTGATTGCATTGACTTTCCATGAAAATTTAATATTTTCCATTGAAAATTTATCTTTTTCCTAAACAATCAACCAATGAATCACAATATAAGCAATTTAAAAAGGATAAAAAATTCAAAAAGATGACTTAAAAGTTTGTGTATATCTGATAGCTCCTATTTGAAATTCAAACAACCAAGACCAATCCTTATAAACTTCAATTTTCCATTGAAAATTTTTCTTGCGTTGGATAGCGGAATTAATTTTCACAAAATATGAGGAAAAAAGGTCACGTAACATGTTTTTTGGAAAATATTTCCATGGAAATTTTGGGCGATCAAACCATCCGAAGTGGTGGAAAATTGGTTATGGAAATATTTTCCATAGAAAAAAGAAGACAATCAAACACACCCTAACATATTGGAAGATGTAAACTATAAAATAATGATTTTTTTTTATTCATAAGAATTAATGATTAGCTATAACTAAAAGAAATATCCCTGCATAATCAACCAAACATAATAAAATCAGGTCACATCAATGAAAAGCTGATTACTATGAGAAGCTAAAGAACTTCACAAGTACCTCGTAACGATCCATGGTGACATACATCCGACCCCCACCAGATGCAATCTGCGCATCAACACCTTTTGCTCGTAGATTCGAAAGGTCATTTTCAATTGTTTCAACAAATCCAACACTTGAGCCATCCAAAACATCACGGCCATCGGTAAGAATGTGCAGACGGATCCTTTTGGCACCATTCTCACTAGCACCTTTCAGTAGCAACTGTCAAACAGAGTGTCAATACAGAACTTCATTGAATTAATCGAACATTACTTGAAAAGTAATCTATACCTGCAATTGATCAAGCCGAGAGTGGACACCACCATCACTCAATAATCCAATCAGATGTAAAGTACCGTTATCAAAACATTCTTTAATATATTTGAAACCTTCACCTTCATATATTTTCCCCGATGCAAGCGCAGAATCCACCAGCTTAGCACTACAATAATTTGATACTCACCGATAAGACAGCATAGAATGCATAATGACATGTGCAATTTAATTACTATATAAAAGTTAAGTTATCAGAACTCAAAACGGTGCCCAATTACTGTCATCATTTAAGGGTAATGTGTGCGTACAATAGACCTAAGTGGTATGACCCTTCCCCGGACCCCGCGCATAGCAGGAGCTTTGTAGCACCGGGTTGCCATATGAGGGTAATGTGTGTGTGTGAGACACACAAATGTTTCTAGGGAGCAAATTAGTTATTTGCACCCATATTCAAAAGTACATGGTGGGTCATCAATATCCGCAGCATCCACTGTGGTTTATATTGTTGAAATGGCCCCATGCCAAATATCAGGTATTTTGCATAATTGTCAATAATGGATCAGTAGAATTAGACGAACAAATAACCTCACATTGGTTATATACATCTAGGTCACTCAACCTATCAGCTTATGCTTTTGAAAATCAAGACAGGTAATATGAATGTGGTTTTCATCTAACATAGAATCAAAGCCATTACAACTAGTTTGTTTGCAATATGGCTATCAAAACACACTAGCAAGTATTAAGGGGGGCATATTAGAGTAACTAAGGGCATGTTTGTTTTAAGAATGTTTTTTAAATCCACATTTTTTGTTTTCATTTTTATAAAATATTTTCTATTCTTGTTTCTGTTTTTTTAAAAAACATGTTTGTTTGAATTATTTTAGAAAATAAAGTTTAGAAATACAAAAAGAAAAAACATTTATTATAAGCCAACAAATCAATATAATTTTCGTATACTATCATGACAAACAATTTATCAATATTTTTTTATATACTTGTCAAATATGAATACCTATAACCAACAAATAAATTTATCCCTATAAATGATGTTAAATAATATACGCAATAATGTATTTTTATGAGGATATATATGTGTGATTTATATACTTCTTTAGGTATTCATAGGTGAATCTCCTTTATTTTGTTATAATTATTCCACATTTTATGCTTACTTGAAATTAAAAAGTTAAGATTATCTGATATAAAGAAAATATAAGACTAGTGACATTAGTTATAAAGATAGACTTTTAGCTCTATAAGCCAAATTCAAATATTGAATCTTAATAAAGATATAAATTTGTTAAATGAAAAATGTGTAAAATATAATAAAAAATAAATATATTATATTAAAATCATTTATATTTCTTAGACAACAAATCACATGAATGTCTTTAAACCCGGAGCTTTGGAAAAAGTGAGAAACACTTTTTAAAAATAGCTTTTTGGCACTCTCTAAAAACAAGGAAAAAGAAGAAAATAATTGTTAAAACCTTTTTAGAAAATGGGTCCATAAAAATGTTTTTAAAAGTTTTCCATTCTAAGTGAAAAAGAAAATGGAAAATAGGGTTGATAACAGGCTCTATAGTCCCACATCAGTTAATAAAGTAAAATTTCAATTTGATTATATAAATCTGACCTTTGTTCCTATTATCTTAAGCTTTTGGGGCGAATTGAACCCAAATAATGCATTTGGTTGGCATCTAACCAATAGAGCATAATCATACATAGAATTGTTCACAATAAACCAAAGAACAGCATATTAAAACATGTTTAAATAAAATTAATCAATGTTTGCATGTTTTAAGATATAAATATTAGGACACAAATCTCAACAGCTAGATCCTAAATATGATGAAAACTTGGCATTCCAAAAAAAGATGAAGAGGTAAGGTTCAATTTGGTAGATGAATGATGATTTTGCAGGAAACTTCATCGTAGTAAAAGTGAGTTGTTTATTGCAGATTCTCTTCCTCAAGTGACACCCTTCAAGCTTATAGAAGGAACATAGGCAGCAATAGTTGTTATAATATTGGAAGGTCATTCCATCATTGTCAACTAAAAGCTGAGGTGTCATATTTTAAAAGGCCAATAAGACTTCTGGAATAGATAAATGTCAACAAGTGATGTTGATAGTAATTCCATTTCAAAGCAGTCACATAAAATTATATGCATAATCATTTACGGAAACAAACACATATATTGAAAACAGAGAAATGCTTCCTAGATATCTCTTCCATAACACTTCCTAGGTTGACACACTTGCATTCAAATTTCAAGAAATCAAGGTCTCATTCCTTATACCATGTCAACATCTCTTCCAAAACTGTTATAGGATAGGACCTACACACAGACTTTACCTTTCAGGAATCACCATTCATTATTCAGCCAAACCATAAAACATACAATGCAACATAACAAGACATTGGCACCTAATAAGCATCCAAAATACCAATATAGGAACAAGCACATACTTGGAAACACAATTAAGTCAAACAAATAGCCTAAAAAATGCCTTCTTTCCAAAATTAAGCATGAGCAAGAGATGAGCTTTTTTTTCATCATATAGCATATAGAAGTCATAAAAAGATGCAAATATGAACAGTTGAGTATTCTTGCAACCAAAAACATCTTTAACAATAACAGAGAGAGAAATATAACCTACCCCTGAGCATAAATTCGTCCTGCTCCAAGTGCATTATGACCTACTTCACTGTTGCCCATATCATCTTCAGTAGGTAGTCCTACTGCTTTCCCATGGGCTCTTACTAACCTCCATTTGTCTGGAGCACCCTGTAGAAAACCACACTAAAGTGTTAATAAATTTTCCAAGCACAAAAGTAAATGGTATTGAAATAGTTTGGTTTGGAGAAAAAGAAACAATAACTCAACATGAAAACACTTCCATTTATTGTCAAAAAATTCAGATTGGAGCAATAAGCCACATTCATGATAGATCACACAATCAATTACTACCGATAAACTTCCTGCATTTATTGTCAGTCAGAATCTAACAAGATTGCCTCCTGAATTAACTGAATTGACACTTCAGCTGTTCTTATTGGACAAAGTGTAGTTGAGACGTACAATCCTAGTTTTGTAGCTGAAAATGTTCTTATTCAACAAATTACAATGGCAAAATCAAGGAAAACAAATCAGTTAAAGATTAGCTACTTCTCTGGAATCATCTTAATCATGGTGATTAAGAATTGTTTTAATCTCAACAAACTGCGAGTGATATGCACCCCTGGTGCAGTCAGTTATTCTTGATTTGAAACACAAAGTTGATTGGGTCATGTGACCATTTTAAAAGGAAAGCAATCAAAGACTAGGATCAAAACTGTCAAAAATCCCAAAAACCATAACCAGACATTCTGAGCCAGTCAACAATATGGGCGGCCTCTTTGAGGAGGCAATCCTTAAGTTAAGCATGGAAAAAAAACACGAAATATTTCCCTGATCTCTTACAAAGGAACTCTGATTGATACGAAGCAGAAAAAGAGACAACTTACAGATAGCTTCACTCCAAAGACAGTTTCATTTACACAAAAAAAGGATCAATTTTTAACAGTTAGAGTGAATCAAGTCATCCAACAAATCAATAAAGCACTCGCTAGCTAACAATGAAACAAGTTTATGAGCAATAAGAAACTTATACCGTCTTAAGCGAGTCCATGGTCGGAGTCTCAGCAACATGAATGCAGTTGTACTTGTCTGGATTGGCCTCACCCCATCCATCCAAAACCACCAAAGCTATAGTCTTCCCCTTGGGAAGCTTTGGGTGATCTTCCAACTTCCATGAAAATCCAGAGGTACCCATCTCTAATTAACTCTCTAAAAATCAAAACAAGAACAAGAGAAATCCAAAAAAAAAAAATTAGAACAAAAAACATTCAATTAGCAACGAAAGTCATGAATCCAATCAAAACGCACAGGCTCTAATACTTCACCAAACGAAAAGAATGGATTGAGATCGGATCGCTGTAAGAACAAGAAAAATAAAGAGATCCAACGAAAAGCAGAGGGGACCAAGAGTAGAGATCGATACCTAGGGAGGATTAGGTTCAGATGCGAACGCAACGGCGGAGAGGAAGAGAGGAGAGAATGATAGGGATCTCAGATATAAATAAACTGAGGAAAAAACGAATGGGAGGTCTACGAATAGATCTATTCTTACTCCGATTTTCGTTTATGGTACGCACTTTGTTTCTTACAGCCTCGAGATTGGCAACAGAAAATTTATAGATTATTAAAATTCGGGGTGAGGATAAATCATAGCCTTTTGTAAATTAATCAAATAAGTTTGCCGGTTTTGGTAATTAATCGTGCTCCTCGGATGACGTTAACGAGATGGAGGAAGAATGAATTGGACGGTGGGATTTTGTCATTTATTAGGTTTTATAGTTCAGCCACCGGTTTATTGAAGTGTGCCTGAGGGACAAGAGAGAGGCAGAAGTGGCCGCCCTTTGATTTGATTTGATTTGATTACTCAAAAGTCAAAAATGGTTCTCTTGGGGACGCAATTAACAGGCGGCTATCATCACGTGCTATACACGAGAGAGAATTATATTCTTTTTTTGGGATAAAAAATCATATTCCAAGTGGAGACGAGATCTCCAATTTTGTATTTTATTTATAAGTAACACATAATTTGAATTCATATTGTTGATGCCAAAAACTGGTCCACCTCACTCTTTTCGCTACCCGTGATCCTCTCACTTTTAACAAACTAAGCATATTTATAGTTGGTGTGGGACGCTTACTTTGCTTGTGAGCAGGGAGACGCTGAGGGCACTCAGAATTCCGTCCTAATTATCCAATCGATAGACCTGTGAAGAGGAGGAAAAGTGATCGGAATTGGGCCTTTCTGCCCGGATTTAACTCCGATGCTTGAGTCAGAAACCAGGGTAAGAAGTCCTAGGCAATGCTTTGTGTAATGTGTAGTGAGTGTTTCTTTTTTCCAGATCCTTTCCTTTTTGTCCTTCCTCTCCTTTTATAGCAAGTTAGAGGCGGTTTAACCAAATATCTTGCAAGGCGGTGGGCTAGGTAAATATCTTCTAAGGCGGTAGGAAAATATCTGCCTAGCGTGTAGGTGCTCTGTAGGTAAGTAGAGTAAATATCTGCCCACTGTAGTAAGTGGATAAGGCCTACTTACTGTAGAGGCGTTAGATATTTACTTCTCTTCTTCCACCTCACGCCTTGTATAAGAGGGCTGTTATAATTCCGACAGACTTGTTCGCAGGATTTATTCCTCACGTTATTGCCGAATGGAATTGTGCAAGGTTATTTGGTGATATTGCCACATGGCCAAAGATGTTACGTGGCTGAGGCTGAGAAAACACGGTCCTGTGTGTGACAGGTGGTCCCTAGGTCAATGACATCTGTCTTACCAAATATATCCGTAACACTAGTCCCCCCTAAAATGTACTTGTTCGAAGAATCTGAGCGAGAGGTGAGCTAATCGCCGCGTTTAAGCTTGGTTCGAGAACAAGTATTTTTCTTAGTTGGCACGTCTATGTAGGAGTGGGCTTCGTCTATGGCTATGGTACACGTGTTTTTAATAGGTGACCAACGTTTACTGTGTTCTCTTTGCGTTGTTATCGAGGTAGATTTTTCTCCGAAATTTTTGCCTGCTTTTCTACTTAAGGGCTTGTATGGGTAACGTTCATAGTCAGAAATCTTTTGTATCATGGCTCAACGCTTGTCTTTTTATAAATTCTTCACTTTTAGCCAATGCTCGCCATGCGAATTCCCTCCTTTCACTAACATCCGCCTAATTAAGGACCGGGTTTATCCACCTAGTAAGTCCGAATCTACCAGTATGTGGCCGGCGTTCTATTGATTAACGGGACCCAAAGCGTGAGATATATATCGATGCAGGTGGGAGGCTTTTCATGTTGATCACGGCATGGAGGCGGGGGACCTTTTAGTTGTCACTTATGCGAGGGGTGCGTTTCAATTTGAGATGTTTGGAGGCGACTCTGCCAGAGAGAAGTGGGTCCCTACCTTCGCCCCGTCTTGATCCGTGTTCTCCTAGTGGGAGCGAGGATAGTGGCGGTTCGCGAGTCCGTGCATCTCCTCCGAAGTCTCATCCGAAGCGTGGCTTCTAATTTAATCCGCTGGATATTTAACTTTAGTCCGGTTTGATAACATGTTTTTGTTATTTTTGTTTTATTTATGCGTCACATGTAACCTGAATAAATGATGTTTGTCGTTTTGTTTGTAAATCCTTTGGCGTTTTTATGGCCTTCACTGGCGATCCTATGTTGGAATGTGTGTTTTGTCTTTTATGGTGTTGGTCCTATGGTATTGTGCTCATTATTTCTTTGAGGGACATGTGTCTTTGGCACTGTTTCATATTTAAAGGGGGGATATGGGGTGACATGCGCGGTGTGCGTTTTGTCAACAGCGTGATGGGCACGATTACCAATATGTGTCAGGCGGCGTTTGGTATGCTGACGTGGATGGATTTCTTGGAGGACTAATAATGGCTTATTGGAACGGTCAGGATTTGGGGACCTTTGGTTCAACGGTTTTGATCGGAATGTAACACTGAGATCTAACGGCCAGGGATTCGTTGCCTTTCATATATATGCGAAATCGTCTGGTAAAAAGGTTTATTTCAAAGTTGAATCGTGTCTTCTTCCTAAGATTTCTTCTTCTTCTCCTACAGCTCTGGTTTCGAAGTTTTACGGGTTTGTGTTATCTTTTTCTTTCCTAAGGTAATGGCTAGCGCTACTTCTTCCTCCTCTAGTTCTTCCTCATGAGCCCTCGATTCCTTCTCTGGCCCAACCCTACGGTTTGCCAAGCGATCCCTACATTAGGGTGGACTTGGAGGCGTCCTGCCTGTGGTTCGCGGGTTCATCCTGCTTCTAGGGCAATGGGTAGGGGGTCGGACACATTCATAAGTCTTCTTGGACAAAAGGAAGTAGATAGCTTGGTAGCGAGGTATGAGATAAATCTGTCCCTGTTTGAGGTTAGGGTTCCCTGTTATGGGGAGAGGGCAAGTTCTCCTAGGGAAGGGGAGATAGCCATCTATCAAGATGCGCTATTGGGTGGCCTTAGGCTTCCTTTTTCTGATTTTGCTAAGGCAATACTAGAAGAGTATCATTTGTGTCCTTCACAGTTGGCCCCAAATTCTTGGAGACTATTGAACGGCTTTGTTATTGTTTTCAAGCATTACGGAATAAGTCCGACCGTCCGTTGGTTCCGTATGCTTTTTAGCCTATGCCTAGAGTCTAACGCCGATTGGTATTACTTCTCGGCTCGTTCTGGGAGGAAATTCTTAGGGAAAGTTCCTTCTTCCATTAAGCGATGGAAGAGTAAATTTTTCTTTGTCAAAAGTAAGTCCGAGTGGGATGTCCGAACAAAGTGGGAGGTTCCCCGAATGGACATCGCCATGAGGAAACGACGGAGAAGAGGAGGTTCTTCTTAAGTCAATGATGTGGCTATCCAAAGTGTACATGGATGAGTTTCTTGACAAAGGAAAACCTTGTTAAATGTCGCTTAATAGTGTCCACGGTAGGCATTATTCGTGTATCTTGCTAGTCTGATTTTTAACTACGGTAACTGACTTATTTTGGCCCTTGTTTTGTAGGAAATCCGATGGAGGATGAGGACCTAAGCTATGTTAAGGGTCTTTTGGCCTACTTCGAGGGCGAAGTTCACCCGTCCTTGTCTCACGGGCGGAAGAAGAAGGAAGTGGTACTTGGCCAAGGGGCTGATACCTCCAAAGAGGAAAGAAAGAAGAGGAAGAGAAAGGAGACGGATTCTTCCAAGAAGGGTGCAGGGTCCTCACGGGAGAGGAGGACCAAGAGAAAGAATTCTGAGGATGTATCAGTCCCTAATTGCGAGGAAGAACAAAGTGGGGTGCCTCGGGGAAGAGGTTCAGATGCGGAAGAGGTCCGCCCGGCATTGTCCCCAATTTCCGAGGGTCCTTCTTCTAGCCGGCCGGAGGACATCCTTCTCATAGAGGTGAGAATTTCTATATATATTTTTTCTACGGGTATGTTTCACTTAGGACTTTTAACTTAGGTTCTATTTTATAGGCGGAGGCGGGAGAAGCGGTCCTCTTAGACAAATTAAAAGTGGCGGATTCAGTTTTAAAGGGATCTGCCACTAAGCAAAAGGAGTTATCTTCTGAGGATACTCCTTTTCGCGACGCTGGGTCCGTAAAGGATGTTTTGATGGCCATGAGGCCCGGCGACTCTCTCTACAAACTCCTGAGGGTTTGGGAGGGAAGAGGCCACTTATCAACTATTCCGCTTCCACGCTTAGTAAGGGTTGTTCTCACATTTCCTTTTACTTCTAAACTTGGTGCGCTTTTACGAGCCGCCTTGTTATTCTCAGATCGCATTAATCGGGCGGACCGAAGTCGGCAATCTTTGTCAAGAAGATTTGGCAAAGATGGAAATGAATAGGCGTATATCGCCGCTTAAGCTCTAGGGTGGTGGCGGCCTTAGAAGAGAAGGAGAAAGAAACGACTTGATGCTATCCGGCCCTTGAGCGAGATAAATCCGGCGAGCTGCGGCGGTGGCCGCTATGGAAAAGGAGAAGGCCGATTTAGCGGCCCAATTATCTGCTTCTAAAGGTTCTCTTCTTCTTACTGCGAGGAGACTATCAAAGGGTTACAAAATGAATCCAGCAGTTTGAAGAAGGAACTTCAATCGACTCAGGATGAGCGAGCGGCCGCTCGATGGGACCTAAAGATGAAGGCTGCTGAGCTTACCGCCGTGCAAGCTGAGTTGGCGGAAATAAAGGGGGAGCGTGACACACTGAAAGAAGATTTGGCTTCCCGCTTGAAGGCTCCTAAATCCGACTCGCAAGAAATTAAGGATTTAATAGAACGAGCGGACAAATTAGAGAAGGAGGTTGAGCGGTTTAGGGCGAAAGTTAAAGATGGAGCCACTCAGATATATTCCGTGGTGCAACAAGTGGGCCATCACGCTCCTCCCTCTGAAGTTTTGTCTATGGGGTCACGGAGTTTTGAAGAAGTTCACGGAGCTGAAAGAGCAACAAGCTATCAAGACTCCAGAGGCTCCTGTCCCCGCTACCTTGGAGCCTTCTACCCAAGTTCCTTCAGAAGCAGGCGGCTGCCCTGGGGGCCCTAGTTCTTAGGACGTTTTCTTTTATGAACGTTTTTGTAAATTCTCAATCACTTGGAAATGTAATTTCTATTTATATGAATGAAACACAAACCTTTATTTTGGTGAAGGTTTATTTCCGAGTAATGGTTGTCTTTGAACCATGTAAGAAATTCGCGAACTTCTTTATTCTTCCTTTGGCTTGTAAGCTTCGTAACGAGTCCTTAGTCCAATCATGGGACTTTGTTGAGTGAGGTACTCGCCTTCATGAATGAGATTGTTGCCTCATACTTCGATCGGGATTTTTGTCTTTTTGAGAGTTGTCGCTTATCCTGTAAGATAATTCACTCGCCTTTTAGGAATGGGAATTTCACCACATTTTAGTAGAATAGGAATTTCACCGCATTTTAGTAGAATGGGAATTTCACCGCATTTTAGTAGAATGGGAATTTCACCGCATTTTAGTAGAGAATGGAAAAGACTTGAACTTTACTCCATGAAATTTAAGAGGCATTCTGAGTAACTCATTGATAGTAGCGTCGTAAGTGTTCGACATGGAATGGACGCTTGAGCCGCGTTTTCCGGCCCATATTTACTAGATAATAGGTGTCATTTCGGACGCATTCTTTTCAGACGACGTAAGGGCCTTCCCAGTTAGGAGTTAGCTTCCTGCTCGGCCTTTATTTCCTTGGAATTCATTTTCTCTTAGGACCCGGTCGCCCGATTTGGAAGAAGACTCTTTTACCCTTGTGTCGTAGAACCTTTTGATTCTTTGGCGATAGGCAGTGGCCTTTATTTCTCGCCATTTCTCTTCGTTCTTCAAGTAGGTCTAGTTCCGCCGGAGATTTTTCTCATTTTCTTCCGACGAGAACTTCACTATGGTTCGCAAAGTAGGCATTCCTATTTCTCAAGGGAATTACGGCTTCGCCCCATAAGTAAGAGAAAATGGACTTTCCCCTATGGGAGTTCTCGTAGTTGTCCCAGAGGCCCAAAGGGCGCTCAATTTCTTCCACCCAATTGGTTCCATTTTTGGATACCCGGTTTTCGTGAGTCCGGAGTAAGGTACGGTTTGTCACTTCTACCGCCGCTGGCTTGGGGATGTGTCACGTAAGTCAATCTGATTCAATTCCGAAGTTCGTAATGTAAACTCCCGAAAGCCCGGTTATCAAACCGTCCGCCATTATCGGAGATTTGAAGGAGACTGAATTCGAATCGGCATTTACCGCTCGCCATAAGAATCCCCGCAAGCTTTCTCCGTGATCTTGGCCGAGGGCTCAACTTCCACCCATTTGGTGAAGTAGTCGATAGCGACTATTAGGAACTTGATTCTTGGGATCGAAGTAGGGAATGGCCCTAAAAGATCAACCCCCAAATAGCAAACGGCCGTGGGATCGATAATTGGCGTAAGTGGTGCCGCGGTGGTCGCCTCTCAATTTTAGAATGCATTTGGCGTGCATCACATTTCGGCGAACACTATTGCATCTTGAGTTAGCGTTGGCCAAGAATAACCTTGCCACAAGACTTTGTAACTCAAGGCTTTGCCTCCTATGTGACCACCGCCGATGCCCTCGTGAATTTCTTGAAGGATATAGCTAGCTTCTGTAGGATGTAAGCATCGCAAGAAAGGTTGTGTGTAGGACCTTTTGTACAGACTTTAGTTGATGATGGTGTATTGAGCGGATTTGTAAGCGATCCGTCGGGCCTCCACTTTGTTGGGTGGTGCAGGCCCACCCTGTAGGAAACTTTTTATGGGATCCATCCAACTTGGCTCTTCGGCCACACTTTGTACCTCTCCTTCCAGTCTATCGATAGTCTTTGTGGGAAGGTACTGCAAGTTAAAAGAGGATTCTGCATCTCCGTTTGGCGTTGTGGCCTTTTTGGATAAGGCGTCTGCCTCTTCGTTTTGCGCTCGGCAAATTTTCTCAATCTGGAAATAGGCGAAGCATGGTACTATTTTCCTCACTATGGCTTGGTATTTGACCATGTTTTTTTCTTTTGCTTCAAAGCTACCTAGGGTGTGGCTCACGACTAGTCCGCTAATCGGAATACACATGCAGAATTAGGCAAGGAGTGCTTCATATTCAACCCTCATTGTTAGTCGCCGGAATTGGAACTTGAGTAATCGCCGCCATTTTCCATTTAGAAGGAGAATAAAGGACAAAACCTCGCCTCGACCTTTCTTGATTCTTGGACCCATCAACGTATAAAGACCACGGGATGCTAAGGCACTCTTACGGATTCCGTGAAGGGAGCTCGCCCTCATTCGCAGGAAAAGTTAATTCTACATGAAATCGCCAAGACTTGGGCCTTGATTGTCGTTCTGGTTTGTAGGTGAGATCAAACTCGCCTAATTCTATTACCCACTTGGCTAGGCGTCCGAATTTTTCGGTTTATGAAGAACTTGCTTTAGTGGTCGATCACCAATATCGTGATCCCGTGGGCTTGAAAATATGGTCTCAATCTTCGCTACATGTAATAAGAGCAAAGGCCAATTTTTCAAGTGGCGTATATCTTGATTCCGCATCGTTAAGGATCTTACTTGTGTAGTAGATCGATTTTGAACTCCGTTATCTTCTCTCAAAAGAACTGCACTTCATCGCCTGCAAGCAACGGCCAAGTAGATGTAGAGTTCTTCTCCCACTTGCGGCTTAGCTAATAGCTGAGGCGATCGGAGATAATTTTTAAGCCCTTGAAAGGCTTTTTCGCATTCCTCCGTCCAATCCATTTTTGGCGCTTTTCGCAGGGCTTGAAAGAGCGGGAGATTTTTCTCTCCGGCTTTGGAGATGAATCTGCCAAGTGCCGCAAGGCGTCCATTAAGCCGTTGAATTTCTTGAAGGCTTTTGGGCGATCCCATGTCAAGAATAGCTTTGATCTTTTCTGGATTTGCCTCTATTCCTCTTTGTGTCAAGATAAATCCCAAGAACTTCCCTGATCGAACACCGAAGGAACATTTATTCGGGTTTAACCGCATAGTGTAACTCCGGAGTGACTGAAAAGCCTCTTGTAAGTCTGATAGATGTTCATCGGCTTTTCGGCTCTTCACCAGGATATCATCTACATACGCCTCAATATTTCTACCAATCTGCTCTTTGAAGATCAGATTTATGAGCCTTTGGAAGGTGGCTCCAAAGATTTTTCGTGCCGAACGGCATCACCGTGTAGCGAAGTTCCAAAGGTGCTTGTAATGAAGAATGTTTTTCTTCGTAAGCCTTTGGCCATTCGGATTTGGTTGTAGCCCTAAAAGGCGTCTAAGAAACTCAAAGATCTCATGCCCCGTTGTAGAGTCAACCAAACCATCAATTGATGGCAAAGGAAATGAATCTTTTGGACAAGCCTTGTTCAAGTCTGTGAAATCAACGCACATTCTCCATTTTCCGGACGGCTTTTTTACTAGAACAACATTGGCCAACCAATCTGGGTAATGCACCTCTCGGATAAACTTAGCCTTTAGGAGGTTTGATACTTCTTCCTCTGCGGCCTTCTGCCTTTCTGGAGCGGAATTTCTTCTTTTCTGTTTCATAGGCCTAAATGACTGATCTACATTAAGGTGGTGTTCTATGATCTCGCGTTTTACGCCTGGCATATCCTCTGATGACCAAGCGAAGAGATCAGAATTTACCCTTAATACTCTCATGAGGTCTTCTTTGTCGCGGTTGCCAAGTTTGCCCCAATCCGTGCAGATGCGGTTCCGCTTCCTTTAGTTGCGTCTAGGGAAACTGTTAGCAATTCTTCAACTGGTGTAGGTCGAAGTCTTTCATCTTCCCGTTCGGCTATTCTGCTGACTAGCATGGCTTCTGAAACCTTTGTTTTCCTTTTATTTAGGACTTTCCCTTTGAGGGTCAAGACGTAACATTGCCGAGCTAAGGGTTGGTCTCCTCTTACCTCTCCACTACCACTCTCAGTTGGGAATTTGAGGAGAAGATGGTAAGTAGAGATGATGGCTTTCAAGGCGTTGAGGGTTGGCCTGCCAAGGATCACGTTATAACTTGAAGCACAGCGTACAACCAAGAATTCCGTTGTCACGGTTGATGATTGTGGTGAGTTTCCCTCAGAATCGGTAGAGAGATCATCCCTTCCGTCAGATCACCTCCGGAGAACCCTACTAAGGATGATTTTACAGGAAGTAAATCGTCCGCGTCATACCTCATTCTTTCGAAAGCGCTCCAGAAGAGAATGTCAACTGAACTTCCACTGTCTATCAGAACTCTCTTCATTTGGAAACTGGAGACCTTGATGGCAATAACCAGCGCGTCGTCATGGGGGTGACGAACTTTACTAACATCGTTATCATAAAAAATGATGGGAGCCGCGGGTCGAGACCTTCTTCGTGGTGTTTCTGTCTCTTGCGTCGTTCCCACCATCGGGCATAACTTTTTCGAGAGGCGGAGCTTTCCCCTCCACAACCAGGGCCACCACTAATAAACCCCACCATCTCCCCTTTTTCTTCTTCAGGTTGTGAAGCTTCAGGTTCCTCCTGAATCTCAAGATTGATATATTGCTCCAACTGTCCTCTTCAAACGACATCCTCTATCGCATTCATCAAGTGGGTACACTTTTCCGTGTCGTGTCCTTTAGATTGATGAAACTGGCAATATCTCTTGCTATTCTTTTGTCGTTCGGTATTTCTCGCAGGCTCTGGCCATGTCAGAAGCTTTTGCTCTTTGATTTGCATAAGGATATGGCTTCTGGTTTGATTTAGTGGGGTATGATGATCATATTTAACAATCTTTCCTTCCTTTGTAGGTTCTCGGGGCTGCAGCATATGTCGTTGAGGGCGCGTTGAGGTTTCCATATTTTTGTTTGTGCCCTTGTCGTCCCTATATAATCTTCTTTCCTTCCGTATATCCGGGGGCCTTCTGTTGACACTTTGGTAGGTTTTTCCTTTTAGGGAGTCTCTTCTTCCCAACCCCTATAAATTTCATCGGAATTGATGTATTTTTGGGCATGGCTCATAAGGGCGGGAATTGTCTTTGGTGGATCCAAAGTGAGGGAGAAACGAAAGGGGGAGTCTAACAGTCCCTCCATTAAGAAGGTTACGGCCATTCGCGGAAGAAGGTCCGCAACATTTGCTGTTTCGTCTATATAATGATTTAAATAGGCTTGGAGTGTTTCTCCCTTTCGTTGTTTAACGTGCAAAAGGATAGACGGAGTTTTCTTTTGCTTTGAGTAATTAGCAAAGTAGGCTAAAAAGTGATCTGCTAAAATCTGAAAAGAAGTAATTGTGCTAGATGGAATATCGACAAACCAGTCTTGCGCTTTTCCCTCTAAGGTGGCGGGAAAAGCTCGGCACATACGAGCGTCAATAATTCTAGTGAGGAGCATCTTTGATCGAAAAGACTTCAGGTGACGGGACGGATCGGTTCTGCCTTCATATGCGGTCATAATAGGTGGCCTGAAGCTGTCAGGAACTCGTTCTTCCAATATCTCCTTGACAAAGGCGAACACATACTGAGAATATGCCGTTCGGATTTCTTGTTTTCTTGGGAAAGGTCCTGCCGCTGGGTCCTTTTATCCACAGTTTGTATGGATGGGCTATTTTGTTCCGCTCTTGTCCGTTCGGTTCTTGTAGCAGCTTGCTCTCTACGTCGAACGGAGGGGGGTTCTGAGCTAGCGGAAAGGCGGTTCTTTCTCTTTTCTCCTTATGGGTGCGGGTTCTTGTCCTCCCTCTACTTTCGGAATTAGCTAACGGGACCGTTGATACGTTTGGTGTTGGGGCTTGTGTGGGAAGAGGTGGAGGATGGGTCAAAGTGTGGGCGGCTTGAGCCAATTGTTCCGATTGTTCTTGCCGCATGTTAAGGTAAAACTCCGGAATGGACCCTTGGGGTTGGACGGACGGATTTTCTGATGGAGGTAAAATGGGTGGATTGTCCGACCGGATTTCTTCATGTCTTTGGACTTCGCCAAGTTCGATAGGTCCTTCAGGGCTAGTAGGTGCTCCTTGTCCTTGGATTCGTTTTGATCTTCTAGTAGTGGTCATTTGGCTTTTCGTAAAGGTCCCCACGGACGGCGCCAAACTGTTGATGCCAAAAACTGGTCCACCTCACTCTTTGGCTACTGTGGCCTCGTGATCTGGTCTCAGCCTTTGACAAACGGTTAATATTTATAGTTGGTGTGGACGCTTACTTTTGCTTGTGAACAGGGAGACGCGGAGGGCACTCAGCAATTCCGTCCGGAATTATCCACTGATAGACCTGTGAAGAGGAGGAAAAGTGATCGGAATTGGGCCTTTCTGCCCGGATTTAACTCCGATGCTTGAGTCAGAAACCAGGGTAAGAAGTCCTAGGCAATGCTTTGTGTAATGTGTAGTGAGTGTTTCTTTTTTCCGGATCCTTTCCTTTTTGTCCTTCCTCTCCTTTTATAGCAAGTTAGAGGCGGTTTAACCAAATATCTTTGCAAGGCGGTGGGGTAAGGCGGTGGGCTAGGTAAATATCTTCTAAGGCGGTAGGAAAATATCTGCCTAGCGTGTAGGTGCTCTGTAGGTAAGTAGAGTAAATATCTGCCCACTGTAGTAAGTGGATAAGGCCTACTTACTGTAGAGGCGTTAGATATTTACTTCTCTTCTTCCACCTCACGCCTTGTATAAGAGGGCTGTTATAATTCCGACGGACTTGTTCGCAGGATTTATTCCTCACGTTATTGCCGAACGGAATTGTGCAAGGTTATTTGGTGATATTGCCACGTGGCCAAAGATGCTACGTGGCTGAGGCTGAGAAAACACGGTCCTGTGTGTGACAGGTGGTCCCTAGGTCAATGACATCTGTCTTACCAAATATATCCGTAACACATATTAATTGGCTTACACATGTCTTGAATCTTCCAACCATGTATTTCTGACACTTGCCATCTATTTCTCATCAACATTCTTAAGGACCTTTCTGTGTTTGTATTATTTCTTGAAATATTATTTAGCTGGAACATAATTGCCTGACAAATCACTTCTATTATTTTCATCTATTGAACATTCCTTGCCCTGTATGGTGCAATTAAAGATGACAAAAACAACAAGATGAATGATTCGAACAGAGAAGATCTTGAAGAACTCATTAGGCGAATAGGCGTTGTGATTTCTACAGATGTCAAATTGGCCTTATCAGACATTCTTTCATGTCAGCATTGCTTGTCAAATTTTTTTTTTTTTTTTTGACAGGAATTGCTTGTCAAATTTTGGGAGTTGCACAACACAAAGCATGACACATTGTGATGTGCCAGACTAGCCTGCGAGTCGCCCATCAAATTTAAAAAATTAAATAAAAAAGGTTAAAGAAATCAATAAAAATCCCGAAAACTTTTTTTGTTTTTGAATAAGTGGATAAACCACGTTCATTTATTAGAATAGAAGTAAATAAGACAGGTACTGGGCTGAGAGCCCTACGATTCCGATTGGTTCCTAGGTGAACCATATAGTCAAAAACAGAGATTTCTATGGGGCTAGAGATGCTTGGGACAAAATTGTGCTAGTAGCGTTTGTCCCAAAGTGCCTTGAGTTTCATCCTGGTTCCTCACCCTCGGGAACTGCTTCCAAAGGACTAGGTGCTTGTTCCTCCCTGATTATGGCGAGGCTTTGCCTGACAATGGAGTGCATTGCCTGGAGGGTGCTTCTCTTGGTAGCGTTCGAGGCGTCGAACCATGACAAGAAGAGGAAATTAATGTGGCGAAGTAAATTCAT
Source organism: Dioscorea zingiberensis (assembly GCA_026586065.1). Classification (NCBI taxonomy): domain Eukaryota; kingdom Viridiplantae; phylum Streptophyta; class Magnoliopsida; order Dioscoreales; family Dioscoreaceae; genus Dioscorea; species Dioscorea zingiberensis. The sequence goes on from CM048818.1 coordinate 27,802,893, forward strand.
GTAAACACGGTGTTTATCTTGAAAATCCCGAAAACTTTTAGAAAATTCCAAAAAAAAGCTATAAAAATTGAAATTTTCAAATAATTCCCAACAATCCAAAAAAAAACCCCATAAAAATCCCAAAATTTTCTAAAGGTCAAATATAGTGATTTTTTGTATAAAGATTTGCTCATTTAGAAAAATTAAAATGAAAAAAAAAATAATTAATCCTAGTGGGTACCAGGTCATTACATAAATCGTGTCATGGCAACTTGTATGCTTGGGTCGACACAGCCCAGCCGCAATGGTGCCAAGCCACATAGGCACGGCCCATTCATGTCGGGCCATGCCGGCCCATGGGCTGGATGGCCCAATTATCAACTCTAGTGTTTTCTAGACACATTTTTACTCTTATCTGCCATTTGGTGTATCTTTAATTTTAGTTTTTATAGTTCATTACTTACAACTTTTTTCATTATTCTCATCCACCCCGTTGGCATGAACTTCAATTTTAATTTTATTGCAATATGATTTATCTATTTTAATAAAATATATCTAATTTGCAACTTTATATATATATATATATATATATATATATATATATATATATATATATATATATATATATATAATTATGATATATATATATATAAACTAATTATTAAATTATCTTATCATCAAAAAACAGTTATATATTTACATATATATATATATATATATATATATATATATATATATATATATATATAATATAAGGTCAGGATCATAGGACACACTATTTTGACACACCATTTGACATCCTTTTTCATTCTAGCCCCTGAAGCATGTTTGAAAGATTTCCAACCGTATAGATAGGAAGATCATCGAAAAATAAGCTAGCATGTCCATTTTCATACAATTTGGTGACCGTTTGGTCCTCCCACTTAACGGTTTTTATTTTATAGAAATTTGAACGGTTCAAATTTCAACCATTAAGTGGGAGGACCAAACGGTCACCAAATTGAATAAAAATGGACATGCTAGCTTATTTTTCGATAATCTTCCCATCCGTATGGTTGGAAATCTTTCAAACATGCTTCAAGGGCTAGAATGAAAAAAAATGTCAAATAGTGTGTCAAAATAGTGTGTCTCATGATCCTGACCCATATATATATATATATTATAATATATAAAAAAAACTAATATATATACATATATAGAGGGGTGAGAGGCCAGCTTGATTGTCACACCCTATATATATATATATATATATATATATATATATATATATATATATATATATTATAATATATAAAAAAAACTAATATATATGCATATATAGAGGGGTGAGAATCAAGCGACCACACATGTGGCCAGCCTAATTCTAACACCCCTATATATATATATATATATATATATATATATATATATATATATATATATACTTAATTGGAATGAGTGGCAAAGAAAAATAACACAAGATCTTTCATAGAATAGAATATGGCTACGTCTAGAACCTAGAACCTGAGTAATATCATACATACTCCACAAGTTAAGGCCCGTTTGATGCTTTGCAGGGAAAGACTTTCCCTCCAAAGTCCTGGAAAGACTTTCCCTCCAAAGTCCTGAAAAGTCTTTCTCTTGAAAGTAAGAATAAATGTTTGGTATGTCGAATAAAAATTATAATTGAAATGCATGCAAAGTTAATTCCTAGGTTTGGTATCAATAGACTTTCCATACAAAGTAATGTTTATTCTCAATTTTACCATTGATTACTCTAGTTAGTAAAATCAGGTTTTATATAACTCAAAATGATTGATTTTCTAAATGCATCTTTATTTTCTAATTGCCCTTTGATAGGAGTTGAATCATTGTATTTTTGCAGATCACATAATAAATGCTTCTCTCTTGTCGAACCCTAAATAATAATCTGTGCTTCAAGAAAAAGATTCTAAGTAGCTCATGTGTTGTAACAACAATAAAGTCACGCCTTAAATAAATAGTAGTCACATGAAAAATAGTCCAAACTCAAATGTAAAATAAACTTTTTATAATTATCTCTATGAGATGAATCTTGATCAAATTCAAATTCATATATCAAATCATAATCAAATTATGATTATCCCCTTTTTTCATACAAATATCTACAAAGTGTTAGGAGATGACTATTCAGTTGTCCTACAGTCATCCTAAAGTGGCTGTCTAAATGTCCTACAAGATCACCTTTGAATCCTTTTATATCTCATACAACTAATCATCTCATGCTAGTGCTCAATTAGACATCTCATGTCAGTGAATATCAGTTAGAAAAATAAACCTTTGTATATGCATAAAGTAAGATTCCCAAATAATGTCTCAAAAATCAAAAATCATGGCTTTGAATGGGCACCACTTCTAACATAGGGCTTCTCTAATGTTAGGGTTTTGGAGAGAAAGAAGAACGAGGGAGAGTTGATGTTTCTCAAAAGGAAGAAAATAGGTTTAGGGTTTTCAAAGTAAGACAGGAGATAAGAGGAAATTTTTATTTACAAATGGATAGAATTGGAAATTTACATCTCTCAAACTTTCACACCCATGATAGAATCCTTTTCACACCCCCCCACCCCTGTGAATCACTTTCCCTGGTCAAAAGGAAAATAATTACAAGAAGACGATTACTTTCCATAGCTCATTTTTATACCAAATGTGTGAAAGTGTTTCACGGACTGAACTTTCCCTAGAAAGTTGTTACTTTCCCGCATACCAAACAGCCCCTTATTTCATACACCTACCATTATTCTCTTTTTATTAAAAAAAAAATCCCCTTCATCTTCCAAATTACTTCATCTTCCAAATTACTTTTTGAAGATAATTATAACTGATTTTTTTTTGTTAACTCTATTCCAAATCATTAAACCAATGAAAACATACAAAAAAAATCACCTAAAAAAAATCATGATTGTTATATATATATTTTGATAGGGGTTAACTCGGATAAGCACGTGGCCTCCAAACTAGGCATACACATGAAAGAATCCGAGGCACATATCCATGTGATGCCGATCCCTAGGCCTCAAACACCAAATAGGCAATACAGTTGGTGGCGTCAATCAACATAAGGGAAATGATCGAGCGATCCGAGGTAAGCAGTTAGGTACTAACAGCGGGATCTGAGATTTTAAACCAATTCCACGAATGGGAAAAAAAGGGGAAGAAGAACGCGATGAAGGTACGCTATTCGGAGAACCAAAACCCATTTTCTCCGCTCACCCTCTTCTAGGGATGGCAACTATACCCAAACCCGACCCGACCCGACCCGAGTTTGACGGGGAAAACCCGGTTTGACCGGGTTTCGGGTCGGGTTCGGGTAAAACCCGAATAATATAAAGCGGGTGCGGGGCGGGTATGGGAAACTTGATACCCGACCCGAACCCGACCCGAACCCGACCCGAAATGTAAAATTACAAAAATACCCCCATTAAATTTCTATTGTTAATGTTATGGATGCTTTGTAAAAAGATTCTACTTGTCATGGTTTTGTGAAATTAATTTTGATAAATGTTTTTCTGTGGGCCGGACCTAGAGCCGGGCGGGGGCGGGGATACCCACGGGTACACGATTCCCCGTCGGGTTCGGGTATGGGGCGGGCGGGTCGGGTGCCGGGGCGGGGTAGCGAGGGCGGGTGACGCAGTCCCAACATCAAACAAATTCAACCGTTGATCGGCGATGGGGCTCAATCTCGAGGAGAGACCGATTTCTACATCAATAGTTTGGAGATGTCTGTGGGAAATGAACAAGAAGTCGTGTCGCCATGAGATGATCCAAATACAAGGACAGGGAGTAGAGAACAAGAAGTTAGCCAGGAGCCAAGATGGAATTCATCATTTTTATGGTCTAGCTTCAATGACTTCTTCAGGTCTGGGCTCCCAATAATAACTATTGACTTCCCAATAAATAAAAAGTATAATTCCTTAAGTTATCTAAATAAGCTTTATGTTATTATTCGTGCGTCCCCAGACCGAGGCTCTTCCGAACCAGCCCCCAAGTTAAAGGATCCGAGACGAACACTATCGAGTCCTCCAACTATAGATTAGGGAGTTGACCTAAACTCTCCACGAGGTGGATTGACACGTCACCCAAGTTCCTCTGCCGAGTGTTCCCCCGGCACAATAAAAAAAAACTGAGGAAGGTCAGATGCCCATACAACTGGGCGCGGAGGAAGATCTCGAGAAAGGAAGAGTGTAACGTCCATCTAGTCGAACCACTCAGAGTTACCCCACGCCCGGCCGAGACCCGAGGCTTCATTCAAGACCCGACACCAGTCTTGCCCTAACGGAAGCAAGCAACTTGTGAGACACAAACCCTAGGTTATCTCTCCATTAACCAGAGAGATTTTGGAGAATCCCGTCCCAGGCAGTTTCCAACTGCCGCCCATGGCTCTATACGATGGCACGTCAAACCCGTAACGCCATATGGGGTTCTTTCGCATAAAGATGCTCCTATCTGGAACGACCGACGCTTGCATGTGCAGAGCCTTCCCGGCTACATTGGAAGGGGTAGTGCAGGGTTGGTTCAACGATCTCCCTTCCATCACAGTTCCTTCCTTCCAAGTGTTGATCGGCCTCTTCCTTACTTGCTTCGCCTACAACGCAAAGCAAAAGAAAAGCCCGGCGCCTTGATGAGGATTAAACAATGGGAGGGAGAGAGCCTTAAGGCATACCTCAACTGTTTTAATGCAGAGGTTCCGAGTATCATCGACCTCAATCCTAGCTTAGTTGTTACATCGATCCCTAATGGAAGGACTTTGAGAATCCCCATTTTGCTTCTCGCTCGCCAAGAAGCAACCCAGAAGTATCCCCGAATTGAGATATAAAATACCAGCCTGGTATCGTGTCTGTGAAGAGACACCAGGCGATACATTGAATCGAATCACAAATGATGATTTAATTTATTTGATTAGTTATTGTGGATTTTTTCATTCCTAATAGAGGCAAGCCTCTATTATTAATTACCCCGAAAGTGGTTTCGAAAAACTCCGATTAAGGACATAAGTACAAGTAAAAACAATGAATAAAAATAATTTCATTTATTTGTCAATCACAATTTTTTATTATATATGAATATAGCATATCATCATATATATATATATATATAGGGCCGCCTTGTATGCTTTCCCACTTTGAGATTTGTGTTTCATCGGCTGCTTCAAGATACGTGCTTCGTCGCTGCCTTGAGATTTGTACCGCTTTAGAATTTGTATTTTTATCGGCCGCCCCGAGATACGTGCTTCATCGCCGCTATGAGATATGTGCCACTTTGAGATTTGTATTTCATCATCCGCCTTAAGATTCATATTCAATCATCGCATCGAGAGTGTTTCATTTTAGGATTTATATTTCCTCATCCGCCTCAAGATGCATGTTCTATTGTCTCATCGAGATTCTTGATGTTTTAGGATTTATATTTCATCATCCGCCTCAAGATGAGTGTTCCATCGTCGCATTAAGATTTGTGATGTTTTAGGATTTATATTTTTTTGATTGCCTCGAGATGAGTGCTTCATCACCACCTCAAGACTTGGTCATTTTGGGATTTACACTTTATCGACATCTCGAGACACACATTCCATCGCTGCCTCAAGATGAGTATTGCTCTGAGATTTATATCTTATCGGTCGTTTTTAAATGTGTATCCTGTCACCGTCTCAAGATTCGTGTCATTTTGTGTTTCATCATCCGCCTCAAAATACATATCCCATCATTGCATCGAGATGCGTATCGTTTCAAGATTTGTATTTTTATTGACCATCTTACGATGCGTGTACATGTACATATATATGTATGCGAGTTTAAACTTTTCTTTCCGATAAAGTGAACAAATTTCTTTAATATATGTTTATATATATGTTACGGCTAAAAACCGGCGTCGCCATTAGGATCGACACCGATCTAGCCGAACGGTTAAGAATTTATATTTAAGGGACTAAGATCGTAGGAGAGTTAATTATCCAAGGTTAATTATCCAAGACAGAAATATAAGACACGCCTATTTTATGTGGAAAACCCCGTAAATCCGGGGAAAAAACCACGGGTCTTGCTGAGGAGGCAATTCACTATGCACAAGTTGGGCACAATATTTGGGATCCTCTTGGAGAGGAATACAACAATTCCGAGGAACAAGAGAGAGCGGCTCACCGGCCGAAGCCTGTCGGAGAAATAGAAATCAAGAAGACTAGAATATACATTACCAGGGTTCAGCGAAGAGGGAGAGCGATTTGGCTCGACCTTGAAGATGGTCGGATTTGGAGCACACCATTCGGTCGGGTCGGATTTGATTTGGGTCGGATTTGACTTGGGTCGGATTTTATTCCTCAACCGAGAAAGAGAGAAAGGAAATCGTCGACTCAGAGTTTTCTTCTTTTTCTGAGAGTTGCCCTTTTTTTTTTTCTGAGTTGCCCTTCTTTGCTGAGAGAGAAAATCAGAGTTGTCCTTCTTTTCAGAGAGAAAGAACCAGAGTTTATTGAGCACACATTCATCGTCCTCCTTATGGTCCAAGAACCTCCTCCTTTTATAAGCTTTCATAACTTAACCCTTAAGAAATCCAAGGCGGTGGAGAACAAAGGCGGTGGAGAGATTGGGATTTTATTGTGCCACTTTGCAAATTAACCCTTATGTTTTGGGATAATTATATCATCACCATATCTTTATCTTCCTTCACCCATATTCCTATTATAAATGCCATGTGTCGGCATCTTATAGGTTTAACCATTTTACCCCATATCATTACTCCCCCCCTTAGTACACTTGCGTCCGAGGTCGAACTGTGGTCGGGTCATTCCCGGACACAGGTTGACTCGGAAAGCTAAGTGTTAAACGGGGTCGGTTGGGTTGGTTGTAGCTTTGGAAAGAGAGGGCGGGGTGGAGAGACTCGAAATACAAGTGTGTACACTCGGCCCTATGAGGGGACTTTGAGACTGAAGAGAGCGACCGAATTGAATCTGCCGAGCCCTGAAGAGAGCGGCTAAACTGAATTTGTCGAGCCCTGAAGAGGGCGGCCAAGGTTGAGCCCAAAGAGAGTGGGACTTTGACGAGCGAAGTGGCTCGGCTCTTGAGGGACTTTATGAGCTAAGAAGCTTGGCTATTTGAAGGGACTTTGAACTAGCCATTGGGCTCGGCCCCGCTGGGGGACTTCAAATGAGCTGAGGAGCTCGGCCTTGACGAGGGTTTTGTGCGAGAATTTTGTCTCGGCCCCGTGAGGGGACTTTAAGCGAGATCTTTGATTGCTGCCTTGGCCTTAGATTGCTGCCTTGGCCCGAGATTTTTGCCTCGGCCTTAGATTTCTGCCTTGGCTCGAGATTTTGCCTCGGCCTTAGATTTTGAGCAAGTCGGGGGACTCAGCCCTTGAGAGGGACTTTGTACCTCGTTGTTTCCGAGGGCTTTAATGTTTCAGAGGGATTTTTGCCTCATGGGACTTTAGCCCCGAAGGGTCTTTTGCCCTGTGCTAGAGGATCTTTTGCCCCGGAGGGACTTTAGCCCTATTTTAGAGGATTTTGCGCCCAATTGGTCTTTAGCCCCGAAGGGTCTTTTGCCCCGAAGGGACTTTAGACGAGTCGAAGGACTCGGCCCTGAAATGGGACTTCGAACGAGTCGAAGGACCCGGCCCTGAAATGGGATTTTGAACGAGTCGAGTGCGCTCGGCCCCGCGGGGGGACTTTAAGCAAGCCATTGGGCTGTCTTCCCTTGTGACATACTGCTCCAAGTTCATGGAGTGTTCAAATTGGGCACTTGAATCTTGGAGGCGGGGTTTCATTGAAAGTGAAAGATCAAGTAACAAAGAAAACAATCTCAAGTTAGAACAGCAGTTTAGAAAGTGTTAAGTGCAATTGTTCAAGCCAGAAAAATAGAGAAGCTGCTAATATAAAATAGAAACATAAGGTATAACTATTGAATTTGCCACTGGATAGCAGCCCCCTACTTGTTTTTATTTAATGTCATCTCTTAGATGGAGGTTGATCATGTTGTTGAATCTTGTATCAGTTTTTGAACTCATGTTGAAAAGGAAATTTACGAGCTCTAAAACTCGGCTCTAAAAAGAGATTTTAGTTTACCCATTGCCGACACAACTTTTTGATCAGTTTTATTCACTAAAATTGGGTAAATTGATGAAGCATATCAGATTACTAATGAATTTCTGAGGCAATCAGAGGGTCCACAATTGTTTCAGGTTCAGAAGGAACTTAATCAAATTAGCCAAAGTGCTAGTAATATCATATCATTTCACACAAGGCTTAAAAATCTTTGGGATTAGATCAAAGCTTTAAACAGTTTATCTCAATATACATGAGGTGCAGTGCAAAAATTACTGAAATTTGAAGAGGATCAAAGACTCATACAGCTGCTTACTACAATTTATTAGATGAAACACCAAAGTTTTCTCAGAATTCAGAGAATGCAATGGTTTCAGTAAATTATGCTTCTTGAGAAGGGACATGAAATTGGTTTTATCCAATACTCTCAGTATTTTGACATCACTAAGCATGATTTCTATGCTACTTTGTTATGGGTTTAATTTGACTTTTGGGACCTTGATGTTCTAAGCAAAGAATGCATCTGTTATCCAAATAATTTAAGAAACAACGCATCGACTTTGTCAGCTATATTTGACATAACTTTTTGATCTAGGTCCCACAGACGGCGCCAAACTGTTGATGCCAGAAACTGGATCGGCCTTGTGATCTGGTCCAGACTTCTATCAACGGTTGAGATTTATTTTTGGTGTGGACGCTTACTTCGATTCTGGCGATCTGATATGTAACTTGAAAAGGAGAGTGGAAATGATCGTAATTGGGCTTTTTTGCCCGGATTTAACTCCGACGATCAAGTTAGTGGATGGCTGAAGGGTTGTGATAGAAAGAGTAATAAGTGAGGTTTTGATTTTCTATCCAATTTTTTGTATCCTTTCTTGTTAGTTGTATCCTCCTTTTTATAGAGTTCTCTAGACATTCTTGAGTTTGGTGTTTTATTATTAAAACTGAGGCTGTGGGAAATATCCGCCTGTGTAGGTCGATTGTGTCAGGGCAAGTAGATATTCTTGAGGCGGTGGAAAATATCTGCCTGTGTAGGTGGACTGTGTCAGGGCAAGTAGATATTTATTGTCTTCAATGCCTGTCCCGTCGACTTAAAGAGCGCTTTATGGTGTTTTGTCGTTTTGATTGGATTTATTCTGATAGGAGATATTTTCTGTACTCTTACTGTGATTTTGATCGGTTTTGTCAGAAGAGGGGTGGATATTTCATTCTTGTAACACCCTAATCCTTTCTAGGACCCAGGTGTCACACCAGCCAGGTCAGGGAGTGAACCCCGGCCTAAGGCTGTATAAAGACATTAAATACTCAAAACCAAACTAATATTAAGGAAAATATAAATCCAAATGCTGCATTATTACAAACCATAATGTTTAGATGTCTCACACAAGTTCTGAGGGGAGTTAACATACTCCTCAAATACAACACAATAAGATAAGGTAATTGTCGCAGGCCAAGCAGTCAGAGCCAACTAAGGGGAATCCAAACCTAACTCCAATCTATGCAGGGCCATGACCCTACTTACTACCTGCAAAAGAGAGCAACAAAAGGTGAGCTACAGGAGCTCAGTGAGGTACAACACTACTGTCAGGTTCGCACACCTGTAAGTCTTCCATATCAAGTAATGAAATATCGAAAAAGAAATACAAGAACTAACGATATTTAAATCATGAAAAGACAATAACATGCTGATCATAATATATCTCATGGAAATATTTAGTGAAGTCATATGACATACCTTCAAATATTTATTAAATCTTTTATCGTTAGGTCGGGAAATGATTTCCACATGTGTCCTGGCTGACCAACTCAAGCCAGTAGCCTCCACGGTTGGACCAACTCAACAACCGTGGAGGTGACATCCTATGGAATCAAATCCTTGTCATCATTCTTATTAATGTCAAATCTACAAGAGGTGATTTCCACGTATGTCCTGGCTGACCAACTCAAGCCAGTAGCCTTCACGGTTGGACCAACTCAACAACCGTGGAGGTGACAAGCCATGGAGTCAATTCCTCATCAACATACATGCTAGTGACTCTATACCCCTACTTTCATACAGCGGAACCAGAGTGAAAACGAGTGGACCAACTCAACACTCGATAGCTCTCCGGTCGGACCAACTCAACGATCGTGAGCTATAAATATATATACGTATACTAAGCACTCAAGAGTACGGAAAGGGGTTTTATTTACGGGAAATCGTAATGGTTTGAAAATGTATAGTTTGGCTAGTAAAAATGTAATTATAGAAATCACCCTTCCCTACCTAGTATCATACTCTCTGCTCAGCTCATAGAGCCACCTCTAGCGCAGTGTATGTGAGTAATGCGATTGTAGTGCACTAATATGTCTATGTAATATAATCTCTACTTTCATGCTTGAAAATTTATAGTATTTCATAAATGAATTTTCTGAAAATACTGAACATTATCTCTACTTTCATGCTAGAAAACTTACAGTATTTATGAAAATTAATCAACTCATATCATGCATTCTCAAGAAGACAATACGAACAAAATACGAGAGAATACGGTAAATGTACAGTTGTGTTCCCTCACCTCAGTATAGTAGATCCCAAGGATTGGTCGGGCTCTTCGGCAGCGGTAACTTGACCCTTGCCCTTCCCTTGTCCTAGAGAACAAAATACGGATATTCAGGAATACGAACCCGTATTCTTAACTTGTATTCTTATTTAAGCTCAAAAGAATACGATAGGTTTTATCAACTACATTTAAAGTATAATTCTCTTGATACAACCTCGTATTTCTAAAGAATGAAAAATACGGATTTGTTCCATTAAAGATTTAACATAGTCCGCTTGGACCCTTCATAACTTCCGATCCGGAAGCCCGATCGGGTCGATCAAGTATTCGTTACGAAGGTCTCTCGACGACCTTTCTAACGATATAAAATACTCCCCGATGGGGGAAGCATCGCGGGCTGAATTCATCCCGGAAAGGGACAGCCCGACATTAGTTCAATGAAAATTTCGGCAGAGTTTCCCCTATTTCTAGGGCTCCGAAATTTATGCAACCATTCATCAAATTAAGGAATTAACATGCAAATTCATCCATCCACACTCTAATCTCCAATTAGCAGCCCATAATTCCCCTTAAAGTCATTTTCAAATTATAATTTCCAACTTCAAGCTTAGGGTTTTTACTTGGAATCTGAACACCGAAATCGGCTGCCAATCTCGCCGTCGCCTGACTTCTGACGGTGTTGTACGTGTCCGTGAAGGAGTGGATGGAGCTGAGCTTCGTCCGGCCGTGCACGAGGGCGGAGATCCGCCGGCGTTCGCGTGGGGACGGGTGCGCGTGGAGGTGGCGGTCGAGTGGTGGCGCACGGGGGAAGGCTCGGCTTGAGCGGCGGCCGGTGGTGGCGACTGCCGGTGCTCAGGAGCTCGCCGGAGCTGGCTCCGTCCGTGAGGAGGAGCTTCGCGACGCCCATCCAGCGGGCTGCTGGCGTGGGTGAAGCTTCAGCGCCGCGTGGTGGATGGCTCGGCCGGCTCGCCGGAGCAGCGTGGAGAAGGGGGCGGGGGAAGCAGCTGGCCGGCGTCGGGTCTGGGGCTAGTGCGGTCGTCGGGAGCGAATAAGGGACGATAGAGAGGGGAGAGAAGGTAGAAGGGGAAAGTGATGGAGAGAGAGCTCAACACTCTCTCATCCTTTCTCTTATAAAAGAATTGGATGTTAAATTTTAAAATATTAAAATATCTCACATGACACCCCATCAACTCATAAGAATCACGGGTGAATCCTTTAGTCCGACCAGATCCGCATTTTGAGGATCATCATAATTAATTTAATATTTTATTATTTATTAATTAATTTATTCTTTGTGTCTTTTCGGTGGTTACGAATCCTACTGTAACATCACGGGTCGCACTACGCTCCCGACCGAGATCCCAGTCTTTCGGCTTTGGACCCGTCAATCCTACTTTATCGGGACTCGTATTTTTGTCTCGTATTCCCGACCAATTAGTTGAGATTAACTAACTCTTATTAAATCCTCTAATTACTCAACCGTAATTAATCTCTCTAGTCCATCTCCGACTATTCCATGTCCAATTCGGCCTGGCCCAATACAGCCTTCTCGACCTAATTGATTACGAGTTCGGACTTTAGTTTCATAAATTCCTGATTTTATTAAATTTAGTTTGTTAAACTAATTAATCTAAGTTATGTGTTAATTAATCCCATGGTTTTCTCCAGAAATTAATTATTTAAATCATGAAAATTTTCAGGGCGTTACAATTCTCTTCTTTGATCAGGGGGGAAGTTTCTTTTGGGGAAACGGGATGGAAGGTCGGAATTATTCTGACAGGTGTTTGGCTTAGTATATTGCCATGTGGCTGAAGGGGATGATGCCATGTGTCGCGCGGGATTGATGACACGTATTTTACCAGATATCTCTATATCAATATATATATATATATATATATATATATATATATATATATATATATATATATATATATATATATATATATATTAAATGATTTAATATAATTAGGTTGACTAGCTTTTTTTAAAAAAAAATAGAGCCCACCTCTCTTCTTCTTCTTCTTCTTCTTCTTCTTCTTTTTTCCATGGCCGTTTTTTTATTAATTTTATTTTTTATTTTTTACTCTTCTTCTTTTGACGCCCCCCTCTAATCTAAATTTTTTTTATTTATTTTTTTAATTTTTTTTTATTCTTCTTGTTTTGTCGCCCCTCTCTATCCTTTTTTTTAAATTTTATTTTTCTTACTCTCCTTGTTTTGATGCCCTTCTCTATGCTTCCTCTTTTTTTTATACTTGTTTTTTTTACTCCTCTTTTTTTATTTCATCTCTCTCTCTCTCTCTCTCTCTCTCTCTCTCTCTCTCTCTCTCTCTCTTTTCTCACCTATGGCTCTCGGCTTCACGGAACAGAGAACATGGAAGAGAGGCTTCATCTCCGGCGGTGTCGGCTAGATCAATAGCGACGGCGGGAGCAATACCAACAAGGGTGGCTCCGTCATTGGCGGCGATGACGGGAGCAATACCAACAAGGGTAGCTCCATTATTGACATCGGCAGCGATCAAATTAGTTTGATGATAACGTCACCGCGCTATAGGATGGTATCCATCTTTGACAGCGGCAGCGAATGGAGGCGACAGTGGAGGCGATCAGATTAGTTTAATGATAACGCCACTGCGCTCTAGGATGGTATCCATCCTTAGCAACGGCAGTGATTGGAGGCAGCAGCAACAACGATCGGCGCCGATCAGATTAGTTTGGTGACGACGCCACCGCACTCCAGGATGGTATCCATCCTCGACAGCGGCGACGATCGGATGCTGCAGCAGCGGTAATCGGAGATCGCCTTTTTTTAATATGGATAGTCTTATAATGGAAAGGCAAGGAGTGGAAAATACCTTGTTTTTTCACTCTTTTGTTTTCTCTCTCCAAAAGTATATTCATCAAGAGGTCACCCCTCCTCTATTTATAGATCCTCACAACCTAGATGATAAGGCTGAAATTTAAATTTTTTATTTTAACCAATATCATAATCTAGAAAGATCAATAATTTGAATTTTAATGACCATAATCTAGATTTAGGTATAACCTCGTAACATAAAATAACTATGATGATAAGATTCAAAATTTGAATTTGAATCTAGATAAGATTAAAAATTTGAGAGTAAGTATAATCTCGTCACCATAATGATAAGATCAAATATTTGAATTTGAATTTTAATCATCACGAGATAATCTAGGTATAATCTCATCACCGATTAAAATTTTGAATTTAAATTTAAATTTTAGTTTTATTTTTTATTTATTTATTTTCTTGAGATTTATGTTTTCGGCTTATCTTGGGATTTGTATTTTTGAGATTGCCTCAAGACATGTGTTCTCGGGCTATCTTAATATTTGAGATTGCCTAGAAATTTTTATTCTCGGGCTTATCTTAAGATTGCCTTAAGATTTGTTCTTGGGCTATTTTGAGATTTTTGATTGCCTTGGGATTTGTGTCCTCAGGCTGTCAAGGGATTTGACCGGATAACTTTATATCTATCATTATTCATTTGTTTATTTATTTCATTGAATCCTGGTTCGATTAGGATTAGGCTCCAGGGTTTGAATTCATTACAATTGAAATTTTAATCCTATTGGGATTGGGACATGTTATCTTTTTTATATAGACAAATGCCCCTTCATACTTCTCGCACGAAATCTTCTTTTGTGAAATTGAGTGAGACAAGTAGAAACACCCAGATTTCCTCTTTCGTTATGGCCAACCACCCTCATAGTGAGCCTTTTTGGTACGTTGGTCAGGACCTCAATGAGTTTCCATCGGAACAAATTTTCACTCGCCACAACCTTGTTTTTGGTCCCAGATCAGAGTTCGTGATTAGATATGAAAGAAAGGAGCATTTGGAGTGGGTAAAGCTGTCCTTAACCCATGTAGTAGTTATAGATCAGTTAACCTTGAACCATTGGTATGAAGATGGCAGTATTTATGTAACATATATGAAACCTGACGGGAGTATGAAGGATTTGACTATTTTCCAACCTCTTGGACACGAGATTATTAACCACTATCCAGGCTTGAAAGGCAAGAACCCTATCAGGAGTGAGCAGATAGACTTCCTGTGTTATGCAAATTGGCCCAGGTACATAGTCAAGAATTATTCGAGGGAACTGTCTTATGTGGAACTAATTGGTGGGATCATGACCTCAGTTGGGCGTTATGATCTAGATTCCAATTTTTATAAGGCGCTAGTGGAGCTGCGGTGTCCAGATACTAATACTTTCCATTTGCTACATGGGGAGATTGGGATTTTACTATAGGATATCAAGAGACTCGGAGGGCTCCCCATCACTGGCGACATATATGACGAAGTTATACCTCATAATGACAAACGATGCCAGAGAAGTAGTTTTAAATTATCTGTTCTGAAAAGCCTATTTGACGCTTTTCAATGGTTAGCAACCAGAAGTCTTCTCCGCATGACAAGGATGTATCTTTTGAAGATTGGATAAATTTTTTCAGAAAACCAAGCAGAACAGAGTTTGATCATCCTCCCAGCGCAACTCAAAGTTTGATCATCCTCTGAAACCTGTTCCCATTGCTGATTTGGCTGCTTTCGTGGCCCTCTAGATCTGCTACTTCATATTACCGAGTGGACGTAATGTAATTAGATCGAGAGTTTTTGCAATGGCGTCTGATCTCGCACATGGAAAGAAGATTGTTTTTGCCCTTGCGGTTTTGGCGCACGTATATGTGGGATTAAATGCTATCATTAATAATAGGAGAGGGCCTGGATTTTCCACGATGGTTTTCCCCTCTAACTTCCTGTATGCATGGGCAGGTTGCCACTTCCTCAGAATATATCTCCTACGACCGATCCATGATAACACGTCTACCATCCCAGGGCTTTTGAGGATACCAGAGATGCTACATTATATGAATGCTTCTCCCACTCCATTCAACTGTTCTTCAAGCGCGAGGAGATTTATTAGAATCGAAGATAATTTTGTGTGGCATCCTTTCCCTTATTTATATTATAATGGCGAAACAATACGGGACTCCAGGCATTCTATAGGGTCGGAGGTTTTAGATTCTTATACTATAGAGTACGTGAAGTGCCTTCGTTGCGGCGTCCTCCCTCTACGTTATGCCGGGAATTTTCATGCAGAACCCTACAATCCTCATCGATTCGGGCACTAGTTTGGTTGTGACCAACACATTCCCAAATATATTAATATTCCCAGACAGGCCTCTTCTCTCGGGGTTCTTGCAGGCTACTAGCTCAATTTCTCCCGCCAAAGGACTTCGTGTTCATTCTATATTCTTGAGCATGACAAGAGTGGGAAACTCATATTGCTTTATGCACAAAAGTAGTTTAAGAATGTCCAAGCTCTATTCATTCAGGACGTTGCATCATTAACTCGGGAAGACCTTGTTAATAGAGAAGCTATTATAAGAAATACGGATCGAGCTCAATCTTCAAGGAAACTACTATTCATTAATGAAAGTATTTTTGTTGGTCTTAAACAGAGTCGTTCTCCTACAAATTCTCATGTTCCAGCGAAGTGGTGACAAACTCAAGGTGTACCAATTTTTTTTTTTTAATTCAGAATTTCTTGAGGACCTTTATGAAAATTCAGAGATTTTCTCTTTTTTTTATTCAATTTTTTTTAAAAAAAATTTCTCTGAAATTCAGAGATTCTTTTTTATTCAGAATTTTCTGACGATTTTTCTTAAATTCAGAGATTTTTTATTCGCTGTTTTATCTTCTTTTTTTTGACTCAAAGTTTTTGTTGAACAGGTATATCAATTGATGATACTTCGTTGGAAAATGTGAGAGCTACTCAAAATTCCCCAATTGGTAATAAAGTTTTTTTTTTAAAAAAAAATTGACATTTGGACCTCAAAATTAAAAATTTTCAAATAGATCCAAGAATTGATGATGCTCCTCTGCCAGACTTTAGGATGCCTCAGGACTCTCCTATTGGTAAGGAAACATCTCTTTGACCAATTGTTTAGACATCTTTAATGGATTAATGAGAAAATTTTAATTCCAGGCTTATAAACCTGCGAGACTTTAATATTGTGGCTGAAAAAGCTCTCCCTAATCTACCCCAAGGTATCATCCTAATCATCTTTTTTTTCTTTTCTTTTTTTGGTTCTAATTTGCATCTAATTCCATTGTAGGTGACATAACAATTGCTTTGGAGAATGAACCGCCACACAAATTGCTATTGATCCATGAAGGTTTTTTTTTTTTTTAATTTTGAATTTTGACGACTCTCCTTGAACTCCAGTTGCTCAAAAGGATGATAGCTTTAGGAAGCTATGGTGCCAACGCTGATGCAAATGTCGAAGTTACTTCATCATTAAGGTAGAATGAAGGTTGTTTTTTTTTTTAGGTTGACAATTTTCTTCAAAATTTAGTTACCCGGGAAGGTGACAGTTAATAGTGTGTGTTGAGCCTAATGCTTATGCTTATACCGCAAGTATACGGGATGTATCAAATAATAAAGTGGACTATGAAAGTCGGATGTCGAACCCACAAGACCTAGATCACTCATCCTATCTAATTATCTACTACCCATTCTATTCAATGGTTGTTGAATTCCTAATGTAATCTCTAAAATTGAAATTGGCTTATGAATACTTGATGAAATAATAACGGCAATAAATCATAAAGAGGAGATACTTGGGCAATGAATCCCCTCCGGATGTTCATAAATTGGGGCAAGTATGGATTTCTAATTAATGAATGTGGGTTATGGACCAAGAATTCCTATAGTGCTTTCACACTCTCTTTTGAGGCGAGTTACTAATCTAATTTCCTTAATTCGTTCTTGGGAACACATAATCTTGGAAGAGTTATGGGAATAATCCATCTTAAAGAGTCTTTCTCCTAAACACCTGATCTCTTAGTGTGTTCACAACCCCCACCTATTGAAGTAGATCTATGTTTATATAGAAGGAGCGTTATTGTCTACACCCTTATAGATCTAGATTGACACTTAGAGTTGTCGCAATGTTAAGCATCAATACCATACAATACATGCATCCAATAGGTTCTCAAGCATTAAGACATTCATTCAATCATAGAAATCTATAAAAGCAAAGTTAAAAATAAATCCGGAGGTTCATCATACCCAAGTATCTAGCAAGTTAGTTCCCCATTAAAGAGGAACACAAATCCAACACAATGTTCAAGAGAAAAATAAGAAACATGATATGAAACACCCTTCCCTCCACCGTTGGCGAGGACTGTTGGCGGTGTGCGTGGAGGATCCCCTTCGATGCTTGCCTTCCTCTTCTTGCTCCAAGATCTTCAATGATGCTCTAATCTTCAAGCTGGAGAAAGGGTGGGAGCCTCCAAGAAGGGTGATGAGTTTCAAGTTCCAAAAGCCCCCTTCTCTAAATCCTAAATCAACTATTTATAGGGTTCAGATCAATTCATATGATTAGTGGCTCAATCAGCCAAAATCAGACTCAAGTCAGTAATAAAACTAGGTTAGCTCGCGTCTGAGCGCGAGGCATGCGGGCAGTCTTACGGGCACAAGGGTGCCCGTAACCTCATCCCTAGGCCCGTACAGTTGGTGATACGGGCGCATGCTCGCTAGTAAAGCTCTCTGTAAGTCTGGGGGATGTGAGCTTAGAGCATCTTTGCGGGCGCTTACCGGCGTAAGCTAGCCCGTATGGCTTTAGTAACTCGGAGCTTTGCTTCGATTTGATCTGTGTTACTTCTGTTTCGCTCTCGAAGCTCCTCGGTGCTCTGTAATTAATAATTAACACTAATTAAGTATCAATTGGCAAGAATTACTTGAAATCACATGAATAATGCACAAAGAATTGATATAAAAACATGATTAATTGAACGCTTATCAACAGTTTTTTTTTTGTCTTTGGGACGAAATCCTATTGAAGAAATTATCAAGGATGCTACCACTCCCACCAAGGAATTGGAAAGTGATGACGCCAATGCTTATGATGAAATCGCGCCTCTACCAAAAAAAAAAGGTTTATATATATATTATATATATATATATATTATTGTTATTATGAATGAATTCTGATTTTTTTTTTAACTGCGCAAGAAATTATCAAGGATGCCACCACCCCCACAGAAGAACTGGAAAAAGATGACGCCAATGTTTATAATGAAATCACGTCTCTACCGAAGTAGGACAAATGTTCAAACTGCATTGGATGAAGCTAAAATCTTGCTGGGGGTCGAGGAGATTATTTGGATGATCGTCTTGTTGCACTTTTCAAAAGATGGCTCGAGGAATTGGAGGAAGTAAAGGAGTCATGTTTGCAATTTATTGGGCATTGAAGACCTCTTTTTTTAATTTTTTTTAATTTTATTTTTTTAGTTTATTTGTTTATATAGGCTTTGCTAGCTAGTTTTGAGACATTCGTCATAAACATCAAACTTGAATATGATGTTATATGATTTTATTTGTTTATTTATTTAAAATAAGTCTGACAGCTAAAGTCTTAAATCATAAATTTGTACTTGTGCATGTTGCTATTATGTATGGAACCCATTACAGGCTTGGCAATGTTTGGAATTTATAGTATTGTAGTATTAAAACTACACCTCAGTCTAACAATCTAACAATATAAACCAAAGCTAATTGTTGAAAATTGTTTAAATATAGCTTCAGTACATATATTCACAACTCTATGCACAATTCAATTGAAAAGCTTGAGTCAAACTCATTGACTTTATCATACCTCTAATAAATAAATAAAAAATGACCATGTAGTTGCATGCCCTTTTGATTTATCCGCGCATGGGTCATGTAATGAAATCTCGACTATGTTTCTTTTCTTTTCTTTTTTTTTTGGTGGGGGGGGACATGGGGAGTCGATGTATTTGCTTAAGGAAGTACATTTTTAATTGTATATGACTGGTCTACCTTTTACAAGAAGTTGGATGTTTCGTGGTAGAAAAGCACATCCCTCTTTTATTTCATTGAATGAACTTAATACAAAAGTATATGAAAATTAATGTTTTGTCTCGGGAAGTACATTTGATTGTACATGACTAGTCTATCCCTATAAGGGACCAAATGTTCCATCATAGGCAAACATTTTTACATTATACATAATATTTCTTCAGAAAACGACCATTAATGGGTGACATTGGTCTTTCTCCATTGGCATCAATGAGTTGAAATGCGCCTCCTTCATAGACGATCTCCATGATATATGGACCCTCCTAATTTGCTTTAAACTTGCCCCCAGCCTGTTTGTCGGTGATAATAGGTCTTCTAAGGACAAGAACCATCTCTCCTTTTGTGAAAGTCCGAAATTGAGCCAACTTGTTGTAAGCTTGAGACATCTGTGATTTGTAGACTTCGAGATTTTATTGTGCTTCTATCCTCTCCTCGTCAAGAGAGTCTAGCTCATCTAGTCGAAGCCGAATATTATCTTCATTTGATATTTCATTTTGCATTGCCATCCTTATTGAGGGTATCTAGATTTCGAGGGATAGGACCTTTTCGGTTCCAAACACTAAAGAATATGGTATACAATGTGTTGAGTCTTATAGGTAGTGCGATAAGCCCATAACATTTCAAGGAGTCTATCATGCCAGTCCCTTCTGTTTTTGGACACAGCTTTCTATAATTTTGAGAGAGTTTTGTTGAATGCTTCTGCCAACCCATTTGCTTTAGCATTATAAATGGAGGTATATCTCCGGTCTATTTTATGGTGTTGCACAAATCTCTCAATTGTAAATTTTTTGAAAGCGGGGCCATTATCCGAGATAATTCTCCTTGGAGTCCTGAAGCTATATAGGATATTTTCCTTGAAAAACTTGATTATATTTTCTGTCTTTACTTCTCTCAGAGGAATTGCTTCTACCCATCTAGAGAAATAGTCTGATGCAGCCAATATGGATCGATGCCCCGAGGATGAAGGCGGCTTAATAGGACCGATTACATCTGTTCCCCATATCTCAAAGGGCCATGAAGAAATTGTGGGGATATAGAGGATTTAGGTGTTGGTGGACAGAATCTCCATGTACATGACATAGATAGTATCTTCTAGCATATTAGATGCAATCTCTGACCATGGTTGGCCAATAATATCCCATGCGTTTGATCTTAAGTCGCATCTTGAGTCCGGATTGATGTGCCCCACATATCCCAGAGTATACATCGTGTATAACTTATTTTGCTTCTTCATATGACAGGCATCGCAATAGTATATATGACCTGTGGTACAATGTATCATTTATGAGCCTGAATCTTACAGTTCTTCCTTCTGATTTGTCCCTTGCAAGTTTATTGATGCGATGCAACCACAAGTGTATGGGTCGTCACAAGTAATAAAGTGGACGTGAAAGTCGGGTTGTCGATTCGCAGCGAGATGGAAGTACTAGTACCCACTATTCTTCTACTAATTAGTCGGTCTAGGGTGGTTGATTATACTAAATTCTAAACTAATCAAATTGAAATCATGAACAAAGGGATCGGGTTGCTCTTAAGGTCAAACAATCATAAGAAGGGGATGCTCGGACAATTGAATCCCCCTTAGACTTCTAAAGGATGAATGCTATTCTCTATCTCGACACTTGGTTAATTCTTGGCCAAGGGTTCCTATCGTGCTTTCACTCCCTCATCCCGAGGTGAGTTACTAATCCTAGTGCCCTTACCGATTATGTTCTTGAACCTATTTCTTGGAAGGATTATGGGAATAATTCATCTAAAGGACTCGCTCTCCTTAGTACCCGGGTTCCCTGTATACTCACAATCCCCTCTATTGGAGATGGTCTACAAATGAGGAGGCGTTCGCTTCTTCCCCCATATGGACTACGAGAATCTCTCTTGGCTCTCGCAACGTAGAGAGATTCACTCACATTAAAACATCCAGTAGACTCAATGAATATAACCAAGCATTCAAGAATAGGGAACCAACATTAATTAAATCATGTCCAAGGGCTCATCAATCATCCAAGCATCTACAAAATTAGCCCTCCATGGTAGGAGGGTAACGATCCAAAACAAAGATGAAAGAAACCAAAGAAGACATAGTATGTAAATCCAATGAATCACTGTTGATGGCTTCTTGATCTTCTTCCAAAGGTTTCCCCTCATCTTGCTCCAATGGCTTCTAGGTGAAGACCTCCAAGCTTTTCCCCCAAGATTTCCTATGTCTCCCCATGCTGCCCTCTAAAACCCTCCTTTCGTTCGCTTTTATGCCTCTAGGGTTTTAAGGGTGAGATTTACCCATTTGCCCTCTTCAAGATCTGCAGATTCGCCCAAATTGACGATGTACGGGCCCGTATACGGGCGTATGTCAGCCCATATATGGGCCGTATATCGGCCCTTATATGGGCCAATCATTATACCAGCTATCATACGGGCTGTGTACTGGCCCGTATTCCCTTCAGGGGCCAGTATACAGACATATGTCATCCCGTATGCTTGCCCGTATGGGTCCTTCTGGGTGTTATGGGATCTTTCTTTCCTCCGGGGTCCTTATATCATACCCTGTTGACGAAAATAAATACATTTTAAGTATCGGTGGGCAAAAAGTCTTCACAATTACATGCCAAGCATATAGGAATATAGTATAAAATTATGCTCAAATGAACACTTATCAATTATCTCCACACTTAAAGATTTGCTTGTCCCCAAGCAAAGAAAATCAATCAACAAAAGAAAATATAAGTGTTCATCCTCTTGGTCATGAAATGCATGGCTCAACTCTTTCAAGTTCACCACCCATGTGCTCTGTTCTCCCATTTCCACGCCAAGGCTTAAATAGATCTCATGCAAGACGTCATTATAGTTCTAGACAAAGCTTATTCACTCCACATGCCATGTTCTCAAGTCTTAGCAAGATAAACATGCTCTCAAAGGACTCTAGAAAGTCCTTGAGGCCCTAAGAACAAAAAAGAATTACCCCCTATTAGAAGAATGGTGGACAAGTTCGAAGGAAACACCTTTTTTTTTCGGGTAGGGCATCTACATTAGATCCGACTTTCCCGTTCTGAAGATCAAGGTATCGTGTAGTACCTCCTTTTTGCAAGGTGCTCATGCTTATCAGGCACCAGGGCACTTAGCTAGTAAGGTGATTACAACTCTACATAAGCGTGTTCATACTAAGTAATGACTTTTCGACTTGAAGAACACTCTGATTAGGAGCCGGAACCCCAAACTACTTTGTCACCACAAGCAGCGGAACACCGTCTTTATTGATTGACAACTACTATATGTACAACTATTTGCTTCTCCTCGTACTTGTCCACTTGGTAACATTAAGAGGGGTTAATAAGTTTGAACTAGTGCCACGAAGTTTCTTGGAGCCATTGAAAGTAATGCTTAGATATTAAAGTCAAAAGAACATGGCAATAGGTTATCTATTGTCTTTAAATATCATAAGTGTCACAGAGATGTTCTTTATATGCCCATGGCGTTTCATAGGAGAGTTTACCAAAATTATGTGCCAAGATGGTGCCCTAGAAATAGAGTGTGCCAACATGTTTCCTTAAGGCCTTTGTCGAGGCATGCTAGTCATGAATAACAAAAATTTGGTTTGCAATGAATTTCATTAATAGCTACCTATCTCCACACTTAAAGCTTTGCTATGAATGTACAAATATAAAAGATAGGTAGCTACCCATCTCCACACTTAAAATTGTACATTGTACTCAATGTACCCAATAAGTCACAAATGAAACATGCATGGAGAAAGGTGAAATAAAACTTCCCCTGTTATTTTGGTGTGCCAATTGATTTCCATAAAGTTGGTGCGTGGCCAATATCGGGGGCGTTGATTCAATTTCCACTTCTGTAAAGTAAGGGAAAATCATTATAGCTCCAAAAGATAAAAGGAAAGCAAGAGAGTCTATAAAAGATAAATGAGAGGATGAGTGTAGCAGGGCGATGTCCTTGCTAGCCATACAAGATGCGCAAAATAAAGCAAGAAGTCCATCAAAGCACGAAAATAAAAAGCACACAATAAAATAAGTCTCATCAACGTAAAACGAAAAAGATGTGTCCAAGTCCTCAAAGTGCGGGGTCATCTGCTGGTGGTGCCTGTGCTGGAGGAGGTGCAAACGCTGGGTGCCATGGATAAAGATAGATAGCTCCGCGAACTAGTCTCCCAAGCGGCGCTGCTCCGTGAGAATTATATCCTGAGTAGTAACGAATGTCCGCGATCTGCTCTTCCAGGAGCTCGAATCGGCTCCAGCTCACTGAAGATGGAAGCTCGTCCGTGGGAGGTGGGCTGTCGGAGTCCTTAGAGTCGGACTCCTCATCATCATCAGAACTGTCAGTGCTCTGGACAACCAATATATAGCGGCCTCCCGCGTGCTTGACGAGCCCCGTCTGGCATAGTGTGCTCATCCCCAGGGCAACCATAAGCTGAAGCCACTCCATGTCCTCCGTCTTCTCCTCGAGGCCCATGCCGATGATGAGGCGGGTAATGTAGGGCCCCGCAGTGATAGTCCTCAGCCGGGTGTGGGTCCCCTGGTGCACCAAGTAATCGGCGAGTACATATCCTAGATGGATAGGTACCTGCTCAAAAATGTTGTAAAGGATAAAAAGATCGGTGACCGTGACCTTCCCGGTGCTGTCATCTTGCACCGCGATGGTGCGGCTGACGAGTGTATGGATGAAGCGGTGGACCGGGTCAGACATGAGGGTTGCCTTGTTGCTCCCATGGCACCCCCCAAGCTGAATCCAATAGCGCGCGGCTGTAATGATGTGGTTGGGGAAGGAGGTAAGAAGCTTCCGATGCTCCCGAGTGTGGAGGGCCTCCATGTCGTAGAAGCCCATGAGCAGGGAGAATCGGGTGTAGCTCATGGTCCTCTTCTCCCCGAAGAGCTGGAATGAGATCGCTGTGAGGGACCGCTCCTGAATGGAACTCCGATCGGCCTCGAACGTGCTGAGGACCTCCAGAGTTGCCTCCTGGAAGGTCTCGTGGTTGATGGAGAACACCTTATCCCATCCACCAACCCCGAGCATGCTCTATACTCGGTCTGCGATCCCCAACTGGGTGACTATGCCCCAATCGATGTACCGCGTTCACCCAAAGGGCTTGGCGGCCAGCCTCTGGTAGCTGTGGAAGAAGCGATCCTCCTCAAAATGAGGTGTGGTGGAGGATCCTTCGCCGGTCCGCCTTTTCTTGGATGCCACAACTTTCCTCGGCATATCTACAAAAATAATCGAAAAGGATGTTAGTGCGTACAAGAATTTACAAAAATTTAATAGAATGTTACGCACTACGGCCTTCAATGGGCCCTATACGAGTTTCCATACGGGCTGTATACCAGCCCGTATAGGGGTACCTGGGGCCCATATGGGCTGCTATACGGCCCGTATGCATCGAGGCGCGGCGACGCCGACCCCCATGGTCTACAAACCTTCCTTTACACTCCATTCACATCCTAATCTCTTTCTAAACATCTAGACATGCCATAGATCAACACATTCAAGCAAAAAAATTGACACAAAAAGCACAAATCCATTCAAAATGCATCCATTGAATCCCTAGGTTTCTAAAACGGTGAAGATGAACAATGTCGACAAAACAACGCATGAGAATGCATACCTAAAAGAGAATGAAGCCCAAAATCGAAGAAGGAGGTCGCCTCGGCGAGGAGAGATCTCGGATTTCTGTGGAGAAGGAGTGGGGCAGCTAGGTTTTGAAAAAATGAATGGAAGAGTTGCCCTTTAAAACCCCCCAAACCTGGCTGTATGCGGGCCCCTATATGGGCCATATAACAGCCCGTATATGGCACTCGGTGTGTTATACGGCCATGTATACGGGCCGTATGACAGCCCGTATACCCCACTGGAGGCTCCATACGGCCGTATGGTACCCCGTATGGGCCTGAGTTTGGCTTATGCAGCCAATCCAGGACACCATTCGAGTCCTCCTCGCGCTCCCTAATGACAATCACGTATTCTAAGGCTATGAATTGATTGACAACCAGCATGATGATGCAAGATATCATAGAAATGGACATGATACATCTCAATCATTTATTTTAAACACACAATCTAACTAAAGAAGCTTGTAGCTAAAAAGAAAAAAAAAGATTTTCAAGAGCTTGGGTTGCCTCCCAAGAAACGCTTGCTTAACGTCACTGGCTTGACATACCTTTACCTTACCTCATAAGGGTTCAAATACCTTGAAGCTTTCATTGGCTCCTCCCTTAAAGCATTGTCTGAATAAAAACGTCCCCAAGTTGGCATAGATTGATCTATTGTTATTCTCCATACATGGGCTTCCCTTGGTAGTGTTCGGAGCCGATAGTTTGGTGCCTATCCCCTTCTCTTATATCTTTCTCCAGCATGTTGGAGGTGGAAAGGATTTTTGCTTCTTTTTCTTGATCTTCACTGTCTCGAGCCTTGATGGAATGGAGCCCCCATGCACTTCCTCCGAGTGTCCCTCTTGTTTCCCCAAGTAAGGGTATAGTGGATCCACCATTAATAGGTCTTCTATACACTCAGAAGTGATTTCGTCTACCTCGTCGGTGCAATATGAGGTGTCATCTTGGGCCATCGAGTGTCGCATCGCATCAGGCAATTGGAACACGACCTCTCTATCTCCCACCCTCAAGGCAAGCTTACCTTATGCATGATCTTCAAGGGCGTAAGCGGTGGCGAGGAAAGGTCGCCTAAGAATGATGGGCACGTCGACTTCATCATCAACATCTAACAACACAAAATCTACTGGGAAAACAAATTGGTTAATCTAAACAAGCACGTCTTCAGCTATCCCTTTTGGTCTTCTCACAGATCGGTCGGCCAGCTGTAGTATCATCCCCGTGGGCTTAGGGTCTTCGAGGCCGAGCTTCATGTACAATTTGTAGGGCATTACATTGATACTTGCCCAAGAATCCGCCAATGCCTTCTTCGTGACCTCTTCCCCAAGGATGCACGGGACCACAAAACTACTCGGATCTTTCAGCTTCTTCGGCATGGCTTATTGGATAATGGCTAAGCATTGAGCATTGAGCGTCACCGCACCCACATCTTCCAATTTCTTCTTGTTGGAGAGGAGATCCTTCACGAATTTTGCATATTTAGGCATTTGGGCCAGAACCTCCACCAACGGCATATTGATGTGTAGTTGCTTCAACATACCATTGAATTTCATCAATTGGGCCTCCTCCTTGTCCTTGTTCAACCTCGTCGGATAAGGGGCTTGAGGTTGGTATGGAGGTATGAGTGGTGTCTCCAAGGGTTTCTTTTTTCCCTTCTTCACTTGTTCAGGATTAACGACAGGTTCGGAATCTTCAATCTCTATGGGCTGTGTTTGCTTGAGGCTTTGGAACCGGGAGTTCCACTTCCTTTCCACTTCTCAAAGTGATGGCTTTACATTGCTCACCACGAGGGTTCTCCTCCGTATTGCCCGGCAAACTACCTTGAGGTCTCTCGGCTAGAGATTTGGCCATTTTCCCCATTTGATTCTCCAAGTTATGAACCGTAGCTTGTAGATTCCGAATTGTGGTGTCATTGTTTTGCATATACTTCACAATCACCTCTTCCAAATTGAACTTCTTCTCTTGAGGCTTTAGGGGGTGCTGAAACCCGGGGGGGTACTGTCCTGCTTGTTGATTTCCATAAGACAACGCCAGATGGGTCCATTTAGGAGCATATGGTCGATATTGACCATCCGGTTGCCTTGGAGCATTCCCCATGTACTGTACTTGCTCCATGGGAATCATTTTCGTGCTTGCTATGGGACAGTTTGATGCTTCATGTCCTCCCCCACAAGTGTTGCAATACATCACCGTGGTCGACCTTGAGCTATTACCGATTGTCAATAGCTCAATTTTCCTTATTAACATATCAAGCTTTTCACCAAGAATTGGATCAAAAATTACAGCTTCATCTACAGACCCCACCTTTTTCACTTGCTTGTCTCTAGTGGACCAATGGGCTTCATTACCGGCCATGTCTTCAAAGATTTGTTCAGCTTCCTCCGGGTATTTGTTCCCCAATGATTCGCCGGCGGCGGCATCCAACAATTGCCTAGTTGAGTTGTCCAAACCATTGTAGAATGTTCTCACCTTAGCACAGGGGTCTAGACCATGTTGTGGACAATGCTGTAACAACTCCTTGTACCTCTCATAAGCTTCAAAGAATGATTCGGCGGGCCCTTGCTTAAAGGCGGAGATATCCAACCTTAGCTTTGCGGCTTTGCTTGGTGGGAAGTAGCGGCCCAAGAATTTGTCTAGCATCTCGGCCCAAGTACGGATGGAACCAGGGGGTAATGCAGTAAGCCACCTATATGCACCTTCCCGCAAGCTAAATGGAAGTCTCAACCGAATTGCATCATCAGAAGCCCCATTGATCTTGAACATGTTGCAAATATAAATAAATTTTCCTAAATAAGCGTGGGGATCTTCATCGGGCCTCCCATCAAACTGAGCTGTGTTCTGAATCATGCTCATTGTGCTTGCCTTGATCTCAAAGTTGTTCATGTTGACATTGGGAGGGTGAACACTGAACTCCTCCCCAATATAATGAGACCTCTCCTATTCGGCCAATGTCCGTCTTCTCTGGGCCATAATTGGTATTTCCCTTGCTTCACCAATGATTTCGGTAGGAATGAAATTTACCGACTCCGAAGAGGATCCCGGAAGTGTTTCTTCAATTTTCCTTAGTCTCCGGTGCAAGGTTCTCTCAATCTCACTATCAACTTCAAGCACTCCTTTAGAATTCTTCCAGATCATGCAATTTATACCTCGCAAGATATTCAGAAAATGAAGATTAGTATCCAAAATTCCAATGAAATGAAAAACAAAACAAAGAAAAAAAGTAAAAGGGCAAAAACAAAATGACTAAAGTAGTAAATACCTAGCTTTCCTAGTAATCCAATTCTCCCTGGCAACGGCGTCAAAAACTTGATGCGATGCAACAGCAAGGGTACGGGTCGTCACAAGTAATAAAGTGGACGTGAAAGTCGGATTGTCGATCTGCAGGGAGATGGAAGTACTAGTACCCACTATTCTTCTACTGATTAGTCGGTCTAGGGTGGATGATTATACTAAATTCTAAACTAATCAAATTGAAATCATGAAAAAAGGGATCGGGTTGCTCTTAAGGTCAAACAATCATAAGAAAGGGATGCTCGGACAATTGAATCCCCCTTGGACTTCTAAAGGATGAATGCTATTCTCTATCTTGACACTTGGTTAATTCTTGGCCAAGGGTTCCTATCGTGCTTTCACTCCCTCATCCCGAGGTGAGTTACTAATCCTAGCGCCCTTACCGATTATGTTCTTGAACCTATTTCTTGGAAGGATTATGGGAATAATTCATCTAAAGGACTCGCTCTCCTTAGTACCCGGGTTCCCTGTATACTCACAATCCCCTCCATTGGAGATGGTCTACAAATGAGGAGGCGTTCGCTTCTTCCCCCATATGGACTACGAGAATCTCTCCGGGCTCTCGCAACGTAGAGAGATTCACTCACATTAAAACATCCAGTAGACTCAATGAATATAACCAAGCATTCAAGAATAGAGAACCAACATTAATTAAATCATGTCCAAGGGTTCATCAATCATCCAAGCATCTACAAAATTAGCCCTCTATGGTACGAGGGAAACAATCCGAAACAAAGATGAAAGAAACCAAAGAAGACATATTATAAAATCCAATGAAATCACCGTTGATGACTTCTTGATCTTCTTCCAAAGGTTTCCCGTCCTCTTGCTCCAATGGCCTCTAGGTGAAGACCTCCAAGCTTTCCCCCCAAGATTTCCTATGTCTCCCCAAGCTGCACTCTAATACCCTCCTTTCGTTCGCTTTTATACCCCTAGGGTTTTAAGGGTGAGATTTACCCATTTGCTCGTATACGGCCGTATGTCAGCCCATATATGGGCTAGCCACCTTCATACGGACCCGTATTCGGGCCTTATATCGGCCTGTATACGATCCAATCATTATACCAGCTATCATACGGGCCGTGTACTGGCCCGTATTCCCTCCAGGGGCCAGTATAAGGCCGTATGTCAGCTTGTATGCTTGCCAGTATGGGTCCTTCTGGGTGCTCTGGGATCCCGGTTTCTCTCGAAATGCTTTCTTTCCTCCGGGGTCCTTATATCATGCCATGTTGATGAAAATAAATACATTTTAAGTATCGGTGGGCAAAAGGTTTTCACAATTACATGCCAAGCATATAGGAATATAGTATAAAATTATGCTCAAATGAACACTTATTATTTATCATACTTCAAATATTCTATGAATGGTTACCTCCTATCTTCCTTCGGCATTTCAAGGGTGGAGACTTCCATTTTGTCCCTGATATCTTCCTCTTCAACGTCATCGAGGATCGTACTTATAGGTCTTCTATTTCTTATGGTGATTTGAATTTCTTCATAATCTGGGTTTGCTAGCTCTGTTTTCTGATCTTAAAACTATCGTCAACTGTACTTGGGGGATTTTCTTCATCAAATCTTTCACTTCTTAGAGTACTTCAGAAGTTCAGGTTTATAAATTTTGTAATCACCCTCAACTTGCTTGATAATAAGTTTCAAATCTCCAAATATATTTATATGTTGGATTCTTATTTTGATTACCAACTCCAAACCAGCTATGAGAGCTTCATATTCTGCCTCATTGCTCGTGTATGGCTCCGTAAGGGAGAACGCATATCTAAGAATCCCACCTTCTGGTGTATCGAACACAAGTCCTATTCCAGCTTTGATTTGTGGAATCTTGGACCTGAGTACCGACTTTATAGCTGACACTCCATCAAACTATACTAGCCACTCCGCTTCTCTCATTGTATGTGTCTTCTCATTAGGGAGATCATAATTAAGAGATGAATCATCAGGGATAGGATGTGTCGCCAAGAAATCTTCTAACACCTGTCCTTTAATAGCTTTCTGTGGAGTGTATGTTATATCAAACTCCATCAGGATCAGCGCCCATTTGGCAAGTCTTCCTGTGAGTAAGATATTTCAGTGGATCAATTTTTGATATAAGAATAACTTTATGTGTTAGCAAGTAATGTCTTAGCTTGTTTACTGCAAACACTAAAGCTAAACAGTGTTTCTCAATTGGTGTATATTTACTCTCAGCTCCTATTAACATCCCGCTGAGGTAATACAAACCATTTTTTTTGCCTTCTTCATTGTTTTTGGATAGCATAGCGCCTAATAACCCTTCTAATGTGATTGTATATAAGATCAACGACTTTTTAGGAATCGGGGCCAGCAGCATTGGTGGATTCAGTCGGTATTGTTTGATATCTTCAAAAGCTTTCTGAAAATTCGGCATCCCATTTGAAGGGCATATTCTTCTTGAACAACTTGGAGAAAGGCTTGCACCTTCCAAACATGTTGGAGAAGAATCTTCTGATATATGCCAAGCACCCTTGAAAATACCGCAACTGCTTTAATGTCTTTGGAGGTGGCATTTCCAAAATCACCTTCTTGGAGGGGTCTATCTTGATTCCACGATGTCTTACAATTAAGCCCAAAAACTTCCCAGATAGAACTCCGAAAGCGCACTTCATGGGGTTCATCTTCAACTTATATTTTCTGAGGCGTGTGAAATATGTCCTTAGGTCTTCAAGATGTTTGTCTTTTGAATTTGTTTTGACTACAAGGTCATCCAAATAGCATTCAATGACTTTGTGAATTAAATCATCGAATATGCTGGTCATAGCTCTTTGATAAGTTTACTCTATAACAATATATGCCCATAGGCGTCCAAAAGGCAGTATGCTTCTCATCATCTGGGTACATTTTGATTTGGTTGTATCCTGAATATCCATCCATAAAGGAGAACATCTCATACCCTGAGGTGTTGTCGATCATGATCTCCATAACAGATAGGGGAAAGTCATCTTTAGGACATGCTTTGTTCAAATCTCTGAAATCTACGCATATCCTTATCTGCCCATTCTTTTTCTTCACAGGTACCATACTGGCTACCCAATTAGGGTATTTTTCATTTTTGATGAAATTTGATTCGATCAGCTTCTTTGTTTCTTCTATCACTCTTTCCTCTTGATCAAATTTCATCTTTCTTGGTGCTTACTTGACTGGAGTAGCATTGGGGTCAATAGCTAATCTGTGAATAGCTACCTCATTGTCCAACCCTGGTATTTCATTATAATTCCAAGCAAAACAATCGATGTGTTCTTTCAAAAGGGCCTTGAAGGATGCCTTTCATTCTTCTGATAGTTGTGTACTTAGAAAAGTTGGCCTTGGGTCTTCATCACTTCCTAAATTGATCTCAACTAATTCATCAATTGTTGCTTGCCCCCCATCTTCTAATTCAGGTGGTACACTTTTCATTTTGATGTCTTCTTCTTCCCTCGATGCTGTCATATAACATGAGTGTCTGGGAGGTTCAAAGTAACCTATCCTTTCTTATCCGTATGTGAAAGGTTCCATAATTAATGAAAGCTCTAGTATGATTTCTTTGACTATTTCATTTTGCCCCCAAACCTTTCAACTATTGTCTTGAGCTTATTATAGGGTAATAACTGGGGAAGTTTATGAGTTGAATTTCATCATCCTCTGATTCTTCAATATTTATAATGTCATCATTTGAGATTTTGTTGCTTTGGGCTTTGTAGAAAAGGATGCCTCTCTCTTTTTCATGTCGAGTTGGCACATAGAATGTCTTCAAATACTCAAATGTATTAACATTCAAGTCATCCAGAGATTTGTAGAGACCATCAGGAATCTTTGTGATGTGCAGTGTACTTTCTTGGGCGGAGGCTTGACTCTTCCATCGATGTATATCTGCATCATTTTTATCTTCTGAGGACTCAGTGTCACTACCAAAGTGAGGCAATATTAATTCTTTCTTTTTGGATACAGGAGCAGGCTTGGACGTCTTCGCCAGAGATTTTTCCTTTAGACTTGACAACTTGCCCCCTTTGGACGTACTAAGATAATATCTTGCGTCCTCATAATGGATTTCATGGACACCAAAGGGTTGGATTTCTCCATCAATTATGAATTCTTCCTTGTCCACCATATATTTCACACACTGATGAAGCGTTGAAAGGACCATTTGGTTTTCATGGATCCAGGGTCTCCCTAATAGGGTTTTATATGAGGCATCAACATCGATCACATGGAATTTTACATCGGATGTCACCTTTCCAAATTTGATTGGGAGAGTTATGGATCGTAATGCTTTCTAGCTGTGTTGGTTAAAGCCTTGAATGATGATCTTTTCTAGGGATAAATGGCATATTTCGAGGGCCAATGACCGGAGAGTGTTGAGGGTCATTAGATTTACAGAAGACCCTAGGTCAATAGAAATCTGATTGATCTTCATCCCATCACATGAACCCATCACATATAATGATCTATTGTGTTCTGTGGTTCCAAGAAACAAATCTTCATTTGTAAAGGATGCTGAAGGTGTATGAGATGCATACAACACTTCTTTCATGTTGATTTAAGCAAAATAGGCTTGATATTCTTCAGGAATTTGTAGAGTATGTATTACGGATTCCCTGACTTCTGTTGACATCATCAATGCGTCATACACGCTAAGGAGAGCCGAGACTTTCTTAAAGTGTGCCAGGATGCTATAATTTGGCTTCTTCGATGGTTTCTTTGGTAAGATATTCTCCTCTTGTATCATCTTTCCTTTATTTTTGTCGTTGGACTTGGAAGCCCGTTTTGACTAAAGTATTTTCCCAGTTCTGAGTTGCGTTTGATATATATGGTATGGTACTTCATCTTCTTCAACCGAGAAATTCAACTCGTTGTCAGAATCTTCTTGACGGGTAATGGTACGACAGACACCCTTTTCTTCAAAATAATCACCTGTCAGTGTCAAATTTCCCATCAAGGCTTGTTTTTGTAACCATTTCAAAAAATTTTGGCATTCCTCTATGGTGTGTGATACAAGTCGATGATATGGACAATAATATGGGTAACTGTAGAGATGCATCAAGCATAGCCTTTTAGGTTTGGGTAATTCTAGCCCTTTTTCCATGGCTTGGTTAAAAAGCTCCTGTCTCTTTCTTTTCTTAATTTTGATATCTTGAAGAATAGACTTTCCTTTAGCATTTGTTGACTTTGTAGAGGTTGGAGACTCTGCGATTTCTAAATCAAAATTTTGACCTGACGATTCCTGAGGGTATATCCCAGATTCATCCCATTCAGTATCCTCAATGTGTAAATGAAGTAGCCTGTTAGCTGACTCCTTTGTCACCCTTTGAATGAAAGCAAGGATTTCTTCGACAGGCATGACCTTCCTCAAGACTTTATATATATTTTGGGGTCTTGGGGTGTAATATGGTTTCTTTGGCTCTGTTGCTTGGTATGGCTCCAAGAGTTTGGTGTTTTCCTACTTTACCCTTTCTCTGAAAGCCATCTTCTTTTTCTGTTTCTTGTTGATATAATCACACTATGACGATCATAAGACTCTTCTGGTTCAGAGAAGCTATCTTTATTATCATCTGGCATACAAAGGGTATTCTTCTCTAGAGATAACCCTACAAGTTTCCACTTGCATACTTTTGTTTATATCAAAAAAAATATAAGATAAATAAATAAACAAATGTCTGAAGGGCCGAAATGAAATATTTCATGGCTTTAAATTTTAATGAAGTTTATACCTTGAAATCAAATATTTTAAATGGAAACTATATATCCAAAGATATCCTAAGGCGGACCAAGAGATACAAATCTCGAGGCAGGTCGAGGGTGTAAAATTCAAGATTGTCCGAGAACAAATCTCGAGGCAATTTTAAGAAATACAAATCTCAAGATAGCCCGAGAACATATCTCGAGGCGATCTAAGAAAAATGCAAATCTCGAGGTTTCCAAACACAAATCTCGAGGTAAAAAAAATTAATTAATTAATTAAAAAAAGGGAGGATAATTCCAAATCAAAAAAAGGGGATGATTCCAAATCAAAACAAAAAAATCGGAAATCAGCAGGCGGGTGGGAAATCAAAAAAAGAAAAAAAAAAGGGGATAGGAGGAGATCAGGGGATTTAAAAGGAAAAAAAAAATCAAATCAAAACAAAAAAAGGGGGATTGGATCTTATCTAAAAAAAAGATAAAAAGGGCGCAGGAGAAGAAGGAAAAGAGGAGGAGAATAAAAAAACACAGAAGAAAGGAGGAGAGGAGAGGGCCAGCGGCCTAGCCCAGCGCCGCCCTCCTTCTTAGCCCGGCGCCGCCCAGCCCGGTTGAAAGCCCCAGCGTCAGCCCGCTCCCCCGAGCTCCGCTGCGCCTCCTTGCCTTTTACGTCACTTGCCTTCAGCCCTTCTCGCCAGCGAAAGCCTGCAGCGCCCTCCTTCACGCCGCACGGCAGCCTTCTCGCCCCAAGCTCAGCGCTGGCCACGCGCCGGCTCGGCTTCAGCGCCCCTCACTGCCGGCTCCGCCCCATCTCACAGCGCCACGCGAGCTTGCAGAACCCAGCGCCTCGCTTCCTCTCGCGGCGCGGCCTCTCCACGGCGGTGCGCCACCAGCCTTCCCCTCGGCCCTCGCGAGGCGGCTGGCCGTCCCAGCTCACCGCTGTGCCACCAGCGCTGCGGCAGCGCCGTCGGCCCTCAGCCTCTCCACGCTCCGGCGACACCAACCCGATCAACGCGCCACACCTTTGAAGCTCACGGTCGCGGCTTCGCGAAGATCAAGAAGCGCTTCAAAGGCGATTTGAAGATCAAGATCGAGCCCTCTACTGAAGATCAAAGCAGTGAAGATCAAGACTGCTTCAAGGCGATTTGAAGATCAAGATCAAGCCCTCTGCTGAAGATCAAAATAGTAAAGATCAACCTGAAGATCAAGACACGCTCTTCCGAAGACCAAAATCTGAAGATCAAGATACGTTCTTCCGAAGACCAAAATCTGAAGATCCAGATACGTTCTTCCGAAGACCAATCTGAAGATCTGAAGAATCAAGAATTAAAGTCTGAAGATGAAGACACCTGAAGCTTGAAGCCATCTGAAGACACCTGAAGCTTGAAGCCCTCTGAAGACCTGAAGATGAAGAGAAGATTGAAGAATCAACATTGAAGAAGAATCAAGATGAAGACACTATTGGAGAATCAACATTGAAGAAGAATCAAGATGAATACAAGACTGAAGAATCAAAATTGAAGAAAAATCAAGATTGAAGATGAAGACAAGACCTGAAGAATCAAAATTGAAGACAACCAGATGAAGACAACCTGAAGAATCGAGATTGAAGATCAGGAATATTTGAAGACAACTTAAAGACCAAGATCGAGACCTCTCGAAAATCAAGACCAAGACTTCTTCAGTTTGGAGATCAAGGCTTTGGAAGACCAAAAGGTACGTAGAAGATAACTTGAAGACCAAGATAAAAGCTCAAAATCAAGACGATTACGAGAAACGCGCTGTTGATTGCATTCTTTGTTGTCGAAGAGATGTTGCTCGTATGAATGCATTGGATCTTTCTTTGTCAAGTTGAAGAAGACTGCCATTTTGAGTTGCTGCAGTTTATAATTAATTAATAGCCAGACTTGTGCATGAATTGATGATGTATGAATGTTTTGTCAAAGCCCGAAATACAGGGGAAGTTCTGCCAAAATTTCCTTAAAAAAATAAAGGGTTGTGCTATGTAACTGTTGTTGTTGCATTGTGTCTTAGTGGCTGCAGAATTCATTCTTCGAAAGGGATTTGCCTGTATTTTACCAAAAAAAAATGATGAAAAACTATTGGGATCAGTGAAAAAATCCCTGCAAAAAATGGGACAGTGAAAGAATTTGCAAGAATTCTACGAATTGGAAGATTTGAAGGAATGGAATGATTAAACTCCAAATGTTATGTTTGATCATTAGTAAATTGCTAAAGAGGATGATCCAGCAACAAAGATTGAGACTGCACTATCAGATTTTCTTTCCCCAACAACAAATCAAACAAGGCATTGCTTTACTTGCTATATTGAATATCATAGGTGTGTTGCTGTGAGTGGGAAAACAGAAAATGCAATCATGAAGGCTACTGTTTTGCTGTAGAAACAACAAAAATACAAGGAAATTGTTGCAAGGGAACTGATTTTTACATGTTGCTACATCTGCACACAGCGTATTGCTTGTTTACGCTCTTGAAGTCTTGCATAAATTATGGCTGAAGAAGATGTTGATGAAGCTACTGCTATTTCGAAGTATCTTTGGTTGCCTAAAGAGCGAAGGCTCTTTGAAGTTATTCTTGTTGTCATTAAAAAGCTTTGAGCGCCTACTCTTGTATAAAAGGAGATCTGCTGAGAGTGACATTACCGTGCTGCTGAAATTAAAAGAGTACAAAAAAACTGCTGAAAATTGCTGTGAAAATGTTGCATATTGCTGCAGAAATAGCAGTTATGAAGACCCATTTTCAAAAATTCATAATTCCGGCCTAAAAACTCCGATTGAGACGAGATTTGTGGCGCTGGAAACTAGACATCCAGATATTCAACAATCATATACAGCACAGATACTTTTAACAGACCGGTCAGTGCGTACTTTGATGGGGAAAAAGGGTGATCTTTGTAGTCCGACGAGTTAATTCACGAAATTAAATGCGATTGCTCATTTTAAAATTCATAACTTCGGCACGAGAACTTCTGATTGAAGTGAGGTCTATGGCTTTGGAAACTAGATATCCGGATCTTCAACATTCATATACAACCGCAGGACTTCGTCCGTTGGCCGATTGGTGTGGATTTTTGATAAATAAAGGGTAAATTTCGATGATCACACGCTACCAGCCATGTTGATCGCCCATTTTCAAAAATTCATAACTCAGGCCAGAAAATTCCGATTGAGACGATATCTGAGGCATTAGAAAGTAGATATATGGATCTCCAACAATCATGTACAACATAGCCCCTGTCGGTGGCCCAGTCGGCACGGATTTTGATAAATAAAAGGGTAGATTTCAGCATTTCTGCCGACAGCCATGCTGATCACCCAATTTCAAAAATTCACAACTTTGGCCTGGAAACTCCGATTGAGATAATCTCTATGACGTTGGAAATTAGACATCCGGGTCTCCAATATTCATATACAACACAAACTCATTAATTGGTCCACGATCGGTGTGGATTTCGATAAATAGAAGGGTAAACTTATTTCTTCCGCTAGCTATGTTGATCGCCCAATTTCAAAATTCATAACTTCGGCGGAAAAATCCGATCAAGATGGAAATGCGTAGGCGTTGGAAATTAGATATCTAAATCTCCAATAGTCATACAACCGCAGAATGTCGTTAGTGACCTAGTGGGTGTAGATTTTTGACGGATAAAATAGTCGATTTCACGCGTTGATTGTGGCGAGACTCATTTTCAAAAATTCATAATTCACATGCGGAAACTCAATGGGAATGAAATTTCGCGCTAAAACTAAATACCAAGATCTTCAATAGTCATATATAGCACAAGCCCTTTTTGCGGTTGACGATTGCATATTTTGATGGAGAAAAGGCTAATGCAACTCTTAAAAGCGGCTCGGTTAGCGTCGAACCTCGGTCACAAGTCTCAGCGCCAAAGCAACGATTGGATTATAGATCCCATATGGCCGACGCAGAACTACGAGGGGTAAAGGCGTCATAAATAAACAAATAAACATATATCCATATATATAAACATATGCTGACATGTAACAAATCATATTATATTGCAATAAAATCAATTATTCCTTCTCATTGTCTCTACTTGTATTTTTTTGCCCTTAATCGGAGGTTCCCACGACATTGTCTGGGGTAACTAATAATAGAAGCTTGCCTCTATTAGGAATTGAAAGAACCCACATAATAAAAAATACGATATTTGTGCTTCGATATATCGTCCGGTGTCACACGATGCCAGGCGCGTATTTTCGATCCCACAACTTTCATTATTTTCTTCAACTAATTCCCCAAGTAATTCTTCGACTTCTTCGGAGAAATAGTCCTTGAGAGTGATCAAGACTCTTTCCTTCTACTCATATTCGTCAAGGGACTCGATATACTCTTCTATGATGGATTTATTGTACTTCAATTGTTCACGCTTCTGCTTCTTCTTTTTGTTCTTCTTCCTAGTTTGTTTTATTAGGAGCACTTTAGGAGGTTCTTGGGAACATCTCCACGTGATCCCTAGGAGCTCAGCCAACTTCTTTAACATCTTCTTGACTTTTTAGATATGAATACTTCCCATAATTCTTCTGGTATAGTAGGAGGTTTATCATCTTGTGCTGATGGGAGTATTACTTTATTGCTCACTATTGTAAGTTCCCCTCAGGATGATTCCTCTTGGTCTAGGGTAGTCACATAGTGGATGTGTTCAGCTAGGTGCTCCAACAAAACATTCTTATAGAGTATGATTTTACCCTCTTTTTATTGTCGCTCAACCTAATCCTTGAAGATATAACAATCCTCAAATGTATGCCCCAACCCTCAATGGTATAGGCAATAACTAGGATGATCCTTCTTGTTTTGTTCTTCTAGTCTCCTACATTTAGGGAGTTGCAGGCCTTCTTTCATAGCATCCTTAAAGATCTTGAGTACTTTGTCTCATCAAAAGGAATATTTTTTATTCATCCTTTCTTTCAACGAAGGGAGGGGCCTTGAATCATTTCCAACGACACTTAAGCTGGGTGGTTTAACTTGTTCTAGCTTACGGGGCTCCATAACACCCTTTCCTTTATCAACATTGAAGGTTGTAGCAGTATATTTGACACCTTCTATCTTTTTAGGATTCTCTCTATCATTTCTTGAGGTTTGAAAATTGGACAACACCTTTGGGCTAGTGCTTTCCAATTTCTTAGCTTGTGAAATCAACTCTTGGAACATGGTGATGCCATATGTACTTAGAAAGGGTGCCATCCAAAGATCAATATTCCCGAGCAGTAAACCCACCGCCTGTGGTTGGTCAAAGGGTTGTTCACACTTGATGCTCAAGTTTCTACATCTCATGATATAATCTACTACCTTTTTCATCTTTGTTTTGATGAGTGGTAACGAGGTCAACGATTGTGATTTTGTCGCTCACTCCCTCGAACTGTACCCGAAATACATCTTTCAACTGTTGCCATGTTTGAATTGATTCAGATTGCAAGCTTGCATACCACTTAAATGCTACTCCCGTGAGGCTTGCAGAGAATTGTCTAAGGAAGAGTGAAGGTTTTGCACTTGTCTCTACAGGCTGTCACAAAATAAGCAAAATTTTGATTGGGATTACCAATCCCATTGAATTGCTGGAATTTAGGTACATTATATCCCTTTGGGTAGGCCACAGAATCATGATAAATGCGATAATGTTTGTCTCCATCAACTCTTATCTAGCTTTATTTAACCTGTTTCAGTCAGTAGCCACTATCTGTTGTATCTCTTCCCGAGTCACTATGAAGGACTGCTCTGGGAGAGGAGTATTGGAGGTTTTCCTTTGCTCTACTGGCTGAGGGATTTGATTGTTCAACCTTTGTACTTATTCAGATTGGTTTGACATTAAAGTGTTCATTTGTTTTTGCATTTGTAATATTGTGTTCATCAATACTATTATGTTTTCATTGATTTTTCTGTATTCAACTTCTCGATTTTCCATCTGTTGAAGTTTCTTCATAATATCTTCTTGGTTTGGGACAAAGGCAGGTTCATCCTTACTGCCTTAGTTTGGGGGAACTACTTCCTGTCATCCTTTAAAGGGGCGTATTGCTGAAGGTTAATCCTTGTCTTGTGTACCCCATGTGCTACATGGCTTGATCCTTCTTCTCTATCGCCACTTTGAGATTCGATCGCTCTTTTGCAAGATCTTGTGAGTAGTCCTAGTTGGTCTTGTTCATGTACTGGATCTCTTGAGCTTTAGTAACCACCCAAACGGTGTCAATTTCTATGTTCGTGTCAGGCATCTCTTCATCTTTCATTTCCCTTCTCCATTGGAACTTTGAGTGAGAGGTTATAGCTTGATTTTGTGAAAAAGCAATTTGATCAAAAACTGTCTTGCATACATTTGATAATATTTGCTTTTTCTTTTCATAAAATTTTCTTGGCGTCATTTTGTTTCATTGCAATTTCTTTGATGTTGCGTAAGCTTTATAGAGATTTTTGTTGAAAGAATCCCAGTGATGGGACTTAGTGGGTCTACCACTTTTATTTCCATTTGGCTGGGGGCACAGTTCTGCAGTGGTTGAATTCTTTTTCACCAGCTTGAGTGGTTCAAACGAATTATCGAAGAAACGTATTTGGTTACTTTTGTGTTCTTGGAATGACACAAAGTTCAGCTTTTGTTTTGGAACCTTCATCCTTCTGGGCGCGAGTCTTGAGAACACACTCTTCTTAGGTGCATCTTTATCAGTTTTAAAGATCTCAATTTTTTTCCCTTCTACAGTAACAATGAAAGTGGGTTCATCATCTTCATTATTCATGAAAACTATCCTTTTAGGGTAGGATAGCCTCTGGAAAACAGATTTCCTTGACTGTTCCTCAGCAATAATATCTTCACCAGTTGTCGGGACATTCACATTTGGGCGACGACCTCAGGATGAAAGGCGTGGGACCGTCAGGTTCTCCTTTGATAGTGAAGATCTCTTCATGAACTACACAGACTCAGAGATTGTGCGAAATCTTAATTTGGCTCTAGCAGCTCCAGTGTTAAGGATGCAGTTGGGAAGTTGAACTTCAGATCCTTCTCCGAGGAAAATTGTGAGCTTCGGGCTTCTAGGTGCGGTTGAACTCTTGAATGCCATTTCGTCTCAACAAGAAAAATCAATAATGTTAGTTTTCTTCTATAGGTTATAGAAACAGTGCCTCTACTTGTACTTTCACCTCAAAGATGGGAGGTAGAATGAGTCCCACCGGGCCTGCCAGAATTTGTGGGATCGAAAATACCCGCCAGCATCGTGTCTGTGAAGAGACACCAGGCGATACATCGAATCACAAATGATGATTTAATTTATTTGGTTTTAGTTATTGTGGGTTCTTCCATTCCTAATAGAGGCAAGCCTCTATTATTAATTACCCCGAAAGTGGTTTCGGGAACCTTCGATTAAGGGCATAAGAACAAGTAAAGGTAATAAATAAAAATAATTTCATTTATTTGTGAATCATAATATTTTATTACATATGAATATAGACATATCATCATATATATGTATATATATCATTTATATATATCAAGGTTCTAAAAAAAGCTGGGCGCTCCCTAGGCGGACAGCCACCGCCCAGCGCCTAGACAATTAATCGGACGCCTAGGCGGCACCTAGGCGGTTTTTATTTTTTAATATATTTTTATTATTTGTAATAACAAATAAATATATAATAGACTTATAAAAAGCATTTTAATGTTCCAAAATAGCAAAAATTACTTCAAAAATAAATAAAATGTTCAACAACAATGTTCTTGGAAATTTAGAAATAAAAAAGTAATATGAAATAAACAAAGTAGATTCTTGGAAGCCTATGGGACTATGCCTCAAACTCTTCTTCTCCACATCCCTCTAGCACTTCTTCCGTGTCGGACTCAAACTCAAAGTCCATTGCATCCTCTTCCTCTTCATCCGATATAAAATTATCCTCATGAAGGTCTCTAATTTATTGAAATCTAGAACATCTCCTAGAAACTTGGCTACCATCCACTCCCATATCATCTCCATCACTCATAAGATCCAACTCATCTTCATCACCACCATCAACAA
The DNA here is from genome assembly GCA_026586065.1 of Dioscorea zingiberensis. Lineage (NCBI taxonomy): Eukaryota > Viridiplantae > Streptophyta > Magnoliopsida > Dioscoreales > Dioscoreaceae > Dioscorea > Dioscorea zingiberensis. Next base: position 27,844,981 of record CM048818.1, read on the forward strand.
TCCATCCTTGTGCCATAGATGCTTCACTAGCAAGTAATACATCCACATTCTTCTCCTCTCTTCTTTTCTTATTCATAATCCTTGCATTGAATTGGACATACACTAGATTGTGTAACCTTGTTGTATCTAGTCTATTCCTTTTCTTTGTATGTATCTACATTTAAAAAAAAAAAATCAATTGACAAACTATATTGATACTTACTACTTACTAGTTTGTATGAGTGCATAACCAAATTAAATGAGTACTTACCCCCTCAAAAGCACTCCAATTTCTTTCACATCCGGATGAACTTGTAGTCAAGCCAAGTATTCTTTTAGCCATTTTTTGCAATAGTGGTACTTGGTTTCCATAAAGACTTGAAAGTTGTCTATACTAAAAGAAGCGAAGTAGCGGACTTGAAAGTTGAAAATCAGAAAATGAGTCAAAACTCAAAAGTAACCCTAGAGCCAGCCTGCCCGAGCGCCTTAGCGGCCGATTAATCGGCGGCTGCCCAGAGTCACCGATTTGGCGAAAATTGGGACGCTCGCCCTCCGCCCAACGCCTAGGCGGCCTGGGCGGCCGTTTTTTAGAACAGTGACATATATATATATATATATATATATATGTGTGTGTGTGTGTGTGTGTGTGTGTGACGCCGCCTTGTATGCTTTGTCACTTTCAGATTTGTGCTTCATCGGCTGCTTCAAGATATGTGCTTCGTCGCCGCCTTGAGATTTGCGCTACTTTAAAATTTGTATTTTTATCATCCGCCCCGAGATACCTGCTTCATCACCGTGTCAAGATGTGTGCCGCTTTGAGATTTGTATTTCATCATCCGCCTCAAGATGCATATTCAATCATCGCATCGAGATACGTACCATTTTACAATTTATATTTCATCATCCGCCTCAAGATGCATGTTCCATTGTCACATCGAGATTCGTGATGTTTTAGGATTTATATTTCATCATTAGCCTCAAGATGCGTGTTCCATTGTCGCATCGAGATTCGTGATGTTTTAGGATTTATATTTCCTTGACTGCCTCGAGATGAGTGCTTCGTCGCCACCTCAAGACTTGGTCATTTTGGGATTTACACTTTATCGACATCTTGAGACGCACATTCCAATGTTGTCTCAAGATAGTATTGCTTTGAGATTTATATCTTATTGGTCTTTTTGAAATGCGCATCCTTTCGTCGTCTCAAGATTCGTACCATTTTATGTTTCATCATCCGCCTTAACATGCGTATCCCATCGTCGAATCTAGATGCGTATCATTTCAAGTTTGTATTTTTATTGACCATCTCGAGATGCGTGTACATGTACATATATATGTATTTGAGTTCAAACTTTTCTTTCTGATAAAGTGAACCCATTTCATTAATATACGTATATATACTATTAAATGATTTAATATAATTAGGTTGACAAGTTTTTTTATAAAAAAAATAGAGCCCAGCTCTCTTCCTTTTCTACTTCTTCTTTTTTTTTCATGGCCTTTTTTTATTATTTTTTTTATATTTTACTCTTCTTGTTTTGACGGCCCCCTCTATGCTTCATTTTTTTAAATTTTTTTTTTATTCTTCTTGTTTTGACGTCCCTCTCTCCCCTTCTTTTTTTTTTAATTTTTTTTTTACTCTCCTTGTTTTGACGACCTTCCCTCTGCTTTTTCATTTTTTTTTATTCTTCTTTTTTTACTTTTTTTTTATTTCATCTCTCTCTCTCTCTCTCTCTCTCTCTCTCTCTCTCTCTCTCTCTCGCCTATGGCTCCCAGCTTCATAGAAAAAAGAACATGGAAGAGGGGCTTCATCTCCGGCGGCGTCAACTCGATCAACAGCTACGACGGGAGCAATACCAACTAGGGTGGCTCCGTCATTGCCAACGGCGATGAGAGCAATACCAACAAGGGTAGCTCCATCATTGGCGACGACGACGGGAGCAATACCAACAAGGGTGGCTCCGTCATTGATGACGGTGGCGATCAGACTAGTTTGATGATAACGCTACCGCGCGCCAGGATTGTATCCATACTTGGCAACAGCGGTAATCAGAGGCGGCAGCGGGGGCAATCCGCGACAATCAGATTAGTTTGATGATGACGCCACCAAGCTCTAGGATGGTATCCATCCTTGGCAGCGGCGGCGATCAGATTAGTTTGGTGATGACGCCACTGCGCTCCAGAATAGTATCCATCCTCGGCAGCGGCGGCGATCGGATGCGACTGCTGCGGCTATCGGAGGTGGCCCTTTTTTAATATGGTAGTCTTATTATGGAGAGGCAAGGAGTAGAAATTACCTTGTTTTTTCTCTCTTTTGTTTTCTCTCTCCAAAAGTATATTCATCAAGAGGTCACCCCTCCTCTATTTATGATTCCTCACAACCTATATGATAAGGTTGAAATTTCAATTTTTTATTTTAACCATCATGAGATCACAATCTAGATAAGATCAAAAATTTAAATTTTAATGACCGTAATCTATATTTAGGTATAACCTCGTAACATAAAATAACTATGATAATAAGATTCAAAATTCGAATTTGAATCTAGATAAGATTAAAAATTTGAATTTGAATTTTAATAATCACGAGAGTAAGTATAATCTCATTACCATGATGATAAGATCAAAAAATTTGAATTTGAATTTTAATCATCACGAGATAATCTAGGTATAATCTCATTACCAATTAAAATTTTGAATTTAAATTTAAATTTTAGATTTTATTTTTTTTAATTAATTTTTTTTCTCGAGATTTATGTTCTCAGCTTATCTTGGGATTTGTATTTTTAAGATTGCCTCGAGATATGTGTTCTCAGGCTATCTTAATATTTGAGATTGCCTCGAGATTTGTATTCTCAAGATATCTTAAGATTGCATCGAGATTTGTTCTTGGGCTATTTTGAGATTTGTGATTGCCTTGGGATTTGTGTCCTTAGGCTATCATAGGATTTGACCGGATAACATTATATCTATCATTATTCATTCATTTATTTATTTCATCGAATCCTGGTTCGATCAGGATTAGACTCCAGGGTTTGAATTTATTATAATTAAAATTTTAATCCTATTGGGATTGGGACATGTTATTTTTTTTATATAAACACCCGAACTCCTGCCATGTGTCTGAAAATATATCAACTCAGAGGTGATTTGTGCAGGCTGGAATGAAGAATTTTAGTTAAGAGAAAAGTCTGCCTGGGTAGAAGAAACTCGACGAGAGGTTCCTGGTGGGGCCCAGAAAGATGAACACAGGTGAGACAAATCTGGAAGAGAAATGGACTCGGGCCGGGAACCCCCTCTACTGCCCAAGCAGCAGAAGCTTCAACCTCGAAAGCCTTCCGGGCGCTGAGAGGATGATAAGGTATGATCACTACACCCCTCTTAACGTCTCACCGGAGCACATTTTGATGCAGATCCAGGACCAGATATCCTAACACCACCCAAGCCAATGAAGACTCCAGCATCCAAGAGGAACAATGAGAAGTACTACAACTTGCACCGTGGTCGGGGCCATAACACTAAATACTGTGTCTAGTTGAGAGACGTCATCGAAGATCTCATCAAAGGAGGAAAACTCGGACAATACCTCGGTAGAGATCCCAAGTAAAGAGGACCCCAATCTCCGAAGCATGGTCAACCAGCGCCAGTGTCACATACTATATTGGAGGCAGTCTAGGATACGAGGGGGGAAGCTAGGCGTCTAGGAAGAATTACTCTCAAATGGTTGGGTCCGTTCAAAGTGCGTCATCCCTGAAGAGACACCGACCCTCCCAACCGTGATCACCTTCTCAGACGATGACCTCAAAGGTGTTTGCCACCCGCACGATAATGCTCTGGTCATTGCAGTCACTCTCAGAAATTTCAAGGTAAGAAGGGTGTTGGTCGATGGCGGAAGCTCTGTCGATGTTATTTTTTGGGATGCAGAAGATGAAGTTTGGAGCAGAGCATCTACAAACGGTAAGATCCCCCTGGTGGGATTTACAGGGAGTTCCATTCAACCCTAAGGTATAATATCACTCCCCCTGACCGTCGGGAGCTCCCGTCAGATGTCAACTGTCATGGCCAACTTCCTAGTCATCCGTTGCCCCTCAAGTTACAACGCTATCATCGGGAGGCCGGCCCTCAACACCCTGGAAGCGGTCGCATCAACTTATTACTTGATGAAATTCCAAACCGACAACAGCTGCGGAGAGCTAAGGGGGGATCACCCGATGGCTCGGCAATGTTATGTGGTGCTCCTCAAAGCCAAAGGCCAAGGCAACATCAGACTTCCAGAAATACTAGTCGTCAAAGGAGCGGAGGAGGCTCTATACGAGCGAGCGCCTCGAGCTACACCAGTTGAGGAACTAGTCACGCTCCCCTAGCTATCTCCCAACCCGAACAAACCGTCCAACTTGGGGCTGATCTGAAGCCAAAGCAGCAGGAAGAGATTATGGTACACTTGAGGGACAACTCAGACCTGTTCGCCTAGTTACCTAAAGATATGTCTGGGATTCATTGGGATGTCATAGAGCATCGTCTCAATGTGGACCCGGCACACAAACCGGTGGTGCAAAAGCGAAGGAGCTTCACCCTAGAACAGCAAAAGACAGCAGAGGAGGATGTCGGAGTCAACTATCCAGAGTGGTTAGCTAATAAAGTCCTCGTTAAGAATTCTTCCGGGAAATAGAGAATGTGTGTAGATTTTACTGATCTAAATAAAGCTTGTCCCAAGGGTTGTTATCCTTTTGCCTTTGATTAATAATCCTGTTGACTCGACTTTTGGTCATGAGATGCTCAGTTTCTTGGAAGTGTTTAATGATGAGCCTAATGTGTAACTAATGCTTAGACCGCAAGTGTACGAGTCGTATCAAGTAATAAAGTGGACTTTGAAAGTCGGATATCGAACCCACAGGGACCTAGACCATTAATTGTACCTAATTATCTGCTACCTATTCTATCCAAAGGTTGATGGCTTACTAATCTAATCACTAAAAGGGAAATTGGTTTAAGAACACTTGGTGAGAATAGTGATGGCAATCAATCAGAGAAGGGAGATACTCGGGCATTGAATCCCCTCTGGATATTTATAGATTGGGGCAAGTATGGATTTCATATTAATGAATATGAGGTATGGACCAAGAATTCCTATAACGCTTTCACACCCTCTTTCAAGGCGAGTTACTAATCTACGCTTGTGCGTAGTTCTAGGGAACACAAAATCTTGGAAGAGTTATGGGAATAATCCATTTTATAGAGTCTCTCTCTTAAACACCCTATCTCTCGGCATGTTCATAACTCCCACCTATTGAAGTAGATCTAGGGTATATAGAGGAAGCGTTATTGTCTACACCTTCTATAGATCTAGATTGACACTCAGAGCTGTCGCAACGTAAAGTATCAATACCATACATAACATTCAATAAGTTCTCAAATATTGAAATATATATTCAAATATAGAAATCCATACAAGCAAGATTAAGCATAAATCCGGAGGTTCATCATGCCCAAGTATCTAACAAGTTAGTTCCTCATTAAAGGAGAACACAAATCCAATACAATCAAAGAGGAAAAGATAAGAATCATGATAAGAAACACTCTTCCCTCCACCGTTGGCGATGATCGTTATCGATGACCGTTGGCGGTGTCCCTTCAATGCTTGCCTTCCTCCCTTTGCTCCAAAGTCTTCAATGATGCCCTAATCTCCAAGATGGAGAGAAGGTTGGGGGCCTCCAATGGTATGATGATGTTCAAGATCCAAAAGCCCCTTCTCTAAACCCTGAATCGGCTATTTATAGGGCTCAGGTTAATACACATGGTTAGCAACCCAATCAGTCAGATTCAGACTCAAATCAGCATAAAATTGAGTTAACTCACGTCTGGGCACGAGGCATACGGGCGCTCTTACAGCCGTATGCTTGCCCGTATGTAGTTCCCCAAGTTACACGATTGGTAATATGGCCGTGTGCATGCCCATGTAGCTCTCTGTATATTGGGGAGATATGTGCTCAGAACCTTCATACGGGTGCTTACGACCATAAGCATGCAATATCTTTTTCATACGGGCGCTTACAGCCGTATGCTAGCCCGTATGGCTTCAGTAAAAGTGATAATAGCTTTGATTTGATCTGTGTTTCTTCTGTTTCGCTCTCAAAGCTCTCTAGTGCCCTAAAAATAAGAATTAACACAAATTAAGTATCAATGGGCAAGAATTACTCAAAATCGCATGAATAATATACAATGGATTGATATAAAAACATGATCAATTGAACACTTATTAGTGTTCTCATGATACAGCCAGATCTGAATAGCGAAGTCCAATTAAGAGAAAACTTCTTTCATCACAGATAAAGGCACCTACTGCTACAAAGTGACATCCTTCGGTCCAAACAATTCCAGAGGCTGGTGAACAAAGTCTTCGAGAAGCAGATCAGGAGAAATATCGAGGCCTACATGGACGACATCTTAGTGCATAGTAAAAAGGCAGAGCATCACACAACTGACATGTAAGAAACATTCGGAGCCCTCCGAGCATACAGTAAGAGTCTCAACCCCAACAAGTACGCTTTTGGTGTCCGCTCGAGGAAATTTCTCGTGTTCATGGTTACCCAGCGCGGCATTGAAGCCAACCTTGAGAAGATTAGAGCACTCCTAGAGATGGGATCCCCAAAGACCATCAAGGAGATACAGAGGCAGAATGGGCCCTTGGTGACGCTCGGGCGAATCATTTCAAGGTCGGGGGAGAAAAATCTCCCATTTATTCAGGCCCTGCGAAAAACACCAAAGGTGGAGTGGACTGAGGAATGCGAGCGGGCTCTGATGCAGCTAAAAGGTTATCTAAAATCCCCGATGCTACTAGCCAAACCTCGGCTTGGGGAAGAACTTTACATCTACTTAGCCGCCGCTAACTTGGCAATCAAATCAGTTCTTCTGAAAGAGGAAGATGGAGTCTAGAAACCAATCTACTACACCAGTAAAGTCTGCGGTGATATCGAGTCGAGATATCTCCCGTTCGAGAAACTTGCCTTCGCTCTCATTACCTCAGCCTGGCAATTGAGACCTTACTTTCAGGCCCACAAAATTCAAGTTCTCACCGATCAACCCCTGAGACAAGTCTTGCACCGACTTGAGGCCTTTAGCAGATTGATCAAGTGGGTTATTGAGCTAGGAGAGTTTGATATCAGCTACAAGCCACGTACCGACATCAAAGCACAGGTACTTGCCGATTATATAGTAGAACTAACTAATTCTGAAGGTACCATCTCGCATGGGGCGGAGCCAGCCAAGGAAGAAGGTACATCTTCGCCCCAGTGGATCTTGCATGTGGACGGGTCGACAACAAAAGGTAGATCTTGGGCTTGCTTGATCTTGTGTTCTCCCTCAGCTTGAAGCACTTCAACCGTCCTCAAGTTTGGGTTCAATGCTACCAACAATGAAGCTGAATATGAGGCTCTAATAGCCGGGTTGCAGCTAGCCAGAGGCCTCAGAGTTCGAAACCTACAAGCGCACACTGAATCACAGCTAGTAGTCCGGCACTTGATTGAAAAGTTCGAGGCGAAGGACAGAAACATAGTGAAATACAAGGCCATGAAGCAAAAGCTTATTCCCAACTTCCCACAAGTTAAGATTATTAAGGTCCCTTGGATGGAGAATCAAGAATCCGATCTCCTGTCAAGACTGGTATCCTTTCCCGATATAGAGGTTAAGCAGCCCCTCAACCAGCAGTACCTGGCAACCAAGACAATCAAATGCCGACCCGACGAAGAGTTGCATGAGATTCAGAACGAGTAGAGTTGGATTGATCCCATCCAAAATTATCTTAATAATGTTATACTGCCGGCCGACCCCAAAGAGTCTCATCGCATCAGCACTAGGTCTACCAGCTACAGCCTTATAGATGGTCAATTATACAAGAGGTCGCATACCTTGTCCTTCTTGTGGTGTTTGCACCCATCCAAGGCCAACTACGTTCTTCACGAAATTCATGAGGGCATCAGAGGGGATCACCTTGGAGACAAAGCTCTGAGTTGCAAAGTCCTCCGCCATGGATACTACTAGCTTACAGTGGTGAAAGATGCCATCGAATTCACCCAGAGGTATGACGCATGCCTGTGCCATGTGAAGATTCAGCGATAATCGGCTCTCCCACTTACTCCGATCGTAAGCCCAAGACCATTTGTATTATGGGGAGTCGATATCCTCGGCCCGTTCCTGGTGGCAGTCCGACAACTGAAATTCCAAATTGTGGTTATCAACTACTTCACCAAATGGGTAGAGGTCGAGCCTATGATATCGATTATAGAGAAGGCATGTAGGGGTTTCCTGTAGAGATCAGTTATTTGTAGGTTCAGAATCCATGTGGCTTTCATCACCGACAACGGCCACCAATTTGACAACCCCGCCTTCCAAAACTTTTGCTCGAAGTTGGGCATCGAGGCAAGACCCACCTCAGTCACTCACCCATAAGCCATGGACGGATCTAGAGTAGGGGCAATATGGCAGCTGACCCCACTCAACTTTCAAAAATCCATTAGATATTATTTAAAAAATGTTGACTTTTTCAATGTGCCCTTACTAAAACTATGAAATAAAACCTATAAAAAAGCAATTAAAGAATTATCTAAGGACTTATATCAAAAAATCTATTTTAAAAAGTTTAATTCCCTTTTCCATTTCTTATTTTATAACCATATCCTGCGAGTGCGAGTTAGCCCCTTTTCTCAATTTCTCTAGCTAACTTCTTTATTCGTTCAAATCGTTCCTCACCCGGTTTTGGAGCCTAGAGGTGCAAATCAAAGAGTTTCCTCGTCATTCAATTGCTGTAACTTGCAAGTTTGTATTTTTCTGAATTTTGTGCATGTTTCCATTGTTGTAGTTATCTTATTTCATAATGTTATTTTCTTTGACACTTTCCAAGATAGAATTCTCACATCATATGCACAAATATCTTATTAAGAGGACGACAATTTTGGAGGAACCATCTAGTATCAATACTAGTGATCGACCCTCAATCTTATGCAAAGAAAGATCGTGTTAAATTAAATATAGATGATCTTCCTTTGGATCTCGCAATTTTATCCATCTGAGTTTTTTGACACAGAACTTTTTATTATTGACAATCAGTTTGAGACTTACATTTTTTATTTAATTAGATCTCATGATGAGTTAAAAACCTAAAAGGTATTAATGATATTTCTATAAAACTTATTGAGACAAAGAAGCATATTGTGTACCAGTTGGTGTACTTGTGAAATTAGCTTTGATATTACTTGTTTCTACTTCATCAGTTGAAAGAGTTTTTTTGCCATAAAGATTGTAAAATATCGCTTATGCAACCAAATGGGAGATTTTTGGATGAATGATTATTTGATTACTAATATAGAAAAAAATATATATTTTGTAGGATTGATAATGAAAAAATCCTGCATTGTTTTCAAACTATGAAAACACACAGAGAGCAACTGTAATATGTTACTTTCATATGACAAAAACTTTTGATGAATTTTGTTTCATTATATTTTTTATAGTTAATATTAATTTCCCCCTGATGAATAAAAATCCTAGATCTATCCATGCGCGGCAAGCTAATGGTTGAAGTGACCAATTGGACCTTACTTTAGAGCCTGAAGACTCGGGTCTTGTGTGACGGGTCCAATTGGGTGGATGAAATCCCCAGTGCATTATGGGTCTACTGTACAACCAGCTGAACTCCCACAGGGGAAACTCTTTTCGCCTTCACCTTCGGTGTCGAAGTTGTAATCCCAGTAAAAATTGGAATACCGACTATCAGTATACAAGCATTTGATTCAGAGGCTAACAAGGAGAGGCTCCGAGCCAAGTTTAATCTCTTGGAGGAAAAGAGGGATGCAGCCAGTGCGCGAGCCGCCGCCTACCACTAGAGGGTCAGGTGCTTCTACAACTCCAGAGTGAAAGAGGTCCTTTTTCAACCGGGAGATATGGTCCTTAGGGAGAATGACTTCCTGGGCAACAAGAGCCGGACAGGGAAGCTAAAACCCAACTAGGAAGGCCTGTATATTGAAAAAGAAGTCATCCAACCAGGTAGGTACTGGCTAGAAAATATGGGTGGGTGGAAACTTAAGCGCCCGTACCATGCCGAGCACCTTTATCGCTATTATCAATGAAGCTAAGGATTCCCTATTCTTTTATAATATTCTTAATTTCTTATTATGACTTCTTGTCTCTTCTCAAAGTCACTCTAAAGGGCCAAGCACCAACGCTCGTCGATGTCCCTTTGCAAGGCCGAGTGCCAACACTCATCAAAGTCCATCCAAAAGCCGAGCAACAACACTCATCAAAGTCCCTCCAAAGGGCTGAGTGTCAACGCTAGTCGAAGTCCTACTAAAGGGCCGAGTGACAACGCTTGTCAAAGTCCTTCCAGAGGCCGAGCGACAATGCTCGTCAAAGTCCCACTAAAGGGTTGAGCCACAACGCTCGTCAAAGTCCTTTAAATGGTTGAGTGCCCATGCTCGTTAAAATCTTCCTAAAGACCAAAATATCAACGCTCACCGAATCAAATGAAGGGCCCAGCTTCAGCTCAGTCAGGGGACCCTCAACGAAGGGCCCAACTTCAGCTCGATCGAGGGACCCTCAACGAAGGGTCCGACCTCAGCTCCGTAGGGGGACCCTCAACGAAGGGCCCGGCTTCAACTCGGTTGGGGGACCCTCAGTGAAGGGCCCAACCTCGATGCTTTGGAAACCCTTTAATGTGGGCCCGCCATCGGCCATGTACAGAAACGACCAAGGAAGGCTCAACCTAGCGGATTAAAGGACTTAAGTCGAGAGCATCTTAGAATAACAAAATTCGGAGACATACTTTTAAGGCTCAATTCAACTATAGTTGGGAAAATGAGTGGTTGAATGAAGTATTCGCAAGGCAAGAGATACATGTTGGCCAAAAAATTAAGTTTTTTATTAATATAAAGTTCATACAACACTTATGAAGCAAAAAAATCTAAGAACATAAGTCAGAGTGGCGAGGGAATCAATCTGCCTCGCTCGAACCCCCTTTGAACAGAACAATCACTTTCGCAGAGACAGGAGCCACTCCCTCACTTGAGACCCTCATTGGGGCTACTTCACCACCAGCCAGTGTTGCCCCTTCATCCAGACCAGCCAAGACCCTCACAATCCCAACATTCGGAATGACTATGCAGCTAGCCTGCTTCCTCGACACCAACTACAGGAGCTTCTTTGGCGACACTAGCTGCAAGGATGGAAGCAATCTCCTCAGATTTTGAAAAGGTGCCTGAAAAAGAAGAAGGGGAGGGAGAAGAATTCACATATCCAGCCTCAACCACGGCGACCCTCCGCGTCCAACTCCAAGAAGAGGTTTAGAGCAACAAGGTAGTCGATGCCGACAACGTCCAAGTTTGGATCAGAGCGAACAAGATCCTGGAAGATCACGAACCCTTTCTTAGCACCATTGAGAAAAAACTGATTGGATTCCTCTAGCCTATCCTTGAGGGATTCCACCCACTCCTCCAGACCCTTCACTTGCTCCTCGGACGACTTGAGGAGAGCTTTGGCGAAGGCTAAATTTGACAAGGCCTTCTCTTTCTTCCCCTTCAACTTCTCAAGATCCTCATTGGCCAAATTCAGAAGGCCCTCCTTCACTTCAAGTTCCCCTGAGAGCTGGCTCTTCTCCCCCTCCAGGACCTCGGTCCACCACCTTAGTCCCCCAAGGTCTAACTCCAAAGCAGTAACCCTGCTCTAAAGTGTTTTGCCATTGATCTCGGAGGCACTTAGCTGTCTCTTATACCACGCCAAGCTCTCAGGGGCCTCGGACTTTTTCCTCTTCAAAGAGTCAACCTAGTCACAACCCTCTGTTTTCTCCCCGGACATCTCAAGGAGCTTCGTGATACTCCCATCTTTCTTCTTCACCAACGAACTAACCTGAACTTCAAGATGGGAAACCTCCTCCTTGAACCAAGCAATCTCAGTTTAGTTCTGTTCCAGAATCTCTACGTATGGATTGACGGTCGCCGCGTCCTCATAGAAGAGCTTGGCAATATGGTCCATCCAAATGCCGACCTACATCCGAAGAGGATACATTAAGTAAGATTCATAAAGGGATGTAGAAAGTTGCAAGCCAACGATGTACTTATCGAGGCTCCAAGCATGGAGGCATGAGCGGCTACCTCCTTCTCCCCGAACCCTCGCAATTTCTCCTGGATACTAGTCAACCACGGTCATAAGGTCGTCAAAGAGCAGACCATTAGAGTGGCAGATTACTCCCAACAATGGGGCATACGAAGATGGGAGAGAGGCCTTCGGGTAGATTGTCCCCACCTTCTTGAGTTCTCGGTTTTGGCCTACACTAGAAGAGACTTGGGTCCTGATTCCCCCTCTGCTGAAGCTCCATCTCGACCGCAGCACCCGGAGATATGGCGACTTCAGTTTGCTCCACCACCGGAGGGACCACCATCTAGAGTCCAGGATACACCTCGCGGAGGATGTCCATATTTGCGTCCTCAACTACAGTCATTGATTTAGCAGTAATTCTCCTCGACTCAGTACCAGGAGAAGAATAGATGGTGACAGCCGGGGAAGCAGCAAGTATGTGACCGAGCCTTGCAGCGCGGCATGCCTACCTGCGCATCAGCTTGATGAGTAGAGTGTTATCCTCCCCCGACGAAGGACACTCTCAAAGGATGGGAATTTCCTCCAGAAGGATTACAGTATCCTGGGTCGGAGAATCTTGATGAGCTTTATTTGACGAAAGAGAGGATCTCTCCATACATGGCTGGCTCCCCCCCCCCCCCAAAAAAAAAAATATATATATATATATATATATATATATATATATATATATATATTATCCAACCTCCCTCCTTTTCCGAGAGGATCCCTCGGCCTCCTTCTTCTCCCCAGAGCCGACAGGAGCCACAACATACGTCCCTAATAGAGAACGAGCGATCTTATCCATCGGAGCACCTACTAAACAAAGGTAAATGCAGCTTAGTAAGAAGATCGATCACCAACCCCCCAAGAAGACGGACGCGAACTGGCCCTACCTCTAGCTAAGAACAGACCACACATTTGAAGATTCTCGTCTATCAGATAGTCATCAATGCAAACCTTGGAAAAGGCTCCGAAGGCTTTAAATTATTTTTCCTCCTTGGTGATCATTTTCTCCTTGTGAGCAATTCTCTCAGGGGAACCGCTCTATTTGGTTCGAATGTCCTACTTGGGCTCCCAAGATACAAAGATAAACATTCACTTCCAATCTTTGATGGAAGAGGGAACAGGGCCTAAGAAGTGCTTCCTCGAGCGGGCCCTAAAAAAGTACCAATCAGTACCGGACTGGGGGCTCAAACTTAAGAGTTGTTGAAATAAACGCAAGGTTGGCTTGATACCAAAATGAGTAAGTACCACGACGAACCCGCAGAGTATCCTCCATGAGTTCGGGACCAATTGAGAAGGACACAGTTGGTAGTGGGCTAAGATCTCCCGAATGATGCTACGGAATGGTAGCCTAAGACATTGGGACTAGCGTATCCTAGTAGATAGCTATCTCCCCTTCCCTATTAGTTTTACTAGCCCGCTCAGAGGGGAAGGGAAACCTATAGAAGAATGGGGGGATTTAGATGTTATAGTAATCTATTATATCTTGCAAATCCTCAGGAAAAAGGATACTCCTTAGGCAACTTGGAAATGAAGGAGGGGACCTAGGAAGTACAGGTGAAGAAGGCGAAGAAGAAGAAGGTAATGTGGGGAGCCCTGGAACTAGAAGGGACTATCTCTATACCTTAACAGAAGATGCAGCCTGCAGACAGGGACGAAGAAGCAAGAGCAAATGACCCAAGTTGTGGCTCTCGAATGCAAGAAAACAAAGTAAAGAAAAGAAATATCTCTCTCCCTCCCTTTCTTAAACCAGCGGAAATGATTCTCTGAAAGGCAAAATCAATTTAAACGGTCTAGATTGTTTCTTGAAACGGCGTACGATGGATAGGCACCGCGTAGCCAAGAAGGATCGTGCCCATCATTACCCCAACCCTTCCACGCCATACCTTTTCGAAGGAAGTATCTCGAACGCCGCAACGGGAAAATAAAAAGGAACCTCGTATTAAATGTGGGTCCCATGTGCACAACCGTGACCAGTCATCTCCAACCTTTTTACACTCGGCGTTTGACCCAGCTCGACTACACTCTAACAGGACAGAACCCCCTCCCTAGATCTAAGACCGACCTTGACTAGTTTTCACTCAGCCACAACCTATCGCGACAGGTGAGGGAAGAAAACACTCTAGAGTCTCAATCCAAGTGCTTGTTAATCTAGATTAATGAGGCTCAACTGCAGGTCATGGACAAAAGGACAACAACCATTCAGCCAACCAAGATTAAAGAAAAGGTGTGCACGAGAGATAGATGTTATGGGATTATGTCTGATGACAACAAAATAATGACATGAAACAATATAGAAAAGAGAGATGTGGCTACTACTATGATTAGTGTTCATTTAACCTATATTTCGTATCATATTATGCATGTTCATTATGAGTTTTAGAGGAGTTTCAGCCCACCGATACTTAAAAAAAAAGGTTTATTTTTGTGAACAGGGCAAAGTATGGAGACTCCGGAGAAAAGGAAGCATTTGGAGAAAATTTTGAGCCAAAACAGGGCAAAAGAGAGTGGAGACCAGGTCATACGGGGTACCATACGGACCCGTATGAACCTGGGCAGAGATGGCCTCCACCTCAACCTCGTATGAGACCTCGTATGAGTCCATACGGGGTCCCATACGGACTGACAGAGCCCCGTATACCATGACCTGTGAAGTCATACGGACCCGTATGGGAGTCCGTATGGAAGTCCGTATGGAGTAAGTCTCCAGCGACGATTTGATCCACCCAGGGGCAGAAACGGAAAAGAACCCAAAAACCCTAGTGTCAACTATAAAAGGGAAAGCCTAATTAGGTTTTGGGGAGCTTGCCTCTTGATTAGAAGACCTTGGAGAGAAAGAGAGAGCTAGAGAAGGAGCCTCATCATCATCTTCTTCCCCAACTTGGAGGAGAGGGCACCGGAGGGGTTCCTCACCTCGAAGCTCTAGAAGGCAAGAAGGAAGGGCGAGCAAGCGAAGGATCCACCTACTTTCATCAATAGGGAGTTTTTCTTATTTGAGATTCATGTTTTCATCTTCCTTCATTATTGTGGATTATTGCCCTCCATTGATGGAGGGCTAATTTCTTGATGCTTGGGTGTAGATGAACCTTTGGATGCTATTTTAATTAAATTAGTGTTTCCATGTTAATTGCTTGTATGGTTCCATTAGGTCTATTGGATGATTTGTATTGAGGTATTAGTCTCTCTACATTGCGAGAGCCCGGAAAGACTATTGTCGTCCATGTGGGGGAAGATGCGAATGCCTCCCTACGTGTAGGCTTTCTCCAATAGAGAGGATTAGGAGTACACTGGGAGCCCGGGTACTAAGGAGGGCGATTCTTTCATATTGTTTATTCCCCTAATATTCCCAAATTAGGTCGAGACATCATCGGTGAGAATATTAGATTAGTAACTCATCTCTGGTGGAGAGAGTGAAAGCACATTAGGCACCTTTGGCCAATGAATTATCAAGCATTGACATAGTTCACACTAATTAATATCATCAAATCCAAAGGGGATTCAAACACCCAAGTATCCCTTTCTTGATTGAATTTCTCCAAGGACTAAGTGATTGTGCAATTTCAATTTCTAAGTTCTAGGTTTAGATTTAGTTGATAGTCACCCAATTTCCGATCGATTAGATAATAGACAAATAGACAGTACTAGTATTTCCTTCTCCCTGAGGATCGATAACCCGACTTCTAGTCCACTTTATTACTTGATTCGGCCCGTACACTTGCGGTTAGAACGCATCATACTACAACAGAGTCACATTACACTTATTAATCCGACGACCTCGAGGTGTTGTCCGGCCGCGCTCCTTCCTCCCCGCCCTCGCTTTCACTAAGGATCACCACTATATGGTATTGTCGGGCAGTAAAGGTCGACTCTTTCTTATACGCAATCTGCCCGAAGACCATTATCTTAAAGTTCACACCTCCAGTGTACGTGAAAACTAGAAAGTCCCCCACAACCACATGATTATCCACAAGGAACTCATGCCACCCTTGTTCAACCAGCACTTCTCCTAAGGCTTCATCCCCGGCCAATACAATTAATACTCCATACATAGCCGCTTGGACCATCCTGGTTTAATATCCCGGCGTCTATTTTCTCCATATGTCTCTGGAGAGCAGGTGGAATTCTTAAATGAGGAGTGGAGCCCTTTGGGAGGAACACCTTGAAGAAAGACAGGTGACGAGGAGAAGCCATTTGGGACTGGACTCTCTATGATAGTGTGAGCCTAATGCTTATGCTTATACCGCAAGTACACAGGTCATACCAAGTAATAAAGTGGACTATAAAAGTCGGATGTCGAATCCACAGAGACCTAGATCACTCATCCTATCTAATTATCTGCTACCCAATCTATTCAAAGGTTTTTGAATTCCTAATCTAATCTCTAAAATTTAAATTGGCTTAAGAACACTTGATGAAAGTAATAATGGCAATCAATCATAAAGAGGAGATACTCGGGCAATGAATTCCCTCCAGATATTCATAAATTGGGGCAAGTATGGATTTCTAATTAATGAATGTGGGTTATGGACCAAGAATTCCTACAATGCTTTCACACCCTCTTTTGAGGCAAGTTTCTAATCTAATTTCCTTAATTTGTTCTAGGGAACACATAATCTTGCAAGAGATGTGGGAATAATCCATCTTAATGAGTCTCTCTCTTAAACACCCGATCTCTCAACGTGTTCACAGCCCCCATCTATTGAAGTAGATCTATGTTTATATAGAGGGAGCATTATTGTCCTATAGATCTAGATTGACAATTAGAGTTGTCGCAACGTAAAGCATCAATACTATACAATACATTCAATAGGTTCTCAAACATTAAGACATTCATTCAATTATAGAAATCCATAAAATCAAAGTTAAAAATAAATTCGGAGGTTCATCATGCCCAAGTATCTAGCAAGTTAGTTCCCAATTAAAGGGGAACACAAATCCAACACAATATTCAAGAGAAAGATAAGAAACATTATATGAAACACCCTTCTCTCCACCGTTGGCGAGGACCATTGGCGGTATGCGTAGAGATGCCCCTTCGATGCTTGCCTTCCTCTTCTTGCTCCAAGATCTTCAATGATGCCCTAATCTTCAAGATAGAGAAAAGAGTGGGAGCCTCAAAGAGAGGTGATGAGTTTCCAAGTTCCAAAAGCCCCTTCTATAAACCCTAATTCAACTATTTATAGGGTCTAGATCAATTCATATAATTAGTGGCGCAATCAGCCAAAATCAGACTCAAGTCAGTAATAAAACAGGGTCTGAGAGTGAGGCATGCGGGTGGTCTTACAGGTGCAAGGATTCCCGTAACCTCATCTCCAGGCCCATACGATTGGTGATACGGGTGCATGCTCACCCATAAAGCTCTTTGTAAATCTAAGGGATATGTGCTCAGAGCATCTTTGCGGGCGCTTACGGGCGTAAGCTAGCCCGTATGGCTTCAGTAACTCGGAGCTTTGCTTTGATTTGATCTATGTTACTTCAGTTTCGCTCTCGAAGCTCCTTGGTGCTCTGCAATTAAGAATTAACACTAATTAAGTATCAATGGGCAAGAATTACTTGAAACCACATGAATAATGCACAAAGATTTGATATAAAAATATATTCAATTGAACGCTTATCACTCTGTATCACTAAGGGATAATTTCATGGTCCTCGTCTTCATCTATTTATAAACATGGTCCAACGGCTCAGTGACCACCAAGAAGGCTGAATTCAATGGAACCTTAATAACAAGACCTCGGGCGCCCCCTGGAACAGCAGCCTCGACACTTAGCAACGTCCAAAATAAGGATTGATCCTGCCTCTAGCAACACATTAGAAGCCCCAGACGCTCGTTCATGGCCGAAGGTCGTGCCATGTCGACTAGTCCCAGGCCCCACATACTCATCCCTATCCCGGACCTAAGAAGGCTCCGGCCCAACACTGACCTCAAAGATCCCGCTATTAATACGAATGTCGAGCCTTGGAGTCCCATCTCAGGTCAGTCACTCCACCCACTCATCCCAAGGTGATACACACACAGATATGTGTGACAATCTCCGGCAAGTATACAGGGTCGATCAAGTAGTAAAGTACCCAAATGTAGGGTAGTCGAATCCATAGGGGCTGGATACTAGCACTAATTATCATTTATTACCTAGCCTAACCTAACAATGTGTGATAATTGGTGTGGTTGGATGTCTTAATTAAAAGACTAATATGAACAATTGAGGATTAGGGTAAATCAGAGAGGAGATATGGAACCTCATATCACAATCCTCCTAGAATTCCCTTGCTAGTGATTGATTCCCTATTACTGGCTAATTACAAACAATTCCTGGACAATGTAGCAATTATACTTCTCAGTGCAGCACCCGATCTCTCATGATGCTCATATACACTGCGACATCTATGTCTGGCTATGACCTATCTAAATGAATCCCTGGGCTAATGCAATATTCTAACCATCCTAAATCATCCGCATAAACACCAAGGTTGTTGGATGCTCTATCCCATTCGGGTAGATGACTCGAGGCATATGTATGGAAAACCACACAAGGATATCAAAAAAGGTAACAACTCTTGGCTAATGCAATAATTAATACTAACCACATGATCATTCAAAGCAGAACAATATTATATTAATGCTATCCCTTGAGGAAATAAATGATCGGGCTTATGCAAGTGAAACCACGCAGAGTTGTAAACACAGACAATCAAGATGCCAATCAAGAATCATTAATAAAGAAAAACCAAATCATATTAGAAAATCAATCAACAAGTTCATCCTAGGGTTTATGTGTCTGAGGTACTATAGAAGGTTTAGCCTTTCATGCTATAGAATACCATAACTAAGATACAAGAGGAGACCATAAAGATAGACATAAAAATCTTCCTTGGACTATCTCCTCTGCCTTCAGCTCTTCCTTGGTACCCTAGCTGCCGCAGCGAGAATCGCCAGAGACTGCTCGGCCAAAAGTTCCTTTCTAGGGTTTACGCGGCTGTTATTTATAGAATCTTAATCTGCGAAGTACTGCCGTGCTCATCTGAAGCACGCACGTGTTTGGTTTGAGCATGGCTATGTTTAATCTGGAGCACGCCCGTGCTCTTCATAACTACATCACGGTTGACGCGTCTTTATCCAGAGAGTTGCACGGTCTTGAGTACGGCTGTGTTTGATAAGCACAACCGTGTTTAATGAGAGCACGACTGTTCAATTCTCTACAAGTGTGGTCTTATTCCCCTTTTGCTTCAGTACGTCCCGTTTCTTGTTCCTTTTGCCTTGGTTGCCTTTTTGCCTTTACAATCACAAAGGAATACCCCCAGAAGTACAAAAATATAGAATTGATGCCCGAAAACGGGATAAGTGCATATAAATATGATAAGGAGAATATTTATAATAATGCACTTATCACAAGGATGCAACCAACCTAACCAACCCAATGCTGCTAACCGAAGTTTGAGAACCACTCGTCCATCACTCGGCCTCAGGCGCAAGCATACTTTAGGGAGGGAGGGAGGGAGGGGGTGGGGGGGGAGGGGTCTGATGATAGGGGCAAAATCGGATAAGCACGTGGCCTCCAAACTAGGCATTTACATGGAAGAATCCAAGGCACGCATCCATGTGATGTCGATCTCTGCGCCTCAAACCCCAATTAGTCAATACAGTTGGTAGCATCAATCAACGTGATGAAAATCGTGGAGCGATTCGAGGTAAGCGGTTAGGCACTGACAGTGGGATCTAAGATTTGAAAACAGCTCCATGAACGGGAATAAAAGGGGAGAAGAACGCAACGAAGGTACGCTATTTGGGGAACCAGAACCCATTTTCTCCACTCATCGTTCTCTCAATTAACTTGAGCGTCGGAGCTATCCTTGGGCAACGAGCCCGCCCACGCTCACCCTCTACCCTTATGTAGATTGTTGTCTTCTCCGGCGAGAGTGACACAATCCTAACATCAAACAAATTCAACTGTTGATCGGCGATATATATATATATATATATATATATATATATATATATATATATATATATATATATATATATATATAATTCCTTTCTAGGGTTTATGCGGAAACTATTTATAGAATCTTAATCTGCGAAGCATGGCCATGCTCATCTGAAGCACGCCCGTGTTTGGCGTGAGCACGACCATGTTTAAATTGGAGCACGCCCGTGCTCTTTATAATTGCATCGCGGCTAACGCGTCTTTATTCAGAGAGTTGCACGATCTTAAGCACAGCCGTGTTTGATAAGCACGGTCGTGTTTAATGAGAGCATGGTTGTGCACTTCTATGCAAGTGTGGTCTTTTCCCCTTTTGTTTCGGTACGTCCCAATTCTTGTTCCTTTTGCCCTGGTTGTCTGTTTACATGTCCAATCACAAAGGAATACCCCCAGAAGTACAAAAATAGCGAATTGATGCCCAAAAATAGGATAAGTGCATATAAATATGATATGGAGAATATGTATAATAATGCACTTATCACAAGGCTGCAACCAACCGAACCAACCCAATAATTAACTCTCCAAGCTGACCAAAGTCTGAGAACCACTCGTCCATAACTCGGCCTCGAGCCCAAGCATACTTGGGGGGGAGGGGGGGTTCTCTGATAATAGGGAGGGAAATCGGATAAGCACATGGCCTCCAAAGTAGGCAAACACGTGGAAGAATCAAAGGCACGCATCCATGTGATGCCGATCTCTAAGCCTCAAACCCCATCTAGGCAATACAGTTGGTGGCGTCAATCAACGTGGGGGAAATAGTTGAGCGATTCGAGGTAAGTCGTTAGGCATTGACAGCGGGATCTGAGATTTGAAAACAGCTCCACGAACGGGAATAAAAGGGGAGAAGAACGCGATGAAGGTACGTTATTTGGAGAACCCGAACCCATTTTCTCCACTTATCGTTCTCTCAATTGACTTGAGCGTCGGAGCTATCCCTAGGCAACGAGCCCACCCACGCTCACCCTCTTCCCTTATGCAAATTGTTGTCTTCTCCGGCAAGAGTGACGCAGTCCTAACATTAAACAAATTCAACCGTTGATCAGCGATATATATATATATATATATGAGAAATTATCTATAGGTCCCTGGCACTGTTTCTAGAGACCTTAAAGTCAAACACACACACACACACACAACACTAGATAATAAACAAACACCCCCAAGGACCCCAAGGCAATTAGGGCGCTATTTCAGGGACCAATAGTTAATTAACTAATATATATATATATATATATATATATATATATATATATATATATATAACAATATCTAAAATTCTTTTATCCATCCATATCTTTAAAAAATTTCAAACACAAAATAGAATAAAATACACATTTTATAAGTTCAATTAATCAGAAAAATCAGAAAATAAAATTTTATACTGTGTAAAAACTATTATTTCATAAAAATTTAAAAAAAATGCAAACTTAATGAGCTCTTATTCCGGCATTTAGTGACATATTCCACTATTATTCCTACCCCAAAATTTTGATATCTTATTATTAGGTCTACATATGGCACAACGAAAGAAGATCATTGTGAATAATACACCACAATTAAAATCTTGTTAGTGTTTACACACCACAAACTAACAAAATTTAGGTATAGAATTATATATGTATCAAACATTCAAACTTGATTTGTTTAGAAATAATGGTTTTATTATCATCTCATCTAGCTCTCACCCATACAATATTTAGTTGTGGTGTTTGATGAAATGAACACTTTCTGAAAAATCATTTGAAGTTGAAGATGACATCTTATTGAATGAAAGTGCTATGAAATGCTTGAAGAAAGTGGAAAGTTGAAACTTAATCCAAGTATCCACTCATCATAGCCCACTGAGAGTGAACACATTAATTACTCAAAAGGAAATTGAAGAAAAGAAAGTTTGAAAAGTCCCGTACATACATGTGCTACTAATCCATACAATTTATTAAAACCAATAATGTCGTAATTGTGTTGCATGCTTTACCCAAAGTGAAATTATTGAAACTTTCTTTTTCTATGGTCCTTATGTATTTGTGTAAGACTCTCCAATTTGAAGGTGACTTTCTTTTTTGAAGGTTCTTTTTGCTTTGCAGGAGCTAGAAGTTGCAAAGCAAACTCGACCTGTGAAGGGGAAGTGAAGGCTATCAAACATGGACTAAAGACTCAAGAATTTGGGATTTGAAGAGGGACAAATTCACACAGATAATATATCTGCTACCAGGTGGCTATCCAAGTCTACTGAAGACCCCTGTGACTGTAGCAGGAACTCATTGAGGAAATGCAAATCACTTTTTGGAAACCTGAAAAAGTGGAACATCCAGTGGATATCTAGAGAATATAACAGTTGTGCTGACAAGTTGGCAAAGAAAGCAAGAGATGGGTTGGAAACAATGACGACGGATGAAGAAGAACTGATGCCAGGATGGCTGCAGATGGACTATATGAAACTTCAGTGTTTTGTTTTAGGATATGAACAAGCAATTCTGTAATTTGATTAGCTAAATTTTGTTAGCTCTGAATTTACCAAAAAAAAAAAAGTGGGACCAGAGGGAACCATTGAATTTGTTATTAAAGTTTTAAATTAATAATTATGAATTTACTCCTTATTAAGTTATAAAATCAATATATATATGGAGATAAACATAGATAATGTTGTTGTAGAACACTACAATTCACCCTTCCATGAAAGCTTAATCACACACTAACAATGTTCTAACAACCTATCAAAGATCAATCTCCAAGCACATGCAAGAAGAAACTAGTGAAAAGATAGAGAAACAACTCACAAACCCCAAACACAAAGATATATGTGGAGTTCAGCAGTGTGTCTACGTCTCCACGAGGGTGGGAAGAGAAAATCCACTATAATGAGTAACTCTGATGGCTTAAACAGACCTCAAGCTCGTCTCTAAGAAAACAATCTCTCACAAAAAGTACAACACCAAGAAGGAGAAAACAAGAACAAACTCACTACATACTTTACTCCTTTAAAGAATCAAACGGAGTTCTTGAACTCCAATCTCCCTTCTATTGTTGCTTCAAAACACCTCTTCAAGGTTTTCTGCTCTCTTACTCTTCACTCAAGAAAGAGAACACTTGGCACGGCAGCACTACCGCTGCCGCACTGCCTCTCTTTCTCTGTTGTTCACTCTCTTAGACTAGGCCCTATTTATAGCATTTTAGTGATAACTCTTATTCTGATATGAAGAAGACTTAGGATTTGAACGCTATCTGTGCAACTAACTCTATCTCTACAACCAACCCTATCTCTAATTTTAATTAGGTAGGATTTGAAGTCATTATTTATTTTTAAATCAAACTTAATCCTATGATGACTTCCAATTAGTTTAAGATGACTTTACCCAACATAGACCCTCACTTACTGACAATAAAAAATATTTTTTTATCATTATGAATTATACAATAAAAATGGGGAGATGCAGCTCAGATGGTAGAGCACTCGCTTAGCATGCGAGAGGTACGGGGATTGATATCCTACATGGCTACATCTTCATCTTTTTTATATTTTTAGAAATTCAATAATGTGATTTTAAAAAATAATAAAGTATATATACCCAAAAATAAAAACCCATAGATAGATAGATAGATACATTGAGTAAAGAACAAATAAATGTTTTTTAATTAATAAATAAAGTCTTTACACTCTGGAAAACTAATGGGTGCCCATGTTTATTAATTAAATAATAAGTAAAACTTATCTTGCATTAAAAACCAAGCAGACCATCCCATGTGTAGCTTCAACCTCATGTGGGGGCCCGAAATATATAATACACAACTATATATGCCAACAAATTAGTTGGATTCCTCCAAACTGATCCAAAGTATTAATGTTGAATGTTGATTGACAAGGCATGACATAATAAATTAATGAAAACCGTATATAATTATATTCAAACTCTTCAAAATTTAGCTGCTATATAATTTTTTTAGACTTCTTTCATTCCCATTTATGAATTTTATTACAAGAAAAGTACTTTAGTGTATATATATATAACCATTAATATTCCAACCCAGAAAAATACATCTAAGACATGGAAAAGAACAATATATATATATATATATATCAATTAAAATTACATATTCATAATTATTAAAACAAGAAGAAAGATCAGATTTCATTCATTTCTCCTTGAAAAAAAATCACAAATATACACATTATATGGGTCTCGACTCTCCAATATATTGCCTTTTATTAGTGCATGTGGTTTAAGGTTTGTGTGAAAAAAAAAAAGAAAAAAAATAACCTGTCACAATAAAAAGGCATCATATATATATTTATATATCAACACCAAAATTTCTCTCTGTCTCTCTCTGCAACACAAACATGCTTGCTCCCTATGTGTGGCCATGAATTAATGGATGCCAATTAAGCTTGGGCACTCTCTGAACCAGTACTCCAATAATTACTTATGAACACCTGATCAATGAAAGTGATGATCTTCTTGATCCAAACATCTGTTCAAGAAGGATGACCATGGCCATGGCCACCGTCAACTCAATCTCCGGCTGGACGACGAGCCGGAAAACATCGGCACCGAAGGCCACTCCTCTGACAGACTCCTTCCTCTTGATCTCAACAACCGGATGGTGTCTCTCATCATAAACCATGCAACTACGCTGCATGTACGATCCTTCTATGTCGTAGCTGTTGCTGCTGCTGCTGCTGCTGCTGTTCCCACAAGAAAGTGAAGAAATGTGTGTCAAGGACTTGGAGCTCAGGATGTTCATGTGCTTCCTGCTGGCACAGAAACGAGGGTTTCTTGCCTCCTCTCCGTTGTACACCAGCCACTTTTCTGATAGACTAATTAATCTCTGCGTGTATCAATTAAGAACATGATATATGTGATCAGTCGTTATATATAAATATTTTACTTAAAAAGAAAAGAATTTCATATATATATATAGTAGATTGATTAATTAATTAATTAGTACCTTTCTTCGGACGGTGAGTAGAGGTTTTCCGGCGGCGTCCATGAGAACAACCTCGCCGGAGCAGGATGATGCATAGTTATCAACCCGGAAAACAAGGTTCCCTTTGTTGTCGAAGACTGTGAAGCCATTGCAGTTGAAAAGAAGAGATTTGTGCCACACCGTCAGTGTTACAGCCGGTCCGGTGACTTCCCGGCCACTGGGCTTCCCGGGAGACTCCGGGACTACTGATCCGGCGTAATTGGGATGAACCTTTGTCATTATTCCTTCCAGGAATAAATATTTATCCGTTGGACGGAAATCGATCGGAGGTGATCGAGGGTATATAAATATATATAGTGTTGGTTGGAGGAGGAGATCAAAAAGAGAGAGAGAGAGAGAGGTCTCGGGGACTCGGTTGGTAGCTAGCGCTTGTTATGATGGATTGTTGATGGTGGTGAGATTGGAGTGAGTGGTGATAAGAAGAGAATGGCCTCAATTGCTTATTACGCTCAAATATATAAACGTCTTGCGGACGAAAATGCCCTCCTAGGGCGGAAATAGAGATAAGATAACAATGAGTGTCACGTGAGCCGGCGTGTGGGTGGACGTTGGTGATTAATTAAGTATTTAATTAGAAAGGGTATTAATTATATTATTAACTTTACTTTCTAATTGTAGTGCTTTCTTTGCTTCAAAGGTAAACCAGTGAAGTCTTCTCAGGTTTGTGAAATGGGAGATTTCCACGTGGCTGTGGGAAAACGACTGATTGGTTGACAAAGAGTTTAGTGGGGCCCTCTCCTCGATCGTGTCGATGGTGTGGTCAGTGTGTGAGAATATATAAAAAATATTAATTTATTCAAAATAATAATGTAGGATAATTGAATTGATGGCACTTTCTTCTTCATCACTTGAATTAAAATATTATAATGATAAACATTAAAAAGTGCCAAATAATACTTTGTCTTGTTATTATTTTTTTTTGTTAAGTGGATAAACCACACTCTTTTATTCAAATGTTAAGTAAAATTAGTACATTGATGCTCACATTTGAGCTCCCCAAATTGCTTCCCCACCTAGGGGCCCTAGATTCCCTAATTACATGGTGTGGGAAGGCCCATCCAGTATCGACGTTCGTGTAAACTCTTCCTCAAAGTCGTTCCCGTTGGTTGGCGCTTGTAGAGGGCTAGCTTAGGTAGTGGCCAGGGAGCTGCCGACAATTGATGTCAACGGTCCAAGCTTCAGCTTCATGTCAACACTGGCTCCGTCGATCCAGGGTAGCAGGAGGAAAGCGATACAACGAATTGTCCCAAAGCAAACGCGTCGTTTATTCTAGAAGTATCTTCCAGCTAGAGACTCCATGTTATCGCCATAACCACAAGATTCCACCCTACACGCGCTTCCTTTCGCAGCTTCTCCCCTAGGCTATGGTACCCCTAGAGTTCTTGTGCCAAATGAGGACCAAAGGAGAGGTTGAACAACGGGCAGTAGTGCTCCCAAATTTGCTTGGTAATCGGGCATCTTGTGAGCAGGTGTTGTACTATTTCATTCTCCTCGTTGCATAAGTAACACAATGTACGGTTTCCTCTCCATTGTCGTCTAATGAGGTTGTCCAAGGTGAGAATCTTGTTATCTACAGCCAGCCATGCAAATAATTGGATCTTCTTTGGACACGGTAGTCTCCATAGGTAGTTGGGGAATTAGGCCCGTACCCCTCCATCCACCACAAAAGTGTAAAGTGATTTGACCGAGAACACCCCATGCTTTCCCAAGTTCCATTCTTGTGTCCTCCTAGCTCTTCTGGGTCATGGCTATTGCCTCCATAAGCGTGTCCCACTACGACGCTCCCTCCTTGGCCAGCGGGCCTTGCCTCAACAGTGGTAGGTTCTGTGCTAGGTTGTCTCTTGCCCTTCCTAGCAAGAGGTGCTTATCCACAGCGGAGTTAGCGAGTGAGGGAAAAATACTGCTCGGCACTTGTCCGTGGATCCATTTATCACGCCAAAGGTTGACTGTGTCTCCTTTTCCGGCTTTGACGACCAGGCCCATTTCCAACATACGCCACTAGTCTGACACCCCTTTCCAGAAATGGGAAGCTCTTGCTGTCGTTCCCTTGTGTGGGTTGAGGAAGAAGTTTCGAAAGTACTTGTTCATAATGATGAGCCGACAAATGTTAGTTTGCCCATTGAGAAGCCACTTTGTCTTGTTATTTCAAATTCAAAAATAAAATATGAGTTAAAATATTAGGATCATAATGAATTTTATTCCCTGCTTGACATGAATTTTAAAGTTTAGGTCTTTAGGGATGAGGATAATATTTCTATTAAAGGACCAAAATCTGAACAGTGTTGATAGGAGCCACACTTTTGAGTTTAGTATTTCACTTTTGTTTCCTTTCCTATTATTATTATTATTATTATTATTATTATTATTATCAAACTTCTTATAATCAATTCTCTCTAATCATTGTGAGTTTTGTAATCAATAATTTTCTATTTCAATAAATCATGTGAATTATTTTTTTAATAAAAAAAAAATTATGATTTTGAGAAATATTTTTTTAATTTATTCCATTTTGAATGGAACTCCGTAATTCAGGTGGTCCACGACGAATCTAAATCAATATGATCAATCAGAAGGTTGGTTCTAAATTAATTCATCCATGTTCAAATTCAATTTGCCTTATGTCCAAAATATTAAACTAGTCTTTGATAGATATCTACTGAGAATGACTTAGTTTAAAATAATCACAAAGACTTCCAAGTGTTGAAATTATAACTCAAAAATTATTTTTTACTAACCTATCTATTGCTATATAATAAATTATAATTTTATGATGAATCGAAACTATAATATTTTTTTTTCTTTCAAAAATGTGGATAAGCCACATACACTGTACCCATGGTTTGAACCTGTTAGTGCAAAAACACTAGGATTGGTAAGAATTTAACACAAGTCCAAGCTTCTCTCAATCTGGGTGCAGCCCAAACTTGGAAGAAGATGGCTGAACAGGCTCAAGCTGGCTTAAAAACTCCATGCAAGCAACATGTGCAGAAGATCAAATAGAAGCATGATCAAAAGGCTGATTGAATAGAAGATTAAAGACTCCACTGATTGATTGAAGATTCCATGCAAAAGGTTGCATGTTGATTGGGAGTTGATTAGGAGACTTCATGCATTGATTGGTGCTGATTGGAGATATGATTAGAGGCTAGATTTGGCAGCTGATTGGTGATTGATGCAAGCCTTGATTGAAGACAAATCAAGATATGATTAAAGGCCACATTTGGTGGTAACCAATATGGAATGACAGGCCAATCTGTGGTGAATCAAGACCAAGTTTGGAAGGAGATTGTTGGAGCCAATCTACAGCTCAACCTTGCTTGACTGAAGATGAAGGCTGATAAAGATCTCGCGCCATGGTGAGGTGCGATTTTGATGGACTGCGGACTTGATGGAGAGGAGTCCAGCCAGTTGCCGTGGTCGGGATCAAGAGGATCCGATGTAGGTCGACTCAGACATAATCAGGAGGGTTGGAGGGTCTTGAGGTCGTGGCAACGCAACGCCGCTTTAGTCAGTTCTGATCCGTCAGCAGAATCGCAGCTGTGCAATCGGTTGCAACATCCAAATTTGGAAGGAGTCCAAATTAGCAGCCGCTGAGATTCCGGTAATCCTAAAGGAGATAACCGTGTTTTGGAGGCAAGGAGGCGTCTATATAAGACCAGGACTCTGAGAATTGAGATGAGCCGACTAGAGTAGTCCCTCGGAGAAGGGTGATAGTGGTTATTAGTCAATCCAGAGTAGGTGCTTATGATAGAGTGAGGGAGTGAGTCGAACTCTTGTACTCATGTCTTTACTACTCCTTTAGTGGATTGTCTTCTTTGAGCTAGGCCCCCCAAACGTAGGTTTGGAAGCCGAACTGGGTTACCAAACTTCTTTGTCTCCTTTCTTCTCGTATGTTTTGTCTTGATTGTGTGGGTGTGTATGTGAGAGCTTGTGTGATTCCTTGAGAGGAAAATCAGAATTACAACTAACCACACCTCAGTCTCGGAGAGACCAACAAGACATACCCACGCAACAAGTTGCAACCGGTGTTGTAACACAATATACAACAGGCAGACAATCAGACGAAACTAACAGAACCGTTAACCTCTCTTTGTGAGATGAAGACTGTAGTTTTAATCTTTATTGGGGGTATTATTATGGCGCTCCTACCTGCTTCCTATATAAATTACAAAATAGAGTGGTAATGAATAAGGTATTGATGGTGAAATATTTATTATATTCTATGATCTTATTTGAATGTCATACTTTCAAAAAGGAAAAACAAAAAAAATAAAACAAAAAAAATATAATCAAATCTTTGGAAATAAGCCCTAGGACAGTGACAATATCACATTTTTGGGTAATGTATATCCTATATTAATTTGAGTTTATAGGAAAACAATCGAAGTGCCTGCTACAATATAAGTTTATTATTTATTTTATTTATATATTATTTTTATTTAATTACAAACCGATGAATTTCTTCTAAACACTAAGTTGGCGGTAAAATATAATAATTTTAGTCTTGTGTTTCTCAATTCACATTTTCATTCACAAAAGTTTCTATAGGAGGTAGGCTATTGATGTTACATCATATTTTGAGCAAATAGAGAACACAAAACATGGTGGTGGCCGATCACTCTAGCTAGTCTTGATGAACATTAATGAGTAAGACTAGCACGGGGAGAATAATTACTTGATATTATGTCTCCCTAGTGAGATATTATATATCTTGATTTTAATGTCTCACATCTACCTGGTGACATAGATCCATGCATGGTGGCTTCAGTGCCCATTAATTGTTGATTATACTTTAATAACATAATTAGAATCACTAAGTAATGACCTCATATATATATAATAGCAATGTTAAGCCCTTTATCCACTCACATCTCTTTAAAAATAAAATATTACGTTGATCCAGGTTTTGATTGACACTTTCTCCTACTTGTTCTATAACTTAAATTTGGTTGAATTGGGTTAAGATACAAACAAACCAAATTTCGTGGTTTCCTATTTATTCTTGAAATTAAGATCATTATTAATCTCTAAAGTAAGGTCGTTTAGTCAATTTCTCTTCTAAAATAAACAATAGACTAAACTAAGAGTATTGGTTAAAAACCAACTTTCTATTTGGTTAATAATAGTAGTTTTTTTATTTATTTATTTTTTTACATAGGCCATAAAGACCTTTTCAGAGAGCTTGTCAAGGGGTGTGGCCTTAAGTGACGAGTATCCTTGACCCTTCACCGTACGCATACAGAGATAGAGACTCGAACTTGAAAGTTTTGTTGCTCATTAAGTGAATTGTCTAAACTGCTCCCTCTGCTAAAGAGGTGGGGACTCAAACCTAAGAGCTTTACTTACCAAGTAAAATATCCAACGCACTGGACCTGGGATACCTACCACTAGAGTAATGGTCCTTTGGTTAATAGTGTAACTATTAGCTTTTAGTTCAACTACTGAAAATGTTCAATTTTTTTATTTTAAAGATCAAATTGAAAAAAAAAATTGGTAATATGCTATTTAATATTTATTTATTTTTAAAAATCCACTAATCGGTTCCGAATAGCATATTTAAAAATCTCACTTTTGTCAAACCAAACAACATAAAAAAGGAGAACTCGATCACATTTCCCAAGCTTCTTTTCTTCATGAGTTCACTTCAAACAAGAAGCCCCAAATATCTTTTAGGCAATTAAGCCACAAACTTGCCATCCCACGCAAACTCAAGCATCTTCGTGTTCATTTCCAAACTAGTGTTGCGCGATATAATCTTTTAATAGTCCATATATAACTAGTGATTAAAAGCTAGGCTTGCTAGCCAATATTGGCTAATCCCACCAATGAGTAGTGAACACCACTAGATATATATACCTAATTGAAAGCAACTTTAAGGGACATGAGATATATACCACACCTTGATCATAATTTGTCATTAATTAGGTTGTCTTCATCCTCGATCTCATAGTGCTACTACTTTCTTTTTAATTTATCTTAGAGATTTCCTATTAAATATTTCCACTAATTATGTATGTGAGTTAATTAATTAGATTGGTTTATGTAAATTAGATTAATTAATATATAGTTTGGAGATGCTAGCTATTCAAGGATGCAACCAAGAGTCCAAATGCTTTCCATTATTGTGAAGATACGAAGTACATAGATGAGCTACTCCTTGCTTGCTAACTAATGCTTGTCTCTTGTACTAAACTATATATTAATAAGTAAGGTGCTTCCAATATCTTAAACAGTTCTCTCATATATATCTGATTTATAATCTATCCTGATCAAGTGTTGTGTTTTTTTTTTCCTTGATTAAACCAGCTCATGAGATTCTCACAATGGAGAGAATCAAGTTTAGCAACTCTATTAAAATTGTTCAATTGGTGAACTCATGAATTGGTGTTTAGCAAACTGATTTTCCTATTATATATTGCATGAATAAAAATGTGATGAACATGATTGAAAGTTGTTGTGATATAAGAAATCAATTTTTGTTTATCTTAATTAATCAGTACTTATTATATTATTTTACTAATCAAGTTTAGCAACTCAATTAAGAATGTTCTATTCAATTGATGTTTAATTAGCTAGCAACATATATAAGAGCACTTACATCCCTCCCCCTCAATTGCCCGAGCAAGAATTGCCATGGCAATTCACTCATCCAAAAAAAAACTTCCACCCCAAACCTTCAATTGCCCGGGCAATCACTATTCATAAGTATTTTTTATATTTTTAGTTTGTTAAATGTTAGTTTTTATTTATAATTAATGTCTTATTAGTATTGCAATTAAAGATATTAATTAAAACAAAGTAAGTATATTAATTAAAATAAAAAATATATTAATTATAATTGTAATACAGTACATTAATTAAACATAATAATCTAAAAAAATAACATACAAACAAATTCATAAATTTAAGATTAAAAAATATAAATTTAAAAAATAGAGGATTTTTTAAAAAACTAATTTATAACAATTTTGTAAATATAACCATATTATATATATAAATCTAATTAATCTAATATTTTTATTTTTAAAAACATGGAACCCCACCACTAATCCAACTACTAACTAATTTAAAATATTTAAAATTAAAAAAAAAGATGGGCCCCACACCAATTGCCCCGTTAAGCCCCTGGGCAAAGGTTGCCCAGGCGCTTAACCGGGCAGGTGGGGGCCACTATCTGCCCGGCTGATTTCTCATGCGATGTGGGAATTTTTTTTTGGACAAAGTGCATCAATTGCACTTTGCCTTGCTATCGCCCCTTGCGGTGGAAGTGCTCTAATTTTCCCTTTATTGGACAAAATTCTGATGATTGGCATAAATGGAATTTATAATATATGAAATCAGGGTGTAATTATCTAATTAATTAGTACTTGTTATATTAAGTTACACTACTAAAGTTGATAAACATGACTAATTAAGGTTGTTTGATCAATGAACTTGATTTATGTTTTACAACCTAATTTTCCCTCTCCTGATTTGAAATTGTAATATTAGAAATCAATTATGTGTTTAATTATCATAGTACTTGTACTATTATTTTACTAATCAAATTAAGAACATTAATTATTTGAGATTAATGTTCTATTGATGAACTCAATTGCATGTCATTTAGCAACTTAATTATCCCATTATTTTCATAAATGTGATGAACATGATTGGAAGTTTTAATAAATTAATAAACCACTTATATATGTGCGGTGTTTATCTTAATACTTCTTCTACTATTTTTATGTTAACTTACTAATTGATAATTTAGAGTTGTTGCTTCTTCAATATGCTTACAAACACCATTGTTGAACAAATCTTTATACTTTGGTCAAATGGCTTCATTAAATGAAAAGGTGTCCTCTCAGCTGATTTGCAACAAAGAATAGAATAATCTCCAAACCCTAACTCATGATTTTAATAATTAAATGTATTTTTAGGGAACACCAACTTCTTAGATTATGATATACAAGTGTGTAGATGTTCAAACTAATAAAGTTTTTGATTAAAGTAAAACACAATTTTATTTTTTGGAAAGATGTGCTCAAGGGGGCTTGAACCTAAACCTTTCTCAAGTCACTAGTTGACCTAATTCTCCTCCTTGTTATGATGGCTTAAAGATAAAGAAGAAGCATGGAAAGGAGTGCAAAAGATTGAAAACACATGGTAAAATTAACTTATTCTTAACAAAATATTATTATTTTTTTAATTTGCCTTGATTGTAGTCTTATCCATTGACCTAATTATCAAGAAATTGAAAAAAA
Source organism: Dioscorea zingiberensis (assembly GCA_026586065.1). NCBI lineage: Eukaryota > Viridiplantae > Streptophyta > Magnoliopsida > Dioscoreales > Dioscoreaceae > Dioscorea > Dioscorea zingiberensis. Next base: position 27,878,294 of record CM048818.1, read on the forward strand.
GGATGCTTTGGAATTAGCAAGAGGAAATTAGAACTATATATGAAAGGAATAGGGATGTGGACCATGTTTTTGTTTTTTAATAAAAGCAACAAAGAAACACATGAGAGCCGGGTAATAAGTCAATATAGAAATATAATCGCAATATTAATTTTTTTATTTATTTTGGGAACATAAATAAAACCTAGCTATATATATATATATATAAAAGAAATTAAATCCTTTCAACAAGAAATAGTACCAACCAACCACATCAATATCATAAAAAGTCTCTTTCTCAAACTTCATAATTTTGGGAGCATGCCCAAACATGCCATGCTCTATCTTAGCAACTAGGCCAGACATTGGAAAACCAACACAATTAAAGCATTAACATCCAAACCACAACCAAATGGACCTGTTCCATGGCTCATTGGATCCTTTAGGTTCAAATGTCACATTCTCTTCTTGTGGACCATAACAAGTATGAACAACCCTGGCTGTCAAACCCTAACTATGTCTCTGAAACTAGTAACACGGGTAGTATGTGGTGGGGGACCTCAAACACATGCTTTGTGCCGCCGAAATCAATATCTCACTAGAGCAAGACTCCGGCGATCGATCGAGACACTCGATCACATGTATGTTGCATGTCGAATTTGTTATGTTTTATATAAACATATATGCGAGTTGATCAATGAGTTTGATTTCATCTTTCGAATTCAACCAACTTGACTAACTTATTTTATGATTAAATTTGTAAAGATATCTCTAAATATCTTCAAACACAAGGAGTAGGTAAACTATTTTTAAGCGAAAAATCATTTTTGTCGACCTGCTCTTTATATATAGGGGAATTGAAGAACAAATTAAGTTAGACAAAAACATTCTTTGAGAAGATTATAAAGAGTTTTCATGAAAGAGGCAATATTGCTTGTTATACATGTAGATATGGATTAAGATAGATTACATGCATGCATTTTTACATCAAAAGAGAGGGGATGCATATATATGGATAGCGATGGTTGCTATATAGCTTATAGTGCCAAAAGCCAACTAGATATAATAAAAAGAGAGAATTCTAGGGTTTGTGCATTAGGGCATGTGTTTGTGTGGGGGGATCGATTTGAGTACGACCAACATGTCATCATGAGACTTGTGTTGTCGGTTTCAGTGAATTCAAGAGCCAATGTATGAAGGCCACAACATCATGCATGGATCAGATAATTAAAAAGATTCCTAAGCTTCTTTTTCGCTTCATAGGTTGGTTCCCTTCATCTATCATTCTTTGGATTTCTCTAAGCATCGATCACTCCAAAGTTCAAACTCAATGTATGATCGATTCATGCTTTCCATCCCATTGGCTGCTCTTTTTTTTTTTCGGTGAAGTATAATTAGATATATTTCACTTGTTCTTGTTTCAATTATTTAGGTTTTTTTCTTTAATCACCGTCCGCATCTCCCAAAGTCATTTTAACAAATATTTCGATTCAAAGGTTATGTTGATGCTCAAATTGGTCACGGCCTGGAGGGCCGCTTTTCTGCTAAGGGGGAGTTCTTTTCCCCGAAGTTAGACCGAAGTGGGCCCAAGTGATGGAAAAATTAGACCAATTATGTTTTTTTCATCATAAGTGAAAGGCCCCCTGAAGTGACCACTTCTCTACTTCATTTGTTCTTTTTGAAGAAAGTCAGTCCACTTCCGAACAGGAGTTCCCCAATGCGTTCTTTTAGGAGTAAAGTCAAAAAGTGGGAAATAGGATGTATATGTTGGTTATGTTGAAAAAATGGCTAAGTATGGAGAGGTTTAATAGTTATTTTTTAAAAACATATTGGGTATGTAAATAATATTATATAAAATATTATTATTGTAAATGTTGATATTATTATTCAAATAATTATATTTAAGGCTGTGTTTGATTGCAAGATGAAAAATTGGTGGAAAAGAAAACTTTTCCATAGAAAAGTTTGCCCATGGAAAAGTTTTTCAGAGAAAACAAGAAAGTGGATGTTTGATTGACAGTATTTTCCAGCTATATTTTTCATGAAAAATTCATGTTTTGCTGTTTGATTGCTCATGAATTTTTTTTGAATTTCTCCTTGAAAAAAAAACATATTTACGTATTTTTGTTGAATACTTAAATGCTATTTAACCTTTTACATAAGAATATATATATATATATATATATATATATATATATATATATATATGAAGCATAGTTCTCAAACATAATTTGAAACACCAATCAAACATAAATAAAAAAACAATAATGATTAAAGAAAGATATGTTAATCAGTTTCAGAACATTCACAAAAGAAATCGCAATCTTTGCACACAATGCTCCTTCATCATCCTGATTTTCTTTTTCTTTTTCTTTTCTTTTATTTTTTGTGTGTGAATAAAGTAGATAAACCACGTCTCATTGAATTAAAAGGTAGTTAGTACATAGTGCCTACATGATTTTCTTTTTCCTTCAAATCTTCACTTCATCAAATTAAGATAGATAAAAGATTTGCTCTATCTTTCAAAAATTAAAATAAAAATAAAATATCGGTCAGTGATTCTTTCAGTTTGTTTCCAGTCAATTATCGCTCAGTGCAATTATTCAAATCCACTTGACCCAAAAAACAAAAACAAAAACAATAAAATGGAATTTTTTAATCTAAAAAAATGATTAAAGAAATTTGAAACAACCCAATAAAAAACATGTTCACATATTTCACCAATGAAGAAGGTTCACATATAAAAAGTTTGAGTAACCAAGCATGTTCACACAAAAAAAGCAAGTTAACATCATTCAAAGTACACATTTCTTCTAATAAAACAAAACCATAATCCGAGACATGGATCACTTGTTGAGCTTGCGATTGACCCAACCACGCAAACATGCTTCATCATTAATCTCAAGGGAAAAACGAGCATCTTCCTTGTCGTGCACAAAAATTTGCATGAGATCCATAATATCACCATCTACAAGACCCAATCCTCGGAGTTTCTCTAAAATTGCTTGCATATCAACATGACTTTGAGTTGCTTGCTCCTTGAACGCAATGGCCATTTCTTGAGAGGATTGAGACATAATTTTGAGGGCCAAGGCGGCATCATCCATTGGTTTCCCACGTTTACGTTTAGCTCTCGGGCCTCTCCCTTGTGCGGCTTCACTAGTGGTATTGGGCGCGTTTGAGTGAGTTGGTTGTGCTTCCTCCAGCTCTTCTTCATCCCCTAGACCGACTCCCACTGGATTGTTGATTTCATTTTCATTCATTTGTATAAAATCATTCTCCGTGATAGCTCGATCTCCAGTTGCAATGTCATTGCCAAAAATGATAGCCAAATCATAATAGCGAGGACATGACTTCCCCTTCAAATTTTTTACATCCGGATTATCCTAAAAAAACATGAAACATAAAACCATAAGAAACAATTAAACAACAAAAAGTGGATCAACATTACCATGAGAAAGTAATAAACAACAGTAACTAATACCCATAGTCAATAATCAGCAATAACACAACTGAGATAGAAAGTACTAAACAATAAGAAAGTAATAAAAATAATGAACTAATACACACAGTGATGACAAACAACAATGACACAACTGAGATAGAAACGCTAACCAGTGGAGGTCCGATGGTGGGAAGCTCAGTGGTGGGAAGGTTCGATGAGCGCCGCAGAGAGGAAGAGAAAGGAACAGGGAGAGAGAGAGGGGAACTCTAACTGGTGGAGGTCTGATAGTGGGAAGCTCGGTGGTGGGAAGGTTCGATGAGCGCCGCAGAGAGGGAGAGGAAAAAACTAGGTTTTCGTCTTTTCTCGGGTGGATGTCGCGATCTAAGCGATTGTTTAATTTTGTTTTTTTTCAAAAAACCCCCTCTATTTTCCCTAGAAAACTTTTCCCAGGGTGGATACAGGAAAAGTTTTCCACCCATTTGAGAGAAAATATGGTCACGTGATCGGGTTTGTGGAAAAGTTTTCCACGGAAAATTTTGGCAATCAAACAGCCCATTTGGCTAGAAAATGGGCCGTGGAAAAATTTTCCAGGGAAAAAAGTGGCAATCAAACACAACCTAAGATTTCTTTAATTACATCTATACTACTTAGTAATTTATCACAATTTTTTAATATTCTTACAATTCACAATCTTTCTAAATTCACAATCAGCACTTGTTAATCAAAAGATAAATTCACAGAAAACATAATAGGTACATAACATAGTCCATCAACATGATAAGAAACAAGTACTAAAAGGGAGACATAACATAGTCCATCAAAAGCAACATAAAAAAAAGGCAGGAGTACTCAGTCTACAGCAAAAGGAAGCTGTCCAAGAAACACAGTTGGTTAACATGGCAAATGCAAACAGTCAGGACTCAGGAGGGTAAGCAGTCAATGAGGACTGAGGAGTATTCATCTCAACGCGCGAGGAAGCTGTCAATCCATCTCTTGATCATCCCTGGCCTACGATGCACAAATCCACGAGCATCACCTTCATTACGGCGAAGATGATCATAGGCCCTCTCAAATTCTTCTTCAGTGTACTCATCATCCATGGAGAACAGCGCTGTATGCAGATTCTCGATCCAGTGGATTTTCGATTCTCTGAGTGTGCACGTCAGTTCCCCCACACCCTTGGCAATCTCTTCCATGCCACTATCAAAGGTCACCCTTGATGATCAACTTCCCCTGGAGCCAGCTGAGGCAGAAACAGAAACACGGGGTGTTTCTGGGAGCTGACTTCCTTGCAAACTAGGTATTGTATCCATGTCCTTGACATCAGGTTCGGTTAAATTCAACCCCTCGTTATCAGCTATCCCTAATATCTCATAGATAGATCATGATAACTGCCTCGTAGCTTGATCATCACCACAAATCAGGCGTAGCTCCTCAAGATTATTGATTGGTTTGTTCAAGTACTACTTCGATTTAGGGTGTGCCTGCCCTTTTTTCAATTTACAACATCACTTAAGAATGGTTCATGAAAGATGATATAATAACATAAATTTACCATAAAACAATATCTCAATGAAGGTGTGAAATGTCTCATCCTCAAGTACAAACATCTTCAAATCATCATTCCAGCTGACCCCATTAAGGTTCATGACCTTCTTCATATCCTAGTAATGCTTCTTTATTGTCGTCATGTGATTTTCAACATTGTCAGCATCCATGTTTGCAGTTTTAAAGGCCCTGTTGACAACGTTGGCAGCCTCAACAAAGGCTTGTCTCTTGAAGGATTTATCCATCTTAAGCCCTGTACTCGCTATCTCCGTAAGAAAAGGTATGAGGACATCATCCATTTCCTTTGTCCATCGTTTGTTTGGGGTCCCCCCCCCCCCCTTTGTCCATCGTTTGTTTGGGGTCCCCCCCCTCCTTTCGCCCCCGCCCCCCTCCCCTTTTTTTTTTTTTTTTTCTTTTGAAGCCAGTGAGCTTGAGCTAGAAGGGATGTGGTGGTAGATAAAACAAGGGATGTGAGCTTCCCATGAATGATGGCTGCCTGATGGCGAGGAGGCTAAGAGGTGGTCCTCCGGGTTGCCACACTTATCCTGCAAAACAAAGAAGTCAAGGGGCTCCTTCCCCCCAGACCCTCTGATGCTCAAGTTAGTTGGGTCGAGATGTGTAAGAGAATAAGATTGGAGATTAGAAGAAGGGAGCTATCTCTCGTTATACTTGAGAGGCCGCCTCCTCCCCTAGTGTCCAGGGGTGCCTTTTCTGGCCTAGTGACCAGGCTTTAATTGGGAGGCCCGCCGGCCTGTCCTACAAGGCGGCTGGTGCTATACAGTCCAGCATACTTGTGCAGGGGATTTCTACGCCTTGTGATACGGACGCCTTCCTGTCAGTCGATCGCTGCTGAATCTCCATGAGTTTCTCAGAGGGGGTTAGGAAGATCTCAGTGGTCCCGGATCTCACCGTCACCCGGGTGATGTCACATGTAAAGTCAGATTTTATCACTAAACACTTGCCCCCCGACTCCTCAGGCCGGTGGACTCTCAGTCGAGTACGGCTTGGGGATCTTTGGTTCTCGGCGAATGTCCAGACAACGGTGTGAGTCCCCCTTTGATAGGGTAACGGTTATGCCTTTCATATCTTCCTTCGCCCTACTTTGTGGGGCTCCTGCTATTCCCTCCCTTCCTCCCTCGTATCATTAGTAGGAATTTTTTGGGGATGTTGCGCAGGTGTCCGAGTCTGGGCTCGGTTCTCCAAGTCAGATGTCAACCTTTTTAGTTACGGGCGGTTGGAGGTATGATGAGGCCCTTTTCTCCCTAGGCGGGGTTCCCAATGACTTGGGAGTCTGAGATTCACGTGTCGATTATCGAACGAGTGCTTTGTGGTGGCTGGTTGCGACCCTTCGGCTAGGGTTATGATGAAGGGACGCTTCGCTTACTTCTAGTTCCACCCTCTCTACCGCTTGGAGATTGTTCCTTCCTTTTCGCTTCCGGAACCTTCGTTTGTCTACGAGGCTTCTGCGTGATGGGAGAGGGCTCTACTCTGCCACAAGAGATGGTCTCGGCGACCGACTCCTCCATAGCAAGGTCAGGGACCTTGCCTTTTTCTGCCGAGAGAGGCATTTCAACGACCCCTCTTTTTCGGTAGTGGCTCCCTTTTGCCTCTGAGAGGGCCAACCTTCCCCCTCTAGGGATACTTGCGATGTAACTTGAGTGCTTCGAGGCAGGTCTCCGTTTTCCCTTGCACCTTTTCTTTCGTGAGGTACTTAATTTCTACAAAGTCTGTCTTTCCTAACTCCACCCTTATAGCTGGAGGGTTCTTTGTTGGTTCGTGATTATCCTTCATCGCCATCTCCTTCCTCCTTTTGTCCGCTTGTTTCGCCTCCTTTTTCATTTGAGTAGGGTCCCGGCCCTTGGGGAATGGTTTTGCTTTGATCCCCGGGAGGAATCTGGCTTGGACTTCATGTTTCCTAAACTTCCAGAATGGCGGTCCCACTTCATGTTCGTCACATGCGGAGGTGATTGAGACATCCCTACCTTGTGGAGTGTTCCTTTTTCGGGATGGAGTTATAACGCCATGCCATCTGAGGACGAGGAGCGACAGATCTCTTTGCTCCGAGGGATAGGACCACAGGACCTGTCTCATCCAATCCCGGAGTCGGTTCTTCGGGCAGCCAGACTTTCATCCTTATGTAACTTACTTCCTTTCTGCCCTTCGAATCGAGGGGGACACCTCATCCTTTTTCGAGCGTTCCCTTTATGTGCTTGTCTGTTCTTGATAGAGGTCCCTTCGGGATAGGACTGCCTTCTGAGGACGGTGCACGGAGGCGTAGACCCCGCCTCCCTACTACGGAGGTCTTCCCCCTGGGGAGAGGATAAGCCCTCCGCAGAGAATAAGTTGAGGCGAGAAGAGGACGGTCTTCCTCCTCGTTCAGTTGTCCGGGAGTGGGCGTCCCCATCCCTGAGGAGGAGGATCCAAAGCTGGCTTCTACAGAGGTCGTGGCCCCGTTGGCCATCATGGCTCCTCCGAAACAAGCAATGCGCTTTAAGAGAATAGTGGTTGGGTGAGCCTTCCCTACAATTCCCCGTTCTTCTGAAGAGAAGGCGCGGACGTTTGTGGACAACTTGTCCTCTCGTGGAGCGGAGGCATCGTGGATGGGCAGTGCGACGCTCTTCGACGGTCTCCTCCGGGCTTTTACTAACGAAGATCAGGCCGTCGTTGCTTGCCTTGGGCTCGAGGGGCCAGCTTCCCGTTTGACATCGATGAGAATTGAGGTAAGTTTAGCTTCACGGTACTAGGCTGTCATTTTCTACGCTGCTAACAAGTTTATCGATATCGCGCAATTGGCGGCCTTGTTGTCTCATTTGGAGGTGAGCCGTCGAGGGGAGAAGGGGGGGTGCGTCAACTTCTGGTGTACCCCCCGAGCCCCGGGAAGAGGTGGGACGCGAGCTAGCAATGGGAGAAGAGCAGATCGTGGTACTGGAGGCTCAGAATGCCAAGCTATCTTCGGTCATCAACCATTAGTAGGGCCTCATCACCTGTTACAAGGAAATGTGTTTGCAGATGTGGAAGAAGCATTCGGTCGAATTGGCAGCCGTGACGGACCGGTACAAGTCTCTTGTAGGTACTGTGACTCGGGCCCACGAGGTCGAGGGTGAGCGAATTAAGCGAGAGGCTGAGGCTTGGCTGAAAGAGCAAGAAGAAAAATATGAATCTGATCTTCGTATGAGAGCGGAACATGAGTCCCACGTGGAGCAGCTTGAATAGGCGCACAAGAGGCTCGTCGTGACGTTGGAGGAGAAGCATCATACGACCCTTTAGAAGGCTAAGGATACGGCGGTGATTGAATACTAGTGTTCCCGGGAGTTCGTCCGCCTAAAGAAGGCCATCTCCAATAAGGTTGTTTCGTACTTCCAAAGTTCCCGTGAGTTTTGCGATCTTTTTAGTCATTATTGGTCCGAAGCCATTGCCCGGTTTATTCGTTCTCCGTTCTTTCGGTCCCTCTTGGATGAGGAGGCTTTGGTGAGTGCGTCAAGGAGCTTTTAGGCCTTTCAACGTTTACACAACAGCCACCCCAGGAAGGATGTCGCCTCGCTAAGCTTCGGGGAGGCCTTGGGGCTCCTCGTCGACCTGGGGTGACGATATTCAGCTGAGAGCGTTAGCCTTGGGGAGTGTTCTCGGAGGGCGATGCAGACCCTGCCAAAAGTGAGCTTCCCGGGGGCCCGCCTCCTGTTGATAGATGTTCTTGACGCCCGAGCATACTTGATCCCAACATAAGATTAGAGATTAGAAAGAGGGAGTTATCCCGCTTATACCTGAGAGGCAGCCTCCTCCCCTAGTGTCCAGGGGCGCCTTTTCTGGCCTAGTAACCAGGCTTTTGTTGGGAGGCTCGACGGCCTACACTACAAGGCAGCTGGTGCTATACAATCCTGCGTACTTGTGCAGGGGATGTCTCCGCCTCGTGATGCGGATGCCTTCCTATCTAAAACTAATCTCCACGTGTTTGCCCGAGTGGGTTAGGAAGATCTCAGTGGTCCTGGATCTCACTATCCTCCAGGTGATGCCACGTGTAAAGTCGGATTTTATCTCTTAACAGGTTACATATAATTCTTTTTATCTATTTAAATATAATAATTGATTTTTATATTTCTCAATTAATCATAAAGGCAGAATCTGAATAATAATAGGGTGTTGGATCACATTAGGAAGAGTTTAGATTTTACAACCAGAATAATTAATGAAGATTTTTGTATTACTTAATTAATTTCCTTTTAAATTTTGTGCTGTTTTGTGTATTGAGTTGAGTCTTGGTTGTGCCATTAATTTCTTTCACTAATTTCAAATCAAAGATGAAGATCATGTTGTAATGATAAATACCAGCTGGTCGGCTGATCTAGTCTTAAATGGTTTAAATGGCCCAGAAGATAGAGGAAATCCTGTGTTTTTGCTCACAACGTTCAATTTGATCAGGTTTGCATTGATTGAGTAAAATAAAGCATTTTGTTGGCCGGCCATGAGAATTATATGGTGGTTATAAGTTAGCATCATCCTTCATATATAATATAATATAGATGGTCCACATCATATATAGTAGTGTTTTACATGCAAGCCAGAGCCAGAGTGTCTAATTAAACATGACAGCAAACAAGAATGTTTTAATGTGCCCAAATGAGCTAACTTGTTGAAGACTTATTAAGTACCATATATCCAAGCTGTCACTTGACTTGGCGGTATAAGATATATTTCTCTTTCCAAAATTTCAGAGATTAATGGCACCATATATGTTTCTAGCTTGGTTTCAACCAACTTTTTCCAACGCAGTTTCAGATAAAAAGAGAGTTTGCACAAATTAAAACCACACACAAGAAATGGTAAAGAAAACCATTAATCTTCAAACAAAAACAACCTAGCTACCATGTCTAAAACTAATAAGCTAGTAAATATAAGGGTTAAAGCCATTTTTGGTCCCTGAAAATAGGGCTAATGTTCATTTCCATTCCAAAAGTTTAAAATTTGTTCAATACGATCCACATCAGCATATACTGCCACTTATCACTCCATATCAGCAAAATAACGACCTAAACATAATAATAAAAAGATTATATGCAGTTTATTGGTATTCCACATGACCGCTACGTCAGTAATAGAGACCAAAAATGCCAAAATACAGAATATATAGGGACCCAAAATGTCAAAATATGCAATACATAGAGACCATATTGAACAAATTTTGAATTTTGGGATGAAAATGAACATTGGTCCCGTTTTCAAGGACGAAAAATGGCTTTACCCCTAAATATAAACATAGAGCTAAAACAATTAGTAACTATTTTTTTTTTATAAAAATAAATAAACCACATTCATTGGTTATAATTAGTAACTATTTTAAAACTCAATCCCTCATAGTAGTAGTTTTAGCTAGTCCTTGCTTAACTTGGGTCGCTCAAAACCGGCTTGAGAAGGACAAGAGGCTAGGATGAAATTTAGTCATCATGATTCATGGCAATTATTTGGAGCACTTGAATGTAAAGATTAGGACAAGAGGCTAAAATGAAAACATTAGGACAAGAGGCTAGGATGAGGATATCCATTTATGGAGAAATTTTAAGTGGGTGTTTGATTGGTAGGATGAGAGGAGGGATAAGGATTTTTGGGGTTTTGGATGGATGGATAATGATATGGATGAGGATTAAAATAATATTAATTATTTATAATTAAATAATTAATGATATTTATATTAGCTAATAGATAATAATAATTTTTAACTCTAAAATAATATTAGCTTATATTTATTATTAATATATAATTATTATGTATTTAAGATTTTTTTAAAAAAATTATAAAATAATTTATATAATCATTATATTAAATTATAAAATTATTATAAACATTCAAATTTATAAAATTAAATATTTAAATTAATATATAATATATAATTATTTTAATTTAAAAATCATTAATTAATATTTAAATAATATTATATTATTAAAAGTACAATGACCATGGGCTCCCACATGGCCCACATCCCTCTCATGAGGGATGAGGGGCGCGCGTCCCTCCAACCGCTCATCCTATTTTTAGGGATGGGAGCCATCCGCACTCCTTTCCATCCAGGTGTCCAAACACTTAGATTTTATTGTAGACCGAGATATCTCATCCCCGTCCCAGGATATCCCGACTACCAAACACTACCTATATGGATATAATGACAGATATTCAAAGAGCCGCTAAATCCTCCATCACTAGAGGTTTAGTGGCAGAAAGTACAGTTATATATCAGTCGCTAAAAGATGCAACTGCACCCTATACTAGTAGATATATTTGGCGCTATAGGTCCAATTGTAGTGTATAACGGCGGATATATATATCCGCTACTAAAAGATGTAGCTGCACCTTATAGTATTTCCCATCACTTAGAAAATATTCAAGCAACATAGTTTTGGCGATCTACCTAATCTACAACAAGATTATTTATGTTCTTCACATAGGCTAAGAAAGAGCCTTAGATAAGTTTTATGTTGCTTCTTTTTATATATGATATGACTAAAAATTTCTTTTTCCTCCTTCGAAGATATTCTTAAACAATTAAGAAATAAAAATAATAATAACAAAAAAAGTTCTCACTCTATCCATGTATGCATTTTAGATCACTTGCCATACATGTGGGACAGTGCACCAAAACCACCTAAAAAAAGTTCATTTTAGTATGGTGGAACAACTCGTGGATGGGGGCATAATGAACTACTTTCTAGTTGATGGGAAATATATATATATATATACACACGGGCATGATACTATGTGACCGGTCTTATCACTGTGCAAGTGCGGTCACCTATATTTGACCCACTTGCACATTGTATTGAGAAAATCCAACCGTATGGATGGAAAGAACATCGAAAAATAAGCTAGCATGTCAATTTTCATACAATTTGAGAACTTGTAGGGTCTTCATCTTAACGGGTGAAATTCTGAACCGGTAGGATTTTTATAAATTTTCACTCGTTAAGATAAAGACCCTACAAGTTCCCAAATTGTATGAAAATTAGTATACTATCTTATTTTACGATGTTCTTTCCATCCATATGGTTGGAAATATTTAAAACATGCTCCAAGGGCCAAAATGGGAGGCGACCTTACCAGAACAGTGTTCCGGCCGGCCTGATTGTATCATTCCCGTATATATATACTACATTGTGGCGCTTTTGATCTATTCCCCAAGCCTTCCATGATTTAAACCAACATTAGAGAGAGAGTGACTCACATGCCTTGTCTCTTTGCACCTCTGTCGCAAGCAAGTGCTACTAATTAAGATGAGTGTCTAATGGTTAAGTGTCTTTTAGGTACGTGCATGATTGTCACCCTTTAATTTGATCCTTACTAAACAAGTTCATCATGACTTTAGTTTATGGTACCTAATACCAATATTGTAGTTAAATCAAATTTAATATCTTTTTTAAAAAATAAAAAAAATTTAATTTGGAAGAGAAAGATGGCATAATAGATAAAGTTTATATATATATATATAAAGTCTATATATATATATATATATATATATATATATATATATATATATATATATATATATAACTTCCAACTGATCTTGATAACGAGAGTGTTACTGAAGAAATACTAAAATGGCATCTTTCGTCCAAATAATAGTTTCTCAATTTTAACTTGAGCAATGAATATTATCTCTTATCAGAAACCCTAACACTTTTATACTCTTTACATTAAAATATTTTTTCCAGCTTAGGTTTTAAATGATTCAGCCTCTGAATTATCTTTTTTGAATGACACAATAGTTTTTCTAGAAGGGTGAAAATAGCAAAACAAAAATATATATAGTTTATCACTTTTAGCTATAAGTTCTTGATATTATCTTTAAGAGGCGCTTAAGGCAAGGGGACCCGCTCTTCCTTTTACTGTTCGTTCTTGCAACAAACATCCTCTCCACCATGCTCACAGAGGTTATATGATCGGACAACCAAGGGGTCAAGATTGGACCAAATAGAGAGGATTTAGTGTCCGTACTTTAATACGCCGACGACCTCCTAGTCTTTTGTAAGGGAGGATTAACTGAACTCCACACCCTAAAGCTGATCTTCTATATCTTCGAGGGACTCTCAGGATTGCGTATTAACTACAACAAAAGCGTCATCATCCCAGTCAAGACCATAGACCATTTCCCCAGACCTGGCTTAACTTCTAAATATCTGGGGGTACCTATCTTAGGGGAGCGTCCCAAAAGAGAGGACTAACTGACACTGGTCGACAAAATCCGTGGAAAGCTAGCCTTATGGAAAGGAAAACTCATGTCACTAGGTGGGAGACTCACTCTTCTGAACTCCGTTCTCTCCACCATGCCTATTCACTGGATGTCGATCTATCACCTTCCAGAATGAGTCATCAATAAGATTGACTCAATTAGAAAGGAATTCCTTTGGAGGGGTGGACAGGGAGACCCGCAGATATCACTTGGTTAGTTGGGATAGAGTATGTCGGCCAAAGGAGAATAGAGGATGTGGTATACTAAACCTGCGGGACATTAATGGTGCCCTCCTAGGAAAATAGTGGGATACTCACCGGATGTGCCGGCATATACTTTAAAATTTTTCAAGATATTTACTCATGACAAGGTCCAATAGATGCCCACAAGCAAGCCCTGGGACGTGCATCCTTCTTCTGGAAGGGTTTATGTCGAGAAAAGCCGGCGGTGCTAGCCAACATAGCCATTAAACCTGGAACAAGTTATTCAGTGAACCACTGCAAAGACAAGTAGTGGGAGGGATCCTCGCCAGAGAACAGTTTCCTGGGGCTACAACCCTTAATCCTTAATAGCCACATTAGCTTCCGCAATGCTCAGGAACTAGTCTAGAGGGGAAAGCCGTTGCTCAAACCAGGCGCCCTAATTGAGAGGAAGCTGAGGAGCTAGCTAGCCACGCTTACACTGGCCATCCTGAGGATGAGTAAGGATACACGATTGTAGGATGTGAGGGAGTGGAAACTCACGCCAACCAAGACATTCACAGTCAAATCTCTATATAGCATTAGGGTTGATGGCGAAATAAGAAGTGTCTTACGGAAAGCTTCTAGAAACAACCGCCCCCTCAAAACAAAGCTTTTGCGTGGCTAGCAAAGGAGGATAGAATCCTCACACTGGATAACCTCCATAAAAGAAAGTGGCCCACTTGTCCATATCTTGCCCATATATGCAAAACATATGGAACCACTTTTGTAACATCTTTAGAATCAGAGCAAGGACAGACAACCTCCATTACATATGAGCTTCTCGGGAAGTTCCCCAAAGGGTGGACAAAACCCTGTGAGGGGGATGGAACCTCACCGCGATGGCAATCACCTGGAGTATATGAGGGGAACGAAATATGCGATGTTTTCAAAATAAACAATGTGTCTTCTTAAAAAAATATTCGTAATATCTCTTTCTCCATTTTGTCTTGGTTAGATGCAGCTCCATTTTCCAAGAAACCCATTCTGGAGGCAATGCAATACTTAGTAAAGAGGAGCCTCTAGTTCATCAGTGATATGTTGGCATGGACTACAGAAAGTGATGAGGCTTTCGAGGACGGTATGCTAGAATCTCTCGGGAGAATCTTGAGTCAAAAACACCTTAGCTCGGAAAACGGCTTTTAGTTGATTAATGTATTCTCTTGCTTTTTGACTGAGTTGTGATGCACTGGATCATTATAAGATTAAATAAATATGATTTATCCACCTTAAAAAAAATGAAACCACCTTAATCCTACTTATTTCTATTCATACATATGATAAACCACGTTCTTTATTTATTCATTGATAAGAGTACATTGATAAGATTTCCGTAGACAAATTACATCTTGATTTTGGCCCTTGTGGTTCTAGTTTCCTTTGTCTTTCCTCAACCCTGGGTATCTTCAAAGTCGTCCTCTGGGGAGTGGTGCGTTGACTTCTCATTTGTGAAAGTTATGCTCCTCTTGACAATCGACTCTATTGCCAAAAGTTTCGGTTGTTTTGACGCATGAGCTTCATCAAACCAAGAAAGTATATATTAGGAAGTCGATATCATGAATTGTCATGTAAACACGTTGTTTGTCCTGAAAATATCTTCGGTTTTGCTCAATCCACAAGTTCCAGGTAATGGCTATTGATAGGAGATACCACCCTTGGTCGTCTTCCTTAGGTAAGAACCTGACAATCGCTGTTCTTCCCCACAGATCTTATATTCGTTGGGGGTGATACTCTTCTGATAGAGCTGTGTGAAGTGATGCCAGATGGCTGCTGAATAGGGGCATTGGAGCAGCTGATGCTCTGTCATTCCCCCCCATCCTCACATAGGTAGCATTGTGTTCTTGTTCCTTGCCAGCCTCGTTTTCTTAGGTTGTCTAAGGTTAACATTTTGTTATCCAATACTAGCTACGTAAACATCTTCACTATGGTAGGGCACAGTTGCTTCTAGAAATTCTTGAGATTCTAGCCTTGTTCCTCCATCCATCAATAAACGATAGAAGGACTGGACTGTGAATGTTCCTTGTGATGTGAGTTTATATCTTTTGGTATCTCTTTTTTTAGGAGACATCCCTATATCCTCCTTGTTTGGTGTTATAGCTTCGCATCCCTTTCCTCAGGAAGTGGTCTGTCCTTGATAAGGGGGATTCCTGATGTGAGTTGTTGCCTTGCTTCTTGAACCTAAGGTAGGATGTGTTTTGGCTGTGGCTATCAATCCAATTGTCGAACCATAGGCTGGTTGTGTTCCCTATCCTTGTTGTGCTGGTCATGTTCTGCAGTAGCGCCTCCCGGTGCTGGGTAATTCCTTTCCAGAAGTAAGATATATGCCCTGGTTGGCGCTATTTAGAGGGGTTTATCTTGTTTTTCCTGAAGTATAGATTTCTGACTATCTGAAAGCATATGCCTGCTTTCCCTGACAGAAGTCTCTACCACCATTTTCCTAACATTGCAGTATTGAAATTACGAAGGTTGATTATCCCTCAACCCACGTATCCCTTTGGCTTGCATAGTCCCTCCCAGCGCACCAGTCTGTATGCTTTAGCCTTCCTCTCTACTCTTTTCCATAGGAAATCCTGTCTCATCTGGTCAATCTAATGTATCACCCACTCCGATATTTGATATATGAAGAGCCAGTTGTTGGGGGTTGCCGATATTACCGAGTTCAATAGCGTGATCCGCCCTCCTAGTGAAAGGAGGCGTCCTTTCCATATGGCGATTATGGCCTTTATTTTGCTTATGAGAGTCCTCCAGTCTTCCTTCCTTGTTTTGGTACCTAAGAGGGGGAGCCCTATGTAGCTGATGGGTAGTTAACCTATTCTGCATCCCATCACTCTTTCTAGATCTTGTGGGGGTATGGGTGAATGTTTTGATCAGAATGATCTCGCTTTTTTAGTAGTTTATTCAAAGTCCAAATAAGCCTTCGTACAGGTAGAAGATTAACTTGAGGGTCCTAAAGTTTTCCAGGTTGCCAGAGTATAGAATCTGCAAGTCGTTTGCATATTGTAGGGACAAGATCTCCTCCTCCTCTCCGTATTGGATGCCTTTGAAGAGGTTTTCCCTCGTGGCATTGGATAGCATAGTGCTCTGAACATTAGTAGCCAACACAAACAACAATGGGGAGAGTGGGTGGCCTTGCCGCAACCCTCTTTGATGTCGTACATTCCCTGTTGGCCTCTCATTCATAAGCAATTTTGCTTTGGAGGAGTTGAGTATTGCCTTTATCCATACAATCCATCTCAGACTAAACCCCCTTGGCCGGAGGATATCAAATACGAATTCTCAGTCCACCATGTCGAAGGCATTTTCGTAATCCACTTTGATTAGGGCTTCATTTGCACAACTTTGTTTCATTTTAAAGAGTAGTTCTTCCGCCATTACAATATTGTCTTGGATGCGCCTGCCCTTGATGAAGGTTGTTTGTGTGTCGTCAACCAGCTTGTCAATTACTGTTTGGAGTCTATTTGCCAGTATCTTAGTGATGATTTTCATTGAACAATTTAGCAAGCTGAATGACCGGTATTCTTAGATGGTTATTGGCGCAGGCTTCTTAGGTATTAATAGTATGTTTGCCTAATTCAGCCTCTCCAGGTTCGTTTGCCCTTGGTAGAGATCTGTGAACACTTCGATTATATCCTCTTTCTTGAAGTGCCATCCTTGCTGGTATATGGTCATTGGGAAGTCATCTGGGCTCGGTGCTTTGTCTTGGTTTAGGTCTGTTACTATTTCCCATACCTTCTCTACTATGAAGGGGTTGTCGAGCTGTTTGAGGTTGATTTGTTCTTTGTGAACAAGCAACCTGTTCTAATCAATACTATATATTCTCTCTTTCTTGGTGCCTAAAAGCTCTTTGATGGGTTGTGATTGCAACGACAAGTTCCATTTGTCCTTCTATAAGGCTCTCCCCAACTTGTAATTTGTGTATCCAATTCATGTTCCTTCTCTCATTAGACTTATCTTTGCAAGTAAAATGATCAATGAGAGTGTCATATTTATTTTTAGCTATCTTCCAAATTTTAGTTTATTTTAAGCTCTCGATCTTCAACCTCAATATTATATATCTCTTATCAAAACCCTAGCCCTATTTATTTTTATACACATATATGCATGCATTATATAAAAACAAAATTTGATGGGAAAGGGATAAAAAAACATATATAAAAAGTGAATCATAACTTGAATGAATGCAAAACACCATAGCACATAAAACCAAAAAAAAAAGAGAAGAAAAAAAAAGGACAAATTTAAGAGAAAGGCAAGGGAACTGTTTTTTTGAGAGTGTGGCATGTAGTACTCCCTAGTACATTGGTTTACACTTTCTTTCGAGATCACTACTCTCTTAATTAGAACCTTTCATGCTTCACATGCATGTATCATAAAAGGCAAGCCATTGATTGCTCAGAAGTTCTTTTCAGTTGATAGAATACTTCAATGGATAATGTAGAGTTTGGTGGCAAAGTTCTATTGCTCTCATCTTAATAATAATATCACAAGAGACCATCCAAAGGCTTGTGACAAGGAGACCCATTATCTTCTCATTTCTCTTTTTGTATTGCATCATGTTGTCACATCCTTCAAACCTTCAATTGAATGATGATGATTTCTATACATTAACCAGCGATCTGCTGTTTCTCTGCAGAAGAAATGTCTCTGAAGTACTACATGCATGTCACTTTTAAGGCATGCATGCATCAGTGCTTGATGATTCATGACCTCAATGCAATGAAAGGTCAACGTACTCTTCTTCACTAACACTTCCAACTGATAATTAATGGCTTCTAATGAATTCTAAGGAGAACAAAATGTTACCCATTAATTCAGTGGAGGCTGAGTCAAATGTAGTGCTCTACCCACTATCCGAAGGAGCATTGGATCAAATAGCAAACAAGATAAGATGAGATGATAAGTTGAATGTTTTATTCTCATAAAGTTGGAATTATATACGTATATATATTAGTGACACTCTTTACAACAAAAGAGAGAAAAAAGTCTATATATATACTGCTTGGAGGCTTGGAGGCAACATATAAAATTACTTCATGTCAATATTGTTATATATATGGTGGTAATAAATGAAATGACTTTTTGTAGGTAGTGGGAGGAAAATAAATTGATCATTTTGCTTAGTTGTTTTTTAATTTTATTTTTAACAAAAAATTAGAAGCTGAATAAAAGAAAGAAAAGGAGAGGTTAATGGAGAAAGAATAATGTATATTAGAAGTACTACTGGCTCTAGGTTGAAAAGGAGAAAGAAGAAGAAGAAAACCTTGGAGTTAATTTGACATGGATTTGAACAAATATCGAGAATTTCAACAACACAGCGGAACATTGGTTGTAGGTAGAATATTAACTTTATATATAGATCGATCAGCTTAAGGCGGTAAATTTTTATTCACTCGGTTCTGGTATCGAACCGATCCAATTGGTACTGAATTCAGTAAGGATTTATTTGGTACTGTAATTACCGAACCGAATTAAATTAAATATAAATATAATATTTTTAAATATAAATATAATATTTATATTATATGGTGTTGCAGCTAAAATCGGTGCTTATCTAGAGATTGACACCGACTCCAGATCAACAGTTAAATTTGTATTTGATTGAGTGGACCTTGACAATCACTGAGGGAATCCGTGAACGCCTCTCAAGGGTCGAGAAACCTGCACAGAAGAATAACCGATTGGAGTGGGCCTGAATGCCCGGGTTTAGCTCCGACGATCAAGTTAGAGGGATTCTTTTTCTGATATGAGTTACTTTAAAATGCTATCTTCTATTTTCTTACCTTTTCTTCTGATGATACATTCTCATATTTATAGCCTTGGCTGAAGTGATTAGTATCTTCTTAGGCGGATATGGTGGGAGCTCTTCTTTGTGTTGAGTCGGTTTTTTCGGACCCGTCCCTTCGGTGTCAGGGATAACTTTTTCCTTGTCATGTTAAGAACCATGCCGTTTTCCTCTGACTTTTAAGCTGAGGGCCAAGTGGGGCTGTCTTGTCCGTCTGGTCAGAAGCCAAGTGGGCTTTCTCACCCATCCAGTCGGGATTCAAGTGGGTCGTCTCTCTTGTCAAGTCTAGAGCCAAGTGGGGCTGTCTTCCCGTCAAATCGGAATTGGCGCTAGTCCTTTTTGTGTCCAGATCCTTCATCAACCGTACATATATCATGGCACAGGTCATTCCGCCCCTTAATTCCCTACCATTGCTTTTCCCTATGCTTTGACTTTGATTCAGACTTTTGTCAGAGTCAGGAGGATTTGGGCAGGGCTTTGCTTTAGCTAGATAGGCATTAGGGGTGTTAGGGTGTATTACACATGTGTGGAGTCGGTGAGTGTTTGAGTGATTGCCACGTGGATAGGTTAGATCAGCCAGTTGCATGGCCCAGATATAGCCACATGGCTGACCGTTTTTACCCTTATCATTAGTCGCCCCAAGTGTGCTTGCGTGCGAGTTTGAGTGATGGGCGAGCGTTGCTTAGTCATCGGTCAACTCGGGAAGCAAAGCATTGGTACTGTACATCAAGGGGTGACTTTGAGTTGACACTTTCTCAGTTCCCGGGGATTTTTTTTCCTTGGGAGTGTTTGGATGGTCATTTTCCAAGTACCAAGGGTGGCAGTCGAGGCATTGAAACTGGGAGTTCATTCAATGCGTTCTTTATGGCGGTTCGCATGGGATGACCTATATATGTTGGCTTAAATGAGACTGATATTCTTACTCTTTGTCATATGGCTTCTCCCCGTAATCCGTCTTTTTTCAAGATTTTTCTTCCTGAGCTCTCTACTCATATACTTAGGATACCTACGGGGTTCTACAGATTTCTTGATGCGCTCGAACCGGGCACTGTGCACCTTCGCGGTCCAAGCGGTTGCGTGTGGAGCGTGGAGCTGGTCATGGATGAAGATGCTTGAGAAATCAGGTTCTGGCGAGACTAGAGGGAGTTCCATATGGACCATCACGTGGTGGCTGGGGATTTTCTAATCGTTACTTATTTGGGAGGTCGGGATTTTAAGGTGAAGATTTTTGGTAGGAATTGTTGTCTGAGAGAGTCATCCCTCTTCGCCCAGCCTATACACAGGGCAGTTGTAGTTGACAATAGTGAGGAGGGTGAGACTCAGGTCTCGGAGTCTTCCATCAGATCTTCATAGGATGTTGGGCACTTTGTTTTGCTGGATAGTTACTATGTATTGTCTTTCATATTTCTGTCACCTTTTCTTTTATTTTAGTTATCATATGTCTCCATCAGCCCTTTTTGTGAATAAACGTTATATTTAAACCGAGTGCTTGTTTGATAGGTGCGCTTTTGGTTCGATTTTTCATGCATTGGTCAACCTTAATTTTGTTTCTAACGACTACTTTTGTTCGATCTCGACCTATTTTGGGTCGGGCGTGCTCGAGCTGTTTTGGTCTTCCAATTGGTTGAATCGTCAAAACCGCCTACTGTGGAGCATTTATTGCGACGTGCTGTTTCCTGTTTCACTTTGTCGTTTTTGAGGCGTTTTGGCTGCGAGGGTGTGGCGTGAGGTAGGTTGGGTAATGATGAGCCTGCCCTTTTAGAGTCCACCTGTTAGGGATCGATATGGGGTCGCCTGACGTGTCGATTCGGATCGCCCTTGGCAATCCAACTGTCGTGTGTGTTTCCACGTGGCGATTATCTAATTAGGATACCGTTATGGCGAGACAATCCTGGCCGTTCATGATGATCCGACGACTGAGGGAATGGCATTTTGGGTTTTTGAGAAGAAAAAGGGGCTGATGGTTTTGTCCAGTCTTTGTCTTCTTCATCCTTGTGCTTCTCTTGCCGTAGTTGGTTCTCTGGTGCTCTTTGGCTACATTCTCTAGTTTGCTTCTCGTTCCTCCACTTCAAGGTAATGAATATCCCTCCCCTGGATTCTAGGTTCCCTGTTCTTCCTCTTCCTTCTCTTCTTGCTTCGTCTGCTTTTTCGTCAGTGACTGTTTCTGGCTTCTTTTCATCTTTTCCTGTTCCTGCGTCTGGGGAGCCCTGTAGTCCTGTTGCATCCCCCTCTGCCTTCATGTCCGGCGAGCCTAACGTCTCTGCACCTCCTTCTGGATTTAGCGTTAGGCGAACCTAGGGGCCCAGTTCCATCTTCCCCTGTTTTATCATCAGGCGAGCCTAGCGGACTTCTAGTAGTTCGTAGAGTGCATCCCGGTTCTTCAAAGGCAGAGAGGGGGAGATCTACGGTTTTTGTTAGTCTTCCCAGCCAGGGGGAGGTAGATAGGTTAGCTGCTCTCTATGAGATTCCTATCTGCTCTTTTTCTTGTAGGGAGCCGAGCGGTGGAGAGCGTGCGAGTTTTCCTAGGAGGGAGGAGATCGCTATCTATCAGGACGAGCTGTTGGGTGGCCTTCGGCTCTCATTCGCTCGGTTTGTTAGGGAAGTTCTAGAATACCATCAACTGTGTCCTTCTCAGCTGAATCCAAATTCCTGGAGGTTACTTAATGGTTTTGTAGTTGTGTTGAACCACTATAAAGTCCGACCAACACTTCGCTGGTTCCGACTCTTATTTAGTCTAAATCCCGAGCCCGATACCGATTGGTACTTTTTCTTGGCTCGCTCGGGGAAGAAGTTTTTAGGTAAGGTTCGCTCTTCCATCAAGAGGTTAAAAAGTAAATTCTTTTTTGTATCTAGTAAGTCTAGGTGGGATGTCCGAATCCAATGGGTGGAGCCCCCCGTCGATACAACATGTGATGAAGGGATGACAAAGGAGGAAGAAGAGAAGTTCAAGCTTTTCAAAGGGGTTTCTGATGTCTCGATTGATACAATCCTGACGAGGGAAAACCTCCGGAAATGTCATCTTTTTGTAGTCGGTGGTAGGATTTGTCCGTGCTTTTTATCTTAGGGGATTGGCATATACGGTTGTGGCTGATTTCCTCTCTTTTTCTTGCAGACGAGGCGATGGAAGATGCCTGGCTAGCTAAGGATCTTCTGGCCGAGTATGAAGGGGTCGTCCAGCCTCCTGTTCGGAGAGGGAGAAAGGCCGTGGACCCGTCTTTGAAAGCGGCGGAAAAAGAGAAAAGGGAGGCCTTGAAAAAGGGGGAGGTTGGTGGTAGCGGCCAGGGTGAGGTTCTTAAGGCGGCTCTTAGGAAGAGGGGGAAAGGTGAGGGCTTTGTCGCAGGATTGAGCCGACCGTCTAAGAAGGCTCGGTCTTATCCGAGTCAGCCTGCGACTCTTCCCCCAGTTCCGGCTGAAGACTCCTGTCCTTCTGATGATGGGGGTGTTCTTACTCGGGTTCTGCGAAAACCGATGAGGGAGGCGCATGAGACTTCAACTGAGGATCTCTCGGTCCCATCCATTGATGTTCCCTACCCTCCGGAGGATCGACCGGGCTCGGTTACTGCGGCGGCGAGGACGACCACACGGAGTGGGGGCGTCTGTTCCCCTGGCCAGGTGTGAACCGCGCGGTTTCTCGATTCCTTATTTGCAACTAACTGGGGGAATCTCTATCGATATCCCTTATTTTTTTTAAAAAAAAAAAAACATCTGGGGGCTCTTCTGTCGCAGGGTAGTATGGTGGAGGCCGAGCCCCACAGTAAGTCGGATCGAGCCTTGCTTTCGAAGCCTTCATCTGGAGGGGCCGGGGGGCTTGAAAAGAGGGAGGCGACGACTCGGAAAGGATCTCCTCCCCTGATAGCTTGTCCTTCTGGGATTATGCTTTTTGATGATCCCTCCGTGGTGGGCGAAATGGCCGACGCCATGCGCTCGGAGGAGATTTCCATGAAGATGCAAAACCTGGGGAAGAAGGAAGTGGCTAGCCAGCTAGCCATGCATCTTAGATCGGCATGCGACAGCTTGTCTTTTCTTACGTTTCATCTTTCCCTTTTTCTTAATAATGTTGGGTTTGACCTAGGCTTTCTTCTTGGCGGACCATGCTTGCCGATTCCTTCGAGAGGATGTGGCCACCGTTAATCCGTGTGCGGAGGTTTTGGACCAAAATGATGCGGAAATTAATGACCTCAGGAAAAAGGTTGCGGCCCTTGAGGTCGGGTCCGAGGCATTGAAGAAGGAGAATAAGGAGGCGACAGGTAACGTCTCCAAGGCCGTGAAGAAGGAAGAGAAGATGAAAAAGGAACTCGAGGCGGTAAATAAGGAGAAGGAGAGGCTTGCTCAAAAACTGACTGGTGTTGAAGAGTCGCTGCAGTCTGCCAAGGTGAATGTTGCTATGTTCCAAGGGTAGGTCGTCGCTCTTGAGAATGAGGTGGCTAGGTTGAAGCAAAGGGTTGCCGACCTATCGGCGGAGAAGGACAAGATGGCATGCGGTTTGAAGTCGCTGGACGAGCTTCTTAATCCGCCAAAGAGGACTTGGAGAGGGCTAATGAAGAGAAAGAGGAGGCTCTGGAAGAACTTGAGGCGCAGATCGAGGAGCTTGAGGCGGCTCTGACGGTAGCTGAGCATAAAACGAAGGACAGGGGGGAAGGTACTTTTGTGATGTTCAAAGCTTTTACCCAGCAAGTCTTGTCGCTGGACTCTATGGACTATCCCGACGCGTTGAAGGCTTATATAGCCTTGGCGGGGAAGTCTAAGGCTAGCGGAATGCCTACTGAGGGTGGGGGCCTTGATGCGTTCTAACTGCAAGTGTACGGGTCAGATCAAGTAGTAAAGTGGACTATTGAGAAGTGGGGTATCGAACCTCAGGGAGAAAGAAAGTACTAGTAGTAGCTATTTGTCTATTATCTAGTCAATCAAATTGAGTTGAAGATACTAAATCTAATTCTAAAGCTAACAATGCAAATTAACAAGTAAAATCGACCTTGAAGATAATCAAATGATGAAGGGGATACTTGGGTGATTGAATCCCCTTTGGATTTCCTTAGATATAGATAATGCTCTCTATGTTGACTCTTGGTGAATCTTTGGCCAAGGGTTCCTAATGTGATTTCATCCCCTCGCTCGAGGGTGATTACTCAACCTAGTGCCCTTACTAGTTAAGTTCTAGGGAACCTATCTCTTGGAAGGGCTAAGGGAATAGGACATCTAAAGGCGTTGCTCGCCTTAGTACCCGGGCTCCCGGTGTACTCCTAGCCCTCTCTATTGAAGTTTGTCTACACATGGGGAGGCGCTCGCATCTTCCCCCATATGGACTATAGAAACCTCTCTAGGCTCTCGCAACGTAGAGAGGTTAATACTATCACCATACATAACATTCAATAGACTACAATGCATTCAACCAAGCAATCAACATAGAAGAGACAATATCAATTAACCATAATCCAAAGGTTCATCAACACCCAAGTATCAAGAGTTTAGCTCTCCATCAATAGAGAGTAACAATCAATGCTAAAAGAGAAATCAAACATAGAGTTCATGAGATAAAACCCCTTGATGATGACCGTTGGTGGATCTCTTGCTTCTCTCTAGCCCCTTCTTCTTCTTCTTGAGCCCTCTTGAACTCCTCAAACCCTCTTCTCCTTGGTGATGGAGAAGATGATGATAGCTTCCTCCCTCTTGATGCTTTGGCTCCAATCCCCTCCAAGATGACCCAAAACCCTCATTAGAATTTCTATTTATACCCTCCTCTAGGGTTTTGGGTGTATTTTCTGACTTTACCCTCGATTCGGCCGAAATCACAGCTGCAGTTTTACGATATACGACCCAGTATATGTTCCATACGACCCCGTATACAGACATCCATACGGAGTACCATACGGGGTTGTATACTTCTCAGGTCCTCGTGTACGGGGTTCTGTCAGTCCATTTATGTGTCCGTATAAATCTCCAGGTCTATACGGGTCCGTATGGGACTCCGTATGGACTGTCCTTTCGCCCGGTTTCGCTTACTTTGGCCCGCATTCTCTTGAAAACGCTTCCATTCTCTTGGGATCGCTATTTTCTGCCCTGTTTACAAAAACAAAGCCATTTTGAGCACAAGCGGGCCAACATTCCTCCAAAACAAAAGGTAATATGCATGAATTTCATATATAGATGATGCTCATTTTAACACTTATCACACATCTCCACACTTAAAGGTTTGCTTGTCCTCAAGCAAAGAAAAGAAATCAAGAAAAGAAGATAAGTGTTCAACCTTGGGCTCTACACACTATACATGAATTCTAGTCCAATAGCACCACCTCATTGTATTTTCCTATCTCCACACCAGGGCTTAGATTGATCCTGTAACTCTTCCGATAAAGTCCTAGACAAAGCTTGTTCACTCGACATGCCATGTTCTAAAGTCTTAATAAGGCAAGCATGCTCTCAGTGGACTCTAGAAAGTCCTTGGGGCCCTAAGATCAAAGGAGTTACTTCCCTATTAGATGAACGGTGGACAAATACAACAATAATTTTTTTTTTTTGTTTTTTTTTTTGACAAAATATTCGGGTAGGGCATCTCTATTAGATCCGACTTTCCCAAACTGAAGATCAGGGTAAAGTGTAGTCCCCCCCTTTTTGTAGAGGAATCATGCTGATTAGGCACCCGAGCCCTTACATATTTAGGTGGTTACAACTCTACCCGTAGATGTTCATGCTAAATGGTCATTTTTTGAAATGAAGAACACTCTGGTTAGGAGCCGGAACTCCAAACTAGTTCATCACCAAAAGCAGCGGAACACTATCTTTATTGACTTAATTGATGTGCTAAAGTACTTTATTTTCATTGTATTTGTACACTACGTGTATTATGAGGGGTTAACAAATTTGAACTAGTGCCACGAAATTTCTTGGAGCCATTGAAAAACAATGCTTAGCTAGTCAAGTCGAAAGAACAAGGCAATGGGTTATCTATTGTCTTTCACAATCATAATTGTCACAAAGATGACCTCTACATGTCCATGGTGTTTCGATTGGAAGCATTTCAAATCACAAATGGTGTGCTTGGAAAAGAAATTCATGTCACATTTATCTATCGCCAAGGTTGTCATGCATATCACGCATAATTATCACAAAAATATCTACAATAAATGATCATAATAGCTACCTATCTCCACACTTAAAAGTTTACAATATCCCTAAAAGGGGCTAGGTAGCCACCCACCCCCACTCTAAAAGTTTGCATTGTCCTCAGTGCAAGAAATTAAATTCAGCGCAAGAAATTAGTGGAGAAAGGTGAACGAAACTCCCCTAAATATAGTTGCCGAGAGTTGTTTGTGGGAGCGAGGGACTGCTTTGATTATCGAGAGAGAAGAATCAAATCCAATGTTGACTCTGCGAACAGAGAGAGAAGAATCAAATCCAATAGCATGCAAAACAAGATAATCCACATAGCGAAAGCAAGACATAGGGTAGCAGGGCGATGCCCTTGCTCAATGTATCATGATGCGCAAAGGTAAATAAAATAACAAGTACAGATAACAAAGTTCCATATAAAGAGAAATGAAATATAGAAGTAGTGCATCAGGTGTCCCGTGCTGGCTCATCGTCTGCTGGTGCTGGAGGCGGAGGAGGTGCAAATGCGGCGTGTCCACAAATAAAGAGGGAGAACTCAGAAAATTGCTCTCCGAGCCGTCGCTGCTCTGCTAAGATCGTGTCCTGGACTGCTCTCATCTCGGTCATCTGCTCCTCCAACCTCGCGTATCGGCTCCTGGATGCAGAGGGTCCACTGGGTGCTGGGGGTAGCTGCGCTGAAGGGTCGGCCGCATCGGAATCATCGGAGTCAGATCCCTCCTTCTCAGAGCTATCTGAGACATGGCCAACCAAAGTATAACGTCCGCCGGCTCGCCGCACCAATCCAATCTGTGCGAGGAGTGTCATGTCCAGTGGGGATACCAACTACTGGTGCTGCTTCCCCTCTAACTCGGCCTCGAGACCCATGCCCATGATAAGCCGTGTGATGTAGGGTCCGGCATGGATATCGGTGAGTCAGGTGTTCTGCCCCTGATGCGCCAAGTAGTCTGCGAGTACATATCCCAGGTGGATCGGTACTCGCTCGATGAGGCTGTAGAGAAATAAGGGATCAGTGACTATGATGACTCCACAATTGTCACTGCGAGCTGCGATGGTGCGGCTGATGAGTGCATGTAGGTAACGGTGCACCGGGTCCGTCATGAAGGACGCCCCTATTTGCATGGGATGACAATTCTGAAAACATAAGTGTGGCTCAAAGTGGTTTGGTATTGGATAAAGTTTTGGGGATTGATTTTAATTTCGAGGACGAAATTATTTTAAGGGGGGAGGATTGTAAAACCCAAGAATTTTGGGGATTAAAAATTCCCTTAATGGGTTTTATTTAATTGGAAAATGAGGAAAACCCCCGAGGTTAGATCAAAATGAAGTATTGATGGAGAAATAAATTTTCTAAATTTTCTTTAGAAAATTCCCCAAACTTGAAATACATGAATTTGTATTAGTAATGAGTTTAAAAAACCCTAGTTGGGTATAATTGGGGCTACCAAGGGTATTTTGGTAACAAAGAGGAATGAATGAATTCTGGGATGAATTCATTAAATAAAGGAAAGATTGGTGGTTTATTTAATTAAAGGAAAGAAGGTAAAAATAAATGATTAAAAGGTTTAAAACCCTAATTAGGGTTAGTCGGGAGTCAGAGGGACCTTTTCATAATTATTGAAAATACTGGGGACTTGAAAGAAATTGTCTTCTCTCACCGGAGAGGGACTTGGTTGTAACCCAAGAAAAGTCAGGGACTTAATAGAAAATATTCTCTCTCAGAGGGTGGACCAAAATGTAACCTGAAAAGGTATGGGGACTTATGGAAAATTTTTCAGGTTAAAACCCTTATAATAATGGTTCAACGGTCAGGATTAGACGATCGGTGTTAGGGGCTGATCTCAGGGCGTTATAACGACCCATGCGCGGCCACATGTCAGTCTTAGAACTGATCCATCTGACCGTGTGTTAGTTACGAGGGGCTTGAGAAGGAAACTATGGGAATAACCCCACGGTGAGGGCGGATGAGAACCGTCCATCTATGGATCGTCTTAAGTTCGAGGCGTCAAGAGAAGATCTGGTCGTTGATTTTCTTTTGATCCCAGTCATTGATCTGTGGGTTGACAGATCCGAGGCAGGGGGGTTTAGTTATAAACCGTTGGATGTAATCAACGTAATCACCACCGTCCGTCCCTAGGTGTTGATCTCGAGGCACGACCACCGCCGGCCGATAACGCCTCCGCGCGTCCAGCCGCCTTCCCCGGCGGTTACTCGCGAGAAGGCCGGCCGTTGCCGGCGGAGCGGCTGCGCAAACGCTCCAGCGCTTTGTCTCCCTCTGTCTCTATATAACTGGAGGTCATCTCGCTGTGCAGAGGCACTGAGCGCAGATGAACCCATTTAAGGAAGCCCTCCGTCGAGTGGTGATCGGAGAGAGGGAGAAGCTTCTCTGCACGACGGAAGCCGGGCTCGCGTCCACCTTTGAGCTCAGTATTATCATGATCGTCTTTGGACGGAGGAGGAGACCGAGATGGGGAAGAGAAAACGGTTGCAGCCAAGCTCGCCGGGAAAAGTTGAGCTCGCCGGAAAAGACAGAGAGGTCTTTCCTGGCGTTGGGAAGCTCTCGGGGGGCATTCCTCGTCGCCCTCAGCCGTCTGGTAAGTTTCTCATCCCTCCCAAGACCCTAGAGTAGTGCATGCATAGAGAGGGTCGCCATGTCGAACTTCATGGGGAACGGTCAAGAGGGTCACCATGAGAGGAGCCCTCGTCATGGCAAGGCGCGACCAAGGTGTTTCCTACGAGAGGAGCTTGACGCCGGTGAAGTTTCTGACGCCTGTAGGTTGCCGGTGAACTTCGTTGGCTTTACCGGTGTTCGGCTGGAGAAGAAGGCAGTGACGAGAGGGAAGAAGAAGAGTAGATAAAAAAAATAAAATAATTAAAGTTATTGTTTTAATTAAAGTAGTAACTGTTTGATTAAAATAATAACTTTAGAGTTGTGACATTAATTGATTAGTTTGGTATAGTTACAATAACTATACTAATAACTTTGGTTTGTGACAATTATTTTTGATTGTTGGTATAGTTTTGATTAAATTTAAAAGCAAACTATGGAAGTGTGACACTTGTATAGTTATTTGTTTTGGAACTTTGATAGGATGACATAAATCTAGTTGATTATTTGGTATGATCATGACCATGATGGAAGGGAATTTAAACTTAGGGATGATTTAATCAAGTAACCCTATTAAACTATAGTAGTGTGACAAATTATTAGAATTGTTAATAATTTGAAACTATAGTGTGACACATAAATAGTTGTCAAACTATAATGTGGAAAGTTATCTAATTAATTTGTTAATCATGGTTAGTAGTTAATTAAGTAATTAACTAACTAATTGTTTGATTAGACAAATTGATAAAAAGGGGATTGGTTATTATAGTGTGACAACTATTTAAATAATTGTGGAGATATTGTTAGTATAACCAGTTATTAGAATAATTCATTTTGATTATTCTATGTATGATAATGCTAGTAGTTGGTGTTTTGATTAAAAAGATTAATGGGTTTTTAAGACTTAGGTAGATCAATAACAAATTGGTCACTTAAGATTTTATTAAATCTAATCAAGTGGATTAGCGGAAATTAATTAATTAATAGAATTTAATTAATTAAACTGTTGGGTCTAGTTGGTGGGCTCAAGTGACTTGAGTTGATCAAGAATGGTCAAATAGGGTGTATTTCACGGCAAGCGTGTGTCAAGTTGACTAGTTGACCAAAAGTTGACCGGGTAGGGGTCGAGGGTCAAACTAAGGTAATGTGACAAAATAAGTCCAGTTATCTTGTGAGTAAAGACATAATCTTTTGAATAATGGAAATAGAATAATTCGAATGTAGTTACGGAAATTATTTAGCAAGGTGGCTAAATAAGTTCAAAGGAACTAGATGAACCCTAAACAAGGTGGACCGTAGGGTCAATGTTGCCAAATGACTAAAATGCCCTTTTCTTTATTAGAAAGGACCAAGGTTAGGGTAAATGTTTAATGGGCTTAGAAATGGGCCCAATTTAACTAGAATGTCTAGAGATGACCGATAAAGGTTTAGACTCGACCAATTAAAGAAGAGTTGACTAAGCTTGACCAAGTTGGGTCCCGAGTCAACTAAAAGACATGGAAACAGGGGGTAAGGACCAGTAACCCGAGAAGTGGTCTTTAGGACCCGTTAGTGGGCCAAAACCCAAGAAGAACGTAAGGCATACATTTGTAACTAGAGACATAGGTATATTTGGAATCGTATCTCTAATAGGACCTCTCAGATGGAATACTCTCGGGAGTTGTGGCACTCAAGAGGACACTAGAAGTAATGCGTCGCTAGTCATGTGATAAAGTGTGATTGACTTGACTAGTTAGACAAGTGGATTTGGGTCCAAATTGGGCTTAATCAAATTAACATAAATGGTTAATTAAACTAGAAGACTAAGTTTAAGTCTGTTAAGTTGATTTAATCCAAACCAAGGTTTGTAAGATAAATCAATTGAAATAATTTGAGTCATGGACTTAGAGTTGAACTCAAGACCACTATGAGTAAGGTAGTTGAGCCTGAACCCTTGGGATAAGGACAACCATACGATAAAGATTGATTCTTTTTTAAGTGATGGATCAGATAAAGATTAAAGAGCTTAGTAGGCTAGACAAGTGGACCCAATTTGTCAAAGCGACCAAGCATGATCGAGCTATATGTTAGGGTCACGAATAATGGATTGTCAAGTTGGACAATGGATCAGTTAACCAAGTGAAAAGTTGAGGGTCGAATAAAAGACAAGACAAGGTTAAGCTAAACTACTGGGCTTGGTAGATGGGCCCAATTTAGCTAAGGAAACTATAAACGGCCAATGAGGGTGCGTACCATGAAAGTAAGGTAGGACAGTTGACCAAAGTTGACTAGAGTTGACCAAGAGTTGAAAGTCAACTAAAGGACTTGGAAATGAGGGAAAATGGTCGGTAACCACGTAAATGGTTTTAAGGAACCGTTTAATTGAGCTTAGGACCACCGAAAGCGAGAGAGTTATGCATGTGCATCTAGGATGTAGGGTTATTGCTATTTTGACACTGATAGAGACTTTGCTATCAGATATCGACGTGGAGGCTTAGAGACACGTCAGGAGGAAACTAGGGGAGTTTCCAGCTCTTGTTAGAGGTAAGTACTTTTGCCTACTACCCCACTCTACGGAGTGTTCTTGACTTTTGTTATGTCTGTTCTTGTAAGTGCTCTTGCCTAGTTCCCTTATTTATTGGCTAGTTGTTTTCTTGATTTAATGTATGCTATTTGTTAGCATGTCTTTTGTTTGGTACCTGATATTCTTGGATGCATGCACATACATATTCTTTTGATGTCTTTCCTGGTATGTGTGTGATTGGTGTGCTAGAGGTAGTGTTAACTGATCACGAGGATCTGTTGATCGGCACGTGGCCGTGGAAACACGTGAGCCTGTGCTCCGTCCGGATAGGAGTGCGTGGTTTCACTATCTTTTCGTTGATGCTCACTGAGCATACCAACCTATGACCGAGGCGATACTGTGGAGGTTCATGGTGCTTGTGTGCAGGCAGGGCAGGTATGCGTCAGAGGAGTATACGTACTCATTGAGCATAGCCTCCTATTGTCTGGCACTTGACCATAGAGACACATGGTGCTTGTGTTGGTCGGGTGGGTGTGTGTAGGTTGAGTTTGTTCTACTGCCCGGACTCAGTGGAGCTAGGGAGTTCCGATAGGGAATGTTCAGGGAAAGGACCCCCTGGCGTTTACATGCGCCTTGCCGGAGGCAATTCTCTTGTGGTCTTACACGCTGGGCATGGTACACTGACCATGTTAACACGTAGGAGAGGTAGTTCTACCGAATTGCGACCGGAGGGTCGAACGACCAAAAGGTCGTGCTTACAGCAAATGGCTGGACATACTGGCCGGGGTGATTCTTGAGTTTTCTTGAAACTCATCACAGGGGCTCGAGGGCTTTTGTTACCAGGGGTCGTACCTTTGGATTGTTTCTGGTAGACTCCTAGAGTTGTGTTTCTTGGTGTTGTGACCTTATTATTTGACATATTGCATATTTATGTCTATGTGACCTGCAGGGGTACTTACTGGGCTTTCCTTTCGAAAGCTCATGCACTTGCTTCCCTTCTTTCTTTTTCAGGTTCCGTGGAGTAGGTGACTCAAACTCGGGAGTTGAGCGAAGGGTTGGGCTGATTTTGTAGAGGTTCGAGAACCTCAGGTCACACTTGTTCTTGAGGTGGTGTTATTGTAGGACCCTTATAGGGCCTGACTTTGTATAGAGCTTTGTAGGGTACCTGGAACCCTTCATGATTTTTAATTCCGTTGTATAACTCTGATATTGTTCTTTATTATTAATGAACATTTGATTATTATTGTTATCTGCTTATCATTTTTAGGCCTTGTATTCGAGTGGGGCTCATCTCCACTTGGATACGGCCGATCTGTTGACGTTCCCGAGGTCCCTGGATCCGGGTCGGGGCGTTACAGGAACATAATTCAGGTTCCTTTTTTCTTTTATTTATTTATTTATTTGGTCCTCTCTATGTTTTAGTTTTAATGACATAATAAACATAGTTATACATCTATGGTAGAGAACTTTGAGGAGTGATTTTTTTATTTTTTCTCATGAATTTGCTGAGAAGCCTTAACAACCGAAGGAGGAGGAGGGACGTCGACATAGAGTCATCGACGAGGAAGAACAGGATTCAGGTATACATTTTTCTCTCCCTTTACTTATTTACTTGGTCCTTTCTATGCTTTAGTTTTAATGACACAGTAAACATAGTTATAAATCTTTGGTAGAAAACTTTGAGGAGTGATTTTTTTTCTTCTCATGAACTAACCGCTGAAGTAGGAGGAGGGATGCCGTCGTAAAGTCATCGATGAGGAAAAACAAGATTCAGGTATTACTTTTCCTCTCCTTTTATTTATTTATTTGGTCCCATCTTTATTTGCCTCTGATCCGTTAAGAAATTCACTTTCGTTTTGTTTTGTTGTCGTTGTTCTTGGGTGGCATGAAGTTCACATTCTTCCAATAGGAATTGATATAGAATTGAGTCTCAATTTTACACTACTGATTAAGCAACAACGAGATTCTGACAATCCCCTCGGTACTTTTTCACACTCATAATGCTTCTCATAGTTATAGAGCTCCAAATTCTTTGGAGCGTCCATTCAACATACAAGATTTTGACAGATCGCATGTTGGGGTCCCTTTCTTCTAATTTTTGTTTGGTAACTTATTGGGGTCTCTTCATTATGCTTATATCTCTTTTCATTCACATGTGAAAGTATATGTCAGTAGATGGGTCTTCTTGAACATGATGTTAGCCCTGCTTTTATACAATCCGTAGAGATGAGGGTAGGTAAGACTAAACTGAAGAAATTGAAATTGATACATTGGACATGTGAACTAATGAACATGTTATTCATCTATGTTATTTCTAAATTTGGATTCTGTTTTCTTTGATTTATGTTTTATTTCTTATTTTCATTTGCTTTTTTCCCTTCTTTATTATACATAAATTTTTTCCCCACAATGTATGTTGTTTAACTATTTTTTCTTTTTAAATCTTCTCTATTCAATTTTTTCTAAACATTAGCCCTCCTTAAATTAAATTAATTAATTTAAATTTTAAATAATAAAATATAATATTTTTTTCTCAGTTATTTTATTTAACTTATAAAATTAACTATTTGTTAGTTTTTTTTAATTTTTTTAATATCTAAAATCTTAAAGTATCCACGTCTCTTGAAATCTAGATTTTTTTTCATAATGCTTTTAATAGTGGAAGAACTTTTGGCTATAGAAAAATTTTAATATTTGAAATATTTATTTCTTATTCTAAAAATTAATACTTAAAAGTAGGGCTATTTAATCCGAAAATCTATTAAAAAGTGCAAATAAAAACTTAAAATTTCCATAATGCTAAAAAATATATAATTTTCTATTTAAAAAACCCTCAAACCATATCAAAATCTTTTTAAAAACAATACAAAGATTTTTTAATTCATATATTTAAAGAAGTTTTAAAAAAAATCATCCAAATAATAGAACCATTCGTTCCAAATTATTCGTTTGAAAAACTATTTTTAAATACTTTAAAAATTAAAATATTAATTTTTTTTATTTCATTGAAACAAATTCTTAAAATCATTAACCAGTTTTGAAAATTTGTTTCAAAATCAAATCTTATATTATTTTCTTTATTCATTTGAAAATATATTATTTAATACTTTAAAACTTGAAGGATTTAATTTTTTATTTCATCGCTTCTAACAGTGGAAGAACTTTTGGCTATAGAAATAATAATAATTTGAAATATTTATTATTTAATCTAAAAAATTAATTCTTAAAATTAAGAAAATATAATTTCTATAGAAAATCTATTAAGAAGGGCAAAATAAAAAAAATTCAAGTTTCACATAAAAAAACATAATTTCTATCATGAAAAACCCCTCAAACCATATCAAAATCCTTTTAAAAACAATACAAAGATTTGGAAGGAGTCTATCAAATGGCACTCAAACAAAAAAGTACAAGTTTTTTAACTTTTTTATTTCATATTTTATCATACACTATTTAAAAGTTTTTCAGCCTTAAGGAATGAAGAAATATGACAAATTCAAATAGAGAATATACAAGCATGTAATTTTTTATTGTATTTGTTTCGCATGTATTGTATTGTATTGCACAAAATTTATTTGTAAGTATAAGACGATTAGGAATTTTGTTTATCTAATTTACAACTTTTTGGGTTTTATATATGTAAAAACTATATTTTTATAGTTGTATTGCTTAAATATAATTTTACAGAAGATCTCAATATATATATATATGTATATATATATATAATTGTTATTCTTTATATATCAATATCAAAAAAATTATATCATATTTAAATTAAATAATATTATTTAAAAAAACCTGAGCAACGCGATTGCTTGTATTAAAGCTATTAATTATATTAATTTACGTACAACTAATATCAATTATTAAACTGATACAAATTTTATTACTATTAATTATATTAGTATAAGTATTGTCACGCCCCGACCCGGATCCCGGGACCTCGAGCGCGTCAACAGACCGGCCGTATTCAAGCAGAGACAAACTCAACTCAAATACAAGGCCTAAAAAAAATGATAAGCAGATAACAATCCATAATATAAAATAAACTCGAGTTCAAAAGAACATAGAGTCATCAGGGTCCATAGGCCCTATAATAGTCTGGTCCCTATACGGGTCCTACACATAGTAAAGCTCACAAAATAAAGGAAAAAGGAGACTCCCAGACCTCGGATCTCCTATCGTCCTCTCCCCAGCTCCTCCTTCTAAACCTCGGAATCTGTAGAATAGAGAAAGAGCAAAACGCATGAGCTTTCGAATGGAAAGCCCAGTAAGTACCCCTGCGGGGTCACAAAGACATAATGTCATGCCCCGACCCAGATTCCGGGACCTCAAGCACTTCAACAAACCGGCCGTACT
The DNA here is from genome assembly GCA_026586065.1 of Dioscorea zingiberensis. Lineage (NCBI taxonomy): Eukaryota > Viridiplantae > Streptophyta > Magnoliopsida > Dioscoreales > Dioscoreaceae > Dioscorea > Dioscorea zingiberensis. The sequence continues at coordinate 27,914,070 of CM048818.1, forward strand.
TAAGCTGAGACAAACTCAACTCAAATACAAGGCCTAAATAGGTGATAAGTAGATAACAGTCCATAATAAAAAATAAACTCGTGTTCAAAAGAACATAGAGTCATCAGGGTCCATAGGCCCCACAATAGTCTGGTCCCTATACGGGTCCTACAAATAGTAATACTCAGATAGTAAATGATAAAGGAGTCTCCCAGACCTCGGATCTTCTCGTGACCTCTCCTCAGGCTCCACCCCCACCTAAACCTCGGAATCTGTAAAAGAGGAAAAAAGAAACACATGAGCTTTCGTATGGAAAGCCCAGTAAGTACCCCTGCGGGTCACAAAGACATAAATGGGCAATATATCATCCAATGAGGTCACAATATCAACAAATACAGTCCTAGGAGTCTACCAGAAACAATCTAAAGGTATGACTCCTGCTACAGAAGCCCTCGGGCTCTGTGATGAGTTTCAAAGAAAACTCAAGGATCACTCCCGGTCAGTATGTCCAGCTAAACGTTGTATTCACGACAATTTGATCGTTCGACCCTCCGGTCGCAGGTCGGTAGAACTACCTCTCCTACGTGTTAACACGGTCAGTGTACCATGCCCACTGACAAGTAAGACCTCCAGAGATTTGCCTCTCTGGCAAGGCAGACAAAAATGTCAGGGGGTCCTGTCCCTGAACATTCCCCTATCGGAGCTCCCTAGCTCCACTGAGTCCGGGCAGTAGACCATAGCAAACAGGGACACCAACGTCCCGAAACAAACATACATGCTTAACAGGAATCTAAAACAGATACAAATAGCATGTACGACAAGGCATGTAATAAGAACACATAGCGAGTCCAAGAAAAACCCGAAACTGGGTGGGAAACGAGGCAAAGGCACTTACCTCTTGCTGGATCTAGAAGCCTTTCTAGCCTCCCTTGAATGCCTTACAACCTCCCGAGGGTATCTGGCATACATAGACCCTATTAGAGTCGAGATTTCAATAAATCTTTACGTCTCTAACTACACATGCTTGCCCATCGTTTCATTTGGGCCTGGGCCCAGTATCGACTTCTAAATACCATCTCTCGGGTTCCCAATCCTTTTCCCTGTTACCTTGTCCTAAAGTTGACTAAAACTCTATATTGGTCAAACCTAGTCACTTAAGTTGAATTGGGCCCGTAGTTATTATAACCGATTTTCTTTTTATTTGCAATTAAACTTATCAACTGATTTCGACCACCTTAAGTTAATAGATAATCGGCTTGACCTTCTAGATATCGGTTTTGTTCCCACTAAATTGATTTAGTTAAATCCCTTGCCCAACGTTATTGAATTTATTAATTGGTTAATCAACTTTATCCATTTTTAGGACAAAATAATTGTTTTAATTTAACTAGTTAATTATCCAATTTAACTACCACCACAATCAATAAACTAATTTAAATAAATTAAATAGGTGTCGCACTATCATTATTAACCGCATACTAGATAGTTAATCGATCTATTAACTTGTCACATGGTATGATTTTTTTGTCACACCTAATAATGTCCCATTTAGTTATTTAACTATACCAAATAATTATTCAATCAACCGTCGCACAACCATAGTTTCCCCCAATTATTCTATCTATACAAAACGATTAATCGAATAATTGTCACACAAAATAATTAAATCATACCATACAATGAACCACTCTATAAGTATTACCAACAAAATATTAACTAATTAATCTTTAATCAAATTTTAATCCAAAGTAACTAAAATCTGTGTAAGTTTTAACTTCAATTAATATGTAACACTACCTAAGTTAAAATTTATTAATCTTTAATTAATTAATTAATATTTTTTTATTTTATTTTCCTCTCTTCTTCTTCGTTTCTCTCTACTCGACTCAGCTCACCGTTAACCCCGACGACGAGCACGCGGCCGCCCGGAGAACCTGCCAACTCTGGTTCCTGCCCAGTGATGGCAAAACCCGAGCCTGTCAACCACTGGATTGGTTGATGGCCAGCTCTACCGCCTTGGTTGGAGTTCTTTGGCCTCGGCCAGGCTCCCTCTCCACCGGTGAGCTCGTACCGACGCCGGAGTGCATACACTTCGTACTGTAATAGTTTTACGGAGGTGTAGGAGACTTACCGAGAGGTCAGTGATGTCCCAGGGCACGAGTGGAGGTTTCCCCGATGCGCGGTGGTGGCTGCTATCTTTTCCGGTGAGCGAGCAGCGCGGTTCTCCTCCGTCTTTCGTCCTCCTTTCCTCCCAGGATTACGGTGCTGACCTTCGGGATCTGCCAAGAACAGCCTCCAGCTCCCTTTCTTTCTCTTCACCGTTCACCGGCGCCGGAAGTAGAGGCTCTCCTTCCTCTGTTCTCCTTCCTTCTTTCCCGACCACAACAAGAGAGCAATGCTGCCCTTTAAATAGGCCAAGGTAGACTAAACGGCAAAGAACGCTTGCGCCGGCCTCCTCCGTGAATCTGGCCGTCCGTTGAGTGCATAATGGAGAAGGACTACCGACGCTACGGAGGCGTTCACAGCCGGCGGGGGAGGGTGCCTCGTGATCCGTCTTCGTGATCGGACGGCCACGATTTGAGAAAATACAATCAACGGCTTAGATAAATTCCTAGGACCTCGAATCCAACATTCTTAAGATCAACGGCCTAGATTTATCGCAGCTTCAACGGCCAGATCTTCTCTCTCGGCCTCGCATCCATAAACACAATCAGATGGACGCATCATCTTGCGCCACGTGGCTCAAGAGAACTCTCAACACTGCCTCGCGATAGCAACTAGCTTGATGGATTAAATCTTTGTCCGACACGTGGCTCATTATGAACCGTTATAATGCTTCGAGATCTGCTACGATCTGAGATCTTTTAATCTCAGCTGTTCATACTCTCTTTATAGAGTTTTCTCATGGAAAATTTACCAGAGGTCCCTGACACTTTTGAAATCTTGTACAGGTCCAAGACTGTGAGAGGGAACAATTATCTTTTAGTCCCCGATACTTTTAAAATTACGCTTCAGTCCCTCTGATTCCCCCATAAACCCTAATTCGGGTTTTAAATCCCTTTTTTTTTAACTTAATTTTCTCCCATTAAATTCCTTAGGAAGATTTCCTCTAATATTTCAAAAAAAATTTAATCGACTTTAAGAGGAATTTTATAGACACTTTCATTCCCATAAAATCCTTGGATTTTACACATAAATAGGCAATATGTCAAACAAGGAGGTCACAATACTAAGTAACACAATCCTAGGAGTCTACCAGAAACAATTCAAAGGTACGACCCCTGATACAGAAGCCCTCGGGCTCTGTAGAGAGTTTCAAAGAAAAACTCAAGGATCACTCCCTACCAAAGATGTCCAAATTTACTTGTCAGAAACACAACCAGCAATTCAGTAGAACTACCTCTTATACGTGTTAACACGGTCAGTGTTTCAAGCCCACTGACAGGTAAGACCACCAGAGATTCGCCTCTCTGGCATGGCAAGCAGAAATGCCAGGGGTCCTGTCCCTGAACACTTCCCTATCGGAGCCCCCACGCTCCACTGAGTCCGGGCAGTAGATCATAGCAAACAGGGATACCAACATCCCGTAAACAACCATACATGCTCAATAAGATTCCAAAATAAATAATGGCGCATGTATGTTATCAAAGAAGCATAAGAAATCAATGCATAAGCAAGTCCAAGAAAAACTCGAAACCGGGTGGAAATTAGGCAAGTGTACTTACCTCCTGGTGAGACTAAAAGTCTTCCTAGAATCCCTTGGAATGCCTTACGTCTCCCCGAGAGTATCTGGCATACAGAGGTTCTATTAGAGATAAGATTTCAATGGGTCTCTAGTTACACATGCATGTCTATCGACTCTGTTGGGCCTGGGCCCACTAACGGGTCCTAAAGACCACCTCTCGGATTACTGGCTCTTATCCCCTGCTTTCACGTCCTTTAGTTAACTAAGTCCCCATCTTGGTCATACCGAGTCAACTCTACTCTACTTGTCGAGTCCAAACCCTATTTAGTCATTTCTAATCACTCTAGTTGAGTTGGGCCCGTTTCAAGCCCATTACACAGTTTAACTTGTCCTTAGCCCCTTTTAACAAAGGAAGGGCATTTTGGTCATTTGGGTAATTTACGACCCTAAGGTTTAAGGTCCTAACCTGTTTAGGGCTTAGTTCCTTTACAGTTCCCTAAATTCTCACTCTTAAGAATAAATTTGATTTATTTGGACCCAGCCCATTAGGCCTCCAAACCCATTAGGCCTCCAAAATAATGAAACCAATTTCCCCTTTAATTGGTTCATCGTTGACTTAGCTGTTTTATGCAATTAACCCTCATGGCTTGATTAAACACTTTATTTTTTATTTGATTGACCCTAATCAAATAGTTTAATGTCACAACACCCAAGTTCTTAATCAAACTTCATTTAAGGTATTCTTTTAACCACCTTAGACAACTAATCAACTTAATTTGTCACACCTATATAGTTTATTTTCAATGATTTTAATAACCTAATTTTTGTTACTCCACTATAGTTCCATATAGTCTTTGTAACTATACAACTTAACTATTTGATAGTAACACTACTATAGTTAGTGACCAATTATCTTAATTGTCACACTAGCAAAGTCCTAACAATTATTCTCAACTATACGAAATAGTTAGTTTAATAGTTGTCACATCCCAATTTGTCACACCACCTAAGATTTCTTATGAAAATATCACTTAATTATTTTGTCACACTTAATATAGTTCAAAAAAAAAAAAAAATTATTTTAACTAATTAATTACTACTGAATTAATTAATTAAAATAATATCTTTATTATTTCTTTTTTTTTCCTCTCTCATCTCTCCCGGCCACACCTCGACCGAGAGATCGCCGGAAAAACCCCGCTCATCGTCAGTGAACCTCACCGGCCCACCGCCGCCACCGAAGCATCGCCTCGCCCGTGGAATTGCCCGTGCTTCTCGGGCCGCTTCTCACGAGCCACCTGTGCTCACACTGCTCGTCGGAGCTCCTTAGAATCCCGACCGAGACCTCCTTCTCCGGTGACACTCTCCCGGACAACCCTGAGCTCCACTACTCTAATTGGAAACTTAAAATGAAGTAAGAAGGACTCACCGTGCCTGGCGACCTTCCAAAAAGCAGAGGCGGACTCCGATGCCGCGGACGAGGACCTCCGGTGGCCGGCGTCGCCCTTCTCCAATTCCTTTCGCTCGATTGCGTTGGTGAAGAGCTCCATCTCCGGTCCCATTTTATCTGCCGAGGGAGACAAGAAGGCGACTGTTCCGTTCGTAACGTCTGCCCAACGGCCTTCCTCTCACCAGTAACGGGCTAACGGCCGGAGAAGGTGGTGGCGAGCGGCGACGCGAGCTGGCGCCTCATTGCGTGGACTGACGGCCAGGATTTGTTCCTGGGCCTCAGATCTCGCTCACAGATTGGACAGGTGGCCTAGATCGAGTCGCACCGTGCGGCTTATATATTATCTCACTCTTCCCTGGTGCCTCGAATCCATCACTCAATCTGATGGATTGAATCTTAACTCCCCACGTGGCTTCTTTGAGGCCGTAGCATCGCCTCGCGATCAGGCGCGGTCTGAGATGATCTAATCTCAGCCGTCCATCCTCTCTTTATAGAGTTTTCTCGTGGAAAATTTACCAGAGGTCCTCCATTAATTCTTAGGTTACAATTTAGTCCAACCATGTGAGAGGGTACAACTCTCTTTTAGTCCTCCATACTTTTAAAAAATTCCAAATCAGTGCCTCTGTCTCCCATAAACCCTAATTGGGGTTTTAAATCTCTTTAATATAATTTCCCCCACTATTTGATCCTCATTAACACTCTAGGGAAAATTTATTTAATTAAATAATTTTAGGAGAATTTCGACACATTTATTTCCTTAAAATTTCTTGGATTTTACAAGTATAATTATTAATATTATTATTAATTTAATGTGTATTATTATTAATATGTAATATAATTAAAAATTAATGTGTATTATAACAAGGACCTGTTTGGAATAATGAAAATTGTTGGAGGGTAGAGTAGTCATTTCAAGTCATTTTTAGAATTTAAAAAATAATTAAATATCCACTCCCTCAAAAGACCTCGATTTGGGGGAGTGGAAAGTGAGAGGTTTGGAGGGGTTCCTCACCCTTCCTCACCCCTCCTCACCCCTCCTCACACCCCCAACTAGGGATGCCAATGGGCCCTGGCCCCGACGGGGAATCCGATTCCCCACCCCGATGGGGCCGGGGCCGGGGACGGGGACGGGGCCGGGGAATACCCTCCCCGCCCCGGCCCCAACCCCGAAATATTTAATTTAAATAAAAAAATAGTATATTTTATATTATAAGTATTTAAATAAAAAGTTATCACAAATATACTAACAATTGTTATAATTATAGTTTTGTAATTATAAATATAAAAATAATTTAAACTCTAATTAATCAATTAATAAGTTAGGACGACTTGATTCTACTTTGTATTAAACAAAGTATGTATTAGTAAATAAGTAAATTCAGGGACGGGAAGTCCCCAAACCAGGGTAATCCCCGCGGGGACGGGGATGGGGAAAATTTTTACCCCATACCGGGGGTCGGGGCCGGGGTCGGGGATGGGTGTGGAAAATCGGGGCCGGGGCTAGGGAATGCATCCCCCGGTGAATCCCCGCCCCGTTGACATCCCTACCCCCAACCAAACAAGAAAAAACCTCCAAACTCCTCCAAAATCCCCCAACCAAACAAGGGCTCAGTGACACACACGGTTGAAGGTTTAATTTATAAGAAAGGGTAAACTACACAATTAGTCACCCACCTATTTGTGTGTTTCTATTTTGGTCACTCACCTTTAAAAAGTTACGATTCAGTCATCCAACTTTAAGATTCTATGTTTTTAAATCACCCGATCTCACGGTGTTAATCCTGGAGCATGTTTGAAGGATTTCCAATCGTATGGATGGGAAGATCATCGAAAAATAAGCTAGCCTGTCAATTTTCATACAATTTGGTAACCGTTTGGGCCTCCCACTTAACGGTTGAAATTCTGGACCGTTCAGATTTTTATAAAATAAGAACCGTTAAGTGGGAGGACCAAACGGTTACCAAATTGTATGAAAATTGACAGGCAAGCTTATTTTTCGATGATCTTCCCATCCATACGGTTGGAAATCCTTCAAACATGCTCCAGGTGCCCAAATGGGTACCGCACCATTAACACCATGGGGCCGGATGACTTAAAACATAAAATCTTAAAATTGGGTGACTGAATCGTAATTTTTTAAAAGTGAGTGACCAAAATAGAAACACATGAATAGATGGATAACTAATCGTGTAATTTACACTATAACAAATTGATTTGAGGCCAGACTGATTTCTCAGGCCTCACCAATCAGTGATCAGTATGACTGACTACTGTTGTTGGATTTGTGACTTGACATGATGAGCTTGAGATGAAATATTTGGTGGCCCAACTTTCAATCTCAGCAATTTAAGTAGTTCGTTGTTATTGATCCATGGATTAAACTTTCAAGGCCCGGCAACTTTTTTTTTTTTTGCTTTTCTTTCATGTTATGTTATGTAAAGCTTGAAAAAATAATTCAACTTATCTTAGCCGTTGCTTTGAACTCGACGCAGATCTCGAGACCTAACAACTTAAAATTCTACAAGACATTCTGTTAATCGAACTCCGAGGTTTGGTGAATGCTGCTAAGCCTTGCTCGCTCGTTAGTCCTCCTTTCGCCCCCCAACAACCGAGCGCTCGCAGCCCTCGCGCTCGATCATCGCCGCCCGTGCGCGCGTGGCTCCCTGCACCGCCTCTTGTGCGCTAGAGCGGAGATGGAGCCGGATACGTTTACATTCGGGCCGTACAAGATCAGCCCCAGCGAGGTTTTCTTCCGCACTGAGCTTTCCTACGCCTTCGTCAACCTCCGCCCCGTCGTTCCTGGTAAACCTCGCTTAGAAAATAAAGAATCATACTTTTTTCTAATTGCATTCGATTTGTGAATGAATCTTCTTGACTTTGTTATTTGACATATCGCTGAAAAGTCTCTAATTTAATGTATAGAAGAAATATAAAAAAAAAAGAAAAAAGATTTTTGATTGTGTCATCTGTGAATTTTTTTTCATTCAATTAAGAACAAGAAGCAGAAAGAAAAGTGAATTTAGAGTTTTTAAGGTTAGATTTTGTGGAAGTTAATCTCTGCTTTTGATTCTATGACTAAGGAGAAGAGGTCCATTAAAAAAATGACTTTTGGTGGTTGCACAGATACTTTGTTCGTGGTGAAAGTATTTGAGTGGTGAACTCGCAAGTATAAATCGTCAAACATTGAACAAACCATCCCCAACCATTCATTGTGTCAGTTCAATGTTGATTGTTAGTTGCATGTGCTGAATACAGATTCTCCTTGAAATACATAGAAAAACCATGTTTAGTGTTACTCTTTGTTGTTCTTATGGTTTGCTTGGTTTTAAATTTTATCATCCCTTTTCTTCTCTGCTTTCCCTTTTCCTCATAGTACATCCATTCTGATTATGTTCTCAAACATTGCAGGTCATATCCTTTTTTGGAGGAACATATTCATCATCGTATGGTCAAATTAAATGAGGATGTATAGTATATATGTTTCACTTGTGCATGTGATCCTATATTTAGTAACTGAGAACCAGTTTTTGTGGTATCAATTTACTTTTAGAAGTTTCAAAAATATAATTGTCTTTAGAATGCTAATTGAGTTTTGGAATGACAATGACTATACAAACAAAGATAGTTGTATCCTAGCATGGAAATCTACATATTCATAGAATGATGTCTATGTTTTTCGCACATATCTGCCAGCAGAAATCAAGTAATGCATGTTTTAAACACTGATATGCATTGCATGGCTTGTTTGGATATGTATTGGTAAGCTTGCATGCCTTCTACCTCTAAATAAGTTTAAGATGTGTGAGCATCTGATTCTCGTTAAGTTGTGCTAGTGTTCTTGTAATCTGATTTCTTAGAAGTGAAGACCTTAACATTATGCACATGTACTTGTATGTCCAAGGCGTGAAGTAAAGCGCTTTCTGGATCTTACTGTTGATGAGACTACTGACTTATGGCTTACCGCGAAGAAAATTGGTGGCCAGCTTGAAAACTACCATAAGGCATCATCATTGACATTTACTATCCAGGTAAACTAAATGAAAGTTGATTTCTTTGACATCTTTTTTCATTGGATTAGTGTATGAATTCCATATTTTTCTTGTTATTGATATATGAGTTATTATTCCTAGGTTAACATTTTAGAGAAATTACCAAGAACATATGATAAGTTGCCTCCATTACTTTTTTTTTTGGAATATGGATAATCCAACCCAATTAAATATGAATAATCGGAAAATAGTCAATGACTTACGACCCTTTGTTGAGAAATACTTCATCAGCTGACCCTTGAAGAAAGCATGAAGGCATGTTCGGTTAATAGAAGTGGAGGGGGAGAGTTAGGGATGGGTCACTTAAGGGTTTTTTGTTCAACAAAGTCATCTCTGAATGGGATTTCACATTCCATTCTTCCACTTTTCCACTTTGACTTTTACCAAGAAAAAACCAAGTCACTTTTATGATATGCTTGGGTTATACAAAATGTGACTGAGCTTTTATATGCCTAGGCCAAGTTTGTGGTGAGGTGGATCCAAATAATTATGTGTAGCATTATATTCATTGCCATGCACGGGCTTAAGATAAAACTAAATTCTTTTGTATTTGGGCTGGATCCTAAGCCTAGCTCCATATTTGTTCTATGCCCTACTTTACTTATTGAGTCAAAATATCATAATATGATCCATTTTACCCCAAGCATGTGCATTGAAACGGATTAATTAAAAATTTCATCCAAATCAATTCCTTCACTACATCCATGGTAATTACTTTAAAACAGTATAGGTGCATGCCAGAGAATTAACTAGTGGGCATTTCTTAAATGAGACCTATAATTAGTTGCCTAGGTCAGGACAAGAGGTGGATGAAGTGTTTGCGTGTGGTATAGGTTTGAAAAGGTTGTAGAAAGGTAATAAATATGAAGGGAAAATGTGGCAATTGGATATATACTCAAACCTTGATGGTTATGTACTTCTTCAAAAGTTAGAGTCACACTATCAATGAACAAAAGAAGGATTCAAACTTCAGTCGTAATTTTCATTTATGGGGTAACCTCTTATATTGAGGAATAATACAAAGCAAGAGGGAAAATTAGGAAAACAAAATCAAGAAAGGGAAATCTTCCTTATGTTAGAACCTACAATTAAGGAAACTAACTCACGAATCAGCCGTTACTATAACAACTTTGGACCTTATTTTGAATTTCAAATTAATTCTAAGTAGTTACGTTGTTGCTCTCCTATTGACTTCATGTCTCTTGTCTTGCGCGAATGTTGAAATAAAGTTGTCCCACAGTGTGATTCTAATTTCTGTAACTCCTCCTGAGATATCCATCCTTCATCAAGGCGATGACGATCTTCCCATATCACCTAAAATTGATAATTATCTCCTTCCCTTGTAGGTTTCACTTTATAATCTTTAATTTCTTTTATCTCCTCCTGAACGACTTACCATTTGGAAATAGAAGTTGTGGGAATATAGCAACAATATCTTCTTTTAAAGATGCATGGTATGGATTTAGGTCAACACCATTAAAAATAGGATGAATACCTATATCAGGTGGCAATTCAAGCTGATAAGCGTTCAGGCCGAGCTTCTTAATAATCTTATAAGGGCCCATGAGACAAAAGTAAAGCTTATATGGAAAATAAGCAGGATTAGCTCATACTAACATTTGGTCATTGATTTGAAACTCCTTTTGTCTCCTATAGTGATCAGCTTGTTGTTTGTAGGCCTCATTGCTAGTGATAATTTTGGCATGCACATCTCCATTGATGCGTTGTTTATCTTGAGCAAAGCTTTTAACTTCTTAACTTGTTCCACTGTAAGAAAACAAAAGGATCAAATCCATGAGAGTTGATGGTTGACTACTTGTAATAACTTCAAAAGGGGATATGCCAATTTTGTGATTCGGTAAGTTGTTATAAGCAAATTTGGCATGAGGAAGTTATAGATCTTAAGTTTGGTGATGATCTGTAATGTGGCAATGGAGAAGATTCCCCAAGTTGTGGTTAACAACCTTTGTCTGCTCATCAATTTGGGGATAATAGATGCTAGAAAACTTCAGTTTTATACTAGCCTTGAGCTATAGTGTTTTCCAAATGTAGCTAGTAAAGTTTAACATCTTTGTCTAAGATAATAGTCTTAGGCAAACTATATTAATGCACCACTTTGTAGAAAAATAAATCTGTTACATGCTTGGCATCAGTTGTTTTGTGACATGGAATAAATTGAGTCCTTTTTGAGAATTGGTTAACAACAACAATATAAAATCATGCATCCACACAGTGCATGACAGCTTCTAACACAAAATCCATGTTAATATCTTTCGAGGATGTGTTTTTACAGGCAATGGGGTGTAAAGTCTAGGTCCTTAAAAAACTGGCATGTTTTGCAGTGGCTAATAATGGAGATAACATCTTTCTTCAAATGGGGTCAATAAAATCTATCTTCCACCAAATGTTGTGTTTTGTCATGACGGAAATAACTAGATAACCCAACAGAATGTAGTTCCTTAACATCATGGTGTACGTAGGAAGGCATAACCAACATTTGTAAAATAAAAACCCATTATGCAAAGGATAAAAATTGGTTTGGTAGGTTGTATTTGATTTCAATTCCTTGAAATTTTTGTTGAAATCATGATATGTTGGATAATGGTCTTTTATATGGTTGAAGCTAGAAACACTTATGGTTAATGTGTGAAGTAAATATTGACAATGGCTCAACACATCAACTTTATCTTCTACACGTTATCTATTTTAATAATAAAAGTAAACTATTGTTTGAAGTACATCTATCTGGCATTCTTGGCATTCTTAGTTTGCTACCTCAAATGTTTCAATGGGTCATGATTAGTAAATAGAATAAACTCCTTACGAACAAGATAGTGCCACTATTTTTTTGAGGGTTTGCACCAATGTATAAAATTCCAAGTAATAAGAAACTTCAAATGCATAAATTTCAAAGTAGTAAGAAACTTAAAATTTAAGAAACTTCAACTGGGGTGAACATAAGTGAGTTTCTCACTAAGAAAAGTAATGGGATGACCTTCTTGGCTAAGGACTCCGCTAACCCCAATTAGAGAAACGTCATAAAAAACTTCAAATTCTAATGAAAAGTCTGGTAGGTGCAATATGGGTGCTTCTATGATGCATTGTTTGAGCTCCTTAAAAGTTTTTTTGGCTGCCTTAGCCACTTAAAAAGTCTTTATTGGTGCAGTCGGCCATAGGTTGACTTCCTACACATTAAAAGGTGTTGGTTACATTTGTTTGTATGCCATTTGTTGAGACACTAAAACCACGGAATAAGTCTTAGTTTTTTGCAAACACACATTTCTTGAAGTTGATACAGAAAACTCTCAAACTACATGATGTTGAAAACCTTTTTGAGATGTTCTATATGCTCTCGAAGACTTTGATGAAAAACCAAATTGTTATTGAAGTAAAAATAACAACACACTTAACCTAATAAAGTTTTCAGGATTGCTATCATAACCCTTGTACACCTCATATGGGCATTTATAAGGTTGAATGACATCATCTTCCATTTATACAATCTTGCTTTGGTTTTGAACATGGTTTTCAATTCATCATCTGGACTAATTCAAATTTCATGATAGTCGCTATAAAGGCCAATTTTTGAAAAAATTGTAAAACAACACAATTGGTCTTAACATGTCATCCAAACAAGGAATAGAAACTTGTATTTGATTATAATCTTGTTAATTGGCCTGTTGCCCATATTCTCCAACTTAATTTTTGGAGTTAGAAGTACTAGAATAACACATGAACTCATGTTTTTTTTTTTTTTTTTTTTTTTTTAAAAAAAAAAAAAAAACTCTTTTGTAATAAATCGTCCACTTAGTGTTGTAATTCTGTATGTTCTGCAGTACTGGACTTATGCAATAGGATCAGAGATTCAAAAAAAGAAACATTTGTCACTGGGTCAATTGTATGTTAAGTTTGCCTTGTAGGAGGCAATTTTTGTGGTGGCTTTGTAGATAGTCTTTATATTCCTCCAATAAGGCCTGAACCTCTCACCTGGGATTGGATTGGTAACTGAAGCAACATATAATAAAAGAGTAATATCACATTCGTATTGAACCTATCAATGACTTGTTCTGAGAGTTGTAAGCCAAGTGGAAGGTTGTAATGCTGTAGGGATCAATGACTTTAACACCATCTTTTTACAATCTTGAATGAAATCGTTGGTGTTGGATTTCCTATTGTGTTGAACACAATTGTCAAATTGTCGAGATCAACCCAACAGTAAATAACAAGCCTTAACTGGAATTATATCACACCACAGTGCCTCATGATATCTACCAATTTGGAATGCCATCAGACATTGCTAGGTAATGGATTATATTAATCTTCGTTCCGACACAGTTTATAGGACTTTGATTTATTGCGAGAATGCAATTGAACTTCTCTGCAATTTCTTGGATATGGCATTAACAACTCTTCCACTATCTAAGATTATGAAAATAGCCTTCCTTATGCATTCCATCTATGTATGAAATATGTCCCTCCTACACCAATCTTTCTCATCTTGCTTCTCAACATTTAGCAAATGACTCACCAAAAGAATTAGCAATTCCATGGCAGATAGAATTCACCGGCTTAAGATATTCTCTTCATAAGTGTAAAACCTATTTATGAGTCATTATTTCTTTCATCCTCCGTATGAGCATCTTCATCTTTAGCCAAAAGGGGCTTTTTTTGCTTTCTCAGCCACAATGATAGCATAAAGGACCATTTTGCCCTTATGCGTGAGATGGGCCACCAGTGAAAGTGCTAGGTTTTTAGCTCCCAATTTTTTATTATCGAAAAGTGGTTCTAGCATTGACAAGTGCTTTATTTCATGTCTCTGTACTTGCAAAATGTAGGAAGAGAATTTGATCCTTAATCTCTTTATGCAACCCATTCTCATAGTGGGTAATTGCTTGGAACGTGTCATCTTAGGCATGTCCATTTTGTTGCAGCTCATTGAATTTGTGAGTGGATTTTGTAATAGTCATATTACCTTGCTTGAGAGTCAAATACTCTTGTATTTGGTGCGGCACTACTGAGTAGACTAGTAATGCTTTTGTAACCTATCCTTCATCATTTCCAAGGAGTGATGTCTTCTCCCTTGTAATGTGTTTTTCATTTACGACATTCCATTATTCTCTGGCTTTTCCTTTAGTTTTACCTTTGCCAAAAGAATCTTTTGATCATCAAGGAAGCTTTTGAGGCTACAAAAATCTTCAATGCTCAACTAGTCATAGAAATCACTTGAGTAGACACATCCACAAAATTCTGACACATATAATTTGAGAAACCTCTTGGCCAAGTCTTGACAGTCCTTTTTGAAGGTGCCACGTGGCTCTTACCCATCATTGACCCACTCATAACGCTTTTTCTCATTATGTTGAATGATCTATCAAGGTCTTGCCAATTTCTGGATTGACTTTATTGACCTGAATGAATCTCAACCTCAAAAGCCTCCGTAACTTTAGCAGAACTTTAGAGCATTGGTTCATTTGGTCTTCTAACCGTTAGAACATGGCTGCAAACTCATTGGGTGTTGGCTTTACCAAAGCAATTTGTGTTCAAAGCATATGGGTGTCTGTCCGCTATGTGTCATCATCAGCATGTTCTGCCAGCTCTGGAACCAAGTTGACACAAACCTGAGAATTAACTAGCTGAAATTTCTCAAATGCGACCTATGATTAGTTGCCCAAGTCTAGGTTTTAAAGAGTTGTAGCAGGGTGACAAACATGAAGAAGGGCAAAAAGGCAATTGGATATACACTCAAACCTTGATGGTTGAAAAATTCAAACTTCAGTCTTTGTTTTCATTCATTGGGCAGCCTATTAAATAGTGGAATAATGCAAATGCAAGAGGGAAAATCAGGAAAGAAATCAAGAAAGGGGAATCTTCTTTTCTTATTTTAGAAACTACAATTAAGGAAACCAACTCACCAATCGGCTGTTGCTATTAACAGTTTTGAACCTTAATTTGAATTTCAAATTAATTCAAAGTAGTGTGCATCAGCAGGCACTTCCTTTCCACTTCCAGCAGCCAAGCTCGCCTTTTATGTGTTGATTCACATAATTCCTACTGTTTGCTTTGAAATAATAAACTTCTTGTTTTAGTATATCAGACTCAAATCACTATAATATGCTTTCAAATTTAGGTTTCATGGAACTAGAATAGAAGCATATAAAATATAAATTATCATTGATAGAGAGGTATACATTTTTTAGTTGAAAGGTTTAATTTTTATTATATATTGGGTAACTATACAGTTAATTATTACTTTATGGTTTGGTCGATTTTTTAATCAACTACTTACATAAAACCACTTTCTTCAACTATATTCTATGCTATTAGCTAAGTTGTTTTAGGGATTTATTTTGTTGCAGGCATATCTTTACGCATATATGATTGTCATATATGCGTCTGGATCATATTTGTGGAGGACCAGCTACTATAGATTATAGTAAATAAGATTCCAATTAAGATAATTTGATTATTATATCAATTAATAAGAATTAATTATATATTTTTGGAA
Organism: Dioscorea zingiberensis; assembly: GCA_026586065.1. NCBI lineage: Eukaryota > Viridiplantae > Streptophyta > Magnoliopsida > Dioscoreales > Dioscoreaceae > Dioscorea > Dioscorea zingiberensis. The sequence continues at coordinate 27,929,738 of CM048818.1, forward strand.
CTCAACTCAGAATGAATCTTATTTTTGGCAAATATTTTCTTTATTTCATCCAAGTTACACCTTACAATGAAATGTATAAGTTCCATGATGTTAGCCGGTAAATAGAATCAGTTTGTTGGTTGCATCGTAAAATAAGGATTCCAATTCTTAGTTGGCATTGTTTCCTCTTTCTTATAAATGCATTGGAACAAGATCTCTTGCGATGTGGGTTGGGTGAGCTAAAAGGAAATAGAAAACAAGCATTATTATTTTATTTTAGAAGAGCAGACTTGTGCATGCTGAACTCTAAGTATCGTTGCCTTTCCATCTCAAGCCTTTAACACATTTTAGTGGAGTATATAGGTGCATATTTTTCAACCCAAAACATAGCAAAGGTTATTAAACTGGCAAGCTAGTATTTATTCTAAATTTCTTAGAATCATGTTGGTTTTCACCATTTAAATTGAGGCTATTTTCACTATTTCACATCTGATTGTTAGCATCATGGTAGAAAATCTGGCAATCTTATAGGTGCTTCTTTGATGAAACATGAACCAGTTTTCCTAGAGAAATTGTACACAGGCACTGGTTCCTTTTGCAGGATTAGATAATCACATTGCCTTTCGGCTTTTGGTAAATGATCCAAAAGATCCTTTTAACCATAGGTCTTGTCTTGTAAGCATCTCAGAAAATTACAGTGCTTTAAGTTTAAGCTTGCGAATCTTGTTTTCTTTTCGTTAAAAGCAAATAAAAAATTTGTCAAGTAAACGTACATATTTTTTTAATTTTTTTTTTTAGAACTTTTTGTTAATGTTTTCCACCACTGGACTTCAACTGATAATATATAATGTACAGTTTAATAATTTTTTTTCCCTTCTGTATGCATTCTCAATCATCTCACCTGATGGCTCTTATTATAGAGAAATTTATAGTTGCAAAAGTTTTTGCGCATTTAGTGTCTTACATATTCTTGTTAGTGGAACTCGAATCTTTCAGATGCAAAATATTTTCAAGTTACTACAGGTTCTGTCATTTAGTGAACTTAATGGGTATATTTCAGTTGTATAGAGAATCATGTTTTGAGGGAATGTATGCTAAGTCATCTTTGGCATAATTTCTTAACTCTGTTTAGTGGAGGCATAAGTACCTTAGATTATGCTGGATATTTTCTCGTTCCAACTCCTTTTTTCTTTGGCATCTCAGGATGGACCTCAAGCAGGGCAGACAGTTCCACATGTGCATATTCATATTCTCCCAAGGAAAACTGGAGACTTCGAGAATAATGATGAAATCTACGATGCTGTAAGGGAATGCAATTTGTCAACCATTCCTGTTTGTTCATCTTGCCGGCTTGTGATTCCTTGATGTTTAACTGGCTGTTAGCAGATTGACACACAGGAGAAGGAGCTAAAGAAAAAGCTTGATCTTGATAAGGAAAGGAAAGACAGAAGCGCTGATGAAATGGCTCGTGAGGCTGATAACTATCGACTCCTCTTCTCATAGAAGTTTCTATTGTCTTATTAGGTACCTTCCCCTTCCTTCAGTTTGATCATCTCTGTTTCTTCAATGAAACCATTATCTAATAGAACTTCCTTTGCTGTTGCAGCATGGATCATCGATTAATCAAACAGCAACATTCAGGCTGCAATCTGCAAACATTTGGGGAATGGGGGAGTCCGGCCAGAGGGGTGGTTATTGGATAACATTAGCTTGCTACTACTGCTTGAAAGACACCATGAATCATCATTCAAAATTAGCTAAAATGAATGAAACATTCCTCATGTTTTAAAAGTCATTTCAGTATCCTTTGTGCATTTGATTAATTGACAATTTGACATGTATTGTGGATTAATCAGCCATAATCTCTGTTTGTGAACAGTAATAGATTATTTGAATAAGCCTTTTCTTGCAATGCTTGGATGTCGCACATTGCCAGCAAGATTGAACGTTTTCTGTTGGATCCTGCAACTTTGACCGATCTTTCTCATCGCTCAAGAACAAGTTGAATTATCATAAGAGAAGTTGCTGAGTAATAGGAAAAATCATATATCTACAAAATTATCTTTGTTATTGTTTCATTTCGATGTACATGGAACAGAGAATCAGGAGCAGATTAAAGGTCTGCCTTGCTGGAGCACAAAATTGGAGTGAATGGCTTATGGCAAATCCTGTCCATGATCACCATGAAAGCCATTATCAGCTCACAATCAGCTCCTGGCTGGACGGTAAGGCTGAAAACATCGTCACTCAGAAATGTTGAGGTGTTCGCTTTCTTCCTTGATATCTCCGCCACCAGCTCCCCGGTGCTTCCCCGTATCTTACAGCTTCTTCTCCAGAAACAGCCCTCTATCTGAAAATCCGGTTTTGGTGACAGATGACCGCCTGGACTCACCATGAACACTTGTGTTTCATCACCGCTCTGAAGTACTGCTCTCTTTCTTATTGAGAAAACATGCTTTTTTGATCCTGTTCTCAACCCTTCTTTTTCTTCTTTAAATCCATTCCACTGATCATGCATGCTGAAGATCTGCAATAAATTATGCACTTAGCATCAAGTTGCAGATAATTAAATTGAGACAAATAGAATATTACTGCCTAGTGATCTCTGATTTCAAACTTAATTTTGTCTCATTAATGTAGAAATTAAGGAATTGTTCTTAGTTAGTGATCTCCACTCGACCCTTAGAATCAATGCTAGCTCTTCTTCACATCAACATCCATTCCATCATACTTCAAACATAGTTGATGCATGCTTAATTTGCTATATGTTCATATTTATGGATCCATATATAATAAAACTTTACACTAAAATGCAATTAGCAATGGTTTCATTGATCACTACCTGTGGCCGGAGAGCGAAGAGACTGGCGCCGGCACCGTCCATGAGCATGAGTTCTCCTGCGAGACGCTTGTGTCTTCTTGAGTAGTTGTCTACTCTGAATGCTAGTCCTCCATTGCTATCATACACTGAGAAACCATCTGTGCCTTGAAATGCCATGCTTGACTTCTTCCATACTGTCCACGATCGGTCACTCCGCGCCACTGGCTTCTGAGAGTCTATCCTGCTTTCTGTAGGATGAATTCGACTCATTCTAGAAAGAGAGAGGCCTTTGGGTGATGGAGAAGACAAAGAGGAAGAGGGCGTGATATTTATAAGGGTAAAAATATTCATGGAATATATATATTCATGGAGCATGAGATGGAGTGATTAGTTTTAGGATTAACATGGGTTTGTGAATGGGAGTTACGTAAGACTAGTAGCTTTATGACATGTCTCTAATCTCTCCAATGAATAATAACAAAGAAGGTGTGTGTGGAGATTCTTCTTCTTGTGTTATTTCTAGCTATTTGGCCGAAAGGGTGTAAGACCACCATGGCATTTAGCCACTAGTTTTATTCCCATACTTTGTTTCTTCCCTTCTTTTCATTATTTTCAACCACCTTATCAGAATCAGCAATATGCCTTTCTTTCTTTTCCTTTTTCTCCTTTTTTTTAAACTTATTTGGTAACTTCTTTTTCCATTCCAAGAATTAATTCCATGGTTCATTCCATGCACATATGTAGAGAGAGAGAGAGAGAGAATTAAGTACAAGGAATACTTGGAAGTGGTGTTTCTATTTACTTTCATTCCATCTCTTCTTTCTCTATTGTACATGAACTCAACTTTCCATGTCGACACACGTGCAAGCTAGTCACCAAAGTTAAATATAGATATAATACTTTGAATGAATCTTTTCCTCAATAGGAAAACAGTATGTTGATATTTTCCACATATTAGTAACTATTCTCCAAGGTGTAGAAAGACGAGAAACTTTTTGTCCACAAGTTTTCATTGAACAATAAAACATAAGAAAACAGGTTTCTTTCTTGTAATTAACAAAGTTTAAGAGCATTCCTACATTTACATGCATGCATATATACATTAATATAACCTTAATATATAAGGATTAAAACCAGTTTTAGTCCTTGTACTATGACTAAATATTCATTTTCGTCCCTATACTTTAAAAATATTCGATATGATCCTTGTACTTTAGGGTTTTTGTTCGAATACATCCCTAGTACTGATGTGGTAGCACATGTGGCTAATATTTCTGACATGACAGCTGACGTGGCAGGGTTTGGATAGCGTGGCATGCTGACATGACATGATAAAATAGATTTTAAATAAAATAATTTTTTAAAATGATGATGTGGCATGCTGATGTGGTATGCCCCTTGGAATAAAAAATTAACCATATTCATTTTGTATGCCACCTATGTTGCCGCATCAGCATCAGGGACATATTCGAACAAAAACCCCAAAGTATAAGGACCATATTGAAGATTTTTAAAATATAAGGACAAAAATGAACATTGGATCAAATTACATGGACCATATTCACGAGAGGCAACAATACTAATTGAAAGCATAAAGGAATACCTGAGTCAAGACTACTTAGATCAAGCGGACCGACGGATGTGGAGACTCACCCCAAGCCAAACCTTCACGGTTAACTCACTATACAAATTTCGTATCGATGGGGGAATAAGAAGTCCCTTACCCGTCAACTTCTGGAAACAACCAGCTCCCCTAAAAGTCAAACTTTTTGTCTGGCTTGCGTTCGAAGACAAGCTTCTCACGCTACAGAACCTGGCAAAAAGAAACTGGACAGGGGACATGACAAGATGCTACCTTTGTAACTGCGACGAGGAAACCAACGAACACCTCCTTCTCCAATGCCAATACTCAACAGAAGTGTGGTCGCACTATAAACATCTATTTGGAAACGGGACCAACCCCTCAAAGATACAAGATCTTTGGGGCCCCTCGCCAATAGACAATCAACTCAAAAAGGACCTCCGCAAAGGCTGGAATCTATTGGTGATGTCCATCACTTGGACCCTCTGGACCGAAAGGAACAAGAGAATCTTCACTGATAAACATCGTGTTTACTGGAAACTGATTCGCCAAATCGACTTCCTTTTCCTCTCATGGTTCGACAACACCCATGCCACCAGGCAGCTTCAGCTCCAACCAATGTGAGACCTGATCAGGCATAGTCTATCCCTCACAAGGACAGAGACGCTGAGTGGACCCCCCGATGCGGATTTCGAGGATGAGGTTGAAGAGGAACACCACATCTCCCACCCTATTATTGGAACCCATGCCATAGTAGATGGCTTGCTTGTAACCACATGATCCATCCAGGGATCAATGTACCAATCTCTTCTATTCTTAAATTAATAAACGAAAGTGGTTTATCCATTTATCTCACAAAAAAAAAAAAATATGCATGGACCAAAAATGATTTTAATTCTGCTTGCTCTAGGGCACAAGAAAGTCCATGCATACTCGTTGTGTCATATATGTTTGGTTGGGTTTTGAGGATAGTGATGACAACATGGAGCACAAGTTAATTAATTGCTACTTGTTTGGAGCCTTCAAAATTGAAGCAGCATGAGGTATACAGGTACCTTTGCAGGGCACGTATACAAATAATAAATAAAAAAAAAATCTTATTGATGTTTGCATGTATGCACGCACACCTCAACCTGCCAAGATATATATAATAACAACTCAGAAAATTAATTTTCCTAAATAACATCCAAAACTTTTAGTTTTCCTGAATAATTAATTAATTAGTGTCCATCTTAATTGAAGTGAGATCTCTATTCATTTGGGTTTTAGAGGAATTTTCTTAACTCTTTCCTTTGGTGGGGGTAGTAGATATATAGATAATGGAGTGCCAATTAGTTAGTGTTAAACAACTCAGATTAACATTCTTTTTAATGGAAGGAACCGAATGACAACTTCGACGATGTTTTTATTGTGGAAATCTAGCTAGAGCCTACACTTTCCTTGACTTCAATTAGATCTAAATAGAAATATATATATATATATATATATATATATTGATAACCAGAATGTCGACTTTTGTGCTTAGTTTATATATATTTATAGAGTTCATTAACAATGTTGCAAATGACTATGCATGAAATCATATTCCAAGTAATAGGTTCTAAGTGTGATGTTAAGTTGGAAAGCAATTCCACATAGGATAAGGATGAGAATATTCCAAGTTATAACTCTAGGGCTAAAGATTATATATGAACTAATTACATAGGTGGTCAAAGAAAATTAAATTAATTACTTTTCCTTAATTACATGTGCGTTGATATGATCTTTCTATTAGGCATATATACCACCTAAAACAATGATGTTAACGATCACTCTCACTCCATGGTTTAAAATTAACTTGAATTTGAATCTAAAGCCAAAATTAATTAAGATAAGAGAAATGCATTAGAGGTAGATCGATACTAATTAAAATGACATTCTTAATGACGAATTAGCTCGTTCTTATCACATAGCAAAGCGATAATTAATTAAGCTTATCTTTTGACCAACAACTATTGTTTTCAATTGCAAACCTATAAGTTTGAATGTCTTAACCAATGAACTAACAAGCACTAGGGCAGCCAGTATCAGTATAATATATATAAGACTTCATTGCAGGCGCTTATGTCATGTTCCATGGAGTGCCAAGAAGAATTAAACCATGTATTGCAATCATGTGACCAATTTTGTCTTGCATTCAACATCATCAAAAGAATGTATTTGATCCTTAGCTTGATTTATGTTTAAGTTTACCTTTTCAAATTTGTTTTAGGATCATATTTAATTAATTAATACGACAGGATTAGGTGAAAGCATGGTGCTAATCTAAGTTTAATTGACATAATACAATTCAGGTAAATTAATCTTTTGCTCATAAAATGGATTCTCATTTAATAAGTGTGTGCCCTCGTGGGTGATGAAGAAGCGGGGTTGGAGATGCATGTGATGGCTCCCTCTCACCATCCATTCAAAAACAATGGCTGCCTCCTACGTGACTACTGATAGTGTCCACTTGTTTCTTGGATTTTGATATAGGCCAATGCTCATGGCTAGGGATTAAGTTAATGACTTTAATTAGGCCACTTAATGAGTGCCCAATCAATAAAAAATTTACAACTTGTCATTTGGAAATTGACAACCAAATATCAAGAATAAATATTCAATTGATTCACCCGAACATCAAGAAAAACAATATAAAGTTATCTACAAAAATGATCAGGTTACCAAAAGTTTTTATTTATTTTTTAAGTAAAGTAGATAAATCACATTCATTAATGATAAAAACAAAATTACAAAAGTACAAGGTCCTTGCTTGGGCATAAGTAAGAACGGTATTACTCCTCGTCAAAGTAGGCATAAGGTAGTTGTTGGTTTCTCTCTAGTGAACGCCAAGTTTCTCTTGACAATGGTCTTTATTATATTGCTAGTAGCTTAGGCCTTTTGGTCGCATGAATTGCATAAAAAAAAAGTATGACGAAATTGGTATAACAAATTAGTTTCGTGAAAACATATTAAGTGTCATGAAAATATTTGATGTTTCTTTCCATCCATATATAAGCTCCAGATGATTGCCATTGCTATCAGATTTCATCCCAGGCATGCATCCTTCTCTAGTTGTTTGGAGAGAGTGGCATTTCCCTACATATCTTGTATCTTGTGAGGTTTGCCTATTAGCCTGAATAGGTTGCAGAAGTGCTCCAAGATGCTACTCATGTAGGGGAATAGGAGGAGCAAGTGTGTTGTTGTTTCATCGGCCATGTCGCAAAGGTAACACTTGGTTCTATTACCTCCCGAGTTCCTTTTAGCAAGTACTTCCAATGTTAGGATTTTGTCATCCCATGCTAGCTAGGCAAACAACTTTACTTTTAGGGAGCATGGTTGTTTCTATAAAGTCGACCATACCGGGCATCAAACTATGCGATCTATATTAAACTGGTATAGTGATTTGACATTGAATTGGTTTTTTAGAGTTAGTCTCCATTTCTTGTATTCTGAGGAGGCTTGGCTTGAGCAAGGGGTATCCCTTGATTTTGGTGTGTCACTTCTACTGTAAGTTTTGTATTTTGCAGGCTTTGAAGGTAGGGAAAAGGTTTCAAGGTGATTACCCTTCAATCCAGTTATCGACCAAGCAGTTTATCAATGACCCTACTGATGCAGGAGGCTCGAGTGAAATGTTGGTGCCGGGTTGGCGGGTCAACGTAAAGACGGGAAGTTACGGAGTCAATGTCAAGATTGGGTCGATTTTTTTGTATGGTTCGGTATTTTGGCCATAACTTTGGCTATTAATATCAGAATCACGCGTTCAACCCAAATTCGGAAAGCTCTTTGCGACACGCACGACATGGGGACATCATATTTGAGAGAATTTTAGTTATTTTTTTCTATTTTTAGAAATATTTAATCAGCCAAATTAGGGTTTTCGGTCTTTTTTCTTTTTTTGGTAATATTTCATATGCCAAATTAGGATAGGATTTGAATCCGATTTGATCTCGGGTTTCTAGGAGTTATCTGATTTGTTTAGAGTTTTAAATTTAGATAAGTTTAGTTTTAAATAATGATTTGTCAATTTTATGATAGGGTTTCTAGTTTAGTCTTTGAAAGCTATTTAACCCGGCTTTTGGGTTGATTTATTATTATTAATTATGAATAAAAGTATTTTCCTGAATTTTAGAGTATTTTTTCTGGTTCTTTTGGTTCTTCGTTTGTTCTTCCTTGCGGACCTTGGATCCGGCTAGCCCGCGAGATAATCGCTACCCCGCTCGGCGTTAGTTGGTACTAGAGCTCATCATCTTCCTGGGAAGCGTCATCATCAACATCAATGACTGGTGATCGTGGTCATTGGGTTGGACAAGTTCCGGTTGAGGAAGTCCAGTACCGTGACCTGAGCGCCCTAGAGGTGATGAACAAGGATCTACAAAGGCAAGTCGCGGAGTTAACCCAACGCTTGATGATCAAAGATTTGCAGAGGCAAGTCAAGAAATTATCAAGGCGTCTGGCGGCGATCGATTTTGATCATAGTTGTTGTGGGCAGTTTCCGGCTGAGGAAGTCCAGCACCATAATCATAGCGATCATAGGTTTGACCAACCCATCTACGACGATGATGTGGAGGAGGTGATCTCGCCCGATGATGTGGAGGAGGAGATCTTGCCCATCTTCAACGGTGATGTGGAGGAGGAGATCTCGCCCATCTACGACGACTAAGAGGAGGAAATTGGCGAGTCCGAGGAGGAGATTGGTGAGCCCATCTATGACGATGATGGGACTAGTGTTGTGTTGGTATCTCGATGGGAGGAAAACCCTCCTGGCCCGGTAAGCAACACTACTAACCTACTTTCTGTCTCTAGGGTTTTGATTGAGATCAAGCATGGAGATCCAAACCTACCAACAGAGGTCCAGTCGAACTCGGGGTCGAGTTCTTTCCATCCCGGGGTAACTGATGTAGGAGGCTCGAGTGAAATGTTGGTGCCGGGTTGGCGGGTCAACGTAAAGACGGGAAGTTACCGAGTCAATGTCAAGATTGGGTCGATTTTTTGTATGGTTCGGTATTTTGGCCATAACTTTGGCTACTGATATCAGAATGACGCGTTCAACCCCAATTCGAAAGCTCTTTGCGGCGCGCACGACATGGGGACGTCATATTTGAGAGAATTTTAGTTATTTTTTTTCTATTTTTAAAAATATTTAATCCGCCAAATTAGGGTTTTCGGTCTTTTTTCTTTTTTTGGTAATATTTCATATGCCAAATTAGGATAGGATTTGAATCCGATTTGATCTCGGGTTTTTAGGAGTTATATGATTTGTTTAGAGTTTTAAATTTAGATAAGTTTAGTTTTAAATAATGATTTGTCAATTTTATGATAGGGTTTCTAGGTTAGTTTTTAAAAGCTATTTAACCCGGCTTGTGGGTTGATTTATTATTATTGAATTATGAATAAAAGTATTTTCCTGAATTTTAGAATATTTTCTCTGGTTCTTTTGGTTCTTCGTTTGTTCTTCCTTGCGGACCTTGGATTCGGCTAGCCCGCGGGATAATTGCTACCCCGCTCGGCGTCACCTACCCCTACTGTGGAGGTGATGTTTTCCAATATTATGTCTTGTTGCTCCAAAACCCTTTTACAAAAGTATGAAATCCTAGCAGGGGGATTATGAAAAGGATCAAAATAAGAGTTTTAGAAGTATGCCATATTTAGTATCCTTAGGCATATTCCGGCTTACCTCTTAGTAACCTCTACTACTATTTTCCTAGCAGTGCTTCATTGAAAGCCTTTATATTGATGATCCCTCATCCTCCTTGCTCCTTTGGTGTAACGCCGGGATTTTTTTAAATAAATATTCAGAAAATTTTTGAATTTGAAATGAGGTTAATTAGCATAGAAAACAGATTAATTATTTTAACCTCAAATTAAAGAAAATCGGGTGTTAATGGTCCCGAAATCCAGCCTTGCAACTATAGGGCCAAGAGAAGGCCTTATTGGGCCAGGTCACTTTTACATAGAATTGTTGGAGGTGGATAGTCAACAGAGCCGGAATAATTAAATGAGAAATTAATTAAGTATTAATTATTCCAGATTAATTAAGTGGAAGATATCGGACAAAAGTTAGAGTCCCGATAAAGTAGATCTGGCCGAGTCAAAAAGCCAAGAAAAACAGATCTAGGTCGGGAGAAGAGATAACCCGTGATGCTACAGTAAGCCCGTGTCACTGGGGTTGTCTGAGCCGGGATTCTTGGATCTGGGTCGGGATAGTGACTAGCCAAATTATAATTTAGTCACCCACGTGATGGCACAACAACAAGATAAGATCAACGAAAATTAATTTGTCTTATTGGAAAATATCAGCAAGATAATATAGTTTAATCAAATATTTTTTCAAAGGTAAGTTATAAAATTAGATTTTATAAATTATAAAGAAATATAATATTTTATTAAAATATCTTATCTTTATAAAATCAGATAAAACTTAGGTTTTCATTGAAATCGAATTCAATTTGAAAACCTAAACTGATCGTGCCCTTCTCCTTCGACAACCAGCCCGCACCTCTCCCTCTTCTTCTTCTCTTTTCTCTTCCCATCTCCCAACCGGCGGTGGTCGCCGTCGAGGGCACAGCCGCCTCTCTGCCCTCCGGCCTCCATATACGCTGCATGCACGTGCGCTGCCAAGCCGCCTAGACAACCTGCCCCGCGCCGCTGCCGCATCGGCCGGGCGTGCGCCTGCCTCACATCGCGCCTCCACCGCCTTAATCGCACTCCGCCGGAGCCGCCCCTCAGCCCGCCCAGCTTCAAGTACCGCTTGCCGGTGCGGCGCCATCCCTGCGCCTTTGCCGCTGCTCGCCTCCCAGAGAGCCCCATGTTCACTTTGAGTTCCCTTTGGCCTCCGCCAGCGGTATGCCCATCGCCGAAGCTGCTAGCCCGAAAGCACCCTCCATGTCGACTAGATCCCTCCTATTCTGAGATTCATGGAAAAACCCTACTTTTGATTAGTTAATTGAAAGAGTAAATTGGAAAAGCCCTAATTGAATTCACAAATTAGGGTTTTAGATTGAATGAGTAAGCACTACAAGAAAATAACGATTAAATGATTAAATCTTGGCTACTAATAATGTTGGATTAAATGATTAAAGAGGGATTAATTTAATTTAAATAGAAATTAAAGTTAAATGAGCTCTGTAAGGATCAATGGGTAATTAGTTAAGAAATGAGGAACCTAACAGAAGTTTGTCCCTCTCACAGAAAAAGGATCTAATTGTAAATTAAATTCATTGAGGGACCACGGAGTAATAGTGTAGAGAAAACTCTATTACAGAAGAACGGACGGCTGTGATCTTACGATCTCAGATAGAGTTGATCGTGAGGAAAGATGGGAAGCAGCGGTGAAGCCACATGGCGTGCCTAGATGCGTCCATCTGATGGAGGCTTGATCACGAGGCATTATAAAGGATCTGGGAAGAGCCACGTGGCGAGTGGAGGAGAGATCATCTTGTCTAGGTTTTAGATACGAGGAAAAAAAAGAGAAGATATGATCGATTATTTTTCAATTAATCACACCCGCCCATCCAAGTTGTTGATCGATCCAAGATGGGAAATTAAACGGTGGCCGTTGGATTAGATCGAAGGAATCACTACCGTCTATCTGTGAGAGCTTATCCCGAGGCACGACCGCTCCCTCTTTGCAATGGCCGCGCCCCTCCCGGAAACGCTGTGAGCGCCGCTGGCCGTTCCTCTCCCTTCTCCAGCCGTTACCGGCAAGAAGACCGGCAGTCAATCGCGCTCTTTCGACTCCCCAGAACTCTATAAGAACAACCCCGTCGTCGATCAAGGGAAAGAGGGAAAACATAGAGAAAGGGAGAGCTTCACCGGAGAAGGAGAACAGAGAGAGGAGATCGCTCTGGGGAGGCCAATCATTGCTGAGGAAGCCACTTGAAAGTCGGGATCTCAGGTAAGTTCCTTTCCCCAGTAAAAGATTTGACCTTAGAGCATGTGTGGCGAGGTTTCGAGCTCGCCGGAGATGGTGACCACATCCTAGTGTGGTGAGGCATCAGGGAGAGGAATGGGGGGGCCACCGATGTGCGCAAATGCTTGCTTCGGCTGAGAAGAAGCAGACCGCAGGGAGCTCCGGTGGTGAGGGTCCTAAGGCGAGAAGATGCTGTTTCCGGCGAACACCTACGGTGAAGCTCGACCGAGTGAGATAGAGAAGAAGAATTAATTAATTAAATTAAATTAATTAAATTTAATTGAAGATAACTAATACCTAAGTTGATTAATTGAATTATTATCTAGGTATCTGATTGATTAATAAAAATTAGTCAAGGTAACAGGTTTAATTAAAATGGTTGGATCTAGTCGGTAATTGAAACCGGCTGGGTGTGACTAGTGGACCAAGTCTAACCGATTTAATTTAATTGATGGATTTGATTAAATGGTTAAACCTAACCAAGTTAATAATTGATTTGATTCTTGTAACAGACTAAGTTTAATGGTTGAGCCCAATCATGTCAACGATTTAATTAAATCATTAAAGGAAAGCTAAGTTGGTTGAGTTCAATGGGGACTAAAGGTGGATCCAACTAAATTGGGCTAGAGAACCAGATTGGGAGAACCAGATTTCAAAGAAAATAAAAGAAAAAGAAAAGGATGCAAGGGGTGGGATTCGAACCCATAAAGCCCCCAACTAGATTAGTAAAACTCTAACCACTCAACCATGAGAAGCTGCTGGGATAGTGGATGGCCTTTTAATATAAATAGAGTTGGGCCACTTCAAGTTCAATTGGCTTGTGTAACCCCTAAGAATGGGCACACTAACTCTAAGTAGCAAGACTCAATTAAGGAGAGTTTTAAACACGACAATGTGTGACAAGGTTGGTCGGTTAACTCTAGGTTGACTAGGATAAGAATGGAAGTCAATCTATGGTCTTAGTTTTGGAAGAAAAAGAATAGTGACCCAGTGAAGCATCGAGTAAGACCCGTTTGATTGGGCTATGACCCATCAATAGAAGGAAAGAGCTATACGCATGCATATAAATAAGTAGAGACTTATTACTATTGATTGACACTAATAGTAGCCTTACTACCAGATATTGACGTGGAGGACTAACGACACATCAGGAAAAAGTTAGAGAGTTTTCAAGCTCCCGACAAAGGTAAGATACCTTGCCTAGATTACACCCATTGTTTTGGGTTTCTTGCTTAAGTAAATGCTGTTTATTTGGCATGCCTTGCTTTCATGTTGATGCATACACATAGTTGTTAGTTATTTTCTTCTTCTCTTATGTGTATGTGATTGCTATGCTAGAGATGGTGTTGCCACTATCTTTTTGTTGGTATGCTCTTTGGACATGCCCACCCGTGGGCCGACACTTGGTCATGGGCACTTGTGTGCTGGCCGGGAGGTATGTGCCAAATGAGTTCTTTCATCTGCCCGGTTCAGTAGAGTGTGGGGACTCCTTAGCAAAACGTTCAGGGTTGAGGAAACTCTGACGATTTGGCATTCCTTACCAAAGGGGTTGTAATACTTTGGTTGTCCAACCTGTCAGTGGGGCTGATTCGCTGACCGTGTCGACATGCACGAGATGTGGCGTTACCGATGCACGACTGGAGGGTCGTTTCCATCCAAGGGTGTTGGAGATGACCGGGAGATAGATGCTTGAGCTTGTTTTCATGACTATGGACATTGTTTTACTTTCTCTTACTTGTCATAACTATTGGTTTTGATGTTATATGCAAGTATGTTTCCCTGTGGGGTATTTAATGGGCTTTCCTTTCGAAGGCTCACACACTGGACATTGTTTCAGATCCTACGGCGTAGTCTCGACGCAGGAGCTGTTCGAGTGTCATCGTTGCCGAGGTTTGAGGACCCAGTGTTTTTATTTATGAGGGAGAGAATTTTGTTGTGTAGGACCCTTGTAGGGCTTTAACATTTATGTTACTCTATATTTTGCTACTCTGATATGGATTTGTGGTTATCTGTGAAACTTATTTTTAGGCCTTGTATCCAAGTGGGGCAAGTCCTTACTTGGGTACGGCCGATCTGTGTACATGCTCGAGGTCCCGGAACTCGGGTCGGGGAGTGACACAGGGAATACCCACGGAATAGTAAGAAAATGATAAACTAAAGATATATCAACTTTACCTAGGGAATAGACACAAATTACCCAGAGATTTAGTTAGGGACAATATATCCTTAGGTAATCCATGGGTAAATAACACGGCTAATTCCAGCCTCAAAATTACCCACGGCTTTCCCAAGGAACTTTTGTGTAGGTAAAATATCTGTGGGTAATCCGTGGATAATTATGTTAAATATAATGTACCAATGGATTACCCAGGGAAGTTGTTTGTGGGTACTGCTGCATGGGTAGTCTGTCGGTAATTATAAGAGGACTTTTTGGTTCCATAATGTCACCCACAAGATTACCCAGGGATATGTTCCGTGGGTAAAATATCCATGGGTAATCCCTGGATAATAGGATATGTGAATTTCAACCATTTTTTTATTTTTTTTTATTTTCTATAATAGAATTAAAATATTAATTTTAAAATTATGTGGACAATTTTAAAAATAAATTAAAAAATATAAGTAGCACATTTTAAAATCTTGTAGTTATGCTAATCAAGGTTTTAATCAAGGTTTTAAAGAGGTATATATAATATTAGTCGAAGAATTTTTCATAAAAAATTATAAACTAAAAAAAATTAATAATATTCGTTGAAAAAAGCAAATGATATGGATTTTTGTAAAAATATACAGTAGTAGATGAAAAGCAAACAACTAAAAATAGAAAAACTTTATTAATTTAGTTATAAACATTGATTAATTAATTATATTTACTGTGAATATAAATATTATAAATATTAATTATAAGAGTATTGGGATAAAAACCTATCTATATTAATATTAAAATATTATTATATTTTATTTACGTTTGAAAAAACAAAACCTAAACCCTCATCTCTCTCACCGCCCCTCTCTCCTTGTTCTCTCTCTTAAAAGTTAAAACCAAGTTAGTAAGAACTAGACCTTATCGGCCGGTTCAACCCGATTGAACCGGCCTTGGGAGCCAAGCCGGTCCGGTTCTACATAAAAAAACTGGAAATGATAAAAACCGGATATGAATTTATCTGTGGATAATCCCTAAATAATAGGATATGTGAATTTTTACTGAAAGACCGTGAATAATCCTTGGGTAATATGATATGTTAATAATTTTTTATAAAAAATATTAACTAAAAAAATTAATAATATTATTAGAAAAAAGCAAAAGACTATAAATAAAACAAAAATTTTAATTTTTTTTTATAAACATTGATTAATTATATTTAATTTAAATATAATTATATTATAGATATTAATTATAAAAGTATGAGATGAAAAACCACTAATATTAAAATATTAAAATAATTTTAATTTTTTAATTATAATCTCACTCTTCCCTCTCTAAGAGCACTTACACCCCTCCCCCTCAATTGCCCAGGAAAGAATTGCCCGGGCAAGAATTGCCCATGGCAATCCACTCATCCAAAAAAAACTTACACCTCAAACCTTCGATTGCCCCGGCAATTACTATTCATAAATATTTTTTTATATTTTTAGTTGGTTAAATGTTAGTTTTTATTTGTAATAAACTTAATTAGAACAAAACAAGTACATTAATTAAAATAAAAAATTACATTAATTAAAATTTAAAAAAAGTACATTAATTAAACATGATAATCTAAACAAGTAGGAAGACATCTAATCAAACAAATCTGTTGATGTATGATCTTCATCCACATTGCTAGGGGTGCGCTCATTCATGTTGCTAGGGGTGCCTTCATTCATGTTACTATGGGTGACTTTATTAAAAAAACTTCTTCTCCTCATAATTTCCATACGTTCTGCTTTCCAAAACTTTTTCCTATCGGGAGAAAATGCCGAGCAATCCATGACCATAACCTCTCGATCCCTTAGATCTTGTTGTAGTTGACGGGCGTATTCTTTATCCTTTTGGAGTGTCTTAAATCTATATCTTTCAAATGCATCTTTTTCTCTATTTCTTTCAAGGTTAAGTTTACCTGTTGTGGCTAATTCCTCAAGATACTTAGCCGTGTCCGGATTATATGAATCGGCGGCTTGCTTCGACTTCTATCTTCCTGCCGGTCTAGCCACTCCACTGAATTGTGACACCCTCCGACGTACGAATGGTGATGTTGTAGCAACATCAGTTGGTGTCCCCTCATCACCAGGAGAATCAAATGTTGTTGGCTCTTGGGATGTTGGCGCCCATTCAGTCAGTGTCACATGTTCAGACTGAAATTCTTGGATAGCTCTTAACAACTTCCCAACATTGAAAATGCGCGAATTCCTTCTTTGCCGTAGCATTGTACCAACGTTGTGCTTGAATTTGCTAATTCAAATAAGTAAATTAAGTAAGTATATAAAATGAAAAAATGAAGTTATAATTTAAAAAAAAATAAAGTATGTTAAAAAAAAAATTAAATTACCTCATCCCCAAGATTGGTGCTACTTTGATAATTTTCCAACGCCTTTTTCAAAGCATCCCTCCAATATCCTAGCGATTTATTCAACATATTTCATCTACTAGAAAGATTCATTTCCGTGCGAGGAGAATTCGGTGCATTCGATATATGAATCTTTCATGAATGAGGTTCCATAATTTTGCAATTTTCATCTCATTCCCCTTCACCGGATTATGAGCAACTTCTCCCCAACATTGGCACAACAATACATCTTCGGCGGTGGACCATGAGCTACCCGAAGACGCCATCGAATATAAAGAAAAATATGAGAATGGGAGTGTAAGATGAGTTTTTGTTGATGTGAATCTGTGGGAAATTATGAAGTGGTGTGGGGTATTTATAGAAAAAATTTCTAAATTTTTTGAAGAAAAAGTATTATTATTTTATTTAAAAAAAATATAATCGTTAACTACCCGTTGTTGATATATCCGTTGGATTTTTAACATATTTAAAAATATTTTTTATATAAAAAAAGGTGGTCCCCACCCAAGTTGCCCGGTTAAGCGCCCAGGCAAGCTTTGCCCGGGCGCTTAACCGGGCAGGTGGGGACCACCACCTTCCCAGGCAACTTCTCACGCAGTGTGAGAAGTTTTTTTTTCTCAAAGTTCAAAAAGAGCACATTGCCCTGCCTTTGCCCCTCCGTATGTAAGTGCTCTAAAGCCCTAGAAATCCCGCAGCCCCCCTTTTTCAAACCATGCCGCAGTCCCCCCTCCCTCTCTCTCAATTTCTCAATCCCGTTGAGCCCTTATGCCTCTTTCCTACTGTGCCGGCCGAATTCCTACACCGCCTCACTCCCAACAACCTTCCTCCGGCAACCAAGCCCGCCTGGCGGCCGGCCCCGCCTTCACACGCAGCTCCCTCCCCTTCCCTCCGCGACCGAAGCTCTCACGACGACTGCCGGCAGCTCCGCCTCCTCCAAGTACTTGAGAGCGACCAACGTCTTCCCTCTTCCGGACAAGATCCATCTACTTTTCCTCTTCTCCCTGATGAGAACCGGCGGCTCTGATCCGGTGAGTGGTGGTGAGCGCTAGAGATGAAGGTATTATGAAATCGAAGCTCAAATTGTTAGGGTTTTGGATGAAATTGTTGTGGAGATGGACTAATTATAGGAGGATCCCATTTGAATGGAGATGCAAACTCACTAAAGAGGGGATCATTAGATTGACCCTAGTATTAGAAATAAAAACCCAATTGTATGTTTATAATTAAGCATAAGCTTGGCATGAGTTTTATCAATGAATTTAATTGTTGTGGTGAATGTTTGTATAAGGAATTTAGCTCTAAAAAACAAAGGAGATGTTGCGGAATTTCTTTTGGAAATCATGCTTATCATTATCTTGCCTCAAATCTAGGTTATTTATTTATTTATTTGAATTTTTTTTAAACCATGTAGAATTCAACCCATGTTTAGTTCTTATTTTTATTTGGTTAGAAATTTTTAGTTCTTATTTTTATTATTTGTATTATGAGATTATTACTAATGAGTTTGTGTCTTATGTTTATATCATGAGATTATTCTTATATAAGTGATTATGGAAATATTATAATTTGTATCGTTTTCACAAGTTACTACTGTATTGGTCTTCATGTTTGAGATCTTGCTTGATTTTCTATTGTTTATGTTTGATGTTTCAAGTGGTTCCATAATCTAGTTTCAATGTTTAAGCTTTCATTATGATTGTGATTGTCTTTCATAGTGGTTCCATAATCATGTTTGAGATCTTGCTTGATTTTTCAAGTGGTTCCATAATCTAGTTAATGTACGCTCTCTAGGTTTGGAATATACACATTGATTTGCAATGAAGGCTTTCTAGGTTTTACTAAAGGAAGAATCGTCAAAATGTTAGATCTTCATAAAACAGAGAAGAAATGGGGAATTAATCAAGTATGGAAGATGGTGTTTTAGCTTTGCTTTGTTTTTTTTTTTTTGTTTTTTTGGATATGGTTTCTAGCTATGTTCTTGTTGAATGATTTATGGTTTTTTTTTGTACCAATTGATTATTATTAGTATTCTAGGTTGGGGAAGAATTTTTCTCCCAAAAAATTAAGTTGCTTGATTGGGAACAAGTTGATATAGGTGTGTAAGTATAAATAGAATTTGTTTTTTTTTTTTTGATAAAAGTGGATAAACCATGTTCATTGATTGTTAAAAGGATTCATGTGAATGGTTTTAAGTTGAAAAGAAACAAGTTGATATTGGTGTATAAGTATAAATAGAATTTGTTTTCATGTTGAATGGTTTTATGCTTGTGGTTATAGAAATATATAGAACTTCTTTACATGCTATATGGGTTTGTGATTGTTGTAGTATAAATATAATTTAGTTACATGTTTGATAGGTTTGTGCTTGTTGAAGCACATTGAGTTTTTCCTTTTGTTTATATATAATTTTTTTTTATATGTCTTACATTTCATGTGCTTTTATTGTTAACTAAAGTGTATATACTTTGTGCTTCTTATAGACATCTTCATTAGGTCGGATTTCTAGGCCACATGAGTTGTTTCTCTTTACTGGTACTAAGAAGCATGATGGACAAACTTTTATTGATGAAAAGTCTAAATCATTCAATGTAAGTTTTTAAAGTCTTTTAAATCAATGCAATTTATTTGTTTCCTTAACAATTAATTCATAGTTATTTATTAATATATTTTATGTTATACATATAGGATAAAGTATTGAGTTTGAGAGAGGTATCTCAGATAATTTCTGGATCTGGAAATGATAATTCTCCTCCAATAGATGAGGTTGCACGTTATTATTAGGGTATTATTATTTTGAACTTAAATCATTTATTTCAATTTGTTTTCATAATTAAATATCAATATTCTTATTGTTTTGTAGAAGCATTGTATGTGGGATCCTTCAATAGAGGCACAAGTGAAGACAACATGGGTTGTAAAAGCTTTACAAAAATATAGTAACTTCTTGTGAGATATAAGAAAGTTTGAACAAAAACCAGAATATATGTCAGAAGATGTTTGGAGGCATTGGAAAGCAGCTTAGGAGAATCCTTATTTTAAGATGAAACAAGAAAAAATTAAAAAAATCAGCAAAGTATTGAAGGGCCATCATCTCATACTGGAGGATCAGTATCCTATGCTGAACATGGGAAGAGGCTTGTAAGTATAAATACAATTTGTTTGTATGTTGAATTGTTTTATGCTTGTAACAATATATGGGTTTGTGATTGTTGTAGTATAAATATAATCAAGTTACATGTTTAATAAGTTTGTGCTTGTTGAAGTACATTGACTTTTTCTTTTTGTTTACATATAATGTTTTTTATATGTCTTACGTTTCATGTGCTTTTATTGTTAACCAAATTAATGATCATAGCTAAAGTGTATATTTTGTGCTTCTTATAGGTATCTTCATTAGGTCGGATTCCTACTCCACATGAGTTGTTTCTCTATACCCATATGAAGAAGCATGATGGACAAACTTTAACTGATGAAAAGTCTAAATCACTCAATGTAAGATTTTAAAGTCTTTTAAATCAATTTAATTTATTTGTTTTCTACTTTTAATAATTTTGTCACGCCTCATCCCGGATTCCAGGCCCCGAGCACGTGAACAGACCGGCCGTATCCAAGTAGAGTCAAGCTCAGCTCGAACACAAGGCTTAAGGGTAAATCAGCAGATAACAAGCAATAATAAAATCATACTCAAGTCCAATAGAACATAGAGTCATAAGGGTCCATAGGCCCTTTACAGAGTCAGGTCCCTATACGGGTCCTACACATGAATAACTCTCAAAAGAAAAGACAAGGGAGATCCTCAGACCTCGGATCTCCTAGACAATCTCCCCAGCAATCGCCCCTAAACCTCGGGATCTGTAAAAAAGAGAAGGAGCAAATGCGTGAGCTTTCGGATGGAAAGCCCAATAAGTACCCTTGCGGGCCACAAAGACATGGTAAAACAATACATAAAGTAAAGGTACCTCATCCCAAAGAGAATACAACTCTAGGAGTTTACCACAATCAAACACAAGGGTACGACCTCTATCAACAGAAACCCCCAAGCTCTGAGCTGAGTTTCAAAGGTAACTCAAGGATTACCCCTGGTCAGCGTAACCAGTTATGCACTGTAAACACAACCCTCTGGTCGTTCAACCCTCCGGTCGTAAGTCGGTAGTACCACCTCTCATACGTGTCAACACGGCCAGCGTATCATTCCCTCTGACGGGTAGGACTACCGGAGCATCGCCCCTCTGGCGCGGCAAGCAGAAATGCCAAGGTGTCCCGTCCCTGATCATTTCCCTATTGGAGCCCCCACGCTCCACTGATTTCGGGCAGTAGACCCCAACAAACAAGGATACCAACATCCCGAAACAAACATACATGCTCAACAGGAATTTAAATCGTAAAGATAGCATGTCTAAAATCAATAAAACAACTATCAATATGATATTAGCAAAGCCAAGAAAACTCCGAAGAGTGAGCTCAAGGCAAGTGTACTTACCTCTTGCTGGAATTAGAAACCCTCCTAGTCTCCTCCTGTAGTGTCTTAAGACTTCCCGAGAGTATCTGATAATAGAGTTTCTATTAGAGCCAAAATTCTAATAAAACCCTAGGTTTCTAGATGCACATGCATAACTCTAGCTTTTGGTGGGCCTAAGCCCAACTAAATGGGTCTCAAAGTCCATCTACTTGGTTACCAAACCATTTCCTTCATTTCCAAGTCCTTAGTTGACTTTCATCCTAACTCTTGTCAAACTTTGGTCAACTGGTCAACTTTACTTGTATTTGTCGTGGTACGAACCTTAATTGGTCATACTTAGTCTACTGACCTCCCTAGTCCCACTTTGTCGTGTTTAAAAGCCTCTTAGATTGAATCTAATCGCATAAGGTTAATTGGGTCCACTCTTAATGGTTAGCAAGCCCATTAGACTTGGCCTGACCCACCACTATTTGATTTAAAAGGCCATCCACTATACCAGCGGCCTCTCATGGCTTAGTGGTTAGAGCTTGACTATGTTAGTTGGGGGGTTGTGGGTTCAAATCCCCCCTCTAGCATTTTTCTTTTCTTTACCTTTTCTTTATAGCCTGGTTTAATTAACCTTGTCACCCAAATTAACTTAATCACCTAGATACCTAGGTATTAAATTAATTAATCACCCTTGGTGACGGTTTTTTTTAATCAACTTAGGTATTAACTATTTAATTATCTAGATGACAAAATCTCAATTAATCTATTTAATCGATCTAATTAGATTCTCTACTAATCTAATTAAACAATTTAAATTGATTAATTCACCCATATTTCTCTTTGTTAAATTGAGTTAATAGTTGTAACACTTAATAGATTAAAACTGATTTATCTTAATTGATTGAATAAAACGTTAATCTATTAATTAATTGGATTAGGTAATTGATTATTATTATTATTATTATTATTATTATTATTATTATTATTATTATTATTATTTTATCATCCATCTTCTTCCTCTCTTGCTGTTTCTCTCTCTCTCGCTCTCGATCGAACTCCACCGGAGCCGCCACCGGCGAGCACACAGCCTACCGGGACTGGCTTGCAACGCCTCCGCGATCACGTCAGTCCGAACTCCCTCCGGGGTGGCGACCGACGCCTGCACCTACTCCAGAGCTTCTCAGTCCCGGCTGAGACCTTCTCCCCTTCCGTCGAGCTTAAGTAAATGCCGGCATGCATATAACTAAGTTCAAAGGGCTATAACAAGGAGGAAAGGACTTACCAGAGGGTCTCCGATGACAAACACCGCCACCTGAGAGCTCCCCCAGTGGTTGCAAGCGTTCTGTCTTCTCCGGCGTGCGAGGCTGCACCGGTGACCAACTGCCACCACCTTCTCCTTCCTCTCTCGGCCTCCCCTCTGACCGAAAAAGTCGGCAATGGACACGGGCTCTACGAACGCTGGCAGAGACCCCCCCCCTTTACTCTCTCCACTACAGCTCGCAGGAGCTCCTTTTCCACTATGGTTCACTGACCCTTGCGTTCGATGCCCCTTCTCAAGTCGTAGCTGCCACCTTTATAGATTGAGGGAGTGAAGAGGAATCGCCATGCAAGGGGCAAGGTCGTTGGCGACGTCCGGCATTCACGCGTGTAATGGCCGGGGAAGGAGGCGAGACGCATGGTGGCGTTCGCGGCCGGTTGAGGGAGAAGGCGGCCTACCTCGTGATCAGGTTTCCCAGATAGACAGTGAGGATCACTTAGATCCATCCAACGGCCAGGAACACATCCAGATACCTCGTATCACACTCACTGCTTGGTCAGACGGTCATGATCTCATTGTGATCAACGGCTAGATCATGCCTTCGTGTCTCGAACTTGTGAAAATCACAAGATGAGCGGCCCTTATCAACCCGCATAGTGAGACCACTTTACTACCACTATCCTCAATGCCTCGGATCCAAACACGATTAGATGGATCTAATTCCAGACCGACACGTGGCCTCACCATGGCCATTACAACGCTCTGGTATTTACAACAATCCGAGATCTTTTAATCTCGGCCGTTGATTCTCCTATGTAAGGGTTTTCTCTGGAAAATTATCCAGAGGTCGCAGAAATTTTCTAGGTCACATTTTAGCCACTGAGAGAGACGACAATTACTATATAGTCCTTAATGCCTTCCAAAATTATCAAAAAGTCCTTCAGACTCCAAACTAACCCTAATTGGGGTTTTAAATCTTTTAGGCTTTATTTTTCCCCACTTAATCCTATCGTTAAACACTTAAGGAATTTCTTTATTAAATAATTTATTTAAGGAAATTAAACACCTTTTTTATTTCAAAAATCCTTGGATTTTACAAATTTATTTATAGTCATTAATTAATATATTTTATGTTGTACATATAGGATAAAGTATTGAGTTTGAGAGATGCATCTCAAACAATCTCTGGATCTGGAAATGATAATCCTCCTCCAATAGATGAGGTTTCACTTTATTACCACGCAGTTGGTGGTGAGAAAAAAGGAAGGACGTATGGTCTTGGATCTCAAGCTTCTTCTTATTATTGTGTTGGTGGTACAAATGCAATGAAGTCAACTGCAAGCTCTTATGAGACACAAAATCAAGAAAAACTTTGAAATGAGTTGGCAACTTGTACAATAAGCTAGAGACTCAGGATAACATGATAGTTGGTTTGAAAAGAATAATAGACATGTTGTGCAATCACATCGGTATGCCTCCTCATCATTCACAAAATACAAGTAACAATCAACAAGAGGAAGGCGGAAGTACAAGGAACGGATATGATGGTGACGATCCTAGGATTACTTAAACATTTATATTTTTACTTTTGTTTGTCTAAATACTTATATATTGTTATGGTGATGTCCTAAACACTTAAGTATTGTTGTTTTGCTTACACATTAATGGAATTTGTTGATGTCTTAAATACTTATGGAGTGTTATTTTTATTAAAATGTGAGATATTGTTATTTTTAAAATATATTTGAATTTGTGATTTGATGATTATAGGTTCAATAAATTACCCATGAAATGCCCAAATATTTTTAATTTCATATTACAATTACCCAGGGATTACCCATGAAATGCCCAAATATTTTTAATTTCATATTACAATTACCCAGGGATTACCTAGGGATTTCATATTATTAACAAGAGATTTGCCCAGGGATTACCCAGGGATTACATATTAGTAACAAGAGATTTACCAAGGGATTACCCTAGGATTTCATATTAGTAACAAGAGGTTTACCCAAGGATTACCCAGTGATTATCCAGGGAGTATAGTAGATTTACCCAGGGATTTCCCAGGAATTTATTGTGGGTATTACAAATAATTTACCTAGGGATTTCCCAGTGCATATCCGTTGGTAATTCCTGGTTTTTTATCGAATCCTAGGAAGTAATTACCCAGGGATATAAATTATTTACCCACGGATTTGTCCGTGGGTAAGTTACCCACAGATGAAAAATTCCGTGGGTAATGGTTTACCCATGAGCGATTTAGCTAGGGACCGCCATCCGTGGGTAATCCCTGGGTAAGAGGTATTACCAGGGATTTTGGCAGTTTTACCCACGGAATTATCCGTGGATAATTCGTTATTTTCTTGTAGTGAAGGTTCATGTGTAGGGCTGAAATTGATTGGGAATTTAGGGAGAGATTGATAGAATTAATGTTTGTGAATGTTATTTAAGCATGTATTGTGATGTTATAAAGATTAAGAGTGAATGTTTGTATAATTTCTAGAGCCTAAAAATAGGGTAGATGCTGCCCGATTTTTCATGGAGATTTATAAGAGTTAAAGATTTATTAATCTCTAGTTTCATGCTTCCATGTTTAGTTAATTAGCTCCATTGCTTAATGTTCTAGTTATCAAGTTAAGAAGGTGATAATTAAGTATAAGCAAAGAATAGTTGGAAGTATGGAGAAATACGAGCATGTGATAGTTCTTCGTATTTTTATCATATTCTTAGCTATAAAACTAAAGCTATGAATGTAATCATAGAATTTATGAATTTTAGAAGCATGTATTAGATTTTAAGTAAGAATAATGCTTAGAGAGTTTAATGAGTTTACAGTATTCTATCGAGTTTAAATTAGAGTACAAGTTAAGAATACGGTCTCCGTATTCATGATTTCCCAATTTCAATTACCAGGGAAAAGTAAAGGCAAGGGCAAGGGTAGAGCAGGAGCTGCTGAAGGATTAAGCCAAACCTAGAGCAAATTAGACTCAGGTGAGGGAACTAGCTGTACAGTAAGAGTTTTTATCGTATTTTCATTTTACTACAGTTTTGATTTCAGTTTGAAAAGCATGAATTAGAAATTTCATGAAACTTCCCAGAGTTTTTGAAAAACATTCATGCACAATAATCAATAAAAGAATAGAGAATCAGATACAGAAACTAATAAACTATACTTTATGGATATATTTGCTTGTACCAATGGTTGCTCGTAGAGAGCCAGAGAGTACGGCATTAGGTTAGGAAAGGGGTGATTAAAACTCTTAATTTCATTACCGAACTATCTGTTTTTAAAACATTCCATTTTTACGAAATTAAAACCCCCTTTCCATACTCTTAGAGTGCCTAGTGTACGTATATAAGTTTGACCCTATATAGCGTGGATAGATCTACCTATTGGTCGTTGGTCCTATAGTATTGAAGTAGATGTGTAGTTAGTGATGATAGTATTGTGATGATCAAATGACTCCGTATTACCCACCTCCCGGTAGCGATTAGAGATCCACCGTAGAGGCGATTGGTACAGATTACTAAGGGTAATTTCGAAGTACAGAGAAACAGATTATGAGATATATGCATATATGAGATTTCTATGCATTTGATATGATTAAAACAGATTGAAGATAATGCATTGACCAACATTTTTATTTGCTCAGCATTACTTTCAGATTTCAGTATTTAATTTCAGTTATTTATATATACATATTTCATGCTTCAGTTCTTACAGTTTTATATAGGCGATAGACAGGAGACCAGATAGAGGGTTTTGTCTAATCTCGAGTTTAAGTAGAGATTTCCTGTAGCTAGCTCTGACTCTCGGTGCTTTAGTTCTTGATTATGTCTGTTATGAGGATATTTGAGACTATTGAGTCTAAGACAATTTTTTTATTTCGGTATTGTATTAAACAGTATTTGAGTTTGGAGTTTATGATATGAGTTGTTTGTCTTTATAGCTTCCCTAATTACTTGATTTACATTTGATTAATAGTTTTATAGCCTTCGGTTTAGGGTTCATTCCCTTGACTTGGTTGGTGTGACACGTGTCCCGTGATTAGGAGATGGGTGTTACATTTGGTCTATATAACTTTTTCCAGTTTACTATCTTGTATACTTTTGGATTGAAATCTAGTCCCTTCCATAGAAAGTTACAACGAAGCTTGTAATGTGGTTCATTACCCATTCTGGGAGTTTGTACATTGATACCCAATGGTTTGGTATGGCCTAGAGTACTAAATTAAATAGTATTATTCTCCTTCCAATCAAGAGAAATTTCCCTTTCCATGAAGTGATTCTCTTCCTTATTTTCTCAGTGTGTGACATCTAGTCCTCCTTCTTAGGTTGACTTTGGATAGTGGAAAACCTAGGTAGTTTATAGGTAGGGAGCCTAACTAGTAGTTCATAATTCCTGCTAGGACCTCTTGGTTTTGATCCTATGATTTGATTAGGAAAAAACACTCCTATTGTAGTTAATTCTGAGGCCCAATAGTTCCTTGTAGAGGTAGAAAATGAGCTTCAGTGTTCTGCAATGTGAGACGTCTCCAAAACATAAGATAAGTAAATCGTCGGCATATTACAAGGATGTTATCTCATGTGTATCATTGTTGCCACATCAAATAACCTTGAATATATTGGCCCTAGATGTATTATTAAGCATAGTGCTAAAGAAGTTCATAGCCAAAACAAATAGGAGTGAAGAAAGGAGGTGATGAGTGTGTAATTATACATATTTTCATACTATATTTACATGCACTTTACTTGTCTTTTCGTATGAATTCCTCTACTTGTGTACTCTTTTGGGTATGTTGTTATGATTAGACAAATAAATAGGTACCATAGAGAAAAAAAGTGAAAACCGGATAATTTGGAGATGTATTATATCAAAGAAGCAATAAAAGAAAGGAGGAGATAGAGCTGTGAGCAGTGAGAACAAGTTGCAGAAGTTCGGAAATTATTACAAGAGCTATAGGACTCCAAAGCCGATCACCACCATTCAGATTGAAGAAAAACGAGTTAGGAACACATATTTAAAATTTCAGGTCAATCCTAGTTGATTTGGTCATCCAATCAAAAGTTTGATAAAGACTGCACAAACTGAAAAAGAGCACAGCCAGAAGCATGACCGTGTTGAGGGCCGTGCAACTCTCAGGAGTTCAGAAAATGCATTGCAGAAGAGGAGCATGGGCATGCTTCAGATCAACACTGTCATGGTCATCTCAGGATTATCTAAAAATGCGTTAACTCAATCCCAAAGTTATCCAGAAGTTATCTAAAGATAAATACAAGATAAACACGACCTAAGCACATCATGTTTCATCCTTTTCCAGCCTATATAAACTTCATGATGGCAACATATTGATCATCTTTGGGCGGAGGCTCAGGATTAACTTGTGGTGGATCAGTCTCGGAACGATTTCTGCAGCGACGGCTGGGGTTTCACGAGAAGAATTGAAGACAAAGGAGGCGTAATTAAGGGAAGATTTCTCTGCATGTCTGATTGTATAACCTCCTCTTGTACCTTAGTTATGATAAATCATAGCATGAGAGGCTAAACCTTTTATGGTGCCTCGGACACCTGAACCCTAGGATGAACTTGTTGCTTATTTCTTATATTTATTGGATTTTTTGCTTATTAAATAATCCATGTGTCGCATCTTGATTATTTGTGCTTGCAATTCTCTTTATTAATGGTTATCTTGTGCATGAGCCCCAATCATCCGATAGCATTGGCATGGATATGTTCTTGCTGGATGGTTGTGGGGTTTGTATCATGAGCCCCATCATTTGATAGCATTGGCATGGATATGTTCCTGCTGGACGGTTGTGGATTTTTTATTATATTAGCCTAGAATTATTATCTGTCTAGATGTCTCTGTATGGCTTTCCTTTGCGCCGGCCTTGAGTCATCACCTCAGTAGGTTAGGGTATCCTGCACCGCGAGTGCTTGTGCTGTGTGATGCACGTATAGGGTGCGTGACAAACTACCCGCATGTGTACGAGGGCCGATCAACTAGTAAAGTACCCAAATATAGGGTTATAGAATCCATAGGGACTGAGATTCTAGTACTAACTATCCTTGTTATCTAGTCTAAAACTATGGAAGGAGTTGTGATTGATTGATTATCTTGAAAAGAAACTAACGCGAACAATTGGTAGATCGTGAGCAGTCATAGATGAATGTGGCACCTCATATCATAATCCTCCTAGGATTCCTTTCTTAATAATAGAATTCTAAGTATTGGCTATCCATTGATTAATTCTTGGGAGTTCGACAATTGCACCATCTAGATGCCACATTTGATATCTCGGTATGCAGATTGAAATCATTACCTATGCCTAGTTACAATCGAACTAAGAGAGATATGGACCTATGCATAAAGAGACATGCAAGTCAAAACCCTAGCACGTATGTGCCTCACCAGAATATAATGAGGTATTTGACCATGGCTCACAGAAAATGCAATCATATAAATCAAGCATAGAATCACAAGAATCATCAATAAAAGAAAGCGAATAATAAAATAATTCAATTTACAAATAATTGTAGGATTCATGTGTCTGAGGTACCCCCGAAGGGGTTTAGCCTCTCATGCTAATGAAACACTAACAAAGATACCGGAGGAAGACATAATTGAAAATATAGGTACTCCCTTGCTCGATGTCTTCTCCGCCTTCAATCTTCTTTGAAGACCTAGCTGTCGCTCGAAACACCCCCCGAAGACTAATCTGCCAAAGTCCCCGAAATCTGTGTCGATGGCTTATATAGGATTTTTCTTTAATTTGGCACGGGCGTGTGTATCTAATGCATGCCCATGCCAACTCTCATGATCAGTCTCTATGCGTTTTGAAAACAGAGAAGTGCACGAGCATGTGCATGGTCGTACACATCTCTACTGAGGCCGTGTACTCTCTGTGAGGGGCTCTTTTAGCTTGTTTCATCCTGGTTTGTCCCGTTTCTTGTTTCTTTCGCTCCGGGTACCTATTTTACCTGCTAAATCACAAAACAAATCCGGAGAAGCACAAAATAGAGGAATTGATGCGAAACAACGGGATAAGTGCATGAAGATATGATAGAAATATATGCATAATTGTGCACTTATCATACTCCTACACTTGAACTTTTGCTTGTCCTCAAGCAAAGGAAATATATAAAGAAAATAGATAAGTGTAAAATCTCGGATCTCAAAATAGTTGTGGGTCACTCCGGTGCCCCGAAAAACACAATGTTGAGTGCTATAATTAGTTTTTATAGAAAATAGGTTTTGCCTTATACCCAAACCCCCACGTGTGTGTGTGTGACCCTTTCCATGGTGCCCCTTACTGACTCAAGCATGGCTCTACTAGTTATAGACCTTATTTTCTAAAGCAGACTCTTTTTTCCCCTCTTCTAGTTGGGTAGTAGCTGCATACATGTAATGAGGTAGCTATTTCCCCCGGTAGGTCATCAAGTTGGACATTTGTGATGCCCAAGATCCGACTACTCAAGAGCGGCTTTCACGCTTCAAAGGTGATAGCTCTTTCTACTATCTTTTTTAGTAGGGTATTCCTAATAAATGCTACTTGCCGGCCAGTAGGACATCTAGAAGGGATCCGACTTTCCGGATTTATTCACTATTGAAGATAAACACTTTTTTTTATAGATAAGTAACGAAAAGTCCCTTAAAAGTATCCAAATCCCTATATAATCCCTGAAAGTATCGTTATACCCATATAGTCCCTCCTTTATCCAATGAGTTATTTTTCAGTCCAACGTCTCCCAGACGGAGTTATCTGGGGGTGAAAAGATGAAGATACCCTTTGTGAGTTTGCAGAGGTTTGAGCGGTTCCTCCAAGGCCCATGATTGAACGGTTTTCCCAGTGAAAATACATTTTTACCCTTGGCTGACTTTTCCTCTTCCCCTCCACCTTTTCTATTACGCAGAAGCCCTAAAAACACAGAACATCGTCTGCACACGAAGAAGAAGCTACCACGCCGTCACCCCGGAAGATCCTTCGTCTCCTCTTCCTTTCCCGTTTGCCTCAGTTCAGCAGGAGTTTGCAAGCAAAGGAGGTAGCAACGACGTGGTAGAATGCAAGTCCTTCCTCTTTTTTGGAGGGTTTTGGGTTCTTTGCTTTTTTTCACTGTGATTTATGAAATCTGTTTCAATGTGGGGTTTTTGTGTTACAAATCGATCCAATCTATTTAGTATAATGGATAATCGGCTTGAGATTCGCCTTATCTCTTTAAAATCCTATGTATCTGTTTAGTTTTAACTGCTTCTATGTATTTTGGGGTTTTCATTGTAGTTAGCTTCACCATGGCTGAGAATTTGGTCAACGGGAAATGCTATATGGGTCCACTGGTTGATACTCTTACCGATTTGGAAAAACACATGACAAGAAGACACATACAAATTATCGACAGTACTCCATTTGCTCCACTGTTTGGAATGAAGCGAATAGTGAAGGAAAAGGGCGTGCTCGACCCACTCATGCAGGCTTATGACGTTAGCCTACAGAAATTTAAATTCTGGGAGAGCTTGCTGAGTTTCCGTATAGAGGACGTTGCCTTAATCCTTGGATTGCGCTGCGGTGGAACCGCTGTGGAATTCAAACGACCCACCACTACCGCCAGATCCGCATTCGAGGAAAAATACCTCGATAAAGCATATTCCAGGAATCGAGATTGCTTGAAGACCACACTACTGGATATAGTCCATATAAGAGGCGAGGAGGAAAATTTTGTGAAGCTACTAGTGGTTTATTTGATGGGAGTCTTCCTGTTTCCGACCACCTCATGCACGGCCCCAAGTTGGAGTGCTCATTATGCAGATAACCTAAATACTCTTGGGACATACGCATGGGCACAGGCCGTGCATAAATGGCTCATGGATGACGTCAAACATGCAGCTGCTCGAGTACATGAAAGATGTTCAGGGAAGCCAGCCACGAAGACAGGCTACCTTAGAGGGTGCTCGATCGTGCTTATTATATGGTTCTATAAAGTAACCAATTCTGGAACGAAGCTGGAGTTAGGCCGGACACCAAGAATTTTGTGTTACGGCGAGACCAGCTTGGCCTACAACTTTCAAAGCACTTATCTCATCATTCGAGGGGAAAACGGTAAGCTTACTTCTGTTTTCAGCACTCAAGTCTTTAGTATTTATTTTAAGTCTTTAGTATTCCTCTCAACTCTTTAGTATTTCTCTCAACTATTTAGTATTCTTTCCAACACTTTAGTATTCTACACAAATCTTTAGTATTCCTCTCAACACTTTAGTATTTTGCCGAAGATTTTAGTATTCTACACAAGTCTTTAGGATTCTTTTAAAAGCTTTAATATAAGTCTTTAGTATTTTTTTTAACGGCTTTAATGTTACTAAACTTTTTAAAATATTATAACACAGTTCTCCCCACTCTTACCTGCAAACGCCGAAGAGGCTGCCGTGACCAGTATCCACTTACCACATGGCGCGGCCATGGAGGAGATAACGGGTACGGACGCTGGTCCAAGGGTCGCAAGAGGCGATCAGAAACGCAGCCAGAAAAAGACTGCGAAGAAATCCCGGTCCCTTAGGGCCGAAGAGCCGCCAGCCGATCGTCCGACTCCGTCCAGTCGGAGAAGCCCAAGCAATGACGACTTAACGCGGCGATTAACGACCTCGTATGACGCACTGATTGGCGAGGTCGTTGCCATGCGCGGGCAAGTAGTTATGCTGCTTGCTAAGGACCAACAATCGGCTCCGCATCAAGGAGCGAGAAAATCAGCTCACCAAGCCCCACCAGTAAAACGAAGAAAGATAACTGTTCAGAAGCGCAAGCAAACTCCCCCCCCCCCCCCCCCCCTACATCCCCAACTGCATTGGCGGATGTATTAAGTGAAGCAGTTGCTCCGAAATTGCGATCAAGAAGGGTCCTAAAGAAGAAAGCTCCCGATTTTGTTGAGGGAGTCCCGCCTGCGTCCGAAAGGGAAGGCGAGGGACTAGGGCCCAGCGTCGACGCGTTAATTAAAGCTTGTGTGATATTACAGACCGCGTCACCAATTGCTGCAGAGACGTTGGCCCCCACTAGCGAGGATGCTCCCATAGAATCCCCCCACGTTATTGTGTCCGAGCTTCCTGCCAACGAAGAAGTCGTTACGGGCCCCGTCCTTATCCCAAAGGAGGCCGGCAGTCTCCCAGTCAACGAAGAGACCACCGCCATCATGGAAACAGCCATAGGAGATCCACTTACAGGGGATCCACTTCCCGCCGGTGGCTCGGAACCCTCCCAACACCCAGCTGAAAAAGTATTTGATGTAGAGATGCCAGTCTACGCCACAGAAAATGTAGCGCCTGTAAAGACAGATTTTATTCCAAAAAACAAGAGGCCTACAGGGTGGAAGTGCTTGAACAAGGAGAAGCAAGCAGTCATCAATTTTTATCTAAACTGCAAGATGGACAGGTGAGTACAAACTTTATACTTTGTCATATATTTAGTATTTAACGCAACTGCTTAGTATTTGATGCAAAAGCTTAAAATTTTACTTAAATGCTTATTATATCACGTAACGGCTTATTATTTATCCTAATGGATTAGAATTTTGCTAAAGTGCTTAGTATTTCATTTTAATGCTTATGATATCACTTAATTGCTTAGTGTTTGACCTAACAATTTGTTTAATGTGCCTTATGATTTTTCTTCTAGCACAATTGTTTGGAAGAATGAATGGGCCTTTACTACCCGCGCCAATTTGTACCCACTTGTAGAGGGAAGAGAGTTGATGCCTGACGATGTCATGGACGTCTTCGTCATGATATTGCTTGACAACCTGAAAAAGATTCCTTCCTCGTACAAGCGGCGCAGATCCATCACCCGGCCATTTGCGTTGCTCCTGTCCAAACAACACCACACCACCAACGAGTCCCTCGTTCTGATGGCCGACAGTGTCAAATCTTTCGATAATGTGGACGTTGTTCTTATGCCAATAATCTTGAAAAAACATTTCCATCTCCTCGTCTTGGATAAAGAGATGAGACAATATATTCACTACTCATCCCTCGAGAGCAGGACATATGACAGGGATGCTAAGGAAATGGTAAGTTTGTCACCTGCATATTTCTTTTTTTCGCATTCGCACCCACTTAAACGTCTTTGTTCTAAATGCAGAGGAGTCTTTTTTGAATCTGCGATTACTATCAAGCTGGGGCATTGCTATGAACTAGACAAGTATCAACTCTCCCATGACCGCGACTGTCCTCAACAGAAAGATGACAGTGTTGACTGTCCCGTGTACCTCATGCGGTTCATGGAGCAAGTGTTGAATGGTGAGAAGCTTCGACTGAATCGCACAAAGGTTCTACGTCTATGTTTGGAGTATGTCGCGCACACACCTGCGGACGGATTCAGTTGAACAACTCCTCCTGGGAAATGGAAGCAACCCGCAGCTAAGGAAGCAATAGGCAACTGAAGAAGCATCATCTTGATTTTACTATCTGGACTAACGCTTTAGTATTATGTGCTAAGTCTTTACTATTTGGATTAACGCTTTAGTATCATATGCTAAGTCTTTACTATTTGGATTAACGCTTTAGTATCATATGCTATGTCTTTACTATCCGGACTAACTCTTTCATATCTTTTGTATTCATGTAAACATTTTACAAACGTATATGCCACATTTTGTAAATGGATATGCAACATTAGTGTTCAATGTGCAAAAAATTTTCATCACAAGTAACCTTATAGCCTAGATGGAAAAGATTAATCAGCTATGACTGCATTGCAAGTCCTGCGATTGTGGCCAGTGTTTTGGCAGCGGCTGCACCGCAACTCTCTTACATTTGAAGCGTGCGACTCAATGCTAGTCCGCCTCGGCCGCCCAGGTCGTCTCTTCGTAATAAGTGGCCGTAGTTAGAGGACGCGGGATGCATCTGTCGGCTTATCATGTCCGGGTACTAGAGAAATATGGTTTGCATATGCATTGGCGTACATTTGTACCATAAAGTAGTCATCCACGAAGCGATGTACACTTGTCTCCGAAGTCGCGATTGCCGCACAAGCATACGTGCAAGGTATTCCATAGACGTCCCAACGTATGCAGGAGCATGTTCTTGTCCGCAAATTGACAGCGTAGCTGCACTGTTCGATAACTTCGAATTGCTCACCGTCCGAACGACCTACGCGGAGTGAGCGACTTGATTAGATAGTGTCCTCAAGCTTTTGATGTATTGTTGGGCAAAGATGTGTTCCCCGGCGCAGGACATGCTCGCGCCGAGCATACATCATATTCATGAGCTTATACCTGGGAACAGTAAGTGTTTCTAAGAGATAATCAAGCTTCCAACAAAGAGTAAAGCTTTAAGAGAGATAGTAAAGAGTTATGCTGGATAATATAGCTTTTTATTCAATAATAAAGACTTAAGCTAGATAGTAAAGCTTTAGGCCTGATAGTAAAGAGTTATACGGGATACTAAAGAGTTACACTCGATAATAAAGCTCTAGGCCTGATAGTAAAGCGTTATACAGGATACTAAAGAGTTATACTCAATAATAAAGCTTTAGGCTTGATAGTAAAGAGTTATACGGGATACTAAAGCCTTAAGATAGATAGTAAAGCGTTAGAGGCGATAGGGAACCCTAAACCTTAAACAATATAGGATTTTTAGTCACATGTGAATATTACCTGATTGAGTCGACCATTTCGGTGACCGGGAGGTGGCGCGCCTCCTTGATCCACGCATTGAATGACTCAGCGACGTTCGAGTACATCTCACCCCATCTTTGCCCCTTAAACAGATAGTTCGACCAATGGGCCACATCAGACTTTTGGATTAGCCAACGGTGCGCTTGTGCCGATGCCACCATGAGGTCGTTCACCGCATCATCAAATTCTTTAGCTGTACATGCGTGTGCGATGCGGGTAAAGAGGGCCCAATACTCTTTCTTCAATGTTTTTCCAAGGCTAGTATTTCCTTTCATGAAGTTCGCTTCTAAGTGTCGTAAACAATAGGCGTGAGACGATGAAGGGAACACCCTTGTGATAATATTAACGAGACCTTTTGATCTGTCGGATACGAATGTAATGCACTTGTCGTAATCGTCATCACCATATATTGTATCCTTGAGATTGGTGAGGAACCAAGTCCAATTGTCGTCTGTTTCATTATCCACTATGGCGAATGCGACGTGGAAGAATCCCTCATTGTCGTCTTTACCCGTCGCTCCTAACAAGATGCCACCATATTTCCCAAGCAAATGTGTTCCATCAACAAAGAACAGCGGCCTGCAACCCAATTTGAAACCGACGACACAAGCGCGAAAACAAAAAAACCCACGCCTGAATCGCTCGCCATCACTGTCAATTACTGCAACGCTACCGGGATTTGTTTCCAACACCTTTTCTGTATACCATAACAACAAATCGTAGCTCTGTACCTCACTCCCATGGAGAGCACTTCGGGCAACCTCTTTTCCCATCCATGCTTGTTTGTACGGAAGATACACGCTGTGCTCTCGCAAAATATCCCGTTGAATGTCAACGGGACGATCCTTGAGCTTCTGGATCACACGACCGCAAACCCATTTTTTGGATGCTTTCGGGTGGGAACTCGTCTCGATACCACCACCACACACATGTGTGGGCTGCAATGTCTTTATTCGAAAGGTTTGCAGATTCCCCTCTTGAGAAGCATGGACCCTCCAATTGCAGTTTGCTTTGGAACATCTAGCCGTCACCCTTTCTCTGTCATTTTTAATGAACGTAAAGTCAAATTTTCTTTTGATAGCAAAGTCACGGAGGGTATCCCTGAAGTGTTCCATGTTTTTAAATAGTTCGCCAACTATGAGCACTGTAATCTCGGGATATTGAGAAGAACCCACAATGTTCAATAACATGCTCTTGGCTAGAGGGTCCCTGATGATTGAAAAAATATTCTTTTAAGTAAGACAATACTAAACAGAACAACGCAATACTAAACACTTACTGTAAATAATAAAGAGATAAGATAAATACTAAAGCTTTACGGTCTATAATAAAGAGATAAACCAAATACTAAAGACATTTGGTCGATAGTAAAGAGATAAGAGAAATTCTAAAGACTTAAACAAAATCGTAAAAGCTTACGTGTTTGTAATACACGGTTGCGGGAAATAACAAGCACATACTAAAGGCTTACATTGCTTGATAAAAAATACAGTAAATTACGTTGAAATCGAAGACCCACAATCATCGCCAACGGTCACTTCACCTGTGTCCACAATAAGGTCGACTATATTCTTCTCAAACGATTGCAAAATGTTGCACATACGCACAAAGTCTGTAGAATTGTCAATGGGACAAGTTGTTCTTTGTTTGTCTAGTGCGATATAACTCACTCTCACACCAGAGGGGTCAAGGTCCCACCATTCACATATGTCATCCATTACTGACTCCCAACAAGTGAGCACTGTGAGCTCCAAGGCTAGACCTTCTCCCCCATATCGCGCGATGGCGAAAATGGTTTCCATGGAACTCCTGTAATAAGAACGCCTTCTACAAAAACAACATAATTATACGACGCAAGCCATGAAAAAACAATGGGAAAGTGGATCTACCTTGGTTGTTTGTCAGTGCAAGACTCTCCCACTTAACCTGTTGCCGCGTCGTAACTTCTCTACAAGACTAAAAACACCACAATCGCTCTGCAAAAGAAGAAAGGAAGGAGAAGAAATGAAGGAGAAGAAGGGAAGAAGAAGACAAGAAGTAGGAGAAAGGGCTCACAGCTTCGTTTGCAAGAATGAAATTACAAAAGGCCTGTCTTTTCAGCCAAAAAGCTGAATTTTTGCGGGAAAGTAAGAGGGTATTTTGAGGTTTAATTAAAAGTTAACAGGTAAAGGTCACGGCAGGGACCTAAAAGTAATTCATTCTAAAAGGGAGGACTGGCAGGTATAATGTTTTGTCAGAGGGACTGAAAAGTCAGAAAGTAAACATTCATGGATTGAAAAATAATTTTCCCTTTTTTTTAATAAACAAACATAAACTAGTGGTCACAAACTAGGCAGAATCCAAATCTAAGCAGACAAGTGACAGTATAGTTAGGGTTTGTGCTTAAATTTTTGTAAGGTGCCTAGTAAAGCCAAAACTAAAAGTATAATTTTGGAAAAAAAATTACCCCCAAGACTAATGTTGACCTAGACACAAAAGCGGACTCTTATTAATTTTCTCATAGATCATCCTAAATCAGCACTTATCATAAACGATATAATTTCGGATGATTAATCTTTCCCCCATACTTATATTGTGCATTGTCCCCTATGTAAGAAATATATGTACTAAAAAGAATATGACATATGAAAATGAGATGGGAGAGAGAAAGTGGACTTATCTTAGTTTGTAGCGTGATGTGTCTATTCCTTTCGTTGTGTTTCCTACCAAGTGAATTTTAACTTTCTTGAGAACATTGAAGGCACAAAAAGGTGAAGCTCCATAGCATATAAAAAGGCTAACCCCCCAACCCCCTCCCCCTTTCCCCTTTCCCTTTTTCTAACAAACTGACTCAACTAAAAGAAAATACAATAGTTGTAAAATAAAGAAAATAAGGATGAAGATGATGCTCAGATGCCGAAATTGTCCTCCTCCTCGGTGCCGTCTTCAGTATCCTCTTGATTGACATCGTCTCTAGCAACACTGTCTTAAGATGCCATCCTCGTACCTCTTGTGGATGGTGCTGATAGTAGAAGTGAGGGTGGATACTCGATGCCCTGGCGCTCTAATGACAATTGGGTCACGTGCATAAGCTAGAGGAGGAGAGCGTCCTTGTCTAACTGGGTTAGCACCGTTGTTGGTGGAGATGATGCACTAGGCCCAGCTATGGCTCTCGGATCCTGTGGCTCGAGTCGCTTCGTGGGGGCTGCAGTCGTGTATCTGATGCCATAAGAGGTCTGTGCTGCCTGCAGCATGCTCATCGCCGTTAAAGTGTCGATGGTAACAAAAACAGAACTTCCTACGATCATCATCGGCCCGATCAGAGTGTCTGATATGAGATCCATACCTTGGGCCAATCTCGTTATGTAGGGTCTTGCGAAAATGGCTCCTATCCTCGTGTTGATCGCCTGATGTATGAGGAGCTCAGCTACAACCCATCCCAGGTGCAATGGGAATCCATCCATCTTGCTCTGGAGGTACAGGAAGTCTCTGGTGCTCACGACTCTTGTGCTCAGTCCTCGCCCTGTGATCGAGTGGCTCAGGATCATGTGAATATACTTGAGGGCTAAGGAACAGAGAGTGGATGGATTCGACTGCCGCAGGTCGTAGTCTGGATCCATGCTAAGCCTCCTCCAGGCAGACTCTTGTGTCTCGCCCGCCGTCCGATTGATCGTTAGTGCCTGGTATGCCAGCATCGTCATGTACTATCTATCGTAGAGTCCCAGATGGATGGCGAAGTCGGTGTAGCTCATCTAGAACATAACGCTGCCCAATCGAAACTCGATCTGGTCTGGTCGGTGCTAAGTGTTGAGACCTCTCCAATCTTAAATGTCGAGAGCACCTTAGAGTCAGCTCTCGATATGTCGTCTCTTGAATGTCGAGATGTCGTCATCCTCCC
The DNA here is from genome assembly GCA_026586065.1 of Dioscorea zingiberensis. Classification (NCBI taxonomy): domain Eukaryota; kingdom Viridiplantae; phylum Streptophyta; class Magnoliopsida; order Dioscoreales; family Dioscoreaceae; genus Dioscorea; species Dioscorea zingiberensis. The sequence continues at coordinate 27,968,837 of CM048818.1, forward strand.
ACATCGAGGTATCTCTCCACATCGGCGGTAAGGCCTACTGTCTCTAGAACACCCTAGTCAATGTGCTGGGCCTCGCCAAAGCTCAACTGCTTGAGACGGAAGTGCCTGCTGGCGAACATCGGCATCTTGAAGGTCAACTCCTACGGGGTGGTGGTAGATTAATTTGGTCTGGGCTGGGAGCTCTCTTCTCCCTTCTACTTCTTCCTCCTCGGCTATTCCTTGGATGCTTTCTTTAGCGGCATGGTGATGGGACTGAGGTGGCTCACTGAAGGTAGAGATGGACAACCGTACGAGATAGGAAGTGTCATGCCCTGTTGCACGCCCGTATAAATCTATTTCATGGCCATACATAGTAGTAGCCTTTGTGAGAGGTAATCTCGAGAGGTGCACGGTCTTCTGTACGGCTGTGCGGAATTCAACTATGACCATGCACATCTCTGTCTTGCTGTTTTGATCATTCTTTCTATTAGTTCCCCCTGGACTTGTGTGTTAGTGACTCTAGAAACAGAGAATTAATTGTTAAGTATGAAGGACGCAAAAATTATTGAGAGTATCATCAGATTGGATAATTTTATCACAGTTATACCTTTACTAAGACCGAAAACGATAACTAGAAACTAACCTAAATTGGGTTGCCTTCCAAGAAGCACTTGTTTAACGTCACTAGCTTGACCTACCTGTTAAGCTTAGTGGGCTCAAAAATATTGAGCCTCACGGCTTCTCTACAGGGAGGATCAAGTCTTGCAAATTGTATACTTAATGGAGCAATAGATTCATACTCACCGGAATTTTTCTTGAGTGGTCCCGATCGTGGGGTTGCTGGTGGGACAACACGATTTCTTCCCCTTTTTCAAAATTTCCGCCACTACGAAGACCACTGCTTCTTCTCCACCCCTCAATGTCATTTAGCCATTTTTAATATCGAACATGCTTGTGTGGTCTTTAGAAAAGGTATTCCAAGAATGAGTCGCACCTCTACCTGCTCATCCAAGTCCATAATATAGAAATCCACATGGAAGATAAACTTATCGACCTTTACTAGCACATCCTCAACTCCCCCTCGAGGGTGACGGATTGATCTATCCACCATCTAAAGTGTCATCTTTGTTGGTTTCGGCTCTCCAATACCCAGCTTTTGGAGTTTCTTGTATGACATGAGATTGATACTTGCTCCAATGTTAGCTAGGGTCCGTTCGTCTACCAGTCCTCCAATTGTGCAAGGAATTATGTAACTCTCTGGTTCCTTTTCTTTTCTTGGTAATGCATTGGTGAGGACAGCCGAGTATTGTTCGTTCAAGGTTGCCAAAGACACTTCCTCCATATTTCTCTTTTTGGTGAGCAATTCCTTCAAAAACTTCGCATATCACGACATTTATGCAAGTGCTTCCACGAAGTGTATATTGATGTATAGCGCCTTGAAAACATCCAAAAATTTTCTGAACTGCTCATCCTGTTGGTCCTTCTTCAACTTGGCTGGATAATGTATCTTTGGTTTATACTCGGGACCGTAGTAACTTCCTTTTACTTACTCATAACTCCTTTTTGGCACTTTCTGATTTGTCCTCCTCATGGAGTGTAGAGGGTGTTTCTTATGTTACCTTGACCTTTGGTGGTACTAGCTCTGTTCCGCTTCTGAGGGTGATAGCTTTGACATACTCCCATGGATTGACCTCTGTGTTGCTTGGAAGAGCACCTACTGGTCTTTCTACCAATGTTTTAGTTATCTGGGTAATTTAATGTTCAAGATTCTGCAAAGATGCATGATGGTTTCTCATTATATCCTCATGCCTAACAGCTCGTGCTTCATTTGTTTGAATATATTGTGCCACCGGGCTTTCCAAGTTTGCTCCTGATGCATGCCTAGGATGGGCGACAACTACCCATAAGTGTATGGGGTCGATCAAGTAATAAAGCACCCAATAGGTTATCGAATCCATAGGGACTGGAATACTAGTACATATTATGTTTGCTATCTAGTGTGAAACTATGGAAAGTGGTTGTGTTTGTTTTTTTGATCCTAACGGAAGCTAACGCGAACAGTTTGTTGTGAGAAATTAGAGATAAAGCATGGCGCCTTAGATCTCAATCCCCCTAGGATTCTTTTATTAACAATCAAATTCTAAATATTAATGCTGTGTTTGATTGCAAGATGAAAAAAGGGTGGAAAACAAAATATTTCTATGGAAAAGTTTTCCATAGAAAAATTTTTCGTGGAAAACGAGAGAGTGGTTGTTTGATTGTCATTTTTTTCTAGCTAGAAAATCTAACATTTTCCATGAAAACTCTTGTTTTGATGTTTGATTGCTCTTATTTTCCATGGTAAATCTAACATTCTCCATGGAAAAAAAAACATACTTGTTGTTTGATTGCATCAATTTTCCATGAAAAATTAACCTTTTCCATGGAAAATTAACCTTTTTCCTGAGCAATCAACCAATCAACCAATCATATCCATTGAAAACCGACTAAAGCTTCAATTATTCATATCCATTGAAAACTATTTTGACTATATTTCTCACACAAAAGTCTTCTGCAGATCAAATGGTTGAAAAAGCAATACTTATTTTGACAAACAAGGCACCCATTAATTCTAACAAAAATTGATTCAATGAACACTTGTGTTTGGAACACTTTTTTTTTGTTCAGTAAACGTGAGTAGTAGTGCAAGAGGACAGATAATAAATGAAGAAACAACTACTCAACAACAATCTCTACAGTCCTCTGGGAATAAACTTATGGCTTCTTCGGTAAACATCACTTTTTCTAGTAATTAAAAGCATAATGCTTATGACACTACTGTTCCCTAATACAACTAGTCAGCAAAACTGAAGTATCCAGCCATGTACGTTTCTATTGGAGTCTTTCATATACAAAATTTGTCCTTGATCTCCTTGCCTTTTTGGCTAGCCTGTCAGCAATGACATTCTCTTCTCTTGGTATTTACATAATCTCCCAGGTGGTGATCTTCCTTAATAGTTGTTGATTACAGCCTCTCTGGACCTTCGATCTTTTCATTCATCCTCACTCTCAATTATCCTTGCTAGAGTGGAGTTTTGTCAATAATAGCACCCTAGAGCAGACTCTTTTGATCAGTTCTTGTAGTCCCTCCTTCAATGCATTAGCTTCCCCTTCAAAGTCTGACCTGGCCTCCTTCCAACTTGCCTTTGCAAAGAAAAAACCTCCATTAGTAGTTGTTAAGATGTAACCCATACCCTCAATTCCCTCTTCTTCCTCCCATGACAAACATCACTTTAGAAACAAAGTCCGCCATTGTTGTTCTGTTTTGTGCATATCTTGAAGTCTGATGCGATGCAACCGTAAGTGTATGGGTCGTAATCAAGTAATAATAGTGGACTCAAAGGTCGGGTTATCAATCCTTAGGGAGATGGAAGTACTAGTACACACTGCTCATCTACTATCTAGTCGATCCGAAATGTGAGTGATTATACTAAACTTAAACTAAGAAATTGTAGACACAAACAAGGAAATCATATTGTTCTTGAGATCAAACAATCATAAAAGGGGGATGCTCGGATAATTGAATCCCCCTTGGACTTCTAAAGGATGGATGATATTCTCTATCTTGACACTTGGTTGGTTCTTGGCCAAGGGTTCCTACGGTGCTTCTACTCCCTTTTTTGAGGCGAATTACTAATCCTAGTGCCCTTACAGATGATGTTCTAGGGAACCTAATTATTGGAAGGATTATGGGAATAATACATCTAAAGGACTCGCTCTTCTGAATACCCGGGTTCCCGGTGTATTCACAGTCCTCTTTATTGGAGATAGTCTACACACGGGGAGGCGTTAGCTTTTTCCCCCATATGGACTATGAAAACCCCTCTGGGTTGTCGAAACGTAGAGGGCTTCACTTACATTAAAACATCCAATAGACTCATGAATTCAACCAAGCATTCAAGAATAGAGAAATAACATCAATTAAATCATGTCCATGGGTTCATTAATCATCCAAGCATCTACAAAATTTGCCCTCCATGGAAGGAGAGCAACAATCCAATACAAAGATGAAAACAATCAAAGAAATCATAAGGGAAGAGACTATTACATGCACCGTTGATAGCTTCCTTGATTCCTCTTCTTGCTCTAATGGCTTCAAGATGAGAATCCTCAAGCTCTCCTCAAAATCAATCCTTTTTCCCAAGCTGCCTTCCTCATCCTCTAAACACTCATTAGTCGGCTTTTATACCTCTAAGGGGTTTAGGGTGAAATTTACCATTTTGCCCCTTTCTAGGTTTGCAGAATTACTGGAAACTCACGATGTATGAGACTTTGTACGGGTCATATATGGGCCTATATAGCTTCTAGGTGCATCCATACGGCCGTATATCAGATCGTATGGATGCCCGTATAAGCCATACGGGGTGCTGTGTGTGTCCAAAGGAGATCACTTGTATGGGACTCGATTCTCCAGGTCCATTCAGACCGTATGGAAGCCCGTATGCCTGGGTTTTTCCTCTAGGAATGCTTCTTTTCGGCCTTAATTTCCTCAAAAAGCTTCCTTTCTCCTGGGTTCTTGATATCTTGCCCTGTTTATCGAAATAAACACATTTTAAGTATCGGTGGGCCAAAAATCCTCACAATTATATGCAAAGCATACAAGAATATGGTATAAAAATATACTCAAATGAACACTTATCAAAGTTACTCGCACAATATTAAAGGCATAAGACCACTGTAAAATAGTACCTATCTACAATATGAACACATGTCAGTTCAAGTGTGCACCATATATGCCAATATATCTACATTTTTGAAGAGAAAACTTACAACCAAAGAGACAGAGGCAAATTATAATCCAAATTTACCCATTTTGTTGAGAGAGGCAAATGATAATCAAAATTTACTGATTTTAGAGATAGTTAAACTACTTTAAATCAGTGAGGACTATTGTGACATAGTTTAAGCAAAAAATGGGAAACTGTAAAGAAATTCAGGAATGCAAAGGAAGTCTCAAGTGTACCTCAAACCAATTAGTCTCATTGCAAAATAATTCTTCAGCAGTGAGAAAATATGTGGGTATCAACAAATTTCACAGAGATATGAGGTGGTTATCTTCAAGGTAAAGCAAATGCATTAAAAATTTATGAAAAACTAAAAATTGTTCTAAATTAAAAAATAAAGAGAGATTAGAGTAACATTGTAACATGATTATGATAATAAATATATGACAGGGAAAGCTTTAAAATGCACATTCTGTGAATTGAATTTCGCATTCAAGCTTTCAAGTTTCAATAAACAAGTGAAATCTTTGAAGTTGGATTAAGTGTACTAAAATAAGTAAAAGTACACATTTAATAAAACTAAATAATATCCAAATAAATTTTGATCCAAATTGACCAAATATACAATTCAACAGACAAGCATACAATAAACCAACAAAATCGAGCATCCAAATACTAGGCCCCTAGAAGCGCGATCCACAATCAGTTGGACGCGTAGAGCGCTCTCCAGAAGCGCGAGCAGCTCTCTATGGAGCACATCCCCAGGGAGCACACATTGAATGAAAGATTAAAAGAAGAAGCCGATTAGCTGTTGCAATAACGTATGTTCCAGAAAAACAATGAAAGTAATGGATTTAAAAGACATTGCTTTGAACTAGTGTGCATGCAAGTCCTATTCAATGCACAACAAACTATTGAAACAATTGAGCGAGGCCACAAGTTTACACAAGATGCAACATAGGAATTATTTAACAAAATTACAGACCTTAACAATTCAAACAATAATGGCTTACCTATAACCAAGGCCAAATTTTTGAGGAAAAAAGGCAACTACTTATAAAAACCCGAATTAGAAAACCAAAAGCCATATGCAACTAAATCATTTATGAGGACTAAAACTTTGAAGCAGGGTATTTTGCTTCTAATGAGGTAAATGCACATTCCTTTATCAAGGTAGCAACAATACTTCAACAATCCCCATAAGCTTAACCTGAATTCTAAACTAAAGCTTAACTAATTTAATCTTAGTAACAAGGACACCTTTGGCCCCTAAACATTAGCACCCATCCATATAAATTCACCTAATGTACTAGATTGTGAAGAAATACCAGTCAAATGAGAACATTATAGATATATGATGTAATACCCCTGATTTTTTTAATTAATAATTTGGGGTTAAAATGACAAATTGAAAAAATAAATAAAAAAATAAAATAAAATAAAAAAAATAATTAAAAAAATAAAAGAAGGGAAAAAAAGAAAAGCAAAGAAAAAGAAAATATTAATAATCATAAATAAAGGAAGTTTCAAGGAAGCTTCATCTTGAATCATCCTTAATTTTAGTTGTTATATATATATATATATATATATATATATATATATATATAGAAATAAATAAATTAATTCCACCGCCTTGTGATGTTTCGTGGAGCTTTCTAATAATAATTAAAAAAAACCATTTTTTTCTTCTATTTAAACAACTTGCTCGCTAGCCTATGCTCACGGAATAGAGAGAAGGAAAATTGAGAAAGTGAGAGAGGAAAGAGAGAGGGAAAAAGAAGTGAAGGTGAAGAAAATAGAAAGAGAGTGAAAGAGAGAAGAAAAGAGGGGGCGGGGGGGGAGTGAGAAGGAAAAGAAGAGAAGGAGAGAGAAAAGGAGTTGACGGTGAAGAGAAAAGGAAAGAGTGGAAAAAGAGAGAAAGGAGAAAGTGAGAAGAAGAGAGAGGAAGAGAAAGAAAATGAAAGAATGTTTTGATATTTTTTTTTTGTTTTATAATCTTGTTTAAGATACCGGATGGAATAATTTAGACGAAACTCTGCCTGTTTAGCTATAGCACCTAAAGTAGTCAGGAAAATCCAACCCAAGTAGGAGGATTTACCAGGTGAGTTGATCGCAGATGAACTCCAGTATTTTGACTTGTTTTTCGGGTGTTTTATAGATTTTTATCGATGAATTATGAAAAGTGGTGTTTTTGATATGTACGTGTATTTGCTCCTACTAGAGACAACGTTTTATGTTTTGTATATTAATCTGTGTCTATGTCACGTGTGCGCTGGTTGAAACATGCCTATGTCTGGGCTTAGGTCCGTAGGATCACCATGTTTAATGTATGCTGCCGGGGTGGCTGGTTATGTGAATGGAATTGTGAGCACGGGTAGTGTTGTTGAGATTGGCTGCATACGGACTAGGTATGATTGATATATTTGTGATTTACACGAGTTTGTGACATGATTATGTTAAGATTATGCACGTATGTCCGGTATGAATTTTGTTACAATTTTTTATAGATATATATGTTACACAAGCTATTATTTTTGTATTTTACCCTAGTATGATGTTAGTCTCTCAGTGGGCTAGTTTTAGCTCACAACTCCCACTATTTCAGTATACAGGAACATATCAGGGTAGCCGACCTAATTGACTTGGAGTGGTACGGATCTAGAGATTGACGTGACTGTTAAGTGTATAGTTGGCTCTGAGTAGATGTGGACTATAAAATTGATGAATAAAATTATTTCATGTTTAGCTTTAAGTATGGGAATGTACTTAATTTCTGAACATCTAAACTAAAGATCCCGTGGCATATGTAATTTAAAAATCAGTACTGTATGACTTTAATAAAAAGTCAATTATATGTGCCATGAAAACCCGGGTTGTTACATCTGAAATCACCTCTAAAGAAACCTTGCAAGCATAACACATTCCATCTCAGATTTTAGACATTAGATTATTGCATATGTTCCCAAAAGAGCAAAAAATGTCTTCTTTCTTAACAATTAGGCGCAAATAAGGAAAAACAACAGTCGCCATCGGAAGCACGTTGCCATTAGCCTAAAGATCAAACAAAAACCAAAAATCAATTCAAAAAATAACAAACCAAACTATCAACCATACCTAGAACACCTTAAAACACCAAACATCAATACAAAATATGGAAATATTTGAAAGAAAAAAACTCTAAAACCCTAAACCCTAGAAGGGAGAAAGGAACGAACGTCGAGGTCGAGGCCCTTAATGTGGGTGTGGGTGGCAATACGCTGCTTCTTGGTGGTCAATTGGACCTCTTCGATCATAATCTCCTTCTCCTTCGAGCTTCGAAGCCTGAGCTCCCTTCGTTGATAGCCGGGCGCCGTGTAGTTGTGCGAGAGGCTTCAATTTGAGGAGGCTCGCGAACCCCTTTGTTTTTTTTTCAAAAAAACCCTTCTATTTTCCGTGGAAAAGTTTTCCTGTGGTTCGGAGAGGAAAACTTTTCCACCAATTTGAAGGAAAAGGGGAAAAGTGACCACCTTTGTGAAATGTTTTCCATGGAAAATTTTTGCAATCAAACAACCCAAAAAGCCGGAAAATCGGTGGTGGAAATATTTTCCATGGAAAAAAAACCCAATCAAACACAACCTTAGTTCTCTATTGGTGGATTCTTGGGAGTTTGACAACTGCACCATCTAGATGCCACATCCGATCTCTCGGCATGCAGATCAAACTCATTACCTATGCCTAGTTGTAACCTAACTAAGATAGACATGAATCTATACATAGAAGAGGCATGCAATCAAAACCCTAAGCACGAACATGCTTTGATAAATCTAGCATAGTAGATGACCATGGCTCAGCACAACACAATCATATCAATCAAGTACAGAATCACAAGTTCCATCTATAAAAGAAAATTAATAAATAACTAATTCGATTAATAAAATATCATAGGGTTCGTGTGGCCGAGGCACTACCGAAGGGGTTAAACCTCTCATGCTAATGGATAAAATAACAAAGAAAATAGGAGAATATATAATTAAAAACATAGGGCTTCCCTTGCTCGATGTCTTCTCCGCCTTCGATCTGTTCTGCACTCTGACCAACGTCCGGATCTCGAGCTCTCATCCCAAGATTAATCAAATCTCCCCCTCTCTGGGCTTTATATAGGCTGAAAATATGAATTATAATCATCCTCCTACTTTTGGATAACTTCTAGTTTGAGTTGGAGTGGGTCCAGATAATCTTGAGATAAATTCGGGATAAATCCGACTGAAATTTCAGGTTTGCACAGTCTTCATCAAGTGATCGATCGGGTGACCGAATCAACTCGGATGGACCTGGAATTTTAATTGGATGTTCCAAACCCCTTCTTATTCAATCAGAATGGTAGAGATTGGATTTGGAGTCCTGGATCTTTTTAAACAAATTATGGAACATTGCAGCTCGGTCACAGGCTGGTGTTTTGGGGCGCACGAGCGTGCCAAACATCCGCACGCCCATGCCAAATTCTTCAGTGTGTTCAATCATCTAGAGTATTGCACGAGCATGTGCACGGGTGTGCCACATTGTATTATGGATGTGGACATCTCTATAAAGGCCCTTCTTTGCTTGTTTTTCTCTTGTTTGTCCTGTTTCTCGTTCCTTATGCTCCGGGTCCCTATTTTACCTGCTCAATCACACAACAAACTAAGAGAAGTACAAAAGTAGAAGAATTGGCACAAAATATCGAGATAAGTGCATGAAAATATGATGGAAATATATGTACAATTGTGCACTTATCACACCCCAACACTTGAACTTTTCTTGTCCTCAAGCAATGGAAAACATATAAGGAAAATAGATAAGTGCAAAATCTCCGATCTCAAAATAGTTGGGAGTCCCTCCGGTGCCCGGGGAACATAGCGTTAAGTGCCTCAAGGTTTTTATGAAGAGTAGGTCTTACCTTATACTCAGACTCCCTATTTGTGTGTGTGTAACCCTTCCTAAAGTGCGACTTAATAACTCAAGTCTGGCCGAGCTAATATGAACCTTATTCACCAAATTGCTTCGCTTTACTCTTTTTGCTGGGGGTAGTAGCTCATACATCTAATAGGGTAGCCTTTTCCCCCAGTAGGTCATCAAGTAAACATTTGTGAAGCCCAAAATCTGACTACTCAAGCGCGGCTTTCACACTTCAAATGTGATAACTCTTTCTACTATCTTTTTTATACCGGTAGGGCATCCCTAATGGATCTGACTTTCTTGCCGGTAGGGTATTCTTAACGGTCTGACTTTTCGGTTATTTCAGCAATTTTTTCATTCTCTATATTTTTCTTTTTTCTCTTTTCTTTTCAAAATAATCAAATAATATCAGTACTTCTCTAATGGTTAAACTTAGTAGAATCCAAACCTAAGCTGGTAAGTGATAACAAAGTCAGGGTTTGTGGTCAAATTTTTGTGAGGCGTCAAGTAAAGGCAAGATTAAATATGTTTTTGAAAATAAATTTGGCACCTAATGCTAATGCTAACCAAGACAATCAAAGAGGACTCCCATTAATTTTCTTATAGATCATCATAAATCAGAACTCATCATAAATATCGATATAGGTTCCCAACCGTTAATCCCTCCCCCACACTTAAAATTGTGCATTGTCCCCAATGCACGTGCTATATGCAATAGAAAGAATATGACATGTGAAAGCACGGTAGGAGAGGTGGACTTAGCTCATTGTGTGTCATAATGTGCCCCGTCCATGCATTGTGTTTCCTATTCAAGTGTGATATTCAACCTTCAATGAGATCATTGAAGGAACAAAAAGTGAAACTCTATAGCATATATAAAGACTAAACAGACTTACTCAAAGAAAAATAAAATACAAAGTGGTAAATAAAGGTAAAGATGAAGATGAAGCTTAAGGGCTGAAGTCATTGTCCTCCTCAGAACTATCAGTGTCACCTGAGGAGTCTCCTCCAGCCGCCTCGTTTCTGGGTGCTAACCCTGTGCCCCTCGTGGTTTGGTCTAATGGTAGTGGTGGGGGGTGGATACACGATGCCTTGGCGGTCCAACGATAGCTGGGTGGTGTGCACCAACTAGAGGAGGAGGGCATCGCGATCTTCCTATGTCAGAGCTGGGGCTGGTGCTGCTGGAGAGGAAGAGGTGCTTGGTCCCGCAGGTGCCGCCTCCTGTTGCTCGAGCCGCTCTGAGCAATCCGTGTGGTCTGTACCATACCCATCGCTCTCAATGTGTCCAAGGTAAAGGGGATGGAGCTCCCCATGATCGTCATTGGCCTGGACACGTGTGGCGGTAGGGCTCCCATGCCTTAGTCCAGTCGTGTGATGTACGGCCCGACGAAGATTACTCCGATCATGTTGTGGGTCGTCTTATATATCAGTAGCTCGACCACGATCCATCCCAGGTGGAGTGGGAAGTAATCTACCATGCTCTGGAGGTAGAGGAAATCTCTGGTGCTCACGACCCCCTCGCTCAGTCCCTGCCCTATGATCGACTAACTGAGGATCAAATGAATGTACCTGAGGACAGGGGAGCGGAGAGTGGATGCCTTCGAAAGGCGAGGGTCTTAGTGTGGATCAGTGCTGACCTTCCTTCAGACGGACTCCTGGGACTCATCGGCTGGCCTGTCTATCCTCACAGCCTGGTATTCTGTTCATCATGTAATCCCGATCGTAGAGCCTAGGTGGACGGCGTCAGTGTAACTCATCTAGAACATCGCACCTTCCAACTTGAACTTGTTTTGGTCCGATTCGTGCTAGGTGATGAGTCCTCTGGCTAGCGGAAAAGTCAAGAGCACCTCTAGCCTCAGCTCTCTATATGTTGTCTCTTGAATGTCTAGGCGGCGCTGCTACCCGCCCACGTCGAGGTGTCTCTGTACGTCGGTAGTGAGGCCTACTATCTTCAGCGCGACCCAATTGATGCAATGAGCCTCGCCGAAGATCAACCGTTGGAGATAGAAGTGCCTACTAGCAAACATCGGTATCGTGAACGTCAGCTCCTGTGGGGTCGTAATGGATGAGGGTGCCTGGGGCTAAGAGCTCCCCTCTCCCTTCTGCTTCTTCCTCCTAGGTTGCTCCTTGGATGGCTTCTTCGGTGGCATGATGCTCTCAACGGTGGTGGTTCGCTAGAGAAGGAGTGAGGTGTTGGTCGGCCACGCACGAGGGGGATGATAGCTATCGCCGGCCGTCGGAGAGGATCGTAGATGACACACAGTCGTGCGCAAATGAGTGAGGGATGTGAGCATTTTTTCCGCGATCTAGGGTTTTAACGCCCTAGATCGTCTTGCACACAACCGTACGCGTGTGTGTGTGCAAGGCCATACCAAGCTCTTTGTTTGCCGCCTTGTTTGGCACGATCGTGCTAATGAGATGCACGGCCGTGCACAGTAGTGTCTTCTGTGACAGAAGGGATCCTGAAAGGTGCACGACTATAGGCGTGGCTGTGCCTAATTCAATTGAGGCTGTTGTGATTGTTATGTTCGCCACCTTGCCTGCCACGGCTATTCCAATAAGCTGCACGGTCGTGCGCAATAGAATTCTTTGTGAGAGGAAAAATTTGAGAGATGCACGCCCTTTGGCATGGCCATGCTGAATTAAACTATGACCGTGCATGTCTCTGTTTTGCCGAAGTAGTCCTTTTTTCTTCCAGTTTCCTTCGGTTCTGTGTGTTAGTGACTCTAGAAGGAAATATGTGTTCATTGAACACATGCAAATCACCAGATTACTTAGAGCATCTTCTAACTGATAATTTTACCATAGTTGTATCTTTACTAAGAACTAAAGTGATATGAGAAAACTAACCTAACTTTGGTTACCTCCCAAGAAGCGCTTGTTTAACGTCGATAGCTTTACTTACCTGTTAAGCTCAATGAGGTTCGAAAAGATGGGCCCTCTGCTTCCCCACTGGGAGGGTCACGTCCTGCCAGTTGTATACTTAAGGAAGCAAAAAATTCATACTCATAGGAGTCTATTGAGAGTTGTCCCGGTCTTGGGGTTGAAGGAGGAGTAGTGCGATTTCTTTTGTTTTTTTCTGAATTTTTGCCACTATGCTCTCCTTTTCTCTGCTCGAGTCATTGGCTTTGCTTATTGCTCTGCTTTTGCTTCCTTGTCGGAGTCTTCCTAGGGTGGTGCATCTTTGCACAGGTCTTCTAGTTAGTATTTTAAAAGTTCATCCTACACAAATTCAAAAACACAGTCATCAAGATGGTCAATGAAATAATAAGCGTCATAGAGCTCTATGGGGTGTCGCATGGCATCCTTAAGTTTTAAGACCACTGCTTCTTCTCCAACCCTTGGTGTCATTCGGTCGTCTTTGATATCGAATAGTGCTTGGGCGGTCTTCAAGAAAGGTCTCCTAAGAATGAGTGGCACTTCTACCTGGTCGTCCAAGTCCAAAATATAGAAATACACTAGGAAGTTAAACTTGTCGACCTTTACTTGCACATCCTCAACTACTCCTTGAAGGTGACAGATTAATCTATTTGCCATCTGAAGTGCCACCTTGTTTGTTTCGGCTCTCCAATACCTAGCTTTTGGAGTATCTTGTATGGCATGAGATTGATGCTTGCTCTAATGTCAGCTAGCGTCTGTTTATCTACCAATCCTCCAATCGTGTAGAGAATTATTTAACTCTCTGGGTCCTTTTTTTTCTTGGCAATGCGTTGGTGAGGACGGCCTGGCATTGTTCGTTCAAAGTTGCTCGAGACACTTCCTCAAGTTTTCTCTTATTGGTGAGCAATTCCTTTAAAAACATCGTGTAACGCGTCATCCGTGCAAGTGCTTCCATGAAAGATACATTAATGTGCAGTACCTTGAAAACATCCAAAAATTTGTGGAGCTGTTTGCCTTGTTGGTCCTTCTTGAGCTTGGCCAGGTAAGGTATCTTTGGTTTGTACTCAGGCACCGTAGGTGCTTCCTTTTTGTTACCTGTAACTGTCTCTTTGGCGCTCTCCTCAAGGGGTGGGGAAGGTGTTTCTTTTGTTTCCTTGACCTTTGGTGGTGCCAACTCTGTTCCGCTTCTGAGAGTGATAGCTTTGACCACCTCCCTTTAATTGACCTCTGTGTTACCTCGGAGGGTGCTTGTCGGTCTTTCTACAAATGTTTTTGCTATCTAGGCAACTTGATGTTCGAGATTCTGTAGAGATGCCTAATGTTTTCTCATTATCTCCTAGTGCCTCACCACTCGTGCTTCATTTGTTTGGATGTACTGTGCGATCAAACTTTCCAGGCTTGCTTCCTTCTTCTCCTGTGTTGGTGGTTGATAGCCTGGAGATGGGGGTTGATTTCTTTGAGGTGTATTTGTCCTTGTTTGTCGTGGGGTGCCATAGGCGAAATTGGGATGATTCTTCCATCCAAGGTTATAGGTGAAGCTATATGGGTTATTATGTGCTCTCCCTACGAAATCGACTTCTTCCAATTGTTTGGCTTTCCCTTCCTCTGGCTTGCTCCCACACCCACTGTACATGAATACCAGCGTTTATTGTTGGATGCTAATGTTGTCTATCTTTTTGCCGAGGGCTTCCACTGTGGTTGCCAGGGTTGTTATCGCATCTACATGTTGGATCCCGGCTACCTTGCTTGGTTTGGTCCTTTAAGAGCTCCATTAATATCCGTTGGTGACTATCTCATCTACTAGTTCTTTGGCTTCTTGAGGATCCTTGTTACAAAGGGAGCCACCAGCTGCTATTAGTGGCTACATTCAGTCCATTGTAGAAGGTTTGGACTTGCATCCATTCTTCTATACCATGTTGGGGGCACTTCCTGAGCATGTCCTTGTATCTCAATCCCATGTGTCATATAATGTCTCCATCTCCAACTGTCTGAAGGAAGAACTTCTCAGCCAATTGTGCCCATGTCGTAATGGAATCGTATGGTCAGTGCAACACCCATCTCTTCACTGAGACAGATGTCACACCAGCCAGGTCAGGAGGGTGTCCTGTGCCTAAGACTGTAAACATAAACACCTGATAACAAGAAGTACTAAAATAAACTCAATATGACATAAGCAAAACCGGTCACACACCAGTAGTCATATCCAAATCAGAGTCATAAAGAGTACAACTTATCAAGTCTTGGGCAACTACGACCCCATATACATGGAATAAAACATAGATGTTCATTAACACAACAACATAAACACTAGATAAAGACAAGGTATGTTAGAGCCAGCTAGACTTTGATCTTCACTCACAACACGAGCTACTACTCAGACCTCTGTCAAGATCCTACAATAGAAAAAGAATAACCGAAGGGACTGAGCTATACAAGCTCAGTGAGTATAGACAAGTCTGTCAGGTATTATACATACCTGTCTGTCGACAGAAACTGTACTAAAATACTAGTATATGAACATATGCAAATATAAATCATGAGGGTCATCATAATTATCTTAAATCATGATAAGCATGCCAACAAAACCAGAAATCTGAAGAAAGCACACATGCGATCTCACATCATATCAAGCATATAATAAACATGTATATGCAATGGCCTCGTATCATACAAACATGCACCCCAAGTTCATATGTCTCGAAAGGACTCCAACTCCCATCAAGGAACAGCGGTATATATCTACATAATCCTGATGACAGAGAACAGCGGTATACATCTACATGAGCCTGGAACTTGACGACCAACGGTATACATCTACATATGTACGTCAAGTATGAATCTCGTATCCGATACGGGCACCCACAAGAGTCAGAAAGGGGTTTTATAAAAGGAACGAATTTCGCAAACATTTTTGTATTAACAAAAGCGATTGAAAACAAAAGTCCCTTTCTTAACCAGGTATCATCTACTTAATATCTGGGCTCTATCCTGAGCCCTGTTGGATCCCTCATACATATCTAACTAAGGTGCAACCTATGATACATGAAATAATCAATTTTTACCCCTTAGGGATTCAGTTTACCATTTCTCATACTCTTTAAATTTTAATCAATTAAACGAGCATGGAATCACTATACAAATGTAGCGATAAAATCTATCGGCATCCACAAACTGATATAAAACTCATAAGAATACTAGTAAACCAAATCACGATGAATACATGCATAGAAACTACATTTACAAAGATGTCCCCTCACCTGTCGTTCTTCGCTTCTCAGGGTTGACTCGGTCCGCCGAGGATCTTGGTATGTTCTTCCCTTTTCCTAGTAGTGGAACAACACTTAATAAATTCTAGTGTTCCATATCTCATTAACAACGGAATCTTACTAGAATAGGATAATAATTCTACAACATGCCTTTAAATGGGTCATTAAGACATTAACTCTAACACTTAATTAAGAATGCCTTCAAGACTCCTAGAATGCCCCTAAGCATGATTAATTAGCCAAGATCAATTAATCTAAAGCATGAACAAATAGGCATGTTAATCATGGAAACTAATCGAACATTAATACTTAGAATTTTCATGAAAAATTCGGCGGCACCTCCCTAATTATAGGGCCCCGAAAATTATACAAACATTCACCCATTATATCATCAATACATATATTTAAATCTAAAATAATTATCGACCCAATCACTGCCCTTTTCATGGCCCATCTATCTATCACAACCTCAAATAATAATGGAGAACTCAATGAAGTTTTAGAGCAAACAATCAAAAGTAGCTGGCTGTCCCTTGGATAGAAAACTTCTTTCCGATAGGACAACAAAGAGAAGAGCTGACTACCTGACCAAGGTTTGTCGCCTAAAAACAGGTCACCACCAGATAGGACAACCGCTCGCCGGACAGCAGGTGGAGCTAGGCGCAGACTGGGGCAAATAAGGCAGACAGGGTTGGCGGTCGGCGTGGTTATGCTTGCAAGTGCCGGTATATCTGCTCCAAAAGGCGACAGCATAGTGAGAAGGGCGGGGGCGGGCAACTCGAGTGAGGCTGCTGCGCGGGAAAGTAGCGCGAGAAGGACAGTGGGGGCGGCGGCGAAGGCGGACGGGAGGCCAAGCTCGCTGGCAAGACTGGCGGGGTGCAGCTAAGGCGCAGTGGTGGCAGCTCCGGGTGGCGATGGGCACCGGTCGAGGCGAGGGAGAAGAGGGAAGGGAGAGGGCTAGGGTACGACTGATTCTCAGCTCGAGTGAGAGAGAGAGATAAAGTTTCTCTCTTTGCTTTATAACAAGTAAATTATAAGTTAAATTATATTATCATGAAGCTTTAGGTCACATGGGTTTTAATCAACCCTATCCTCTCAATCATATCTCCCTTTAATTATACTATCTTGATTAATAAAATAACGCGGAATATATGTATAGCCTCACGGGTCATCAATTAAGCTCATCCCTCAATAATTTATCATCCACCAACTTAGAATAAATTATTATTTATCTACTTTATCTCCCCACTGTGTACTCACATGGTTACTATAGCTTCACAGGGAAATTATCATCCGACCGAGATCCACATTTCTCGGCTTTCATCATTTTGTTTGTTATGGGCTTACTGTGACATCACTGAGATCCACACATGATCAATATTCACTAATGACCATCTCACTAACCATATGTTCATATGTACAGGTCTAACCTATTATGCAGATTTACAGAAGCGCAGAGACTCACAGGAGATGGCTGCGCGAAGCGATGGTCAGTGCCCCCGTTCCTTCTCTGGCGACTGAGTAGATTAGCGCCACCACCACCCTCCCTCTCAGTCTCTCTCTTTCGAGGAAAAGAATTCGGCCGTCGACGTCTCCTTTCTCCCGATCTCTCATGAAGAAGAAGTCGTCGGCCGTTGCTAGGAAGATGTTGTTAGGGTTTGGGAGAACGACATCTTGTATAGAGGCTCCATGAGAAGATCAGGTAAGATTCGGTTTATCTTTTGGTTTGAATTTTCAAAGTAGCTGGCCCGCGCACGGGTGAGGAGAAGATAAGCTTGATTCACGATTCTCTCTCTAGATATCTCTTTCTCTCTATACATATATACATAGAGGTGGATCTCTCTATATCTTCAATAAAAGCAATATATATATATATATATATATATATATATATATATATAATTTAATGAAACTTGTTTTGATTCAAAACTAACAAACTAGCAACTCCATCCACGTGCATGACTTTCTCTCCACGGATTTTTGAATCAAAACCAAGCCATACACAAAATCACTTTCATTGATGTACGTGTTGACCTTATCATGATTCGTTCTTATAAATATATGTATATCTATATCTTTATTTAGATATAAAAACATCACACACATTACATTATTCCCTTTTTTTTATTTTATCTTAATATTTGAATTAATATAACATTTTATATGAGATTCTATCTGTGCTTTTTTTTAATAATATTATAAATTTATTTTTTATTTACAAGAATGCGCATCCTGCACATTAATGACCGAAATCAGCAGGATGCACATATGTAGCCTTGTTTTTTAGATTAGTGGGCCCCGTATTTTCTTAATATCATAAAAAATTAATAAACAAATAATTAAAAAATGTCTCGCGCTTCATCACCACCTCCGGCGAGCTTCACTGACCTTACTACTCAACTCGAAAGCACTCTCCAGCACCCTTACCACCATCAACATCCCTGCTTCCTTCCTTCAGCCACCACCTCCAAAACCAAAGCTCCAACCACAACCAAAGCATCAACTACATGCCCTAGCCTCTTAAAGAACTGCACACCAAGACCCAAAACCCACGCAATCATCTTCACTTAAAGTAAGCTCAAAATGGCTACACCTCCCCAGTGGCACACCTTGTGTGTAATATCTTTCTTGTTTTCATGACTCTCATTTGATGAGCGTGAAAGGATTGAGGATGAGAGGCCAAGGATAGTGAGGGAGAGGTCAAGGATGAGGAGGAGAATGGTGGTGATCAGATGGACCGGAGGCAATTCAAGGAAACTGGTGAGCTTTGTTCTCCATATAGTGCTTAGTTTGATTATAGAGTTGTTGTTGTTGTGGGTTGTAGCAACAAATTAAGGTAGTTGAGAAGGAGTTGCTATCTTTCTCTTCTTTAATACTGGGAAACAAGGTGATGGATGGAGGATTCTAGGGTTTCATGGGAGGATGGAGGTGGTTGTTGGGTGTTGCATAGTTATGAGATAGTGGTGGTTGTTGTGGTTGAAGTTTTGGTTGTCGGAGTGGACAAAGAGGGGGTTGAGGAGGGTGATCCTTCACGGGCGGAGGCAGCGCACTCGAGGAAGAGGGAGGAGGAAGGGGAGAAGAGGGCGCGAAGGTCGGCGTCGAGCCCGAGAATTGGGGCGGAGTCGAGGGTGGGCAAGGGGCGCGGCGAGAGGTCCAAGAGATCGGAGCGTTGACGAAGAAGTCTATAAGCCGGAGAGCTGGCTCATCGACAGCGAGCGTGTACCTGATGGGCTGCACATATTTACTGTGCTGGATCTTCAATAGGTACATCGTGATCTACTGCTCCGGCACCGACTGTCGCCGGACCGACTTCAACCAATCGAAGGACTCGGACTAGCAGGACTGCTCAAAGACGGTGTGCAGCTGAGCATCCATCGTGTATTACGCGATGAACTTGCTCATTGACACTCCGTCGCGCGCATTGCTCGTCTGCGACGACTGTGTCGGAGCGTCGCGCCTCCCAGATGCCATTGTCATCGAGCTTGGAGCTCGGAGCTCAGAGCTGAAAGAGAAGATACTTCCATTCACAAAGTTAAGTGGCACAAAAAACAATGCATGCAATTCCTTATTTTTGTAATTAATGTTCTATATGCCATTGTTGTCAGCTTTTTAATATTTAAATAAAAAAAAAGCAAGTCCCCAAGTGCGCATTTGTGCATTTTCGTAAATAATGCGCAAGATGAGCATTCCTATAAATAAAAAATAAATTTATAATATTCTAAAAAATACCCTCTTATCTGAATCTGGAAAATGTTGATATATATAAATATTCACATTACCCCTACATCAAATCACGTGATTAATGGCAATCTTATCATCCATCAAATCGTCATTAATGCTTCTCTTTACTTCACCAGAACCATTATATATTTTATATGTATATTAATTTATATTATATATATATATATGTTTATTCATCCACTAATTCTCATTCTTTTATAAATAAGTCCTTGCTTCCAAAATCCTTACGTGCAGGTCCTTCTCTCAGAGAGAAAAGCAAATTTCCTATAAGTCCTCAAATTTTCTAAAATTACAGATTAGTTCCTGTCAGCCCCAATTAACCCTAATTAGGGTATTAACCAATTAAATCACTTTCCCACATAAAAGTTTCAAACAAATCCAACCTTCGGAGTAATCTTTTGTTAACCAAAGAGTTTAGAAAAATAATTAGAAAAATAATAACCAAAAATCTTCAGATTTTACAATCGGTCCTGTCAAAATTTGACGTTGATCTCCGAGGCATTTTCGTAGAACCGATACATGGAATACATTGTGTATCCTTGACAGCTCCTCTGGTAGCTCGAGTCGGTAGGCTACAGGGCCTACTCTGTCCATGATCACGTATGGCCCAATGTAACGTGGGCTAAGCTTCCCACGATTGCGGAATCTCAACACGCCTTTCCATGGGGATACTTTCATATATACTTTGTCCCCCACCTCAAACTCTAAGTCCCGATGGCGGCTATTAGCATAACCCCGTTGCTTATCTTGTGTCGTCCTCAGTCGCTCCCTGATAAGCTTTACCTTCTCTGCGGTTTGCTGTACCAATTCTGGGTCAAGTATCTTCCGCTTACCTTCCTCATCCCAATATAGCGGAGTCCTGCATCTTCGGCCGTATAGTGCTTCATACGGTGGCATACCAATGCTTGTCTGGTAACTGTTGTTGTACGCAAACTCCAACAGTCCCAGATTCTCATCCCAACTCCCAGGGAGCTCCATAATTCATGCTCGGAGAAGATCCTCCAGTATCTGAATAGTCCTTTCTGACTGTCCATCTAAATCTCAGGTCTCGATCAGATATGATGGACACGGGTACTCCATGCAGTCTAACAATCTGTTCCACGTACAACCGTGCCAACCGATCCCGAGAGTAAGTAGTCTTGATAGGGAGGAAGTAGGCAGACTTGGTCAGTCTATCTATGATAACCCATATGGCGTTCTTGCCTTTAATGGTTCGAGGGAGACCAGTCACAAAATCCATGGCTATCTTCTCCCACTTCCATTCTGGAATCTCCAGCGGTACCAATAACCCAGGTGGCTTCTTATGTTCAGCTTTGATCTGCTGATAGATCGGACATCTAGCCACATAATTTGCGATCTCCTTCTTCATCTTCCGCCAAATATAATTTTCCTTTATGTTGCGGTACATCTTCGTACTCCCCGGATGTATCGCATAAGTTGAGCAGTGAGCCTCTTCCATAATCTATAGTTTGATGCCTTCATAGTTTGGTACATATAGTCGAGTACCTAGCATCACTGCTTCATCGAAAACTAAGGAGAAGTTGTCACGCCTTCCATTCTTCATCTTCGCAACCAGTCGCATCAAGTTGTAGTCTTGCTGTTGAGCTTCTTTGATTTGTACGATCAGCGTTTGTCAAAGATGGAAGCTCGCCAATAGTACCCCTAGCTCATTCACAGAAAGTTGCGCTCCATTAGATCTTAAATCGTGGAGTTAGGCAAGGCTGGTGGTCCCCAATCGCGCTATCATCTTCCGACTCAGAGCATCGGTCATAACATTCGCCTTCCCAGGGTGATACTCGAAGGTGCTGTTGTAATCTTTCAGTAATTCCATCCATCTCCTTTGACGCATGTTGAGCTCCTTCTGGGTCATCAAATACTTCAGGCTCTTATGGGTGAAGATTTTACAGGCTTTACCATAAAGATAGTGTCGTCATATCTTCAAAGAAAAGACCACAGCCGCTAACTCCAGATCATGCACAGGATAGTTTACTTCATGAGTTTTGAGTTGTCTAGTAGCACAGGCAATAACTCTTGCATGTTGCATCAAGACACACCCTAAACCCTGATATGAAGCATCACTATAGATGTCAAAACCCACTCCAGCTGTAGGTAAAGTTAGAATAGTAGCAGACACCAATCGACCCTTCAACTCATGGAAGCTCTGCTCGCAATCCTCAGTCCACTTGAACCTTGCGTTCTTCCTCAGCAACTTTGTCATCAGTTGAGAAATCGCACAAAATCATTCAACAAATCACCTATAGTAACCGGCTAACCCTAGGAAACTTCTGATCTCCTTGACATTGGTTAGGGATTTCCAGTTCACTATTACTTCTATCTTCTGGGGCTCCACATAAATTCCTACCGCTGAGATAATATGCCCACGGAAGTTGATTTGCTCAAGCCAAAACTCACATTTACTGAGTTTGGCGTATAGCTGCTGCTCTCGCAGAGTTTGCAGCACTATTCTAAGATGGTTGATGTGCTCCTCCACGTTCCGAGAGTACACCAAGACGTCATCGATGAAGACTACCACAAACTGGTCTAAATTGGGTGTGAACACCATGTTCATCATCTCCATGAACGCCTCTGGTCCATTCATCAACTCGAAAGGCATTACTAAAAACTCAAAATACTTATATCGTATTCGGAACGTTGTCTTCGGCACATCCTCCATTCGCACCCATAATTGATGATAGCCCGACTTCAAATCAATCTTGGAGGACACACAGGCTCCTTGTTGCTAGTCAAACAGATTATCAATGCGTGGTAACGGATATTGGTTCCAGATAGTAACATCATTTAGCTGTCTATAATCTACGCACATCCATATAGAGCCATCCTTCTTCTTCACGAACAACACAGGAGCACCCCAAGGGGAGATACTGGGTCTAATAAACCCCTTCTCAAGTAGCTCGTCCATCTGGGCCTTCAATTCTTTTAACTCTACTGGAGCCATCCTCTATGATGCCCTGGAGATCGGAGTTGTTCCTAGAACCAGCTCAATAGAGAACTCCACGTCTCTGTGCGATGGTAATCCGAGTAAGTCCTGGAATACGTCAGGATACTCGCATGCCACAGCTATATCCTGGACCTCTGTCATAGGGGCTTCCGCTTCCACCATGTTTGCGAAACAAGCTTCCTCCATCTCTGCTCGTCTCCCGTAGAAGGGAATCTACACCTGTCCCGGATGTTGGAAACGTACATCTTCCAATAACAATCAATAGTGCTATGGTGGAAAGACAACCAATCCATCCTTAGGATCGAATCGAAGAAGAGGATCCTCATCGGGATCAAATTAGCTATAAGCTCTTGGTTGCCTATTTTTACATCGCATCCAGCATAGACTACTTTAACAATCATTGAACTACGTATGGGGGATGCCACAATCATTGGTTCTGCTAGTCTAGTAGCATACACATTCTCAAGCAATATGTACCGTACCTGCAATGACGTCTGGGGTGTTTACAGCTTGCTGCTGTGTCATTATAAACGCTTGGGCCTGCAGCTAAGATGGGGCCCTATAGCCTCCTCGTTGAGACCTTCCACCAGATGTCCCTCCTCGGCTGCCTCTAGCACCACTCATACCAGAAAATCCCTGCATCTGATGCACAGTGTGGTCTCCAACACTAGCCTGTGGAGCGAGTCCGCTACCATGGGTCAGTAGCGGGCACTCCTTCTTGCAATGCCCTAGCTGCTTGCAATAAAAACACACATCAGCACCACAAATCCCGTAATGATATTTATTGCAGACTGGGCAATGCGGTTTCCCTCTCTTGTTCCCACTTGACGAGGACCCACCGCTGTTGTTGCTCTTTTTGTTGGGCCTTGTGTTTCCCCCTACTTGGGAGCTTGGGCTACTCCTCTTGTTCCACCTCTCGAGTCTTTGTTTCTGCTTATTCAGACCCCTCTCAACTCGAAGTGCAAACTCGACTACACCTCTAAAATCTTCAAATCCAGTAGCCATGACAGGAATCTTGATCCTCCTCGAACTTCCTACATCTGCTCCAGAGATCCTCCATAATCTTCGGTGCATAGCGGCTCAGTGTAGTGAATTTGGCCTGATCCTCGGCCACTGTCGAGTTTCCTTGAGTCGGATAGATAAACTCCACTCTTTTTGCATCCTGGTGAACTCGGGGTGAGTTCTCCCTCTCGAA
Organism: Dioscorea zingiberensis; assembly: GCA_026586065.1. Lineage (NCBI taxonomy): Eukaryota > Viridiplantae > Streptophyta > Magnoliopsida > Dioscoreales > Dioscoreaceae > Dioscorea > Dioscorea zingiberensis. Next base: position 27,992,534 of record CM048818.1, read on the forward strand.
GGCCCTTTTAAATTCCGGTCAGGTCCAAACACCCGACCTGGGAAGGCACATACGAGCCGATTCCAACCACAACAACGCTTCTTGTCCCAATAGCAGCTGAACTGTTATGACTTTCTCATCCTCCGGGACCCTCATCGCCTCGAACACCATCTCTAATTGTCTGATCCAAGCTTCATCTTCAGTTGGATCCTGTGTTCCGAGGAAGTGATTAAGTCCCATCTGTCGAGCCGGAGTCATGTAATCCTGATCCCTACCCCTGGGTTGCTATTGTTGTTGTTGTTGATATTGTTGTTGTTGTTGTTGAAAATTGGGGAACGCAGCAAAGGTTTGCGCCATCTGCTCAAAGAATTGCTGCATCATAGGAAATTGTTGCATACCCGGGTTGTATCTCGGGGCAAGATGCGCATGATAGGCATCACCATATTCTTCTAGCTCGGGGGCGTCTACGTGCGGCTCCTCCACGGGTTCTTCACGTGGTACCCTAAGTGGTTTTCCACATCCTCTTTTTGGTGACATTCTGCAATATCCAACAAGTGTCAGTTAAATGACATAATTCTACTTATATTTTTTTTATCTCCACTTAGAGCATGTTGCTATGAAGTTATTTGTTTTACTGGTAAGTTGCCTTTTCCTTTGTTTGGTTTGCTATGAAAGAGAACTTACCTATAAAATAATTTATCTCAAATTCTACTATTGTTGTAATTCAACTTACAATCAAATTGAATGTAAGTTGAATTACAGGAGAAACAGGCCATTGCCATCACCACCATCATCTTCTATTTCTATTTCCCCTCTTAAACCTTTGTTCAACCTTCAAGAGAAGTGATAAGCGTTCAATTGATCATGTTTTTATATAAAATTCCTCGTACATTATTCATGAAATTTAGAGTAATTCTTACCCATTGATAGTAAATTAGTGTTAATTCTTATTTTCAAGGCACCAGGGAGCTTAGAGAGCTTCGAGAGCCAAACAAAAGCAACACGGATCAAATCGAATCTGATCTTAATCTCGCTGAAGCCATACGCGTTAGCTTATGACCTTAAGCGCCCGTATGAGGTAAAGCTAATGGCATGCTTACGGCCGTAAGCACATGTAATAAGACTTTGAGCACACCCATCTCCAACATATAGAGAGCTACACAGGCAACTACACGGTCGTATCATCAACCTTGTAACTTGGGGAAAGGCTTACGGGCGTGCATACGCCCGTAAGAGCACTTGTATGCCTCTCGCTCAGACGCGAGTTAACCCAATCTTATGCTGATTTGAGTCCGGATTTGACTGATTGAGTGAGTAATCATGTGGATTAACCTAAACCCTATAAATAGCCGATTTAGGGTTTAGAGTTGGGGGATTTTGAACTTTAAACACCATCATCCTCTTGGAGGCTTCCAACCCTCTCTCCATCTAGGAGATTAGGGTGTCATTGAAGATTTTGAAGAAAAGAGAGGAGGGCAAGCATCGAAGGGACAGTGCCAATGGTCATTGCCAACGGTCATTGTCAATGGTGGAGGGAAGGGTATTTATTATTATGTTTCTTGTCTTTTCCCTTGAGATTGTATTGGATTTGTGTTCCCCTTTTATGGGGAACTAACTTGTTAGATACTTAGGCATGATGAACCTCTGGATTTGACTTTAATTTTTCTTGTATGGATTTCTATAATTGAATGAATGATTTAATGTTTGAGAACCTATTGAACGTGTCGTATGGTACTGATACTTTACGTTGCGACAGCCCTAAGTGTCAATCTAGATCTATAGAAGGTGTAGACAATAACGCTCCATCTATATAACCCTAGATCTACTTCAATAGGTGGGAGTTATGAGCACGCCGAGAGATCGGGTGTTTAGGAGAGACTCTTTAAGATCAATTATTCTCACAACTCTTCCAAGATTATGTGTTCATTAGAACTACTCACGAGCGTAGATTAGTAACTTGCCTCGAAAGAGAGTGTGAAAGCATTGTAGGAATTCTTGGTCCATACCTCACATTCATCAATATGAAATCTATACTTACCCAAATCTATAAATATCCGGAGGATATTTATTGCCCGAGTATCTCCTTTCTTTGATTGGTTGCCATTACTATATTCATCAAGTGTTCTTATGTCATTTTCCATTCTAGTAATTAGATTAGAAAACCAACAACCTTTAAATGGGCTAGGTAGCAAACAATTAGATATGATTAGTGGTCTAGGTCCTTGTGGGTTCAACATCTGACTTTCATAGTCCACTTTATTAAATGACAAGACCCATGCACTTGCGGTATAGTATAAGCATTAGGCTCATCCATCAAGAAGTATCACCACTGTTCGTGTTCTCCTTTCCCCTCTTTTTCCACTTGAACACTAGCTCTCGAGTCTCCTATATCCACCTCCACTGATCCAAGGACCGCAAGGAAGAACAAACGAAGAACAAAAACAAACAGAGAAAATACTCTGAAATTCAGGAAAATACTTTTATTCAAAACTCAATAATAAAAAATCAACCCACAAACCGAGTTAAATAGCTTTCAAAGACTAACCTAGAAACCCTATCATCGTATCTAAATTTGCTAAAATTGACAAATTATTATTTAAAACTAAACTTATCTAAATTTAAAACTCCAAACAAATCAGATAACTCCAAACAATCCGAGACCAAATCGGATTCAAATCCTATCATAATTTGACATATGAAATATTACCAAAAATAGAAAATAGACCAAAAATCCTAATTTGGCTAATAAAATATTTCTAAAATTAGGAAAAAAAAATTACTACAATTCTCTCAAATATGACGTCCCCATGTCGTGTGCGCTGCAAAGAGCTTTTCGAATTGGGGTCAAACACGCGATTTTGATATCGATAGCCAAAGTTATGGCCAAAATACCGAACCACACCCAAAACTAACCCAATCTTGGAATTGACCTGATAATTTCCCGCCTTTACATTAACCCGCCAACCCGGCACCAATATTTGACTCGAGCCTCCTGTATCAGTCACCCTGGATTGAAAGAACTCGATCCCGAGTTCAAATGCACCTCTGTTGGTAGGTCTGAATCTTCATGCTTGATCTAGCTCAAAACCCTAGAGATAGAAAGTAGGTTAGTAGTGTTGGTTATTGGGCCAGGAGAGTTTTCCTCCCATCGGGATGCCAGCACAACGCTGGCCTCATCATCGTCATAGATGGGCTCACCAATCTCCTCCTTGGGCTCACTAATTTCCTCCTCTAAGTCGTTATAGATGAGCGAGATTTCCTCCACCGCATCATCGTTAAAGATGGGCAAGATCTCCTCCTCTGCATCATAGTTGAAGATGGGCGAGATCTACTCCTCATCATCATCGTCGTAGATGGGTTGGTAGATGTGTTGGCCAAACCTCTGATCGCTATAATTATGGTGCTGGACTTCCTCAGCTCGAAATTGCCCACGACAACCACGATCAAAATCGATCACCGCCTAACGCCTTGATAATTTCTTGACTTGCCTCTGCAAATCCTTGATCATCAAGCGTTGGGTTAACTCCGCAACTTTCCTTTGTAGATCCTTGTTCATCACCTCCAGGGCGCTTAGGTCACGGTACTAGACTTCCTCAGCCGAAACCTGTCCAACCCGACGACCACGACCACCAGTCATTGATGTTGATGATGACGCTTCCGAGGAAGATGATGAGCTATGGTACCAACTGACGCCAGGCGGGGTAGCGATTATCCTGCTGGCTAGCTATAACCTAAAGATCGCAAGGAAGAACGCAAGAAGTCATCCACACAAGATAGAAACGTCTCTCAAATTTTAAACAATTTCATAAAAATCAAGGCTTATTGAAAACTAACCCACAAGCCAGGTTAAATAGCCAAAAATCTAAATTTATCCAAACTTAAAATTTAAAACAAACAAAATAGTTATCCAAAATCCTAGATAAAATCAGATTTAAATCCTATCATAATTTGACAAACTAATAATTACCAAAAATGATAAAAAAAATATCCAAAAACAAAGTTTCGAAGGGAAAAAATTGAAATTTTGCATCGAAAACGGGCCACATAAATGAATTACATCATTTGGCTCGGATCCTCCTGCATCAGTCACCCCCGGTTGGAAAGAACTTGCCCTTGAGTTCACAATGTCTTCAAAATCCATGAAACAATCAAGGTGTTGGACTTCCTCATTCGAAACCTGCCCACGATGACCATGATCGAAATCACACACCGACAAACGCTAAGATAACCCTGTGACTTGCCTTTGCAAATCCTCAATCATCACCTCCTTAATGTTACATTAATGGTATTGGACTTCCTTCGTCGGAAACTTCCCATGACGACCACGATCGAAATCGCGCGTCATCATACGCTGGGATAATTTTGCGACTTGTCTCTATAGATCCTTGCTCATCACATCCTTGACGTCTCGATCATGGTCTTGGACCGCCTCATTCGGAACCCGCCTACGACGACCGCGACATCGACCTCGACCTCCACTAGACATTGATGCCGATGCGATCTCGTCCCAGAAATATGTTGAGCTCTGGTACCAACTGACGCCGGGCAGGGTAGCGATTACCCCGCGGGCTAGCTGTAACCTGAAGATCACAAGGAAGAACGCGAAGAACCAAAAGAATCGGAGAAAATACTCTGAAATCCAGGAAAATACTTTTATTCGAAACTCAATAATAAAAAATCAACCCACAAGCCAAGTTAAATAGCTATCAAAGACTAACCTAGAAACCCTATCATCTTATCTAAATTTGCTAAAATTGACAAATTATTATTTAAAACTAAACTTATTTAAATTTAAAACTCCAAACAAATCAGATAACTCCTAGAAATCCGAGATCAAATCGGATTCAAATCCTATCATAATTTATTACATGAAATATTACCAAAAATAGAAAAAAAAACCAAACCCCTAATCGACGGATAAAATATTTCTAAAAATAGAAAAAAAATAACTACAATTCTATCAAATATGTCATCCCCATGTCGTGCGCGCCCAAAGATTTCCGTATTGGGGTCAAACACGCAATTATGATATCGGTAACCAAAGTTATGGCCAAAATACCGAACCACACCCAAAACCGATCCAATCTTGGAATTGACTTGATAACTTCCCGCCTTTACATTGACCCGCCAACCCGGCACCAACATTTGACTCGTGCCTCCTGCATCACCATCCTGGGCCAAACCGTCCACACCGCATCTTGGCCCCAATCACCCGCCTACCACCAGATCTGATTAAAGTGAATTAGTTTCTCTTGATTTGGAGCCCTTTAATAATATTTTCCCCTTTTATTAGATTTGATTCTTCTCTATCTAATCTTATCTAACCTTATGGTCTATTCCTTTAATTATTTTGTTCTATGTTATCTTGTGTCTAAATTATATTGCAATTTAATATTAATTAGATTGTTGTAAGGAGTAAGTGATTGTTGCAAACTGATTATTGAAACTGATCGGTTGCAAAACTGATTATTGTAAGGATTTATAAGTGATTGCTGAACATTGAAAGGATTAATTAATTGGTTAAGAGTTTGTAAAGGATTATGTGTAGAGTTTGTAATGAATTGATTGTTAAAAACTGAAAAAAAAAAAAAGGATTAATTAATTAGTCAAGAGTTTGTAAAGGATTAAATGTAGAGTTTGTGAAGAATTGATTATTGAAAACTGAAAACTGAAAGGATTAATGAATTGGTAAGGAGTTTGTAAATGATTAAGTGTAGAGCTTGTAATTTATGTTGTTTTTAATTTTTGAGATGAGGTTGAATGACAATTTGTGGTTGTATTCTTTTGATGGTAATGTTTGGTGAAAATGTCTTGATGTAAAAAAATATGCAAAAAGCCATTAATTTTTGGTCCCTATACTATGGTATTTTGTTTATTTAGGTCCATGTACTATGAAAATGTTCAATATAGTCCCTTTATTATAGGAGTTTTGGCAATTACGATCACTAGGGCTGATGTGGCAGCCAACTGGCATACGGGTTTAATACATACATTATTTTATTATGATGTGGCAGCTTATGTGGCATGCTGACATGGCATGATACCTGAACTTTCAATATATTTATCATGCTAACGTGACATGCCAGCTCAGATGACACGTCAGCATGTTGACGTGGCATGCTGACATGCCAGAAAAATAAAAAATCTAAAAAAATCTGGCCACTTGACATTACCTTTTTAAACATGATTTTTTACCTTAATCACAACAATCAACCTGAAAAATTGCTAGAAAATGAATCTGCACATACAAAATATATGTTGTTTTGTATCTTCAATTTTTCTAATTGTTTTAGATTTTTTTTTTTTTTGGCTAGGTTGTGTGGCACATCATCATACTAACGCGGTATGCCACATCAGCTTACACATAAACATTAATTGATTAACATAGTAAAAGTTCGGTTTTGTGCCACATCAGCATGCCATGTCAGCTGCCACGTCATAATAAAACATATATGTATTCAGCCTGTATGCCAAGTAGCTGCCACATCAGCCCTAGGGATAGTAATTGCCAAAACTCTCAAAGTACAGGGACCGCATTGAACATTTTCATTGTACAGGGACTAAAATACATTTTTGCCTTTTATTAATGCCTATTAGTTTTGTAAAGTGATTATCTTATTTGATGATAATTTATCATGATGTTATGTAGAGCACTACTGGTACTGCTATGTAGGATCTGTAGTGCAAAAACCCTCAACTTCCTCAAGGATTTGGTCAACAAACATGATTACCGAATAGAAAAACAAGAGCAATCAATTTTTAATCTACCAACCACCAAGATGCAAAATGACAATCAAAGTAAAAAAACAAACAATCAAGACAAAGGGGAGAGAGAGACAAATAGATTTATGCGGTTCAGCAAATTGTTTACATCCACGAGCGTCGATGCAAGAATCAATCCACTATAATCAATGTTCGGTACAAGATTGTCTCCTCCAGAACTCTCTTTCTCTCCACTACTCAAGTCCACTCAAGCACAAGGGGAAAACTCATAATCTAGAGTCTTATTTATAATTGATAACTCCTATTTTGATATAAATATATAGAACTCAAACACTTATCTGTAAATCAATCCTATCTCTAACAGGACCCAATCCTATTTATAATAGGACTTAAACATCTGTTTCTAAATCAATTCTATCTCATAATTAGCGTATTACTCAAACTGGTGAATTCGACTTGAATTCCAAGACAACTTTCAACAAGATCATGATTTTCTAATGCTTGAAGGATGGGAATGATCTGATATTTGTTAATTAGTAGAATTTATAATCCAACTAATATTAAAAATGTCTTTATGTTCATTAGGTTTTTGCTTTGATTGTTTAATTTTTGAGTTTTTATGATAAATATTTAGTGGTTATATCCATTATACTAATTTCTATCTTTAAAAATTTAGGAAAAGAAAATATTAAAATTTTATTCTCATTTTGACCTTATTCAGGTAATGTATACTGCTATCTTGTCTACACATAGATTGTTTTTTTTTCATAAAATGAGTTTTTTTAATTAAATACATTCTTTTCCAAAATTAAAAACCCAAAATAAAAATAATAATAAAGTATTTCTAAAAAAAGATGTAATAATAAATATTATGATCACAATTTCTTAAAGTTATATTATGAATGATCACATATAACTAAATGAATTAGTAACCTTTATAGTTCATTATTGTTTATAATAAAAATCTTAAATTAAAAAATTAAATACAAAAACTTAGGCTCTGTTTGGATATATATATATATATATATATATATATATATATATATATATATATATATATATTATCGCATAATTTTATTATGTAGGAAGTCAAGATGATTTTACAAAAACTTTGACATATTTTTTCTTACAGAATGAATATTTTGCTAGTATAATAAAAAATTATTACAAAAATGAATAGCTATGAATCAAACCACCAAAAAAACCATAAAGTGAGAACAAATGAATAGCTTAAAGAAAAAGAAAAAATTTGAGGAATTTTAAAGTAAAGGTACCTTATATGTAAGAATGATGAATCGTGAGGGATTTGTTGCTTCTACATTCTTTGTCTCCTAAACATAAATCCTTGCAGAGGATGGTCGGAGCAGGGAGCAGAGAGGGCAATCGTAGCCGAGAGCCGGGCACGGAGAAGGTGATCGGAGAAGGGAGCAGAGACAGTGATCAGAGGCGACATGGGAGAGGGAGATGGAGTCGGGAGCTTTCACGTGACTTTCACAATGAAACAATATTCCACTCTGAGTGGAATATTTTTTTATGCTATAATCTCTATGTTATGGCATAATTCCTTACCCTTAAATAACCAATCCAAACACCCAATATGTCATAATCCCATAAAACATAAAATTATGGTATAATGTACGGATTATGCCATAATTTTGGGGTACCCAAACAAGCCCTTAAATATTAAAAGTTGGATAATAGGATAAGTTCACTATTTACTTTAGAGCATGATTGTCAACTTAACTTACCTCAAAATAAATAATGAAAAATTAAATACATCATATTAATTTACATGAAACTAAACTAACTCTGTTGTAAATTAAAATATAATAATTCTTTTTACATGTAATTTTATGAAAAATTAAATACATCATATTTATTTACATGAAACTAAACTAACTCTGTTGTACGTTAAAATATAATAATTCTTTTTATATACAATTTGACTTACACTGTGATTTAAAAAATAGGAAACCAAACGGGCCATTAGTGGTTCCTCACTTCCTCTAAAAACAACTCCTAACTTACATTAAAGGTGCCATTCAAGCCATACCTAGGCACGTATGGTCCAAACATGGGCCCATACTTGGTCAATTTTGTGCGGCTCATGTGTGCCATGCCAGCCCAAACATGAGGGCTTGTTTTTCCAAGGTTTTTTTAAAAAAATTATTTTAAATTTTTTAAATCAAAAAATTTTATACCAACTATAAAATTGTTATATTAAAATTTTATGAATTTTTAGGAATTTTTTTAATTTTATGTGATTTTTAGAAATTTTTTGGATTTTGTTTGGGTGTTACGGTTTTTTTAATATAATTTCTGAATTTATGTTGTTTTTTATTTTCGGGATTTAAATAATTTTTGTATTTTTTTTGGTAATTTCCTGGATTTTTTAATTTTTTTAATTTATTAAATTTTTTAAGATTTTTTATTAACTTGTTCAAATATTGGGCCAGCCTGCCACGGCACAAGCTCAATAGAGCTGGGCCGTGCCTCATCTGGGCCAACCCCTCCAAGATCGCTGGCCGTACGCGCGAATGTAGCACAGCTCATAGACAGGCTGCCGGCACATGGTATGCACAATATTATATGCACAACATTGGACTATTTTTAATTCATCTACAACCTAAACCAAGATCCAGAGTGAGGTTTCTGCATGTTGATCAAGTTATTAGAAACTTATTAGAATTAGATATAATCACCCACAACCCTTTATAAGTATCCTCAAATTGTATTTAATCTGATCATCAATAACACTCAATTGCAAACAGTTAATATATATATATATATAGACAACTTTTTTTTTGACAAGGAGTTAATATAGCCAACTTGATGAGCCTATTTTAAAGATCAACGTCTGTATAAATGTATATATCAAATTAACTATATATGTATATGAAAAGCTTGCTTCATGTACAGTGATGTGAATAATGAAGTTCATTCACAGGAGGTGCAGTTGCAGGTCTTAGGAACAAAGGCACATACACCATAAGGCTTATCAGGGAGGTTGCAGTCGATACCGAAGCAGCAGGACATCAAAGAGCAGCTCATCGGGTCAGCAACTGCACAACACCGGCATTCAAGGCATTGCTGGAATGGCTCAAGGATCCTGCGGCTGTTGTTAGAGTTGAATTCAGCAGCTCTAATTTCAGAACCAACTGGTTTGTATTCTATCAAACCAACAGGATGGTACTTGCTGGAATAACTCCCAGTCCCTGCATGCATAAAGTATATAACTTGTAATATTTATATATATATAAAGCATAAGTTTGATGATGCCTATCTCACCTTGGAGGAAGGAAGGCAGGATGAAGGCGAGTGTGAGCAGATGAAACATTTTGTAGATGGCGGACTTGGCCATGGTTGTTGAGAGAGAGAGAGAGAGAGAGGGAGGTGGGATTTGGAATTATATGAAAGGCTTTTTGAACGTTTGAGGTCATAGATAGAGAGAAGGATAAGTGATAAACACTTGTCACATGGTAGGACCATGACTACATATCTTAGCAAGAAGCATATACTTGTAAGCGGTGTTCATTAATAATGCTTCTTCCTTCAAGAACTAGCTTTCATTGTCTTGTTTCTCTTTTGCATATATCTCTTTGATTTGCTTGTATTTGTCAGTCCACAAAAACTCAAGAGATGGGGACAAGGAGAGAGACGCAAAATTTTAATGGGAGTTCCTATCAGTATTGGCTGTAAAGCTATGATGCTTTTTTTCACTAGTGATGGAGGAAAGATGCATGGAAGTAGTGATGCAATGGAAAAGAACTTTCTAGATTCTTCATGTGAAGTGGGTAGTGTGTTTGTGCTTTCTCATCTAATTACTTCAATTTTGTGTATAGAGAGTATCATGACATCCATTAGCTAGTGGGAGCTTTAGACATGGAAATCTTTCACTGGTCAAGAATGACAGATGTTCACATAAGGCTATTCAATCTTTCACTGGTCAAGAATGACAGATGTTCACATAGGCTATTCAAGTTAATGCATTCGAAATTTATCGTTTCAAGTTTGTGAAGAAACTAAAGATAAAGATATATATATACGGGGATGATATTATAATGCCGGCTGAATTACTGTGTAAGTAAGGTCACCTTCTATTTGGCCACTTATAGAGTATTTTAAGAATTCTCAACCGTATGGATGGAAATAACATCGAAAGATAACCTAACATGTTAATTTTCATACAATTTGAGAACTCGTAGGGTCTTCATCTTAACTGGTGAAAATTTATAGAAATCTTACCGGTTCAAAATTTTACCATTTAAGATGAAGACCCCACAAGTTCCCAAATTGTATAAAAATTGACATGCTAGCTTAATTTTCAATGTTCTTTCCATCCGTAAGTTTGGATTTTCTAAAAACACTGTGCAATTGGGCCAAAATGAGGTGACCGCACTTGCACAGTGATAAGGTCGGCCGCATAGTATCAACCCCTATATATATATATATATATATAAAGGCCTTCTACTGTGCGGCCGGCTGAAACATTGTTCCAGTCCAGCCGCCTCCCATTTTGGCCCTTAGAGCATATTTGAAAGATTTTCAACCGTACGGATGGGAAAATCATCGAAAAATAAGCTAGCATGTCAATTTTCATACAATTTGATGACCGTTTGTTCCTCTCACTTAATGGTTGAAATTCTGAACCGGTAAAATTTCTCTAAAATAAGAACCGTTAAGTGGGAGGACCAAACGGTCACCAAATTATATGAAAATTGATAGGCTAGCTTATTTTTTGATAATCTTCCTACGGTTGGAAATCCTTCAAACATGCTCCTGGGGCCAAAATGGGAGGAGGCTGGATCAACACAGTGATCCTACCAAATAACAGAGAATGTACCATATATATATATATATATATATATATATATATATATATATATATATATATAGGGGGATGATAGGATCAGCAGGCAGCAATGCGGCCTGCTGATCCTATCATCCCCTATATGGCAGGCCGCACTTCCGGACGACTGATCCTATCATCCCCTCTAACTAATATATATATATATATATATATATATATATATATATATATATATATATTAAAACATATATATTCGATTTTAATTATATATACTATGTATATCTATATGCATTTATGTATATTTTTGTTTTTTTTACATATAGGTAATTATTATAGATATGTGTAGATATATAACAGAATTTTCAGGAAAAGATAATTTAAAAAGTAGATATACGTAAAAAAACACAAAAATATACATAAATACATACATACATATATATATATATATATATATATATATATATATATATATATATATATATATATATATATATATATAATTTAATACATATATAGATATTAGATATGGGGGATGATAGGATCAACCAGCCGCACTTGCGGCCGGCCTGATCCTATCATCCCTATATATATATATATATATATATATATATATATATATATATATATATATATATATATATATATATATATTAGAATATTTATTATTCCACCCTCTCATTGGGTTTAGATAAAAGAATAAAGATTTAATTTTCTAGGGTTTAACATATAATTTGTTCGTGAAAAAATCGGTCTCTTCTGGAGATGAGCACCGATCCTTGATTAACGGTTGAGATTTATAATTGTGTGAGACGTCAGCGTTAGCCGGAGAAGTCGCTTGAGAGCTCCTCTGATCCAGCGGTGATCCTCCACAGGAAATAGAGTTGAGAGGGGGCGGACCCTGAGGTAGCTCCGACACCCAAGTCAGTGAGAGCACGGTCTCAAAGGTAGAGGAGAGGTGGAATCAGAGTTTAGAGATTAGATACCAGATACCTCGTTTGTCTTGCTTTCCTTCCTCTTATCTCTGCTCTTTGGGAGTCGGCGGTTATCCCCTCAATGTCAGAGATCTTTTTTGTTGTACTTATCCTTAACATCTTATCCATCCGACCGTACTTTTTTCTGAAATTTTATCCCCTTTCTTGACTTTTGCAACCTTCCTTTTGCCTAATGGTGTCCAGGCTAGGAACTTGTGGCACTTTCTTGGACATTCCAGATTGAGCCACATGTGATCTATGGATTTGGCCAAGTATTTATCCACTTTTATCCTCATCACTTGCCCCCCCCCCCCCACCCACCCACCCACCAGCCCAGTACGATTGCTACCAAAGTCGATCTGAGGTCAGGTTGTCCTAAGGCTCTGGATGGCCGAGAAAGTCGAGCGTGAGGTTGCTCGAAGCCGCACGATGGAATGTCTGAGATGGCGTAGCCGAGATATTGGTCCGGGGTAGGGTGTATGCAATTGCATGACAATAGTAAGGGCATGAGCCGAGGTTGAGCATCCGAGGTGTCAATCATAGTTGAGGTTGAAGTGAATATCCATCTCATGCGGTGACCTGTATTTATTGTTGAGTATACTTTTGTGTCACGTCTCATCTTTCAAAATATTTCATCTAAAAAGGTGCAACGTGGAGTTGAGGAAATAATGATGCGCATGATCTTCATGGCCCACATGTCTTACATCAGCAGGGTGCCGTTTGGTGAGGCGATATGGCAGTCAAATTCGATCCGAGCATTTGAAGAATCATCTTCTGAGATTCAAGAAGGAGAAAAGGAGAAATATGAGCTTTCTCCTTGTCATTTTGCTTTTTCATCCTCAATGAGCTATTGTGTGAGTTTCCTCTCTTGAGTCTCCTTTGTCTTCCTTCTAATAACTTTGTCTTTGCTTCTCATTAAGGTAATAGAGATCCAACCTATCGCTTCTACAGTTCCCCCTCCAGTTTCAAGGGCATTAGATACCGGCATGGGGCTTATCAGAGCACTTTAGATGTCGATGAACTCCAAGAACTAATGTACCATTGATAAGCATTCAAATAATCATATTTTTAGACCATTTTTATGTACTTTTTACAAGCAATTTGGAGCAATTATAGCCCACCAATACTCAATTTGTGTCTATTTTCACTTACAGGGCATTGGAAGGCCTCAGAAGTAAGAAGGAAGCGATTCGGCATCATATGAGGAAAAAACCAAGGAAACAAAAGGCTACACGGGCATGTACGCGAATGCATGCACCCGTCTGGAGTGTAAGAGCCATTGCCCGAGCCTACATGAGCAAGAACACAACCATGTAGTGCCCTTGTGTAACCCTGAACTGCAGACCGAGCATATCGCGAGAGCCATGCAGGCACTCGGCGCTTGCGTGATCACCCCTGTAGACCCGCAGATGCTTTCCCGAGGACCACATGGGCACTCAGGCACCCGTGCGCCTGCCCAATTGAATCGATTTTAGACCTAACCAAACCCTATTTTATTTCATATTTAGACCCATATAGACCCAGATGGTGCCATATATTTTAAAAACACATGGGACACTATAAATTGAGAGGATTAGGGTTCTGGGAAGAGGAGAAGATTACTATCCATCAATCTACTATTCCATTGGAGAATCATCCATTGATTCAAGCCTCACACCTCATCGAGCCGATAAGGGTTTTATTGAAGATCTTGTAGCCAGAGGTCGTGACGGCGAAGGGGGTCGAAGGGACGTTCTCATCACAGATCCATGCACTCCGCCAACGGTCCTTGCTAATGGTGGAGGGAACGTTAGAGGGAAGGGTGATTCACATTATGTTTGATTATTTTCACTCTTACTTTATATTAGATTTGTGTTCCCCTTTAATGGGAACGAATTTGCTAGATACTTGGGCATTATGAACCTTCGGGTTAGGACTTAATTTGTGTTATTGATTCCTATATTTGAATGATTGCTTTATGTTTGAGATCTATTGAATGTTTTGTATGGTGTTGGTTATCTACGTTGCGATAGCCCTAATTTCCAATAAGATTCACAGAGGGGAGAAGCGAACACCTCCCCGTGTGTAGATCTACTTCAATAGAGAGAGTTGTGAGTACTCTGAGAGATCAGGTACTAAGGCGAGAGACTCCTTTAGATTTCATATTCTCATTACTCTTCCAAGATATAGGTTTCCTAGAACGCTAATGCAATGAGGGTATTAGGTATAAATCACCTCGAGAGAGGGATTTAATATAGTTTAGGAACTCTTGGTCCATAACCTAGCAATCGTCGATATTGATCTGCAATCATCAATATAGAGATCAATATCCATATCTTTTCATAAGAGCCTGGAGGGGATTCATTTCCCGAGTATCTCCCCTTGATAATTGATTGTCCTCACTCTTCCACCTTGTTTGTGCGTGTGCTAATTCTTAGGTTTTCTCTAGTTAGATTAGTCTAGAACTTCATTAAATCATGGATAGACTAGATAGTTGACGAATAGTTAGTACTAGTATTTTTAGGTCCATGTGTTTCAATACCCGACCTTTCTTAGTCTACTGTATTATTTGCGCGACCCGTACATTGCGGTAGTATTGGAAAGCGATCAACCATTATTCCATCTCCTCTCCGCTCTTAACCTGTAGAGTTCCTTCACCTAATGAGCGAGCCAACTCACCTTCGACAGATAGGGAAATAGCTATTTATCGTGATATTTTGCATACGGGTCTTAGGCTCCCTTTCCCTAGCACCTTCGAAGAGATTCTCGATTTTCATGAAATTTGTCCTTCTCAACTCTCCCCGAAATCATGGAGGATTCCCTGTCGGTTCGTTATGGTCTTTAACAACTTCAGTTTCAAACCAACCCTATGTTTTTTTGTCCCCTTTTTGGCTTTAGACATCATCCCGGAATTGGTTGGTATTACCTCTCAGCACGTACCGATAGGGCCTTCTTAGGAAAAATACTGACCTCCATCAAGGGTGGAAGGACAAGTTTTTCTTTATCGCTAATAATTCTAAGTGGTGTGTCCCAACAACGTGTCTAGCCCCTAGGTTAGATACTTCATATAAGGATATCTTAACCACTGTTGAAAAGGGACAATTAGAAATCCTTCAACGTCTTCCCAAGTTTCCTATTGATGATTTTTTAATGGCAGAGAACCTTTGGAAACATGGCCTCTTTCTAGCTATGGGTAGGATGCATCTATGTTCATTTTCCTCTAGAGAATTCAATCTCAAACTGCTTTTGATTTCATCGTCGTGATTTAGTAGGTGACGAGATGACTCGTGAGGAGTTCATCAATTTGTTGTTGGCTGAGCCCAAGGCTTCTCCTGCTTCTCCAAAGAAGAAGAAACATGTGGTTGAAGAACCCTCAAAGAAGAAGAATAGAACCAGGAAGTATGTAGGGGAGCTCAGCCAACCTCTCAAGAAAGTTCAGGAGGCTAAGCATGCTCAAGAGACTGTCTCGACAGCTCCTCTGTCGGATGAGGAGGGGCATCTCCCGTTGACCGAAATTCTCTAATGCAGAGGGTTGATGCCTTCAAAGCTCCCTCCTTAGGTAGCATCTCCTCTGATGGACGTCCCAACGAGGTCGCCATCGCTATCGCTTCAGACATTTGTTCCTCACACGGTAGAAGCTGAGGCTCTAGTGCAATAGAGGTTGAGGTTCCTATTCTTGAGATGATGAAGGTCGGAGCCAAGATTCCTGAGGTTGAGGTCGGGACCCGCGAGAAAAAACCCGAGGCCGAAATCGTTGTAGTGGAGGGCGAGGTTCGCGAGGCAGAAACCGAGGCCGAGGCGATCATGTCATCGTCCCCCAAGAAGGCCGAGGTGCCTCCATCAGAGAGGATATCAAAAGAGGGCCCCACTTTCTTGAAAAGTCAGACCGCGGCATCAATCTATCCTTCAAGGGTCATGCTCTTCGACAATGTCGTGGCTGCTTCCAAAGCCTTCGACATCATTCGCCCAGAGGCTATCCAAGTGAGGCTTCAAGGTCTCGGAAGGAACGAGGTAGCCACCCAACTATCTTTCATTTGGATCACAATAAGTACCATTTTTGGAAAGTTTCATTCGTTCCATCTTCTCTTATTGCCCAAATATAGTCTAAGTATTCTTCCATTGATGCAGGTTGATTTATATAAGGACCATGCCACCTGATACCTCAAAGAGGAGGCTGCTTCCATTAGTCCCTATTGGGAATTTTTTGAGCAAAGCAAGGCCGAGATCACACGGCTTATGAAGCAAGTCGCTTCTACTTACGGTGAGTGGATGAAAAGCAAAGACCTGCTCTATGTTGCTTTGTAGGAGGTCGAGGAGCTCTGGACAAAGGTTAACTTCAGTGAGGCTAACAAACGAAGGTCACCGAGCAGGAGAACAGTATCCCCAACCTCCATGCAAAGAACCTGTGGGTAGAGAATAAAGAGTCTGAGGCCCATGGTGCGCAAACGAAGAGTGAGCGCCTGCTGAAGATCATCGGGAGGAACGCCGGCAAGTTACAAAGCTAGGTGAATTCTTTCAAGTCAGACTTTGAGGTCCTCGAGAGGAAAGTCAAAGCCTTGGAGGCGAAGAAGAAGATTGATGCGTGTTATGTGACTAACACTTGGACCGCAAGTGTACGGGGCGTATCAAGTAATAAAGTGGACTATAAAAGTTGGATGTCGAACCCAGAAGAACCTAGACTACTAATCATATCTAATTGTCTACTACCCAGCCTATCCAAAGGTTGTTGGTTTTCTAATCTAATTTCTAAAAAGAAAATTGGCTTAAGAACACTTGATGAAAATAATGATGACAATCAATCGGAGAAGGTAGATACTTGGGCAATGAGTCCCCTCCGGATATTTATAAATTGGGACAAATATGGATTTCATATTGATGAATGTGAAATATGGACCAAGAATTACTACAACAGTTTTACACCCTCTTTCGAGGCGAGTTACTAATCTACGCTCGTGAGTAGTTCCAGGAAACACATAATCTTGGAAGAGTTGTGGGAATAATTCATTCTAAAGATTCTATCTCCAAAACACCCGATCTCTCGGCATGCTAATAACTCCCTGATGGGATGTTTCCGCAAGTATACGGGTCGTGATCAAGTAATAAAGTGGACTATGAAAGTCGGATGTCGAACCCACAAGGACCAAGAGACACTAGTACAAACTATCAATCTATTATCTAGTCTAAATAAAGATAGTTGGTGGTTTGAATCTAATTCCTAACAATAAGGATAAGAAAACCTAATAATAGGGTATCGCTAATGGCGGGATTAAATCTTGGGGTGGACCAATCATAGAAAGAGGGTACTCGGGTCGTGAATCCCCCACAGATTGTATTCTAAAGATACATGAAAATCCCTATGTTGATGATTAGTGATGTTTGTGCCAATAATCCCTAAATTATATCCAATCCCTCTTCCAAGGTGGTTGGATAACTAGTCTCCTAGGACTTGATATGAAGCTCAAGGAACTTTATGTGTATTGGAAGAATCATGGGGGTGAATTCGTATGAAAGAGTCATTCGCCCTTCTAGTACCTGATTCCTCGGTATACTCATGAAACTCTCTAATGAAGCAGGTTCCTAATACAAGGAGGCGCTAGCTCTAGCCCTTGTATTGCACGCAAGTAATTTCTAGTAATAAAATTACAATCAATACATAACATTCATTAGACAATCAAACATACATCCAATCAATCAAACATAGAAATCAACATGACATTAATGCAAAATCTAAAGGTTCATCACACCCAAGTACTTAACAAGTTAGTTCCTCATGGAAGAGGAACAAAAATCCAAGCAATGACAAAGTGGAGACATGAAAATAAACAATGAAAACTCCCCTCTAGTCTCCACAATGCTCCGATGGTGAATCTCCAACGGATCTCCCCTCTTCCGAATGATTGATGTCCTCCAAGGTGTTCCTCCTTCAAGCCCTAGCTGTCGAGGTCTCCCAAAGATCTTCAATGTTGCTCAAGACCAAACCCTAGATCTCCAAGTCGGCCAAGAAGGTGGCCAAAGGCCCCGAGATACCTCATTAACCCTCAAACATTGGTATTTATAGGGGTTTTCAACATTAGGGTTTGTGTGGGGCTAAATCATGTAAAAAATCGGATGCAGGTCGGGCCCAGAAATAGGCTGTACGGGCCCGTGAACGGGCTGTTCATCAGCCCATTCAGAACACGTGTTGCTCAACGGGCAGGTCAACTGGCGGTTCATCAGTCTGTTAAGCTCACGAGTTGCTCAACCGGCGGTTGAACGGCGGTTCATCATCCCGTTTAGGTTTTCTGCATCGCGCAGTCTTCATCAAGCGCTCGATCGGATGACCAATTCTTGTCGGATTGACCTGAAATTTTAACCGAACGTTCCTAACTTGTTTATCTTTAATCTGAATAGTGGAGATTCGATTTAGAGTCCTATAATTCTTGTAATAAATTTCTGATCTTTCTTTGCTCTTCGGAATTTCTGCAGTTTTCTCTATTTTCTCCCCTTTTCGCCTCAAATAATGTAGAATTTCTTTCTTTTTATTCTTGAGGCTCTCCAATGCCCTGTTTACAAAATATGAAGCATTTTAAGTACCTACAGGCTATAAATCAATGCATTTGATATGAGAACATGTGCATAATTGATAAGTAAATATGCTCATTTGAACACTTATCACTCCCACCTATTGAAGTAGATCTAGGGTATATAGAGGGAGTGTTATTGTCTACACCTTCTATAGATCTAGATTGACACTCAGAGCATTCGCAACTTAAAGCATCAATACCATACAAACATTTAATAGGTTCTCAAACAAAGAAACATTCATTTAAATATAGAAATCCATACAAGCAAGGTTAAACATAAATCCGGAGGTTCATCATACCCAAGTATCTAACAAGTTAGTTCCCCATTAAAGGGGAACACAAACCCAACACAATTTCAAGGGAAAAATAGAAATCATAATAAGAAATACTCTTCCCTCCACTATTGGCGATGAACGTTGGCGATGACCGTTGGCGATGTCCCTTCAATTCTTGCCTCCCTCTTTTTGCTCCAAGGTCTTCAATGATACCCTAATCTCTAAGGTGGAGAGAAAGTTGGGAGCCTCCAAGAGGATGATGATGTTCAAGATCCAAAAGCCCTTTCTCTAAACCCTAATTGGGCTATTTATAGGGATCAGGTTCATACACATCATTAGTAACCCAATCAGTCAAATCCGGATTCTAATCAAAATAAAATTGGGTTTACTCGTGTTTGAGCGCAACGCATACGGGCAGTCTTACGGCCGTATGCTCGCTCGTATGCAATTCCCCAGGTTACACGCCCGGTGATATGGCCGTATGTTTGCTCGTGTAGCTCTTTGTATGTTAGGGAGTGTGTCCTCGAAATCTTCATACGGGTGCTTACGGCCGTAAGCATGCCCATGTCTTTACTTCATACAGGTGCTTACGGCAGTAAGCTGGCCTGTATGGCTTTAGTGAAATTGATATCAGCTTCGATCTAATCTATATTTCTTCTGTTTCGTTCTCGAAGCTCTCTGGTGCCCTGAAAATAAGAATTAACACTAATTAAGTATCAATGGGAAAGAATTACACAAAATCAAATAAATAATATACAAGGAATTGATATAAAAACATGATAAATTGAACGCTTATCACAAATATCCCCACACTTAAATGTTTGCTTGTCCTCAAGTGAACAAAGAAATAATGTTTGAAAAGATGACAAGAGTTCAACCTCAGGCAAAAGCATTTACATTTTGTTTATACTCAAATTATTCGCCATTGATATGTGCATTTTCCTATTTCAACACCTAAGACTTAGATTAATCTCACGACATAATTTAAAATCACTCTAGATGAGATTTTCACTCCACTTACCATGTTCCTGGTCTGAGAATGGCAAGTATACCTTCAGTGGACTCTAGAGGTTCCTTGAGACCCTAAGTACAAAACAACTAGCCCTTTAAGAAAAATAAACTTTCTTTTTGTTCTTTTCTTTTCAATTTTTCACTTTTCTCTTTTTCTTTTCATATATATTCCGGTACGGCATCCCTAATGGATCCGACTTTTCGAGAGACCCAAGATTAACATAGAGTGTAGATATTCCTTTTTTAGGGATGCACATGCTGGCCAGGCACCGGAACACCCAACTACTCAGAAGATTACAACTCTACATACAAGCGCTCATGCTCACAAGTGACTTTTTAGCTTGAGAAATACTCTGATCAGGAGCAAAAAAGCCGAGCTTACTTCGTCACCTAGAGTAGAGGACCAATATCTTGGTCTTTATTTTCATAGTCTTTATGTACAAAAATTATTCACTATTTACAACTCTACTTCCAAAGGGCTAGAAGTTTGACTAGTGCCACGAAAACTCTTGGGCCATTGAAGACAATACTTAACAATCTAAATCAAAAAACATGATCATTGGTTATCTAATGTCACTAGTGAACATATAATATTCATAAAGATTTTCTCTAAATGTCCAAGGTGTTTCATAGGAAAAAGGGAAAAATTTTGCTCGAAATGTACAAACTAAGAGTAAAACAAAACTAAATATAATTTAAAAACATACCATCATTGGTGTACACTAAGCATGTATTTACACAAAGATATGCAATGTATTCATAGTGTACTATCCCCACACTTAAAGATTTGCAATGGATTAATTTGTAAAGATATGCAATGAGGTTCATAGAAGCTACACATGTGTACCCATCCCCACACTTAAAGATTTGCATTGTCCTCAATGCAAACAATAAAGCATGTAAATTATAAGAATAGAATAAAATAAAATGATAGGCAAACTGAAACTTACCCGATTCATTTGGGGTGTGTCCATGTGCTTAAGTGAGATAAAAGGGGTTGCATCCAAAATATTATAAGCAAATCTGCAAGCATTAAAGAGAATTAGAAGACAAAATCACACAAAAATAAAGTATATATCCCAAAGAGACAGAGTCTAAATCGACAGCGGAAAAGGAAAGCACAAAAGTGTATCAAGGTGAAACCCTTGCTATCTAAATAGAAAATGTGGTACAAATCCCAAAAATCCCTCTCAGGGCGATCTAGACGAAGATACAAGTGGTGTGGCTTGTGCTGGATGCTCAGGTACTGGTGCTGCTGCGGTGAAGTGGGGCACCCGAGCAGAGGAATAAGGTGAGTGGTGCGCGTGCGGTGAAATAGATGAGGTGTGTGTAGAAGCAACCGCGGCCTGTGAGCCCCTCTGCTCGCGCAACATATATAAGACCTGACCAACCTCCCAACGGAGTGGCTCAAAGTGCTCCTGCGCCTGTCGATCGGACTCGGAGAGCTACTGCAATGATGTGTGTAGTCAGCTCTGCTCCTCCTTGAGTCGTCGCTGGGAGTCTCGGATGCGAGCAAGCTCTTGGAGGATCGCCTGCTGCCCTTTCTGGATAGACTCAATAAGCATGAGGATTTATGGGTAGCTCTGGCTGCGAGGCTGAGGAGGGGCAGCAGAGGATGTCCCCTCCAAAGGAAATGGTGCTGGGGATGGTGGCTCCTCCTCGTTAGAGAATGGCTCTGGCTTGAGCTCGCAGCCCAGAAAGATATGCCCCCGTGGCGTCCGAGTGAGCAAGCCCATTGCTTGGAGAGTTGAAAAGCTTAGGAGTTACATCACGTGGATCTGGTGAGGTCAGGGAAGGGGGCCAAGTAGACTCATGTCGCGCAAGAGGTGAATGATATAAGGGCCGACACAAATCAACTTGAGCTTCTCCAGCGACCCATGGTAGGCGATGTAATCTGCGAGGAAATGGCCAAGATGGACAGGGGAGAGTGCTGCCACTTTGAGGGAATGAAGGTTAAAGGGTGTGAGGATAGGCTCTATAGAAGGGATGATGAACCGTCACGCCCATATTGTGCCCTTTTGGCGCATCATACGGGCCATCTTACGGCCATATGCAGGACCGTATAAGATGTTACAAGTATATACGGCCGTGAGCAGATATTGGAATAACGAGCATACGGGCTGATGCGGCCGTATTCTCACCCGTATGCCTTCCTAGGCAGTGTATTGTAAATGATTTCTTTGGTATTCCTTTCTAATTCCTCTTGATGTCCCTTCCTCATTCTTCTAAGCTCTGAGAGGTGACCTGTTGGCTCGAGATTGATCATTTATGAGAGATTAGGCAGATTGTTCACTTATTTCAAAATGACAACTAACTATTCCTAGACTAACACTATGAAATTCTATGAAAATAATTTTTTTTGAAACTTGGGTTGACTCCCAAGAAGCGCTTGTTTAATGTCACTAGCTTGACATTTGTGTTTGTTGCTCATGGTGGATCAAATGCGTGAATCCCCTCATGGACTTTTTCCCCTTGAAACGATTTCCAAACAAGGAGAACCCAAAGCTGAGTATATGGGGGACTCATCAATTCGGGCAAGTGATGGAATTCTTTCCTTACCATGGAAGAGGGTCTCTTCATTAGTCTTCTCCTTGTCTTTTTCCTTCCAAAATAATAGTTGGAGAAATAATTTCTTGGATCCCTTATCCCTCTTCCTTGCTTGCCCTTGGTTGCTTTTACTTGTAAAATCAGGCTTGCTTTCCACAAAATGCTTTTTTTCATCATCCAGCTTTCCTAAATACTCTTCGAGTGGGTCGGCTTGCAATACTTCTTGAATGCAACTCTCGGAGATTAGTTCGAGATCATCGATGAAGTAAGCTATATCATCGTGATCAAGTATGTGCCACATTGCAGTAGGAAACTTTAGTTCAACTATGCTATCACCCACTCTCAAAGATATCTTGCCTTTAGTGTGATCATGTAAGGCTTTTGCAGTAGCCCAAAATGGTCTTCCTAAGATGATGGGTACTTCAACATCATCGTCAATGTCCAGTAACACAAAATATGAGCTTGTCTACCCATACTAAAACATCTAATGCCATTCCTTGTGGTTTCTTTACGAACCGATCGGCGAGTTGAATGGTCATCTTGGTAGCTTTGGGTTCTTCTAGGCCTAGCTTCATGAATAGCTTGTAAGGCATAACGTTGATGCTAGCATCTGAATCCGCTAAAGCACTCTCTTCCACTCTGTCCCCAATAACACAAGGTATCGCCATGCTCCCTTGATCCTTTAACTTTCTTGGTAGATTGGTTGGGAGTATTGTTGAGCATTGGGAGTTCAAAGTTACTGTTGTGACTTCTTCCAGCTTCCTCTTGTTGGTTAACAGCTCCTTCATGTACTTGCCATGTTTAGGCTTTTGAGAAAGTACATCGACTAGAGGTAAGCTCACATGAAGTATCTACCTAGCAATTTATTTAACATATCCCTCCAGGTTCTTATACTTCCTACAGGAAGTGAGGTGAGCCAATGGTACGCTGCTTCTCTTAAGCTAAACAGGAATAACCTCAAGTAGATGGTGTCGTCAAAGACCTCATTGATCTTGAATATGGTACAAATTTGAATGGAGCACGCCAGATGTGCATGAGGGTCCTCTTCAGGACGTCCGTCGAATTGAGCCTGATATTGAACCACTTGAATGGTACCCAGCTTGATCTCAAAGTTGTTCGCAACTTGAGGGGGATGGACGCTAAATTCCTCTCCCGTGTACTCCGATCTTTCATAGTCAGATAGTGTTATCTTCCGTTCAGCCACAGTCGGAGGGTCCATTATTTCGATATTCACGTCTGCAGGAAGGACGTTCTCGGACTCTGAAGATGAACCTGGACTTACCTCTTGTGGCGTACCTTGTACTTCTCTAATCCGCCGGTGCAAAGTGCGCTTGATTTCGCTATCTCCTTGCACCAAACCGGCTAGATTCACTCAGGTCATGTACTGGATCCTCGCAAAAAAAAAGAGAGAACAAGAATGAGTAGTGCTAATGTTTAGAGTAGGCAAGATAAAACGAGTGAAAGAAAATTAAAAGGAAAATAATAAAAACCTAAAACTAAGACAAACTAATAGACTCTTAGTATTCTTACCAACCTAAAGGTTCCTGGAAACGGAGCCAAAAACTTGATGTGTGTTATGCGACTAATGCTTAGACCGCAAGTGCACGGGTTGTATCAAGTAATAAAGTGGACTATAAAAGTCAGATGTCGAACCGATAAGGACCTAGACCACTAATCATATCTAATTGTCTGCTGCCCAGCCTATCAAAAGGTTGTTGGTTTTATAATCTAATTACTAAAAAAGAAATTGGCTTAAGAACACTTGATGAAAATAATGACGACAATCAATCGGAGAAGGTAGATACTCGGGAAATGAATCCCCTCCGGATATTTATAAATTGGGATAAGTATGGATTTCATATTGATGAATGTGAGATATGGACCAAAAATTCCTACAACACTTTCACACACTCTTTCGAGGCGAGTTACTAAACGCTCGTGAGTAGTTCTAGGAAACACATAATCTTGGAAGAGTTGTGGGAATAATTCATTCTAAAGAGTCTATCTCCAAAACACTCGATCTCTCGGCATGTTCACAACTCCCACCTAATGAAGTAGATCTAGGGTATATAGAGGGAGCGTTATTGTCTACACCTTCTATAGATCTAGATTGACACTCAGAGCTGTCGCAACTTAAAGCATCAATACCATACAAAACATTCAATAGATTCTCAAACATAGAAATATTCATTCAAATATAGAAATCCATACAAGCAAAGTTAAAATTAATTTGGAGGTTCATCATGCCCAAATATCTAACAACTTAGTTCCCCATTAAAGGGGAACACAAACCCAAAGGGAAAAGATAGAAATCATAATAAGAAATACTCTTCCCTCCACTGTTGGCGATGACCGTTGGCGATGTCCCTTCAATGCTTGCCTCCCTCTTTTGCTCCAAGGTCTTTAATGATGCCCTAATCTCCAAGGTGGAGAGATGGTTGGGCGCCTCCAAGAGGATGATGATGTCCAAGATCCAAAAGCCCCTTCTCTAAACCCTAATTGGTCTATTTATAGTGTTCAAGTTCATACACATCATTAGTAACCCAATCAGTCAAATACGGACCCTAATCAACATAAAATTGGGTTTACTCGCGTCTGAGGGGGAGGCATACGAGCGGTCTTACGGCCATATGCTCGTCTGTATGCGATTCCTCAGGTTACACGGTTGGTGATACGGCCGTATGTTTGCCCGTGCAGCTCTTTGTATGTTGGGGGTGTGTGCTCAAAATCATCATACGGGTGCTTATGGCCGTAAGCATGACCATGTCTTTACTTCATACGGGTGCTTACGGCTGTAAGTTGGCCCGTATGGCTTCAGTGAAATTGATATCAGCTTCGATCTGATTTGTATTGCTTTTGTTTCGCTCTCAAAGCTCTCGGGTTCCCTGGAAATAAGAATTAATACTAATTGAGTATCAATGGGAAAGAATTTCTCAAAATCACAAGAATAATGTACAAGGAATTGATATAAAAACATGATTAATTTAACGCTTATCAAAGATGGCCTCAGAGGACCTGATAGCGAGCAGGACCCTACTCGAGATGTCCTAAGAGCAAGTGAGAGAGCTACATGACCAGCGGGAATCCAACATTACCGAGGAGGTGAAGGCTCAGCTCAAGGTCGAGCTCAAGATGTATAGGGAGGACAAGAGTAAAGACAGGACCTCGACGTGGTCATTCAGAAATATAAAAGGCACCCTGCCTTCCAAGAGTGACTACAAGGAGAGCAGGAGGAGACCATCGCCGACTTCCTGTAATCTGAGGACTTCAGAGGGATCTACCAGGCCAGATAAAATGAAGTCTTCAAAATCTTCCAGGAGCTCGTCCGGAGACACCTTTACCTTGACCTCACCAACATGAGCTAGCAAGCAGCTCTAAATACTTACATAGACGTGAAGAAGAAGGTTGTCTAGGCTACAGCTGAAGACAAGAGCTTCTCCTTCTCAGGCTCTGAAGAAGCTACTCCCGAAGAGGGTACTTCCAAGGAGGCTGAGGTCGAAGTAGCAACATCTTGGTACCTCACAGCCCTTGTACCTAGACTTTTCCTTCTTTTTGTTTTGTACTTTTTTTTGGTACTCAAGTGCACCCAAGTCATTATGTAAACAATTCGTCTATGAAATGAAGGCTTTTTTGTTACACACTTGAAGTATGACTTGATTCTTTGAATGCTTTATGCTTTAGTTTTTGGAATGCATTTATGTCCTCTATCTTAGCCTAAGTTTGAGTTGAGTAACTAAGTGTTAACTTTAGAATTTTATAAATTCATAATCATAAGGCATTCCTTTGGCGATCTTGAGCACTTAGCTCCATCAGCGACCTTCAAAAATTCCTTGATAAAGGATCCCTTTCTCACTGAAAAACCTATACTTTTGTTGATGCAGAGATTGAGCTCTTGGGAGAGAGGCCGAGGTCTAACTCTTAAAAGGTGCAGCTAAGCTAGTATGAATAACAAGCTCCTCAAAATACACTGATCACAAGGTAATAAACTCGGCCCCGTAGGGGGACTTTGGAGGTTGAGTCCTTAATAGGATGACCTTTGAGGAGAACTCACAAAGGAACCGAGTTCTTTGGAAATTCTATGTAGGTTGGTGCCAAGCCCGAGCCTTTAAGAGTGTGGTTGAACCCTAAAGAGGGAACCCCTTTAAGGAGCCGAAGTCAATTACGAGGTTGAGCTCTTAAGAGAGCGCTCTACCAAAAAAAACCCATTGATGTTGAAGCCGAGCCCTGAAGAGGGTGATCGAGCCCTAAAGAAGGGGCTACTTTAAGGAGCAGAAGAGGGCGCTCCTTTAAGAAGCGGATGCCGATAACGAGGTTGAGCTCTTAGGAGAGCGCTCTTCCAAAAGGCCCTTTAATGCTGAGGTCAAGCCCTTAAGAAGGCGGCTGAGCCCTCAAGAGGGCGCTCCATTAAGGAGCCGATGTTGATAACCAGGTCGAGCTCTTAACAGAACGCTCTTCCAAAAGAGTCCTTAAGAGGGTGGTCGAGCCTTAAAGAGGGCACTTTTTTAAGGAGACAATGTCGATGATGAGGTTGAGCTCTTAAGAGAATGCTCTTCCGAAAGAACCTTTCGATGCCGAGGTCGAGCCCTTAAGAAGGCGGCCGAGCCCTAAAGAGGGCACTCCTTTAAGGAGTTGATATCGATAACAGGATCGAGCTTTTAACAGAGAGTTTTTCTGAAAGAGCCCTTTGACACTGAGGCCGAGCCCTTAAGAGGGTCGTTGAGCCCTAAAGAGGGCACTCCTTTAAGGAGCTGATGTCGATGACAAGTTCAAGCTCTTAAGAGAGCGTTCTTTCGAAAGAGCCCTTTGATTCCGAGGCTGAGCCCTTAAAAGGACGGTCGAGCCCTGAAGAGGGCGCTACTTTAAGGAACCAATGTTGATGATAAGATCGAGCTCTTAAGAGAGCACTCTTCTGAAAGAGCCCTTTGACGCCGAAGTCAAGCCCTTAAGAGGGCGGCCAAGCCCCGAAGAGGGTGCTCCTTTAAGGAGTCGATGTTAATGATCAGGTCGAGTTCTTAAGAGAGAGCTCTTCCAAAAGAGCCCTTTGATGTCGAGGTCGAGCCCTTAATAGGGCGGCCAAGCCCTAAATAGGGCACTCCTTTAAGGAGCTAATGTCAATGAAGAGATCGAGGTCTTAAGAGAGCTCTCTTCCGAAAGAGCCCTTTAATGCCAAGGTCGAGTACATAAGAGCGCAGCCATGCCCTGAAGAGAGCGTTCCTTTAAGGAACCAATATCGATGACAAGGTCGAGCTCTTAAGAGAGCACTCTTTTGAAAGAGACCTTTAATGCCAATGCCTAGCCCTTAAGAGGACCGTCGAGATCAAGTAGTAGTGCTCGGCCCTTTGAGGGACTTTGAGTGCAAGCTAATAAGTTCTGCGAATCGAGGGATTTTGATTACAAGATTGCAAGTCGTGATTGCAAGTATTTCTACCAAGTATGAAATTTCACAAGGAGGAAAATTTCTTTCATTGATAATAATGTTATAGATGTTCGACGTGGAACGATCGACCGCTTGAGCATCTGGCCGTAATAAAAGAGAGGAGAAGATAGAGTTGTGAGCAGTCAGAACAAGCTATAGAAGTCCAGAAATTATTACAAGACTTATAGGACTTTAAAGCCAATCACCACCACTTAGATTGAAGAAAAAGGAGTTAGAAATGCCTAGTTAAAATTTCAGGTCAATCTGAGTTGATTTGGTCATCCGATCAAACGTTTGATGAAGACTACACAAAGTTGAAAAGGAGCATGGTCGTGCTTAGGGCCGTGCAACTCTCGGGAGTCCAGAAAATGCATTCCAGAAGAGGAGGACTGGCGTGCTTCAGATCAACATGGTTGTGCTTATCTCAAGATCATCTAAAAACGCATTAACTCGATCCCAAAGTTATCCAGAAGTTATCCAGAAGTAATCCAAAGATAAATACAAGATAAACACCACCTAGGCACGTCATGTTTCATCCTTTTCCAGCCTATATAAACCTCATAACGGCAACATACTAATCATATTTGGGCGGGGACTCAGGATCAACTTTTGGAGGAGCAGTCTTTGGGCGATTTTCGCAGCGACAGTGGGGTTTCATGAGAGAAATTGAAGGCAGAGGAGGCGTTATCAATGGAAGATTTCTATGTCTGATTGTATAGCCTCCTCTTGTATCTTAGTTATGCTAGATCAAAGCATGAGAGGCTAAGCCTTTTATGGTGCCTCGGATACTTGAACCCTAGGATGAAATTGTTACTAATTTCCTATTTTTATTAGGTTCTTTCTTATTAAATAATTCCTGTGTCGCATCTTGATTGTTTGTGCTTGCAATTCTTTTTGGTTGTCTTGTCCATAAGTCCAATCATCAGTCCCCTCATGAGGTAGCATCAACACATTAGTGTCCATGTTGGATGGTTATGGAATTTTTATTACATTAAAACTAGAGTTGTTATCTGTCTAGATATCTTTATGTGGCTTTCCCTTACGTGGGGTTCAAGTCATCACCTCAGTAGGTTAGAGCACCCAGCACCATGAGTGCTTGTGCGGTAACTCGGAACGGCTAGAGTATCGCATTAACCTGGGATTCTTCTAGCGCATTGTTACATCCTCTGGGAATCATTAGCAATTAGCCAGTAATAGAGAATCGATTGTTAGCAATGGGATTCTAAGGGGATTGTGATCTTAGGTGCCATCTTTCATCTATTATTTTCCTGAATCCACCAAATGTTCACATTAGTAGCTTGATCACACAGTTCTTCTTATAGTTAAGCTAGGTAATGGAGGATAACGAGTACTAGTGGCCAGTCCCTGTGGATTCGACTACCCTACCATTGGGTACTTTACTACTTGATCGACCCCATATACTTTCGGGATAAGTGGCGCATATACTTTTGCATACATCAACCATATACACTCAAGTTAAGATACGACCACGTACTCAACCTCAAAGTCCCTCCACGGGCCAAGTCACGCTCACGTGCTCGAGTCAAGATACGACTACGTACTTGACCTCAAAGTCCCTCTAAAGGTCGAGTCACGCTCATGTGCTCGAGTCGAGATACGACCAAATACTCCACCCCAAAGTCTCTCAACGGGTCGCATCACGCTCACATGCTCGGATCGAGATATGATCACATACTCGGTCAAAAAGTCCTTTGTTGGTACCGAGTAGTCGTGAATTCACTGCTCATATTTAAGATTGCTCAAAGAGAACCATGAGTGGATCCTTACATGGTCAGAGGATCGGTAAGCCAATACGGAACCTGCCACATTTTTGGAAAATGGACTAACCCACCATGGTCTAATTGTCACTCTTCATGAGCATAGAAATAACGACTTATTAAACTTGGGGGGAACAAGACTTGCCTGAAGTGATCAGACTGTTGCTTACGATAGGAGTGGAAAAGACAATTAGAAGAGCCTGCATGGCATTAGGGTGACCAGTTATGGTCGGTTTGTCACTCTTGACGGGAGTAGAAACGATAGTGAAAAATATCCTCAAGGAGATCGGCTCCCATAGTCGAGTCATCCCTTTGAATGAGAGCAGAAATGACAATGAACAAAACCCGTAGGAAAGCCTACTCCCATATCGAGAATCCGTCACAGATAGGAAATCATAAGCTCAGGACAATTTCAACTTAGTAAAGTTGGGCATATTATTTCAGAGTTAAAAAATTGGTCCCTTCGAGACACGAAGACTTTATTTAAGTTTACAAAAGCAAGGAACAAAGAACCATGCCACACAAATTTTTTCTAGAGTATTGCAAGTGCTCCCCACCAGTATTCAAGAAAATGGTGTTTAGGGGAAATAAGCAGAGCGCGAACCAATAGAACCTGTCTAGAGGCGAATGGAGAAGGGGTGATAGGATGACCGAGAAATCACCCAACAGTGAGTATTGGAAGCCCGGACTTCAGGAACTGAGACCTAGTGCACACCGCTAATCCGGCCAGAAATGGGACCCCAGTGAAG
Source organism: Dioscorea zingiberensis (assembly GCA_026586065.1). NCBI lineage: Eukaryota > Viridiplantae > Streptophyta > Magnoliopsida > Dioscoreales > Dioscoreaceae > Dioscorea > Dioscorea zingiberensis. The sequence goes on from CM048818.1 coordinate 28,023,335, forward strand.
AGTCCACCGTTTGGGGGGGAGGTCCTATAAGGGGACATAGACCCTTAGGTGACTCTAGTCTCCTTGGAGCCGAGCTCCATCCTCACTGAAGTAGGGCGCTGTTAGTCGCAACCACCCCTCCACCGGTGCGACACCTGAATGAAGAGTAGCCCCCAAACTGAGGACATCCACAACTCCCTTATTGAGCCTAGAAGATATCCACAAAGATAACTATGTGACGGGAAAGCGTGGGATGAAATAATTTCACGACGGAATAGAATATGAACAAAAGTTGTCGACCCAATGGTGAAGCTATGCTCTGCTGAGGATAATGGAGGTGCCTCCATGAAGAAGATAAGAACGATCATAAAGCCCACACGAAGCCTGATAGAAAAAGAATGAGAAACTTCAGCTCGACTAAGGCCAATTTATAGACTCTCATGAGGAAGATCCGATGGTCAGGAGTGCTCCCTTGAAAAATGGGAAAAAGAGGGAACGGCATGTGGGCCATACCTGAGGAGCAGTAGGGCACTCATTAACTACGTGAATACCTCAGAAAGTGTCCCGAAAGGCCCAAAAAATGTAACAAAGTACGCTTCGATGACTGATAGAGCAGAACATCATTTCAGGATAGTGGTGCAGACCCAAGCAAAAGAAAAGAACCCATTTTTGGAATACAGGAGAGGAAGATACATCAAAAACCTGTCTTTCATAGTTATATATTGTCGTGCATTACACATAATATCATGACAAGCAAAAGTAATATGAGTACACAGTTAGGAAAAAGGTAACATATATGTGGAGACCATGAAGGCAAACTCTAGGGAGAGGGCGGATCTTGGGCAGCTTCCCAGACCCCTACTCCTTTAGAGAGAAACTTTCTGAGAGATAAATCTATAAGGGCCTTAGCAGTATCCTCCACTATGCCAAAAATAAGTGTCTGAGCTTCAGCACAAGTTATCTCCTGTAAAGTCAGGAAAGCCACCAGTCCTTCGTTGGGTCCAAAGGAGAAGGTGCAAAAGAGCCTTGTGGAACCCCAGCGACGAGGGATCCAACCCTGGGTCATGACGAAGTATCTCCTGAGCAATCTCAAAACCTACCTCGGCCCCTAAGCTCACCTTTGAGAGGGCAAAGGCTTGAAATTTAAGAAAGGCCTTGAAGTCGGCTACCACCCAGACAGCAGCTTCCTGGTAGAATGATAAATGTTCCTCAAACCTCTCTGAGTCCCCCACAACTTTGGCAGCAACCCTCTATTAATAAAATCCTTACTAGCCAGGAGGTCCAGAATTTTGGACGTCCCTTCGTGATTCACCATGGAACTCTGGGGAATTATTGTACCTCTCTATGGTGTCATGGCCAACTTTCTCAAGGTCGACCAAGCTGTGACATGGCATTTTCTTCATACAATCCTAAGCTGACCGAGCAACAGACTTGGATTCAGATAGTTCCCTCGACAACTCCTCCCTCTCTTTCTCGGCGACAGTCATCCTTCGATAGTTCTTGGAGCACAGTACCTCAAGTTGGTGAATTTTCTTATCTCGCTGAGCTCGTTCCATCTTGAGCCTTTCCAAACTCATTTCAGTCTTTTTCAAATGGAATCCGGGTCCTTTCAATGACTCCGTAGAAACATCGGATGGATCCCGTTCTCAAGGTGAGTCATGGCAAGCCAGATCAAGACAGTCGAGTGCATATGTAAGCAATCGATTAGCAAGGGAAGAATAAAGAAGGATAAAATGTCAGCAGGAGTTGGTGAGGCCTTCCCTAGCTCTAATAAAGAGCAGCCATGAAGCCAGTTCCCCCACTCTGAGCTGTCTAAACTTCACGAGATCAGAGCTCGGGAAAAAAAGCTTCTAACGTCACAATGGCAGCCATTGGGTCAACGCATAAAAGTGATGGGATGTGTTCCGCAAGTATACGGGTCGTGATCAAGTATCAAAGTGGACTATGGAAGTCGGATGTCGAACCACAGGGAATGGAGATTGCTAAGTGTAAACCAAGTTTTACTAACCTAGTCTAAATGGTAATTTGGGGGGTTTTGGTTTTCAAAAGTAAAGAACTAAGAAGGGATTGAAAGTAAGAACTGAAACTTGAGGATTGATTGGGGTAAATCAATGGCAAGAGAGGATACTTGGGTATGTATCCCTTTTGGATTTCAATTCTAAAGATAAGCAAGGATGTTTATGAATCAAAGTTGGTATTTCTTGTGCCAATAGTCCCAAAATTATATCCAATCCCTCTTCCAAGGTGATTGGATAACTAGTCTCCTAGGACTTGATATGAAGCTCAAGGGGTCATTCCTAAATTACACCCAACCCCTCTTCCAAGGTGGTTGGATGACTAGTCTCCTAGGACTTGATATGAGGCTCAAGGAATTATAGATATATTGGGAGAATCATGGGGGTGAATTCGTATGAAAGAGTCGTTCGCCCTTCTAGTACCCGATTCCTCGGTATACTCATGAAACTCTCTAATGAAGCAAGTTCCTAATACAAGGAGGCGCTAGCTCTACCCTTGTATCGCACACAAGTAATTTCTAGTGATGAAATTACAATCAATACATAACATTCATTAGACATTCAAGAAGGTACCAACAAATCATCATAAACATTCAATGCTATTAATGCTCAATCCAAAAGTTCAACATACCCATGTACTATTAGATTAGTTCACCATAAATGGGGAACTCAACCCAAAATGGCAAGGCTCACAAAACAATGAACGGTTAATAGAGAACACCATTACCTCCAAGCTTGTAGCTCCAAGGGTTCTCTACTCTCAAGAATTGGGGAAGATGACCCCCCAAGCCCTAATCTCTCCTCTCGCCTCTCTCCCAAGCCAAAAACTCTCTCTAAACTCTCATACTTAACTATTTATACCCATGAATTAGGGCTCCACTAAAAAATTACAACATTGCCCTTGATTGGGCCCATGAAACTGCAAAAGTTACGATGAACGGCCTCGTGAACGGCCTGTTCATCAGTCCGTCAGATTCGACTCACAAATTGCGAGCAGGGGTAGTCAACGGCCGTTCATCACCCCGTTCACCTCTCAGCTTGTTCTGAACCGGGTAGTGAACTGGCCGTTCATCAGCCGGTTCACCTCACAGCTTGCTCTGAACCGGCAGATGAACGGCCATTCACAAGGCCGTTCACCCTCTTTAGTGCCTGCCGCTGTGCCCAGGTGTGAACGGCCGTTCACAAGGCCGTTCACCCCCTATTTCCTTCAAGATAGCCTCGTTTGGTCTTCATTTTGTTGATAAATGCTTCCTTTTCATCGGAGTGGCCTATTTATGCCCTGTTTACAAAATATGAAGTTGCATTTGACATGAAAATAAGTATATATATGGTATGTAAATATGCTTAATTGAACGCTTATCAAATATCCCCACACTTAAGCATTTGCTTGTCCTCAAGCAAACAGGACAATGAAAGTACAAGTAAAAGAGATGATAAGTGTTCAACCTCCGGCAAAAGTAATAATGAATTTGCTCTACCTAAAGTTCACCACCAAAGTGTGTGTATTCTCCTATTTTCACACCGGGAACTAGAGTTTGCATAATGTCATCGCAGCTCTAGATAAGTGTTTTCACTCCACATACCATGTTCTAGAGTCTTAGCAAGACAAGCATTCCCTCAATGGACTCTAGAGAGTCCTTGAGGTCCTAAGTTTTATGCTAACCAACCCTCTATGGAGAAAATGGTGGACAAGTTCGAGAAGGTGTTTTTTTTTTTTTTATTCGGGTAGGGCATCTCTAATAGATCCGACTTTCCCGTGCTAAAGATCAGTATAGAGTGTAAGTCCTCTTTTTTTTCAGGATGCACATGCTGTTTAGGCACCAGAACACCCGGGTACTTAGAGGGTTACAACTCTACCTAGATGTGCTCATACTTAGAAGTGATTTTTCGAATTAAGGAACACCCTGATTAGGGGCCAGGACCCTAAGCTACTTCATCACAACAAGTAGCGGAGCATTGTCTTTATTGCTCTAATGACTCAACTACTATGTATATACTATTTTATTTTTCTCTAACTTGTCCACTAAGTTGAATCATGAAGGGTCAGAAGCTAAACTAGTGCCACGAATCCTCTTGGAGCCATTGAGAATAATGCTTAGCAATTAAAGTCAACAAAACAAGGTAGTGGGTTATCTATTATGACTAGAGCTTTTGAATTTCATGAATATAATCTCTAGATGTCCATGGTGTGTCGTAGGAGAATTCTAAAAAAAAAATTTTGGGTACTAAAATGGTGAACAAAAAGTAGAGTGAAACATTGCATTTCCGAATAGTGCCATCATAGGTCCATGTCAAACATGCTTCAAAAAAAACAAAAAAAAAAAAAAAAATAGCTCCCTATCCCCACACTTAGAGTTTTGCAATGAATTTATCAATGGAAGGGAGCTACCCATCCCCACACTTAAAATCGTACATTGTCCTCAATGTACACAATTAAATTGAAAAGTGTGTAGGATGCAATAATGATAAAGGGGAGGGCAAACTGACACTTCCCCGGTTATATTTGGTAGACGGTGTTGCAATTTGGTTTATACATGAAAGCTTTTGCCGGGGTGTTCCATCATGAGTATCTGCAAAATAGAGTGAGAGAGGAGGAATAGCTCGAAAGGAGATGACATAGTGCAAGAGATAAACAAACGAAAAAGGAGTTCTGTTAACAATAAATCTCAATGATCCGTATGTAGTTGCTCATCGGATGCTGGTGCGGCCTTAGGCGAAGGGTTCAAGACTGGCGCTACAGTTGCTTGGGCTCGTGTGGTTGTTGCCGTGTGAATGGTCAAGAGAGTGAATGCGTGGGTGAGCTCAGCAACTGTGTCTTCCTCCTCATCATCTTCGATGCACGGGCGTGGACCTTCCGCACGAGGTGGTGTGGACGGAGCTGCAACTTGGAAATGTTGGTGAGGAAGAAGTAGTGGAACCCTGATGCGTAAGTTGCGTTGGGACATGGTATACTGAGCAAAAGGTTGGTATTTCAGGTTTGCCTGCAAAAACTAGCCCTTTGAGAAAAAATCATTGAGAATGTTTGCAGAACAGTATTGTAGTATTGCCAACCACCATGTGAACGGGCCAAATGAACGGTCGCTCACTATCCAAAGATGCAGACAAGTAATGTTTAAATCAAATTCGCTGGTTCCACAAGGCCCAGATTTTGAACACAACATTAGTGCATACCCAGCATGATGAGTCTAATGATGCAAATGCGGACAAAGGAATTTAATGTCAATAGATCTCATGAGTTCTATCACTATAAAGCAAATAACACAAAGTGACACGATTGAAAAGAAATTTTTGACTTGGGTTGCCTCCCAAGAAGCGCTTGTTTAACGTCACGAGCCTGACGTACCTTAATTTTACCTATGGGGGGTCATATGTGAAGAGGCATCCATCAGTATTTTTATAAAAACACTTACCAAATAGAATCTTTCCCAAATTATCATATATGGAGCAAGTTTGAGAATTCATACCAGGGTCACCTTCATTTAGTGGGTGAGTTGGGGATTTAGGTGGTACCCTTTTTCTTCGTCTCCATACATAGCCACCGGCAATGAGTTTCAGCTCCTTCCACTTTGTCTTTCGTGACAACTTTGGAGGTTGAGTTGAGATAGTGCCCACATTCATGAGCTCGTCATGTTGTTCGTCGAGTTCCTCCAAACATTGCAATGCTGGGTCAGTATGTAAAAAGTCCTCCAAGCAATCGGTTGTGATCTTGTCAACTTCATCGACACTATAAGAGGTGTCATCGTGATCCATGGTGTGTCGCATGGCTTCAGGTAACTTGAACACCACTTCTTGGTCCCCACCGGCGCCAATCTTCCATGAGCGTGGTCTTCCAAGGCTTGAGTCAGAGCCAAAAGGCGGCCGAGTATAATCGGGACATCCACATTATCATCAACATCTAGAAGGACAAAATCGGTAGGGAATACAAATTGATTGATCTGAATCAAGACATCTTCGCCTAGCCCCTTTGGTCGCTTTCACATCACGTCGGCTAGTTGAAGTGTCATCCTCGTTGGTTTTGGGGTCACATGCCCTAATTGCATGTACAATTTGTAAGGCATTACATTTATACTTGCACCGTAGTCCGCTAATGCCTTTTTCACAACACCTTCACCAAGTGTACAAGGGACTACGAAGCTCCTCGATCCTTTAACTTCTTGGGCAGCTCATGTTGCAATATTGCGTAACATTGAGCATTCAATGTGACAAAGACTGCATCCTCTAGTTTCCTTTTGTTGGAAACTAGTTCCTTCATAAATTTAGCATACTTTGGCATTTGGGCAAGGACCTCCACCAACGGTAGGCTGATGCAAAATTGCTTGATTGTGCTCATGAATTTTGTAAATTGAGCATCTTCCTTGTCCTTTCTAAGCCGCCCTGATATGGAATTTGGGGTTGATATGTGCTTTGGGGTGTTTGATCTACCCCTTTCTCTTTCTCTCACTGGCTTTCTGTTGAGTTTTGTTGGGGCTCGCCTTCTTCAACCTCCACAAGACTTTCAATCAGCGGTGGTGCAATGGGAGACGGCACTTCCCCGCCACTTCTCAAAGAGATGGCCTTGCAATGCTCCCGGGTTTGCCTCCGTGTTTCCCGAGGGTGCCTTGTGGCCTTGTTGAGACCTCCTTTGCTAATTGTCCCACTTGGGTCTCCAATCCACGAAATGCAGCTTGGAGATTTCGATTGAGGCATTAGTGTCTTGCACAAACTTCAACATGGTTTCTTGAAGGTGGATTTCTTTTCTTGCGGTGGCCTTGGCATCGGTGAAAACCGGGTGGATATTGTCCCGCTTGGGGTTCCCATGAAAGCGCCGGGTTGTTCCACATTGGGTTTGGTGGTCGATCTTGATTGTTTGGCATTCTCTGTTGGTTTCCCATGTATTTGACTTGCTCCATAGGTGATGTTTCAGTACAAGAGATCGGACAATTTGATGGCTCGTGGCCTCCTCCACAAGTAGTGCAAAACATGACTGCAACCGGACCCGAGCTACTACCAACATGGGAAACACCACCCCCGGTTAGGCGGTCAATTTGTTTTGACAAGGTATCCATTTTCTCGGCAAGGAAAGTGTCTATAGACGAAGTGCCGTCTACCGATCCCACAAGCTTAACTTGCTTATCCCTTGTGGACCAATGGGCCTCATTTCCGGCCATGTCTTCGAAGATCTTTTCTGCTTCCTCGGGGTACTTGTTGCTTATGAACCTCCTGCAGCACAATCCACCAAGACTCTATTGGCATTGTCTAATCCATTGTAGAAGGTGCGGACCTTGCTACAAGCATCTAAACCATGCTGAGGGCAACGACGAAGTAGTTCCCTGAACCTTTCATAGGCTTCAGAAAATGTTTCACCCCCATTCTGCCTGAAGGCATTGATGTCAGATCGAAGCTTTGCGGCCTTGCTTGGTGGGAAGTAGCGGGCCAGGAATTTCTCTAGCATATCAGCCCAAGAACGGATGGAACCCGAGGGGAGCGATGTGAGCCAGCTATAGGCCCCTCCTCGTAGACTCCATGGAAAGAGTCGCAATCGAATGGCTTCATCGGTGACTCCATCTGGCTTAGAAATGCTACAAATTTGAAGGAACTTTGCGATGTGTGCATGAGGGTCTTCATTTGGCCTTCCATCAAATTGAGCTGAGTTTTGAAGCATATGCATTGTGCTTCCTTTGATCTCAAAGGTGTTGATATTAACATTTGGGGGGTAGATGCTGAATTCTTCTCCAGTATATTGAGATCGCTCATAATCAGCTAATGTACGCCTTCTTTCGGCCATAATGGGCACTACTTCAGTTTCTGTGCCGATCTCAATTGTGACTGAGTTTTCTGCTTCAGAAGAAGGATCCAGCGACGAACCTTCTAATCCTCTCAAACGTCGGTGAAAGGTTCTGTCAATCTCACTATCTCTTTCCAGTAGGGTTCCTTCGGGTCATGCAACGGTTCCTCGCACGAAGAGATAAGACGAAAAATGAGTATCCAAAGGATCAAAATAAAATAAAATAAAGGAAGAAAAAGCAAACAAGAAAATAAGAGACTAAATTAATAAAATCCTAGTCTAACTAGCAATCCTATTCCCCGGCAGCGGCGCCAAAAACTTGATGGGATGTGTTCCGCAAGTATACGGGTCGTGATCAAGTAATAAAGTGGACTATGGAAGTCGGATGTCGAACCACAGGGAATGGAGATTGCTAAGTGTAAACCAAGTTTTACTAACCTAGTCTAAATGGTAATTTGGGGGGTTTTGGTTTTCAAAAGTAAAGAACTAAGAAGGGATTGAAAGTAAGAACTGAAACTTGAGGATTGATTGGGGTAAATCAATGGCAAGAGAGGATACTTGGGTATGTATCCCTTTTGGATTTCAATTCTAAAGATAAGCAAGGATGTTTATGAATCAAAGTTGGTATTTCTTGTGCCAATAGTCCCAAAATTATATCCAATCCCTCTTCCAAGGTGATTGGATAACTAGTCTCCTAGGACTTGATATGAAGCTCAAGGGGTCATTCCTAAATTACACCCAACCCCTCTTCCAAGGTGGTTGGATGACTAGTCTCCTAGGACTTGATATGAGGCTCAAGGAATTATAGATATATTGGGAGAATCATGGGGGTGAATTCGTATGAAAGAGTCGTTCGCCCTTCTAGTACCCGATTCCTCGGTATACTCATGAAACTCTCTAATGAAGCAAGTTCCTAATACAAGGAGGCGCTAGCTCTACCCTTGTATCGCACACAAGTAATTTCTAGTGATGAAATTACAATCAATACATAACATTCATTAGACATTCAAGAAGGTACCAACAAATCATCATAAACATTCAATGCTATTAATGCTCAATCCAAAAGTTCAACATACCCAAGTACCAATAGATTAGTTCCCCATAAATGGGGAACTCAAACCAAAATAAGAAAGCTTACAAAGCAATGAAAGATTAATGGAGAACACCATTACCTCCAATGCTTGCAACTCCAAGGGTTCTCTACTATCAAGATTTGGGGGAGATGACCCCCCAAGCCCTAATCTCTCCTCTAGCTTCTCTCCCAAGCCAAAAAACTCTCTCTAAACTCTCATACTTAACTATTTATACCCATGAATTAGGGCTCCACTAAAAAATTACAACATTACCCTTGATTGGGCCCATGAAACTGCAAAAGTTACGATGAACGGCCTCGTGAACGGCTCATCATCGGTCCGCTCGACTCACAAATTGCTCTCAATAGGGTAGTCAACGGCCGCTCATCACCCCGCTCACCTCTCGGCTTGTTCTCGAATCGGTAGTGAACTGCCGCTCATCACCGTTCACCTCACGCCTTGCTCAATCGGTAGATGAACGGCCATTCACAAGGCCGCTCACCCTCTTTAGTGCTCGCCATATGCCCAGGTGTGAACGGCCGTTCACAAGGCCGTTCACCCCCTATTTCCTTCAAGATAGCCTCGTTTGGTCTTCATTTTGTTGATAAATGCTTCCTTTTCATCGGAGTGGCCTATTTATGCCCTGTTTACAAAATATGAAGCATTTTAAGTACCGGCAGGCTACAAATCATTGCATTTGACATGAAAATAAGTATATATATGGTATGTAAATATGCTCAATTGAACGCTTATCAAAAGGCTGTGAATCTCAGACGGGAGATGCCTTTTCTTTCTCATCATCTAGTCTTTCAAACCGAGGCACCTCAGTGATTAACCAAGAAAATGGATGCACGGGAGTTATTGCAGACAGTATCTCCAAGCACGTGAGGAATACGAGGTTGGTGACCCCTCGTGGAGATCATCAACAATGGTCTTGGGCCGATAGACCACGCTCGCCCCTGCGCTTTCCTTCCCAAGAGGAAGGGAGTTGGGAGGAGAAGGTTACTCGGACTGAATGCGAGGTTCGTTGCCAACGTACTTTCTCCGAGATCTCTTTCTTTTCAATGGTGGGGTAGGAGGATAGGGAGAACTACGTTCAAACTCCCTTAATGTTCATCTCAGATATCGACGATCCATTGAGGCCTTCATGGAAGACAAGGTTCGAGTAGACCGAGCACGACGGTAAGAACGGCCGAACCCCTCTGTGAAAAATGAAAGAAACGACGCTCTTCTAGATTCCTTGAGGAAAAAGTGGGCACAAACGATCAAACTTCAGGAGTGATTTTTAAAAAGGAGAAGATGTTTGTCCCAATAGTGGGCACAAACGACCCTTTTCTTTAACAACGAAGCAGTTATAATCTGACAAATGATAGAGCCCTATTGAGGGAACGCCTTTACGGTGAATGACACACTGCCTAGAGCATCTGCGACCCCACGAGTAGGCCGCCTTGTTAAACAGCCTCATGATGATGTTTGTCCCAATATTTTGAAACACACTCCGAAAAATGTAATGGAGTCCGGAAACGTCGCAAGATCGAGAATCGAGAAAGATTCAAGCATTGAAAGCACCAATTATTGGACTAAAAATTTGAGACAAAAACTAGTGGAAAGTTGCTTGGTGTCTAAACTGCTCAAAGGGAGGTTGAAACCATCGGCAACAGATCAATCGACATGCAGAATTCAGACAGTTTGTCCAAAAAAAAAATGTGAAGAGGCATCCATAGACGATGGATCGAGAACCAAGAAAGATACGGAGATTAATAAGAACATTTCAAAAAGCACATCAAGATCAAATGATAAAGGGCACCCGATTAGGAGTGGGTTGTCCGTAGACGGTTTGATCCCCCTCGGCAGAGCCAACGCGCAATTGCACCTCAAGCTAACCAACGGCTGCGTAGCTCAAGTTGGGTTGGCGAGCGACTTGAGAACAATGATGGTCACACCTTCTAGCCGGATCACGCCACCCTAATAAGTCAAGGAGCAAGTGTTATGGGCGAAATCCCATGAGACACATGGCATGAATATCTAAGTTGCACAATTTGCTACGGCATGTGGAGGAGCCCTGACAACTTGGGGGAAGATGCATCCACGGGGGACCTTCAATTGAATACCGGTAAAACTAGACTTCCAGAAGACGTAGGAAACTTGGCCAAGACCCTAGAAACCTCCGTTTGAGCTAGCACCTTAGCTGCCACTTACTTGGCACTCAATTGCTTGGGGCTCAAGCTACTCACCACAACCTGATGGGGTGGAAAGGTATAAAAGGGAACGAGAAAGGGGAAGGAGGGGACTTGCTCGTAGCTCTCAACTGCCACCTCTACTCTCTTTCGAATCTCCCCTCCTTGTTCCTCTCATTCTTGATCCAATTTTCTTCTCTCTCTCTCTCTCTCTCCTCTTCGATAATTTGATTATCAAGGGCCCAGGGATCACCCCCAGACTTCCCACTGTGTAGGTCACGACTACCACGTGGTCAAAGTTTCTTCAAAGGGATTATTATGCTCAACGCCACCACCACGACTGATCGTCTCTCAACTACTGGCTCAAAGAGTCACATCACTAAATCTCACTAATTGATCCGAATCAGCTTCGATCCTGAGGAGGAGCTGATTCTCAGTATCAACAAAAAACAATGTCAATAAAAGAAGACATCAAGCAAGCAAGCAAGCAGCATTCCAATACCACCAACTATATATGTCAACAATATCAGAAAAACAAGGGGGAAATATGGCGAGAGGATTAGGTAAGAAGACTGAACTTTTTAATTCATTTATTATGGATCACAACCTATCAGAACCCAAATTCATTGGATCACCCTTTACCTGGTGTAATAACTAGTGTGGGGGTGCCAGAATTTGGGCAAGACTTGATAGGGTTATAGTCAATAGCATTTGGTATGATTCAACCGTATCATATAATATCAAACATCTTCCTAAATGCCAGTTGGATCATTGTCCTATTCTGATTCAATGTCGATTCTGTCAAACTAAAGGAAAGATACCTTTTAGATTTGCAAACACATGGACACAATCTAAAACCTGCCATACCATAGTGGAGGAGATTTGGAGACCTAAAGCAGGAAGGAACCCCATGCATAACCTTAACCACAAATTCTGCACACTACAAAAAACTTTAATAAAAAACTGCAATAAGTTAAATCAGGGAAGAGATCAGGAAATCAAAATACTTGAGAATGAGATTATGGAAATAGAGAATGAACAAAGTTTACAGAAAGATAATGGCAATTTAGATCTGAAACCGAGGAGTCTATATAACAAACAATAAGCACTTATAAGGCAAAACACTATTTTTTGGGCCCAGAAATCTAGAAGTCAATGGCTGATAAATGGGGACAACAACTCAAAATTTTTTCATCAAGTTACAAGGAACCATAGGGCCCACAATAGGATAAACCATCTAATAACCACCTCTAACAGAACTATAACAGAACATGCAAACATTGAACAAGAATTTATCCAATTTTATTCCAACTTGTGGAGTCCAGGACAAATACTGGGAATAGAAGACCTTTCAAGAGCAATGCCTGATGACCTTCCCACCCTTTCTACTGAACAACAACAAATGTTAATTAAACCACTGCCAAAACATGAAATCTTTAAAGCGCTGTCATCAATGGCCAATGGGAAATCCCCAGGACCAAATGGATTGAATGCAGAGTTCTTCAAATATTTCTGGCATATAACTGGAGAGTCCATTACACAATCAATCCAACATTTCTTTGACAAAGGACATATGCCTAGCAGCTGGAATAGAACTCATATATGCCTAATACCCAAGAAAAAGAACCCTAAAACTGTTACAGACTTTAGACCTATTTCCTTATGCAATACAAATTATAAATTAATCACAAAGATTATGTCCAATAGGTTGAAACAGATATTAGCTGACATTATTGGCATTGAACAGACAACATTTGTATAAGGTAGGTCTATATTTGATAATATCATGATGGCACAAGAATTGGTGCATTCACTTGAGAAAAATATAAAAGACCACCCAATGATGATTCTCAAAATAGATATGGAAAAAGCATATGATGTGGTATGTTGGAACTCTATTCATGTTGTGCTCTTGCAAATGAAATTCCCTAGAGTCTGGATTAATTGGGTCAGGGATTGCATTGAGTCTTCAACCATGGTATTCATCATTAATGGTAGAGTGGGACAATAGTTTAAACCCAAGGCAGGACTTAGGCAGGGTGATCCACTCTCCCCTTACTTATTCATTCTTATAACCCAAGTGCTCACCAAGTTACTAAATAAGGCAAGTGAGATAGGCATGCTCAAAGGAATTCAAATCAGTACAAACAGAGAGATAAATCATAGTCTATATGCAGATAACCTGTTAATTGCATGTAAGGCAACAAGAGAAAATGCTAGAACCATTAATTTTTGCATGAGCTTGTACTCTAGGTTAACAGGACAGAGACCCAATTTTGGGAAATCAGAATGCTTCTTTCCGTCATGGATGAACAGAAGAGTGAAAAGATCCATCATTGGAATCCTAAACATACAACAAGGATCCTGGCCTTTCAAGTATTTAGGAAGCTGGGTGGCACCTAATAGAATCCCTATTAGTTACTATAAACCAATGATTGATAAAGCCAAAAGTAAATTGGCACACTGGAAGTCTCAAAGCCTATCAATGGCAGGGAGGATAACTTTGGCCAAATCTACTCTCATGGCTTTACCCATCTATGGACTAAGTACCTATAACATTCCTGACTCAATTCTGGAAAACCTAACAAAGTTGATTAGGGGTTTAATATGGCAGAGCACAGGCAAGAATAGAGGACTACATCTTGTTAACTAGCACATTGTGTCTAGTGACAAAGTTGAGGGTGGATTAGGGTTCAAAGATCTCAAAATAATGAAAAAGGCACTTTTGTCAAAACATGTTTTGGAACTCCTAAACTGTAGTGACAAAACATGGGTACAACTAATGACACATAAATATGGAAAACAGAATTTGTGGAGCCCAAAAAACAATACAAATACATCATAAATATATAAATCCATTACTCAAGCTACTTGTCTGATAAAAGATAAATTCAAAATTGAACAAACTACAGCTCATACAAATGTAGCTCTTGAATCATGGATTCATGATGTACCAATTAGTCATAAACCTACTTACATTAACATGAACTATGACTTATGTGGCATGGAAGTTAGGAATTTACTATTGGATGAAGAATGGGATGTTGAGCTATTAACTGATATTTTTGGCACTGACATCTCAGAAAGCATAATGAAGTCACAGGTACAAACTGATATGGCACATAGCATATGGAGGTGGCTACCAGGGACAACTGGGAATTCTCTAACAAATGTCATATATAATGTGATTAAAAAGCCAGGAGACTCACAACAATGGAATGGGTGGAAACAATTATGGAAATTGAAGGTTGCTCCGAAAATCAAATGCTTCCTATGGAAACTCTTCCACGGCAAACTACCAACGAAAGAGTTCTTATACATAAGAGGTATGGGCCCATATGACTTGTGTCCAAGATGCAATTTGAAGGAAGAAAATATCCAACACCTGTTCTGTGAGTACAAATGGTCACAAGAAGTATGGGACAGTATGAAGATGCAGGAAATATTGAGACAAAAAGATGCACATAAGATGACATTGCTGCAGGGACAGTGGATGCAAAGTAAACAGCAAAATTCCCAGGAATTTGGAGAAGAGGCAGCCAGCAAAATAGCATACACCTTATGGTACATCTGGAAATCTAGATACAATGTAATATTCAAAGGAAAAGGAATGGATACACAGAACATTACTAAGATGGGAGTGATTGCGGCAACTGAATATATTCAACAAAACATCCCCCTTAAGTTGGCAGTGGAGCAGAAAGAAGACCAGTGGAAGCGAAACAACTTCAAATACACACTATGGACAGATGCAGCTTGGAGTGAAACAGGTAAGCATGCAGGGATTGCATACATTGTATTAACTAATGGTGGTCACTTCTACATTGTAGGATCTAGTTGGGTGGAGGCAGAGTCAGTGTTTGAAGCGGAAATAAAGGCTATTCTCAAAGGATTGGACGAGCTGATTAGTTCTGGAGCACGGGAGGTCCAGATCTACACTGATAACCTAAGTGCTTCAAGAATATTAAGTGGAGAAGTGGAAAATAGTGATTGGCGAACCGCGGAGGTTACAGCAAGGAGCAGGGCGCTAATGTCCATACTGGAGGCAGATGCAGTGAAATATATTCCAAGAATGAACAATTTAATGGCTGATGCTATGGCCAAGCATGCCAAAGACACGGGAGAAGAAGAAAAATTTCACAATGAGGATGAAATGCCTGTACTTTTGAAAAGAATGTTATCTAACTTGAAACATCAGTTTTTGAATGAATAAATAGTCAGCTTAGACTTTTATTACCAAAAAAAAACAATTTCAAAACATGGACTTGAAATCGTTGAAGCAAAAAAGCAATAGGAGTCTAGGATGTTATGATACTGAGATATTTAAATACCTTAGCATGGCCTAAGTGACAAGTTTATCCAATTAGCTGGGCATGCAACAGTTGAAATAAAGTCAAGTTATTGGCATTCACTTTCAAATGTTTCAAACAAGGAAAACAAACTGCCATTCCATTACTAGCATCAAACCCTGCTTGTGCAGCTATGGGTTCCCATGTTAAGACGCATGGTTAGAACCAGTGTCACAATCTGCGCAACATTTACATCAACATTCTCATAATAGAGAAAGAAAGCAAAACTCCAGACACACAAACATCGATAATATACATGCAATGAACCTACTTCAGTATCAGATATAGAATGCTCTTGATTCACGATTTATGACTCATCTCATCGTACTCTGCATGCTGCGATTGGACTCGGGGAGCATTTGGGACTGGGACTTGATCTGCAACTTGCATTATTGCCAGGGAACCTCCGGTGCAGTCGGTAGTCAGGGAAGCCCTCAAGCATTGGGACATGAGCGGAGCCCTCGCTTGCATTGCTGCCCTGCAAGGGCTCAAGGGTCTCAACAACATCACTCATGAGCGGTCTTGCCTTCGGGTTTTGGCTGAGACAGTAGTATGCCAAACTGCAGGCCTTCTGGGCAGCTCTTACCGAGTACTGGTCCTCTAGCCTAGGGTCGATGATCTGCAGCAGTTTTTTCTTGTCATTGAGCTTGGGACGAGCCCAATCCACCAGACTCTGCTCCTTGCTGGGCCGTGTCTTGTCCACAGACTTCCGGCCCGTCAAGAGCTCAAGAAGGACAACACCAAAGCTGTATACATCACTCCTGGCAGTCAAATGACCTGTTTGCAATTGCAGGACCCACCATCATCAGATATTTCCTACTATCAAGATAAACAACTTGTATGGACTAGAGAAAAGTTTCATATTCATTGCTTGATACTAATAAGAAACAACCCTCATGGGATTTAGTTATACAGGTGTCTGATGTAACCATAGCCAGGAATTCTCTTATGGTGATCAATGTCTAGATTGTTTCAGCAAATTGTATGAACATATAAATTGAAATTTGTGCCATAGATCACGGGAGATAGTTCTATACTTCAGCAGAAATGAGATGTTTTCAATCTAAAATACATCCACTTTTTTAGTTCAAAATTGGATAGAAGAAAAATCAGAATCAAGTAATTCAGCTGATCTAGTAAACTGATCAAAGGGAAAAATCACTAGAAGATCAGAATGAAGATAGTTCCATCAAGTTATAGGACAATACCAGTCATCACATATTCAGGGGCAGCATAACCATAGGTTCCCATCACCCTAGTAGATACATGGGACTCATCTCCCTGTGGGCCAGCTTTCGCAAGTCCAAAATCTGAAAGTTTAGCAGTATAATCCTGTGATGTATGGAGGAGAAGCAATAGAAAGTCAGAAAATTCTGTGTCCTGTGTCTTTGTTGGTTGAGAAACTAGAACTAATAATCAGAAAAAGAAGCAAAAAAAATTTAACACTACTTAACAGAGTCCAACAAGATATTTGAGGTCTTAAAATCTCGGTAAATAACAGGCCTTTCTGCGTTGTGAAGAAAAGCAAGCCCTTTGGCAGCCCCAAGTGCAATCATCATTCTTGTAGCCCATGACAATGGAACAGCCGTCTCTGAATTCCTCAAAGAAAATTAGCCAGGTCAGATGAAATTATATCCTAAACATTATCTTGAAAAGAGGTTAATAGAGTTGGTCTGAAAAAAAAACAGGCAGAAAGAATGAGAAACTCGGTTGTTCTTGTAAGAAACAATCTACAGGTAATATTGTTAGCCTACACCATGGTTGCTAACTAAAACATCATAATAGTAAATGATTGTGCATCAGAGATATTAATCTCATTATATATTTGCCCATATCATCCAAAACATGAAGTTTAATGCTCGAAACTTTCTCAATTCAAGTTTAAAACAATTACAAACTGCATGAAAATGACAAAAAGCAATCATAAGTTGTGAAGAGGACAGGGTTCTGGAACCGTAAGCCATATGGGGTGGTCAAAGGGAAAATAGGTCTCTTCAAATAAGTACATAATAGAGGAATAGCTATGCAGTTTACACATAAAGATGAAACTTCCAACATATGTAACTTTGTAGTTATCTAGCTAGAAATGAGTGCAGTAAAGTAAATATCCATCTTATGCAAAATCAAGATATATAGAAAACAGGGGATCTAAAGTTCTTTTTCATCATTTCACCAATTAATAAATGTTATATCTAATGCATGTAACTAGTCATGGAGCATAAAGTCAAGAAGCTCAATCTTGAAGGCCAGAAACACTAAATAAATAAAGGATGATTTTCTGGAAAAAAAAAGAAGAAAGAGAGAGAGAGAGAGAGGGAGAGCTTTACACACTTCGGAACAAATGGTTCTCAAGACTACCCCGGAACATGAACTCATAAACAAGCAGCCTGTGATCATCTTCGCAGCAATATCCAATCAATTTCACTAGATTAGGATGTCTCAGCTGCCCCAGAAAATTAACCTCAGTCTGGAAGGAAAAGGCCTCATGGTAAGTAAAATTTCTCAAATGAACAGAAAAGAACATGAACATGAAGAAATACTTATTTGTACAGATTAGAGGCTTATTTTAGGGAGGTCAGGGGTGAAGTGGGCAACCAAAACTTCCTAAATTGTAGGAAACCCTAGCTTGAGACATGCCAAGTTTATGTAAGATGCAAACAACAATTCTGAAAATTCCCTACATAGGAATTCTTTTCAGCGTGTGTAATTCAGTTGATTTTCAATAAATAATTCTCCATGGTATGTAGCAACTTCCATTCTCAACCTTTAGGCTTGATAATAATTAGTTCAACTGACATCATTTTCAATAAACATAACCTGTCAACAGATCGTTTAAATAATTCTAGTAGTGATAAAACTAGAAGTCAACTGAGGATGTTCCGTCACTAAAAGTTTTTTGAATGTGGAACACGGGCAATAAACACCAAACATGTCCTCATCTATGAATTGCAGCATAGGTGCTATGCCACAAAACCAAATGATTCAAGCTTGAGTAGGATAAGAGAACAAATCTACTTTATAGTAACTGAAATCTTTTGAGTATCTCTGAGTAATTATTAAGGGATAGGATAATTTAACAGGAAGCTCACCCCAGCAATATGGTGTCAGCTGGGGGGGACACTACATTGGCCACCAGGTAAGGTTAAGGTGAGGAAAAGAGGAAATGATCCAGTTTTTCTTAGAGGAGAGAAGAATTCAAAAAACAAGTAAAGGGCAGCCCGGTGCTACAAAGCTCCCTCTATGTGCGGTGTCCGAGGAAGGGTCGGACCACTTGGGTCTATTGCAGGCAATTTTACCATGCTTTTCTTTTTACAGGAAGTTGTTTCCACGACTCGAACCCGTGACCTCCAGGTCCATGAGGTCACATGGCGACAACTTTACCGTTCAATTCATAAAACAAGTAATCAAGATAAAATATATATATATATATAAAAACTGAATAGATAAGCCTATATAGGAGACCATCTAGCTAGCTTGTGAGAACCTAATGGAAGAAGGAAACTCTACTTACAAGCCATTCTCTATGACCCTGAAGCCCATCCTTGTTCAGCACTTTGACTGCAACTGGAAGAGATTTCAGCCCGACCCTCACGTTCTCATCAATGTAACCCTTGTACACAGTCCCAAATCCCCCTTCTCCAAGAACATAATCTGAACGGAAGCTCTTTGTGATTGTCTCAAGTTCAAACAACGTGAAAGCAATCACATTGGTGTATATCGATATGTTCCTCGAATCCTCAAAAACCCGAGGGGTGGACGGTTCACTTGCGTCTGAAAAAGAGCGATTGTGCTTCTTCTCAGCTGGTGTGTTCTTAGCAGGCAGCTGAAACATATGGAGCTGCTGAACTGCAGCACAAGCATTTCATCAAGCACATTAATTATCTTTTTCCTTCAGAGACATTTTCCACATAGTGAAAGTTTATGTCATGCAAGTCACATAAATGGAATCAAAATCTCACCTTGAATGCCCAACAATGGGACAACGAAGAAAGTTAAACGATGCAATAGGTTGCTAAAAGATTAAAAAATGAATAGCACTATAAGTTGAACATTCTATCTGGTAATTAGTTTTACACCTAGAATCTAATCTACATGCCCATCTCTAAAACCAGATCTGCATAAGAGTTGCATGAAAAGAAACACATTTTCCTAACAAAATGGGTGGTCCTCATCAACCACTGAGCCAAATACCTGACAAGATTATCTCTTTGATCCACAGCCAAAACAATACGGACACATAATTAAAGGACCACAAAGAGAGAGAGAGACTGAGAGAGAGAGAGAGAGAGAGAGAGAGAGAGAGAGAGAAGTCGAAATTGACTTGAGAGATAATGCAAGCCCACTTTGTTTTCCTTTCCATTTGAGCCTCGAACAGACCATCAAAAATCAAGAAAAAAGAAAGCATCTTTGAAGAACCATAAAGAGAAAACAATCCAAAATCGACAAATAATGCAGCTCAGCATGGTCGATCCCTTCCAAAATCCAATCTTTAGAAGAACCCATATTCCAAAAAAAAACCCTTGGGCCGAGCGATCCAAAAATCCAATAAAAAACCAAAAAATAAAATGAAGCGAAAAATGGAACCTTGGGCATGAGCAGCGGCGACGGCAGACTCGTCTCTGGTTCCACAGTTACCCATCTTGCACGTTCTCTCTCATTCTTCGCAACAAAACGCCTCACATGAGATCCCAAAAGCCCAGATAAAAGAATGAAGAAGAAAAGAGAAGGAAAGCAAAGAAGCCTTGGACTTGGAGCTCAAAAGAGGAGCATTTGGAGGTGCATTGGCATGCAAGGCTTTGTGCTCTTTTGCTCAGAGCCACCACCACTCCAAAGAGATTCCTTCCCCTGATGTCCTTTTAAATTAGGGAGGAAAAGAAGAAGAAGAAGAAGAAGATGATGAAGAGCTCTCTGTCTCTCTGTCTCTCTTTCTCTCTCTCTCTCTCTCTGACTGATGAGAGGGGGCATGAGGGGAGTGTGAGGATGAGTAAAAGGTGAGAGAGCTTGGGAATTGGGAGGAATCATGTGAGTGCATTTACATAAACACCCTTCAAGCAAAGCTTGTCCTTTATTCCATTTTAGTTTTTCTTTTCTTTTTAGTATTTATCCACAAAAAACCTCAAAATGTTGATATTTTGTAATCAGAATAATCTAACTATTAATCAAATATCAGTCATTAATAATTGTTAACTTTGAATTAAATACTTTGGGAAAAACATTTCCAACCACAAACCATAATCAAATAAAAAAAAAAATTACCTCTTTACTTACACAATTAAAATAAAGGGATTAAATCACTTTAATAATACTGAACTGAATTGAGAAAAAAGTTAAAAGCTATAAAGATCATTTAAAAACACCAAATTATCAAGCATAGATCATGAATTCCTTGAAATTTTTTAATTTTTTTAATTATTATTTTTTGTGGAAATTAAAACAGTTACTTTTTCTTTTCTCTGAATCCAAGAGCAGGATCATGGTCGGATTGGAGCAGTTCAATGATGATCGCACGGGTGGGATAACGATAACGGAGGACACTGACCCCACGACAAGAACCGTTATCTTTATCGGTTCATCTCCAAACCCTACCTCTTTCTCTACCACGACACCTCACACTTGTCAGTAGGTTCTCTTTTGAGGGTATAACAGTAAATTCAGTCTCTCAGTTTAAGCGTAGACGTCGAGGTTTTCGTGTGGTGAGTGGTCACCTTCGTATCGGATCTGTAGCGCAACGAGATCCGATATCTCCGGGTCGGGTCCGCATGTACTCTGATTTAATGACTAAAATACCCTTTATATATGCCTAGGGTATTACTGTTATTGCTCTGGCTGACGCTGTAATTTCTGTCGAAGGATGAGGGTAGAAGAAGAATTTGATGGTTTTGGTTTTTCTTTAACTTTGTTTTAAATATTATTTTATTTAGGGGGTTTACGTGGATGGAGTGGTGGACGTCGATGCGCACGCCTGGTCGGCTGAGTGAGAGAGAGAGAGAGAGAGAGAGAGCTGCCACTCGCACGTGGGTTTCAGACACGAGATAAAAAGAAGAGCTCTTTTTTTTTTTTTGACCTTCACTTTCTCCAAATTCGAGATTTAATCAGAAATAACTTTTTTAAATAATAATTAATAATATAATAATAAAGTTAAAAAGATCATTTTTTTTTTACTGGAAAATATTATATTACTGAGTTCTTAACATGCACCAGTACCATGTTGTCAACTGAAAAGTGTGAGTATAAAGTGTGGGTGCCATTCATTAAAAATAATTTTATGTGAATTCAATATTATTATTATTATTAATTATTATTGTAAAAACAAAAAGATTGATGAGGACATCCACCTATAAATTTAGTTATTCAGTTGGTATTGTTTTACTTGAACATCAAAAACATTTCCCTGGTAATCCTTTGTTGATGTCGAAATCAGCTCTTAGAGATCGAAGCAAATTAGAATCAACAAGTGAACTTTGAAGGAGATTGATGCGTTTCAACAGCTCGCTAGGAAGTGATTAGCTGTTGACGTTGGCTGCTTCAATTGGATTGTCATCTTTAATTAAAAGAGCCTCATCATATTAGGAATTTGTAAAAACTAAAGGTCCGAAAATCAGATGCTTAAGTCAATAGCCTAGCGTGAATGTGGTGAAAAATAAGGAAAAATAAGAGAGAGAGAGAAGATCTCAAGGGAATTCATGAGGAGGAGGTAGAGAGAGATAACAAGACTGGAGCTTCAAAACCAACAGATAATTCAGACTCTAATCAGTTAGAATAAATTACTAGCTAGATGCCCCCATTAGTGAGTTGAGGACCTCTTTTTATAGTCTTCGAAAACACCTATCCATTAACCCACAAAATAAATAAATCATAATATAAATATATAATATAAACAAATTAACGTCGATCACCACTAGTGATTCTCTATGAATACAATCAATATAAAAACAAAAAAATTATATAGGGTTTAGGAATATAAAAAACTTTGGTTGGATATATTTATATATATAAAAAAAAACTGACGAAAGTGTTTTAGTTTGATCCTACCATGTTCTTCCAACCCTCACTAATGGTCAGGTCAGTACAAATATATAAATATATATAGTGGTGAGACTTGGAAGAATATGGTTGGATGAAACTAACACAATTGGATGGTTAAGTAGGAAAAGTGATTGCAAGTATATATTAAAGTATAGCATGGAAGTTATAAACTTATATTAACAGCATGGCAGCATGTGATAGAGGATATATTGCTTTCATTGCATGCATATATAAAGTAACTAATATATGTGTGAGATCAGATGCATGACACAGTACTACTGTTTTTTCTTTTCTTTGCTATAAGATATTGTTGTCTTCATATATATCAAAGTAAAATAAAGGTTTAATTAGTAAAGAAATTAAGGGGTACTGTTTATTATGATTTTAGACTCTCTTTTATTTATTATTGTAAAAAAAAAACTAAATAAAGTTCGATAGAGGGTGTAAAATAAATAAATACATAAAATAATTAATTAAAAGCAATATGGCCAGAGAACCAAGTCTGATAATTTCATAATTAATATTAGGCAAAACTAATAAAAAAATTATAATAAGCTTTTCTAACAAACATAAAAAAATGAAGATCAAGAAGAAGAATGGGGTATGTGTTTAATGTAAATGTTTTTTTTATATAAAAAGAGAAAATAAATAAGTAGAGTCAATATATGGGGTTTTCTTAATCAAGGAACAATATTATTGTCCAAGTTGATCATAATGAGATGGCTTGGTAGGTTCACCAAATATCCCCACAAACCTGCTGGTCTGGTATGATTTTGACAAGAAAAATTATTGTGCATATTGCATTAAATATATGTTTTGCTTTAGGGAAAATAGAGGATTAGAAAATTTAATTAGAAAAAAAATTAATACAAATGTTTCTTTAATTTAATTCTCCATCTTATAGAATGAGTTTTTCTTTTTTTTTTATCATTTTATGTTCCTTAACTTGTTCTTGCACCTGCTTTTCTTAATTTTATGATTTAAAGGTGAGCATATATATATCTTGTTCAATTTTTTATATAACTTTGTTTTTTAAATGTTAAAAATAAAGGTGAGCATACAGCATGGAAATCAGACTCTGAAATCACATGAGCTTTAAATTGCACCAATCAAACAGGACCAAAAAAAAAAAAAACATATGGAATCATAAAAGAACACAAAACAAAACATTGGATTGATATAAAAAAGAAGAATTAAAAGGTTTATGGTACAGTGTTTATATTAAAGTTAAACAGTGTTTAAGAAAAAAAAAGAAGAAACATTGTTATGGTGAGAAGTTGCTTTCATAATTTTGAAAACATGAAGAAGGGATGCTAATTCATAGTATAGTACAGAAGCAGTGGTGAGTTTGTACCCTTGATTCAAATGAGATGAGTATTATTTTTTCCATGCTCCCCCAACAACTGAAAAAGCTCATCGCCATTGCATCACTGATTCAAAGAAAGGATTCACTAAACAGTACTACCACCAAACTTTTTGGAAACTTTCTTTGGCTGTCTCATTTTTTTGAATTTGATCTCTTTTTTGTACTGAAGAAGTCTACACTGTTTATTCAAGTGGTCACCTCAACTTTTATTTGATGAAGTATTTAGAATCAATTTTTCCTTTTTTTATTTTATTTTTAATAAATGTGGTAAAATCACTAGAAACACCATATAGACAATGATTCAAACCATCAACCTCTCTTGTTTGTGAGAGAAATGGATTAACCAATTTTTATTATGAAAGTTGGTATTTGGAATCAATTTTTTTTTTTTTTTTTTTTTTGGGAAAAGTGGATAAACCACATTCATTTATTTAAAATAGGTTGTTACATTCTAGGTTGCTACATTGTTAATTCAGATCCCTTGATGGATCGAGTAGGTGCAAGGGTCGGCTGCTGCGGCCTGGTCATGTTGTCCCCTGGGCGAGAGATTCTCGTGTCTTTCTGTATCTTCGAAATCCTCTCCCAAAGTATGTGAGGTCGCTTCCTCCCTAGTTAATGTTAGGTACGTAATACGATAAAGTGTTGCATTGTTTGCATTTGACCTCTTCTAGTGGCATGTGCGCTGTCGAACCAGGAGAGAAAGAGGAAGTCGGAGTGGCGAATTAGTTTCTGGCAAACACGTTGGAATCAATTTTTATAGTCTGTTTTAACGTTAAAATCTAACAACTGTTTTGAGTCTTGCGTCAAATAAATTCATGCTGATGATTCAGATTTATTTATATTTTTTTTATTAAAAAAAACCCTCACTTGTAGTTTTGGATTTGGATTGTATTTTAATGTTATTTATATAGAAATAGGTACTAATTAAATTTCACAATTGATTTATAACCATTCAAATTTTTCCATACAGTGATGTTGATAATCATGGAGAAAAAACATTAATGCCCATTAGAATTTTTATATTCCATTTTCAAAATGTCCTTTTACATCTTCATTATTTGTATCAATATTTTAGAAAATTTATAATTTACAAATCTTTAGTAAATTTCACATTATTCTTTTTATTGTGGTATCATCTTCCCATACACCTTTATTTAACGAAAGATAAAATAATTAATTATTTCGCTTTCGGACACGATAAATTGTTTAGAGTAGTATACGACATGCCATGGAAGTTTCACAATAAAACAAATTAAAAAAATAATAAAAAAATAATTCATTTTTTGTTCGTTAAAATTAAAATTCATTCATGGAAAATAAAATTTGTCAGGTCAGTGGTGTCAAACAGCAACATTGTGCACTATAAACACTTTTTTTTTTGGTGACCAAGGAGACAAGCCTTCACAAGGAATGTCAAGGATGGGCCCAAGCACAGAGCACAGTCGATGCACCTGAATTCTCGTATGTAAGACACCAATAATTTTTTTTTTAATTATTTATTTATTTATTTTATAAATAAAACTCTCTACTTAAAGCCTTCATATAATTATATATTCTTAGAGGTGGTTTTATGCAAATTGACCTTATAATATTATTTAGGGGAAATTACACTAAAGTACACTGTGGTTTGCCTCTATGTCAATTCGGGGTATGTGATTTAAGTTGTAACAGTTTAGTACATTGTACTTTACTCCGTGACCAAAAAGGTGCCAAAAACTTAACCCCGTTAATCTTTGCTGATGTGGCATTAAAAAAATTCAAAAAAACACAAAAAAAAAATAGAAAACCAAGTAAAAAATTCAAAAAAAAATCTAAACAGAAAATCCCATATATTAAAAACATCATAAATAAAATAAAAAAATTACCAAAAAACATAAAATATTTAAAAATTAGAAAAATGAGAAAAACTTATAAAACCCCCAGAAAACCGCTTAAATTCAAAATAAATAAATAAATAAATAAAATTATTACAAACCCAAAAAATAGAAAAAAAACTTCTTAAAAAAATAAATAATCCACAAAATTCGGAAAAAATAAAATAAACTTAGAAATTTCCCAAAAAAAACAAAAAAAAATCCCACAAAACTATTTTAAAAAAAGAAAAATCTAAAAAAAATAAGACGCGTAGAAAATCCAAAAAAAATCCACAAAATCCCCTGAAAAACTAAAACAACCTAGAAAAATTTGTAAAATTCCAAAAATCCCAAAATATCGAAAATAAATATATAGATAGAACCCAAAATATGTATATAAACTTCATATTTTTCGATATTATGGGATTTTTTGGGATTTTTGGGAAATTTATGAAAAAATTTGGAATTTTTGGCAAAATTTGATTATTATTTTTAGATTTTTCATGAATTTTCTCTCTAGTTAAACAAAAAATTCTAGGTATTTTTAGTTTTTTAGGGTTTTTTTGTGGATTTTTTTGCACTTTTTACAATTTTTTCCATATTTTTTTGAATTTTTAAAGCTTTTTGTGGTTTTTTTGGGAAATTTCTAAACTTATTTTATATTTATTTTTTGGAATTTCATTGATTACGGTTTTTTTTTGAAGCTTTTTCTAATTTTTGTGGTTTTAATATTTTATATTATTTATTTATTTATTTATTTTTGAATATAAGTGATTTTCTTGGGGGTTTTATAAGTTTTTCTATTTTTTGGATTTTTAAAGATTATATGTTTTTTTTTTGGTAATTTTCTGATTTTATTTATGAAGTTTTTAGTATATAGGATTCTCAGTTGTTAAGAATTTTTTTTATATTTTTTAGTATTTTTTGTGTTTTTTTGAATATTTTTAATGCCAC
Source organism: Dioscorea zingiberensis (assembly GCA_026586065.1). Lineage (NCBI taxonomy): Eukaryota > Viridiplantae > Streptophyta > Magnoliopsida > Dioscoreales > Dioscoreaceae > Dioscorea > Dioscorea zingiberensis. Next base: position 28,049,891 of record CM048818.1, read on the forward strand.
ATCAGCAAAGATTAACGGGGTTAAGTTTTTGGCACCTTTTTGCTCACGAAAGAAAGATGTGGTACTAAATCTGCTACAACTTAAACCACGTAATCTCAATCGATATAGAGGCAAACCATAGGGTACTTTAGTGTAATTTCCCCTATTATTTAAATAGAATGAAAACCCTAGCGGCCTCTGTTTTACTTTTTGTTTCATCGATGGCCGTGCTCTTTTTTTTCTCCTTCTCTCTCTCCCTCTCCCTCTTTCTCTCTCGTGGATCTCTTCCTCTGTTGCCCAGACCCCGAGTAGAAGGCCATCAAGGTGAGCCCTCGATTGATCCCCATATATACTAGTTGGTTCTAGATGAAATTTTTATTGGAATCAGGGTTAGAAGGGTAGATCTAAGGTTTCTCTCATTTCATGGTAGGGATTTATGTTCGATTTGATTAATGGATCTGTATATTGGTGTTGCTTTTTTTTTTATATATATTGATCTATTTATTAGGTTTTAATTTATGATTGATTTCAATTAGTTCATATTTCTGGTTTTGACTTCATCATATTCTAAATTGTCCTATTCTTTCAATTTTTCAAAAGAAAGAGATTTGGTGTTTCCACCAATCTCTTGGATATCTTTAGATGCTTTTGTTTTATGAATGAGATAATGTTTTTGTTTGAGTTACTATTGTGTTTTGAAATCTAATGTTTGTAAAGATGTTTAAATTAAATATTGATTTATTGATCCAATTTTTTTGAATTTCATTGATTTAATTGGATATAGATTTATACCTATAGTTTTTGAATTTATAATGGTTTTTTATTTAAATTGATTTAGATATTTTTAATTTGAATTACAGTGTTTTATAACTTGGAGCTATTTTGAGTTATGATATTTATTTTAATTAGTTATCTATTTAGATATTTACTTGTTTAAAAATTTAAAAATATCTATTTGTTTTGTTTTGTCTGCTCAATTATTTATTTATTTATTTTATTTGTTTGTTTTTATTAATTAATCACTTATTTAGTGATTTTTGTATTTTAAATTATTCTTTATTTATTTACTCGGTTTTGATCTTTTGAACTCTACTGCTTTGGGTTGGGTTGTAGAAATTCTCATACTTTAGAAATTTTAGTTAGAGTGTCCAAATCTTATAGAATTGATTCTCTATTCTTTTAGGACCTTTCGAGGAAGCTTGAAATTTTCGTGGAAACTAGAAAATTTGTTTTGGAATTTAGTCAGGTAGGTATTCCACATAAATTTAGCATAATTTTCTTATAAGTTTATAGAAACTATTTTCATTATAAGTTAATTATTTATTAATTTTATTTGATGTTTTGAGAAAGCATTAAGCCATCTATTTTTGTACAAACAAAACCATGCTTGTATATTCCGTTTTGAACTATTGACAACTGTCTGCTTGTAATATTTTCTGACATAGCTACTTTATTGTTGTGACTTATTTTCTGTGCACTTATTATGATTTACAAGTATGCCTCCAAACTGTCTGTGTTCTGACCTTCGTCAATGGGGGTTAAACATTGACCGTGTCGACACGTATCTTATATGAACTAGTTCACCTTGTGCTGTCGGTTATAATAGCAACCTTCATTTCTGTCTTTGTCGGTTATATTAATACATTTTCTTCTCGACCACTAATCGGGGTTATTAGTGGTCATAGTAAGTTTGGGAGACTCTAGTATTTTGAGAGTAAACTGAACCTTCTAATAGTATGTTTTATGATAGCTTCATAAATTATAATTTTTGCAATCTATTGAGTATTTATGAAGTCTTTTTTTTTTAATTGTTCTGTTTTAGTTTTATTTATTATATCAAGCATTGCATAGTTCACTGTATTTAGTGGGTACTTACTGAGCTCCCATGCTCATTAATCTCTGGATTTTTTTTTTCAGATCAGAAGGAGTAGCTAGCTAGTGGGTAGATGAGGTGTCCAGAGCCTGAACCTTTCCTCAGTGTCCTATGCATTTCCTCTAGTGTAGAATAAATTAAACTGTTCTAATTTATTTTTGTAGACTTTGCTCATTTGTTAGGGTCATTTTGGATGTTGGATTGAACATTTGAGTATTAGCAATTAAATCATATTATTCAGTTATTTTTAGTAATTGTAAACAGGTTATGAGGCCTTGCATACGCAATGAGGCCCATCCCAACATGTATGCGGCCGATCTGCCGACGTCCCAACTTGGTTCGGGGCGTGACATCGTATTTCCAAAAGGAGGGCTCGAACCTGATTTCTTTCTGAGAGAGCAGAATCCCATAGTACAATAACCCGAAACCAATAGGCCTCGAAAAACCAAAAAAAAGGTGAAGCCAATCACCTCCAATTGAAGTTGATATGAACATCACATTTCTCAATAAAAGCATCAGCACAACCACAATCAAGATGAATTTTCTAATCATATAACAATCCACCAGGATTCATTTAACAGGAGATACAACACAATCCACTTCTCAAATTAGGATTTATCAGAGATGTATGTATGATTCATTGGCTTCAAAAAAAATTTGATATGGCAAAACTTCTGGAAGAATCTACAAATACAAACTCAATATATAGATAGATCTCAATGTAGATCACACATAATCAGGAAAAATAAAGAAAACAAAAAAATTATTCAATATAATAACCCTCGTGGCCATGCCAAACATGACAGCCAATTACCTGAATTTCATACTATCAATGACTATAATACTTTGAGAAAAAGGTCATTAATGACTGCAAAACCTCACAACATGAAGTCACAAGTCTTAAGAGGAAACCTCATCTCCTATGAGGGTCAAGACTTGTGACGCATCTGGAGTGAATAATTTTTGTGAGCTGCCTAGAGGTTAGTCACCAGATACAAACTTCTTTTCCTCGTAATATTTCCTTTCACTTGCTTCCTTCTTCTCATTTCGTTTCTGCATGGAAAAGAATGAACACTGGCTTTGAATACAGAAATACATATGTTGAAAGCTAATCCCTTGAATGATCAAATAAAAGCATCAGACCCTAATTCATGCCTCTGACCCACAGTAGTCAAAATGGTCTTTTGGGGGAAAGCAGTCACATTTCATATATTATGATATTTTTCCCAAGGACATACACAACTAGAAAAGAACAGAACAACAATACATTAACTTCTAGTGCCGTTGAGGGGACAAAAATCGCCTCTGTACAACAAACTAGACCCAAATTTGTTTACCAATAACATTCTAACATGTTTCTTCTGAGAATCATGCTATTTGTACCAAATCACTTTGTTGAACTAATTACCCAAATGAATGAAAGTTATCCCAATTACTTTGTGGGGTGACGTTGCCAAGCATTTGAAGATTGAAAACTAAAAGAAAAACCAAGCATTTGAAGATTGAAAACTAAAAGGAAAACCAATAGATTTATAACTAACACAAACAAGCAAGTTGATTGGAGAGTAACCTGATAAGCCTCGTGATTTGACACAATCCTCTTGATTATCGTGCTAGTGGTAATGTCCAGAGGGCTTTCCAGTTGTTGGTAGATACCCATAGCCATAGGAACCGCATATGGGTTAGATTCTTCCTAAAAAGGGCTCATAACAAAAAGAAAGCAATCAAAATACGATTAACTACATTCATACAAGAGCACATTCTACTCTTCAATTTACCTTTAGAAAATCCTTATTTTCTGCAATTGTTCCATGAACAACCAAGGAGATATCGAAGGTGGTAATCTGCATATTTACTAGTCCATATAAGCCAACATCAAAATTGATGAAAACAAAGAAAAGTGTAAAGTTAGAATAAAATGAAGGCAACCATCTTACAGTCATATAACACACCTATCAACAAACTCTAAAGTATGAACTGTCAGTCAGAAATTCTCTGTATCTTTTATCCGATACTCATCTAAGTGCTCCAAAGGTGAAAAATGAAAATGATTATAGCATATGTAACATGAACATGACTCACCATATCTTTTGACACCTCCCATGGGGCACCAATAATAACCTCATCTACATAACGGCAAGCTAAAACACTCAAACTTCTCTCATGAAGATTCATGATTGGGCGATGGGCACCCCGAGTGGCACTGCAGATGCAATTGCATGAAGTATTAGTTAAAAAATGAAAATTAGCCTAAGCATTAAAAGATGTTGAAAAAGAATGAGGTTTCTGTCCAACAATGGTGCGTTTACATAAAGATCATGATAAATGTGTCGCTGAAGTTACTTTGCAAAGAAGGCAAATATAGAATTGTGTCAAATTTTCAGATTTGAAATATATAGTTCTTGGTCGCTTCTTGCACAAGTCCTGACAAAAATATGCAAGAACCTCCAACAACTGGCTCACACTTAAAACATCATTTCAGGCCTTGACAGCTAGAATTTCAAAATGTTTGGCAAGATAGCTAGAAATCAATAAACTTCACATAAGAGGAACATCATGCCCTATTTAAAATGTTTGAGCTCTCATGCTATAACCATCAAGAGAAACATAAATAAATTGTGCATTATACATAGATCTAATATTAACAACAAAATTCCATTCATTAGTCCTATGTGGAAAAAGGCACATCCTTTGCACTTGGCAACCGTCTAAATCAATTAATGTGCATCAAACTCTTAAAACTTTGAGCTCCATGATACGAATCTATTAGCCAAAGCTTGAAATGTAGGTGGGACCCAAAGAAGTCAGTTCAGAAAAGAGAAGTGGCGCATTACAGTTGTAGAAAAAGTGATAGGGCAAGAAAAAGAAAATATTTTACCTGACTGTCTGATCAGTGTGAATCCCAACAAGCAAGAAATCCCCTAGTGCCCGAGCAAGGCGTAGTATCTATTGTAATGAAATACATCTGTAAGTCTATAACATAAAAGAGGAAATATACATGATGAATGAAACATTTATATGAAGATAATTGTGAAAAAGAACCAAGTTTAGATAAACAGTGTATAATAGACATCAAACATTCAAATTGGAATGTTTAAATAAGTCAAGTGTGGGTCTTGGTAATGAAAGGAAAATACAAGTACCATCACTTGGAGAACCGGACCAGGCAAACAGTTCCATGAAAAGGGTATCTTTCATCTGATTCCTGGTTGACATTCATGATCTCATTTCAAAGACATTCACACTCATTTTGAAGGCACTCATTATGGCTGACCAGATTACAAAGCAAGCAGTAATGAGCAGTCAAAGTTGGCCTGCTTAAGGGTCATTCCAACCACCTCTCCAAAAAACAATGAACCCTTACTATGTGACCAACCAACAAACGACATTATTGGTGTCACAGCAAACCATCTGAGAAGTACTAATAAGTAATCATGTTGGGACCAATTTGAGATCAATTTAAGTTTTGACTAGCTTTTAAGGTTCTCTCTATGTCAACTTATAAAAAAGTTTTCAATATCCTATAGATTTGTCATCTGCATCCCTCACTCTAGAAATTAGGATAAAGGGAATTAGCAGCTTCACTTTTAGTGAGCATAGATAAGTCGAAGTCAAAAATCTAAGAAATTTACATGAAGATTCAAAAAACTCATGCTTCAAAAAATCTGGGCGCTCATTGGTGATGATAATAGACCTTTCACCTGATTAATCATAACATCAGTAGGTATAAAAATTCCATAAAACACCACATTGAAATTAATTACCAACGTTAAGTGTTCTAACATTTATTCTCCAAAATTTGTGGTCAAAGTTACCTAGAAAAATTCTTAGATGTACACTTTGCAAATGGCATTGGGATTGCCAGCTCAATTGGGATGAGCTAAAAGAGTCGGTACATCGATGAAACTTCGGCCTGATTTGATAAGCACGCAAGTTGGAAGTCAATTGAATAAACATGATAGGAATGTCAAATCCTTTATTTAATTCTAAGTTCTTGCAGCACAATTACCATAACCTTTCTGAAACCTTTAAAACTTGGCGCCAAATGTTAAACACACATTATGGGAATTAAGGTTGTCAAAGCAGCTAAGCCGTGAATTGAAGCTAGATCAAATGCAAACAATAGAAAATAATATGGTATACTATAGCTTTTGAACTATCGGCTACACAGCCAAAGCCACCATAGAGAACCATTAGTTCCCAGAAACAACATTGTGGAGAACTTGCCTAAAGGGCACACAGATTAAGCAAAGACTTTGATAAGTACTAAGAGGAGAAAAACATAAAGACTTAATATCAATAAAGTAATGAAGGATCTGAAAATACTTGCTATAGAAACAGGAACAGGAGAGAAGGCTCAAAAACTGAACAGAAAAGGGGAAAGTTACTAATCATGTCTCATATAAACCTATATCCAATCAATTCATCATTTAAAAGAAAACAAAGTGTCCTACCTCAACATGTCCTGCATGAAATAGATCAAATGCACCATCTATGTAAACAATGCGAGCGTCTGGGCCTGGCCCCTGCACAAGAATACAGAGCTTCAATATCAAGATGAAACATTGCAGTCACCTCTATATAAAAAAATAAATAAAAATAAAAAGAAGGCATGGCAATGAACCTTATATGGATGGAGGCAACCATATGCCACATTGCAAAATTATGTTATGTCCAATGCAAATTTTATGTCAACAATATTCCCATTATGTCCATCTTAATTTTTATTATCTGAGTCCCACCATCCTTCAATTTTTATCTTAATTTAAACCCCACAACATCTCTCTTGAATTTTGAAAATTCAAGATTTTCAGATTTGCTAATATCTGATCAATATGTACTGATCATCAAAAGAAACTAGTGCTCTTAATCAACATGTTATGAGCAATTAAGTGTCCAACCAACACAAAAAAAGGTTAGTTACGACCTTGCCAATTTACCCATTAATTACTAATTCACTTTTAGGTTCACTACACAAGGACCGGACCACATGTTAAACCTTTGGAGAATGTTTAGCAGCCTTCAAGATCCATGCAGATGGAAAGCTGATTTCATAGACCATTCACACTAAGATAGATCTTATAGTCCAACTGATGTGAAAAACATGCTACAAATAAAAATTACGGTACAAGTCTTCAACATATAATTAACAGGCAATTGGGAATATTTAATAAGTCATGTCACAGGGGTATATAATCCTCATATAACTATTCCAAATTAATTTTTGATATTTGTGACAGTAAAAGTTATGGTTCTTGAAAAGAAACATCAATATTATCTACCTAATAATAAGTGCTACTATAGATGGATAGATATAGATATAGATAAAGGAATAAGAGCTAAAAAGGTTTCCCAAGAATATTGCTTCAGCACATATACACATCCATTAGCACTACTTTAGAGGGCATCTGACAAATAGAAAACTTTATGACGTGTAGCATTACTTTAGAGGGCATTCATCTGACATAACAGATAGCACAGAGCATCAATATGAAATATCCTGAAGAAAAGAAAAATACAAAAAGGGTGGTATATATTCTCTTTTCCACCTATTAGGTAAAGCAAAAGTAACAGCATAAAAACTCAGCATTGATGCACAAAGGTTTGCAAAGGATGGTCCCCCATAATGTCATAATTATAGGGGGTGGCATTATGCTCGAATCACAAAAGCCATGCTTACGAAACAGCGTCCAACATCATAATAATGTAATCTTCCAAAATCACTCGAGGATTTAAAATAAAGATTATATTCAAAACACGAGTAAAGAAACCCACATCAGGAAATTAAATTAGTCACCCAATTGTCATCCATCAAAATGAGTTCAATAATTTCAAGGAAATGGAATGCAAGAATAAAGATTTAAATATCTGAAATCAGTTTTCAGCTGAAACTAATGGCTTTGGAATCATTCAAGTTCTACAAACAAACACAACTGTTGATTCAATATGAGCATGGAAAATTTCAGCAGATTTAAGATGCATATGAGATTTAACAATGGTCAAAAATGATGCATCTCTCTTAATCAATCAGGTCAGGATTTGAAGCCTCTATGAACTAGGTTGGGCACAGACACACTCTTTAATAAGCTAACCAAGTGAACCAGGTCTAGTTTCAGCTCATCTTCAGACAAAAAATCAACTTTCTATTTCTAGTCTTACAAACAAGAGTAGACATTGTTAGGTTTAGTTGAATTACGTTAACTAAAATTCCTAATACTGGGAACCATACATTTTCAGAGGCCCAGATTTTTAAATGAATTATTTTATACCTAACAATTTATGAACTAATACAATGAACAATTTCATTCGACCCTAACCAAACAAGATATGAAGAGGAGAAAACTCCAAGATGAAAAACGGGTTTACTTAAATGAGATATAGGAAATAAAATAGATCTTGTATCCCCATAATGAGAAAGATAGTGAATGACCAAGAAAAAGATATAATTATACTTGGCATACCTTTCCATTGGAGAACTGAACAATTCGACGTGATGTTGGTAAGAAGTTTGATACCCTCGTTCCACTGCCAGATCCACCAACTTCAACCTTTTGACTATGTCCATGGCTAAACTGCCTCTGCAAAGAAGAATGGTTATGGCTGTCACCTGATGACCTCTCCCTTACACAAAGAAGCATGCGTCCTGAAAATGCAAAATGAATAGTTAGTTTCTAAGAAGCATCACAACCATTTTTCAGGGTGAACATGAATATTACAGAAAATCTTACAGTTATCCAATTCAGAAATACTTTGTCACAGCGATCGAATTTAATAACATTTAGAATTGAGCCAAAAACTACAGCAGGTTTCAATTTCCACATAAATAGTAAAATGGCATGTCAATCAAATCATTCCTGAGATGGTTTAACTTGTAAACTATAAATCACCATCATCATACTAGATATCTTGGAGAATCACATACAGACAAACCCCCAGACTTGACAATCATATAATTTACAAGTTAAAGAATTATATGTTTTCAGGTAGAATGAATGACAAAGAATATGTATTGAGTTGTCAAACCATGGAGGCAATCTAAGTGTTGCTAGTGAAGTATGGAGGACAAATGAAATATGACAATAGTATAAAGCAATATTGAAAAAGAATGTCGTCCAAGGAAATATAGTTAACCATCACTCCTCACCGTATATGATAATTCTATCAAAACCAAAAATAGCAATATAACAACAATTACATGGACTCACGTCAGGAATATGACCATATATAAAATGATTAAAGGTTCAGATCAGTAACATTTGATGTCAGTTGATCTGTCTAACAAATAAACAATTTGAATTCAAACCAACAAGAGTATAAGATGAAGTCGAAAAATACCAACTATGTCAGTGCTTGACACCCCTTCTGTTCTCTTTATCTGTTTATACCGACCAGCCTTCTTAGCAAGGGCATATGCATCTGTACCATCGGGGAGCAAACAAGGGTCATCCCCGTGGATTATGTAGTCTATGTCATACTCATCAAACAGTTTCCTCATGAACTCCTCAGTGATGGCATAGGGAGCATCTGAAATGACCTCATCCACCCATTTCACAGCACCAACCATAATCATCCTGCAAGATAAGCCATACTTAGCTAAACCTGTCCACGACAAATAAAATCTTTGCAATGGTTATGATAATAAATACCAACATCGAACAAAATTTCCAATTTAGATGCCAATCAGCAAAGATCAATTAAAATGAAATAATCAGAGGGAGCACCAACTGTTGAATAAACAAAATCCAAACTGAAGACTGAAAATAATAAGGAAACCAGACAATATATGAGCCAAAGTTCATGCAAAATAACAAGTTTTATACAAAGATATGACAAAGAAAATTCATTATGATGTGATAAACATCATTAATTCTCAGAAATAAAAAATAAAAAGATTTTAACAACTACAGAGACAGAAAATGAAACACACCATCCAACAACCGTGAAGACCAAAATCTTGAAAATAACATAGTTGATTACTTAGAACCAGAATACAGATAAAGCAACACAATTATACACAAATTGATGGAAAACACACCAAAAAGCACCAGTTTAAGCAGCAATAACGAAAAAATGGGAACCTAGATCGGCATGAGAGGGCGAACAGCTCATGACACTTGTTCGCGATAATTTTTCATAACCGGAATAAACATAAAGCAGCAAAATTCTATACAAACTGATGGAAAACGCACGAAAAGACCTCAAATATAATAAGAAATAACAATACGAAAAAGATGTGCGTGAGAGGGCGAACCGCTCATGGAGAGGAGTGACGGGGGGGCCTTTGTTCGCGGTGATCTCATCATCACTGACGACCCCAACAACAAGCTCATCGCCAAGAGCACGGGCTTGGCGAAGGGCGTTGCAGTGACCGTAGTGCATCATGTCGAAGCAGCCGTCCATGTAAACGCGGATGGGCCTTCTCTTCTTCCTCTTCCCGAACCCCGGCATCCCTCCCGATGGCGCGTAGCCCCCGAGGTGGAGCGCTAGAACGGAGGCCCCAACGACAAGCCCCGCGAACACACACGCCGCCACGAATCGCGAGCTCGCCAGGTTCTCCATCACACCGCTTCCGCCGCCGCTGCAATCGGAGACCATGGCTTTCATAGGAGAGAGATCAGATCTAGGGTTTCCGGTTCGACACAGCTCCCGCCATGGATTGATTAAAGCTTCGTCTCTCTCGCTCTGTGTAGGAGGTATTTTTGTGGTCCCATTTGGTTTTACAGGAGAGTTCCCGAAACGAAGGAAAAGTTACGTTTTAGAACACACCGTATATAAAATATTATGCGGATAACTCAATCCACCGAAAACTTATCTCGAGATTAGTTCTCAGAGGCAAACGACCTTATCTCAAGGCAGAATGTGTGGTTTAAATCAAGCCTTGTATTGATCTTCACGTGAGTTATGTTTCACATGAGGTTTCGCGATTGTATATTGAGTACGAGCATTCGATTTTGACCGTCTGATGACTCTGATCGATGGAATCGTCAAGTGGTTATGTGTAATGAAGTGAATGGTATTTTGCACTTTGTCCCTAGAAAGTTCTATAATTACATAAATTATTTTCTCAATGTTCCATCAAATTCTAGATTTTATAAATTTTCCGTTCAATAAATAAACTGATTTCAAAAGTCAATGAATGATGTACTTAAATTTTCGCGTATATACCCTTGTGATTTTTAATATTTGAGATTCCTATTTATTTTAGGTTTATAGAATTAAAAGAAATTATGGAATTTTACATGGGCATATACGAAAAATGAAAAAGAGAAAAACGAAAAACCCAGTTAACCACAAGTATCTAGAATATGTTCATGGGGCCTGCGTGTTGACAACCATTCAGAACAGACGCTCATTCAAACGACATGAGCCCTTTCCATATTCATTCATAGCTACCAAAACCATCAGATCTGTTGACTAATTTAATTTGCATGGAAAATTTTCTAGCTAACATTTTTTTTTGTCTAACATTCTTTGCATTCTGATATGGATGAAGATGCATATACACGTGGTCTTATCCCGGACATACATGTGGACTAATCCCGAGTGCCCATCCCCGTCGAACAAAAGAAAAAGGTTGATAAAGTGAATGCGTGAGAGAGATATGGGGCAAAAAGATAGGCACCAATCATGAGATCCGGGACACATGGAAGACATACTCAGTCTTATCAAGCATGTATAAGAAAGAGAGTAGAGTAGAGGAAGATGGTAAGTCATCCCTCATCCGAAAACTCTCTCTCCATTCTCAAATCCTTCTCCCACTGACTTGAGTATCGGAGCTATCCCCAGGTGATGAGCCCGTCTGCGCTCATCCTCTTCTCCTGTCCAGGCTGCTGCCTTCTCCGGCGAGACGCATTCCCGACATCAAATAAATTTAACTGTTGATCAAGGATCGGACTCGATCTCGAGGAAGAACCGATTTCTACGTCAACAGTTTGGCGCCATCTGTGGGACTGAACAAAAGGCCGTGTCGCCATGAAAAGATCAAAGCGTAACCAGAGGCAAGGAACAGAGAATGAAGGATCGGTCGAGGGACCTTCCACAGAAGGGACGACCTTGAGCCTCGGTCGGCGGACCTTCCACGGAGGGTCCAACCTTCAGATTAAACTGGGAGACCCTCTCCGGAGGGCCCAACCTCAACGATCGGCAAATCCGAGCTCTTTTGGAAGAGCCTACGAGCACAGCTGGGGGACCCTCTCCGGAGGGCCCAACCTCGACGATCGGCAGTTTCAAGCTCTTTTGGAAAAGTGCCTACAGGCACGGCTGAGGGACCCTCTCTGGAGGGCCCGACCTCGACGATCAATAGTTTCAAGCTCTTTTGGAATAGAGGCTACGGGCACGATCGGGGGATCCTTTCCTAAGGGCTCGACCTCGACGATCGGCATGAAGGTATGGCCTTCTTCCTCTCTCAAAGAGTTCATTTCATGAAAAACTCCAAAAGAACCCATAATTTCATAAAGAGCTCCAAGTGAGTTCATCTCATGAAGCTCCAAGAGAGCCCAATTCATGAAAAGCTCCAAGACCTCCAAGGCCGAGCTGAGCTCCTCCATGTCGAGCTCCTCCAAGGCCGAGGTCAAGCAAGGCCGAGGTTGAGGCTGAGGCCTAGCAACTCCAAGGCCGAGGCCGAGCCAAACCAAGGCCGAGGCTAAGCCACACCAAAGCCGAGGCTGAGTCACTCCAAGGCCGAGGCTGAGGCTGAGCAACAACAAAGCCAAGCCGAGCTCCTTCATACCGAGCTGAGCTCCATGAAGACCCTCATTTCGAGCTCATCTCCATGAAGCTAGAAGAAAGCTCGTCTTCAGAAAGCTTGCTAGCTCTCTTCACTTCCTTGTATGAAGATCTCCATGGCCACCTTGGTGATCTCTCCAAGGTGAAGCTCCAAGAAGGTCCAAGCTTCAAGAAAGACCCAACCGACCCAACCATACGCTTAGCTTATCGAGCCGACCTGAGTTTGAAAACAATTCAGACACAACTCGGACTCAAACACAAGCGTACTAAAAAGGGGAGTAACCATATAGGTGAAGATAGATAGACACGTAGCCTCATCCCGAACATACATGTGGACTAATCCCGAGCGCGCATCCCCTCTGGGCAAAACAAGAAGGTTGATAAAGTCAATACATGAGAGAGATATGGAGCAAAAAGATAGGCACCAATCACGGGATCCGGGACACTTGGGAGACATGCTCAGCCTCATCAAACGGCTATAAGAAGAAGGAGAGCAAAGGAAGAAGATAAGCCATCCCTCATTCGAAAATTTTCTTTCCATTCTCAAATCCTTCTCTCATTGACTTGAACGTCGGAGCTATCCCCAGGCGACGAGCTCGCCCGCGCTCATCCTCTTCTCCTACGCAGATTGCTGCCTTCTCCGGCGAGATGCAGTCCCGACATCAAATAAATTCAACCATTATCAAGGATTGGACTCGATCTCGAGGAAGAACCGATTTCTACGTCAACATATACCTTTTCATGTTTGTGTACTGATGAACAAATTCATACAACTCTGTTTGATTCTGAAAAGAAAATTCTATACATATAATAATCTCTCTTAGTTATATACAATTCTAAAATCACAAGTTCTAAATAAGGATCAGCAGCTATGAACAAGTGAGGCGATGAAATGGCGAGCATTCGGTGATATATTCATCTAAAGAGCCATTTGTGCTTGAAGGTCAGCGAGTTCATCAGCACTGTTAACATGTCTCGGGGTCTCTCTTTTCGGTATATTTGAAGGAGTTATCAATGGAGGTTCAGGGGGGACCACTGTTGAATTTAGCTTGACAATTTGTTGTTCTTCTAATTCAGCTTCTTCAAGTTCTTCAAGCTCGGCTTCTAGTTCATCCTGTTTGAAAAATTACTTCAGAAAAACCAATGAAAAACTTCCATATCTCTAACATGGAAATGCAGAAACAGTATCATGTGTTTCAAAAGAGAAGGATTAGAGTCGAAGACAAAGTGAACCTCATCAAAGTCATCTACAACACCGATGGAGTTTGCTAGAGCATCTTGCATCTGTTTCATATTTTCTGCCTGTTCACTTGCCTCCTCCAAGGTCTTGCTAACATCATCAATGCTCCTGCATTATTGTTATCAAAAGTATCAGTTATTTCATACAGTGTATGATAACAAGAAAGGCAACAAATACAAATCCAATTCACTTAGAAAACAAACATTCAAATTATGAACAGAATTTGCAGAGTAACCATTCAAGTGGATAGATAAAAGTTGTGACCATGTATAAACTAGTTGACTAATTATATCGGTTCAAAATTTGAGGCACATGAAGCACAAAGTTAAAAGATTTTCTCCCGTACTATTGCACTAACATTGATGACAATGCTGCAGCATTGGAAAGAATGAAACTCTGAATAGTTTAATCTTTGAAAACGAGCCTTATGAACAAAGGCTCGAAGGCTAAACTAACTCGGCCTCAAACAGAAAACGGTGCTTAGTCAACATGTACAATTATTTATCCAAATTAAATGAGCGATGATCCAATGAAGTAGAACACTCTTATTCATCAATTAAAATTAAATCCAGAAAAGGAGAACATATATATATATATATATATCAAAGCTTACAATGATCGCTGAATTGATCTAACAGCATGTGAACCTTTTCTCAAAGCATCTATAGTTTCTGTAGTTGCTGTGGCACCTTGAAGTGTGATCAGCTACAACAAATGCATATTTTTAATGACAAAATTATCAACCAAGAACAGCTTATTGACTTAAAAAAGTCAAGCTTTACCTGAGCATGAACTTGCAATTGAAGTTTTCCAAGCTGCTCAATTTGTGCCTCATATTGCTTCTTTTTCGTCAAACACCGAATTGCAGCTAAGATGAACACAAAATAAATTGTCGAAACATACAATAAAAAAAATAATGGTTTACATGTTTTGCTGTTAAATTTTCATGCTATGTAACTTGAAACAGCTGCCCTTCCTAGCTAAGAAGCTAACATATAATAATCTCTCTTAGTTATATATAAAACATATCCATTGCTATTTGAAATCATAAGTTCTTAAAAGAACCACAGGAGTATACCTTTTTTGTTCTTCAGCTTCATGTAATCCTTGGCTTTTTCAACTTCCGCAGAAATTTTTTTCTGCAGAAGCTGCTCTTTCTTCTCCCACGTTTCAAGTGTCTGAGAGCATAAAAATTGGTGAGAATTCAGAAAAGAATAGGGGCATTCAAATAGTAAATTTGGAAGTACATGTATGAAACTGGTTCTTTTTTCTGCAATTAGCCTTATTTGAACCACCCGAAGATTAGTGACGAAGGTTAGAATAACATGAACGGTAACTTGGTAAGTACACTACAATTAGTTGTTTAAGGTCCATAATTTTTCTTTCCTCAAAGTTCATGCTATGCCAAATCACATAAGAAATGCTATTTCTTTTATCATAACAACTGTATTTCACTGTAGTTAAACAATCTAAGCTTCGAAAATACAATGTGAAATATTAGTTGCAGATTGATTTGGTAACTGTATGGAACATAGCCATGAAAAACATAGAGTGAATTCAAGCACATTTCTTTAGGTTTATGAACAAATTATGTTAAATACCATCACCAATCACAAACCCAATGCTTCTTTGATTCCGTCATCACGTAAGCAAGCATTCTTCTAAATTTCTAATCTCAAGACAGGTGAAGAGAGCCACTTATAGCTGGATATCAGCCCTTGATATTCACTAATTAAGACCGTTTCTAATCGTAAGGTGTTTGTAATTTGATAGATGAGAATGAACTAAATAGTATCATATCAAATAGGTCGGGGAGAAAAAGATATTGCGGTTACATGCATGACTTAGAGTGGAATATTTGAGACACCTTTTATAGAACAAAACCATGATGTCCACTAAGCAACCGGCCAAAATGGACATTCCTCACGTGGATTGGGTCGCGATCGGGTCATTACACACATAATGTATACTACTCTTGGTCCACATACTAACTTAGATCAAGGACTATGTGATAACATTGATTTGGAATATCTTTCAACAAGAGCACAAACAACATCTTCACAAGTTAATTAGATTAGGCAATATGAACATCAAGCACGCATAGATAAAACAGACAAAACCATTGAGAGAATTTAAGCATAATTCTTTAGATTTATCTCCAAATTATGCCAAATATCGTCACCAATCAGAGCATCATGCTATCTAAAGACCAATATTGAAGGGAGCCACTCTTGGTCCACATTATACCAATTCTTAATAGATCAGCGACAATGTGATAACATTCATTTGGAATACCTTAAACCAAATTAAGAGCACCCATAACATTCTCACAGCTTCTTTAAATTGTGCAATATGAAAACCAAGCCAAGTACAGCAAACATTAGCTAGCTACATATGCATGGTATCATAACATAGCATTAAACACACAACACAACACAACACAAGAAGATCACGCAATTTTTGTTAATTTAATTTTCCTTCTACCAAACCACAGTTTTCACAATAAGATAAAGAAACACAAAAATTAACAACACAGAACTTGCAGTTTAATTTCTTCACAATTTCGGATTCCAAGGGGCAAAACAATAAGAAAACTACAAATAAAGGAAAGCAAGATAACAAATGATCAAGAGAGTACTACACCTCATGGAGTTGGTCCAAGGAAGAGACAGCCTTGGCAGAGGAGGCAGCCTTCTTCTTAGACTTGGGTAGAATTCTTTTTAACATCTTAATTTCCCTGTGCTTTAGATGAAGATGAAGATGAAGATGAAGCAGCTCGCTCCAAGAGAAGCCAAGCAAGACTTTGCAAGAACAAAGTTGAAGGGTTTCCCACGTGGAAAGTAGAATGGAGGAAAGAAAGGATCAAAAGGAGAGTTGGAAAAGATAGGAAGAGGAATCCATGCTTATTGCTTATTGGTACATGCGTCCATGGGGCGGTTCAATTAGTCCAACAACCATGAGGTCAAAGTAGCCAAAATATATAATGCCAACTTTATTATGAGTGGATTAGTGGTTATGCATGCTTATGAAACATTACTAACTAATCTTTTGTTTTAATTATCTTTGGATTAGACTTTGATGGTACGTAGTTGTTCTATCTCATAGTTTTGTATCTTTGTGCTAGATTAGCTTTTCAATGTTTGTATCATGCATCATAGATATTACTTAATTATCTTATGATACAACTGAACTGGTTGACTACTAGTCTTTATTTGTAATATAATATTAAATTTCACTTTTATGAAGAGGAGACATAAATCCGGTTTAGAACAACAATAATAGTTAGTATCATGCTTCTACATAGCATAAATGTTATATTTATTTAAATATTAATTTTGGTTACATGAAATGAATTAAAACTTTCAAATAAAATTACTTGTAGTTTTAATTATAATTTATTTATGATTTACTCACATTTACCATCATAATTTCCCCAACATTTGTCCCACTTCAATCAAAACCGGACTTGAGCCCAATGATAACAAGCCCAACCAAAACACAACAACAGATTGTATTTTTATTTTTGTGCTCAAATCAAATCGTTCTCCTTCAACACAAGATCACCAACCTCTCATATATATATATATATATATATATATATATGGAGAGACAGAGAGACAGACTTTTCTGAACCTTTATAAATTCATAGACTTTTAATATATCGGAAAATTACTGTACATATTCCATGACATAATTCTAATTTCCCGAACAACCCCTCTAATATTCTGGTTTCCTTGTCAGTCCCTTTTTTTATATTCTTCCCGTCATGTCCCTCCCGTTAGTGAACTGTTAGGTTTTTTTGAAAAATGGCAAGACTGTCCCTATCTCTATTCGTTGTTTTGGCGAGAGAACTCCCGCCCAGTCACATCGCCATCGCCCTTGTTATACTGAATGGTTGCTTGGCCAGCAAGCTTCCTTGTCCAATCTACCACCTCCTTTGTCCAACGAGAGCATCTTCAGCTCATCATCTACATCTCGCTATCGTTGCTTCCCTTTGAGCGATTGCAGTTGAACATCTTCACCACCCTTCGTCAATGGAGACCATGTATGTTGTTGCAAGGTACAAAGAAGAAGGCCATGTTCATGAGTTTACCATGTTGTCCTTGTGGCAGTCTGTGTTGGAGGATATATACAATCGTTGGAGTCTCGAACCTTCATGTGTGAGAGTGAAGGTTGTCGTCCTAGACGATCACAAGACTATATGTTCTGTTGACTCAGATGGGGATTTCTTGCGGATGTACAGCGTGCAATATTCAAGAAGATGGTGGTGTACATGACCATTGAGGACAGGGTTGCGACAACGTTGGACCGAGCATAATTATCTAATGCTTCGTTTATAATAAAGGCTACCTTTTGATTTGTTTGTCTTTTCGCAAGACTTCGTATGTTCTTTGTGTCGAACAATTATACTATTTTTTAATGGAAGGATCGAATTACTACGTACACGAGTTTCCTATTGTTTTTTCGGATTTTCCATTTATGTTTTGAAGTTTGCGCTTAGTATTTGGCCCGAAGTGAGTATCTTTGGTGAGTCTTCGCTAATTAAATGGTTGAAGCGTTTAGTGTTTTAGTTTTGTTTTGTGCTAACTAAACGCTAAATCATTTATTATTTGGAGTTTCTGTTTATTATTCGACCTGAAGCGTGTATTTTTCGTGAGTCACTATTGCATGTGCAGTAGATGATTATCAGTGGTGTGTCCATGCAGTGAGAGATGATACTCTTCAAGCATTCATGGTCAAAACAATAAAAACCTCACATACATGTGGAAGGGGGTGTTGACCGCCAACAAGTGCAAGCACTATACCTCCGCACGCAAGCGCACGTGGTCGCAAGTAATAAATTCTGGTAAGTTACAACGAATTCCTCAGGGAGTGTATGTGGTTAGCTGTGTAGAAGCCTACTAAGGTATTCTTATCCTTCAGCAATTGATAAGTGGAGAGGTTGATCTAAACTAAACTAATTCCTAAAGAAAGGATGAGAAGAATGACTAAGAGCGCAGAGAATACTACCAGTGATAAGACTCTAGAGTTGCACGACACTTGGACATGATATTGGTTTTTTCTCTTGATTCGGGATGGATTGTTATGCTGGTTGGCAAGGGCTATTTAGTGATTAGCTAGGCAACTTTATACGCGTGACGCGTAGATACTAATTCCTTATGTCTAAGGAATATGCCTCTGTCTCCTCCACATATGTCTATGGCAGCGAAGTGAAGCATTACTAAACCTAGCCTACATCTTGACCATGGATGATCTACTACATATGTCTATGCTAATGGAAAACGCTGGCCTGTCACACCGGCCTTCCAACATTAAGATGCATGGTTCGTCTACACTAACATCCACATGACATTAAACGTAAGATATGTCATCATCTTTTGGATCGATGATTAACTAGATACACGTGAAGCTAATACAGCTAAAGATTTGTCGTTGCCCGTCGACTAACGGTTTAATAAGGACCATGTCACAAGCACCAAGCATCAACAAACAAACCATATAATTAAGAGGTAATATTGATGTTCATGTCCACATCACCAACCCTAGAACAAAGTTCTAGCCTAATAACATGATGCTTGCAACCAAATCAAAGCATTCATACATAAAAGCATTCATTTTTAAGATACATGGGCTAAAATCAAAAGATAACAAGAGAGGATGCGGATCTTAGCCCTTATTATGAAACCTTCACTTCCCCAAGGATGCCTTGAGGCTCTAAGGATCGTCGGTTTTTGCCTTTGATGAAGCCCTTCGTGCCCCTACGCATCGCCACCTTCGGGTCACCGCGAAGTTATGGTCTAGAAAACCGAGATGAGCACAGTGAATCTTTATATAGTCGCGATCTGTGACGCGTCCCTCCTTGAGAAGCGATGTGTCACAAATCGCCATTGACCTGGTTGCTGCGCGTTAGTGGCATGTCTCACGAAAGCGAGGGGCGCGTCGCTAGATCCCAGCTCTATCAGTCCCCTGCAGCAGAATTAAAGATGCATCCCTCTTGAGGGAAGACACGTCTCACACTGTTGTAATCACCCGGTGAAGAATTGCTCGATAGCAGCTTGTTTTGCTTTCACTCTTAGACATTCTCCCACTTGTGTAGCTCATCATGGAGGCCAAAAATTGGCCTTTCCTGCGACAACCACAAATAACTTGGATTAATGCCCATACGTATCAACATTCCTTTAAAACATGCATAAACCGAGTGAGCTAACATAGATGCTACAATTAATAGGAATTAGGACTAAAGATGCACATATCTTCCTAATAATACACATGTAAACATGAAGCATAAACTCTCTCTCTCTCTCTCTATATATATATATACAATGGTGTTAGAGTCCGGTCGGCTGCACTTGCGGCCGGCCCACTCTAACACCATTTAATTACCATGTATATAAAGATTACTTACTATTTTTATATATTGGGCCATATATGGCCCAAACTATATATATATATATATAGCTTTCTCAGAGAGCTAACAAGGGGATTCGAATGACATCCCATCCAAAGTCTTCTAAGAAGTGGGTCAACAAACATGTGATATAGAAACTCAAAGATCAACCACTCTATAGGGTCATGGACATACAGTTGGACATATTACGCGACCATGGAGTTCATCTGCCATACAAGCAGGTCTAGATGGGTAAAAAGGTCATGTGGGAAAAGATCCACAAAAGCAACACTGCAAGCTACGATCTGTTGATGTGGTATGCGAAGAAGGTGGCCGACACCAACCCAGATAGCGTTGTGATTTTGGAAAAAGAAGGTGAAAGGTTCCAACGAGGATTCTTTTGTTTTCGAGCCTCACATGATGGTTTCAGGAGGGGGTGTAGACCCTTGTTATTCCTAGATGGAACTCATCTAATGGGGAAATACAGTGGCACGTTGTTGGGTACAACTGGTATAGATGGCAACAAAGAAAATTCCACTTAGCGTTCGTCATTATTGACAACGAGACAGACAATAATTGGACAAGGTTTGTGTCAAAACTGGGTGACATATTGTACAACAATGACGAACTATATGAGCTTACATTCATATCAGACCAATCAAAGGGCCTTATCAATGTCGTTGCACTAGGGTTTTCCCTTTCTCCCCCACGCGTATTACTTGCGACATCTTCATGTGAACTTCTCGAAGACAAATGCTTCTCTGAGTAGGGCTATATGAAGGATGAGTGTTGGAGCCTGTTGCTTAAGGTTGCCTATGCCTGCACATCAAAGGAGTATAGTGATGTTGTCGATGAAGTCTTGGCGACATCACCACAGACACACATCTGGTTATTTCACAAGTCTGACATGGAGCATTGGTATAATTATTTGTTCAGGGGGCAACGATGCTCCAATGTGGCGGAGTTATTCAACGCATGGATACGGGAGACTCGTCACCTACCAGTGACAAACATGGTGGACTCCATAAGGCCATGACGGAAACGTGTATCCTTTTTTTTTTTGTTATTTCGCTTATTATCCGGCCGAAGCGTTTACTTTCTCTGAGTTTCTACTTATTGAACTGCCTAAGCATTTATTTTTTGGGTTTCCGCTTAATCAACTTGCCGAAGCGTTTATTTTGTTTGGGTTTTCTCTTCTTGAACCAACTTAATTGTTTATTTTGTGTGTTGTAGGCATAAGATTATGAATATGATGTATGAGCGACGAGAGCAATGCAAGATATGGGAAGGTCATCTTTGTCCAGAGATACATAAGCAGATTGAAGAAACCGTGGAGGAAATAAGGTACTTGAAAGTGTGTCATTTGAATGGGGTTCACTTTGAAGTGATGGAAAATTGAAGTAATTGTGTGAATTTAAAAAGTAGGACCTGCTCATGCCGTCGTTGGGAAGTTTATGGTCTCTCATGCAAACATGCTTGCGCATTGATTATACAAACAAACAAAAGTACTGTGCATTATTATGTTAATGACTTCTTCACTGTCACGCATACGGAGCAACATACCAGGAGCTGATATTTCCAATCCACGATAACGACAAACCCACAAACGCCTCACGGGAGCTTTGTATGCGGCCACCTTTGACCAAAAAAGGGTTGACCGACCCATACGAAGAAGGATTAAGTCACAAGCATTCGACATTAGACCACTTTATTATAGTCAATATCATAAGGCTGAGAATAATAGGAAAACATGCAATGCTGTCATAGCAGACTGAATAAACATTAAGTGTTTGTGTAATAAACGATTTTTGTCAGTTAATAAATAGAAAGTTAAAAATAAACGTTTTATGCGGTTAATAAGCATGGACATCCATGTAATAAGCATAAACACCAAAACAATACATGCTTCAGCCGTTCACTATACCAGACGATAAAATAATAAATGTCGGTCTCTCCCAACATATTTCTGAACAAACATAGTCCCTCACCACGCATGCTATCCGAGTGGTGCCTGAGATAGTACAACTTGTGAGACAAAGTCGTTTGTGGGAAAACCAACTGTGCTCCTCTTCCTCACCAATTATACCAGACACAGACAACACTCTTCACAACCATGGTGGCGGATTGCGTTGGATTAGAAACACGTTGGCTATTCCGGAGGTGAGAAGCCTTGGACATCTCCAAGAGAACTTATACACAGATACGTACCCACAGTTAAACAAGTCGTCACTCCCACAATTTGAAGCCTCTTCGGGACTCCCACAAGTCGATCAGAGACACTTCGGGACTCCAAGATTCGATGACGGTTTAGGACTCCCATAATTTTAATACGGTTCGGGGCTCCAAGATGGTTCTGGACTTTTCACAGTTCAAAGATGCTTCGGGACTTCAAGACGGTTCAGGACTCTCACAGTTCAAAGATACTTCGAGACTCCAAGACGACTGTTCGAGACTCCCACATATGGAAAAAAAGATCCCAAAACGCTTCGGATCGATTGCAAAACAGTGCAACGTTTATTTTCTGAAGTTTGATATAGTAATTGGTTGGAGCGATTATTTTCTAGGATTTGAGCTTAATAAACGGACGAAATGTTCATTATTTGGACTTTTCGTTTATTATACGGCTGAAGCGTCTATTATAAAAATGTTTGCCATATAATTATTATGTTTATACCTTGACAAGATTTTTAAGAAAATAGAAACTAAAATGTTAAGAATTAATATCATATATAAAAAAAAATGTTGGCCATTTTTTTTTCATTAAGCTAGTACATACGCAAGAATTTTAACTTTACATGATATATATATGAAAAACAAGACTAAACTGAGGCTAGATACAATTTGATTTTACTATGGTATATATGTAAAAAAGAAGAATATATATATATATATATATATATATATATATATATATATATTATACTTGCAACTAGTGCCAAAAGCCACAAACATGATCACATGGAGCAGGTGCACTCATAGATCAAAGCCAAACATAAACCATCCAAGAAGAGAAGAGAAGAGAAGAGAAGAGATTAATGGAAGAGAGAAGAAGATGAAAACTAAAAGAGGCATGGGGGAGAGAGAGGGAGAAAAGACAAGAAGAAGAATGAAGCTCGGTGGTGAGAACGTGAAGAATTGGTCCAAACGCTACGTGAAATCACGGCATGCGTAGCCATGCACGTCGGGACGTGAGCGGTCACATGGGCGAAGACCAGTGAATAGTGCGGTATTTGAGAGACGACACAAGGATCAGGCTAGGGTTTCATTCTTTGATAATATATACTTGAGAGAAGAAAGAGATAAGGAGAGAGAGAGAGAGAGAGATAATGTAATTAGGGTTGATGCTACTCATGAGCAGACACTGGGATCATGCTCATTTCTGACACTCAGAATGGGGGGCCTTGTTTATCTGTCATTATTGACTTATCATTTGTGTGGGGCTCTCTCTCTCTCTCTCTCTCTCTCTCTCTCTCTCTCTCTATATATATATATATATATATATATATATATATATCATGTTTCAATCCAACTTAGATTATTGGATTAACATTTTGACCAATTAATTTATAAGATTATTATTATTATTATTATTAAGTAAGCCAACTTGTAAATGATGTTGGTAAGACATGCATCTTCTCTTAAATCAAAAGTAAAAAAAAAAAAATACATTAAATCTTTTATATGAAGCAACTTTCAAAAGATAAAAAAATTGACTACCATACTCTCTCTTAAAAAAAAAAAAGAGAGGTTAAGAGGGCAAAGAGCGTGTGAAGCATCACTTAATTTGGTGGCTTGCCCATGTTAAAAAAAAAATACTAACTGTTAAAATTCTTTAGATGATTAAGATATATGTTAAAATTAAAATATGTATCTCTTCTCTTAATTAATGTATGATAATGTCCTAAAGATGTATCTTTAGATGATGTTAATATTTGGTGTTTGGAATGGAATAACTGGGACATCCCACTCTTCCTAACACAAACACAAATGAAAATTAAAGGTATTATAAGATTTAAGAAGTTTACAACATTATAAATCATTTTCAAAGTTAAGTTAATTTTTTTATTCATTAATCATTGTCTTTTCATCAATTAATTGAGCTCTACCTAGGTAGTATACAAATATGGAGAGATTTAACTGGGCTCATATTCTATTAATACCAAAGAAGCTAGTGCGAGATGATAACCAGCCAATCAGTCTACTGAACTACTCAATGAAGATCACACTTAACACAACAAACTTTACACATGCATATATTGACCATAACAATGTAATTCAGTGATCAAAATGCTCTTCATTTTAATTTTATATGAGGGTATTTTAGTAATTTATTCACCTACAGGCTACAGCTTTAGCCCATTCATTAGGGTTATTATCAACCATATTAAAACAGCTAAATAAATCATTTCCCTATCCCTTCTCAAACAACATCTTAATTTTTAAAATCTATGTTTTCATTTATTTCCATTGAAACAATATATAAATAAGACATGATGACCGTAAACTTAATTCCAAATAGATAGTGTGATTCCATAATAGAGAGTGAGTAATCATATTATTACATGGTTTCCAACAGTTTTTAGCTGATCATATCACCCAAAGGACACTCATTCAATGTTTAATATCATAACAGATCTTTTATTTATTTTTATTTTTTCTAATATAAAAGTTATTGCACTATAATTAAAAAATAACTAGCTGATCATATTGTCCAACTAATTAAAAAGACTAACAACACATCAGAATACACAATAAAATTTATCCTAAATAAATAAATCAAACAAATATCGACATAAATACATAATTATTATATATATATTTTTTTATCCCTTGTATCATCTCATTTTAGGGGGGAAAAAAGAAGAAAAAAAAATAGTTGCATTATATATATGAAGTGATACAAAATGAAATAATCAAACATGCTGTAAGTTTGAGGTTGAAAAAAGAGTAGAGATGTTTGGAAGGTGGAGTGGAAGAATAGATTCCATTGAGGAAACACATTGTAGTAAGCATATCTTTAGAAAGGAGACACTTATTATGTTCCCTAGAGAAAAAGGTTATCAGTTAGCACCTCAAAGGCTTTTGAAAAGGTTTTAGGGAAATACTGCAATCTTGGTTACATATGAAGGACTAGCACCCATTGGTCCTATTTGATTCATTGAGATCCCCACCACCACTGTTGGGCTTTCTTAATTTATTCAAGTGATCATGCCTGCAACTAATCCAAATGGATCTCATGTTCATCATCATTTCTAAAAGGATTGGTTGGAACTTTTTCTCTTCTGATTAATACTATACTTTAAACCTAATTAATCTCATAATGGAGCCTTTTAGTTGGAAAGTCCTCTCATTCAACTTCTTGCACGCTAGAATTTTAACAAGTGATTGATATTGATTGGATGGAATGAGGGTTTAGGTGCATTGGTTGGGTTGTTCACCTTTTCCTTTTTACGAAGTTTGTTAAACTATGTAAAGAAGAAAATTAATATCAGAAATAAAATGGTTATTCAAACTCAAAAATTCTAGGATAGAAAATAAAAAATTATTCTCCAAGGAAAAAAAAAATCTTAAATAAGCCTCAACCTCATATAATATAATCAAACAAGTGAGCAGGAAGCTTTTTTTTTTTAATAAGAGGATAAATCATATTTATTTATGATAATTTGAGTTTGATACATTCATTCCTGTGTTACAATAGGTCAATAGGTCAGACAGTGGTAATAATAACACTAGGTGATGGGGGTAATTGCTTCAGCATGCTCCTCCTCGTAGCACCAGAGGTCTTTGGGGGCCTTGTCGCCTCTAGTATCCTACGGCAAGGGGTCTCTAGTGAATTCAAGGCCTCTTTTGACTAGGATTTAATTTGTACTACTTCTAGCCTCAATTTTTTTTCGATGGATGGGCAGTATCAAACCAAGATAATAAGAGGAGGTTAATACCCAAATGATCTTTAAGAAAACACGTCGGTTATCTTGAAGCATAGCATATTCCTCTCCGTTCATATGTTCCACATGATGGTCATCGTCGACGTGAGTTCTCATCAATCCCTCAGGATTTTGTGCACCATGTGAGTGATTGGTTTAGCTCCCCAAATGTCTTCAAGTATATAATGTGAATATTTCTTGCAAATCGTATAGGCTCTTCTAGTAATCCTAGATACTTTGTGCTACTGTACAACCTAAGAGCAAGTGGGAGGTAGTCTCGACCCTAGTGTCGCATAAGAAAAAACTTACCTGCGTGCCCCTCCATTTTCTCTTGTGTAGATTTTCCAATGTGAGTATTTTATCTTCTTTTGCCAGCCACATGAACAATTTAATTTTTGGGGGGCATTGGCATTTCTAGAAACTCCTTCTCAACTTGCCTTTGACAGCTCCATCCATAGTGAAACTGTAGATTGACTTTACTTTGAATTCTCATGAGCTTGTGATCTTCCATAGTTTCTAGTTTTCCCATGTACCTTGCACCCTTAGTAGGTGTTGTTGTAGTATTTCGTATTCTTCTTGCCCTTTTTGGATTAATGGTCCTTGCTTCAGAGTGGGATCCCCCTTGATTGGCAGTCCAAGAAACTCTTGATTGATGTTACTCCCTTTAGGATGAGTGGCTATAGTGATAGGAATAGATTCTACGATGACTGTCCGCTAATCTAATTATCCATCCATATGCCTGTAGATTCGTTGTTACCAAGGTGGGTTATGATGTTCTGGAGGGTTTCCAACCTCTCCCTACATATCCACTACTAGAAATAGGATGCTTATGTAGGGACATTTTTGTGTGCGTCAATAAAGGAGTGCTTATAGTAGGAGCTCTTAATGATTTTGAGGTAGATCCCTGCCCAACCTATTAGTAGCATCCACCACCATTTTTCTAGTAGTGCCTCATTCAAAACATGGAGGTTCAATATCCCCCATCCTCCTAATGCTTTTGGTTGCCATATCTGTTGCCAATTGATGAGCTGGTATGCGTGTTTCTTTGTGTCTACCACCTTTCAGAAGAAATCTCTTCGTATGGAGTCTATTTGGTTTATTAGTCATTCCGATAACTGATATATAGGCATCCAATGAATGGGTATTGTTGATAACACTCAGTTAATCATTGTAAGTCTTTCGATCATGGACATGAGCTTTCCTTTCTAGGAGTATAATCTATTTCTGATGTTTGAGATGAGGGCTGCCCAAACTTTCTTCTTTGGTGTTCCTCTTGTGATCGACACCCTTAAGTACTTGATTGGTAGAGACGCTATTAGGCAGTTGATGATTTGTGTAATATCTGTTGCAGTGTGCCCTTGTCACTACAAGAAAACACGCTCATCACTGACGGAATATTCCGTCATTTGGCTGAAAATAAAATTACATTTGGTGATGACCTCTACACCGAAGCGGAAATTTCATGGTTAAAACTTCTGTCACAAAATACCTTGTAAGCTAATGATATTCCGGTGAAAACTATTCGTCGGTGATGTTGGCGTATCCTGCAACGGAATTTTCGTCACTAATTCTATCAATACCAGCGGAAAATTCCGGCCACTAATGCTATCAATACTAAGCGAATTTCAGTCCTTTGAAAGTCTTTGTCACCAGCAGATTCCGTCCACGAAAATCTTACAACCAAGCGAATTCCGTCCTTGAAAATATTTATCACCCACGGATTCCGTCCTGAAAATATTTATTACCGCGAATTCGTATCTAAAGTCCTGCATTTTTCAATTATTTTAAAATTCTAATCAATTATTTTTTTTATAATAATAAAAATCACACCTTTATTATACACTAAAAGCTATTGAACTACATCTAATTACAATTTAAAATAATAAAAACTTTATTGATATTCATAAATAATAACAAAATGTCAATTTATACATTTGTTCACAACTCTATAAGCAAATAGAACAAATGAACAAAAAAAAAAAAAGGCATCTGACGAACTAGCACAAAGCTTTCATAGAGTGCGATTCTTGATTGTTGGTTGTTTTCAACTCCTTTCCCAATTGTTGGTTCTTTGCCCGAGTTAATTTGCAAATCCTTGATTGTTTCACTAGATTTACCAATGAGAACACCAACCTACACAAACAACATTCTTGATCAATTTCTCTGAATAAGACATTGTTATTTGGAAAGTTTACATTTTGCTAAATCTTTATATATCAATGAGTCAATTGATTGATATGCATTACCGTGATTGAGTATCAACCGAGTAAACATAACATCCAAACAAGAAGAAGATAGACCCAACTTTGAGGAAAAAGCCGGCCGGATTAATATCATAAGAGTAGAATATGAGATACATGTAGAAGACACTTAAATATATAATGCTCATTTTAGTTGCTTTCGTGACAAATAAATAACTCAATAATATACTAATAGAAGGAAAAAAAAAAGACATCTTACCTAAAGTGGCGTCCAAGTCCTAAGATGGTTTCTGCCTTCTTCCTAACATTGATGCCCAAGTCCTTTCCATTAGGCTCCACATACTCAAAACTCGAGACCGCCTTCACATGCAAAGAAAATCAAAAACAAAAACAAAAACAAAACCACAAGCAAAGAAGAAGCATTTATCAAATCTACAAAGCATTGAAACAAATAATCTCAAAAAATAATATGACAAAAGTTTTATCATTTATTGAAGTGATGAGGCCATACCGCAATCTTAGAGCTACATTCAAGGATGTCATCAACTGCACGATCCGAACCATTAGCTATCAGGTATTCAACAACAGCCAATGCCCTATGTAGAACACACTTTTGATAGCTTAAACAAAGTTCTACATGATCTAAGCGGAAAGAAACAAGCGGACCTTGTAAACATGGCCAATTGGGGCGGTATGGATTCAATCTCGTCAGTACATTCATTATCATCGACATTGATCTTTGAGCGAGAATTCAACCCTAATGACACTGGGTCCAACATCAAACATTCACGAGAGCGAGAATCAATGAAAGAATTATTTTTACTATTTTTTGGTATTCTGCGCGATATCCGATAGATCAAATCCATGAGGACCCCAAGGCTCATTACTCGTCGCATCAATTATTTGGAACATGTATGCATGTGAACAATTAATTAATTTGAACAATAAAATTAATCACCTTATAAATTTTCAAAACCAATATTGATTGAAACAAGTTCACATTGACATGTCAAAGCAATTTAAATATAAATCAAACATTGACTATGAACTTGATCCATATCAGTCAGGGGTCAATGAAATGGATGTTTAAGTGTAATACAAGTGGAGTTATATATATTTAGTTTCATTGTCTCTAAATCTTGTATTTTATTCCATTTCGTTATCAAGACCTATATTATAAACCAAGATTAAGTACACAACCTCTAGTTATTTAATTGATAGTGAGATTAAGTTAACATTTTATATGATAAATTATACTTTTAATGTAAGTATTTAAATTATTATCCTTGTCCCTAATGGAAAGGACTTGGGCATCAATGTTAGGAAGAAGGCAGAAACCATCTTAGGTATTTTGAGGGACAAGGATAAAATCCAACAAGTGAGATGTCCCTGTGATTAGAAGTGGTGAGTATTAGCATGGTAAGATGATTTCTTTCTTAAATGCAAAGGAATGATCTTTGCATGCTCTATCCAGTCATTTGACAATATAATAAAAAGCAAGACTTGTAAAGGCCGGACATGACATGATTCAAATCAAATAGAAAAGTTCATAAATAAAAACAAAGAAGAGTGAAGGAAGGGGTTTACATGTTTTTCTCACAGGGGAGTTTTGTAGTAGGCTCAGGAAGGCTAACAATGGGGCCATCACGGGTCTTGATCGAAGAGCCAAGGCGAAAGAAGCGCATTGGCCACGGCCACCTGAGCTCAGCGCCCACTCTCCAAACACTTTCTCGTCCCATTTCCTCCTAAAGCTGGCATCAATCATCAAAGGTTAAACCCTAGAAACCGAGAAACACAAGGAAAAATTGAAATTTGAGCAAGTAGTACAGGAATCAGGGGAAGGAGGAGAAGTGAAGGAGGATGGATCGTAGGCCATCAAAGTTCTTAGAGTCGATCACGGTATTTCTCGGCCTCCATTGTCGGTGGCTTAGCTCCTCATGCGCCATTTCTTCTACTTTGAGATTTTAGGGCTTCAATACTTGGGAGTTGAGGAACACGGGTTGGTTTCAATCTAGTAAAAATACTGATCTCGAGGCAAACTCACCCCTCTCAGATTATATATTAATATGAAATTTTAAATCTTACTTTTACAAAAATAACAATTAGGTACTGTTTTAATGAATCAAAACTTTTTATCCAACCATTATTCTTGTAATAATAATAATAATAATAATAATAATAATAATAA
Organism: Dioscorea zingiberensis; assembly: GCA_026586065.1. NCBI lineage: Eukaryota > Viridiplantae > Streptophyta > Magnoliopsida > Dioscoreales > Dioscoreaceae > Dioscorea > Dioscorea zingiberensis. The sequence goes on from CM048818.1 coordinate 28,080,409, forward strand.
TAATAATAATAATAATAATATAATAATATTATTATTACTAATAATACATAAATTGTGATGATTCAACATTCTGTTGGTGATAACCTGAAATTCCGTTGGTGATATCCCATAATTCCGTTGGTGATAGCCTGAAATTCCGTTGCTAATAATCTAGAATTCTATTGGTGATAGTTTGAAATTCCGTTGGTGATAATATAGAATTCCGTTGGTAATAGCCTGAAATTCCATTGGTGATATCTCATAATTCCGTTGCTAATAATATAGAATTCCGTTGGTGATATATTGAAATTCCGTTGATGATATCCCATAATTCCGTTAGTGGTAGTCTATAATTTTACATTTGTTGGAAGCCAAAAATCCGTTGGTAATAATATAGGAATTCCGTTGGTGATAGTACCAAATTCCGTCGAATGATAATTCAAAATCAGTTGAGTCATAATCCAAAATTCCGTCTCAAATATATAACAATTATTTTTAATCTTAGAAAAGAACAATACTTTTCTGCAGTTGGCGACGATAGAAAATCCATCATTTTGAAATGTTAACTTTTTTAGCATAAAGCTCACGGGTTTTCCAAGCGAAATTAAACGGAAATGAAGCGATCACCAACGGAATGTTCCGTTAGTGATAATATAATATTCCATCACTAATATGTTCTGAGGTGTGAAATCCTTCTCGTTGGAAATCCTTCACAAAATCCGTCGGTGATATTGTTTTCACCAACGGAAAAAATTCCGTCTGTGATGCTATAGTTTTCTTGTAGTGTGTATATGCAGAGCGATAATGACACTCTTTGTGAAGTTTATCTGTAAGCCTAATAGTCCTTCAAAGAGGTAGAAGATGACCTTCAATGTTCTAAATTGGATAAGGTTGGTTGTACAAAAGACTAGTAGGTCGTCTGTATAGTGCAGTGTTGTGATCTCATCCTCCCGATTTGTGTCTACATTTACTCCGCTGTAATGTTTGATATCGATCCCTCCTTAAACATGGTGGCTAGTACATCAGTGGCGAGGACAAAGAGTTAGGGGGAGATGGGGTCTCCTTATCTCAAGCCTCTCCTTTTTTTGATATACCCAATCGGGACCCCATTAATTAGGAGGAACTTCACTTTTGGAGGTTGTTAGCAGGCCATTGATCTAGGATGTCCATTTATGCCGGAATCCTCATACCCAGAGGATGTCATGGAGAAAGTTCTGGTAAATTTGTCAAAAGCTTTTGTCAAAATCAATCTTTATCAAAGCCCAATTGGAGTTACTGTCCTTCATCCTATTAATTAGCTCTTCAACTGCCTACGTTTGTCATGTTTTATTCTTCACCTTATAAGGCCTTGTTTGGATTGGCTTATGAAAAAGCACTTTTTTTCAAAATCCTAGAAGGACTTCTGAAAAAGTGCTTCTTAGAGTAAGTTAAGTGCTTCAGTTTATTTTGTGTTTGGATTGGCTAATTCAAAAGTCTATACTTTTTTATTTGGGAAGTTGTTTGGATGTGCATCTCCAAAAAAACTTTTTCAGTAGCAAATTTCTAAAATAGACATTCATTGAATTATAATAATATCCTCAGTATTATGCCTTTATCACATGTTTTATTACTATTAATAATTATTATTGTTAATACTATGATTATTATTATTATCATCATCATCATCATCATCATCATCATCATCATCATCAAGTTGTGGGTTTCATCAATCCTTCGAAAACCTGCTTGAACAAATTAACAATAACAATATTCTCATTACTATTACAACAACAATTGACAATAACAATAATAATATTTTCAACATCACAACAACCATAACAACAATTAAGAAGAATAAAAAAGTTACAACACACATAAGAACAATAATATTTTTCAACATCACAACAACCATTACAACAATATTGTCATTACTATTACAACAACAAATATCAATAACAATATTAATAATATCTCAACATCACAACAAACATAGCAACAATTAACAACAAGAACAAAAAACTACAACAACAAACATAAGAAAGACAACAATAATATTTTTCATCAACTACAATGACAATAACAATAATTTGTAAATACTACAAAATCAACTTATAGATCGATTGGAGAGTTCGTCCCGAATAGTGTTCCAAATTATGATCATTTGTTTGGTGTCTTCATGGATTGGTTGAGAATAAATAAGCATACTCTCGCCATCATCATCCTCGAAGCCCCGTTCTCCTTCTTGAAATTGGTTGATGTCTTCAACGCTCTCAAGGGCATCCAAATCATTACTACCTATTCTTCGAATATAATTATGGAGAGCAAAACATGGCCATATTATTTGGAAATCTACCTTCGGGGTATACTTGGTCATATTTTGTAGGATCCGCCATCTTGCCTTGTAAACTCCAAATGTTCTTTCTATAACACTCCTCAAACTGGAGTGATGATAGTTGAATACTTCATTTGGAGACCTAAAGACACGAGATATCTTAAATTGTGGAATGTGATATCTTGCACTCTTGTATGACCCAAAAAACCTTTTATTGTAGGATATCCAGAATCCATAAGGTAGTACTTTACTACAAAAGTATAATTCAAAAAAAATTAGAATTTAAAACATCTATAGTAAAATTAATTTAAAGTAAATGCTAACCTTCCGGTGGCTGAGGAAACTTCAAAGATAAATTTTTTAAAGCCTTCATTAGTATATGTGTGTCATGCGCCGATCCCTCCTAACCAATAAGCGCAAATGTGAAACATATATTGAAGTCACATGCAACAAGGATATTTGTTGATGTGTAACCTTTTCTATTCATAACGGATTTGTTTGTCAGCTGGGACATGAATGGCCACATATGTCCCATCTATTGCTCCAATGCAATCCTTGAAGTAAGGCCTCACATCTTTGAAATTCCTATCTACCGGCCTAATAATATCATTTCCAAGTTGGAAGACAACTGTTACCACTCGATGAAACTGTCTGTGTACTGTCTCTCCAGAATGTTAAAACCTCTCCTCAACATTTCTATAATTGGCTCCTTGTCCAAGAATATATAAGAACATTATTACTGATTCTTCTATAGTGACATTTCTCGTGTGTTGTAGCCCATACTTTTGAGTAAGCTCAATCACCAATCTCCTAAATACAGATTTGTTCATTCGGACTTGCTCGAAGAAACGAGTTTCCGACCCATCCATTATTTCATTAACCCACATATGGCCAGTTAAGGCAGATATTCTCTTCTCACTCTTCAACATTGACTTAATGTATTGATATTGTTAGTTATCGCACCTGCATACATCCCTCCAATGTACTCATCCATCTATATATCCAAATTGCTAGTTTGTTTTTCTGAATCAGACATTGCTTCAATCGATTCTTTATCTGAATCAGACAAGAACTCCATTCTAGAGTTATACCCTACATAAACCATAACAAAATTTTAATGCAATGTTCAACACAAAAAAAAAAAATAAATTCAACACATAAAGCATAAAAAAATTTATTAATAATTGCATAAAAAAGTTATTGGTACGACAATAGAAAGTTTTGACATAAATGTGCTTGCGAACAACCATGATAGCTAAACATACATAGTAATTAAAACCACAAGACATCAGATGTAAGCCTTCTATTTTAATCAGTCGCTAATTAAATAAGGAAAAGGCCACTGGCAGTTATAACCACAAGACAACAGTGAAAAAACAGAAACATGCTCTACAATCATTCTGTGCAATTATATGCTGTAATTTGGCTCGATGTGTTAATTAATATGTTGTGCAGTTAAATTCAGGATCCAGGAACAGTATGCAGAGCTAGATATGTAAAGAAGAAAGATAAAATTAAAGAGGATTAGATTAGAGAAGTTTCTACAATGGATTTGTTGTTCATGGTTCTCCGTTTTGTATTTTGGTGAGACCTTGTCTACATATCTAATCTTTATCTGCAATGAATCTTTGACTGATAGTGTGAATGTGAGTGTGTGCATGGTGATAGATACAAGACAAGAAATGAAATTCCCCAGTGATCTGACAGTGTAATATAATAGGTAACATACTAACACAGATGCATTGCATTGTGATCAATGTGATATTACATCAAGTTAAACATAGGCTAAAAGGAATAAAATTGGTTAGGTAACAAGGCTCCTAAGCATGAGATGCTCATGAATCAATGCCACTGAATATGCTAAGGATGGATGTGAAGAGGTTAATGATGTCTAAATACAAAGAAATAGCAGCAGAGACATACTATGCAGTATGACTGTAGAGATGACTGCAGTTATATACTGTGCAGTTAAAGGCAGAAAATATTCTATGCAGTCATACTCAACAGTGAAAAAATTAACACATCAGAACTTAACATATCATAAACTGAACAATGAATAACAAACAGTAAATATTAAAACTGAAAATATCATGTGCATTTATAGGATAACATCAAAACTGAACATATCATAAATTTAACTCAGAACAGTGAATAAAAATTATTTGCTATTGAAACATTAGGAACTGAACACAATAAAGCAAAGGCATATCATATTTATTTTAACACAATGTTCAACACAAAAGTTAACACATAATGCAAAGACATATTCAAAAGTTTAACACAATGTTGAAGATACAAGCTCAACACATAAACCAAAAGCATAAGAAACAAGCCCAAACACATATGAATATAGATTAGCATCTGTCGAAGCTAAAATCGCTCGATGTTATCCATATTGAACGTGTTCAACCAGCCGATAACAAGTGATAAATCCTTTTCCACTAGTGACAAAAAAACCTCCCTATAAGATTTCTTTGGAAGCAACATCAACATAAGGTTGTATTGTGGGCTTCCTCGTTCAATCCCGGACACCATGTATAATAAATCCATACATTTGGTTATGCTACAACGATCATCGTTCTCAACTCTTGTACTACTTGCACGGGACATATTGTCCATCCCAAAGATCCGGTTATCAAATGATTCCTACAATTTATCATTTGCACTTTTTTTTTCCTTTCTCTACGTGATGTCCTTTGTCTCTTTTTATCGTGTATTGTACTAGTTTCTCCCCTCAGAGGATCATTATATTGTTCAGGACTATCATTATCATCATCAAAGTTATCTGCATCTACTTCTACTTCATTCATCTGAGTATAAATATTTTGGTTGGCTTCTTCATTATCAGTAGATGGCTTTGCATGTGGTACCAATGCCATGTAGCCTATCGCCACCACATCTTTGAAGCAAATTTCCATCATGTCCAAGAACTTTGGACCCTTATTTCTTCATTTCAAATATTCTGGGTTTTCCTGTTTCAAACTAAACAATAAAATAAAGACAATGTGTTAGAATATTTTCAAGATAAAAATTATAAAATGAATAAATGAAAATATTACTATCCAAAAAATTCATAGGCTTACTTGTCCTTTTCTTTCCCACCAATCAGTGGCGAATCTTGACATTAAGTCTTGGGGGGGCCAAAAAATTCACCCTTGATTTTTGTTTTTATCCCGAATGACCCTTTTGCTATCATCAAAAAAAGCAATCGAAATAAATAGTAATTTGAGTCCATCTCCGTAGTAATAACAAGAGTTCATTCAAAAATCCTAGTTTTGTGGATCGGCGAGCACCGAGAACAATAAAAATCTCATAAAACTATATATTAACTAAACATACAAACAAAAAATTCACATACTTAAAATTGAGAGCGACGTTCTTTTAACATTGCAAAATCCTCCAGAATTGAATCTGAACGAAATGTCTTTGCAATTTCCCTTTTGATGTTGACCACCAAATTATCTGCAAGAAAGTCATCTTCCATTTTGTTTCGTAGCCTTGTTTTGACAATCTTCATTGCTGAAAATGCTCTCTCACTAGTTGTCGTAGAAACTAGAAGAGTTAATATAAGTCGTATTAATCTGTCAAGAAGAAAATATGTCTTCGATTTTCCTGTTTCTCTCAAGATAGGGCATAACTGTGATATGGACGATACATTTTGCAGCTTCTCATCATTTTGCATATCATATTCGAAATGCTATAGTTGAAACGTCAAGTTCATTATCTCTTGCTCACTAAAATCAAGAGGGTAATACCTTTCTGCAAGGGTGCAAATATTATCAATATTAAAAGATTTATACTTTTTCCTCGGATCCAAAGCTGTGCTAAGTGTCAAAAGATCCATGGCTTGCACATTGAATCTGCTATTTAGCTCTTGCAATTGAAAATCAATTACTTCATTAAATATGTCAAAATGATAGTGATGCTCTATAGTGATTTGGCTTTGTTGATGTCGACGTCGACCTTCACCAAATTGAGAACTCAAATCTGGAGCATTCAAATCATGCTTTTCACAAAATGACAACACAATCTCAATCAACCTAGTCCATCCTTCTTCTCTCAATTTCTGAATCAACATTTTTGTACTTGAAACCAAATGCATGGCATTCAAAATATCTTGTGTCTTTTGTTGCAAAGCTTGGCATAATATATCAGTAAATGCCCATGATCTCTTTCATCAAGTGCAAAATGAAAATGAATTCAAATGATTGAATCATCTTCAATGCAACACTACCATCCCCTCTTTGAGAATAAGTAGATCCATCTTTTTCAATAATTTGAAGCACTGAACAAGTACATCATACATTCTTATAAGGCTGCATATAGAATAAAAATGAGAACCCCAACGAGTATCACCTGCTCGTTTTAAAGTGCCTATTTGATTGGCACCTTTTCCAGACACAAGCTCATCAATACTTAGCATGCTTGTAATTTTAGCTGCTTGAGCAACTTGCAATTCTTCACGACGTTTACATGAGGCATCAACAGAATTTATAATGAAAGTCAAATTATTGAAAAACTCATGAATGGAATGTACCTCTCTAGATGCAGCAACTAGAGCCAATTGTAGTCGATGAGCTAAACAATGCACATAATAAGCAGAAGGACAATCATTAAGAAATAATGCTTGCAATCCTTTCCATTCGCCACGCATATTGCTAGCTCCATCATAACCTTGACCACGAATGTTCTGAACATCAAGGGTGTGACGAGAGAGAATAGCACATATTTCATTCTTAAGAGTTAATGCAGATGTATCCTTAACATGAGCAATATCAAAGAAACGCTCTCTAATAATGCCGCTTTCATCAACAAATCTCAGTATAAGAGCCATTTGTTCTTTCTTGGATTCATCACGTGCCTCATCAACAATAATACAAAATTTTGAATCTCCAATATCTTCTCGAATCTTGTTCCGCACCTTATTTGCAAGAATATGCAAAATCTCCTTTTGAATTGAATGAGAAATATACTTTGCTGATTTTGGTGCATTTTCTAACACAACTTTCTTAACTTGATCATTGTAGGAAGCCATAAGTTCAATCAACTCTAGAAAATTTCCACGGTCCTTTAAATCTGGTGTCTCATCATGACCTCTAAAAGCACAAGCTTGAAATGCAAGCCATCGAACAACATCAATAGAAGTCTTTACTCGTAGTCTATTATTCAAAATTTGCTCTGAACTTTGCTTATGCATTACCTTATCAATGTGCCCAGATTGCCTTTTCAACTCATCACAAGATCTAACAGCATTATTGTGCGGTGAACAAGGATCATCTCCAATATGATTAAGAAAAGCACAATCTTTCCCAGAGTTAACTTTTTTCCAATTTCTAAATCCTGTAACCGTGAACACATCCCAACCAGGTCGCCCATTGGGTTTCATGTTAAAAAGGTAGCATGGTAGGCAATATGCAGCATCTTTTGTTGGAGAATACTCAAGCCAAGGAAATCGAGCAAACCAAGAATATTGAAAACGCCTAGGATGCTTTTATGAGGAAAATGGATAACTGGATACATGGATTTGGTATGGACCCTTTATCAAGTAAGTTCGCCGAATGTTATCTCGTTCATTAACTGGATGTTCCCACATTGGTCGACGTAATAGGAGACTTACTATATTCATTAATGAGATCTCGTTCTATATCAATTACATCTTTTTCAACTGCAATAGGAGACTTACTATATTCATTAGTGCATTGATCTTCGACCCTTTGAGATTTGCAAGGTGTACTACTTTCTGAAATATCAACCCTTGGAGATTCATGAGTGCATTGATCTTCGACCCTTGGAGATTTGCAAGGTGTATTACTTTCTGAAATATCAACCTCTATTTCTCTCTTCTTAAAAAACGAGTCTAGTTTTTTTTGAGTGGTCATGATGCCAACCACAACAAGACCTTGCAATATTATAAATTTATTAATTTAATTTTCATATACAAAAAGTTCTTCAATCTCAAAATTCAAATATTCAAAAGAATCAATACACAATACTTGATTATATTATTTAAATAATATAATTTTCTAAAATATATACAAATTATAAGCATTAAGCTAAAAATATGACTAATGCAACAAACATATACATATATCAAATTTCCCCAAAACGTATTGTGAATTAAAATCTCTATGAAATGAAAAGGAGCCATGTATATTTGACAAGCACACAATCAAGCCCAAAATTTCCCCTAACTTTCAAATCCCCCTTTTGTTTCTATCTTTCTGCCCTAAATTCCTAATCTTAGGGTCCCAACATCTCCAATCAATGTCTCCCCCCTCCCCTCCCTCTTATCTTTCAAATATTATTTTTAAAAAATAGGGCTAAATATAATAAATAAAACAATCATTGGCATTAAAAAAAGGGGATAACTGAGTTACTGAGAGGCCACTTCCACCAGCGGATCCGGTGACGATGCAAGTGAGGCGCGGGAGGGGAGGCAATAGAAGAAACTATGGGATAAGCCTTGAGGAGAGGAACAAGGTGAAAGAAATTGAAAATTTAATGAGTTTTTTGCTTTGCCCCCCCTAAAAAGAGCTAAATCACTTATCACCAATCACTTTTCAATAATACCCCATAACCCCCTCCTTTAATTTTATTTTATTTATCACCCATATACAAATTTTTTTTTGAAAAATCTATGATTTCACAAACAATAATTATATTTCTATTTGACCCCTTGAAATTTTTCATAATTATATAAAATGACATGACTTATTAGTTTATTATTACATTACACCCATATAAAAAATGAGAACAAAATTTAAAAGGAAAAAAAAACAGAAAAAAATCTACTTGTGGGATTCAAAGTTTCGAACCTGCGCCCAAGAGCCCACAGCCCACAATGAGAACAAAATTTAAAAGAAAAAAAACATAAAAAACTATATATACTTGTGGGATTCGAACCTGCGCCCAAGAGCCCACAGCCTACTACGATGCAACATACCAACTGAGCTAACATTTGTTTGTGTATGGGGGGCCAAATTAAATATTTTAACTATAACTATATACATAATATGAATACTACATAAAGTTTTTTTCAACATTTGGGGGGGCCAAGGCCCCCCCAAGGGTACACATAGGTCCGCCCCTGCCACCAATCATCGCTTGCCAAAACTGTCCTCTTAACAGGGTCCCAACCATGGCTTGTCTGGTGCTCTACTAGCTTTGCCCATACGGAGAACTCCTTCTTCAGTGAGTCCCATTTGTTTTTTAGTTGCTTGGAGTTGTAACTCAGGCCTGTTCTCACAACAAACTTTGACACCACATTTTTCCAACCTTCTTTTGTAAAATGTGTGTGTGGCCTATTACCAGCCTGGACCTCCTCGACACATATCTTTAAAAATAGTTCAGTATTTGTGTCATCCCATCTAGCCTTAGGAATATTTTCACATGCAACCCCATTCCCACCACTTGTATTTGTCCCTTGAACAACTCTTTTGGGTGCTAGTTTTGAAGCAATGTTTAAGAAGATTTATGAACTTCTGCCCATTAATAGACTATATTAACTTATAATGAAAAGTAACAATCATCACTGCTTCACCAATTAAATGCACAATCATCACGGTTTCACCAATCAAAATTTGACAAAGAGTAGCAGTAGAAATGTTTAAATCAGAGCCACAAATCAGTTAAAGAGTCACTAAGATATCTCTAACCATATAGCATGAATTTTGCAGATTCCATCATAAATTCTAGAGTTATGAAATAGTAAAATCAGCTAAGAGGAACTCAACACCAGACAATCGCAACCATACCCTACAGCTGATCTAAGTCTATGGAAACATAATTCAAACAAAACACATATTATAAGATGTGAGAATAATACTATTTTGAAGGCTTCTTTGGCTCAATTGCTAATAAAAAAGATTTTAAGAGGGAAAAAAACTCCAATTAATGAGAGTTTTTGGCAGCAACCAAATACAGAGAGCCAAACACACTCTTTGTACATTCTAAAGGCCAAAGACTTCAACAAGAAAACAAGAAAAGAAAGAACAATATTTTGTATCTCTAGTCAATTGAAATAGAATCTACATAAACACATCAACTTCTATATTTCAACCATCAACTCAAAGAACTCAAAATGATCAATAAACTTTTAGCAGGCTTATAGGTTTGTAGACCTTGATACTCCTAGGTGTGTTATTCTTGGGAATAAGTAGGATATTCGCTAGTTTAGCCTTTCCAAGTTCACTTTCCGATGGAAGAAGTCATCAAATAGCTTCATTATGTCTATTTGGATCATTTCCCATCTATGCTGGTAAAACTCATGGGGAATCCGTCAGACCCTAGTGCTTTATCTGCTCCTAGCTCTCCTATTGTGGTCTTGACCTCCTCCTCTATGAATGGGCTTTCCAGGTGGCCTAGGTCATGCTGTGCTTTGTGCCTGAACAACCTCTCGCAAGAATTATTGTAACTCATCACCCTTTCATTCCCAAACAAGTTGTTGTAGTGTGTGATTATGGCTGCCAAGATGTCAACGTCTCTTATTATGGTTATGTCTTCCTCTTATAGTTGTCTAACCCAGTTTCAGTTCCTCCTTTGGTTAGAGACTATGTGGAAGAATTTAGTATTTTTGTCTCCATGCTGTAGCTAGTTGGTTCTTACTTTCTGGCGCTATAGGGACTCTTCCTCAACTATGATCTTTTCATATTTGATTTGCTACTCTTCCTCCTTCTTGCTTTCTCTGTTGTTAGGTTTTTGGTCTCCTTTATGATGTCCAGCTGTTCTATGTCCATTAGCTATTTCTTCTTCTTGTTATTTTGTGTGATTATGGTTTCGTTGTGCCATTTTTTGAGATTTTGTCTTAGGTATGTCATTTTTTGCTATGATGAAATAGTGGTCCCTATTCAAACTCTGTTGCTACCACCAAGTACTTGTTATTTCCCAAAATCCCTCTCTTTCTACCTAGTCTCTATTGAAGTGGAAAGTGTAATACACTATGGGCTATGTATTCCATATTCTAGGCTAATACTTGATTTGATTCACATGAGGGTTGTCAGCCAAATTCAGGGGAACTGTGTAACCCATTAGTTTGTTAGGAGGAACATATTCAACCTTGCATAGGTTGGTAAAGACCTTTTGTTGGACTAGGTGTATTTCCTCCCGAGTAATAAGGGTCGATGAATTAAAAATCCTATATGAGTTGCTCGAACTCTTCGCTTTTCCTCTGGCTTTGTGTGTGTGTGTTTCTGTCCTCAGTTAGTCTGGTGGCATTGAAGTCCCCAAATAATACCCATGGCGCTCAGTTCTTGCTATTATTCACCTTAGTTTTGCCCAGCAGCTCTCCCGTATCGCTTGATCGCATGGGCCGTAAACTGTGGTGAGTATTTATTGGCTAATATTGTTGTCTTTCTTGTCCTCCAGCACTATTATAACCGAGAATTTCTCCATGAAGTTTTCCTGCAGGGTGTATTGAGCACTGTTCCATCCAACACAACAACCCCCTCTTGTCTCTGGTGCTGACAGTGCTACCCATTTATCAAAGTGGTCTCCCCCTATTAATTTCCAAGTGAAGTTGTTGATTACCACTAGTTTGGTATCTTGTAGACCAAAAATGTCAATCGTCTGTGGTCTGATAAATTCCCTGACTAGGTACCTCTTTTTTTCTTCCCACTGCCCTCTTAGGTTCCATGATATGATCTTCATGAATTCACTATTGCAGGCCCTATGGTCCTTGGTTCAGCAGGGTAGTGTTGTCTAGCTGCAACCTTCCTATTTCGTCATCCTCTCATTTTCTATTGAATCCATATATGTGATGTAAGCTACTTTGTCCTACGCATCATTCCCCAAGTCAATTCTAACTAGGAGTCTAGCTGATAGTAGCTCCCTATCAAGCCATTCAAATCTAACCCCTCTTTAATGTTTTCCAATGACATATCTACAATGAGGTTCAAGGAGCTATTCATATATCTCAATAAGGTTGAAAAGAGGTCCAAGGGTAAATGCTATGGTGTTGTGCTATAGTAGCCAAGATACTATACTGTAGGATGCCTCTGAGGTAAGGTATAAATGTGGGGTGTATATTAATTGGGTGCAAAGCACCCGGTGGTACCGATGCCTTTATGACATTGTAGAAGGTACCAACTATTTTCCAATCCCAACATTTAATGAATTATCAGTGAGCAGGAAGCTTCTGAATATATATAAATAATATAGAATTAACAAATTTTTACCCTGCGATGGTTGTTAGACAGGACAAGAATCTAGAGGATGAATTGACTGGTTGTTATGATCGCTCCTGATCATTGGCCTCATGTTTTGTTGTATATAACCGAAGGGAAGGAAGTGACCATTCATCATCTTCTTCATCTTCTCCCAATAAATGATCTTGGCCTTGTCTTGCTTGACTTGTGAGTGTCGCAACTGATCCCACCATGCAGATGCTCGTTCCTTGAGTTTTATGGCAACCTGCTTCACCTTCACACAATTGGGAAACTCGTATTCAAAGAACCTCTCCACTTCGTTTAGCCAATTGATAAAACCTTGCACTGATCTAGCAAATTCGGGCAGCTTCACCCGAAAGCCGAGGTCTCTGTGACGCTTCTCCCGTACACAATACTCTCGGAACTGGCCACGTTGAGGATAGGGGTTGACGGAGGTGAACTCAAAGTTGGGGTCTGAAACCTCACGATCCTCAAAATCTTGCGTCGCCAACCATTGGTTTAACTCCGCGACTTGCCTCTCTAGATCCTCGATTATCAAATCTTCGACGCTTCGGTCACGGTACTGAACTTCCTCAGTCACAACCTGCCCACCATGAACACCATGACCACTAGCCATTGATGTCAATGCCATAGGAAGAGGATGATCTCTAATACCAACTGATGCCAGGCGAGGTAGTGATTATCCCGTTGACTAGCCGGAATCTAGGATTGCAAGGAAGATGAACGAAGAACCAAGGAAAACCAGAGAAATATCTCTGAAATTCAAATAAATTTCATTAATAGAAGACCAAAAACCAAAGCTAGTCCACAAGTTAGACTAAATAGCTTGAAACCCTAGAATCTAACTTATTTTGGAAATTTCGCCAAAAGGCAAAAGTCCAAAAATTATTCAAATTTGAAATTTAAAACAAACCATATAATTCAAATTTGAAATTCAAAATCTAAAATAATCAACCAAAATCCTAGACCAAATCAGAATCAAATCATATCCTAATTTGACAGATGATTTGTTACCTAAAATAATAAAAACACCTAAAAATGAAGATTCGAGGGGAAAATAACAGAATTTGATGCCAAAAATGATGCCCATTGAACAAAGCTAGGTGACCACGTGGTGCGTGCTGAAATGAGCTTTTTGGATTGGATTTAAACGAGTGATTCCGACACCCGTAGCCAAAGTTATGGCCAAACGATTGAAACATTTCATTTGGCTTGAATCCTCCTACATCAATAAATCACATTTATTTATGATAAATTTAGTTTGGTACATTTATTCCTGTGTTACAATAGGTCAAATGGTGGTAATAGTAATACTAGGTGATGGGGGTACTTGCTTCAGAATGGTCCTCCTGATGGCACTAGGGGTCTTCGGGGGCCTTGTCGCCTCTAGTATCCTACGACAAGGGGTCTCTAGTGAATTCAAGGCCTCTTTTGACTAGGCTTTAATTTGTGCTACTTCTAGCCTCAATTTTTTCGATGGATGAGCTGTATCAAACCAAGATAATAAGAGGAGGTTAATATAAAAATGATCTTTAAGAAAACACGTCGGTTATCTTGAAGCATAGCATATTCCTCTCCGTCTATATGTTCCACATGATGGTCATCCTCGTGAGTTCTCATCAATCCCTCACGGTTTTGTGCACCATGTGAGTGATTGGTTTAGCTCCCTAAATGTCTTCAAGTAAGGTGGGTATTTCTTGCAAACCGTATAGGCTCTTCTAGTAATTTCAGATACTTTGTACTACTGTACAACCTAAGAGCAAGTGGGAGGTAGTCACGACCCTAGTGTAGCATAAGAAAAAACTTACCCGTGTGCCCCTCCATTTTTTCTTGTGTAGATTTTCCGAAGTGAGTATTTTATCTTCTTTTGCCAGCCAAATGAACAATTTGATTTTTGGGAGGCATTGGCATTTCTAGAAACTCCTTCTCAACTTGCCTTTGACCGCTCCATCCATAGTGAAATTGTAGATTGACTTTACTTTGAATTCTCATGAGCTTGTGATCTTCCATAGTTTCTAGTTTTCGCATGTACCTTGCACCCTTAGTAGGTGTTGTTGTAGTATTTTGTATTCATCTTGCCCCTTTTGGGTTAATAGTCCTTGCTTTAGAGTGGGGATCCCCCTTGATTGGTTTTCCAAGAAACTCTTGATTGATGTTGCTTTCTTTAGCATGAGTGGCTACCATAGTTATTAGACCCGGCCCGGACATTGACCCGGTCGAGGCTCTGGGTCTCGGGTTAATTGGTTCCACTGTCGGGTCATTCGGGTCAATGTTGGGTTAATAAAAATATGTTTAAATATTTTTTTAAATTATAAATTATTTTTTAATGTGTTATAATATAAAATATTCATTAATTATTAGTTATCAATTAAATAACTTGAAGGAAAAAATGAAAATTGTTAATATCTTAATTGAAAATAAAAAAAGTAATAATATATAATACCGGGTTGATGTCCGGGTCGGGCCTGATAACTATGGATTTATGATTTATCATTTATCTAGGGATTTAGTTTTTTATTTTAATGAAATTACATATTTATCCTTTAACATATTAAAAAATTTAAAAAACTCAAGGATGAAATGGTCATTTAAAAAAACATTGACCTGTCTGGGTCAGCGGGTTTGGCCTGTTCAAAGCAGGTCAAGCAGGTTCAAAGCGGGTAGATTGCGTAAATGGGCCAATTAGAGACCCGGACTGGTTTAGGCACTGGGTCACCGGATTGACCGGAGTTGACCCGAAACCTTGAGTGCAAGCACTCAAGCCTCAACACGCAAGCGTACGTGGTCGCAAATAATAACCGGTGAGTATCGGGTCCAATCCACACTGAATGGAGGCAAATTCTTCTACTTATGAATGAGTTGGAAAGATGATTAAATGTAAAGAGTTGTGAGGTGTGATTCGTTGTAAGTAAGTTGTGATAAACAGAAGGTTAGAAGGGAGTAAAATCTCAAGATGGAAGACCTAGGGTTGTATGGGTTGCTAGACTTAGACTGAGTTTCTCCCTGGAATGCTAAGCTTACTTGAACATGGACGTGGGTATATATGTGATAAAGTGTTGTGCTTGTGTGCACTCCAGGTGCATCATATAAGACCTTATTTCTAAGGATCATGCAACTAAGTCCATATCTCTATGGTACGTTAGATACATTATAGGACAATACTATGCCACTACCGTGGAATTGCCTACCCTGATATCTCAGCAATAGGTCAAATCGCTATCACTCCGTCCACCCTAATCCTCTACTCTACTCACAAACCTAGATTTCTCATAGTGCATGGAGTTAAAATACTCAATGTCTCTCGACAATTGAGGAATAAAGAGAATAGATTCAAAGGCACATCCAAATACAATATAGCAAAAGCAAACCAAGGATAATAAATGCATTAAGTCATAACAACCATACAACCCTAGATAATGTGTTTAAGCTACCATTGCAAATGAGATAACAAAAGCAATGGAAACATCCATACAAACTTTCATCATTCAACTACAAAGAGTTCAAGAGCATTAATGATAAAAGATTAGAGTTTCCCCCTCATTGATGACCCATCTCCAGCTCTAAGATTAGAGTTTCCCCCTCATTAATGACCCATCTCCACCAAGCAAAAGGTGCTAAAACCCTAACTGTTCTTCAGTTTTATATACCTAGCGCAGTCGACATCGCGATGTCGATAATTAATATAGCGATGTTATGGGTCTTTGGAGAAACCACAGGTACCATCGCGATGACGAATATCGTGATCTGAGTTATCGCATGAAAACCGCAACCAGCTTGTTTAGGACATCACGATGTCTATATTTGCCATCGCGATGTTGGTACTTCTTTTGGCTAGTCTGGATTCTTGCATCGCGATGTCCATGAGAACATTGCAATCTGTTAATCTGGGTGGTTTTGGCAATCAGTTGCTTAGAAACATCGTGATGTCAAGTTCCAGCATCGCGATGTTTTACCTTGAGCTGTTCAAATTACCTGTTGGCATCAATAATTCACTCGTTTCAGTATGTATCCTTTACAACCAGGTGTAAAACACTGTAAAAGCATACAAGGTAGCACAGATGTACAAATAATGTATTTTAGAGCTAAGACACATATAATTCATTCAATAGTGTTCTTCTCAACTCTAAAATCCTCAATAATCATGTACTAAAATAGCTCAAATCCAAGAGCTATCAACCAGTCGGACTGCCGGGCCTGTCCGGGTTTAATAACACTGGTGGCTGCAATGATAGGAATAGAGTCTACGATGATTGTCCGTTAATCCAATTATCCATCCGTATACTTGTAGATTCGCTATTACCAGGGCAAATTATGATGTTTTGGAGGGCAGCCAACCTTTACCTACATATCCACTACTAGAAATAGGATGCTTATGTAGGGGCATTTTTGTGTTCGTCAATGAAGGAGCGCCTATAGTAGGAGCTCTTAATAATTTTGAGGTAGATCCATGCACGTCTGTTAGTGACCTCCACCACCATTTCCCTAGTAGTAACTCATTCAAAATATGGAGGTTCAATATTCCTCATCCTCCTAATGCTTTTGGTTACCATATCTGTTGCTAATTGACGAGTTGGTACATGTGTTTCTTTGTGTCTACCCCTTTCCAGAGGAAATCTCTTCGTATGGAGTCGATTTGGTTTATTACCCATTCTAATAGCTAATATATAGATATTCAATGAATGAGTATTGTTGACAACACTAAGTTAAGTAAGTATTTCGGGCATGGACATGAGTTTTCCTTTCTAGGAGCACAACCTGTTTTTGATGTTTAAGATGAGGCTTAGCCAAACTTTCTTCCTTGGCACTCCTTTTGTGATCTACACCCTTAATTACTTGATTGGTAGAGAGGCTATTGGGCAGTTGATGATTTGTGCAATATCTCTTCTCATGTGTCCTTGTGTATGCAGAGGGATAATGACACTCTTTGTGAAGTTTATTTGTAAGCCTAATAGTCCTTCAAAATGGTAGAAGATGACCTTCAATGTTCTAAATTGGCTAAGTTTTTTTGTACAAAAGAGTAGTAGGTCGTCCGTATAGTGCAGTGCTATGATCTCGCCCTCCAAATTTGTGCCTACATTTACTCCGCTATATATGTTTGATATTGACCCCTCCTTAAACATGGTGGCTAGTACATCAGTGGCGAGAACAAAGAGTTAGGGAGAGATGGGCTCTGCTTATCTCAACCCTCTTTTGTTTTTTATATACCCAGTTGGGACCCATTAATTAGGAGGAACTTCACTTTGGAGGTTGTTAGTAGGCCATTGATCCAGGATGTCCATTTATGCCCGAATCCCCACACACGAAGGATGTCTGGAGGAAGTTTCAGTCAACTTTTTCGAAAGCTTTTTAAAAATCAATCTTTATCAAAGATCAATTAGAGTTACTGTGCTTCATCCTTTTAATCAGCTCTTCAGCTCCTACTACGTTTTCGTGTTTCATTCTTCCCCTTTATATGTTGTTTGTGACTAGCCGACATGGTCCTTGATTACCATTCTCAGTCTATTCGTTAGGACTTTTAAGATGATCATGATGGAGCAGTTTAGCAGGCTTATAGGTCTTTAGGGCTTGATACTCCTAGGTGTGTTATTCTTGGGAATAAGTAGGATATTCGCCTAATTTAGCCTTTCCAAGTTCACTTTCCGATGGAAGAAGTCATCAAATAGCTTCATTATGTCTATTTGGATCATTTCCCATCTCTGCTGGTAAAAATTGATGGGGAAGCCTCAAGCCCTGGTGCTTTATTTGCTTCTAGCTCTCCTATTGCGGTCTTGACCTCCTCCTCTATGAATGGGCTTTGCAGGTGGCCTAGGTCATGTTGTGCTTTGTGCCTAAACAACCTCTCCCAAGAGGTATTGTACCTCATCGCCCTTTCATTCTCAAAAAAGTTGTTGTATTGTGTGATTATGGCTGCCAAGATGTCAACATCTCTTATTATGGTTATGTCTTTCTCTTATAGTTGTTTAATCCAGTTTTAGTTCCTCCTTTGGTTAGCGATTATGTGGAAGAATTTAGTATTTTTTTTCTCCATGTTGCAGCTAGTTGGTTCTTGCTTTCTGGCGCTATAGGGACTCTTCCTTAACTGTGATCTTTTCATGTTTGATCTGTTGCTCTGCCTCTTTCCTGCTTTCCTCTAATGCTAGGTTTATGGCCTCCTTTATGATGTCCAGATGTTCTATGTCCACCAGCAGTTCCTTCTTCCTGTTATTTTGTGTGATCATGGTATCTTCGTGCGATTTTTTGAGATTTTGTCTTAGGTATGTCATTTTTTTGTTATGATGAAACCATTGTTCCCATTCAGGCTTGACTATTGCTACCACCATGTCCTTGTCATTTCCCAAAATCTCTCCCTTTCTACCTAGTCTCTATTTAAGTAGAAAGTGTAAGACTGCGGGCCATGTATTCCATATTCTAGGCTAATACTTGATTTGATTCATGGGAGGGTTGTCAGCCAAATTCGAGGAAACTGTGCGACCCATTAGTTTGTAAGGAGGAACCTATCCAACCTTGCGTAGTCTGGCGAAGACCTTTTGTTGGATCAGGTGTATTTCCTCCAAATCCTGTACGAGTTGCTCGAACCTTCCCTTTTCCTCCGGATTTGTGTGGGGTTGTTTCTATCCTCAGGTAGTCTGGTGGCATTGAAGTCCCCGAATAATACCCATGGTGCTCAATTCTTACTCTTATTGACCTTAGTTTTTCCTAGCAGTTCTCCCGTATAGCTTGATCGCATGGCTCGTAAATTGTGGTAATCATTCATTGGCTATTATTGTCTTTCTTGTTCTCCCGCGCCATTATAACTGAGAATTGCTCCCTGAAGCTTTCCTTTGGGGTGTATTGAGCACTGTTCCATCCAACACAACAACCCCATCTTGTCTCCAGTGTCGATAGTGCTACTCATTCACCAAAGTGGTCTCCCCTTATTAATTTCCAAGTGAAGTTGTTGATTGCTACTAGTTTGGTCTCTTGTAGACAAAAAATGTCAACCTTCTGCAGTTTGATAAATTCCTTGACTAGGTAACTCTTCTTCTCTTTCCCCAACCCTCTTATGTTCCATGATATGATCTTCATGAATTCACTATTGCTCCTTCAAGCTAGGACCACGAGGGTTCATTGAGCCTTCCTTTTGCTTCAAAGCTAACCCCTCTTTAATGGTTTCCAATGTCGTATCTACAATGAGGTTCTAGGAGCTATTCATATATCTCAGTTCTGAGGCTGAAAAGAGGTCCAAGGGTAAATGCTATGGTGTCGTGCTATAGTAGCCACAACACTATATCGCGGGGTGTCCCTGGGGTAAGGTGTAGATATGGGGTGTATATTAATTGGGCGCGAAGCACCCTGTGGTACCGATGCCAACACATTTAATGAATTCTCAGTGAGTAGGAAGCTTCTGAATATATATATATATAAACTGTTATGGGTAAAATGGGGATGATGATTGGGATATTTGAGCAAGGATGGGATGTTCTGATAGTACTCGGGACCTAAGGTGGAAAGGTGATTGGATGGCTAATAAGGGAGCTGGGAGGTAAAGGGAGGAGGATGGGCTCTGGCATGAAGGAGGAAAAACGGGGGGTTTTTCTCGCTCGGGGAGGTGGCCCGCGAGCCCTTTTCTTCTTCTCTGACGGGCTCCAACCAGCGAAGCCCTCAGCTCCACGGCATGCACCTTCCTTTCTCTTTCTACGAGCTCCGACGAGTAACAACTGTGTGAGCCCGAGTGATACTCCTTCTCCGGTGAGCCGGCGAGCTTTCCCTTTTTCTCTACGGGCTTCGGCCAGCAGGCAAGTGCCTCCTTCCCGGTTCGACCAGTTGTGAGGCCTTCACTCCCTCTCTGGCTTGCAGTGAGGTTCTCACTCCCCCTCCTCTCCTTTCTCTTGGTTGGAAATGAGTTCTTTCCCTCTTTGACAGGTCGGTGAGCCTCTTTTCTATCCGACGCGCCACCTCTTGTATAAAAGCGGGTGAGCTCCTTATCTCTCTCCGAAGAGCACTGCTAGGTCTCTCTCTCTCCCCGGCGAATTTCTCCTCTTCACGGGCTCCTTTTCTCTCTCTTTGACAGGAGCTCTTCCCCTCTGCCGACAGGCATTGGTGAGCTCCGACAGGCTTCTCCTTTCCTCTCCTCTCCATCAGGTCTCTCTCTCTAATGGTTGAATGAGATCGACGGGCTCTGACCCTCTCTTCCTCCCCGATGGACCCCGGTGATGTATACTCTCACCTTCTTTATTTCATGAGGCTTGTGAGCAATCTTCTTGATTATATGAGGCCTGTGAGCCATTCTATTAGTTGTATGAGGCCTCTGAGCCATTCCATGTCTTTGACGGGCTCTGGGCGGTGAGCCATCTGGAATGTTGTACTCATCTCCAATAGGATTCGAAGTCTTGTATTCGACATGTACATAGTGGATAAACCTCTCAGTAGGGTCTCGTGGTTTTTCCCAGATTTACGGGGTTTTCCATGTATATCAGGTGTATACTTTTATTTCTGCCTTGGATGATTATTTTCTTCTTCTACGATCTAGTCCCTTAAATATAAATCTTTGACTATTGGTAATGATCAGTGTCAATCCCCAGGCGATACCGATTTTAGCACTACCAGTTTGGAGATGCTGATATGCAACGTTCACATATATAAAGGATAGCCCACATGTTTAATGGGAGTTTGGAAAGCATCTAGCAAGTCATGGAGGGCAGATATCTCAAGGATTGGCCGGTGTAAAAAGGAGAATAAGCTTAATGTACAAGTGGGTCGGATGGGATGGTGGTGGGGGCCAAACCCCTTGAGGGGATGGGGATAACGTGTGAGAAACAAGTAGAGACGTGGGAGAATTGACGTTTAAGGGAGGACAAGACCCAATATAGGGCTTTCGGATAAAAGGAGGCTGACGATACAAAGGGAGGAGGATCCACGGGGAGGAGCGGCTTCTTCTCCTCTCTCTCTTCTTGGCGGGCGCTTGCGAGCCCTCGACGGGGATTCATTTTCCCTCTTTTAGGAGGGCGGCAAGCTCCCTCTTTGAGGCGGACGAGTCTCCTTCTTCTCTTCGATGAGATCCAGCAGTCGATGAGCTTTTCTCATTTCCTCTCCGACGAGATCTAGCCACTGGCCACCCTATCTCTCTTCCTCACGGGGCTACGGGGTCGACGAGCCTCCTCCCTCCCTTTGACAGGCGCCGGCGACGGTATAAGACAACGAGTACGAACCTCTCTCTTTCTTGGATGGGCTCTAGCCAACGGGAGCTCCTTTCTTCTTCCACGACGGGCACCGGTGAGCTATCTTTAGTTGCACAGATCCAGTGAGCTTTCTCTTGCTCCAACGGGCACTCTCAGTTCAGTGAGCCCACTCTCTCTCTCTCCTGTGAGGTTGCCTAGATCCAGTGAGTGCCCGACCTTCTTTCTCTCTCCGATGGACCCTGATCGATGGGCTTCGACCCTATTCTTCTTTCTGATGAGCCTTTCCTATCTCTCTCTCCGACTGATTCACAGAGGTTCTTTCTTTCTCTCTTGGTTGAATGAGATAGACAAGCTCCAACTTTCTCTCCCTCTCCGACGGACCCCAGAGGTGTATACTCTCACTTTCTTGATTGTATGATGCCAGTGAGCCATTGATTGTATGAGGCATGTGAGTCATTCTCTTAGTTGTATGAGGCCTTTGAGCCATTCTACGTCTCTGACGGGCTCCGACCAGTGAGCCACTCTCTCTTGCTCTTCTAGACTGTTGTACTCATCTCTAAGATAATTCGAAGTCTTGTACTCGACATGTACATAGTGGATTACCCTCTCAGCAGGGTCCTGTGGTTTTTTCCTTGATTTACGGGGTTTTCCACGTATATTAGGCGTATGCTTTTATTTCTATCTTGGATAATTATTTTCTTCTTCTACGATCTAATCCCTTAAATATAAATCTTTGACCGTTGGTCAAGATCTGTGTTATCCCCATGTGATAACGATTTTAGCACTAATATAAACAATAAAGAATTAACATGCAGTTATGATCATTTAGTGAGTCGAAAATAATTGCATGGTTGAAGTGACCATCCCATATCCAAACGATTCATTCATGCACCACCCTCTGAGAACTCAACATGGAAGAAGGGTGGAGCCCTAGGTTCCAAAAATTGGACTTGTTTGTCAGAGCCACAACATGGTGGCTTTGGAATGACTTACGCATTGTATTTGTTTCCCCAAAGTTATGAAACAATGAGGGTGGTACATCCATGTTTGAAAAGCTCCTCCTTATTTCACATGCATAGAATCATATTAATGTTTAAGATGTGTCAGTCCCATGACTTTTGCTTTGGACTTTTGAGTGCACAAACATTTGTTTGACACAGTATTTTTTTTTTATCATTATATATTAATGTATGTTTGTGTGCGCATATATATATTGCAAAAAACCAATATAAAGAATTATATTTTCCATCTAAGGCTGCTTAGCTCATCTCCTCTATTTCATTATGTTATTGAGAAAATATTTGAAAAATACATGATACGATCATGAGCATCAAGATGAGAGCCTAATTATCAAAATAATTATCTGATCATCCAATGATAAGGATGAATTTCAAAAGATGTTGAAATCTGGCACATAACGGTCTCTATGTTATAAAAAAAGGTCCTTGGCTTATGAAAAAGATAAATTCCACTGATATTAAGCACTAACTTGGGCATCTCTTTATTTCGGAATCCTCTCTTTGTTCTCTCTTTCTCTCCTCTTATTTTTGAGTCCTTGACTTGTGTGTTAGGTATTCTCCTCGAGCACAAGCGCTCAGATTTTCTTTCTCTACAGTTGCTTCTCCCTACAATGTTCGTTCTCTCGAGGCCGAACTTAAAAGGAGGTGTTGATCTTGTGGAGTTGAAGGAATGAAACAAAAAAGTCATCGATCTCAATTGATCTCTCCCTCAAAACCATATGAAGTATTCTAATCTTTATCGACCACTTTCACCCATTGATCAAGATTTGCTCTAATCCAAAAAAAAAAAGCAGATCGCTGCATCAACACATTTCATATATATGAAAATAGAACCGAGTTCTTATAGATAAATAAATTTTAAATCCAGGTTAGTTTAGATTTACATGTATAATTCTTAAAAAATAAAATTCATTTTTGTCAAGTAAATGTGTGAAAGAAGGGAAAAGAGAATCTATTGTTTTCCCTTAAAGGTCATGCGTTAGTCTTATTATTTATTTATTTATTTATTTATTTTTGATAAAGATGTCAAGCACCTCTCAATCAGGGGTAGATAACGCGGCATTTATGTACATGTGCCCTCATTTGTGATTGTGGGGTTTTAAATATGAGATTGTCCTAATCAATGAAATTTTATAGAAAAGACATGATATTAATAGGTCAAGAGATTGTAAGTATATATTAGTGTTATATATGTATATAGATATAGATATATGAGTGTGTGTACAATCAATAGAAATATTATCCAAGGTAAGCAAGTGATGTGGGTGGATAAGGTAAAGTTGAGTGGCTCTTTATTTTTAGACATTGTTTTGTTCCTCACGTCTCTTTAATTTATCTCCCTCACAAAAACTCAAGGGCATCACTTGTTATGCTTAATTTCCCTCATAATCTATTTTGGATTAAACTGTCAAGTCCTTCACCTTATCTCAGTGTTTTAATAAAAATTACTTTATTATATTATATTATTTTTGGGTTTGATAGAGCACATCTAACACAAGCATTACTCTTTACAAATAAAGTAGTTTAAAACTAACAACTAGATCCATAATTTATTTTAATATTAATTTGTAAGTATAATTACAACACAAGCATTTTTAATTTATTATTTAGAGGGAGATGATGTGAAGGATTGATGTTGGTTGTTGGAGTGACCCGAATCCGACAATTCAAGACTAGTCTAATTGAATCACCCCCACAACCCTTTGGACCCAACTCTTGTACACCACTCATCCATCGTCGATCCATCCACACATTAACAGACGCCACAGGCAAAACTATCTCCTACTAGTAGGCCATCCACCCATCTTCTTATACCACATTATCCAAACAAAAATTAAGTTTAATTATTTTTTTCAATTTTCTTTTTACTATTTTTCAAATAAATATAAGTTTCTTTAAAATGAAAATTATATGCATTGATACATTCACTCTCTTTTTCTTTTGAGCGACTGAGAAATAGGCTATTATTATTATTATTATTATTATTAAAATATAATTTTTATGTATAGAAATAGAATGACTAGGAGGAGTTAATAATATATTTTTCCGGAACCCTTCACCCACCCCCCGGAGAGTCAAAATTAATAGTGTAGAAAAGTCCAACCGAGACAGAGTGAAAAGAAGAGAAGTAAGATTAGTAATAAATTAAAAAAAAGAAATAATAAAAAGAAAAGAAGAGAATGAATGAGGACGAATGGCCACGAAAAGCCAACCCGCTTTCCCTTCTCGAACAGCGAACCGCGCGTATCTCTGAGCTCACAGAGCCAAGACACAGAGACACAGCACAGAGAACAGTGGTGACTGTGTGGGTGCGTGTGTGTCCCCTTCTCTCACACCCTCTTCTCTTTGTCACCCTCCCCTTAAACCCCATCCCCCAATGCACCTCCTCCTCTTCCTCCTCCTCCCCATCCCTTCTCCTCCTCCTCCTTCTCCTTGTTTTTTCTCATGGCCCTCTTCCTCCCTTCCCCCTTCTCCTCCTCCGACTCCCTCCCTTCATCTTCTACTAATACTCCTGACCCTTTCTTAGACCTTCTCCTTATCCACCACCACCACCACCACCACCGTCATCCTCCTCCTTCAGCCATGGTCAGGAAGCGCACTGCTGCTGACCTTGACCTCCATGACTCTCCTAGACCCACTCGTCCACGTATCATCACTCCTGACCTTCATGACCACCACACTCTCCCTCCTCCCCCTCCTCCTCCTCCTCATCCCCAAGTCTGTGGCTTCTCCGGCCTCCCTCTCTTCCCTTCCGAGCTTGACTCCACTAACACCAACACCAACGCAAACGCCAACACTGGTTCTAGTGCTTTTGCCGCGGCGGCTGAGGATTCTCCGGCGGCTTCTACCGCATGGATAGATGGCTTCATAAGGGACTTGATTGGCAGCTCCGCCGCGGCGGAGGTTTCCATTCCTCAGCTCATTCACAACGTGCGCGAGATCGTTCACCCTTGCAACCCTTCTATCGCCGCCGCGGTTGAGCTCCGCCTGCTGTCTCTCGCTTCTCCGCTTACTCCTGGTCATGAAGTCTCTAAACTCCGCCGAGACCTCCGTCCACCTCCGCCGCCAGCTACAGCTAGCGTTCGATCTGACCCTTCGTCTTCTTCCGCTTCCGCCGGTGGTGCTACCACCGCGCAGCCTCGTGGCTCAGACGAGACCGCGGCGGCTGCGCCGCCGCCGCCAGTGAAAGACCGGAGGGAGGAGATGCGGCAGAGGAAGCGAGACGAGGAGGGGCTTCACATACTGACGCTTCTCCTCCAGTGCGCCGAGGCTGTCGCCGCGGATAACTTCGAGGAAGCCAACCGGCTGCTCCTTGAGATCTCCGAGCTGGCGACGCCGTTCGGGACTTCGGCGCAGCGCGTGGCGGCGTACTTCTCGGAGGCCATGTCCGCGCGGCTTGTGAGCTCGTGCCTCGGTATTTACGCGCCGTTGCCGCCTTCTCTGGCACCGTTCCAGCGGCACCGCCTCGCCTCCGCCTTCCAGGTCTTCAATGGCATCAGCCCTTTCGTCAAGTTCTCGCATTTCACGGCCAACCAAGCGATCCAAGAAGCGTTCGAGCGTGAGGATAGAGTGCACATCATCGACCTGGATATCATGCAAGGCCTTCAATGGCCGGGTCTTTTTCACATTCTTGCTTCCCGGCCGGGTGGTCCTCCTAGGGTGCGGCTCACCGGGCTCGGCTCTTCGTTGGAGTCTCTAGAAGCCACTGGGAAGAGATTGTCGGACTTTGCTGACACTCTCGGTTTGTCATTCGAGTTCCACGCGGTCGCCGAGAAAGTGGGGAACTTGGATCCCGAGCGGCTAGGGGTGAGCCGCCGTGAGGCCGTGGCCGTCCACTGGCTTCACCACTCTCTCTATGATGTCACCGGCTCTGACACCAACACGCTCTGGCTTCTTCAGAGGTGAGAGAGAGAGAGAGAGAGAGAGAGAGAGCATAATGAAGCTTCATTTCTTTAAAGAAAAAATAAAAACTTTTCAAACAACATCACATCTTTTGATTCTTCTAAAAACTTTAATGATTATTATTAGTACTTTATAGTTTATAGTCAATCAAAGCTTTCACTTTTTTGATCATCAGGTTAGCACCCAAGGTGGTGACAATGGTGGAGCAGGACTTGAGCCAAGCCGGGCCTTTCCTTGCTCGCTTCGTTGAAGCCATACACTACTACTCAGCGTTGTTCGACTCTCTCGGCGCGAGCTACGGTGAAGACAGCCAAGAGCGGCACATAGTGGAGCAGCAGCTACTCTCCCGGGAGATACGCAACGTGCTCGCAGTAGGTGGCCCGGCGCGTACCGGCGAAGTTAAGTTCGGGAACTGGCGCGAGAAGCTAAACCAGTCCGGGTTCCGGAGCGTGTCTCTGGCCGGTAACGCGGCGGCGCAAGCCACTCTCCTGCTGAACATGTTCCCTTGCGATGGTTACACTCTGGTTGAAGAGAATGGCACGTTGAAGCTGGGCTGGAAGGACCTTTGCCTTCTCACAGCCTCCGCATGGCGTCCCATCAACAACAACAGCGGCAGCAACACCAACACCAACACCACCACCACCGCCACCACAATGTCTTCTGGACTTCTTGGAATCACTCGTTAGATTTAATCTGTTGGTATGTTTTGTTCTTGGTTTGGTTTCCAGTATTATAAGAGACTGATATTTTTGGGTTCATTGTGGTCCTGGGAATTGAGATGTTGGTTCGTCTGACAACGGTTTGGTGAAGAGGATGGAGAGGTTAATAGGGGGTAAATGCTTAGGGAGGGATGGAATGGAATCACGTGATGGCATGAGAGGACTGAGAGGGATTGATGGGGGGGTGTGGGGATTTGGTGCTTGACCTGCTTGGACACACCACCATGGACAGGCTCCTCAAGTGTCACGTCGCTGTTAATTAATTAGACTTTTGCTTTCGGTGTTGTTATGTGGACTATAATCATGCTCTCTCTATCTTGTTGGTTGGTTAGTATCATGTTAATATTAAGAGAGAGATTCAGGGGAAAATCATAAGTAATCAATTTTAAGCTGATGATCGAGTTGTTGTTTAGGTCTCGAGCCCAAACCTTCCAACAGGGTCCAGTCCAATCAAGTAATTGATGGACGTGTTGGAAGGCCACGCCGCTCTGTCACGTCTCTAGTCTCTCTAGAACTTTTCATCTACGTGTCAGCACAAAACGACGACTGGACTGACCAGTAGCAGTAGCCTGGGCCCTGGCTACGCTAGTGTTTGACATTTTGCAGTAAGGCCCACAAGCTTTCCATTAATTACTTTCTGGGACCAGGCAGCAGGTCCCTTCCTTGTAAATAAGTATTTTGATAGGTTTTTTACGCTTGGGGGCCTTTTTGTCTTTTGCGGTTGCGGGATGGCATTGGCTGGCCTAGCCTCGCCGTCAACGTGAGCCGCCGTGGGGCCCGCGCACTGGAGAAAAAGCTGGTTATCGTCGTCAGAACCGGCTTTTCGCTGTGGTGTGGTGTGCGTGAATAATTCCAAGCAACTCAGCTTTCTTACCCTTCTGAGTAACCCGAGCCCGACCACCTCTTATCTCATCATCGCTTTGGATTCGGTTTCATTGATACACCACACCACCTCTTCCCAGTGTTACCACATTTATTACTATCCCAAAAAACTTGAGGTTTCATGTACATCCAAGGTCCAATTACATGGACAGTTGATATGCATATAAGCTAAAATTAAAGTTAAAAATATTTAAAATAATATATATATATATATATATATATATATACCTTCATTTTCAACCTAATTCCTCCGCCTCCTCTTCAATACTATATATATATATATATATATATATATATATATATATATAAGAGACAGAGAGAGAGAGAGAGAGAGAGAGAGAGAGAGGAAAGGCCAATCTTATCTTTCCTTGATTTGTAACATGATATGCAGAGACCAAGAGATCCCTCTGTCCATCTTTTGCTTGCTATGGAGAACGAGATAAAGTAGACAAGGGTACGGGTGAACTCAAACACGGATCGAAGGTGAATATATATATATCAGCAAAAATCTATTTAAAAATTTGAATTTTAATAATATTTAAAAAATATCTAACTATCTATATTTTTTCAGAAGTATTTAAATAATTTAAAATTTTTATGAGTATATTAGCAAACCCATTGTTTCATCCATTAGTTTGAATCAACTTAATCATATAAATATTAAATATATAAATAAAAAAGGATTTACAGAAAAATATAAATAAATATTATGCCGTTGAAGCAAATATGATATTACAGATAGAATAATAAACACAGTCATGAGTCATGACCAATCCTTCCTTTATATTAAAATTTTAAAAAATAAAAGAGTCTAAAAGTTGGGATCATTGTGGGATCAGTTCAGTTGAGAGAAAGTATGCGTTGGTGATACCAGTTAAAACAAGTAAAAGATGTGATCAATTTGAAAAGCCTAGATACCAAAAAGTAAGTAGCTGCATTGATAAACTCAAGGAGGAAAAGGTTTGAAAAGAGCAGGGTTAGAGTCTCAAAGCATCAACTCCGTGTTAATCTATTGTTTGCTTTCAATCAAACCTTTTTCCTCGCTGCCAATGTTTCAAAATCTTGCTATATATCTTGGTCTTCCTTTCAACATGTCTACTTTGTTTATTGCCTACTCATCAGCATCCCACCTAGTTTGATCTATTGGTATCCATAAAATATATAATAATTTATAACTAAAAAAATAAATCACCCTAATTATTATATTTTCTTATTTTTTTAATTTGAAACATTCATTACTCTTATTTATTCAAAGAAAATAGTAAAATGGTATATACAACAAACCAAACACCATCTGAGTGTTTGGCTACAAATTTAGAGCTCCGTACAACAAAGCAAACACACTCGTAAAGGAATTGGGCACCAATTGAAATTGTATTTAAAATTTTTTGTATTTTTGGAGAAAAATTTTTAAACTAAGATATTTAATATACAAGTTATGTCCTCTATGTATTAGTTATTGGATTTCAAAAAAATCATTATTACATCTTAAATTTTTATTAATTTTTTAGCGGTAAAACAAGTGCATTGGAACCCGCATCAAGTCACTTGGTTGTTGTCTGATTCCACTTGCCCAATTCCAATTACCATAGTTTTTGGAGCAAAATAGTAGGTAATTAAAAGCCTTTTTCTCTGAAGGAAAAAAAAGACAAGCTTTGAAAATTCGTATTTTAGTAGCCCATTAAACTTACTCAAACCTATTAACACCTCTTGGCTATTTACTCACTTATCTTAAAGTTATTTTGAAAATACTTTAATTGTAACATTAAATAAATAATAGTAAAATTATAAATATTTTTAAAAATAAATAAATAAAATAAAGGTAAATAGCTTTTACTGTAGTATCAGGTTTAAAAAAGGGATAATTATACAGTTTACAAGGCATAATACACAAGTTCTCATGTATTACATAGATAGGTACGTAAATAGATAAATAAATAAATAAAATATTTATATATATAGAGATAGATAAAACATCTGACAAGAAACACCTATACACACAGACACAGTGATGAGCATCTGGTGTATATGTAAGCAACATGTTGTGTGGCGTGACTTGCATGGCTTTGCATGCGATGCCTTCACCAGGTTCACCTCCTCATTACTTCTCTTCACAACAGCAGCAGCAGCAACAGCAACTGCATCATGTTCCATCATGCATGTATGTTCTTATTAATCTCAACACACACATACACACCCTCCTTTCTCTTCTCAGTTTCTTCTTGTCTCATCTTCTTCTCTATGCCAACCTTCACCTTCTCCACTAATTGAAGCTTGATGACCTTCTCTTCCATCACTTTTTATGTTGGATTATATCTATATGTTTGGCCTTGTTATGTTAACCTACCTGCTCCCTCATGTCAGTGCTGTCCCCAGCCACGCACTTAGCTAACTCTTGTTCATTTTCTCATGAATATATATATATATATATATATATATATATATATATATATGTTGGTGTTGAAAACCGGCTTTCCCTTGGGATTATATCCGATTCAGATCAACGGTTGAGATTTGTATTTGATTTGGTGCGGACTCTTGTAGTTGATGATGGAGGGTAACTTCACTCTTCCTAACACGGAGAAGGAAACTGCATGCACAGGCAAAGAAAACCGACTGAAATGGGGCTTTCGTCCGGATTCAACTCCGACGGTCAAGTCAGTGGAGTGAACTGGAGAGCTAAGGAGAGGGTTTCTTGGTTCAATTATTTCTTACCTCTGGATTTTTCCACCTCCCTTCCTTATATAGGGTTATTGAGGTGGTGAGAAATATCTTACCCACCGGTTGGGCAAGTGGGAGAATTGTCAGTGGAATAGTTGTTTTTCAACTGATGTCTAATCCGGAATTTAAGAGGAGTTATGACATTTAATCTTCTAAACCAGATCTTTTGCTCGGAATAAATATTTGGTATGTACTTTTATTCTCTTGTTATTAATGCTCCAGGCCTACTTTTTACCCTTCTGCCAAGGGAGAATGATTTCAGTCGGTTTTTGGGGTCAGCATTTGTGGAGGGCTGGGATAATGACATGTGTTCGACCCAGATTTAGCCAGGTGGACGTCTGGGATTATGCCATGTGACAGTTTTGTTCTTCAGTTGGATTCGCGATACGTGTCATGCCATGATATAATATATCAATAATATATATATATATATATATATATATATATATATATATATATAAATTTTTATAAGATAAGGCTGGTCGGAACACTGTTTATTTAAGGTCACCTCTCATTTTGCCACTTACACAGTATTTTAATGATTTCTAACCGTATGGATGGAAAGAACATCGAAAAATAAGCTAGCATGTTAATTTTCATATAATTTAGAAAAGTGTAGGGTCTTCATCTTAACGGGTGAAAATTTATAAAATCTTACCGGTTCAGAATTTCACCTTTTAAGAAGAAGACCCTACACCTTCCCAAATTGTATGAAAATTGACATCCTAGCTTATTTTCCGATGTTCTTTCTATCCATACGGTTGGATTTTTTTAAAATACTGTGCAAGTGGGCTAAAATGGGGCGACCACACTTGCACAAGGCAGACCACATAGTATCACGACTTTTATATATATATATATTGTTACGGAGATATTTGGCGAAACACGTGTCGCTTTCCTAAATGGCCACCTGTCATACATAGGCTACTGCCTATTGGGATCTCCACCACAAGGTTCAAGTAGTATCAATTCCGGCCTGCAAATAAAGCAGTGGCTCACCCCACCAAAAGTCCGGCTAATTATACACGGCAAGAAGGCGTGATAACCATCCACAAGAGCTGCATCCAACGCCTTCTACAAGTAGTAGGTCTTATCCACTTATCTCTACAAGAGGTAGATATTTTCTACTTACACACAAGCGACTCACACTTGCAGAGTGCAGATATTTTCTACCCACCTACGAGCACCTACATAGTGCATATTTTCTTACCGCTTTAGAAGATATTTTCTCATTCACCGCCTTTACTCCACCGCTTCTTCCTAAACCGCCTTTAAAATGGCTATAAAAGAAGAGAGACAAGGAGAAAGGGGATCAAAAGTGACCACAAAAAGAGCTAATCAATCTAAAACCGCTTCTCTTACAAATTTTCTCAATTTAAGAATCTGAGTAATCCGTAGAAAGGCCCAATTCACCTCACCGCTTTTCTCCCTTTATAGGTTCATCCCAAAGGAAAGCTAAGGTACAATTCCGAAAGGATTTTCATAGATAATTCCAACGGATCTCCAAAGCATCCTCCGTGTTCCCTATCTGTCAAGTAATCGGCCCACACCAACTATAAATTTCAACCGCTTGTCAAGGTCAGACCGTATCACGAGGTCACAGAGCCAAAGCGTGAGGTGGACTTAGTTTTTGGCATCAATAGCTTGGCGCCGTCCGTGGGGACACTTTACAAAAGCCAAATGATCACTACCGTAAGGTCAAACGGATCCAAGAACAAGGAGCACCAAGTAACCCCAAGAACCCGCGTAAGTCCAAGGACATGAGGAGATTCCATAATAATCCACCTATCTTACTTCCATCGGAAAATTCTCCCGCCCCACCCCAAGAACCCATCCCCGAAGTTTTACCTCAACATGCGCAAAGTTAGCTGGGAAATGGAACAGCTTAACTCAAGCTGTTCATGCTTTAACTCATCCATCCACCGCCCTCCCACACAAATTCCACCTGCGCAAAGCAACAATCCCACCAAACATTCCTAAAGGTGACGGAGGACAAGGACTGCACTCATGGAGACAAGAGAGAGAACTTCATCTCTCGCTAGCTCGAACACCCTCCGCTCTCACCGCCGAGAACAAGCTACCACTACAAGAACTCAACAAAGATACAAGAGCGAGCGACAAGGACCGAATCTACTGAATAGCCCATCCGCTCCAAATCTGGCCGAAGAAGGACACAAATACGTGATCCTTCATGGGAAAACAAGAAACCAACGCGCACGCTCTCGCATGTGTTCACCTTTATCAAGGAAATATTGGAGGAGCAAGTTCCTCGGAGTAATTTCGCACTTCCCCGCCATGATTGTATACAAGGCGTAACTGATCCGGCCACGCCACCAAGTCTTTCGATCAAGATGCTTCTCACAGAATTACCGACGCCAGATGTGCCGAAGCTTTTCCCGCCACCTTAGAGGGAAAAGCGCAAGACCGGTTTGTCGATCTTCCATCTAGCATGCCTTCCTTCTTTTCAAATTCTAGCAGACGCTTTCTAGCTTACTTACAATTACTCAAAACAAAAAGAAAACTCCCATCTACCCCTTCTCAAGGCAAATAAGGGGAAACGCCTGCCCAGCCTATTTAAATCAAGCTACATAGACGACAACTAACGCCTATGGACCTCCTTCCGCTGAACGGGTCAGACCTTTTAATGGAAGGACTACTAGAATCCCTTTCGCTTTTCCCCCTCACCCTAGATCCACCAAAGACCATCCCCTTTAATGATCTATGCCCAAAAGTACATCAATTCCGGCTGAGATCTACACGGGTTGGGAAGAAGCTCGACGCTAACCGGTGGAAATTCAAAGAGGAAAAACCTACCAAAATGTCAACATAAGGCCTCCTATTACACGTAAAGGAGGAGGATCACGCAGTACGTATAAGGGTGAAAATAGAGGTCCTGAAGCCTCGACACGCCTCAACCCGCATGTACCATGTTCTCGCAGAACCTTCAAAGGAAAGTAAAATTGTCGATATGACCACCATACCCCACTAAATCAAACTAGAAGCTATATCCCTTATGCAAATCAAAGAGCAAAAGCTCCTCGATATGGCCAATTTCAACCAAGCAAAAGAACAAGAAGAGATATCACGCTTTCATCAATCTAAAGGACACGCATACTGAGAAATGTACCCAATTTGATGAATGCTATAGAAGATGTCGCTCAAGAGGGCAACTGAGCAATACATCAACCTTGAGATTCAAGAGGAACCTGACATTCCACAACCTCAAGAAGAAAAAGGAGAAACGCTGGGGTTCATTGGACCCGGACGTGGTGGAAAGTTCCGCCTCTAAAGTTACTCAATGGTGAGTTGCACAGAAATGTAAAACACACCTCAAAGGAGGTCTCACACCATGACTCCCATCATCTTTATGATAACGACAAGTTAGGAGTTCGCCATTCCCCATGACGACGACGCTTCTAAAGTCATTGCCATCATGGTTTCCCGGCCTAAAACGTAAGAGAGTTCCTGGACAGACAGCTGGAAGTTAAGTTGACATTCTCTTTGGAGCGCTTTCTCAAAGAATGAGATATGATGCGATAATTTACTCCCCGTGAAAAATCATCCTTAGTAGGATTTTCCTGGATGAGTTATACAATTAAGGAATGATCTCCTCGCTTGCTATGGTAGGAAAATCGCCAAGATCATCAATACCATGATAACAAACTTTCTAGTTGTATCACGCTTCAAGCTACAACGCTATTCGGTAGGCCAACCCTCAACGCCTTTGAAAGCTGTAATTTTCCCTACCATCTTCTCCCCGAAATTTCCAACCGAAGCGGCAAATGAGAAGTAAGAGGAGACCTAACCTTTAGCAACGCTAAAGGCTGCTATGTTGCAACCCTTAAAGGAAAAGTCGTGAACAGGGCAAAACAAAGGTTTCGGAAGCCACGCTGGTCAATAGAATAGCCGAAAGGTGAAGATGAGGGAATTCACCAACGCCTTGAAGAATTACTACCGCTCCTCTAGATACAAACTGTGATGGAACGACGGTGTTTAATTGGAAAAGCGCTGGATTTGACAAAAGTACAACAAGAAAAATCCTCACGGTGGTACTAAGGACAAATTCGACCTTTCGCTTCCGGGTCATCGTAAGATATGCCAGCGTGAAACGTAACATCATCAAACACCGCCAACATAGATCAATCATTCAAGCCTATCAAACAAAATGAGAAATTCGCACTGTAAAGACGTATACGCGCAGAGGAAGAAGTATCAACCTCTCAAGGCCGGATTTATCCGAGAGGCGAATTATCCAGATCAAGCTAATGTGGTTATGGTAAAAAGCCGTCCTGAAAACGGAGAATGTATGAGAATTTACTTTCACCTAAGCAAAGCTTGCCTAAAAGATTCGCTCTACCTTCCATCACGGTGGTTTAGTTGATTCTACAATGACGGCACGTAGATGTTGAGTTTCTGACGCTTTCTCGTGCTACAATCAAATAATACGAATGGCCTCAAAAAGACGAAGAAAAACATCCTTCACATAAAGCTAATCGACTTATTGCTATAAGGTAATGCCGTCAGATAAAGAACTAGGGCCACCTTCCGTAGACTTATAAATACAATTTCAAAGGGCAAATCAAGTGTAAAATGTCAAGCCTCACGTGGATGATATATATTTTGCAAAAAGCCAAAAGCCAACGTAACATCTACCGATTTACAAGAGGCCTTTCTATCCCTTCTGGACTTACAACATGCACCTAACCAATAAGTGTTCTTTCGCGTGTCCGCCAGTGAGATTTCCTCGGGTTTATATTGACACAGTAGAGGAATAGAGGCAACCCTAAAAAATCAAAGCCATTCTTGATATGGGTCACCCAAAACTCTTCAAGAAATACAACGGCTTAACGGACGCCAAGCTGCCTGGAAGGTTCATTTCAAAGCCGCGAGAAGAACCTCCCCACTTTTCAAGCCTTATGAAAAGCGCAAAAATGGAGTGGACAAGAATGTGAGAAATCCTTTCAAGGACTTAAAGATTATCTCTCGACGCTTCTCACCGCTAGCTAAGCCGCAAGTGGGGAAGAGCTCTACACGCACCTCGCCGCTTCCTCGAAAGCGCCGGCCACCGCTCTTTTAAGAGAAGACAAGTGGAGTTCGTAAACCGCTTTATTACACAAGTAAGATCCTTAACGACGCAGAGTCGAGGTATCTCGCCACTTGAAAATTGGCTTTCACACTCCATCACATCCACATCGAAGATTGAGGCCCTATTTCCAAGCTCACAAAGTCACCGTATAACTCCACCAAACTACTAAGGCAAGTTCTCCATAAACCCCAAAATTCCTGGGACGTCTAGTCAAGTGGGTAATAGAATTGGGTGAGTTCGATCTCACTTATAAACCTCGAATCTACTATCACGGGCTCAAGTGCAGTACATTATAGCAGAAGCAACTATGCCTACAAGTGGAGATGAGACCTCATCAAAGAAATCCAAGAAAACCTTAGCATCCCATGGCTCCTATATGTCAATGGATCATTGCCACTAAGAAAAGTCGTGGGCCGGGTTTCGCTCTTTTATTCTCCTCTATGGAAGATTGCAACGCTCAAGTTCCACCCGGTAAACTAACAATGAAGCTTTAATACGAAGCCCCTAATCGCAGGATCAAGACTGGCTGTGGGACCTGAATTCAAAGATTCTGCATGTATATTCCGACTCACAGCTTGGTCGTGAAACCACACCTTGGGTAGTTTCAAGTAAAAGAGGAAAACATGGTCAAATACCAAGTCGCGGGTAAAGAAAATAGTTTTATACTTCGCTTACTCTGCATTGAAAAATCGGCCTACACAAAATGAAGAAGCAAACGCCTTGTCTAAAAAGGCCACACATCCAACGGAAATACGTAATCCTCTTTAACCTACGCACTTCCCACAAAGACTATCGAAAGGCTCAAGAGGAAGTACAAAATACAGTAAGAGACAAGTTGGATTGATCCCATCGTAAACTACCCGCAAGGCTACCCTCTCACCATCCAACAAAACGGAAGCCAGACCTGATTTCAGATAGATCCGCTTCAATACACCATTATTGGCAAAACCTATACAAAAGATCCTATACACAACCGCTTCTACGATGCATATCCCAAAGAAGCTTAAACTACATTCCCGCAAGAGATCTCAATGAGGGCATCGGAGGAGGTCATATAGGAGGCAAAGCCTTCGAAGTTACAAAGTCCTACGCATAAGGCTATTATTGGCCAACATTAACTCAAGATGCAGCGCATTCGCCAGAATGGGATGCCCGCCAACGGCATTCCAAGATCCAAAGATGACCTGCCACGCCGCTATACCCACCAATTGTCACCACCATTTGCTATCTAGGGGTTGATCTTCTAGGGCCGCTTCCTACTTCAACTCGGCTGTGATGAAATTTCTAATTGTTGCTATAGACTACTTCACCAAATGGGTAGAAGTTGAGCCCTTGGCCAAGATCACGGAAAAAGTTGCTCAAGGATTCTTATGGCGAATCTGCTATCCGTCATTCGAATTCCAGCTTTGCTTTCAAAAGCTTCGCTCCGAAAGCTCTAATTGAATCCGCATTTCAACTTCTCAGAACGCATCCCCAAAACCAATGGCCGTAGAGGTCACAAACCGTAGCTTGCTCCAGACTCAAAACCCGTGTTCAAAATGGAAACTAATTAGCGGAAGAAATTGAAAGTGCCTTTGGGCCTACACAGGACAAATCGCAAGATCTCCTACTGTGGAAAGCCCATTTTCTCTTACTTATAGGGGTCCGCCATTCCCGCAGTAAATAGGAATGCCTACCTTGCTAACACAAATGTGACTTTCCTCATTGGAAGAAAATGAGAAAAATCTCTCCGAGCTTAACTTGATCTACTCAAGAATCTAAGAGAAACGGCGGAAACAAAGGCAACTATCTATCGCCAAAGAGTAAAAAGGTTCTAACGGCCAGCAAATGAAAAGTGCCTTCTTCCAAATCGGGTGATCTAGTCCCGAGAGAAAATGAATTCCAAGGAAATAAAAGCTCTAACGAGGAAGCTAACTCCTAACTGGAAGGCCCTTACGCTATTCAGAGAATTGTCCGAAAGGTGCACTTACTATCTAGTAAATATGGAAGGAAAAACGCCAAACGCCCATTTCATGTCAACACCTACGACGCTTACTATCAAGAAAACTGTAGAAGTCTCTTAAATGTCTCATGGAATAAAGGGTCAAGTCTTTTCCATTCTATACAAAAATGAGGTGAAAATCCCATTCCATACAAAAATGGATGAAAATCTCATCCTACCAAGATGAGGTGAAAATCTCATCCTACCAAGATGAGGTGAAAATCCCATCCCTAGGAGATGAGTCGGAATTATCCTACAAGGATAAGTGACCTCTCGTCTAGAAACAAGGGGCAAAAATCCCGATCGAAATATGAGGCAACAATCCATTCCAACGGCCAAGATCTTACTCGATAAATCAAAGTCCTATGACAAAATCCAAAGAAGAGAAGAACCCGCTTCCAAAGTTCCATTAATAATTAAGGATAATCAATACCGTAAATAAATCTTCATCAACTTCAAGGTTTGTATTTCACTTCAGTTTGTATATCAGACTTCATATAAATAGGAATTACATTCCAAAAATGACTAAAAAAAAACAACCCTAAACTAAGGAACTAGGGCCCTCGAGACACTGGGCCACTGAGGAACTTGAGATGAAAATCTGGCCAAGTGGGAGCAGGAGCCTCCCGGGTCTCACATCTGCTCTTTAGCTCCAGAAATTTCTTCAAGACTCCAACAACCCCATGGACAAAACTTCCGTAAGAGGGATATGGCGCCCACCCGGCCATTCCATCAATAAATGCGGTAACTTCTTTAGCTCTCACCTAAGCCGCAAGTAACCTCCTTCTCTAACTTATCCCAGCTTCTACTAAATCCTTTGACTTCTTGAAATGGATTTAGGAGTTGTCACGGGAAGCTAAGTCTCTTTAAGTGTGTCATACCCCCTTTAGCTCTTCCAACTCCTCACCAACAAATGCAGAAGTTTTAGCATTTTTATCTTCGTGATTCCACCGGCTTCAAATTTTGCCCATCTTCGAAAGGCATTTGAGTTCTCTCTCCAAACCGCTAAAATTGTCTTGTAGCTTTTAAGATTCTCCTCCTGTGAGAGTAAGTAGAGAATCTCACAAATGGACAACTTGGCCACCAAATCGCCCTTCTCCTTTCCCACAAATGTACCTGGCTTGTTGAAGTCGCCTCGGGCTTTTCCCTCCTCAAAAGCATGGATAATAGCGAAGTCAGCCCTTCTCCTTTTACCTCTAAAGCCGCCACCTTAGAGTTTAGTCACACTGATTTCCGCCTCGACCGCTTCCATCTTTGCCAAGTCCTCTTGACAAAGATTG
This sequence comes from Dioscorea zingiberensis, assembly GCA_026586065.1. NCBI lineage: Eukaryota > Viridiplantae > Streptophyta > Magnoliopsida > Dioscoreales > Dioscoreaceae > Dioscorea > Dioscorea zingiberensis. Next base: position 28,119,611 of record CM048818.1, read on the forward strand.
CCGACTAGGTCCTACCAAGCAGTTCTACAAAATAAACAAATTATCGACGCTAATACCGAAGCTAGAAAGGACTAGGAAAGTAAAATAAGAATGTTCTTACCAACATGACCGAACGGAATAGTCAGAGGTGGCGTCTCTTCCCTTCCAAACTCTCAAGTTTGGAAGAGAACTGCCGCCCTCATGGCCGCCAAGACAGCTTTTGCATCAGAAGTGCTGCCTCTGGAAAGTGGATGTCCTCAGAGGGCAACTCCTTCCCTTTGGCTGCCGATCCCCAAAACCGAAGTCTACTACCCTCGGGCTTATCCAGAGAGCCGCTTCTCCCACTTATATGGATCAAGTTAGTGAAACATACCTTAAAAAAGGATATTATAAATATGTTCTCACCTCTACAAGAAGGATATCTTCCGCCTACCACTAGAAGAAGGACCTTCTCAAATTGGCTTACAAAGCCGGGCATTTTTCCGACTGACTCCTCCCAGGCGACACGCCGCCGTTTCTCCCACAATTCCCCAGCCGGCTGCCCCTAATTCTTCTCTTTGTCCTCCTCTCCCGTGGAGGACCCCCGTGACCGGGGTCACTTTTAACCCCTTCTTGGAAGAGTCGGCCCCTTTCTCTTCCTTTCCTTTCTCCTCTTTGGAGGTATCAACACCTTTGCTAGATGCCACTTCTTTCTTTTTCCGCCTACGCAGCTAAGGGCTGGGATGAACTTCACCTTCGAAGAAGCCGTGAGACCCTTAACGAAGCTCAAATCTTCGCCTTCCATCGGATTTTCTCAGAAAATAAATTCAATAAGGTTAGACATCACAAGCCAAAATCAAACCAAATTGGGTATGAAAGTGAGTCCTACTCAAGTAGACACTATTAAACCACATTTAACGAGGTTTTCCTTTGGTCAAAAACTTATCCATATAAACTTTGATAGCCCTCTGCCATTGACTTAAGAAGATTTTCTTCTTCCGCCATCTCCTCATTAGTAATGTCCCTCGCTGGGAACCTCCCACCTTGTTCGAATATCCCACTCGGATTTACATCTAACAAAGAAAACTTACTCTTCCATCGCTAATGGAAGAGGGAACTTTCCCTAGAAACTTTCTCCCAGAAAGTAGCCGAGAAATAATACCACATTAGACTCCAAACAGACTAAACAATGTATTTGAACTAAATCTGGACAAATGGATTTACCCTATAATTTTAAAACCATAACAAACTGCTGAGCAAGTACCTAAGAGTTCGAGTCAATCACAAGGACACAAACGAGCATTCCTCTAGGATCGCTTTAGTAAAATCAGAAAGGAAGCCTAAGTCCGCCCAAAGAACGCATCCCGAGCAAACAACTATCTCCCTCCCCTGAGCACTCGCCTTCCCCTAACAAGGAAACCTAACCTCAAACAGAGAGGTTTATCTCTATATTTCTCCACCATCATCTACATCCTTCTCGCCTCTAAAAGATTTATGAACGATCCTACCTCTACCCATTGCCCTAGAGGCGTGGTGAATCCAAATAACTCTCAACTGAACGCTTCCAAGTTCGGCCCTAATAGCATGTAAAACCGTAGGGTTGGACGGAGAAGGAATCAAGGACTCGTGAGAAGAACTAGAGGAGGAAGATGCAGCACTAGCCATTACCTTAGGAAAAAAAAAGATAAGAAAAACGCAGAAAGCTCAAAACCAGAGCTCGCCGGAGAAGAGGAAATCTGAGGAAGAAGACACGATTCGACTTTCGAAACAAACTTTTTCTGCCTATACGATTTCGCTTATATACAAAGGCAACGAATCCCTGGCCGTTAGATCTTAGGGTTGCATTTCGATCAAAACCGTTGAACCAAGGGTCCACAACCGGACCGGCCCGTGATATCCGATTATCACTTCTTCCTCAAACAAATCAAAATTCCCGCCTTTAGCCAAGAATACCAAACGCCGACATATAGAGAACCGCGACCTCCATCATGATGTTGACAACGCTACATGTCACAGTGCATATCGCCACTACCCACCTTTAATGCTAATAGTAAAAGAGACACTGGCGCCTCGAATAATGAGCATAGTGTAGAGCCCGCACCATAAGGGACGCAAACGCGACACATCCAAAACATAGGATCACCAAAGTGATCATTTTCTCAAGAAATCGAAAAACTTTATGAGCAAATTAATAAACTTTATTCATTTACAACGATCTAATAGGGTATTACAAAGCACACAAACCAAGCAACAGAGCAAATAACATATCTCCTCTGAATTCCCTAGTTAACAATCCCTGATCCATTTGAGGACCCAATTCGATAAGACTCTAAGAGACGCGACGGACTTCCACACCGTCACCGCCCCCTCATTATCACTAGGAAATCCCGCAAAGCGCTGGCTTAAGATAAGGACTACCCACTTCTACCAAGTAGAGTCGCCCCAAACATCTCAACTTCAAAGCGCATATCCCTCGCTGTAAGTAATAGCTAAAGTGATAATTAGAAGGTCCCCGCCTCTACGCCATGATCAACATGGAAGGCTTCCCACCTCTTCCTCAACGCTTACCTCACCCAATCCCCTATCAATAACCAAGATGATGGGACGGCTACGTACCGCTCGACTTACCAACTGAACAATCCCATTCTGCACTCGGCTGGCTGTGTTCATGAAACTTAACTTGGAACTCGTAGTTTAATTGAACACTGGGTGAAAGTAAAAAACTTAAAAAAGGACAAACCCTGAGCCATTTTACGAAAACGCAAGGATGTCGATGAAAACGCTATCCACGCTAGCCTCTTATATAGTAAAAGCCAAAGCACACTATAGACTAAAAATTCCGAGAAAAATCTACCCCATTCAAGACAAATCTAAAAAGACAACACAAGTAAGCGCCTAAGTACCTATTAAAACATATGTATCTAGAAAAACCCTACACCTACATAGACATGCTGTAGTATGAGCACTTGTTCTAAACCAAGCCGGTAAGTGCAAATTGACTCACTCGCTAGATTTTCAAACAAGTACATTCAAAGTGTGGTCTACTGTTATTTTAGATATTTGGCGAAACACGCATCGTCGCCTTCCTAAATGGCCACCCACCGCCATACACTGTGGCTACGCTTGGCCACAGTGGGATCTGCCACACCACCGTGTTCAAGTAGTATCAATTCCGGTCCGACAAATAAAGAGGGCTCACCCCTACAAAAAGTCCCATAATTATATACTAAGTAAGAAGGTGATAAACCCATCCTGACAAGAGCGTATCCAACGCCTCTACAGTAGTAGTAGGTCTCATCCACTTATCTTTACAAAGAGGTGTAGATATTTTCTACTTACACACAAGGTACCTAAACGGGTAGGGTAGATATTTTCTACCCACCTACGTAGCACCTACATAGTAAGCGATATTTTCTATCATTTTAGAAGATATTTTCTCATTCACCGCCTTTACTCCACCGCTTTCCTAAACCGCCTTTTAAAATGGCTATAAAAGAAGAGCTTACAAGGGAGAAAAGTGGGGGATCAAAAAGTGACCACAAAAAGAGCTTAACTCATACGCCTAAAACCGCCTTCTTACAAATTTTCTCGACTTAAGCATCTGAAATCAATCCGCGTAAAGGCCCAATTCACCAATCGCTTTTCTCCCTTTTATAGGTTCATCCCTAAAGGAAAGCTAAGGCAATTCCGAGCGGATTTTCATAGGATAATTCCAATCCGGATCTCCAAAAGATCCTTCGCGGTTCCCTATCCGTAGTCAAGAATTGCCCACACCAACTATAAATTTCAATCTGCTTCAAGGTCGGTGACCGATCACGAGTAATACAAAGTAGCCAAAACGCGGTGCTTAATTCAGATCAACATATATATATATATATATATATATATATATATATTCTCACATTTTTTTCATGAGATAATGTTATTGATTAGTACTTCTTTTTGTTTGTTTTTCTAAAGAAATTATTATTATTATTTTTTGTATTTCCAACATGGCTCTTGAATCCCCCAGCTCTTGTTTAGAAAGAAAATATCTCATTAATTAAGGTATTTAATTGAATTCAGTTGATTTAAAAGTTTTGAGTTTCACCAAGTATTTTAAGAAGACTAATGTTATTGGTAAAAAAAAAAAATAGTTTTATTGGATTAATAATGAGAATTTTTCTTCGGTTCTGCAACATCATCATCTCCAAATGATTTGAATGATTATTAATGGATTTGAATAGTTAAATAAATATATAAAACTGTTATATGTATAAAATAACACTAGTCTTTGAAGAGAGCATGCAGGAGAACAGGAAAGAGAGATTTCCGAGTCAGAATGGAGGAAAAACAAAGTAGCTAGATTTGAGCCTTGTTTATCCTTCTCAAAATCTTGAGCCTTGTGTAGATTAGTTTAGTGCAACCATGCATTGAGTGTAACCTCTGGCATGATCTTATGCTTACTGCTTACTAAATACAAGGAGAAGGAGACTAGTTCCAACTCACATATTTGAATCCCAAGACAACATGATCAGACATACTTTGATTTCTTTATTAATGTTGTACTGAAAGAAGCGTTTGCTTATTGTTTTCATCATGTGCATCCATCCATACATAGGTCAATTTAAGAGTTGTAAACATAATTTACACCATACAAGTTAGTATATATATATATATATACTAAAGACTTCAAGGTGGATTGTTTTTAATAATTATTGTAAAAGATATGACATATAGTTTAAAAAATCTAAAATTTAATCTTGACATGATTTAAGATAAATGCATCTGTTGTTGGACGTGCACTGGGTGGGCTCAAGGCCCACTTACTATTTTCTATACACCCAAGCAAGCAAATCAACATTTCTCACAAGATTTTTAGTGCCAAAAAAAAAAAAAAAAAAAACAGCACACCCACTTGGTTGTGATTGGTTGGCTAGACTTTAAAACATACACACATGCCCGTTCACGAGTGGTTGGTTGGAGGCGAGCGAGTGGGCCCTCTCCTTTTTTTTTCCTTTAAATTTTGTTTCTCTATTTAACTTTGATTATTTTATATCCGTTGGATATGATCCAATGGATCTATTTTAAAATGTTGGACAAAAGAGGTATATAAAAGCACCACTAACCCTGATTTTACACTGATCTTTGATCTCATGTGCTAAGCTTCTTCTTATGACTTACAAATTGATCTTCCACTCCATTGTTGAGTTCTTAGGCGATACTTAAGCTTTTCCTCTTCGAGAGGTGCGAGTCGAGGAGAAGGTCATCCTAAGATAAGCCGTACCTACTAACTTGCACGGAGGAGTGAAATAGGTCTCTAGGGCAGTGCGGGAGCACACCCTTCCCAAACTTGGTGTTCCTAACCTCTATTTAATTAATTGCTATAATTAACTAAAATTTGGCATTGAATGACCACATTATTCTTGCAACAATCTAAAGACTTATTTTGGTTGTAATCTTGTTGTTCATTGTTGCCATCGAATGCCCTTAATCCACTTGTTAATTTGCTTACTAATTGAGTTATTTTGCTGATTACTTGACTAGGTATTGTGGTAATCAAGTGTTGTCACCTGTATATCCATTTCCATATCACTTGTTCCAATTTCATTTAATTGAGTATTAAAGCCTTAAATCAAGACCTATAGACCCGATTTTAAAGTAAATTAAACCATTTTTCCTTAATTGCATCATCTGTGGAATCTCCAGCTAATTAGTAATTCCCATTCTCTTGATTGTCTCACAACTTACTATAACTTGCTTGGACTATACATGTCAAATTAGAGCATCATATCACCAATCAATACACTTGATTAACTTGATTAAAATTAACTTCTGATTTATGCGGGAAATTTCTTCAGTCATGTTTAATACTTTAAACCATTGTTCTGAATTTTCTATGAATTTGCTTTTGATTTACTTCCGATATCTGTAGATTATTAGCTAAAAACTTCTGATTTTATTGCCTTAATTACAATTTTAATTCAATTGTTATTTTACCACTTAATTATAATTTCTTGTCGTCGTAGTTTATTCTCTTAGTTCCATTACTCGATCGCTAGTTCACAAACATACTCAATCCTCACTCAATTAACACATCTTGTCTTTCTCACAACCCGATAAGTCATCCAAACTCAACGAGAGGCGGACTTTATTTAAGAGGTGACAAGTCCAAGTAGAATTATGGCTAACTACCCAAGGTTTAGATTCGACCTTTAAGGGTAGCTCTAATTCTAACTCCAATGACTTTGGCCCTAATGGGCTTCATTGACTCTTTAGATCTGCCTTTGATTAATCCCATGCTTTAACTAAACTTGATAGAACCCTAGAAGAGATAAACTATTATTGGAAATATCGATTACTTAGTTATCTTTCATATTGATTATGCAACTGATATTATGAATGTAAAACTGCTAAGGAAATTCGGGATTCCTTAGAGAAAGAGTATGACCTAGATAATGCTACTAGGATTAATAACCATATGATAGTAGACTTTGATAACATTAAGATGACTGATGGCTCACCTATAGAAGACCAGATTCACACATTTCAGGAATTTGTCACTGCCTTCAACAAATATGGTTCTCATTGTACTGAAAACCACATTGAATCCATCTTCTTAAGTAGGCTTCTACACTTATGGTCTGATTTTCTGATTCACTCAGACACAAGATTAAAAAACTTAATCATTTAGGAGTCTATAACATGTTTAGGACCAAAGAGGCAAACTTCCTCCACTCTTGGTCCAGGTCTTTAAACTCCTCTAAGGGCAAGGTTTACTTGATTGAAACTAGCAACAACCTTAAAGGTCCTCACTACTCTCATAAGAACAAACAATACTCTTATAGGGGCAAACCACACACTTACCCTTCTTCTTAGTCTCGACTACCCATCCTTAAACCATTTGAGAAGAACCCCAAGTGTAATGACATGAATTTTATATAAATTCTAAATCTCCATAAAGGGTATCGACATAGTTGAGGGGACTTATCTAGTGTTAAAGAGAAAATATGGATTTAAAGGGAAGAGAGGGGGGGGGGGGGGGGGGGGTTTGAAAAGATATAAATAGATGAAAAACCCCTCTTCTTTAGGGGTAAAATGGTCAAATAAAATTACTACGGGCTAAAAAAGGCAATTAGATGAAATTGAGGCTAAATGAATCATTTGTGAATATTAAGTGTTTTAATTAGTTATGGAATGGAGAAAAGACCATAGTGCCCCTACCATAAATTGGGACTATAAATAAACTGGAAAGAGCGAGAATGAGAATAGATGAGAAAAAGAATGAGAAGGCTCTAGAGAGGGCTTTTGCTCAGCTACTGTGGTGATATAGAGAGAAAGTGAAGGGAAGGGGGAGATCTCTAAGTCTTGCTCCAAGGAGAAGGCAAAATCCTAAAAATTAGTGAATTAGATCCTCTCTCTTCAAGCGGGGATTTTTATTTTGGGTTGTATTTGATGGGGGTTTTGAAATAGGATTTAGAAGAGGAAATTAGAGGAAAGAAGGGAAGTATTGATGAATGTATGGAAATTAGAGTTCCTTTTGGCTAGCGGGATTCCTAAAAGAATAGTGGTTTCCTTTCTTTCAGGAAGGACTGAAGCCGTGAATCCTACTCGGGAAGAAGAAATACCCATATTAATAGAGGGTCGTATTCCAACATTGAATAGATCAGTGTCTTAGAATGTATTGATTTGATTGATTTGATCCCATAAGCGGGACCGCCACCTAATAGCATGTTTCCACCAGAAGCAGAACCCCGTATTTCTTCCAGAATGAGAGTGGAAACTAATGGATCGACTAAGAATTAGGTATTAGAGCTATATAGAGAGGAATTTAGAGGTTTTCCCCAAATTTTATGACCTATTGGTTCAGAGAGTTTTCTATAGTACTGTAGCACGAACACTGTAGCTGGGCACTATAGGCTGAGCACTGTAGTCGAGCATTGTAGTACTAAGAACTTTACTTTGAGTATTGTAGCTAAGGTGTTATATGGTGGCCGCCGGCTATGAGTGCTAAAACTCAAGCCTCCGAATAGAAGTGTATCTGGTCGCAAGTAATAAAATTCCGGTAAGTACCGGGTCGAGTCCTCAGGGAACGGTGGAACTAGGTCTAACTGAGCAGAAGCGTACTAAGTTGCTCGAAGAGTTAGTTAATCCAATATTTGGAAGATTGTTAAGTCCTAAGAATGCAAAAGAAATACGAAGGTTGGTTGGGTTGAATTTCTCAATAATAAGCTTATAGGGTTTATGGCTCTAATGACTTGTAGAGATGTTCTCCTATGTTTTACAATGATGTTGTTGGTATGGATACAAGTTAATCAATGATAAGTTAGGTACTTGTGTGCACTCTAGGTGCAACCTACAAGTTCTCTATGTCTAAGGAACATGCTTTACGTCCTCCCCATATGTCTCTGTGGTAGGCGAAGCATTATAGGACCTAGACTCTATCATTACCATGGGAGGCCAATGCCTATATCTAGGCTAAAGGCGTCTACGACTGTCACTCTGCTCCTCCACCCTAAGAATCTTATACAATTCTTGCATACATATATCTATGCATAGACAACCAAGATTTGTCGTCGCCCGTCGACAACAATTAGAGGTAGTATTAAACATAGACATATCCATAACAACTCAATCATTGCAAACATAGGATAATTAAAATATCAAGTTATTGAGTTCATACAATTCTAGAAAAGATGTTTAAGCTACCATTACAAAACATAGATCCATAACGATGGAAAGATTAATATAAACATCCATGTCTAGTTACAAGAGAAGGAAATAAACCTTAAAGAGCAAAAGATTAATGAATCCCCCTCTTGTGTTGAGTAACCCCAACTTCAAATGCTGTTGAAAGCCTTTGGGTCATCTCCCTCTATTTGCAGCCGCTCATGGAGAGAAAGATAGATAAAACCTAGAAAACCGGGTCCCTTTTATACCCCTAAGTTATCTGCATCACGATGCTGTGTCGAGTATCGCGATGTAAGTTAAACCTGGAAACCTCTGATAATAGCATCGCCATGTCGCCAGCAGTCATCACGATGTTGCTGATATTCCTGAGAAGCTCCCAAGTTCGGGCATCCCGATGCAACCTGTAGGCATCGGGATGCTGCTCAAACTCCCGAGAAGGCTCCAAATCTGGACATCGCAATGCTACCTGCAGGCATCGCGATGTCACTGAAATCCCAAGAAGTGTAATTACAACCTTTGTGGACATTATGACGTGACTTGCAGGCATTATGATATCAATACTTAGCTGCTCAACTAGAGATCTGCTCGACCTGATATGAACACAATTCACTCGATTTGGCATCTATAAACATGAAACAGATGGAAAACACATATAAATCAAGTGTGACAGCTAAGTTGGCCAATTAGCGCATTTCAAGACCAAAATCATATAATGTCCACAAAAACCACACATCTTGGCCCTAAATATATGATAAATGCCTACTAGAATAGCTCTCATTCAAGAGCTATCAACACCCCCAAGCTTGAACGATTACTTGTCCTCAAGCAATGAATATGAAAACTAACAAGACAATAATTCAACTGTGCAATTTGATTTAAGGTTGATCTCCGATGCTCATGCAACATATGTAATATAACACAATAATTAATGAGCTGAACAAGTCAAACAAGAGTACTAAACATTGAAGAATAATTACACTGTGCCTCAGAATTCTATCAATGTAATGGCCTTAGCTGGGGGTTACAAAGATAAAAACATGCAAGATTTAGTAGAATTAGAAGCATAGATATACATAGTTAGGTTTTCACTGCTCTCTACTACTAGAAGACCCTAATTCCAGGGCAGGCTATTGTTTCCATCTTGACGGTGTTCTCTTTTATTCATTGATGCACATTTTATTTATTTATTCTTTTTTTTTTCTCTCTTTTTTTAATTATTTAACTAGAGATTCACATTAATGTAAGCTTACCTGTTCCCCCAGTTTCTATGAACTTCCCTATGTTTTAAGTGTTACTCAACTACCATGAGGTCTATATCCCTAATGCAAATATGTTCTCTAAGTGGACCATACTAAACTAAGGTCATTGAAGAAAGTTCAAAGAATTTTTAAGAACACAAGTGTAATACCAATATGATGTTCCTCTAGTTTGACAACTGTAACATCCAATATCACCTATGTCATCCGCTTTATAAACTTGGAGAGCACCCCTTCAAGATATTTGCACCGGGTGTGTGATTTGTGTGCATGCAAACATAGAAAATTTTTTCCTCACATGATCCAAAGTCTAAAAAAATGCTTGAAATATGTACTGAAACTGAAAGCAATATATAAGTTATGAAACAGAAGTTCCAATACAAGGACTCAACTCCCTACCCTCGACACTAAACTAGGTCATCGTCTCTGATGACACTAGTTGGACTTGAGATAAGACAAAGTGAATCAAGACAACACAAATAAATAGAACACTCCCCTATGGAAAGGAAGGGTTGCCCTCATCCGGTGGTGGTGATGGAGAATTCTGGTCAAACCCTAGGTAGGCACTGAGGTGGTACAGGTGTTGCGAGGTTTGATGTAGCTGCTGATGAAAGTATTCCATATGCCGCTGAACCTCAACCTGGGTCTAGCAGATCTCGTACACACCAAACTTTTTTGCTGATTCGTAAGCTAGTTACCCATCTCAGCGGTAGCTAAAGAAGAAAGGAGAGAAAGCTATGTTGTGTGGAATTGACGAACTTGCTCCGCCACAGTAAACACATTAGCTCATGAACGAGGGCCGCAATGCCTGTCCACGTTTGTCCTCGACGGCATTATCTATCAAGCAATCTAGAAGAAATAACTAATACATGAAGAGATTTGCACACAAACACAATTATTAAACATGCACAAATGGGCAATCAATGACAATGGAGGAGGAATACTAATAAGCAAATTCACGAGTCTAATATCAGGGCTCATCTGAACACTATAAAAATTTTCTAAATATAGAATTCGCTAAAAAAATTGGGAAGAGTCTCCCCTTGTACTTTGGGGGTTCCCAAGGTATACAAACATTCCATAAGACCTCTACGCCAGGGCACAATCACCCCACAGTAAGAAAAGAGATACAAGTCATGCAATCCCACCACAAAACATCAAATTTTGGCAAAATCAAACGGTAAAAACCTCAAGTAGGGTAGTAGGGATGCATATCGGTGTGGTTGGAGACCTAACAATCAGAACTAAGGCTCGGAAGGGGGCAAGGCTCGCCGGTCACTGGTGGGATTGCCGCGCAAAGGGAATAGAAAGTAGATCAAATGGACAGACAGCTTAGGTTTTTTTACCTAATTTCGTGTCGACATCGCGATGCAAGAAGTTGACATCACGATGTCAGCATAGTATAAGCCCAGGCATGATTTGACATCACGATGCGACCTGCAGGCATCGTGATGTTAGCAAATAGAGCTTGTTATTTTCAGGCCTGGAGTTTGCATCGCAATGCCATTTGAATGCATCATGATGTGAACTACAGAAAATCTGCAGTAATACTTACCTCTTCCTCCTAGCGCTATTGGTCAACAACTATAAATTTTGAATTGAAGAACATTACCAGATTTTCACCTGATTGAATTGTACATCAAAGCTTGACATGCTTTTGAACCTTTTGGTGGGAGTTTTGCTCCCTGAAGCTCCCCTAAACATAAGTGTGTGGGATCGAAAATACCCGCCTAGCAGTGTGACTGTGAAGAGACACCAGGTGACATATTGAATCACAAATGAGTATTTTATTTTGATTTTATTTTAATATATATATATATTGCAGGTACTTTCATTCCTAATAGAGAGAAGCCTCTATTATTAATTACCCCAGACAGAGTCTTGGGAACCTCTGATTAAGGGCAAAAAATACAAATAAAGGCAAAGGAAGTCAACATAATTTGATAATTCATATATTTGCAAATCATGATTTTTATTACATATTCATATATCATCATATATGTATATATATATATATATATATATATATATATATATATATATATATATATATATATATATATATATATATGACGCTGCCTTGTATGCTTCGCCACTTTTGGATTTGTATTCCATCGGTTGCTTCAAGATGCATGCTTCGTCGCCGCCTTAAGATTTGCACCTTTTTAGTATTTGTATTTTTATTGATATCCCCGAGATGCGTGCTCCATCGTCGTGTCGAGATCGTACAACTTTAAGATTTGCATTTCATCATCCGCCTTAAGATGCGCGTTCCATCGCCGCATCGAGATGCGTGTCACTTTGAGATTTGGGTTTTATTAGCCGCCTCGAGATGTGTGTTTCATCTTCGCATCGAGATGAGTGCCATTTTAGGATTTATATTTCATATCCACCTTAAGATGCGTGCTCTATCATCTTATCGGGATGCGCATCATTTTTATATTTCATCATCCGCATCAAGATGCGTGTTCTATCATCGCATCGAGATGCATGCAATTTTTGGATTTATATTTCATTGACTGCCTCGAGATGAGCGATTCATTACCACCTCGAAACTCTGTCATTTTGGGATTTATACTTTATCGACTGCCTCGAGATAAGTACCCCATTGCCACCTCCACAATGGATCGTTTATTGGGTTCAATAGAACTTTAGCCTTCTCAAGTTCAACTTAAGACCCTTTCACATGATTTATTCCTGCAATATTTTTTTCTTCTTTTCCACTTTTTTTTTATTTGTATTTGTATTTGTATTTTTATTATTTTATTATTTTATAACTGGTAGGCATGAATTCAAAGAAGTATATATAAATTCGATTCCCCAAGCATGATCTTGAATGTTTAGCAGGGTGGTTTCAAGCATGGCTTATGATGTCTTCCATTACTGGACTCTCCAGCTACCATGAAAAAAAAGAGCAATATTCCTCCTCAGATGTGATTGCCTTATCATATATATATGCCTTTTTATTTCAATTCTCCAATTGGAATATTTTACATCCACATCAAAACAAGATGAATGCTTAACATTGAACTAGCTGTTGCCATTTCAAATATTTGGCTTTGCAAGCTTACTGAATGAGACATGGGAAAATACTCCTGGAGGAAACTTAAGTATCTTTAGACATTACCAACATTATTTGGAAGGAGTCTATCATTTGCCACTCTAATAAAGACATTGAGCACAATTTCTACCAGTGCCCATGTATTCACCATTTATGTAAAACATGGAACATCCAAAAAATTAAGGCTTTGGTTTCTATAATACAATCCTAGTTCATTGATGCATTTCATCAAATGGGTTACATGCACATCCATTTTCAACAATGAAAGGCCTTTTCATTTAAGTATTTCTTATTGATTTACATTCACAGTTGCTTTGTATTTGATACATTGATATATTTCCTTTTATCTTTGCTTGTCTTCGCAGCCTCTTATCTTCTTTACCTTGCTGCTACCATCCTTTTGTTTCATCCTCTTCTTAACTTTTTCTACAGCAGCCTCTTCCTCATAGCAGCAGCTCCAACATCTTGGCATACTTCTCCATAGTCCTTTTAATTTTTTTTGTCTTCTTTTGTCCTCATGAGAGGCTTCAATAGTGACTGAAGAAACTTTAAACAAAGCAATGAATGTAGCCTTTGAAGCCCTCCTCTTACGCTGCACTGGGCCACCATTTGAGCTTGTATCTGTGGGATCGAAAATACGCGCCTGGCATCGTGAAGACACCAGACGATATATCTAAGCACAAATATCATTTTTGTTTGTTTGTGGGTTCTTCCATTCCTAATAGAGGCAAGCCTCTATTATTAATTACCCCAGACAGTGTCGTGGGAACCTCCGATTAAGAGACAAAAGTACAAGTAGAGAGAATGAGAAGAATAATTTATTTTATTGCAATATGATTTGTTACATATCAACATATATTTGTTTATTTATTTGTTTATTTATGACACCACCCCCGCCTTGGAATCCGTGCCCCGCCATATGGGATCCATAATCCGCCAGTTGCCTTGTGCTTTGAAATTTGGAATGGGATAGTGACCAGGATTCACATTGCCCGATCCGCCAATTTGTTTCCTTTTCTACCCAGAACTGCGCCTAATTGGGCCGCCGGTAGGTGCTGTTAGAAAGATTGGGAAGTCTAGCAGACTGCAAGATTTAGCCTTTTTCTTCACCAAAATATGCACTGATCGGGCTGCCAAGAGGGTTTGTGATATATATGACTGTTGAAGATCTGGATATCTAATTTTCAGTGCCGCTGATTTCAGAGTTTCCAAGCAGGAATTATGAATTTTTGAAAATAGATCTTCAGCATTGTCGGCGGCAGAAAAGCTGGAATCAACCCTTTTATCTATCAAAATCTACGCCGACTGGGCTGCCAAAAGGGGTTGTGCTGTACATGACTGTTGGAGATCCAGATATCTAATTTCCAACGCCATAGATCTCATCTCGATCGGAATTTTCTGACCGGAGTTATGAATTTTTGAAAATGGGCGATCAGCATGGTTGGTAGCAGAATTGCTGAAATTTACCCTTTTATTTATTAAAATTCGCACCGATCGGGCTGCCGAACAAGTCTGTGTTGTATATGACTATTGAAGATCCATATATCTACTTTCCAATGCCTCAGATATCATCTCAATCGGAATTTTCTGGCCTGAGTTATGAATTTTTGAAAATGGGCGATCAGCATGGCTGGTAGCAGGATTGCTGAAATTTACCCTTTTATTTATCAAAATTCGCGCCGACTGGGCCACCGAAAGGGTCTGTGCTGTATATGACTATTGAAGACCCAGATATCTAATTTCCAACGCCATGGATTTCACCCTAATCAGAGTTTTCAGGCCGGATTTATGAATTTTTGAAAATGGGTCTTCATAACTGCTATTTCTGCAGCAATCTCATCAATTTTCAGCAGCATTGCGTTTTAAACATTTTAACTTTAGCATCTATTTCTTCATTTTTTTGCAGCCGAACATCAACAAAAATTTGGCAGAGTCTCCTCTGTATTTGGAGCTCTGGTTTTATACAAACACGTGCACAATCCATATAATTTATGCATTCATCGACAAATTTCTTTTCAATTTCATATTTTTGTCTCTGCTGCAAACGCATCGGCAGCAAATCGGCATCCAACGGCAACCATTCTTCAATAGATCAGCAACCATCTTCAGCAGCAATCGGTCAGCATCCAATATTGAAGTAGCGACAATCAGCATCATCCATGTCTTCAATAATTCAACAACCATCAACTAGCTTCCGAGGGTCGCGAATCGCTGACCAAAGAACCATATTATCAGCAACCATATCTTTAGACAAAGATCCGGTCTTCAACAAATGGCCCAGATTTTGAATCAGCATCAACAGCTTCATTTCTTGAACAACAACCATTTCATCAAAGATCACAAGATCAAGCTTCAAGCAAAGATCCAAATTTTAATCAAGATCCGCCTTCAATCAAGATCCGCAAAGATCCGGTCTTCAATCAGCATCCAGGTTTGGGGCGGCATCAGGCTTCCATGGCGGCTGGAGCAGATCGGCAATTTGGTGGAGGGGACGGACAGGGTCTGGACTTTGGCGGTAGCGAAGTCCGGCATCAAACATGGTTGTAGCGACGGTGAATCCTCCTCCTGTGGCAGGCAGTAACTTCAAAGGCAGCGGTTGGTGGTGACATCAGACTTCAAAGATGCTGGAGACGTGGCCGCAGGGCTTCAGCGGCAACCTGATCATGATTGGGGCAGCAGCGAGCTGATGGAGCAGAGAGGCTTCAATGAACAGACCAGCGGTGGCGGCGGCATCAGGCTTCAGAGATGCTGGCTGCAGGGCTTCAGCGGACCTTTGATGGAGAGCTTGGGCGTTGGGGCGCAGCTGCAGGCTGCAGGGGCGCTGAGGCGTGACTGGGGGCTGCCTGGGCGCTGGGGCGCGGCTGGAGAAGAGCTGGGCGCAAGCTGCAGGAGGTACCGCGCGCGGGCGCGCGCGCAAGTCTGCAGGAGAGCGCCAGTGCGCGCGTGGACGCTGCCAGTGCACAAGTGCGCAGTGCGGACGCTGCGCGGGACGCTGCTGGGTGTAGGAGCGCACGCAGTGCGGACTCATGCAGTGTGCAGCGCTGACGCTGCTGCGCAGTAAGGCAGACGCCAAGACGTAGGCAGCCTTCTTCTTTTTTGGGCTCTCTCCCTTTCTCTTCTTTTCCCTTCTCTTTTATTTCTCCTCCCCCTCCCCCTTTTTTCTATTTCTGACTTCCTCTTATATAAAACCAAATTTTTTTAAAAAACAAAATCCTGAATCTCAACCACCTTCTGTTTTTTTGTTTTGATTTGAGCTTATCCCCCCAAAGTGATAATATCAACCCCATTTTTTATTTATTTATTTATTTTTTTTAATTTTAAATTCTGATGGAGATAAACCAAGTAACTGAGGATAAGATCAAGAATTTCAATTAAATTATTTATTTTAAAATTTAATTGAATCTTGAAATAAATTCTGCCTCGAGGTTGGTATTCCTCAATGTCTCGAGATTGTATTTTTGGCTCGCCTCGGGATTTGTATTTGCCTCGAGATTTGCATTTTTTCCTTTAATTATTTTATTTTATTATATATTTTTTTAGGCGCAAATAGTATCTTCAACCATCTCATTAAAGATCTTTTGTACACCATAAATATCCAAAGTTGTAGCATGAGCATTAATCCACTAGAGAAGGACAGTGCTTAGAGATTTAACATTGGGTTGCACGGGCTGCATACTCCAAAGATCACATCAGCAATAGCTTGCATGCCCACCTTCTTTACCAAGATAAATTGTCTAGATGGTTACATCAATGTCTGGATTGGCTTCCAGGGCAGCAACAACAGTTGAATTATGAATTCTGCAGTGGCTTTTCGACTTGAATTTTAGCATGAGGAAAAACCATCAGTGAGGAATTTTACATGCTTTTTCTCAAGGTATGTCTTTGCCCAGGCCTTTATCACAAAGGGATCATTCACGTTGATGAAAAGGACCTCATTAACGCCTTTGGATTTAAAGGCCTCCTCACTCTCTATGAATCTCGGCATATTGCTTCATGCCGCAGGTTAGGTTGAAAGCACTGGGGACGCCGAAGAGGATAGAACTTTGTGCTGGCGGCCAGGGAATGGACAGAGACTTGTTGGAGGTTATCGTTATCTTCTAAACACGACACAGTTCCCTCCAGGATGCTGCCTTGGGCTTGTGAGTGAATGTATCCTCCTTGTGCTCGATCGGTGTCATCACAAAAGTCGGAGCCATATATGGTCTTCAACGCCTCCATCCTCTCTCCTTCTCCCTGCCCGTTTCTTCTTCTTCTTCTTCTTTTTCTTCTTTCATTTATTTCATTTCATATCCTGTTTTTTATTCCATCTTTTTTTTTATCTCTCTTTTTTTTATTTGTCCTTTCTCATAAGGCTTCATCTCTAGTGGTAGCAAGAACGACAATCAGCGATGGCAGTATCCCCATAAGGGTGGCTCGGCAGTAGGATAGGTGAATCGGCAAAAATAGCCCCACATGGTTGGCTCGGTGGCAATAACGGCCCCACAAGGGTGGCTTAGCGGCAATAACGGCACCACAAGGATGGCTAGGCCGCGGTACGGGAAGCCCGACGACAATAGTCCCATAAGGGTGACTAGGTGACAGGACTGGAGGCGACGATGAGCATCAAAGGAGGAGGGTGGTGGTGACGAAAATATGGGAGACGGAGCTGTAAAATCCAAGAAATTTTTAGAATTAAAGGTGTTAAAATTTTCTTAAAAAAAAAAATTATTTATTAAGTTTGTTAATTTCCCTAGAGATTAAATGGGAATATTAGAGAAAAATTCTTCCTAAGAAATTAAATGGGAGAAAATTTAGTTAAAAAGGGTTAAAAAAAAAACCCCTAACTAGGGTTTATGGTGACCAGAAGGACTTCCTGGTAATTTTTAAAAGTCTGGGGGACTAAAAGATAATCTTCCCCTCTCTCAAGCTTGGACTTAGTTGTGACCTAAAAACATTTCGGGGACCTCTCATAAATTTTCGTGAGAGAAAACTCTATTAGTAGAGGATGGACGGCTGAGATTATATTATCACTGATTGTAACAAATCACGGAGCGTTATAACGGCTGTGGAGGAGCCACGTGTCGAGCTGTGATTTAATCCATCTGATCATGGATCAGATGCGAGGCAGACGAGGAGGATTGTATGGGGTGAACTCACGGTGCGGGTGTCTGCGAGCCTTTCATCCTGACATCGTGATTAGTACGAGGAGATATGAGGAAATCAGGCCGTACATGGAAATTTAATCTCGGCCGTTCATCTCAAAAGATAACGGACTCGAGACAAGCTGATTTGATCAGGACCGTAGAGATCAATGGATCGATCTCTGGCGTCCATCCGCGAAGTGATGATCCCGAGGCAGCGTCTGCCTCTTCCCCGTCGCCGGAAACGCTCGCGCGAGCCTCGCCCACTTCCGGCAGTTACGAGCGTGGAAACCGGCCGATGGCCGGCGGAACAGCTTCAAACGGCTGCCCGTTCGTCTGGCCGTGGGAGAGGCTATAAAAGGAGACCCTCTCCTACTGTCTCAGTACACCAACGAGCTTGAGAGACAGGGACACCGGGGAGCTTGGTCGGAGAAGGGCATTCAGCCGTGGGGAGAGCTTTTGACGCCACCGTCATTACCAGGAGAATCGTGACCACGGTAGGAACCCTCTCCCTGTTTTTATTTGCATGTTAAACGCCTCTGAGCTATAGTTAGGGCTCGCCGGAGAGGAAGAGGGTAGACGTTAGTAGAGCGGCGCTAAGAGGGGGAGAACGGTGGAGTTGATGCGCGCACAGGGATCGTGAAGCCGAGCCAAAGCTCCCGGTACCCTTGGCAGGCGAGGTGAGCTCTCGGGCGAGGAGTTGCCATCTCTGGCAATCTTCTTCGGTGAAGCTCGCACAAAGAGGAACAAGCCGCTTACAGAGAGGCTGAAGGCCTGAAAAGGGATCTCGGAATGAGGTGGAGCTCGGTGCAGAGGATGCTCGGCCAACGCCCCTCCGGTGGTGTCGACGAAATTCCGGTGGGTCACGGCCGCGGGTTGAGAAGGAGAAGGCGCGAGGGTGGGAGAGAAGGAAATAAAAAAAATAAAAAAATAAAAAAAATAAAAGTTATTAATCTAATTATTTTAAGGGTTAAAGCCATTTTTGGTCCCTGAAAATATGGCCAATGTTCATTTCCATCCCAAAAATTTAAAATTTGTTCAATAAGGTCCACATCAGCATATACTGCCACTTATCACTCCACATTAGCAAAATAACGACCTAAACATAATAATAAAAAGATTATATGTATTTCATTGGTATTCCACATGACCGCCACGTCAGCAATAGGGACCAAAAATGCCAAAATACGGAATATATCGGGACCCAAAATGTCACAATATGCAATACATGGGGACTATATTGAACAAATTTTGAATTTTGGGATGGAAATGAACATTGATCCCGTTTTCAGGGACAAAAAATAGCTTTACCCCTTATTTTAATTAGTAACTTAGGGGTTTTTGATTAGTCAATTAGAATAACCTTATTAGTGTGACACATTATTAAAATGGTATGATAGTGTGACATAATATTGATTAATCAATTTATATTTTTCTCTCTTGGACTAGGATACTAGTTAATTATTGTGACAAATAATAATTAGCTAGTTGAGATAATAAATTTGGAAAACTATAGGAGTGTGACAAAATAAAATCAATTACTTGATTTGAATAATTTTGTCTCTAACTATGTTAGGTGTGACAAAATTAAAGAGATAGTTAAGTGCTTGATAACTATGGTAGTGTGACAATTGATTAATTATCTGGTATGGTGATTAATAATTCTATGAAACCTTATAATGAGATAAAATAAAAGATAGAAAGTTAGTTTGAATAATTTGTTTTCAACTATATAAGTTTGACAACATGATAGATTATTTAACTATCTTATGGTTAATAATTTTATACAACCATATGGGTGTGCCAAAATAGAAGTAGCTAAATTAACTTGTATAGTTACATAGCTTAACGAGGTTAATTAGCTGCTTCGATTAAAACTTAACCATATAGTATGTGACACCAATAGTCAATTTTCATTTGTCGTGTATTTTGATTGAATTAATAAATATTGATTCGATTAAATAAAGTTGAGTTAGCCAAGGACCAATAATCTAGAACTTAGGCCCAATGGTATTGAGGCCCAATGGGTTGGGCCTAGACAAAATAAATTTTATTCTTAAGTAAATAAGAATGAAAACTAGGGTACTGGGAAGGAAACTAAACCCTAAGTAGGGTAGGCCCCTACACCCTAAGGATCATAAGTTACTCCAAATGACTAAAATGCCCCTCCTTAATTAAAGAAGGGCAAATGGCCAACTTAAACTGTGAAATGGGCTTTAGAATGGGCCCAAACCCACTAAGTGAGTTGAGATAACTAAATAGGGTTTAGATTTGGCCAATCAAACTGGAGTTGACTAAGTTTGACCAAGATGGGTCTAAAGTCAACTAAAGGACATGAAAACAGGGGAAAAGGGCAATAACTCGAGTGATGGTCCTAAGGACCCGTTAGTGGGCCTAAGCCCAACAAGAATGTTGGACATGCATGTGAAACTAGAAACTTGTTGAAAACTTGACTCTAATAAGGGTCTATGTATGCCAGATACTCTCAGGGAGACGTAAGGCATTCCAAGGGATCCTAGGAAGACATTAAGTCTCACCAGGAGGTAAGTACACTTGCCTAGTTCCCACCCGGTTTCGGGTTTTTCTTGGGCTTGTTTATGCATTGATGTCTTATGCTTCTTTGATAACATACATGCGTCATTATTTATTTTGGAATCCTATTGAGCATGTATGGTTGTTTATGGGATGTTGGTATCCCTGTTTGCTACGGTCTACTGCCCGGACTCAGTGGAGCTAGGGAGCTCCAATAAATGAATGCTCAGGGACAGGACCCCCTGGCATTCCTGTCTGCCTTACCAGAGAGGCAAATCTCTGGAGGTCTTACCTGTCAGTGGGCATGGTACACTGACCGTGTTAACACGTAGGAGAGGTAGTTCTACCGACCTGTGACCGGAGGGTCGAACGACCAAAAAGGTCGTATTTACAGCAAATAGCTGGACATACAGGCCGGGAGCGAACCTTGAGTTCTCTTGAAACTCATTACAGAGCCCGAGGGCTTCTGTATCAGGGGTCGTACCTTTGATTTGTTTCTGGTAGACTTCTAGGACTACATTGTTGGTATTGTGATCTCATTGGTTGACATACTTCCTGTTTATGTCTTTATGACCCGCAGGGGTGCTTACTGGGCTTTCCATTCGAAAGCTCATGTGTTTCACTTTTTTCCTCTTTTACAGATTCTGAGGTTTAGGAGGGAGTGGAGCCTGAGGAGAGGACACAGGGAGATCAGAGGTTTAGGAGACTTCTCTATTTTCTACTTTATGAGCATTGTTATTTGTAGGACCCTTATAGGGGCCAGACTATTATGGGGCCTACGGACCTTGATGACTCTATGTTCTTATGAACTCGAGTTTACTATTTATGTTATGGTTTTGTTATCTGCTTATCACTTTTTTTTAGGCCTTGTATTTGAGTTGAGTTTTCCTCTGCTTAAATACGGCCGGTATGTTGACGCGCTCGAGGTCCCGAGCTCCAGGTCGGGGCGTGACAGGAGCTTGATATTCTAATGCTGCATTTTCCTCCCCCTTCCTTTTTACCCGATTTTTCCTTTTTTATAGACCGAGGATCACAACCCACCAAGACGGTTCGCGATTGTGGGAGGATCATGAGCAACGACCTAATGAATATCCAATTTTTTTTTTAATTTAAATTTTAAATTAACATGGAGATGGAGATAAACCACCTCGTGAGATAATATCAAATTTAGTTTATTTGATTTTAAATTTCCGGGTCGTGGATATTTTTTTTATATTTTATTTTAACAACCGAATAGATAATCCACCGAATAGATAATATATATTTTTTATATTTTATTTTAAATTTAACATGGCAAATGGATCTTAGTTATGGATAAGATCACCATTTTTTTTTTCATTTTTGAATTTTATTATTTCATTTATTTTTTTGTTTTATATTTTTTTCTTGGATTTGCCTCAGGATTTGTGCCCGTGGATTATCTTAGGATTTGTATTTTTTTTAAGATTGCCTTGAGATTTGTATTCTCGGACATCTTGGAATTTGAGATCGCCTCGAGATATGTGTTCTTGGGCTATCTTGGGCCTTGAGATTGCCTCGAGATCTGTGTTCTAGTGCTATCTTGAAATTTGAGATCGCCTTGAGATATGTATTCTCGGGCTATCATGGAATTTGAGATCGCCTTGAGATATGTGTTCTTGGGCTATCGTTGGTCTTGTGGCCTTAGCTCGCCTTGGGATTTGTATTCCTTGGCCCGCCTTGGGGCATGACTGGATATATATTTTTTAATTAAAATATTTTAATTTCAAGATATTTTGATATATATATCCCATTTAAATTTCAAACCATAATTTATATGAAATATTTCATAATGGGCCCTCGAGACATGTATTTTCAAGGTTTTTTTTTTGGATATAAACAAAGTGATACTCTACACAAGAGGGAATTCATAATTTATTCACAAAAGAAAATACGAAACTATTCCTACTCTAGAATGTATACTGAACTAAGGAAAATAAGGAAAAGACAATTTTAGAAATGTTGTGTTGCCTCCCAAACAATACTATGTTTATAGTCTTTAGCTAGACTCAATTTGTATAACTCCAAGCTCAGACACCACTCAATCTCTTTCAACTTTATGTCCTATATAAGGCTTTACTTGTTGCCCGTTGACTACAAATGTGTCATTCGTATGCTCATCCTCGCCACTAGCATAAACATTAGAGATTTTAAACGGTCCAGACCACCGGGACTTTAATTTCCTAGGAAAGAGTTTCAAGCGGGAGTTGAATAATAGCACTTGCTATCTAAGCTTCAATTCGCGATTGATGAGGCGGCGATCATGCTACTTTTTAACTTTTTTCCTTGTATAACTTGGCATTCTCGTATGCGTGCATCCTGAACTCATCTAATTCATTCAGCTGTAGCATGTGCTTATCTCCTGCTGCCTGTAGGTCCAAGTTCAGTTGTTTAATGGACCATAATGCTTTGTATTCCAATTCCAAAGTAAGGTGGCATGCTTTTCCAAAGATGAGCTGGTACGACGACATTCCCAATAGTGTTCTATAAGCTGTCCTATAGATCGTCCAAATGGAGAGACCAATCCTTTTAGGATGGGCTCACCATTTTCTCCAAAATAAGTTTAATTTCTCGATTAGATATCTCTGCTTGACCAATGGACTAAGGGTGATGTAGTGTAGTCACTTTATGGGTGACACCGTACTTTTCCAGCAGTTTATTAAGGCTTCTGTTGCAAATATGTGAGCCCCCATCGTTGATAATAGCCCTAGGTGTACCAAATCTTGTGAATATGTTTTTCTTTAAGAATTTCATCATTGCTTGAGAGTCATTGGATGGTAGTGCCACTTCTTCCACCCATTTGGAAATGTAGTCGACGGCCACAAGAAAATACACATTCTTGAAGGATGACGCAAAGGGACCCATGAAGTCTAAACTCCAAACATTGAATAATTCGACCTCCAAAATATTTTTCTGAGGCATATCATGCCAGTGAGAGATGTTACCGGTACGTTGACATCTGTCACAATGGGTTGTATATTGATGTGTAGCTTTAAATAATAAGGATAAATCCACTATTCGTCCCTCTACTTTACCCCAATGTTTATTTCCATTCCTGTACATTAAAAATGTTCAATACGGTCTCTGTATTTTGCGTATTTTGTTCAATACTATCCCTGATGCTGATGTGGCAGCACTGGTGGCATACGTATGAAATATGACCTATTTTTTTGAATTTTTTATTTATATGTGGCTGTATTTTGCTGATGTGGTCATTTTTTTAAAATGATAAAATAAATTTTTTAATGGGAATTTAAAGCATGCTGAACTGGAATTTTTTTTAAAAAATTATTAATTATATTATTAATTTTTAAAAATATTTTAGAAATATTTATAAAAATATATTTTTTAAATGAATTAATTATATTATTAAATTTTCAAAAAATTTAAAAATAATTATTTTTAATTTTTTTTAAAAAATGTTTTTTAAAAATTTAATTATATTATAAATATTTTTTAAAAATCAATTATATTATTATTATTTTAAAATAATTTATAAAAAAATTAATTATATTATTAATATTTTAAAAATAATTTATTATAGTGTTAATTTTTTCAAAAAATTGCTACATCAACAGCTTTAAATTACCACTTAAAAATTATTTTATCTTTTTTTTTTTGAAAAATTGCTATGTAAGCATGGGACTTCAGCAAAATACTGCCAGGTGTAAATAAAAAATTCAAAAAAATAAGTCACGTTTCATATGTTTGCCACTTGTGTTGCCACATTAGCATCAATGATAGTATTAAACAAAATATGCAAAGTACAGGGACCGTTTTGAATATTTTTAATGTACAGGGATGGAAATGAACATTGGAGTAAAGTAGAGGGATGAATAGTAGATTTATCACTAAATAATATTGGCCAATAGAACCCTTATTGCAGAACCTTGGCAGCTGTTCTATCTCTTGCGTAGTGGCCCCCATATGGCGATGAATAACATTGTTCTAAGATATGATGCTGTTCTTCTTCAGGGATGCACCGACGAATTATTTGATCAACCCCAAACCTAAACAAGTATGGTTCATCCCAAGCATACATTTTGTCTCGTGAAGAAATTTCTTTCGTTGATGGTAAGTGAGATTTGTCGGCATGACCTTGTTAACAAGATAGTTTGCTATATTTGTGCATGTTGAGTATTCTCTACCAACAGTTGTTCATTGGGGAACACTTCACTAATGGTGATGGGGTGATAGGAGTGAGCATTATTTTCAAGCCGAGATAAATGATAAGCTACTTGACTCTCAGTGCCCTTCCTATCTCGAACCTCTAAATAAAATTTCTGGAGGAGGAGTACCCAACACCTCAACCTGGCCATTGTGTCTTTCTTCTCCATAAGATATTTGATGGCAGAAGAATCTGTATATACTACCTCTAACGTCGGGTAGGGTAGTGATTATCTCGTGGGCTAGGCAGAACCAAGGATCACAAGGGAGAACAAATGAAGAACCAAGAAAAACTAGAGAAATACCTATGAAATTCAAAGAAATTTTAATAATTAAGAAACAAATCAAATTTTTTTCCACAAGCCAGATTTCATAGCCTTGAAAACCCTATAATGTCATAAATTCAGAATGTTTGTCAAAAATTTGAAATTATTCAAATTAAAAATTCAAATCAAACTAAACAAGCAACCAAAATCCTAGATAAAATAAAAATAAAATTATGCCTTATTTTGGCAGATGATTTATTACCAAAAATAGAAAAAAAACCACCAAAAACAAAGATTCGGCGGGGAAAATGGTGAAGTTTGGGGATGAAAAAAGGGTCTACTAAGCCTAGCTGGTAGACCCCATGTCCGCGTCGAGACAAGCTTTCTGAATTGGTATTGAACATGTGATTCCGATACCTATAGCCAAAGTTATGGCCAAAACACCGAACTGTACCCAAAACTACCCCAATCACGGAACCGGCTCTCGATCACTTCCCACCTTTACGTTGATCCACCAGTTCGTGATATGCCAAAGCCTACATGGTGTAGTCGGATAGCTCAGCATAGTCTGAATCAAGCTCTCTTGTATCAGTCTCTCCGGGTTGGAATAAACTCGCCCTCGAGTTTACAGTAGGGTCAGCCGTCTCCATAAAGCAATGAATCAAATGTTTCACATTGAAGACTTTAGAAGTCCTCAAGTGACTGGGGAGGGAATCTGTATGCATTGTCATTAATCTTTTGCAGCACCTTACAGGGTCTGATCTTCCGTTCCTTGAGGTTGTTATACTTACTAACAGGAAAGTGATCACGGGTTAGTACAACCCAAAAAAATCACCCTCATCAAATAG
Organism: Dioscorea zingiberensis; assembly: GCA_026586065.1. Lineage (NCBI taxonomy): Eukaryota > Viridiplantae > Streptophyta > Magnoliopsida > Dioscoreales > Dioscoreaceae > Dioscorea > Dioscorea zingiberensis. The sequence continues at coordinate 28,145,507 of CM048818.1, forward strand.
TACCTGGTGATGTTGATTGTCGGCTTTGGTCTTGTACTTGGAATTATTCTCATGAATGGTTAGCTTTACCAGCTCATGGATAATCCAGAGATGCTTTGTAATCTCGTCAGCTAGGGGGTGAACACATCCAACCCATGGAATAGGGGTTAAATCCAGCACCTCAGATAGGTTCCGACCATAGACAACCTAGAATGGGCTCAACCAGGTAGTCCTATTCTTTGACCTGTTGTAGGCAAATTCAGCTTGAGATAATGCCAAATCCCATTGTTTCGGTGTATTTCCAGCCAGACACCTCATAAGGTTGCCCAAACTCTGATTCACTACTTTGGTTTGTCCATCCGTCTGGGGGTGAAATGCATTGCTAAAGTTGAACTGCGTCCCCAACTTCCCAAACAAGCTTTTCCAAAAGAGGCTGATGAACTTGGTGTTACTATTGGATGCGATGGAGCGAGGAACAACATGCTAGCAGACAACCGAAAGTAGAGATGAGTGATGTGGGTAGCATCCATAATCTTCCGACAAGCTACAAAGTGGGCTACGTCGGAAAACCTGTCGACCACCACCAAAATAGAATCCGAGGCCCGTTGGGTACGGAGAAGGTCCAAAATAATGTTCGTGCTAACATCAAGCCAAGGAGCTTCAGGAACAAGTAAAGGAGTGTACAGGCGTGCGTTGTTAAGAACTCCCTTGGCCCGCTGGAACACAATGCAATGATCCACAAAATGAGCCACATTATTGGATAGCTTTGACCAATAAAAATATGTAGCTATGAGGGTATAGGTTTTATCCCGACCAAAGTATCCCTTATTATAGAGCTCGCTCATGATTTGCTGTTGTAACAAACAGTCGGGGATGCAGAACTGTAATCCACGAAACAGGTAGCCGTTATGTAAAATAAAATCATGATGATGTCTATCAGTTACTTGCTGAAGTATCCGCCCGAACGAAGGATCATTGGTGCACATGTCTGTTAAGCCTCAAAGCTTGCACCTTTGGCACTTATGGTGGTGAGAAGTAAAGTGCGACGGCTCAGAGTATCTGCTAAGCGATTAAGGTTTCTGACCTGATGCTTCAAGGTGAAGGTGAACTCTTGCAAGGACGCCACCCACTTGGCATGTTGCCTGCTTAGTTTGTGCTGGCCGTTGATGTACTTCAGGGCCACATGATTCATGAACATGATGAACTCCTTCTGTATGAGGTAGTGATGCCAATGCTTCAGGGACTGAACTATGGTGTAGAATTCTATGTCATATGTGGAATAATTCTTTTTTGACCCTAACAGCTTCTCACTGAAGAAAGCTACAGGTCGCCTTGACTGGCTAAGAACATCACTAATGCCAACTCAGGTGCATCACAGTTGACCTCGAACAACTTGTCAAAGTCATGAAGTGCCAAAACTGGTGCTTCACTCATCTTCTGCTTGACAAGATGGAAGTTGGGGTCGGCCTCATTCGTCCACTGTAAATCATACCCCTTGAGACACTTTGTGATAGGGGCAATGAGAATACTAAAATCCAGGACAAACTATTGGTAGAATGAGGCCAACCCATGGAAACTCGGAACATCATGTAGGGTCTGCGGCCTGGGCCACTCCAAGATCGCATTTATCATTGATTTATCTGCATGAACACCATCAGTAGACATAACGAAACGAAGAAAGGTTACAGAAGTGGTGAAGAAAGAACACTTCTTCCGATTGACGAACAAACACTTTGCCCTCAGCATCTCAAAGACAACACGAGGATGATCAAAGTGTGAGGACCAAGTCGGACTATAAATGAGGATATAGTCGAAGTAAACTACAACGAATCTCCCCATAAAAGGCCACAAGATCTAATGCGTGAATTGTATGAATGTGCTGGGCGTGTTGGATAACCCAAAACGTATCACCATACACTCATACAACCTATGTTGTGTCTTGAACGCCGCCTTCCACTCTTCCCAGGCCGTATTCTGATATGGTGGCATTGGCTTTTCAGGTCAATTTTTGAGAAGACCTTTGAGCCAGATAGTTGGTCCAACAGGTCATTCAAGTGGGAATGGGAAACTGGTACTTGAATATGATCTTGTTGATAGCCTGACTTTCCACACACATATGCCATGAGCCATCTTTATTTGGCACCAACAGGGCTGGAATTGCACATAGGCTTATGCTCTCTCAGATGTAGCGGCTCCTCAACAACTTCTTCACTTGTTGCTGTAATTCTTCAGCCTCCTTGGGACTGAGGTGGTACGCCGGTTGATTTGGTAAGCTTGATCCTGGAGAAAGATTGATATGGTGTTTAATGTCCCTCATAGGTGTAAGCCCAAGAGGAAGTTTTTCTAGCATCAACTCAGAGAACTCCATAAGCAGCTGCTGCATCTCTGTTGGTAGATCTGGATCTATGTCCACAATACTATGCTTACAATACAATAGAGCATATACTACATCTCCTTACTCGATTCTTCCTAAAAACCTAGACATAGAAAGCAAGTTAGTAGGATTGACTATCGAGATATGAGGGTTTTCTTCTCGGCAGGGTGCCAACACAATCCTTTTCTGCTTTATTCTAAGGGAATATGTGTTCTTCCTTCCATCATGAAGAACACTACGATTATACTGCCAAGGTTGTCCTAACAATACATAACAGACATCCATCACCACCACCTCACACCAAGTATTATCAAAATATCCCCTACCGATAGAAAAGACGTACACGAGGCATCACCGATCTACTTTTACCTCGTTCTCTTTGCTCAACCATGACAGCTTGTACAGCTTGGGATGGTTGTCCGTCTTCAACTGTAATTTTTGGACAACATCTTCAGATACCATGTTCTTACAACTGCCGCTGTCAATGATCACCTAGGAAACTTTGTTGGCAATTGTGCTGGTTGTGCGGAAGATGTTGTTTCTCAACCAGACATCTCCTGCTTTGGGGGTCAACAGAATCTTGCGAACAACTAGAGTCTCATAGCCATCTTCGTACAATACGTCATCATCCACATATTAATCATAGACGAGCTTACCCATCTCCTGAACCTTGTTTGTCACATCTTCCTCAATTCACAAATTTTTGCCTTCTGTCTCATGGGCTTTCGACACTCGGTTTCTTTATACCCCTGTTCACCATAACGATAACATCGAAGATAAGAGTTAGGGTTACCCGATGGTGGTTATTGGGCCGGACGGGACTTTTGAGGGCGAACTGGTCTGCTACTCTGGTCGCTCCTGACTATAGGCCTCCTGTTCTGCTATTTTTCAACATCAAGTTCCCATCGGTATGCTTCCGAGATAGTCTATAGCATATGAAGGTTGAGGGCATCCTACATTGTCTGGCATAGACTTCCCAAATAGTGCGTGACCAATTGCTCCTCTATCTCAAATAGGTCATTCTGAGCGACCAACTGGTAGAATTCCTCCGTGTAGTCATCTATTGACTTGTCCCCTACCTTAATGCATGGAGTCGCTAGAACAAGGTCTGAGTGTAGCCGAAGGGGAGAAGTGCCCCTTCATCTTCTTCTTCTTCTTGTCCCAATTAGCGATCTTTGCTTGCCTTGCCTATCTTATGAGCGCCGCAACTGATCCTAGCACATAGATACTTGGCCCTTCAACTTGATGGCAACCGGATTCACTTTTAAACAATTGGGAACCTCCTTGTATTCAAAGATCCGCTCCATTTTATTCAGCCAATCGATGAATCCTTCAGCTTGTAGAGAACCAAAAAACTCAGGCAGATCCACTCGAAAGTCGAGGTCTTCGTGACGCTCCTCTCGTCTATGGTGCCCCTAGAACTTGTCACATAGGAGATAGGGGTTTACGAAGGTGGATTCAGAGTTGTGGTTTGAAACCTCACGATCCTCTAAATGTCGTGCCACCAAACGTTGGCTTAACTCCAAAACTTGCCTTTATAGATCCTCGATCATCATCTCCTGGACGCTCCAATCTCGGTACTGGACTTCCTTAGGTGGAACCTGTCAACCATGATGACCACAACCACTATGACCACCAGCCATTAATGCCGATACCCCAGGAAGAGGTTGATCTTTGATACCACCTTACGCTAAGTAGGGTAGTGATTGTCCCGTGGGCTAGCTAGAACCAAAGATCGTAAGGAAGAATAAACGAAAAACCAAGGAAAACCAAAGAAATACCTCTGAAATTCAAAGAAATTTCATTAATAAAAAACAAAATAAAAAGTTATTTCATAAGCCTTGAAAACCCTAGAATCTCACAAATTCGAAATTTTTGTCAAAAATGGCAAAAGTCCAAAAATTTTCAAATTTAAATTCAAATAAAAATAAATAAGCAGCTAAAATCCTAGATAAAATCAAAATCAAATCATGCCTTATTTCGACAGATGATTTATTACAAAAAATATAAAAAAACACTGAAAATGAAGATTCGGCGGGGAAAATGGTGTAGTTTGGGGATGAAAATGGGGTCTACCAAGCCTAGATGGTGGATGCCCCATGAGTGTCAAGACGAGCTTTCCGAATTGGTGTTAAATGCTCGATTCCAACACCTTTAGCCAAAGTTATGGCCAAAACAATGAACCGCACCCAAAACTACCCCAATCACAGCTAACTCGATTACTTCCTGCCTTTACGTCGATCCGCCAGTTTGTGATATGCCAAAGCTTGCATGGTACAGTCGGATAGCTCAACATCTTCTGAACCGGGCTCTCCTGTATCAACCACCTTTGTGCCAACCAAGTATGCTCTTAATTTCTAGAATGCATACACCACCGCAACAATTTATTTTTAGTGGTGGTGTAGTTGGCTTGAGCCAGGTTCAAAGATTTAATTACATAATATATCGAATGTAATACTTTATTCCGTCTCTACCCCACCATTGCCCCCACGGCTACATCACTTGCATCACATATAAGCTAAAACGGCCTGCTCCAATCAGGATTAATAATTATGGGAGCCGTAGTCAATCATTGTTCAACCTCCATGAATGGCTTCATACAGTTCTCATCAAATTCAAATGGCACATCTTCCCCCAATAATCAGCTCAAAGGTTTCGTGATTGTAGAAATATCCTTAACGAATCGCCGATAGAATCCTACATGTCCTAGAAAGCTTCTGATTCCCTTAACTAAAGTTGGTGGGGAAATTTTTTTGATAACTTTTACTTTTGCCTTGTCAACTTCAATTCCAAATTTTGAGATCCAATGCCTCAAGACAAACCCTTTTCGAACCATGAAATGACATTTTTCCCAATTTAATACTAGATTTGTTTCCTCACATCGAATCAAAATTTGTTCTAAATTATTAAGACACTTGACATATGACTAAAACGGAAAATCTTCCATGAATACCTCCATGCTCTTCTCTATCATATCGGAAAAATAGCCATCATAAATTTTTGGAAAGTAGCCTACGCATTACACAACCCAAATGACATTCTTCTAAATGCAAATATTCCATTAGGAAATGTAAATGTTGTCTTTTCTTTGTCTTCTGGTGTTATGACAATCTGATTGTAGCCCGAATACCCATAAAGAAAACAATAATAGTCTTGATAGGCTAATTGATCCAACATTTGATCAATGAAAGGTAAACGGAAATGATCCTTTCGAGTTACCTTGTTTAATTTTTCAGTAATCCATGGGAATTCTCTATCCTGTGATTGTCTATGTTGGAATGAGTTCATTATCCGAGTTAGTGATTACTATCATGCCTCCTTTCTTTGGGACACACTGCACTGGACTGGCCCATATGCTATCAGATATGGGGTAAATAATTCTTGCATCAAAACATTTCATAATTTCCTTCTTCACCACTTTTTTCATGACTAGATTGAGTCGGCGTTGGTGTTCAATGGTGGGTTTGGCTCCATCCTCGAGCAATATCTTGTGCATGCATAGTAAGGGGCTAATACCCTTTATGTTACTGATGGACCATCTCAACGCACATTTGTGTCTCTTGAGAACTTCAATAAGCTTGGCTTCATTGCTTGACGATAATGCATTGGAAATAATCACCGGTAATGCTTCTTCCACACCAAGGAAAACATATTTTAAATGTTCCAGTAGGGACTTCAGTTCTACCTTGGATTGTGCTTCCTAGGATGATTTAATTCCTTGAGATAATTGAGTCCCCATCCCAAAGTTTCAAACTTTCTGAATGACTCTGGATGTGAAGAAATCATCCCACTGAATCCTGCTCCTCCTCATTTTCACTATCCCAACTCGCCAAAGTCATAAGCCTTAACTGTTCTACAGGTTCCCTCAGACACAACCACTCTAAGTTGCATTCCACCTCAGCTTCTTCCTTATCCAGTTCTGAATCCACAGTCTCTTCCTTTGCTTTACTTAACATTCCTTTGTCTATTGACTGTTGTTGCCTTGTTGGACAAGTCTGAGCATGTAGTTCACTATTTTTCAATATACGTTTCATCTTATCTTACAGGAGGACGATGACATTTGCTACTTTTTCTTCAATAACATCCACTACAAAAATAACATGTGCAACTTGATCTGCTCAGTCTTCATTAAATCTTGTCTCAAACTCCACTAACCCATTTCCTTGTAGCCATCCTTGCTCATTGTTTGATATGTTGTCGAACAAATTGCATACTTTATTAATTGACATTTCCAATAGTGTACCACTTGCTTCTATATCCACAAAAATTCGAGCTTCCTCCCGTAATCCATAATATAACCTCTGAAGTTGAACTCATCTAACGAAACCATGACTAGGGCATGACCTCAGCATCAGCTTGAATCTTTCCTATGTTTCATGAATTGTCTCTATTACTGACTGCGTAAATGAAATAATATCAGTTCTCAACTTTACAATCTTGGCTAAGGGGAAGTATCTTTTGTAGAATTTCTTTTCCAAGAGCTCCCATGTAGCCACTATAGTTGAGGCTAATGAGTGATACCAACTCTTTGCCTTTCGTCTCAGTGAGAAAGGAAACAGTCTTGCTCTTATGACACTGGTATTTTCCTCTTGAGAAACTTAATTCCTCAACTCTAAGAATTAGCGGATATACAAATAAGGGTCCTCATCTGGGTTTCCCTCAAATTGTGCTGATTCCAAAATGAGATTGATGATCTTCGGTTCAATCTCCCAAGAATCTGTTTGTACTTCTTTTGACTTGTCTTGAATAAACACATCAACCTTTGCTTCGATACTTTTGTCTGTATTCATCCTCAGTTCTGAAGGTTTTGATCTTCCCTTCCTAGTGTTACCTACACCTAAATCATCAAATAATGAACTTGAGGTAAGTAAGAGTTTAAATAGTATCTAAGTACAAGTGTAAAAAGAAAACAACTATTTCTAAGTATGAACACTAAGAAGCTATCAACTTGCACAAGTAAAGATTATCAATATTGAGCTAGTCTCACTCCTATTCCACTAATGTTAGAAATGGCCTAAACCTTTCCCCACAAAGGCGGCAAAAACTTTGGTGACCGCCGACTATGAGTGCTAACACTGAAGCCGCTGCACGCAAGCATACGTGGTCACAAGTAATAAAATTCCGGTAAGTACCAGGTTGAGTCCTCAGGGAATGGTAGAACTAGGTCTAATCAAGTAGAAGCGTACTAAGTTGTTGGAAGAGTCAGTTAATCCAGTATTTGGAAGATTGTTAAGTCCTAAGAATGCAAAAGAAATACGAAGGTTACTTGGGTTGAATCTCTCGATAATAAGCTTCTAGGGTTGTATGACTCTAATGACTTGTAGAGGTGTTCTCCTATGTTTTAAAATGATGTTGTTGCTATAGATACGGGTTAATCAATGATAAGTCAGGAACTTTTGTGCACTCTGGGTGCAGCCTATAAGTTCCCTATATCTAAGGAACATACTTCATATCCTACCTATATATTTCTATGTGGTAGGCAAAGCATTATAGGATCTAGACTCTATCATCACCATGGGAGGCCAATGCCTACGTCTAGGCTAAAGGCGTCTACGGTTGTCACTCCGCTCCTCCACCCTAAGAATCTTATACAATTCTCGTATACATTATCTATGCATAGAGAACCAAGATTTTTTGTCGCCCGTCAGCAACAATTAGAGGTAGTATTAAACAAAGACATATCCACAACAACTCAATCAATGCAAACATAGGATAATTAAAATATCAAGTCATTGAGTTCATACAATCCTAGAATAGATATTTAGGCTACCATTACAAAACATAGATCGATAACGATGTAAAGATTAACATAAACATCCATGTCTAGTTACAAGAGAAGGAAATAAACATCCAAGAACAAAAGATTAATCAATCCCCATCTTATGTTGAATAACCCCAGCTTCAAACATTGTTGAAAGCCTTTGGATCCTCACCCTCTACTTGCAACCGCTCGTGGAGAGAAAGATAAATAAAATCTAGAAAATCGGGTCCCTTTTATACCCCTCAATTATCTGCATCATGATGTCATGTCGAGTATTAGGGACTATGAGAAATACTAGTAGTAACTAATTGTCTATTATCTAACCTAACCAAAGATTGTGGGGTTTTAAACTAATCTAGGTTTTGAACCTAAGGAAGTGAAATAAGATCAAATCTAGGAGAAGGATAGGAGGATAGGATGATATCGTTGGGCAATCAATCATAAGGAGAGATACCAACAAGGATACCAACAAGGTCTTCTATATTGATAATTATATAGGGTTTGGACCAAGGATTCCTTGAGGTGATCAATGTCTAACACTCTCGTTGCATTAAGTTCTAGGGAATCCATTGCTTGGAAGGGTCGTGGGAAGAATACATATTAAAGAGTGACTCAACTAAACACCCGATCTCTCAGTGTGCTCACAACACTCTCTATTGAGGTAGTCCTAATAAGATAAGGCGTTCACTTCTTCCCTCATATAAACCCTACTGAATGTTCGAGCTGTCACAACGTAGGTATTCAATGCATAAAAAACACTCAGTAGGTCTCAACCCAACAATAAGCAAAATGGAAGATAATGTCATACATTAAAACCTAACCCAAGAGTTCATCATACCCAAGTATCTAAAGAGTTAGTTCCCCTTTAGATAGGAAAACAAATCAAATACAAATATTAAAGCAAAGAAAAGCATAAGAAAGTGATACTTTGTTCCCTCCACTATTGGCGAGGACCGTTCGTGAAAACCCCTCCGATATGCTGCCGCTAAGTAACACTCTTTAATTAGTCCTCCGGTGTGCCCTAAATGATGGATGGATGGTGGAGGATGGTGAGAGCCTCCAAGAGTGGTGGAATGATATATATCTTTCACTAAACCTTAAACCTTGGTATTTATAGTCCAAACATGATTAAGAGGTTAGAATACAATTTCCAAGGCATCTGGGATTAATCAGGTCGACATAACCAAGTCCATGCCCTAGCCAGATGGGACCTCAGACGGGCATGGTCTGCTGGCAAGTTAGACTTGTGACTTTTCTATTCCTGATGGGTCCGTCTATATCCAGACGGATCTGTCTGGTTCTTCAAAATAAGTATCTCCCGAGCCAGACGGCCTCGTCTGGCTTCAGGAGGGCTCGTCTGACTTCCTTGTATGGCTTCTTTGATTTAGACTGGACAACAGATGACCATTTGGACTCCCATTAGGTTCATTGGCAAATAAGAAGGGGGCTTTGAAGTGTTCTACGGTCTAGAAAGGAGCGCTTGGTTTCAGGCGGAACCGTATGGTTCTTCATTTCAACCTTCTTCTGCTTGAATTTGCTCCAAATTGCTTCAAAACTTGTCATGTTTCACAAAATCAACACAATTTAAGTATCGACAGGCTATAATTCCCCAAATTCACATACTAAGTGTATGCAAATATGATATAAAAATGGTAAAATGAACACTTATCACCTGTAGGCATCTTGATGTCACCGAATTTCTGAGAAGTCTAATTGCAGCTTCTGTAGAGTTCGCGATGTGACCTGTAGGCATTACGATGTCAATACTTAGCTGGTCAACTGGAGATCTGCTCGACCTGATACATACACAATTCACTCGATTTAGCATCTATAAACATGAAAAAGATGGAAAACGCTTATAAATCAAGTGTGGCACTACGTTGGCCAATTAGCGTATTTCAGGACCAAAATCATAGAATGTCCACTCAATACCACACATCTTGGCCCTAAACATATGATAAATGCCTACTCGGATTGCTCTCATTCAAGAGCTTTCATTATAGTACTGAGAATTGTAGTAAGGTGTTGTGGTACTGAGAACTATAGTAAGGTACCGTAATATTGAGATTGGTAATAAGGAACTATAACAACGATCACTGTAGTAAAGTATTGTAGCATCAAGTTGATAAAGAAGATCGCAGAGCTAAGAGTTTCGAAGCCAAGCTAAAGGTCTGTAGCTCAGCAGGTCTAGGGAATATCAGTACTGTAGCCAGGCACTGTAGCACAGAAAGCATTGTAGTAGGCATTGTAGCAAGGTCACTATAACTCTGAGAAGTTGTAGTGATAACTTGTTGTTGGTTAAATGCTTTCTATAGGGAATTTCAGGCGTTTAGATAAAAGAAAAACCCGATGAGGCCAAGTATGCATCAAAGAAAGAAGCTGACATTATAGAGTTTATATGAAAAATTCATATAGTTGATTAATTCAATTCAAAATATGGTGAAATGATAAGAAATGATGAGTATTCATGTCTAGGACACATGAAATGAGTTGAGGAATCGACCGAAGGGCTAGAAAGCTAGTAGCGAATAAAGATACAAAGGTGAGTAAAAAATAAAGGATCCTCAGGTTTTCTCTCTTCTTGATGCTTTTTGATTTCGATGAACATTTTAAATGTTTTCACATAATATTTTCATAATGCATGACATGGCTGCCCATATTTAGGGCTGATAAATGACTGTTATAGTATTTTCTTAGTACGTGATTAATGCATTACTTGTATTGCACTTGTTTTGATTGAAACCATTCTGGATGGAGGGTTCGTTTGGTTTGATAAATAATATTATTAAACTTTTTGCATAAATGATATGAAACACAAGCTAATGCATGTGATATAAATACAAAAGTGGGTATTGGGGAATATGTCATGTATGCACTCCATCAAGATATGCCAAGTTATGCCTGGGCTCTGTGTATGATTTGGCTAAGTCTTTAGGACTATATTCGTTATCACATTCAGGAGAGGTGTTTCCAAAATAGAACAATTATTTCTACTCATACTCTTTTGGAGCATGATACTTGGTGTCTTGCCCTTTGGGGGCGTCTGTATGTACGTGACATGATATGAGCTTCACGATGTTATGAGCTTTATGCTGTTATGAGCTTTGTGCTGTTATATATGATAGGATGTGTTTTAGATTTTATATTCCTACTGTATTTTGAGGATATGGTAGAAACTTAAGATAACTTGATCATGGCTGAGTGTGGCGGTCCCAGTTGCGGTGAACAATTGGGTAGGCTGGGGATGACTGCTATATTTTTTGGTATCAGAGCATTAGCTGATTTAGAAAGATGTTTGTATGGGTACACATCTTTTGTATCAGAGTTTTGGTTAAGGTTGATATCAGAAGTTGTTTGTATGGGCAAACATCTTTTGGTATCAGAGTTTAGGTTAAATTTGATATCAAAAGATGTTTTTTTGGGCGATTATCTTTTAGTATTAGAGCATATGATAAGGATCCTAGAGTCTAGGAGAATACAATTGATATGCTCAGAGCCAAAGGTTTAGAGTTTGGTATCTATTAAACAATTTAGATTCCTATCCCAGGATAGAGTCTAGTAGTATGAGATACTATAAAATGAAATATTGAATTGAGCATGATTGAGGATTTAGTATGACATTAATATGTAAATTCATTTGTGTGATAGAAAGCTGCCCCAGAGAGGATGTGGACGACGTTGGACTATAGGGAAACCACCAAGGCATGTGGTGAATAACCCTTCAGTTGTGAAGGAGGAATAGAGGGAGACACTCAGTGGCTCGTGAACAAATAGAAGCAGAGGAAGTGATGAATGCATAATTATACATATTTTCATACTACATTTACATGCACCCAGCCTATCTTTTTGCATAGAGTTCTCTATTTTTGTGCTCTGGTACGTATTGTGTTGTGATTGAATAGAAAAATAGACACTAGGGGAAAATGGAGCAGAAATTGAGATAATTTAGAGCGAAAAGAGCAAAAGAAGAAAGTATACAACTGTGTTCCTGGGTGTGCTCAAAGTGCACAAAGTGCACTAGCGTGCTTATGCCCGTGCAACTCTTGGGATTCTAGAAAATGCATTTTAGGAAAGAACACGGGCGTGTTGATTTAAACATGGGTGTGCTTTGTGATTTTTGAAGTCTATAAAAGAGCGCCCATTGCAACTTTTTAAGAAGACTTTTGGCGGATCGACTTTAGGCGATTATTTCACTGTCGGCTAGGGTTTCGGAGAGGAGATTGAAGGTGAAGAAGACAATGATCGAGGGAGTTTATATTCTTTTATTATATCTTCTTATTTAGATCTTGTTAGGGTTTCCCATAATATGACAGGCTAAACTATCTGTGGTGCCTTGGGTCTTTGAACCCTAAGATAAACTTGTGTCTTTTTACTTTCGTTTTAATACTAGGCTTTTCTTTTCGATTATTCTTCTGAATTTCCTATGTGTGTTTAATGTTTGTAATTTGTTAGTGTGAAATCGCTGATCACATATATGTAGTTGCTTGATGCATGAAGAGAAATCTCGGTCAAGCTAGATCTGGGCATGTGTAATAGGGGGTAAGCGCACAATGTGAGATCGGGTGTCTCGGTGATTACACAACATACTCTCCGGATTAGGGTAAAACCTAATAGCGGGAATCACAAAACACTAATAATAATGATAATGTAGTCGTATAGTGAAGTTGATGTACGGGACTAAGGTTTGGCTGCACGAGAGATCGGGGTCCAACTAATTTAAGGTTCCTTATTGTCCAAGAATATATCAACTAGATAGATAGTATTAGGAAACTAGTTAACAAGGGATTCTTAGGGGAATAGAGATCTGAGGTGCCATGTCCTCTTGATTGATAACCTTAGATTTGCCAACTGTCCACTTTAGTTTTAGTTCTTCTAAATCTTCTTTAGATTAATAGTTAGGATCATAAAAACACTAAAAATATTTTAGGCTAGATAATAGAAGATAAATTAGTACTAGCTCTGCCGTTCCCTAGGAATTTGACTACCCTACCCTTAGGGTACTTCACTACTTGAGCAACCCCGTGCATTTGCAGGAGAGCATAACACATCAAGTTTTTAGTACCGTTGCCGGGGGAACGACAATAATAGGAACATTAGTATTTTGTTACGCTAGCCACATTGTTTAGTTTTAGTGTTAGTTCTAGTTTTATTTTGCATCATTGTATTGTATTTAGGTTTGATTTTGCTTTTCTCTGTTGCAGGTATTGGCGCATGACCAGGAGTTCTTCTTATCCATTAGAGGTACTAGATCCAAACTTTGAGCATCAGCTTCGCAGGAAGCTGAGAGAGATTGTTCTCCAAACGACCGCAACAGTTGAGAGTAGTACAAAGATTAATTAGCCGAAGGCAATGGCAACACCGACCAGTTCCATCTCGGATTTCTCCTTGCCGAATCTAGATAGGGTCGGGTCAAGTATCAACCTGCCACCAATCACTGCGAACAACTTTGAGTTGAAGCCCAACGTCATATAGATGGTTCAACAGACAGGCCAATACGATGGGTTCCAGATGTGGATCCATACTCATACCTTACAAGCTTCTTGAAAATTTGTAGTACTATCAAAGCGGGCGGAGTGCTTGAGGATCCAATTTGCCTCCGGCTGTTTTCCTTTTCAGTCAGAGGTAGAGCCAAACAATGGTTGAACTCATTGCCCCAAGATTTCATCACCACATGGGCGTAATTGGCCGAGAAGTTTTTAATGATGTATTTCCCACCTTCCGAAATCATGAAGCTTTGGAGGGATATCTCTTCCTACAGACAGGTGGAGTCAGAGACACTTTATAATACGTGGGAGAGATACGAGGAGATTCTCAAGAAGTGTCTACAGTATAGAATAGTCGATTGGATACAACTCTAGATCTTTTACAATGGAATGAATTTGGCCACCAAACAAATGTTAGACGAAGCAGCCTGGGGTTCCCTTTACAGCAAGCATCTTGAAGGAGGTCAAGTGTTAATCGAAGAGATGGCATCCAATAGATATCAATGGAGTTCAGAAATGAACAAACTCAACCAAGCTGTAGAGGTTTACGGAGAAGATGTACTGACTACTATGGCAGCATAGGTTAAGACAATCAGCTAGTATGGATAATATGACCCTTCAACAACAGGCACCGACGATGAGTTGGGGAACATGTGGGGGCGTACTAAGCTCTATGTGTTCATTTTTAGAAGTGGGTACTGTACCTGTTGAGCAAGGGGAATTTATGGATAGTTAGGACAGATTTTATAATAATTCGCACATCGTCACATACAATCCCGGGTAGAGGAATCAACCTAACTTTTTCATGGAGTACCCCGGGACAGAATCAAGGTCAACCGAGGCCAAATCAACGGCTAGGCTTCCTTTAGGCAACACAAGAGAAAAGAGTGCCGAGTTTTGAGAGCATGGTTGCGCAGTATATTCAGTCCAATGACAAATGCCTCAAACGCCATGAGGAGCTCATGAGGAATCAACAGGCATCATTGCAAAACCTTGAACATCAAGTTGCAGAAAATGCTAAGTCTCTCGCCGAATGACCGTTAGGCGCTCTCCGAAATAACACGGAGGTCAACCCAAGAAAGTCTGTGAAAGCCATCACCCTGAGAAGTGGAACTGAGCTACCCTCATGTTAACCCGAAGTTCAGAAGGATACACCATTTAAGAAGAATGAGAGCGAGAAAACCTAGGAAAAGGAGTCGGATGTGTCAGAGAATTCAACCCGAGGTAAAGAGGAGGAAGCATCAAAGCTACCTGTGTACCAACTAAAGTTACCTTACCCAGCCAATATCAGAAAGGATTAGCAAGATGAGTTGTTTAGGAAGTTCTTGGAGATGTTAAAGGCGTTGTACATTAATGACCCGTTTGTGGAAGCACTTTTACCGATGCCACAGTACGCCAAGTTTTTGAAGAAGCTGCTCATAAACAAGAGAAAGCTGGAAGACGTATCAAAGGTAATACTAAGTGAGGAGTGCTCAGCCGTTCACACCAGCAAACTCCCAAAGAAAGAAAAGGACCCAGGG
Organism: Dioscorea zingiberensis; assembly: GCA_026586065.1. Classification (NCBI taxonomy): domain Eukaryota; kingdom Viridiplantae; phylum Streptophyta; class Magnoliopsida; order Dioscoreales; family Dioscoreaceae; genus Dioscorea; species Dioscorea zingiberensis. The sequence goes on from CM048818.1 coordinate 28,160,624, forward strand.
AGTTATATAATTCCTTGCATCATTAGAGGATCTGTGGACAAGAAAGCTTTGCTGATAATAGAGCGACGGTCAACCTCATGCCATATAAGATGCTCCAAAAGTTAGGGCTTGGAGAGCCCAAGCCAACCAAGGTGACACTTCAGATGGCCGATAGATCAATTCTCCATCCTCGAGGCATTGTTGAAGATGTAATTATAAAGGTGGATAGTTCATCTTCCCGGTGGACTTCATTATCTTGTAAAGTGGAGATGCTCCTCATCCTTGGGAGACCATTTCTAAAACCTGCACAAGCAATATTTGACATCAAGGATGGTCAGATGACCTTGAGGATCTAAGAGGACGAAGTCACCTTTAAACTTAAAGAATCCATGCGACACCTGATGGAGTTTTATGACTCTTGTTATTTCATTGACCATATTGATGATTATGTTTCTCATTTTGTGCAGGATAAACTGTTGGGGGGATCAATTGGAGAGTCTCCTTGAGAACGAACCACCTCATTGGGAGGGCATAGAACATGCATAAGGCCCTGAGAAAGCACAACTAAGCTCCACCCCAAGAAAAAGGAATAAGCAATGGAAGAGATGGAAGACAAGGGACAAGAATGAACTTCTCCCACCTGCAGCTTCGCTATCAGGCTTACTTTAGAGCCAATCCAATGAGTGCGAATTTATTCATATTTAAGTATACAGGTAATGGGGACTGTACCTCCCAATGGAGAAGTTGAGAGGTTCCTCTTATTTGAGCCTACCTGAGCATCACTAGTTTGTCAAGTTAGTGACATAAAACAAGCACTTCTTGGTAGGTAACCCAAACTAGGTTAGTAATTTCAAGTTAGTCTTTTATTAGAGATTTTAGTATTTTGGCTTAGTTCTCTATACTAGGACTTTGGTAAACTTTAGTGGTGATTTTTACTGATAAGTGTTCATTTTACCATATTTTTATATCATATTTGCATATATTTAGCATGTGAACTTGGGGAATTATAGATCGCCGATATTCAAATTGTGTTAATTTTGTGAAACAGGACATATCAAGGGCAATTTATTGGAAAGTTCAAGTTTTGAGGCAATTTGGAGCAAATTCAAGGAAAAGAAGGCTGAAATACAAAGCCAGACGGTTCCACTTGGAACCAGGCGGTGCTGTCTGAACTGCAGAACACCTCGAGCCTCATCTCTGAATCGCCACTGAACCTGACAGGCGACTAGATTATCGTCTATAGTCCCGTTATAAAGGAAGACAACCTTAAACTACCTGACGGATACGTTTGCTATCAGGCTGTCTCGTTTGAGTATGGAGAATAACTTGTTTGAATTGACATCGAACCATACAGGCGACCAGATGTCTGTCTTGGGTCTCTTCTGGCTCGGGCCTGAACAACTATCAGACGGACACGTCTGCTATCAGGCTGTCCCATTTGAGCCTGGAGAAGAACTTGTCTGAATTGCAAGTGAACCAGACTGGCGACCAGACGGCCGTCTTGGGTCCTGTCTGGCTTGGGCCTTAACTCGGTTAAGTTGATCTGATTAATCCCAAATGCCTCAGAAACTATATCTGACCTCCTAATCGCGTTTGGGACTATAGATACCGAGGTTTAGGGTTTTGAGATTAGATTTTAATGTTATCTACCACCCTTGGAGACTCTCATCACCCACATGCACCCATACATCATCTAGGGCATACCAAATGAGCGAATAATGTCGCTTGACGGCGGAGCATCGGAGGATATAAACTAATGGACCTCGCTAACAGTGGATGGAACAACGTATCATCACCCTATGTTTTATTTGATATTTATCTTTGTATTTAAATTGCGTTCCCCTTTAATTGGGAACTAAATCTTTAGATACTTAGGTATGATAAGCTCTTGGGTTAGCTTCTAATGTATGACATTGTCTTCTATTTTGCTTAATTAATTGTTGTGGGTTGATATCTGTTGAGTGTGTTTCATGTATTGAATACTGATCGTCGCCAATGCTACCGCAAGTGTGCGGGTCGGACAATTAATATAATGGACTAAGAAGTCGGATATTGAATCCTCAGGGACTATGAGAAGTTTTAGTACTAGCTGTTCACCTACTATCTAGCCTAATCAGGAAATTGCTGACTTACTAATCTAATTGCTAAATTTAAAGGAGAGAAGGTTGAGATCACGGTCAAGTGAAGATGGGGTGAAATCACAGGAACAATTAGTTAAGAGAAAAGACACTTGGGTATGAATCTCTCTTGGGTTCTCAATATAAGATACAAACACTTCTCTCTACTTGCTAATTAAATATGATTGGACCAAGGATTCCTAATTTGATTTTAAACCCTCTCTCGAGGTGGATTACTAACCTAGTAATAACACTGCAATATACTCTAGGGAATCTGTGACTTGGAAAGATTATGGGAATAAGACATATGAAAGAGTTGCTTTCCTTAATGCCCGATCTCTCGGTGCACTCATAATACTTTCTATTGAGGTAGTTCTAATACGAGGAGGTGTTCGCTTCTTCCATCAAATGAACCTATTGAATACTAGGGCTGTCGCAACATAAGCATTCAATGCAATGAATACACTCAATAGATCTCAATCCAACTTCAATCAATCAAACAAGCAGAGGATACTATCATATATTAAATCTAACCCAAGAGTTCATCAATGCCCAAGTATCTAAAGAGTTAGTTCCTCATTAAAGAGGAACACAGTGAAAACACAAGGTTCAATACAAAATAGAACATATGAAAGGAGTATGCCGTTCCCTCCAATATTGGTGAGGACCGTTTGCATATACTCCCCCACTGCTCCGTCGCCTAGCGACGTTCTTTTCTTTTCTCCACAGTTGTGCCCTGGATGAATGGAAGGATGGATGAGGGTGATGAGAGCCTCCAAGCGTGGTGAATGAAATTAGAAGCTGCCCTCCATAACCCTAATCTTCGATATTTATAGTACTAAACGCCTACAATATCAAAACACAATTTACGAGGTGCTTAGGTGCAATCATATTAGCATTACAGAATTTGGGCCTAATACAGATTGGACCATTGACTTACAGAAAGGCTCGTTTGGCACTGTGGATTGCATAGACGACCTCGTCCTAAACTCGGACGGGATCCTTCTTCTGGATGGATAGTCTCGTCCATGCTTTGGATGAGCCCGTCCTTTGTGAAACCCTGATTCCCTTTTATATGGACGACCCCGTCCACACCTTGGAAAGATCCGTCTAGCTCTGTAAATAACTTTAGACGGTCATTTTCATCTCCTGTCTGGCTCAATCATAGAAGCCCTTGTGTATCCTGCGTTTTAGATGGGGCTGCCTGCTACCAGACGGAACCGTCTGGTTCTTCCTTTCAGCTTTCTTCTCTGAAATTTGCTCATGATCCTGAATTTTCCATTAAATTGCCCTGGTATGTTCTATTTAACAAAAATAACACATTTTAAGTATCGACATGCTAGAATTTATCAAGATCACATGATGAATGTATAGAAATATGATAATGAAATATAGTAAAGTGAACACTTATCAAATGCCTATATCGCGACAACCCGGGTGTTTAATCGTGTTTATATGACGGAAGAAGTGGATGCCTCATCGTATTAGAACTACCTCAATAGAGAGTATCGTGAGCACGCTGAGAGATTGGGTGTTTGGCGAGCGAGCCCTTAATATGTATTATTCCTATGACTCTCCCAAGCCATAGATTCCCTAGTACTTAATGCAACGAAGGTGTTGGACATTGATCGCCTCGAGAGAGGGATTCAATATATATTAGGAGTTTTTGGTCCAACCCCATATAATTAGCAATATAGAAGACTTTGTCAGTATCTTTTATCAAGAACCCAAGAGAGATTTATTACCCGAGTATCTCTCCTTCTGATTGATTGCCCTGCGATTTCATCCCATCCTTCGTTAAACCCAATTTCATCTTTTCTTTGGATTTAGACCTTAGTTTAGCTTTAAACATCCCACACTCGTGGATAGGCTAGATAGTAGATGAGCAGTTAGTACTATTATTTTCTAGGTCCCTGAGGATTCGATACCCGACTTCTTAGTATACTTTACTACTTGTCCGACCCATGCACTTGTGGTAGCATTGGTGACGATCATCTACTCTTTCAATGATGCTCTTGGTGTTTTCCAAGTGCTTAACAATCAATTTTTAGTCTTTGGAATCAATAACACGTATGTACATGTGAAAACAGGGTGAAAACGATGCTTAAGAAAATATAGAGAGGTACATGGGCAGAAGCACAACCATGCTCCAGGCTATGAAACTCTCTTTAAAATACAATGTACACAGGGTTGACGGAACACACTCGTGCTACAGGGCATGCTTGAGATACACGGGTGTATAAATTTAAGCAGGTGCGTGCACTGCTTAATATCATGAAGGGCAAAGCCACTAATGGTCCATGTACTTTATCACTTTGTTCATTTCCATCCCTGTACTTCAAAAATGTTCAATACGACACTTGTACTTTGCTTATTTGTTCAATACAGTCCCGAGGTGCTGACGTGGCAGCTTAGTTGGTATACGAATGAATTACAGGTTTTTTTTCTAATTTTTTTTATTTCCACATGGACGTATTCTGTTGATGTGGCAACTGCCACGTCAGCTTTTCAAAAAAAAAAAATTTGGTGAAATAAAAATAATTTTTAATTTTATTTTCAAAATAATTTTTTTTGAATAGCTAATGTGGCTGCCACGTCAGCATGCCACGCCAGATTTTCAATTTTTTTGTTGGTGAAAATAAATAAAAAAATTCAGTTTTTTTAAATAAAAAAATTTTCAAATGTTGACGTGGCTGCCATGTCAGCTTTCCAAAAAAAAAATGTTAGTGAAAAAAAATTAATTTTACGACAAAATACACCCTTTCCTTCCTACGGCTATGGTAGGAAGGAAAGGGTTATGAGATGTATCCCGCGCTATAAACTACTGTGAGTATTTTACGACAAAATACTTGATTTTTGAAAAGTATATCTATTATTCTGAAATTATTTAATTTGGCTTACTTTTACTAAAAGTCTGAAATCTTGTAAATCTGGTATATCATTACGCAAGTTTTTCTATCTAAATGTATTATCAGTTTTCTTGAATCTTATTTGTATTTCTGTATTTTTGTACATCTCCCATCCTATATATATATACTTGATTTTTGAAAAGTATATCTATTATTCTGAAATTATTTAATTTGGCTTATTTTTACTAAAAGTCTGAAATCTTGTAAATCTGGTATATCATTATGCAAGTTTTTCTATCTAACTGTATTATCAGTTTTCTTGAATCTTATTTGTATTTCTGTATTTTTGAACATCTCCCATCATATATATATATATATATATATATATATATATATTCTGATATATATTTAGGTGAAGAGCGAGGTGTAGTTAAGTTAAGAGCCACTTGTCCCTTTGACTACACCTGGCACTATCACCATCCTTATAAAATCCGCTCGGAATTATAAGCGTAAGGATTCAATCACCTGAACAAATCCGTCGGGTGAATTATAGCGACCTCTCACCGTAAAAGGCGTAAGGTAGAAAGAAAGAGATAGAGAACATCTAACGCCTCACGTTGAGTGGGCCTTATCCGCCATTCTGATGGCTGAGATATTTTCCCTCACAGCCTTCCTACATGCCTTTCCCGCCTTAAGAGATATTTACTTAATTCGCCATAAGCCTCACTCCCATGCCTTACCCCACGCTTTCTTGAACGCCTCTAAGGTGCTATAAAAGGAGAAGCGCTAATAGAAAAGAAAGGGATCCGAAAAATAAAAAGCTCATCACACAAAAACTACCTAATATTAAACTTCTCTCTTCAAGTTTTCTGACTTAAGCATGAATTTGAGATCGAGTGAAAGGCCCAATTCGATCACCCATCCTCTCCTTTTCTGAGCTCATTTGATGAGTCACTCCAGTAATTCCGAGCGGAATTTCTATACACTCCCTGTTCATAGGCAGAGAAGTAAGCGTCCACATCAACTATAAATTCTAACCGTTGATCGAAAGCTGAGACCAGATCCGCGAGGCAACCTTGATGTGGCGTGGCGTGAACCGATTTTTTGGCATCAACAGTTTGGCTCCGTCCGTGGGGACCCTTACGAAAAGCCACATGACCACTACCAGAAGATCAAAAGCGAATTCAAACGAGGGAGCCCCAAATAATCCCGAAGGATCATGAGGTCCAAAGGCATGAAGAAATCGGTCGGGCAGTCGCCCATTGTCTACGCCGTGAGATAGTCCTTACGTTCAACCTCGAGAATGCTTTCCGAGTTTTACCTTAACCTCTGGCTGACAATTGGAGCGAGTTATTTCGGTATTCATGCTTTGACTCATCCTCCTCCTCCTCCTACACAAGTTCCAGCGTAAACATACCAACAGCCCCTTTGGATAATTACGAAGCGAGAGAGAAGCGAGAACGCGCACTCATAAAGAGAGCGAAAGGACACGCCTTTTCCGCTAGTTGAGAACCTCCACTCCGTTAGCGCCAAGGAGCAGGCCACCACAGAAGCCCCGAGCGGACAGGGCGAGCGGAATAGTCCATGTTCAAGCGGTTGATAGAAGGACTCCAGCGACAGAACCTCTCGAGAAAAGCAGAGAAGTCCGGCGGCCGCGTTCTCGGTATGTGTTCACCCTTTGTCAAAAAATATTGGGAGAGCAAGTTAGGATAACCCAGGACCGCCAGGTTATGACTGCATATGAAGGCAAAACCGATCCATCCCGGCGCTAAAATCTTTTGGTGAAGATGCTCCTTTGGAATCTGACACCTTTCGCGTAATGTCTTAGGAAGCTTTTCCCGCCACTTTAGAGGGAAAAGCGCGAAAGCTGGTTTGTCGATCTCCCATCTAGTACAATTACTTCTTTTGATTTTTAGGTCGATTCTTAGCCTATTTTGCCAATTACTCAAAAGCAAAAGAAACCCCATCTACCCTCCTACGCATTAAGCGTGAGGAAGAAAGCGCTCGAGCCTATTTAAGCGTTACATAGGTAAAGCAGCTAATATTTGCGGACCTTCCGCCACGGATGGCATGACTTTCACTGATGGAAGGTTATTAGACTCCCCTTCCGATTCTCTCCACGACACTAGATCCACTTTAAACCATACCCGCCCCTTATGATCCACGCCCAAAAGTATATCAATTCCGAAGAAATTTATATGGGTTGGGAAGAAAGAAGGCCAAACGCGGACTGTGGACACCCAGAAGGAAAAAACCGCCATAGCGTGTGAAGGCCCCGGATACCACGAAAGGAAAAGGATCGCCGCGGAGGAAGACAAAGGCATAAGCGGAGGCACGAAACCTCCATACGCCCCGACTAGCGACATCGCTTCTATTGAAGAGAACTTCTACAAGAAGGAAAAATTGTATGGAGATATGATCACCATACCCCAATCGATCAAACCGAAGCCATATTCTTATGCAAATCAAAGAACAAAAACTTACGGCGTGGTAGGAGCGCAAGAAGCGCCCGAGCGGCAAACGATAAAGTATTGCGCAGTTCCATCAATCGAGAGGACATGACACGAGAAAAGTGTACCCACTTGATGAGCGCCAATAGAATAGATTCGAAAAGGACAATTGGAAAAATACATCGACCTTGAGATCCAAGGGGAACCTGAAGTCTACGCAACCTGAAGAAGAAAAAGGAGAAATGGTGGGATTTATAGGTGGTGGTCACGAGCGTGGTGGTGAAAGTTACGCCTCTCGGAAAAATTACGCTACGAATGGTGGGAGCCCGCGAAATAGAAGCGCCCACGAGAGGCGATCCCGACCTACGGCCCCGATCATCTTTTAACCAGCGATGTTGAGTGGAGTTACGCACCCGATGGCAGCCTTTGGTTATGCGCTATCAAAGTGTCTAGTTTCCGGATGAAAGAGTTACGATAGGCGGTGGAAGTTGATTGATATTCTCTTTTGGAGTGCTTTGAGAGGATGAGGTATGACCCGGATGACTTGCTCCGGTAAAATCATCCTTAGTAGGGTTCTCAGGAGGGTGGTACAATGGAAGGAATGATCTCACTTACCGATTCTGATAGGAACTGCGCCAAGGTCATCACGATAACGACAAACTTCTTGGTTATGCACGTTGTGCTTCAAGTTACAACGTAATCCTTGGCAGACCAACCCTCAGCGCCTTAAAAGTACGTAATCTCCACTTATCACCTTCTCCTCAAATTCCCGGCCGAATGGCGGTGAGAGATAAGGAGATCAACCCACAGCACGGCAATGCTATGTCTCAACCCTCAAAGGAAAAACTCTCAGGCGGCCAAGACAAAAGTTTGAAGAAGCTATGTTAGTCAGCGGAATGGCCGAGCGGGAAAAGCGAGGAGCTTGACCTACACTGTCGAAGAATTGCTATGATCCCCCTAGGACACTTGTAACCCGAAGGCGGAGATTTGCGGTGCAGTTGGGGCAGATTTGTGATGAAACGGCGGGAAGATCTCATGGGGTATTGAGAGCAAATTAGCCTCTTGGCTTGGTCTTGAGGAGGATATGCTTGGGGTGTGAAGCGTGATATATCGCCGGCGTCGTCTCAACATCGATCAAGCATTTAAACCCACAAAGCGAGAAGGAGAAATTCCGCACGAGAAGAAGCGGAAAGTACGCGGAAGAAGAAGTATCTAACCTCCTAAAAGCTAAGTTTATCCAGAAGTATACTACCCAGTTAGTTGCCTTGAATGTGGTCACAGTCAAAAAGCCGTCCGGAAAATGGAGAATGTGTGTTGACTTCAGGACTTAAACAAAGCACACTTGAAGATTACGTTTCCCTTACGTCAATTGATGGCTTGGGTTGACTCAACAGCGGGGCATGAGATGTTGAGCTTCACGGATGCTTTCTCGAGGTTACAACCAAATCCGAATGGCCAAAGCGGCGAAGAAAAAGCGTCTTTCATTATGAGCACGAGGGAGCGTCTTGCTGTAAGGTATCGTTGGTCTAAAAAATGCCGGAGCCGCCTTCGAGGCTCATAACTTACGATTTCAGAGAGCAAATTGGCGGGAATGTCGAAGCCTATGTGGGCGATATCTTAGTAAAGAGCGAAAGGCCAATGAACACCCTATCAGGACTTACAAAGAAGCTTTTCGGTCTCTTGAATTTATACTATCGGCTAAACCCAAACAAATGTTCTTTTGGTATTCGATCGGAAAATTCACGGGATTTATTTTGACACAAGAGGATAGAAGCGGAATCCGGACAAAATCGAGCCATTCTTGACATGGGATAAGCCCAAAAGTCTTCCAGAAATTCATTGGCTTAGCGGACGTCGCCCGGCGCTTGGCGGTCATCTCCAAAGCGGGGAGAAAAATCTCCACTCTTAGAGCCCTAAGAAAAGCGCAAATGGAGTGGGCCGGAAGAATCTGAAAAAGCCTTCGGGGGCTTAAGGACTATCTCCGGTCGCTCGGTTACTAGCTAAGCCCGAGGTGGGAGAAGAACTCGTTTACTTGGCGATCGCCTCCACGCGATCCGGCCGTTCTTGAGGGGAAGATACTTGAGTTCAAAAACATCTACTACACAAGTAAAATCCTTAACGTCACGAGAATCAAGATATCTACCACTTGGAAAAGTTGGCCTTTGCTCTCTTATCACGTCTGCGGAGGTTGAGGCCATTACTTTCAAGCCCACAAAATCATAGTATTAGTGGCCGACTAAGCGATTCTCCATAAACGAACACTCAGGACGCTTAGCCAAGTGGGTGATAGGAATTGCAGTTCGATCCTACCTACAAAACCCGAGCGGCAATAAAGCTCAAATGCTTGGCAGATTTAAATTGCGGGTGCTTTCCAGTAAGCGAGGGGATGAACCCGTCGCGGAGTCGGAAGAAAGCTCCTAACGTCCCTTGGACCTTATATGTTGGCGGATGCAAGCGGAAGAAAAGGCGGGTTTAATCCCTCTACTCTCCTTCCAAGTGGAAAATGCATAGCGATCACGAAGTTCCGATTCCGAGCAACCAATAATGAGGCCGAATATGAAGCCCCTCATCAGCGGGATTACATCAGCCCGAGGGCTGGAATTCAGCGCCCCTGCATGTATATTAGACTCCGCTAATAGTAAGCCATACCTTGACTTTGAAGCGAAGGAAGAAAACATGGTCAAGTACCAAAAGCGATTGGTAAGAAATAGTTCCACACTTGGCGGCTTCCAAATGAAAAGTCATGCGAGACACAAAGCGAAGAGGGTGGCCTCTGTCCAAAAAGACTGGCGAACGACGCATAGAGCCACTCCTTGACTGCAATACCTTCCCACAAAAACCATTGACGGATTAGAGGAGGAAGTACAAAGTACAGCCGAAGAGCCTTTGGATAGACCCCATCGAAACTATCTACAAGGTGGTGGATCGGCCCAACAAAGCGAGAAGCCAGGCCAGTTTCTTACAAATCGCTCAATACACCATCATCAATGAAAACCTCTGAAGATCTTATCACATAACCCTTCTTGCGATGCTTACGTCTGACAGAAGCTAGTTATGTTCTTCAAAGAAATTCACGAAGGCATTGGAGGGAGGTCACATAGGGGCAAAGCCTTAGAGTTACAAAGTCCTACGACAAAGGTTATTCTTGTAGCACTAACTCAAGAGCAATAGCATTAAGGAAATGCGACGGCCTTACTGACATTCCAAGATTGAGAGGCGGCGCCCATGGACTTACACCATCATTAGCCCTCGTCCATTACGCCATGCAGGGGGTCGATCTCTTAGGGGCGTTCCCCAGCTTCAGTTAAAGCGAATGAAGTTTCTAATAGTCGCCATTGACTACTTCACCAAATGGGTGGAAGTTGAACCCTTAGCCAAAATCACGGAGAAAGCACATGCCGAGGATTCTTATGGCGGCGATTTATCGCCGATTGGCATTCCGGTCGCCTTCATTTCTCGATAATGGGCGGCAGTTTGACAACTCAAAACCTTCAAAACTTTTGCTCGAGGCTTCGGGTGAATCAGTTAACATACGTGACACATCCCAAACCAGCGGCCAAGTAGAAGTGACAAAACCTTTGCTTCAAACGCGAAAACACGGGTATTCGAAGCGGTCTAGCGGGTGGAAGAAATTCCGGCCCTTTGGGCCTACGGACAACAACAACAAGAACCTTCGGAGAGACCCCATTCTCCCTTACTTATGGCGGAGGAGGCATCATCCGCAGAAATAGGGATGCCAACCTTACGGACCACGAAAGCGTTCTCCTCGAGGAAGAAAATGAGGAAAAACTTCCGAAGCGGAACTTCGACCTACTTGAAGAGCGGAGAGAAGCTATGGAAACAAAGGTCTGTCCTTAGGAAGGTAAAAAGGTTCTATGACACAAGGGTAAAAGAGTCTTTTCCAAATCGTGATCTAGTCCTCTGAGGAAAATGAGTTCGAGTAGGAAATAAAAGCCGAGAACGGGAAGCTAACTCCTAGCTGGGAAGGCCCCCTTACGTCATCTGAGAATGGTAGGCGGCGCTATTATCTAGTAAATATGGATGGAAAGACACTTGAAAGCGTCCATTCCATCTTTGAACATCCTAAAGGCAGCTACTATGGAATTAAATTTTGTAAATTTGTTCCTTAAAAATCAAGGAATAAAGTTCAAGTCTTTCTCTTTCTATTAAGATGTGAAATTCCCATCCTACCAAGATCTTGGTGAAATTCCCATCCTACTAAGATGCGGTGAAATTCCCATCCTACAAAAATGCGGTGCAATTTCCATTCTTGGAGAAAGAGTCGGAATTATCCTTGGGGATAGAACAACAACTCTTATCCAAAAAGCAAGGGGCAAAAATCCCGATCGAAATATGAGGCAACAATCTCATTTATGAAGACGAGTATCTCATTCAACAAAGTCCCTCGATTGGACTAAGGACTCGTTACAAAGCACGGTACAAAGTCAAAGGGACTAAGGACTCGTTACAAAGCACGGTACAAAGTCAAAGAAAGAAGGAAGAAAGAAGTTTACCAAAGATTACTTCTCGAATGAATTTCTTATATGATTAAAGACAACTATCTCTCGGAAATAAAACGTCATCAAAATAAAGGTTTGCGTTTCATTCATATGAATAGAAATTACATTCCAAGTGATTGAACATTTACAAGAACATTCATAAAAAGAAAAAACATCCCTAAGAACTAGGGCCCTCGAGCTGACTACCTACGTCTAAAGGAGCTCTGAGGCGAGAAGGTTCGAAGGGAGCGACAAAGGAGCTTGGGTAGAAGGTTCCAGAAAGAAATTTTGGGGACGGTAAGCCGGAATAGAAGCGAGGAACCTCCGGGTCTTGATAACTTGTTGCTCTTTGAGCTCCGTAAATTTTTCAAGACTCCAGCCGGCCATAGACAAAACCTCCTTAGGAGGAATATGATGGCCTTGTTGCACCACTGAATATATCTGAGTGGCCCCATCTTTAACTTTAAGCCCTAAGCGGGCAACCTCCTTCTCTAAATTTTCAGCTTTCGCTCTAATAAATCCTTAATTTCTTGCGAGTGGGACTTGAACTTTCAAAGCGGGAAGCCAAATCTGCCCTAAGTGTATCACGCTCCCCTTTATTTCCATGACTTCGGCAGGCGGTAAGCTCGGCAGCCTTCAACTTTAAATCCCATCGAACAGCTGCTCGCTCCTCTTGAGTAGATTGGAGTTCCATCTTCAAAGCTGCTGGATTCATCTTGTGCCCTTTGATATCCTCCTCAGTCGAGGGAAGAGAACCTTTGGAAATAGATAACTTGAGCAGCTAGTTAGGCTCTTCTCTTTCTCTAGAAGATGGTTGTTGCGGCCGCTTGGCTTTGTCTACGCTCAGGGCACGGATAAGCGTCATCTTTTTCTTCTCTTTCTCTTCCAAGGCCGCCACCTAGAGCTCAAGCGGCGATATCGCCTATTCATTTCCATCTTAGCCAAATCTTCTTGGCAAAGAGCACCAACCCGATCCGCCCATTATGCGGTCTATGAAATAACAAAAGCGCTCATGAAAATATACTAAACTTAGAAACAAAGGAAATATGAGAACAACCCCTTACCCGTGGCGAGCGGAATAAGCGGTAAGTGGCCTCTTCTACGACCCTTGAAGTTTTGTAGAGGCCTTTTCGGGCGCATGGCCCATTAAAATATCCCCTTACGGATGTGGCATCACGAAAAGGAGTATCCTCGGTAGATAACTCCTTACGCCTGTACTTGAGACCCCTTTAAAAGCGGAATCCGCCACTTTCGTAATTTATCCACGAAGGCCGCTTCTCCTAACTCCGCTGTAAAATAAAACCTAAGTTAAAGGTTATAAGTGAAATATACTTATAGAAAATAGAAATTCTCACTCTCTGAGAAGGATGTCCTCCGGTGGTGGAAGAAGGGCCCTCGGAAATGGGGGACGGCGTCGGTGGATCTCTTCCACCGAACCTCTTCACGAGGTACCCCACTAGTTCTCCTACAATTAGGGACTGGTCCTGGAATTCCCTTCTCTTGGTCCTCCTCTCCCGTGAGGGACCACTGGCTGAGGTCGTTCTAGCCCCTCTTTGGAAGAGCTGTTTCTTTTCTCTTCCCTCTTCTTTCTTTCCTCCTTGGAGGTATATTACCTGGCCAGTACCACCTCTCTTTCCTTCTTCGTCGCGAGGGCCGGGTGAACTCACCACCCTCGAAAGAGGCCAAAAGACCCTGCATAGCTCGAGGTCCTGCGTCCTCCATCGGATTTCCTATATCAAAAAATTATTATTAGATCTTTGTAGTTAAAAAATCGGACTAGAAAAATAAATGAATAATTCCTACACAGAGACACTATCAAGCGACATTTTAACAAGATTTTCCTTTGTCAAAAACTCATCCATGTACACTTTGGATAACCACATGCGTTGACTTAAGAAGAACCATCTCCCTCGCCGTCATTCCTCCTCTGGCGATGTCAGCTTGGGGAACCTCCATTTTGTTCGGACATCCCGGACTTACTTACTTTTGACAAGAAAAATTTGCTCTTCCGTAAACGCAATGGAAGAAGGAACCTTCCCTAAAAATTTCCTCCCGAGGCGAGCGAGTAATACAATGGCGTTGACTCTAGACATAAACTAAAAAGCATCTACGGAACCAAGCGGGCCGGTGGATTTATTCCGTAATGCTTGAAAACAATAACAAAGCGTTCGGTAGCCTCCAAGAATTGAGGGGCCAAAGCGTGAAGGTGGATGATACTCCTCTATGAAATGCGCCTTAGCAAAAATCGGAAAAAAGGGAGTCTAAGGCCGGCTAATAAGCATCTTGATAGATGGCTATCTCCCCTTCCCTAGGAGAACTTGCCCTCTCCCTAGAGCGAGGGGAACCCTAACCTCAAACAATGAGAGATTTATCTCATATTTAGCTACCGGGCTATCTACTTCCCGGTATCCAAGAGACTTATGAATGTATGGGACCCCTACCCGTTGCCCTAGAGAGGGATGAACCCTCGAATCCCAGGCTGGAGCGCCTCCAAGTTCACGGGATGCGAATTGCAAACTAAAGCGTAGGGTTGGACGAAAAAAGGAATCAAGAGTTCATGTAGAAGAACTAGAGGAAGAAGAAGTAGCTAGCCATTACCTTAGAGAAAGAAAAGATAAGAGAAAAAGCACTAAACCGAGCTACACGGAGAAGAAGAAACACAGGAAGAAGACTTCGATTTTTAGGTGAGAAGAAGGACTACGATTTTCAACACAACCTTTTCTTTGTATGCACGGTTTCCCCTTATATATAAAGGCAATGAACCCGTGGCCGTTAGATCCTAGGGTTATGTTCCGATCTGGACCCTTGAACCAAGGCCCACAAATCTAAACCGTTCAAACAACCATCATACACCTCCTCGGAAACAATTCAAAATTTTGTACCGCGTCCAGTGCCAAGCGCCGCTGGCACACATGGAAAGTCACGCCCATACAGCCCATCATCCGCGTTGACAAAAGCAGCACACACCGCACATATGGCATACACTATCCTCCTTTCAATGCTTTGAATAGTAGAGAGACAGTGCGTGTGGATTTTAGGGAACAAGAAGGCGTTACATAGAAGGTGAACGGTACGCGCATGGAAGGCGAGCACATGCCGCACAAAGACAAAACACACACTCCAACATAGGATCATCAACAAAAGCCAAAGGATTTAAAAACAAAATGACAAAATATGTCGTTTATTCAAGTTACACATTTGAGCGAGCGTAAATAAAGCGATATAACAAACCCTAAAACATATTTCCGAGCGGATTATCCTAACTATATTTCGAGCGGATTATCCTAACTAAAGCGTCTGCTTGGACCCATCCGGCAACGCCGGATAAGACTTCGGAGGAGATACGGACTTCCAGCCGTCGCTATCCTCGTTGCCGCTAGGGCTCGGTTAGAAGCCTTGTAGGGAGGTGGGGACCCACTCTCTGGCGAGAGTAGATCTCCGAACATTTCAACCTCGAAGCTTAGCGTACCCCAGCGTAAAGTAAAAACTAAAAGGTCTCCCGCTCCACATCATGGTCAACATGAAAAGCTTCCCATCCAAGCGTTTAGGCTCATTTATTTACCCCACATCAATCGGCCAAAATAGATGGCCAAACTAGCGGCCCGTTTGGACTTACAATTTGGATTACCCGGTCCTTGGATTCCGGTGCTCATGAAAGAACTAGGAATTAAGTAGCGGCGAAGGCATTGAGAAAAAAGTGAAAAACTTGTAAAGACAAGTATTTGAGCCATGATACAAAATAGAAGAGTGTAAAGTTTTACGGTTAAAACACCCTATCCATACAAAACCCTTAAATAGAAAAGCCCATTGGACACTATAGGCAGAAATCAGAACCAAAATCTATCACCGATAACTTGAGAAGATAACACGATAGCGTCGATTAGCCCTATTAAAACATGTGTCCTTAGGTACAAGCTGACATTACCGCGAGCCTAAGCCTACATAGACATGCCAACTAAAGAATAATACTTGTTCTCGAACCAAAGCGAAAGCGTCGCGTTTAACTTTCACCCTCACTTAGATTTTTTGAACAAGTACACTAGGAGGGACTAGTGTTCTGGATATATTTGTGAAGAGCAGTGTCGTTAAGTTAAAGAGCCGCTTGTCCCTTTACTACTGCGGCGCTATCACGCATCCCTTGCACAAGTCCGCTCGGAATTATAGGCGTAAGGATTCAATCCTGAACAAATCCGTCGAGATTGCGACCTTCTCATAAAGGTAAGGTAGAAAGAAAGAGATAGAGAAACATCTAGCGCCTCTACGGTGAGTGGGCCTTATCCACCCACTTCTGATGGCGGATATTTTCCTACCGCCTTCCCTACCGCCTTTCCCATGCCTTAAGAGATATTTACTTAATTCATGCAGCCTCACTCCCAGCGCCTTACCCCACGCCTTTCACAGAACTCTAAGGTGCTATAAAGAGAGAGCATTAATAGAAGAAAAGGGATCCGAAAAATAAAAGCTCATCACACAAAACTACCTAACATTAAACTTCTCTCTTCAAGTTTTTGGACTTAAGACATGGAGGCTGAGAGAAAGGCCCAATTCAGATCACCATCCTCTCCTTTTTCACGAGGGCTCAGTTAGGTAAACTCCGGTGAATTTCTATCTCTATACACTCCCTGTTCATAGGCAGAGAAGTAAGCGTCCACATCAACTATAAATTCTAACCGTTGGTAAAGGGAGACCAGGATCGAGAACCTTGATGGCCCGAAGGCGTGACGTGAACCAGTTTTTGGTATCAACAATATATATATATATATATATATATATATATATATATCTATATATATATATATATATATTATCACATTATATTTCTTCTGGTAGGGAGATGTATTCCATGTTTTATTTGATTGCCATGTATTTTCTGCTCTGTTTACTTATACGATCTATCCATGGATTTACTCCGTTTTCCCGACTTATGAAACTTACATTGGGATTTTCTGAGAATACTCCCTGTTCATTAAAGCTTCTACATATTCTGTGTATCTGCCTTATTGGGATTTTTTTTCCTAAATTATATTATTTATAAAAAAAACCGTATTCTGTATACTCTTCTTTATTCATGCTTAAATGTTTTGGTATGCTGCCCATTTATTTATGTGGGTACTTACTGAGCTTTCTAGATCACCCACAATTTTTTCCCTCTTACAGATCACGATGAGTAGCTAGGATCAGGACGTATGAGATGATTCCCTGTGTGATTACTAGTCTATATTTCAGAGTATATCTGAGGTTTGTCAATATCATATCTCTGTGCGTGTGTGTCTTACTTGTATTTTTTTCTTGTAGTTATCCAGTATATGCTGTTGGACTCTTGGGGTGATGTACTATTCTGTAGGGTTGTGTAAACCCTTAAGTTCAATTTATTCTATATCTGTTGTGGGGTTGTGTAAACCCTATTTTTATTATTATCATTATTTTGTTATGTCAACTCTGTAAAAATTATCTGTCCTAGGTTCTGAGGCCTTACATCTAGGCATGGCTCGTCCTTGTTTGGGTGTGGCTAGTTTGTCGGTGCCCCGGGCTGGGTACAGGGAGTGACACAAGGCCCACCATTCATTCATAAGTCAACAACCAACCCCTAATATGCATCCAAACTGCATACTCTGAAATGCATATGAACTTACATTCTTTAATAGCATTCATTCACCAATTAATAGCTCAACATTCTGGGTTGGCCATGAATGCAGAAATCTCCTGACAAAGTTGTTACAATTCCTTTCTACTGTTTACCCAACACGAAGCTAAATACAATATATTGGTTTCTATATGTTGTACAGGTGAAAGAGTGGGACCTTTAGCCAACCTTTGAAGTCATGATGTACTAGGTTGGAATGTAGTATGAGTAGAACATTCCCATTGGGAGTAGATGCAATACTCTAAGCTATATCTTCCTCAAAGATACATATATTCATAAAGGCTCAGGTGTTTACCTTGTTGATGCTCTTCTGGGATGATTAGTTGAGTAGAGAGAAGAGATGAGAAGTTGGGCCAGTGTTAAATGGTTGATTAAGGGCTGAATGCAAACTGATCAAGGAGAGGTTATGTGTCCTCAAACACATCAAAAAGTTGAAACATAAAGCTCAAGCGTGGTCATCCTAATAAAGGGAAAAACAAGTGGTAGGGGATAGATATAGGTTATGCAGAAGACTTCGGCGTGGTTCTTCTAATTGAGAGAAAAGAGATAGGTGCTATTGGATGGCTACATGCTACGCAGGTGAGGGAGTGATTCCCTTTTCATTGCATGGTCACAACAATACCATGCACTATGATTCACAAAAGGGGCCAGCCTTTGAGGATTCTCTAGCACGGGAGAGGATGTGGGTATGGTCTAAGATTGGGATGTTTCTAAGGCTTTAAATGTGGTTAAACTGGCTACTTGATTAACCCCCAAACCCTAATTAAAAGGGTGTTATCGCTTGTGACACTAAACATTTGCATTGTTTCTCATACCCTAAGGTACCTTTCCATGCAAGCTCTTTTTCATATATTTTTGCATGTATACCCCTTCATATCAAGATATTAATTCATGCCAAGTTGGTCAAATGACATCAAATGGAAGTATTAAAAGTTCAAATATGTACTGTTAGCTCTCTAAGGAAATCCATATTTATATAGACCGTGCTCCATGTTTAGGGTTGAATATATGTATTAATGGCTACATATATGCATGTTTAGTCCTAATTTTTATCAATTGTAGAACTTGTGTTAGCTCACTAAGATTGTGCATGTTTTAGGAGATTTTGATAATTATGGGTATTAAGCCGAGTTAACTATGATTTTTATTGGAAAGGATGATTTTCGGCCTCCACAATTAGCTACACAAGTGGGAGAATGTCCAGGAGCGAAAGCTAATGAGCCACGATCAAGCAAGTCTTTATCGGGTGATTACGACAGTATGAGACACATCCCTCCTAAAGAGAGACGCGTCTATAAATTCTGTTGCAGGCGACTGAAAGAGATGGGATTTTGTGACGGGTGTCTCACTTTCGTGAGATGCATCGCTAGTACGCAACAATAAGGGCCATAGCGATTTATGACACGTAGCTCTGTGAGGAGGGACGCATCGCAGATCGCGACTATGTAAAAAATCACTGTACTCCTAGGGTTCTAATCTCGGTTTTCTTGGAATTAGTGGCGGTCACCCGACTTGGCGACGAGGATGGCGCAGAGAAGACTTCATCTAGAGCCACATCGACGATTCGGAGGGCTCAACTCACATTTGGGAAGGGAGGGCTTTACAATAAGGGCTAAGAGCTGCATCCTCTTGCAATATCTCGTGATTTTAGTCCTTGTATCTTAATTATGAATGCTACATTGTATGAATGCTTTGATTTGGTTTGTATTAGCATCATGATAGTAGGTTAGAACTTTGTTCTAGGGTTGTATGGCGATGTGGACATAAACATCATTATTATTTGTTGATTATATGGTTTATTAGTTGATGTATAGTGTGCTTGTGACGTGGTTCTTCATAAACCGTTAGTCGACGGTAAAACTTTAGCTGCATTAACTGCACTTGTATCTAGTTAATCATCGATCCAAAAGGCGATGCCATATCTTAAGCTTAATGACATGTGGATGTTAGTGTTGACAGACCATACATCATAAGATAAAAGGCTAGTGTAACAGACTACCAGTGTTGTCATTTATATAGACATATGTGGTGGATCTTCAATAGTCAGGGCATACTCTAGGTTCAGTAATGCTTCGTCCCCATGCCATAGACATATGGGTGGAGGTAATAGGCATATTCCCTAGAAACAGGGAATCAACATCTACGCTGCATGCGTATGAAGACGCCTAGATTGCCACTAAATAGCCCTTGACATCCATCTTGACAAACCATCCTTAATCAAAAGAGAAAACCTTTATCATGTCCAAGCGCCATGCAACCTTAGATTCTTATCACTTATAGTCTTCTCTACACTCTTCTTTATTTTCATGTCTTAACGTAGGAGTAGTTTAGTTTAGATTACTCTCCTGATAAGTGTTCATTTGAGCATAATTTTATACCATATTCATGTATGTTTTACATGCTAATTTGGTAAAATGTGGCCTACCGATGCTTAATAAGTGTTACTTTTGTTAAACATGGCACATTGAAGGTGTTTCAAGAGAAAGGAGTCTTTTGAAAGCTTTATGGAGGCAAAAACGTCAAAGTTAGGAGCTATAAAGGCCCTATAAATCTTCCAATACATTATGGCGAAGTTCCTCGAAGATTTGAAGCCAAAACAAAGCTATTTGAGAGGCATACGGGCTAGTATACGGGCCCGTACGAACATCCATACGAACCATATGGACAGATGCTACAGTAATTTCAGTTTCTTCTATTTTGCCCATATATGCTATACGGGGTGGCATACGGTCTGATATACGACTGTATGAAAGCACATGTAATTCTACAGGATCTCATACAACCCATACGACTTTGGGAGCGAATTTGTAGGCATATACGGACCCATATACGCCCATATGAAAGCCTGTATGAGCCATTTTCTTAGCCTGATTTACACCTGATTTTCACATGATTTGGCCCCACATGAACCCTAAACGGGTGAGATACTTTACAAAGGCCTTTACTCATATAAATACCAATGTTCATGGGTTATGAAGGCATCTCTTGGCCTTTGGCTACCTTTTGGGCCGACTTGGAGATCTTGGAGTTCATTGATGGCAAGGGTTTGAAGGGATCCTCTTGGGAATGAGCTAGGGCTTGAAGGGAGTCATCATCAATGATCCAATCTGCACACCAACAACGAAGGAAACATTGGAGGGAGTTTTAATTGTATTTTGATGTTTTCTCCTTTCCTTGTATTGGATTTGTGTTCCACTTTCACAGGGAACTACTATTCTAGGTATTTGGGCATGTTGAACCCTTGGGTTATGTATGAACTTTGATTTAGATTGTTAATGGTTATCTAGTTGTTTTCTATGATTGACATCTATTAGACATTTTAATGTATGTTAATCCCTCTACGCTGTGAGAGCCCGGAGGGATTTTCGTAGTCCATATGGGGGAAGAAGCGAATGCCTCCCCGTGTGTAGACCATCTCCAATAGAGAGGATTGTGAGTACACCGGGAACCCAGGTATTAAGGAGAGCGAGCCATTTAGATGTATTATTCCCATAATCTTTCCAAGAATTTGGTTTCCTAGAACATCATTGGTAAGGGCACTAGGATTAGTGATCGCCTTGAGAAAGGGAGTGAAAGTACCTTAGGAACTCTTGGTCCAATCCATTGCAACTAGTGACCTTCATATTCATTATCTATCTTTATGAGAACCCGAGGGGGATTCATTGCCCGAATACCCCCTTCTTATTATTGATTTACCCCAAGATTCAATCCCGTCATTAGTGATATCCAATTTTTAGGTTTTCTTAGTTTAGATTAGTTCAAACCACCACCAATCTTTGTTTAGACTAGATAATAGATGACTAGTTAGTACTAGTACTTCTCGGTCCCCGAGGTTCGATACACGACTTTTTAAGAGTCCACTTTATTACTTGATACGACCCTTACACTTGCGGTTTGCATCGCACCATCTCCACTTATTTGATTGTTGAAGGATCAGAGTACTTTAGTAGTCTCATTCTCAATTAACAACACACACTCCCTAAGGAATTCGATACGGTACTTACCTGTATTTATTACTTTATAACCATGTGCGCTTGCATGCTGAGACATAGTGCTTGCACTTGTCGCCAGTCAACACGTACTGTATTAACAGCGGTTGTCTTTACAAAATCGATCAAGGATTAAATGATTATTCTCTCTCTATATATATAACTAGCATTTATTTTAATATAAATATTTGAAATTTAATAATAAAATTTAAAAAACATAAGTAAAACTCTTTTATGACTATTCAGTTTAATTAGTTGCGTAGTTTGGTAGGTAGGATTTTTTTATTTTATTTTTAGTTTAACTATCAATTTTTTTCTCAAACATTGTAGTAAAACTAATTAAAGTTTTTTCTCACCATCTTAAAGAAGATAATTCTATAGAGCAAACTATAATTTGTTTTTTAATTTTAAATTTTTGTGTTTTGCAGCCTTTTTAAGGAATTCAAGGAACTAATCGTCCGTGCTATTTTAGATATAAGCGAACGCATTAAATAGCCTAGGTAAGTTGTTTTTTAGTACAAATTTCTCAGGTTTGATAACATTAATTAAAATCAAAGAATTATACCAATCTAATTGAAAACCAAACAACATAGAAATAGTAATAGCCAGATTAAACAAATAATATTAATATAGATAAAATAATGAACAAAAGTAAGTTTGTCTTCAATCCAACCTTGCATCAATATCTCAGTATCTTCTTCATTCATTATACATCTGAAGTTTAAAATTGCAGTGGCTTACTCAAATTTCTAGTCGGAAACTTGCCGATGTATTATTTTCTTCAATATCAACCATTAAAGTTGGATGACAAACTTATTAATACCCTTATGGATTGTATCAACATTTATGAGTCTCACTACCACCAGTACCTTGCCATGCCTAAATGCATGAAAAAATTTGCTACAACATTTGGAGGTCATGCTATACATGCTTGCCAAAGATATAACCATACACGAATGAATTTTTCTTTTACATACACCAGGGAATGGGGAAAGATTGTCAATAAAAATGTATAACAAATATTTATAAAACCTAACAGAGGGTGTAATTCTGGCAACGATCTATTGAATGAACTCTAAATGTTGCAGCAAATTCCATATGCATTCCACATATGAGACTGATGCGATAGAACCGCAAGTGTACGGGTCGTAACAAGTAATAGAGTGGACTTGCAAGTCGGGTTGTCGATCCTCAGGGAGATGGAAGTACTAGTACCCACTATTCATCTACTATCTAGTCTATCCAAAGGTGGTTCGTTATACTAATTCTAAACTAATCAATTGAAAAAACAACAAAAGGGAATCGGGTTGCTCTCGAGGTTGAACAATCATAAAAGGGGGGATGCTCGGACAATTGAATCCCCCTTGGACTTCTAAATGATGAATACTACTCTCTATCATGACATTTGGTTGATCCTTGGCCAAGGGTTCCTATGGTGCTTTCACCCCCTCTCTCGAGGCGAGTTACTAATCCTAGTGCCCTTACCGATGATGTTCTAGGGAACCTAATTCTTAGAGGGATTATGGGAATAATACATCTAAAGGACATGCTCTCCTTAGTACCAGAGTTCTCGGTATACTCCAAATCCCCTCTACTGGAGATGGTCTACACACGGGGAGGCGTTTGCTTCTTCCCCCATATGGACTACAAAAATCCCTCCGGGCTCTCAGAATGCAGAGGGATTAACATACATTGAAACATCCAATAGACTCAATGAAATTCAACCAAACAATCAAAGATAGAGAGATAACATTAATTAAAACATGTCCAAGGGTTCATCAATCATCCAAGCATCTACAAGATTAGCCCTCCATGAAAGGGGGGCAACAATCCAACTCAAAAATGAAAGGAAACAAGAAAGTCATAACGAATAACACTAATGAATGCACCGTTGATGGCTTCCTTGATCCTCTTACACTGGTATCCCCTCTTCTTGCTCCAATAGCCTCAAGATGAGGATCTCCAAGCTTTCCCCAAGATTAGACCCTTTCCCCAAGCTGATTCATTCCCTCCTAAACCCTCATTAGTCAGCTTTTATACCTCTAGGGTTTTAGGGGTGAGATTTACCAATTTGCCCCCTTCTAAATCTGAAGATTCGCGGAAATTTATGACGTACCGGCCCGTATACCGGCTAGCCACCTCCATACGGTCTATCATATGGGCCGTATATTGGCCCGTATTCCCTTCAGGTGCCAGGATACGACCGTATGTTAGCCCATATAAATGCCCGTATGGGCCCTTCTGGGTGCTCTAAGATCCCGGTTTCTCTCGATATGCTTTCTTTCCTCCGGGGTCCTGGTATTCTGCCCTATTGATCAGAATGAATACATTTTAAGTATCAGTGGTAAAAGAATCTTCAAAATTACATGCCAAGCATATATAAAATTATGCTCAAATGAACACTTATTAGAGACCATCTCCACTCCCCTCTATGTATCTCTCTCTTTTACTAAGATAAACTATACAATGCTATTTCTCGGTAGAACACAATTATATAGGCTAAAAGGGCGTGAAGATTTACTATTTTGCTCATTAAGTATTAAATATTTTATGTAATTACTAATTACTGTCTAATTTATTAAATGACCCATGGGAGTGGTTTTGCATTGATAGTTGTCTTAAATATGAGGGAAAGAGATGCATGCGCTCACATGTGATTGAAATGGTGGCGGAGTCGAAGAAGTTAGTGGCAGACCACCGCTTTGTCCCGGCGGTGCTTGAGGCAAGGTCATTTCCATCAGTGGCTTTGACGGCGAAACCATGTGAAGATGGCTAGATATTGGTCCGATGCTTGACTGAGGATATGGCCAGAAGGCTTGTGAGAATGGAGGAAGTTTGACTTCCCTCGCTCATACTGGGTATCTAGCCGTGGTCGTCGGATGTTGGACAAACGAGGAGAGCTGATGGAGTAGTGAGATGGGTTTCGGCTCCGGGGATATCTAGATTCTTCTAAGACTGAGACACCATAGCCAGCATCCTCAAGCTAGCCGGTGACTTGTTTTACTGGCAAACGGAGGGTGGTTTCTTTGTCGGCAGGGTGATTGTGGCACTGAAATTCAAGTGAGGGAGGATATTCCCATACCTCATCTTCTGTACTATGGGGCCTTTGCTGATTTTCAGAGTGGCGCTCATGAAGGGTGAAATGAGACTATCATGGCTGGAAGAGGGAGAGAAATTTCGGCGACGCTCACTGATGCCCAGGAAGATAAAGCTTTACTCTTAAAAGAGTGGAGGGGGTCACCGGAGAAAGTACCTGTGAAGCAGAGGGATGACCGCCAGTTGGCTGGGGGCCTACCCGAAAAATCCATGCCGAGAATCATGCACACAAAAAAATCTCTGCCGGAGAAGGCATATCTAAACCAAAACATTTCAAAAATCACACTAGCTGGACACGTATCTCAACCAAGGATGATCCGGCGAGATAGACAAACATGGGAAGGACACGTGTCCTCGAACCAACAATACATGGAGATGGATAGTGTGGCGACATCCTTGGACCGGATCAATGCGAGGCTTGTTTATGGGATTGGTGCGGGATCCAAGGCGGGGATTGATGATTATGCGAGGATTGAGTATCAGTTGGGAGCATCGCGCAATGTGTCGGTCGCTACTCCCACACAACATGTCACAAAAAGAGGGGAAACGACTAGGAATCGGGTTTTCCACTCTTTCTAGGGGATTGTTTCCAGCAAGGAGACAGACGTGCCATCAGGCCACATGTTATCTCGTGGAGCGAAGCTTTTTTCTGGGAAAGGCAAGGGCCATGTGTCGGAGTTGGGGAGGATATCCAATGATGAGCATTAAATTTATTAAATTAATGCACAATCAGATTCCATCAATAAGCCAAGAGGTGCTGGCCACGTGAAGGAAATAGAAAAAGCAATTAATGTGGAATTTAATGAAAAGTCACTCATATCAAACAACATAGAGGAAGAGATGGATGCAATTAATGTGGCAGTTAATAAACAACCTACTCTACCATTAAATGAAAAAGCCATTACTGTGGTAGTTAATGAAAAGATAGTCATGTCAGACAATGTAGAGGAAGAGATGGATGCTATGTGGAGAATAGAGTTGATTGGGAGGGTGATATGGGGAATTTTGATAAGATTGACAATGAATTATTAGAAGATGGAGATCATGATACTTGGGTTTATGAAAAATCAGGAGAAAGTCAGCCTGCAGGGAGCAGCATGGGGATCTTCAATAGGGGCCCATGTTGAGGAGGAATAAAAAATAAATCAAACTTAGCCCAATGAAGGCATGCTTACCTTCTTCACTCCAATACTTGAATCAGTGCTAGCCTGAACATGGGGAATGGAATAAGCTTGGATCTCTCCAAAATAACCACAAGATATATGTATGGCTCCTGGTATCTCATTGAAAATTCGGCTTGGGAAAGTATGAGGAAGGAAGCAAAGGTAACTGAGCAAAAAAAATCTAACATTGGACTCAACACAGATTAATCCCTAGTAGAATATGCAAGCCAGGATATAGAAAGGCAACAAGATATTCCAATAAAAAAGGAGCAATAGAGGACAACTACCAAAAAAGAAACAAAGAACCCAGTGAGAAGAAGCTGTCAGGACAAGAAAACATATGCCTTGAGGATGGAGAAAGAGGGCTTGATTGCCCCTCCCACCACATCAAGGAAGCGTCATGTAACCACAAAATCTCCCCCAAAAGGTATGATATCTAATCCTTCGCCTAAGTCCCTCACTTTATCTGATTGGCGCTACAGAGGAATACTCTTGACTGTATCCTCAATTAGAATAGACTTGGGTAGAATGTAGTTGACTAGAAAACATATATGGCACATATGCGCTCCCTGGAGCAGGAGCGGAAAAGGATAGGGGAAGGTGGGACTAATCATCAACAAGAGAAACTGTGGAAATAAAATTTAGTTTTTTATAATGCACATCATTTCATGGAACGTAAGAGGACTAGGTAAGTGCAAGAAAAGATTTCCTATTAGGGATTTCCTTAAACTGCACAAAGCTAGTATTTTCTGTTTACAAGAAACTAAATTAGCACATCTGAATTACATAACATGGAGATCGATTTTGGTTGTGGGGGGGGGGGGGGGGGGTGAAACACTTTGATTAATGGATTATTCTATCGGCGGAAGATGCGAGAGTGGGTTGCTATATTGGGTGGAGCAGCTTGAAATTTGCTCTACTTCTGCACTTCATTGATCATTTTTCTGCTGTAGTTGTATTGGAAGAGAGAGCAATGGACAACTGTCCCCTTATGGTAACAACGGTGTAAGGACCATATGATCTAGCTCTTAGGGAAGCCTGCGAGGTGGAACTGCGGAATATAAGAGCAAGAGCAACAACACCTTGGCTGATTTGTGGCGACATAAATGTTACAAGTAGCCCGAAGAATAGGAGTACAACCAGCCAACGCACTCCTTACGCGTGGGGAAGGGAGGGACTCAAGCACCTTATACAGGATCTACAATTAATTAACCAACTGTTCTTTGGGAGAAATTACACATAGACGATTGGACGGGATCCACCAACGAACGCCCGATTGAACAGATTCCTAATCACCCAGAGTGGTTGACTTTATTCCCTAGCTTTCATAAAGAAGCTCTCCCAAGAATCCAGGTTGGACCATACCCCACTCAGTTTTATATGTGGACAACACAACCCACCACCCCAGGTCTTCTAATTCAATAGAGACTGGACACATAGAGTAGACCTGGCAGATATGTTAAAGGCGTGTTGGCAACAACAAACCTGGGAAGGGGAAGGTGTTTTCATTATAGCAAAGAAAATCTCTTCTCTGAGAAATATGTTACTACAATGGCAGAAGGAGCAACACGTAAATCAAGTCATGGGGAAAAAAGAACTCCTTGAGGCTATCAACAGACTTGACATTATCTACGAAGACAACGGGCTCAACGCCGACGAGGTCAAGGAGGAAGAAGAGAAATGGTTCGAATATTAAAAAATATCATAGAAGACAAATCCACATAGAGACAAAAATCACGGATCACCTGTCTACAACTAGGGGATGCGAATATTAAATCTTCAATGCAGTTGCCAACTAGCGAAGAAACAAGAACTGGATTCATAGACTGCAAAAGGGGGAGATGATCTCCACGGAACCCGTCAAGATTCAGGGGATAATCATGGCATACTTTAGAAGTTCTTTGGGGAAGTGGGGAAGAACGGGATTTGCGGTATGAAACCTCTTAGGATCGGCTTTTTAGGCACAAAGAGCATGTGGACTTATCTGAACTAGAAAACCCCTTCTCAGAAGTGGAAGTAAGACAAGTAGTACAAGATTTGGGGGCTGAAAAAGCACCGGGGCCAGATAGCTTCCCTAATGACCTTCTACCAGTATAACTAGGATCTCATCAAGGGGATATGTTGCATCTTTTTGAGGACCTGTATCAGGGAAGATCGTATCTAGAAAGATTGAACTAGGCACACATTTTATTAATACCCAAAAATAAAACACCGGTTTTGATAAAGGATCATTAACCGGTTAGCCTCCTGAATTGTTCCATCAAGATTATCATGAAGGTCCTAGCAAACCAACTAAGCACGGTAATTGACAACTTGGTAGATGAAGCACAAACTACTTTCATCAAGGGTAGAATGATTCATGATAATATTGTGGCAGCGGAAAAGCTCCTCCATATGATAAGGCAAGGCAACACAAACGGAACCAGTGTAAAAATCGACTTTGAAAAAGCGTTTGACACGGTGGATTGGAACTTTCTCTGGGACATCCTCAGGGCAATGGGGACGAAGATGGGTCTTCTAGATCCAAGCTCTGCACTTAACATCCAAGTCTAGATTCCTTATTAATGGTTCCCAACCAGCTACGTGCGACATAAGAGGGGTTTGCGGAAGGTTGATCCACTCTCCCCTTTACTCTTCGGGCTAGTCATGGATGTCCTCACCACCATATTCAAGTAGGCAACCAGGACTGATGTATGTCGAGGGATCTTAGTAGGAAGCAATCAGGATGGTAACATCACTACTCTGCAATACGCAGATGACCTACTTGTCTTCTGCATAGGGGACCTCCGGACCTTCCGGGCAATGAAGCTCATTTTCTACCTTTTTGAGGGACTGTCGGGATTGAGAATCAATTTTCACAAAAGTGTGATAATCACACTCAACGTACAGTGTTTCACTTCACAAGACATCGTAGGTATATTGGACTACCCGATAGGTACCCTGTCCATCATTTACCTGGGAGTCAAAATTGCCGGTAGGGGGCCTAAGAAAGATGATTGGTATTAGTTTTTCTGAAATGTCAGGAACAAGCTTAGTTACTGGTAAAGGGCGCTTCTTGTCCATGGGTGGTCACCTTACAATGATTAATTCCGTGCGGACAAACATCCCAATACGCTGGATGTCCATATATAGACTGCCAGAATGCGTGGTTGACGGAATTGAGGCCATGAGGAGAGTTTTCTCTGGAAGGGAGTTGAATCAGATACGCGCACTTATCCTCTGATGAATTGGCAGCATCTCTGTCAACCAAAGCAGCAAGGTAGGAGGGGCATCCTAAATATATGGGGGTTCAATGGAGCTTTATTAGGAAAATGGTGGTGGCAGATTCTCACGGGGGAGGCTAGCACATTTCGAAAGATTTTTACACATGTCTACATTAGAAGAGGATCTGTCAATGCATACAAGAAACCCCCGTAACAGACATCATTCTTCTGGAAAGGTATCTGTTGGGAACTTGCATCAACTCTCCACAACATAGACACCCAACCAGAGGATGGCCGGGGCTCCACAAATATGTGGATGGATAAGTGGATTGTGAGGCACTCACTGCGAGACTAGTTTGTATCCCTACAACCCTTGATGTTGAGAAATCCCATAACTATCTACAAAGTACATGAAAGAATCAAAAGAGAGCTTTAGCTACTCCTCCCAGGGCCACTTTCCCACAAAGAAGAGGAGGAATATCTTACATTAATCCAATACCTTGAAAACATCCAGGGAACTGGAGTAGATCAAAGCGTATGGCGACTGACAAAAAATGGGGTCTTTACGGTCAAGTCCCTATCCCTTTTCCGTATTGACAGAGAAAGCAAAATTGATTTAAGCATGAGTTTCTGGAAGCAGCCATGTTCGCTTATAATCATGCTATGCATCTGGCTAGCCACGGAAGGGTGTACACTGACACTGGACAACCTCCACAAATGGCAATGGAGGGGAACTCAAGTTGAATGCTACATGTGTGAGATAGAATAGGAGACGTCTGCCAATGCAACATGCACGCAAAATTTGGGATCATATTATGGGAATATGTTCCACATCCACACATCTACTATTTGGACCGAGAGTGTACGAGACCTCTTGTCCTGTTCATAATGGGTAATTCCAATCTTGAGAATGGGTTGATAGCTACTAACGATGGTAGTCATTTGGGCCCGTTGGGGAGAAAGAAACTGACAGTGTTTCCAAGATAAACAGTGCATTTTCTGTTAACTTATCCATGGTACTAACTTTCTCCTATTGTCTTGGTTTAATGCAGTCTACCCATCGAAGAAGCTGCTGATCCAGGAGGTACAGAGCTTGATCAAGAGGAACCTATATTTCTCGCTGAACGTCCCCTAGGGATTCGATGGCAACGAAGCCTAGGAGGGAGGAGAAAAGCAGAAGGGGAAAACAATTTCATATTACAATGAGCCCATACTATATTTATGTCATGCTTTGTCTTATAGGAGTGGGTTGATTGTAGCACTTGTTTTTGTTTTTTCTCTAATATAAATAAAATTTGTGGTTTATCTACCTTATAAAAGAAATATGTAGTAAAAATTAGTAATTTTAGAAATTTCTAGAGGATTGGAATAGAAATTCACTTAGAGTGTAATCAAAGATATAAATGAAGATAGCTTGATATTACTAAGATTAAATTAATGCTGGAAGTTTGTCTTGCCATGTCCTGGGCTAATCAAATTGTAGTCGATTTAAATGAATGAATAGGTGTATTTAAATCCATATTTTAGACAATCTAAGGAAACACGGCTGGAATAGAACCAAGACAGCTTGCTACTTGTGTAAGGAATGGGAGGAAGCGGTACAACACCTACTCCTACAAGAGTATCTGGTAACACTTTACACAGCTATGTCAGCTGCCCCCCCTCCAAATAAAAGACTTGTGAGGTCCAACAACGATAGCCAATCGTTTGCCCAAGGATACCCGGATGAGGTAGAACTTGGTATCTATGGCCATTATGTGGACAATATGGATGGAGTGCAATAGGAGATGTTTTCATGATAAACGCCGTGTTTTCTTGAAAACTATCAGCGATATTGACTTCCTAACATTATCTTGTTTTGATCAAAACTGGTCGTGATTGAGTCTATCGTGAAACGAAGTCTTGCCTTCCTTCACAAGGGAAGAGGACATGCAGCTCTCGCCAGAGAGGGACTTCGAGGATACCCAGGCTGATTGAAGAATGATCTAATGGGGGCCTCCAACACCGGCAGGCGACTTGGAATTTCTCAGGGGTACTGCACCCCATTGTATCTGTTGTGGTAAATCACTATAATTCACCCTCAACAGAAACACCACTCGCACACAATCAATGTTCCAGACAACCTGTCAAGTAAGATCTCCAATCACACACACAAAATAGGGCAAGAGAAAGAGAATACTCACAGGTCAAACGGAGGAATTTACGTGGAGTTCGGCAAAGATGCTTACGTCTCCACGTGGGCGGGGAACCGAGAATCACTATATGAGCAAATAACGATGGCTTAAACAATCCTTAAGCTCGTCGTCTCCCAAAAAGAAACCCTCAATCAAAAGAATAATATTTCTCCCCTCTAGACTCTAAACCCTATAGATTTTACCACTCAATACATCATCATAATAACCCTAACAATAGTCCACTATTTATAGTAATCGACCACTGTTTAGAAAAACCCTAACTTACGACTCGACGGACACATTTGTGCGCTAATCGGCACGCCGGTGTCATCAACAACATTTGGAGAGAGAGAGAAATAAACTGAGGTATGCACGACCATCACCACGCCCATGCTCGAGACCGTACATAATCTTACGCTTCGTGCTGCGTGCACCCTCGTGCTCTGCAATGTATTTCCCTCGATCATTAACTGAGATGTGCACGGGCGTTAGCACGCCCGTGCATTGCTTCTGCACGCACGTGCCATTATTGTACGTCTGTGCCACTTTGAATGCCATTGTTGGAAATCACATCATCTCACAATTCTCCACCTCGTTCCTCATTTGAAATCCAAATGTGGAATGAACAAGATGTAATCAATCTCGAGCAATCCATGCAAGTTAGCAAATCTCTATCACCTCCATATAGACGATTCTCAGCCCCAAAATTCCCTTTCATTAGCATTGGCTAATATTGAGCAAGTCCAAGCAATGTTGAAACTTGCTTCTTGGTACCACTTTGGTGAACATATCTTCAGGATTATCAATTGTATGCACCTTTGCCACGGAAATAGATCCTTCTTCTATGACAACTCGCATGAAGTGATACCTGACATCAATATGCTTGGTATGAGCATGGTGAACCTGATTCTTTGCCAAGTTAATTACACTCTGACTATCACATCCCAATTTCATTGCATCCTGATCAATCCCTAAATCATCCAAGAGACCCCATAACCGCAAAGCTTCCTTCACCCTTTCGGCCATAGCCATATACTCGGCCTCTGTAGTAGATAGTGTAATTGTGGCTTGTAACAAAGATCGCCAACTAAGTGGAACACCATATATCTTGAATACGTAACTAGTAGTAGATCGCCGTCTGTTTACATTACTTGTATAATCTGAGTCCACAAATTCACACAATTGACATGATTCTCCACCAAAGCACAAACAAACATCAGTTGTACCCTTTATGTAACGCCCCGACCCGGATCCTGGGACCTCGGGCACGTCAACAGACCGTCCGTACCCAAGTGGAGACGGGACCCACTCGAGTACAAGGCCTAAGTAATAAGAGCAGATAACATAAACCAATCCATAATAAGTACAAATAAAATCAGAGTCGCAGAATAAATGAGTCAGGGTACACATGCCCTACAATATCTGGACAACATGTCCTACAATGCCTCACCCACAATAAAAAGATGAGGTCCTCAACCTCAGCAACACCCAGCCCACGTGCTATCTCTCAAGATCACGCTTCCAGCTCCTCAGGACCTGAAAAAGAGGAAACAAGAAAATGAGCTTTCGAAAGGAAAGCTCAGTAAGTACCCTGCAATGAACACAAAGAATGAGACATGAACAAACATATCACCACACAGTCAACAAACAGTGGGACCAACGTCCCGTATCCTGGAATCCTAGGGGTCTACCACAAGGGAAGTGTCAAAGGCAAGGACCCCTATCCTAATTGTGTCCCTCTAAAAGATCATCCCCTGTTCAGTGATATCCCACAGCATCAGCTGCCGACGACAAATCCATCGCCCACGGTAGCGCCACCTCTCTCTCATATCGACATGGTCAGTGCTCGCCCCACTGACTAGAAGGGACAGCCAGAGTATCATCCCCCTAGCTAGGAATGCCGGAACGTCAAGGTGTCCCATCCCCAACGCTCTGGCAAAATCCGAAGCTCACTTGCTCTACTGAATCCGGGCGGAAAACAAACAAAAGCTAGGGATGCCAACATCCCGAAAACAAACATACATGCACCAGAACCCAATCAAATCATGAAAAGACATGCATGTATCCAACTCATAAGCAAGTATGATATCAATAATCATAAACAAAATCAAATCCAAGAAAACCCGAAACCGGGTGGGAAACGAGGCAAAGACACTTACTTCACAAGTATGTCCAACCGACAACCCTGCGTCTCTCCTGACCTAACTCAGCGCTCCAAGTCAACACCTATAGACCATAAGTCCAAACTCAAACAATACACATGTATAAAAGGATAATCAATACGTTCATGATGCACTTCTACTAACGCTAATAACAGCGCTAAAGCCGAATCCCTGAATTTATCGCGTAGTCCCAAAGAACAGTCCATATCTTTTGATCCAGGAATCCGATCGAGCTGATCCAAGGCTTGTTGGAAAGATCTCTTCCTTATCTTTCCAACGGTACCTTACACGATAGTATCTGACATCTACACATTACCCTGATTTCAGTTGAAGTAGGTAGCCTGACAATAGCTTTTTCCAACTGAACCACATATGTGATAATAGCATTCATTCTCATATTTTCCGAACATAAACACCACCCAGCCATCAAACCTCACCTGATGCTCTGAAACTCACCATCATTAATCACCAAGCCTTAAGAATCTGCAGATTTTCAGATTTTTCCAATGGCAATGTATTCATATTAATCTAATGCCCAACTCACGTTGGTGTTCATGTTCTGCAACTATCACTCAACCTCAAACACATACAAACAATCTGATCCTTCTCAGGCTCACACAACTCCAAGTGTAGCACCTGCACACAACCTAATACTCTTAACTACCAAGAACTTCATTAACTAACCATGATCAGACCAAGCAAGGCTAGAAAATACTACAACCATTATCACCCCATCACAAATCAGGTTCAATCTATTTAACACACTTAAGTTTAGTCAAACTAAGCTTAATCACACCAATGACTTTACACCCCTAACTAATAACTCACTCACAAACCCCTCATAAAATCAGGATTTTAACCATCATATCACTACAACATTCTAGCCTCCAATCTATCCACTTGATCAACAATATATATATATATAAGCCCAACTTCAACATCATGCCCATTGAGAAACTAGGTTTAGCCAGCATCAATACACCACACACTCATCTTCAGAAAATCAGATTCACAAATACCAATAATCATATTCCAGATATAATACTCTAATATCACAACGCACCATCAAAGATTCAGTCCCATTAGTAACCACCTGTACTCCTTGAACCCTCTACTGCCTTTGAATCTCTGAACTCATGCAATCAAATAAGAACACAATACTACCTTCCTTTGTAAATACTCAATAGTAATATAGAACAGACCACAGACCTTACACTTGCATAGCCCCATCTCATTCATAATCCAATACCCATCTACTGTATCACAACCACTATCTATACCTCTCAACATCAAGATCCCACAATGATCCCTCTCATCTAAAATAAACCAGGATCCTCTCAAAGCATTCATCTCATAGCTAGGCATAAACCCTCTCTCTCATCCTACTCCTCTACTTTAAAACACAACAAATAACCAACAACCAAACTCTTCTCAGTTTAATACCAACTGATCACAGTCATAACCCAAACACCATAAACAAAGCCTCAACAACTCCTGTCATTCATCCACAACCAATCTCACATACAATCACAAGAATCCAAACCTTCCTAACTACCCCAGAAATTGACAGGAAACCCAAACAGAATCAGATCAACAACTATGATCTTACCCCAATAATCCACTCATACATCATCATGCTTTTCCTCAGA
The DNA here is from genome assembly GCA_026586065.1 of Dioscorea zingiberensis. NCBI lineage: Eukaryota > Viridiplantae > Streptophyta > Magnoliopsida > Dioscoreales > Dioscoreaceae > Dioscorea > Dioscorea zingiberensis. Next base: position 28,195,598 of record CM048818.1, read on the forward strand.
GAACCAGATCCAAACACCTTTACTAGCCTTGCCAACCACTCCCAACCTCAAGCCTATTCAAAGAGATTCTTAAAGAAAACAAAACCATCCTCTACTACCCTCAATTCATGAGTCCAAGCCCAAACAGAACACCAGATCCATCTACTTGTGCATGCGAGTCCACTTCCCATACTCACCAGACCCTTCAAACAACAGTAACACAGACTCACCCTCTTCATGATCAGTTATAAAGAACCATCACTAAATCTTCAAACAAATACAAGAGCTTCTAATAAATCAATCTCTAAGCATGAGTACACTCACACAAGTATTCTTAGACTTTCATACATGAGAATTATCATAGGGAGCTCACCCTACTTGGACCTTTCATAACTCCTCTATCACCCCCCACATAAAATCACAGAGTTTATCCTTCTTCCAACACATGTACTCCAGCACTTAAAGCTCATCAACTACCCAACAGTCACCAAACGATCCACCAAACCATCATCTCTTCTTCCTCTTAATAGCACACACCCACAGCCATAGGCACACACCTTCAATCCCAATCACCACTAGGGACTAGGGACTTGTAAAACTATGCAAAAGAAAACCTCTCTGAACTCCAGTTTCCTTGTAACTATGAACCGAACCCCAGCCTCCTAAACAATACACATACATGCATGATTGAATACATAAGTCAGAGAATAGAAGACTTACAGAGGCCTCCTTATGTACTTACGTGGCTCCCCGGCACTGGGCTACAACCAAACGGCGGCGCTCCGGTGACCTGATCCGGCGAGGACACACGACGCTCCTTCACTCCTCTTCTCTTCTCTGCAGAGTGTGCTCACTGACGATGGCGGCCAGGTTTGATCTCTCTTCCCTTCTTATCAAATGCTGATCTGTAGATAAGGATCACACGATCCCTCAACTGCGAAACGAACGCGCACGACTCGGTTCGATCTTATCCGGTTGTTCCAACGGTTGTGGTGGCTAACCGACTCCCTAAGCGGCGTGCGCAGCTCACCGGCGACGAACACCTCTATCCCGTTATTAAGCGCCAGAAAGAACCTTAGCCGTTGGATCATATTATTTAAACTAATCTCAACCGTCCGTGTGTTCACGTACGTAAATTACTACATTCTTGTAAGTAGCCCCCTGGAACCCTTTCTAATCAACTTAGTTCAAATCCTGTTAAGTTGGAAAAACTATTTCCCAGTCCTCTGAATTAAGTATAATCACGTATCTGTCCTATTTCCAGAGAGAATGTAAACTTCAACTCAAGTCCTCCAATTTTTTTTTCAATTCTTATTTTAGTCCTTAGCAGCCCCATAAATCACAAATAAAAATTAAGTTCCAATGAAACACCTTTTCTTTTATTTTTTTATTTTTTTATTTTTTTATTTTTTTATTAATCAAGTTTAGGGGATCCACTCACATAAAAAAATAATTAAGCAGAATAATCAGAGATAAAGATCCAATAAAATCACAAAACCCTTGGGTTTTACACTTTAAGTACCTCAGAATCCATTCGACTACTTCCCAGTGAGGTCTTCTTGGATTTGCCATAAATCTGCTGACCACACCCACTGCCTGTTAAATGTCGGGGCGTGTACAAACCATCACATACATCAAACTACCTATTGAACAAGCATATAGAAGTCGAGCTATCTGCTCTTTTTCTTCAGCTGTAGTAGGTAATAACTGACCAGAGAGTCTGAAGTATGGAGCCAATGGAGTCACCACTGGCTTTGCATCTTGCATTCCAAACCTTGCTATTACTTTCTCAAGATAACTCTTCTAATTAAGAAACAACTTATGGTTTGATCTCTCGCTTCAAATCTCCATGCCGAGGATCTTCTTAGCAGTACCCATGTCCTTCATCTCAAACTCCATGCTAAGCTGAGACTTCAACTTATCTATCTCAACCATACTCTTACACGCAATAAGCATGTTATCCACATACAATAGGAGATAGAAGAATGCACCACCACTGAGCTTACGGAAGTAAACACAACAATCATATTTGCTTTTGGAGTATCCACACTTGAGCATACAGGAATCAAAGCACTTGTACCACTGTCGAGGCAATTGCTTCAAACCATAAAGTGACTTCTTCAAGCGACATACTTGATTTTCCTTCCTTTCAATCGTATACCCTCCGGTTGATGCATATAAATTTCTTCATCCAAGTCACCATGCAAGAAGGTTGTCTTCGCATCAAGTTTCTCTAGCTCAAGATCACCATGAGCTACCAAACTCAACAATACATGGATCGAAGTGTGCTTCACTACCGGCGAGAAAATCTCTTTGCAGTCCATCCCTTCTTTTTGTGAAAAACCCTTGGCCACTAGTCTTGCCTTGTACCTGTGCCATCTGACTTGGAGAAATCTTCCTTTTTCTTGTACACCCACTTACAACCTATAACATGCTTCCCCACGGGCAATCGGACAACTTCCCATGTTTGGTTCTTCTGAAGAGACTCTATCTCCTCCTCCATTTCAACAAACCATCTCTCGCTATTTGTATCCTGAATAGCTTGCTTGAAGGTGATCAGTTCATCATCCTCCACCAAGAGAGCATACTCAACCAAATTTGCCTGCCTATAGTGTCTCAAAGTTTCAATGAATCCAAAATTCTGAACTTGTTTAATTTGTCTCTTTGGCCTAGTGGTAGCCAAAGACTCTGACTACTGCTGCTGTAGTGCCTGTATACTATCTTCCTGAACCCCCTCATGTTCAGGCTCATCAACCTTCTCAGCATAAATGTCTCCTTGAGCTTCTTCTTGAACATAAATAGGACCTGGTTGGTCTTAAGATCCATCAAACTCCACCACTTGAGTATTTGTAGTCAACTCATCATCACCACCATCAGTAGGTAACATAGCTTTCGACAAAGCTAGAAGAGAGTTCTCATCAAAGGTAACATCTCTGCTGATCACAAACTTCGAATCTTCCAAGCACCATAGGCGATAACCTTTCACTCCTTTTGCATATCCCAAGACGATTGCCTTCTTGGCTTGATAAGTGTTCAAATGAGTGTATTTTCCTTTCACTTTCCTATACGTTTTACATGTCACTTTGATGAATTATAGCCAAACGATACTTAAAAAGCTTCATATTTTATAACAAAGCATTGGAGAGCCTCAAGAATTAAAAGGAAGAAATTCTACATCATTTGAGGCGAAAGGGAAGCAACTAGAGAAAACTGCAGCAGTCCTTAAAGAGCAGCAAAGATCAGAAATTTATTACAAGATCTACAGGACTCTAAATCGAATCTCCACTGTTTAGATTAAAGATAAACAAGTTAGGAATACTCGGTTAAAATTTCAGGTCAATCCGACAAGAATTGGTGATAAGTATTCAAATGAGCATCATTTATATATGAAATTCATGCATGTTACTTTAAGTTTTGGAGGAATGTTGGCCCGCTTGTACTCAAATGGCTTTGTTTTTGTAAACAGGGCAGAAAATAGCAATTCCAAGAGAAAGGAAGCGTTTTCAAGAGAATGCGGGCCAAAATAAGCGGAACCCAGCAAAAGGACCGTCCATACGGAGTCTCATACGGACCCGTATGGACCTGGAGATTTCTACGGACCCCCGAACGGACTGACAGGACTCCGTATATTGGGACTTGAAGAGTATACGATCCCGTATGGTACTCCGTATGGGAGTCCGTATATGGGGCCGTACGGGGACGTATGGATCGTATACTGGGTCATATATCATACAGCTGCAGCTGCGATTTCGGCCGATCCGAGGGTAAAGTCAGAAAATACACCCAAAACCTTAGTGTGGGGTATAAATACAAAGGCTAATTAGGGTTTTGGGGCATCTTGGAGTGGATTGGAGCCAAAGCATCAAGGTTTGGGAAGAGATATTCATCATCTTCTCTGTCACCAAGGAGGAGAGGATTGAAGGAGTTCTCCCATCAAAAGGGCTTAAGAAGGAGAAGAAGGGGCAAGAGAGAAGCAAGGGATTCACCAATAGTCATCATTAGGGGTTTTCTCTCATGAACTCTATGTTTGCTTTCTCTTTTGGCATGGATTGTTGCTCTCCATTGATGGAGAGCTAATTTCTTGATACTTGGGTGTTGATGAACCTTTGGATTATGTTTAATTGATATTGTCTCTTCTATGTTGATTGCTTGGTTGAATGCATTGTAGTCTATTGAATGTTATGTATGGTGGTAGCATTAATCTCTCTACGTTGCGAGAGCCCGGAGAGGTTTCTATAGTCCATATGGGGGAAGATGCGAGCGCCTCCCCATGTGTAGACAAACTTCAATAGAGAGGGCTAGGAGTACACCGGGAGCCCGGGTACTAAGGCGAGCGACTCCTTTAGATGTCCTATTCCCTTAGTCCTTCCAAGAGATAGGTTCCCTAGAACTTAACTAGTAAGGGCACTAGGTTGAGTAATCACCCTCGAGCAAGGGGATGAAATCACATTAGGAACCCTTGGCCAATGATTTACCAAGAATTAACATAGAGAGCATTATCCATATCTAAGAGAATCCAAGGGGGATTCAAAAACCCAAGTATCCCCTTCATCTATTAATTGTCTTCAAGGTCAATTTTACTTGTTAATTTGCACTGTTACTATTAGAATTAAGTTTAGTTATCACTAACAAAACTTGATCGACTTGATAATAAACGAATAGCCATTACTAGTACTTCCTTTCTCCCTGAAAATCGACAACCCGACATTTGTCGACTTTATTACTTGATTTGACCCGTTCACTTGCGGATTCAACACATCAATTGGTCATCCGATCGAGCGCTTGATGAAGACTGCGCGATGCAGATCCAGCCATACGGGGTTCTATACGACCTGATATACAGTCCGTATGAAGGGGACTGAAAGATATACGACCCCGTATGGAAGTCCGTATACGGGCCCCTATGGAGCTATTTCTGAGCCCGATCTGCATCCAGTTTTTACTTGATTTGGCTCCACATGAACCCTAAATGGGTGAGATACTTTACAAAGGCCTTTACCCCTATAAATACGAACCTTCTAGGGTTATGAAGGCATCTCTTGGCCTTTGGCCACCTTTTGGGCCGTCTTGGAGATCTTGGAGTTCACTAATGGCTAGGGTTTGAGGGGATCCTCTTGGGAAGAAGCTAGGGCTTGAAGGGAGATCATCATCAACAATCCAATTGCGCATCAACAAAGGAAGGAACATTGGAGAGAGGTTTATTTTTGTTTATTTTGATGTTTTCTCCTTTTATTGAGTTGGATTTGTGTTCCCCTTTCATGAGGAACTAATATTTTTGGTTTTTGGGCATGTTGAACCCTTGGGTTATGTATGAACTTTGATTTTGATTGTTAATGATTATCTAGCTGTTTTCCATTATTGAGATTTATTGAATGTTATGTATAGTAGCATTAACCTCTCTACGTTGCGAGAGCCCGGGGAGGTTTCTATAGTCCATATGGGGGAAGATGCGAGTGCCTCCCCATGTGTAGACAAACTTCAATAGAAAGGGCTATGAGTACATCGGGAGCCCGGGTACTAAGGCGAGCAACTCCTTTAGATGTCTTATTCCCTTAGCTCCTCCAAGAGATAGGTTCCCTAGAACTTAACTAGTAAGGGCACTAGGTTGTGTAATCGCCCTCGAGCGAGGGGATGAAAGCACATTAGGAACCCTTGGTCCAATCCATTGCAACTAGTGATCTTCGCATTCATTAACTAACTTTATGAGAACCCAAGGGGGATTCATCGCCCGAATACCCCCTTCCTATGATTGATTTACCCCAAGATTCAATCCCGTCATTAGTGATATCCAATTTTTAGGTTTTCTTAGTTTAGATTAGTCAAACCACTACCAATCTTTGTTAGACTAGATAATAGATGACTAGTTAGTACTAGTACTTCTCGGTCACTGAGGTTCGATACTCGACTCAAGGGGGATTCATCGCCCGAATACCCCCTTCCTATGATTGATTTACCCCAAGATTCAATCCCGTCATTAGTGATATCCAATTTTTAGGTTTTCTTAGTTTAGATTAGTCAAACCACTACCAATCTTTGTTAGACTAGATAATAGATGACTAGTTAGTACTAGTACTTCTCGGTCACTGAGGTTCGATACTCGACTTTTCAAGAGTCCATTTGTTTACTTGATTCGACCCGTACACTTGCGGATTTAACGCATCAAGTTTTTGGCGCCGTTGCCGGGGACCAAGACTACTTGGAACACTAGAAGTTTATTACTTTAGTCATTACTTTTATTCTTTATTTTTTTTGATATATCAAAAAAAAAAAATTTTTGACTTGTTTCTTTATCTCTTTTGTGCAAGGTACAATGTTCATAAGGTCAGATTTAGAAGCTGCAATTGATGCACTTACAGAAAGGGTCGACAAGCTATTAAGTAACCTGTTGATGCCAAAAACTGGTCCTCCTCACGCTTTGGCTACTGTTGCCTCGTGATCTTGTCTCAACCTTGGACAAACGGTTGAAATTTATAGTTGGTGTGGACGCTTACTTCAACTTCTGAACAAGGAACGCAGGGAGCGCTTTGGAATTCCGATCGGAATTACCAGCTCTTGATCGAAATTATCAGCTCTTTGCTTTGGGACGAATCTATAAAAAGGAGAAGGGAGGAATCGGAATTGGGCATTTCTGCCCGGATTTAACTCCGATGCTTAAGTCAGAATGCTTGTGAGAAGGAAGTCTTAGACATGAGTGTGTAATGATTTTTTTCCCCTTTTCTTTCTACCATTGCCCTTCTTTTATAGCAGCTTAAAGGCGGTTTAGGAAAGGCGGTAAGTAAGGCGGTGAGTAAGGCGGTAAGTAAGACGGTGAGTAAGGCGGTGAGTAAATATCTTCTAAGGCGGTAAGAAAATATCTGCCTACTGCGTAGGTGCTACGTAGGTAAGTAGAAAATATCTGCCTACTGTAGAGGCAAGTGGATAAGATCTACTCACTGTAGAGGTGTTAGATATTTTCTTCCCTAGGTGGCTATAAGCACCTTATGAGATCCTCACACCTTGTGGATAAGAAGTGATAAAAAGGTTGCTATAATTCCGACGGACTTGTTTGTGGGATTGAACCCTCATTTTTATTTGCCGAACGGAATTATACTAGGATATTTGGTGATATTGCCGCGCGGCCAAAGGGACATAGTCCTATGTATGACTGGTGGCCATTTAGGTCAATGACACGCGTCTTTACCAAATATATCCTTAACACTAGTCCCCCCCAAAGTGTACTTGTTCGAAAAATCTGAGAGAGGGGTGAGTTAACCATTCTTCTCGCTTGGTTCGAGAACAAGTATCTTAGTTGGCATGCCTATGTAGGTGTAGACTTTGCCTAAGGTACATGTGCTTTTAATAGGTGAACGACGTTTACTGTGTCGTTGTTTTAATCGAGGTAGATTTTTCTCCGGAATTTTCGCTTATGGTGTCACTAAGTTTTTTCTATTTAAGGAGCTTGTAGGGGTAGTGTTTTATTCAAAATCCAAAAATCTTCGTAATTTTGTATAATGGCTCAGCGTTTGTCTTTCTATAAATTTTTCACTTCCACTCAGTGTTCTCGTTATCTGCGCATTCCAAGTTTTTTTTATGAACATCTGGCGGACTTAAGGACAGGGGTCATCCATTTGATAATTCCAAATGGCTGTGTATGGCCCTCCCTTCTGCTTATTGACAGAGGTGTAGGTGAGATAAGTATTGAGGAAGGGTGGGAGACCTTCCACGTTGATCATGATATAGAGGCGGGGGATCTTTTAATTATTACTTATGTAGGGGGTGTACGCTTCGAAGTTGAAATGTTCGGAAGCGACTTTTGCCGTAGAGAAGTAGGCCACCATCTTCTCCCGCGTGCTGTGCCGGGGTTTCCTAGTGACAATGAGGACAGTGACGGCTGTGGAAGTCCGTGCGTCTCCTCTGAATCTTATCCGAGCGGGTCCTCGGATGGATCCGTGGATTGTTAATTAGGGAATTCCGAACGGAAAACATGTTTTTTTTTAATTTTTAAATACCACTATCGGTGTAACATGAAATAAAGTTTATCTTTTTGTTCATAAAGTCTTTGATTTCTTCAAGAAGAATGATCGCTGGTGATCCTATGCTGGGATGTGTGTATTTGTCTCTTATGGTGTTGGTTCTATGAGACATGTGTCTCTCACACTATGTCGCATTTAAAGGAAGAAGATGGCACGACGTGCGTGGCGTGCGCTTTGTCAACAGCATGATGGGCGCGGCTATCTATGTGTGTCAGGCGGCGTTTGGTGTGCTGACGTGGATAGAATTTTGAATTTCTTAAAGAGAAGCAATGATGGTTATCTGAACGGTCCAGATTTGGGGACCTTTGGTTTAATGGCTCGATCGGGATACAGCTTTGGGATCTAACGGCCAGGAATTCATCTCTTTTGTATAGAAGCGAAGTTGTAAAAGTGGAAGGGGTTTTATATCAAAAGTTAAATCGCGTCTTCTTCCCCATAATCTCTTCTTCTCCGGCGAACCCTGTTCTAAAGTTCTTGCGGTTTTTCATCCTTTTTTCTTCTAAGGTATGGCTAGTGCGTCTTCTTCTTCTGGTTCTTCTCATGAATCTCGTGAAACTGTTGCTTCCCCCCCCTCTTTCGATCCTTTCTCCTCCTGAACTCATGGTCTCTGCCGTGATTCCAGGCGAGTCTAGGGACGTTCCAGTCCAGGGTTCGCGGATTCATCCCGCTTCTAGGGCTAAGGGTAGAGGGTCTGGTATCTTCATAAGCCTCCTGGGGCAGAAGGACGTTGATAGCTTGGTAGAGAAGTATGAGATAGACCTTTCTCTGTTTGAGGTTAGGGTTCCTTGTTCTAGGGAGAGGGCGAGCTCTCCAAGGGAGGGGGAGATAGCCATCTATCAAGATGCGCTATTGGGTGGCCTTAGAATTCCTTTTTCCGATTTCGCTAAGGCGATTCTGGAGGAATATCACTTGTGTCCTTCACAGTTAACTCCAAACTCTTGGAGGTTGCTCAATGGTTTTGTTGTTGTCTTTAAGAATTATGGTGTAAATTCGACCATTCGTTGGTTTCATATGCTGTTTAGTCTTTGTTTGGAGTCTAATGCCGACTGGTATTATTTCTCGGCTCGTTCCGGGAGAAAGTTTCTAGGGAAAGTCCCCTCTTCTATTAAGCGATGGAAGAGTAAGTTTTTCTTTGTTAAAAGTAAGTCCGAGTGGGATGTCCAAACCAAGTAGGAGGTTCCCCGAACGGACATTGCCTGTGAGGAGATGACACAAGAAGAGGAGGTTCTTCTTAAGTCAATGACGGGGTTATCTAAAGTTTATATGGACGACTTCTTGACCAAGGAAAACCTCGTTAAATGTCGTTTAATAGTAGCTGCCGGTAGGACTTATTCGTGCATCGAACTCAGTTTAATCTTGAATCGTAATGTCCAACTTGCTTCGAAATTTATTCTTGCAGGAAATCCGATGGAGGATGAAGATTTGAGCTACGTTAAGGGCCTTTTGGCCTCTTTCGAAGGTGAGGTTCACCCGCCCTTACCTCGTGGGCGGAAGAAGAAGGAAGTAGCATCTAGCAAAGTTGCTGACACTTCCAAGGAGGAGAAGAGGAAGAGGAAGAGGAAAGAGGTCGATTCTTCCAAGAAAGGCGACCCCGCTGCAGGGTCTTCGGGGGAGAGGAGGACCAAGAGAAAGAATTCTGAGGACGCATCGGGTCCCGGAATTACAAGTGAAGAGGCGAATTCGCCTCAGGAAGAGGTCCGCCCGGAGGAAGTCCACTCGGCTTTATCGCCGATTTCAGAGGGCCCTTCTTCTAGTCGGCCAGAGGATATCCTCCTTATGGAGGTAAGAATCTACTTCTTAAGGGTATCTAAGGTTTTACTAAGAACTTTTAACTTGAGGCTTATTTTATAGGCGGAGGCAGGAGAAGCGGCCCTCTTGGACAAACTGAGAGTGGCGGACTTAGCCTTAAAGGGGCCGGCAACCCAGCGAAAGGAATTATCTTCCGAGGATATTCCTTTTCGAGATGCCAGGTCCGTAAAGGATGTTTTGATGGCCATGAGGCCCGAACAGTTCTCCGCGAAACTCCGAAGGGCTGGGAGGGAAGAGGCCACTTACCAACTTTTCCGCTCGGCCATGCTGGTAAATGCTATTCTTATATTTCTTCTACTTCCTAATTTGGCATTATTGTCTTTAACTCATTTGTTACTCTATAGACTGCTCAATGGGCGGATCGAGTTGGCAATGTTTGTCAAGAAGACTTGACAAAGATGGAAGCGAGTAGGGCAGAAATTGCCCAATTAAGTTCTAGGGTGGCGGCCTTGGAGGGAAAAGAGAAAGAACAGCTCGCGGTTATCCGCTCCCTCGAGCAAGATAAGGCCGAGCGACTTCAACAGTTGGCCGCTATGGAAGAAGAGAAAAATGATTTAGCGGCCAAGCTGACTATTTCCGAGGGCTCTCTTCATACTGCTGAGGAGAATATCAAAAAGTTACAGGATGACTCCAGCAGTTTGAAAGAGGAACTTAAATCCGCTCAAGAGGAGCGAGGTGAAGCCCGTTGGGATCTAAAGCTAAAGGTTGCTGAACTCGCCGCCATTCGTGCCGAAAGTTAGAGGAACTCAAAGGGGAGCGATACACTTAAGGAAGACTTGGCTTCCGCACGTAAGACCCCTAAATCCGACTCGCAAGAAATGAAAGACTTAATTGAGCGAGCGGATAAGTTAGAGAAAGAGGTCGCTCGGCTTAGGGTGAAGGCAAAAGAGGGGGCCACTCGCATATATTCCGTACTGCAGCAGGTGGGTCATCACATTTCTCCTGCAGAAGTGTTAACGATGGGGCTTGCTGGAGTCTTGAAGAGGTTCACGGAATTGAAGGAGCAACAAATCATAAAGATTCCAGAGGCCCCTGCCCTGGTCCCTTCTGAACCTTCGACTAAGATTCCTCCAGACCGCCCAGAAGGCTCTAGTTCTTAGGATTTTTTTACATTCTTATGCAATGTTCTTGTCTTGTAAATACTTAGTCATTTTGGAATGTAATTTCTATTTACGTGAATGAAATACAAACCTTTTCTTTGGTGAAGATTTATTTCCGAGTGATGGTTTTAACCATTTTAAGAAGTCTTTCGCAAGCCTTTCTTTCTTCATTTGGCCCGTAAATTAAGCTTCATGGCAGTTTCTTCTCTTCTTAGTCCAATCATGGGACTTGATTTGTTGAGTAAGATCCTTGCCTTTGTAAATGAGATTGTTGCCTCATATTTCGATCGGGATTTTTGACCCTTGTTTCTGGATGAGAGTTATCGTTTATCCTTGTAGGATAACTCCGACTCATCTTTTAGGAATGGGATTTTCACCTCATTTTTGTAGAATGAGATTTTCACCTCATTTTTGTAGAATGGGATTTTCACCTCATTTTTGTCTGGGAAAAACTTAAGCTTTATTTCATGAAACATTTAGGAGACGGCTACAGAATTTACTGATAGTATCGTCGTAGGTGTTCAGCATGAAATGGTCGCTTGAGCGTTTTTCCTTCCATATTCACCAGATAATAGGTGCCCGCTCGGACAACTCCTGTATGACGAAAGGGCCTTCCCAGTTAGGAGTTAGCTTCCCCGTTCGGCTTTTGTTTCCCTGGAACTCATTTTCTCTTAAGACCAGATCACCGATTTGGAAGAAGACTCTTTTCACCCTTGTGTCATTGAACCTTTTTACTCTTTGGCGATAGATGGCTGCCTTTGTTTCCCCAACTTCTCTTCGCTCTTCAAGTAAATCGAGTTCCGCTCGGAGATTCGTCTCATTTTCTTCTGATGAGAAAGTTTATTGTGTCTGTAGGGTGGGCATTCCTATTTCTGCAGGGATGACGGCTTCTGTCCCTTGAGTAAGAGAGAATGGAATTTCTCCTATGGGGGTTCTTGTGGTTGTCCTATAAGCCCAAAGTGCGCTCGGAATTTCTTCAACCCAGTTAGTTCCATTTTTGGAGACCCGGGTTTTGAGCGCTTGGAGCAAGGTGCGATTTGCCACTTCTACTTGGCCATTGGCTTGAGGATGTGTTACGGAGGTTAACCTGGATTCAATTCCGAGCTCGGAACAAAAGCTTTTGAAAGCCTAGTTATCAAATTGTCGCCCATTATCGGAAATGAAGGCGACCGGAATTCCGAATCGACAGATAACAGCTCGCCACAAGAATCCCTGACAAGCTTTCTCTGTGATCTTGGCCTAGGGCTCAACTTCTACCCATTTGGTGAAGTAATCGATAGCCACTATCAAAAACTTCATTTGTCGAGTAGAAGTAGGAAATGGCCCAAGAAGATCAACTCCCCAAATAGCAAACGAGCGAGAGCTGATAATTGGTGTGAGAAATGTTGGTGGTCGTGTTTGAATCTTGGAATGCCGTTGGCAGGCGTCACATTTTCGGGCGAACGACACCGCATCTTGAGTTAATGTTGGCCAGTAATAGCCTTGTCGCAGGACTTTGTAACTCAAGGCTTTGCCTCCTATATGCCTTCCTCCAATACCTTCATGGATTTCTTGAAGGATATAGTTGGCTTCTATGGGACGCAAGCACCATAAGAAGGGTTGCGTATAGGACCTCTTGTATAGATTTTCGCCAATGATAGTGTACTGAGCGGATTTGTAAGAAATCCGTCTGGCTTCCGTTTTTTGGATGGTGTAGGTCCACCTTGCAGGTAGTTTCTAATGTGATCAATCCAACTTGACTCTTCTGCCGCACTTTGTACTTCTCTTTCTAACCCTTCAATAGTTTTTGTGGGAAGATACTGTAGGTTGAAAGAGGATTCTGTATCTCCATTGGGTGCAGTGGCTTTTTTAGATAAGGCATCAGCTTCTTCATTTTGTGCTCGACAGATTTTTTTGATCTGGAAGTGAGCGAAGCATGGAATTATTTTTTTCACCACTGCTTGGTATTTAATCATGTCTCCTCCTTTGCTTCAAAATTGCCCAATGTGTGGCTCACGACTAGCTGTGAGTCGGAATATACATGCAGATGTTGAATTCCGAGCCCCCGGGCCAAACGCAATCCTGCGATGAGGGCTTCATATTCGGCCTCATTATTGGTCGCTCGGAATTGGAACTTGAGCACTGTCTCAATTTTCCATTTAGAAGGAGAATAAAGGACGAAGCCGGCTCCTGACTTTTCTTCAGTTGCTAATCCATCAACATATAAGGACCATGGGATGCTTGGGCTTTCTTCTGGGTCCTGTGACGGGAGTTCATCCCCCTCCATAGGAATGGTCAACTCCATAATAAAATCTGTTAGCACTTGAGCCTTGATTGTCATTCGGGGTTTATAAGTGAGATCAAACTCACCCAATTCTATCACCCACTTGGCTAAACGTCCGGAATTTTTAGGCTTATGGAGGACTTGCTTTAAGGGCTGGTTAGTCAATACCGTTACTTTGTGAAGCTGAAAATACGACCTCAATCTACGTGCAGATGTGACCAGAGCGAAAGCCATTTTTTCAAGTGGTAGATACCTTGATTCCGCGTCGTTAAGGATCTTACTTGTATAATAAACTGGCTTCTGAACTCCATTGTCTTCTCTCAAAAGAACTGCACTGACCGCTCGAGGAGCAGCGACCAAGTAGATGTAGAGTTACTCCCCCATTTGCGGCTTAGCTAGAAATTGAGGCGATTGGAGATAATCTTTAAGCTCCTGAAAGGCTTTCTCACATTCTTCTGTCCACTCCATTTTTGGTGCTTTTCGCAAGGCTTGAAAGAGTGGGAGGTTTTTCTCTTCGGCTTTAGAGATAAATCTCACAAGAGCGGCTAGGCGTAGATTAAGCCGTTGTACCTCTTGAAGGCTTTTAGGTGATCCCATATCAAGGATGGCTTTGACCTTTTCCGGATTTGCTTCTATTCCTCTTTGAGTTAATATAAATCCGAGAATCCCTGATCGGACACCAAAAGCACACTTGTTCGGATTTAGGCGCATGTTGTAAGTCCGAAGCGACTGAAAGGCCTCTTGTAGATCCGTCAGGTGCTCATCAGCTTTTCGGCTCTTCACCAGGATGTCATCCACATAAGCTTCAACATTTCTGCCAATTTGCTCCTTGAAGACTGTATTTATGAGCCTTTGGAAGGTGGCTCCGGCATTCTTTAGACCGAATGGCATCACCTTATAGCAATAAGTTCCTTTGTTTATGATGAAGGATGTTTTTTCTTCATCGTCTTTGGCCATTCGGATTTGATTGTAGCCTGAAAAGGCATCTAAGAAACTCAGCATCTCATGCCCCGCCGTAGAATCAACTAAACCATCAATTGAAGGTAGAGGGAATGAATCTTTTGGACAAGCTTTATTTAGGTCCGTGAAATCCACGTACATTCTCCATTTTTCGGATGGCTTTTTTACTAGAACCACATTAGCCAACCAGTCAGGGTAATTCACCTCTCGGATAAATCTAGTCTTCAAAAGGGTTGATACTTCTTCTTCTGCAGCCTTCTGCCTTTCCGCGGCGGAATTCCTCTTTTTTTGTTTGACAGGCTTGAACGACTGATCTATGCTGAGACGGTGTTCAATGACATCACGCTTTACACCTGGTATGTCTTCTGATGACCAGGCGAAGAGATCAGAATTTGTTCTTAGTACTGCCATGAGATTTTCTTGCTGTGCTATTGTCAAATCCGCACCAATACGCACAATACGCTCCACTCTAGTTGTGTCTAGGGGGACTGTAAGCAACTCTTCAACTGGTGTGGGGCGGAGTTCTTCATCTTCCCGTTCGGCTATTTTTGTCACGCCCCGAACCCGACCCGGGCCCGGGCACGCGAACAAACGCCGCGTAGTTATAGGGTTGCCCCCACAAATACGCAAAGCAGGAAATCAGAATAACATGCTAAAGACATAATATAATCCATAAAACGAAATCAAATTCTGACATATCAACTATTCAACTTAGATACAAATTGAGATCTTAGTTTGATACGATGACTCATATTAGACTCAGTGCCGGCTAAACAATAAAACTATCTCTTCGATCATCAAGTCCGTACCCCTCCAAGTCCACTATGTTGACTACTAACCTGCCTCGCATTAATCAAATAGTGGGAGTTGTGATCTAAAACTAGCCCAAAATGAGAGACATACATCACACCAGGGTTAAATATAGAAAATAGCATATGTATACATATATATAACAGAACGAAGACAATATACATGTTGGTCTATGCGCATATTAATCACATCAAAAGGTCTCATGCCAGTCAATGATAATCAAGATGAGATGCTATCGGATCTCAACACTTTCATTCACAAACACGAGTAAATCATAATATTAGAAACATGACTGGCATATCAAAACAACTATATCAATTACACCTAGTCCGTATGCACCCAATCTCAACAGCACTAATCTTACTCCCATATCAGATCACTGAACTTAGCCCGCAGGCTACACACAAAAAATAGGCATATCTCAACCGGTGCACACGTAACATAGATGTAGATCGATATACGAAATATGAAAAGTTAGCTCTACTATGAGCAAATACACGTTCATACTGAAAGTAATGATTTCAGAATCCATCGATAAGAACACGATAAAACATCAAGCAATCAAATCAAAATACTGGAGTTCATCTGCAGTCAACTCACCTGGTAGTCTTCCTAGTGCTTAATCATGGTTGGACCTTCCTTCTCCTAATACTTGGACTGATTCTCACTAAGAGGGAACCTTAAAGAGAAAAATCCTCACAAGAGATCACTCAACTTCTCTTACCAAATTGTATATCAATTCTCTAATTATGCCTCTCCTTATATAGAGGGAAGTGTCCTAGTCTCACTCTAACGAGATAAAGATAAATCACAAAATATTTTATAATTATCTCTATTCGATAAGCTTTCCTCCAATTCAAATTCAACCTTCGAATCTTAATAAAAATAAAACTTATATTTTAGATAGAGATCAATTATAAACAGTCTATAATTATCTCTACGAGATACATCTTTATCTAATCCAAACTCAAACATTGAATCATAATCCAATTGTAATTCATAAACAAACTATAATTATCTCTATGAGATAAATCTTTATCCAACTCAAACTAAAATAATAAATCATAATCAAATTAAAATCCATATTTGGATAAAGATCAACTATAATTATTTTAATGAGATAAGTATAATTTAATCTCAAATATAATATCCTACTCAAATTACAAGTCATATTTGATATAAAGATAAATCATAATTATTTTATAATTCTCTATTTTATCTCATGTTAATTCCTACAAGGTTAATCCATGTCAGGTTGCATGATAAATTGGACCATGTTAGTTTAATCATATTGAATCACAATTATGAAATTTTAATTAGGTCCTCGAACTAATAGGTAATTACAAACAATCACTTCACACTTTCATTCTAGTACCTATTTATGTATAGGTTCTGGGTGGGTTATTACATTCTTCCCCCTTATAAAAATTTCATCCTTGAAATTTGTAATTTTATTATTTCAAATGGATGGGGGTTATAATAAGTCACTCTACATTAACAATTAACAATCAAGACAAAGTTTATCTAGAAAATCAGGTTTCATGTCCATAACACTCTACTAATACTTATCTCTTAACTAATTTAGAGTCACATTAAGTTTGGTCATCTGCTAAGATCAGTAAGTCTCTAATCTAATTACTCTTAAGGGTTAAGATGGATCGTTAACGCTCTGATACCATTTAATTTGTCATGCCCCGAACCCGACCCGGGCCCGGGTACGCGAACAAACGCCGCGTAGTTATAGGGTTGCCCCCACAAATACGCAAGGCAGGAAATCAGAATAACATGCTAAAGACATAATATAATCCATAAAACGAAATCAAATTCTGACATATCAACTATTCAACTTAGATACAAAATTGAGATCTTAGTTTGATACGATGACTCATATTAGACTCAGTGCCGGCTAAACAATAAAACTATCTCTTCGATCATCAAGTCCGTACCCCTCCAAGTCCACTATGTTGACTACTGACCTGTTCCTGTACACTGAAATAGTGGGAGTTGTGAGCTAAAACTAGCCCAGTGAGAGACATACATCACAATTGTGGTTAAATATAGAAAATAGCATATGTATACATATATATAATGTAATCGAAAACAATATACATGCGGTCTATGCATATTAATCACATCAAAAGGTCTCATGCCACCAATGATAATCAAGATGAGATGCTATCGGATCTCAACACTTTCATTCACAAACACGAGTAAATCATAATATTAGAAACATGACCGCATATCAAAACAACTATATCAATTACACCTAGTCCAGATGTACCCAATCTCAACAAAGACTAATCTTACTCCCATATCGATCATCGAACTTAGCCCGGCAGCTACACACAAAAAATAGGCATATCTCAACCGGTACACACGTAACATAGATGTAGATCGATATACGAAATATGAAAAGTTAGCTCTACTATGAGCAAATACACGTTCATACTGAAAGTAATGATTTCAGAATCCATCGATAAGAACACGATAAAACATCAAGCAATCAAATCAAAATCTGGAGTTCATCTGCACTCAACTCACCTGGCAGTCTCCCTAGTGCTTAATCATGGTTGGACCTTCCTTCTCCTAATACTTGGACTGATTCTCACTAAGAGGGAACCTTAAAGAGAAAAATCCTCACAAGAGATCACTCAACTTCTCTTACCAAATTGTATATCAATTCTCTAATTATGCCTCTCCTTATATAGAGGGGAGTGTCCTAGTCTCACTCTAACGAGATAAAGATAAATCACAAAATATTTTATAATTATCTCTATTCGATAAGCTTTCCTCCAATTCAAATTCAACCTTCGAATCTTAATCAAAATAAAACTTATATTTTAGATAGAGATCAATTATAAACAATCTATAATTATCTCTACGAGATAAATCTTTATCTAATCCAAACTCAAACATTGAATCATAATCCAATTGTAATTCATAAACAAACTATAATTATCTCTATGAGATAAATCTTTATCTAACTCAAACTCAAACATTAAATCATAATCAAATTAAAATCCATATTTGGATAAAGATCAATTATAATTATTTTAATGAGATAAGTCTAATTTAATCTCAAATATAATATCCTACTCAAATTACAAGTCATATTTGAGATAAAGATAAATCATAATTATTTTATAATTCTCTATTTTATCTCATGTTAATCCCTACAAGGTTAATCCAAGTCAGGTTGTATGATAAATTGGACCATGTTAGTTTAATCACATTGACTCACTATTATGAAATTTTAATTAGGTCCTCGAACTAATAGGTAATTACAAACAATCACTTCACACTTTCATTCTAGTACCTATTTATGTATAGGTTCTGGGTGGGTTATTACAATTTTGTTGATCAACATGGCCTCCGAAACTCTTGTTTTGCCTTTATTTAGAACTTTTCCTTTGAGAGTCGAAACATAACATTGCCGTGCCAAGGGTTGATCCCCTCTTACTTCTCCACTACCATTCTCGGTCGGAAATTTGAGGAGAAGATGATAAGTGGAAATTATTGCTTTCAAGGCGTTGAGGGTTGGCCTACCAAGAATCACATTGTAACTTGAAGCACAGCGTACAACTAGAAAATTTGTTGCCACCGTTGACGATCTTGGCGATTTTCCTACCAGTTATATTTCCTACCGTAACTGGCTGTACAACCCCTCCGAAAAATCCCACTAAAGATGATTTTACGGGGAGCAAGTTGTCTGCATCGTACCTCATTCTTTCGAAGGAGCTCCAGAAAAGAATGTCTACTGAACTTCCACTGTCTACCAGAACTCTTTTCATTTGGAAGCTGGAAACCATGATGGCGATGACCAAGGCGTCGTCATGAGGGTGGCCAACCCTGCTGACATCGTTGTCATAAAAAATGATGGGGGCCATAGGCCGAGTCCTTCTTTGTGGGGCTTCTGTTTCCTGCGCCACTCCCACTATTCGGGCGTAGCTTTTTCGAGAGGCGGAACTTTCGCCACCACACCGAGGACCATTGCTAATAAATCCGACCATCTCCCCTTTTTCTTCTTCAAGCTGTGAAGTTTCCGGCTCCTCTTAGACCTCAATGTTGATATACTGCTCCAATTGTCCCCTTCTAACGACATCTTCTATGGCGTTCATCAAATGGGTGCATTTTTCTGTGTCATGTCCCCTAGCTTGATGAAATTTGCAATATCTTTTGCTGTTCTTTTGTCGTTCGGGATTCTTTGCAGGTTCTGGCCATGTCAAGAGTTGTTGATCCTATATTTGCATAAGAGTATGGCTTCTAGTCTGATTTAGTGGGGTATGGTGACCGTATCTGACAATTTTCCCTTCTTTTAAAGATTCTCTAGGTTGTAGCATATGTCGTTGTGGGCGTGTTGAAGTTTCCGGACCTCTATTCTCACCCTTGCGATCCTTGTGCGATCCTCCCTCCTTTCGGATTTCTGTGGGCCTTCTGTTGACATTTTGATGGACTTCTCCCTTCTGGATTTCCACGGAGGCACGTCGAGCCTCCTCTTCCCAGCCCGTATAAATTTCATCAGAATTAATATACTTTTGGGCATGGATCATGAGGGCGGGGATAGTTTTCGGCGGATCCAAAGTGAGGGAAAAACGAAAAGGGGATTCTAGCAAACCCTCCATCAGGATAGTCACAGCCATGAGCGGAATAAGGTCCACAACTTTTGCGGCTTCGTCTATGAAACAGTTTAAATAGGCTTGGAGTGTTTCACCCCCTCGTTGCTTAACGCGCATAAGGGTAGACAAAGTTTTCTTTTGCTTTGAGTAATTAGCAAAATAAGCTAAAAAGCGATCTGCTAGAACTTGAAAAGAAGGAATCGTGCTAGATGGAAGATCGACAAACCAGTCTTGCGCTTTTCCCTCTAAAGTAGCGGGAAAAGCTCGGCACATACGAGCGTCGGTAATTCCAGAGAGCAGCATCTTCGACCGGAAGGACTTTAAGTGACGAGACGGATCGGTTTTGCCTTCATATGCAATCATAGCAGGTGGTCGGAAACTATCAGGAACTTGCTCCTCCAATATTTCCTTGATAAAGGGTGAGCATATGTTGAGAACATGCCGTTCGGATTTCCATTTTCCTCGAGGGGGATCTTGTCTCTGTGTCCTTTTGTCAACAGTAGGGGCAGATGGACTATTCCGTTCAGTTCTTGTCCGTTCCGTCCTTGTATGCCGTTCCGTTCTTGTGGCAGCTTGCTCTCGACGTCGAACGGAGGGAGGTTCTGAACTAGCTGAGAAGGCGGTTCTCTCCCTTCTTTCTCCATAAGCGCGAGTCCTTGTCCTCCCTCTGCTTTCAGAATTGGCTAGTGGGGCGGTTGGCACATTTGGTGGAGTTCGTGCGGGAGGAAGTGACGGATGAGTAAAAGTATGAACAGCTTGAGTTAACTACTCTAATTGCTACTGTATGTTAAGATAAAACTCCGGGATGGATTCCAGGGGTGGGACGGAAGGATTTTTCCGATGGAGGTAAGATAAGGGGATTGTCCAACGGAATCTCCTTATGCCCTTGGACTTCACCAGGTCCTTCAGGATTACTAGGTGCTCCTTGTTCTTGGATTCGTTTTGATCTTCTGGTAGTAATCATTTGGCTTTTTGTAAGGGTCCCCACGGACGGCGCCAAACTGTTGATGCCAAAAACTGGTCCCCCTCACGCTTTGGCTACTGTTGCCTTGTGATCTT
Organism: Dioscorea zingiberensis; assembly: GCA_026586065.1. NCBI lineage: Eukaryota > Viridiplantae > Streptophyta > Magnoliopsida > Dioscoreales > Dioscoreaceae > Dioscorea > Dioscorea zingiberensis. The sequence continues at coordinate 28,216,206 of CM048818.1, forward strand.
GTCTCAGCCTTGGACAAACGGTTGAAATTTATAGTTGGTGTGGACGCTTACTTCAACTTCTGAACAAGGAACGCAGGGAGCGCTTTGGAATTCCAATCGGAATTACCAGCTCTTGATCAGAATTATCAGGTCTTTGCTTTGGGACGAATCTGTAAAAAGGAGAAGGGAGGAATCAGAATTGTGCCTTTCTGCCCGGATTTAACTCTGATGCTTAAGTCAGAATGCTTGTGAGAAGGAAGTCTTAGACATTAGTGTGTAATAATTTTTTTCCCTTTTCTTTCTACCATTGCCCTTCTTTTATAGCAGCTTAAAGGCGGTTTAGGAAAGGCGGTGGGTAAGGCGGTAAGTAAGGCGGTGAGTAAGACGGTAAGTAAGGCGGTGAGTAAATATCTTCTAAGGCGGTAAGAAAATATCTGCCTACTGCGTAGGTGCTACGTAGGTAAGTAGAAAATATCTGCCTACTGTAGAGGCAAGTGGATAAGATCTACTCTAGATATTTTCTTCCCTAGGTGGCTATAAGCACCTTATGAGATCCTCACGCCTTGTGGATAAGAAGGGATAAGAAGGTTGCTATAATTCCGACGGACTTGTTTGTGGGATTGAACCCTCATTTTTATTTGCCGAACGGAATTATACTAGGATATTTGGTGATATTGCCGCGCGGCCAAAGGGACATAGTCCTATGTATGACAGGTGGCCATTTAGGTTAATGACACGCGTCTTTACCAAATATATCCATAACATAACCAAACAATTTAAAGAAGCCCATGCAATAATGATTACAACCTATATGGGGAGGGACAACCAAACTATCCAAGCTATCAATATGAAACTCAATGGATTTGTCCTCAACAAGGGTTTCCTCCTTCTTTCCCACATCAAGAGCAGTGGCATGAGTTTCTTCCAAGTTCTACACATTGGGGAGGACAACCAAGCTGTTCAAGCTATCAACAACAATGGGAGTGTCCTCAACAAGACTTTAGTTCATATTCTCCACCTCAAGAACATTGGCACAATTATCCTCCAAGTTTTCAGTATGAGCCAACACAACAAAGAGAGTTTACTATGGAGGGGGTTTTATTAGAATACATGCAGATCAATGATGCTAGAGTTGCCAAAATACAAGCCTCCATTCACAAAATTGAGAACCAAGTGGGAGAATTTCTCAAACTTATCTCTGATGAGCAAAAGAGTCATGAACATGAAGTAAAAACTCCACTGGAAATGACACTGAAGAAGAGAAGAGTGAAGAGCAAAAAGGGGTGGAAGAATATATTGGTTTAGAAAAGGAAGAAGTGGTAGAAGTAGCAAAGCCGAAAAGACTTGAAGAATTTTACTACCTCAAGGTTGACCTTCTTCTTGAGCACAAAAGAGATCCAACTGGGATGACAATAGAAGCGAGGAGGATGCTTCAGCAATCCGAGGATCCGCCCAAGCCACGAATGAACAATTTCCTGCCAAAATTATTTCCATGGAGGCCTAAAGGTAACTGTACCGAAACCTCCATCACAATTGTACCCGGGCAGGTATGTTTTTCATTTTCTGGGAGTAGTTATGCAAGGTGCAGCCGGGAGGAATACACCATTTTCAAGCCTCCATGAGGTAAGATCAAGGTATGTCAAGCTAGTGACGCTAAACAAGCGCTTCTTGGTTGGCAACCCAAGGTTTTAGAAAAATTCTTCTTATTTTTGCATCTTAGTTAGTTTTAGTTGGTTTTATTCTTTTTAATAAAATGATGGTGCGCTTGAGTTCTTTTGATCCCTTCAGGTCTCGCAGGATTTAGATCATGAACATATTAGCCATCAAGAATATCCCCCCTAATTTAAATCAAACTTGGAATCATCATCAATGAATCGGGGAAGTTTCAGTTTGCCCTTCTCTTTTTTTTTATTGCATATTGTATATTTTTCATGCTTCATTGTGTACATTGAGGACAATGTACAATTTTATGTGTGGAGATGGGTAGCAATCTATCAAAATTTGGATCTATTGAAAATCTTTAAGTGTGGAGATGGGTAGCTATTAGTGTGATTTTTGAATTCATTGCAAATCTTTATGTGAAGATGCATACTTAATATATACCCATGATGACTTTGTTGCAAATGTTCAGTTTTGCTCTACTTATTAGTTTACACCATGTAGAGTAAATTTTTTTTTTAGATTCTCCTATGAAACATCATGAACACTTAGAGGAAATCCTTGTAACAACTATATTGTTTAAAGACATATGATAGCACATTGTCATGTTTCTTTGACTTAAATTGCTAAGTATTATTTTCAATGGCTCCAAGAGGTTTCGTGGCACTAGTTCAGGTTTCGTGGCACTAGTTCAAACTTCTAGCCCTTGTGAGTAGAGTGTAGACAAATAAATTTTTATACATAGAGCTTATGAAAATAAGGGCCAAGATAGTGCTCCTCTACTCTTGGTGATGAAGTAACCTAAGGGTTCTGGCTCCTAATCAGGGTGTCCCTAAAGTTGAAAAGTCACTTATGAGCATGAGCGCGTATATGTAGAGTTGTAATCCTCTGAGTAGTTGGTTGTTCCGGTGCCTGGCCAGCATGTGCATCCCTCAAAAAGGGAGATCTACACTCTATGTTAATCTTTGGTTCCCCGGAAAGTCGGATCCATTAGGGATGCCCTACCGGAATCTATATATATATATATATATATATATATATATATATATATATATATATATATATATATAAAGAATGGCAAGAAAAGAACAAAAAGAAAGTTTATTTTTCCTAAAGGGCTAGTCGTTTTGTACTTAGAACCTCAAGGAATCTCTAGAGTCCACTGAAGATATGCTTGTCAATTTAGGACTTAGGAACTTGGCATGTGGAGTGAACAAGCTGTGTCTAGAGCTATATTGTCAAATGTCACTGGATGAATCTGAGTCTTGAGTCAAAATAGGAGAATACACATGTCAATGGTGAAACTTTGAGTAGAGTAGAACCACTTATTCTTTAGCCGGAGGTTAAACACTTATCAATTCTTTTGTTTTAATTGCTTTGTTTGCTTGAGGACAAGCAAATGTTTAAGTGTGGAGATATGTGATAAGTGTTCAAATGAGTGTATTTTCCTTTCACTTTCCTATACGTTTTACATGTCATTTTGATGAATTATAGCCCCACGATACTTAGAAAGCTTCATATTTTATAACAGAGCATTAGAGAGCCTCAAGAATTAAAAAGAAGAAATTCTACATCATTTGAGGCGAAAAGGAAGCAACTAGAGAAAACTACAGCAGTCCTGAAAGAGCAGCAAAGATCAGAAATTTATTACAAGATCTATAGGACTCTAAATTGAATCTCCACTGTTCAGATTAAAGATAAACAAGTTAGGAACACTCAGTTAAAATTTTAGGTCAATCCGACAAGAATTGGTCATCCGATAGAGCGCTTGATTAAGACTGCGCGATGTAGATCCAGCCATAGGGGTTCTATACGACCTGATATACAGTCCGTATGAAGGGGACTGAAAGATATATGACCCCGTCTGGGAGTCCGTATACGGGCCCGTATGGAGCTATTTCTGAGCCCGATCTGCATCAAGTTTTTACTTGATTTGGCTCCACATGAACCCTAAATGGGTGAGATACTTTACAAAGGCCTTTACCCCTATAAATACGAACCTTCTAGGGTTATGAAGGCATCTCTTGGCCTTTGGCCACCTTTTGGGCCGTCTTGGAGATCTTGGAGTTCACTAATGGCTAGGGTTTGAGGGGATCCTCTTGGGAAGAAGCTAGGGCTTGAAGGGAGATCATCATCAACGATCCAATTGCGCATCAACAACGGAGGGAACATTGGAGGGAGATTTATTTGTGTTTATTTTGATGTTTTCTCCTTTTATTGAGTTGGATTTGTGTTCCCCTTTCATGAGGAAATAATATTTTTGGTATTTGGGCATGTTGAACCCTTGGGTTATGTATGAACTTTGATTTTGATTGTTAATAATTATCTAGTTGTTTTCTATGATTGAGATCTATTGAATGTTATGTATGGTAGCATTAACCTCTCTACGTTGCGAGAGCCCGGGGAGGTTTCTATAGTCCATATGGGGGAAGATGCGAGCGCCTCCCCATGTGTAGACAAACTTCAATAGAAAGGGCTATGAGTACACCGGGAGCCCGGGTACTAAGGCGAGCAACTCCTTTAGATGTCTTATTCCCTTAGCTCTTCCAAGAGATAGGTTCCCTAGAACTTAACTAGTAAGGGCACTAGGTTGAGTAATCGCCCTCGAGTGAGGGGATGAAAGCACATTAGGAACCCTTGGTCCAATCCATTGCAACTAGTGATCTTCGCATTCATTAACTAACTTTATGAGAACCCAAGGGGGATTCATCGCCCGAATACCCCTTTCCTAAGATTGATTTACCCCAAGATTCAATCCCGTCATCAGTGATATCCAATTTTTAGGTTTTCTTAGTTTAGATTAGTCAAACCACTACCAATCTTTGTTAGACTAGATAATAGATGACTAGTTAGTACTAGTACTTCTCGGTCCCTGAGGTTCGATACCCGACTTTTCAAGAGTCCACTTTATTACTTGATTTGACCCGTACACTTGCGGATTCAACGCATCATGGCTCTAGGATTCAGCTTATTTTCCTTGACATGATAATAAGTTGTGCAACCGAAAACTCTCAACGCATTATAATGTGTATGTTCCTCTGACCACTTCTGATAAGGTGTATCTCCATCCAAAGTAGAATGTGGAGCCCTATTCACTAAGTAGCAAGCTGTACCAACTGACTCTGCCCACCATTCTCTGCCCATACCAGAATTTGATCGCATACATCTAGCTCTCTCAAGTAGTGTCTGGTTCAGTCTCTCTGTAACCTCATTCTGCTATGGTGTGTCTCTGACTGTCCAGTACCGAACAATGCCTTCCTGATCACAGAACTCCTTGAAGAGTGTACTATGTACCATTATCTGATCTGACTATCTTCACCTTCCTCCCTGTTATGTTCTCAACCATTGCTCTCCACCGATTGAATGTCTTAAATACTTCATTCTTATGCTTGAGAAAATATATCCAAGCATATCTAGAAGAATCATCGATAAATAAAACAAGGGTTAAAGCCATTTTTGGTCCCTGAAAACAGGGCCAATGTTCATTTCCATCCCAAAAATTTAAAATTTGTTCAATACGGTCCACATCAACATATATTGCCACTTATCACTCCACATCAGCAAAATAACGACCTAAACATAATAATAAAAAGATTATATGCATTTCATTGGTATTCCACATGACCGCTACGTCAGCAATAGGGACCAAAAATGCCAAAATAGGGAATATATAAGGACCCAAAATGTCAAAATATGCAATACATAGGGACCATATTGAACAAATTTTGAATTTTGGGATGAAAATGAACATTGGTCCTGTTTTCAGGGACCAAAAATGGCTTTAACCCATAAAACAAAGTATCTAGAACTTCCCTTTGAAGAAACTTTTGTTGGTCCCCATACATCTGTATGCACATAGTCCATTACTCCTCTACTCTTGTGTGTGCTTGTAGCGAACTTGACTCGGTGTGCCTTTCCATACACACAATGCTCGCAAAACTCCATCCAAAGTTTCTTCAAATTTTTTAACAAGTCTTCCTTCCCAAGCAAAGTTAGACCCTTTTTCGACATATACCCAAGACGCAAATGCCAAAGTTTAATGCAATCTGATGGGTTACTGCTTCCTGAGATCCCAACTGCGACATTATCAGTGATTGTCATACCGAACAAAGCATATAGATTGTCATGACGAACACCTTTCATCATGACCATGGAACCACGAACAACCTTCAGAATTCCCTTCTCGGCCACAATCTTGCAACCACCATAATCCAAGACTCCAAGAGAAATCAGATTCTTTCTCCAATCAGGGACATGTTGTACATCTGTCAAAGTTCGGATCATCCCATCATGCACGCATGATCATTGCCCATCAAAACAGTTCCACATTCTATGCTCTCATAGGTAGAAAACCATATCCTATTCAGACACATGTGGTAGGAGCAACCAGAATCTAGAATCCACTTCCCCGATATATCTCGATCTTGACTTACCATGTAACATTCTTTATTGTCCTCGTCTGAAGAAAAACTTACTTCTTGCTTGACCTGTTTCCCCTTGTTGTTCTTATCTTTCTTCTTCCTCCAATTTACTTTCTTGTCGGAATAGTCCACGTTGTAATACCCAAGTTCTCTACAATTGTAGCAAATCACTTTTTCCACTGGTCTTGATTTTGATCTTAACTTGCCTCTCTGCCCTTTTCCTCTTTCATTTGACCTTCCTCTGATAACCAACCCTTGTAACTGCTCCTTGTCAACTCTTCCATCAGTTGCAATTTTCCTAAGGTCATCTGATAATATTGACGTTCTGACTTCATCCATGGAAAGAGTGTCACCCACAAGCATCAAAGTCCGTACCAAATTCTCAAATGAATGTGGCAAAGAAAGTAGCAATAGTATGGCTTGATCCTCGTCATCTACTTTGACATCCGCATCCTTCAAGCTTGAAACATTCCTCTCAAACTTGTTTATGTGGTCCCGGAGAGAGGTACCTTCCTCCATCTTGTAAGTATACAACTTTGTCTTCTAGTAGATTCGATTCGTTAATGTCTTGGTCATAAAATTGGCCTCCAATTTTAACCACACGCCGGCCGCCGTCACCTCGTCATTCACCAAGAAGGTGACATCCCTATCCAAACAAAGGATAATCACAACGCGTGCCTCCATCTCAAGATCCTCCCAATCTTCATCACTCATATCCTTCGGCTTCTTCTCCTTCCCCAAGAGAGCCTTGTGTAACTTCTGTGAAATCATCAAATTCTTCATCTGCATCTTCCAATAGGTGAAGTCATACTTCTCATTGAACTTCTCGATCCCATACTTCCCCACCTTTGCATTACAGGTCGAAAACATCCTTCAGGAACTTTGTCGAACACCTCGTGTGCAGAGATTTCCCAAGCTATAAACCAATTGTTGAGGTAAATCGCTGTAATTCACCCTCCACGGAAGCACCACTCATACACAATCAATATTTAAGACAACCTGTCAAGCAAGATCTCCAACCACTCACACAAAATAGGGCAAGAGAAAGAGAGCACACACAGATCAAACACAGGAATTTATGTGGAGTTTGGCAAAGATGCCTACGTCTCCACGTGGGCGGGGAACAGAGAATCACTATATGAGAAAATAATGATGGCTTGAACAATCCTCAAGCTTGTTGTCTCCCAAGAAGAAACCCTCACTCAAAAGAATAATATTTCTCCTCTCTAGACTCCAAACCCTAGATTTTACCACTCAATACATCATCATAATAACCCTAACAATAGTCCATTATTTAAAGTAATCGACCACTGTTTAGATAAACCCTAACTTACGACCCGATGGACACGCCCGTGTACCAATCGGAATGCCCATGTCATCAACAACATTTGGAGACAAAGAAATAAACCAAGATGTGCATGGCCATCAGCATGCTGGTGCTAGAGGTCGTACATAATGTTACGCCTCGTGCTGTGTGCTCGTGCATGCGTGTACGCTCATGCTCTGTGATGTATTTCCCGTGACTCATTAACCGAGATGTGCACAGGCATTAGCACACTCGTGCATTGCTTCTGCATGCGCATACCATTGTTGCACGCCCGTGCCACTTTGAGTACCATTGTTGGAAATCACATCATCTCATAATTCTCCACCTCGTTCCTCATTTGAAATCCAAATATGGAACGGACAAGCTGCAATCAATCTCAATCAATCCGCGCAAGTTAGCAAATCTCCACAGCATCCATATAGACAAGGGTTCTCTCAATGTAACCGATACTTAATTTAATAAATGAATGTGGTTTATCACTTTTTTTAAAAAAAAAGGTGTATTTAAATATATACCTAGTGTCATTACTAGGATAAATTAGTTATGCCAGTTTGTGTTGCTATGTCCTAAACCAATGAAATTGTAGTTGGTTCAGTAGAATAAATAGTTCCAACAAAACACAAGGGTTCTCCTTTGGAGCAGCTCTAAATAAGGGATTGATAAGCGTTTAATTGATCATGTTTTTATATCAATTCATTGTATATTATTCATACGATTTTGAGTAATTCTTGTCCGTTGATTCTCAATTTGTGTTAATTCTTATTTTCAAGGCACTAGAGAGATTCGAGAGTAAAACAGAAGAAACACAGATCAAATCGAAGCTATTATCAGTTTTACTGAAACCAAAAGGACCAGCTTACGGTCGTAAGTACCCGTATAATAAGATTCGGGCATGCTTACGGTTGTAAGCATTCGTATGAAGGTTCTGAGCGCACATCTCCCCAACATATAGAGAGCTACATGGGTAAGCACATGGCCATATTATCAATCGTATAACTTGGGGAACTGCATACGAGCAAGCATACGGCCATAAGAGTGCCCGTATGCCTCACTCCCGGACGCGAGTTAACCCAATTTTATGTTGATTTGAGTCTGAATCTGAGGGATTGGGTTGCTAACCATGTGTATTAACCTGAGCCCTATAAATAGCCGATTTAGGGTTTAGAGATGGCGATTTTGGCTTTTTGGACATCATCATTCTCTTGGAGGCTCCCAACCTTCGCTTCATCTTGGAGATTAGGGCATCATTGTAGACTTTTGAACAGGGGGAGGAACGCAAGCATTGAAGGGACACCACCAACGGATACCGCCAACGGTCATCGCCAATGGTTATCATGATTCTTATCTTTTCCTCTTTGATTGTATTGGATTTGTGTTCCCATTTTACGGGGAACTAACTTGTTAGATACTTGGGCATGATGAACCTCTAGATTTATGCTTAATCTTGCTTGTATGGATTTCTATATTTGAATGAATATTTAAATGTTAGAGAACCTATTGAATGTTGTGTATGGTATTGATGCTTTACGTTGTGATAGGTCTAAGTGTCCATCTAGATCTATAGAAGGTGTAGACAATAACGCTCCCTATATATACCCTAGATTTACTTCAATAGGTGGGAGTTACGAACATGCCAAGAGATTGGGTGTTTAGGAGAGAGACTCTGTAAAATGGATTATTCCCATAACTCTTCCAAGATTATGTGTTCCCTAGAACTACTCACGAGTGTAGATTAGTAACTCGCCTCGAAAGAGGGTGGGAAAGCATTGTAGGAATTCTTGATCCATACCTCATATCCATTAATATAAAATCCATACTTGCCCCAATCTATAAATATTCAGAGGGGATTCAATGGCCGAGTATCTCCTTTCTCTAATTGATTGCCATCACTATTCTTACCAAGTGTTCTTAAGCCAATTTCCTTTTTAGTAATTAGATTAGTAAACTATCAACCTTTGGATATATTAGATAGAAGATAATTAGATATAATTAGTCGTCTAGGTCCTTGTAGGTTCGACATTTAACTTTTATCGTCCACTTTATTACTCGATATGACCTATGCACTTGCAGTCTAAGTATTAGTCACATATCACGCACCCATCAGGGACAAGGTTCTCAACTTGTTATTCCCCAACCCCACCTACGACTATAAGTGGGGAGGGGGTAACGAAGGTGCACACTATCTCAAGACTCTTGGGAAGGATGTTATGCAAGAGCAAATGCTAACTAATATTCATTATACTACCATGTGCTTAAATATAATTTAATTGTGCTTCGGCTAATATTATTGTCCGTACCGCACCGATGCTATCATTTTCTTTATTATTATGTTTAAAATATATAAAAGAAAAAAACATAACTATATGAAAAACTGTTCTACTTAAATTTTGATTTTTGATAGAAAATTTTTAGTAATCAATTTTCTTTTATGTTTTTTACGTGTTATGCATAAGTTTAATAAATCATTCAGATAGTTTACTAGTTATCTCCTAATTTTTCTAAGCCTCGTTGTTACTACTTTAATCATTTGTGTAAATGGACAAATATTTTAACTTGGACCAAAATAGTCTCTGTCAATTAAGCTCAATTAAGCTTATAATAGTCATATCCTTCTTTAATGTTTTTGCCATTATTTTGATAACAATTTCAATATTAAATTTATTTATTTTTATACTTATATAGCATTACATTTGAGTCCTTATATTTATTAAAAATACAAAATTTTATTTATAAATATTTTTTAATTCATCTGTTCATTAGACGTAAGTCAATTTTAATTTTTAAAATATTTATATTAAAAAATACTTATTATTATTATTATTATTATTATTATTATTATTATTATTATTATTATTATTATTATTATTATTATTAGCGATATGCGCCATTTTCCTTGTAAGGTGATTTAACAAAATTACTAATTTCGATTCTAAGATAAGTGGAAATTGAATGACATTCATCAAGATCATAATGTGAAAAATACAACAAAATAATATAAAATGAAAAAACAAAAACAAAAATGCAAAATCAAGATTGTGTGACAAAGGTTGTGAGTTATATCAAATTTGTTTGAATTTTAAGGTAAGTAGAAAGTTCTATTTAGAGTTTAATATCCTATGACATTTACTACTTGGCACAGATGACACCGCCGGGGGTTATTCCATTTGGGGATAGAAATAAGTTTTGAATTATGTTTTAGAGAATTTTTAAACCAAAGGTAATAATGATAAGATAGTGATGTGTCTTCTATACATTTGTGGGTTATATTTGTAAATCATAATTAAAGGTTTTGATGGGAAAATTTTTTTTATTGGGAATTGTGTTGGGAATAATTCTTGGGGATAACCCCATACCAAACACGGCCGGGTGAATTGGTATGAACATTGTCATTTAATACTTTTTTAAAAAAAAATCAATGAAAGATTACATGATAATTTTCCATATATTTAACTAGCACTTATTTTAATATGCATATTTAAAATTTAAGAATAAAATTTAAAAAACATAAGCAAAAGTCTTTTAGTACTATTCATTTTACTTAGTTGCGATAAGTAGGATTAGTTTTATTTTTAGCTTAACTATCCATTTTTTCTCAAAGATTATAATGAAAATAATTAAAACTTTTTCTCACCATCTTAAAGAAGTTAATTTTACAGAACAAATTATCATTCCTTTATTTTAGAACTCTATGCTTAGTAGTCTTTTTAGGGAGTTTAAGGAACAAATCCTTCTTGCTATTTTAGATATCAGAGAGTGGATTGGATAGCTAAGTAGCTGATTTTTCGTACAAATTTCTTAGGAAGAACTTAGAGGGACTCAACCCTCTGAGTTCTTACTTTTTCATATCTATAATCCTGTTCATTGGATTACTATAGAGATGAACCCAACCCTGAATATGAACCATAACAGAAAATACCTATTGAACCGATCACAAGACTGCCGGTTATAGTACCTATTAGTCAAAGAGGAATCCTTCTAGTAGTATCAACCATTTCCCTCTTCTCTCCTCCACATTTTATCAAGTGTTCATTCTAGAGACAAAACAGTCCTGGATAATTACGATGATGGTATCTTTCCGAATGGTATAAGAGAATTACTACTATTTTCTTTCTCTCAATTGAAAAAATAATTGGAAAATAAAACATTAAATAAAACAGTCATGGATAACATTAATTAAAATCAAACAAGATACCAAACTAATTGAAAACCAAGCGACAAAGAAACAAGAATAGTCAAATAAAACAAATAAGATTAATATAGATGAAACATAGAAAAACGTTAGTTCAATCCAACCTTGCATCAACATCTCAGTGTCTTCTCCTTTGGTTTCTCATCTGAAGCTTAAAATTGCAGTGGCTTACTCCAGCTTCTAGTTAGAAACTTGGCGATGTATTATTTTCTTCAACATCGACCATCAAAAGTTGGATCACACACTTATTAATACCCTTTTTATGGATTGTATTAACATTTATCAGTCTCACTACTACGAGCACCTTGCCATACATAAATGCATGAAAAATTTTGCTGCAACATTTGGAGGTCATGACATCTTTGGTTGCCAAAGATACACCTCAGACAATAATGATATTTTTTTAATATACCAATGAATGGAGAAAGATGGACAATAAAAATATATAACAAATATTAGCAAAGCCTAACCAAGGGGGTAAGTCTGGAAACAATCAATTGAATGAACTCTAAATGTTGCAGCAAATTCCTCATGCATTCTATATATAAGACCAACTCTTACTCCCCTCTATGTATCTCTCTCTTTTTTCTGATAGAAACTACACAATGCTATTGCTTGGTAGAACACAGTTATATAGGCCCAGAGGGCATAAAAATTTACCATTTTGGTCATTGAGCATTAAATGTTTAATGTAATTACTAATTACTCTCTAATCTATGAAATTGACCTATGGGAGTGATTTTGAATTAATAATTGTCTTAAAGATGTAGTAAAATTAGTAATTTCAGAAATTTGTAGATGATTGAAATAAGAATTCACTTGAAGTGTAAACAAAGATATAAATCATGATAACTAGTCATTACTAGGATTAAATTAATTCTGGAAGTTTGTGCCGCCATGTCCTGGACCAATCAAATTGTAGTCGATTCACGTGAATGAATACGTGTATTTAAATATACACCTTTCATCATTACACGGATGAAGTTTATGCTATCATGTCCTGGACCAATGAAATTGCAGTCTGTTCACATGGATGAACAAATGTATTTAAATATACACCTGGCATCATTACTAGTATTAAATCCATTCTGGAAGTTTGTGTTGCCATGCCCTGGACCAATTAAATTGTAATCGATTCACGTGAATGAATAGTCATAACAAAACACATGGGTTTTGGGAATGGCTACAAATATGCCCTGTTTAATAAAGGGATATCCCAGGTGGAATTGGGCACCAAGTGGAATAGCTTTTGAAAATTTTTGAAATTTTTTGGAGGGAAAATTAAACCAAAGGCCTTAATGATGGTATAATCCTACGTGGGGGGTAATAATTGCCAAATTGTCCCCGTTTTAATAAGGGCTAAAGCCATTTTTTGTCCCTGAAAACGGGACCAATGTTCATTTCCATCCCAAAATTCAAAATTTGTTCAATATGGTCCCTATGTATTGCATATTTTGACATTTTGGGTCCCTATATATTCCGTATTTTGGCATTTTGGGTCCCTATTGTTGACTTGGCGGTCATGTGGAATACCAATGAAATGCATATAATCTTTTTATTATTATGTTTAGGTCATTATTTTGTTGATGTGGAGTGATAAGTGGCAGTATATGCTGATGTGGACCGTATTGAACAAATTTTAAACTTTTGGGATGGAAATGAACATTGGCCCTTTTTTCAGGGACCAAAAATGGCTTTAACCCTTTTAATAACTCAATGTCCTCACTCACTGCCATAAGACCTCTGGATGCCCAAGAGATAATACATCTACCACAATGTCACTGAGATGGAAATACCGACTTTATTCCTCCCCGATAAACCCACTCCGAAGTGCCCCCAGAGAATTGTCACAGTTACATTTCTCTATCCGCACCTCTCTCCCCATCCTTCACTTCATTGTGCCATTCTGAGTAGCTATGCTCCGGCTTACAAGCGCTACTATTGGGTGGCTCTCTTTTCCCCGACATTAGTTTAGTTGAGGTAAAGTCACTAAATCTTTCTAATGATTGCCATTTTAGGGACATCAGTTGTATGGTATCTTGATTTAGGGATTAGAATATGTAGTTCTTTTGGGAGTTTAGGGTTAGGGAACATTAAGCGGCCCATTTCAATTAATTCGATGTGTTTCATCTTATGCATATTATATTTTTAATGTCATCTATTTGTTATGGTTGATTGTTTTCATTTGCAATGTATACACTCATTTTAAGCTCATTCGGATGGTGGTTTTATGTCTGGTGGTTGTATGGTTGTTTGTTTTTATATTATATGCAATTGCTCATGGTAGCCTATATGGTTGCTTGTTTTCATGGTGGCTGTGTGGTTGTTTGGTTTCATATTATATGCAATTGCTTATGTATGCTTATGGTTGTTTGTTTTCATATTATATGCAATTGCTAGCTGTATGGTGCCATGTTTGTTTGCAATTATGCCTTCTTTTTTTGTTTTATTTTATTTTATTTTGTGGTTGGGGAGTGGTGGAAAGGGTCCCTATTTGTGTGCATTTGTAAGAACTTCTGAACAAAAAGTATCCAGTTTTAAACTGACGGCTGTGAGATATCAGTTGCATGGTAACATAACAAATGGATGTCCCTAGCCCTGTAGACCCCTCGGTTCTAACTAACCAAGCAAATCATTGTTTGGAGGTTGTGTGGAATGGGAAGGTAGGTTACTTTGTTGTTATTTTTTTAGTAATACTTAACTGTGCATGTTATTTTAGGTTGAACCATACTCGTGTTTATACTTCCACTATATTAAAGGAAACCAAACCCCGATATGTGGACCACAAAGGATTCAAATGGAATCTCAATAACGAGTGTGTCCTTGAGATGGTGAAGCCCACAGGTTTCTACCTCGTGGGCTCGATATGTTACATCTGCCTTGACCAATCTCTACGAACAACACTAGTAGAATAGTAGCGGGGAGAAACAAGCACCTTCCTTATTCCAGTCAGGGAGATGATAATCACTTTACAAGACATGGAGGTCCTCACCGGCTTCTCCATCGATAGCTTGTCAGTCATTTCCAACATGTATCCTGATTTCTACAATCTATGTCTGACGATGCTCGGGGAATCTCCAGAAGACGTCAACCATCGTATGGTGCACATTATTGGCTTTATTCGACATTTGCCAAAGATACCGCGCCACTGAACTATGAAGATTAGCGAGCTTACATATTGTACATTATCGAAACACGGTTGATGCCGTACTCGTTTGGGTATCATGTACACTTAAAATGGTTGACATTCATTGATGACTTTCGTAGATGCGGAAAGTTTGCTTAGGGAGCAACCGTACTGGCGCACCTTTATTCAAAACTCTGCAGAGCTTCAAGCAAACGATGCGGTACCACTACAACCCTAGTACAAGTGAGTACCACACTTCACATTATTTTTTACCTCATTATTGATAAGTGTTTAAACGTGCATAATTTCATAGTATATTCATGTATACTTTGCATGTTATTTGATTAAAATACAACCCACTTGTACTTAATTAGTGATACTTTTGATCAACATGGCATCATAAAAATTTCAAGAGAAAGGGGACTTTCAGAGGTGTTTCAAGGGCCAAAGCGTCAAAGTTGGGAGCCACAAAGGACCTACAAATGCCCCATACAGTATGAAAAATTTTACCAAAATTATGGAATCAAAACAAGGATTTCAAGGAGGCATACGGGTTGCCCAATATGTGTCGTGCCCAGACCCAAACCCTAGGCATCGAGCATGTGACAGATCGATCGTACCTAAGTAGAGACAAGCCCCACTCAGATACAAGGCCAGAGTAATCATAAAGCATCATCAAATATAATAAGAAACATAAATAAAATATCAGAGTTCAGATAACGGAAGAAAACAATAATGGGTCCAATAACCTACAATGACAAGTACTTCAATGGCCCTATCAGGTTCCTAATAGTCTCATCCTCACTCCAAAAAGAGAAGAGGTTCGCAAACCTCAACAAATGATCTCCCCAAACCACGCATTGCTCCTAAGTCTAAGTCAGCTACTCCTTAGGATCTGAAAAAGAATTCAACAAAAATGTGAGCTTTCGAAAAGAAAGCTCAGTAAGTACCCCCGTAGAGAACACAACGAGATCAAGTAATAAAAAACATGAGAACCAAACAAAGAAAGTCAACGAATCAGATGACAAGATCAATCAAACAGGGACCATGACCCACACCATTCAACATCCGGAAGTCTCAATCTACCCCAAAGAGTCTATCAATGGTAGGGATTCCCTATCAACTACTACCAAACTCAAGCTCGAAGTGAGCGATCCAAGAAAAGCTCTCGAAGTATCCCCCGGTCAATCATCAACCTAAGCTAGAAATCGATGCTCGGTCGGAAGTCAGTAGCGCCACCACTAGTACGTGTCGACACGGTTAGCGAATTGTCCCACTAACGGGTTAGACAATCAGAGTATCCTTACTCTAACATGGAGTACCAGGACACATGGGTGTCCGCGGCCTTTAATGCCCTACAGGAGCCTCGCCCCACTACACCAGGCAGAAGGATCCACAAGAATAGTTGACATACACCTACCCGGCCTGCGCACAAGCTCATGTGTTTCCACGGCCACGTGCCGGTCAACGGATAGGCATACTCAGCAAGTACAATACATATAAAGGGATTCCAATATCCAACAAGTCAACATACATACACAATCATGGACACATAAATCCAACTAGTCAAGAAAGCATTTTACACCCCAATCTAGATTCCAGGCCTCAAGCACGTGTATAAATTGGCCATACCTAAGTAGAGGCGCACCTCACTCGGATACAAGGCCTAGGTAAATCAAGAACATATAATAACATAAATAACAAACCCAGAGTACTACAGTAGAAATCAAAATAAGGGTTCAGACACCCTATACAAATCCAGGACCGATAAGGGTCCTACAAAAATGAAATCTTACTCATAACGAAAACATGAGGTCCTCGAACCTCTGCCACCTATCCCAGTCCCTCGCGTATCTCCTGAGTCCGAGTCACCTATTGCTCAGGATCGAAAAAAGAGAAGGGAAAAACAAGTGGATGAGTTTTCGAATGGAAAGCTCAGTAAATACCCCACAAGAATTATAATGAAACAAATCTATCACAGATGAGAAAGACAAGTGATGACGTGAACAAATCAAGAATCATCAAGTCAAGCAAATGGGGCCATGCCTCACTCTATCCAAATCCTAGGAGTCTCAAACGTACCAACAGCAACCCTCAGGGTCTGGCAAAAGACTAATCAAAAAGAGAACCCAACAACCATCCCCAGTCAGAAACAACAACCTCGGCCTGCAAACGACCATCCGGTCGCAAGTCGGAAGCGCCACCTCTCGCACGTGTCGACACCGTCGGCAAATCAATCCCACCGATGAGCTGGAAAACCAGAGTATTGTCGGCCCTGAACGTTCCCCAACGGAGCCCCCATGCTCCACTGATACGGGCGGAAGAACGTAACTTAATTGATATATACTCATCCAACTAGAGCATGAGCACACGTGTTTTCATGGCCACGTGTCAGTCAACAGATAGGTATACTCGGTGAATGCAAACATATAACAAGGGATGCCAACATCCAAGAAATCAAGATACATGCTCAAACAAGAATCCAACTTCAAGGAAACAAGTATACATTTATATAATAAACAAAGTAACTATCAAGGAGAACATGATAGCAAGTACTCAAACAAGGCAAAAGTTAATCCAATAAACACTCCGTAGAGTAGTTAGTAGGTAGAAGTAACTTACCTTTATCGAAGATTTGGTCTCTCGATCGATCGATACCCCTCCTGAAGTGGCTCAGAGCTCTACGTCAGTATCTGGTAACAACAATCATGTATTAGTATCTTCGCAAAATCCAAAAGTGGCTTTTCATTATTATTTACACTAACACGGAATTCAAATAATTCTGCGCAGTCATAAAGAATTGCCTGTATCTTTTAAGCCAGGAACCCAATCTAGCTGATCTAAGATTGATTAGAAAGATCTTTCCCTAACCTATCTAACAGTATATTAAATATCTTGACCGAGGAAATATAAATGCCCAAACTGTCCCTCAAAATAAACAGCCAGGCTGTAGGCAAAATTTTTTTGATTGTGTTGGTTCACCCATTTTAACACCCTTACTCCCTCAATGCAACGGTCCTTGCCCACACTTGACTAACAATTGAAATAGGCCGAGAATGCTAACCAATACTCTAATCAATATCATCTTTTCTAAGCTTCTACCTAACATTTAATATCTCATTATCACTTACCAAGTTTTTATCCTCTGATCAAACTCATCCTACAAGTCATTTGGAAAAACAACAATCTTTCATAAAATTTGATAGTAACCAAGGAATCTATTGAAAACCCATCCCATGCATGCAAATTAAAGAAATCCATGCAACCTCTCAATGTCCCTACATGCCTACTAGAAATAACCCAAGCCTTCCCTATAACTCTGTTCCATCATCTAAGCACAAGTAAAATCACAATGATACATTCATTCCCTGAACCAACACTCAAGTACTTAAGCTTCTATGGAATTTCACTAGTTAATCCCTAAACACAAGATCCAACCCTTGCCTTACACATTACTCCTAACCAATATTTATTCAAAACAACATGTGTATATATGCCATCCTCTGAATACAACTCCATATCATCTATGATCTCTATTCGCCCTACTGCCCACCATCATGGTAGAACCAAGAGATCTAAATATTGGCATCTAAATCTCTAAACCAAATCACAACCTCTTCATCTATACCCTCATTGTTTAGAAGCTACGCACATGACTACCATCCTCCAAATATCTCTCTTCTCTAGATCCAAACACTACACCTGTTCCCATGTTTTCAGCCCAGAGAACCCATGACCATGCAAAACCTACCATGTAATATCATAATCACTAACCTCTCTCTCTCTATTTACTATTTGCATGTATGCCATATACACAGGTATGCTCTACTTGTACAGGTACACAAAAGCTTAGAAACTCACCGTGGTAATGCATTGATGATCTCTGGTGATCTGGTCCAATTGTCCTCATCGGTGTTTGGATAGAGTGGCGTCGTCACCTTCCTCTCATCTCTATTTATCTCTTCCTCTCCAATGGTAGCAACCACTAGGGTTTGACGAGGAGGTTTCTTTAAACGGGTTCATGATGGGATTCAAATGGCAACAATCCCGTTGATGGAGGAAATCAAGCGAGATTCAATCCACTTCATGGTGGGCCGGTGCATGATCATCGGAAAAGGAGCTGGCGCCCACTTCCTTTCCATATCTTCATGAATTTTAACTCAAAGGCAATCCATCCCACAGCAGCATGTACGTCCTTTTATTGCATACATTATTTATATATATTATGATCTTTCATTACTTTAATATATTATAATCACACACACACACACACACACACACACACACACACACACACACATATATATATATATATATATATATATATATATATATATATATATAGAATGAGATATGAATATAATCACACATACAATCCTTCACGCGGTTTGATCAAATGATTTTAATTCCAACCATGTACATGATGCCTTCTTTCTTTTATTATTTTATTTTTTTCTTTTGAATTTTAAAACAGTTTTTTTAATCATATATATATATATATACATATATATATATATATATATACATATATCATCACTTCATTAACGTAAGTTTAGCCAAATCACTTCTAATATGATAAAATATTTATTTATAGTTATATATAACAAAATCCAATTGATTCCAAATTTGAGGGAAACTTCTTTAATTAACCAATTAATAAAAGAAAAATTAGGAAATATTTATTCTCCAAAAATCCTAGATTTTACAATCCTCCCCCCTACAAAAATTTCGCCCACGAAATTTACATTCAGTCTCAAACATCTCATTCCGTAACAAATAACTCAGTGTAACACTTCTTCATGTCTTCTGCACGCTCCCATGTCGCATCTCGATCTGAATGGTTGTTCTATCTCACCTTGACAAAAGGAATAGCCTGGTTCCTCAAGTGTTGCTCCTTGTGGTCTAAGATCTCTACTAGATGCTCCTCATAGGACATATACTCATGAATTTCCATAGGAATCTGCTGGACCACATAAGATATATCACGGATGCATTTCTTTGGCATAGAGATATAAAACACATCGTGGACTTGTGCTAGGTCGGGGGGTAGGGCCAATCTGTAAGCCACAAAACCTATCCTCTCAAGGATCTCATAGGAAATATAGCATGGGGCAAGCTTTCCACGCTTCCTAAATCTCACAACTTCCTTCATAGGTGACACCTTCAGAAACACTACGTCACCAACCTGGAACTCTAGCTCGGAACGGTGCTAATCAGCATAACTCTTTTGACGGCTCTAAGTGACCTAAAACCTCTCTTTGATCAACCTGAACTGATCTTCAGTCTTCCTTGATGAAATCTGGCTCCTCAAGCTTCCTCTCACCCACATCTTCCCAATATATCTGGGTTTGGCACTTCTTGCCATAAAGTGCCTCATACGGTGCCATCTGTATGGTCGCCTGATAACTGTTGTTGTAGGTGGAATCTTCTAAACTCAAGCGTTTGTCCCACGAACCTGTGAAGTCTAAGGCACATGCCCTAGCATATCCTCCAGAACATGGATGGTCCTCTCCGACTGTCCATGTTTCTGAGGATGAAAGGGCGTACTAAATGCCAGACGAGTGCCCAAAGCTGTGTACAAGCTCTCCAAGGATCTCAAGACAAACCTAGTGCGCGATCAGAGGTGATTGACACCAGTACACCATGTAATCGGATTATCTCATCTTTGTATAGCCACATAAACTACTCTAATGTGGCACCTGTCCTTAGAGGTATAAACTGGGCCGACTTAGTCAGTCGATAATTGACTCATGCCCTTCTGGGTCCGAGGTAGCTTTGTCACAAAATCCATGTTGATGTACTCCCACTTCCACTATGGAATATGTAAGGGTTGCAACTTCCCAGTTGGCATCTGATGTTTTGCCTTTACAAAGTGATAAGTAAGGCATTGTGCCACAAACTCAGCGACCTCTCTTTTCATGCCTTTCCACTAGCAGTGGTCGTTCAATCCTCTATACATCTTGGTGCCCCCAGGATGGACAGTGTAGCTCAATTAATAGGTTTCATCTAAAATCTCTTTCTTTAGCTCCGAGATATTGGGCGCACAAACTTGATCACCATATCTGAGTGTACCATCCTTGTGGATCCGAAACCATGTCGGTATACCCTGCTCAACCTGACCTAATCTCCTCCAAACTTGGGTCCTGCATTTGAGTATCTCGAATCCTCCCCAATAACGTGGGTCATATACACAAGATGGCCAAGCTGACCTCCATATCAGGCAATATGATCTCCAGCTCCAATCTCCTCATATCCTCCAATAAGGGCCTTTGAGACGTCAAAAGTGAGGCGACTCCATAGCTGGACTTCCTGCTCAAGCATTTGCCACCACGTTAGCCTTGCCCGGGTGGTAATGGATGCTCAACTTATAATCCTTGATTAGCTCTAACCATCGTCGTTGTCTCATGTGCAACTCCTTTTGAGTGAAGATGTATTTGAAGCTCTTGTGATCGGTGTAAATCTGACATGGTATACCGTAGAGGAAGTGATGCAAGATCTTCAGTGAAAACACAATTGCTGCAAGCTCCAGAATGTGGGTACGGTAATTCTCCTCATAAGGCTTTAGCTAATGTGAAGCGTAGGCAATGACTCGCCCATCTTGCATAAGGATGCACCTTAAGCCAGTTTTGCAAGCATCATTGAAGACTATGTACTCGCGTCTACTCTGTGGTAAGGCAAGAATTGATGCAGGCAATGTCTCTGTCCAAGTAAATCGGGTACCCTTTCTGGTCAATCTCGTCAGGGGTGGTGCCAAATGGGAGAAGCCCTCGACAAATCTTCGATAATAGCCGGCTAATCCCAAGAAACTCCATATCTCCTTGACGACGGTCAATCTCTTCCAGTTGACGACTACATCTATCTTCTTGGGATCTACTGATACTCCAACACCGCTAATGACGTGCCCCAAGAAAGCCACAATGTCTAGCAAATATTCACACTTGGAGAACTTGGCATAAAGCTGATGTTGTCTTAACGTCTCTAACACGATCCTCAAGTGCTCCATATGTGCCTTGCGACTACTAGAGTAGATCAAGATGTTGTTGATAAAGATCACTATGAACTGGTCTAGATATTGTCGAAAGACCCTGTTTAGCATATCCATAAATACTCTCGGGGTATTGGTAAGCCCAAATGGCATCACCAGAAACTCATAGTGCCTATATCTGGTTTGAAAGGTACTCTTTGGGATATCCTCTGCCCTGATCCGTACCTGATGATATCCGGATCTCAAGTTATTCTTTGAGAACACCTAAGCCCCCTATAGCTGATCCATGAGATCATCGATCCTCGGCAATGGGTACTTATTCTTAATCGTCACCTTGTTCTACTCCATGTAATTGATGCACACCCTTATCGACGTCCCATCTTTCTTCTTGACGAACTGTACTAATGCTCCCCAAGGTGACATGCTCGGTAGAATAAAACCCTTTTCAAACAATTCCTTTAATTGTGCCTTCAATTCTTTCAACTTCGCGGGTGCCATCCTATATGGGGCCCTAGACACAGGTGCCATACTAGAAACCAAATCGATCGAGAACTCAAACTCTCTCTCCGGTGATAGTCCTAGTAAATCTCCTAGGAATACTTCAGGGTACTCGTTCACCATTGGAACTTCAGCAACCGTGGGCCCACTCCATTGCTTAGCCTTTGAGATTGAGGACAGATATCCAACACATCGGCCTTCAAGCAACCTCCATGCCTGAATAGTTGAGATCTCCCTAACCAAGGAAGAATCCTGGCTACCATGAAAACTGAACTCCTCATCGCCCAACATCCTAAAGTGCACTCTCTTCCTGCGGTAATCCACCATCCCGTACACTAAAGAGAGCCAATTCATCCAAAGGATCAAATCGTAATCCCTCATGTCCATCACGTTTCAGTCAGCAGGTAACTCCTGACCCTCGATCAATACTGGGCATGCCGGTGCCATCAGGCTTACCAACCGGTAGCTCCTACCGGGGTGTCCGCGCTCAGCTCAAACGATAGCTCTATCACTGGCAATGAATGTCTCTGTGCAAACAGTATAGATACAAAGAAGTGTGTAGTACCCGGATCAAACAATGTGCAGGCATAAAAAGAGCTAACAATGATCGTACCTGTGACAACGTCGGCTGAAGCCTACGCATCCTCGGTGGTCAAATGGTAAACTCACCCATGAGTCAATAGTCTCTACTGTGATGGTGGTTGTTTAGAAGGAGAAGGCTGAACTGTCCCTGTCGCTTTCCCTTTCCTATCACCACCCTGTGGCTTCAGTATTAGAACAACTAACTGTCTAGAGGCACCAAAAGATTGCTGGGAACCCTGAGCTACTCCCCCTATACTCTGGCCTGTCTGACGCTGTG
Organism: Dioscorea zingiberensis; assembly: GCA_026586065.1. Taxonomy (NCBI): domain Eukaryota; kingdom Viridiplantae; phylum Streptophyta; class Magnoliopsida; order Dioscoreales; family Dioscoreaceae; genus Dioscorea; species Dioscorea zingiberensis. Next base: position 28,239,250 of record CM048818.1, read on the forward strand.
GAAAGTGGGCCTTCCTATGCTCCAAACTCCCACACACGAAGCACCCACCAGTAAGCGTCGGACAATGTGCCTTCTGATGTAGACCTCTGCACTAAAAATATCGCACAGTCTGCGATACACTAACCAACGAACCCTTGCCCCCAGATGATGTTGAAGACAAGGGGAGGAACAGCGATCGGGACTTGTGATCAGACTTCTAACGTCCCGAGTTCTTCCCTATAGACTGTCCCTAACCGCTGTTCCGTCGCTTGTCTTTCTTCTTTTTCTGTGGTTGCCTCTTTAGGATACCCTGACTGAAGGAATCTATGTATTTTGCCCTGGCCACAACCTTTGAGTAGCTGGTGCACATATGTCATGACATAATTTTCTTTAGTGAAGGCCGCAGTCCGGCTTCAAAACGACGTACCCTTGTCCCCCTCTATGGGCACCAAGTCAGGAACGAAATTAGCCAATATGTCAAACTCAGCCTCGTACTGCTCTACAGTCATACCTCCCTGAATGAGGTGGATGAACTGCTGCTATATCTGCACTAATCTCCCCCGAGAGAAATATTTGGCAAAGAAGGGTTTCTTGAACTCATCCCAGGTCTGGAAGGGCACACTCTTCCTGAGCCGTACCTCATGGAGATACCAATACTCTACACCGCCCTCTAGCAAGTAGGCAGCCGTCCTGGTCCTCTCTGAATCTGTAGCCTCGAAGACCTCAAAGGTCATCTCCATCTCGCGTATCCATAATTCAGCTACCTGAGGGTCAGTAGCTTCCTCAAACAAGAGGGGAGAAGGCTTTCTGATCTGCCCCAACAAACCTCTACCAGTAGCTGGCATGGCAGGCGGAGGCGGTGGTGGTGCCAGTTGCTGATGCTACCTCTGCTCTGATGGTGAGCGTAATGCTTATGCTTATACTGCAAGTACATGGGTCATACCAAGTAGTAAAGTGGACTCCGAATGTCGGATATCGAACCCACAGAGACCTAAATCACTGATTCTATCTAATTGTCTAGCCTATTCAAAGGTTGTTGAATTCGTAATCTAATTTCTAAAATTAAAAGTGGCTTAAGATCAACTTGATGAAAGTAAATATGGAAATCAGTCTTAAAAGGGAGATACTCGGGCGATGAATCCCCTCTCAATATTCATAAACTGGGGCATGGGTTTCTAATTAATAAATGTTTGGTTATGGACCAAGAATTCCTACAATGCTTTCACAGCCTCCATCGTGGTGAGTTACTAATCTAATTTCAATAATTCCTTCTAGGGAACAGATAATCTTGGAAGAGTTGTGGGAATGATCATTCTTAAAGAGTCTCTCACCAAAACACCCGATCTCTCAGCATGTTCACAACCTCCAACTATTGAAGTAGATCTATATGTACTAGTATTGGGGATTAGTCATGAGGGATTCTTAGGGGATAGTAATCTAAGGTGCCATACTCTTTCTTATTGATAAACCCTAGATTGCCAACTGTCAACTTAGTTTAGTTTGAATTAGATTCTAATTAGGATAAATCCATCACCAACCATATATTCTGAGCTAGGTAATAGAGTTCTAATGAGTACTAATGTCGGTCCCTGTGGATTCGACTACCCTACCCTCATGGTACTTTACTACTTGAGCGACCCCGTGCACTTGCGAGCGAGCAGGACTATCATGCCCAAAGAAAGTTCGTAAATTTGTCCACCCAGTTGGACTTGGCTCCCTCTACTTGAGTCCTAAGGGTCTGGAGGAAAGTGCAGATGGTGACCTCCACCTGCCCATTTGATGAGTGCGTAATTATATATATTTTCTTACCATATTTTCATGCACTTTTGAATCTATTTTAGCATAGGTTCTCACACTTTTGTGTGTTGTTGGATGTTTTGTGTAAACTGGCAGATAATTCATCACCTTGGAGAAAAGAAGCAAATTCTGGAGAAATTCAGAGAAAGAAGTACCAAAACAAAGCATGACATGCCTACCAACACGCCCGTGTCCGTCGGCGTGTGAATTTAAATGGAAATCAATAAAGAAGCGTGCTCATATTGTTTAAGACATGGCCGTGTGACAGATGACACGGCCATGCGACAAAAGGACACGGCCGTGTGACAGATGACAAGGGCGAGTGGTGTAAAGTCTGAAACTTATAAAAGGCTGTCGATTCTACTTTTGAGGGGACTTTCGGCGTATCAAGAAATCGATGGCTAGGGTTTCACGGAGAAGCTGAAGGCAAAGAAAGCACCGTCCTAGGGAGTCTATGAGTCTTCTTATGCTTTCTTCCTTAGTAATTGTGATGTCTTTCATTAGCATAAGAGGTTAAACCCCTTGTGGTGCTTCGGGCCCATTGAACTCTTAGATGAACTTGTGAATCTTTCTCCTTAATATTAGTTTCTTCTTTATTTATTTCTGAGAATTGCCTATGTATACTTATTATGGTTTGTTAATACAAAAGCGTCGGCTATACTATTAGAATTGTTTGATGCATGACGAGAGATCGTGGTCAAACTAGGTCTTAACATCGACAATAAGGGGGTGCACGCCGAGAGATCGGGTAGTCACTTGGGTTGCTTTGCAACCGCAACTCACTTTCCATATTAGGGTAAAACCTAATATCAAGAAACATAGAATACCAATAATAATGCAGCCGTATGTTGAGCAGACTCCGTAGGGTTAGGGTTTGGTTACCGAGAGATCGGGACCAAACTAAATTAGGGTTTTTCTTGCTCCAGTAATAGATAAATCAAGAAACTAGTATTAGAAGACTAATCATGAAGGATTCTTAGAGGGATAGTGATCCGAGGTGCTATGTCGTTTTGATTGATAATTCCCAACTTGCCAATTGTCACTTTAGTTTAGTTTGATTAGGTTTTAGTTAGAAACAAATCATGAACCATCTTTTCTAGGATAGATAATAGAGTCCTAGTGAGTACTAGTGTCTTTCCCTATGGATTCAACTACCCTACCCTTAGGGTACTTTACTACTTGAGCGACCTCGTGCACTTGCGGGCTAGCAGCACTCATCAAGTTTTTGGCATCATTGTTGGGAATCGGCGATCTAGGAACATTAGGGTTTTATTACTCTAGTATTTTAGGTTTAGTTTTAATTTTTGTTTTACTATCCTTTCTTACCTTATCTTATCCTTTCTTGTTTATCTAAAAAAAAATATTTTTTTTGGACTTTTGGATTTGATTTTGCTTCTTTTTGTGGAGGTGCTAGTGCGTGACCAGATGCAGGGCTCCATATCCAGTGGAAGTACCTGACATGGATTTTGAGCGCCAGCCCCATCGTCAAATACGAGAAATAGTACTAAAAAAGACAACAACAACAGAATCTAGTACAGAAGTCAATCAACCAGTAGCGATGACAGCACCAACCCATTCTATCCCAGACTTTACGAAGCCAAGCCTTGAGAGCATTGGATTAGGCATCAACCCTCCTTCCATTAATGGACATGATTTTGAATTAAAACATCACATCATCCAGATAATTAAAAATCAATGCTGATTTGACGGATTCCAAAATGAAGACCCATATGCATACTTATCAACCTTCTTGGAGATCAGCAACACCACTACAGTTAGAGGAGTATTTGCCGATGCAGTCTATCTCAAGTTATTCTCGTTTTCACTCGGAGGACGAGCCAAACAGTGGCAAAATTCATTATCTTCAGGATCGATTACCTCATGGGGACAGTTAGCCTTGAAATTCCTGACAAGATGCTTCCCACCGTTGAAATTACAAAATTGAGGAGTGACATATCATCCTTTAGACAACTAGAGTTAGAAACACTATATGACACCTGGGAAAGGTACAAGGAGATGCTTAAGAAGTGTCTACAACATGGGATAGAAGATTGGATGCATGTCCAGACGTTATATAATGGACTCAACGTAGCTATAAAACAGTTGTTAGACGCAGCAGCTAGTTGATCTCTTTGCAACAATGAACCTGAAGCAGCCAAGGAGCTGATTGAAGAGATGACATTTAATGAACATCAGTGGAGCTCTAAAAGAAACAACACCAAACCAAGCCAAACCGCAGGGGTCTCCCAGATTAATGTCTGACTAACTTGGTAACAATAGTGGATGCGTTGAGCAAACAGATAGACAATATGACTATTCAGCAACAAGCATCAGTCATAAATTGTGGAACATATGGAAATCAATCAAGCATAGAAACCAGCATGGTGCTATTCGAACTGGTTGACTTTGTAGGTAGTCAAAATATATTTTATAATAATCTGTATAGTTCTACTTACAACCCTGGATGGAGGAATCATCCAAACTTCTCATGGAGCAACCCAGGGCAAGGTCAAGGACAACAAAAACCAACTCAACAACCCGGATTCCAATAAATCTCACAAAACAAGAATAGCCGAAGTATAGAGAACATCTTCGCACATTACATATGCACCAATGATGATTGCTTGAATAGGAACGAAGAATACATGAGGAACTACCATGCATCATTGCAGAACCTGGAACACCAAGTGGCCCAAATTACAAAATCTTTGGCCGAACGACCACTTGGCTCTCTCCCCAGCAACACCAAGGTGAATCCGAGAGAATCAGTGAAGGCTTTCACCCTCAGGAGTGGAACAGAATTACCCCAACCTTCAGCTAAAGATCAGAAGAATATAGAAGAAGAAGAGGAAGGGGAGCGATCTGATGAGACAAGGGATCCAAGTATGGGAAAGGAAAAACAAGCTCCAATGGTACGAGAATATCAACCAAAACTACCTTACCACACCAAGGTGAAAAAGGACCAATAAGAGGAGCAGTTCAATAAATTCTTAGAGATGTTCAAAACACTGCACATCATTGTCCCATTCGTTGAAGATCTCTTCCAGATGTGAAGATAGGCAAAGTTCTTGAAAGAGCTTCTCATTAATAAGAGGAAACTGGAGGAAGTGTCCAAAACAACGCTGAGTGAGCAATGTTCAGCAATCCTCACCAACACAATCCCAAAGAAGGGAAAAGATCCAGGAGGCTATATAATCCCATGCACTATCGGGGGATTGGTGGACGAGAACGCATTAGCGGATCTGAGAGCAAGTGTCAACATTATGCCATACAAAATTTTACAGAAGCTGCAACTCAGCCAACCCAAGCCAACAAAGGTAACACTACAGATCACTGACCGATCAATCCGTCAACTACGAGGAATCATTAAGGACACATTCGTCAAAGTAGATAAGTTTATCTTCCATGTGGACTTCATCATACTAGACCTGGACGATCAAGTACAGGTATCTCTCATCCGCGGGAGAACGTTCCTTAAAATAGCACAGGCTTTATTTGACATCAAGAACTGACAGATCACACTAAGAGTTGGAGATGAGTGAGTCAAGTTCAAGCTTCAATCTGCCATATGACACCCCATGGAGTCTGACAATTCCTGCTACTTAATGGATCATATTAACGATCTCGTTGCTGATTTTGCGCAGGATGAACTGCTAAAGGACCAACTGGAGGACATCTTTTCGGATGAACCACCTCCTTGGGGAAAAGAGGAAAAGGAGGAAAATTAGAAACACGAATAGCAAAGTCCTTTCATAAAAGAGAAAAAGCCGAGGAAAACAAGGTGGTGGTCATGCAAAAAGAGCAACCCACCACCGGGGTCATCCTGTGAGTATGAATTTATTTCCTATTTAAGCATGCAGGCCTTTGGCAATTGTCCTCCCAGCGGTGAAGCTGAAAGGTATCACTTATTCGAACCCCTACAAACATGCAGGTACATCAAGCTAGTAACGTAAAACAAGCACTTCTTGGGAGACAACCCAAGCTTAGCAATTTTAGGTATTCTTTCAGTTAATTTCCATAATCAGGATTATTTTATGTTTATCTTTAGGCATACACTAGTGGTGACACTATCATTTTGATGATTTTCAATAGTTTTACGATTCCTAAGTAATTAACGACTAATTTTTGTCTTTGTAGTCTATAACACTTTGGCGCAGGTGAAAACAGGGCAAAAGCCACAAACACAGGAGGCTAAAGAACAGTACATGCCCTTCCACACGAGCGTGTACTGAAGCATGTGGATTCACTGGACAGAAAGAAGGAAGGAACACGAGCCGACAGAGCGCTACACGCCCAGTGATACTGGTGTGTGGTCGGGCTTGTCGCGCTCAGGAAAAAAAACATTGAAGCAGCAACCAAAATACAGAGTGCCACGTGCCTAGCGACACAGGTGTGTGCCAAGGCGTGTCATGCTTGGGAAGGAAATACAAAGAAATCATATGCAAGACAGAGGACCACATGCCCAGGGACGCAGGCGTGTGACCAATCCAAACTATCGTGTGGATAACGACACGCCGTGTCCCGCCTGGAGATTTGGAAATCTATGGTTTTAATTGCAAATAGAATGACGCTACCACCACAAACAATGCCCCTCTCTTCTCTATTCTCTACCCTGAGCACCCTCTTCTGCCTCCCAAACTCCGTCGAGCCTTCCTCCAACGACGCACACCCGCGCGGCAGCTCCATCGTGCCGACCACCGACATGATTGGCCACCTCCGTTCTTCAACATCGCCGTGTCACACCCCACACTCCCATGTTTATCACCAACATAGGCAAGGCATGGGGTTGAAGGAGCAAGTTCCCAGTCAACCTCCAAAGAGGAAGAGAGGAGAAATAAGCTCCCAGGACCTACCTAAGCAGAGCTTTGGGTCAGAGATCCATAGTAGGAGCTATGTCGTCCTTCGCCACAAGAACTTTGGGGAAAGCAAAGCTATTGATTTCAGGGTCCTGGAGGACGTGGGCCTCGCCAAAGAGGTCAACCGCCTACTTGAGGTTGGAGGCTGGAGGAGATTGCTCACAATTGAGGAGACGACATACCGGGAGCTCATATTAGAGGTCCTCTCCACCTTCACAATCACCCAAGACGACGTGCTACTCTCATGGTACAGACCCGATCAGATACCAATCATGTTGAGAGGGAGCACATGATGAGCTACAACAAGTTTCACCTCATCCTGAGTCAGCTTTGGATGATCGCTCGAGACTTGGTTCTTTAGGTAGGTAACACTTTACCAATTGCATCACATGCAACTCTTGGTCAGTTAGGAATATTCATCTTAAAAATAAACCAACTCTTTAGCCTCTAGCTGCTTGATCCTATCAAGATCAAGTAGTTAAGTCAAACGCAATGGATTAACCGGCGAAAATCATAATTGTCCTTCGCACCTCACCCGGATAGAACCATGCACATCGCTTTGGCAAACCTACATTGGTTCGATCTAGGCCTTAATGAGGGTAATGCATTGGAAGGCTAGACTTAATATTTAAGTGAGAGATTTGAAAACATAAATTTCAACATGAACAAGATATCATATATATTATGTAAACTAACTTAAAACATGATGTCATACATTACATGTTCCTATATATATACAAAATTATGCACATACAAAAATTCGGCAAAATAAATTCTGCATAAACAATTCTGCACAACAAATTCTATCTTATAGAAGTCCAACACAATGAATTTCGTCATATGAAATTTTTGCATATAAGATTGCACATATCTCATATATACAAAATAAAATCTACTAAGATGAAAAACAAACAAATTATCACATATTTTGCAAAGTATATGCTCGGCCTTAAAACCCAGTCGGGGTTCTCCCAACTGTCACTGATACCACTATAGGGAAATAACGAGTTCATATATGTCTACTGTAGACATGCACAGTGGATATTCAAAACAAAACACGATAAAACCCATCGAAGATCCAAGCGAGAAAAACACCACGATCAGGCTAGGTAAAGAAAACATACCGTAGCCAAAGCTCGTATATCGACGTCCTTGATTATTTGACGATGCTCCAATGATCCTTGTCACGATTTTAGCGATGATCAACGGATCCTTGCCTTTATCGGTATCTACTCGGAAGAACTGAATCGCCTTGTTCATCTCACGAACAAAACTGGAACTTTTATTTTTTGACTTTTGGTGCTAGCTCATTGTCGAAGAATTGACTTGATGGCCTTATTAAATAACTCTCCTCTAATAGTTGTCCAACTATTGGAAACCATCCTCATTAATAAAGAAAAACCATCCTCTCTCTCTCTTTAGAAGAAGAAGAAGAAGAAACGTTCCTCTATGTTAAGGTTTAGAAGTAGTTACATAAGTCTACTTATAACTTCCCTATATATCTTTATATATATCATGTCTATATGTGGTTGGGCCCAACTTCTTTTATTCTTTGTGTCCAACACAATTAGAACATAGAATTAATTAGGATTCTATCAAATGGAGGCCCACCCCATATATCCACATACATATATGTGTTCTTATTTTTGTGAACCATTTCCAAAGTAAGATTAGTATTTAGACAATGTACAGGACCCTCTTGTATACTTGTCTTGTTATGACTTTCAAAACATGACTCAGTCAATAAACTTCCAAATCCAGATGAACCTTTGAGTGTGACCCAATAGATTCTTGCGATGTAGGCAATGACATAAAACTCTTTTTTTAATGTCATAAGCAATGAGCGGTGTCTAGCAACACATCATTGCTACCAAAACTGCAAGAATATCGTGATAGACATAACCTGTTCCTGTGATTAATACCGAGTATCCAATATCCCTTTGCCCTTGATATCTTTTATTGAATACAAGCCATGGATTAGTCATACTTTTATAATTCAATCAATATGTTTCTTGATCCCAAGTAGACTAATAAAAACAAATGACATCAATATCCCATACTAATTGACCTGGGTGTGGCCACACACTTTTTAGTCTCACTCATCAAGAGGCCCTGATATCACTCCTGTTATATAGGAGGGACAAATCCTATCTTGATCACTCACATTCTACTATATGGTTCATGACATACCCAATGACAACCTTATAGTTCACCATGTTACAAGTAACGTTTGGTTATATCAAAGTATGATACTTGCCATGTAGGGATCCATGGTGACCTGAAGTCTAATGATCATATACTTCTCTAACCACTTATGAGAATTGCTTATGACATTCTTATAATGATCCATATAGCAATTCTCATGACGAGTCTATCCAGCATAAGTTCTCCAACTTATACTCACGTGTTGACTTGACATCTCATGTCCATGACAACTCTTGTCATCAGTCACATGTACACCATTGTTATCCTCGATTCCATAATGATACTTGACTACGGACAATTTAAGAATAGAAAACTATTCTAGGGACATTATTATCAATACTTATACTACGCAGATATCAAGTAAAGCATAATAGTGAGGAAAGCCTTTATAAGTAAACATGAAAATGCACAAAAACAATCATATCATGATTGGTCTCTAGGGCATACACTAACAATCCTCCCACTTGCACTAGGACCAATCTCTAATGTATCTAATGATGGAACTAGTGTGGCGATCATGCCTCTGCTGTGTCAGAAGCTTGGTTAGTGGATCGGCAATGTTATCATTTGTTGGCACTTTGCATATCTTGACATCTCCTCTGTCCACAATCTCTCGAATGAGATGGTAGCGCCGAAGTATGTGTTTGGATCGTTGATGGGATCTAGGTTCATTAGCCTGTGCTATGGCCCCATTTTTATCACAAAAGATTTCAATAGGGTCGGCTATGATAGGAACCACTACAGTTCAGTCACGAATTTTTTGATCCAAACAACTTCCTTTGCAGCCCCACTGGCTGCAATATACTCATCTTCTGTAGTAGAATCAGCTACTGTCTCTTGTTTGGAACTCTTCCAACATATAGCACCATCGTTTAGGCAAAAAACATAGCCTGACTATGATCTATAGTCATTATGGTCGGTTTGGAAGCTAGCATCTGTGTAATCCTTTACAGAGAGCTCTTCCTCACCACCATAGATCAAGAACATATCCTTAGTTCTTCTCAAGTACTTAAGAATGTTCTTGACTGCAATCCAATAACGCTCACCTGGATTAGACTAGTATCTACTAGTCATACTTAAAGCATAGGAAACATCTGGACGAGTACATAGTATAGCATATATAATGGATCCAATAGTAGAGGCATATGGAATCTTATTCATGGGCTCTCTTTCCTCTGGAGTAGAAGGACTCATACCCTTCGAAAAAGTAATCCCATGAGACATGGGAGAGTAACCTTTCTTGGATTCCTGCATGTTGAACTGATTTAGCACTTTATCTATGTATGTACTCTGACTCAAGCCAAGCAATTTTCACTACAAGAAAACTGGAAAATAGCTAGGAAAAAATCCGTCGCTAAGTCATAAATTTCCGTCGCTTAAGTTCTTCAGCGAGGGAATAACGAGGGAAACTATTCCGTCGCTATTTTGATCCCAGCAAATATTTCACGAAGAAAATCCGTCGCTGAATATTAGCGACGGCTTACCGAGGGGAAGTTCCCTAGCTATTTAGCAAGGGAAACAAATTCCCTCGCTAGTCCTCGCTAAACTGTATCCCCCCTCCATTTGATAATTTGCAAGGACTTAGCGAGGGTCTTCTGTAGCTATTTAGCAAGGAAATATATTATTTCGGCGCTATTCCAGAAGCTAAATTCCTACAGTTTTCTTCTAGCGAGGACTTGGCTAGAGCTTTCGAAGCTATTTATGATTTTTTTTTTAAATTTATTCTCTCCCTGTTCTGTAGCTATGCCCTCGCAAATAGTTACATTAGCCAACAATATAAATTTTTATTTATATGGTCACCTATAGTACAAATTTACCAACATAATTGTCTACAATAAAATTTAAGCTTAAATATTCAACATAAACTTATAGAAAAAAAATACAATTAATGCATCAATGAATTTCATATTAAACCATTCAATTTTCAAGGTTACATAAAATTCTCATCCGATTCTATTTACAATGTCATGACAATGTTTTCAAGCATCACTGATGAAAACATTGACAAGTACATTTAATTGTACCAATTTAAGCAATCATACCACAAATTTGAAGTTATAATTGCCTACTTTTGTAATTCTCCGGCCATGGGCCTCGTAAAGTCGACTAGGATCCAAAATTGCCCCCCTCAACATACACAACATGGATTCCCATTAAATCTGTTGATTGAATCACCAACAAAAACCAGCCTCTTCCCTCTAATCAGCTCAAGCATTTCCACAAGATTAAACCTGAATAATCACACAACAGAATATCCTCACGTCCCAAAATGAATCAAATTAAAATTTGCAAAATAGAATGTCACACAGAGTTTACCTTGGGATGTTGCAGCCATTTGGTTGCCACCTCCATTTCAAGTACTCCTCGTCCAATCTCCCATTTGTCAAACAACTGAAACCTTCATCAATGTAGGGACAAGAATTCTTTGCGTACAAAGGAACATATTAATGAACTATTACTAAAAAGAAGGGAAGATGAAGTGCACTCACGTCTCTATTATTTTCAAACAAAACAATGTGTGGAGCTTCAACACATGGCCTAAATTTTTCTGTCCACTGAATCATGTCCTGCTCATGGTGAAAAGATTTTGGATTTTGGTACCATTCATCCAAATCCTTTGCTGTGTAAATGAAAAACCTGTCAAAAGTCATTGTCCAATATCTCAGAATACTGTTGTCAAGAAAATGTGACAAAAAAATTAGGGAAATATATCAAAGCTTCATATAGCTCACTAAAATAATCTTTTTCAATAGTATAGCTAGTGCAATCAGCAGAGCATGTTGCATATGCGAGGTATGGTCCCTTAATCATCATTGCAAACTGCAAATAAAATCTGCAACACAAAAAAAAAACCTGGTAGTATTATTACTATAATCATATGATCATCAATAATTTAACTCTCATTTGTTCTCTATGTTTTTACTGAATTCCTCCAATCTTCAGAAATTAAACATTTCTGCACAAATAGTTTGTTAGAGGATACTAACATCAAGTGGCAAATTGAGGTTTGTGTCTTTGTAGCCAAGTTCCTTAATGATGTCTCATGCATGCAGGAAAGGGCTAGACATTTCAGTTATCACCATTGCTGCTACCATCTCTGATCCACACTACAATCAAGAACAATACAAATCAATTAAAAAAGGAACACTTTCTCCACAAGGAATTCACAATGCTTCTCTTCTTACTCTTTGATATGCAAGGCCTGCCACAATTCCAAGTATACACATAATGTTATGAACTGAATTATCCAAGTTCACTTTCTTGTCAAAGTTACAACAGATTAGATCATAAATCAGGTAATAAAGAGTCACTGCCAGTGTTTTCCTTTACAGGTTATATCACAACCCTTGAACATTAGATAAATACATGAAAAAGAAATAAAATAATTTGATGAGATACCACCTGAGAAGGAGAAGAATGAGAAGCCATAGGACAAATAGGGCAGCTCCAATCTTGAACTGAGAGAGAAGCCGAGCAAATAGCAAGTGAACCATAGATTGTGGACACAAGTCTCTTGCAGAAATCAAATGAGATCTATTTTGGAAATATTTTTCTGATTACTAGAAAGCATGTAGTCTAGATAAGCACACCAATGACCACAAAACTCACAATGTAATCCTCCATTACTGAACAACCATGAACTTGGAAAACATCTCATTAATAAACCTATCTTTCATAGCATGTGTGTTGGTTTATGCATGGAGGGAAAGAAGAATGCCAATCTGTAAAGTTATCTGGTTCCATTGATTCATATATAAAAAGTATATCTGAAGATTGTAGCTGTTGTGCTAGAGAAGTAAAAATTTCTGGCCTGAATCAAGAATAAAATCAGTAAAGATTTAATTCATAGTTCATACAAAGCCTCACCATTGAAAAGGTAGTTTGCTTGAAAATTGTAATAATAGTGTAAAAATACTGATTAATAAAAATAACCAAAGTTAACCATAATTCTTTTTGACAAAAGTTAACCATAATTTTGATGCTTGAATTGGAACCACAGTCTTTAAAAATAAATTCTGCTGCTTGAACTAGTCCAAATCTTCAACAAAAATATATAATCATCAAAAGAACCAACAATCCATGTAGTAAAATAATTTTAGGGTTTTGGTTTTGGAGTTACAGGTGATGGATTTTAGTTAAATCTCATCAAAGGTTAACTTATAATTAGAAAATTAAATTAATAAAACTTCAAAAAAAAAAAAAATCAAAATCCACCCTCGATTTGAGGTTGAATTAAAGTTTTTCATAAACCAATCACATCCACATCATTTGATATGGAGTATATCAAAAGGTTAGTGCTCATTTCTTGACAATGTTGTACAAATCATAAGGTTTATCTACTATAGTAACAAGAATTTATTTTGGTGGTCCTGGCAAGCTGTTCTTGGGGCTGCTCCAATTCATAAGGGCAACTTAAGATTGAAGTATTTGGTCAAAAAGGTTAAACAAGGAAGTGAAATTGTTGAAGGATTTTACTTTTCCATTACCTTTCAATGGTTACAAGGGTTGGTGAATATATTTTTAAAGATTGAGAGGGTAAGTCAAGAGATAGAATGGAAAATTATGAGAGATTGTGTGAGGAATTTAATGTTTTTCTTGTCTATATGGTAGGTAAAATTGACAAGCTCTCCATTAAACCATGGTCAGTCCAATCGGATATAAAACTAAATAACCCTTATTCTAATCAAATAAATTGCACTTCAATGGCTTATATATATATAAAATTAAAATAAATAAATAAAATTCATTACCAGTCACTTGGATATTATCACAATCACAACAAATCTTACAAGAGAATTTAATCAAGCACTCTACAACGAAGGACTGAAACAGGGGGAAATATCAAAAGAAACAAGTAACAGAAAAATAATAGAAACCATCACGAGAAGGTCGGGAAGAGATCATGAGTTCCATCAATTTGTACCAACATAACTATCCAAAAAACCAAAACTCTTTTTCCACGAAAAAATTATAAATATATATATATATATAATATTGCAAAAGTTCAAGCACTTTTCAGTAGCTATTTCTCTTATATTTCACTTGTGGCAATCATTGACATGCTGTTGAGTATAAACTAAAGATGAATTTCTACCACAAAAAATAAATTCATGTTACTATAGTGGATAAACCTTTTGATGAGCACATTACATTCTTCCCATCATCAGCAAAAACCAGAAATTCAACTACCAAAATAAATTCATGTTACTTTTTATCACAAAAAATAAGGTCATGTTACTTTTTATCACATAAAAAATAAGTTTATGAAAATACAAGGCATGGTTCTGATAACAATCAAATAGAAGATGATCAATCTACTCAAGCCATGTTGATACTCATCATTGATAACTATGCATCTGAGTAAAACAAATAATTAAAAAAGAAGGCAAACCTCCTTTCCTGCTGCAGCTTTTATCAGCAACAAAAAATAACTTTAAAGACTTGTCACACCTACTTGTGCCACACAAAAGAACACTAATAGATTCCTTTCTCTCTCGGATCCTGGAAACAAATAACAGGATAAAGATAAGTGCTTGGGTTTTATGATAACTCAAATCATGTAAAGGTTATGAAGTGCGATAGAGTTAGGTAGATCATGAAAATACTTTGTCGCAAGTTATGGTTGATTCTGTGTCCTTAGAAAGTCCTTCAAAAATACATAAACATTGGACCTTTGTCTCAAGTTATGGCTGTTATGAATGGAATTCCACATGAATTTTACAGACATTAAGACAACAGAAATAAACTCCTTTTACATGTGAAGCACTAGAGAAAAAACCTAGTTATATGGAGGGAATATTCTTGTGAGTATTGCGTGTATAATGAAAAGCCATAATGGTCGGAGAAAACAATGAAATTTTGGGGTGTTTTTCAAGATAAATGGCCTCTATATAACTTCAGAGATCCTAATTAATAACAATATTATTGTTGTACAGCTATAAATCGTGCTACTATCTATACTTAACCGATAACACGGAAAAAACATTTTCAATTAAAAAATAGGTTTTTTAATATGTACATATGGACGACTGAATTTCATGGGAATGATCTAGTACATCAAAAAACTATAAGGTCCTCTATATCGAAACCATCCAATGATATTTGGCTATGAAAAATTACAACCATCTTAAACCCAAAACCCCACAAAGCAATAGTTTATACAACAACTGCGTATCAAAGGTTCAAAGAGGAAACACAAGTCAAAACAAGACTTTAAATCAATACCATTAAGAATAATGCAATATCTTAAACCAAAGCTTCTATGAATATCTTAAACCTCCTTTGCTTCAAATAAAGCTTTGACGCACTGCAGCTAAACTTTTCCAGTAAAGACCACCTGCGATACAATCAACAAGGAAAAAAATATTTTATCCTTCTTAAGTCAACAAGTAAAATGCTTAGAAAGGTGGTACCATTTATGGTATCAAATGATTATAAACTATAATAATTTGATCTATGTAGAGTAAAAATTGGTTCCTTTCATCTTCTCCTATGTGTAGAAAGATATGAGAAGAAACAAGCTACAAACTAGAAGATTTGGAATTGGTTGATAAAAAAAGATAGCTTATTTAGATGGGAGATGGAAATAAAACATGAATTGATGCATTCTCATAGGTAACAGGAGAAAAGTCAGCTATGTTTGTACCATAATTAAGAGGAAATTTAGAAGGATCTAATATAAAGAGGACAGGATGCTAGTAGCTATTGAAAAGGTATCAGAGAAAACAAAGATCTACTCATGCAAGCTATGTAAGTAATGTTGAACAGCCTCAAGATCAGGCAGCTAACAGCACTTATAATCTGTAAGAAGATCCAAGGAGCCCATTCAACTAAACGATTGTGCAGCCAACAAAAACCTGTTTACTTAGCAAAAAAAGTCATTCCAACAAAAGCTCGATAACTTGGTCTAAACAAAATCAACAGTAAAAGAAACTCTCATCAGCAAGACAACTTGGACAAACAATTTGTCTCTGCATAACCAGTCCAAAGATTTAACATCCCATGCACTTCCTAAGATTAATAGTTGCAGTAAAAATTGAACAAGTATTGGTTAAGTCGCATAGTACCTGTATCTTGATGGTTCCATATCAGCATTGGCAAATTTCTGGTGCTTGAGAGTTTCTCTCCGGTTTTTCATAAGTTATTTATCTTGTCTTTGAAATGGGAGGAGCAATGGAAAAGAAAATAAAAAAATATATATATATTTTTTGCTGTGTTCGATTGTATGAAGAAATTATGATGGATAAGCAAAAGAGAACTATCAATAATCTTCTGTTATTTTCTTTTCATTATTTGTTTCTTCACTTTTTTTCCTACTTTTTTCTCAAGCTAGACACTCCTGTAGTGTTTTGAAACTCCAAACAGAAAATTAATTAAGGTGTTTGTTGTCTAATACTTTGGTTTGTGGTTATGGGACTTCTATTTGGCAAAGCATGTGATTTCATTTGTTTTTAATATATTATGGATCACAATATGCTTTCTACATTTTCCAACTCAATTTCATGATTAATTATCAAATTCCTATCCGAATCTTAGGTCTATGAAATTTTCTTCAATACTAGAAAGCCCACAATTTAGTATCCAAAGTGGTGGTCTACACAAAACTCCATTATGACAAACTTCTGAACTAATGTAACTATGATCTAAGCTCTCTTTGAATAGTTACTTTTCTAATTTGAAAGAATAAGCCCTCATGTTCGAATGATGATAATCAAAGCCTACATCTTAAGAATACTAGATGAATGTAAGGTGTCAAATTTTTAATATAGGGAGACCCAAGTTCTAGTTTTATTTCATACTATGGATGATGAGCAAAATAGAAACAGGACAACCTCTTACTAGGATCCTCTTGTTTAGCATTCACTATCTGCCAATGCAATTAGTACATGAGACGAACATAATTCAGAAATTTTTTACACAAAAACAGCACAATGGTCACATCACATTCCAATGAAATTCAAAGGAACAAAGAACCCAAATTCTTGCAACCAAATTTAAAAGATGTTAAACATCCCATTACAACAAATATATAAAATAAGTTAATCACAGGCAACTCCTTTTTGTAACCATAACAAATCCAAGGACAAGAAAATTAAAAAAAAAATCTATTTTCAATCAGTTCACCAAAAATAAAAAAATAAAAAAATTGAAAACTTCACCCAAAATATTAAAGAAACATCAAAAATCTAACCAGTAATAGCCCCAAAACATCAAGGAAAAAAAAACTAATAGTAAGATCGTAAAACGAAAATAAGAACAATCAATGAGAAAGTGTATCCACCAATAAACAATCAACAACCATTTCCACGATAAATACAACAGAAATCCAAAACAGCAACATAAAAAAAAGGAACAAAAGAAAGGGGCTAACTTGAAGAACCAAATCGAGAAATAAGACCAATAAAACCCCAAATCGATCGAAAAATAATCATTGAAAGCAATCAAGCATCACATAAATCAAGGAACTGAGTCCAAAACGCCTCGAAACAGAATCCCAGAAGCTTCTCTGGTTCAATAGCATTCAAACACCACCAATCCACATCGAAATCTTTTACACCATTAAATCAACGAAGAAACTAGAGGAAAAGAGGACTCACTTCGAGAATGGAATGGTGGAAGCCATGGAGACGCGTTGAGATCTAGCAACGGCGCCCCTCTTGGAGGTCGATGACGGCGTCCAAAGGAAGAGCTCCAGTCGGAAGGCCACCGGAGAGAATAGAAAGGACTGATCGCCAGATGCGCTCTAGATTCTAACAGGAGGAGAAGGACGGCCTAAAAAACCCTAAATCACAAAGTGAAAGGAGGAGAAGAATGCTCTCAAAAAACCTAAATCACGAAGTGAAGGAAAAGGAAAGGAAAGTTAAAAAATGGGCGGTTAATGAAAATTTTTGGAGGGTAATTTAGCTAGGGAAATATCCCTAGCTAAATCTCTCATCAATTATAATTCCTTACATTACAACTGGCGAGGGAAAAATCCCCAGCTAACTAGCTAGAGATTTTTCCGTCGCTAATTAGCCCTCTGCACAAATTCCATACATGGGCATAAGCGACGGATATTTTCGTCGCCATTCTCATGTATGACAATTTTATATAACAAAATTAGCGACGGAAAAATCCGTCGCTAATCTAATACATCAAACGAGATTAGCGACGGAAGAATCCGTCGCTAATATCATGCAGAGGATGGTGGTATATCACGAAATTAGCGACGGAATAATCCGTCTCTAATCTCAGATACAAGACAATGTTGTATAACAAGATTAGCGACGGTTAAAATCCGTCGCTAACCTCATATATAAGATAATGCTATATAACAATATTAGCGACGGAGAATTCCGTCGCTAATATCATGCTGAGAATGGGTGTATATCACGACATTAGCGACGGAAAACGCCGTCGCTAATTTCATGTATAAAACAATGGTATATCACGTGATTAGCGACGGAAAAATCCGTCGCTAATTTCATACATAATACACCAGTACATAACGAGATTAGCGACGAAAATATCCATCGCTAATTTCATACAAAACACAATACTATATAACGATATTAGCGACGGATTTGTCCCTAGCTAAATAGCGACGGAATACTCCGTCACTAATCCCTTGCAAACTTGCGCACAAACACCTACGCGCGCAACGTTAGCGACGGATGTCTCATCCCTCGCTATTCCGTTGCTAAAGACAATACCTTGGCTCACAAATTTAGCAACGGAGTGCTTTCCCTCGCTATTCTCTAGCTAATTATATATCCGTCGCAAAGTTCTAGCTAATTTGCTATGAATTTTGTCCCTCGCTAATTTCCGTCGCTAGTTAGCTGTTTTCTTGTAGTATTTCTAGATTTATCTCTATAGATCTTAAATCCTAACACATAGGGTGCTTAACCTAAATCTTTCATTAAGAGGCACTTTCCTAACCATACTTTAATACAGTGTAGAATAGGAATCTCATTCCCAATGAGTAGTATGTCATCTCCTTATAATACCAGGAAGACAACTGTGCTCCCACTAACCTTCTTGTATACGCAGAGCTCGTCTTCGTTTTTAATGAAACCAAACTCTTTGATTGCATTATCAAAACGTATGTTCCAACTTCGAGAAGCTTGCTTTAGTCCATAAATGGATCTTTGTAGCTTGCAGACCTTTCCAGCATCCTCTGGAATGAAAAAATCATCAGGATGTGTCATGTACACATCCTCATATAGGTTTCCATTAAGAAAAGCTATTTTGACATCCATCTTCCAGATCTCATAATCATGATATGCAACTATAGCAAAGAGAATCCTAATAGATTTGGTCATCACAACTGGAGAAAAGGTCTCATCATAGTCTATACCATGAATTTGCTTGAAACCCTTTGTAACTAATCGCCCTTTATAGGTATAAACATCTCCATCCATGTCAGTCTTCTTCTTGAAGGCCCACTTGCACCCAATAGGTCTAACACCTTCGGGTAGATCCTCCAAGGTCCATACCTGGTTAGTGTATATGGATTCCATTTCGGATCTTATAGCCTCAAGCCATTTCTCAGAGACTGGCCATCGCTGCTTCATAAGAAGTAGGCTTATCCTGATCCATGAGTAAAACATCACCATGTTGTGTCATGAGAAATCCATATCTCTCGGGTACACGAGGTGTTCTCAAGGATCTACGTGGTTCATGTGTATCTTGAGCCGGTTCATGTTCTACAACAACTTGTGGTACCGGTTCAGGTTCCATCATAGAATCTGTGCTTATTTGAGGTTCCAGAACTTCCTGAAGTTCAACCTTTCTCCCACTAGTCTTTCTAGAAACAAACTCTTTCTCAAGAAAGACACCTGTCCGAGCCACAACCACTTTGTTTTCGGTGGGAACATAAAAGGAATACCCTTTAGTGAGCTTAGGGTATCCTACAAATATGCACTTATCAGATTTGGGTTCAAGCTTAGTTGACATCTGACGTTTGACATAAGCCTCACATCCCCGGACTCTGATGAAAGACATACTAGGACGCCTCCCAGTCCATATCTCATATGGTGTCTTTGTAACTGATTTAGATGGAACACAATTAAGTATGAAAGCAGCAGTTTCCAAGGCATGTCCAGGCATGTCCCCAAAATTAAATAGGAAGATTTGCATGACTCATCATGGACCAAACCATGTCCAATAAAGTCTGAATTCTCCTTTCGGATACACCATTCCATTGAGGTATTCCTTGAGGAGTAAGCTATGAGACTATCCCACACTCTTTTAGAAAGTCAAGAAACTCATGGCTTAAGTATTCTCCACCTCAATCTGATCAAAGCATTTTAATACTTTTGCCAAGCTGGTTTTCTACCTCATACTTATATTCCTTGAACTTTTCAAGAGCCTCGGATTTATGTCTAATCAGATAGACAAATCCATACCTGCTGAAATCATCAGTAAAGGTAATGAAGTAGTAAAACCCACCTCTAGCTTGTGTGTTCATAGGACCGCATACATCAGTATGTATAAGGCCTAATAAAACACTAGCCCTTTCTCCTTTACCTGTAAAGGGGGCTTTAGTCATCTTTCCCAATAAACAAGGTTCGCATGTATCATATGATTCTAAATCGAATGATTCTAATAGCCTATCTTTATGGAGTTGTGAGATACGATTCTCATTTATATGGCCCAAACGACAATGCCAAAGGTATGTAGGATTTAAATCATTAGGTTTAATCCTTTTAGCATTAATGTTATAAATGGGTATGTCCATATCTAGAATATAAAGACCATTAATTAACCGTGCATATCCATAGAAAATATCATGCATATAAAAAGAGCAACATTTGTCCTTTATTCTGAGTTCAAAACCCATCCTGTCTAGACAAGAAACTGAGATGATATTTCTAGTAATAGAAGGTACACAGTAGCAGTCTTTTAATTCTAATACAAATCCACTAGGCAAGTTCAAAACTCATGTTCCTACAGCTATTGCAGCAACTCTTGCTCCATTTCCAACTCGTAGGTCCATTTCGCATTTAGCCAAATATCTACTTTCTTTCAGCTCCTGCACATTAACACAGATGTGTGAGCCATATCCAGTATCTAATACTGAAGATGTAGAAGCAAGTAAATTGACTTCTATAACAAAAATACCTGAAGCATCAGTCTCACTTTGCTTTCTTTTCTTGACCTCTTCTAGGTAGAGTTTGCAGTTGCGCTTCCAATGGCCAACCCCATTGCAATGGAAGCACTATCCTTCCTTAGCCACACCACCCTTATACTTCAGTGATGCAGCCGGCCTTGACTTCCCTTTGATGGAGTTGTCCTTGCCTTTTGCCTTCTTGCCTTTGCCCTTGGAACTCTTCTTTTGCACCATCAATAGGCTGCTGGGCTTGAACTTCTTCATGTTTGCTTCAGCAATTCTCAACATGCTAAGCAACTCTGGCAAAGGTTTGTCAATTTCATTCATATTATAGTTCATAACAAACTATGCATAGCTCTCTAGCAACGATTGCAGGACTGTGTCTGTTGCCAATTGTTGGCTTAAAGGAAAACCCAGTTTTGGAAGGCTCTCAATATAGCCAATCATCTTGAGCACATGAGTTCCCACTGGAGTTCCTTCTGCCATCTTACACTGAAACAAGGCTTTAGTTATATCATACCTTTCTTTCCTAGCCTACCCTTGATATAACTATTTCAGGTGTTCGATCATATCGAAACCACCCAGTTCCTCATGTTGCTTCTGAAGCTCAAAGGTCATAGTAGCAAGCATAAGACAAGAAACATCAATAGCATCATCATGGTGCTTCTTATAAGCATCCTTGTCAGCTCTAGGGGCATTTACAACTGGTGGTTCAGGAAGGGCTGCCTCTAGGACATAAAGTTTCCTTTCTTGCTTCAGGACAATCCTAAGATTTCGGTACCAGTCTAGGAAATTAATCCAATTGAGTTTGTCCTTCTCAAGGACAGATAGCAGTGACAGGGCACTACCAGAATTCGAAGCCATAGATGATCTACAACATTAAAGATATGCAAAATAAATAGCATGCTCATAATAGAAAAAAATTCAATAAGGACTTCTATCAAATGTAACTCCCACTATTTTAACAAAATTAATGACCATTAGTATCAATTTCGAAGAACTCTACTTTGGAGTTCTCTAGTGGGCCAAGATCCATATTTCACCAGATCCTGAGTCAGCTTTGGTTGATCGCCCAAGACTTGGTTATTTAGGTAGGTAACACTTTACCAATTGTATCACATGCAACTCTTGGTCAATTAGGAATATTCACCTTATAAATAAATCAACTCTTTAGCCTCTAGCTGCTTGATCCTATCAAGATCAACTAGTTAAGTCAAACCCAATGGATTAACCGGCGGACATCAAAATTGTCCTTCGCACCTGACCCGGATAGAACCATGCACTTGCTTTGGCAAACCTACATTGGTTCGATCTAGGCCTTGACGAGGATAATGCATTGGAAGGCTAGACTTAATATTTAAGTGAGAGATTGGAAAACATAAATTTCAACATGTACAAGATATCATATATATTATGTAAACTAACTTTAAACATGATGTAAAACATTATATGTTCCTATATACATACAAAATTATGCACATACAAAAATTCTGCATAAATAAATCCTGCATAAACAATTCTGCACATCAAATTCTATCTTATAGAAGTCCAACACATTGAATTTCATCATATGAAATTTCTGCATATAAGATTGCACATATCTCATATATACAAAATAAAATCTACTAAGCCGAAAAACAAACAAATTATCACATATTTTGCAAAGTATATGCTCGGCCTTAAAACACAGTTGGGGTTCTCGCAAGCATCTCTGATACCACTGTAGGGAAATAACTAGTTCATATATGTCTACTGTAGATATGCACAGCGGATATTCAAAACAAAACTTGATAAAACCCATCCAAGAGCCAAGCGAGAAAAACACCACGATCAGGTTAGGTAAAGAAAACATACCGTAGCAGAACCTCGTATATCGACGTCCTTGATTATTTGACGATGCTCCAACGATCCTTGTCACGATTTCAGCGATGATCAATGGATCCTCACCTCTATCGCTATCCACTCGGAAGAACTGAATCGCCTTGTTCGTCTCATGAACAAAACTGGAACTTTTATTCTTCGATATTTGGTGCTAGCTCATTGTCGAAGAATTAACATGATGGCCTTCTTAAATAACTCTCCTCTAATGGTTATCCAACTATTTGAAACCACCCTCATTAATAAAGAAAAACCGTCCTCTCTCTCTCTTTAGAAGATGAAGAAGAAGAAACGGTCCTCTATGTTAAGATTTAGAAGTAGTTATATAAGTCTACTTATAACTTCCCTATATATCTTTATATATATCATGTTGATAAGTGTTCAAATGAGTATATCTTCTTATCACTTATACACATTTTTTCATATCAAATGCATTGATTTATAGCCTACTGGTACTTAGAATGTTTCATATTTTGTAAACAGGGCATATATAAGCAACCCTGACGTAGAGAAAGCATTTATCAACAAAACGAAGGACAAACGAAGACATTTTGAAGAAAACAGGGGTTAAACGGCCTGGTGAACGGCCATTCACACCTGGGCATAGGAGCAGACACCCAAGGAGATGAACGGCCTTGTGAACGGCCGTCCAACTGCCTGTTCAGGGCAACCTGTGAGCTGAACCGACTGATGAACCGCCAGTCCGACTGATGAACCGCCAGTCCAACTGCCCGTTCAAAGCAACCTGTGAGCTGAACGGCCTGATGAACCGGCCGTTCACGAGACCGTTCACCGTAACCTTTGCAATTCCACGGTCCCAATCAAGGGCAATGATGTAATTCCTTAAGTGAAACCCTAATACATGGGTATAAATAGTTAAGTAGGAGAGTTTAGAGGGAGGTTGGCTTGGGAGGGAAGCTAAAAGAGAGAGATTAGGGTTTGGGGGTCATCTTCCCCAAATCTTGAGAATAGATAACCATTGGAGTTGCAATCTTGGAGGTAATGGTGTTCTCTATTACCTTTTCCTTAGTTTGTAAACTTTTTCATTTTGGTTTGAGTTCCCCATTGATGGGGAACTAATCTATTAGTACTTGGGTATGATGAACTTTTGGATTATGCATTAATTGGCAATGAATGTTTATGAGGATTTGTTGGTTTGTTCTTGAATGTCTAATGAATGTTTCGTATTGATTATGATTTCATTATTAGAAATTACTTGAGTGCATACAAGGGTTAGAGCTAACGCCTCCTTGTATTAGGAACCTACTTCATTAGAAAGTATTATGAGTACACCGAAGAATTGGGTACTAGAAGGGCGAACGACTCTTTCAAACTACTTCACCCCCATAATCCTTCCAAGATTTGAATTCCCTTGATCTTAAGACAATCCTAGGAGATTAGTTATCCAATCACCTTGGAAGAGGGATTGGATATAATTTAGGAATTCTTGGCACAAGAACTACCAACTTTGATTCATAAATATCCTTGTTTATCTAAAGAATTGAAATCCAAAAGGGATTCATGCCCAAGTATCCTCTCTTGCTATTGATTTATCCCAATCAACTCTCGATTTTCAGTTCTTACTTTCAACCTTTTTAGTTCTTTAGTTTTGAAAACCAAAACCCCCCAATTTACCATTTAGACTTGGTTATTAAAGCTTGGTTTACACTTAGCAATCTCTATTCCCTGTGGTTCTACATCCGACTTCCCATAGTCCACTTTATTACTTGACCACGACCCGTATACTTGTGGAATCCACCCCATCACATGTCTATATGTGGTTGGGCCCAACTTCTTTTATTCTTTGTGTCAAACGCAATTAGAACATAGAATTAATTAGGATTCCATCAAATGGAGGCCCACCCCATATATCCACATACATATATGCGTTCTTATTTTTGTGAACCATTTCCAAAGTAGGATTAGTGTTTAAACAATGTACAGGACCCTCTTGTATACTTGTCTTATTCTGACTTTCAAAACATGACTCAGTTAATGAAGTTCCAAATCCAAATCAACCTTTGAGTGTTACCCAATAGGTTCTTGCGATGTTGGCAATGACATAAAACTCTTTTTTTAATGTCATAATCAATGAGCGGTGTCTAGCACCACATCATTGCTACCCAAACTGCAAGAATGTCGTGATAGACATAACCTGTTCCTGTGATTAATACCGGGTATCCAGTATCCCTTTGTCCTTGATATCTTTTATTGAATACAAGTCATGGATTAGTCATACTTGTATAATTCAATCAATATGTTTCTTGATCCCAAGTAGACTAATGAAAACAAATGATATCAATATCCCATACTGATTCACCTGGGTGTGGCCACACACTTCTTAGTCTCACTCATCAAGAGGCCCTGATATTACTCCTGTTATATAGGAGGGATAAATCCTATCTTGATCACTCACATTCTACTACATTGTTCATGACATACCCAATGACAAACTTTATAGTTCACCATATTACAGGTAACGTTTGGTTATATCAAAGTATGATACTTGCCATGTAAGGATCCATGGTGACCTGAAGTCTAAGGATCATATACTTCTCTAACCACTTATGAGATTTGCTTATGACATTCATATAACAATCCATGTAGCAATTCTCATGACGGGTCTATCCAGCATAAGTTCTCCAACTTATACTCACGTGTTGACTTGACAACTCATGTCATCAGTCACTACACATACTAGTCTCATGTGCATCATTGTTGTCTCGATTCCATAATGATACTTGACTAGGGACAATTTAGGAATAAAAAACTATTCTAGGGACATTATTATAAATACTTATACTACGCAGATATCAAGTAAAACATAATAGTGGAAAAAGCCTTTATAAATAAACATGAAAATACACAAAAATAATCATATCATGATTGGTCTCTAGTGCATACACTAACAGTAGTCAGCACCCGAGACTTCCTCGTCCTATCGAGCATGGACTTGGGATTCCCGATCCACATGGGTTGGGTGGTCGCCAAGTTCCTGCTCCATTAAGGCACCTACCCTAGTATCCAGACCATCTTCGCGGGCCCAGACTTGCCTAGTGGATGGGTTTGCTAGCAAGAGAAGCTACATGCAGACTGATGATGGCAGGAAGGAAAGTGGAGGTTACGTTGGAGACACTACGGGCCCTCAGGATTGTCCAACCGATCCCAACATCCAGAGGGACCATTTACCGTGTCAGCGTATTAGACATGACTTTGAGGCAGGAGACAATAGACTCGGCCACAGCAGGACCAAGCACTGCACCACCACCTCCTCCATCAGCGCTACCAGCGCTTGCACCAGCTCCAGGAGAGACCCCAATCGAATATGATACACTACTAGACTACCTGCTGGGGGCCGTCTACTTTTTAATCCAGAAGGGAGGCATCTAGTACCCACCCCCACCACTTGCACCTACACGCACCACTAGAGACGCGGGGGTGGAGGCCAGCGACGACGCCGAGACCGCTGGTGACGAGGATGAGGAGCACGATGACTGAGCACCAAGATTTTTCTTTTTATTTTATTACCACTTTTGTACTTTTCTTTTATTTTTGAAAACCGAGGCACCATGGTTTCGCTACCTCTATATATTACATTTCGAGTGTCACTTTTGTGCTTCTTATACACAGGGTACTTTGGAAATCATGGCAAAAGAATTTGTCATGAATCTTCACACGAGCACCACCACCCAGCTAAGTAGAGTAATCCTTTTTTCCTTTGTTTTTGATCTTACATGTCATATATTATTTTTCTTATGCATACATTGCATACATTGGGGATAATGTACAGTTTAAGTGTGGGGGAGGGATCAGCTATGCTTATGTTATTATGATAAGTACTGATTTAATATGATCTATGATAGTTAATGATTGGAAGTCCTCTTTGAGTTTAGGTTGACATTAGTGTTTGGTATCAAATTTTTCCAAAAATATATATATTTAGTCTTACCTTTACTTGACACCTCACAAAATTTTTTAGCATAAACCCTGACTTTGTTGTCACTTACCGGTTTAGGTTTGGACTCTAGTTAGTTTAACCATTAGAGATGCACTGCTACTGTCAGATTATTTTGAAAACAAAAAATAAGAGAAAAAAAGGAGAAAAAGAAAAAGAAAAGGAGAGAGAAAGAAAAAGGAAAATATTTTAGAACAGGCTGGAATAAAGGAAAGTCGGATCCATTAGGAATGCCCTACCAATACGAGAAAGATGGTTGAAAGAGCTATCACCTTTGAAGCGTGAAAGCTGCTCTTGAGTAGTCGGATCTTGGGCATCATAAACGTTCACCTGATGACCTATAGGGGAAAAGGCTACCTCATTGGATCTATGAAGCTACGACCCCCCGCTAAAAGAGTCAAAAGCAATAGTCTAGAGAATAAGGTTCAGACTAGCTAGGTCGGGCCTGAGCTAGTAAGTTGTACCATAGGAAGGGTTACACACACACGTGAGGAGCTCGACTGTAAGGTAGGACCAATTTTCAAATAAAAACTGACACAACATCTAACACTATGTTTCCCTGGACACCAGAGGGACTCCCAAGTATTTATGAGATTGGAGATCAAGCACTCATCATCTTGCTTATATTCTGTAAAATCCAAAGCTTTTAGGTTATTAACTTTCTAATTATTTTGCTAAAATCTATGGTTAATAAAAGAAAGTCCTCAAGGTTAGATCTAATGAAAATTTTGTTTTCGGAATAATTGTTTCCAAAATATTCAGTAGTTAATTAATTAATTAAAGAAATTCCCTATATTTGTAATTAGTTGGATTTTAATGTGGAAAAAAAGATTAAAACAGTTAATCTATTAATTAGGGTTAATTGGAACTACCAGAGACCTATTTGTGATTTCAAAAAAGTGGAATGAAATTGATTTTGAATCAAAACACATGCATGGCTAAAATGTTTGAATCAAAACACGTGTATGGCTGAAACAATATCTTATCTTATATATATATATATATATATATAGAAAGAGAAAGATATATATAGAAAGAGATTTCCCCACCCTAATAAATATAACTATGGATTAATTACACTTTTCGTCCCTGAAAATGGTGTCATTGTTCAATTTTATCCTTGTATTTTCAAAATGTTCAATACAGTCCTTGTGTAATGCGCAATACAATATTAGGGACCCAAATAGAACAAAATACGCAATACACAAGGACTGTATTGAACATTTTTTAAAAATACAAGGATAAAAGTGAACAATAACACCATTTTCAGGGACGAACATAAGAAAATATGCAATACACAAGGACTGTATTGAACATTTTGAAAATACAAGGATAAAAGTGAACAATGACACCATTTTCAGGGACGAAAAGTGTAATTAATCCTATAACTATCTATATACACATATAGAGAGTGGTAAAGAGAGAGATCTCCAACCGATTATCTCTATGATTAGTCGGTTGGCCAGAGATAGAAGGATACAATCGCGATCGCGCTCACCCCGCGATCACCGAGATTATGATCCTGTCCAGCTTCTCACCGTGAACCATTTAAAAAGAGTCCTTTCCCCAAACCCTAGCGCAGCCGCAAAGAGTTCTCCGGACGCGAGAGCAGAGAGGGAGAGGAGGCGGATGTCGGAGCCCTCTTCTCGGAAGTTCCACGAGCCGTCGCCAGCCACACCGGTGAATAGCACTGCCTCTGAAAACCTATATAAAGAACCTTTGAATAGGTAAACATGCATAGGCTTGCAAGAGAATAATCACATGTTAAGGACTTGGGATTAAAGAAGAACACATGCATGAGTGTTTATTTATTTGATTTATATTGGGACACCAAAGTGCTTTGATTGGTAGATACTTAAGATTTGATGATCAGTAAGTGTATTTTGGAATAGGATCGATTATTGTTGGAGGATCAATACTGAATATAGCTGGTTAATATAGTTTCAGCCATGGTTTGGGAGATTTGAGCTTTTGTGTGAGGTTACCTTTAGAATCATAATTTGCTTGATGAAGTAATTGATAGATAAAACCTAGAGAGAAAGAGAGAGGGATTGATAAATGAATGTGGCTGTTACTCTTATTCTTTAGACTTTGGTTGATAAATATAATGGACTTCATTAAAGATGAGTGGGCTTGGAGATGTTCAAGAAGAGTTTATGAGTATGAGATATTGCTAGGCCATAGGTCAAAGTACACATCCTTATTCAATGCTCAAACTTGGGTTGCTACAATGTTTATGATTTTATTAGATTTATTCAGTTCATTAAGTAATGCTTGGTTGTTGGTAATATGACTAATATGGCCTAAGGTGTCCTTGTTTAATATAAGATCAAATTTTTGTACAGAAGTGGCAGTGTATAGGGGCTGCAACTTGGAAGACATAGTTAAAAGGCGAAGGTTCTGTCCAGAAGTTGGCATAGAGATAGAGATAATTAAACCTTTCAGTGAACACGTAGGATAGAGTTTTGGGTTAGTTTGGTAATGATGTTCGCTGTGAATAGAGTATGGCTAGAAGAGCATACAACCTTGGATTCATGGGAGCTGGGGTTACTCTCCATGCATGAATAAAATATTTTGTTGAGGCTATTGATAGATAATATAATGGGTATCAACTGCAGGTTAGGTGTAGTCAAGTGTAGACCGGTTTAACATGCATGTGCTTGATAGTTATTTGATGGGTTTCTCCTTGATCAGAGACCAGTGGGCAATAATACTTAAAGTTTGTTAGCGTGTAATGTAATAGCTAGTGGTTGATAATTCATACAAGGGTGGTGTGCCTGTACATGACTGATTGACAAAGAAGGGTAGTGATAAATGACTTTAGGATTTTATTCAAGGATTGGCATGGAAATGATGATGTTTGAGGTTAATCCGATGGGCCTAGTTAGTCGACTAAACCTAACCATGAATTCATAGTTGAGTTGGAAGTTTGGAAACTTGGGTTTGTTTATTTTAAACTCAGCTAAGCTAGTCAAGTTTGAGATAAGTCCATATTCAAAACCATAGGTTAAGATAATCAAGTTAGGAGTTGGTGAGGGGCCTGCAGCCTAGCTGTCTCTTTCGAGGACAGCTGGGTTGTCTGTAGATCCCCAATTGGGATGTGTAGTATACCGTTAGAAAAATGAGGGAAAAATCTTTCTAACGAGCCTTAAATCAACCAGATCGGGTTCCCAGATTAGAAGTTATGAGCAATTCATTATGACTGCACAGAATTCTCAAAATTCAGCATTAACACTAATAATAATAAACCACTTTGGTTATGGTAATGGTTCAAAGAAGTAGTTGTTTCTTACCATATATAGACATAGAGCCCTGAGCTTCATTGGGATAGACACAGATCAGTCGGTTAGATTCCCAGTTGAGGTAAGTTACTTCTGCCTAGTACCCACTCTATGGAGTATTCCTTGGAATTGTTGTTGCCATATTTTATTTTGTAAGTATTCTTGCCTAGTTTCCACCCATCTTTAGGTTTTCTTAACTTTGGTGATTGCTATTTGTTAGCATGCTAGTTATTTCATGATGATTTGTTTATTGGTTACATGCACAAACCTGCTTGTTGTTTGGTTTCCTTTCCATATATGTGTGTGGTTGACGTATTGGAGGTAGTGTTTACTCAACACGATGATCCGTTGATCGGCACATAGTTGTGGAAACACGTGAGCCTGTGCTCCGTCCAGATAGGAGTATATAGTTTCACCTGGATAGGTATGCATCAGCGGAGTATGCGTACTTATTGAGCATAGCCTCCTGTTGTCCAGCACTTGACTATGGAGACACGCGGTACTTGTGTTGGTCAGGTAGGTGTTTGTAGGTTGAGTTCCGTTCTCCGCCCAGATTAGTGGAGCGTAGGGGCTCGAGTTGCAGGATGTGCGGGGACGAGGACACCCCGGCGTTCTGGCATGCCATGCAAGAGGGCAGTGAAACTCTGGTTGTCCACCTGTCAGTGGGATGATACGTTGATCGTGTACACATATATAGGAGCACTACCGGACTCAAGGGTCTGGATATGACTGAGATTGATGATCGGGTGAGGCTGGTTGTTGCTGACCGGGGGATCATTTGTTGAGCTTCTTCTTGGAATTCTCTTCCGGAGCCTGAGGGCTGCTGTTTGGATTAGGAGTCTTTCTTGTTGCTATTGTTTGTGATAGACTCCTAGGATTTGGACTGTGTGTGGCGTGGCCCTGGTTGTTTAGATTGATGATTGCTGATTTGTTCATATTATGATATATCTTTTACCATCTTTATTGGATTGGCTTCATTGTGATCCCTGTAGGGTACTTACTGAGCTTTCCTTTCGAAAGCTCACTCGACTTGTTTCTTTCTCTCTTTCAGGTTTTGAGGGATAGCAGATTCAGATTCAGGAGTTGGGCAAGGGATTGGGGATAGCTTGCCGAGGTTCGAGGGTTTCATATGACTTTTTGTGTACGAGATATTTTTATAGGACTCTTGTAGGACCTTGGTGTTGTATAGGGTGATTAAAACCGGAATTTAATTCCGGTGTAAAACTCTGAATAATTATGATATTTTGAATTATTATATTATATGCTTTATGATTCACCTAGGCCTTGTATCCGAGCAAGGTGCGCCTTTGCTTGGGTACCACAGGTTTGTACACGTGCCCGAGGTCTGGAATCCGGGTTGGGCCATGAAATATTCTATATTTTCCTTTGCTTGAGGACAAGCAAACATGTAAGTGTGGGGGTATTTGATGAGTGCATAATTATACATATTTTCTTACCATATTTTCATGCACTTTTGCATCCATTTTACCATAGTTTCTCCCACCTTTGTGTGTTGTTGGGTGTTTTGTGTAAATTGGTAGATAACTCAGCACTTTAAAGAAAAGAAGCAAATTCTGGAGA
Source organism: Dioscorea zingiberensis (assembly GCA_026586065.1). Classification (NCBI taxonomy): domain Eukaryota; kingdom Viridiplantae; phylum Streptophyta; class Magnoliopsida; order Dioscoreales; family Dioscoreaceae; genus Dioscorea; species Dioscorea zingiberensis. The sequence goes on from CM048818.1 coordinate 28,270,873, forward strand.
AATCTAGAGCAAGAAGTACCAAACAGAGCACAACACGCCCACCCACACGCCCGTGTCCATGGGCGTGTGAATTCAAATTGAAATCAATAAAGAAACGCGCTCAGATTGTTGAAGACATAGCCGTGTGACAGATGACACGGCCGTGTGACAAAAGGACACGGCCGTGTGACAGATAATACGGGCATGTGGCGTAAGTCTGAAACTTATAAAAGGTCATCGATTCTACTTTTGAGGGGACTTTTGGTGTATCTAGGAATCTATGGCTAGGGTTTCATGGAGAAGCTGAAAGCAGAGGAAGCACCGTGTCAGGGAGTCTATAAGTCTTCTTATGGTTTCTTCCTTAGTAATTGTGATGTCTTTCATTAGCATGAGAGGCTAAATCCCTTGTGGTTCCTCGGGCCCCTTGAACTCTTAGATAAACTTATGAATCTTTCTCCTTAATATTAGTTTCTTCTTTATTTATCTCTGAGAATTGCTTATATATGCTTATTATGGTTTGTTAGTGCGAAAGCGCCGTCAATACTATTAGACTTGTTTGATGCATGACAATAGATAGGGCCAAACTATGTCTTAGCATAGACAATAGGGGGCGCATAGCGAGAGGTCGGATGGTCGCTTGGGTTGGTTTGCAACCGCAACTGACTTTCAAGATTAGGGTAAAGCCTAATAGCAAAAACTATTAAACACCAATAATAATGCAGCCGTATGTTGAGCAGACTCCGTACGGTTAGGGCTTTCTTGCCGAGAGATGGGGACCAAACTAAATTAGGGTTTTTCACGATCTAGGAATACATCAATTAGCAAACTAGTATTAGAAGACTAATCATGAGGGATTCTTAGAGGGACAGTGATCCGAGGTGCAATGTCCTTCTGATTGATAATTCCCAACTTGCCAATTGTCATTTTAGTTTAGTTTGATTAGGTTTAGTTAGAAACAATTCATCAACCATCTTTTCCAGGCTACATAATAGAGTCCTAGTGATTACTAGTGTTGTTCCCTATAGATTCGACTACCCTACCCTTAGGGAACTTTACCACTTGACCGACCCCGTGCACTTACGAGCTAGCAGCACTCATCACCATTCGCATGAGGATGGGTTATTGACGTGAGCCTGGCTTTGATGTCGAGCCCGTTGCAGAAGTCCCAGTGTCTCTTGCTGTCGAACTATCTTCCGTTGTCCGACATGAAGGCTAGGGAAATGCCAAAGCGGCAAACGATGGACTTCCACAAGAAGCCTGAGCAGGCCTGTTGTGTGATCTTTGCCAGTGGTTCTGCTTCCACCCACTTGGGTAAAATAGTCTATGGAAATGATGAGGAATTTCAACTACCTAACCCCCATAGGGAGGGGACTAAGGATGTTGATCCCCCAAATAGCGAAGGGTCAGGGACTCACGATGGGTGCCAGCGCCGTTGCGGGTCACCCTTGTACTCAGGAATGTAGCTAACATGCTTCACAACTCCTCACAAGGGATTCTGCATCCTCGACCATGGTTGGCCAGATGTACCCTTGTTGGAGGGCCTTATAGGCTAGGGTTTTGGCCGCTAGATGGTTGCTGCATACCCCTTCATGGATCTCCAAGAGTACAAAGGTAGTTCATAGGCCTCAGACATCTCAAGAACAGCATGGTGTATGACCTCTTATAAAGTTCACCTTCTAACAAGGCAAACCTCACCGACTTGTTCACCACTTTCCTGGCCTCCCTTTTGTTCGTCGGAAGCGTGTCGCTTTCTACGTACTCTTGGATGGGATCTATCCAACATGGCTCCTCATGGACATTGGACACTTCCTGCGGTTCCCACTCGTCAATGCTCCACCCTAGGAGTTGCTGGAACTTGACAAGGTACCTTGAGTCAACCCATTGGGTGGAGTCGAGCTTTGACAAGACGTCGGCCTCGTCGTTCTCGGATCACAATATCTTCGTGATCTGGAAGTGACTGAACCGGGGGGTCAGCCCCTAGACCACCCCCTTATACTTGGCCATATTCCTCTCTTTGACCTCGTACCCCTCATTTAGGTGTCCAAGCACAAGCTGTGAATTGGTGTACATATAAAGGTGTTTTACACCCAGTCCCATACCAGTTTTATGCTGGCGATCAAGGTTTCATATTCGGCCTCATTGTTGGTGGCCTTGAAGCTGAACATGAGGACCATGGTGGTCTTCAAGAAACCTTGGGACTTCAGCACCAGCCTTGCTCCCGAGCAGCTTCCCATCGTGGAGCCATCGACGTGGAGGAGCCACCAATCCACTGACTCCCTGCCCCTGTAGGCTCTGTAGTATCGGGGTTCGGGTCTTTCCCTATTGAGGTTATTTCCACTGTGAAATATGTCAGGGCATGTGCCTTGATCGCAGATCAGGGCTTATATGTGAGGTTGAACTCACTGAGCTCGATGGCTTACTTCAATAGCGTTTCGGAGGTATCTAGCTTTTGTAGTATCTGCCTCAGGGGTTGGTCCAGGAGGACCATAATCCAGTGTGCTTAGAAGTAGGGTCGCAATCTCCGTACGGAGGTGATCAGGGCATAGACCAACTTCTCGATGGGTAGGTACCTCAACATCGAGTCATTTAGTACTCCACTCACATAGTAAACCGGTCGTTGGACTCCGTCCTCCTCCTTGACCAGGTCTGAGCTTACTACCTGAGTGGAGGCCGCAAGGAGGAGGGGGGGGGAGCTCAAGTACTCCTTTAGGTGTTGGAAGGCCCTCTCACATTCCTTCGTCCATTATACCTTCGAGGCTTTCCGGAGTGATCGAAAGAATGGGAGTCGCTTTTCTCCGAACCTCGTGATGAACTAGCCTAGGCATGCAAGTTTCTCGTTCAACCTCTAGATCTCAGAACGGTCTTCGAGGAGCTCATATGAAGAACCGCTTGGATCTAGTCCGGATTGGTTTCAATTCCACGCAGCGTCAATCTGAAACCGAGGAACTTCCTAGACCCCACTCTGAACGCGCCCTTGCTAGGAGTAAGGAACATCCAGTATTTGCGTAGCATCTGGAAGGTCTCCTGTAGGTCTGAAATATGGTCACTGACCTTTTCACTCTTGATAAGCATGTTGTCCACGTATGCCTCCATGTTCCATCCTAGCTGGTTCTAGAAGACTTTTGTCACCAACCTTTGGAAGGTGGCCCCTACATTTTTTAGTCCAAACTGCATGACGGGGTAGCAGTAAGTCCCTTTCTTCGTGATGAAGGAAGTCTTCTCCTTGTCGGTCTCAGCCATCTTTACTTGGTTATAGTCAGAGAACTCGTCGAGGAAAATGAGCATTTTGTGGCTTATGGTGGAGTCCATCAACTTTTCTATCATCGAGAGAAGGAAGCTATCCTTTGGATAGGCTTTATTGAGGTCGATGAAATCAACACACATCCTCCACTTCCCGTTGGCCTTCTTTACTAAGACGACATTGACCAACTACTCAGGGTAGTGTACTTATCTAATGAACCCGGCTGCTAGTAGCTTCCCAACTTCCTCTCCGATGGTCGTCTGCCTCTCGAGGGTGAAGTGTCTCCGCTTTTGGATTACTGGTTTGTGGGTCGGGTCTACAGTAAACTAATATTGTATTGCCACAGTCCACCCCCGGCATATTGCTAGGCCCCCATGCGAAGACGTCGGCGTTGCTTCTCAGCCAGGCTAAAATACCTTCCCTAAGCTCATCCGGCAGCTCCGACCAGATTTGTACATTCTTGTCGGGCCAATCTTCGAACAAGGGGACAATTACGAGCTCCTTAACCGAGGTAGGCCTAGAGTTTGACCCGGGTCCGTTCTCCATGGGGTTTCCGAGGTCCAATGGTTCGCCGACCCCTCTTGCTAGAAGGGCGAGGTAGCATCAGTGCGCCACTCCCCGCACCTCCATCGGGTGAGGAACTTCACTAGGAGGTGATATGTGGAGATTACCGCTTGCAAGGCGTTTGGGTCGGTGTCCCAAGGATGGCGTCGTAGATGACCTTGTAGACAGCTATATTGACGATGACCACCAAGGCATTGTCGTGAGGGTGGGTAAGCCCCCTTAAATCGTCACCTGAGAAGGAGATAGGTGACGTCGCACGTGGTCTCTTCCGGTCGTCGCAGCACTCGAGGGCATCCCTGGAGTCTCCGGCTATCACTAGTATCACTAGGCTTTTAGCTTAACTCGTCCCCATGGACAGCGGCAAACTGTTGATGCTCAAAACGGTTTTGGCCTTATAGACAGTTTTATGGTGAGAGTTCAATTAAGAAAATGAGAGTTATTGAGGTACTTGGAGTTAGGGGACGAGAGCTTCTCAAGACTTCCGGTCGTCCAGTGACTCGGTTACTCAGGGGTGAACACCCAAAGAGGATCCTCCGTCCCTGCAAAACAAAGAAGTTCAAGGGCTCCTTCCCCCTGGACCCTCCGACGCTCAAGTCAGTTGGATGGTGATGGTCTGTGGAAGGAGAATTTAGGAAACGAGTGGGAGAGTCGTCTGGAGATCTGCCAATAGGGGCATGATTCTCCTAATACCTGGACGGGCGCCGTTGAGCTGCCCACCACTTCTGTCCTTTCCCTTCGGCATGTTAGGTACAGTCTCCCAACCGCCCACCCAGTCAAGCACACCTCCTGCCAAACACGGCACCTGCCACTAGTGGCAAAATGATACTTTCATGCAGGCAAATGAGAGGGGAATCTCCATAAATCCCCTTAGTTGATCGAGCTGGCCCTCTGCGGAGCCCTCTCAATTCGCGCCACGTGGAATGCTGGATTTGTCCCCCAATATATATATATATATATATATATAGTTTGCTTGGTCATTGTGAGGGCCAAACTGATCCTCCAGGTGATGATTGGGGTTGTTTACCTATGAGGAGTACCCAAACCCTAAAAAGTTGACTTAAAAGGTGATATTAGGGTTGGTATTGTCAATGTTACTCCTACAAGAGTTTAGGGAAATGGGGAAAGCAGCTTTTAAAACAAGTTACTCCTCCTAGTTGCATCTAAAGTAACATCCACGTTGGGCTCGTGGGTCCACTCTTTCTTTTTTAGATTCACTTTTTCTAAGTTTATTTATTTTACGTGAAGTTTATTATAATCGCAGATATTACACGACAAATCAGCAGCTCCTCAATCGCACATGTTTAAAACAGATTAAATTGGATAATAAACTTCTATGTTGAGCCAATTGGATCCTTACTTTTAGGAAAGAAGTTTTTTAAATATATATATAAATATTTCCGGAACTCATCTAAGTATTATATTATATTTGTTTTAAAAAAAAAAGAAGGTTTCTTACAAATAAGCCAAATTGAATGGATATGAACGAGTCTGAATTGGAGATGACGTGGTGCCGCGGAGGAACCGCGTCGAGACGCCGCGGTCGGAACACGTATCAAGATCAGGACAGAGGTAGGTGATCAAAGGATTGGTTGTTGGTTGCTTCCCATTTAACTTCACCACCATTCTTTTATCTCTATAATTTTTTTTTTTAATGTTTTATACAAATTTATTGGTTGTATAATTTTGAGATTTGATTTGTTTAATCGTAACGCGATTTTCTAAAAAGTTTTGTTACACTTTCGTTTAAATGTAATGTTACAAATTAGATAAATTCGCTGACGGTTGACAAAAAAAAAGAAGGAAATATTGAGTAGGTAATGGATTTCTTAATCTCACTGATGGTGTACATTTCCTCTGGTCCATCGCCCCCCGACGTCTCGTTCTTCTTGTTTACAACCTCGACTACTTCTCCCCTTTCTCTCTCTCTCTCTCTCTCTCTCTCCAATGTGGCGTTCATCGTCCTCTCGATTCCTCTGCAGAGCCCTCGCCAGCGCGACCGGCGTTAGCTCGGCAGCACGGCGCTGCACCCGCCCCCTTGATCGCCTATCTTCATCCTCCCCTGATTCTGCTTCCACGTTCGCAGCGGCCTCCGTTGGTAGCGGCGGTGGAGGAGAGGAGGCTATGTCTTTCGCGGAGGCGAAGCGGCTTATGAGATTGGTTAACGTGGAGGCGTTAAAGCGGAGGCTGGGGACGGAAGCCGAGGAGGTCATCGGGTACTCGGAGCTTCTTAAGGCTTGTGAGGGAATGGGGGTCGCTAGATCTCCTGAAGAGGCTGCGGCTTTTGTTCGCGTGTTGGATGATGCTGGAGTTGTGCTTTTGTTTCGGGATAAGGTGTATCTTCATCCTGATAAGGTGATTTCAGCGTGACTTTATGATTTTGTAGGGTTTCTTTGTCTATTGTTGGCTAAAGATTTGATTTTGATTCATGATGTTATGTGTATTTTTCTTTTCGTTTCGATGAATGTTTTGGAGATTTGATGAGTTGTTACTCTTTGGATTGGAAATTGATGCTATTTGATCACGCGTCTGTCTAGGTCTTCAGGTTTGGTGTTTATTGGATCGAAAAAAGGGTGCTTTTGATGATTATCAGACCGATCTAATTGTTATTTTGGGACTGGTTTGGCAAAGAAAAAAAAAAGATTTCTTGTGATCATCTTGGGATTTTTTTTGTTATCATATACTCACTAGAATTTTTAGTTTGCTAATTTTGATCGACACAAAGATAGATATATTTGAACAAAATAAATGCTGAGATGTTCGATTTGGAAAAGATCAGATGGATTTAGAAATTTAGTTATCAACCCAACCTAATTAAGGGAAAGTTTGGAAGGAGTCTGATCAATTTCCTGAGTGAATGGATAAAAATAAGGGAAGATGCATAGCAGAACAAATAGAACACACTAGCTGTTGGGGTTTCTCCTGGTTGTAATTTGGCTTGTTAGAACAATCCTGTTGTAAGGGTTGTTTCTTTTGTCTGGCTATTTTGGAGGTTTTACTGTCTGCTCTTGAGAGGAAATAGGAGAAAAAGGTGTAACTTAACCTTGTCGCCACGGAGCCCTCTGGAAATGAAATGGAGGTGACTCCTTTGATGAATTGTTTATGTTTTGCTGCTGTGCTGTCTAACCCAATAACTGATTGAATTTTTACTTTGAGAGATGGGAGAATATCTACAAAATGCATTCTGACGTCTATTACTCTGTTGTCTTTCTTAGTTTTATCTGTTTTCAGTCTATGCATATCATGCTTGTTGAGAACATTGAAAGTAGGCTTCATTATCCGTAATGGTTTTTGAATGATATATGCCTTTGATGATCTAAGTTTTGATGCATTTTTTTTCTTTTCTGTGTTATCATAATAAATGTATTATCTTGATGGTTTCCACAATTTCTTGCACTAATATCAAGTTATTTGTCATGTTCATCTGCCTTCATGTAGCTGAAATTGTTTTCCTCAAATGATTACTTTTTGCATGCTAGACAGACATCATCTGATCATTCAGTATGCTTTCCCTCCCAATTGTAAAGTGAAGTTTATTACCTTTATTAAGAATGTGAAGTTGTGATTTTCTGCTCCACATTGTGATTGAAAGGCTTATCATTTTCACCCAGTAACATGGTCTATAGCCACTATTTCTTCCTTTCCTTGGACTTAGTTCTTAAAGAACCTTGTCTTCTCCGGTGCTAATGAGGAATGACTGACACTGCATACTAGACTATTGATAGGTTTTTCTTTAAGGAATTTGTTCATAACTAAATTGTTTATATAATCTGTCTATAAACACATCTTAATTCTTTCTTTATCCTTAGAAGGATCAGCAGTCTTACACTTCTATTGGTTTCTGTTATGTAAGGTGGTTGATCTCGTGAGAAGAGCCATGCCTCTTGCCTTGACACCGGAGAATGATCCCAGGAGAGAAGAGCTGAAGCAGCTTCAAAAGAAAAAGGAAGAGATTGACATGCTTGCTCACAAGCAAGTTCGTTGCATTCTCTGGTCAGGCTTAGGGTTCTTTGTGATGCAGATTGGTCTTTTCTTCCGTCTAACCTTCTGGGAGTTCTCCTGGGATGTCATGGAACCTATAGCATTCTTTGGCACAACTGGTGGCCTGCTTGTCGGATATGCTTACTTCCTTTTCACATCAAGGGATCCAACATATCAGGACCTAATGAAGAGGCTCTTTGTATCGAGGCAAAAGAAGTTACATCAGAAACATAATTTCGATGTCGAGAGGTTCATGGAACTACAGAAATGTTGCAAATGCCCTCTAGATCATACATGGCACCCTGCAGTTCATCATGACTGACTTTTTTATGAACTCTGAAGATGTCTCGCATCTTATATGACAGAATAATCTTCAATAAGAGTGTGACCCCAGGTTTATTTACTTCCTGGTGGCCCTTTTCATTTGGAGAAGATAACATATAAAAAAATATGGAGAATTTTGTTGTAGAGATGCTAACAGAAGTGTTTATTTCTCCTCTTCTGTTGTACTCCATTTTGCATGCAAGTGTTTGCAGGATGCAGCACAATTTTGTAACAATTATGGAGAAATTGATGATTCTAACTATTTCAATGTGGATTCTTCATGGACACAACACTCCTTTGATTTGCTCTTACTTTGTGAGTTCTTGTTTACTGTATTTAACCAAGGAAAAGAATCAATTTAATCAGTTTCCTTTGGTCTGTTAGTTTTATTTGATCCGTTTGGTTGTTGTTTTATAAAAAGACAAAAAGAAAAAAAAATGATCAATCACATTAAAAATAAACTTATTTACACTCAACAGTATGATGTGTTATCAATTGTTTTTTGTAAAACATAAAAAAAACTTATAAAAGTTATTATATTTATTATATTTTTTAGATTTAGAAATTTGTACTTACCATTTTTACAAGATTTAGGGAAAACTTATATCACAACATCCATTGTAGTAATCATGCACTTCCCTCTAGTATGTGAATGACCTATTTGTACTGTTCTCAGGGGAATTGGAGCATCTCAGGACCCTAAAATTAATTTTCTACCTATTAAAAGTCTATTAGATATGAGAATCAACTACCACAAGAGTGCTCTAATCCCCATCAAATTACAGATGTAGTGTAACACCCTGATTTTTCTTTTATTTCTTCTTATAATTATTATTTAAATTTTTGAATAAAATTATCGGAGACAATTATGTTAATTAGGGTTTGTTAACAAAATAAATAAAAAAATGAAATTTAATTTAAAGGTTGTTACAGTAAATTTTAAAAGAATACATAAGAGTGTAATAGTTGAAGGAAGAAAATGAAATGATGTTACAATTAAAACATATCATTAACTAATATATGGTAAAAATAAGGAATTTCATCAATTAATATAAGCTTCATTATGATTGATTAAGAATGGATTCAAGTGTAACTTAGGCCTGATTTAATTAGAGGACATCATAATAAAAATAATAAACCTCATGGAACTTGGCCTTTAAATTTTGGAATTTCTTATTCTTTATATATGATGTCATAGTCCACAAACAATACTCCATTGATAAGAGTCTTCAAGCTTGACTTCTGAAATTTATTTTTCTCCGCTCCATTACATCATGGTCTACAAGCTTTTATGGCTTCTATGTATAGCGTAGCGTATGACCTTTATCTCTATTTTATTACTTCTTTAAAAACAGACATGAAGCTTCTTGAAAAGCTATTGCTTTCTTGGAGTTTCTTTCTGGTAACCCCTTTATCATCTCTGACGTGCATCTCTCTATTCTTTGAACCAATCCTACTCCCTCTCTTGGAGATGAAAACCTACTGTCCCACTTGGCCTTCCAGCTCTTAATCTTCTTCCTCCCGACGGGCACCAACAATCAGCCACCAATGGGCTCAGTTTGAGCTCGAGCAGCTGTTGTTTTCCCCTAGTTGGACCTCTCGGATTTCTTGAGGAACAGAGGGGAATGTTTGTCAAACCCCACGAGGGCCACGACCACCAGCAGAGGTTGAACTCCAGTGAGCGGCGGCGCTTCCTCCTGTGAGCTCAGTTTAGGTCTCAGGTAAGCACGCACTGGTGATTGATATGGATTGTTAATAGGGTTGTTTGTTATGTACTTTACAAGTTATTCCATAACATGGGGCAGCAGCTCAAGATTTTAATCTAACATGAGAACCCTACCTTAGTTGTTCCTGTAGAAGAATGAATAAGAAATGAAGATAATGTTAAATTTTTAGTAGATGTAGTTTAGAATTAGTTGTATATTATGGTGAAGGCATTGAATACAAGAAATCAGAGTGATGTTGATTGTATGCTTGTAAATCTTAAAGAATTGTGACTGTCCTACTAAAGAACAATGGGTTGACTAAGAATGCATTTTATGTATTTGAAAATATGCTTAAGAGAGACACTTATGTGAAGGTATAATAAGAGTTGCAACTATAATTAATACCTAATGTTTTGTAGGGGACTGGAAATCAGTGAGCATGTTAAACCCTTCTTGGAGACATTAACTATTAGACTACAAGAACCGTTAAGAGAAAATAGAGATGCTATATAAAACCTGTTAAGAATGGTTGTCATTGCAAGTTAGGAATCCCTTTAATGACAAACATCCATGTATGGCTTCAATCTTATTGATGTATGGACTAAGAGCATTTACCTCAAGTACTAATGCAAATACTTAGAGTATTAAACCTCAAATCTGATCGCCCAAAAGACATGAATATAAATTTATATATGGTTCTGCATACAAGACTGAAACCTTGGATGATGAAGCCATAAAAATTCATGTATATAGGAGAAGAAGAAACCTTGTGAGCTTGTGCTAATTCTAAACTTTGAAATAGAGAAATTAGAAATGGAATGGAGTTAGATGTTAGCGAGTATGAATGAGTTGTGCATTAAGGACTACAAGAATGTCATGTTAAAGGTTTATGTTGTATTTGATAATGCATGGCAAGTGTTCGATTTAATGCCGCAAAGAACAACAATTCCTGAAAATATTATTGGCTGTCCCTTTAGAGGGACAGTTTAACCCCTTTTACTCCTCCAATTTGAGTATATGACATACCATTAGAAAGGTCAGGGAAAGAGCGTTCTAATGAATCCTTAATTGGCCAAATCGGAGTTACAGAGTGGGAGATATCAGTATTTTACGGAGGCTGCGTAATTGGTCAGATTTCTGTGGATTTCCCCTTCTTATAACTGAGTAGTACAAGAATGAATCTAATCTTCATGAACTGTTGGATCTGTTTAATGCATAAATGAATGGGTCAGAACCCATTTAAAGGAGATTGGGTTCACTACTTAAGAAAGTCAATTAGAGAACAAGTTCTGACGGGAAAGTATTAAATTCTAGCATGCCAATCTACTGTTTGTTAGAATGTAGTTTGTATAGTTGAAGATAGGGATCTAGAATGCTATGCTACTGGTTTAAATTCTGATATGCATAAGTATAATTTTGTGAAGATTAAGGTAAGAACCTACGAATTGGATTAATTTTATATTACAATGTGATATACTTTATTGAACAAGTTAATTGTTGAGAACATATATATATGTAAACTGTTACGGATATATTTGGTAAGACACGTGTCATTGACTTAAAAGACCACCTGTCACACACAGGACTGTGTTTCTTTGGCCACATGGCAATATTTGCACAATTCCGTTCGGCAAATATCATGAGGATTCAATCTTACGAACAAGTCCGTCGGAATTATAGCAACCCTCTTATACAAGGCGTGAGGTGGAAAAAGAGGAATAAATATCTAACACCTCTACAGTGGGTAGGCTTTATCCACTCACTACAGTAGGCAGATATTTACTCTATTTTTACCCACGTGGCACCTACACATTAGGCAGTAGATATTTTCCTACTGCCTTAGGAGATATTTTACTCCACCGCCTTACTCCACCGCCTTTCCTAAACCGCCTCTAGGGTGCTATAAAAGGAGAACGGTAGTGGAAGAAAGGGGGGGAGAAAAAAGAAAACCTCAAGATACAAAGAACTCTCTAATTTAAGACCCCTGACTCAAGTTTTCTGACTGAAGCATCAGAGTTAAATCTGGGCAGAAAGGCCCAATTCCGATCACTGCCCTCTCCTTTTTTACAGGTTTGTCAATGGGTAATTCCGATCGGACTTCCAGGGTGTTCCCTTCGTTCCCTGTTCATAAGCAGAAGTAAGCGTTCACACCAACTATAAATTTTAACCGTTTGTCGAAGTCTGAGGCCAGATCACGAGGCGACAGTAGCCAAAGTGTGAGGTGGACCAGTTTTTGGCATCAACAGTTTGGCGCCGTCTGTGGGGACCCTTATAAAAAGCCAAATGATTACTACCAGAAGGTCAAAACGGATTCAAGAACAAGGAGCACCAAGTTACCCTGAAAAGCCTGGAGAAGTCCGAAGGTATGAGGAGATTCCGTTGAATAATCCGCTGATCTTACCTCCATCGGAAAATCCTCCTGTCCCACCCCAAGAACCCATTCCGGAGTTTTACCTCAACGCATGTGGCCGGTTGAGCTGGAATAGCTTAACTCAAGCTGTTCATGCTTTAGCTTATCCGCCAGTTCCTCCCACACAAATTCCACCAAGTGTGCCAACAATCCCACCAGCCAATTCCGGAAGCAAAGGGAGGACAACGACTCGCACTCAGGGAGACAGAAGAGAGAGAACCGCTTTCTCTGCTAGCTCGGAACCCCCCTCCGTTCGACGTCGAGAGCAAGCTGCCACAAGAACTGAACAGCAAGCGAGAGCGAAGCGGACAAGGACCGAACGGAATAGCCCATCTATTCCAACAGTCGACAGAAAAACACAGCGACAGGATCCCTCGCGAGGAAACAAGAAGTCCGAACGGCACGCGTTCTCGGCGTATGTTCACCTTTATCAAGGAAATATTGGAAGAGCAAGTTCACGATAATTTCGCACCCTCGCTATGGTTGCATATGAAGGCGTAACCGATCCGTCTCTGCCACCAAGTCTTTCCGATCGAAGATGCTTCTCACAGAATTACCGACGCCAGATGTGCCGAAGCTTTTCCCGCCACCTTAGAGGGAAAAGCGCAAGACCGGTTTGTCGATCTTCCTTCTAGCACGCTTCCTTCTTTTCAAATTCTAGCGGATCGCTTCCTAGCTTACTTTGCAAATTACTCAAAACAAAAGAAGACCCCATCTACCCTTCAAGCGTTAAGCGTGAGAGAGGAAAGCGCTCGAGCCTATTTAAATCGTTACATAGGCAGGGCGGCTACGTTGCGGACCTCCTTCCGCGAATGGCTGTGACCTTTTTAATGGAAGGACTGCTAGAATCCTCTTTTCGTTTTTTCGTCACCCTAGATCCACCAAAAACCATCCCCGCCCTTATGATCCATGCCCAAAAGTACATCAATTCCGATGAGATCTACACGGGTTGGGAGGAAGAAGCCGTACGCGAACCGGTGGAAATTCAAAGAGCAAAAACCTACCAAAATATCAACAGAAGACCTCCGGACATACGAAAGGAGGGAGAGTCACGCAGTACAAAGAGGGTGGAAATAGAGGTCCTGAAACCCCAACACGACCTCAACGCATGTACCACGGCCTAAAGAACCTTCAAAGGAAAAGAAAATGCGCCGATATGACCACCATACCCCACTAAATCAAACTAGAAGCCATATCCTTATGTAAATCAAAGAGCAAAAACTCCTAACATGGCGAGCACGCAAGAAATCCCGAGCGGCAAAAAGCGATAAGAGATATTGTCGGTTTCATCGATCTAAAGGACACGCGATACGTAGAAATGTACCCATTTGATGAACGCCATAGAAGATGTCGTTCGAAGAGGGCAACTGGAGCAATACATCAACCTTGAGATTCAAGGGGAACCTGACTCTCCACAACCTGAAGAAGAAGAAGGAGAAATGGTGGGGTTCATTAGTGGCGGACCCGGTTGTGGTGGTGAAAGTTCCGCCTCTCGGAAAAGTTACGCCCGAATGATAGGAGTGGCGCAAGAAACAGAAACACCTCAAAGGAGGTCTCGACCTATGACTCCTATCATCTTTTATGATAACGATGTCAGCAGGGTTCGCCACCCCCATGATGATGCTCTAGTCATTGCCATCATGGTTTCCAGCTTCCAAATGAAGAGAGTTACGATGAAGCGGTGGAAGTTGATTGACATTCTCTTTTGGAGTGCTTTCGAGAGAATGAGATATGATGCACGGATAACTTGCTCCCCGTAAAATCATCCTTAGTAGGATTTTTCTGAGGAGTTATCTGACCGTAAGGAATGATCTCCTTGCCGGTTATGGTAGGAAAATCGCCAAGATCATCAACAGTAACGACAAACTTTCTGGTTGTACGCTGTGCTTCGAGCTACAACGTTATTCTTGGTAGGCCAACACTCAACGCCTTGAAAGCTGTAATTTCTACCTACCATCTTCTCTTAAAGTTTCCAACTGAAAGTGGCAGCGGAGAAGTAAGAGGAGACCAACCTTTAGCACGACAGTGCTATATTGCAACCCTTAAAGGAAAAGTCGTAAACAGGGGCAAAACAAAAGTTTCGGAAGCCATGCTAGTCAATAGAATAGCCGAGCAGGAAGAAGAGGAATTCCGGCCAATACCCGTTGAAGAGTTGCTTACAGTTCCTCTCGATACAACCAGGATGGAACGTACGGTGCGAATTGGTGCGAATTTAACAAGAGTACAACGAGAAAATCTCATGGTGGTACTAAGGACAAATTCCGACCTTTTCGCCTGGTCTTCAAAAGATATGCCAGGTGTAAAACGCAACGTCATCAAACACCGCCTCAACATAGATCAATCATTCGAACCTATCAAACAGAAAAGGAGAAATTCGGCACCAGAAAGACAGAAGGCCGCAGAAGAAGTATCAACCCTCTTGAAGGCTGGATTTATCCGAGAGGTGAACTATCCCGACTGGCTAGCTAATGTGGTTCTTGTATAAAAGCCGTCCGGAAAATGGAGAATATGCGTAGATTTTACGGACCTAAACAAAGCTTGTCCAAAGGATTCGTTCCCCCTGCCTTCTATCGATGGTTTAGTTGATTCTACGACGGGGCATGAGATGTTGAGTTTTCTAGACGCCTTCTCAGGCTACAATCAAATCCGAATGGCCGAAAAAGACGAGGAAAAAACATCCTTCATTACAAGCACTGGGACTTATTGCTATAAAGTAATGCCGTTTGGATTAAAGAACGCAGGAGCCACCTTCCAGAGACTTATAAATACAGTCTTCAAAGAGCAAATCGGCAGAAACGTTGAAGCTTACGTGGATGATATTTTGGTAAATAGCCAAAAAGCCGACGAACATCTACCGGGTTTACAAGAGGCCTTTCTATCCCTTCGGACTTACAACATGCACTTAAATCCGAATAAGTGTTCTTTCGGTGTCCGCTCAGGGAAATTTCTGGGGTTTGTATTGACACAAAGAGAAATAGAGGCAAATTTGGAAAAAATCAGAGCC
The DNA here is from genome assembly GCA_026586065.1 of Dioscorea zingiberensis. Classification (NCBI taxonomy): domain Eukaryota; kingdom Viridiplantae; phylum Streptophyta; class Magnoliopsida; order Dioscoreales; family Dioscoreaceae; genus Dioscorea; species Dioscorea zingiberensis. Next base: position 28,286,079 of record CM048818.1, read on the forward strand.
ATTCTTGATATGGGGTCACCCAAAACTCTTCAAGAAATACAGCGACTTAACGGACGCCTAGCGGCTCTGGGAAGGTTCATTTCTAAAGCTGGCGAGAAGAACCTCCCACTTTTTCAAGCCTTACGAAAAGCGCCAGAAATGGAGTGGACAGAAGAATGTGAGAAAGCCTTTTAGGGACTTAAAGATTATCTCCGATCGCCTCAGCTGTTAGCTAAGCCGCAGGTAGGGGAAGAGCTCTACATCTACGGCCATTTGCCCCTCGGCGGTCGATCTTTGTTCTTTTAAGAGAAGACAAGGGAGTTCAGAAATCAGTTTATTACACCAGTAAAATCCTTAACGACGCAGAGTCAAGGTATCTGCCACTTGAAAAGTTGGCTTTCGCCCTCATCACATCCGCACGGAGATTGAGGCCCTATTTCCAAGCTCATAGAGTCACTGTGCTAACCGATCAACCACTAAGGCAAGTTCTCCATAAACCTGAAAACTCCGGACGTCTAGCCAAGTGTGTAATAGAATTGGGTGAGTTCGATCTCACTTATAAACCCCGAACGGCCATCAAGGCTCAAGTGCTAGCGGACTTTATAGCAGAGTTAACCATGCCGACAAGTGGAGATGAGATCCCATCAGCAAATCCAGAAGAAAACCCCAGCATCCCATGGCTCCTATATGTCGATGGATCAGCGACGGAAGAAAAGTCAGGAGCCGGTTTCATCCTTTATTCTCCCTCTAAGTGGAAGATTGCAACGGTACTCAAGTTCCAATTCCGAGCAACGAATAATGAGGCTGAATACGAAGCCCTAATCGAAGGATTACACTTGGCCAAGGGACTCGGAATTCAGAATCTGCGTGTATATTCCGACTCACAGTTGGTCGTAAACCACACCTTGGGTAGTTTCGAAGTAAAAGAGGAAAACATGGTTAAGTACCAAGCTATGGTAAAGAAGATAGTTTCATACTTCGTTCACTTCCAGATTGAAAAAATCGGTTGAGCACAGAATGAAGAAGCAGACGCCTTATCTAAAAGGGCCACGACATCCAACGGAAATACGGAATCCTCTTTTAACTTACAGTACCTTCCCACAAGGACTATTGAAAGGCTCGAAGAGGAAGTGCAAAATACGGCGGAAGAGACGAGTTGGATTGATCCCATTAGAAACTACCTGCAAGGTGGACCTCCATCATCCAACAAAACGGAAGCGGGGCCAGTTTGGTATAGATGCACTTTCGATTACACCATTATTGGCGAAAACCTATACAAAAGGTCCTATACACAACCCTTCTTACGATGCGTACGTCCCAAAGAAGCCAACTATATTCTGCAAGAGATTCACGAGGGCATCGGAGGAGGCCATATAGGAGGCAAAGCCTTGAGTTACAAAGTCCTGCGACAAGGCTATTATTGGCCCGCATTAACTCAAGATGCAGTGGCATTCGCCCGTAAGTGTGACGCCTGCCAACGGCATTCCAAGATCCAAAGATGACCGCCTACGCTGTTTACACCAATTATCAGCCCTCGACCATTTGCTATCTGGGGGGTTGATCTTCTAGAGCTATTTTTTACTTTTCGACTCGACAGATGAAATTTCTAATAGTTGCTATAGACTACTTCACCAAATGGGTAGAGGTCGAGCCCTTGGCCAAGATCACGGAAAAAGCGTGTCAAGGATTCTTATGGCGAACGGTTATCTGTCGATTCGGAATTCCGGTCGCCTTCATTTCTGACAATGGGCGACAATTTGATAACAAGGCTTTCAAAAGCTTTTGTTCCGAACTCGGAATTGAATCCAGATTAACTTCTGTAACACATCCTCAAATCAACGGCCAGGTAGAGGTGACAAACCGTACCTTGCTCCAAACTCTGAAAACCCGGGTGTCCAAAAACGGAACTAATTGGGTGGAAGAAATTCCGAGCGCCCTTTGGGCCTACAGGACAACTGCAAGAACTCTCACAGGGGAAAGCCCATTCTCTCTTACTTACGGAGCCGAAGCCGTCATTCCCGCAGAAATAGGAATGCCTACCTTGCGAACACAACAGACTTTCTCGTTAGAAGAAAATGAGAAAAATCTCCGAGCGGAACTTGATCTACTCGAAGAACGAAGAATAGCGGCGGAAACAAAGGCGGCTATCTATCGCCAAAGAGTGAAAAGGTTCTATGACACAAGGGTGAAAAGAGTCTTCTTCCAAATCGGTGATCTGGTCCTGAGAGAAAATGAATTCCAAGGAAATAAAAGCCGAACGGGGAAGCTAACTCCTAACTGGGAAGGCCCTTATGTCATTCAGAGAATTGTCCGAGCAGGCACTTACTATTTAGTAAATATGGAAGGAAAAACACTCAAACGCTCATTTCATGCCGAGCACCTACGACGCTACTATCAGTAAAAACTGTGGAAGTCTCTTAAATGTCTTATGGAATAAAGGGTCAAGTCTTTCCCATTCTACAAAAATGCGGCGAAATTCCCATTCTACAAAAATGCGGTGAAATTCCCATTCCTAAAGGATGAGTCGGAATTATCCTACAAGGATAAAACGACAACTCTCATCCAAAAACAAGGGGCAAGATCCCGATCGAAATATGAGGCAACAATCTCATTTATGAAGACGAGTACCTTACTCAACAACTTAAAGTCCCATGATCGGACTAAGGAGAGAAGAACCCGTTACAAAGCTTATCTTACCAGCCAAATGAAGAAGGAAAGACTTTACGAAGGACTTCACAAACACTTCTTTCTTGCATGGTTAGAACAACCATTACTCGGGAATAAATCTTCACCAAAATAAAGGTTTGCATTTCATTCATATGAATAGAAGATACATTCCAAATGACTAAAGATTTACAAGAACAGTTCACAAAAATGCTAAAATATCCCTAAGAACTAGGACCCTCGGGGCAACCAGCTACTTCTAAAGGAACTTGAGTTGAAGGCTCCGAGGGAGCGGGAGCAGAAGCCTCTGGGGCCTTAATAAGTTGTTGCTCTTTTAGTTCCATGTAAGTCTTTAAAATCCCGAAGCCCCATAGACAAAGACTTTCACGGAGGAACATGGTGACCCACTTGTTGCACCACCAATATATCACGGGTGGCGCCTTCTTTAGCTTTAAGCCCTAAGTAGGGCAACCTCCTTCTCTAGTTTATCCGCTGCGTTCTATTAAATCCTTAATTTCTTGCGAGTCGGATATAGCAGCCTTCAAGCGGGAAGCTAAGTCTTCCTTGAGTGTGTCGCTCCCCTTTACTTCCGCCAACTCGGCTTGAGCGGCAAACTCAAAGCGACCTTCATCTTTAGGTCCCATCGAATTTCGCTCATCCCGAGTAGATTTAAGTTCCTTCTTCAAAGCTACTTTGGATTCATTTTGTAATCGCTTTGATATTCTCCTCGCCAGTAAGAAGAGAACCCTTGGAAATAGATAAGCGGGCCGCTAGATCGTTCTTCTCCTTTTCCATAGTAGCCAATTTATTTGCGTACCGCTCGGCTTTATCTCGCTCAAGGGCCTGGATAGCCTCAAGCTGTTCTTTCTCCTTTTCTTCTAAGGCCACCACCCTAGAGCTTAACTGGGCGATGTCTACCTTGCTCGTTTCCATCTTTGCCAAATCTTCTTGGCAAAGATTACCAACTCGATCCGCCTAGTGCGCAGCCTACAAAATAATAGATAAATCATCGACGTTAACACCGAACTAGAAAGAACTAGAAGGTAAAATAAGAATAGCTCTTACCAACATGACCGAACGGAATAATTGAGAGGTGGCTTCTTCCCTTCCAAATTTCTATGAAGTTTAGGCGAGAGTCGCTCGGTCTCATGGCCATCAAAACAGTCTTTGTAGTAACGACATCCCGAAAGGGGACATCTTCGGAGGGCACCTCCTTCCCTTGAGGTGCCGATCTCCTTAAAACTGAGTCCGCCACCCTTAATTTGTCCAGGAGAGCCGCTTCTCCTGCCTCCGCCTGTAAAATAGACCCTAGGTTCAAGATTTTGGACGAAGCATACCCATAGAAAATGTATACATCGAGATTCTCACCTCCATAAGAAGGATATCCTCCGGCCGACTGGAAGAAGGACCTTCGGAAATTGGAGACAAGGCCGGGCGGACTTCTTCCGCACAGACTTCTCCCGGAGGTACCTCCGCTTGTTCTCCTACAATTCCGGGACCCGATGCGTCCTCGGAATTCTTTCTCTTTGTCCTCTTCTCCCGTGAGGACCCTGCATTAAGGTCGCTTTTGACCCCCTTCTTGGAAGAGTCAACTTCTTTTCTCTTCCTCTTCCTCTTTTCCTCCTTGGAGGTATCAGCGCCTGTGCTAGACACCACCTCCTTCTTCTTCCGCCCGCGAGGTAAAGGCGGATGAACTTCACCTTCAAAAGAGGCCAAAAGGCCCTTAACGTAGCTCAGGTCCTCGTCCTCCATCGGATTTTCTGCAAGGGGAATTCCGAAGCAAGTTAGCTATCATAGTTACAAGTTAAGCTAAATCAGAGACACGAGTAAGTCCTACCGGCAGACACTATTAAACGACATTTAACAAGATTTTCTTTTGTCAAGAACTCATCCATATACACTTGGGATAGCCCCGTCATCGACTTAAGAAGAGCCTCCTCTTCTTTCGTCATTTCCTCACAAGAAATATCCGTTCGGGGAACCTCCCACTTGGTTCGGACATCCCACTCGGATTTACTTTTAACAAAGAAAAATTTACTCTTCCATCGCTTAATGGAAGAGGGAACTTTCCCTAAAAACTTCCTCCCAGAACGAGCCGAAAAGTAATACCAGTCGGCATTGGACTCTAAGCATAGACTAAATAACATATGGAACCAACGGACAGTCGGATTTACTCCGTAATTCTTGAAAACAACAACAAAACCGTTCAGTAATCTCCAAGAATTCGGGGTCAACTGCGAAGGACACAAGTGATATTTCTCTAGGATTGCCTTAGCAAAGTTAGAAAAGGGAAGCCTAAGGCCACCCGATAGCACATCCTGGTAGATGGCTATCTCCCCTTCCCTGGGAGAACTTGCCCTCTCCCCAGAATAGGGAACCCTAACCTCAAACAGAGAGGGGTCTATCTCATATCTTTCCACCAGGCTATCTACATCCTTTTGCCCAAGGAGACTTATGAACGTACCCGACCCCCTACCCATTGCCCTAGATGCAGGATGAATTCGCGGACCCTGAACTAGAACATCCCTAGGTTCGCCTAGAGCAGCACCAGAAATCACGGGGTTGGACGGTGAAGGGATCAGAGGCCCATGGGAAGAACTAGAGGAAGAAGATGTTGCACTAGCCATTACCTTAGAAGGAAAAAAGACAAGAAAAAGACACAGAAAGCTTAGACCAAGGTTCGCCGGAGAAGAAGAAGTCTTAGGAAGAAGACGACACGCTTCCACTTTCGAGATAAACCTTTTCTTTTCTGCCTGTACGATTCCGCTTATAAGCAAAGAAGATGGATCCTTCACCGTTGGATCATAGAGCCACACCACTATCGAACCATCGAACCAAAGGTCCTCGAATCGGGACCGTCCAAGTAACCATCATTACACCTCCTCAAACAGTTCAAAATTTCGTCCACGTCAGCACACCAAACGCCGCCTGCCACATATAGAAAACCACGCTCATCACTCATCATGATGTTGACAAACGCGCACGCCGCGCACGTCGCACCACTATCTCTCTTTAAAGCCAAATAGTAGAAGGGACACGTGTCTTCTCTGGGCTTTAAAGCCAAATAGTAGAAGGGATACGTGTCTTCTCAGGGAGCAATGAGTGTTATATGGGAAGTGGAGCCTGTGTTGTAGAAGACAAGACACACACTCCAACATAGGATCATCAGTGATGGCCTCATAAAAACACCAAAGAATTTAGAAGCAAAACGACAAATGATCATTTATTCATGTTACAGGACGATAAAAAAAAAAACACAAACAAACAGCATAGCAAACCCTAAACATGTTTTCCGACGGACTCCTCTAGCTAAACATCCGCGAACCCATCCGAAGACACGCTCCGATAAGACACAGAGGAGACACACGGACTTCTGCAACCATCATTATCCTCATTATTATTGGGGGAACCTGGTTCGGCGCAGGGGCGAAGGTGGGGGCCCACCTCTCTACGGCAGGAGTCATCTCCAAACATCTCAACTTCGAAACGCATACCCCCTGCATAAGTAAAAATTAAGAGGTCCCCCGCCTCCACGTCGTGATCAACATAGAAAGCTTCCCACCCTGCATCGATGCTCATCTCGCCCACACCCCTGTCAATCAACAGAATAGACGGTCATACACAGCCGTTCGGACTTACCAAATGGATCACTCCAGTCCTTAATTTTGATAGATGCTCGTAAAAAGAACTGGGAATTCGTAAGTGTCGAGAACACTGAGAAAAAGTAAAAAATTTATAAAAAGACAAACGTTGAACCATGATGCAAAGACAAAAGTTTTACAAAAGACTTCTGGCCAAACACACTATCCATACAAGCCCTTAAATAGAAGAACCTATCGACACTATAGGCGAGAATTCCGGAAGAAAAATCTATCTCGATAACAGCGAAAGGATAACACAGTAAACGTCGGTCGCCTATTAAAGCACATGTACTTTAGACGTCGTAGACGTAGACAGAGCCTACGCCTACATAGACATGGTGAAAAATACTTGTTCTCGAACCAAGCGAAACGTGCGATTAGCTCACCCCTCGCTCAGATTTTTCGAACAAGTACACTTTGGGGGGACTATTGTTACGGATATATTTGGTAATGCACGTGTCATTGACCTAAAAGACCACCTGTCACACACAGGACCGTGTTTCTTTGGCCACATGGCAATATTTGCACAATTCCGTTCGGCAAATATCACGAGGATTCAATCTTAAGAACAAGTCCGTCGGAATTATAGCAACCCTCTTATACAAGGCGTGAGGTGGAAAAAGAGGAATAAATATCTAACACCTCTACAGTGGGTAGGCCTTATCCACTCACTACAGTAGGCAGATATTTACTCTATTTTTACCCACATGGAATCTACACATTAGGCAGTAGATATTTTTCTATCGCCTTAGGAGATATTTTAACCCACCGCCTTACTCCACCGCTTTTCCTAAACCGCCTCTAGGGTGCTATAAAAGGAGAACGGTAGTGGAAGAAAGGGGGGTAGAAAAAAGAAAACCTCAAGATATAAAGAACTGTCTAATTTAAGACCCCTGACTCAAGTTTTCTGACTGAAGCATCGGAGTTAAATCCGGGCAGAAAGGCCCAATTCTGATCACTGCCCTCTCCTTTTTTACAGGTTCGTCAATGGGTAATTCCGATCGGACTTCCAGGGTGTTCCCTTCGTTCCTTGTTCATAAGCAGAAGTAAGCGTCCACACCAACTATAAATTTTAACCGTTTGTCGAAGGCTGAGGCCAGATCACGAGGCGACAGTAGCCAAGGTGTGAGGTGGACCAGTTTTTGGCATCAACATAAACCATTCCTTGGAGTAAAATTAAGTGTATATTAGAAACCTTGGTGTTGAAGATTAAGAGGTGGTTATAATAATTAAGAAGTGTTAAATATGAATTAAGAAACCGTTAACAATAATCCCACTCTAGTATTATTATAATGGAAATTAAAGGGGAGTGAAAACCTCTAAAGCAATACAAGTATATTAAATACATTTCTTATATTTGTATAGGACTAGACGAGTAGGGGGACACGCAAGAGGTTCGGGTAAAACATAGATAGCGAAGGACCTCAGGTGAGTAATTACACTATATTTGGATGTTTTTCATGATCGAGTTTTACCGATGGCTTGGTTTATATGGTTTTGTATGGATTTTATATCGAAATTTGTGCAAAATCACTGGTTTAATATTATGATCATAAATTACTAGCGTCTTGATTGTTTTATTCATGTATTGTAAATGAAAATACACGTGAATAGAGGAAATAAAGAATGAGAACAGAAACAAGACAAAAGAGATATTAGAAATATCGACAGAGGTGCACCGTACGCAAGATAACCCGGTTTATATCAAAAGATTGCTGGGAAGGGATATGGTGTTACTGGTAAAGGTACACGGTCCGCCCAGGATTTATCTGGAATCATTTCGGGGCATTGAGTTAGGGGTGCATGTGAGGTCGATATGAGACCTTTAGGATGATTATGATATGACATTAAGTATAGATGATTCGACATTGAGTATAGATGATACAACATCGACAGTATAGATAATATATAAAATATCGGCAAACGTGCACCTTAATCAAGATAAGCTGGTTTATACCAGAAGGTCACTGGGGACGGTGATACGTTCCGCCCGAGATTTATCTGGTATCATTCCGGGGCATCGATGTAAGGGTGCATACGGGGTCGATATTATACCAGTATTTCATAGGTGCTGAAACACCATGATTGCATGTGTTAGTCGATTTATCCGGATTTTGTTGAAATGCTTGACATGTTAAAATGATTTGAAGATAATGCATATGATTAGCATTATTTCGGTATTCATATATCTGATATTATATATATATATATATTCCTTGTATGGTGATTCTCACTTAAGTGAAATGTGCAGGTGTACGAGATTAAGTATTCCTGTAGATGGTTGTGACATAACAGATGAGGATAGACTCTGTTTGTATTTGATGTTTAGACTTTTAGAACCCTCGCAAGATTTGTAAACTCTGTATAAAAATAAAAGAGCTGCTTATTTCTTGTGAGTTTTAGTTTGATTATGATTGTTATCAGGCTTAAATTACACAGCTTATGGGTTGGGTGCACTCCTGCCCCAGCTAGTGTGGCATTTTTCCCTGTTTTGGAGACTGGTGTTACATGTAGAAAAACCAATAACTAGTAGATATAATGAATTATAATACTGGAACTCTATCGTTCACATACCTTAGACTACCAATTTTGGGCACAAGACCTTGAAAGGAAGATTGGGCAAGATGGTAGACAAGGTGAGGAAGAGGATTAATTAGCTCTTGGAACGGTCAATTGTTATCCAATGGTGGAAGGATCACCCTGATAAACTTTGTTCTATCAACTATCCCAAACTATCGGATGACGATTTATAGGTTACCCCAATAGGTCATAAACCAAATAGATGCTCTCTACCGTGACTTCCTAGGGCGAGGACCTAACATGGAGGCTAATGCCAACAGAGCATTCAGCTGGGGACACATATGCAAACCTAAGAAGCATAGAGGATGTGGGTTCTAATCTTACAACCTTCAATGAGGCTATTGATGTGCTGCTAGCCAGCAAATACACGGGGTCGCTCAAGTAGTAAAATACTCAGAGAATAGGGTAGTCGAATCTACAGGGACCGATACTAGTACTCACTAGAACTCTATTATCTAGGCTAGAAACTTTGGTTGGTGAATTGATCCTAACTAAAACCTAAATCAAACTAAATTAAAGTGACAGTTGGCAAATTGGGGTTTATCAAACAAGGGAGCATGACAACCTAGATCACTATCCTCCTAAGAACCCCTTATGACTGCTCCTCTAATACTAGTAACCTAATTAATTTATTTCTGAACCGTGGAGAACCCTAAATTAGTCTGAGCCCGATCTCTCAACAACCAAACCCTAGTCCCATACGGAGACTTCTCACGTACGACTGCATTGTCATGGTGTTCTATGGTTCCCACTATTAGGTTTTATCCTAATCCGAAGAGTGAGTTGGTGTTGCGTTAGTAACACGGCGAAAACACCCGATCTCTCGGCGTGCACCCCTCACTCCCTCCCCTCCTATTGTCTATGCTAAGGCCTAGCTTGACCTCTATCTCTCGTTATGTATCAAGCAATTCTAATGGTTCTAATGGTATGGCCGACGCTTTCACACTAACAAACCATACAAAATAAGCATATACAAACATTTCACATAAATAAATAAAAAGAAAACTAATATTAGGAAGGAGAAAAAGCCAAAGGTTCATCTAAGGGTTCAAGGACCCAAGGCACCACAAAGGGTTTAGCCTCTCATACTAATGGCAAACATCACAATCATAAAAGAAAAAGATATAATTAATTTCATAAACTTCCTGGCATGATATCTTCTTCGCCTTCAACCTCTCCCTAAAACCCTAGCTGTCGGTTCCTGGATACGCCAAAAGTCCCTTGAAGATTAGAACCGACGCCTTTTTATAAGCTTTTGATTTTATGATACATGCTCGTGCCATCTGGTAAATGCCTGTGTGCTTTTAGAAACACGGTTTCCATGCTAAAACAAGGTAGTACACGCCCGTGTCATCTTCTACACTGCCGTGTCATCTGACACACACCCATGTCTTCAATAGGCTGAGCGCACTTCTTAACTAATCTTTATTTGAATCCACACGCCTGTGCCAGTTGTTTATTTCAAAAAATAATACTAATAAATAAAAATAAATAAAAAATTTATATATATATATATATATGTCTCACTGTCTCGAACATTACTACTACTAAGCCTATCATTTGGAGCTGATCATCTTGATGTTGCAGTAACTTTTATAAACATGGCTATAATGTACCAGGATATGGGGAAAATGGATACTGCACTCCAGTATTTGCAAAAGGCACTGAAAAAGAATGAGCGGCTTCTTGGTTAGGAGTATATTCAAACTGCAGTTTGCTATCATGCTCTTGCAATTGCATTCAACTGTATGGACGCCTACAAACTTTCTCTTCAGAATGAAAAGAAAAATTATGATATACTTGTGAAGCAACTTGGAGAGGAGGATGCAAGAACTCGTGATTCTGAAAACTGGATAAAGACATTTAAACTACGTGAACAACAAGTAAATGTCTAGAAGCAGAAAGGACAGGCAGTTAATGCAGCTTTTGCTCAAAATGCTGTAGATTTTCTAAGGGCTCATCCGAAGCTCGTACAGGCATTCTAGGCTGCTTCTCTGGGTTTTGGAAATTCTAGCAAATCATCGGTTAACCGATCCATCAATTCATCCATGATCGGTGAAGTTCTCCCTCAGGGGAAGGGAGTCGATGAACGAGCCGCTAAAGTTGCTGCACAAGTGCGGAAGAAAGCTGCAGCAAGAGGCCACCAAATGCGCCCTAGTGTTGTTCCTGCCCAAGCTTTACCACAACTTGCCCATCTTTTCAACATCGTCAACTCAGGAACGAACACCAACCAAGCTCAGCCGGGTGCACAGTTAAACAAGCAGAATGAAGAAGCTCGTATGGAATCTGGATCAACGTCAAATGGCATTGAGACAGAAAATGAATCTGTTGCAAAATGCGAAGATCATCCACCTGTCGGTTTAAGAACTGGTTTGACAGCACTTGACTCCAAGAAGCAGAAACTGAAAACCAAAGCTTAGTACCTCAAAGCATCTTATAATAAAGCCTACAGTTTTGATTACAAGTTCGATGTTGCGGCATGAAAATTCAGCTATACTGAGAGATAGTCATCGAAATTTTAGTAGATGACATACAATGAAGGATGCTCGCTGATCAAGAGACGGAAGATATATTTCCAGATGAATTTGACTTAGAAAATGGAATTTGATTAGGATTTTTCACAATTAACATGCCACTTGGGCATATGCATTTCTGGGCTGCTGCTCTTATTGATTATTTAGAGTTGATTGGAGAGCATATTGCCAAGAAGGCCTCAGTTTGTAATACAAGATTGATGTGAAGCTATTAGGGAAGATGTTCAATAAGGGCATTTAGCATCTTGTCTTTGTCTATTCATTAGTTTCAAATATCTCTTCCTAATATATATATATATATATATATATATATATATATATATATATATATATATATATATATATATGTTGAAAATGAATAAATGAAAAATGAAAAAAAAATGAATGAAATAAGAAAGGCTCAATTGCAAAGATAAAATAAGATTGTATGTCCATACTTCTCTCTCTCAAACAAATTTCATGAGAGAAGTATGAAGGGGGTATTTGTTTACACTTAAAAAGTAATAATAAAAAATAAATAAAAAATAAAAAAAGGAGCCGTCCAGACATTTGATGAAATGTACCAATGAGCTAAAAGTGCATTATGAAAGCTAAAAATGTAATTTTCTTTGTTCTGTAGATGGTGCTTCTATTTCAGTAAATTTGCAAAGCCAAGCATTTTAAACGGCCAAAGCATGGTTCAATGTTACTCTCTTCTTAAAAAATTCATTTCATATGGATGTGAAATATTTTAATTGGAGAATCAGAATGACAAAGGTATGCACGAAATAAAGCAACTATATTTGGAGAGTTGGAGAGTTTGGTGGTGGAAATTATCATACATCAAGCTCATGCTTGAGAGTTAAATTCATGTGCCCCTTTGAATTAATGGCTGCTAGTATGAAAATAATAAAAAAATTATAAAAAATGATGGTGAAAAATGAAATAAAGGTATGGCTGATATGATTCTAAAAAGAAATATGCATGGGACCACCTACTAATATTTGGCTAGAGTTATGAGAAAGTCAAAGAAACTTGATTCTCAGACAAGCATTGGTAGCCGGTCCCCACTTTATAAAACGGGGTTGATTTAATAAATGAAATGGGCACTTTATAGCTCAAATTTGAACTCATATGCATGTGCACGATCTCGAGGCAGCGACGAGAGACGCATATCGAGGTAGCCCAAAATACAAGTTTTAAAGCGACATATATCTCGGGGCGGCGATATAGCATTTATCTCGAGATGGTGGTGCAAATCTCAAAGCTGCGATAAAGTAGGCGTTTTGAGGCAACCGATGGATCATAAATTCCGAAGTGGCGGAGCATATATTCCACGACAGAAGGCGGTGCCATTTATATAAATAAATAAATAAATTATGTACATCTGTATGATGTTATCTATATGTAATAAATTATTATTTTTCATAATAAATGAATTATTTTTCCTTGCCTCTACTTGTACTCTTTTGCCCTTAATCGGAGATTCCCAATACTCTGTTTGGGGTAATTAATAATAGAGGCTTGCCTCTATTAGGAATGAAAGTATCCACAAAATCTAAACAAATATGACATTTGATGTGTCACCTGGTGTCCCTTCACAGATACGATGCCAGGCGAGTATTTTCACAAATTCTGGCACGCCCAGTGTGGACCTTTATTCTACCCACCATCTTTGAGGCAAAAGTACAAGTAGAGGCTTATGAAAGGATCTCTGTTGCAGTTGGAAGCTCACCATCCATAAAGGACCTAATAATCCCACACCTTCCACACATTGGATGTCGACCTTATATGATTTTCTTGGTCTGATATAAAGATCCAATGGTAAAGAATCAAGGACTTTCCTTTTTTAGGGGTTACCCCAGCCAGCCTGAGATGACAGTTCTTGCAAGAGAAGGCGATGGGCGCACCTTCAAAAGGTTTGAGAGATATGAATCTTCAAACTTGTTAAAAGCTTGCCCCCCAAATAAAAAAAAGTCAAAAAAGAAAAAAATCAAAAATCAAAAAATCAAAAAAATCAAAAAAAAGAAAAGAAAAGAAAAGGAAAAAAGAAAAAGAAAAAGCAAGAAATAAAGAAATGGAAAAGAGGGCAATAGTCATAAAATGTATGTAAGACGGTCTCCGTCATAAGGTCATATCATAACCTCTTACTCCGGGTTGTAAAAAAAATGGATGGAGAAATACATATAGTTTGGATGGTCATTGAAGCCAGAGGAGGCCCACCACTTGCACCATTCATAAGATCTTGGGGGCAAAAGTGAAGAAGGATTAAGTCACGTGCCACACAGGGGGCAAGGAATAAGAGTTGACCTTCAACGACAAAATGTCCCTAGAAGGAAGATAATGAGGATGGATCCATTTTCCTTCTAATCCAAAATTCCTCTTTAAAGCGATGTACAAATTCATATCATCTAGATGGTCATGGAGACCCTCCATATGCATCATTCACAAGATCTTGCATAAACTGTGATGGAGTCCTAAAATAGCATATGAAAAGAAGGATCAAGTCACACAATAAGGTTCGAATCTCATGTTCCTTGAAGGAGGGATAGTGAAGATGAACCCATTTTCCTTCTAAACCAAATTCCTTCTTAATGTAGTTTCAACAAATGAAAACATGGAATATGCAAATACAACAACAGTTGGTTGGCCTAATGGCGTATCAACTTGAAGGTATGTAAAAGTTGAATAGTATTATCTCTCGGCATAAAAAAAAGTTCAAGCCAGTGAAACAAAGAGGAAACTCATGCCCCTGTTCTTGAGCAGATGATAAGTGTTCAAATGAGCATTATTTATATATAAAATTCATGTATATTACTATAAGTTTTGGAGGAGTATTGGCCCGCTTGTACTCAAAATGGCTTTGTTTCTGTAAACAGGGCAGAAAATTGTGGTTCCAGGAGAAGAGATGCGTTTTCAAGAGAATACGGGCCAAAACAGGGGAAACAGAGCAAGAGAACCAGCCCATACGGAGTCCCAAACGGACCCGTATGGACCTGGGGAATTTAGATCCAACCTCCACAGCTGTACGGACCTGACAGGACTCCGTATACGGACTCCTGAGAGCCATACGACCCCGTATGGGAGTCCGTATATGGGGCCGTATGTCGTAAGTCTGCAGTTGCGTTTTGATCGAACCAAGGGTAAAATCGGAAAATACACTCAAAACCCTAGTGTGGGGTAGCATTGAACTAAACGATGAGAACAAAACCCTAACTGGTGTCTTACACGGACAACACAAACTCATCAGTTCTCTCCTCAACAACTCTCGCACGTTTGCCCATCATGAAGTTCTTCGCCTTCGCGGCCAACTCCAAAAGTTGCAGACAGAAAAGGACGAACTGCTTGTTGAACTGAACACTTATAAACAAGGCAAGCCGAAGTCCTATTCTCCGGGCATCTTTCCTGATCAACTCCACTTTATTTACCAAGATCCCACGAGACACCATCATTTCAACTGCCCCGCCAATGGTCACTGCTCTTGCCAGCTTGTTCTCGCAGATGCCTCCATCGACAAGATGTATTACTACACGAATCCATCCGACACGCATCTCATGGACTATCTTCGCCAAGTCAATTACACTGGTTCTAAAGATCTTGACGACTCCACTTCCTGCCCTTGTGGATGTGTTCCTACTTCACCAAAGATTTACTAGCCTACTGGCCTGGACTCTCTTCTGCGTGTGTTTACCGTTTTCTTATGTTTATAGTTTTCCTACAGTGGCTGACAACACCTATGTACTAAATAAGCCACTTGTCTATTTTGTTGTCCTAAGAGTGTGCTCTTGTGAAGTGTGGTGGACTCTCTAAGAGATAAGATGATAAGGATACTCACTATGCAAGATAAGGATGCTTACTTATCTTCATAGCTAAGGATTCTTTCTTATCTTCTTATCTTTCTTATGTACAATAGAAAAGAGCCACCTAGCTTTTATACTAGTATAAGAAGATGCTTTCTCTTGTATATAAGAAAGCCCTTAAGTCTTCTCAAAGGCATCCCTTAACCATCCCTCATCGAGCTACGAGTGTTCGAAGAATGTTTCCTTCGAAGATGTTTTCATGTGAATAAAGTGTGGACTCCGGTCTGGTTTGAATTGCAAGTTTCCTTCTCCCCCCGAGTTCCTCCACTCCCTCTTTCCCCCCTCGAACGAGAAAGCTTTTCTTGTGAAGGTATGGCCACAAAAAGATAGTGTTTCCTTGATTTGTATAGTCCTTGTTTCTTACCAAACGTAATCTTAAAGACAGATTACAACAGACTTATAATCACTTTATCTTATCTTGTACAATCGGTAGTAAAGAGGGCGGTGATCCTTAAGATCTGTAAACAAAGAGGTAGGCGGGAATCGAGGCCGAGATACAAATTCCCAGACCATACCCGTTATGCCGTTTGAAGGCGCTTAGGGTTATGGGTGTTCTTGGATATGATTCCGCTCTTGTTTACCCATTCCTCTTGAATGAACTGGTTCCTTGATACCCTGGTTGGTAAAAATCACTGTAGATGTTTTCATGTGAATAAAGTGTGGACTCCGGTCTGGTTTGAATTGCAAGTTTCCTTCTCCCGAGTTCCTCTACTCCCTCTTTCCCCCCTCGAACGGGAAAGCTTTTCTTGTGAAGGTATGGCCACAAAAAAATAGTGTTTTCTTGATTTGTATAGTCCTTGTTTCTTACCAAACGTAATCATTGCAAACTCAAAATCTCTCAAAATAAAAAATAATCATAATCTTAAAATCGGCTTGCCTATCCGTTAATTTGGTATCAGAGCCATTCGAGCCTTTCGGATCAAAATAGATTCAAGAAAGCAAATATTTAAAATATTAAATAATATCCAAGACCGTTTAGACAAATTAAACGAGGTAACCAGAACTTTAAACGAAATAAATAATAAACTAGACTTTATTAAAGATACAGATCAAATAATTATTACAAAAATAGACACTCTAATTAAAAAGATTAATCCCGAACATCTTAAAGAATTAACAGACACAATATCTAAATTCAACAAAGGAAAACAAACAGAGTTTAACGAATTAATAGATCAATTTAAAAACTTAAAAGTTATTACTATTGACGATAGACCAATTAAAAAGAAAGTATTTACCCCATGGACCTTTTTGCCAGATCCTCAAGAACCCTTCGTCTTCAAGAGGTAGAGCAAGGAAGAAGGAGTGTTTCAGAAACTCCAAACTTAACGAATATATGGGATAAAATTTTAGGAAGAAATAAAGAAGAAGAAAATCTACAGCTAGAAGAAGTTGTAGACATAGATAAAGAAATTAAACTTTTCAGTACTCATCAACTAAAATTATTAAATCCAAAAATATTATATCGAACAGGACCTTTTGATTTTCATACAGGTTTATATAGCCACTACAGAGAAGTACCAATAAGTTACACAGACACTAATCCTGTGATTCTAAATTTAATAACTCTAAAATCAGTAGAACATTTGCTTAAAATGTATAATTCTATATGTAAAATCCATGAATATTTAGTTACTTCCTTGAAGAAAATAATTAAGTTATTACCCCCGATGAGTGTTAAAGTGGGATTAAATAATTTATTTAAATTAAATGGAAATTAAAACAAAAAAAAATGGGGTCTGCAGGGACCTAATGGTAATTTTATGAAGATAGAGGGATCTTAAGGAAATTCTCCCTCTCACAGAACAAGGACCCATTTGTAAAATTAATAGGTTCGGGGGACTTAGGAAAATTTTTAGTATAAATGAGATGGTTTACGGCCGAGATCAAGCCATCTCCGGTGTCTTGATCTTAATGTGAAGCGCAAGGCTTCTGAGAGAGCCACGGCGAGGCCCCAAGTTTAATCCATCCGGATGCATTGGATCGGATACGAAGGCAAGAGAAGTGTACAACTTAGAGGTGACCTCACGATCGCGGCTGGGTTATTGATTACGCTTCATCCTCAGATGGTTTGATCCGAGGCAAAGGATTAATATCCAACCGATAAACCCTTTACAAAATCACGCATTCGTTGATCTGAGTGCGCTAGATCCTCGAAGGCGTAAGTTGACATCAAGCCGCGTTGAATGAGATTGGATCTACGCCGTAGTCAGTGTGCTTGAACCGAGACTTGAGATTTGATCTAGACCGTTGAAGTAGATCAAGTAATCCCGCCTTTCATTGGAAAACCGATCCAGAGGCAACTTCCCACGCCAGCTCCTCCATGCTTCTGCGTCTCGCTGGCCGGCCTTGAGTATCCCCGGCCGTTTCAGCGAAAACGCGGCCATCAGCCGTAGCGGCGTTACCTTTGAGCCGGCGCTTCGGATCTGGGAGGCCTATAAAAGGAGGGCCTTACTTCTGTCTCGGCGTCAGCACTTACTTGGCATTGTCTCTCCGGTGAGGACGGAAGCGGAGGAAGCTCTTCTTTGGAAGCTCGAGGATCAGTCACGACAGAGGAGGCCGCCATGCTCACGGGAGGGAGGAGAGCGTGGCGGGAGCAGCGCAAAGAAGAGAAGGAGCAGCGCCGAGCTCGTCGGAGTAGAAAGCGGGGCCAGCGTTCTGCGGCGCAAACCCGCATACCCGCGCATCGACAAAACCTCGGTAAGCATCCAAAAACTTCTGTAGAGTAGTTTTGGGGCGTTCGCATTCATCTTTGTCAGCACGGTGAGAGCTTCACGTAGGGAAGGAAGTCCCGGTAGAGAAATTGTTAGTTCTTAGATTGAAAGAGAAGAATTTGGTGGTACTTGCCGGAGAGCGTCGAGAACTTTCGGCGTCGGAGGACCGAAAGACGGCGGTGCTTCGGAGCTCACAGCGATGATGGTGAAAGGTAACGGCTCAGCCTTGAGAGAGAGAGAGTGAGATTGAGGTTGAAGATGAAGTAAATAAAAAAAAAATAATAATAATAATAATATAAAGTTTTTAATTAAACAATTATACACATAGGGGTGTGACATTAATTTAAATAATTATTTTTCTCTCTTATACTCTCTTTTAATGAGAACATTGGTTGGTTATAATTGTTAATATAAAAAAATGCTAAGTAGAGTATTAAAGTGGGGAACTAAGGTAGTGTGACAACACATAAAAGTTAATGAAAATATTAACTTAGTGTGACAAGCTTATTGAAATATTAGTTGATTATTGTGACAAATAATAACTAATTAGTTGAGATAGTTGTTGAAGAACTATTGATATGTCACAAATATTTCTAGTAGAAACCATAGAAGTGTGACAAATTATTAACATGATTAATAATTTGAAAACTATAGTTGAAAAGTTAATTAATCAATGAAATTGATTAAAGGTAGATACCAAAGGGTATGACATATGTTCAATTAACCGATTAAAGGTGTCTAAGATTGAAGGTTATTATTAAGTTTGGAAATATAAGGTTTTAATAAAAGATTAAAACCTTAGTAATATTTATATTAATAGTGTTAACACTATTAATCAAATAGTTATATAGTTTTCGGTAACTATATGGAACTATGACTATGTGACATGATAATTGAATAATTATTATTATGAAATATGAAATGGGATAATTAGAAATTAACTAATTTCTTAAATTCGGATAAATCGGTGAGTGATGTAAAATATTTAGTAAAGAAACTAAAAAGCCCTTTAGGGGACTAAGGTCAACATAAACAGTGCAATGGGCTTGAAATGGGACCAACTTATCTAGAGTTGACCCGGTAAGGCCCAAATGAATCTACAAGTCAACTAAGGGCCATGAGCGAGGGGATAAGGGAAAGCCCGAGAGATGGTCCTGCAGGGCCGTTAGTGAAGTAAAGTGAGGGGACGAGATAGGCATGTCGTAGTCATATAGAGGTGAAATTATTGGACAATAACTCTAACGAACCATTGTATGCGGATACTCGGGGAGGCGTAAAGGCATTTCCAAGAAGAAGATTAGTCTCTTTAGAGGTAAGTTCACTTGCCTAGTTTCCACCCTGATAGCAGGATTTCTTGGATTTACTATGTAATCTTAATACATGCACTGCTGATGCCATACATGCTATTCATACCTGTTTTTGAATCCTGTTGAGCATGTATGTTTGTTTCCCGAGGGCGTTGGTGTCCTGCTTGCTATGTTCTCTTGCCGGACTCGGTGGAGCTTAGGGAAGCTCAATTTAAGGAATGTTAGTGGATAGGACCCCTCGACTTTCACGGCCTACCGAGGAGAAACAAATCTCACGGAGGTCTCACTGTCGATGGCATGATGCATCGGCCAGTTAACACCGAAGAAGAGGTAGTTCTACCGATCTCTTATTTGGAGAGTCAAAGCGACCATCTAGGTCGTAATTATAACCATAAAATTTGGACATCTTGTAGGGAGTAAACTCGAGTTCTCTTAGAACTTCGCTCGCTTAGCCCGAGGGCTTTTGTAGCAGTGTCAAGCTTGTTTGTGGTAGACTCCTAGGATTTTGTTGTTGTTTCTATGATCCTATGGTGACCGTCATTTTTATTTGATGAAACATGCTGACTGTGAGGGGTACTACTGGGCTTTCCTTGAAGCTCACGTGTTTTCTCTTTTCCTCCCTTTTACAGTTGAGGTTTAGAAAGGGGGAGAAGCACGAGGAGAAGGACTCAGGAGACCAAGGTTTATAGGAGTCTCAGATTATCTTTATTTTTCTATGAACTTTGTTATTTGTAGGACCCGTATAGGGACGGACTTCTTTGGGGCCTATGGACCCTAATGACTCTATGTTCTTATGAACTTGAGTTTGTGTTTATTATATGGATTGTTATACATTATCACATTTTTGGCCTTGTATTGGAGTTAGGATTACCTCTTCTTTATCACAGTAGGTCACGATGGCGATGCTCGAGGTCCAGGATCAAGATCGGGGACGTTACACTATACATATAGGTTTAATTGTAATTGCTGTAAAAGGGTTAACTAGAAAAAATTTAGGTACAAAGACCTTATTGTGTTGTTTTGATGATAGATGGGGAAACATTTTAAAAGCTTTATTAAGAGCTACAGAAGTTGATATGAATAATAATGGCGGCATATTTTATTGCAGTCCAGATTATATGATGGATCTTGTTGAATTTTTACATAAAGCAAAAATTGGTATTTTAACAAGAGGCTTTGAAGATTTTAAAGGAAAATATTTACTGATATGCATAGGAGTATTAGGAAGATTAACAAATAGTAGTACCACAAAGTTTAAATTTTATGTAAAAGATGTTGTTAACCTAATGGGGCATCATGGTATACAATTATTAAAACCTACAAAAATATCTTTTGAAGAACTAACTGCAATGGAATGGAACTTAGATTTATTTACTAAAAAAGAAGACATATTAGTACCAAAAGAACATGTAATGAACATTAATAATCAGGGAGAAACTTCTATCTGTTTTAATAAATATACCACTACTCACGTCCCTTAATTAGATTCTGAATCTGAAACTGCTTCAGAAATAAATTTTGTAGAAATAGAGCAAAAAAATGAAGAACTTATTTTTGCACAAGACGATCCAATTTTATTTCCTAAAGAATTAGAAATGAATTTATCCCCTTATGAATTATTGCAATTAGAAGAATATTGAATAAACCAAAATCAATTAAATGAGAATGAAGGTTTATATTACAATTTTGACTTGAATATTAGAAAGAGAACAATGTTATCTGAAGAAGAGCTAGTAGAAATAGATCTTAATGATAATAGTATCGATTTAAATACTCCTTAAACCTTTGAATTCATGGAAGAAGCTGGTAGTTCAGCAAATACACCACAATTACCTTTACCAATATATAGAGAAGGCAATTGACCTAGACCACCATATACTGAAATTGTACATGTACCTGAAAACATTAAGCCCAGAGGCAAAAGAAAACTACTAAAACAACCCATTAAGTTTCAAGGTCAAAATAAAGGACAAATTTTAAACCTTACTGCACATGCCCTCAAAATTGGATTAGTATACTTGATGTATGGAAAAATCGAGTAGTAGCAGACTATATACGTAATTTTAATAAAGTAGGCGCAGAAGAAATGTATAGATACTTAGAGACATTTCTTGGTGAAAGTGTTAAAGCATTATGGGAAGCCTATAAAAGAGAAAGACCGCAAGAGTTTCAACACTTATTAAGTGTAGGACCAAATCCATATAATTTTGTTAATAGAATACAGTTTTTAGTTACTAGAAAAGACCCCAATTCTGGATTTGTAGATCTTCAAAAAGATGCGATGTTACAATTGGAACAATTAAGCTTACATGATTGGAATTATATTAAAGAATTTGTACAAGACTATTTTTATTACTGTTGCATCTCTGGAAATGCTTTCAACCATGAGTTAGGTTTAAAATTATTAAGAAAATTACCTAAAGCATTAGGAAAAGAGATCACTGAAAAATGGAATCTACACCCAGTTACTCCATTTACTTCAATAGGCCATTACATTTCTTTTATTTTAGATATACTAAAAGAAAAATGTACCAACATACAAATTCAACAACAACTAAAGAAAGGTGAATATAGTTTTTGTAGTAAGATTTATATAAGTCAAGCTTATGGATTAGATAAGCAAAAACCTTATTTACGGAGATATTTGGTGAAACACGTGTCACCTACCTAAATAGCCACTTGTCACGCACAGGTCCACGTCCCTCTGGCCACGTGGCAATACTACCAGCTATTCTAGCGAAATTCCTATCGGCAAATAAGAATGAGGGTGCAACCCTACAAATAAATCCGATCGGAATTATAGCAACCTTCTTATCCAAAACTTGTCTCATAAGGTGCTCATAACCACCTAGGGAGGAAAATATCTAACGCCTATACAGTAAATAGATATTATCCACTTGCCTCTACAGGGGCAAATATTTTCTACTTACCTACACAGTAGGCAGATATTTTCTTACCGCCTCATGAGATATTTTCTTACCGCCTTAGGAGATATTTACTCACCGCCTTTCCCACCGCCTTTCAGGATATTTTCCTAAACCGCCTTTAATTTGCTATAAAAGAAGAACAATGATAGTAAGAAGAGGATCTGAAAAATTACACAAAGAACTAACCTATGTCTAAGACTTCCTTCTCACAAGTTTTCTGACTGAATCATCGGAGTTAAATCCGGGCAGAAAGGCCCAATTCCGATCGCCTCCTTTTCCTTCTTACAGGTTCCCTCAAGTATCCCGAAACAGTTGGATAATTCCGATCGTCCTCTCCAATCCGATCGCCTCCATATATCCATCCAGACTATACGGTATTCCAGAGCATCTCACATTCAAAACCTGAAGTAAGCGTCCACATCAATTATAAATCTCAACCGTTTGTCGAAGGCTGAGACCAAATCACGAGGCAACAGTAACCAAAGCGTGAGGTGGACCAGTTTTTGGCATCAACAGTTTGGCGCCGTCCGTGGGGACCTTTAAGAAAAGCTAAATGATGACTACCAGAAAATCTAAACGAATTCAAGAACAAGGAGCGCCCGGTAACGTCGAAATACCCGGTGAAGTCCGCGGGAATGGGGGGAATCCCTTGGAAAATCCGCCCATCTTACCTCCAGAACCCATCCCAGAATTTTATCTCAATATGCATAAACAATTAGAGCAGTTGGCTCAAGCCGTTCACACTTTAGCCCATCCACCACTCCCACCCACACAAATTCCACCAAATATACCGATAACCCCATTAGCCAATTCCGGAAGTAGAGGAAGGACAAGGACCCGTACCCATGGAGAAAGCAGAGAAAGGACCGCCTTCTATGCCAGCTCGAAACCTCCCTCCGTTCGACGCCGAGAGCAGGCTACCGCAAGAACAGAACGGAATAGTCCGTTTGTCCCAACTGTCGACAGAAGAACACAACAACAGGGCCCCTCTCGAGGAAACCAGAAGTTCGAACGGCGTGTTCCCAATATAGGCTCTCCTTTTATCAAGAAAATACTGGATGAACAAGTTCCTGACAGTTTTCGACCGCCTGCTATGACTGCATATGAGGGCAAAACTGATCCGTCCGGTCACCTAAAGTCTTTCCGATCAAAGATGCTGCTTTCTGGAATCATTGATGCCCGTATGTGCCGAGCTTTTCCTGCCACCTTAGAGCGAAAAGCGCAAGACTGGTTTGTTGATCCTCCATTTAGCACAATTTCTTCTTTTCAAGTTTTAGCAGATCGTTTTCTAGCTTATTTTGCTAATTATTCAAAGCAAAAGAAAACCCCATCTACCCTTCTGCGCGTTAAGCAACGAGAGGGTGAAACACTTCAAGCCTACCTCAATCGTTTCATAGATGAAGCGGCAAATATTGCGGATCTTGTTCCACGAATGGCCGTAACCTTTTTAATGGAGGGTTTGCTAGACTCTCCTTTCCGTTTTTCCCTCACTTTGGATCCACCAAAAACCATCCCTGCTCTCATGATCCACGCCCAAAAGTATATCAATTCTGACGAAATTTATACGGGTTGGGATGAAGAGGCTCGCCGCATCCCTACGGAAATCCAGAAAGAAAGAAAACATCAGAGTTTCAACAGGAGGTCCATAGAAATCCGAAGGGAAGGAGGATCACATAGGGACAATAAAAATGAAAATAAAGGTCTGGAATCTTCAACACGTCCTCAGCGACATATGCTACAGCCTAGAGAATCTCCAAGAGACGGGAAAATAGTCAGATATGATCATCATACCCCACTAAACCAAACCAGAAGCCATATCCTTATGCAAATCCAGGATCAAAAAATTTTAACGTAGCCAGAACCTGCAAAGAATCCCGGACGACAAAAGAATAGTAAGAGATATTGCAAGTTTCATCAAGCTAGAGGACATGACACAGAAAAGTGTACTCATTTGATGAACGCTATAGAAAATGTCGTTAGAAGGGGACAACTGGAGCAGTACATCAACATTGATATTCAAGAGGAACCTGAGATTTCACAGCCTGAAGGAGCAAAATGAGAGATGGTCGGATTTATTAGTGGTGGTCCTGGTTGTGGTGGTAAAAGTTTCGCTTCTTAGAAAAGTTATGCTCGAATGGTAGGAGTGGCACAGGAGACAGAAGTGCTACAAAGAAGGTCTCGGCCTATGACTCCCATCATTTTTTACGATAATGATGTCAGCAGGGTTCGCCACCCTCATGACGACGCCTTAGTCATTGCCATCATGGTCTCCAGTTTCCAAATGAAAAGAGTCCTGGTAGACAGCGGAAGTTCAGTAGATATTCTCTTCTGGAGTGCCTTTGAAAGAATGAGGTACGATGCAGACAACTTACTCCCCGGAAAATCATCTTTGGTGGGATTCTCCGGAGGAGTGATATAACCAGAAGGAATGATCACATTACCAGTTACGGTAGGAAATTCACCAAGAACATTAACAGTAACAACAAATTTTCTAGTTGTGCGCTGTGCATCAAGTTACAACGTGATTCTTGTGGAGAAGTAAGAGGGGATCAACCCTTGGCGCGACAATGTTACGCCTCAACTCTCAAAGGAACAACTCAAAATAAAGGCAAAACGAGAGCTTCAGAGGCCATGTTGGTTACCAGAATAGCAGAACAAGAAGATAAAGAACTCCAACCTACACCAGTTGAAGAATTGCTTATAGTTCCTCTGGACACAACTAGATTGGAGCGTACTGTACGGATTGGTGCGGATTTGACAACAGCACAGCAAGAAAACCTCATGGTGATACTAAGGACAAATTCTGATCTCTTCGCCTGGTCCTCAGAGGACATGCCAGGCGTAAAACGTGATGTCATTGAACACCGCCTTAGTATAGATCAGTCATTCAAATCTGTCAAACAGAAAAGGAGGAATTCCGCCCTAGAAAGGCAGAAGGCTGCGGAAGAAGAAGTATCAACCCTTTTGAAGGCAGGATTTATCCGAGAGGTGAACTATCCAGACTAGTTGGCTAATGTCGTTCTGGTCAAAAAGCCGTCCGAAAAATAGAGAATGTGCGTGGATTTTACGGACCTAAATAAAGCTTGTCCGAAAGATTCGTTTCCTCTACTTTCAATTGATGACTTAGTTGACTCCATGGCAGGGCATGAGATGCTAAGTTTCTTGGATACCTTCTCCGGCTACAATCAAATCCGAATGGCCAAAAACGATGAAGAAAAAACATCCTTTATTACTAGCAAGGGAACTTACTGCTATAAGGTGATGCCATTTGGTCTAAAGAATGCCTGAGCCACTTTTCAAAGGCTCATAAGTACAGTATTCAAAGAGCAAATTGGCAGAAATGTCGAAGCCTATGTGGATGACATCTTGGTAAAGAGTCGAAAAACCGACGAGCATCTATCGGATTTACAAGAGGCCTTTCAATCTCTTCGGACTTACAATATGCGTCTAAATCTGAATAAATGTGCCTTAGGTGTCCGATCAGGAAAATTTCTACGATTTATATTGACTCAAAGAAGAATAGAAGCAAATCCAGAAAAGATCAAAGCCATTATTGACATGGAATCACCCAAAAGCCTTCAAGAAATACAACGGCTTAATGGATGCCTAGCAACTCTCGGAAGATTTATTTCTAAAGCCGGAGAGAAAAATCTCCCACTCTTCCAAGCTTTGCATAAAGCACCAAAAATGGAGTGGACATAAGAATGTGAAAAAGCTTTCCAGGGACTTAAAGATTATCTCCGATCGCCTCAGTTGTTAGCCAAGCCGCAAGTAGGAGAAGAGCTCTATATTTATTTAGCCGCTGCTCCTCGAGCGTTCAGTGCAGTCCTGTTAAGAGAAGATAAGGGAATTCAGAAGCCTGTTTATTATACAAGCAAGATCCTTAACGACGCTGAGTCAAGGTATCTGCCACTTGAAAAGCTAGCTTTCGCCCTTATCACATCCGCACGGAGACTGAGGCCTTATTTTCAAGCTCACAAAATTATTGTATTGACTAACCAGCCCCTAAAACAAGTTCTTCACAAACCTGAAAATTCCGGACGCCTAGCCAAGTGGGTAATAGAATTGGGTGAGTTTGATCTCACTTACATGCCGCGAACAGCGATTAAAGCCCAAGTATTAGCAGATTTCATCACTGAGTTAACCATTCCCATAAGCGAAGATGTAATCCCATCACGAGATTTAGAAGAAAGCTCTATTACTCCGTGGTCTCTATATGTCGACGGATCAGCAACAGAAGAAAAATCAGGGGCAGGCTTCATCCTTTACTCTCCCTCTAAGTGGAAAATTTCAACAGTTCTCAAGTTCCAATTCCGAGCGACTAACAATGAAGCCGAATATGAAGCCCTCAACGCAGGATTACATTTGGCCCGGGGGCTAGGAATTCAGCATCTACATGTATATTCTGACTCACAGCTAGTCGTTGGCCATACACCGGGCAGTTTTGAAACAAAGGAGGAAAATATGGTTAAGTACCAGGCAGTAGTGAAGAGAATAGTTCCATACTTCACTCATTTCCAGATTGAGAAAATCTGTCGAGCACAGAATGAAGAGGCGGACGCTTTATCTAAGAGAGCCACCGCACCTAATGGAGATACAGAACCCTCTTTCAACCTACAGTACCTTCCAGCAAAAACTATTGAGGGGCTGGTAGGAGAGGTACAAAGTGCAGAAGAAGAGTCGTGCTGGATTGATCCCATCAGAAACTACCTGCAAGGTGGACCTGCACCATCCGACAAGACAGAAGCCAGACGGATTTCTTATAAAACCGCTCAGTACACTATGATTGGCGAACATCTATACAAGCGGTCTTATACACAACCTTTTTTGCGATGCTTACGTCCCATAGAAGCCAACTACATCCTTCAAGAAATTCATGAAGGCATCAGAGGAGATCATATAGGAGGCAAGGTCTTGAGTTACAAAGTCCTGCGACAAGGCTATTATTGGCCAACATTAACTCAAGATGCCTGCCAACGGCATCCCAAGATCCAAAGACGACCGCCAACACTGCTTACACCAATTATCAGTCCTCGACCATTTGCAAATTGGGAAGTTGATCTTCTGGGGCCATTTCCTACTTCGACTCGGCAAATGAAATTTTTGATAGTTGCTATTGATTATTTTATACCCGCCTGGCATCGTGTCTGTTAAGAGACACCAGGCGATATATCGAATCACAAATGTCATATTTGTTTTGATTTGTGGGTTCTTTAATTCCTAATAGAGCCAAGCCTCTATTATTAATTACCCCAGACAAAGTCTTAGGAACCTCCGATTAAGGGCAAAAAATACAAGTAAAGGCAATGAAAAAGAATTTTTATTTATTACAGAAATTTATTACATATACATATAAATTTTTGTCATATAAGTATGAATATATATTTTATTTATTTATTTATATAAATGACGCTGCCTTCCGCCTTGGAAAATGTATTTCGCCATTTTATGTTGCTTTTGATCTTCCCGAGATGCCAACTTTACCATCGCCTCGAAGAGTTTATAAATGCTTCGGGATCGCATTACTAAATTGCTTTCGAATTCGTGCCACTATATCATCCTCTCAAGATGGGTGCTTCGTTGCTGCCGCGATGCTCCACCGCCACTTTTAAGACTTGTCTTCGAGTATTTCATTACCGCCCCGAAACATGTGCCGTTGAAAGATTTATATTCCGTCGATGGTCTCAAGATGAGTATCTCATAGCCACCTTAAAACTTGGTCATTTTGAAAATTATATTTCTTTTCCTCTTAATATGTAAGCAAAAATATCTTAATCAATCTTAAAACCCACGTGTCACTATAGATATGAAGATGGGCCCATCTTAACATTTTTATACCCTAAAATAAGCCCCTTTCATCAACCGGTCGCTAGCCTCCATATCGCCATTTTTAAACAAAAGGAAAGAGATATATCCATATAAATGAATGACTAAATGGACTAGATGTCCCATCATTTTGACAATGGCCATTATAATATTACATTAGCCAATAAATAAAAAGGGCTATCTCATTCAAACTTTTAGTCAAAGGATTGCAAGAGAATAGATAGTTGCACATCTTCTTCCAACTTTGTAAAGTCGATTTATTAATGAATTTCCTTCAATCTAGACACATGGCCCACCAAGTTTGCAACTTTTGTCTAAATTTCACCCTTTTCTCATCCATCTCAAGTCATTAACTACCCAGTTGGAGCATCTCATGATCTCTCACATGATGATTATTTTTATTTTTATTTATTTATTATTTTTTTTATTTATTTATTTTTTAAAATTTTATATGTTCTGCTAACAGAACTAGGAATAACATTTCTATATGTGTGGGACCACTATGCTAAATTACTTTTCCTTATTATGGTTAGCACCCATCAATGTATCCTTGAGCTATACACTGAAATCTGATCACGAGTGGACTCTTAACAACTTCGTTCAAGAAGCTGCAGCAGTAGAGATGATTTCTGATGTAGAGCCATTTGATGTTGGATAGATTTTCATTAGTGCAATATAAAGCAGCATGTGCTATTCCAGCTTCCCCAGGGCTCTGAGTAGCTTATTCTCCCTTCTTGAAGAGCAAAGGATCCATGCACTCATTCAAATCTTCATGCATTCAACAAACCTTGTAATATTTTCTCAAACACCAAAGAAATTTTAAACTCTTGAGTGTATTTGCAACCTTCGCTTTTATGAACAAATGCTTGAGCGTTTTGATTTGCCTAAACAGGATTGACATTTCATCGAACAGATTGTGTGCGAGTTAATTTCCAATCAAGAAATGAGATCTCCACTATTAGAGATCTATCCCAATTTACATCATAATTGATCATTTCACTAATCTCTCCACACATATGGATGAAACTCAAGCAGCAGCAATAAAAAGAAACTACTCATTTCTTGCATCAAAGAGCTTTAGACTTTGAAAGTTTTGATAAGTTTCCTTTTTTTTTGCAGGCCATGGCAGCAGCAAACCATTGATGCAACAACTTCGTCACCGTGGCTTCATCATTTATAGAATGGCCTGGTGTAGTAGCAGCATCCCTTCTGTCAGAAGCATCTTCATCATCTTCATCCATCATAATATATAATATATGATATGTGATCATAGTATCCATTGGAGTGCTTGTCAGGGACTCAAGCATGACGAGATCTGACCAGACGGGCCAGCGGGCGGATGGCAGCAGCTCATCCGTGAAGGATATAGAACTTCCAAGCGGCAGCCTTCTTCTTCTTCTTCATGTAGTATATATAGAATAGCATATATAATGTATATATAATATGTATTGGCCTCCTCCAGTGATAATCTCTGAGAACTTGCCAAGTCACCAGCGGAGAGGGGATCTAGGTATGGGTTTGTTTGAGCTGGGACATGGCCCGGGCTTCAATCAGAATTTGGACGACGGTTATGACGATCTCGAGAACTTTGGGTTTCATCTCAAAGGTTTCAGCAGTGGAGTGTAGGTGTGGTGAAGCTTCCGATGGCTTCCATGGTCTTCTCCGGCTGCAGTAGGGGTGTAGACTTTCTTGATGATCACCGCCTGCAGTGCTTGTTGGGGCTCAATAACAAGTATAAGGTTCTATTCATAATATTTTATAATATATATATATTTATAGTCTTTCAGATCCACTCTCCGGCGGGCAGTGAACTCAGTGGCGATGATTGGCAGCTCGTCAATGAATCAAGACCACAGTGAAATCTGGCCAGACTGCAGCTGCTGAACAATGGGGCTTCAACTTCATATATATAATATATACTCATAAAATGTTTCCTTTGATATGGTAGCGATTGGAAGTGGGGGCTTCAGCGGCGAGATGGGCGGTGGGCATCAGCAGTGTGGACGTGCAGAGGAGGGTGGTTTCCTCTTCTTCAGGGTTTCCCTTTCATATGATACATATATATATTATATAGCATAGTGGCATCGAAGCGGGCGACAACGGCGGCGTGTAGACTTTTCTGATGGCTTAGCGGCGGCGAGGGAGAACAAAGAAGACTGGCGGCATGTAGAGACAGGGTGACCTCTCCTTTTTTAATATAATATATATCATATGTAGTAATAGATATATATATATATATATATATATATATATATATATATATAAGGAATACCTTATCTGTCTCTATCGATTTTTTGTCTCTTCTTTTTTCTCTTCTCCCTATCTGATGCTCTCTCTGTCTGTCTGCTTTCCTTCTCCTTGTCTACTTGCTTTTATATCCATGACGTCCAAGCCGGTTCAGGTTAAATTGGAAGAATATCGTGAGAAGCGGGCATTATGGGACATCAAACCAAATAGGGTATTATCCAGACAATAGATATATTTTCAATAAATATCTTATCTCATTAGTTTAATTTTTAACATATTATATTTGAATAATATATATATACTTTTATATATGTATATATACATTTTTAAACCAATTGAAAGAGATAAGATATATTATATATATATATATATATATATATATATATATATATAGGTTGGTAGTTCTCTAACTAATGTAGAGCCACGTGCCATCCTGCCATCCTTCTCCCCCACTTATCCGTTTATAAATAAAATTTTAATACACAATCTAATTAAATTTCAAATCTTTTGATATATATATTATGTATATATACATGCGGATATTTTATATAAACAATGACCATGGACATAGGGGCCTTTTCAGTCAAAGTTTTGATTCCTTATATTATTTTTTTGCATTTATACTCTTGAAGGTTTGTAATTATATTTATTTTCCTTCTTTTTTTTGCAATATACTCCCTGAATTTTGTTTTAATTTATGTTTTATATATATATACCTATATATATATATATATATATATATATATAAGATTAGGACATATTTAAATTTTATTTATTTATCATAAATATCTTAAATATATCGAGATTGGGATATATATGAATTCTATTTAAATTGGAATTTAAATTGTATTAGGATTGGGACATGTATTTTTTTATATAAACAGGCTTGTCAAGGATTCTTATGGCGAACGATTATCTATTGATTCGGAATTCCGGTCGCCTTCATTTCTGATAATGGGCGACAGTTTGATAACAAGGCTTTCAAAAGTTTTTGTTCCGAGCTCGGAATTGAATCCAGACTAACTTCTGTAACGCATCCTCAAGCCAACGGCCAAGTAGAAGTGACGAATCGCACCTTGCTCCAAGCTCTTAAAACCCGGGTATCCAAAAATGGAACTAATTGGGTTGAAGAAATTCCGAGCGCTATCTTGGCTTACCGAACTACTACAAGAACCTCCACAGGGGAAACGCCATTCTCTTTTACTTATGGGGCAAAAGCGGTCATCCCCGCAGAAATAGGACTGCCTACCTTACGGACACAACAAACTTTCTCATCAGAAGAAAATGAGAAGAATCTCCGAGCGGAACTTGATCTACTTGAAGAGCGAAGAGAAGCTGCAGAAACAAAAGCAGCAATCTATCGCCAAAGAGTAAAATGATTCTACGACACAAGGGTAAAAAGAGTCTTCTTCCAAATCGGTGATCTGATCTTAAGAAAAAATGAATTCCAGGGAAACAAAAGCCGAACGGGGAAGCTAACTCCTAACTGGGAAGGCTCTTACGTCATACAGAAAATTGTCCGAGCAGGCACTTATTATCTACTAAATATGGAAGGAAAAACGCTCAAAAGTTCATTTCATGCTGAACACCTGCGACGCTACTATCAGTGAGCGCTGTAGCAAATGTTTCATGAAATAAAACTTAAATTTCTGTTCAGAAATTCCCAAATGAAGATGAGGTGAAAATCCCATCCCTAAAAGATGAGACAAAAAATCTCTCATCCTTATAAGATGAGACAAAAACAAATTATCCTACAAGGATAAGAGACAATTCTCATCCAGAGTATGGGGCAAAAATCCCGATAGAAATATGAGGCAACAATCTCATTCACAAAGACAAGGATCTTATTCAGCAAAGCAAAGTCCCACGATTGGACTAAGAAGCGAAGAACTCACACAAGCCCAATGAAAAAAGAAGAAGGATTTCGCCAAGGATTTCTTAAATGGTTAAAAGTAACCATGACTCGAAAATAAATCTTCACCAAATAAAGGTGTGTATTTCATTCATATAAGTGGAAGTTACATTCAACAAAGTGCTTAAAATCTTCACAAAAACATTTCATAAAAAAATTCCTAAGAGCTAGGGCCCTCCTGGCGTTTAGCTGCTTCTTGGGAAGTCTGAGTTGGAAGTTCAGATGAGACTGAAGCAGGGGCCTCTGGAGTCTTTATAATCTGCTGTTCTTCAGTTCCGTAAACTTTTTTAAGACTCCAGCAAGCCCCATCGCTAGAACTTCCGCAGGAGGAACGTGATGACCCACCTGCTGTATCAATGAGTATATGCGTGTGGCCCCCTCTTTCACTCGCGCCCTAAGCCGCGTGACCTCCCTCTCCAAGTTATCCGTTCGTTCTTTTAAATCTTTCATTTCTTGCGAGTCGGATTTAGGAACCTTTTGCCTGGAAGCTAGGTCTTCCTTTAGCATGTCCCGCTCCCCCATAACTTCCTCCATCTCAGTCTGGACGGCAGTAAGCTCGGCAATCTTCAACCTTAGCTCCCATCGGGCTTCAGCTTGCTCAGTTGAGCGGATTTAAGTTCCTCTTTTAAACTGTTGGATTCATCTTGTAGTTTCTTGATGTTCTCCCCAGCAGTACGAAGAGAGCCCTCAGAATTAACAAGTTTGACCGTAAGATCATTCTTCTCTTTCTCCATAGCGGCCAACTATTGAAGCCGCTCGGCCTTATCTTGCTCATGGGCACGAATAATGGCAAGATGATCCTTTTCTTTTTCCTCTAAGGTTGCCACCCTAGAGCTTAGCTGGACAATCTCTGCCCTACTCACCTCTATCTTTGTCAAGTCTTCTTGACAAAGATTCTAACTCGATCCGCCCATTGAGCGGTCTAACAGAATAAAAAATGAATTGTAAGCAATAATACTAAATGGAACGAAGGAATAAAAGAAGTATAAGTATAGCTTTTACCATCATAGCTGAACGGAAAAGTTGTTGAGTGCCTTTTCCCTTCTAGCCTCTCGAAGTTTGGTAGAGAATGATTCAGGCCTCATGGCCATCAAAACGTTCTTCACAGACGCAGCATCCCGAAAAAGGATATCCTCAGAAGGCACTTCCTTTCTTTGAAGTGCCGGTCCTTTCAGAACTAAATCTACCTCCCTTAGCTTGTCCAGGAGAATCGCTTCTCCTGCCTCCACCTATAAAAAACAACCTAAGTCAAAAATTCTTAGTGGAACAATAGATAACTTTAAGAAGAAGTATACTCTCACCTCCCTAAGGAGAATATCCTCTGGCCGACTAGAGAAAGGGCCCTCTGGAATTGGCGCTAAAACCGGGAGAACCTCTTGCTGAGGCGAATTCGCCTGTTCTCCCATAATTCCTGGACCCGACACGTCCTCGAAATTCTTCCTCTTCGTCCTCCTCTCCTGAGAGGACCCTACAGCGGGGTCGCCTTTAACCCTCTTCTTTGATGAATCAACATCTTTCCTCTTCCTTTTCTTCTTTTCCTCCTTGGAGGTATCAGCACCTTTGCTGGAAGTTCTTTCTTCTTTCGCCCACGAGGCATGGGCGGATGAACTTCACCTTCGAAAGAGGCCAGGATGCCCCTAGCAAGATCCAAATCCTCATCCTTGATCGGATTTCCTGCAAGGATAAATTCTGAAGCTTGTTAGACATCACGACTCAAAATTAAACTAGGTTGGGTACATAAAGAAACCCTACCAGTAGCTACTATTAAACGAAATTTGAGGAGATTTTCCTGGGTCAAGAAAGTATCCATGTAAACCCCAAAAATCCCCGCCATTGACTTAAAGAGAACATCCTCTTCTTTTGTCATTTCCTCACAAACGATATCCGTCCGGGGAACCTTCCACTTAGTTCGGACATCCCACCCGGATTTACTTTTGACAAAGAAAAACTTACTCTTCCATCGTTTAATGGAAGTAGGGACTTTACCTAGAAACTTCCTCCCAGAACGAGCTGAGAAGTAAAACCAGTCGGCATTAGACTCTAGGTGTAAACTAAATAACATGCGGAACCAACGAACAGTCAGATTTACCCCATAATTGTTCAACACAATGACAAAACCATTGAGCAATCTCCAAGAGTTCAGAGTTAATTGTGAAGGACACAAACGATATTCTTCTAAGATAGCCTTGGCAAAACTAGAAAAAGGAATCCTAAGACTACCTAACAGCGCATCTTGGTAGATGGCTATCTCCCCCTCCCTAGGAGAACTTGCCCTCTCCCCAGAACATGGAGCCCTAACCTCAAACAAAGAAAGATCTATTTCATACTTCTCTACCAAGCTATCAACATCCTTCTGCTCCAGGAGGCTTATGAAGGTATCAGACCCCCTACCCATCGCTCTAGAAGCAGGATGAACCCGTAAACCCTGGACCGGAACATCCCTAGACTCGCCGGGAATCGCGACAAAGACTAGGGGTTCGGACGAAGAAGGAATCAAAAGTGGTTGGGAAGTAACAGTTTCATGAGAAGTTTCATGAGAAGAACTAGCGGAAGAAGATGCACTAGAATCGCTAGCCATTACCTTAGAAGAAAAAGAGGTGAAAGAATGCAGAAACTTTAGGAACAGAGCTCGCCGGAGAAGAAGTCTTAAAAGAAAACGCTATCTCGAAATAAACCTTCTCCGCCTGGTTGTAGGAAAGAAAGATAAACCCCTGGCCATTAGATCTTAACGCTATATCCCGATCGGACCGTTAAACCAAAAGTCTCCAAATCCGGACCGTTCAGATAACCATCATTATTTCTCCTTAAACGATTCAAAATCCCACCTTAAACGTCAGCATACCAAACGCCGCCTGACACACATGGGAAGCTGCGCCCATCATGATGTTGACAAAGCGCACGCCGCGCACGTCGCGACACCTTCTCCCTTTAATACGAAACAGTATGAGACACGTGTCTTCTCAGGGAATAATAGGCATTGTACAATATACAAAATAGAGCCAACACCATGAAAGACAAAACACACATCCCAACATAGGATCACCAACGATTATTTCTTGAAGATACCAAAGAATTTATAAGCAAAACGACAAACTTTATTTATTCATGTTACAAAGATAGTTGCAAAAAAAAAAACAAGCCCTAGCAAACATTATTCTCCGTCGGAATTCCCTAGTCAATAGTCCACAGATCCATCCGAGGACTCGCTCGGATAAGATTCGGAGGAGATGCACGGACTTCCACAACCGTCGTTGTCCTCATCATCGCTAGGAAACCCCGGCAAAGCACGTAGGCGAAGATTGGGGTCCACTTCTTTGTGGCAGGAATCACTTCCGAATATTTCAACTTCGAAGCGCATGCCCCCTGCATAAGTAATAACTAGAAGATCCCCCGCCTCAACATCGTGATCAACATGAAAGATTTCCCACCCTTCCTCAAAACAGATCTCACCTATATCTACGTCAACAGCCAGAAGAGACTGCCATACGCAGCCGTTCGGACTTACCAGATGAACGACTCCAGTCCTCAAGCCCTCTAGATGTTCATAAAAAGAAGTTGGAATTCGCAAATGACGAGAAGATTGAGTAAAAGTGAAAAACTTGAAAAAAGATAAATGCTGAAGAAGAGCCATTGTACAATGATAAAAACGGAATAGATAAAGAACACTATCCATACAAGCTCCTTAAATAGAAAAACCTATTGACACTATAGGCGAAAACTCTGGAGAAAAATCTACCTCGATTCAAAACAACGAAAAGACAACACAGTAAGTGTCAGTCGCCTATTAAAAGCATATGCGCCTTACCATCCTAGAAACAAATATCTACACCTATATAGACTTGCCAACTAAGAAAAATATTTGCTCTCAAACCAAGCGAAGAGTGCGCTTAGCTTACTCCTCAATCAGATTTTTCAAACAAGTACACTTTGGGGGGGACTAGTGTTACGGAGATATTTGGTGAAACACGTGTCACCTACCTAAATAGCCACTTGTCACGCACAGGGCCACGTCCCTCTGGCCACGTGGCAATACCACAAGATATTCTAGCGAAATTCCGATCGGCAAATAAGAAAGAGGGTGCAACCCTACAAATTAATCCGATCGGAATTATAGCAACCTTCTTATCCAAAACCTGTCTCATAAGGTGCTTATAGCCACCTAAGGAGGAAAATATCTAACGCCTCTACAGTAAGTAGATATTATCCACTTGCCTCTACAGTGGGCAAATATTTTCTACTTACCTACACAGTAGGCAGATATTTTCTTACCGCTGCATGAGATATTTTCTTATCGCCTTAGGAGATATTTACTCATCGCCTTTCCCACCGCCTTTCAGGATATTTTCCTAAACCGCCTTTAATTTGCTATAAAAGAAGAAAAATGATAGTAAGAAGAGGATCTGAAAAATTACACAAAGAACTAACCTATGTCTAAGACTTCCTTTTCACAAGTTTTCTGATTGAATCATCGGAGTTAAATCCAGGCAGAAAGGCTCAATTCCGATCGCCTCCTTTTCCTTCTTACAAGTTCCCTCAAGTATCCCGAAACAGTTGGATAATTCCAATAGTCCTTTCCAATCCGATCGCCTCCATATATCCATCCAGAGTATACGGTATTCTAGAGCATCTCACATTCAAAACCTGAAGTAAGCGTCCACATCAATTATAAATCTCAACCGTTTGTCGAAGGCTGAGACCAAATCACGAGGCAACAGTAACCAAAGCGTGAGGTGGACCAGTTTTTGGCATCAACACCTTATAAGAAGTATGAAAACAAAAACAATAGACATTTTAAGAGAAAGACATATTACATAAGAAAATCAGATAGTAAAAAACCTTATTTAAATCCAAATAAACATGTTAGAAAATACAAACCAACAAGAACATATCGAAATAAACTTAAGTGCTTTACTTGCGGAGCTCAAGATCACCTTAGTAATAGTTGCCCAAGACGAATAAATATGAATAATATGAGATCTACGCTTATTGAGAATATACATAAAGATCTGATAGAAGTAGATGAACTAGTATCTGATACAGAATCTATCTACAGTATAGTATCAGCAACATTTGAACAAACTAATATTGATAGTGATAGCCATAGTGATAATGAGAGCGAGGATGGCATTGTAAATCAGATATGTAACTTAAAACCAGAAGATCTAAATTGGCAACCAATTTGGCAACCAAAGGAATTAGATTTAAATTATATGAATCAAGAACTTGATATAACAAATTTATTTACTTCCCTTAATATAGAAAGTTTACAAAAAGAATGTGTACAGCTTTTACAACAAACATCAACGGTAACGAAAATTCAAACAAATTACTCTTGCTTGGTCTATGTCTATAAGCAGTATCTTAAAAATATACTCATCCAAATATCAAATGTTCCTACAATCCTTCTAAAACATCTTAATAAAATTACGGTTATTACAAAAGATGAACTTTGTTATATTTATACACAAAATAGACTAACTATAAATCCAGAACAATATCAAATGGATTTTTTAGCATATAATACATATAGACAGAAAGCATGGATTAGCCCTAAGATTCCTTTCCCATTAGCACTTAAGCTAATACCATCTAACTATAAACCTTCTCGTTATAATTCTACTACGGCTTATTGGACAGATTGTCATACATCTTCTTTTCAACCAACTACTTTCGGGATTGAATTAATGAATATAGACTCTCCTAATACTCAACAAATTTCCTTAAACTTATTTAGTACTTTGAATATAGAACACTTACAAGAAGAATGTTTAACACAATTATGGTGCATTACAGATTTATGGTCTATTTCTCAAGACTATAAGTATCTTGAATATATCTTCAAATAATACATACTTAACATCTTAATTCAGATCCCAATTGTACCCTCTATTTTATTAAAACATATTCATCAACTTAATATAGCATCTACATCGGAGTATTATTACTTTATTAAAAACCAGACTATGATCATCACCTCACCGCAATATTCTCGAGACATTGCTCCCTATCAAATTTGGTTAAACTACATATTTGGTGAAGAAGGTTATTATCACTGGACTAACAAAAGAGACCTTAAATATTTATTTGAAGACTATGAATATCATGATTGGATAGACGCTCGATCACACCTCGAACTTATGAATTTTGAAGAAATATCTAAAACTGATTGTCTTCATATATGGCAAGTTAAAACTGGTCTAGATAATATTCCTTGTTTTATTTGTCATTTTTATCCTAGCAAAGATAAACGCGCAAAATGTCTATTATGTTATCTTGAAGGGTGTATAAATTGTATTCAACAACAATTTGATATATCTCTTTCTTCGCAAATTCGAGAAAGTAATATAGATAAACTTCAACTTCATCTTTTAGAAAAACGAATGGATGTTCTCGAAAATGAAATAAAACTATTAAAATTATGATTGCCAGTTCGAGAACCTAGACCCTCAAACCCATCTTCTTCCAATACCACCTATATATATATATATATATATATATATATATATATATATATGCAAACAGAGGTTCCCCTTTCACCAACGAATTGTCGGCTTCCGATGTTGCCACCCTTTGTTTTGTGCTTTACCGAAGAACTTATGATGTTGTCGTCCACTCACTGTCATCGTCCAACCGGATCTCGACCGCCGCTTGAGAAGAAAGCTTTAATATTTATATTTATATATATTATATGATGAATAAACAAGAGGCTTGGAGAT
Organism: Dioscorea zingiberensis; assembly: GCA_026586065.1. Classification (NCBI taxonomy): domain Eukaryota; kingdom Viridiplantae; phylum Streptophyta; class Magnoliopsida; order Dioscoreales; family Dioscoreaceae; genus Dioscorea; species Dioscorea zingiberensis. The sequence continues at coordinate 28,324,965 of CM048818.1, forward strand.
TCGGTTTCCACTGAGGCCCGATAAGTATCGCCGCCAGAGGAGATGAGAGGTTCTCTGCACCTCTGTGTCACCTAGTTATAATAAGCGTCACTGCCTCAATGGAGATCAATACAAGCACAATCTGATTGCTGCCTCTGAACGTCGATGCCTGATGCGTTAAATCCGCAAGTGCACGGGTCGGATCAAGTAGTAGAGTGGACTATTGAAAAGTCGGGTATCGAATCCTCATGGAGAAAGAAAGTACTAGTAGTAGCTATTTGTCTATTATCTAGTCAATCAGGTTGGGTTGATGATACTAAAACCTAATTCTAAAACTAACCATACAAATTAACAAGTATAATTGATCTTGAAGATGTTCAATTGATGAAGGGGATACTTGGGCGATTGAATCCCCTTTGGATTTCCTTAGATGTGGATGATGCTCTCTATGTTGAGTCTTGGTGAATCATTGGCCAAGGGTTCCTAATATGATTTCATCCCCTCGCTCGAGGGTGATTACTCAACCTAGTACTCTCACTAGTTAAGTTCTAGGGAACCTATCTCTTGGAAGGACTAAGGGAATAGGACATCTAAAGGAGTTGCTCGCCTTAGTACCCGGGCTCCCGGTGTACTCCTAGCCCTCTCTATTGAAGTTTGTCTACACGCGGGGAGTGCGCTCGCTTCTTCCCCCACATGGAGAAACCTCTCCGGGCTCTCGCAACGTAGAGAGGTTAATACTTTCACCATACAATACATTCAATAGACTACAATGCATTCAACCAAGTAATCAACATAGAAGAAACAATATCAATTGACCATAATCCAAAGGTTCAATAACACCCAAGTACCAAGAGTTTAGCTCTCCATCAATGGAGAGTAACAACCAATGCCAAGAGAGAAATCAAACATAGAGTTCATGAGATAAAAACCCCTTGATGATGACCGTTGGTGGATGCTTCTCTCTAGCCACTTCTTCTTCTTGAGCCCTCTTGATGGGAAACTCCTCAAGCCCTCTCCTCCTTGGTGATGGAGAAGATGATGATAGCTTCCTCCCCCCTTGATGCTTTGGCTTCCACCTCCTCCAAGATGCTTTGGCTTCAACCTCCTCCAAGATACCCCAAAACCCTCATTAACATTTCTATTTATATCTCCCTCTAGGGTTTTAGGTGTATTTCCCGACTTTACCCTCAATTCGGCCAAAATCACAGCTACAGTTTTACGATATACGACCCAGTATGTGTTCCATACGACCCCGTATGGCCCGTATACGGACTCCCATACGGACTATCATACGGGGTCGTATACTTCTCAGGTTCTCGTGTCCTCGTGGTTAATGGGTTCCGTTCACCCGTTCATGTGTCTGTATAAATCTCCAGGTCAATACGGGTCCGTATGGGACTCCGTATGGACTGTCTTTTAGCTCAGTTTCGCTTACTTTGGCCCGCATTCTCTTGAAAACGCTTCCTTTCTCTTGAGATTGCTATTTTCTGCCCTGTTTACAAAAACAAAGCCTTTTTGAGCATCGGCGGGCCAACATTCCTCCAAAACATAAAGTAATATGCATGAATTCCATATATAAACGATGCTCATTTGAACACTTATCAATGCCGGCCCTCGATGTTGCTGTTACTAAAAGTCAGAAGCTTTTTAACGCTGAGTCACCTTGTCGCCACTGAAGTAGAAGCCTATATAATTATATATATTATATATGGAGCTCCTCCGTTGCACCCTCTGCCACTGCTGGGTCCCCGACTAACACCCTGGTGAAGACCAACATTATATATATATATATATATATATATATATATATATATATATATATATATATATATATGCTCTTTTCTGCATCTCTTCGTTGTTACTAAACTCCGACGAGCACTGTTAGAGGTGATTTACTGGGATGTTACTAATGAAGAGGTTTCTGAATAACTATGAAGTGGTTATGAGGATGGAGTTGATTCTTTAGAGGAAGATGATTGAAGCAGCAAAAAAAAAATTAGGGAAAGAGGAAGTCTCAATGGAAAATATAATATAATATGTATGCATAGTTATAATTTCTGCTGAGAAATTATTCCAAATGCACAACAATAAATTTTATATGTAAAATGCCTTCAAGGTGTTTGATGAAACGTCTGATAGAACTCCTAATACAATGTATCTATGGGAATAAGTGTGATGCAATGCAGCCATAAGATGATTGGAGGATGATTCTATAAAACGAAAATTAGAAGGATTTGGAGGATGATTGGAGTAAGATGAATGCTTGAAGAAACCAAGAGAAGTCAATCTTGAGACATCCATTGCTGAAGTCGTGAAGAGCTAGAGAAATTATAAAGATTTGTATACTTGGAGTTATATAAAGTGCCCCTCTAAATATTCGATCAAATGCTTGAGAGAACTCTTTAAACTAAGATTTTAACTTCTTAATCCTTAAAGATGGGAGTTGTAGTGTTGAGACAAATGAGTTGTTTGTATTCCATGATATTCTAGATGTGAAAGGCCTTCTAGATGATTGATAAAATGTCCCAAGATCTGGCAATCATGAACTCAAGATGTTGCTAACCAAGAGATATTAGTCCTTTTCATGTGTGGTGATGGCCTACAATTTTTTTTTTTTGGTTAAGTTCCTTGAGCTGGACCTGCAAAATATCAATGCATAGCCTCACATTGCCTTATCCTTGACATTCAGCACCACACGTTGGGATAATTACAATCACGTCAGAGGCATGAAATAAAAAAATATATAAAGGACAAATAGAAAGGAGGGTTGTGCTTCAATGAAGGATTAATATTGTTATGATTGTAAATTAATTTGAAAAAACATTCCAAGCGTATACTGAATTAAGTAAAGTGTCTTCAAAATGTTCGACGAAATGCTCAAGTAGGAGAACATTGGATTAATTAGATGTCTTTAGCCCCTTCTTATACTCTATTCCATCTGCCAATTTAAACATACCAGAGAACATTGTTTGGACAATGGGATGATTAAAGAAGGTTGCCCGTCTATGCAACGAAGCTGATTCTAAGAGTTCTTGTTTGCACTTGCAAATTAGATAGAAGGATTATTATGTGTTGAATTATTTTATCATTCTTGTGTGCATGTGAAATGTTTGGTTATGAAAAGTGCACATGACTTGTTTGATGAAATATCCAAAGAAGTCTTGAAAGAATTGCAAGCTACTGCTGGCTTTGGAAAGAAGGGTTATTGCAGCAAACAAAAAAAAGGGGGGCTGCAGCCCTATAAGTAAAAGGATTGCTCATTCAACATTTGAAACAAACCAAGGCTGGACAAGCTGCACATTACAAATGGGTAAAGAGATCAATGATTAGGCCTTCTCATGTAAACTTGCCAATGGTGTTGCCCTTGAGGTTGCAATGAGAATGTGCAGAACCTGGGGCTGCAGAGTGCAACCTTTTATTCCCCAACTTCAATGGTTACTATAAGTGTTATGGAGGTTCTGTTATTATTTTCACACATTTGTGTCAAGCTAATAATTGTTCCAAGCACAGCATTTGGAAGGGAGGTGAACCATAAACAGTTCAACAAGTTCAAGAAATATTTCATTTCCATGAGGATGGTGAAGGAAATGATGCCGTCTTTGTTTGTGAAGCTACAAATGATGAAGACAAGTTCCACTGGGTTAAAAGCTAGAAGAATATCATAGAATTGAAATTTTTATTGGGAAAACATTCTAATGATTGGTTTTTTTAAAAAAAAAGAGGCCCTCCAGACGTTGGATAAAATGTACTAATGAGCTAGAAGTGCATTATGGAAGCTAAAAATGTAATTTTCTTTGTTCTGTAGATGGTGTTTCTATCTTAGTAAATTTGCAAAGCCAAGCATTTTAAATGGCCAAAGCATGGTTCAATGTTACTCTCTTCTTAAAAAATTCATTTCATATGGATGTGAAATATTTTAATTGGAGAAGCAGAATGACAAAGGTGTGCACGAAATAAAGCAATTATATTTGGAGAGTTGGAGAGTTTGGTGGTGGAAACTATAATACATCAAGCTCATGCTTGAGAGTTAAATTCATGTGCCCCTTTGAATTAATGGCTGCTAGTATGAAAATAATAATCAAAATAATAAAAAATGACGGTGAAAAATGAAATAAAGGTATGGCTATATGATTCTAAAAAGAAATATGCTTGGGACCACCTTCTAATATTTGGCTAGAGTTATGAGAAAGTCAAAGAAACTTGATTCTTAGATTAGCATTGGTAGCCGGGCCCCACTTTATAAAAGGGGGTTGATTTAATCAATGAAATGGGCACTTTATAGCTCAAATTTGAACTAATGTGCATGTGCACAATCTCGAGGCAGCGACGAGAGACGCATATCGAGGTAGCCCAAAATACAAGTCTCAAAGCAGCACAAATCTCGAGCCGGCGATATAGCATTTATCTCGAGATGGTCGACAAAATGCAAAACGGTGCAAATCTCAAAGCGGCGATAAAGTAGGCGTTTTGAGGCAACCGATGGATCATAAATTCCGAAGTGGCGGAGCATATATTCCACGACGGAAGGCGGTGCCATTTATATAAATAAATAAATAAATTATGTACATCTATATGATGTTATCTATATGTAATAAATTATTATTTTTCACAATAAATGAATTATTTTTCCTTGCCTTTACTTGTACTCTTTTGCCCTTAATCGGAGGTTCCCAAGACTCTGTCTGGGGTAATTAATAATAGAGGCTTGCCTCTATTAGGAATGGAAGTACCCACAAAATCTAAACAGATATGACATTTGTGATTCGATGTGTCACCTGATATTTCTTCACAGACAGAATGTCAGGAGAGTATTTTCGATCCCACATCAATGACCATGTCATGCTTTGTTTTGGCTCTTCTTGCTCCGAATTGCAACCAAATTTGTTTCTTTTCTCTAAAGTGTTAAATTATCTACAAAGTTACACAAAACCCCCAACAACACACAAAAGTGGGAGAAACTATGCCAAAATGGATGCAATGTGAATGGGAATATGATAAGAAAATATGTATAATTATGAATTCATCATAAATACCCCCACACTTAAACGTTTGCTTGTCCTCAAGCAAAAGAAAGATATAGAATATAAGCAAGATGATGAGTACCTGATCTCTAATATTACAAGTACTTGGGAGTCCCTCTAGTGTCGAGGGAAACACAGTGTTAGGTTCCATGACAGTTTTTATTTGAAAATAGATCCCACCTTACACTCGAACTCCCCATGTGTATGTGTAACCCTTCCTATGGTGCCACTTATTAGCTCAAACTCGGCCCAGCTAGACTAAACCTTATTCTCTAAACTACTATTTTCAACTCTTTTAGTTGGGGGTAGTAGCTTCATACATCCAATGAGGTAGACTTTTCCCCCGGTAGGTCATCAAGTCAACATTCGTGATTCCCAAGATCCGACTACTCAAGAGGGGCTTTCACACTTCAAAGATGATAGCTCTTTCTACCATCTTTCTTATATTTGTAGGGCATCCCTAATGGATCCGACTTTCATTTATTCCAGGTTGTTCTAAAAAAAAATTTCTTTTTTAAATAAGACTCAAAAACTCTCACTATTTCTTAAATGGTTGGCTAACTGAAATCTGAATCTAAGCGGGTAAGTGACAGCAACGTCAGGGTTTGTGCTCAAAGTTTTTGTGAGGTGTCAAGTAAAGGAAAGACTAAATATATATATTTTTGAAAATTATTTGACACCTAACACTAAAGTCATCCTACATCCCAAGAAGACTCCCGATCATTAACTATCATATATCATCAAATAAGCATAGCAAATCCTTCCCTCCCCCCCCTACCCACACTTAAATTATACATTGTCCCCAATGTATGTAATATATGCATAATAAAAAGAAGATATGAAATACAAGATCAAAAAGGGAAAAGGGATTACTCTACATAACTATGTGATGGTGCTCGTGTAAAGATTCCTGACAAGTTCTTGTGCTATGATTTCTAGAATACCCTGTGACATATAAAGCACATAAGTGATGCTCAAAATATAATCTATAGAGATAGCAAAACCGTGGTGCCTCGGTTTTTGAAAATAAAATAAAAATAAAAAAGTGGTGGTAAATAAAAAGAAAAGTCCTGATGGTCAATCGCCATGCTTCTCCTCCTTGTCACTAGCAGTCTCAAAGTCATCGCTGACCTCCACCCCCACACCTCTCATGGTGTGCGTAGGAGTAAGTAATGGGGGTAGGTACTGGTGACCATCTTGCTGGATCAGAAAATAGACGACCCCCATCAACCAGTCTAGTCGTGTGTTATGCTCGACTGGGGTCAGTCCTAGATCTGGTAAGGGCGTTGCTAGTGGAGATGGTGGAGGTGGTGGTGTAGTACTCAGTCCTGCTGTGGCCGAGTCTCCTAGCTCCTGCTGCGGAGTTATTTTCGGCTCAATAACTCGGTAGGTGGTCCCTCTGGACGGTCAGACTATCCTCAGTGCCCGTAGTATCTCAAGTGTGATCTCCAGGGTCCCTCCTGCCATCGTCACTCTCACCGTGGCTCCTCCTGACAATAAACCCATCCCCCGGGCAAGTCTAGTAATGTATGGACCCGCGAAGATGGTCTGGATCCTGGGGTAGATGCCCTGATGGAGCAGGAACTGAGCGACGACCTAACCCAAGTGGATAGGTAATTCCTCTTCCAAGCTCGACAGGAAGAGGATATATTTGGTACCGACCAGCCTTGTACTATCGCCTCGCCTTTGTGATAAAGTGTGCTAGAGCATAATGGATGTACCTGAGGGCAAGGGTCCAAAGTGTGTTGGCCTTTGATCACATCAGGTCGTACATCTCCTCGGTGCTGATCGTATCCCAATAGTTGAGCATTGACTTCCCGTGCAGTCTAGCGATGTCGAGGGCAATGTACTCAGGTGTCCGGGTGAACTCCTCGTCATACAGTCCTAGGTAGAGGGCGAACTGTGTGTAGCTTCTCATATACATCACACCCCTTAGCCTGAACTGTATCTGGTCTGGCCTATGCCACTAGAGCAGGGCGTCTCCTCTGGAGATGGTGAAAGTGGCGAGGACCTCTAATGTAAGCTCTCGGTATGCCATCTTCTTGAGGGTGAGCAGCCTTCTCCAATCTCCTACTTCGAGCAGGCGGTTGACCTCATCGGCGAGGCCCACATCCTCCAAGACTATGAAGTTTATGGCTCGGGTTTCTCCAAAGTTCTTATGGCGTAGAACGGTGTACCTCCTGCTTTGGATCTTCGCCCCGAAGCTCAGCTCAGGTGGGTCTTAGGAGCTTCCCTCTTCTCTCTTCCTCTTCGGGGGTTTCCCGGGGATTTGCTTCTTGATTTGCTTCTTGAGACCCATTACTTCGCTGGAGATAGAGGTGTACACAGCCGTGTAGGTGTCGACATGGCGGTGTGGGTGAACTGGAGAGCTACGGTGGTGATTGTTGGATGATGGAGCGGAAGAAGAGAGGGTGCGAGTGGTGGTGGTGGCACTCCCCCCCCCCCCCCCCCCCTTCCCCTTTTTGCGATTTAAAGACCCAACGTTTCAAGTCCGCCGGCGTGACACAGTCATGTACTTGTTCACACATCTGTGTTAAGTGAGATATAGCCATGTGGTTTATGCCCCACACCTGCGTGGATGGGCATGTGGTGCTCTTTCTTTCATTTGTGGTTCCTTTACTTCTTCCCGAGCGCGACACGCCCATGTCCCTGGGCATGTGGTGCTCTGTATTTTGACGCTCATCCCTTCTTTCTGTCCCAAAAGCTACACAGCCCAGTACACGCTCGTGTGCAAGGGCGTGTACAAATTTGTAATTCCTATAAATGTGGTTTTTGCTCTGTTTTCGCCTACACCAAAGTGTTATAGAATCCAAAGACAAAAGTTAGTTATTAAAACACGTACGAATCATAACTATTGAACATCATCAAAAAGATAGTGTCACCACTAATGTATGCCTAAACTAAACCTAAAATAGTCCTAATAATAAAAACTAACTAAAAGACTACCTAAAATTACTAAGCTTGGGTTGCCTCCCAAGAAGCGCTTGTTTTACGTCACTAGCTTGACGTACATGTACGCTCACAGAGGTTCGAATAAGTGATACCTTCCAGCTTCCCCACTGGGAGAAAAATTGCCTACATCCTGCATACTTAAATAGGTAATAAATTCGCACTCACAAGATTGGCTCCCAGATGAGCCTAATGATGGATTGGTGTTTTTCCTTGACGACAACTCCTTCAACCCCTTCTTCTTCTTCCTCATGATAGAGATTGACTTTGTGTGTTCTTGGGTTTCTTCTTCCTTGTTATTATCCCAGGGTGGTGGTTTGTTCTCAAAGATGTCCTCCAATTGGTCTTTTAGCAACTCATCCTGTACAAAATCAGAAACAAGATTATTAATTTGGTCAACAAAGTAGAAGAAATCGTCAAACAACATGGGGTGTCGCATGGCAAATTGAAGCTTGAACTCGACTTGCTCATCTCTAACACTCAGTGTCATCCATCTGTCCTTGGTATCAAATAATATTTTAGTTGTCTTCAGGAATGGTCTCCCGAGAATAAGGGGTACTTCCACTTGATCGTCCAAGTCTAGTATGATGAAGTCCACATGGAAGATGAACTTACCCACTTTGACCAATAGATCCTCAATAACTCCTCCTGGTTGACGGATTGATAGGTCGGCCATCTGTAGTGTTACCTTGGTTGGCTTAGGTTCTCCAAGTCCCAATTTTTGCAAAGTTTTGTATGGTATAAGATTGATGCTTGCTCCAAGGTCTTCTAATGCGTTCTCATCTACCAATCCTCTGATAGTGCAGGGTATTATGTAGCCCCCTGGATCTTTTTCCTTCTTTGGGATTATGTTGGTGAGAACTGCTGAGCATTGTTCACTAAGGGTTGCTTTGGACACCTCCTCCAGTTTCCTATTGTTGGTAAGTGATAAGCGTTCAATCGATCATATTTTTATATCAATTCACTGTATACTATGCATATGATTTTAAGTAATTCTTGTCCATTGATACTTGAATTGTGTTAATTCTCATTTTTAGGGCACCAGAGAGCTATGAGAGCAAAACAGAAGAAAAACAGATCATATCGAAGCTTTTGCAGTATTTCTGAAGACATACGAGTAGGTTTACGGCCTTAAGTGTTCGTGTGATGAAGATACGAGCAAGCTCACGGCCGTAACCGGTCTTATGGAGGTTCGGAGCACACAAGCCTAAAGATACAGAGAGCTACACGGGTGAACTCACGGTCATATCCCAGACTGTGTGACCTAGGGATAAATCATACGGGCATGCTCACGGCCGTAAGACAGCCCGTATGTCGTGAGCTCACACTCAAGTTAATCCAGTTTTATGCTAACCCGAGTCCGAATCTTAAGGATTGGGTTACTAATCATCTACATTGAATTAAACCCTATAAATAGCGGATTCAGGGTTTAGAAAAGGGGCTTTTGGGATCTGGAACATTATCACCCTCTTGGAGGCTCCTCACAAGCATTAAAGGGGCATCACCAACGGTCATTGCCAACGGTCATCGCCATTGGTGAAGGGAAGAGTAGTTTCTATTATGTTTCTTCTTCTTTCCTCTTTGATTGTATTGGTATTGTGTTCCCCATCTATGGGGAACTAACTTGTTAGATACTTGGGCATGATGAACCTCCAGATTTATACTTAATCTTGCTTGTATGGATTTCCATATTTGAATGAGTATTTCAAGTGTTTGAGAACCTATTGATTGTTTAGTATGGTATTGATTCTTTATGTTGCGACAGCTCTAAGTGTCAATATAGATCTATAGAAGGTGTAGACAATAACGCTCCCTCTATATACCCTAGATCTACTTCAATATGAAAGAGTTATGAACACGCTGAGAGATCAGGTGTTTAGGAGAGAGACTCTATGAAATGAATTATTCCCATAACTCTTCCAAGATTATGTGTTCCCTAGAACTACTCACGAGCGTAGATTAGTAACTCGCCTTGAAAGAAGGGGTGAAAGCGTTGTAGGAATTCTTGGTCCATACCTCATACTCATCGATATGAAATCCATATTTGCCCCAATCTATAAGTATCTGGTGGGGATTCAATGCCCAAGTATCTCCTTCTTTGATTGTTGCCACCACAATTTTCTTCAAGTGTCCTTAAGCCAATTTCTCTTTTTAGTAATTAGAATAGAAAATCATCAACCTTTGGATAGAATGGGTAGCAGATAATTAGATAGGATTAGAAGTCAAGGTCCTTAGGGGTTCGACATCCGACATTCATAAACCCACTTTATTACTTGATACGACCGGTGCACTTGCGGTTTAAGCATATCACAATACACGCCCATCAGTAAGCAGTTCCTTCAAGAACTTTGCGTACCTTGGCATCTAGGTGAGAGCTTCCACGAATGGGACATTGATGTGCAATGTTTTGAACATCTCTAAGAATTTTCTCAACTACTCCTCCTGTTGGTCCTTTTCCACCTTGGCAAGGTAAGATAGTTTTGGTTGGTACTCTCACACCATTGGAGCTGGTTTGCCTTTACCCTTGCTTTGATCCCTTGTCTCTTCTGATCGCTCCCCTTCCTCTTCTTCCTCTGTTGTATCCTTTTGATCTCTAGCTAGAGGTGTGGGTAATTCTGCTCTATTCCTAAGGATGATGGCCTTCATTGATTCTCTTGGATTCACTTCAGTATTTCTAGGGAGGGAGTGAAGTGGTCATTCAGCCAGAGATTTGCAATTTGAGTCACTTGGTGTTCAAGGTTCTGCAACGATGCCTGTTGATTCCTAGTGTACTCTCATTTCTTTTCATGCGGTCGTCATTGGTATGTATGTACTGTACAAAGATATTTTCTAGGCTTGGACCTTTCTTTTCTTGTGAGAGCGGCTGAAATCCTAGTGGTTAAGTTGGCTTTTGCTTACTTTGACCTTGCCCCGGGTTGCTCCATGAGAAGTTTGGATGATTCCTCCATTCAGGGTTGTAGGTAGAGTTATACCTATTATTATGATATCTATTCTAACGACCCACAATGTCAACCTGTTTGACTAGCACCATACTAGCTTTTGAACCCAATTGATCTCCATATGTTCCATAATTCATGATTGATGCTTGCTGCTGAATAGACATATTGTCTAACCATTTACTCAATGCATCTACCTTTGCTACCAAATAAGTCAACACATCAACCTCAAAGATTCTTGCGTCTCAGCTTGGTTTAGTGTTGTTCCTTTTATAACTCCACTTGTATCCATTAACTGTCATTTCTTTAATTAGCTCCTTGGCTGCTTCAGGTTCCTTGTTGCAGAGGGATCCATTGGTTGTTGCGTCCAACAACTGTTTTATAGCCATGTTGAGTCCATTGTAGAAAGTCTGGACTTGCATCAAGTCTTCTATCCCATACTGTGGATACTTCTTAAGCATCTCCTTGTATCTCTCTCAAGTATCATATAATGTTTCTGACTCTAGTTGTCTAAAGGATGATATGTCACTTCTCGATTTCGTGATTTTCGACGGTGGGAAGTATCTTGTCAAGAATTTCTCGGCCAACTATCTCCATGAGGTAATCGATCTTGGATGTATCGAATTTAGCCATTGTTTGGCTCGGGCTCTGAGTGAAAATGTAAATGGCCTGAGACGAACTACGTTTGCAGGTACTCCTCTCACTGTAGTGGTGTTGTTGATTTCCAAGAAGGTTGTTAAGTGTGCGTACGGATCTTTATCTTGGAATCCATCGAACTGGCATTGATTTTGAATCATCAGAATGATGTAATATTTTAGATCAAAATCATGTCCATCAATGGGTGCAGGGTTGATGCTTGAGCCAATGCTGTCAAGGCTTGGCTTGGCAAAGTCTGTAATAGAACTGGTCGGTGTCGCCATTTCTACTAGTTGGTTCACTTCTGTACTACTCTCCATCTCTGCTTGCTTTTTGAGAAGGGCTTCTCTTATCTGGTGACGAAGGTAGCGCTCAAAATCTGGATCTGGTACTTCTGTTGGGTATGGAAGCTTGCTCCTGGTCAACTAGATCAGGCCGAAAAGATAAGATAAAATAAAAGAAAATGAAAACTGAAACTGATACTAAGATGGCTAGAGTAACAAAACCCTAATGTTCCGAGAACACCGGTTCCCCAAAAACATCGCCAAAAACTTGATGTGCTACTAGCCCGCAAGTGCATGAGGTCGCTCAAGTAGTAAAGTACCTTGAGGGTAAGGTAGTCGAATCCATAAGGACCATCACTAGTACTCACTAGAACTCTATTATAAAGCCTTGAAACTATGGTTCGTGAATTGATACTAACTAAAACCTAAATCAAACAAAATTGAAGTGACAGTTGACGAATTGGAGTTTTATTAATGAAGGGAGCATGGTACCCAGATCACTATCCTCTTATGACTGCTCCTCTAATACAAGTAACCTAATAAATCTATTCCTGGACCATGGAGAACCTTAAATTAGTCTGGTCCGATCTCTCAGCAACCAAATCCTAGTCCCATACGGAGACTTCTCAGGTACCACTATTAGGTTTTATCCTAATCCGGAGATTGAGTTGGGCGTTAACAATACGGCGAAAACACCCGATCTCTCGGCGTGCCCCCCCCCCCCCCCACCACCCACCACCCACCACCCAATTGACTATGCTATGACCTAGCTTGATAATATGTCACGCCCCGACCCGAATCCTTGGACTCGGACACGTGCACAAACCGGCCGTATCTAAGCAAAGGCGCACCTCACTCGAATACAAGGCCTAGGGGAATCATAAAGCATGCGATATAATAACTCAAATAACATAAATAAATATTTCAAAGTTACAGCGGAAATAAATTCAGGGTTCAAATACCCCACAATAGTCTATGTAAGATTCAGGCCCTATAGGGGGTCCTATAAAATGTCTCATACACAAAAAGTCATATGAGTCCCTCGAACCTCAGCAAGCTATCCTAGTCTCTCGCACAGCTCCCGAATTTGAATCGGCTATCCTACAAAACCTGAATAAAAGAAAGGAAGCAAGTGGAATGAGTTTTCGAAAGGAAAGCTCAGTAAGCACCCCCGTAGGGAATACAATGAAATTAGTAATGTCAATCAAAGAGAAGTAATCCCGCCGAAACAAGAAATCACAATCACAAAGCCAAACACAAATAGATCACAATCTAAGTCTTAACCTATAAAATGATTACAAAAAAATGGTTGAAAGTTCAAACAATGAACAACAAGGTATTCAAAAGCTCTCGAGTCTTCTCCCCGGTAGTCATCAACCTCAGTCGATCATCAATCTTAATCAAAAACAGACCCTCGAGTCTGTTATCGCTTCTTCATGTATGTACACGGCCAGCGTATCTTTCTATTGACGAGTGGACAGCCAGGGTATCCTCCCCCTGACAGCACTACAGGATGACCAGGGTGTCCTTCCCCTGGACGCCTACCAAATCTGCACCGAACGAGAGAATCCAAGAAACAAGATGAGCTGACACACACCTACCCCGACGGAGCACACGCTCACGTGTTGCCACGGCCACGTGCCAATCAACGGGTGGGAATGTTCAACGATCACAAGCATGCTCAAACAAGGTCAACACATCAACATGCATACATTAACATGGAACTTTCAATAAAATAGGAGAACAAACACGTGTATGTAAATCTCCAAATAATCGTATACCAAATATGGCAACATCAAGTCAATAAACACTCAAACAATGAAGCAAATCAAGAGCACAAAGCCAATAAAACCCAAAGCTGAATGGGAACAAGGCAAGAGCACTTACCTCTATCAAGGACATATGGAATCACACAAGATTCTCTCCTGTCGTGTCTCCACATTGTACGACAGTATCTGATAGTAAAGGTTATATTAGCAATATTAATCACTCATAAATCTTACATATCTAGATATACAGGTATGAACCACTAAAGGGTCATAGTCTATGTGAGTTCAACCTTAACTTATTAAACCCAACCATTTGTCAACTATAGTATAGTACCCTAGTGTTTAAGGTCCTCCTTTGCTATTATTGAGGCCCAAGTTCAAATCCCCCACTCCTACTATAATTATCCTTTTTCCATAGACTTTATTAATCAGGTTTAAGACTTGGTGGTTGAACCCCACTGTTAAACAAATAAACTACTGTACTATAGTAGTTAGGACTCTTTATTGTGGCTCAGGAGGTTCGGGTTTGAATCTCCACACTTACAGGTTTATTTATTTTCTTTTTATAACAAGGTTCCAATACTTGGTTGGGTCCAACTTGAATTCATCTTTAAATAACTAAACTCCACCATTTAGCAAAATAGCCTAGTGGTTAAGACTCTCCTACATTGTTGTGGGGCTCAAGTTCAAATCCAACAACTAAACTCAGAACTTACACGTATATTATTATTATTATTATTATTATTATTATTATTATTATTATTATTATTGGCAACCCACTAACCCAATAACATAACCCACATAATCCCCTTGACTTGACCAAACCAAACCCATAAACTATTTAACTTAAATTGATTGATTGAGCCCGATTTGATTTAAAAGTACCCGGTTCAACCCAGCCCACTAATCCTAGTTAACAAACTTGTTTAATTTGGATTGAACCCAACCCACCTTTTGACTTAATTGAATTGATTTGATTAAACCCAATTAGAAACAACTACAACTTGACTGAATCCAACGGACTCAACCCGTTTCAAAAGAATGCACTTAACAAGTTAACTAAAAAAAAAAAAAAAACAGACTCGATTTGTTGGCTTATAAACATGAACCCGAACCCTTCTTCAACCTCCGAACAGGGTCTTGTCGGAGAGGAGAGCGGTGCGACATTCGCTAGCGGTGTGTGGGCGGACGAAACTACCTCTGCGTCATGGTCCACGCCTGCCGATGATGGTCTGCACACCGTAAGCCCCTCCTGAGCATCAACAGGGTCGAGCTTCTCCTCCCCTCACCGGAGTATCCCCTCTCGACTGGGTTTTGTCACTCACCGGTGATTAGTTCCGTGACAGCAGATGGACGGAGGGTCCCCAAAAGCTTTCTCTCTCTCTCTCCCTCTCTCTTTCCCGACGCTATCCCTACTTCTACATGCATGCGCAATAAAAACTAACAAAGACTAACAGAGAATAGGGACTCACCACGGTTCATCGAGCTCTCCGTATGATGGAGCTTCGCTCCTCCCTATGCTTCTTTGGAGATGATCGTAACTCCTGTTAGCGCGCCTCGACGATCCTTCCCTTCCATGTCTCTCTGACTCTCACGAAGTAGGAGAACTCTCTCGCCGCCGCCTGGAAAGATCATGCTATTTTAGAGTTTTCCTCTCTATTTATAGGACTTTACGGGAAGATTTGGACAAGATTCGCCAAACCATATAAGCCTTATCTCTTCGTTAAAATCTAATTCATAGATATCCGGATAAAGCTCATCGGAGGTGAACCTGCGCGGTTCTGCTGCTCATTGGAGAAGAAATCGCGATGCCTCATGATTGATGCACTTCATCGGACTGTTCTGAGTGAGTGTGTGCATTCAACGGCCATCGTTTTATTACAATACCTCGTAATTGGTTCTCTGATATGATGAACAGATACGATGCTATAATGACGAATAGCCCAATATATCCTATTTGCCTCGAACTTACTCGCCTATCAAGATCAACGGTCCAGATTATTTATCGCATGAAAGGCCATGATCAATTCTTTTACTTCGAACTTAAATCATCATTGAGATGGACGGTGTAGATTAATTCTGAGTGATGGAATCGGTTAAACGGCTCAGATTAATCCTTTCGCTTAGAACTTAAACCAATCAAATAGATGAGTGATCTAAAGCATGCCCACAAGATAAGGGCACTTACATACTTGTTTTAGAGACTGAAATGGGTGGCCAGATCGTGCCTCGTGATTGGTACCCTCTCCAGATCCTTTAATCTTAACCGTTTATTCTTTTATATTACAACTACACTGCATGAGTAATCTCTTACTTTTGCAAATATGTCCCTGCTTTTTAAACGGCTTACATGCAGGTCCCTCTCTATGAGAGAGAGACACATTTCTTATTAAGTTTCTAAACTTTTTAGGAATTACAATTAGGTCCCTGATAGCCCTAATTAGCCCTAATTGAGGTTTTATCCAATTTGATCCACAAAATCCAATAAATTCCAAACACAGGGAACTTCTCCAATTAACCAATTTATAAAGGAAATAATTAGGAGGTTTTATTCAAATAAAATTCAATTACATCTAATCCGCGGACTGTCTTTTACTAATCGACTAACTAAACAAAGACTAATAAGACAGTGTTTATTCATAAAAAACTAAATAAAATAAAATATAAAATCCTTAATTTTACAATCCTCCCCCTTACCTCCTCCTTAAAAGAATTTCGTCCCCGAAATTCACTCCTGGTCTCCAATACCTAAATTTGAATCTTCACCGCTCTCAGACAATGCTTGTACCTCCTCTGTGGTAAGATGATAGACTCGTCCATGAGTCATCAGTCTCTGATTGGAGAAGGACGGGTGACTTGCCCCGGTTGCCTTTCCTTTCTTGTCACCACCTTGTTGTCCTTGTGGTGGTGCACCTGACTATCATGAGGCTCCTGTGGACCCCTGTGGTCGAGTCGGTGCACCTTGTGCCCCTTGACTGGCTCCATGCTTAGTCCGAACCTGGGGGCACTGAGCTATACGATGTTCTAAGCTTCCGCATCCAAAACAGGCTCCAGTAACACGCCGACATTCTGCTTGTTTGTGCGGTCCTCCGCACGTGAAGCATCTCAGCGGTCGAGACACTTTATTGGAAGATCCTCCGCCTCCTGATACTGCTAATGATCCAGAAGACTTGCCATATGGCTGGTACTTGCGCTCGGAGCTTGACTTCCGAGAGTACTTCCCAGACGATTGTCCTTGACTATTTCCTTGTCCCTTATTCTTCATGTCTTTCTGAGGTGGCCTCTGCGAATCACACTAGCTAGAAGCGTCAATGTATTTGGCCCTAGCCACTACTTATAAATAGCTGGTGTACATGAACCTAGCTATAATCTTCTTTAATGACGGTCGCAGGCCGGCCTCAAATCTGCTTGCTCGGCTCTCATCTGTCGGCATAAGATTAGGAACGAAGCACGCCAGTTTGTCAAACTCAACCTCATACTGCTCTACAGTCATTCCTCCCCGAGTGAGATGGATGAATTGCTATTCTATCAGAAAAAGTCTTCCTGAAGAAAAATATTTCACAAAGAAGGCTTTCTTGAACTCATCCCAAGTCTCGAAGGGCACACCCTTCCTAGTTTGTACCTCCCCAAGGTATCAATCCTCTGCGCTGCCTTGCATCAAATAGGCGATCGTCCTGACTCTATCCGGATCCTCATCCTAATACATCTTAAAGGTCCTCTCTAGGTCCCGGATTCATAACTGGGCTGCTTGAGGGTCGGCAGCTCCATCAAACGGGCAGGGAGAAGAACTCTTGATCTCCCCTATTAGGCCTCTATTAGGGGCTTGCGAGGCAGGCGGGGGTGAGGATACTTACTGCTACTACTGTCTTTGTTCTTGGATGTATCCCATCATCTCTCTCATTAGCTCGATCATTGTAATGGAGGGTGACACCCCCCTTATGTCCGAGCCTGCTGCCTGCAACCCTGCAACAACAGACTGAGCAGGCAACTCCTGCTCGACCTCCATTTCCTCTAGGGGTAGTGGGGGTACCTTCTCCACCTGAGGCTGTGGCACCACAGCATGGTGAGGTCGTCCACGTCTGCTAGTCCCACACACCATGATAGTTGGGAAGTATCAAAATTTTGAACTTCATTATTCACACTACACAGTACAGTGAAAACCCATAATATCAATAACATTGTATATAAATAATATTAACATCAAATGCTAATACATCGATTTTGGGCGTCAATAGACCCTACCTATCTAACACAAATCATAACTCTATCCCGAAGTAGGAATGTCATTAGTTGCATCAAAGCAACTGTCTACTCCTGGTCGTGGACCCTGCCTTTTGAATTATATTCTATAGTATCGTTTTGACCCACGAGGAATCTTCAGACAATTATTCTTGTGGTGGTTCGTGCTACCGCAGTGACGACATTTAAGAGGAGGATGTCTGCAGTCTATAATCCGGTATCCGATGTCTCCACAACATTGACACCACTACGCCACATAAATAGTCCTTGTCCGGTCATGGGGGAATACTCCGCAGTAGTCACACCTAACATCTTTCTTCCCCTTTCTCGCCATGGAAATATAGCAAGGACCAATAAGTCTGTGATATTCCTGGATTTGAGATATTGGTTGTGACGTCCTCCCAAGATGTTCATCCAATGTCCGATCCGACAATATCTCATGATGGGCTCTTCCCTCCGTATACCGCCTCACCTTTGGGTTACTCCTAACTCACGATTGGAAAGAAAATGCATGAGATCATAACCTGGTGGTACGGGGAATCCCTCGATTACTTCAATCTCCTCCGAACTCTCCACGTCAGACATAATTGGCTCTGCCAAGCAACAACACACTAGTCAGTCACTCGAAGTCCTGATCTACCCGGCCCACACTTAGTTTATCCTATTTGACTAAGTCATCAATACAACAAGGGTGTCATCAATCCGAATGCTACTTTAATCTGAGCACTTTGGATGTTTATTTGGATGTTATGCTCTCTGATACCATATTAATCCGTCACACCCCGACCCAAATCCTGGGCCTCGGGCACGTGCACAGACCAGTCGTATCCAAGCAGAGGCGCATCTCACTCGAATACAAGGCCTAGGGGAATCAAAAAGCATGCCATATAATAACTCAAATAACATAAATAAATTGTTCAGAGTTACAGCGGAAATGAATTCAGGGTTCAAATACCCCACAATAGTCTATACAAGATTCAGGCCCTATAGCGGGTCCTATAAAATGTCTAACACGCAAAAAGTCATATGACATCCTCAAACCTCTGCAAGCTATCCTAGTCTCTCTCACAGCTCCTGAATTTGAATCGGCTATCCCACAAAACTTGAATGAAAGTAAGGAAGCAAGTGGAATGAGCTTTTGAAAATAAAGCTCAGTAAGAACCCCCCGCAAGGAATACAATGAAATCAACAATATCAATCAAAGAGAAGTAAGTAATCCCGCGTAAACAAGAAATCACAATCACAAAGCCAAACACAAATGGATCACAATCTAAGTCTTAACCTATCAAATGATTACAACGAAACGGTTGAGAGTTCGAATAACAAACAACAAGGTATTCAAAAGCTCTCGAGTCTTCTCCCCCATAGTCATCTACCTCAGCCGATCATCAATCTTAATCAAAAAGAGACCCTCAAGTCTCATTCGCTTCTTCATGTATGCATTACCGGCCGGTATCATCCTCTTGGCGGGTGGGCGGTGGGGTATCCTCCCCGACAAAGACTACAGGATGACAAGGGTGTCCTCCCCCTAGAGGCCCTTACCAAATCTGCACCGAACGGGAGAATCCACGAAACAAGATGAGATGACACACACCTACCCGGACGGAGCACACGCACACGTGTTGCCACAGCCACGTGCCGATCAACGGGTAGGCATGTTCAGCGATCACAAGCATGCTTAAACAAGGTCAACACATCAACATTCATACATTAATATGGAACTTTCAATAAAATAGGAGAACAAACATGTGTATGCAAATCTCCAAAAAATCGTATACCAAATATGGCAACATCAAAAGTCAATAAACACTCAAACAATAAAGCAAAATCAAGAGCACAAAGCCAATAAAACCCAAAGCTGGGAAGAATTAGGCAAGAGCACTTATCTCTATTAAGGATGTCTGGAATCACACAAGATTCTCTCATGGCGTGTCTCCACACTCTACGTCGGTATCTAATAGTAAAGTCTATATTAAAAATAATAATCACTCATAAATCTTACATATCTAGATACACTGGTATGACCCACTAAAGGGTCATAGCCTATGTGAGTTCATCCAGTTCATCCTTAACTTATTAAACCCCAACAATTTTGTCAAGTTTAGTATAGTACCCTAGTGTTTAAGGTCCTCCTTTGCTATTATGGAGGCCCAGGTTCAAATCCCCCACTCCTACTATAATTATCCTTTTCCATAGACTTTATTAATCAAGTTTAAGACTTGGTGGTTGAACCCCACTGTTAATCAAATAAACTATTGTACTACAGTGGTTAGGACTCTTTATTGTGGCTCAGGAGGTTCAGGTTCGAATCTCAACACTTACAGGTTTATTTATTTTCTTTTTATAACAAGGTTCCAATACTTGGTTGGGTCCAACTTGAATTCATCTTTAAATAACTAAACTCCACCATTCAGCAGAATAGCTTACTATAGCCTAGTGGTTAAGACTCTCCTACATTGTTGTAGGGCTAAAGTTCTAATCTTAGCACTTACTAACATGACCCACATAATCCACTTGAATTGACCAAACCAAACCCATAAACTATTTAACTTAAATTGATTTATTGAGCCAAATTTGGTTTAAAAGAACCCGGTTTAACCCAACCCACTAATCCGGGTTAACCAACTTGTTTAATTTGGATTGAACCAAACCCACATTTTAACTTAATTGAATTTATTTGATTAAACCTTGTTAAAAACAACCCCAACTTGATTGAATCCAACTGACTCAACCCATTTAAAACGAACCCACTTAGCCAGTTAACTTTAAGAAAAAAAAACATGCTCAATTCGTTGGCTTATAAACATGAACCAGAACCCTTCTTCAACCTCTGAACAGGGTCTCGTCGGAAGGGAGAGCAGGATGATGTTTGCCAACTGTGTATGGGCAGCCGGAACCGCCTCTACCTCATGGTCCACGCCGGGCGGAAATGGGTTGCACACCGTGAGCCCCTCTTGGGTAGCGACAGGCTCAAGCCTCTCCTCCCCTCACCAGGGTATCCCCTCTTGGTCGGGTTCTGTCTCTCACCGGTGATTAGTTCCGCGACAGTAAATGGACGGAAGATCCCCAAACTCTCTCTCTTTCTCTCCCTCTCTCTTTCCCGATGCTATCCCTACTTCTACATGCTTATGCGATAACTAACAAAGACTAACAGAGAAGAGGGACTCACCGCCGTTCATCAAGCTCTCCATGTGATGAAGTTCCACTCCTCTCTGTGCTTCTTTGGAAATGATTATGACTCCTGTGAGAGCACGTCGACGATCCCTCCCTTCTCTGTCTCTCAGTATCTCACGAAGAAGGAGAACACTCTCGTCGCCGCCTGGAAAGATCGTGGTTGGGTTCTGGAGATCGGCTCTCTATTTATATGACTTTGCAGGAAGATTTGGACGAGATTTGCTCGGCAGGATAAGCCTTATCTCATCGTTAAAATCTTTTTCATAGATGACCGGATAAAGCTCGTCGGAGGCGAACCTGCGCGACGGTTCTGCTCTTGGGGAAGAAATAGCGATGCCTCACGATTGATCAACTTCATCGGACGGTTCTGAGTGAGAGTGTGCATTCAACGGCCATCATTTTATTATACCTAGTAATTGGTTCTCTGATATGATGAAGGATACGATGCTATAATGACGAACAATCCGATCTATCCTATTGGCCTCGAACTTACTCTCTTATTAAGATAAATGGTCCAAATTATTTCTCGTGTGAAAGACCAAGATCAGTTCTTTTACTTCGAACTTAAACGATCATTGAGATAGACAGTGTAGATTAATTCTGAGTGATGGAATCGGTTAAGCGGCTCGGATTAACCTTCCGCTTAGAACTTAAACCAATCAAGCAGATGAGCAGTCTAAAGTATGCCCGCGTGGTAAGGGCAATCACACACTTGTTTTAGTGACTGAAACAGATACCCAGATCGTGCCTCGTGATTGGTACCCTGTCCAAATCCTTTAATCTTGACCGTTTATTGTTTTCTAATACAACTACACTGCATGAGTAATCTCATACTTTTGCAAATATGTCCCTGCTTTTTAAACAACTTATATGCAGGTCCTTCTCTCTGAGAGAGAGACACATTTCTTATTAAGCCTCTGAACTTTTTCGGAATTACAATTAGGTCCTTAATAGCCCTAATTAGCCCTAATTAAGGTTTTATCCAATTTGATCCACAAAATCCAATAAATTCCAAACATAAGGAACTTCTCCGATTAACCAATTTATAAAGGAAATAATTAGGAGGTTTTATTCAAATAAAATTCAATTACATCCAATCTGAGGACTCTCTTTCACTAATCGACTAACTAAAAAAGGACTAATAAGAAAGCGTTATTTATCAAAAACTAAATAAAATAAACCATAAAATCCTGGATTTTACACCGTGATCTCTCGTCATTCATCAAGCAATTCTAAAGGTTCTAATGGTATGGCCTGCGCTTTTGCACTAACAAACTATACGAAATAAGCACACATAGATAATTCACATAAATAAATAACAAGGAAAACTAATATTAGAAAGGAGAAAAAGTCAAAGGTTCATCTAAGGGTTCAAGGACCCGAGGCACCACCAAGGGTTTAGCCTCTCATACTAATGACAAACATCACAATTATAAAAGAAGAAGACATAATTAATTTCATAAACTTCCTAGCTTGATGTCTTCTTCGTCTTCAGCCTCTCCCCGAAACCCTAGCTGTCGTTTTTTGGATACGCCAAAAGTCCCTTGAAGATTAGAACCGACGGCCTTTTATAAGCTTCTGATTTTACAATACATGCCCGTGTCATATGGTACACGTCCGTGTGCTTTTCACGAGTTCTTCTAGAAACACAGTTTCCACGCGAACATAGGGTAGTACACGCCCGTGTCATCTGACACACAGCCATGTCTTCAATAGGCTGAGCACACTTCTTTACTAATATTGATTTGAATCCACACGCCTGTGGGCACGCCCGTATCGGTGACTGTATCATGCTTTGTTTTGGCCCTTCTTTCTTCGAATTGCTCCAGCATTTGTTTCTTTTCTCCAAAGTGCTGAATTATCTTCTATGTTATACAAAATGCCCAACAACACACAAAAGTGGGACAAACTATGCCAAAATGGATGCAAAGTGCATGGGAATATAATAAGAAAATATGTATAATTATGCACTCATCAGCTATGCTTAGGAAATGGTGGTTGCAGATCCTCACAAGAGAGGAGGGCATATGCCTAAAAATTATTAGGAACATCTACTTCAGATATGGCTTCATCAACCCACACCCAAAGTTTCCAGTTAGGGCATCCCACCTCTGGCAATGTATTGCTCATATTAAGGATGCAGAGCTCCACAACATCACCGTTAAGGTGGGTTACTGAAGATCAAAACACCTTTGGTGCAATAGGTGGATAGAGGGGAAAGAGCAGATATTTCTATTCAATGACATTACTTAACTTATGGGTAGTAATCACATCAACATGAAACAAGCCCAAAGCCGGCTATGACAGGGGATTCCCCTCCTTATGCCAGGGCTACTAAGCTAGAGCAAGAAGGAACACCTAATCGCCTTAGTAGCAGTTCTCAGGGAGCCCACGCCAGGGTACCCAGATGACAGGGAGTGGGTACTAACCTCCCAGAAAAGTTTCACGGTAAAGTCATTGTATCTCTTTCTGATATATGGGGGTTAAGGAGCAAGTTGTATAAAGGGTTCTAAAAACAACCTTGCCCAACCAAGATCAAACATTGCCTGGTTAGCAGGGGATGACAAGCTCATGACCCTAAATAACCTAGCAAAGAGAGATTAGATTGGAAATAGATCGTTGTGCTTCCTATGAGAATGAGACCAAGAAACAGTCTTACACCCCCTCACACAATCCCCCTATATAATGCGAATATGGGCACACTATGGGATACTATTTTGTACAGGGTGCACGCCTCGTGCTATACAAGATCTATTGGGCGATAATATAACCTAAACATGAGTGAACAAGGAGAAAAGGCTCGAATGGAACCTGGAGGTTATGATAACTGGAATAGATGGAGAGAAAGGAACCAAAGATGTTTTCATGATAAACATTATATTTTTCACAAAATCCGTTCGGGAAATTGATTTCCTAATGTTTTTCTAGTTTGTTGCATGATGTGCGGCGAGTACAAGCACTACGCCTCCTCATGCAAGTGATTGAGCCTAATACTTATGCTTATACCGCAAGTGCACGGGTCATATCAAGTAGTAAAGTGGACTATGAAAGTCGGATGTCGAACCCACAGAGACCTATGTCAGTAATCCTATCTACTCGTCTACTATGTAGTCTATCCAAGGATTGGGGTGTAATTCTAATCTAAGTGCTAGATTAATTGGGGCTTTGAAATCAACTCAATGTAAGTAGTGATGGTAATCAATCATAAAGAGGGAGATACTCGAGCAATGAATCCCCTTTGGATATTTGCAAGTAATGGCAAATATGGGCCTTTAATTGAAGAATGCTAATTTATGGACCAAGGGTTCATATAAAGATTTCACACCCTCCATCGATGCAAGTTACTAACCTAATACCCTCATTGTATTAGCGTTCTAGGGAACCTATATCTTGGAAGAGATGTGGGAATAATACATCTAAAGGGGTCTCTCACCTAAATACCCGATCTCTCGGCATATTCACAACTCTCATCTATTGAAGTAGATCTAAACATGGGGAAGCGTTCGCTATCTACACCCATATGGATCTTATCGGTAATCCGGGTTGTCACAACTTAGATAACCCATACCATACATTACATTCAATAGATTCTCAAAACATGAAGCATTCATTCAAATATAGAAATTCATATAAGCAAAGTTAAGTACTAATTCGGAGGTCAATCATGCCCAAGTATTTGATAGCTCTCAAAATAGAGCTATTTAGATGACATATTATGCTAGGTTGAGACCAAATATGGCCATCTAATGATGTATTCAAGAGCTCATTTGGATTATTTTGTATAAACTCTACCTCAACTAGCATATACACTTGTTTTAGTGAATTTTTATACTAAATGGATTAGTTTATGCACTAATGCAAGTATTTTTAATATTGACAGATGATGAGTCCATTGGAGCGAGATATGGATGATATTGGAGCAAATGTATAGGTGTTTTATGACAAACGAGCATGAGTAAAATGAGAGAGGATTGTGAGCAGCCTAAAAGAGCAGCTAAAATCAGGAATTTACTAGAAGAGCTAAAGGACTCCAAATCCAATCTCTAACATTCAGATTGAAGATCAATAAGTCAAAAACACTCAATTAGAATTTTAGCTCAATCTGAGTTGAAATGGTCATCTGATCGTTGAGTTGATGAAGACATCGCGATGTAGACTACATATATCACGATGTTAATTAAGGGCTGAGAACGCTCCACAGGAAATAAATTAACATGTGACATCGTGATGTCGAGGGCGCTGGATATAAAAACTAGCTGATTTGCTAGGGTTTTTTATCTCTCAGTTAGGGGCGACAGTTAGGGCTCTAAAGAGGCAATTTGGAGGGTTTCAAGGCCAAATCTAGTGGGGAGAAGCTCAAAACAAAGGGGGAACCTATTTCTTGTTATTTTACATTGGATTTATCTCTTCTTTGTATCGAATCATGGATGTTTACCTTCATATTTGCATCATTATGGATCTTTCATTTGTAAGGGTGGCTTAAACATCTATTCTAGGGTTGTATGAACTCTTTGATTTGATATTTATATTATCTTTGGCTTTTCTTTGTTATCATGTGTGTGGATGTGCCTATGAATCTCTCATGCTAATCCTTGTTGGTCGAAAGGTGACAAGTACCTTAAGCTTCAAGCACATAGATATATGGGCTTTAAAGTAGAGTAGAAACATAGGGTGAAAGGAGTAACACCGATTTGTCCTCTAACTTAGACATAAGTAGAGGCATATCCATTGTATTGATAGAGATTTGCGCTATAATGCTTCTAATGTACCGATAGAAATATGGACTTTGGAGGCATGATCCTTAGAAATAAGGTCTTGTAGGATGCATCCGGAGTGCAGATAAGTGTATTCTTTATCATTGAAACACCCATATCCACAACCTTGATAACATAGTAAGCCAAAGAGCAAAGCATAAGAATTCATTAGAGTTATACAACCCTAGAATTATATCATAGAGAGAATTCCCCGCACCCTTAGTTATCTCTCACTTCTATCAAGGATTAGTTTATGTTACGGATATATTCGGTGAAGACAGGTGTCATTGACCTAAAGGACCACTTGTTCCTCTGGCCACATGGCAATATCACCACCTTTGCACAATTCCGTCCGGCAAATAACGTGAGGACTCAATCCTGCGAACAAATCCGTCGGAATTGTAGTAACCCTCTTATACAAGGAGTGAGGTGGGGAGAGAGAGATAAATATCTAACGCCTCTACAGTGAGTAGGCCTTATCCACTTGCTACAGTGGGCAGATATTTATCCTATTTTACCTACATGGCATCTACGCGCTAGGCGGCAGATATTTTTCTACCGCCTTAGGAGATATTTACCTAACTCACCGCCTTATTCCACCTCCTTTCCTGAACCGCCTTTAAGGTGCTATAAAAGGAGAGCGTTAATAGGAGAAAGGGGATCCAGAAAAAACTGATCACACAAAGAACTGCCTAAATCTAAGACTCTTTACTCAAGTTTCCTGACTTAAGCATCGGAGTCAATCCGCGTGAGGCCCAATTCGATCACGCCTCTCTCCTTTTACAGGTTCGCCTATGGATAATTCCAAATGGAATTTCGTGGATGTTCTCAAGGCTCCCTGCTCAGAAATGTAAGTAAGTGTCCACACCAACTATAAATTTTAACCGTTGGTTGAAAGCTGAGGCCAGATCTCGAGGCAACAAGATGGCGAAGCGGGCGTGGACCGATTTTGGCATCAGCGGTTTGGCGTCTGTGGGGACCCTTACGAAAAGCCAAATGACCACTACCAGAAGATCAAAACGAATCCAAGAACAGGGAGCCCCAAATAATCCCGAAGGGCCTGGCGAGGTCCGAAGACATGAGGAAATCCGGTCAGATAATCCACCCATCTTACCTCCATCAGAAAATCCCTCCTCCAACCCCAAGAATCTGTTTCGGAGTTTTATCTTAACATACAGCAACAATTGGAGCGGTTGACTCAGGCTGTTCATACTTTGACCCACCCTCCGCCTCCTCCTACACAAGTTCCAACACCAAACATACCAACATCCCCACTGGATAATTCCGAAAGTAGGGGGAGGACAAGAACCCGCACCCATAAAGAGAGGAAAGAAAGGACCGCCTTTTCCGCTAGTTCAGAACCCCCCCTGTTCGACGCAGACAGCAGGCCACTACAAGAACCGAGCGGACAAGGATAGAGCGGAATAGTCCATCTGTTCAAACGGTTGATAGAAGAACTCAACAACAGGACCTCCCTCAAGGAAACAGGAAGTCCGAACGACATATTCTCAGTATGTGTTCGCCTTTTGTCAAGGAAATATTGGGAGAACAAGTTCCTGATAGCTTCAGGCCACCAGTTATGATCGCATATGAAGGCAAAACCGATCCGTCTCGTCACCTGAAGTCCTTCCGGTCGAAGATGCTCCTCACCGGAATCACAGACGCTCGCATGTGCCGAGCTTTTCCCGCCACCTTAGAGGGGAAAGCGCAAGACTGGTTTGTTGATCTCCCATCTAGCACAATTACTTCTTTTCAGATTTTAGCAGATCGCTTTCTAGCCTATTTTGCCAATTACTCAAAGCAGAAGAAAACTTCATCTACCCTTCTGCATGTTAAACAACGAAAGGGAGAAACGCTCCAAGCTTATTTAAATCGTTACATAGACGAAACAGCAAATGTCGTGGACCTCCTGCCGTGAATGGCCGTAACCTTCTTAATGGAGGGACTGTTAGAATCCCCCTTTCGTTTCTCCCTCACTTTGGATCCACCAAAAACCATTCCCGCCCTTATGGTCCATGCCCAAAAATATATCAATTCCGAGGAAATTTATACGGGTTGGGAAGAGGAGGCTAGACGTGGACCTGTGGACACCCAGAAGGGAAAAACCCACCACAATGTCAACAGAAGGCCTCCGGATCTACGAAAGGAAAGAGGATCGCATAAGGACAACAAGGGCGCAAACAGAGGTCCGGAAACCTCAACACGGCCCCAACGACATATGCTACAGCCCAGAGAACCTTCAAAGGAAGGAAAAATTGTCAGATATGATCACCATACCCCACTAAACCAAACCAGAAGCCATATCCTTATGCAGATCAAAGAACAAAAACTTCTGACATGGCCAGAACCCACGAGAAATACCGAACGGCAAAAGAATAGTAAGAGATATTGCCAGTTTCATCAATCTAGAGGACATGATACGGAAAAGTGTACCCACTTGATGAACGCAATAGAAGATGTCGTTCGGAAAGGACAATTGGAGCAATACATCAACTTTGAGATTCAAGGGGAACCTGAAGCTTCACAACCTGAAGAAGAACAAGGAGAAATGGTGGGGTTTATTAGTGGAGGTCCTGGTTGCAGTGGTGAAAGTTCAGCCTCTCGAAAAAGTTACGCCCGAATGGTGGGAACCACATAGGAAACAAAAACGCCACGGAGACGATCTCGACCCACGGCTCCAATCATCTTTTACGACAATGATGTCAGTGGAGTTCGCCACCCTCATGATGACGCGCTGGTTGTTGCTATCAAAGTTTCCAGTTTCCAGATAAAGAGAGTTCTGATAGACAGTGGGAGTTCAGTTGATATCCTCTTTTGGAGTGCTTTCGAAAGAATGAGATATGACGTGGATGACTTGCTTCCGGTAAAATCAACCTTAGTAGGATTCTCCGGAGGGGTAGTACAGCTAGAAGGAATGATCTCCTTACCAGTTACGGTAGGAAACTCGCCAAGATCATCAACAGTGACAACAAATTTCTTGGTTGTGCGTTGTGCTTCAAGTTACAACGTGATCCTTGGCAGGCCAACCCTCAACGCCTTGAAAGCCGTAATCTCTACTTACCATCTTCTCCTCAAATTCCCTACTGAGAGTGGTAGTAGAGAAGTGAGAGGAGATCAACCCCTGGCACGGCAATGTTATGTCTCAACCCTCAAAGGGAAAGCCCTCAACAGCAGCAAGACAAAGGTTTCAGAAGCCATGCTAGTCAGCAGAATGGCTGAACGGGAAAATGAAGAGCTTCGACCTACACCTGTTGAAGAATTGCTAACAGTCCCCCTGGACACAACCAGAGCGGACCGCATGGTGCGGATTGGGGCAGATTTGACAGCAGAGCAGCGAGAAGACCTCATGAGAGTATTGAAAGCAAATTCCGACCTCTTCGCTTGGTCTTCAGAAGATATGCCGGGCGTAAAACGCGATGTCATCGAGCACCGTCTCAATATCGATCAATCGTTTAAACCTACAAAACAGAAAAGGAGAAATTCCGCACCAGAAAGGCAGAAAGCCGCAGAGGAAGAAGTATCAAACCTCCTAAAGGCTAGATTTATCCGAGAGGTGCATTACCCAGATTGGTTGGCTAATGTGGTTCTAGTAAAAAAGCCGTCCGGAAAGTGGAGGATGTGCGTTGATTTCACGGACTTAAACAAAGCTTGTCCGAAAGATTCGTTTCCCTTACCATCAATTGATGGTTTGGTTGACTCTACAACGGGCATGAGATGCTAAGTTTCTTAGACGCCTTCTCAGGTTACAACCAAATCTGAATGGCCAAAGGCTTAAGAGAAAAACGTCCTTCATTATGAGCACGGAACTTACCGCTATAAGATAATACCGCTCGCCTAAAATGCCGGAGCCACCTTCCGTGAGGCTCATAAATACAGCCTTCTTGAGAACAAATTGGCGTAAATGTTGAAGCCTATGTGGATGATATCTTGGTGAAGAGCCGAAGGCCAATGAACACTGCCGACTTACAAGAAGCTTTTCGCCTCTCGGATTTATACTATGCGGTTAAACCCGAATAAATGTTCTTTTGGCGTTGATCGGAAAATTCACAGGATTTATCTTGACACAAAGAGGGATAGAAACAAATCCGTAAAAATCATAGCTATTCTTGACATGGGGTCACCAAGAGTCTTCAAGAAATTCAGGCTTAACGGACGCCTCACAGACTTGGCAGATTTATCTCCAAAGCCGGAGAGAAAAATCTCCCACTCTTTCAAGCCCTACGAAAAGCACCGAAAATGGAGTGGACAGAAGAATGTGAAAAAGCCTTTCAGGGGCTTAAAGATTATCTCCAATCGCCTCAGCTACTAGCTAAGCCACAAGTAGGAGAAGAACTCTACATCTACTTGGCAGTCGCCCCTCATGCAGTCAGCGTAGTCCTTTTGAGAGAAGATAACGGGATTCAAAAACCAGTCTACTACACAAGTAAAATCCTTATAGAAGCGGAGTCAAGATATCTGCCGCTTGAAAAGTTGGCTTTCGCTCTTGTCACATCCGCACGGAGATTGAGGCTGTATTTTCAAGCCCACAAGATCACAGTGTTGACTGATCAGCCGTTAAAGCAAATTCTTCATAAACCTGAAAACTCCGGGCGCCTAGCCAAGTGGGTGATAGAATTAGGCGAGTTCGATCTCACCTATAAACCCCGAACGGCAATCAAGGCTCAAGTACTGGCGGATTTCGTCGCGGAGTTAACTTTTCCCGCAAATAGGGACGAACCCCCGTCACAGAGTTCAGAAGAAAGCCCTAGCATCCCATGGTCCTTATATGTTGACGGATCAGCAACGGAAGAAAAGTCAGGGGCAGGTTTCGTCCTTTATTCTCCTTCTAAGTGGAAAATTGCGACAGTACTGAAGTTCCAATTCCGAGCAACCAATAATGAGGCCGAATACGAAGCCCTCATCGCAGGATTACATCTGGCCCGGGGGCTCGGAATTCAACATCTGCACGTATATTCCGACTCGCAGTTAGTTGTGAGCCACACCTTGGGCAGCTTTGAAGCAAAGGAAGAGAACATGGTCAGATACCAAGCAGTGGTGAAGAAAATAGTTCCATACTTCGCTTACTTCCAAATTGAAAAAATCTGTCGAACGCAAAACGAAGAGGCGGACGCCCTGTCTAAAAAGGCCACAGCACCGAACGGAGATACAGAGTCTTCCTTTAACCTACAGTACCTTCCCGCGACGACCATCAACAGATTGGAGGGAGAAGTACAAAGTGCAGCCGAAGAGTCAAGTTGGATAGACCCCATCAGAAATTATCTACAAGGTGGGCCTGCACCGCCCAACAAAGCAGAGGCCAGACGGATTTCTTACAAATCCGCTCAGTACACCATCATCAATGAGAACCTATACAAAAGGTCTTATACGCAGCCTTTCTTGCGATGCTTACGCCCCTACGTAAGCTAGCTACATCCTTCAAGAGATTCACGAAGGCATCGGAGGAGGACACATAGGGGGCAAAGCCTTGACTTACAAAGTCCTACGACAAGGTTATTACTGGCCAACACTAACTCAAGATGCAATGGCGTTCGCTCGGAAATGTGATGCCTGCCAGCGGCACTCCAAAATTCAGAGGCGACCACCGGCACAGCTTACACCAATTATTAGCCCTCGACCATTTGCCATCTGGGGGGTTGATCTTCTAGGACCATTCCCTACTTCAGTTCGACAAATGAAGTTTCTAATAGTCGCTATTGACTACTTCACCAAATGGCTGGAAGTTGAACCCTTGGCCAAAATCACGGAGAATGCTTGTCAGGGATTCTTATGGCGAACGATTATCTGTCGATTCGGAATTTCGGTCGCTTTCATTTCTGATAACGGGCGACAATTTGATAACAAGGCTTTCAAAAGCTTTTGTTCAGAGCTCGGAATTGAACGTCTGTAACACATCCCCAAGCCAACGGCCAAGTAGAAGCGACGAACTCACCCTACTTCAAACACTGAAAACTCGGGTATCCAGAAATGTGACTAACTGGGTAGAAAAAATCCCGAGCGCCCTTTGGGCCTACAGAACAACAACAAGAACTCCTACAGGAGAAACCCCATTCTCTCTCACTTATGGGCGGAGGTCAGCCATCCCCGCAGAAATAGGAATGCCTACCTTACGGACACAAAGAAACTTTCTCATCGAAGAGAATGAGAAAAACTCCGAAAGCGTAACTTGATCTACTAGAAGAACGGAGAGAAGCTGTGGAAACAAAGGCAGCCATCTATCGTCAGAAAGTAAAAAGGTTCTATGACACAAGGGTAAAAAGAGTCTTCTTCCAAATCGGCGATCTAGTCCTACGGGAAAATGAGTTTCATGGAAATAAAAGCCGAACGGGGAAGCTAACTCCTAACTGGGAAGGCCCTTATGTCATACAAAGAATCATCTGAGCGGACACCTATTATCTAGTAAGTATGGACGGAAAAACGCTCAAGCGTCCATTCCATGCTGAACACTTATGACGCTACTATCAGTAAATTCTGTAGCCGTCTATTAAAATTCATGGAATAAAGCTCAAGCCTTTCCCATCCTACAAAAATGTGGTGAAATTCCCATTCTACAAAGATGCGGGGAAATTCCCATCCCACAAAGATGCGGTGAAATTCTCATCCTACGAAAATGCGGTGAAATTCCCATTCTACATACAAAAATGCGGTGAAATTCCCATTCTTGGAAGATGAGTCGGAATTATCCTGTAAGGATAAACTACAACTCTTATCCAAAAAACAAGGGGCAAAAATCCCGATCGAAATATGAGGCAACAATCTCATTTATAAAGACGAGTACCTCACTCAACAGCTTAAAGTCCCATGATTGGACTAAGAACACGTTACGAAGCTTGACAAGCCAAATGAAGAAGGAAGAAGTTTACAAAGGACTTTAGAAAATACTTCTCACGGTTAAGGATAACCATCACTCAGGAATAAATCTTCACCAAAATAAAGGTTTGCTTTTTCATTCATATGAATAGAAATTACATTCCAGAATATTGCGAATTTACAAAAACATTTCTCAAAAATGCTAAAAACATCCTAAGAACTAGGAGGACCCTCAGGGCAGCCAGCTGCTTCTGGAGGAGCTTGGGTTGAAGGCTCCGAGGGGGCGGGGGCAGAAGCCTCTGGGGTCTTAATAGTCTGTTGCTCTTTTAGCTCCGTGAACTTCTTCAAAACTCCCGCCAGCCCCATGGACAAAACCTCCGTAGGAGGGATATGACGGCCCACCTGTTGTACCACCGAATAAATGCGGGTGGCCCCTTCTTTAGCTTTCGCCCTAAGCCGGGCGACCTCCTTCTCTAATTTATCCGCTCGCTCTACTAAATCCTTGATTTCTTGCGAGTCGGATTTAGGAGTTGTCAGTCGGGAAGCTAAGTCTTCTTTAAGTGTGTCAGCTCCCCTTTAGCTCCTCCAACTCCTGAGCAACAAAGCAGAAGTTCAATTTTCAGCCTTCCCCCCCATCGGCTTCAAATTGCCCCTCTCTGTAGATTTGAGCTCCTTCTCCAAACCGCTAGAGTTCTCCGCAACTTTTTAACATTCTCCTCGCGTAAGAAGGGAACCCTCAGAAATAGACAACTTGGTTGCCAAATCGTCCTTCTTCTTTCCCACAACAAATGGGTTGTTGAAGCCGCTCAGCCTTATCCTTCTCAAAAGCATGGATAATGGCAAGCTGCTCTTTGTTTTTCCCCTCCAAGGCCGCCACCCTAGAGTTCAATTGGGCGATTTCCGCCCTACACGCTTCCATCTTTGCCGAATCGTCTTGGCAAAGATTGCCGACTCGGTCCGCCCAGTGCGCAGTCTACGAAATAACAAACAAATAAGTTAGTAGCATTAATACCGAGCCAAAAAGTAAAACTAATACGAGGATAACCCTCACCAGCATGACCGAACGGAATAGTTGAGAAATGGCCTCTTCCCTTCCAGCTCTATGAAGTTTGGAGGAGAGCTGTTCAGGCCTCATTGCCATTAAAACAGTCTTCACGGAAGCGGCATCCCGAAAAGGGATGTCTTCGGAGGACACCCCCTTCTCTTGAGGAGCCGGTCCCCTTAAGACCGAGTCCGCCACTCGCAGTTTATCCAGGAGAGCCGCTTCTCCCGCCTCCGCCTATAAAATAGCCTAAGTTAAAGGTTCTGAACGAAGCACGAAGCACCCATAGAAAATATGTGTGTAGAAATTCTCACCTCTATAAGAAGGATACCCTCCGGCCGGCTGAAAGAAGGACCCTCGGAAATTGGGGACAAAGCCGGGCGGACTTCTTCCGCGCGAACCTCTTCCTGAGGCACTTTCGCTTGTTCTTCTATAATTCCGGGACCTGATGCGTCCTCAGAATTCTTTCTCTTTGTCCTCCTCTCCCTTGAGGACCCGGCACCAGGGTCACTTTTAACCCCTTTCTTGGAAGAGTCAGTCTCTTTTCTCTTCCTTTTCTTCTTCTCCTCTTTGGAGGTATCAGCACCTTGGCTAGGTACCACTTCTTTCTTTTTCCGCCCACAAGCCAAGGGCGGATGAACCTCACCTTCGAAAGAAGCCAGAAGACCCTTAACATAGCTCAAGTCTTCGTCTTCCATCGGATTTTCTGCAAAACAAATTCCGAATAAGGTTAGACATCACAAGCCAAAATCAAACCAAATTAGGTACGCGAACGAGTCCTACCAGTAGACACTATTAAATGACACTTAATGAGGTTTCTTTGGTCAAAAACCTATCCATGTAAACTTTGGATAGCCCTGTCATTGACTTAAGAAGATTTCCCTCTTCTTCCGACATCTCCTCACAAGAAATGTCCGCACGGGGAACCTCCCACCTTGTTTGGATATCCCACTCGGACTTACATCTAACAAAAACAAACTTGCTCTTCCATCGCTTGATGGAAGAAGGAACTTTCCCTAGAAACTTTCTCCCAGGGCAAGCCGAGAAATAATACCAATCGGCATTAGACTCCAAACAAAGACTAAACAACAGGCGGAACCAGCGGACGGTTGGATTTACCCCGTAGTTCTTAAAAACCATGACAAATCCGTTGAGCAGCCTCCAAGAGTTCGGAGTTAACTGCGAAGGACACAAATGATATTCCTCTAGGATCGCCTTAGTAAAATCAGGGAAAGGAAGCCTAAGTCCACCTAGCAACGCATCCTGATAGACAGCTATCTCCCCCTCCCTGGGGGCACTCGCCCTCTCCCCTGAACAAGGAACCCTAACCTCGAATAGAGAGAGGTCTATCTCATATCTCTCTGCTAGGCCGTCTACATCCTTCTGCCCTAGAAGGCTTATGAACGTATCCGACCCTCTACCCATTGCCCTAGAGGCAGGGTGAACCCGCGAACCCTGAACTGGAACGCCTCCAAGTTCACCCGGAATCGCGACAGAAACCGTAGGGTTGGACGGAGAAGGAATCGAGGGCTCATGAGAAGAACTAGAGGAGGAAGATGCAGCACTAGCCATTACCTTAGGAAAGGAAAAAGACAAGAAAAACGCAGAAAGCTCAAAACCAGGGCTCGCCAAAGAAGAGGAAACCTGAAGAAGAAGACGCGATTCGATTTTCGAAGTAACCTTTTTCTGCCTGTACGATTTCGCTTATATACAAAGGCAACGAATCCGTGGCCGTTGGATCTTAGGATTATATTCCGATCAGAACCGTTGAACCAGGGGTCCACAAATCTGGACCGTTCAAATAACCATCATTACACCTCCTCAAAACAGTTCAAAATTCTGCCCACGTCAGCAATACCAAGCTACCGACACACATGGAAAGCCACGCTTATCACCCATCATGACGTTGACAAACGCCAAGACGCCACAAGCATCGCCGCGCCACTATCCCCCTTTAATGCTAAATAGTAGAGGGGACACGTGTCATCCTAGGGAGTAATGAGCGTTACGTGGAAGGTAGAGCCTGTACCGTATGAGACAAAGCACACACTCCAACATAGGATCGCCAGTGAAAGCCTCATAAAAATGCCAAAGGATTTAGAAGCAAAACGACAAGCGTCATTTATTCAGGTTACATGACGAATGCAAACAAAACAAACATAACAAAAACATATTGTCCGACGGACTAAAGCTAAATATCCGCAGACCCGTCCGAGGACACGCTCGGATAGGACACAAAAGAGACATACGGACTTCCGCAACCGTCACTGTCCCCATTATTACTAGGGGAACTGGGTTCGGCACGGGGGCGAAGGTGGGGGCCCACCTCTCTGTGGCAGGAGTCGTCTCCGAACATCTCAACTTCGAAACGCATGCCCCCTGCATAGGTAAAAATTAAGAGGTCCCCCGCTTCCACGTCGTGATCGACATGAAAAGCTTCCCACCCAGCGTCGATGCTCATCTCACCTACCCCCCTGTCGATCAACAGAATAGACGGCCATACATAGCCGTTCGGACTTACCAAGTGGATCACTCCAGTCCTTAGCTCCGATAGATGCTCGTAAAAAGAGCTGGGAATTCGTAAGTGTCGAGAACATTGAGAAAAAGTAAAAAACTTATAAAAAGACAAGCGCTGAGCCATGATACAAAGATACAAGAGTACAAAAGATTTCTGCCCAAACTCGCCATCCATACAAGCCCTTAAATAGGAGAACCTATCGACACTATAGACGAGAATTTCGGGGCAAAAATCTACCTCGATAACAGCGAAAGGATAACACAGTAAACGTCGGTCGCCTATTAAAACACGTGTACTTTAGACGTAAGTAAC
Organism: Dioscorea zingiberensis; assembly: GCA_026586065.1. Lineage (NCBI taxonomy): Eukaryota > Viridiplantae > Streptophyta > Magnoliopsida > Dioscoreales > Dioscoreaceae > Dioscorea > Dioscorea zingiberensis. Next base: position 28,361,385 of record CM048818.1, read on the forward strand.
CGTACATGGAGCCTACGCCTACGTAGACATGCCAACTAAGAACGATACTTGTTCTCGAACCAAGCGAAACGTGCGATTAGCTCACCCCTCGCTCAGATTTTTTGAACAAGTACACTTTGGGGGAGACTAGTGTTACGGATATATTCGGTGAAGACAGGTGTCATTGACCTAAAGGACCACTTGTTCCTCTGGCAACATGGCAATATCACCACCTTTGCACAATTCCATCCGGCAAATAACGTGAGGACTCAATCCTGCGAACAAGTCCGTCGGAATTGTAGCAACCCTCTTATATAGGGCGTGAGGTGGGGAGAGAGAGATAAATATCTAACGCCTCTACAGTGAGTAGGCCTTATCCACTTGCTACAGTGGGCAGATATTTATCCTATTTTACCTACGTGGCATCTATCTACGCCAGCTAGGCGTGATATTTTCCTACCGCCTTAGGAGATATTTACCTAACTCACCGCCTTATTCCACCGCCTTTCCTGAACCGCCTTTAAGGTGCTATAAAAGGAGAGTGTTAATAGGAGAAAGGGGATCCAGAAAAAACTGATCACACAAAGAACTGCCTAAATCTAAGACTCTTTACTCAAGTTTCCTGACTTAAGCATCGGAGCTGAATCCGGGCAGCGAGGCCCAATTCCGATCACTGCCCTCTCCTTTTTACAGGTTCGCCTATGGATAATTCCGGTTGAAATTTCAGGATGTTCTCTGCCCTCCCTGTTCGTAAACAGAAGTAAGTGTCCACACCAACTATAAATTTTAACCGTTGGTCGAAAGCTGAGGCCAGATCTCGAGGCAACAGTAGCCGAAGCGGGGCGTGGACCAGTTTTTGGCATCAACAGTTTAGATTAGTGTCCTTCCACTTAATCGATCGATTGACTTTACCAAGCAACTTAGTAGGATAGTGTTCATCTAAACCTAGTAAGCCTTCCCTGTAGATTTGACCCGGTACTCACCGGAATTTATTACTTGCGACCATGTACACTTGCGTGCGAGGGCTTGAGTGCGTCACTCTAGCTTTTGGTCAATAGTATCTAGCTAATTAGTTCCCCATCAAAGGGGAACACAAATCCAACACAAAGTTTAAGAGAAAGAAAAAAGAAATGATATGAAACACCCTCCCCTCCACCGTTGGCGAGGACCATTGGCGAAGTGTGCGGATTCGCAATAAGAATGCTCTTTCTATGCTTGCCTTCACCTTCTTGCTCCAAGATCTTCAATAAAACCCTGATCTCTAAGGGGAAAGGGATAGGAGCTCCCAAGAGAGATAATGAGTTAAAAGTCCCTTCTAAAACCCTAAAATCCGCCCTTTATAGTACCCATGCCAACTTACATAAATGGTATCCAAAGTGGGTTACAATAAGTCAATTCTGCCTTCAATCGGGTCCAGTCACCTCCGATTTCTGAGCCGTGTGGGTAGTCATGTGGGTGTACGGGTGCCCGCAAGCTTTGGTGCCTGGTCTATGCTCTGGAGTCTATGGGTGCTCAGTCATCCGTGTGGATCTAAGCCTTCGTGCAGGTGTGTTCGAGCGCACTACCGGCCGCATAGCCCCGAGAAAAATCTCTAACGTCTCTGCTGGGCTGTGCGCTCGAGAGGTGCGGGCGCACGAGTGCCTACGACTGTTGTTCTCTTCTTTGTGTTGGTGTGTGCGGGCACACACACGCCCGCACGGCTTCAGTAAAACTTGGAATTAGCCTCAATTTTTGTAGAAATGCTTCCATTTTTCTATTGAGGCTCTCCAGTACCCTGTAAATTAGAATTAACACGGATTAAGTATCCATGGGCTAAAATTACTCGAAATCACATGCATAATGTACATGAAAGTAGTATTAAAATATGATCAATTGAACGATCATCAACAAACCTATGTGGTCAATGTAATAAAAGTGAGTCTTAGTGTCTATTCCTCAAGGAGTGGAATATGGATTTAATTGAGTACTAAATTACTTTAAGTCTATGTTTATTCAGTCAATCAATGAAAGGGGGTTTTTTTTTATAAACTAAACAAAAATTTAGAAAGCAATGGAAAATTACGAAGAGCACCAGAAAAGTCTCAGTATTCAAGTACTAGGGTTGTATGCCGTTATGACTTGTTATTAATTTTCATCTAATATTCTTATGTGATTGTTATGTATTAACGTCAAAAAATTAGCTCCTCTCTGAGGAGTGAGTTGATTCGGGTTAACCAGTACAATTTATAGAGGAGAAGACTCTTGAACTGAAGGTACGGGATGGTGTCTATTGTCGATAAGGGCATCAAGGCAGGAAGTACTTCAAGAAGAAGGCGTCTAGGCTGGAGATCCTCCTTGCTGGGGATGCACGACCAGCTCCTCCGGCAGGGCCCTATAAACGAAGTCCGAGGAATCACCCCTGGACCCTCTGACGATCAAGAGGCAGTATTCTCCGAGGAATGGAGATCCATAATGTTATGTGAAAGATGTTCAGTGAATCAAAGAGAAAGAAAGTAGATAAGGATGGAGAGAATGGGAGAGAGATTGAAAGCCTTGAATTAGAGCGAGCCGGAAGAGTCCTCTACTATTTCTTCTCATACCCTGTTATACCTTTTGGCCTAACTAGTGCTCCTGTGACTTGGTCTGTAAGTTTCCTCCCACTTAGGTGTCAACCATGTGCTAGTGGGGCTGCCAGCTAAGCGTCATCCACCAACATAGTTTCAGCCATCCACAAGCTCAGTCAGAGCTTTCTAGGGGGTTCGTTGTGTTTTCGAGCACCCCCCAGCGATCCCTCATCGCTCTCGGTCAAGCAGCCGCCACTGTTACCTTGATCCCTTCCTCCTGGAACAACCACGCGTCCCCACGGTAAAGTCACGGGGATTGTGCCGCATATACTGCGGATTTTTTACACATAACACTTATGCCCCGACTTCTTAGTTTGTCGGTGCCAGAGCCTGAGACAGACTAAGAATTCAAATATCGTCCCATTTCTGTTGGCTGCCCATCCTAGTAAATCAGGCCTTCGCGCGGTCTTATCACAGCTGTATGATTTTACGGGGTTCCTCATTTCTTTGGGTCTCGATTTCCCGGCCCTGACTGCATAGGTCTCGAGCCTCAAGATGCTTTCTGCTTCTCTGGTCTCGGGTATAACAATCTCTTCCATGTGTCGATCGGCCGGTTTCCTTTACATTTTGGTGCAAACCATCATGATACATATATACGTGACGCACGCCCTATGTTTACATTCAGTCACCCTCCTTCATCTTCTCGAGAGCAAAGCCGATACAGATGCTAATCCCCCCCCCCCCCCCAGCTCCTGAGACACCCTTAGATGTTACCCTTCATCGCTCCGCTTTTGCCAGTAGGTACTATGGCCCATTCGACTTCTTCTGAGATCTCCGAACCTTAAGTAAAATCCCTCACTAGCGACATTCTTCCTTCCGAGTTTGTGGATTTGGTTGAAGGGTTAGATCTCCCTCTCCCCTTCAAGGGTAGGATGCCTACAATCGAGGATCGGGCGGACTCCCCCGGTCCTAACGAGATTGCTATTTATCTAGAATCCTTTAAGGAGGGTTTCTCACTTCTCCTCCATGAAGTTCTGGAGGACATCCTCCGGTTCTTTTCTCTTAGTTCTTCCCAGCTCACCCCCAACTCTTGGAGGCTCTTTTATAGATTCCTTGACTCCTTTCGGTTTTTAACTATAAAACTTCGGCGAGATGGTTCCAACTTCTGTTTACTCTGTAAAAATACAGTGAGGGTTGGTATGTCATTGTTGTCCCTAGTAGGAGGTCTTACCTGGCCGACATGCCCTCCTCGTTCTATGATTGGAAGTCCCACTTCATTTTTATCTCCTGTGATAAAGGGTGGTCGATCCCGACCTCCTGGAGGGAACCTAAACAAGATAAGTCTAAACTCACGATGTCTGAACAGGAGAAAGAGCAATTAAAGTTCCTCCAAAGCAAAGCTCATATCTCTCTCCCGATTAACCTAGGCCAGCTTAGTGTAGGTCCTCCAATGTCATCACGTAGGATGATTTTCTTGCATAAGTGTGTCACACGGAGGATACCTTCACTTTCCTTCTTTTGATTTTTCACCTTCTCTCATTAGTATCCGCAGGAAGTTCTATAGATCACCAAAGTCGGTTAATGCGACATTTTGGCCTATCGTCGTGGTTCTACCGAAGACCAAAAGGGCAAGGGTATCCTCAGGGAGGTGGAGCTAAAAAGGAGGGGTCGAATGACCACGCCTGCAGTCAGCATAGGTTCCCCAGGGGGGTATGGTCCTCTATAGTTGGGTTAGTCACTGCACCTCAGGATCCGATGCTACCAACTAGTGGCGAAGGATGGGCTGGGGCCATCTTCTTCGGTTCTACTTGCATCTAGCGATCCATCCCCCCAACCTTGTTCTCCCCTTCCCGCTTCAACATTTGTAGAGTTGGTTTCTCTTGGGGATATGCAGCTTGATCACGATTCCAAAGAGGGGCGGCTCCTCCTTCTCCTTCGCTTCCCTCGATGGTTCAAAGAGAGAGGTCTCCCCTTTCCAATCCTTCGGACGCACTCGAGGCTCTTCTGGCGCTCATCCCAGGTTACGATCACACCATCATGGATGACCTTCTTGACCAAGCTTTGGGATTCCTCCTGACCTTAAGCAGCCTTGAGGTATGTGCAGCCCTTGTCAGTCTTTTATTGCCTTGCCTTCTCTTTCTAACTATCAGGGGATCACCCATGCAGTTTAGGGCTCTAGTGGGCCTTACTATCTCCAGGCTCCAGGATTTAGAGGCTTCAGAGCAAGATATAAGGAGAAAGGTCCAAGACCTAGGTACATTTATGCAAGGCTCATTACATAGGTTGGATGAAGTACTCATCAAGGTATGGTGTCTTCACGCCGAGCTTAAGGGGGCTCAGCGATGCGTTGAGAAGGCCAAAAATGGTCAGGACTCAGCCATTCGCGCCTCGGTGAGGCAGCGTTAAAGCGGTACCATGGATCGGGTGAATATCAGGCCGCTCTCAAACAAGCTGTAGAAGATTACCGCCAGTCCCCAAAATTTCAAGTGGAAGTGATGTTGGTCGCAGAAGACTTCGTGGATTCTGAAAAGTTCACTTTGACTCGCAAAGGGGTCGAAGAGGAGACCTTGGCTACCTTCAAGGCTTTAGCAGGGTTCGATGAGTTGCTCTATCAAGTAACCTTTTCCGGTGTTAGGGACGATTACAATCTTCCCTAAAGGGTTGTCTGTAATCATATGGTGCATTTCCGCTTACGGCGGTTCAAAGAGGCCTTGGCTTACCTCCCTCCACCCCCAAGTAGTGAGGGCACCGATGTCGGTCCTGTGGCGGCTCCTACTGGGCCACAGCATGGCGATGTTGTCCCTGACTCATCTGAGGGTCCCCCTTCGGGGTAACACCGTTTCCCTTGTAGTTTTCCTTGGTGTTGCTAATGGTTGGTGTTTTGTTACTTCCCCTTTTGTCCATTTTAAACACTATATTTTGTCTATACGTCTTCACCTCTTTCCTATTCTAGTGCTTCTTTATTTGTCTCCCGAATCCCTTTAGGTTATATCTTGTGGCCTGCCAAAGGGGCCACACATTCTCTTCCAACTATTGTAGGGACATCTTGGTTGTGACGTTCTCTGGGATTGAGTTGTGCCCGAGTATGGCGGTAACCGATATACTCTTGAGAAGGAGAGCTCGATGCCGGTCGGACTTTGTGGTCTTCTCCTTGTGAGGAGGAGAGGATCATTCTCTGACCGGTCTGAGAAAGATCTGATGCTGGCGGAACTTTGTGATCTGCTCCCTGTGAGAAGAAGAAGATATTTCCTCGACTGGTCTGAGAAGAATCTGAGACCAGCTGGACTTTGTAGTCTTCCCCCCATAAGGAGGAGAAGATCATTCCCTGACCGGTCCAAGAAGGATCCAAGGTCGATGGGACTTTGTGTTCTTCCCCCCGCGAGGAGAAGAAGCTCTTTCCCCAGCCAGTCCGAGAAGGATCCGAGGCCGGCGGGACATTGTGGTCTCCCCCTAGCAAGGAGAAAATATCTTTCCCCGGCCGGTCCGAGAAGGATTTGAGGCCGATGGGACTTTGTGGTCTTCCGCCCGCAATGATGAGAAGATCTTTCCTTGACCAGTCCGAGAAGGATCCGAGGCCAGCAGAACTTTGTGGTCATCCCCTCGTGAGGAAGAAAAGATCTTTTCCCAACCGGTCTGAGAGGGATTCGAGATCCTTGATTGGTTGTCTGGTCTCTGCTTCTCCCGCTCCAATCGTCTCCTCAGTCATAAATTCATGCAAAACACAAAAAGACCAAGGGTCAATAAAAGCGCTATCCCAAGGATATTATTGATAATATTTTCAAAGATGTTCAGAATAAAAAGGCCTAGGGAGTAGCCTGCCCCCCAGTTCCCTGAGCTGGTACATGCTGGGACAAACGACGTGAGTGACCACATAAGGTCCTTCCTTGTTGGGAGAGAGCTTTCTTACTCGGCTCTGATTTCGTTGGAACACATTCCTTCGCAAAACGAAGTCGCCCGACTGAAAAGTCACTTCTCGAAACTTCTGGACGTAGAAACGACGCACCCGCTGCTAGTAGGCCGCCATTCGGAGAGAGGTGTGCTCCTTCCTCTCCTCGAGGAGGTCCAGCTCGGAACGCAGGTTTTGGTTATTAGCTTCGCGATTAAACGCAAGAGGTCTTATGCATCAACACCTCTACTTTCACGGGTAAAATGTCGTCTCTTATGGATCACTGGCTTGCTGGAAGGGTTCACACTCAAACAGTGTTCTATTACACTCCTTTCCACTCCATGCATGTCTTCGGGGCCCCAGGAAAAGACGTCAGTATTTTTCCTTAGAAACGTCAGGACTCTTTCTCGTAGTTCCACGCGCAGTTCGGTCTCAAACAGAACGGTTGGTTCCAGCCGCCCCTAGGATAGGGGAACGGTGTCCAAGTCCTCTACCGGGTTGCTCTTTGAGTCGCTCTTTCCTCTGTCCTTTGGTGTGCTTCGATGGTTAGGGACTCTCGGGGTTCCTCTCTGAGGAGGGTCGCGTATCATTGGTTGGTCAAGGGTCGATCTCCCCTTACCTTTCCACAGCCATACTCGATAGGGAACTTCATGATTAGAAAGTAGGTGGACACAATGGCCCGTAGCCCGTTCAGTGCGGGCCACCCGAGGATGGCGTTGTATAGGGAAAAGGAGTCGACTATGAGGAAACTGGCCATTATAATAGACTGTCTGGGGTACACTCCGAGGGTCAGCCAAAACAACACCCTTCCCTCCGATTGTATCTCCAGCAAAAACCTACCAACGAGGCCTCGGTGGGTAGCAGTCCTCCTTGTTATAGGACCATCCTTCGGTATATGCTTCTGAATACGATGTTGGAACACTCCCGTTGTCATCTAGAACTCTTTTCACGCCGTAATCTATGATTCGGACCATGATTACCAGTGCGTCGTTGAGCGGGAGGTGGGTGCTCAAGGTGTCATCGTCCAACAAGGAAATTGGCATGTCCCTTCAAATGCACTTATCAAGCATCGATGGTCAACGCCGAGAGTTGTCGAGATTCTTGGTGACCGAGCCTCTTTTTCTGCTTTCGACTGAGTTTTCGACAACAGGTTAAACTAGCTAGAGAGGTCAATCTCATCTTCTGGTCGCTTCATCCTCTATCATCGTTAGGGTTGATGTAGCCTTTTGTTCAGGCCTTCCCATGGATGGTGTGAACTGTTAACGCGAAAAAATTGGCTCCTCACTGAGGCGTGAGCTTATTTGGGTTAGCCAGTACAATTTATAGAGGAAGGGACTTTGAAACTGAAGGTATGGGATGGTGTCTATCATCGGTGAAGGTACCGAGGCAGGAAGTCCTTCTTGGAGAAAGCGTTTCGGTTGGAGATCCTCCTTGGTGGGGATGCGCAACCTACTCCTCTAGCGAGGCATTCAAAAGGAAGTTCGGGAATCACCCCCCGGACCCTCCGACGATCAAGTTAGGCAGTATTCTCCGAGGAATGGAGATCCATAATGGTATGAGAAAGGTATTCAATGAATCAAAGAGAAAGAGAGTAGAGGAGGATGGAGAGAATGGGAGAGAGAGTTAGAGCCTCGAATCAAAGCGCGCTAGAAGAGTCATCTGCTCTCTCTTCTCACCCTCTTTTATATCTTTCGGTCTGGCTAGTGCTGTTGTGACTTGGCCTACAAGCTTCCTCCCACTTGGGTGCCAACCATGTGCCAGCAGGGCGGTCAGCTAAGTGCCAGCAAGATTGCCAGCATGGTTACAGCCATCTACCATCTCAACCGGAGCTTTCTAGAGGTTCGTTGTATTTCCGAGCACCACCAGGTGATCCCACATTGCTCTCGGTCAAGCAGCCACCACTGTTACCTTGAACCCTTCCTCCCGATGGAACCACACGTCCTCAAGGTCAAGCCGTGGGGATTGTGCTGCGTGTATTATGGATTTTTTACGTATAATAATATACATGGACAAGGGCTATCTAGTAGTAATCTAGGGAACTTCAAGTATAAGGGCACAAATGATGATTCTCGATGTCTCGGGAATACGCCTGCGGTCTCTACAACATATTTCTATGAGTAGAGCGAGAGGTTATAGACCCTAGATTCAATACCCTAATTGTGAGGCTATTACGACATATGTCTATGGCGCACATTTACGGTTGAACCGGACTTCCACCTTGTAATGTATGACTTGTCTACACATCTAATTTCTTAAACACATAGCTAAAGGTTTGTCATTACCTTTTGCCACATAATTGTATAACATCCATGTCACAAGCACATCCAAATAATATTCCAATCACAATGAATCAAAGACTATTATTGATAAGCATGTCATTCAAATCATACAACCCTAGATAATAGTTTTTGCCAAGAATCATAGATGCTAACATTAAAATATTCAAAAGATTCATACAAACAACCATGGTTTGGAACACAAAAGGAGATAAATCTATGAATCCATAATCAAAGAAAAATCTTATCCCCATTTAGAGCCTTTTCCCTCGAATGATTCACCCTCTGACCCTCCAGATCACCGCTCATTGATTTGGGAATTTATTCACACATTTTCTTATTCCTAATTGTTGTGATTCAGAACCCCTTTGGTTACATGTAAGTGAAATCACTCGGTAGGTGGACTTACATGTAAGATAAATTATTGTATTTTTATTTAACTACAAAGTTGTTTGGTTTGCTGTAAGTGTAAATGTTGTATTTACTTTTCCACTATTTGGTTTGATATAAGTTGGATGATATAATCACCCTACAAAGTAAGTGGTGAGATTATCCTCATTATCCATTTTTTAGTTTTTTAATTTTTATTTTATTTATTTATTTATTTATTTTCATTGGAATATATCTAATGTCTCTGATGTTGATGATCAAACACTTTTTATGGTGTTTTATTCACACATGGTGATCTTTTTTTTTTTTTTACCTTCATGAATGTTAAAACTGTGTGCATTTAAAAGATGAACTGCAACAATAGGTCAATGAAAGTTTTTATGCAACATCGATCTCTAATCAATTTAAACAACATATATAGGAGAACACAAACAAGCAACAAATCGGACATCCAAATGCCTACCATATCTATAAACCAAGAATTCTCCATAAATTCATCCTTTATTTAAGAATCCACCATACATTTATCTTTAAAAAAATTCAAAAATACAGTCTTTCATTACAAATAAAGAATTCACCATTCACTTAACCTCCATTTAAAAGCTACTTATATCCACCAGCTAACAGACCAAGAATTCAACCTTGCATGGATGTGTCTGAAGATGGTTGTAATAAAAGAGAGGCCTTTATGTACAGAACCTTCTCCTTTATATGTTTTCCAACACAACAACAATGTCAACAAAAATCTTCACCTTGTTCAAGACTTCAATGCATTTATATAATAATAACAAGCTAATAACCATAAAATGAATAAGCTTGCATACAACCATAAAGTGATAATCCATAAAGTCAATAACTTCGAAGTCCATAACATTAGTAATAAGTGCTTAATTGTGCATAATTTCATATTATATTCATGTATATTTTGCATGTTATTTGATGAGAATACAACCCATTTGTACTTAATTGGTGAAAGTGTTGATGAACATGGCATAATGAAGACACTTTAAGAGAAAGAGTACTTGTGAAGGTGTTTCAAAGGCCAAAACATCACAATTAGGAGCTCAAAAGGACCCATAAGTGCCCCCATATAGCATAGACAAGTCCCCCAAGGTTTATGGAGAGGAAACCAAGAATTTCAAGGAGCATACAGGCCCAAGCATACGAGTATATGGTTCCATACGGGTGCTATAGTATTTTCAATCAAACTTTGATTTTCTAGAAGACCATACAAGTAACCCATAAGGTCCGTATGGCCATTTTCCAGATTGATTTTTATTACCCAGTGGTCTATCATGGATACGACACATGTCATATGTTTTTCTGTGATTGTAAACCCTATAAATACCAACTATTAAGGTTAAGAAAACCATCTTGGATATCATAGAATATCTTTTGATCATTGCTAATCTTTTGACGGCAAGACTCAGAGGGAGATTATCATCTTAGAAGCCATCGATAGGAAAAGGGGAGATTCATAGAAGATCCACCACCCGATCATCATGAAGACTAGAAGGGAGTTTCTCATTTTTATTTTTATGTCTTCACGTATTTGTTTATTAGATGTGTGTTCCCCTTCCATGGGGAACTAACTTTCTAGGTATTCAGACATAATCAATCCTCGGTTTAATTATTATCTTTGACATTAATTTTTAATAGTTAATTGGTTGTTTTGGTTTTGAGATCTATTGAGAGTTCTTTTATTGAAATAGATTTTTACGTAGCGACAACCCTAATCACTATTCTGATCCATATGAGGGAAGAAGCAAACGCCTCCTCGTGTGTAGATCTGCAACAATAGAGGAAGTTGTGAGTACATGTAAGTATTAAGGAAAGCGACTCTTTCAAACGTCTTATTCCCATAACTCTCACAAGATTTAGATTCCCAAAAGTATTAATGACATAAGGGTATTAGGTATTAGTCCCCTCGAGAAAGGGATTTAATACATTTTAGGAACCCTTTGTCAAAAACCTTGCAACTATTAACATTAATATCATTGTCTATATTTATATGAAAACCAAAAGGGGATTCATTGCCTGGATATCCTTGTTTATGATAGATTTTTCCACAGAGTTAATCCCATCATTAGGGAGTCTAGGTACTTAGATTAGTTTAGTTTTCCTTCCTCTTCAAGCAAAGTTTTAGTTAGACTAGATAATAGAACTATAGTTAGTACTTCTACTTCTTAGTCCTCATGGGTTCGACATCCTACTCTCCGAAGTACACTGTATTACTTGATACCACTCGTATACTTGCAGAAAGTACACAAAGCACATCAACTAGCAGAATAAATACAACCATAAGTTTGCATTTAACCTTAAAAATGTTAACAAACATAAATCAACAAAAAGAGACTTTTAATTCACCTAGCATAGCGGGAACATTTTCAAGAGCTTCTGATGATGCTATTGAGTGCGTACACACACTCACGCAAGTGTACGTATTGTCAAAGTAATAAAATTTATAACCGGTAAGCCCGAGTCAAACACAAGGAGTATGATGGTAGCTAACTAAAATTAAATCAGGAACTATACTACTTCAGTTGATAAGATCAGAAGCTGGTGACACTAAATGTTTTTCAAATCAATTGAGTAATGAAGGGGATATGATGGGAGGAAACACTCAATGATAAAGATCTAGGGTTGTATGGGGGTCCGACTTGATTAAGATGTTTTTTGGTGCTTAATAGAGTTATTTAGTTGCATAGGTAAGGGCACACACAAGGTTACCTAAGGTGCTTACATACGCTCCGGGAGCATCTTACAGATTCCCTATCACTAGGAATATACTTCAACTCCCCCTATCACAAGGGTGAAGTGTTGTTGGACCTAGGTATTAAACCTTGCCCGTGGAGAGCCAATGCATATCTCTATGCGAGAGGAGCTTTGGGTTGTCACCTCGACTTCCATCTTGTGTAGTAACAATCCTCAACATTAATCTAAGCCTAACACGTGCACATATTTCATTACTATATAACTAATGGTTCTAGGAGATTCCATCACACTACAAGAAAACATGAGTATTACAGACGGACAATTCTGTCACTAATAGGTTAAATTTTCTTGGTTAGTCCCTTCAACGACGTAAAATTCCATTGGAAATTTTGGTCACTGAAAACGAAGTCGCTGAAGCCATTCCGTTGGTGATGTTTACATATCACCAATGGAAAATTCTGTCACTAATTCTATAAATACCAACGGAATATTGCGTCACTAATACTATCAATGCCATTGGAATTTCCGTCACTGAAAACCTTTATCACCCACGAAATTCCGTCCTTGAAAGTCTTTACCACCAATAGAATTCAATTGCTTCACCAATCTATGGTTGGACCTCTATTTAACTCCTTATTATACAAATAAAGTAATAAGGAGAGAAGTACAAATATAAACAAGATCCATTTAGGCCTCTAATTTCATAATTACCTCTTTGTTGCATTGTATCAAACACCTTGCGGGCAAAATTACAAACTACAACCATACTTAAAAAACAATTTCTAAACTCTTAATCATACTATCGTACATTCATTAGAACATAATTTCATTCATCATAACACTAGTCACAGTTGATGTTCCTCGATACGCAGCGTCCCTCACAGAGCTTCACCTTGCCAAATTCAACCGAGCTTAAGCTCCAGGCAACGGCACCGTTGCCTAGAGGTCCTGTTTGAGGGAGATGTGTGGTCGTCGGAGCCTAGCTAGATCTCCAAGTCGTCCTCGCTGGGATTTCCCAGGAGAGGAGGAAAGGCGGATGGAGAGGCTTGTGTCACTCCTTGGTTGGGGATGGAGCAGTCCCCAGTGCTGCATCGGACCTCGTCGCCATTTAGTTTGGTCGTCGTTGGGAGAGAAAAGGGATGGATGAGAGGTGTGCAGTAACAACCCTCAACACTAATCTAAGACTAACGTGTACATATATGTCGTTACTATATCACTAATGGTTCAAGGAGATTGCATTACAAGCTTACCAAATGACAATTAATAAACCATTAATCACTAGATAAAATAGATGTTCAATTATTCATCCAATACAACCCTAGAATAAGATTCTAGCCTACTAACATGAAGTTCATAACAAGATAATCAAACATTCATACACAATAACATCCATGTTCATAATACAGGAGCAAAAATCAAATGATATAAGAAAGGATGCGGATCTTTGTCCTTCTTTATATTCCCCTTCTTCAATATGTCCTCGAAGCCCTCCAGATTAATAACAAATTGATGGAAACTACACCCTACAAGTATTGGTCGTCGCACCTCGCGTTTAGGCCCAAGAACCCAAGATAAAAACCCTACAACGGCTGCAAAATCACTATATAGGTGATATTTGATGCGGAGGCTTGTTCTCGGCCTAAAAAATGCCTCCTACGCCATTACCGAAGCATCGACTTTTAGGACCGACGTGTCGGCTTTTTCTCAGCCTGCAAAGTCTTCACTAAGCACTCGATCAGATCACCATTTGACCTCGAATTGACCTGAACTTTGACCTGAGTGTTCTTGACTTGTTAATCAGCAATCTGAATGGTGGAGATTGGGTTTGGAACTCTGTAACTTTTCCAATAAATTTATGATCTTTGCTGCTCTGTTAAGCTGTCCACGGTCCTCTCTCCCTTGATATTTGGTTCGTCATCATGGAACACCCATTCCTTTGGACACATGGTCATCCCTAGCTTTATCATCATCTATAAATGGGAATAATAACTTCATTAGTGCATAAATTTATCCATTTAATATAAAAATTTACTAAAGCAAGTGTTCATGACACTCAACATATCAATTGCATACGATTGAACTAATTTATCATGAATACAACATTATTTGCTCATTTGGTTCTTAATCATGCATATTCAACTCTTTAAATATTTTAATGTTTGAGAGCTAATAGACGCTTGTCTACTTATAGAGAATGATGCTTTGTAGGCTTCATAAAGCCTTTATATTGTCGGCATAGTGCAGGAAATTTTATCTAAGTAATTAGAGTTCTGAAAAACTTAATGCTAGATAGCCTCTTCCAGAAATATATAGCTCTCAAATTCAAATGAACCACCAAAGGTAAAAGAAACCATTCAAAATTGCAGTGCTTTCATTCTAAGTATTGAGATTCCCTAGTAATAAGAAGCACAATGGTTAGAAGATTAGATCATGGTAGCTAGAAGTTGCTCATGATTAGGCTTTATGAGCTAAAAAAGGAAAACTCAAGATGTGGAAGAAGTTTAATTGAATAAAATCATGGTCCTTGCAACTCCGTTTCACTTATAAAGGAGAAATGAGGCCAATCATAGCTAGGAGTAAACAATATATGACTTTCATTCAAATTAATCTCCATCCTCTAGAATGGGACCAACATCCTAACTATTATATGTATGCAGAATCAAGTCAAAAGGATATAAGAACACTATCTACAGCTTGTTTTTAATCAATTCAATACTTGTTTGATGGCACTGCAAAGAAACTTTGAATGATAAATAAACAATGCTCCATAATAAAGTACTGCCAACTTTTTTTTATATAATTTGGATTTCAATCTTTCAACATCACAAATATCTATTTCTACTTCCCATTGATTTTCTTCTATTAGTAGTAAAATGAGTACTAAGCACCAATTTAAACATAACGTTATAGTCCCATCAAATAATGAGAACCAAATTTGTTAGCAATTCATCAAAAAGGTAGTACTTCAGACTTCAGCAATTACAAAACAACATCTATAGGCTAATCTTCTTATCAACATAATTACACAATTCACCTAATCTAAATTACTAATCCCCAACTCCAAAAAAACTCCAAATCCCTCATAAACACGACATAAACATACAATAACCTATTTTGAAGAGAAAAACAACAACCTCTATAAGAACTCCTGTAGAGTGAGGGGAAAAACACGCCAATGATCAACAAAATTCCAAGAATTAAACAAGAACCACCACCTAAGTGCTTAATAAATGTAAATATAATCAATAATAATAAATTTCAATTGGAAAGCATATCATCCCCATCACATCACAACATCAAAATTCAATCTGAAAACAACCCAAAGAACCAACACCATACCTCGAGCTAGGGTTTCATGGAGTATTGTGGTTCTCCGGAGATCGATGTTGACCGTTAGCTACGAGTGCAAGTACTCTAACCTCCGCACGCAAGCTGATGGTGAGCCCAATTCTTATACTTATACCGCAAGTGCACAGGTGATAGCTCTTGAAAAGGAGCTATTTTAGCAGTTATATGTTAATGCATTTAGAGTTAAAATGCACTTATCGAATGTGTATTCAAATATTTGAGCTCTTAATGCTGTAAGTGACCACAATGATGATCTTGCATGTTTATTAGTGATTTACACCTGTTGGAGTGAGACAAGTACTAAATCAGTGGAAATTATATGCAACAGGTAAAAAGAAGCAAGGAAGTGGTCCACATAGCGATGTCACTAAAGAGGACATCGCGATGTCAATTTCAGCCAGAGAGTCAAATTCTCATAAGAAATCAGATCGCGATGTTCGTTATGGACATCACGATGTCAAAGCTCATGGAGATGTCAACCTGCAGAAGACATCGCGATGTTCAAAAGTAAGCATCGCGATGTTAGTTATGAACAGAGAACGCTGGGCGAGCTGATAAATCAGATCGCGATGTTCGATATGAACATCGCGATGTCATGTTCCGAAATGATTCAGAATCGACTAGACATCACGATGTTACTTTTGACATCGCGATGTCAAGCGCCTAGACTATAAAAGGAAGGTTCGAATTAGGGTAAAGCAGGAGGAGATTGGGGGCGGCTGCTGGCGACTACAACTGGTCCTAGAGGCGATTTTCAGCCCTTTTGAGCTGGAGAGGAGCTCATCTATGAGGGGGAACTTCCTAACTCTTAGCTTTGTTGTTTAGAACTCTTTCTAGTAGTATAATGGATGTTTGTATGGATGCTATTCTTGCAATTGTCTTCTCATTTGTAATGGTAGCTTAAGCACAATATCTAGGGTTGTATGAATGCTATGACTTAAACCTATATTATCTTGGGATTTGCTTTGCTAGCTTGTATGTGGATGTGCCTTTGATTCTAGTCTTTATTTTCCTCAATCGTCGAGAGAGATTGAGCTTCATTAACTCCATGCACTATGAGAGATCTAGGTATGAGAGTAGACTAGAAGATTAGGGAGGACGGAGTGACACCGATTTGACCTATTACTAAGAGATCAGGGTAGGCAAATTCCTCGGTAGTGGTAGGGTGTTGTCCTATAATGCATCGAAGGCACCATAGAAATATGGGTTTAGATGCATGATCCTTAGAAATAAGGACATGTAAGATGCACCCGGAGTGCACGGAAGCACATACCCTGACACACATACACCCACATCCGCATACAAATTAGCTTAGCTATTCAAGGAGAAAACCCTACTAAGTCTAGCATATCATGCAACCCTAGGTCATCCTATCAGAGAATTCAACCCCCTTTTACCTTTGGTATATCACAAATCACTCACAACCAATCCAACCATTTACACACACACACAATCTTCTCACACACATATTTCATACTTGACTGATAATTAGAAGAATTCATCTCCGTTCCCTTGGGATTTCGACCCGGTATTTACCGGTTATTACTTACGACCACGTACGCTTGCGTGCAGAGGCCTGAGTGCTTGCACTCAAGGTTTCTGGTCAACAACAGGTCGTACCAAGTAGTAAAGTGGACTATGAAAATCGGATGTCGAACCCACAGAGACCTACGCCACTAATTCTATCTAATTGTCTGCTACCTATCCTATTCAAAGTTTGTTGAAATCTTAATCTAATTTCTAAAATTGAAAGTGGCTTGAAATCAACTTGATGCGAGTAGTAATGGCAATCAATCATAAAGGGGGCGATACTTGGGCAATGAATCCCCTCTGTACATTCATAAATTGAGACAAGTATGGATTTCTAATTGATGAAGGTTAGTTTATGGACCAAGAATTCCTACAATGCTTTCACACCTCCGTCGAGGTGAGTTACTAACCTAATTTCATCATTGCATTAATGCTCTAAGGAACACACATCTTGGACGAGTTGTGGGAATAATAAATTTAAAGGAGTCTCTCGCCTAAACACCCTATCTCTTGGCGTATTCACAACCCCCACCTATTGATGTGGATTTATATGTATATAGAGAGAGCATTAATTGTCTACACCCCTATAGATCTAGATTGACACTTAGAGCTATCGCAACGTAAAGTATCAATAACATACATTACATCCAAAAATAGGTTCTCAAAACATTAATCATTCATTTAAATATAGAAATCCATACAAGTAAAGTTAGACATAAATCCAGAGGTTCATCATGCCCAAATATCTAATAAGTTAGTTCCCCATCAAAGGGAAACACAATTTCAACACAAGATTCAAGAGAAAGAAAAGAGACATAATATGAAACGCCCTTCCCTCCACCGTTGGCGAGGACCGTTGGCGATGTGTGTGGAGTGACAATGATTTTCATACCCCTGCTTGGGTCCGCATTATAAGAGAGGGTTATGACATACGGGCTTATATACAGCCGTATACAGGCTCGTATGAAGATCAGTGCCACATATATAGTCGTATAACAGTCACTATGTGGTGCAGGGTCGAGTATACTAGCTATTATACGGCCGTATAACACCCCGTATGAATTTATACGGGTGTATACCATCCAAGGAGGGTCGATGTGTAGGCCTTCACTCTTGCCAGTAGCATACGGCTGTATGCACCTCGTATGCCTTCCCGTTTGCTCCAAAATAACACTGGTTCGGCCTCTTTTTCCCCTCAAAATGCTTCCTTTCTCCCAAAGTGGCTTCTATGTGCCATGTTTAGAAAATGTGAAGCTTTTTAAGGACCATAGGGCCATAATTCATCAAAATAGCATGCAAAACATATAGAAAAATGATATGAAAATATGCTCATTTGAACACTCATCAATGTTTCTCTAGAATTTTAGTTGTCTTTTTTATCTACTTAATTCTTGGGAATTTTTGGCATTTCACAAGTATTTAAGCATAGAATTTGGTTGAAATCAGACTAATGTGAAGAAACAAAATTCGAGCTAGTTTAGTATGGACAACATACTATTTGGTTATTTGGCTCTAACTAGAGCTACAGACCTCGGTTTGAGGTGTTTTAGGCTTTCTAGAAAGCTAAGACATAGAGCTAAAATCTCTGTGAGAGGGCCCAAATCCAAATAATGCTAGTTAGATGCTCAAAAATTAGTCTAAAGTGTGCTAATTCGTGTTGCTAGGAATTTCAAAACTGGGAGGATATAATCAATTTCAAAATTTGAAAGAGGATCAGATTTGTTAAATAAGGAAGATGGGATATTCGGCTAGAAAAACATAGAATCTTGTGGGGGCTGAGGAGAAGAAAAAAAAAAGAAGAAGAAAAAAGATAAAACAAGATAAAAGGGAAAGAAGAAGAAATTTTGAAAAGGGAGACAAAGCTCTCGATTCGACAACAACAGAGTTTTTCTTTCCTTCTATAGTCTTTAGACTTCAAACTGTTTTATGAGATGTTGAGATTAGATTCATGTTTGAACAATAACAACGCTCTTTTGTTCATCATAAATTGCTAGAACTCTCATCCTAAGGTTGTGATGGATTAATTGGATTCGTAATATTACTTGAGGTTGGGTATATTGATCTTTCATTGTTAATTGTAATTTGATGCTTTCAGTTTTCATTCTTTCAATTTATTCCCAGTGAATTACATGTTTGACTGATCAAATGGTGATTCGGAGGTCGACACTATGACGCTAGTATGAAAACCTATCTCGTCCACTTTCCTAGAAAGATCGATAATTCTCGCCTTGATAAAGGACAGAGAGTCTGAGTCTTGTACGCCAATGACTCTTCTATGAGTTATCCTCTCAAAAGGTCACTGGTAATTATTTGATGCCATTTTCTCTAAGAGTTCATACCCTTCATTAACAGATTTGCCCATAAAGGCTTCCCTAGCGGCAACATCTATGATAGTTTGGGTAGATCCTAGCAGCCTATTGTAGAAGGTTTGGACTTAAATCCATTTGGGGACTCTATATATGAAGAGGACAACACCCAAGAATCTTCTTAAAGCGTTCCCAAGCTTCATACAAAGACTCAAAATTATACTGGCTAAATGCCATGATGTCATTTCTGAGGAGTATTGTTTTCGAAAGGGGAAAGAATTTGGCTAGAAATTTTTATACCAGGTAGTGATGGACCCGACAGATAAGGCATAAAGCCAGCTTTTTTCCTTATCCCTAAGTGAGAACGGAAACAACCGTAACCTTACAGCATCCTCAAAAACACCATTAAATTTAAAAGTGTCACTAATCTCAAGGAAATTCAAGACATGACCATTGGGATCACCATGAGATAAGCAAGCATATTAGCCAGAATTATGTAACATTTGAATAATTGCAAGTTTAATATTAAAAATATTATTGGCTTGAATTTCTTGTGGTTGTATGCTAGATTGTAGACCCTAAGGATAGGGTATCGCATACTCATATATGGGGTTGGACTAATCATCACTCTCCATTTGTCTAGAACTAGATAAGTTGGATTAATCTTTGTGTTGTTTTTCCTTCCTAAGCCCTCTATGTTTTCTCGATTTCTAAATCTAAAGGCTCTAAATTGTTGCTGCTCATGTACTATCTAAAAAATGAATCAAACTATTCTAAAATAAATCAAAACTGAAAATCTATATAAGAATAAAATTAATTCTATGTAAGAACAAAATAAAATGCTATGCAAGAAAATAAAATTGTTGTGTATAAAGAAAAAGCAAGTATAATACAGAATAATGTAAACAAAGCAAAAAATAAAAATAAAAGATTGAAGTGAACTAGATCTTAATTCAGGTAATATTAACTAAAACCTATCCACTCCCCACTAGCAACGACACCAAAAACTTTGATGGACAGTGAGTGTAAGCACTACACCTCCTCACGCAACTGTACATGTGTTGACAGTCGGTTATGAGTGCGAACACTCAAGCCGCTACACGCAAGTGTACGTAGTCATAAGTAATAAAACTGGCAAGAGCTGGGTCAAATCTTCAGGGAAGAGATACTAGAACTATTTGAGCACTAAGTTACTTAATTGCCAATTTAGTATGTCAATCCGATTGGAACTCAAAAGAAAACAATGAACAGTAGTAAGCTCGTATGGGGTTTCTCCCCAGGTAAATAAATCCAGGGTTGTATACTTCCTATGGTTTGTAAGGATTTTCTCTTATATCTTGTAGAGGTTGTGTCAGTATGGATATGGGCTAGCCAGTAGCTAATATGGGACTTCAAGTGCTAGGAGCACTGATGCTGATTCCTTATTCCTAAGGAATACGCTTAAAATCCCTTCCACACATGCCTATGGGTTGGGTGAGTCATTACTTATCCCTATTCTAAGCTCGGGGTGAGTGATGCACAAGCATATTTCTATACTGTGCAACTCCAACCTGTCACACCGGTTTCCTTTCCTATGCTCTCAATACCACCACACATACATATTCCTATGCATGGATAGCTACAGATTTGTCATCGTATTTTGGGGCATGATTAAGCACACATGAAAACATAGCACATCCATTCATAACACAACTTGCAAGATATAAGATAAACTGATATCAAACAATAGTATTCATACAATCCTAGATAAGGATTTTAAGCTACCATCATCAATGGATAATCAAAGTACTATGACTTTTCGGCATAATATCCATTAATGATACAAGGGAGAGAATAACAATCAAGCATAAAGGTAAAAGTAATCCCTCTTTGACATTGGAGCTTCACCCCACTGCAAACGCCCTCTAGAGCAGCGAAGTTGCCACCATGTACTTGTTGCCACCTTTAGTCCAAAGATGAATAACTCTAATGCTCAACCTGCTCTAATATACCTAGAAGATAACATTGCGACGTCCGAAAATGATCGTCGTGACGTCTACGATGAACAGATCGTCTCACCATCACATCTGCTCACTTCGTTGCGATGTTCGTGAAGAATGCTACGATGTCTAAGCGAGGCTAAGAAAATCACAATTCTTCTTTGCTTGATTACGTTGCGACGCCCATATGCCACATTGCGACATCCTGAATCTCTATAAAATACCTGCAATACTTCTGATTTAATACGTCGCGACGTCTATGAGAACGTCGTGACACCTAGAATCTCTAGTGAATTTGGCAAGTCCCTCTGACTTAATACATCGTGATGTCTGTGAGCACGTTATGACGGATCTTTTCCTAGAGATTCTATTGTTGTCAGCATCTATTTGTTGTGATGTTTGTCCCTTAGTTTTCTTTTCTGGTGACTTGTTCCATGGTTCTGCTTTTAACCTTTTGGCTCTTGCTAAGTGTCACCTGATACATGCATAACTCATTTGATATAGCATCAATTAATACACAATAGATAGAGAAATGCAAGTAAATCACGTGTAGCAACTGAAGTGACCAATTTACATATAACAGGACAAATATCATACTAATCTAGCTTGAAACCACACATTTCGGTTCTAAACAAAGAATATACACCCACTAAAATAGCTCTCTTACAAGAGCTAACAATGTGGTCAAAGTAATAAAAGTGAGTCTCAATATTGATTTCTTAGGGAGTGGAATATGGATCTAATTGAGTACAAACTTACTGTAAGTCTATGTTCATTCAGTCAATCAATAAAAATGGGTTTTTGTCTAAACTAATCCTAAATCTAGAAAGAAATGGAAAATAACACACAGTACAAGAAAAGTCTTAGTATTCAAGTACTATGGTTGTATGCCGTCATGACATGTTCTTGATTTTCATCTAAGATACCTATGTGATTGCTATGTATGGACAATGGCTATTCAATGGTAGTCTAGAGGACTTCACGTGCAAGGGCATAGATGATGATCCTCGATTTCTCCGAAATACGCCTATGGTCTCTAAAATATATGTTTATGAGTAGAGTGTGACGTTATAGACCTAGACTTAATACCCTGACCGTGGGACTACTACGACATGTGTCTATGCCATAGGTTTTCAGTCGAACTGGACACCCACCTTACAATGCATGACTTGTCTACACATCTAATTTCTTAAACACATAGCTAAAGGTTTGTCATTGTCTTTCGATGCATCATTGTATAAAGCCTTGTCACAAGCACATCCAAATAACATTGCAATCACTAATAATTAAATACTATTATTGATAAACATGTCATTTTGTTCATTCACCCTAAATAATCGTTCTCGCCAAGAATCATTGATGCTAATATTAAAAGGTTCAAAAGATTCATACAAACAACCATGGTTCATAATACAAAAGGAGATAAATCTATGAATCTATAAGTAAAGAACAATCTTATCGCCTTTTAGAGCCTTTTCCCTCCGATGATTCACCCTCGAACACTCCGCATCGCAACTTGGTAGCAAGACTCACCCACCAAAGCAAGGATGGTCAACCCTAGAAATCAGTTGTCTTTTAATTAATCGTGAATCGGTGTCGTGCCGCCAAAAGATTGGTGCGGAGGCGCGAACTCTCTATCTCGTGGTTTTAATAGGTCGAGAATCGGGGTCGTGGAGCCAATGGTTTGGCACCTCGACGTGAATACTCAACCTTGCAATTTGTGCTCAGCTTCTCGGTGCGACCCATTGATCTTCTAAGTCTCCAGGGATATGGAGCCGCGACACCAACTTGAAACTTGCTCTTTCAAAGTAACCAAAATCGACTCTCTTGATACAATAAAAATACACTTGAATTAGTGCTTGAAAATATTAAAATCATAAGAAAAATGCCCTAAACAAGTAGAACAACCACAAGTTGGATATCCACATAAAATAGATCTAAAATATACAAGAATCAATCAATAAACATTAAATTCAACTCTAAACAATAAATCCAAGTCTTATAAATTAGCTCTCTTTGGAGAGCTAACAATGTAGTGCATGCGTCAAGGAGGCCAAAGCTAGTAAAATTAGAGACAATTGCAAAACGGAGCTTGTCTTTCACTCGCGACGAGTTGGACACACTGCCGCGGGTTAACTTTGATGATACGACCTCAGATCATAAAAACACTGGTTAGGAGAGGATAACAGTCTGGGGATGACCTCGAGATCAACTAGGATTCCACCGTGGTTCCACTAATATACTTTTCAAACTTTTTCATCATATTAATAAGGCTTAAATACACTGTTCATCCCTGTACTTTACTCTAATGTTCATTTTGGTCCCTATACTTTAAAAATGTTCAATACAGTCCCTATACTTTGCATATGAAATCCAACCTAATTTTTTAATTTTTCTTATTTACACGTGACAGTATTTTGTTGATGTGGCATACATATTTTGCCACGTTAGCAAAATATTATTTTTTAAAATATTTTTTAAAAATAATAATTTTTTTTAGAGCAAAAAATTAAAAAAACCAGGTAAAAATTGGCATACCATATTTAACCTCGTCAGCTTAACTTATGGTGATGTGGCACTTGTTGAGCTGGCATTTAGCCACATCAGCTAGGGGCCAAGTGCCGTTCAAATAGGGGGAGCCCACAATGGTAGGGCATCCTCGATCGCGCCTGGCGATCTTCGTTCTGGTGGTCCCGACGACCAAATTTGTTCCGACGAGAAGCTTTTCGGCGCCTCGCGACCTTCAGTTTTCTTCCAAAGGTCGTCGTTACCTGGCCCGGTTTCCATTTCACAATGGTGTTGCACGAAGAGACACATTTACAGATATTTCCCATAAAAACCTTGCTTCTCGTAGGTTTAAAACTGCAATGGATGTATAATGATGTTCTCCTTAAGCGAGATTGTAAGGTAGAACAACCCAATTTATTCGGGCTGAAGTTCGGGGTTCTTCGAAACCTTAGAAATCATTGTTCCAATTCTTTTCTCAGTTCATATTGAGAATAATAAGTAATACAGATCTATGCATTCCTCTGTTAATTTTTTTGTTTACGTGTCTTCATTCTCTCTGTGTGAATGCATACTCTGTTGAATTTTATTCTAGCTTTCCTTTCTCGATCCCTTGCAAAGTTGCTTGCTTTTTCTTCTTAAGCAGTGCACTTTTGCTATTATAGTTGTATTCGAGTTATGCATTCCTCTGTTAATTTCTTCAAGTTCTTTTATAGCATTAGTGGCATGTTACTTTGCATAATCCTAATTTTCCTTCAACTATCTCTCTCTGAAAAACTGTATGAAAGCATAATTTCTTCAAGTCCTTTTATTGCATTAGTTCAAAATAATAAGTCATACAGAGCTATGCATTTTTCTGCTTAATTTATATCTTTTGCACACATTTTGACTCTTGCCTTTTATTGTAATATTAACTATGTCTCTGATTGTATGGCTTTCTTTCTGCTAAAATAGATTTATTCAGTTTTCTTGTTAGAACTGAATGTTGATGAAAATATTTTGAAAACCTTGTCCCATGTGATTGTGCGAATTTTCAGTTATGATATTTGTTTTCTATTTGTGGTTCATTGTTGATAAATTTAGTATTTAATGATATTAAACTTCCATGTATAGCTGATTGATGGGTTTAGTAATTAATATATGCAAAGGTGGTTGTATTTATTAATTTATTAACTTTTAAATTTGTTCAAACGTCAGCTAATACTTGTTATTTTTATAAGTGAGAATTGTGGTGGTTATCCAGATGAAATTATTTATTTTTGTTCTTCCACTAAAATAGAATTTTTGCTTGGGTATACCTGCTGCTTAAGCTAGCAATTATTGTGACAAGTGTGCATTTGCATGCTTTTGCCTGTCAGGTTTTGATTGACTTGTGGTTGGCTATCCCAAGAATGAGTTTAGCTTTGAATTGAATGTTAAACTTGATTTTGGGATGTAGGTTTTATCAACACTATTAGAAAGTAGAAAATAGAATAACTGAATATGACACAGGTAAGTTTTATGAAAATGCTTATCCTTGATCTTTCATAGAATGTGGAATTCAGTACGCCAATAAGTTTGGTGTTTTGATATGACACCTTTCTAGTTGCATCTTTATAGGAAGCTATTAAAAAGCTTGAAGCAAAGGTAAGTTTTCTTCAAGTGATATCATTTTCAAATGCAAAGTTGTTGCTGAAATTATTGTTAATAAGAGATTTCCATAAAAGACATGGTGTCATGTTGCAATTGCTTGCACAAAGTGGAGAAGTAGCAGTTGCAGATGTTGTGAATTTTTGTTAAATGATAGTTTTCTAATGATTATAGTGTCTTGTGAAACTATTTTTTTTATATTCAACTCAAGTTGATGACTTAATTTGTAAAAGGCTTTTTTCCCCCATTTTTTGCTTTGATTGCCACTTGGATATGTTTATTATACTCCTCATCTCCATCCTTCTCAGTCTAAGTCCAGCTTCTTAGTTGTATGGATTTATTAGTTCAATGAAAGTGTGATTATGCAAGTGAGTTCATGAATCTAACAGACAATGAACATCGCTATGAATGTGTTGACCCTTTTTGTGGTGTTTGCCATAATTAAAATCTATCTGGCCAGTCCAATATGTTTTTATTGACAGATGAGTATGAATCAATAATGAATCGTGATCTTCTAAAGAAAAATATTAAGATTTGATGATGGCTGTTTGTACATAGTTTTTTTATTCTCATGAAAACAAGAGTACTGTTTGAGCATACTTATTGAATTTTGCCATCCCGCCTCAAGAATTCCTCTGTAATTGAATTTTGCTATTATAGATGTATTCGAGTTATGCATTTCTCTGTTAGTTTCTTCAAGTTCTTTTATAGCATTAGTGGCATGTTGCTTTGCATAATCCTAATTTTCCTTCAACTATCTCTGAAAAAACTATATGAAAGCATAATTTCTTCAAGTTCTTTTATTGCATTAGTTCAAAATAATAAGTCATATAGAGCTATGCATTCCTCTGTTAATTCCTTCAAGTGCTTTTATTGCATTTAGTGGCATGTTGCAATTACTTTGCATAATCCTAAAAGCATTTTAAGATCACTATACAATCAGTTTACAGTTTTTAAACTTGTTTCTTCAAATCACTAGAGGTCCATTTTGAATGTGGAAATGTGGCTGAAGATGTGCATATGGGAATTGTGGGTGTGCAAATGATGTGCAGATGAGGGAGGTTGAGGATGTGCACATGGGAAGCAGCGGATAGAATGAAAATACAGACAGCAGCTGCTATGATTTAAGCTCGGGTGATGATTATCGTTCTGCTTATGACAATGAAGAATATGTTGATGTTAAAAAAAGCAATAAAGAGATGGTTAGGGTAAAGATTGAAAGCCTGATGAAGGTGAAGAAGACCAGTTTAGGGGTTTCTTCAGTTGGAGGCAGTTGTGAAGTGGCTAAGGATGGGGGAGAAGAAGATGGATCAAGTAGTAGTTTCGAGAGTTTTATGACAACATGTGAGGACGACAATGAGGTTGAACATGGGAGAAAGATGAAGTCAAAGACTCCTGTGTTTGATCCAAATAGTCGTATACCTCATTTCCAACTGGGAATGATTATTGAGAATAGAGCGATTTTGAAGGAAGCAATAGTGAGGCATTCTATCGCTACAAGAAGGGAAGTAGAATTACTCAAGAATGACAAATTGAGGATAAGGGCCAAGTGCAAGGAGCCCACATGTCCTTGGCTGTTATATGTAAGCTGGGATCAAGCTACTTGCAATTACAAAGTTAAAACTTTGGTTAGTAAGCACACATGTGGCTGGATGTTCAAGAACAAGAGAGTTACCTCGAAGGTTCTGGCGAGGCACCTGTTGCAAACACGAGGAGAAACTGCTTCCATGATGAAACGAGTAGATATCAAATTGGTTGCGAAGAAAGAGTTGAAGGTTAACATGACAATCAGCCAGTGTAGAAGAGCAAAGATGAAAGTTTTACTTGACTTAAGAGAAGACTACATGGAGGAGTACTGCGTGCTTTGGGATTATGCAGCAGAGCTGAGGAGAAGCAACCCTGGCAGCTCAATATTCCTTGAAGTGGACAGACCCGACCCCTCTCAGAACCCAATCTTCAATAGCATGTATATTTGCTTTGATGCTTTGAAAAAGGGGTTTATAGCTGGATGTCGGCCCATCATTGAATTAGATGGATGCTTCTTAAGGGACCTTGCAAGGGAGAGCTTTTGGTTGCTGTAGGACGAGATGGAAACAATCAAATGTATCCTCTCGCATGGGTTTTCGTGGGTGCAGAGAACAAAGATCGATGGCGGTGGTTCTTGCAACATCTAATGGACGACTTGGAGATTCAAAGTGGTAATAGGCTAGCATACACTGTCATGTTGGACCAACATAAGGTACTATACTATCTGTCCATTCAGTTATGTTTGAAAAAATTCTCACCAAACCACTTTATGTTTATTGATGTCCATACGGTCTGACACAAGCTGTTCAAGAGCTTATGCCATTAGCAGAGCATAGAAGATGTGCACGACACATCTACGCCAACTGGAGGAAAAATCACAGAGGCAAGGAACTGCAAAGACTTTTTTAGAAGGCTCTCAAGGCGAACACACTACCGGAGTTTAACCTTCACATGGACAATATTGGGAATATAAGTGAGCAGGCAAAGGAAGATTTGATGAAGATCCCATTGACTACATGGACAAAGGCCTTCTTCTACACAACTTGCAAGTGTAATGTGCTTGACGATAATATGGCAGAAACTTTCAACTCATTTATACTGTTAGCAAGACACAAGTCAATCATCTCAATGTTGGAGGATATACGAGTATTAGTGATGCGAAGGATAGTGGAAAGGAGGAATTATATGGAACAATTCAAGGGTCATTTTGGGCCTAGGATCTGGGACAAAATTGAAGAAAGTAGAAGCTGCAACATGAACACATATTTGGAATGGAATGGAGACCATAGATATGAGGTGTACTAGGAGGGTGAGAGATACATCGTAAACATGGCAGAGCATACATGCACCTGCAGGAAATGAGACTTGACAGGAATCCCATGTGCGCATGGCGTGTGTGTGATAAACTTCAGGAAAGAGGAAGTTGACTCATATGTCTCTGGCTGGTATAGAAGAGAAATGTTTGAGCAATCATATGCATTTGCAATGCAGCCAGTTAATGGAAAGAGCTTATGGGAGAAGACTTGTTACGACCCAATAACACCACCCCCTTCTAGAACTATGCCAGGCAAACCAAAGAAGTTACGGAGAAAGGAAACCTGGGAGGCAGAGAGTGGGTCAAGAATGTCTAGAAAGGGGAGAAAGATGACATGTAAGAAATGTAAGATGACTGGCCATAACACAAGGACCTGCCCTGCAAGGATTGTAACTGATGTAAGTGTGTTTAACATCATATATTCAACTTATTATTAACTTCATAAAGTCGCCATCTGTAAGTATTAATGTTCTGAGCAGGGTAAAAGAAGGGTTGGAGAACATCCTGGTAACATGGAGCCAGAGCAGAAAGGGAAGAAGCAAACCAGGAAAAGAGCCCCTGCAGGTGGCATGCAAGGCACCATAGTAAGTGGATCTTTTTTTCCCCTTGTATGGGTTCAGTTTTTTTCACTTATTTTTCACTTGTTCCTTTGCTATTTTAATTTCATTCAATTGAGTGTGGCTAGCATACCACTCAAGAACCAGAGAATGTGAGTGCAACTGTGGGAGAAGGTATGGATAGTGCAGTTTGTTGTTATGAGGTTCACATAATTCAGTTTGTTGTTATGAGTTAAAATTCAGAATCTTGTATTTGATGAAATTTATTTATTTTTCCTGAACTTGAAGCAATCTGCAGTGCAATTTTGTTATTTCAGTTATTTTTTCACTGGTATATTTTCTATTTTAACTCTATTTAATTGAGTGTGGCAAGTAGACAACTCAAGAACCAGAGGATGCAAGTACAGCTGTGGGAGAAGGCATCGACAGTGCATACAGATTCTTAGGAGCCTTGGAAATAGCCCATTCAATTGAGATGCAAGGCACCAGAGTGGAGGTGAATGGTCCTCTGTTTTTTTTTTTTTTTTTTTTGGCCTCGCATACAGATTCTTAGGAGTCTTGGAAAAACCTTGTTGAGTTGTGGTGGTTGATTTTTCTTATCAAGATTTTTTGAGTTTGGAGCAGAATGTGCAAGAAGCTAATATTTCAGAAAAAGAGCCTATAGGTGCCATGCTAGCCACCACGAGGGTCCAAAAAAGACGCAGCAAGCTGTTGGCCCATTCAACATATGAGGTTTGTAGGTTTGAGTATAAATAATTATATTTAAACCCTCTTACAAAATTATTCTAATACTCTGTTTTGTACATAATGTTGGAAGGGGGAGGTTGAGGATGAAGAAGGGCAAGGCTTCCAACTTGGTGATATCCACACAAGAGAGCCATATTTGATTATACACAGCATGCATAATTGCTGGATTGATAGCATAATTGTACGCCCCGACCAGAATCTCGGGACCTCGAGCACGTCAACAGACCGACCGTACTCAAGCAGAGACAAGCTCAACTCAAATACAAGGCCTAAATGTGATACAGCAGATAACAATCCATAATATAAAATAAACTCAAGTTCAAAAGAACATAGAGTCATAAGGGTCCATAGGCCCTATGAAAAGTCTGATCCCTACACGGGTCCTACATAAAGTAAACAGCTCACAAAATAAAAGATAAGGGAGACCCCCAGACCTCGGATCTCCTAATGATCTCTCCTCAGCTCCACCCCCTAAACCTCGGAATCTGTAAAAGAGAGTAAGAGCAAAACACATGAGCTTTCGAATGGGAAGCCCAGTAAGTACCCCTGCGGGCCAAAAAGACATAAGAAAATGATATGTCAAATAAAAGATCACAATCTCATGAAAACTCAACCCTAGGGGTATACCGGAAACAATCCAAAGGTACGACCCCTGATAACAGAAGCCCTCGAGCTCTGTGATGAGTTTCAAAGAAAACTCAAGGATCACTCCCGGCCAGTATGTCCAGCTACTTGCTGTAAGCACGACCTTCTGGTCGCTCGACCCTCCGGTCGCAAATCGGTAGAACTAGCTCAAATCGGTAGAACTAGCTCTCATACGTGTTAACACGGTCAGCGTACCATGCCCACTGACGGGTAAGACCACCAGAGAATTGCCTCTCTGGCAAGGCAAACAGAAATGCCAGGGGGTCCTGTCCCTGAACATTTCCCTACCGGAGCCCCCACGCTCCACTGAGTCCGGGCAGTAGACCACAACAAACAGGGATACCAACATCCCGAAAACAACATACATGCTCAACAGGATTCCAAAATAAATAATGACGCATGTAT
Organism: Dioscorea zingiberensis; assembly: GCA_026586065.1. Lineage (NCBI taxonomy): Eukaryota > Viridiplantae > Streptophyta > Magnoliopsida > Dioscoreales > Dioscoreaceae > Dioscorea > Dioscorea zingiberensis. Next base: position 28,391,667 of record CM048818.1, read on the forward strand.
GACATCAATGAAGCATAAGCAAAATCAAGTCCAAATAATACCCGAAACCGGGTAGGAACGAGGCAAGTGTACTTACCTCCTGTTGGAACTAGAAGCCCTTCTAGTCTCCTCGTGAGTGCCTTACAACTCCCCGAGAGTATCTGGCATACAGGGTTCCTATTAGAGTCAAATTTCTAATAAACTCCTATATCTCTAATTACACATGTATGCCTAACGTTCTTGTTGGGCCTAGGCCCACTAACTGGTCCTAAGTCCATCTCTCTGGTTAACGGTCCTTATCCTATGTTTCCATATCCTCTTGTTGACCCTAGACCCAACTTGGTCAAACCTAGTCAACTCCACATTTATTTGTCGGGTCTGAACCCTACTTGATCATCTCTAGTCATTTTAGTTGAATTGGGCCCACTTCTAAGCCCTTTAAACAATTTGGCTTACTTGTGCCCTTTTTTTTTCTCTACCGAAATAATTAATTAAACCCCTTTTAATTAATTATTAAATCCAATTTTCATTTTTCTCCAATTAAATTTTATCAATCGGATTTGATCATTCTAAGTTAACAAGAAAATCGGTTAATTCACCTAGATGTGATACATCTAAATATCTTGGTACGAAATTGTCAATTTCTCGTTAAATCTATTTAATCAAATCTCCATCTAATTAAATCATTCACTGACTCGTCTTATGTAGAGCAAATAGTTGTCACACTTCAATAAACTAAACCCCACCTTTTAATTTGTCTCATCAAATAATTAGCTAATAAACTACTAATTATGATTAACAAATTATTTAAATAATTTTCCGGCTTATTTATCCTTCAACTTTCTTATTTTGACGACAATATAATTGTCACGCTAGCTTACTTAACACAAACATTTCTTCACCAATTTAATTAAATAATTAAATTGATTAATTCACCTTTGCTCCCTAATTGTCACACCAATTTATTCATTTAAAAATTTTGTACCAATTTAATTAAATTGGTTAATTCACCCAACTAATATAACTAAGTTTTATTTTTGTCACATATTAATGAATTAAAATAAATTCATTTTCAATTTGTTAACGACTAATTCTGTGATTAACGAATTTAACTAAATAATCACTATTATTATCATTTTCTATATTTATTTTGCTTTATTAATTATTTTTATTTATTTTTTATTTTTTACTTCTCTTCTTCTTCTTCGTTTCTATCTTCTCTCTTTCATTTGGTACCATCACTGATCTTCATCGCCAAGCAAGCTCAAAGCACTGCCCATGCCGGTCCCCTGGCCGAGTCTCATGACCACGGCCGGCTCCTCCGGAGGACCGCCGGCCTCCGAAACCTCTGAGCTCTCGGCCGCGTGAACCGCACTCTCCGACGTGCCTCACCGTCATTTAAACAACGCATGCAAACCTCTATAAACTACACATGAGGGTGACGGGTACTTACCGATAAGCTGAAGACGATCACCGGCACTACATAGGCTCCCGTCTATCCGTGTGCACCATCGTCTTCTCCGTCGAGCTCGGCCGCGTCCTCTGTGCTTCTCCTCCTTCACCTTGGAGACTTGGCCTTCTGCTCCGCCTGAGAACAACCTTGACGGTCCCGCACTCGACCGTGGACGCGAAGGAACAATTCCCCACCGGAGAACCTCGTCTTCTCCCCGTCTGTCACCTCACCGGAAAACAGTGAGCTCGCTCGCCTGGTGTGCTGAACAGGGAGGTTCACTGCCCCTTATATAGCCCCCCAGGTGGCCAAGCAAACGGGTGGCCACCCATAACGGCTCTGCTGGCAGACCACCGGCATCCTCGCACGTAACGGACTGGAGTGAAGGCTGAGCTCGCGCAGCCGTTGCGGGCTGAGGGAGAGGGAAGGGGTGCCTCGGGATTGGCACTCCGAGGATGTGCGGCCATGATCTCTGGATTGTTTTTAACGGCTAGGATTTAATCCTGAGTCCTCAGATCCAACACCCAGCTTCAACCAACGGTCGAGATCTCATTACGATCAATGGTCCGATATCCTCTCATCGCCTCGAATCCGAAACGATCAAACGTTGAGTGGTTCACATCAACCCGTACCATATGGTCAACCCTACTCATTCCTCTCCTCTTGCCTAGTATCCGGTCCACGATCAGATAGATTAAATCCCCGCTTGCCACGTGGCTCCATGAGCATCGTTATAATGCCTCGAGATCTAACATAATCTGAGATTTTCTAATCTCAGCCGTTCTCTTCAAAAATTATCCAAAGATCCCTATCTCTTTTTATATTACACTTTGGTCCAACACTGAGAGAGATGATAATTTCACTTTTAGTCCTTGGTATTTCTCAAAATTACCAAAAGGTCCTCCGGACTCTCCATTAACCCTAGTTAGGGTTTTTGCCTATAAATTCCCACTTTCTCCCATTTAATTAAATCATTTAATTCCTTAGAAAAATTTCCTCTAATATTCCAATTTAAAAGGAACTTAAGCATGTTTTTATTTCCATAAAATCCTTGGATTTTACAATAATATTTCACTATTGCTGTAATTTGAGTACATCTATTTTGTATATACAATAATATTTCACTATTGCATTTTGTCAAGTAGAATTTTTTTTTTGAATTATTTTAGTATGTGATGACAGAAATTTCCTGAATTTCAGGACATCTAGTTTGTTATTTATGCAGGATAGAAATTTCCTGAATTTTTTTGCATTTTTTTGGCATTTTTTTGGTTAAGTTTTAGGCACAAAATGTGTTTAAATGTGATATGCTGCAAAATCCTATTTTTTGTTATTTTTTCGCTAAAAAATAGCCATGTCAGCATACCTAATCAGCATTGTTGACTTTTCTTGGTTTTTAAATTTTTTTTGCTGGCATGGCCAAATGCCAGCTCAGCAAATGCCACATCACTTAAATGTGGTATGCCAATTTTTCCCTGGTGTTTTTAATTTTTTGCTGTAAAAAAAATATTTTTTTAAAATTATTATTTAAAAAAATATTTAAAAAAATATTATTTTGCTGACGTGGCAGAATACGTATGCCAAGTCAGCAAAATACTGCCACATGTAAATAAGAAAAATCAAAAAATTAGATTGTATTTCATATGCAAAGTATAGGGACTGTATTGAACAAATATGCAAAGTACAAGGACTGTATTGAACATTTTTAAAGTACAGGAATGAAAATGAACATTGGAGTAAAGTATAGTGATGAATAGTGTATTTAAGCCTATTAATAAAACGGTTTATCCATCTTTAAAAAAAAAAATTACATGATTTTATTGGAAGAAAGACAATTTATTTTTAAGCATACATTTCATATTTGATTTTGTCAGTAAAATGGTGGAAGTAATCATATCTCAGAAATTTTTTTTCCATCTTTAATGATATCAATTAGATGGGTTAAGTTTTGATTTTGAAATTATTGAAGTCTTCAATTATATAAATTTTATTATTGGAACAGCCAAATGCAATAATAATTTTATTTTTCTATATAAATCTGGTTCAACAACGCCATTATTGAAGAGTCAAATCATGTGGAGCACATGGTCCACTTTCATGTGAATCTTTATTTGATTAATTTTGAAACTGTAATCTCACAAATCTCTCAGTTGGTAATGGTATCACTTATAAATAGATTCACAATTGAGTCATGATTTTTTTAAAAAAAAAAACAAACAAACAAATCAGTCATTCATAAAAAAAAGATATTTGTATTATGAAAATATATTATCTATAAAATTATTATATTTTTACAAAACTAATGAAAAATTAATATGTTATTAACAATAAAAAAAATATTTTTCTTAAGCTTGTTATATGAATATTATATTTGAAATTTTAACTTTACAAAATATATATGAAATGAGAAATTTTATGAAATATTAAGTGTAATTTCATAAATTTATATCGGGTAGAAGCTTTATAATCCTTATAATTATACTAAATAAAATGTTAGAAATCAATTCTAAAACAATAAATTAATTAAACAACCGAGATCCAGATTCAACACAACTTCAAGTTATTCTAATTTTTAATTTGGGATCTTAACATGAAGTACAGGCTTATATATAGCAATTTAATAAAAATCGAATTCTATCAATGTATCCAGAAACATGCCCCAAATACCTTACGGGTATATTTGACAAACAAAACTTTTTTTAGATCTATGTTTGGATCACAAGCTCAGATCCGGTCCATATTCTGCGACCAAGGCCACGTGGGACCACCCATCCATCTAATAAGTATCATGTTCGCCATGTGTTGTTGGATAATACATTAATAAATATATATTTTGTTTGCATAGGCCTCCCTAACGAAACATGTTATGACATCATAAACTGTTGCTTCCAATGTTCATTATATTTTAGGTAGAATCCCCGAAATAATTCCTTTATTTTTCTATCTCTAACTTTTTATCCCTCTATTAAAAAAAAAGTAAAATTTAGCCCCTCTATTTTTGAGGTGGTGTCAATGTAGTCCAAAATTTAATAGGGCCGTTAACCTCCGTTAATTCATGTTGATCTGGCTTTTTTTTAGATTAAAATATTAATTAAAAAAATTATTAAAATATTTTAATAATATTTATTTTATTTTTTAGAAGAGAGGAGAGGTTAATTTTATTTTATTTTTAATTTTTATTAATATTTTAATAATTTATTTTATCAATATTTTATTTTAGAAAAAGTCACGTCACCGTGAATTAACGGAAGTTAACGCCTCTATTGAATTTTGGACTACATTGACACTATCTCAAAAGTAGAGGGATTAAATTATGTCTTTTTTGAGTAAAGGGACCAAAAGGTTAGAGAGAGAAAAGTAGAGGGATTATTCCGGGTATTCTACCTATATTTTATTATGCAATACGACATATATTTTATTTTATATTTTATAAATTATATTTTATAATTTATAATATATTCATATCATATGAAGTATTTTGAATAATATAATATTTGTGCCATTCATGTTAAGGGTTAATTTTTTGGGTGGGTACCGTACTTTACCAATATTTCAAATCTGGTACTGAATTTTAATTTTTATCAAAACGGGCACTAAGCTTTAATTTCATTTCACCGGCTGGGTACATTGGGGATTCCGGTTGAAAATTGCCTATGTGGTTGTCGGAGCTCCACGTCATACGATGCCACACCAGCAACGTAAGCCACGTGTCAAATTAGTTTTTTGTGGTTTGTGGCTAACATCATTTAAAATAAATTATAAATAATTTCAAAAAATTATAAATAAGTTAGAAAAATTATTTAAAATTTTTATAATTTTTATTATTTTTTAGTAAGTTGTCACGTGGATTAAGTTGCTGATGTGGCATCGTACGATGTGGAGCTCCGGCGGCCACATAGGCAGTTTTCAACCGGAATCCCCAATGTACCCAGCCTGCGAAATGAAATTAAGGCTTAGTGCCAGTTTTGATACAAATTGAAATTCAATACCCGATTTGAAATATGGGCAAAGTACGTTACCCACCCAAAAAATTAACCCTTCATGTTAACCTCATGTTTAACTATAAGTTGAACGTCGACCTTTGTCAAAAGATTATTCCTCGAAACTTCTTCCAAAACGGACACATCCGAGTCTCCAACCCTTGTTACGCCCTCCATGAAAGACTTATTTTTGGAAAGGAATCCTGAAACAACGGGAGGTGACCATAGCTAATAGATGGGAGCACTAGGAAATGGGCACTCCGCCAATTGGTGACATGAAAATTGGCTAGAAGACCGTGCACCCTGTGATCTATTCCTAGAGTTACAGGAGATGATAATTAGCAAGGACCTTGTGATAGCAAAAGCAAGGCAGATGCTAGTGGAGGGGATCTCTCTACTTTAACCACGATCTTTAACTCTACAAATAGGGGAACAAGTCAGATACATATACCAGCAAATGCAGCATAACATCACCCAGGAATTAGACACAAGAATATGGAAACTTACATATAATGGGGAGTTCATTATACAGTCCCTATATCAATTCAAAATAGATGGGGGTCTTAGAAGTTCGTTACCAAGGTAAAGCTCTTCGCCTGGCTAACGTGGGATGATAAGATCTTCACGATCTAAAACCTAAACAAGAGAAATTGGAAAGACAATCGCACGAGCTGTTACTTATGTGATGCAGAGGAAGAAACAACAGTTCATCTCCTCTTGCAATGGCCCTATTCGAGACAAATATGGGAACACTTCTCTAATCTTTTTATGGTTGGCCGTCTTCCCACCCAGATACGATATTTGTGGGGGAAGCAACACAGTAGTCATACTAGTGGCAATTGACTTGCAAAAAAAACATAGTGGGCATGGCAATAGCTTGGAGTATATGGCTCGAACGCAACAAGAGATTCTTCAAGCTAAACAATGTGTTTACAAACAACTTATTTGACATATTGATTTCCTCGTACTCTCATGGCACAATGCTACACACAATGCTTAGAAGCCAAAGTTGTTGGCCTTGGAGGACCTTATTAAGAGAAGCTTGGACTCCGAGGAGGGACGACAACAACCATCGAACTCCAACTCGAACTTTGAAGATGTATCTTGACAGAATAGAGCTAAGAGAGGGCGAGCTCGACCAAGAAACTGCTTTGTCTAACTTTCTATCCCTTAATGTAACAACATGCTGCTGGCTAGTCTTAGTCTAGGTCACATGTCATCTGGTCTCTCAAAGGACCGCCTAGCACAACTTAATAATAAATGAATGTGGTTTATCCTTTATTATTATTATTATTATTATTATTATTATTATTATTATTATTATTATTATTATGCACTTGATATATTTTTAAATTTAACTGCTTTATTTATAAATAATTATATTGATTTAATTTAGTGAATTAATTTCAAACTTACATATGAATTCAGATAAAGCCACATATAGTCATACATTTAATCAAAATGGTTATTTAATATATATATATATATATATATACCATTCAAAGCTAAATTAAGGAAAAACTTAACATGAGATTAACTCACTTTTTGGCTAAATTGACACTACTTAAAAATTTAATTTATGATTTAAATTATATTCTATGATGAATAATTGTTTTTTATTAATATTAGTTAACAGTAGTAATTAATTAATTAATTTAAATCTATAATAAATTTTTTCATATTTCAAGTTATTCTAAACATACTCTAGTCCAAGAGAATGAAATAAGTCTCAAATTAGTTAACTTTTCTGTCTTGCCTTCGAATAATTTTGAAGTACCGGGAAGTAAGGTTACTCATTATGATATTATGTATTTGTTTGTTTTTTACCATACAAATTCATAATATACCTCACAAGATAAGAATTTTTTCATAAATTAATAAGAATAACACTTAAAAATCCAAAAATCAAAAGAAACAAAACACATACGGGAAACATTTTTATCCCATGGTTAAGGACATTATGCCTCTAAAGTGGAAAATGTACATTCTTGTCTGTGGTTACATGTTTTTTTATCTAAACTTTCCTAGTGAATTTTACTACACCGTTGTTGGCATGGTATTGAGACATTACCCATTTTACTATTTGGAATGACAAGTAGTAGAAGTGGTGAATTCTAACAACTGGCATTAAAAAAAAGGGTTAGGTTACCTATCCTAGTTATGTTATGATGTCAACACAATATATATATTTTTTTTCCTTGTATATTATTGGTTGTTGTTACATAGCTGATGTAAATATTATTATAACATAATAAGCTAGATTTTTTCATGTAATAAACCAAAAGATTTTTAATTATTGGTATTAGGTAGATGTAATTATTTGCTAGATATTTGTAATTAAGATATAGATGAATTTCATTAAAAAAAAAACATTGTTCATAAAAACAAGACTTTTGCTCAGGAATTAACAATCTAAAAAATAAAGAAACAAGAGTTTTACTGTTAGATTAAAAAAATGAAAATATAAAAAACTTTCCCGGGATATATGATAAAAATCTAATAAAGGCATAAATAGGGGGGTTATTTGTAAAAAGGCCTAATTTTATTTTGCAATTCCGAAAAAAGCACTCCCATCTGATCTCTCTTTTTATTTCATATTTCCCTTTCTTGTCGCACTGTCAAAAGCTCAACGAAAACACAAAGCAAAGCCCAGCCAAAAGACGCAAACCGACACTCAGTAAGACTTCTCACTCCAAGCTCCATAGAAGAAGAAGAGGAGAAGGAGAAGAGGATGAAGGGCTACGTCACGTTGACGGCGCCTCCGGCGAAGCGCCGGTGGAAGGGCGTGGCCGTGGCCGTGGTGCTCGCCCTCGTCGTTTTTTCCATGCTCGTTACCCTCGCTTTCCTCCTTGGCCTCCACAACCGCCTGCCTTACGGTCCGCCCCTCTGATCCCCTCCAGATCTGGCATTGCGTTGATCTGCTCCGGATCTTGGGATTCCACGCGGAGAGATCTGCATTTCTTGCTTGTTGTTTAGATTTGGATGCTTTTTTGCGTTTCTTTTTGTTTAGATCTCTGATTCCGTATTGGGGTTTTGTGCAGGGTACTCGAGTGAAGATCGTGCCCCTTCGGTGAGGAACTCTTTGATGTTGCTGTGATTATGGATGGCATTTTGTGCTTTTTTTTTCCTGGCTTATTTTGTGGCTTTGGTGGAGGTGCAGGAGTCAGGCTTTCGGAGTTTTGAACATTTGGATACTGTTGGTGGTGGAGAGCATCAGAGTTCCGAGGTTTGGGTCGCTTGCATTTTGTCCTAGTTTGGTCTCTATGCTCTCTTTTTGTTTTCTTGACAAGTGGTTTTGTTATTTTAAGTGGCGCCCATTTTGTGCTTTGGTGATCGCAGGGCGCAGAATCTAGGATTAATGATCTTGTGAGAATATTTGGACATTCTCTGGTAAAATTTAACTTTTAAGTTGGTTTGTTGAAGTATATCTTTGTATGTGTTGAAAAAGAAGTGAATGTTGATGTATTTGTGCAAATATGTTTGATTCTTTAGCAGGAGTATTCTCTGAAAAGCCCTCTTTTGTTATTACTACTACTGCAACTCTTATTTTGCTTATTTTAAACCAGCTTGTATTGATAACTTGTTGTTTGTTACTTTCTTTCCTATGAGGCAATGGTTGTCTGTTGGCTTCAATGAAGATATTCTTCTTTTGATATTACTTTAATGCAACAATCTAAGGTTTTTTTTTTTCATTCTTATACCAGATTTCGCTTTAGTGTTAACTTCCACCTTGGTTTTTGACTAAATATTAGTCTTTCATGCAAAACTGCCTCATGAGTTTATTTGAGAGTGCCAAACAGCCAAATCACTAACCCTTTTTTTGTTATGCATGTTGACAACTTTTGTTTTGATTAATATTATGGTTGCTTTGTTTATATTAGCTTCAGAATCAGTATTTTCAACAATTAATCTCAACATTCAATGTGTTGCTGTTGTTGTTAAGAATGTGGCTAGTATTTGAGTTAATTTCCAAATTCTTATTTCTCTATCCTCAACATTACCATTTTAGTTGCTAGAGTTTGTCTGCACTGTCATCTTTTCATTTGCCAGTTCTGTCCATTTTTTGTCATTAATTGACTAACTATGATCTTTAAGAAGGAATATTTAAAAAGGTCCACTAAATTCTGTTTTGCAGGATGTTACTGAGAACCTAACAACACAACCTGATGTCACCCCCAAGAGTGATTCAAAGGAAACAACTTCCACTTCTAAAGGTACATAGTTCCTAAATTCTTGTCGTATTTCTTGAATTGTTCATGTAAAATTGTTTTCTTCCTGTAGCATTAAAAATCACATTCCTTTCTATTATATGCAGTTTTAACCTCTCCTCTAGTGGAACAAAAAAATCAACCATCAACAAATTCAAGAGTAAGATTACTTGAATGTGTTTGCAGATGCTATCAATCAATGATTTATCAAGTGTTATCTTTTTCTTGTTTATATTTTGCATATATGCCTTGTGATGTTGCTTAATTGCATGTATACCTTTACACTACTAACCCCCAAATGGCAAACCCATGCTACTACAAAGTTTCTTACTCATATTTTTGCATCAATTCCTTTGAAGGTAGGTTTCACTCATCGATCATCAACAAAAGTGACCGTAGTAGAATATTTAAATTAATATGAGTTTTACATGGGCACCTATGCTATTACATATTTTAGAGGGGGTACTATATATTTGTACTACTCTATAAAGACAACAAAAATTCTATTTTATCTTTTGGCTTGATTCAGCAACTTGACTTGTTTTGCCTGAACTAATAGGCTGTTTTCAAAAAGTTGTTTAGAAAGATTCGAATGTTGTTTGTAGATGCCATTGCATTTGTTTTCTGTCTTGTAGATTCCAACCCTTGGCAAATAAGTCTTATCTTCTTTGGTGTTTGTTCTTCATTTCTTGCTTTATTTCCTTCTGAGTACTGTGCTTTGTTTTGTTGTCAGAATAATGAAGTTGGTAAAAAGAATCCCACCCAAGGTTCAAGTAGAGATGAAACTGATAAACCTTGTCAGGTTGAATTTGGTAGCTACTGCCTTTGGTCTTCTGAACATAAAGAAGTAATGAAGGATACCAAAGTGAAGAGGGTCAAAGACCAGCTTTTCGTTGCTAGAGCTTACTATCCGAGTGTTGCAAAACTTAAGCGCCAGGAGAAGCTGTCTCGTGAAATGAAGCAAAATATTCAAGATCACGAACGGATGCTCAGTGAAGCAATTTCAGATGCAGATCTTCCACCACTGTAAGCTACAACATAGACCAGTTCGTACCTTTTTTCCTACTTGCCTACACAAGTTGTGTATGGCCTTCACGAAAATCTAGTATAGGCAAGCTAGTGAGTTTTCTCTTTAGCCATTTTTTGTGATTGGCATAGGATGAACAATGGTAGCCGCCATTATATTGTTGGAGTTTTTGAGGCTCCCTGCGTAGGTTTATATTATTTATTCTGAAACAGATTCATTCTTGTTTATCTTTTGAAGTTGCCCACTCCTGTCATTTAGGAAGTAAAATTTGTTAAAAACAAAGTAGATAGCAAAGTATTTTTTGAGTCAAGAGAGGCAATGCATGGGCCCTGGAAATTCTAATCATAGTTGAGTATCTTCTAGGAGCATTCAAATTCCCTAAATTATCTTTGCATAACATATGAAAACATTATTTACCTAGAAGCTAAGTCATTCTACATGAAAACTTTATTGGAGATTGTTGTAATTGATGGCATGGTTGAATAAGATCCAATGTCTAACAGTTGTCCTTGAACCTCCTGGATTTGGTTTTTGATTTAGAATATGTTCTTTTCTACAGTAAAGATGGATTTTACTGTATCATGATTGTAAATAATTCTGATAGGCTTAATTGGACTAGGGGCAGAATGTTTTCTATTTTCTAATGAGTGTATTGATGATCACATCCACATATGATATCCACATGTTAGTTTGCTGAAACATTCTTCAATACACATGGAAAATGTCTTGTATTTTTTTTCATGATTGTAAATAATTCTGATAGGCTTAATTTGGACTAGGGGCAGAATGTTTTCTATTTTCTAATGTGTGTTGATGGTCACATCCACATATCATATCCACATGTTAGTTGGCTGAACCGCCTTTCGAAACACATGGAAAATGACTTGTATTTGTTTTATGATTTTTCAAGTAAAATGATATAAACAGCTTCTTTCATATTTGTTTCATGGATGGTTTACTCATAAAATGGCTGACAGATAATGTGACTTACAAAGGCTTTGGGTTTTTTATGAGGTCATAGTTATGTAGTTCAAAGGGCTAAAAACAAGTGGGTAAATTGACAACAGTTTGAATCCAATTAATTTTTAATTTTCTGCTTAAGAGGTCCTTAAAATTTTGGCTTGTTTTGCTTTTATTGGCGCAACTTATTGTCCATATGATCTTGACATCTGTCTTCATGAGGTGCAAGAGATATATGTTACTTTGTCTTTGTTGCAGTTAAAATCTTGTTCTTGCTTGCTGCCTTACAATCTTTTTTTAGTCTTTTTTGTTATATTGTTACTACCTCTGTTTTGTGCACACTGTATTTATTTATCTCAAGGCTTACAAAACATGTGCTTTTAAATTTCATGATTGGAGGTCAAAGAAAAGTTTTCTAGGGGACTTTTGTACCATTTAGCCCTTGTAATCAAAATACTTGTTGTTAAGACTTCTTGGCTTGGAATTTCATGGCGGGTTATATCCTTTATGATTTTTACTGTTTGAACTTTTGAAGCCTGTGGACTGAATTCCAGCGCAGTCATATATTGAATTTCTTTAACATGGTGTTGTCGCCATATTTGGTTTGCAGTGTTGAAAAGAAGATACAGAAGATGGACCAAACAATTGCGAGAGCCAAAGCATCTGTTCTTGATTGTAATAACGTGGACAAGAAACTCAGACAAATACTTGATCTGACTGAGGATGAAGCTCATTTCCATATGAAGCAGAGTGCATTCCTATATCATCTTGGAATACATACCATGCCTAAAAGTCTTCATTGCTTATCAATGAGATTAACTGTTGAATACTTCAAATCACCATCATTGGATACAGAACAGTCACATGATCACAAACTTGAAAACCCAAATCTCCAGCACTATGTAATATTTTCTAAAAACATACTTGCAGTATCTGTTGCTATCAACTCGACAGTGATGAACTCCGCGGTATGCTGTTTATCTTTGTTTCTCTATATGATGAACTATATCATGCCTCATCTGAATTGTTGACTTGTCTGTTTTTTGCAGGAAACTGGCAATATGGTTTTTCATCTGGTTACTAATAGGCAAAATTACTATGCTTTGAGGCTATGGTTTGCTAGAAACTCATTTAAGAAAGCAACGATTCGTATTATAAATATTGAAGATCTGGACCTAAAAGAACAGCCAGATCTATTGGCTTCGGAAGAATTTCGTGTTTCCATTCATGCCAGTGATCAACCATCTTCTCTGCATATGAGGACTGAATACATGTCAGTATTTAGCCCAGCTCACTTTCTTCTTCCAAAAATATTCAAGAATTTGAAAAGGGTGGTGGTTTTGGATGATGATGTAGTAGTTCAGCGGGACTTGTCATCCTTATGGAAGCTTAACATGGAAGGGAAAGTGAATGGTGCTGTGGAGTTTTGCAGAGTGAGATTGGGTCATTTGAAATCATATTTGACAAACCAAAATTATGAAAGCGATTCCTGTGCTTGGTTGTCTGGACTGAATGTAGTTGATTTGGAAAGGTGGAGGGAACTTGATGTCACCAGAACATTCCATCAGCTCCTTCAAAAGGTAATTTACCTATATGTGCTCTTGTCTCCTTTGCAGTTGAAAAAATATCTGAGCTTATCTACAATTACACAAAAACTTGTTGCTTCATTGATGAAATTGGTATGATTATTAACTAGGGGGGCTTGGTTCTCATTTCGGTTTATCTGAAATTGGTAGATTAAAAATTGTTTAACTAATTCTGGTAGATGTCTAACTGATTACTGAGGTTCGAATCATATTCTTCATTAGGAAATACAACATAGAATGGCTTTATACAGCCACTTCTCATTGCTTAAGCTGTGAATTACTTATAGAATAGAAGGTAATATGTACTTCTGCCAGTTTATACCAAAGTCAGCAGGTTTGGTTGATTTTCATCTAGTAAAAGTGAGTTCTATTGATTTCTATATCTGGGTTCTGTGATTCCTGATTGTCCTGATCTTACCTTCTACTTGAATTTCTTGTTGGAACTTATGATCTGCATTTACAATTTTATGATTATTTATTTTATCCTATGCAATTGTGACAGATGGGGAGCAGGAGTGATGATTCAGGGAGAGCAGCAGCTCTGCCAGCAAACTTACTTGCATTTCAAGGTCTGATCTATGGTTTGGATGATTCCTGGGTTCTTTCAGGACTTGGTCATGATTATGGACTGGATTCCAATGCCATAAAACATGCTGGAGTTCTGCATTATAATGGCAACATGAAACCTTGGCTAGAACTAGGTATTCCAAAATACAAGACGAACTGGAAAAATTTCCTGACAAAAAATGAGCGGTTCATGGATCAGTGCAATGTAAATCCATAACAGCTTATTGAATGGAGCCAGGATTTATATGTTGGAATTTGAGGCAACCGAAGCGGCCTATTCGTTTCACAGACTCTTGAAATTTTGGCCATCTTGAGTTTGATGAGATTCCATATGGAAGAGATATCTGTGCAAAGAGTCTGAGAAATCATATAGGATGTTTACAATGATGGCGAGGACCAATTGCTTTTCAGCAAGGAACACAACCAAAATTCGATCCTGTTATTTATACGGCTTACTAAATTGTACAAGCAATGGGGCAGTTGATGGCGTAGACGGCCATTCTGGTCAATTTGGAGTTGATTTAATTGTACCATTCATTTGTGATATAGTCTGATGATGAGTCGGTTTTCAATGTAGAAGCCCCCCCTTCACATATTCTTTGAGCCCTTGTTTTTGTCTTGCAATAATAAGGGCGTATACGCAGCTGTATCCATTGTGATTCTTTGGTTTTCAACTACTGAATATTGTATGAATTACACTATTCTACAATTGGCTTTTGGCTTGTGAATTGAAAGTCACTAGTTTGGATGATATCAACTTGCTACTCTTGTAAGCTTTATTGTATGCTCAAAATGATCAGTTGAATTAACCACTGATGATCCCACAAAATCTCATGGAAATTGCTGCAGTTTACAGTATAAAAATACAAATTTTTATCAGTCACTTCTTTATTTGATGGTTCTGTAATATCGTCTAATTTTGAGGCATTTGAGAGTAATTTTTTCCAAATCTAACCGTATGGATGTAAATAATATCGAAAAATAAGCTATCAGGTCGCTTTTCATACAATTTGGTGGCCGTATGATCATTCATCTTAAAGGTTGAAAATTGATAAATTTTCAACCTTTAAAATGAATGATCATACGGTAATCAAATTATATGAAAATGAGTATGCTAGCTTATTTTTCAATATTTTTTCCATCCATACGGTTGGATTTGGAAAAATACTCTCCAAGTGCTTCAAAATGAGGCGACTTTAAATGAACAATAATCCGGTCGGCTTTATACTAGATTTATATATATATATATTTATATATATATTTATATATATTCATTTTAAATGGTGAGATTCTGAATCGAAAAGATTTCTATAAATTTTCACCATTTAATATGAATACTCATCACCTCACTAAATTGAATGAAAATTGACATTTTATCTTATTTTTCGAAGTTTTTTTTCATACATATGGTTGGATTTAGAAAAAATACTCTCCAAATGTCTTAAAATGAAGCAACATTATTTGCACAATGATAAGTAATGCGGCCGCCTGACTGTATCAAGATTATATATATATATATATTAGGATACTAAGTAAATGAAATAACATAATTTTCCACCTCTCTCCGTCTCTCTCCCTTTTACATGGTACATTATAACTTTTATTA
This sequence comes from Dioscorea zingiberensis, assembly GCA_026586065.1. NCBI lineage: Eukaryota > Viridiplantae > Streptophyta > Magnoliopsida > Dioscoreales > Dioscoreaceae > Dioscorea > Dioscorea zingiberensis. The sequence continues at coordinate 28,407,030 of CM048818.1, forward strand.
TTCTTGATAACTATAATAATTTACTAAATTTCTCTAGTTGTACTACAACGATCTATACTAAAATTTAAAAAGTGCAAGCCTAACTAAATTTAGCACTAAACCCCAGCGTAGTTGTTAATAAAAAACCAACATCCAAAAAATAGTCTTAAAAAGCCCAAAAATAGGAAGCAGTTGATTAAGACGTGACAGGGCTCGATTCACGGAAAGAGAAAGACCGAGAAGAAGCAAGCCAAATCCATGCAAAGGCGTGTATATAAATGAAGGCAGAAGCAGGGAAGAAAAGCGAGAAAAGCAATAAGAAGAAAAAAGAGAGAGAGAGGGTGATTCCCCCCACCCTCTTAATTCTGCCAACGTTCTCCACCTAGATCATTCATTCTCATACCTCTCTCCAATGGCCTCCCGCTAAATCCCTCCCCCCACTTTCCCCTCCCTATCTTAATAAGTTTTAGCCAAATTTCTCTTCTTAGCCTAGAGATATCGATCGAGGAGGGGAAGAGTCTTACAATAACTTAAATCATCATCCATCTTCTATATATAAGCTGGTTGGCAGGTTACATTAGAGAGACATATTATATTAGAGAGAGAGAGAGAGATAAATATTAATTATTAATAAAGATCGATGGCACGCGCCCTTGTTCTCCTATCGACCTTCCTGGCCGCTCTCTCCGCCGTTGCCCTTGCCGAGGACCCTTACCTCTACTTCACCTGGAACGTCACCTACGGCATCCTCTCTCCTCTCGGCGTCCCCCAGCGTGTCATCCTCATCAACGGCCAGTTCCCCGGCCCTAATATCAACTCCACCACTAACAATAACATTGTTCTCAATCTCTACAACTTCCTCGATGAGCCTTTCCTCCTCTCTTGGAACGGCATTCAGCAACGCAAGAACTCCTGGATGGACGGCGTTCCAGGCACCAACTGCCCCATCCTTCCTGGCACCAACTTCACCTATCACTTCCAAGTTAAGGACCAAATCGGCTCATTCTACTACTACCCTTCTCTCGGCATGCACAAGGCCGCCGGCGGCTTCGGCGGCCTCCGCGTCAACTCCCGCCTCCTCATCCCAGTCCCCTTCGACCCCCCGGCCGATGACTACACCGTCCTCATCGGCGACTGGTACGCCAAGAACCACACCACTCTAACCCACTACCTCGACAGCGGCCGCGGCCTCCACCACCCTTCCGGCGTCCTCATCAACGGCAAAACCGGTAAGAAACCTGACGGCAAAGACGATGACCCACTCTTCACCATGGAATCCGGCAAGACCTACCGTTACCGCATTTGCAACGTCGGCCTCAAAACTTCTCTCAACTTCCGTTTCCAAGGCCATCATATGAAGCTCGTGGAGATCGACGGCTCTCACACCATGCAGAACATCTACGAATCTCTCGACGTCCACGTCGGCCAGTGCTACTCCGTCCTCGTCACCGCCGACCAAACACCGGGCGACTACTACATGGCCGCCACCACCCGATTCAGCCGCTACAACTACACCTCCACCGCTGTTATCCGGTACGTCGGCTCCAACTCCCCACCGAGCCCCGTCATCCCTCCAGCTCCCAAGGGGTGGGCCTGGTCCTTGAATCAGTGGCGCTCTTTCCGGTGGAACCTCACCGCCAGCGCCGCCCGTCCTAACCCCCAGGGCTCCTACCACTACGGCAGCATCAACATCACCCGCACCATCAAGCTCACAAGCACTTCTGCTGACATAGACGGCAAGCTCCGGTACTTCTTCAACGACGTCTCGCATGTCGAACCGGACACCCCTCTGAAGCTCGCCGAGTACTTCAACGTTTCCAGTGACATCTTCACCTACAACCTCATGAGCGACGTTGAGGATCTCAATGACGTCCAGGCCGCTAAACTGGTCCCCAATGTCATAACCGCCGAATACCGTACCTTCATTGAGATTATCCTGGAGAACCCTGGGAAGAGCATGCAGGCCTTCCACCTGGACGGTTACTCTTTCTTCGCTGTCGGGTAAGTTAATTATTACATACCTTAATGCTAGTCTTAATTTCATAGAAACATAGTTAGTTATGTTCGCGGGTGGGTGGGTTGGTTCTGTGTATATATGTAGAATGGGCCCTGGAAGATGGTCAATAGAGAAGAGGAATACATACAACATGCTCGACGCGGTGAGCCGGCACGCGATTCAGGTGTACCCCGGTTCGTGGTCGGCCATCTTGTTGACGTTCGACAACTCCGGAATGTGGAACTTGAGGTCGGAGATCTGGGAGAGGAGATACCTCGGAGAGCAGCTCTACATCAGTGTGGTGTCTCCGGCGAGGTCACTGAGGGACGAGTACAGCATGCCTCTCGATGAGCTGCTCTGCGGTAAGGTTGTCGGGCTCCCTTTGCCACCTGTCTACACTTGACTTGAAAGTTGAAAGGAAAGGATCGAGCTAAAGTACATTCCAATATCGAATTAATTAATGGAAAGAGAATTGATGTTTGATGTTCAAATATATCTTATATTATATATATTATTATGGTTTTGGAGATGAAAGAAGAGGAGAGGAAGAGGTGCAATTAGGGCCTAGCCCGCTTGTTATCAATTAATTATCTCTCTTGCTCTTATATGTATGAGTCTGATGATTTTTGTGTAAATGATGAGGATTTCTTTTCATTTTTTCCTTGTGCCATTTGGTTTTTTACCTTCGTACGCCATTAATAAAGAAGTCAAAACAACAACAACAACAACAACAATAATAATAATAATAATAATAATAATACATGGGTGTTAATATTAGCCAATTAGTTACAAAGATATATACTACATGAATATATTCACAAAGATTGAGCATATACCCAAATTAAGAAACTATTCTAAATAGGAAAACTATTAGAAGATCTATCTTAGAATTAGAGGATTACAATAAAAAATAATAAATTATTCTAAATAGGAAGCTATCTTAGAATTAAGTGATTACAATCAATTACAGAGAATCAAGGGATTACATAGATATTATAACTAATTACAAAGAATTAAAGATACAAAAAAAATCTATTGTAATTAATTCACTAATAGTTAAAAGTCACTTCAAATTTTGCAAATTTTTTACAACTAATTATGAGTTTCTATGAGGTTATATGTATATATATATATGCAAAAGTTATATATATATATATATATATATATATATATATATATATATATATATATATTTTAGTTTTATTGGAAATAAATAAATTTGTGAAAAACCGACCCCATTCTTGTCCTTTTAATTTGTGCCTTCCCACCTCAGCTTTCCGTGCATCGCCGTCTCTCGTTCATCTCAAACGCCAAATCTCTGCAAATCCGTAGACGATCCAATCGAGTCTCGCTTCACGATTAGGGCCTTCTTTCGATTCCTTTCCATCGATCTATTGGAACCTTAATTCCCTTTTCCTCAGGTATGTTTCTCGAATAACTTTTTGTTTATATGGATTGTTTTGGTTCTGATTTGATGTTATTGAATTCATCTGTAGGTCCTTTGCTGTTGAATTGAAGATTTTCCTTTCATTTTTATTCTTTTGGTGGGAAAGGAATTGAAGGAGTCGGAGAAGATGGATGATTGGGGTACGTCCATGCTGATCCTTGCATGATCTGATTGCGATCTTTCATGAATCTATCAAACGAGCAAAGAGAGACTTCTTGTATCTGATTGATTAATTCTCATGTTTTGAGGTTCTTATTTGTGAATTACAACTGATCGGGCTCAAGAATTCAGATAATACTGCCTTCTAAGGTGTTTGGAATCATGATTAATTCAGATATTGTTGTTTAAATAGATAACCGACCCTTGGCTCATTTGCCTGGTCTCTCTTCAATGTTATGTTATTGTATTTAGGGTTTGAATGGTTGATTGTGCACTGCATTGATTTGGATAATGGTGTAAGATGATTCATATATGGCAAGTTAGAATGTAATTTTATGCTGAATGGTTTATGTAGGATTTTCGGATACAATAGCCAGTACTGTCCTTTGACTATAACTTACTTGTGCTTTATAGAAATATTTAGGAGGGTTGGAAGGAATGAAAGAAGTCATCCTTTTGTTAAATTAACCATTGAATTAATTGTGTGTCCATGTGTGAGTGTATGTTTAACAAGTACTTGAGAATTGGTATTTATAGTTTCTTGGCTTGCAAATATCTCTGCAGCTAAGGGCTAGGTGTTTGACTTCTGATTTATTTCTTGGACTTATTTTGGAAATGTTAATGGAATACAAAAGTTTGTGGTTTATTGGAATTGTGCATGAGCGCCTGTATGTACATGTGCATTTTCAGTTGGCTCAGAAACTTTGAAACTGTACGACCTGCCCTCAAATTTTTCCTTGTTTTATAGGTTCCCTTTTTTGGATGATGCCATTCTTGAAATAAAGTGAAAATCATAATTAAACTCAACCCTATTACTTGGATGTAGTTTTCATGTTAAATATCTGGGTACTTGCACTGTCTACAAATACCTTAGGCTTCAAAATTAAAGTTGTTTGGGCACATCTGTGTGTGTGTCCAAAGCAGGTTGATGTCAGCGGTAGCCAACCTTTGCTTTATCACTCCATAACTTTTTCTTATTCCTTTTTCAGATATGCTTTTCATGGCGGTTAAATTTTCTCTATTCTTATAATGTGTCATGTCTGTGCATAACTTTTTTTTGTAGCAACCCTCCATGAAGTTCTGATCAAGTTCATGTGTGTCTCTCAAACATGATCTATTAAATTGGATTTTTTTTTTTAATTTCCATATGATGTTCTACTGCTTAGGCTATCAGTCTATGATCTTCCATTTATTTACTAATTAAAGTATGGTCAGATGATGAAGGTTTCGAACCAATTCCTCCTTCCAAAGAACAGCCAAAAGCTAACTGGGAGGATGAAGATGTAGAAGAAGATGATGTGAAAGAATCTTGGGAGGATGATGACGTTCCTCCTGTAAATCAATGCTATTTCTCCCAACTTCTTTAGCTTTTCATTTCTGCCCATATGCTATTCACTTATCTTGCTTTAGAGATCATGTTATAATGGTTTTTTGCATCTCTAGTTTAGTTCAAAAAAGTGAAAACTTGCTCTTATCTCCCTTAACCATTAGCTACACAAATTTATGGACCGAATTGGCATTGAAAAGAACTCCATAACTGAAGATAGAATACAAGGTACATGTATATAGTAACTATTTCCTCTTTGAGATTTTTTTTTAACTGTTTAGATTTTAGAGTTATAATTTCAAGAAAATAGTTTAATCCTGTAATAGAAGCGATGTGATTAAATAAACTTCTTAAACACATAAGTATTTTGTGGGTGTTATGATGGTTTGGTTATTGGATGATTGATGCTAAGATAGTAATCGATGGAACGGAGGAATAGGAAGGTGCCTGGGGATTAATTGGCCTATCAATGCCTGTCGAGTAAGTTAGTAACTACCTACGAATTAGTTGCAAATAACCCAATCTGGTCTAATTTCATCCAATTTAGCCCAAGCTAACCCAAACCAATTATATGTGATAAACCAAACCCAAACATGGGATATGTAATGAAAGAAATTAAATATCCTAACAAAGATTGAGAGGGGACTTTATGGCAAACTTCACAATTCCAAGACATTTGATCTAACTTTTATTGGTGATTTTTACGCACATGATGAATGGACAGTGAATCCAAATCTTGGATGAGAATGAACTTTCCTTGAAGGTATTCTTGTTTCAGTGCTATGTGGTATCCTAATGTCCAAGTTTCTTTTTTATATGGGGCATTCTGACTGCATTTTATGACATTAAATATATTTTCCTGGACCTCAAAACAAATTATCATCATCTTTCTTTGAACCTAATGATGATTTCAACAAATATTCATTTTACCTACAAAAATGTAGTATAAGTGTAGATGAGCATATTTAATGCATTAATACGATGCTTTGTCTATATTTTTGAGATTGCTATGTTGATGATCTCATTGTACTTGAACAATCATCAGTCCTGTTTGTGCCCTTGTAAATCCTATAGATGCTTTTTGGACACAACTTCCTGAATATAAGTTACACCAATGCATAGATTTGGAATAAATCTTTAGCCATATATACACATGAGCTATGTGATCCCTCATATCTTAATTATCATTTCTTTAAATTAATAAACTGGACTTGGGCACCCAAGTATTCTTAAATTTATGTTGTGGGTTGGGGCCATGTCTAACTAAGAACTAACAAGCCATCTTGACAGCCTTGGGTTCTTTTGTTGTTTAACGGTCAGATTCTTCCAGTAAATAGCTTATAACTGCAATTTCTGCCTTTTATCCAAATCTGTTATGTTTAAGTTTTATATTGATTCCTTTTTGTGTGAATTCTATATCCCCAGTCTTGCAAGCATATCCCTCATGTTATTTGTATTCCTTTTAATATCTAAGTTATCTAGTCTCCCTGTTGTACCTGACTACATGGTATTTTTGTCGGAATCATGGTCTAAATACCACTTATTTGTACTTTTAGCAGTACAATTATCTGGACTTTGTGAGTCTTTTTCCTTTTTTGAATAAAATGAATCGAGTTCTTCCATCTTAAGGTGCTACTTAGAACTTGTCTAGTGAAATCAATATCAGTGAAGTACCTTGTTAGCTCAAAAATCAGTGAAACCCTAATTTCTCACTAATTGTTAAATTTGTTTGAATTGGGGGATGTAGGTCAACGAGGAAATGAATTGAAATCAAGCATAAAAGAGAAAGAACACCAAAATTAATGTGGAAAACCCTTGAAAAACAGGGAAAAACCACGGGCTCCCTCTTCGGAGTAAATCCACTATGTCTCGTTCTCTATACAAGATGGAAAATCCATGAGAGAGCTGGAGGATTGAGATTACAAAAATAAGAGAATGAGAGGGGAAGAGAGTTTTCAAAGTAGCAGGGCTTCACCGTTCTAGAATTCGATCCCTTGAAATAGTGCTCTGCTACCCCTTTTATAGGCATGGGAGTAGAGGAAACATGCGACCCAAGTTTCCATCCACTTGGCCCACTTGTGTGCTAGATCAACCCCAGCTAAGCTCTAGCTCACCTTTCTCTTAGAGGCTTCTAGATGCCATTCGGATGCCAGTTCATCCGCTAACTGAGCTCCAGCTATCCATTCTTCTAGAATGTTAGCTGGGTTCTTAGGGGGAATTCTTCGTTTCTGTACGGCTGAACTTAGTGTTGGAGAGCTAAATATCGGAGTGAAACAAATAGGATCCAAACAGAATTTTGGATGGATGGTGCTCCATAATGATTAGAATGAAAATACTCTGCAAGAGTCGTAACGGATAATGCTTTGTGGATCCGAGTAGAACATCATGGATTCGAGTAGAATTTCCGAATAGAATCATCTTGGACTCAAACGGGATTGGACCCGGATCCGAATAGAATTAAGTATGGATCCGAACGGAATTAGGTATGAATATGAGTAGAAGTCGTCTGAAAGTTCTTCCATGTGGTTGGTTGCTAGAACGACACGTGTCTTCTCACTTTCATCCCTGTCATACATGTATTCTGCTCATTTAATTTAATGCCTGTTTAAATGATCCTAGATCCTAGGCATGCTTCCTAGACATGATGGCTGAGAGATTTATTTATGAGTTTTTGTGCTCATATTTCCCCATTTTATGCTATTTTTTATGCTATTGCTTTAGCTCGTTTAAGTCCATAATAAATTTAATGATCTTATTGCTTGAAGTAAACATTGGGATACAACTCCCATCACTTTTCTGAATCAGAGTTGAGATGTGGATGTTGTTGGAACAGGCACCTAAACCAGCACCTTCACTAGAGAAGACTGTACCAAAAACTGATGGCAAAGCTGCTGGGAAGAAAATAGAGTCTCAACAGAAGGTTACTGAGGTTACTCAAGTAGCAGATGAGGTTCTCACAGATCCTGTTGCAGAGAAACTACGGCAACAAAGGTGTGTCTTGTGTTGTGTAGAAATGCAGGAGCGATGCCAAGCATGTCCAGACTTTTCAATTGCTTTGCAAATTGATTGTATCCATCTGCTGACATGCCATCTTCTTTTGGTAGACTTGTAGAAGAAGCCGACTTCAAATCCACTGCAGAATTGTTTGCCAAGAAAGGCCATGATAAGTCCATTGATAATTTTATTCCCAAGTCTGAGAGTGATTTCTTGGAATATGCAGAACTCATCTCTCATAAATTACGTCCTTATGAGGTAATCTTGATTTTATTTTTATTTTTATTTTTTTATATATGTAGAATGTTTCTCATGCAATAAAACTTGGGTGAGTACTTGACTTCATCTGGTTGATTTCATCAGAAAAGTTTTCATTATATAGGCCTTCTTAAGGCTGTCATGAGGCATTGTATGACCTCCTTGAAAGCAGCAGATGCCAAGGAAATAGCATCTTCTGTCACAGCGCTTGCAAATGAAAAGCTCAAAATCGAAAAAGAAGCTAATGCAGGCAAGAAGAAGCATGGTAAAAAACTTTCACTCAATCAGAAATGAAGAGGTTCTCTCAGACTTTTCAGTTATTACTCATTCTGATTTCATTGCAGGAGCAAAGAAGAAGCAGCTTCATGTTGGTAAACCAGACGATGATATGGTTGTTGGTGCATATGACGATGTGGGAGATGATTATGACTTCATGTGATATGTGGAAGGCCGCTACTTTTTCTTTTATCTTCATCTGAACCTTTAAGATGCCCCGGCACTAGTTCTATACATGAGTGTTAGTTATAGATTAGATTGTATTCATTATTTCCGGACCTCCTGTGTTGGAAAATTGGATCTCATATTGAACAAGAGCATGCAAAGATTTGGCAATTCATGGGAGGCTATTCTTCATCAATTTTTAAGTTCAACTGTTTGTCTGGTAAACCTTTTGAAATCTTGTGCCATGACTGTAATTTGCTTATAATCAGATACCCAAGTCCTTTTTGTTTCCATTCTATGCATTTCTTTTTTTGTATGTTTGACTACAAAAACCAGTACTGAATTGTGCTATGATATCTCAAACAACAGATATACGCCATACCAAAAGTAAGGAAATTCTTAATGTCTGTTGCTACTTGGGTTCAATCTTTGTTGAGTATGAATATGCACCACTGTATTCAAAAGCATTGCTGTTTACTTCCTTCGTTGGCAGTGGTTGATCATTGTACAGGTGACTATGCGGAGTACCATCAATGCCTGCTGCTCTCCAGAAATCAGTAGCTGATGAAACTTCTGATTCTGGTTCAGTATTGAAGCCATCACTCTGCAACATGAGCTCGATTTCCTTAACAACTTGGTTCATGGATGGGCGCCGCACCGCTGTTTCCTCTACACAGCGCAAGGCCAGTTCTACGAAGCCTTTGAATGCGATGAGGTTTTCGGAGCTCTGAATGACAGGATCAACCATGTCCCTCAGCCCGCAGTACTGGTCTTCGCTGCGCATGTTTAAGGCTAGTCTCACTTCGCGCACAATATACTTACCTTTGTGTAGAGGTGGTCTACCAGCTATCAACTCAAGCATCACTACTCCAAAGCTGTAGACATCGCTCTTCTCCGTCAGCTGTTGAGTCATGTAGTACTCCGGGTCCAGATATCCCTGTTTGGGGAGGTAGGAAGTGAGACTTTGATTTATATATACGCATCAATATTCAGTTGATTGAGGGAGGTTCTCACCAGTGTTCCTTTGACTTGGGTGGAGACATGTCCCTTCTCTGCATCAGATACTAGTTTGGAGAGGCCAAAGTCTGCAACCTTTGCATTTAACTTCTCATCGAGAAGGATATTGTCAGACTTGATATCCCTATGAATTATGGGAGGATCAGCAAGTTCGTGAAGATAAGCTAGTCCTCTTGCTGAGTCCAGAGCAATCTTCAACCTCCTCATCCAGTCAAGTTGTTTGCTGCTCCTCTCTGAAGTCACAACATTTTCAACAAAAATTATAAATGAATTCAATATAAGTTTTTAGCCAGGCTCAATCTAATATGAAAGTTTAAGCTAATAGCAAGTCATGATGAACCTAAAAGAAGGTTACCCAGACATAGGTATTAATATTGCCGACATGACATCTGTTTAATTATATGTTGTGAGACTATTGGTACAATTAATTTACCTGACAAGTTCTCTCTTAGCGTTCCATTGGGAATGAACTCATAGACCAGCATTTGCTCCCCTTGCTCAAAGCAGAAGCCTACCAGTCCCACAAGGTTCTTGTGATGAACTCTTGAGAGCAACTCAATCTCAGTCTTGAACTCCGCAGCTCCTTGCAGAGATCCTGCTTGTGCTCTTTTGATGGCAACTATCTGCCCATTTGGCAGTATCCCTTTATACACCTGTATATATTCACATCAGAGTCAAGCTTCTTAAGCTGATAGATATGAAGAGAGACCCAGACAAATATATTATTACACACACCTTCCCATAACCCCCGGCTCCAATTTCATTCATTTCCGCAAAGTTATTGGTGCTTTGTGTAAGCTCATCAAATGTGAACCATCTGGCTCCTTTCAGTTGTGGTATTCCATCAGTGCCTTTACCACTTGTCCATGAAGCTGAATTGTTGACAAAATAAGCCAATAAATAAATAAATAAATAAATAAATACATAAAATTTGGAAAATATTTTTAACTGACAACTAATTAGATGAATACCAAAAGGTTTGCTAAGTTCAGTAGCTCTCTCTGCTCTCCTCTTCTGTCTCAATGCATAGACTCCCATCCCAATGAGTGCAAGTACAAGAACAACACAACCTACTGCTATTCCAGCTACTGCACTTTTCTTCAATGAGCTTCCTCCTGATAGATTATCTGAAAACACAACTTCTGAATTTCATTTGGATTCGTTGGTTAGCCAAGTGAATTGCGTCTAATGGTTTTGGATCGATACCGGAGAAAGGATAAGGTGAGCCAATGAAAGCGTATGGTCCAAAGATGTCTGGAGGCTTGAATTTCTGATTGCTGAGTTGAAAGCCGATTCTGAGGACTTCTGATCGGTTAAAATATGTTCCAGTTGCCGGAAAGAGCTTCACTTGAACTTGTAGATAAGAGTCCCTGTCAAAGAATGGATCTTGGAGGAATGTCGAGCCAGGAGAGAGCGAAAGGTTTTGCCATAGTTTGGCCTCTAGATTTTGAAACAGTGTTCTGTTTGTTACGTCTGAGAAGAATGGTGCTCTGAAGGTCATGACTCCAGTGAATGGACAAGCACAATTGCAACTCAGAGGCCTGAGACTCAGACCATCAGGACATGAATTAGAGCTGCAACTTGCTAGACTTGTAGAGTATGGTGTCAGTGCTTTCTGTTCTTCATTGCAGTATATTGAATTCTTTAGCAGTGTCACGGTATCACAAACCTCATTTCCATGAAGCCTGCATTTTAACATTAGGGAGAAGAGTATGACTATGAGGATGAATCCAAACACAAAGAGAACGAGATTTCGTGTGTTTTGAGATTCACATTAAGGTGCCATTGTAATTGGCGGTTGGAGTGAATAAGCTGATGTTGTTGTTTTCAAAGTCCACTGTTTTCAACTGCGGGCTGATGGTGCTGCCCATGTCAAGTGTACCGTTGAATTCATTGTGGTCAAGTATCCTGTCAAAGATTTTCAATGTTTTGAGACAGTGTAAAAACGATCCATATTGACTCTCTGTGTTGTTTGTTGGTTGTAGATGCTTACACTTGTTGTATTTGTGGGAAGCTAAATAGTTTTTGTGGCACTTGCCCGGTGAGTCCTCCATGTGATGCAGCTCTGTTTTCACAAAACAAGAATGTTTCTGATCAGTATAACTAAAAAGTTCATAACTTCGGATAGTTTATTAAAGTTAGAAACTTACAGAGATGTAAGGGTAACAATAGTCGAGAACCATAGGGGGGCTTCTGTAGGATCAAATGAGTTGTTGCTCAAATCACTGTATGTAATTTCAGTACAATGCTTCTTATTAGAAGTAGCAATTAAGTGTGTACTGATGAAAGGATTTTTATGAGTTCTTACACATAGTTGAGACTATTCATTCCAGTCAGATTTGGCATTGGTCCGGTTAACTTATTGTTTGCTAAGTTCCTGAAATGTGTAAATGAATGTCATACGAAACACGATGAAAAGGATGGCAACTACTTGCGATGATAACAATGGTACTTATCCCTTACAATTCATTGAGCTTTGTAAGATTGCCAATGGAGGAAGGAACTGTGCCTGAAAAGTCATTCTTATCGAGCCGACTGTTTACGGAAATGCTCAAAATTAATGCCCGGAGATCGATTAGTAATTATTGCATTTGATTACAAGACACTTACAGAGCCTCAAGTGTCTGTACAAGACCTATAGTTGATGGAATATCCCCAGTGAAATTATTCCCATCGAAAAGTCTGCTCCCAGTATGTCAAAAAATTCAGTGTAAAGCTCAGAGGAAGAAGCTCTCACAATGAGCAAGAAGCTACTTACATATGTATCAGTTGCATCTGAGAACTGAATAACCTCTCTGGAAGGATTCCTGATAACTTGTTTTTGTTGAAATGGCTGTAAAGAAGAACCATTTAAATGAAAACAAGTTCTGATTATTTATGAGGATGGCTATGACAGTGAATGAGAATACTCACAAATGCTTTGTATGAACAAGTAGGTCCAAGCCAGGAGATATGCTTGATGAGATAGGGAGTTCTCCAGTTAACTGATTGTCAGCAAGGTCCAGCCAATAGACTTCAGAGAGATTACCGAAGGATGCTGGAATCGTCCCGCTGAATTGGTTTGAGTTCAAAGCTCTGATAAATATTATTGCAGACATGTAAGTTTCAGGAAAAAAAACAAAAAGGTTTGCTGAAGCACATCCATGTGATACTTACAAGAATGAGAGTTTGGATAAACTTCCTAATTCCTCGGGAATGTTACCAGTGAATTTGCAACCTGCCAGAATCCTGCAATGTTTGAGGAGGATACCGAATTAAGTATTTTCTGATAAATGTCCTCAATTTGCTGATACTCATCTTTCAATCCTCAAAACTTACAAAGTCATAAGCTCTTTCAGATTGCCGATGTTTTTTGTAAGAGGACCGCCTAGACCACTGTTATAGGACAAGTCCCTGCATGTTCGAACTGTGGCTTTAATTCACTTCATTTCTGAAGACCATGTAAAAGATATCATCCAATGTTTGCTCTTCTAATTTACTGATGTATGATTCAATGACTTACAGAGACTGCAACTGAGATAGAAGGGTTATGTCTCCACTCAGTGTTCCCTGGATGTCCATGGCTGATAGACTCCTGAGCAGAGAACATCAAACAAAATTCAGCTCAGAATAAAAGGTATTGCTTATAATTAAATGGAAAAGAAGAAAGTAGACTCACAGGGTAACAACTCTAGACTTGATGCACATAACTCCCTCCCATGGTGTGCCACAAGGATCATCTGATTTGCCCCAAGTTGGTGGTGTGTTTTGCCACTGAGTCATCAAAGATCTCAGTGCAGCAACTGCAATTGTTATTTTTAATGACTATTTTCATCAAAGGAATAGAGCAAAAGACAAAATAGAATTGCTGCTGAAACCGATTATGAATAAGCAAACTAATTGGTCTCTTTTTTCATTGGATCGTTGGAAATACTGACCATCCTGAGGATCTGTTGCACCGAGACAAACATGAAAACTGACGAAGAAAACAAGAAACAAGAGAATTCCGGTGCTCTTCGCCATAAGAACAAAATTAGCAGGGCGTCAAGATGACTGCATGCTCAACAGAACCATGAGACAATCCAATCTGAGAAATTTTCTTCAGAAAAACACAGGCTTTTGGTTGAATGGAGGGAATTTAAATATGGATAAAGGATCCAACAAGTTGCTTGGAAGATGTTTGACTTGATCCAATCTTGTTGGTAATGCTAATAATTTAGTTACATGTTGAGGCAGTGGTTGTGCTTTGATCCGTTCAGAACTCTCTAAAGCCATGCATTGATTGAAAAGTCAAGTCATTTATTTTGCTTTCAGATGTTGGTGGGAGCTCAGACAATTCAGCAGCCTATCAATATCATTTTTTTAATAAGTCATTGGTCATACACACTAAAAGATAAGATTTGTTATGTGCTGCTGGGATATCTAATACGTCTCTTCACATGTTTCAGGAAAACTTAAAGTTATTCCTTTGCTAGAAAATGAGAGAAATAGGACACCCACTGACTCTTGGAGATGACACTTAACTGTTATTTTCCCACTTTGTTCACTACAACATATTGATTGATTTCATTTGAGTTAAAAAAATTAAATTCTAAATAATAATAAAAAAATTATGATTATATATGGAGACGGCAATATTAGTCAATGAAAAAAAAATTCTTTAATCCCTCTTTTCTATTCAATTTTGTATGTTTTTTAATTTTTATGTGTGTTATTATTATCAGTATTATTACTATTATTTATTATTATTATTTTTTTATTTTTTACCTATCATAGAGTCAACCGTCCCAATCTTAAGTTCAGAGGCAAGCCGGCCTTAAAGAAACAATTGTGTCTAATCGGTACAAATTTGCACTTTTTATGATATTCATTACACACGTTTATGACTCTAATAAGTTAGACTAAGAGCTGCGCTGTGAGAAACTTTTTCCGGCTAATTGCCAGAGACTAGAGCTGGATTTTGGGCGTCTTGGCCCAACACGATTTTGAGTGCACACGGCCGGAATGAAACGATGTCGTCTGCGCCAAGCCGCGGCTCTATATGCCTGCGGTCGGAGCCCTGCGGCCCAGTAGGCATGGAACAGGTACGAAATATTTCGTGCCAGGGCCGTGCCAGCACGGCAGGGCCCGAAATATTGCCACATGGCAGCATTTGATTCTGCCACGTGACATTTTTATTTATTTGTTTATTTTTAAATATTATAATATATATAATATATGAGACAGTCAACCCATCTCTCATTTCAAAATTTAGGCGTTGGCAGCTGAAATGGCAGCTTTCCAGCTGCCAACCAACACCTCTTTTCTTTCAAAAAATATGCTAGTTAAAGAAAAAAGCCAAAAAAAGGAGTAGTTGGCTCAGTTTTTTTTTTTTTTTTTAAAAAAAAATTTATTTTATCTCAGTCTGAGTGGGTTGAAGTTCTCTCCTTCACATCCAAAACGAGTTACAGGCTTGAAGCTTAGTGGTTTGAAAGGTTGAAACATTTTTCTCTTGGCATCCAAGATGAGTTTGAGGCCAAGCCACTAAGGATGATCGTATGTCTTTCAACGAGAGCCTTAGCTCTATTTTTTTTCTTCTTGATCTTTCTACATCATGGAGATTCCATGAATTTGATTTTCTTATCTTCTTCTTCTGTTTTTAAAATATTTAGATTTTTATTTTATTTTTAATATTTTTTTCATTTTTTTAAAATTTTAATTTATTATAAATGGGCCGTGCTTGGCCCGTGCCGAAGCCGGCCCGGCACGGCCCGGCCCGTGCTTGGCCGTGCTTCATGCCGGGCCGGCTCCGGCGAAAGCTGTGCCGTGCCGGGCCGGACCAAAAACCAGCTCTACCAACGACTAGAGAATGAGGACATCATTTGAGGAACAGGGGAAGGGGGATAAAGCCACACTCAATCCCTCAGGCAACAATGGATGCTCAATCTTCACCGACAACCCCTACTGAGTGGGATTGATGTACACAAGAGCAGTCAAGGGCGAGAAACCAACGAACTTCATCAGTTCCGCTCTCATAACACTAATAGCGGCAGTGGGAGACAATTTCGAGGAGGAGCTGTGGACGAAGGTCCACTTTCAAACTCTAGAAATGGTAGAGTAGAGAAGCAAAGCCGAGTCCCCGCCATCAGTTGGAAATAGGAAAAGATTACCTCCGACGATCTCTATACTGACAGGGCCAATTCAAGTCTATGAGCAATGTCTACAACTGAGGCATTGCACTGACGAATGAAAATGCGCGATCACTTACCGGAGATGCGGTGAAGTGGGACATCACGGAGATCAATACAGAGGACCATAACGTTCACAGAGACTAAGGCTCGCAAAGAAGCCTCTGGCGAGCCGAGACGAACTATGGTGACCTCTCAAAGGTGAAGAAAGGCATAGGGGAACCGACATCCCCTTTCATTTCACTGTTGCTTGATAGTGAGATGATGTGGGGAAAAGAAGACCTCAAGTTATTCACAACAATGATGGTGACGGAGCTAAGATAAGGCATCGGAGATGGAAAGAGGATCTGATGAGTGCATAATTATACAAGTTTTCATACTATATTTGCATGCACTTTGCTTGTTCTTTCGTATAGATTTCTTTATTTTTTTGCTCTGTTGGGTATTTTGGTATGATTGAGCAGGAAAACAGGCACCCGGAACAAAAGAAGTGAAATATGGAGTAATTTGGATCGAAAAGACCCTAAAAGCCAAGTACACGGCTGTGTACACGCCCGTGCAGATGATAGGACTACTGTAGCATTAAAACCATAACGTACTAAGAGGTACAGAGACATGCACGGTCTGATACACGAGCATCACTTTTTCGTGCATCTCTTGGGATTCTAGAAAATCGCTTATACCGTGTTGCAGGAAGGAGATGCATGGGCGTGCTTAGATCTACACGGCCGTGCGTCTAGAGTTTCGAAACCTATATAAGGGGTGCCCAATGCGAGTTATAAGGAACTTTTGGGCGGACCAGCCTTCAGCGCCTTTCTTGCTGACGGCTAGGGTTTTGGTGGAGATTGTAGGCGGAGTAGACATTGACTCGAGGAGTAATCCTTATGTCTTTTATCATGTCTTCTCCTTTAGATCTTTAGCTTGTGATTTGTTAGTGCGAAAGCGCCAATCACATAATTAGAATTGCTTAGTGCATGACGAGATATCACTGTCAAGTTAAGTCCAAGCATAGATAAAAGAGGAGGGGGGCACGCTGAGAGATCGGGTGATTCTCCATGTTGTTAACGCAACACCAAATCACTCTCTGAATTTGGATAAAACCTAATAGCGGGAACCATAGAACACTCGATAATGATAATGTAGTCGTATAGCGAACTCGTTGTATGGGACTAGCTAGGGTTTGGTTGTCATGAGAGATCAAGGTCAAACTAATTTAGGGTTCTCCATGGTCCAGGAATAGATCAACTAGGTATAAGTCATTATTAGGAAATTAGTCAACAAGGGATTCTTAGGGGAGAGTGATCCGGGGTGTCATGCTTTCTGCATTGATTAATACCCTAAATTTGCCAACTATTCACCGTAGTCTCTTCAAATTTATTTAGTTAGGATTAGATCACCACATATCTTCTTAGGCTAGGTAATAGAGTTCTAGTTAGTACTAGTTGCTGGTCCTTGTGGATTCGACTACCCTAGCTTTGGGTACTTTACTACTTGAGCTACTCCGTGCATTTGCGGATAGCAACACATCAGGATCTCAACCGCTCTTCAGATGGGGTTGAACAGAAAATGACATTAGAGAGCTAAGCAATTCCAGGATGGGCGACGGAAGAAGCAAATGAGATGGGATTGGCTGGTGAAATCTACATGCCCAATTTCAACCTCTAATTTATGCTTAGGTCGTCAGAGAAGGCAAAGGGGGAGCGATGTTGGTTGTGTGCATATAAAGAGCCGATTCTTTCAGGTATTTCATCGAACATGTCATGTGCATACTAGTTTTCAACATGAAAACTAGAAATTTCTCACTCGTTGATTCTTTCAGGTTGCTAATCCAGAAGTTCCTGTTCTTTTATTGACACAGGACCATGGTTGTGTGCATATTGAAGCCCATTGAAGAACTAGTTTTCGTCGATGAATAAGGAATGCCCTTCATTGACGACGTCTGGGTAATTATATATGTCTATCGAGGAAAAATACTCCCTTGTCGGATCTTTTACTGCATGGGTAGCATGTGGACCAGATTGAGGCAGAGATGGAGGAGGGACAACCCTCTCTTCCGTTGGGTAACCGGAAGGCCCGAAAATCCAAGATTGAGTGGCTAGTACAAGGGAAGGAGCGAGATTGTCACGCCCCGACTCGGATTCTGGGATCTCGGGCACGTGCACAGATCGGCCGTACCCAAGTAGAGATGGGCTCCGCTCGGATATAAGGCCTAGTAATCATGAACAGATAACATTATTTCCATTAATAACAATGAGTTACACAACGGAAATTAAAAATATAAGTCATGGCCCTACATTGGTCCTACAAGTTTACTCTCACAAAATCATATATGGTTCTCGAACCTTGGTAAACTAAACCAATCTCTTGTGCAGCTCCTGGGATTACTCCAGCCAATTCCCCAACCTGAGAAAAGAAAAAAATCCAGTGGAATGAGCTTTCGAAAGGAAAGCTCAGTAAGCACCCCCGCATGAGAAATACAAGGATGCCAAAAGAAAGTAATCAAACGAAAAGTGATCCAAACATATACTTATTAGAACACAAGAACAAAAACAAGGATCACTACAACAAGCGATAGTCAAGAACTCTTTCACGTCATCTCCCAGTGCTCATCTTAAACACATCCAGACCCTTGAGTCTGGTAGCGCTCTAACGTGCACGTACACGGTCAGCGTATCATCCCACTGACGGGTGGACATCCAGGGTTCCCTCCCCCTGGTAGGACTACAGGACGTTCAGAGTGTCCTCCCCCTGAACGCCCGCAACTTATATGCACTTATTGGAGAATCTTCAACACAAGATGTAACGAAAACACCAACCTGGATGGAGCACAAACTCACGTGTTTCCACGGCCACGTACTGATCAACGAGAGTGGTATTTTCAGTTACCATAAACATGACAACAAGCATACACTAATATAGAGGTCCAACAAATCAGTAAAGAACAAATTCGTGTATGCAATCAAGCAACAATACAGTACATGGTGCCGATCAAGGAAAATCAATGATAACGATATCAACCACTTTCAAACAAGAAGTATGAACAATATTCAAAGCCAAAGAAAGACCCAAAACTGGGCAGGAAATTAGGTAGGGGTAACTTACAAGAAACATGAATCAACAAAGACAAGAAAGCCCACCATTGGGCGGGTACTAGGCAAGAGTACTTACTTCAATTAATGATGTCTAGAATCCCACGGGACTCTCTCCTTACGCGTCTCTATGTCAAAATCAACGGCAGTGATGAGTTTGCGATGGCCCGGCGCCGGCGAGGTCACCCGGTGTTCCCTTCCTCTTCTCCTCTCTCTCTCTCTCTCTCTCTCTCTCTCTCTCTCTCTCTCTCTCTCTCTCTCTCGAACGAAGAAGAGAACTCGCCGCCGCTCGGTGGTTGTTACTAGGTCTAGGAATATGTCGATGCTTTTATAGAAGAATTGGAGGATTTAGATAAGAATTGTGGTTTTATATTCATGTTTAAAACAAACTCTTTTATCCCTTATCTTCCACGCGTTTCAATTCAAAAATAATAATAATAATAAAAAAATTCGTTTCAATCACCGCACCCATATTCACGTCCTTATTTGTCTACTAGAACCAAGTGTAAAATATACACTTTCAAACTTTTGAAATCAAAGATTCTGACTGATTGACTCTCATATATATATATATATATATATATATATATATATATATATATATATATATATAATATCCATTAAATAATCTTTAATGTATATATAAATATAGGTATATATATACACAAAATAAATCAGATTCTTATCTTTAACATATATGTATATAAATATATATTTATATATATGCTCATAAATACATACCTTATCCGACATCTTATCTATATATATTTATATGTATTTATATTATAACTTATCCCATCTTAATCAACCTTTTTCTTTTTAATCTTTAATCATTTATATAAATATTTATAGCAATATATATATATATATATATATATATATATATATATATATATATATATGCCTCAAATTCCATCTATGAACCGTCTTATCCCTCCATCAATCTTATATTTATCATATAAGTATCTATCTTATCACAATAATTTGAATATTTATATTAATTCAAATTTAATATATAGATGTATATGTACTATCCCATCTAATCCAATTTTTATATCTTGGTTCTTATCCACTCCAATTAAACTTAATCAAGAGTTTAAATCATTTTCATCAAATCATTATCTATCAAATCAACTTTAATCTTTATATATATTAAATCTTTATCTAATCTAACTCACACCAATAAATATTTATATTTTGATGTATATCTTAAACCAAATAACATAAACTAAATTTATCCAAACTTGGGGTTTTAAATCTACTAAAAATATAATTAGAAAATAATCTTCATATCAAATCTAATTAACTCCATATATGACAACCTTCTTTAATTAGCAATTAACTTAAAGGGTAAATTGGAAAATTTTATTCCCAAACATACTTCAATTACACCCAAATTTTGAGGCCTTTTATTCCTTAACCTAATAACTAGGAAATTTTATTTTCCCAAAATTTTCGGGTTTTACAGAGATGGAGGACTAAGGCACCATGCATCAAAGCACATTGAGAAAGGAGCGCTATACAAGAGCAGAGAAGGGGAAAGGAGTTGGCAATTAAAATGAGCTCTCATTAGCAAGATTGAGGCAAAGGCGGCCAGACTGAATGCACATCGGTGAGGAGCGGTGGTACGACTATTGAAGGAGGGAACAGAGGATCACTGATAGCTCTCAAAAGAGAACTATTTTCATAGGCAATTATCATATGTTTAGGACCGAAAAGTACGGTTTTAATATAGTTAGCTCATGATTTCAGTCCTACAATGCAATATGTGGCCAAAGTAGCTCTCTCATATGAATTAATTGGGTTTACCATCTGTTTTGTAAGTATAGATGCTAAAGTAAGTGAAATTCTTATGTAACAGGTGAAGATGGAGCAGCTAAGTTGATAATATTGCAATATCCAAGGTGAGCATCGCGATGTTCACAGAGGATTGCATCAAACTCTAAGCGGGATCAGAACATCGTAATGCCACAAAAGAGCATCGTGATGATTAAACGAGGCAAACAGTAGAGCTCCACAGCTTCCACCAGTATTGCAAGGCTCATCTGGAGCATCACGATGTTACTAGGGAGATAGAAGCAAATTTTTCAGCTGTTGTCAGTATCGTGATGCTACAAAAGAGCATAGTGATGGTAAATAGGAAACATAGATCATAATTTCCAGATGCTATCAGTATCGTGATGCTCATCTAAGTGAGGAGACCTCTCAGGAAAATGTAAGAACATCGCGATGTCCGCAGATCACATCTCGATGCTTTTATAGAGGCTTCCAAAATGATGAAACATCATGATGTTTGACCTTGGGGGGTATTTAAAGGCCTGGAATTTTAGGTTTTAATTCATCTTTGGTCTCACGAGAGCAGCGAGTGCAGAGCAATGATCCGAGGGTCTTGAACGGCGTAATAGCATCCGAGGATTGGGGTTTTCTCAAATCAAGAGGGCGAATCATTATTCTTTTGTTATTGAACCTTTATTTCCTCTTCGTATATTTAGATATGGATGTTTTTGTTAATGTTGTCATGGATTTGATTTCAATTAGTGTAATGACAACTTAAACACTATTTCTAGGGTTGTATGAACTCATGATTTGCTACTTATATTATCCTTGATTGCTTTGATTGCGTTGTTATGGGTATGCCTATGATTATACACTCTTAATAGTAATCATCGACAAGTGATGACTACGTATAGTACTCGAGGCATAGACATATGTATTCAAGGAAAGTATAGGATTATATGGTGGAGTGGAGTGACAACCATGTTATCAATAACTTAGACATAAGCATTGGTACTCCATGGTGGTGAATGAATCTAGGTCTTATAATGCTTCTCCTTCGTGATAGACATATGTGTAGGTTTAAAAGCATGCTCCTTAGACATAAGGACTCGTAGGTTGCACCCGGAGTGCACATAAGTGCCGTATTCATCTTTGATTAACCCATACCCCTAGCAACTACATTATAGCTATCATAGGAGAAAATCCTTCTAAGTCATTGAGCCATACAACCCTAGAAGCTTCATATCTAGAAACACTCGCAAGTGACCATCGCACATTTCCTATACATTTAGGATTTAGACACTCCTTTGCTTGTATGGGTTATCAGCAACTTCATTAATTAATTTAGTACACTTTAGCTAGTAAGTCTAGAGATCGTTCCCTATGAAAATTGACCTTGTGTTCACCAACATCTTTATTACCTGGGATCACGTACTCTTGCGTGCGGCGGCTTGAGTGTTCGAACTCATAGCCAATGGTCAACAAGGTATTTGGCACCGTTGCCGGGGAACAACTTAGGTTTTTGCTTGTATTAGTGTACTAGGAAGTAGTTTAGTTTAGTTTATTTTTGTTCATCTTCCAAATAAATTCTTGTGTTGATAATACATACTTGTGAATCTTTATAGTTTTTAGTGCTTATATTTAGATATAGTCATTTTTCACCGCATACTTATTCTTAATCTTGTTGTCTATAATCATACTTACTTGAACATTCTTATTTGTTTTGTAGTATATGAGTGATAGCCCCTTGGTCCCTCTTGATCCCGAGATTGAGAGAACAATTCGGGGGCTAAGAAGGGAAAAGAGGCACCGACAAGAATTGTTGAGTTCATCCAGTTCAAACAACATGGATCAAAGAGAAGATAACAGACCTTTGTTTGATTATTCCATCCCTTTCTCGTAAGGACATCAATCAAGCATTGTCCGACCGAATGGACAAGGTGCAAACTTTGAAATTAAAGCTTCCATGATTCAAATGTTACAGAATGTGGGGTAGTTTTCAAGGCTACCTAATGAAGACCCCAACATTCACATCCGAAATTTTCTGGAAATCAGTGACAATTTTAAGCCTAATGAAGCTTCTAAGGATGCAGTCTGGCTATGGTAATTCCCCTTTTCCATAAGGGACAAGGCGAAGGAATGGCTTTATTCTTAACCAGCGGGATCCATACCAACTTGGGAAGGTCTGAGACAAAAGTTCCTATTAAAATTTTTCCCAAAGGCCAAGATAGTTCGGATAAAAAATGAACTCATGTCATTTGTGCACATAGATGGAGAAAACTTGGTTGAAGCTTCGGAAAGGTTTAATTAGTTGCAATACACATGTCCTCATCATGGCATCAACCGTTGGCTTCTAATTTCGTCATTCTACAATGGATTGAGAAGCAATAATAGGGTTGTTTTGGATGCAGTTGCAGGCAGTGCTTTCAACACTAATCTACAAGAAGAGTGTTTTCAATTGCTTGACACAGTGGCTTCCAACAGTTGTCGATGGCCTACTGAAAGAATGAGCCAAGAAAAAGTAGCCAGTATTCAAGAAGAAGACCATTTTTCAAACCTGAATACAAAGTTTACAAGGTTATTGTAAAAAATAGATGAGTTAGCTACTTTTGTAAGCAAGATGCCTATAAGTCAACAACTTTTGATTAACCTTAAATGGCTCCTCCAGCTACCTTTGAAGAAGTGAATGCCACGGGGAACAATTTTAGGGGCCGGCACAAATTTTTCTACAAATTGGACCCCAAGTTGGAAGACAAATCCATATTCTAGCTATTAAGGAGACCCTAGGTTTGGACAGCAAGGGTACTACAATGAAAGCAAGCCTTATGATCAGAAGAAGACAAGCATTGAAGAGAAGGTGGAAGAATTCATGGTGGAGTGTCATATACAATTTCAAGCACAAGGCAACTCCATCAAGAATTTAGAAATTCAAATTGGCCAAATGGGAAAAGAATTGAGAGCTAGGCTGGCAGGTAGCCTTCCAAGTGACATGGATGTAAATCCCAAGAGAGATGAGCAAGGACAGATGAAAGCCATCACACTTCGAAGTGGAAAGCAAGTAGAGTCACCTTTGGTGTCTACATAGGAAGATGCATCAAGTGGTGAGGAAAAAGTGGAAAAGAACAAGACAAATGATCATTTGCCACCTCCACCATTTCCACAACGTTTGAAGGTGCAAAAATCGGACCCCCATTACAATCGATTTATAGAAGTGTTCAAGCAATTGCACATTAACATACCTTTTGCCGAAACATTGGAGCTTATGCCTAGCTATGCAAAACTTATGAAAGAATTTCTATAAAAAAAAATGGAAGCTTGGCACAAATGAAACATGGCATTGAATGAAAGTTGCAGTGCTATATTGAAAAAAGACACTTCCACCAAAACTCAAGGACTCGGGGATTTACTTATTTCCATGCTCCATTGGTTAGGGGTTCTTGGGGAATGCTCTTTGTAACTTTGGAGCAAGTGTAAATCTGATGCCCCTTACCATTTTTAACAAATTGGGGTTGGGAGATGTGAAATCAACCATGATGACCCTCTAACTTGTAGATAGATCTATTGCCAAACCATGGGGTATTGTGGACGATGTTATTGTGAAAGTCGATCAATTCATGTACCAAGATGCTTTTATTGTCTTGGATTAAGAAGCGGACAAAGATGTACCTATTTTTTTTGGTTTCCCTCTTCTACGCACAAGAGGAGCACTTTTCAATTTACCCAAGGGAGAAGTAACTATGCAATATGGAGATGAGCAACAAGTCTTCAAACTGCTGAAACCTGTTGACACTACCTCACCATTTGTTATCGATGATGGGGTTGCTCACATAGTTTAAGAGGTACAGAGTCCCCGTAAAAAAACCTGGCTGCTAATAGATGGGCGTTCGACTTTTGTTTCATTCTATTTAGAGAGTGTTGAGTTTTCTGATGCATGGCCCAACATAGTATGGAGGCATGCAAAAACTAGGTCCCCAACAGATTCAGGAGGTCATCTTCAGCCTTTCGAAGTTCAGATTGGTTTATCCACCCCAAAGATTGATGAGGAGAAGTGGGAAGGAAAATATCATAACCCATATCGCGAGTAAAAATGGGGCATAAGTCTAGCTAAAAGACTATAAATGTAGCACTTCTTGCGAGGCAACCCAAGCTTTCTAAACTTGTCTCTATTTTCCCTTTTTAGTGTAGTTTTGATGGAGCCAAATGCTCATGCTTAATATCGCAAGTGCACGGGTCATACAAGAAGTAAAATAGACTATGGAATGTTGGGTATCGAATCCTCAGGGACCGTAAAAATACTAGTACTTGCTGATTATCTACTATCTAACCTCACAGAGTGGTGATGGTGTTACCAATCTAAATGCTGGAATTAAGAAAGAGAAATTGGAATCAGTGTAAGATGAAAGGTGATGTGAAATCAGGAGATAATCAGTCGGGAGAAAGGATACTCGGGTACGAATCGCTCTTGGGTTCACAAGAAAGGATACGGACAATACCTCCTATTTGAAGATTAACAGAGGTTGGAGTAAGGATTCCTATGTCACCTTCACTCCCGCTGTCACGGCCGAGTTACTAACATTGAGTAGGGCTCTAGGGAACCTGTTTCCTTGAAGGAATGTGGGAATAAGAGGTATGAAAGAGTTGCTCTCCTTAATGCCTGAGTTCTCTGTGCATTCACACTCCTCTCTATTGAGGTAGTTCTAATACGAGGAGGCGTTCGCTTCATCCCTCGTATAAACCTATTGAAAGCTAGGGCTGTCGCAATGTAAGCATTCAATGAATGGAATGCACTCAATAGATCTCAATCCACATTAATTAATCATGCAAATAAAAGATATTGTCATACATTAAAACTAACCCAAGAGTTCATCCATACCCAAGTATCTAAAGAGTTAGCTCCTCATTACAGAGGAGCTCATAGCAAATACAGTGATGACTACTAATAAAAACATAAGATAGTGATATGCTGATCCAACGCTATCAGCGAGGACTGTTGCATACACTCTCCTAATGATCTGTTCTTGTCTGGTAATGCTCCAAACTCTTGTGTGCCGCTTTTTCGATGGTTGATTCTTTCCTAGTCGTGGATGGTAATGATGATGGATCATGAGAGCCTCCAAGGATGATGAATGGAATTGAAAGCTGTTCTCAAAACCCTAATCTTCTACATTGATAGCCCTCAGCGTCATCAGGGTTGGAATCCAATTTACTAGGCGCTTAGACTCGCTAGATCAGCATTACTGTCTTGAGGGCTTAATATAGACGGGGTCGTCTGGTAGAGGACGGGTCCGTCTCCAAGAATGAACGACCTCGTTGAAGCTTCAAACAACCCCATTCATGACCTCGTTGAGGGGTTGTACAACGTTTACTAGGTTGGTTCCGAATCCAATAGTCAGACGATCTCGTCCACGTCTTAGGCTGGTCCGTCTACATTTTCCAAAGACCCTATATATATTTCCAACGACCCCGTTCGTGACCTCGTACGTAGCCTGTAAGAGGTCATTTTCTGAAGGGGTATGAACCCTACTTTTCCAACCTTCTAGACGGCATTGTTTATGAGTTGGACGGAGCCGTCCAACACTTATGCACTATAGATGAGATCATCTGTTAGCAAACCGGTCCGTCTGAATCTCTATTATTTAGCTTCTTTTGCTGAATCTGTTTAAAATTCCTAACTTCCTCACAAGTTGCCCCAGTCTGTGCTGATTCACAAAAATAACACATTTTAAGTACTGGCGTCTTGCAACTCATCGGAATTTCATGCTAAGTGCAAACAATTATGACACTCAAATATAAAAATTTGAACACTTATCAAGTTTCCATATTTCTGTATTAAGAATAAATTGTGATATGCTTTTGTGCAGAGTCAGCCTTAAGTTTGGGGAGCATCTAGACACATAATAACCACACTGAAATGTGCAAGGCATATTATGGTTTGAGGTAAATTTCAATTTGGCGGCAATTTGATAAGATTTTCTAACATTTAGGATTTATGGTCGATTGCCAACAACCTAGGAGAAGAGGTGATGGTAACTACAGACATTCTACAGTTGGCATCGTGATGTTGACTGTGAGCATTGTGATGCAAGCTCCAGGTCTGGGAACATCATTCTTTGCCTGCTTAGCATCGCATTGCAACCTAAAAACATCGCAATGTTCCTAGGCCTAGGCAGAAATGCCAATGCGCCAAAAATTATCAGTATTGTGATACACCCAGTGTAAATACACCCAGTGTAGATCACGTTGTTTATTCGTGCATGGGTTTGCACTACGCTAAACATCGGGATGCTCTGTTCGAACATCGCGATACTTGTGTGGAATTAGGGTAAAAAGCCAGGAGACCCTTTCTTTTTTCTTATTTCCTATCTTTGTATTTGGGTCTCTCTCCAGCCACCGGTGACTCCCTTGCTCTCGTGCGCTCTAGATACCTAATTGTAGGCATCCAATCACCACGGTAATCACTCCCGTCACCCTTCCTAAGGTTTTTACTGTTCAAATCTGTTGATGTTGGGTTAGTTATGAAAGGAACACATGAATTTTAAATACCATTCTTTGTGTGGTTGATTGGGGCCTCGTATAGAGGCTATTGGCAATGATTGTACAAACCTGAAATCCACCAAATACAAGGGGAGATTCTGCCCATTTTTTGAGTGAATTGCATACTTAGATTTTTTCTTAGGGTTTGAATGTCTTCTCGCATCTTCCTTGTGAAGGTGAGTTGTTCGTTTTTATTTTATCATCCTAGTGCTTGCATGTTCTTTTGCAGTGCTAATTGTCTCCCCCAGTTGCTTGATAGGTCATGCCACCAATAGCCAACCCAAATCTGTTCTGCGACCCTCACTCATGGGCGGAGGTGTATGAGGTGACAAAGAATGCACATTATTTTTGGGCTGCTTCGCAAACTAGCCCGTCCTCTTCAGCTGCTGCAGATACAGGAGACACCCTGCCTGATCCACAATGCTTGACCCACCTTGAGCTCGCTGAACAGAATGTCCCTCGGCAACACATGGAGGTGCTGCAGAAAATTGACGGCTTGGAACGGCGGCTCCGTTGAACCGCAAGACTTCTGGAGCACCTTATGATCTATATTCGATGTGAGCCAGGGTCCCCCACGCCTTCACCGGATGACAGCAAGCCTAGTTCACCGTAGGGGGGTGTTTTACCCCTTGTACTATTCGGTCTCTTTTTGGTATTAGCTTAAACTTCATGGGACTTGTAACGCCCCGAAAATTCTGAGTTATCTTTTGGTTAATTTTCCAATAAATAATGAGATGAATTAGAAAATTAATAATGATCGACTGTTTAAAACTTCAATTAGAGTAATCGGAAATTTAGGGGGGCTAGAAATCCAACTTCGCGACTATTGGGTCGGGCCACTTTGATTTGAAATAGCTGGAAGGGGATAATAGTAGAGGCCAGATTATTAAGTTGATAAATTACTTAAGTGATAATTAACCAAGATTAATTGAGGGAAGCAGACAAATGATAGAGTTCCGATGTAGGAGATCGGGCAAGTCAAAGAAAACCGTGTCGCGGATCTGGTCCGACAGGAGGCGGACCCATGAGGGTACAGTACGCCGTGACGACTGGGTCAATGACCCGGGATTCCCGGATCTAGATCGATGAATCATTAAAAGGAGAGACTAGTTAAAGGTGACGGGACATAAAGTGAGGGGACAACTTTCATCGATTAAAGTTGATATGACACAAAGGAAAAAGGGGGAAAAGTAATTAAAGTAAAGGAAAAAGAGAAAAAGAAACCAAATAAATAAAAATAAAGTAAATGTGACAGTATTATACATAGGGCCTTAAAAGAGGGATGAAATGAGATTAGATCTCATTTTCTTCTCAGCCCCTGCCTCTCTCTTCCTCGCGCTCACGAACACCGCTTGTGCTCACGCCGAGTTCGCCACACCGCCATGTCTCCGCCCGTGTCTCCGCCAACCCCCCGCCTCGACCGGACGCCACCCGACGCCCCACCGCAGGTCCAGAAGCTCGTCTCGGAGTCAAGGACGCGGCCAAGCGCCGCAGCGGCCGAGCACCATCACTTCCTCTTTCTCTCTGTTTTTCTCCGGTGGACTGATCAGCTGGTCAGCGGCGTTCGACAGCCTCCATCGTTGACTTGCAGCCCTACCACTGTGAACTGTGAGATCTTGGGGAATAACTCTACTACTAATGCTTTGATTGAGAAATTAAGTTTGGGAATATGAGAGATTAGGGATATATGTGTTAATTATGAGTTGTAAGATAGTAGATGATAATGCCATGGTAATTATGTGATAATTATATTAATGTTGAGTGATTGTTTGTATTATTTCGGGGCCCGAAATATAGGGGAGATGCTGCCCGATTTTTGTAGAAATCATATGAATTCATGCTCTTAACTTCTATTGCTCATGCTTTCGTAGTAAGGAGTTAAATGAGAATATGTGGTATTAGGAAGCATGCTAGTTAACTTGCTTAAGTAAGAATAGCTTCCATGATAGCCCTGTTTAATGTCCATGTTTTAGATTAACAAAGTTACTAATCGATCATGATCAAGGGCATTCTAAGAGGTTGGAGGACAAATAATGTTAGTTGAGTAAGGAAGCAGGTACTTATGAGTCTAATATATTTCGTATGCTTCTTTGAGTAAAAATCTGAGTTTAAGTTAAGAATATGAAATCCGTATCCTTAAAGCTCCGTATTTTATAGCGATATACCTAAATTATGGAGAACATGAATCGTGCATTTATTTAGTTGTTTTTGATAAATGTTAGGAAGAGGAAGAGATCCCGCGGACGCGGAAGAAGGACCAAGCCATTCATAGGATTCTAGACGGACTCCAGTGAGTGGACTTCTGCACATTATGCTTTGTGCAAGGATTTCAACGCATTTAGAATTTCTCGTGATTTATACGATTTTTGAGTTGAATTGTGTTTTGCCGATGGTTGTCATTTCCATATTAGTATTTTGGTCTTCAAGCTTGCACTAATAAGAAGGTGAACTGGCATATTCTCTTATAAAGAAATACCTTAAATCGGTAGAATGAGGAGTTAGTAAGATAAGCTGCACCCTAACTAGACAGGCAGGAAGATTCAGCGAGGATAGATTTAGGAGCATTGATATTGGGTTAGGGATGGAGAGGTTTTCAAATGGTTTCCTAAAATTCATACTTTCAACTGTTTTAGAATGAAATTCCACCCCGACTCCGAGAAGCCCATATAAGTGCGAGGTGCATCTTGCATGACGATTCAGGCCTGGTAGGACATACCACCGATCGTCGAGGTTGGGTGCTCTGCGCCCTAGGATCAGGTGTGGTAGGACATACCCCTGATGGTTGTATCTTCCGGGGAGATCGAAGCTAGGGGTGCATGCTAGAACTTTAGGAGGTCTTGCATACCCATATAGTTGCATATACTATGCAAAGGATGATTGCGATTTGCATATATGTTTTCACGGGTTTTCTTCCTGTTTCTAAGTACATTGGCATGTTAACCCGATTCAAGATAACATACAGATTACCATGTTTTGAATAGCTTGCATGCTAGTATCTTACTTTAGTTTGAGATTTGGATGTATGGGACAGGTATGTGAATACCTGGCAGGATTGTTCACAATTCACTGAGCTCGCATAGCTCAGCCTTCGGTTGTGGTTTTTCTTTTTTACATTGCAGGACCTAGGCAGGGGCCCGCACAGTAGATCGTGTTACGGGCGAGGGTCGAGGTCTAGATGGCTCTGGCTTGACTACCTGTTTTACATTATGTTGTGTTCCTGAGAACTTGCTATGTAATTTGGATTATGGTTGTATTTGAGGCTTTGCCGCCCAGACTTGTTGTGATTTGTGTTATGACACGATCTTGGTCATGTTAGGACTCCCAATAGGGAGCAAGTTATGTTATGATTATGACTGTGTTTTAGAGTATTTCCTTATATATTGAGTCTGGATTTCACAGCTTATGGGTTGGATGCACACCCGGCCCAGCTGGTGTGACATTGGTCCCCTAGTAAAAAGGGGGTGTTACAGGACTCATCGGGGATGATGATCTCGCATTGTTTGGGAGAGGGGTATGGGTGTAGTGCCAGTTTCATAGTACTTTTATGAGTCCGTATATTGGAACTCCTTGTGTGACATCTTTATATCTATCGTACTCAGTTTTGATAGATATTTTGAGAGTTTGCTAGCATGTGAGGAAATTTTTTTCTATATTTACATGTACACATTTCACACACCCAGTATACATAAATTGAAAGGTTGGTTGCCAAGTGATGAAGCATATGACATAAGAAGTAGTGAGAGCTGAATTTGTCAAACTAGAAGAACATCATATTGATATTACACTTGTGTTTTTAGACATTCCTAGAGCTTCAATGAATGACCCTTGTTAGTAGAAGACACTTAGAGAACACATATGCTTTAGGGAATGGAATTATGGTATAGAACTCATGTTAGCTGAGTAACACTCGAAACATAGGAATGTATGTAGAAACCGGGGATACAGGTGAGTCACATTAGTGTAAATAAATAAATAAATTAATTAATTAAAAAAAGAGAGATGAAATAAGGATGAAATAAAGAATGCATCCAAAAGAAATAGTATAAAATGTGAGCAATAGCTTGCTTTGGGAATAAGATCGTCTACTAGTAGAGAGTTGTGAAAACTTAACTATGTAGATGTGTGCTTCTAATTCTATTCCCTCTTGCATGCATTGATCTTTGTGACTCTCACTAAGCTAAGGTCATCATATCAAGAGAATTCTGAGGCACAATGTGATTGGTCTTCAATGTTTAGTACTCTTGTTTGACTTGTTCAGCTGATTAATTATCTTGTCATGTTGCATGTGTTGCATGAGCATTAGAAGCCAACCTTGAAACAAATTTCCATGTTGAATTATTGCAATTGTGTTTTATTGTGCATTGCTCGAGGACAAGCAATAGTTCAAGTTTGGGGGTGTGATAGATCTTAAAAGGGAGCTATTTTCATAGGCATTTATCATATGTTTATGACTGAAAAGTATGGTTTTAATATAGTTATCTCATGATTTTGGTCCTAAAACGCAATATGTGGCCAAAGTAACTCTCTCATGTTAATTACTTGAGTTTACCATCTGTTTTATGCGTATAGATGCTAAAGTCAGTAAAATTCTTATGTAACAGGTAATGATGGAGTAGCTTAGTTGATAATATCTCGATGTCAAAGGTGAGCATTGCGATGGTCGCAGAGGATTGCAACAAACTCTTAGAGGAATCAGAACATCACGATGCCATAGAAGAGTATCACGATGATTAAGCAAATTAGACAGCAGAGCTCCCAAGCTTTCACAAGTATCGCGATGCTCATCTGGAGTATCCCTTTGTTACCAGAGAGATAGAAGACATATTTTTTAGTTGTTGTCAGTATCGTAATGCCACAGAAGAGCATCGCGATTGTAAATCGGAAACAAAGGACATAATTTCTGGCTGCTAGCAGTATCGCGATGCTCATCTGGATCATGGCGATTCCCAAGTGTGGAGACCTATTGGGAAAATACATTAAGATCGCGATGTGCGCAAATCACATTGTAATGCTTTTACAAAGGTTTCCAAAATGATGAAACATCGGGATGTTCGCATTGAGCATAGCGATGTTTGACCTTGGGGGGTATTTACAGGCCCGAAAGTTTAGGTTTTAATTCATCTTTAGTCTCACGAGCGGCAGCGAGTGCAGGACAACGATCCAAGGGTCTTGAACGACGTAATAGCGTCCGAGGCTTGGAGTTTTCTCGAATCAAGAGGGGAAATCATTATTCTTTCCTTATTGAATCTCTATTCCTCTTCGTATATTTAGATATGGATCTTTGTGTTAATATTGTCATGGATTTGATTTCAATTAGTGTAATGACAGCTTAAACACCATTTCTAGGGTTATATGAACTTGTGACTTGCTACTTATATTATCGTTGATTTCTTTGATTGAGTTGTTATGGGTATACCTATAATTCTATACTCTTAATATCGATCATCTACAGGTGACGACTACCTATAGTACTCGAGGCATAGACATATGTATTCGAGGAAAGTGTAGGATTAAAGGGTGGAGCGGAGTGACAACCAAGTTATCGATAGCTTAGAAATAAACATCGGTAGTCCATGGTGGTGATTGAATCTAGGTCTTATAATGCTTCTCCTTCACTATAGACATATGGGTAGGTTTAGAAGCATGCTCCATAGACATAAGGGCCTGTAGGTTACACCTAGAGTGCACTTAAGTATCGGATTCATCATTGATTAACCCATACCCCTGGCAACTACATCATAGCAATCATAGGAGAAAATCCTTCCAAGTCATTGAGGCATACAACCCTAGAAGCTTCATATCAAGAAACATTCCCAAGTGAACTTCCTATACTTCCTATACATTTAGGATTTAGACACTCCTTTTCTTGTGTTATCAGCAACTTCATTGATCAATTTAGTATTCTTTCGCTACTAAGCCTAGAAATCGTTCCCTATGAAAAACGACCTGGTATTCACCACCATCTTTATTACCTACGACCATGTACGCTTACGTGCGACGGCTTGAGTATTTGAACTCATAGTTGGCAGTTAATGGTCGGGGACCAGACTATCGGTCCACGTCATCTTTCGGATCACAGGACAAACGTCTCCCCCTCTCTGGGAGACATGCTTCACTGCTCCGCTTGTAGTTCTGTTGTGTCATCATTAGTACTAGGTCATCAAGGAGAGATTGTTGAGCACCGAGGATGAGTGTCATATGGTGAAGGGAGACGTGGTGCTGACAGATCTACTGATGGGGCTGCTTAGATGGCTAAAGCGCCTGATATGGCGAAAGGCAAATCTAGAAATGAGGGGGGCCCTCGAGGTGGATGAGTTAGTGCAAATAATTGGCCAGATGGGGATGAGTGGGATCCCACGGGGACTCTAGAAGAGGTAAGGCTCGTGCTGGGTGACGTGGAGCACAATCACGCTCAGAGAACTGATAATAACCTACCAATAGAGAAAGAGTTATGCTCTGTAACGAGAGACCCAGCCCATACAGCTGGCATGCTAGCTTAGTCAGTAAAAACCAACCAAACAAGGTTGCTAGGCATGAGGGGGCCCAACTTATCATTAAGAGAAGCAGGCTCATGAGTGGGCAGGCTTATCGCAACCTGAACGATCCACTGTGACACAATTAACTATCCACTCAGCAATTGGCATAGCTATGTGAATGAGATGAATTTAGAGGGTATAATAGCCCAGTTAATACTAATCATAAATCAAATTGGCTCCAGGGCATTGTCTAGAACTTATGTTTGAACTATAAGTGGGCATCAACCACCCCCCTCAACTTCAATTAACAGATGCAACACCTATTGGAGCAATTTCAAGACCTAGGGCAAGATCAAGGAAGGCCAAGGGACCTGCCTAAGGCAAGAAACCTGTTGAAGCCCAACCATCATCAACCTTCAAAAAGGGAATGGGTCAGTCTGAAATTAATATCAATCTCAACTTAGCACACATGAGCAAAAGGGAAGCAAAAAGGACTAAGGAAGAGATAAACGACAACCAGGTAGTCTAACTCACCCCCATAAGAGCATAGTTAGGGCCAAAAATCAATAATATTATGAAAATCATAACATTGTCCGTAAGGAGACTGGGGAAATGGAAAAAAGGTACCTAATTCGAGATTTCCTTAACATACAAAGGGTTGAAGAATTTTTTTTACATGAAACAAAGTCCAAACAATCAAGGATAGAATTTGGAGATCGATAGCATGGAGGAATATGGAAAGGTTAACCCTGCTTACGGTCAACACAAGAGGGGGATGTCATACAGGCTGAAATAGAGACAACTATAGAGCACTTAACACTTTCTCAAACACCTTATCCATGTTGGTCATACTAGAGGACCATAGAATACTGTAATAGTAAATACTCACAACTGTCTATGGGTCATGCATTAGTTAACAGAAGGATAGTTTCTTCGGAGAACTAAAAATGACCAGAGAGTGAAGGGATGGACCATGGATAATCGAAGGAGACTTTAATGCTGTTAGAATAAAAGAAGAAAAGTTAGGAGGACCCTTCAACAGGAAGGATCAGGAATTGTTTAACAGTATGATTCAAGACCTACAACTATATGATCCTACCTTCAAGGGCAGGAAATTCACATGGTCCAACAATAAAGCAAACCCATTATTGGCTTGGCTAGACTGATTCCATCTAGAATCAGATTGGCTAATAATAACCAAAAAGATATAGCAGAGTACTGATTAGTGTTTGAATTACCATATTCTTGCATTATTTTGGTACGCATATAGCATGGGAATGAGATGAACTGTAGCTTTCTGGTACTTAATTCATGTTTGTTTACTCATCAGGACATACCAAAGATGATTTGAGGGCATATACAAAATATGAAGAAAATTCGAGCAAGCTCAAGGAAAAAAAGGCTGAAATGCACTACCAAACGGTCCAGCTTGAAAGTCAAATGGAACCGTCTGACAAGCGGAATCCTCAAACTTATTCCTTCAAATCGCTAGAAAAGCATACGGGCTTATAGACGGCCACCTAGAGTCCCACCAACTTTTAGCCACACCTGAAATGCACTACGAGACGGTTCGGTTTGTTGAATACATGGACCGTCCAGCTTGAGAAAACTGCCAGAATCAACCAGACGGAACCGTCTGCTACACCAGACGGAACGGTCTCGTCCAAACCCAATGAAAGGTTGATTCGTTCCAAACGGGTCAAGACTTCTTCAGAATCGGATGGACATATAAATACAAGGGTTTAGGGTTTGGAAAAATATCTTTGGTTCTAGAGACACCCTTGGGGGCTCTCCTATTGATCCACCATCATCTTCCAAATTTTAGGGCATCATCATAGAGCTTTGAGGAGAGCGCGAGCATACCCTTCCACCTTACTAATGGTGAGGCTTGGAGGGGGCTAGGTCAATGGTAATCGCATAGCATCAATAGTGGAGGGATCTTTAGCTTTTATTATGAATACTTTTAACTCCCTTATTGTCTTGTATTTGTGTTCTTCTCCAACGAAGAACTAACTTTCCTAGGAATTCGGTTGGACTAATATTTAATGTTTGATGTTGGATATTAATGTTAAGTAGTCGTATATTTTATTGAGATCTATTGGGAGTCATTCATTGCATTGTTGATCTAAGTTGCGACAGCCCGGATCATTCAATCCGACACACGGGTGGAAGAAGCGAATGCCTCCCCATGTGCGGATATACCTCAATAGAGGGGATTGTGTATGCGCCGAGAGATCAGGCATTTAGGAGCTTGAATCCCTAGTTATCTTTTCCCATAATCCTTCTAAGTTATTGATTCCCTAGAACATAGTGCGGTGAGGGTACTAGGTTAGTATTTCACCTCGAGAGAGGGAATGAAAGTAATTTAGGAATCCTTGGTCCGATCAGTTGTAACTATCGGTATTAATATTCCTCATCTATCTTTTAAAGAGTCCTAGGGGGAAACATCTCCCGAAGACCTCTTTCTTGATTGATTGTCTTGCGATTTACCATATTCCATATCACTCTTGGTTTCTAAGTTTAGGTTTAGATTAACAACCAACAACATCAAGTCTCATTCACCTAGTCTATAGATGATTAGTTAGTTTTAGTTTCTAGTCCCTGAGGATCGATATCCGACTAGTAGAGTCCACTATATTACTTGTCCCACCCGTGCACTTGCAGAGCACACATTAGGCATCTTCAAGTTTTTGGCGCCGTTGTTGGGGACTTAGATTACTAAGCATACGAGGAGTCTATTGTTCTAGTTGTAGTCTAAATTTTAATTCCATGTTCTTCTTTTATTTTTTATTTGATATTCTTATTCCTTCGTACTGATTAGGTTCTCTATCTTATCTTGCAAGGGACCACGGTGTAATCTGAATAAACTCATGACTCAGGCCTAGCAATTATTTGCCTTGGAGCTCGCACTGTTGGAAGAATGGGTTGATAGAAAGTATTTTGAGTCAACCTACCAAGAGATCTCTTTTTTGAGATGTTATGATGACGCGTGTGCACCATACCACTCACATCTATGGAATGAATATTACTCTGTGGCATATTGAGAACTCAGCTAGGAGGAAGTTTTCAACAACTTCATGCAACAGGAGAATGAAGATCTTCATCAGCTTAACAGTCTAGGCACCTAAATGCGTACCCCATACCTAGTCGATTTAGGACTACCCTCAGTGGATTCTATAGGGGATAGTATGGAAATGGATGACACAAAAGAAGTGTACCTGAGGGATCCCAGTTCATAGTGCAGTGCAAGGAGGGAACAAGAGGGAAATTCAACAGTGGTACTGGAGGAATTCTCCGCAACTAGTGAAGATGAGGACTCCGGTTCAGATCAATACTCTGAAGACCATCAAGTTCTAAAGGTTGAGAGAGAACCTGATAAGGCGCTGAGTGATACTTACAAGAAATTGAGACCCTCTATAGAAGAACCCCCTTAACCGGAACTTAAGGAACTCCCTAAACATCTTGAATATGCTTTTCTAGGCGATAACTCAACATTGTCGGTAATCATCCCTCCAAATATATCTCCCCAACAAAAAGAAAAGTTGCCCCAAGTTCTCAAGAAGAATGCAAAAGCTATAGCATGGAAGATATCCAACATCAAGGGCATTAACCCCTCCTTCTGTACATACAAGATTTTAATGGAAAATAACTATAAGCCATCCTCTCAGCCCCAGAGGAGGCTTAACCCAAATATGAAGGACATAGTGAAAGCGGAAGTTATAAAGCTCTTGGATGCCGGGGTGATTAAGCTCATTTCAGACAGTGCTTGGGCAAGTCTAGTTCAAGTGGTCCTGAAGAAGGGCGGTATGACAGTGGTTATGAATGAAAGGAATTAGTTGATTCCTACAAGAACAATCACAGGGTGGAGAGTTTGCATTCATTATAGGAAACTGAATGATGCCACAAAGAAGAATCATTTTCATTTACCATTGATCGATCAAATGCTTGAATGGGTACCCAGACACTCATACTACTGTTTCAAGGATGGATTTTCGGGCTATTTTCATATTCCTATTGACCCTGAAGACTAGGAGAAGACTACCTTTACATGCCCATAAGGGATATTTCCATATCATCGCATGCCATTTGAATTGTGCAATGCACACTCCACTTTTCAACGTTGTATGCTCGCCATCTTTGAATACTTCGTAGTGGACATCATTGAGGTGTTCATGGATGATTTCTCCATTTGTGGTGATTCTTTTGACTTATGCCTCCATAATCTAGAGAAAGTGTTAACAAGATGTGAGGAGACTAATTTGGTTCTGAGCTGGGAAAAGTGTCACTTCATGGTGCGTGAGGGGATAGTCTTGGGGTAAAAAATCTCTGATAAAGGAATAGAAGTAAATAAGATAAAAATTGAAACAATAGAGAGGCTACCCCCACCTACCTCAGTTAAAGCAATCTGCAGTTTTTTAGGGCATGCTGGGTTTTACAGGTGTTTCATCAAGGATTTCTCCAAGATTGCTAGACTGCTAACAAGGCTACTAGAGAAAGATGTCCCATTCGAATTCAACGAGGAATGTTCGAAGGCTTTTGTCACCTTGAAGGACAATTTGGTACGATCCCCAATCGTAATTGCACCAGATTGGAATCTATCCTTTGAACTTATGTGTGATGCAAGTGACCACGCCATCGTGCCAGTTTGGGTCAGAGAAAGAATAAATATTTCTAACCCATCTATTATGCTAGCAAAACTTTAAATGATGCACAGGAGAATTAAACAACCACAGAGAAAAAACTTCTCGCCATAGTGCTCACATTTGATAAATTTTGCTCATATTTTTTGTTCTATCAAAGGTTGTGGTGTATACAGATTACTCTGCACTATTCTATCTCAAGACAAAGTCGGATGCAAAACCAAGGCTAATCATTGGGTTTTACTTTTGCAATAATTTGACCTGGAGATTAAGGATAAGAGGGGAGCAGAAAATTTGGCTACAGATTACCTCTCTTGACTAGAAGACCCACATAGAGAAACCCTCAAGGAGGGAGACATCAATGAAACATTCCTAGAAGAACATCTGTATGGCATACAGGGGATATATAAGGAGGTACATGCAGTTGGCGAAGGAGATGAGCTATCCTGGTTCGCGGACTACGCCAACTATTTTGTTGCTGGAACACCCAAAAGTTATACTTACTATGAAAAATGGAAATTCTTCTCAAAACTAAAGTATTTTATCTGGGACGATCCACATCTTTTTCTCATTTGTGCAAACCAAATAGTGAGGAGATGCATCTCCAAGGAAGAAGGTCGGCAGGTCTTAAATCATTGCCATGCAGGGCCAGTTGGTGGGCATTATAGTGTGAACAAAACGATGAGGAATGTCCTAGATTCGAGTTTCTATTAGCCCACGATATTCCAGGATACACATAGATATATTCAACAGTGTGATAACTGTCAACGCACAGGTAACTTATCTCGTCGTGATGAAATGCTGAAAAACTCGATTCAAGTGTGTGAAGTGTTGGATATATAGGGCATAGACTTTATGGGGCCATTCCCAAGCTTCAATGGGAACAGGTTCATTTTGGTGGCTGTCGATTACGTCTCCAAGTGAGTCAAAGCGCAAGCATTACCCTCTCTTGATGCTAGGAGTGTGGTTAAATTCCTAAAGAAATTCTCGAGGTTAGGCATCCCTCGAGCCATAATCAGTGACCGAGGCATGCTTTTCTGTAACACCCAATTCGCCAAGATCCTCAAGCGATACGGGGTGGCTCATTTTACGTCAACCCCATATTACCCTCAAACAAGTGGGCCGGTCGAAGTTTCAAATCGGGAATTGAAGCGCATTCTAGAAAAAACAGTAGCACATCATAGAAAGGATTGGGCTGACAAACTAGATGATGCATTATGGGCGTATCGGATAGCTTACAAAACCCCCATAGGGAGCACACTGTACAGGATGGTCTACGGAAAGGCATGTCACCTCCCTGTGGAATTGGAATATAAGGCTTACTGGTCCCCCAAGGTCCAAAACTGTGACCACTCCCTTACAGATGCACAAAGAAAACTTCAGCTGAATGAATTAGATGAATGGCGTTACATCGCCTACGAAAATTCAAGATTGTATAAGGAGCGGATGAAGCCGTATTACGATCAACTGATAAAACGAAGAAAACAATTCAAGGAAGAGGATAAGGTCCTATTGTTTAACTCTAGATTAAGACTCTTCCCAGGGAAGTTACTGTCAAGATGCTCAGGACCTTTTATTGTCACAAAGGTCCATCCTCAAGGGTAGTGGAAATTAGTCATTCAGAAAAAGGGACATTCATGGTTAATGGACATCGCCCAAATTGTATTATGAGGGAGGCAACAAAGACCAAACTGGGGAGGGGCTTCATGTGTTTGAACCACTAGAAGTAAGAACAGAGATACATCAAGCTTGTGACATTAAATAAGCGCTTCTTAGAAGGCCGCCCAAGGTTTTAAACAATTTTTCCTTCAATTCTGTTTTTCATTAGTGATGTAGCTT
Organism: Dioscorea zingiberensis; assembly: GCA_026586065.1. Classification (NCBI taxonomy): domain Eukaryota; kingdom Viridiplantae; phylum Streptophyta; class Magnoliopsida; order Dioscoreales; family Dioscoreaceae; genus Dioscorea; species Dioscorea zingiberensis. The sequence goes on from CM048818.1 coordinate 28,447,148, forward strand.
TAGAATTCAATAAATTGATTAGATGTCTGATCTTAAATTCTTTGCTTGATCCCTCCATTGGTAGTTAGTTCATGGAAATTGTAGTACCCAATTCCCAATTTAATTGAATCTTGTGTACAAGAACAACTGTAAAAATTGAATTTATTCTTACCTCTAATTCTGTTGTTCAATGATTCCAGACGGAACAGTCTGGATTTTATACCCAAACCCAAGTTTTACCCAAGAAAATGGGACAGTATGAAAATGGGACAGTATGAAAATCCAGACTGTTCCGTCTGGAATCATACAACAGAATTAGAGGGTCCCATCTTCCTGTGCAAACCATGAAAGGAGGTCAATTTATGAACTTAGACATACCCATCCACATTTCGAAACGGTGCCGTCTACTTGTGCAAACCGTGAGAGGAAATCAATTTGTTAATGCAGACGATACCATCCAATAGATCACATGAATCTATCTAAGTGCACTTTCTAATAGGGGTCATTTTATGAAGACAGATGGTCCCACCTTGAGGATAGACGGAACCGTCCGCATTACAAATTTTCGTGTTTTTAGGAAAGAAAACGAGGTGTGGCCATCCATTTACTCTATTCACACGCAGAGCCACACCCCGATTGCTCACTGTGCCCCTCAACCTCTCCTCACACCCAAACACTCCTTGGAGCCCATCTTTAGTAATTCAACACAAGGAATTAAAGGTTAGCCCTGTGATTCATGACTCTAAGATTTTAAATTGAATCAGAACACATACACACATTTTTCAGGGCATCAAATTAGGGTGTTGAATGGGTTCCAATGTCATTTAAGGCATACCAGTTTAAATTAACTGCTTGTCTTGTACAACATTGCATGAATTAGGAGTTTTCTACATAGGTTGCAACATCTTAACCTGTATACGAGGCTCGCGAACACCCAAACCCTTACATGGCTTGCATAGGCGAGCCAGACGGTTCCGTCTGGTAAAGTCCTTGAGACCACAAACTAGTGTCAACTAGGGGATTCACGAAACTTACACAGACAGACGGTTCCATTTGCCAATTTTCACGGGACCGTAAACTAGTGCAAATTATGGTGTCTATGGGGAATTATATCATCAGATGGAACCGTCTGATATTTTAGACGCCTGTCTGGTAGTTTCAATTTTTGGAAAATCAGGGGATTTTTGCACTCTTTTCTAATGCCAATTCAATTTTTTATCTCTCTAATTCTATTTTGTAGATGCTCCCACAAACAAAGGTCCTTGCTATTAAGCGCAAGAGAGACGAAGGAGGCGCCTCCTCTGCCCCAGAGTTCCTTAAGAAGCGATTTATAGCAAGATATGAACGATTATCTACTAAGGAATTCACGTAGACATGCACCATAGTTTGGGACATACTGAGGGAAATTGGAATTGGAGACAAAATCAGAGAGCTGGTTTATTTTGGAGGATGAGATCGTATCTTGGCGATCGATTAGCCTGTGTATAAAGAGCTTGCACTAGAGGTCCTGAGCAGTTTTGAAGTTGACACCTCACACTTCACTGTAGGTAAGAAAGACGTAATCAAATTTCAACTTGGAGGAGAGTGGCAGCGCATGAGCTTCACAGAGTTTTCACTCGCTATGGAGCTTTATGACCATGCTTTCGTTAACACACCCGAGTATGATGCTCTGGCGGTGGAGTTCCTTGGAGATATGTCCCCCTCCCATTTTTGGCAGTCTTCATATTTGGGGGCAGTCTGGACTACAAGATAGCTTTATTCATTATTGACCTGGCACATAAATACATCCAGGCGATGATTAGTCGCTCCATCTCGCGTCGCAAGGATAGCACTGGATCGATCACTCAGAGCGACAAGTATATACTCTATAGCATGGTCCACCGACACCCTGTGCATCTTGGACATCTCCTAGCAGATTTTCTAGCTCACCAGGGCCAGTATCCACGACTCTAGGCGATATCAGCTTGTAAAATCCAAGGATTTTAGGGGTTAGGATTTAGCTATTGGATTTAACCATGTGATTAATAAGGGAAGGTTCTCAAAGTTGGACTTGTTAGTATTTTTGATTTTCTCTTTAAGCAATTATTATGAATAAATGACTTCTATTTTTTATTTTATTTTATTTTATTTTTATTTTTTATTATTATTTTTTTTTTTATAGAAGTAAGTTCCCAAGTTTGGGTTTAATTGGAAAGTTTGGATTAAAAGGATTAAACCTTAATTAAGTTTAATTAAGGTTGTTGGGGACTAATGAGGAATTTGAAAACTTAAGGGGACTAAAAGGGAAATATTGTTTCCCTCATGAAATAAAAGAGTTAGGGACCTGCATGTAACCTTTTATAAAAGAAGGACTTAGCTGCAAATTGAAGAATTAATTAAGATGAGCATTATAGTATGAATTATATATATATATATATATATATATATATATATATATATATATAATCTTAGTTTTGAATTCAAACCTTTGAACATTATCTTCATACTATAACCATAAACTCTTTTTGTATGTGTAAACATTTATCCTTTTATATATATATATATATATATATATATATATATATATATATATATATAGAGAGAGAGAGAGAGAGAGAGAGAGAGAGATTTGATTTCAAGAAAAAAAAAAGAAGAAATACTTGGCTGGAGTATATATGATACTTTAAATACATATATAGGAATGCATGCAAATTGTAGATGGACATTCATGCACGGTTGGAAGAATATAAATAATATATATATATATATATATATATATATATATATATATATATATATATAGAAAGAGAGAGAGAGAGAGAGATTTGCATGGCAGCCATCTTTGGTGATTTTCTTAGCGGAATAGGCATGCGGTGGGTAAATAAATATATAAAAATATATGTTAGAGGTTCATTCATACATTTAAAATGTGATTTGATAGATATAGATATAGAAATTTTTATGGGAATGCATGGAGCGTCGCATTACATGGCTATGAATATATACAAACAAGGAAATCCATGATTATAGAATGTGGATTTGCATGGAATTGAGGATTACCCTTTTAACAAATGAAATGTGGCAAATAATAGAGAGGAAAGCGTGGAGACTTATAAATCCATGCACGGCGATTTATGGAAGCTCATCAATGGCTAGGATTGAATAAGGATATATAGTGAAGGATTAGAGTGCAAGCGCCTCCGCGTGGAGATCTTTTTTTCACCGGCCGGATAAGAAAGGTGGGATTGATTCCGTCTAAATCCCTCATTAGTGGAATCGAGATTTTTCTCCACGATCCTCCTTGAGTTCTATAAGAAGGGAACCGGACCTCTAACCCTAAACACACGAGCCTACTTTTCACCACCTTCTTCTTCCTTCCCGTTCTTCTCCACAAATATGAGTACCCCGCGTCTTTGTATGATCCCGGATAAGCAGTCTCCGTCCACGAGAAGTCGCAGAGGAGCCCATGTAGGAAGCACCACCATACCGCAAATTCTTTGGGGGAATGCGTTCACGTTCCGCGGAATGCGTAGCGTTCTTTATTTCTGGTAGTACCCGGGCCACAGGACTTAGTTAATAAAACGAAGCTTCCTTGAATCTATAAATGTATGCATGGGTAGATACGTATATATTCATGAGAGAAAGGGAAGGTAAAGCTAACTCCTCAATGTGACTGTCTTTTTGAGTAGAGCATGCTTGGAGTTAATTGTCCGTTGAGTCTAACCTTTAAATAAAAAAAAAATTGTTTCAAGATTGTTTCGCACGGTAGCTAGATTGAGAAAGTTATATAAGTGATATTGGCACATGTGTGTGAGGCTATTTTGGTAACAATAACAATGAACAAAGGCATGCAAACATAGGTGAATGATAGTTAGGATATCATGTGCATGTGAGGTCATCCTCATGTGAAGGTATAGCCATATGCTCATGCATACATGAGAGTATGAGCTCAATGAAATAAATTGATTGTGTGGAATTTTACAGTGCGACATACGATGGGGCTATGATTAAACCAAGTCCGAGATGTTTAAGTTACATGTATGGGTTGCTACTGTATGAGATAATTGAAGGATAGAATATTTAAGTATATGAGTAAAGCTATGTTGGATGAGTTAATGTCTAAGTAGGCCTATCAATCTTTGGCATGATAAATGTTTTTCGAATTGGGAAGAAGAATGGTAATGGATATACAGTTGTGTGTTAGGGAAAATATTTACATTTAACTGGATTATGCTAGTCAGAAGATCACATATAATATAAGGTTTGAGATAAGTTTGTAAAGTGGCTTCATGGTCAAGTTGATTAGGTGATCTATGAACTAGTCAAGAACAGGTAGGTTTAATCCATTGGAATCTAGAATATAGGCTAATGTGGACCAGCGAGGACATGGACTTAGTGAGTGGGTTGGTAACTTTACATGGGCCTGGACTCAATTATTGGGTCTTGTTGTGATAGAAGTGGTTAGTGGACCATACATATGCATCTAGGATGTAGGAGCAGTTACCATTGCTGACTTAGACTCTATTGTCAAGATATCGACTTGGAGCGCTGGGCTTAATTGGGACAGACACAGGTCATTCGATTGGAATGTGACTTTGTAAGTACTTCTGCCTACTACCCCACTCTCCCGAGTGTTCTTGATTTTTGCTACTGCCATGTTTGTTCTTGTAAGTACCCTTGCCTCGTTGCCTCATTTGAGTGTTGTTTTCTTGTAAGTACTCTTGCCTTGTTTATCTTCCTTCTTTGGATTGATTATTGCTTTCGTGATTGCATGCTTGTGCATGTAAGTACCTTTGCTTCGTTGCCTCATTTGATTGTTGTAAGTGCTTCTGCCTAGTACCTACCCAACTGTGGATTTTCTTGACCTTGATATTGCATGTTTCTTTGTAAGTGCACCTGCCTAGTACCCACCCAGTTTTGGGATTTCTTGATTTTATGCTTTTATTGTTTGTTGATCTCGATATTGTGGATTCTTTTTGAGCTATTTATTTCATTGATTATTGGCTTTGATATCGCTATGTTTTGGATTGCATACACGTGTTCAAGATTCTTTCTTTATTGAGTTCCATGATAGTGTATGCAAATTGGTGTGTAAGCTTTTGTTGGACATGCGTGTATGCGAGTGTCGTACCTTCTGTTGAATTCGGCACGCGTGGCGTGGAAACACGTGAGCGTGCTCCGAGTCGAGGTCGGTGTGTCGGCGTTTCTTGAGTTGAAGATTCTCCCTTCGGTCTGGTGATTAGATAAGTTGTGGCGTGGACACTCTGGAGACGCCACCCGTCGATTGGGGACGATCTGGCCATGTACCGCATTACATGTAATAGACTCCACGGACTTAAGGGTTTGGTTTATAAGATATAAGATCGGCTTAGGTCGATGGGCTGCCCGGGGAGATGACAAGTTTGATTTGACTTCGTGCTTTAAGCTTATGCTTGGTGATAGTGATCTCCTTATGTTTGAGCTTGGTCTCTTCCTATTATATTCTTGTGTGTGTGGATCACTATTTTATGAATGTGCTCATGACCTCTTTGCATTCCTTGCGGGAGTACTTCTTGAGCTTTCCTTTTGACTCATCCCACTTCTTCTTCTCTTTTCGGGGTTTAAAGTTTAGGTGATTACAAGCAAGAGCCGCCAGCGTAGAGGTTAGGGACTTACGGCCTTCTTTACATGAGACCTTATATATATTTTGTAGGACCCTTGTAGGGCCAATATTTGTTTTACTAAGAGTAAAAGTTCATTGTAAAATGACTCACGAAATAATAATTTGTTGGACATTTTGGTTATGCGCTCATGTATCATTTTAGGCCTTGTATTAGGAGTGGGGCCCTGTCTCACTCGAGTGCAGGACGAATGCAATGAGCGTGCCAGGAGGTCGGGGATTGGTGGGCGTTACACAGCTAGTCCATACGTCACTCAGTTAGTTGCCGGCATGGGGCGTGCTTTGCGGGACGCGGAATATGACCCGAATATTCATAGTCCATTTCCTAGGTTCCAGAACACTAGTCCTTATGAGGATTATTAGGCACACTGCTGAGGGTTTCTGAATCGTCCAACAGGAGTTAAGGGGGGACCCCATTCAGGTAGAGGAGAAGAGTGTCGACTCCACATCATCAGAGTCTGACGATTCTTCTGTCACGCCCTGACTCGGATTTCGGGACCTCGAGCACGTAAGCAGACCGGCCGTAACCAAGTAAGGCGTACCTCACTAGGCAAAAAGGCCTCAGTAAGTAACAGCAGATAACATAAATTCAAAAATATCTCAAATAACTTAATTAAAAGTCACAACGGAAATAAAATCAAATAAGTGGGTCCAGATGCTCTACAAAAGACAGGCCCTAAATGGGTCCTACAAAATAAAATAGTCTCTCACAAAGATAAAGAAAGAGATCCTCGGACCTCAGCAAAATACCCCGACGCTCGATCGGCTACAGAGCTCAGAACTCCTACTCCTCAGGATCTAAAAAAGAAAGAGCAAGTGCGTGAGCTTTCGAATGGAAAGCTCAGTAAGTACCCCTTGCGGGGATCAAAAATCATGATATCAAATAAAAGTGAGAATCAAGTCAAAGCAAAGGGGACACACCCCTAAAAACATATCCTAGGAGTCTACCACAACAAACACAGAGGTACGACTCTATCTACAGTAGCTCTCAAGCTTTGCAATGAGTTCCAATGGAAAGCTCATCAAGACATCTCCCCTGGATAGCATCATCAGCAACTTGCTGGAACTCGACCCTCCGGTCGTGCGGTCCTCAGATCGCATGTCGGTAGCGCTACCTCTCGTACGTGTCAACACGGCCAGCGAATCACCACCACTGACGAGCAGGACAACCAGAGTATCGTCCCTCTGGTATGGTAAGCCGAAACGCCAGGGTGTCCCATCCCTTATCGTTTCCCAAATGGAGCCTCCACTCTCCACTGAATCCGGGCGGAGGATCAAACAACAAAACAGGGATGCTAACATCCCGAAACAACCAAGCATGCTCAAAAGAATTCCAAACGAATAAAGGAAGCATGTATGGTCTCAAAAGCAATAATATCATTAACAAGATATAATAAAGCCAAAGAAATACTCCGAAGAGTGGGTACAAGGCAAGTGTACTTACCTCAATAAAGTTGACCAGGATTACTCAGTAAAATCCCGCTTGTCGCAACCCTATCTCACCACCTGATAATAGAACTTAAATCAGTGTCGGCATTCATCTTAAAATTTCTAGTTAACCATGCAAGATTCTCTATTTGGGCTTATCCCACTTTATTGGGCTTTCCCCGAAGTTTCTAAGTCTTTCTCTTAAATGTCCAAGTTAGACTGTTCTACAACAAGGACAAGGTGACCTGATGGTTAAGACTCTAGTGTATACTTGAAGGGTTATTGGTTCCAATCCCCCTTCCTTCCTTTTATGGCCTTTTATTCTTTAATCTAGTCAGTCAAGCCTTAAATTAATACTCCAAGTCCATTCCATCACAAAAGCAAACAAGGTCTTGGTGGTTAAGGCCCACCAAGCCCATGTGAGAGGCTCCTATTTCAAACCTCCTCTCACACACCCCCTTTTATTTTTCTTTTTGTTTTCTGTTAGTTGACCTGTTTTTGAGATTTGGGTCAGCCCATTAGAATTTGATTAAACCCTGGCCAAGCCTAACTCTAATTGACTGAATTCAATCACGTGAGTTGATTCAAAATTTCAAACAAAACCCAACTCTTTATTAGTTGATTTGACCAAACCTACTTGGTTTAAAATCCGGGCCCGAACCCCTAGTAAAATCAGTTGGCTCCAACCCAACTACCACTTGATTAAACCCAACCATGAATTTAAACCAAGCCTAACCAAGTTACTTGATCAGACCAAAATAAAGTTGATTAAACTAAATCATTTGATTTAATTAACTAAACAATTAAAACAATTAAAGTTAATCATTAACTAATTAACTATCTAACTGTTCTTAACTAACTCTTATAATCTCTTAATCTATCTTCTTCCTCTGGACAGTGACCTCGCCGGTGACTGGTGGCACTCCACCTCCTCGGTGATCGCCGGTCGCTCAGTGGTGGCCGTCCCGTCCTCCTCCGTCAATGGTCCTCGCCGTCGGAGACCTCTGCACACCGTTAGCATCTCCAGGAGCCGTGGATTATCGGTTTCCTTCACTCTCATCGGAGGATGCCTACTCACTGTCCAGCTCTCCTTCTCTGGCGTCCAGTCCTGGGACCGAGAGTAGACGAAGGCTGGAACTTAATGAAAAACAGGGAGGAGAGAAGAACTCACCGTGACCTCGTCGTTGTCGCCGGGGCTCTGTTCTCCACTCCCGGGTGCTCATCTTACTGTCCCCGGCTCCTCTTTCTCTGACCACCACGGGGAACAACTCCCCTCTCTCACTCTCAAGTTCTCACAGTGGAGAAGGCTCGCCGGTGGTTTATGTGTTCCCTGGGCTTCTCCTCATTGGCTTATATAGAGGTCCCAAAGGTGCAAACAATGGAGATCGCGATCTCCATAATTGGAGATTCACATGCGAGGAAACCACCCTCTTTCCTTAATTGGTTGTTTCCATAATCGGCGGAGCCAGGGTTTCTTTCTCGCTGCGGCGCGCGTTGGCCGCGATGGAGAAGAAGGTGGCGGTGCCTCGCTATCAACCTGTTGTTCTGATGGACTGCTGATTCGATTATATGGAGATGGACGTGGATCGCTTCTTCTCTAGGCCTCGTGTCCGCCGCTCTGTTTGATGGACGACCGAGATCGTCTGGCGATGAGCGACTCACAACCTCCCTTGTGCCTTAAGCTTAAGCGTCCCTTTGAGATGGACGTCTCAGATTATTCCAAGATTGGTTTTTCATTGGGTGGTTACGATCTGATCGAAAGCCTCAGATGTATGGTCACGATCAGTTTACCCATTGAATTGGTTGAGAGGCTGAGATTAAACCTCATGGCTTGAACTTTAGCAGATCTCAAGATCTTTTAATCCTGACCGTTGGTTCCTTTCTAGTACATCAGTTGCATGGCTTCTCTGGAGATTTGCAACTTAGTCCCTGAGCTTCTACGATCTTACATGCAGGTCCTCCAGCCATGAGAGAGGAAAATTTTCTATCAAGTCCCTTATTCTTTTGATATTACAAACTGATCCCTTCCTCAGAGAGAAAACAACTTCCTGATTAATCCCCGAATTTTCTAAAATCACAATATGGTCCCTAGTAGCCTCAATAACTCTAATTTAAGAATTTAACTAATTATTTATTCTTTTATAATTAAATCCGAGTCATCCCAAACTTGGAGAACTCCTTTAATTAGATCCATCAATCACCGATTCAATATCATGAATTTGTTCCAATTTAAGAATTAACCAATTCTTCTCTTTTCTCATTCCATTCCAAATAAATTCTAAACTTAGAATTGTCCATTAATTAAATCAATCAATTACTAAATAATTAACGATTTAATTATTTATTCCCTTTTTTTTAATCAAACCAAAGAATTTCCCAAACTTGGGCATTACCTTTAATTAAATCAATCATTTAATTAAATAAACTAATATTTATTTACTTATCCCTTTCATGTCCTCCAAACATGATAAATTACCAAAATGCCCTTGGTTTTAATAACTAAACCCAACTAGGGTTTTAACTATAAAACCTTCCTTTTTCAAATAATGTATGTTTTTGGGAAAATTAATTCAACCACCAAACTTTTAAAATCCGTTGGGCTTCCGACTCGTCCAATGGGAGTCATGGGGGGACCCCATTCAAGTAGAGGAAGAGAGTGCCGACTCCACATCATCAGAGTCTGACGATTCTTCCCCTCTTGTTTCACCACCTCCCAGTTACCATCCATTAGATCCATGAATAGGGGAGCTACTTACTAGCCAGCAACTCCTATTTGAGATTATATAGAGCCTGAGTACGGAGCAGGAGAGGATGTACGAACAACAATTTTTTGCACGATTCCCCTCGGCACCTCTGATCCAGTCCCTGCTCCAGAGCCAGCCACAACTCCAGCACCTCCATCACCCTCCATTGTAGCTCCCGTACCACATGTTGATCCATGACAGGCTACCCTGGTTGTCTCTCTGGAGGAAAAGTAGTTTATATTGTGATGAGGACATCTTCTCTTATTTTGTACTAGTGTGCAAGGGCTTATCCCTGCTCGCTTGTTATGTTTCTACTTCATAGTGCCTTCAGACTTGATATTCTCTTCTTTCTTTCTGGTTGTTATAATTACCCCTCTTTGCTTTGCAGATTTCGAAAGGTTATGACCTTCCGATCGAATCTTTCTCGGGCTAACATGATCAAGGAATTACACTCATTGGAATCGGGGAAGTCTTAGTTTGCCCTACCCCCTATGTTATTTCTTTCTTATCATTTGAATGTGTTAATAGGTGCATTAGGGACAATGCACAATCTTACCAGAGGGGGGGGGGGGGGGGGGGATTACAAAATTTAAGTGTGGAGATAGGTATTTAAGAATTCATTGCACATCTTCGAGTGAATCCATGCTAAAGTAGACCGATGATAGCATGCTTAAAATTTTGCTCAGTCTTCCTTTAATTTTGGTAGCAGCACATTAGCACCAAATTTTTTTTTTCTTATTTTTCTTGGAGACACCATGAACGTTTAGAGAACACCCTGTGATATAATTATTTGCTAGTGACAATAGATAACCCATGGCCATGTTCCTCCAAATTAGAGACCTAAGTATCACCTTTAATGGCTCCAAGAGGTTTCATGACACTACTTCAAGCTTTTGACCTTAATTATTTATCTGGTGGACAAGTAAGAGCACAAATAAAATGTAAGTGTACATAAGAGTTGTGAAGATAAATTGACAGTGTTCCACTGCTCTTGATGACGAAGTAGCTTGAGGTTCGGACCCCTAATCCGAGTGTTCTTCAAGTCGAAAAATCTCTTGTGGGCATGAACACAATCATGTAGAGTTGTAATTTTTCGAGTAAGTTGGGTGTTCCGGTGCCTAATCAGCATGTGTATCCTTCCAAAATGAAAATCTACACCCCACATTAGTCCCGAAAAGTAGGATCCTTTAGGGATGCACTACCGAGAAAAAAAACGAGTAAAGGTTCTAGTTTTTGTACCTCTCAAACTTGTCCACCACCATTGTACTAGGGGTCAGTTGTTTGTCCATAGAGTCCTAAGGACCCTCTAGAATCCATTGAGAGTATGCTTGCCTCTCTAAGACTTAGAAACATGGCATGTTGAGTGAATAAGCTTTGTCCAGAACTGTAATGACAAATGTTACCAAATTTACCTAAGTCTTGGCGTAAACTAGGAGAATACACATATCTATGGTGAACCTTGAGTAAAGGGCAACTGTATAACTTTTGGCTAGAGGTCCAAACACTTTTCATCCCTTCTCCTTCTCTTGTTTCTTTGCTTGAGGACAAGCAAATGTTTAAGTGTGGAGATATTTGATAAATGTTTGAATTACCATATTCTTGCATCACTTTGGTACGCATATAGCATGGGAATGTGATGAATTGCAACTTTTTTGTACTTGATTCATAATTGTTTTACTCATCAGGATATACCAGAGGTGATTTGACGGTATTTAAAAAATATGAAGTAAATTCGAGCAAGTTCAAGGAAAAACAGGCCGAAATGCACTACCAGAAGGTCTAGTTTGAAAGTCAGACGGAACCGTCTGACAAGAGGAATCCTCAAACTTATTCCTTCAAATTAAAAGCAGACGGGCTAAGAGACAGCCGCCTGGAGTCCCGCCAACTTATAGATACCTGAAATGCACTGCTAGACGGTCGATTTGTTGAACACACGGTACCGACCAGCTTGAGAAAACTACCAGAAGCAATCGGACGGAACTGTCTACTACACTAGACAGAATGGTCTGGTCGAAACCCAATGAAAGGCTGATTCATTCCAAACGGGTGAAGACTTCTTCATAATCGGGTTGATATATAAATACAAGGGTTTAGGGTTTGGAAAAAAAACATCTATGGTTCTAGAGTCACCCTTGGGGGCTCTCCCATTGATCCACCATCATTTTCCACATTTTAGGGCATCATCAGAGAGCTTGGAGGAGAGCGCGAGCATACCCTTCTACCTTCTTAACGGCGAGGCTTGGAGGGGGAGGTCAACGATCATCGCACAACATCAATAGTGGAGGGATCTTTAGCTTTTATTATGAATACTTTTAACTCCCTTATTATCTTGTATTTGTCTTCTTCTCCAATGGAGAACTAACTTTCCTTGGTATTCGAGCATGTGGACCCCTTGGACTAATGTTTAATGTTTGATGTTGGATATTAATGTTAAGTAGTCGTATCTTTTATTGAGATCTATTGGGAGTCATTCATTGCATTGTTGATCTACATTTCGACAACCCGGATCATTCAATCCGACACATGGAGGGAAGAAGCGAACGCCTCCCCATATGCGAACATACCCCAATAAAGAGGATTGTGTATGCGCCGAGAGATCGGGCATTTAGGAGCTTGAATCCCTAGTTATTCTTTCCCACAATCCTTCCAAGTTATTGATTCCCTAGAAGATAGTGCGGTGAGGGTGCTAGGTTCGTATTTCACCTCGAGAGAGGGAATGAAAGCAATTTAGGAATCCTTGGTCCGATCGGTTGCAACAACCGGTATTTATATTCCTCATCTATATTTTGAAGAGTCCAAGGGTGAAACATCGCCCGGATACCTCTCTCTTTATTGATTGTCTCGCAATTTACCACGTTCCATATCACTCTTGCTTTCTAGGTTTAGGTTTAGATTAACAACCAACAACATCAACTCTTGTTCACCTAGTCCATAGACGATTAGTTAGTTTTAGTTTCTAGTCCCTGAGGATCGATATATGACTAGTAGAGTCTACTATATTACTTGTCCGACTAGTGTACTTGCGGAGCATGCATTAGGCATCATCAAGTACCTTGCTTAGGATAAGATCAGATTAATGCCTAGTCTACTTATAAGTACGTGAAACAAGGGAAACAATGACCATCTTCAGCTTTAACAGGTAATGGTCCAACACAGAGTGCTTCGAGAAATGGTAGAAGGTTAGTGGATATCCACATCCTTTCAAGGGAATGATACGTTTGTACTAGCAAAGAAACCCATACTAACCATAAACCACCTCAAAAATTGGAATAACCTAAATATAGGGGCCACAAGAATCTGAAAAATAGAGGTATTAAAGAGATTAAAGGAATTGGACAAGAAGAAAGAAGCTAGGGTGCTCCTTCCTAACGAAAAGGAGGAAAACAAGACTCTCTAAAGGGATTATGAAAAATATATAAGAGTGGAAAAGGCATTATGAAGGCAAAGACCAAGTATCTTGTGGCTCAAGGAGGGGGACAACAACACAAGCTTTCTCCACGCTGTGACAAACCAACAAAGAAGCAAAAACTGGATCTACAAGATAGAGATAGGAGAAAGAACAATAGAGTACCCAAAGAACATTGCCAAAACAATTAACAATCACTTTAAAGAACTATTTGGCTCCAAAAGGGAGATACGGTACACAACCAACTAGAATCATCTATTCACTCAGAAGGAAAGAATAAACCTTGACCAGTTGAAAGAACCTTTCTCCAGAGTTGTTAATTCGGGCTTAGCCCACTTGGCCGGCTCAGTACCCCGCCAACAAAAATAGGTGGGTTAGGCTAGACTTTTATAGCCCCATTTAGGGAGAGCATAAACGGGCCAACCCGTTTGTCTCACAGGTTTGGGAATGGCGGGGCTAGTTTTTGGCGGGCCTGCCCGACCCTTAATTTATAAAAAACAAGAAATTTTTTTAAAAAATACCCTAAATCCCTAACTCCTAACTCTCACTCTCTCTCAGTGAATAATGGCGGCGACGATAATAGTAGTAGCGATGACGACTATAGCAACGCTGACCGCGACAAGCTAGCGATGCTTGATGACAACAAGCTACTTGATGGCGGCTTGACAAGATGCAAGATAACTTCGACCTTTTCGATACGATACATTGTATCTCAATCTCATCTTTATTTTTTGTTTTGATGTCTTCAGTTTTGAAATTCAAAGTAAGGTATTTTTTTGTGATTGATGAGAAGAACTGGAGAAGAGAAATGGTGATGATTGCTGGTTTTGTGTTATTGTTGATGAATGGTGAATAATGATGGTTGTTGTTATCGGTTGGCTTTATAAGTTTGTTGTTGTTTTAACTTTTAATGTTGTTGTTGGTTTGTTGTGTTATCTACTTTTGAATTTGTAAGAATATATAATAAAGTATAATAAAGTAAGTAACTTGAAGAGTGACATATGTTAAAATTTTACTACTACTATGTTGCATTAAAATGTATATATTATGTATGCACTTTCTTATATTTTTCATACATATTTGCAGAATAAAGAAAATCATGGAATCCGCTTCTTTGAATCAAAGTATTAACTTAGATGATGAAGAATTGGAAAACACTAAATCTGGTAAGGAGTCAGCTAAAACGTTGAAAGAATTTTCTGATGTTTGGAATTTCTTTATAAAGAAAGGGGTTGCTCAACATGGCATACAAATAATAGAATACAAGCTATATAAGTAAGAAAGAATATAAATGTGGGGGTAAAAAGTATGAGACTTCTACATTGAGGGACCACAATGATAACTACAAAATGTTAAAGTTCAATGATATATGACAAATGTTTCTTGATCATGAAGGAAAGATAAGGTCTAAGTAAATAGATTAAAAGATTGCACGTGACTTATTAGTTGCCGCAGTTACAATACATGAAGTACCATTTTCATTTGTTGAGTATGTAAATCCTAATGGTGCTTGCATTTCTAGAAATACTATTGTTTATGACATTACAAGAATGAGAAACTTATGCATGTTTTAGGTAATATTCAAAACAGAATTTGCTTAACTTTAGATGTGTGGACTGCATGCACTAGTGAGGGCTACATTTTCTTGACTAGATATTTTGTTGATGAAAATTGGAAATTGATCAGTAAAATTCTTAACTTTACTAAAATGTCGCCTCCATACTCGGGAGTTGAATTGGTTGCAAAGTTATATGAATTTTTGAAGGAATGGGGAATTGAGAAAAAAATATTTTCTTTGACATTGGATAATGCATCCAACAATGATAATATGCAAGATATTTTGAAATAGCAACTCTCTTTGTATAATAGTTTGTTGTGTGATGGTGAATTTTTTCATATTCGTTGTTCTACTCACATATTGAATCTTGTGCAAGAAGGTTTGAAAGTAGATAGTGATGCTTTGCATAAAACCAGAGAATCTATCAAATATGTGAAAGGTTCAGAGAGTCGAATGAAAAAAAATTTGAATAATGTGTGAGAGCAATTGGTAACATTGACACTAGTATTGTCTTGCGATTGGATGTGTCAACCTATTGGAATTCAACATATTTGATGTTGGATAGTGTCATTAAATGTAAAGGGGCTTTTTGCTTCTCTACAATTGAATTATAGAAATTATAATTATTGTCCTTCAAATGAAGAATGGAAAAGAGGAGAGAAAATATACGACTTCTTGGAACTATTTTATGATACTACCAACTTGATCTCTGGTTCTACTTATCTTACATCAAACTTGTGTTTTATGCAAGTTTGGATGATTGAGGTTTTATTAAACGAAAACTTGTCAAGTGAAGATGTGGTGATAAGTGATATGTGTAAAAGGATGAAAGAAAAGTTTGATAAGTATTGGAGATAATATAGAATGGTGCTTGTATTTGGGGCTAATCTTGACCCACGAATTAAGTTGTCAGTGTTGGAGTATTTTTATGGGAAGGTGGAGAGTGATCATACCAAATGCAAGAGAAGGTGTCACTTTTGAGGACAAAGCTATAGAAGATTTTTGAGCATGATTCTAATGCTAATAAGTTAAGTCCTTCAGAACCACAATCTTGTTCTCTCATTGCACCTACATGTACACAAAGTGGTGGAGGAATTAAAAGTAAGGGTAAAAGAATCTTTGATAAGTGTTCTAACACTTTCTTTCTCTTTTTTTCATAAATTCTATTTCTCTAATTTGTTTATATCTTTTATGATAAAATATCCTAATTATTAATTGTAGGAAATTAAAGCATTTGAGAGCCAATCAATTACAAATGTTGGGAAATCTCAATTGGATCTTTATTTGGAGGAGCCAAAGCTTGTGTAACGATCCTATTTTTTGAGAAATTTAAAATTCGTAAAAGGATGAAAGAAAAGTTTGATAAGTATTGGAGATAATATAGAATGGTGCTTGTATTTGGGGCTAATCTTGACCCACGAATTAAGTTGTCAGTGTTGGAGTATTTTTATGGGAAGGTGGAGAGTGATCATACCAAATGCAAGAGAAGGTGTCACTTTTGAGGACAAAGCTATAGAAGATTTTTGAGCATGATTCTAATGCTAATAAGTTAAGTCCTTCATAACCACAATCTTGTTCTCTCATTGCACCTACATGCACACAAAGTGGTGGAGGAATTAAAAGTAAGGGTAAAAGAATCTTTGATAAGTGTTCTAACACTTTCTTTCTCTTTTTTTTCATAAATTCTATTTCTCTAATTTGTTTATATCTTTTATGATAAAATATCCTAATTATTAATTGTAGGAAATTAAAGCATTTGAGAGCCAATCAATTACAAATGTTGGGAAATCTCAATTGGATCTTTATTTGGAGGAGCCAAAGCTTGTGTAACGATCCTATTTTTTGAGAAATTTAAAATTCCTAAATAGAATAGATGTACAACACACGTAGAGGATGATGTAGGAGAAACAACTTGAGATTTGGAAGAGAAATGGACGTTAAAAGAGTTAAAAAGGAAATAATTGTAGGAAAAACCCAAAATATGGATAAAATGGTGAAATAAAATACAATTGAGGCTTAGTGGATTAAGTTTATGAAATGGGGGGTTTAATGAGCTAATTGGAGCATTAGTATAAATTAATGAACTATGAATTTCAAAAATGCCCCCTAAGTCCCCTAACTGAGAGAGAGAGATGAGAAAAGTTCTCATCTCCTCTTCGTTTTCCCCGAGAGCCCTATTCAGGCACTGTAGCAAGCAAGAGAAAAGTGTGAAGAAGAGTAGAGATTAACAAGGATCAACTTTACTTAAAGTTATGTATGAATAAATTGAAGAATCTGGTCCATGATTTATGAGGATTGGGTTTTGATTTTGAGTTGTATCGAATGAAACCATGAATGTAGGGTTTGAAGGAGAAATCTAAGAATAAGTGGTTCACGGCAGAGAATAGGGTGTTAGAGAGTTTCAAAACATCAAGTGAGTTTATTGAAACCTTTCTAATGCATCCATATGGGGATTTAAGGTGTATTCATGCATTTAGGTTATGTATGAGAATCAAAGTGAACACTATGAAATTATGAGGTTTTGATGGATAAAATGATGTACAAATTAATGGGAATAGATGTAGGATAGTGTATTAAGAGTTTAAAAAAGATTGTATGAGGTTAAGGCTTCAATTCAGAGTTTGAAATTCTTTAATAGCTATAAAAATGCCCTAACGAGCTATAAAATCCCAGGAAAAGTCTGGAAAAAGTCAGGACGGGTAGGCCCAATATGACCGACGGGTCGCCCAGTTACTGTAGCACCAGAAAATGGTCAGAATAACTTCAAATCAATTCCTAAGTATTATATAATCTCGGGGATGTACTAGAAGTGAAGAAAACACGTAGAGCAATCCCGTAAAAGTCTTTTAGATTCGATTATGAATGGAAAAGCCGACATTTTGAGGATTAGTATAAGCATTGTACTCTGTTCAATTAAAACATTTCTAGATTATATGTATTGATGGAAAATCATCATATATGATGTTTAGGATGAGGTAAAGCCATCCAAGACCCTCTAGAAGCGTCAGAGCATTATTAGAACGCGATAGTACCAAGGTGAGTGGAAGTTGGATGAACTCCAGGTTTTCAAAAGTTTTCAAAAGCACAATGTTTTCTAAAAGTTTTATAAATGTTTTCACCAGATATTTTCAATATGTATGACTCGATTGCCCTTAGTTAAGGCATGTTATGATAACTTTGCATTGGTTTCTTTAAAATGATTTCCTATGCAATATGTGATGATGATGCATTGATGTTGACCATGCATAAATTATGATAACCTTGAGTTGAGAGTTTAGAGGGCATGATGAGATAGAAAGTGAGCAATGAATATAGTAAAAAAAAAGAACAAGAGTAAGATAAGTAAGAAAGAGAAGTAAATTGTATGCACCTCATCATAAATCGCATATGTATATGTCCCTATGATGAGACGAGATGAGACGGTATGAAAAGGCAACCCTGCTAGAGCCGCGGGAAATATAGAGATGATATACTTAGGATGATATATGTTGATGAGATTTGGTGCAAACATACCAGACAGAGCATATGATTGATGTTGTATGATAGATGTCATGTTTTAACGTATTTTACATCGAGTTTTCATATGAAAGGCATGCTATCTATATTCAAGAGACATGTGATGACTAACATATTTATGTTTAGATTCATGATGAGAGATGACCCGTATACATAACATATTTATGCATACTAAACTAGCATGCTTCTGCATATGCATAGACATATATATGTTATAGTTTTCTTGAATATTATTTTCAGTATGTTAACCCCTGTAGAGATGATGTTTGCTCACTGGGCTTTTTAAGCTCAACCCCAATAACAAATGTTGCATCTGAATTGGCTTTTTCTATTGGTACTTGTTCAAGAAGTACAGAAGTTGTACCCTTCCTAAAAAAGTACAAACTCTCATTTGCGCTTGTAATTGGTTGCATGGTTATAACATTGGTAATTTCACTTACAAATTATTAATTTATATTTTTCACTTAGTTAAACTCTTGAAATACTGGTTTATTTTAAATCTAATTTTTAACTAACCTCTATATTTGTATTTTATTTTATGTAGATAATGAAGATGGAGAAAATATTAAAACAACTATATCCAGTGAGGGATCAAACATTCTTGAGGTTGTTGATAAAGATAGAAGGGAAGGAAGAGATGAAGAAGAAGAAGATTTTAATGATGTGATGGTTGATGAATTTTAATGAACTTCATTGTTGTATGTCTTAAGAGAGAGAGAGGGAGTTGAAGAACATTTTAATGGATTGATGATTTTAATAATATTGTAATAGTAATGGATATTTTTATTTTATGTCTAGTTTTCTTTTGGATTTTGTTAATCTTTTTATGTATTATATATTATGTTAATGACCTTTTTAGCTAAATGTGATGGATAATATATTAATATGTTATATAAGAACTATGAAATATAATATTTTTTTAATTTGTTTTATATTTTTGGTGGGATGGCCTAACCAACCCACAACCAAATATGGGTTGGTTTGGGTTGGCATTTTGCTAGCCCGCCAAAATGGGGGGCTGTCCCGCCCCACCCCTCCAAATAACGGGTTTTAGCATGCCGTGGGGTGGCCCGCCCTGTCGGCTCGTTTTGACAATGCTACGACATTCTCCCCTAAAAAAATTAGGTCAGTAGTGTTCCAACTTAACCGTAATATAGCACTAGGGCCTATATACTACTGATCCCTAAAAAAGAAACCCCCAAGGCCGTCAATGACTATTGGCCCATCAGCCTCCTAAACTACTCAATGAAGGTAATCACAAAAGTCCTCTCCAACCGACTCCAAGTAGACATCACCAAACTAGTAGACGAAACACAAACAACCTTCATCAAAGGAAGGTGTATCTTGGATAATATTGTGGCAGTGGAGGAACTGATTCACAACATGAGGCAAATAACGTTAACATTGTATTATTCAAAAGAATTAAAGCCATTTTTGATGTTTGTACTTTATCATAATGTTCATTTTGGTCCCTGTACTTTCAAATCTTTGATACGTTCCTTGTACTTTGGGTTTTTTGTTCAAATATGTCCTTGTTGCTGATGTGGTGGCGATGTGGCATACAACCTGAAATACGACTACTTTTTCATTACCAGGCAGTACACAAGTGGCTAGTTTTTCTTACGTGGTACCTTATGTGGCATGCTTAGGATGACATGGCCTAGTGATGTGGAAAAATTAAAGCATGATGATGGGGAATTTTTTTAAATAAATAACAATATAATTAATTATTTAATAAAGGGTTAAAGCCATTTTTGGTCCCTAAAAACGGGACCAATGTTCATTTCCATCCCAAAATTCATAATTTGTTCAATATGGTCCCTATGTATTGCATATTTTGACATTTTGGGTCCCTATATATTTCGTATTTTGGCATTTTTGGTCCCTATTGTTGACATGGCGATCATGTGGAATACCAATGAAATGCATATAATCTTTTTATTATTATGTTTAGGTCGTTATTTTGCTGATGTGGAGTGATAAGTGGTAGTATATGCTGATGTGGACCGTATTGAACAAATTTTAAATTTTTGGGATGGAAATGAACATTGGCCCTATTTTCAGGGACCAAAAATGGCTTTAACCCTTTAATAAATAAAAATTAAATTAATTAAAATTTAATTAACAAACGAAACTCAACTCATCTCTAATCAAATAAAATTATCAAACAAACAAAACTAATTCGAATCAAATTAACAAACAACTTTGGATTTAGCCCTAACCCTATTGTCGCCACCCAAGAGCTCCTATATTTCTTGGGCTTCACCACCATCATATATTTGGGCTGACAAGTGGGGGGAAGTCAACTAGATCAACTTTGGTGACATCGATGACACCCGATTGGTGAAAAGTGGTGACTTCGTGGCCGATGCCAGAGAAGACACAAAGGATGCGAAAGGAGTTGCAATGCATGTGGGTGGTGCGAATTTGGAGGAAGAAGAAAGAGCGAGCTACGACCTCGTTGAGCTTGGAAATGGAGGATTAGATCTTGGAGAAGCAACGTTCAGGAGGTAGAGTGGGGCGGAGGTGGCGTCACAGGAAGAACGGGGGAATGGGGAGTGAGCTAGGGTTAGGGTTAGGGTATCATGGGGTTGGGGAGTGATGGCGGGGATAGGAGCAGAACACAAAAGGTTTTAAAAAAGACGTGGAAGAGTGCTAGGGTTCCAGCGATGGAAAAGATGATGGATATCCAATTAAGCAGGTGTTGTATGTGTCTATCCATCGGAATAAGATCATAATAAGAAACATGAATATTGATGGGGAAATAGTGATCTCATTGGTGTCCGTACACGGAATCCTTCGTTGATGCACCACTTTAGTGAATGTAAGTCATTTATTTTAATCAATCAATCATAGAATAAGATAAATTATTGATCAGTCTAGTTTAACAATTTTGACGGTTAAGATCATCAAACAGAGATCTAACCAAAACCCTGAGCCCTTCTCTGCTTCTCCCAATACTCGAACTTCATTTCTCATTTCCCCTTCTCCCTCCATTAGAGAGCGGGGAGTCAGAGATCTAAGTTCCACCACCATCAAATAGTATCTCAGACTCACGCAGGTTGAGCATAGGGTCATGGTTGTGGTTGACGATGGGATCATCATCGTTTTCATCATCGTTAGCGGCCGTGGCGGTAATGTGTTCTTCATCATCGTGTTTTTGTCCTCCTTATTTTCCATGGGTTTTGTGGAGCTTCAGTAGGGTTTCACGCTTGCATTTCTTCTATTTGAGGTATGAATCTTGTGAGATTTGGTAGGAAATAGGAGAAATTAGAGGAATGAAAACCCTAGAAGGAGTGGGGGAGAAAGGAGAGAGGATAGTGGAAGAGAGAGGAGTACCTGAGGATAGGAGTGAAGGAGAAGCGGGGAACATGGTGGGGGGTTGGGGAGAAAAAAAGACCGAGAGGACTCACAATGTAACTATGGCACGAGGGTTTCCATTCATTCTGCACGAGGGAGAAGAAATGTGTTCGAATTGGTGGGAGTTCATGTTCGGCGACAAGAAGGGTTAGGGTTAGGGTTGAATCCAATGTTGTTTGTTAATTTATTGGAATTAGTTTTGTTTTGATCTTTAATTTGATTTGATTGGAGAGGATGAGCTCAGTTTTGTTTGTAGATTTAATTATAATTAATTTAATTATTATTTGTTAATTAATTAATTATATTATTATTTATGTAAAAATTTTCCACACCAGCATGCCACATCAGCATGCCTTAATTTTTTCCATATCACCATGCCACATCATCCTAAGCACACCACATAAGCTCCCATATTGGAAAAACTTGCCACATATACATTGCCTGGGAATAAAAAAGTAGCCTTATTTCTAGTTGTATGCCAGATGGTCGCCATGTCAAGAACAGGGACGTATCAGAACAAAAAACCTAAAGTATTGGGACCGTATCGAAGATTTTGAAAGTACAAGGATGAAAATTAGCAATTGGTTAAAGTATAGGGACCAAAAACAACTTTAATCCTAGTCAAAACTGACTTCAAGAAGGCTTTAGACAAAGTGGACTAGGATTTCTTGTTGGAAGTCCTAGAAGTGAGAGTGTTCGGACCCAAATGGATCGGTTGGATTTACTCGATCCCTACTTCCTCAAAAGGCAAATTCCTCGTCAATGGGCAGCCTACGAGGTACATCAGCCACAGAAAGGGACTAAGATAAGGCAACCCTCTCTACTCCCTTCTTTTCATCCTCACGACGGATGTTTTTAACACAATGCTAATCTATATGTTTTTGACTCCATGTTTTGTCCGGGCCTTACGAAGTCGCGGTTGAGTGCATCAACTCGGTACTATCAACAATCTTTAATCACTGGATGACAATATACAAGATACCCCAATAGGTCATCAACCAGATCGATGCACTCTACTGTGAATTCCTATGGCGTGGACCAATCATGGAGGCAAAAACACATAGATTAGTCAACTGGGGTAAGGTGAAGGAACAAAGATGCAATACTACATAATATCACGGTGAAAGCGGGTGATGAGAGATCAACGAACCTTTAGGGGGACAGGAGGATAGGGGGGCAAGCGCCACAAACCCTTTACCCAATATGGTGGGTCTGGTGGGTAGTTACAACATTAATGGAGGGTTACAGAGCAAAATGCAAAGGGACTTCTGAAAACAACCATGCCCAAACAAGACAAAATTTTTCTTGTGGTTAGCACGGGATAACAAACTCATGACCCTTGACAACCTAGCAAATATTGGATGGAGAGGAAACATATAACAATGTTTTTTTTTTTATTTTTTATTTTTTTTGCGAGCAAGCCCAAGAAAGT
The DNA here is from genome assembly GCA_026586065.1 of Dioscorea zingiberensis. NCBI lineage: Eukaryota > Viridiplantae > Streptophyta > Magnoliopsida > Dioscoreales > Dioscoreaceae > Dioscorea > Dioscorea zingiberensis. Next base: position 28,470,209 of record CM048818.1, read on the forward strand.
ATCCCACATCTCCTCCGGCACTATCCTTACATCAAACACATTTGGGCATATTATTGCCAGATATTTGAGATAGGGAGCGCGCCTAACTAGATTCAAGACCCTTGGGGTGACAACATTATCCAGAAATGTATGGACAAGGCAGAAAAGCTCGGATGGAGCTTAGCGGTCACAATAATCACCCGGAGCATATGGGGAGAAAGAAACCAAAGATGTTTTCATGGAAAACATTGCGTTTTCATAAAAACCATTTGGGACATTAATTTCTTAATGCTTTCCTGATTTGATGCAGTGCAAACATATAAGAGGCCAAAGCTGATAGCATTAGAGTCAATAGCAAAAAGAAACCTATTGTTCACCCAGGACTCGATCGGGAGGAAATGGAAACACTATCGGGAAACAACTTCGAGGACACAACGTCAATACCAGAAAACAACGACTAGGGCGGAGCCAACCAAGGTACTAGGCGTTAGAAGAACCTTTTGGGGCCAGTCAGGGTCCCAGGAAAATCACCTATGTATCATGTAAACGTTTTACCATCATTTCATTAAATATGGTTTATCAACCGTTTCAAAAGCAAAAAAATGATATTCATTACAACTGATTTTTTATTTTTTTATTTTAATTCCTCTGATCCTAAGCTGGTCTTGTAAATCTCCTGTATGTTTATTATAATATGTATGTCAACTATCCTATCTAATGTATTTTATACTTGATATATCTTTACATGATGAACAGTAGGTAGATTTGGTAAGCCATCGTGTGTGGGATGGACAAATGGAGGATAAATTTAAATTATAGAACAACTTAAGGACTAAAATATAAGCTAACGAATGTCAATGAGGGTCTTTTACAATTTGCTTAGATTTAGTATAAATATGTGCTTCCACACTATGATGAATAAAAATAATAATTTATACTATTTAATAAAACAAAATTTGGTCAGACTAATATAAATTTTAAAGTATTTGTTTGACTATATTATAAATGAATTGACACCAACAGTAAATTCATTATAACATTAAAAACAAAAGAGGATTTCATTGTCAATTCATTCGCTTTAATTTGTTTGTTTGTGTGTGATGTATATATAAGGGTAAATCTACTATTCATTCATGTATTTTAAACCCAATGTTCATTTTCATCCCTGTACTTTAAAAATGTTTACTACAGCTCCTGTATTTTACATATTTTGTTCAATACTATCCTTAATGCTGACGTGGCAACACTGGTGGCATACATATGAAATACGACCTTTTTTTCTGAATTTTTTATTTACATATGTACGTATTTTGTTGACGTGGCATTTTATTTAAAAAATAGTAAAAAAAAATTAAATGGGAATTTAATGCATGTTGCTGATGTGGCAATTTTTTTACAAAAATAAAAATATAATTATTTTTTCAAAAAATTATTTAAAAAATCAATAATATAATTAATCATTTTTTAAAATATTTTTAATTTTTTTTAAAAATCATTAATAATATTATAAAGGATTAATTACACTTTTCGTCCCTGAAAATGGTGTTATTGTTCACTTTTATCCTTGTATTTTAAAAATGTTCAATACAGTCCTTGTGTAATACGCAATACAATGTTAGGGACCAAAATAGAACAGAATACGCAATACACAAGGACTGTATTGAACATTTTTAAAAAATACAAGGATAAAAGTGAACAATGACACAATTTTCAGGGACGAAAAGAACAAAATTTCCTAATACACAAGGACTGTATTGAACATTTTTAAAATACAAGGATAAAGTGAACAATGACACCATTTTCAGGGACGAAAAGTGTAATTAATCCTATTATAAATTATTTTTTTAAAATTATTTTTAAAAAATTATTAAAAAAAATTACAATGCCACTTCATCAAAATACAGCCACGTGTAAATAAAAAATTTAAAAATTAAATCGTATTTCATTTGTATACCACCTGTGCTACTACGTCAGCATTAGGGATAATATTGAACAAACTACGCAAAATATAGGGATCGTATTGAACATTTTCAAAGTACAGGATGGAAGTGAACATTGTGGTAAAATACATGAACGAATAGTGTATATATATATATATATATATATATATATATATATATATGATAAGGTAAGGTTGGCCGGAAACACTATTCTTTTGCGGTCGACTCCCATTTGGCCACCTATGCTTGAAAGATTTCCAACCGTATGGATGGAAAGAACATCGAAAAATAAGCTAGCATGTAAATTTTCAACTTGTAGGGTCTTCATCTTAACGGGTGAAAATTTATAGAAATCTTACCGGTTTAAAATTTCACTCGTTAAGATGAAGACCCTACAAGTTCCCAAATTGTATAAAAATTGACATGATAGCTTATTTTTCGATGTTCTTTCCATCCATACGGTTGGATTTCCTCAAAATACTGTGCAAGTAGGCCAAATAGAGGCGACCGCACTTGCACAGTGATAAGGCCGACCGTACCATATCATGACCCTATATATATATATATATATATATATATATATATATATATATGATGAGGGTAAAAGTGGGAAGACACGTGGCATTCATCTATAGCGGCCAAGTGTCCAGATCCTGAAGCAACGCGCCCTCACAAGTCTGGCGCTTTTTCAAACTACTCATCGGTACTGTCCCCATGGAGCCGTTCAGCGGGTGACCTAAACATGGCTTACCGGTCATATGCACCCGACCAGTCCTCCGAAGCTCATCGGTTCAGCGTGGCACATCGGGGGCTGATTTCTAGGTCCCCTTTTACAGGAGCGATCGCAAAAGACCTGGGAGACAGATAAGTAAACACGCAATTAACGAGCACGTGCCTTGAGTGATGGCTTGCGCCCTAAGACATCTTGACCTATATGAGGAAGCTGTTATAATGAGACAAAGGACAAGCACACCAAACCCTAAAAAATATTCATGAAAAGGAGCGCCGCCACCCGCAGGAGAAAGCGAGCCATGGATCCTCATTCTCTTCCTCAGTCTCTCGTGAAGGTTAATGTATTCATCCACTCTAAAATGCCTCAAAGGGCACCTGTAAACATTGAATGATAGTGCATCTCCCTTCCCCGTGGTTTTTTCCCCATTGTTAGGGGTTTTTCCACGTTAACTTTGTCTCTCTTTGTGATTGTTTGCTTGGTCTTTATCTTCTTCGTACTGTTCAAGGGTCCGAACCTCAAATAAATTCAACCGTTGGTACAAGACCGGTTCTCTATCTAGAGGCAGGCTGGTTTAATCATCAACAGTTTGGCGCCGTCTGTGGGGACTCTTGAACGAGAAGTCATGGCAACCCTGAGAAAGTCGAAGAGGATACAAGGCTACGAGCCGCGAGGAGGGACATCAACTGATCCACCGGCAGCAAGCACTCGTCCTACCGGCGACCCTCTCGCTGCTGAGGCTCCCAAAGCCTCAGAAAGAATGGAAGCACCTATTGTAGGCACGAGTCAGCCGGATGACCCGTTCAAGGCCATGGCGCGGGAGATCGCCGAGCTCAAACAAGCGTTGCGGAACGTGGAATGCCATATCTCCCAGACGACGGTCTGACACGACGCGAGGCCGATAGATGAGCAAAGGGGGTGACCCAGGACCCTCTCCCCTAGGCGACAACCACACTCCTCAATAAGGGCTCAAACAGTAGAGTCCTCGGCGGGGGAGTTCGGGCTCATCCTGCACACATCAGAGGCGGGGACATCTTTCCGGGGAAAGAAACAGGGGAGAGAGGAGGACTTCAATATCCCCCCGCCGTCATGAGACCCCTCCGCGGAAACGAAGAAGGCCCCGCCAATTACTGTCTCACTCCTCAGCGCGCCCGGCACCACGGGACCAATCCCCCGATTGCTACTCACCGCGACGCCGCTCACAGAGAAGGCACCCTCAACATGATCGCTCCCCTCCTCACATGACTGAGAGGGATAGGGTCTTACAGCTGGTACCGAAGCTCACTTCCCCCTTCATACGGGCGATTTGTGAGGCCCCCTTTCTTGAGCAGTTTCGGCTTCCAAATATCCGGTACTATGATGGCTCCATAGATTTACTAGAGCATATCGAAAGGTATTCTGCTGAGATGATGACAAATCGAACCACCGAAGTGGTTGTGTGCCGTGCTTTCCCACGAACGCTTAACAGTGTGGCGTTCGAGTGGTTCTCAGGTCTGCCTGCCGAGACCATCTCCAGTTTCAAGCAGTTGACTAACCTTTTTTCTGACCCGGTTTGCAAACAAGCGGAAGCTAAAGAAGGATCCTCTTACACTCTTTGGGTTTATGCAAACGCCGGCGGAAAGATTGCGAAGCTACATCAGGCGCTTCAACGAGGAGATCATGGGTATGGTAGGCCTCGACTCATATATGGCCTTTGGGACCGTAATAAGGGGCATGAGGGAAAGCCCGTTCAAGGAGAGTGTCACCCGAGATGTCCTCGCTAACTTGGAGGAATTCCTCGCCCGAGCCGAGAAACAGATCGTTTCTGATGAGATGAAGGCCAGGTGGAATGAAGAGGACCGCATGAGGATGGAGCTCGCCCGAGGAATGGTGTCACAACAGCAAGGATATCGGCAGGCGGAGCCAAAGGAAGATAGATCCCGAAGAGGCAACGGGCGGGACCGAGGAGCACAACGTCTACCTGATGAGAGGAGGCCCGCATATCGGCTGCCTAGAGATCCCGACCGGATGTCAAGGTACCGCAACTACGCCATACTTAACATCTCACTTTAAAACATTTTACTGCAGATATAGGACCAAAAGATTCTGAAACAGCCTCCCCTGATGAGGGAGAACCCGAAGAGGAAGAAAAGCAAGAAGTTCTGGAAATTCCACCAAGACCATGGACATTCAACTGATGAGTGCGTCCTTCTGAAGGACGCTATAGAAGACCTTATCCAGGATGACAAGCTTTTCCAATACCTAAAGAAAGATCTGGCCATAGAAGGCACCTCAGCTGACCCACCCGCACCCGTGACTCTCAAGAGCCCGCGCTTCACGATGATAGCTGGGGGGCCCGGATGTGCGGGAGAAAGTTTATCTTCAAGGAAGAATTATGTCCGCATGGTGGGGGCCGTGCAGAATGCGGCATCGGCAAAGAGTCCCCGAGTATCCTTTGACATATGTTTTTCTGATGAAGACGTCAGAGGGTAAGTCACCCCCATGATGATGCTTTGGTCATTACAGCCCAGATTGGGATCTTCATAGTTGACAGGGTCCTGGTCGATACGGGGAGCTACGTGGGCACCATCTTCTCCAATGCTTTTAACCAGATGGAGATCCATATGGAGAACTTGAGGCCAGTGAAGTCTCCGCTGATTGGTTTCAACAGGAGCCCCCTCCATCCTGATGGTTTGATTTCCCTCCCACTCCTGCTTGGCACTCCTCCCCAGACGGCCATCGCCCTCGTTAACTTCCTTATAGTTCGCTGCCCATCGAGCTATAATGTGAACATAGGGAGGCTGTCACTTAACTCCCTAGGAGCTGTCCCATCGACTTATCACATGATGATGAAGTTGCCCACACCCAACGACTGTGGAGAAGTGAAAGGTAACCGGCTCACCTCCGGCCAATGCTATGCGACCATGCTCAGGGATCTGGGAGAAGGAGGCACCTGGAGGGTCGAGGCACTAGTTGTAGAAGACCTGCAGCAACTAGATGAAGAAAGGAAGATGCGTAGACCCACAGCAGTTGAAGAATTATATCCCTACCACTATGGGAAGAACAAACTGAGCGGACCATCCAGTTGGGAGCGGAGTTGAGTGCCAAGCAGCGAGGAAAGATTATGGCGTTGCTGAAAAAATAACTCCGATGTATTCGCCTGGACAGCTGAAGGGATGCCAGGAGTCCCGCGGGATGTCATCGAACACTGCCTCAGCGTGGACCCGGAACACAAACCGGTGGTGCAAAAGAGGAGAGCATTCGCACCAGATCACCTGAAGGCCGCTGAGGAGGAAGTCGACAAGCTGGTGAAGGCAAATTTTGTCAGGGAGGTTCACTACCCAAAGTGGTTGTCAAACGTTGTACTTGTCAAAAAGCCCACTGGAAAGTGGCGCATGTGTGTTGACTTTACTAATTTAAATAAAGCCTGCCATAAGGATTGCTACCCCCTGCCCCATATAGATAACATGGTTGATTCCACATCGGGTTATGAAATGCTTAGCTTCCTGGACGCCTTCTCCGGGTACAACCAAATCAGAATGGCTCTAGTCGATGAGGAAAAAACCTCCTTTATTACCGGTAGGGTGACTTACTGTTATAAGGTTATGCCCTTTGGGTTGAAGAACACTAGAGTAACTTTTCAAAGGCTGGTGAACAAAGTGTTCAAGAACCAAATTGGCCAGAATGTCGAAGCATATGTTGATGACATCTTAATAGAAACTCCAGAGCCGAACAACACGCCACAGATCTCCAAGAAACCTTCACTGCTCTATGGCTGCACAATATGAGCCTCAACCCGAATAAATGTGCATTCGGTGTCCGATCGGGGAAATTCCTCGTGTTCATGTTGACCCAGCGGGGTATCGAGGCTAACATAGAGAAGATCAGGGCCATAATGGAAACCAGATCGCCAAGGACTGTCAAGGAGATACAAAGGCTCAATGGCCAGCTGGCGGCGCTTGGGAGGTTCATATCGAAGTCAGGGGAGAAGAACCTTCCGTTGTTCTGGGCGCTGAGGAAAGCACCAAAGCTTGAATGGACCGATGAATGCGAAAGGTCGCTGCAACAACTGAAGGAGTACCTGCAGTCGCCAACGCTCCTGGCCAAGCCACAGCCCTGTGAAGAGCTCTATATGTACCTATCGGTCACGGAGGCAGTGGTCAGTGCGATGCTGGTGAAAGAAGAGGACGGATCATAGAAGCCGGTCTATTATGTGAGTAAGGTGCTTATAGACACGGAGTCGAGATAGCTCCCCCTGGAGAAGTTAGCATACGCCTTGGTGGTTTCTGCTTGATGGCTCCGTCCGTACTTCTAGTCTCATAAGGTGAAGGTGTTGGACGATCAGCCACTCCGCCAAGTGCTTCACCGGCCTGACATATCAGGTCGACTAACCAGATAGGTTATTGAGCTCGGAGAGTACGACATCACCTTCGAGCCCCGAACAACCATCAAGGCCCAGGTACTTGCGGACTTTATTGCTGAACTAACCATTACCGGTGATAAGAAAATTACAGATAAAGAGCAGCCCGAAGAAATGGCAAACCCTCCCTCCCAGTGGGTTTTGCATATGAACGGGTCGTTCACCAATGACAGCTTAGGAGCGGGGTTGGTTCTCCGCTCACCGTCCGACTGGAGCACGTCAACTGCCCTGAGATTTGGCTTCAAGGCGACCAACAATGAGGCTGAATACGAGGCGATGATTGCTGGTCTGCAGTTGGCCCGAGGCCTGGGAGTACAAAACTTGAAGGCAAATACTGATTCACAACTCGTGGTAAGACACCTGACAGAGGAGTTCGAGGCAAGGGAAGGGAACATGGGACAAGGTGCAAAAACTTGTTTCCAGCTTCCAGAATTGCCTGATTGCAAAAATCCCCAGGGCGGAGAACTAGGAGGCTGACTCCCTCTCGAAGCTTGCCTCTTTTGATGCCGATATAGGGCAGCCGATCAACACTCAATACGTGGTGGCTAGAACTATCGAATGCCAACCGGATGAAAAACTTATGGATATCGACAATGAGCCCTGTTGGATGGACCCTATCATGAATTACTTACAGTCTGGCACCCTACCCCTGGATCCCAAGGAGACCCGAAGGATAACGACCCGATCATCCCGCTACAGTCTAGTGGAAGGGCAACTTTACAAGAGATCCTATACCCTACCACTCATGAAGTGCCTCCAACCCGCCGAAGCAGCATATGTACTCCAAGAGGTCCATGAGGAGATCGCGGGAGACCACCTAGGGGGAAAAGCTCTCTCCCACAAGGTACTAAGGCAGGGATACTTCTGGCCAATGTTGACTAAAGATGCCAAGGATTTTGCCCAGAGGTGCGACCCCTGCCAGCGCCACGCGAAAATCCAATGACGGCCCGCTGCTTTCCTCACTCTGGTCATAAGCATGAGGTCGTTTGCTCTATGGAGGGTTGACATCCTAGGTCCCTTCCCGGTGGCGGTGCGGCAACTGAAGTTCCTGATCGTAGCGATCGACTACTTCACCAAGTGGGTGGAGGCGGAACCATTGGCATCCATCACAGAGAAGGCCTGCCAGAACTTCCTATGGAAATCGGTTGTGTGCCGATTCGGATTCCCGGTGGCATTCATCACAGACAACGGCGGAAATTTCGACAACCCGGCGTTCAAGAAATTCTGCACTGGCTTGGGCATAGAATTGAGGTTGACCTCGATCACACATCCCCAAGCCAATGGGTAAGTCGAAGTTACCAACAATACGCTCCTCCATAGCTTGAAGATCGGGGTACACCGGAATGGGACCACATGGGTAGAAGAAGTACCGGGTGGATTGTGGGCATACCGGACAACCGAACGGACACGTACCGGTGAGACACCGTTTGCCCTAGCATTTGGGGTTGAAGCAATGCTCCCAGCATAAGTTGCGATACCCAACCCCCGGGTGCAATCCTATAACCCGGTGAGCAATGAAGAGCAGCTTAGATCGGAGCTCGACCTCCTGGAGGAAAGGCGGGATTGTGCGAGCATCCGAGTAGCGGTATACCGGCAGAAGGTCAAGAAATTCTACAACTCCAAAGTCAAGGAAGTAGCTTTCCAAGTCGGGGACCTGGTGTTGAGGGAGAACGAATTCCAAGGCAACAAAAGAGGAATGGGGAAGCTGAACACCAACTGGGAAGGCCCTTATGTTGTAAAAGAAATTGTACGACCAGGCACCAATTGGCTTACTAAGATGGATGGGCAGAAACTCAAGCATCCGCTTCACGTCGTACATTTGAGGAAGTATTATCAATAAAATTAATTATTATCTCTCCAGTGTTACCCTCTATTACTCTATAGCACTATTTTCCTGCAATCTGTTTATGTGATTTGGCAATGCGAAAAGGCCTTTCCTCCAAACGAGGAGGGCCGATAACCTCTAGCCAAAAACCCACCTGCCGAAATAGCGCGGCCTTTGGAAAACGAGTGCTAAAGAAGCCCTCCTAAGAAGCACGATCCACCAGAGGACCAGAATACCTGCATCTAAGTGCAATAGCGCGCCCCTTGGTCAGATAAAGTCAGCCACTCCCTCCATATTGGTAGGAGAGTGCTATCCCCCGTCATGGCCGTAACGCCTAACTCGACCGGTCCAGGTTCGCGAGAGAGGATACTCCAACCATCCCTCTACAGGGACAAATGCCCTGCCCCAGACCAAGCCGGAACACCTAACGCGATGGGTCCAGCTCCAGAGAGAAAGCTTGTCCATATAGAGGTGACAAAAAGTGTGGCGTATAGCCATGAGCGAGAGAATCGGAAGTAAAGAACTCCCCCCACAAATAGCAAAACAAACGATGGCATGACATTCACATGTAACGAGAAAAGAAACACAACCATGATTTCATTAACAAGAAGACAAAAGGTTGTTACAACTCAGGGCAGTCGCCTACGGGAGGCCCCCAGAAGCCACATCACCACGTTCCAGACTCCCAGCGGGCTGAGCGCCAAGGGTTGACCGCTTTGTGTACCGGTTGTGGCCAAGGATGTGGACGTCGAACACATCGTCTTCCCAGAGGACGAAGATAAGCAGATCCCCTTCCCCAAGTGATGGTCATCCACAAACGATGACCACCCAACAGAGAAAACAACCTCCCCGAAGACCCCCCGCGTTACCTCCACCCACCAGCGATGGCCGCTTGGCCCTTGCAGCTGCACAGGTCCATCAGGGATGTGGCGCATGTCACGGTGGAATGACATAGGAACCCAGAGCCGTCGCCGGATGCCGCCCGGAAACAGGAAGTGGTAGAATAAGGGGTCACTGTTACAAATCATGATGCTCGAAGGTATGTCTTCGTGAGAACGATCCTCCCACTCATTTTATAGAAGGTCCTGAGGGGGTAAGGGGTTGAAAGATGGAGGGGGGTTGAGCACCTTGTTGCAAATCCCAAGGGGTGTTTAACGCTTGACCACTCCATTCGAAGCGACGTGCGACGTTTTGTTGCCTACCCTACATTAATTTCGTCGAGAGTCCCCAAGCGTAATGATGCCAGTATCGAGAATCCAAGAGTCACCCATGCTTGGGACCTCGAAAGTCAAGACGTCGCATCGGAACCCTGCGCGAAGGGGGGGATTGGGGAGCCGACCTTGCCAAGCATAAATCTCCTGTCAAGAAACAAAGCTATACCGACTTCGCCCAACGGCCGCCCGACAAGCAGGAGGGCCGCCACAGATCAAAGGAAAAGGCATGGAGATAATACATTATGAACGAACAAGAACATACAACCGGTGAAGAGCACAACCCCCATACAGGAGGAAAAAGAAAATACATTGAAAAGCCAATCTCTCTGAAAACACGAAGGCGCGATCGAATCCTCCGTCAAAGATTTAGGAGGACCTTGAAGAAGTGGCATCTTCATCTACTCCCGGGCTTGCGCAGAAGGCTAGCGCGTTTGGGCTCCCGTCTCGTGTGAACATGTCGAACCAAAATGTGGCGTCCCCAAGGTACGAAAAGATCAGGCAATCTCCCACCTATATGCAATGGTCTGCCAAAAAGCGAGTCCATCCATACAAGAACACATCCCCGGAGACTATTATCCAATACAGCATCACATCCAATTCATTTCCATTGGGGCCCCTCAGAGTAGCGACCGAACTCCCCCTACTGAGATCACCTTTGCAACGGCTGAAACGCAGTGGGAGACGAAACTGGGAGAAGTGGCGGGAAGTGTTGAACACTATGTGGAAAGACAAGGGCCAGTTTTCCGCCATTGCGTGATGAAAATGGGGCTGCATGAACCCGGGTGGCGAAGGCGTTTAAATACCATGACCGTCCTGCCCTCGGAACGTGTAACGACGTTCGACTAACCCCCACCCCCCTCAGGAGAAGCGAGGTGCACCTGGGAACTCACACCGGGCCACAGGTATCATTTCTAATAAGCAATAAGCCTGCATACAGGGGAAAGTGGCAAGCATGCATCAGAAAAGTCAAAAAGAAATGCAGGGGTCGGGTAGGATGATAGCATAGTAGACACAGACAGTTCGGACAAGATAAAAAGAAAGAGCAACACAAACATACATTCATGCAAGCTATAACAACTAAAAGATACAAATAGTGTTCGTGATTTAAACGTAGTAAAGACATATAGCAAGACCCTACCCATCCATCACTAAGCTCCCTCCTGGAGTAGTATGGTCCACTCGCGAAGGGGTTGCACGACCTTTTCGCCAGAATTTTTACATCAGGAGGGCAGCCTGGCCTCTTCGCCAAATTTTTTGAATCAACGTGGCATAATGAATGCAGTGTGGAGTAAGGATTGGCATGGACCCCCGTGGTATACCTTGCTCTATACACAGCTTATCGAGGTGTTCCAGCATAGTGATTTCAAAGCCCTAGACCCTTTGCTCCTGCTCTTCGTAGGCCTCACGGTCTAAAACAATAAGGAGGATGTCCGATGTCAGCTCTTCACCAAAAACCATCCCCGAATGAATAAAAATTAGACATGAACCAAGTCCCTACCTCTCGCCTATTGGCAACGCACTGACCGGATGGCAGCAATACCTTTCAAAGTCGGGGGAGAGGAACCCCCACAAGGAATGATAAAGGCGAGGCTGTCCCTCACCTGGTTCCAGCTCGAAGCCAGGGATCTCGACGCACGTTCCTGGCCCCACTCGTTCTCCTTACAGGATAAAATCAGGGTGATGACCCCGAACACAGAGACCTGAAGGAATAGCGGAAGTAAAAAAACACGAGAAGGAGGAGGAAATACCCACAGGATCTTCTTCATCAATCTCAATAACAACAGGGTTGGATTCAAGAGGGCACGCTGGAACAAACTCTGTCGCGGCTTCGGCACACCCTCCCGCCAAGGTAGAGGCCTCCACTCCATTGCCAGCCCCTCGACTGGGAGAGGGTTCCCTGCGACGATCGTCCCAGGTGGTGAGTTGACCAGCCCGGTCACGACGTGTTAGGATCAAGCCGCGCAAGGGTTAACAGTGGTAGTAATGGCCGCATCGTGGTCCAGCGGCGGTTCACCGCCCTCCGGCGGCAAGCTGGGCGCCTCAGGCCCGATCAAGGATTATGTCGCACCCTCCCTCGCTAACACCTCGCTCAAGAACCGGACACCCAAGGTCTGACTCGACAACCGATCCAGCCACCGCCGCATCGGCAACAGAGGCCGGGGGTCCTTCCTTTCCGACAACTGCGATGACAAGTTCTGAGACGCCCAAAATGGCTCAGCACGATGTACCCCCAAATGAGATAATAAACAACGGCAAGAGAAGAGGAAAAGTTACCTCTGTTGGCTGCCTTTGCCTCCTCTTCGGAGACACAAAAAGTGGGGGGCGAATCTTTCCTCCCGTAGTACAACTTCACTGCCTGGCATACATCAGGCCGCCTAAGTTGATTGAAGGATCCCTCACCTGTAAGGTCTGGAAGGCTTCGAACACACTAGGGCCAACCTCTTGGGTGTACTCATCAAATTCATTCTCCTTCCTCTTCAGGGATTCTTCCAGCACAGCAACCCAGACCCTCCACCCCTCGACCTCTCCAACGCGAACGCTGGCCTTTTCCCAGGATGAGATAGAGAGGATTGAGCACTATCCCTCTCCCGCTCAGCTGAATCTAGCTCTATCTTGGCACAGCGGAGGAGTTCGTCGCTCATCTCCTTCTCGGAAGAAAGGGAATTACACTTACTCTCAAAGCTGGTGGCTTTTGAGTCGGCCTCCTCTAGCTTGGTCTTCATATCCTCAAAGGCCCGATGTGAAGCGCCGTTGGCCTCCTAAGTGAGGCACACTCCTTCATGCTTGCATCCCGCTCATCAATAACGGGCTTCTTCTCTTCTTTCACCTTTTCAAGGTGGGCGTTCAACTCAGCGAGGCTCCGCTTGAGAAGGTGGAGGGTGCTCTTCAAGCTGTAGTACCCTTATCCTTTTCAGGTTATAGGTATCACACCAGCCAAGTCAGGGAGTGAACCCTGACCTAAGGCTGTATAAAATAAGAATTTACTCATAATCGATGCTAATATTACGAAATCATAGAGTCAAATACAATAATAATACAAACCATAAAGTCATAAAATACAATACATGTCTGCATAGGAATTCACATTACTCCTCAAATCAAGAACACTAAACACAAATACAAGATATGAACCAAACGGTCAAGGCCAACTAAGGTAGACAAGACCCTATCATCTACTCTAAGCACGGTCTTGTACTTGTTTTCTACCTGGAAAAGGTCATACAACAATAGGGTGAGCTACAAGAGCTCAGTGAGGTACTAACACCACTGTCAGGTATAAACATACTTGTATGGTTTCAACAATAGATAAAAGAAATAAAGTAAAGTAAAGATATGAGCAGAACGATATTAAACATGAAGATGATATGCACATGTATTTCTTTAATCCTTTATCATCAGTACGGGAGATGATTTCCACATTTGTCCTGGCTGAACACTCAAAGCCAGTAGCCAACACGGTTGGATCACTCAACAACCGGAAGGTTGACAATCTGTGGAATCAAATCATCATCATCAATCATATTAGTGCCAACTACACCTCTACTTCCATACTGCGGAACCAGAGTGGTAACGAGCAGATCACTCAACACTCGATAGCTCTCCGGTCGGAACACTCAACAACCATTGAGCTATAGTATATATATACGTATACTAAGCACCCGATGGGTACTAAAAGCGGGTTTCATTTCTTGAAATCAGGAGGATTTGAAAACAGATAGTTGAACTAAAGAAAATAGAGTTAAGAAAACCACCCCTTCTCTACCTAGTATCGTACTCTCTCTGGCTCTATCGTAGAGCCACTACTAGTGCAGGCATGTATGTGAGTACGGTGCAGTGCACTAATATTTCTATCAATCTGTCATTTCATTTCTTGTAATATTTATGTGCTTTCCATATGTTCTTCGGAAACAAGGTTTCAAATCCCGAACAAAATCAATAAAGGCATGTTGTAATGCTCAAAGTACTTCATGAATAATACTAATCTCAATTCATGAATTCTCAAAAAAACATATATGATAAAAATACGGAAGAAATACGGTAAATTTCCAGTTGTGTTCCCTCATCTTAGTCTGAGAAGTTCTTAAGGCTAGTTAGGTCCTTCAGCAGTAGCGGCCTCGCCCTTGCCTTTTCCTTGTCCTTGAAATTAAAATACGAGCATTTCAGAAATACGAAAACCGTATCTTTATCTTGTATTCTATTTAGACTCATTAGAATATGATAGTTCCATCAAGTTAAATTAAAGTACAATTTCTCTTGACATGACTTCGTATTTCTAAAGCATGAAAATACGCGAATTGCTAAATTATAGAACTTAGCTTTTCTTCAACTTATTCTCAATTAAAGAGTTCCTAACATGCTCTTAAACAATACCTAACTATTCTACTTAATCATGGAGCATCAACCCCATATATTTGAAAAAATTTCGGCAGAGTCCCCTTTGGTTTTAGGGCTCGGCAATTATACAAACATTCATACCACAACTAGGGATTTCATCTCTACATACCATATTTCATCTACAAACAATCTCTACAACCATACATCATTTTCATTTGAGTTAATTAACCAAAATTCCCTGCCCTGTCCATGGCCTACCCCAATCATTCATTCATGAAACGATCATCTACATAACCCTCAATATAACCAGCCTTCCCGTCCGAGAGTCTAGTTGCTCACCGAAGTCGGAAGGGAGGAACTGGTGCACAGTCCTCGCCGGGATAAATGGTTGGCTTCCGGTGTACTGCAAATCAGAGAGAGAAAGAGGGACGTGGTCTCGCCAGAAACCTCCACCACTCGCCGGATCTGAGGACGAGAGAACCTAGGCTGGTGCTCCGGCGGTGGCAGTTGTGGAACGGCGGCATGCGCGGCTACCACGCGTGCAACGCAGGGTAGTCGCGGATGGCGTCAGCCGAGGCGCTGGCCGAGGTTGGCTGGTTCCCGCGTAGGCTTACGGTCACGAGATCCAGCTGCCAGCGTGGTAGCCCAAATGCTGCGAGGAGATGGAGGAGGGATCATGAGGGAGAGAGATGAGAACCTCTCTCTTTCTATCTTACTTTCTCTTATAGAGGAAAGAAGAGTCACTTTACTAAAGTAATAATATTTTAATTGAATTATTATATATCTTTCTCACTGTATGAACACGGGAGAAGAAACCAAAGTCTCCGACCAGATCTGCTTATCATGGATCAATATGATTAATTTAATATTTTATTTATTTATTAATTTATTCATTCTTTATGTCTTCTCAGTAGGTCATGGACCCTACTGTAACTACACGGGTCACATTTACACCCCCGACCGAGATCCATATTTTCCGGCTTTTGACTCTGCCAGTTGTGCTTTATCAGGACTCACATTTTTGTCCCATATCTCCAACTAAATAATTGAAATTAATTAACAATTACTAATTCTTCCAATTAATAAACCGTGATTGATCTCTTCAGTCCAAATTGGCATGGCCCAATGCGGCCTTTTCCGGTCCAAATTGTTGCAAGACCGGACTTTAGATTCATTAATTCTCTATTTTCCCCTTAATTGGGTTTACAAGTAGTTAATCTCTTTTATGTGCTAATTAATCTCAGTAATTATTTCCAGAAATTGATTTATTTATTCGTAAAAATTCTGGGGCGTTACACAAGCTCTCGCACTCCTCTGAAGTCTCTGTTACCCGAGCAGAGGCTTCCTTGTGGACCCTGAGAACGCGATACCTTTAGTCTTTCAGGCCCTTCAACTCTGAGGACTTGCCATGAAGCTTGTCAGTAAGCCCTCGGATAGTATACTCCAGTTGGTTTATCATCGCACTCCGAGGGTCGCCCCTTTCAGCTAAATAAGCCGCGCGATCCCCCCACAAGAATGCCTACAGAAGTCGATGAATGAAAAAGGGACCAATTAACAATTGAGGGTTTTACTGTGGCCATAGACGAACAAAAATTGACAGCAACCTCCTCCTTGTTAAATTGGTGAATCTAGGCACGAATGTCATCTAGCGAAGGGTCCTCAGGGATGCCTCGATCGCCCATGAGTCAACGTTCAAAGTGGTGTCGATCCGGTGGATGAAGCAACGCCTCCCTGTTCCTAGGACCTCGCCCCTACCAGGTTGAGCGGTCGGCCCTACCCTCGGGCACCTATAATGAGTGAGTAAGTGAATAAGAATCAGGAACCTTCGTTTCTGGACTGGAGCCTTGGGGCTCGAGGGCACATCGGAAACCGAACAGACGATTCGGTCAACCAGCGCTCCTAAAGGAACCACCGGGTCCGATGAGGGAGACATGGAAGCCCCTGTCTCCTGGCTAGCGACAACTTCCAAGGCGGGGGTAAGATCCGATGTGCTGACCGCAGGACCTGATATATCAAGCACCCTAGCCACTTTCTTCTTTTTGGGCACCGATGAGCCCTCCCTAGGACGATGTGAACCACGATAAGTCTCTGGCTCTTGGGTCGCCCTCTTGCGAGAAGCCCGCGTGTCGCCCTGGACCTGGGATCCCTCATCAGCCTCAGCCTCACCGCCCCCAACCGATCCCCTGCGCGCCCGGAGGGCCACGTTGAGCGGAACATCATCGGAATCCTCCTGTGACCCTTCCACGGACCCCTTGCTCACTTTCTCAGGAGGACCCTCAAATTCCTTTCTCTTCCTTCGCCCCTCCCGGGCGGCCCTTTTCGCTGCCTCCGCAGCCAACACACCCGCCAACATAACTCCGGCCATCTTCTCCACGGACATCGCGTCACCTGTGGACAAAAATACAAAAGAAACCACAAAAGGTCAGCAGGCGACTAGCCAGAACATGATCATACAAACGGGCTCCGAAGGTCCCTACCAAGGACCATATAGAGACAGCAGTCCTGATGTCGCTGGTCGGTTAAGTATTCGTTAATCGCAACATTCTGGAATTCCTTAGACGACTCCAGCCATTCCTTCTCCTCTAAACTTAGCTTCTCCTTGTTCGCACGTGAGTCCAAGGAACGCCCCATTCCACCGGGAACCCCCACCCATCGCTATTGGTGGCAAAAAAGAACCTACTCTTCCATCTCTTTATCGAATCCGGCACAGGACCAAGGAATTGCCTACCCTGCCTAGCGCAGAAATAATACCGATCGGTGTTCCTATCCTGATTTAGACTAAAGAAGAGGTTGAAAAGGGTGGCGGAAGGATTAACTTTGCAGTGGCGCAGACCTATCACGAACCCACAGAGAATTCTCCAAGAATTTGGAGATAACTGGGAAGGGCTCACATTGAAATGGCGGAAGATATCAATGAAACAGGAGAAAAAGGCAGCCGAAGGCCAGCCAGCAAGGCGTCGTAATAAAAAACCAGATCTCGCTTCCGAGAAGGTGAACAGGCATATTCATTGGAAGCAGGGACCCTGTAGGAAAGCGAAGGTCGGGAAAGTTTGTATTTCTCCGGGAGCCTCGTGACCTTCGACCCAGACAAAGTGTTACTAAAGGAGCCGGAGTTAGACCTGGACTCTTTGGTACCCTTGGCCTTAGCCCTAGAGGGGGAAGTCGAAGTAAATTTGGGAGGCGATATCTCAGACTAAGAAGCTATGATAGAATCCATACCTGGATAGGCGAACGGGACCAAGAACGTTGGGACGCTGAGGAGTGGAAGAAGAAGAACAGTCGCTGGGATGAAGAACAAAGTAAGAGGAAATACAACAGTTCCTTTTCAAAAACTGGGAGAGATGAAAATTTTGGATGTAGGTTTTAAACAGCTGTAAGATGTATCCAACGGTCAAAATCACACAGATAAATGGTACACGAACGGAAGAGGTGACACATGTAACTACACCCACGGTGCAGATGGAAAGAAAGGGATCGAACAGGCAGATCATGGATGCGTGGCCCTGAAAAAACTAACCCCATTATTACATACCTTAGCCCACGCCCTTTGCCGCCCTACACCATCCTTCGATAATTATGCATGGGCGCGCAGGCATGGCCTACATTAAATGAAGAGGATGGAAAATACAGTTTTGCCCTCATGAATCTTACAGCCCAAGCATTGTGAGACCCCAGGGCGGATGAGGAGCCCCTCGAGGCATAGCGGACACGACAGCTGGAAGACCTCCCAATGACAAAACGGTGCGAGCACCATGTCGTCCCGCTGTATGCTTAGCTATACGAGTCCGAACAATGACCGGGGAACCCGCTCATTTTTCAGACTCGCCGCAAGCATACTTGAGGGGGTCTTGTGATGGGGGTAAAAGTGGGAAGACACGTGGTGTTCATCTACAGCGGCCAAGTGTCCAGATCCTGAAGCAACGCGCCCCCACAAGTCTGGCGCTTGATCAAACTACTCATCAGTACTGTCCCCATAGAGCCATTCATCGGGTGACCTAAACATGGCTCACCGGTCTTATGCACCCGGCCAGTCCTCCGAAGCTCATCGGTTCAGTGTGGCACATCGGGGGCTGATTTCTAGGTCCCCTTTTACGGGAGCGATCGTGAAAGACCTGGGAGACAGATAACTAAACAAGCAATTAACGGGCACGTGTCTTAAGTGATGGCTTGCGCCCCAAGACATCTTGACCTATATAAGGAAGCTGCTACAGTGAGACAAAGGACAAGCACACAAAAACCTAAAAAATATTCGTGAAAAGGAGCGCCGCCACCTGTAGGAGAAAGCGAGCTATGGATCCTCACTCTCTTCCTCAGTCTCTCTTGAAGGTTAATATATTCATCCACTCTACAATGCCTCAAAGGGTACCTGTAAACATATGATAGTGCATCTCCCTTCTCTGTGGTTTTTTCCCCGTTGTTAGGTGTTTTTCCACATTAACTTGGACTCTCTCTATGATTGTTTGCTTGGTCTTTGTCTTCTTCGTACTGTTCAAGGGTCCCAACCTCAAATAAATTCAACCGTTGGTACAAGACCGGTTCTCGATCTTGAAGCAGGTCTGTTTTAGCATTAACAATATATATATATATATATATATATATATATATATATACATATATATATATATATACATATATATATATATATATATATATATTTTAATGATATTTCACACGAGATCCACTATTTATCGTCTTCTTCCTTATGACTATATGTAGGGTTGTTCATCTTTACCTAGGTCAATAGTGGAGAAGGACTAGCAACCAAGAAAACAAAGGCCGACACAAGAACAAAGTCATTACCTCTCGAACACCCAAAATGAACCCTAAGCGCCTTCACACGGCATGACGGGTCTTAGACTGGGAATTTACAACCTCAGGCCTGGACTTTACACCTATTTCTTAAGTGTCTTACTGGGACTTTACCTTTCTCAGGACTGACATCCGGGTCCACTACATCTTCCCGACTAAGTAAGAACCGAAAAACCACATACATGTAGCAGAAGGAAAAGGACTCAAAATAGACTCAACAACGGCATCCTTTTCGTGTGAATGTGAAGTAAATGATAAGTGCAATACATACAGACACAAAGATACACCAAAGAGTAGAGAAAATAATTTGGCAGGCCATACCTTTAAGACAAAAGAGGTTTCCCTTTCGAGGGGGCTAAAGAAGAGAGCTTACACGAAGGTTGAAAACGCACCAAGCTTTATTGCATCAGCAAATGGTTACAGGACTTGGACTCTCATAATACACACATATTGATAAGAACACCAAAAGAAAACTCACAAAGCGTGCAAGGAGAATTCTCTTCTCCCGGCTTGAAAACTCGATGCTTGGAAACTCTGAATGAGCTTCTTATATAGACAAAGAAGACTTGCACCTCAAGTATACTTGGAGTGCATGCCAAGTTAAGCATCGTCATCATGAAATTCGTTTCTTGGATATCAAGAAAGAATAACCATGATGATTATTCTAGTTACTCATCATATTCCTTACTTGTGGCTCAAGAAGGAATATATTCTATTCTTGTAGGTCAAGAAAGAATATTATGATGATAATACACACTACTACTCATGAGAGAATCTCATGATGGGCACACTAATACTCATGAGAGAATCTCATGATAAATCATGCTAACTGCACATGGGCGGCAGCCTTTGGGTAGTAACTCTACTAGCATGATCTAATAAATGCAAGAAAATTAACCTTACTCCCATGGTTTGCCATCATCAAGCTGAACATGGGGGCTAAGGGGTCCTTGACATCCGCAGAGACAAGGTTCATCGTCAAGTTCTTCATCTGTCGACAGAGGTGAAGTGGTGGCGTCAGCGGCTGCGTGAGCGGCGTTAGGTGTAGGTGCAGGACTATCAGTGGGCGGTGGAACGGGAAAGCCATATGGGACGTAGGTGTTGTAATGCTGCTGGTGCTCGTAACGTTCCTGGTCCCGAAGGTAGTTCAGGAGAAAAGTATCTCCTGGGTTGGTTTGATACTGGATGGTATCAAGTGATGCTTCAACAAGGACCAGTTGGCACTGGCACTCACCATTTTTGGAGCATTGAGGGCTATGCAGAAGTGCAGGATCATGGAAAATAAAACGAAGGACATCAGGTAGCAGTCGGGAGAAGTGCGCAGGTAGTCCGGAGGGGCGTTGCTGTGCTGCATGGAATTTGGCGGCGAGCTCATCTTTCTCCATCTGGAGTTTAGTCAATTTTTCTTTTAATTCAGTGATCTGAATATGAGCTGGTTTTCCAGAGGCTTTGAGCAAGGAGTCAACTACGGAGTGTTGGGTTCGCACAACTTCAGAAAGGATCTTAATTTCAGAATTAAGGTCGAGGAGTTCGTTGATGAGTAGTTTCTGAACAGGGATGGGAGACGGTCGTAGGAAGGCTAGTACATTCTGCTGAGTCTGAGTGAGGCGGCTAAGGCTCTGATCAAGGTTCAAGAGGTCTTCATCAGTGAAGGTGTCTGCAGGTTGGGGAAATTCCATGGTGAGGTATTTGCTGGAGGTTTTGGTTCTTTTGAGGAAAGGAGTATGATTCATGGGGAGGCTGAATTTTAGTGGAGCTGGAGCTGCAAATTTATAAGAGGAAAAAGTTAGTAAAAGATATTCTTACCGTACTCGTCATATGGAGCTGAGTACTTGGATGTGACTAAAGGGGACTCTAATTCTGGCTAGAAAGGAACTTATTGTGGCTAAAAATTAAGATTCATGGCTACAAGTGTGAATGTGAGTAGATGCGATGTGATTTTTAACAAAGTTATGTTTGATAAGTGGCTATAAATGTTTCTTTTGTAGCTATCATGCGGTATAAGTGGCTAGGTGCAAAGTAAAATGCTAAGGAATATTGATAATGGCTACGATTCGTGCTAAGGAATCAATAATGACTATTCTATTCCATTATCTTTTTCTTTTTTTAAATCAGATTCCTCTGATTTGATGGGCTCAACAGGGTCGTGATCAGGACTAGTGGCTTCCTGACTAAGATTCTTTTGTCCCATGTTTAACAAATCTGGGTTTAAACTAAGCTTAATTCCTAAGGAAGTACTCTGAGTGTCTCTTCTAATTAAAGTATCATCAACTATTTTCTGGATGTTTTCAACTAACTGATTATAATTATTATTGCTTATCTCTTGGTTTTTTGGGAAAGCCACACCCATCACAAGATTTGATAAGTCTTTACCTGCAACCTGTTGCACAGGACTAGCCAATGATGTTTTAGCTTCATTGATAACTCTTGATGATATTTTTGGCAAATATCCAGCCATCAACGGATTTGATATGTCTTTACCAATTGCCGTTTGCATTGGACTAGCTGTTGGCTTGTCAACCCCAACAGTGGTTTTGATAGCAGGAGATATATAATAATTGTGACCTAGATGGTGCTTTGCAAAAGTAAATGCATCTGAAATATTTTCAAAACCTTTATAAAGAGGATTTTTAAAATTTTTTATACTGTCTATGACGTCAGACCAAGTGGAAAAAACACCAGTTTTAAAACCGGCGACTACTGCATAAAATTTAAAATTCTGTCTTACATTATAAATATTAAAATGCTCAGCTAACGTATTAATGCAAGTATGAAAATATTTAGGGTCTGTATTTATTTTGGTTTTTGCTATCCAAAAATTATCCAAAAGACATCGCTGTTCTACGGAGACTGAGATATGTGGTAGTGTTTTAAAAGAGAGATTGGACGTAGGAAAACTTTGTAAAGGAATATTACCAAATTTAATAAAGTCTGGTTCAAAAGAAAAAGAGGTCGGGCAAAAGCTTTTATTTTTGACGTACTGATTGATCATCCGATCTTTGCATCGCCCGCATAAAAGCGAGTTTAGTATTAGAAACAATTATTTGTCTACTTAAAGCATCTGCTAGCTGATTATCTACTTGTTTGATGTGCTCAAACTTAATATTATAACCATTACCATTAATTCTATCTAATAGGTTTAACCATCTACGCTTACTACTCCTTTTTTCATGCATCTTATTGTAAAAGCTTATTATAGCTTCACAATCTGTTCTAACAAGGAATTCTTTTTCACCTAAAATATGCATACGAAAGGTATCTAAAGCATAGATTATAGCTAAGACTTCTGCATCTATACTACTAATATTACCTCTTTCTTTATACTGTCCACTCGCATATCCACAAATTTTTTCTTCATTTTGATTAGTGTATTTATGCGGTTTGGCCTTTAGTAATGCTCCCCAACCGAGGCTTGATCCATCTGTCTCGATTATAATGTAATCGCTATCGAGCGGTAACTGTAAATCTGGGAGTTTACCTACTAAATCTTTTATCTGTTGTACACGCTTTCAATCTTCTAGGTTAAATGTTTTTTGACCTTTAGAGGAGGTTTTAGCATACAATGGGCCAGCAAGCTTGCTTAAGTCTTTAATAAAGCTTCGCGCATAATTTAATAGTCCTAAGAATGACTGTAATTTCTTTGTTTCTCCTAACTCATCTACTAAGAAATCTAAAATTTTCTTAGCTATATGTTCTTGTAGCTTAATTCTTCCATCACCAATTTCCATACCAAGGAATTTAACATTCTTTTTTAAGAGTTCCATTTTCTTTTTACTTATGATAATTCCGTGTTTAATAAATTCTGCAAAGACAATTTGTAGATGACTAATATGATCGTCTATGTTTTTACTAAACACTAGGATGTCATCTATATAAGCAAGAACAAACTTGTTATATTTGGTAAAAATTTCATCCATTTTTCGCTGAAAGATAGATGGTGCATTTTTTAAACCAAAAGGCATAACTAACCATTCAAAATGTCCTTCTGGGCAAGAAAAGGTTGTCCATTCAATACTATCGGGGTGCATTTTAACTTGCCAGAAGCCTGACTTGCAATCAAATTTACTGAATACTTTAGCATTCTGAATACTGTTAATTAACTGGTTTTTATCTGGAATATCATAACTGTCTTCTTTTGTATTATCATTAAGTCTTTTATAATTTATAACCATCCGGGATTTTCCGCGAACTACTTCACTGTGGTTTCGTACAATAAAGGCTGTTGATCTATGCGGAGAAATAGATTTACGAATAAGCTGTAATTTTAGTAAATCTTCAATATGAACCTTAAAATCTTCTTTATCCAAATTTGAAAATTCTATTTTTCCTGTTTTAATTATATAGTTTGGATTGAGGATATCTAATTTGCAGTAAATCTTATTGTTTTCCCAATACTTAAGAGGATTTTCTCCAATTATTTCTAAGTAATCCAATCTTTTTAAAAGTTCATCAATGTCTTTCCTATTTCGAATGGACGTTATTTCCCGATATATCTTAGTGTTGTCTAAGAAGTTTACGTCAATATCCGGGGTCTCATTATAATTAAGCTCTACTTCCCATTCTTCATTATCGTCTAATTCTATTAAATCTGTTTTACAGGTTCCTTTTATAGGGCATAAGCAAGGCTCTGTTGCATCTGTTTTAAGGCGCTTTGGTAGCCGTAAAGGCAGGCTTTGCTGGAGTAATAGGGAGAAAAAGAGAAGATCGGCTGAGTATAACATAATCTTTTGTAAAGGTCATTTGTCCATTATCAGACAGAATAAAATTTAAGCCTAAGACAAAATCTGCTGTATTATTCATCTTTTTTCTCGTCCATACAGGGGGTAAATAATCGTGGAAATTTTCTTTGTTACTGAAGAATAATAATAATCGATATGAATAATAAGAATAATAAAATTAGGTGTTACTGAAGTCGATATGAATAATAATCGTGGAATTTTTTATTGTAGCCCAGATTATATAATGAATATTATTGAATTTACAAATAATATTAAAGTTGGTATGCAAACTAAAGGTTATGAGCGTTTCAAAGGAAAAAATCTACTTGTCTGCATCGGTTTCTTAGGAAAGGTAACTAATACTAGTAGTACCCACTTTAAATTACGCATCGACGACGTAGTTAATCTAATAGGAAATAAAGGTATTAAATTACTTAAACCTGCAAAATTCTCCTCCGAAACCTTAGCAGGGGAAAAATGGAATTTAGACCTCTTTTCTAAAAGAGATGAAATCTTAGTTCCAGAAGATTCCTTTATGTATACAAATAGTAAAGGCGAAACGTCATTGCGTTTCAGTCAATATAAAAAAAAGAACCATGACCAAGAGCAAGAGTCAGAGCTTCAACGGTTATCTGAAGATCTTGCGGCTGACTGTAGCATGGTCAACATTGAGTCATATGAAATAACTGAAGATCCAATCCTTTACCCGAGAGAACTAGAAATGCTATTATCTGTTGTACACGCTTTCAATCTTCTAGGTTAAATGTTTTTTGACCTTTAGAGGAGGTTTTAGCATACAATGGGCCAGCAAGCTTGCTTAAGTCTTTAATAAAGCTTCGCGCATAATTTAATAGTCCTAAGAATGACTGTAATTTCTTTGTTTCTCCTAACTCATCTACTAAGAAATCTAAAATTTTCTCAGCTATATGTTCTTGTAGCTTAATTCTTCCATCACCAATTTCCATACCAAGGAATTTAACATTTTTTTTTAAGAGTTCCATTTTCTTTTTACTTATGATAATTCCGTGTTTAATAAATTCTGCAAAGACAATTTGTAGATGACTAATGTGATCGTCTATGTTTTTACTAAACACTAGAATGTCATCTATATAAGCAAGAACAAACTTGTTATATAAGCAACGAAACCCAACACTGTAGTATACTCCCTCGCCAAAGCCTCCTCCTGAAAACCAAAATTTCATATTCGATTCATCAATTAAAAGAAAAATTTACTAAACTCCAGATGGAGAAAGATGAGCTCGCCGCCAAATTCCATGCAGCACAGCAACGCCCCTCCGGACTACCTGCGCACTTCTCTCGACTGCTACCTGATGTCCTTTGTTTTATTTTCCATGATCCTGCACTTCTGCATAGCCCTCAATGCTCCAAAAATGGTGAGTGCCAGTGCCAACTGGTCCTTGTTGAAGCATCACTTGATACTATCCAGTGTCAAACCAACCCAGGAGATACTTTTCTCCTGAACTACCTCGGGACCAGGAACGTTACGAGCACCAGCAGCATTACAACACCTACGTCCCATATGGCTCTCCCGTTCCACCGCCCACTGACAGTCCTACACCTACACCTAACGCCGCTCACGCAGCTGCTGACGCCACCATTTATATATATATATATATAACCACTGAAAGTATCATGCCTGCCGGATCATTGTGCTGATCCGGCCGACACCCATTTTAGCCCCTGGAGCATGCTTGAATGATTTTCAACCATACGGATGGGAAGATCATCGAAAAATAAGCTAGCTTGTCAATTTTCATATAATTTGGTGACCGTTTGGTTCTCCCACTTAACGGTTCTTATTTTAGGAAAATTTTAACGGTTCAGAATTTCAACCATTAAGTGGGAGGACCAAACAGTCCCCAAATTGTATGAAAATGGACATGCTAGCTTATTTTTCTATGATCTTCCCATCCATATTGTTGGAAATCCTTAAAACATGCTCCAAGTGCCAAAATGAGAGGCGACTGGACAAGAACAGTGATCCGGCTGGCCGCATAGTAACATACCTGTATATATATATATATATATATATATATATATATATATATATATATATATATATATATATATATATATATATTGTTACGGATATATTTTGTGTAGACAGGTGTCGTTAAGTTATAGAGCCACTTGTTCATTTGTCTACACGACACTATCACCATCCTCATTGCACAAATCCGTCGCTTTCAGGAATTATAGCGTTACAAACAAGTTCGTCGGAATTGTAGGCATAAGGTAGAAGAAAGAAAGAGATAGAGAAACATCTAACGCCTCTACAGTGAGTGGGCCTTATCTACCCGCTACAGTAGGCAGATATTTTCCTACCACCTTCCTACCGCCTTTCCCCACTTTAAGAGATATTTACTTAATTCATCAGCCTCACTCCCACCGCCTTACCCCACCGCCTTTCCCTGAACCGGGCCTCTAAGGTGCTATAAAAGGAGAGCACTAATAGAAGAAAAAGGATCCAATAAAAAGATAAAAAAGCTCATCACCCCTAAACTATCTAATATTAAACTTCTCTCTTCAAGTTTTCTCGAGCTTAGAGTATCGGAGTCAATCCGCAAAGAAGGCCCAATTCCGATCACCATCCTCTCCCTTTTCACAAAGGCTCACGACGGGTCACTCCAAAGAATTCCTCGAAGGAATTTCTATACACTCCTGTTCATAGGCCGAGGAAGTAAGCGTCCACATCAACTATAAATTCTAACCGTTGGTGAAAAGTCGAGACCGGATCACGCAGGCAATAGTGACGTGAACCAGTTTTTGGCATCAACAGTTTGGCGCCGTCCGTGGGGACCCTTACGAAAAGCCGCATGACCACTACCAGAAGATCAAAACGAATTCAAGAACAGGGAGCCCCAAATAATCCCGAAAAATCCGGCGAGGCCCAAGGCATGAAGAAATCCGGTCGGATAGTCCGCCCCATCGTATACGCATCGAGATAGTCCTTACGCTCAACCTCAAGAATCTGCTCTGCAGTTTTACCTTAACCTCTGGCTGACAATTGGAGCAGGTTGACTGGTACAGTCGCTCATGCTTTGACTCCTCCTCCTCCTCCTACACAAATTCCAACGCCAAACATACCAACGGCCCTAATCGGATAATTCCAAAGCGAGGGAGAAGCGAGAACACGCACTCATAAAGAGAAGACGTAGGACCGCCTTTTCCGCTAGTTCGGAGACCTCCCTCCGCTCGGGCCGCAAGGGAGCAAAGCCACCACAAGAACCGAACGGGACAAGGATGTAATGTAATAGTCCATCTGCTCAAACAGTTGATAGAAGGACTCAACGACAGAACCTCTCTCGAGAAAACAGAAAGTCCGAGCGACACGTTCTCAGTATGTGTTCACCCTTTGTCAAAAAAATATTGGGAGAGCAAGTTCCGGATAACTTTGGACCGCCAGTTATGACTGCATATGAAGGCAAAACCGATCCATCCCGACACCTAAAATCTTTTCGATCGAAGATGCTCCTCACTGGAATCACAGACGCTCGCATGTGCCGAGCTTTTCCCGCCACTTTAGAGGGAAAAGCGCAAGACTGGTTTGTCGATCTCCCATCTAGTACAATTACTTCTTTTCAGATTTTAGCAGATCGATTCTTAGCATATTTTGCCAATTACTCAAAGCAAAAGAAAACCCCATCTACCCTCCTGCGCATTAAGCAGCGAGGGGGAGAAACGCTCCAGGCCTATTTAAGCCGTTACATAGACGAAACAGCTAATGTGGCGGACCTTCCGCCACGGATGGCTGTGACTTTTCTGATGGAAGGGTTAGTAGACTCCCCCTTCCGATTCTCCCTGACACTAGATCCACCAAAAACCATACCTGCCCTTATGATCCACGCCCAAAAGTATATCAATTCGAAGAAATATATATGGGTTGGGAAGAAGAGGCTAAACCCAGCTGAACCTATGGACACCCGTAAGGAAAAACCGCCATAACGCCGCCAGAAGGCCCCGGATATACGAAGAAAGGAAAAAGGATCGCACAGGGAAGACAAAGGCATAAGCAGAGGCCTGGAAACCTCCGCACGACCCCAACGACATACGCTGTAGCCCAGAGAACCTTCTAAAGAAGGAAAAATTGTCGGATATGATCACCATACCCCATCGAATCAAAACCGGAAGCCATATTCTTATGCAAATCAAAGAACAAAACTTACGGCGTGGCCGAGCACGCAAGAAATGCCGAGCGGCAAAAGAACGATAGAAGTATTGCCAATTCCATCAATCCGCAGGACATGACACGCGGAAAAGTGTACCCACTTGATGAACGCAATAGAAGATGTCGCTCAAAAGGACAATTGGAAAAATACATCAACCTTGAGATCCAAGGGGAACCTCAAGTCTACGCAACCTCAAGAAGAAAAAGGAGAAATGGTGGGATTTATCGGTGGTGGTCACAGGCGTGGTGGTGAAAGTTAGCCTCCACCTGGAAAAGTTACGCCCGAATGGTGGTGGGAGCCGCGCAAATAGAAAGCGCCACGAAGAGCGATCTCGACCTACGGCCCCAATCATCTTTTTATGACAACGACGCCGCCAGAGTTCGCCACCCACATGATGACGCTGCTAGTTGTTGCTATCAAAGTGTCTAATTTCCGGATGAAAAGAGTTACGATAGAAGCGGTGGAAGTTGATTGATATTCTCTTTTGGAGTGCTTTCGAGAGGATGAGGTATGATGATCTTGAGATGATTTGCTCCCGTAAAATCATCCTTAGTAGGAGTTCTCCTGAGGGGTGGTACAACCGTAGGAATAATCTCCTTACCGCCATTTATAGGGAACTTCGCCAAGGTCATCAACAAGAACAACAAACTTCTTAGTTATGCGTTGTGCTTCAAGTTACAACGTAATCCTTGGCAGACCAACCCTCAACGCCTTAAAAGCCGTAATCTCCACTTACCACCTTCTCCTCAAATTCCCGACTGAGAATGGCAGTGGAGAGATAAGAGGAGATCAACCCCTAGCACGGCAATGCTATGTCTCAACCCTCAAAGGGAAAACTCTCAACAGCAGCAAGACAAAAGTTTCAGAAGCTATGTTAGTCAAATGTAATGGCCAGAGCGGGGAAAGCGAGGAGCTTGACCCTACACCGCCGAAGAATTGCTAACAAATTCCCCTAGACATAACCAGAGCGGATCGCAGTGCACGGATTGGGGCGTGATTTGATAGAACAACGGGGAAGATCTCATGGGACTATTGAGAGCAAATTCACCTCTTCGCTTGGTCCTCGGAGGAGGATATGCCGTGTGAAGCGTAATATCATCGAGCATCATCTCAACATCGCATCAAGCTGCTTAAACCCACAAAGCGTAAAAGGAGAAATTCCGCGCACGGAAAGGCGCGCGTAAGGCCGCGAGAAGAAGAAGTGTCTAACCTCCTAAAAGCTAAGTTTATCCGAGAGGTATACTACCCGCATTGGTTAGCCAATGTGGTCCTGGTCAAGAAGCCGTCCAGGAAAATGGAGAATGTGTGTTGACTTCACGGACTTAAACAAAGCACGCCTAAAAGATTCATTTCCCTTACTGAGTCAATTGATAGCTTGGTTGACTCAACAGCGGGGCATGAGATGTTGAGCTTCTGGATGCTTTCTCGTGTTACAACCAAATCCGAGATGGCCAAAGGCGACGAAGAAAAACGTCTTTCATTATGAGCACGGGAGCGTCTTAGCTATAAGGTAATGCCGTTCGGTCTAAAAATGCCGGAGCCACCTTCCGCAGGCTCATAACTACTGATTTTGAGAGAGCAAATTGGCGGGAATGCCGAAGCCTATGTGGGCGATATCTTAGTAAAGAGCCGAAAGGCCAATGAACACCTATCGACTTACAAGAAGCTTTTCGCCTCTTGAATTTATACTATGCGGCTAAACCCAAACAAATGTTCTTTTTGGCGTTGATCGGGGAAAATTCACAGGATTTATTTTGACACAAAGAGGGATAGAAGCGAATCCGGATAAAATCGAGCCATTCTTGACATAGGATCGCCTAAAAGTCTTCAAGAAATTCAGCGGCTTAATCGGACGTCTCTCGCCCGGCGCTTAGCGGATTCATCTCCAAAGCCGGAGAGAAAAATCTCCCACTCTTCCAAGCCCTAAGAAAAGCACCCAAAATGGAGTGGGCCAGGAAGAATGCGAAAAAGCCTTTCAAGGGCTTAAGGACTATCTCCGGCCACCTCACTAGCTAAGCCACAAAGCGGAGAAGAACTCTACGTTTACTTGGCGGTCGCCCCACCACCTTGTCGGCGTATGCCGTTCTTACGAGGGGAAGATAACGGAATTCAAAACCCGCCTACTACACAAGTAAAATCCTTAACGATGCGTAATCGAGATATCTACCACTTGAAAAGTTGGCCTTTGCTCTTATCACGCCCTGCATTAGCGGAGGTTGAGGCCGTACTTTCAAGCCCACAAGATCATAGTATTGGCCGGATCAGCCCCTAAAAGCGCATTCTCCATAAACACGAAAACTCCTGACGCTTAGCCAAGTGGGTGATAGAATTGGGCGAAGTTCGATCTCACCTACAAACCCCGAGCGGCAATAAAAGCTCAGAAATGCTTGTGGCGGATTTCGTTCGCGGAATTAACTTTTCCAGCAAGCGAGGATGAACCCCCGCCACGTCGCGAGTCCGGAAGAAAGCTCTAACATCCCTTGGACCTTATATGTTGGCCGGATCGACAGAATCGGAAGAAAAGGCAAGTGTGTTTTGTCCTCTACTCTCCTTCCAAATGGAAAATCGCGGCGATCTTGAAGTTCCAATTCCGAAAGCAACCAACAATGAGGCCAATATGAAGCCCTCATCGGAGATTACATCCGCCCGAGGGCTCGAATTCAAAGACTGCATGTATATTCTGACTCACAGCTAATAGTAAGCCATACCTTGGGCAGCTTTGAAGCGAAGGAAGAAAACATGGTCAAGTATCAAGCAGTAGTAAAGAAAATAGTTCCAAATCGAAAAAGTCTGTCGAACACAAAATGAAGAGGCGGACGCTCTGTCCAAAAAGGCCACAGCACCGAACAAAGACACAGAGCCCCCCCTCAACCTGCAATACCTTCCCACAAAAACCATCGACGGATTAGAGGAAGAAGTACAAAGTACAGCCGAAGAGCCAAAATTTGGATAGACCCTATCGAAATTATCTACAAGGTGGATCGGCACCACCCGATAAAGCGAAGCAGGGCCGGATTTCTTACAAATCCGCCAATACACCATCATCAATGAGAACCTATACGAAGATCTTATGCGCAACTCCTTTCTTACGATGCTTGCGTCCAAGGCCCAAAACTAGTTATGTTCTTCAAGAAATTCACGAAGGCATTGGAGGAGGTCACATAGGGGCAAAGCCTTAAGTTACAAAGTCCCTCACGACAAGGTTATTACTGGCCAACACTAACTCAAGACGCAATAGCATTCGCTCGGAAATGCGACGCCTGCCAGCGACATTCCAAGATCCAAAGGCGACCGCCGGCACAGCTTACTCCCATCATTCGCCCTCGTCCATTCGCCATCTGGGGAGTCGATCTCCTAGGGCCGTTCCCCACTTCAGTTAGGCAAATGAAGTTTCTAATAGTCGCCATTGACTACTTCACCAAATGGGTGGAAGTTGAACCCTTAGCCAAAATCACGGAGAAGGCACATCAAAGGATTCTTATGGCGGCGATTATCCGTCGATTCGGCATTCCAAATGCCTTCATTTCGATAATGGGACGGCAGTTTGACAACAAAACCTTCAAAAGCTTTTGCTCGAGCTCGGAATTGAATCCATTAACATCCGTGAACACATCCCCAAGCCAACTGGTCAAGTAGAAGTGACAAACCGCACCACAGCTTCAAACACCGAAAACGCGAGTACTCTAAGCGGTACTAAGCGGGTAGAAGAAATTCCGGCGCCCTTTGGGCCTATAGGACAACAACAAGAACCCCCAGGAGAGACCCCATTCTCCCTCACTTATGGGGCGTAGGCATCATCCACTGCCCAGTAAATAGGGATGCCTACCTTACTGCCGGACCACGACAAGCGTTCTCCTCAGAAGAGAATGAGGAAAAACTCCGAGCGGAACTTGACCTACTTGAAGGACGGAGAGAAGCTATGGAAACAAGAGCAGCCATCTATCGCCAGAAGATAAAAAGGTTCTATGACACAAGGGTAAAAAGAGTCTTCTTCCAAATCGGCGATCTAGTCCTACTCTTGAAAATGAGTTCCGTGGAAATAAAAGTTTAACGGGAAGCTAACTCCTAACTGGGAAGGCCCTTACGTCATACAAAGAATCGTCCGAGAGAGCACCTATTATCTAATAAATATGGATGGAAAGACACTCAAGCGTCCATTCCATGCTGAACATCTAAGACGCTACTATCAGTAAATTTTGTAGCTGTTCCTTAAGAATCACGGAATAAAGTTCAAGTCTTTTCTTTTTCTATTAAGATGTGGCGAAATTCCCATCCTACCAAGATGCGGTGAAATTCCCATCCTACTAAGATGCGGTGAAATTCCCATCCTACAAAAATGCGGTGCAATTCCCATTCTTGGAAAAAGAGTCGGAATTATCCTGAGGGATAGAACAACAACTCTTATCCAAAAAGCAAGGGGCAAAAATCCCGATCGAAATATGAGGCAACAATCTCATTTATAAAGGCGAGTATCTCATTCAACAAAGTCCCGCGATTGGACTAAGGACTCGTCACAAAGCACCTTACAAAGTCAAAGAAAGAAGGAAGAAAGAAGTTTACCAAAGGCTTCGGCAATTACTTCTCGAATAAATTTCTTATATGATTAAAGACAACCATCTCTCGGAGATAAAACGTCATCAAAATAAAGGTTTGCATTTCATTCATACGAATAGAAGTTACATTCCAAGTAAGTATAAAAAAAAAAAAAAAAAAAAACATCCTAAGAGCTAGGGCCCTCAGGGCGACTGCCTACTTCTGAAGGAGCTTGGGTAGAAGGTTCCGAAAGAGCGGGGACAGCCGACGGAACAGAAACAGGAACCTCCGGGGTCTTGATAACTTGTTGCTCTTTGAGCTCCGTAAATTTCTTCAAGACTCCACCAAATTTACATGCACAAAACCTCCTTAGGAGGAACATGATGGCCCACTTGTTGCACCACGTAATATATAATGAGTGGCCCCATCTTTAACTTTAAGCCCTAAGTCGCAACCTCCTTCTCTAAATTTTCCGCTCGTTCTAATAAATCCTTAATTTCTTGCAGTGGGACTTGAGCTTCAAACGGAAGCCAAATCTTCCCTAAGTGTATCACGCCCCCTTTATTTCCGCTTCAACTCAGCCTTGAACGCGGTAAGCTCGGCAGACTTTCAACTTTAAATCCCATCGAACAAATGCTCGCTCCTCTTGAGTGGATTGGAGTTCCTTCTTCAAACCTGGCTGGATTCATCTTGTAGCCCTTTGATATCCTCCTCGCCAGCTCAAGAGAACCTTTGGAAATAGATAATTGAGCCGCTAGTTCAGCCGCTTCTCTTTCTCTAGGGCGTATAGTTGTTGCGGCCGCCGGACTTTGTCTCGCTTCACTCAAGGGCACGGATAGCGCCATGTTGTTTCTTCTCCTTCTCTTCCAAGGTCCGCCACCCTAGAGCTCAACCGAAAGGAGCATATCCGCCTCTATTCATTTCCATTTTAGCCAAATCTTCTTGGCAAAGAGCACTAACCCGATCCGCCCATTGTGCGGTCTATGAAATAACAAAACGCTCATGAAAAATATACTAAGCTTAGAAACAAAGGGAAATATGAGAACAACCCTTACCAAAGATTGCCTAACGGAATAACCGGGTAAGTGGCCTCTTCCCTACCAAACCCTCGAAGTTTGTAGAGAACCGCTTTCAAGGGCATGGCCATTAAAACATCCCTACGGATGTGGCATCACCGGAAAGGAGTATCCTCGATGTAGATAACTCATACGCCTAGTAAATGCATCCCTTTAAAAGCGGAATCCGCCACTGTAATTTATCCACGAAGGCCGCTTCTCCTAACTCCTACCGCAAAATAAAAACTAAGTTAAAGGTTATAAGGGAAATACACTTATAGAAAATAGAAATTCTCACCTCTCAAGAGAAGGATGTCCTCCTGGCCGGCCGAAGAAGGGCCCTCGGAAATTGGGGACAGTCGGGCGGATCTCTTCCGCATCTAACCTCTTCCGAGGTGCCCCACTAGTTCTCCTACAATTCCGGGACCTGATACGTCCTCGGAATTTTTCCTCTTGGTCCTCCTCTCCCGTGAGGACCCTGCTCCAGGGTCATTCTTAACCCCCTCTTTGGAAGAGCCCGTTTCTTTTCTCTTCCTCTTCTTTCTTTCCTCCTTGGAAGTATCAGCCCCTTGGCCAAGTACCACCTCTTTCTTCTTCCGTCCGGGAGGCAGAGACGGGTGAACTTCACCCTCGAAAGAAGCCAAGAGACCCTTAACATAGCTCAGGTCCTCGTCCTCCATCGGATTTCCTATGATAGATGGCTATCTCCCCTTCCCTAGGAGAACTTGCCCTCTCCCCAGAACAGGGAACCCTAACCTCAAACAATGAAAGATTTATCTCATACTTAGCTACCAGGCTATCTACTTCGACCGGCCCAAGAAGACTTATGAATGTATCGCACCCCTACCCGTTGCCCTCGAGGCGAGGATGAACCCGCCAACCTCGAACCGAACGCCTCCAAGTTCACTCGGGATCACGGAATTGCAAATGTAAAACCGTGGGGTTGGACGAAAAAGGAATCAAGGGTTCATGAGAAGAACTAGAGGGAAGAAGAAGTAGCGCCAGCCATTACCTTAGAGAAAGAAAAAGATAAGGAAATAGCACTCAAACCAGAGCTCACGGAGAAGAAGAAACCTCGGAGAAGAAGACTCGATTTTTCGCGGGAGAAGAAGACTTCGATTTTCAACACAACCTTTTGTCGCCTCAGACGGTTCCCCTTTATATATAAAGGTAATGAACCTGCGGGTCAAGTAGATCCTAGGGTTATGTTCCGATCTAGACCCTTGAACCAAAGGCCCACAAATCTAAACCGCTCAAACAACCATCATACACCTCCTCGAAACAATTCAAAATTTTGTACACGCCAAGAAGTACTCAAGCTACCGCGGCACACACATGGAAAGTCACGCCCATCGCCCATCATCACGCTGACAAAACACACACACCGCACATATCAGCGCCACTATCCCCCTTTCAATGCTGAATAGTAGAGGAGACACGTGTCGCTTTAGGGAACAAGAAGCGCCACATAGAAGGTAGAGCCAGACGCATGGAAGGCAGAGCCCTGCATCAGCACAAAGACAAAGCGCACACTCCAACATAGGATCATCAACAAAAGCCAAAGGATTTAAAACAAAAGCGACAAAGCGTCATTTATTCAAGTTACACATGACGAACGTAAGTAAAACGATATAACAAACCCTAAAACATATTTCCGAGCGGATTATCCTAACTATATTTCCGAACGGATTATCCTAAACATCTCATGGGACCCATCCAAGCAACGCCTTCGGATAAGACTCCTGAGGAGATACACGGGCTTCCGCAGCCATCGCTATCCTCGCCGCCACTAGGGAGCTAGGTTCTGACGCGTGGGACGGAGGTGGGGACCCACCTCTCTACGGCAGGAGTCCTCGCCGAACATTTCCACCGCGGAGCGCGTCCCCCCCGCGTAAGTAAAACTAAAAGGCCTCCCGCCGCCACATCATGGCCAACATGAAAAGCTTCCCCCCCCGCGTTTAGGCTCATTTAAGCCTACCCCACACAATTAGCAAAACAGATGGCCAAACACACCGCTTGGACTTACCAAGTGGATTACCCCGGTCCTTAATTCCGACAAGTGCTCATGAAAAGAACTAGGAATTCGTGAAAACTAATTTGTTATTGAGAAAAAGTGAAAAACTTGTAAAAAGACAAGCTGAGCCATGATACAAAAAATAGAAGAGTCACGAAAGTCTTCTGATTAAACACCCTATCCATACAAAACCCTTAAATAGAAGAGCCCATTGACACTATAGGCGAGAATTCCGGAACCAAAATCTATCTCGATAAACAAATGTAGAAGATAACACAAGAACGCCGGTCGCCTATTAAAACATGTGTCCCTTAGGTACAAGCGACCGTACACAGAGCCTACACCTACATAGACAATAATACTTGTTCTTGAACCAAGCGAAACGTGCGTTTAGCTCACCCCTCACTTAGATTTTTCGAACAAGTACACTAGGGGAGGGACTAGTGTTACGGATATATTTGGGTGAAGACAGGTGTCGTTAAGTTAAAGAGCCACTTGTTCCTTTGGCTACACGACACTATCACCATCCTCGCACAAGTCCGCTCGGAATTATAGCGTTACAAACAAGTCCGTCGGAATTGTAGGTATAAGGTAGAAGAAAGAAAGAGATAGAGAAACATCTAACGCCTCTACAGTGAGTGGGCCTTATCTACCCGCTACAGTAGGCAGATATTTTCCTACCACCTTCCTACCGCCTTTCCCACCGCCTTAAGAGATATTTACTTAATTCATCGCCTCACTCCCACCGCCTTACCCCACCGCCTTTCCTGAACCGCCTCTAAGGTGCTATAAAAGGAGAGCACTAATAGAAGAAAAAGGGATCGAATAAAAAGATAAAAAAGCTCATCACCCCTAAACTATCTAATATTAAACTTCTCTCTTCAAGTTTTCTGACTTAGGCATCGGAGCTGAATCCGGGCAGCAAGGCCCAATTCCGATCACCATCCTCTCCCTTTTTCACAAAGTCACGACGGTCACTCCAAGAATTCCGAGCGGAATTTCTATACACTCGCTCATAAAGTGCGTAAGTAAGCGTCCACATCAACTATAAATTCTAACCGTTGGTCGAAAGCTGAGACCAGATCACGAGGCAACAGTGACGTGAACCAGTTTTTGGCATCAACAATATATATATATATATATATATATATATATATATATATATATATATCCGGGCATGATACTATGCGGCTGGCCTTATAACTGTACAACTACGGTCGCCTCCATTTGACCCACTTGTACAGTGTTTTGAGGAAATCTAACCGTATGGATGGAAAGAACATCGAAAAATGAGCTAGCTTGTTAAGTTTCATACAATTTGGGAACTTGTAGGGTCTTCATCTTAACGGGTGAAATTCTGAACCGGTAGGATTTCTATAAATTTTCACACGTTAAGATGAAGACACTACAAGTTCTCAAATTGTATGAAAATTGACATGCTAGCTTATTTTTTGATGTTCTTTCCATCCATACGTTTGGAAATCCTTAAAATATTCTCCAAGGGCTAAAATGGGAGGCGACCTTACCGGAACAGTAATTTAGCCGACTTTATTGTATCATGCCTGTATATATATATATGACATCATTAAACTATTTTATATCTATTTTTCACATAATGTAAGCATACTTTAGTGTTCATATTTTTTTTATATAATTTTTCTAATATAAAATAACTACAAAACTACACGTCTGCCAATAAGTATCCTCAGTCCTTTCAAAATAAAAATAAAATGAAGCTCATAAAGACATCCATGCTCATAGAAATTTTAAGATATATATTAATAGTTGGTAATCTTCTATCGCCTAGGAATCGACATCCATCTTGGCTAACGGTCAAAGATTTATAGTAGAGAGAATCAGATCATAGAGAGAAGAAACATCCATACATAGATAGAAGGAGGCACCCAATATACGTGGAAAACCGCGTGAATCAAGGGGAAAACCACGGGCCCTGTTATAGGGGTAATTCACTATATAGGAACGAGTACAAGCATTCAGATCCAATTGGAGAGGAGTATAACATCATCCATACATGGTGGCTTACAGGTCCCATACGATAGAGAAGGGCTTGCTTGTCTCATATGAAGTAGTGAAGCATGATCATCGTCAATAATCTCCCATGAAGGCATCTATTAGGGTGCAGCAATAGAGCTTGGAATCTTTGGGAGAAAGTCGGTCACAGAGGGTTTGGAGCCTTTGCTTGATGTCCTTTCATGAAGGTGGTGGCTGGGCATTGTGATGGGTTGGAGGCCTTGGAATTTTGGAGAAGAACTCTTACCTCTTGACCTCCTGGAGAGGTATTATCTTAGTCAAAAACTCCCCTAGCGTCTGGCCTCCTCTCCTTGAGATAAAGGGTTCAACACCCCTTTTTCCCCTCGGGTTTTGTGCCCTTACCCCCAAGTCAAGCCTTGGGAGTGTCCTGGTGGTGGGCCTATGAAATCCTCCCAAGAGATCTTATTTAACGGTGGTGGGCCCGTAAGGTCTCTAGCTTCTGTCCTGGTGGTGTGCTTTGCAAGACATCTCTTCAAGCCTTCATCTCTGTGCCATGTGTCAACATCCTAAAGATTCCGTTTTACCCCGTAACACACACACACACACACACACACACACACACACACACACACACATATATATATATATATATATATATATATATATATATAGAGAGAGAGAGAGAGAGAGAGAGAGTCTGGCCGGCCGCACTTGGGCCGGCCCACTCTAACACCCAAAACAAAAAAATAATAAAAACCCAAACCCCCACCCCCCAATGTACAGTATGATAGAGTGGGCCGACCGCAAGTTGCGGCCGGCAGGACTATATATATATAGTCATGATGCAGTTCGGTTGGCCTTATCACCATTCATTTACGGTTGGCTCATTTTGAGGCATTTGGATGGAAAGAACATCAAAAACTAAGATAACATGTCGAGTTTCATACAATTTGGGGAGGTGATGATCATTCATCTTAAAGATTGAAATTTTGAACCGATAAGATTTCTATAAAAATTCACCCTTTAAGATGAATACTCATCACTTCATCAAATTGTAGTAAAATCGACATGTTATATTATTTTTCGATGTTCTTTCCATTCATACGGTTGGATTTGAAAAAAATACTCTCCAAATACTTCAAAATGAGGCGACCTTAATTACACAATGATGTGGTCAGCTTGACTGTATCATATATATATATATATATATATATATATATATATATATATATATATATATATATATATATATATCAGGCGTGCTACTGTGCGGCCGGCCGGAACACTGTTCCACTCCGGCTGCCTCCCATTTTGGCCCCTGGAGTATGTTTGAAGGATTTCCAACCATACTGATCGGAGGATCATCGAATAATAAACTAGCATGTCCATTTTTATACAATTTGGTGACCGTTTGATCCTCCCATTTAATGGTTGAAATTCTGAACAGTTAAAAATTCCCTAAAATAAGAACCATTAGGTGGGAGGACCAAATGGTTACCAATTATATGAAAATAGACATGCTAGCTTATTTTTTGATGATCTTCTCATCCGTACGATTGAAAATCCTTAAAACATACTCCTAGTACCCAAATGGGAGGCAACTAGGATGCACATGAATACAAATTTGGCGGATCAGACACGCTACAAGTATATATATATATATATATATATATATATATATATATATATATATATATATTGTTACGAAAATACTTGGTAAAACACGCGTCGCCTTCCTAAAGGGCCACACGCCTTACACGTATTACGCTTCGCCGGGCCACAGTGATCGGTCGGCCACCACTGTGTTCGTTAGTATCAATTACATGCGGCAAATAAAGAGGGCTCACCCCTACAAAAAGTCCGTCGAATTATACACTAAGCAAGATAGTGATAACCATCCGACAAGAGCGTATCCAACGCCTCTACAGTAAGTAGATCTTATCCACTTACCCCTACAGTAGGTAGATATTTCCTACTTACACGCGAGGTACCTACACGGTAGGTAGATATTTTCTACCTACCTACGTAGCACCTACATAGTAGGCAGATATTTTCTTACCGCCTTAGAAGATATTTTCTCATTTACCGCCTTACTCCACCGCCTTTCCTAAACCGCCTTTAAATGACTATAAAAGGAGAGCGACAATGAAGAAATAGGGGGATCGGAAAAGTCACCACAAAAAGAGCTAACTCATGTCTAAAACCGCCTTCTTACAAATTTTCTGACTTAGGCATCGGAGCTGAATCCGGGCAGAAAGGCCCAATTCACCAATCGCTTTTCTCCCTTTTATAGGTTCATCCTAATGGAAATCTAAGGCAATTCCGAGCGGATTTTCATAGGATAATTCCGAACGGATCTCCAAAGCATTCTCCGTGTTCCTCATTCAGATGCTGAAGTAATCGTCCACACCAACTATAAATTTAAACTGTTTGTTGAAGGCTGAGACCAGATCACGAGGCCACAGTAGCCAAGGCGTGAGGTGGACTAGTTTTTGGCATCAACAGTTTGGCGCCGTCCGTGGGGACCCTTACAAAAAGCCAAATGATTACTACCAGAAGGTCAAAACGGATCCAAGAACAAGGAGCACCAAGTAACCCTGAAGAACTTGGAGAAGTCCGAAGGCATGAGGAGATTCCGTTGAATAATCCACCTATCTTACCCCCATCGGAAAATCCTCCGGCCCCACCCCAAGAACCCATTCTGGAGTTTTACCTCAACATGCAGCAGCAGTTGGAACAGTTAACTCAAGCTGTTCATGCTTTAACTCATCCACCAGTTCCTCCCACACAAATTCCACCAAGTGTGCCAACAATCCCACCAGCCAATTCTGAAAGCAGAGGGAGGACAAGGACTCGCACTCATGGAGTTAGAAGAGAGAGAACCGCCTTCTCTCGCTAGCTCGAACCCCTCCGCTCGACGCCGAGAACAAGGCTGCCACAAGAACTCGAATAAAGATACAAGAGCGGAGTTTATTAAGGACCGAACGGAATAGCCCATCTATTCCAACGGCCGACGTAAGAACACAAATGATGTGATCCTTCATGGAAACAAGAAATCCGAACGGCACGTTCTCAGCATGTGTTCACCTTTTATCAAGGAAATATTGGAGAAGCAAGTTCCTGATAATTTCAGACCCCCTGCTATGATTGTATATGAAGGCAGAATCGATCCGTCTCGTCACCTGAAGTCTTTCCGATCGAAGATGCTTCTCACAGGAATTACCGACGCTCATATGTGCCGAGCTTTTCCAGCCACCTTAGAGGGAAAAGCGCAAGACTGGTTTGTCGATCTTCCATCTAGCACAGTTCCTTCTTTTGAAATTCTAGCAGATCGCTTCCTAGCTTACTTTGCTAATTACTCAAAACAAAAGAAAACCCCATCTACCCTTCTGCGCGTTAAGCAACGAGAGGGGGAAACGCTCCAGGCCTATTTAAATCGTTACATAGACGAGACAGCTAACGTTGCGGACCTCCTTCCGCGAATGGTTGTGACCTTTTTAATGGAAGGACTGCTAGAATCCCCTTTTCGTTTTTCCCTCACCCTAGATCCACCAAAGACCATCCCCGCCCTTATGATCCATGCCCAAAAGTACATC
Source organism: Dioscorea zingiberensis (assembly GCA_026586065.1). NCBI lineage: Eukaryota > Viridiplantae > Streptophyta > Magnoliopsida > Dioscoreales > Dioscoreaceae > Dioscorea > Dioscorea zingiberensis. Next base: position 28,511,538 of record CM048818.1, read on the forward strand.
AATTCCGATGAGATCTACACGGGTTGGGAGGAAGAAGCTCGACGCGAACCGGTGGAAATTCAAAGAGGAAAAACCTACCAAAATGTCAACAGAAGGCCTCCGGACATACGAAAGGAGGGAGAGTCACGCAGGTACAGTAAGGGTGGAAATAGAGGTCTGGAAACCCCAACACGCCCTCAACGGCATGTACTACAGCCTAGAGAACCTTCAAAGGAAAGTAAAATCGTCAGATATGACCACCATACCCCACTAAATCAAACTAGAAGCCATATCCTTATGCAAATCAAAGAGCAAAAGCTCGACATAGCCGTGAGCACGCAAAAATCCCGAATCCAAAAAGAACAAGAAGAGATATTGTCGGGCCATGGATCTAAGGGACACGATACGGAGAAATGTACCCATTTGATGAACGCTATAGAAGATGTCGCTCAAGAGGGCAAGCCGGAGCAATACATCAACCTTGAGATTCAAGAGGAACCTGACACTCCACAACCTGAAGAAGAAGAAGGAGAAATGTTGGGGTTCATTAGTGGTGGACCCGGTTGTGGTGGTGAAAGTTCCGCCTCTCGGAAAAGTTACGCCCGAATGATAGGAGTTGCGCAGGAAACAGAAACACCTCAAAGGAGGTCTCGACCTATGACTCCAATCATCTTTTATGATAACGATGTCAGCAAGGTTCGCCACCCCCATGGTGATGCTCTAGTCATTGCCATCATGGTTTCCAGCTTCCAAATGAAGAGAGTTCTGATAGACAGTGGAAGTTCAGTTGACATTCTCTTTTGGAGTGCTTTCGAGAGAATGAGATATGATGCGGATAACTTGCTCCCCGTAAAATCATCCTTAGTAGGATTTTCCGGAGGAGTTATACAGGCAGAAGGAATGATCTCCTTGCCGGTTATGGTAGGAAAATCGCCAAGATCATCAACAGTGACGACAAACTTTCTGGTTGTACGCTGTGCTTCAAGCTACAACGTTATTCTTGGTAGACCAACCCTCATCGCCTTGAAAGCCGTAATTTCTACCTACCATCTTCTCCTAAAATTTCCAACTGAAAGTGGCAGCGGAGAAGTAAGAGGAGACCAACCTTTAGCACGACAGTGCTATATTGCAACCCTTAAAGGAAAAGTCGTAAACGGGGGCAAAACAAAAGTTTTGGAAGCCATGCTGGTCAATAGAATAGCCGAGCAGGAAGATGAGGAATTCCGACCAATCCAGTTGAAGAGTTGCTTACAGTTCCTCTAGATACAACCAGGATGGAACGTACTGTGCGAATTGGTGCGAATTTGACAAGAATACAGCAAGAAAATCTCATAGTGGTACTAAGGACAAATTCCGACCTTTTCGCCTGGTCATCAGAAGATATGTCAGGTGTGAAACGCAACGTCATCGAACACCGCCTCAACATAGATCAATCATTCAAGCCTATCAAACAGAAAAGGAGAAATTCGGCACCAGAAAGACAGAAGGCCGCAGAGGAAGAAGTATCAACTCTCTTGAAGGCTGGATTTATCCGAGAGGTGAACTATCCCGACTGGCTAGCTAATGTGGGTCTTGTAAAAAAGCCGTCCGAAAAATGGAGAATGTGCGTAGATTTTACGGGCCTAAACAAAGCTTGTCCAAAAGATTCGTTCCCCCTGCCTTCCATCGATGGTTTAGTTGATTCTACGACGGGGCATGAGATGTTGAGTTTCTTAGACGCCTTCTCTAGCTACAATCAAATCTGAATTGCCAAAAAAGACGAAGAAAAAACATCCTTCACTACAAGCACTGGGACTTATTGCTATAAAGTAATGCCGTTCGGATTAAAGAACGCAGGGGCCACCTTCCAGAGACTTATAAATACAGTCTTCAAAGAGCAAATCGGCAGAAATGTTGAAGCTTACGTGGATGATATTTTGGTAAAAAGCCAAAAAGCCGACGAACATCTACCGGATTTACAAGAGGCCTTTCTATCCCTTCGGACTTACAACATGCGCTTAAATCCGAATAAGTGTTATTTCGGTGTCCGCTCAGAGAAATTTTTGGGGTTTGTATTGACACAAAGAGGAATAGAGGCAAATCCGGAAAAAATCAAAGCCATTCTTGATATGGGGTCACCCAAAACTCTTCAAGAAATACAGCGGCTTAACAGACGCCTAGCGGCTTTGGGAAGGTTCATTTCTAAAGCCGGGGAGAAGAACCTCCCACTTTTTCAAGCCTTACATAAAGCGCAAAAAATGGAGTGGACAGAAGAATGTGAGAAAGCCTTTCAAGGACTTAAAGATTATCTCCGATCGCCTCAGCTGTTAGCTAAGCCGCAAGTAGGGGAAGAGCTCTACATCTACCCGGCCACGCTCCTCGAAGCGTGGCCTTTCTTTTGAGAAGACAAGGGAGTTCGTAAAACCAGTTTATTACACAAGTAAGATCCTTAACGACGCGGAGTCGAGGTATCTGCCACTTAAAAAGTTGGCTTTCGCCCTCATCACATCCGCACGAAGATTGAGGCCCTATTTCCAAGCTCACAGAGTCACTGTGCTAACTGATCAACCACTAAGGCAAGTTCTCCATAAACCTGAAAATTTCGGACGTCTAGCCAAGTGGGTAATAGAATTGGGTGAGTTCGATCTCACTTATAAACCCCGAAAGGCCATCAAGGCTCAAGTGCTAGCAGACTTTATAGCAGAGTTAACCATGCCCACAAGTGGAGATGAGATCCCATCAGCAAATCCAGAAGAAAACCCTAGCATCCCATGGCTCCTATATGTCGATGGATCAGCGACGGAAGAAAAGTCAGGGGCCGGTTTCGTCCTTTATTCTCCCTCTAAGTGGAAGATTGCAACGGTACTCAAGTTCCAATTCTGAGCAACGAATAATGAGGCCGAATACGAAGCCCTAATCGCAGGACTGCACTTGGCCAGGGGACTCGGAATTCAGCATCTGCATGTATATTCCGACTCACAGTTGGTCGTAAACCACACCTTGGGTAGTTTCGAAGTAAAAGAGGAAAACATGGTCAAATACCAAGCTGTGGTAAAGAAAATAGTTTCATACTTCGTTTACTTCCAGATTGAAAAAATCGGCCGAGCACAAAATGAAGAAGCAGACGCCTTGTCTAAAAGGGCCACGACATCCAACGGAAATACAGAATCCTCTTTTAACCTACAGTACCTTCCCACAAGGACTATTGAAAGGCTCGAAGAGGAAGTGCAAAATACGGCGGAAGAGACGAGTTGGATTGATCCCATTAGAAACTACCTGCAAGGTGGACCTCCACCATCCAACAAAACGGAAGCCAGACGGATTTTGTATAGATCTGCTCAATACACCATTATTGGCGAAAACCTATACAAAAGGTCCTATACACAACCCTTCTTACGATGCGTACGTCCCAAAGAAGCCAACTATATTCTGCAAGAGATTCACGAGGGCATCGGAGGAGGTCATATAGGAGGCAAAGCCTTGAGTTACAAAGTCCTGCGACAAGGCTATTATTGGCCAACATTAACTCAAGATGCAGTGGCATTCACCCGTAAGTGTGATGCCTGCCAACGGCATTCCAAGATCCAAAGACGACCGCCTACGCTGCTTACACCAATTATCAGCCCTCGACCATTTGCTATCTGGGGGGTTGATCTTCTAGGGCCATTTCCTACTTCAACTCGACAGATGAAATTTCTAATAGTTGCTATAGACTACTTCACCAAATGGGTAGAGGTCGAGCCCTTGGCCAAGATCACGGAAAAAGCGTGTCAAGGATTCTTATGGCGAACGGTTATCTGTCGATTCGGAATTCCGGTCGCCTTCATTTCTGACAATGGGCGACAATTTGATAACAAGGCTTTCAAAAGCTTTTGTTCCGAACTCGGAATTGAATCCAGATTAACTTCTGTAACGCATCCTCAAACCAACGGCCAGGTAGAGGTGACAAACCGTACCTTGCTCCAAACTCTGAAAACCCGGGTGTCCAAAAACGGAACTAATTGGGTGGAAGAAATTTCGAGCGCCCTTTGGGCCTACAAGACAACTGCAAGAACTCCCACAGGGGAAAGCCCATTTTCTCTTACTTACGGGGCCGAAACCGTCATTCCCGCAGAAATAGGAATGCCTACCTTGCGAACACAACAGACTTTCTCATTAGAAGAAAATGAGAAAAATCTCCGAGCGGAACTTGATCTACTCGAAGAACGAAGAATAACGGCGGAAACAAAGGCGGCTATCTATCGCCAAAGAGTGAAAAGGTTCTACGACACAAGGGTGAAAAGAGTCTTCTTCCAAATCGGTGATCTGGTCCTGAGAGAAAATGAATTCCAAGGAAATAAAAGCCGAACGGGGAAGCTAACTCCTAACTGGGAAGGCCCTTACGTCATTCAGAGAATTATCCGAGCAGGCACTTACTATCTAGTAAATATGGAAGGAAAAACGCTCAAACGCCCATTTCATGCTGAACACCTACGACGCTACTATCAGTAGAAACTGTAGAAGTCTCTTAAATGTCTCATGGAATAAAGGGTCAAGTCTTTTCCATTCTATACAAAAATGCGGTGAAATTCTCATTCTACAAAAATGCGGTGAAATTCCCATTCCTAAAGGATGAGTCGGAATTATCCTACAAGGATAAAACGACAACTCTCATCCCAAAACAAGGGACAAAATCCCGATCGAAATATGAGGCAACAATCTCATTTATGAAGGCGAGTACCTTACTCAACAACTTAAAGTCCCATGATCAGACTAAGGTGAGAAGAACCCGCTACGAAGTTTATCTTAGCAGCCAAATGAAGAAGGAAAGACTCTACGAAGAACTTCAACGAATCCCTTGCATGGTTAAAGATAACCGTCACTCGGAAATAAATCTTTACCAAAATAAAGGTTTGCATTTCATTCATACGAATAGAAGTTACATTCCAAATGATTGAGAATTTACAAGAACATTTCACAAAAGTACTAAAACATCCTAAGAACTAGGACCCTCGGGGCAGCCAGCCGCTTCTGAAGGAACTTGGGTTGAAGGCTCCGAGGGGGCAGGGACAGAAGCCTCTGGGGTCTTAATAATTTGTTGCTCTTTTAGCTCCATATAAGTCTTTAAGACCCCAGCAAGCCCCATAGATAGCACTTCCGCCGGGGGAATATGGCGACCCACCTGCTGCACCACCGAATATATGCGGGTGGCCCCCTCTTTAGCCTTCGCCCTAAGCCGAGCGACCTCCTTCTCTAGTTTATCCGCTCGTTCTATCAAATCTTTAATTTCTTGCGAGTCGGATTTGGGAGTTTCTAATCGTGAAGCTAGGTCCGCCTTAAGGGTGTCGCGCTCCCCTTTTACTTCCTCCACCGCTTGAATGACAAAGAAGCTCCTCGGCACCCTTCAAATCACTCCCATCGGGCTTCAAACTTGCCCCTCTTGAGCAGATTTGAGTTCCTTCTCTAAACCGCTAGAGTTATCTTGTAACTTTTAACATTCTCCTCACAGTAAGAAGGGAACCCTCGTGAAATGGACACTGGCCGACAAATCCTCCTTCTTTCTTGCCATAATGCCAAGTAAGCGGCTTCGGCTTTATCCTTCTCATAAGTATGGATAATAGCGAGCTGCTCTTTTTTTTTCTCCTCCAGGGCCGCCACCTTAGAGTTTAGTTGGGCGATTTCCGCCCTATACGCTTCTGTCTTTGCCGAATCCTCTTGACAAAGATTGCCGACTCGGTCCGCCCATTGCGCAGTCTATGAAATAACAAATAAGTTAGCAGCATTAATACCGAGCAAAAAAGTAAAACTAATACGAGGATAATCCTTGCCAACATGACCGAGCGAAATAGTTGAGAGATGGCCTCTTCCCTTCCAGCTCTATGAAGTTTGGAGGAGAGTTGTTCGGGTCTCATGGCCATCAAAACAGCTTTTGGCAAGAGCTGCCTCGGAAAGGGATGTCCTCAGAGGGCAACTCCTTCCCTTGAGTTGCCGATTCCCTCAAAACCGAGTCTACTACCCTCAGTTTATCCAGGAGAGCCGCTTCCCCGCTTCCACCTATATGAACTGAAGTTAAGTGAAACATACTCTTAAAAAAGGATATTATAAATATGTTCTCACCTCTACGAGAAGGATATCTTCCGGCCGGCTAGAAGAAGGACCTTCTGAAATTGGCGACAAAGCCGGGCAGACTTCTTCTGGACGGGCTTCCTCCTGAGGCGACGCCGCCTGTTCCCCCACAATTCCAGGACCCGATGCGTCCTCGGAATTCTTTCTCTTTGTCCTCCTCTCCCGTGAGGACCCTGCACCGGGGTCGCTTTTAACCCCCTTCTTGGAAGAGTCAGTCTCTTTTCTCTTCCTTTTCTTTTTCTCCTCTTTGGAGGTATCAGCACCTTTGCTAGATGCCACTTCTTTCTTTTTCCGCCCGCGAGCTAAGGGCGGATGAACTTCACCTTCGAAGGAAGCCAGGAGACCCTTAACGTAGCTCAAATCTTCGTCTTCCATCGGATTTTCTGCAAAATAAATTCCGAATAAGGTTAGACATCACAAGCCAAAATCAAACTAAATTGGGTAATGCGGCGAAGTCCTACCAAGAGACACTATTAAACTACATTTAACGAGGTTTTCCTTGGTCAAAAACTTATCCATATAAACTTTGGATAGCCCCGCCATTGACTTAAGAAGATTTCCCTCTTCTTTCGTCATCTCCTCATTAGTAATGTCCGCTGGGAACCTCCCACCTTGTTCGAATACCCCACTCGGATTTACATCTAACAAAGAAAAACTTACTCTTCCATCGCTTAATGGAAGAGGGAACTTTCCCTAGAAACTTTCTCCCAGAGCGAGCCAAGAAATAATACCAATCGGCATTAGACTCCAAACAAAGACTAAACAACAGGCGGAACCAACGGACAGTCGGATTTACCCCATAATTCTTAAAAACCATAACAAATCCGTTGAGCAGCCTCCAAGAGTTCGGAGTCAACTGCGAAGGACAAAAACGATACTCCTCTAGGATCGCCCTAGTAAAATCAGGAAAAGGAAGGCTAAGGCCGCCCAAAGAACGATCCACGATAAAATGCCTATCTCCCTTCCCTGAGCACTCGCCCTATCCCCTGAACCAGGAACCCTAACCTCAAACAGAGAGCGGTTTATCTCCTATTTCTCCACCAGATCATCTACATCCTTCGCCTCTAAAAGACTTATGAACGTATCCGACCCTCTACCCATTGCCCTAGAGGCGGGGTGAACCCTAACTCGAACCGAACGCCCCCAAGTTAGCCTAATCGCGGCTGTAAACAAAGAGGGGTGGGACGGAGAAGGAATCAAGGACTCATGAGAAGAACTAGAGGAGGAAGATGCAGCACTAGCCATTACCTTAGGAAAAGAAAAAGATAAGAAAAACGCAGAAAGCTCAAAACCAGGGCTCGCCGGAGAAGAAGAAATCTGAAGAAGAAGACACGATTCGACTTTCGAAACAAACTTTTTCTGCCTGTACGATTTCGCTTATATACAAAGGCAACGAATCCCTGGCCGTTAGATCTCAGGGTCGCATTCCGATCAAAACCGTTGAACCAAAGGTCCACAAATCTGGACCGTTCAGATATCTGATTATCACTTTTCCTCAAACAAATCAAAATTCCGCCCACGTCAGCAATACCAAACGCCGCCTGACACATAGAGAACCGCGCCCATCATGATGTTGACAAACGCGCACGCCGCGCATATCGCACCACCACCCCCTCTTTAATGCTAAATAGTAAAAGAGACACGTGGCGTCTCAGGGAATAACAAGCACAGTGTAGAGCCCGCACCATAAGGGACAAAACGCACACATCCCAACATAGGATCACCAGTGACCATTTTCTCTTGAAGAAATCAAAAACTTTATGAGCAAATTAATAAACTTTATTCATTTACAACGGCGATAGTATTACAAAGCACACAACCAAGCAACGGAACAAACGAACATCTCCTCCGCCGGAATTCCCTAGTTAACAATCCTCGGATCCGTCTGAGGACCCACTCCGATAAGACTCGGAAGATACGCACGGACTTCCACACCCGTCGTTGTCCTCATTATCACTAGGAAATCCCGGCAAAGTGCGCGGGCGAAGATAAGGACCCACTTCTCTACGACAGGAGTCGCTCCCAAACATTTTAACTTCAAAGCGCACATCCCCTGCGTGAGTAATAGCTAAAGTGATAATTAGAAGATCCCCTGCCTCTATGTCATGATCAACATGGAAGGCTTCCCACCCTTCCTCAATGCTTACCTCACCCGTTCCACATCAATAACCAAAGATGGATGGCCACACACGTACCGCTCGGACTTACCAATTGGACAATCCCAAATCAAGAATTCCGATAAGTGTTCATGAAACGAGCTTGGCACTCGTAAGCGACGAGAACACTGGGTGAAAGTAAAAAACTTAAAAAAGGACAAACGCTGAGCCATTTTACCAAAACGTAAGGATGCTGGATGAAAACGTTATCCACGCTAGCCTCTTATATAGTAAAACTTGGTGACACTATAGGCGAAAATTCCAGAGAAAAATCTACCTCGATTCAAGACAACACAGTAAGCGTCGGTTACCTATTAAAACACATGTATCTAGAAAACATAGACACGCCAGGCAAGGCAGATACTTGTTCTCGAACCAAGCGAAAAGTGCAAATTGATTCACTCCTCGCTCAGATTTTTCGAACAAGTACATTCTGGGGGGGTCTAGTGTTACGGAAATACTTGGTAAAACACGCGTCGCCTTCCTAAAGGGCCACCTGTCGTACACAGGGCTACGTTTCGCTCGGCCACAGGACGGTCAGTCACCACCAGGTTCGTTAGTATCAATTCCGTACGGCAAATAAAGAGGGCTCACCCCTACAAAAAGTCCGTCGGAATTATACACGAAGCAAGAAGGTGATAACCATCTGGACAAGAGCGTATCCAATGCCTCTGCAGCAAGTAGATCTTATCCACTTACCCCTACAGTAGGTAGATATTTCCTACTTACACCCGAGGTACCTACACGGTAGGTAGATATTTTCTACCTACCTACGTAGCACCTACATAGTAGGCAGATATTTTCTTACCACCTTAGAAGATATTTTCTCATTTACCGCCTTACTCCACCGCCTTTCCTAAACCGCCTTTAAATGACTATAAAAGGAGAGAAAATGAAGAAATAGGGGGATCGAAAAAGTCACCACAAAAAGAGCTAACTCATGTCTAAAACCGCCTTCTTACAAATTTTCTGACTTAGGCAACGGAGTCAATCCCGCGTAAAGGCCCAATTCACCACTATTTTCTCCCTTTATAGGTTCATCCTAAAGGAAAGCTAAGGCAATTCCGAAGCGGATTTTCATAGGATAATTAGAGCGGATCTCCAAAGCATTCTCCTCGTGTTCCTCATTCGGTCAAGTAATCGCCCACACCAACTATAAATTTCAACTGCTTGTTGAAGGTCGAGACTGCATCACGAGCACGTAGCCAAGGTGTAAGGTGGACCAGTTTTTGGCATCAACATATATGTATATATATATATATATATATATATATATATATATATATATTATTAATAAACAATCTTTTTAACCTCCGTTACTTTTTTAAGTAATTACTAATTTTTTATTAAAATAACATAAAATATAAGAAAAACTCAAATATCTTTTGCTTTTTAAAATCAACAACCTCAAATATTTTGAATAAAACCCAAATATGACACATGATTACGGTCTTAGCATCCTAATCACCTAATCAAGGTCTTAATCACCATAATCCTTACAGGTTTTATTTATTTTATATTAGAAATGTACACTTAAAGTTTGGAAAAAAATATTTTCAATTAGTTTTATTTTATTTTTATTTTTTCTGATCACAAACACTATAAATGAACCAAAGAAGAGAAATCTTGGCTTAAATATTCTCCTCACCACCTCCATTCTCAACTCACCCAACTTAACGAATTTCATTATCTTTTTTCTTCCCATTTTTTTTTTAACATTTTTTAAAAACTAGTCCCTTGGCTTACTTTTACAGAACACCACTTAACAATTAAAAAAGAAAGTGAAGCTGCAACAATAAAAACATTAGCAAAAGTTCTAATTATTTCAAATACTTGTAAATTGGTAAACAATAGCTGGGCCAAGTCTTCCTATTTTTGATGATTTGAATTGCATCTCATAATACAAAGTTCTCGAAGTTCAATCTCATTTCTAAGAAAATTCAGATTAAAAAGTCCATTGACCATCTTTATCATCAATAACGCTTAACCTTTGAGTCGGTTTTGGCAATCATTACCCCTGAGAGCTTGTCAATCTCATACAGAAAGGCAGCTGAAAATAAGAAGCTGCATGCAATAGAAAATAAATAAATAAATAAATAAATTAATTAATTCAATTGATGATATGACCTTTTTCCGATAACACCTTAAAAGAGACTGAAAAAGAAACAATGTTAAACTCAACCCTCTTGATATGCTAACACATAATCATAGTATTTTTCCGATATGCTTTCAGAATAAGTAGTACAAGGTTGACAGTTTCTTTTAATAAGAGAAAGCTTGGTCTGTTCTTTTAATAAGAGAAAGCTTGGTCTGTTCTTTTAATTAGTACAAGGTTGACAGTACAAGGTTGACAGTTTCTTTAATGACCTAAGTTGTTCATGAACTCTGCAACTCTTGTTTAGGTTCTTTTAATAAGAGAAAGCTTGGTCTGTTTACAGTAGACAATAATAGGCCGGGTATGAGCTCATGCACATTTAGAACGAACAGTGACGTCATTAAAGAATATGATGAACATCATTTAAGAGCTCACCGACTAACTTGCATCACTAAAGCTTATATGTCAGTGCCGAGTATCAACTCAGCTTCTAAGTGGATGAAATGACTCCTACATAAAGGAATTAGCATGTGCCTTCATTGACAGGCTTGTCAATGTGATGTTGAAAATCTTAAAATTTAGATGTAATGACAGCAGGAACGGGATGAAAGAAATACCATGTTGTGATACAAACACGATGAACTGTGCTGGCAGCAATTAATGCTGCAGATTCCGCCAAGACGACTGTAAAAAATCAGAAGATGAATAAAATTAGAGCAGGTAAAGCACATGATCCATGTGTAAGCATAAACAGACTTACCAGCACCCCATCCAGTTCTGGAACCACAAGACTCCTGATAATTTCCAATGAACTGTACAAGATACATGTAAGCCATCATATGCAAGTGGGCACCATATCCAAGATCAAAAAGGTCCAGATGCAGGTAATGCATTCAAATAAATAAGAATCATAATTGAACATACTAGTCAGCAAGTATATTTCACATTCTTTTTTTTCTCTTTTTTTTTAACCTTTAATTTTCAAATTATCTTTCAGCTTTGCATGAAAAGGAAGCCAATAAAATCCATGCAATTATACTATAATCTTTTCCTTTTGATGGAAGCATCAAATGAGAAACTCAAAAATGTCAATTTTACATAGCATAGTAATACCACGACTCCCACCATCATATCATCATTTAACATTTAAGCGAAGCAGTCAATTGCAGCCTGCTCTAGAAGCCTTTTTCAGCAATTTGTTAAATACAGCAAATATAAATAAAGGCTTAACTGATCCTCAGAGCTTGAAAATAGAAATTTATCATGTCTGAAGTGCTCTCATATTTGAAAGTTATAAAACATATAGTCATGGATGTCTAGGCTGTGTTCCAGAGAGATGATAGCCTGGCTGACCAATTTACTAAATATGCCACTCACTCAAGAGTGTCTGAAAAAGAGCAACAAATACAGGTATTTGAGTAAATGTGATGACAGAGATGATCTTCATATTCTATTACGTTTAGGAAGTAGAGCGCTTGTGTCAGTAAAGTATGTAGCTAACCACATTTTCAAATATTACTTATACCAATCTATTTTAATATGTCCAGATACCAAAGAATTATATTTTAATAAAAACATGCTACATTTTGTCATCCCTTGGTAACAAAGCTTTTGCTAAACCATATTGCCAGGTATAGGAGATTATATGCATATATTTCTTTCAATTTTCTGAGTAACAAAAAGTAAAAAATGCTCTTTTTGCATATTTGTGCAACTTCTGAAATGAAAGCTCTCAAACATCATATATACCACTGTATGCTAACATGTGCACAACTTCAACAGAGAAATGATCGAATCTGACTATAAAGGTAGCCAACCACTGGACAGTTAATTAAGGTACAAATAAAGAAAATAAATAAATAAATAAACCGGTGTTCACAGCTTTGATATGCATAGGCTATTCACTTCACTAGATTTAAAAAGGAAACTCGAATTAGCAATTATTTGCTTAGTTTGTTATTTACTCGATTTACATTTTCACATGATTACAAAATTTCCACCAAAAAAGTATAACAAAAGAAAGAAATTGGTTTGCAATAAACAGTGAAAATAACAGGAAGCAAGTAAGGTAGAAAAGTACATATTAGCACATTTGACATAAATATAATTATAACAAGGAAAACAACTATTCATCAAGCTCCCCTACGAACACTTCTTTTTATCTCCATTTTACAGCTATAAAAGACAAGTATCAGATTCCTAGACAACCTTTTACCAAAAGAACCTGATTCAAAGTTTTTAGGGAAAGAGACTGCATGAATTTCCTCAATTGTCAAAAATTGTGGTCTCATACAATTGATTGTTGATACATTCAGTACCTTGATCGGGGTGATTTGCTCAAGAACTAATTATACAACAATAAAATAATTACACATACAGAAGAATCTCATTATTTCCATAATAAAAGAATTGAGCTTTCTCATACATGAAACAGACATTAGTCACGCAACTGTTGATATCTATTACATAAATGCAACCATACGTCAGATTAAAGAACATATTATCAAACCGGGTAAACTAGAATTGACATGATCAAACACAACATACAACATAGCATGTTAGGAAACAAAAAGGCAGAGGGAAAACATTTGGATACTTACTGTCAACAGCAAGACAAACAACAGGGAGCTAATAAAACCACCAGCTATAGTCAACAATTCGGATGATGCTAATTTCTCCCTGTACATTTCAAGAAGGGAGAATGTGATGGCAAAGAGAAGGAGTGAATACAGCATGGATCTTCCAGGACCTGCCATGACCTCAACCCTGCATACATAGAACAAGAACATCGTAAACAAAGGTCAGCCATAGTCAGTCGTGCATCCTAAAGTACATACAGATAACTTTGGGTGTGGTTGATTGTTTCAAGGGAAGTAAGTGGAGGAAGTCAAGAAGTGGGTCGCATTTCAGCTATAAGCGGATCTAAGTTATTAAATGCATAATTACTTGCCTCTGAGGAACCAAGAATCAAGTTTGTTCCTTTACATAATTCATCAGCTTTGCATGGTTTGGCATAAGTTATAACGAGAAACAAACATACACAAAGAAGACACCCATGTTAAAATGATCAAAATAGAGAAAGGAGAGAAAGAAGAGACCCATGTTAATCCTTATTATACAGTAGCTTCAAATAAAATTCTTATAAGAAGAGCGTCACATATTTTTTGAATTCCAATAATTTTTTCTAAAAGATTTCTATACAACCATCCTTCACTTACAAAATAATCTTATAAATCTTGTTAACTACATCTCTTCAAAGAAAAGGCACTGTAACAACAATTGCGATCAAACTCTTCCCAATACCATTAAGAGATAAAAACATAACCAAAAAAAAAAACACAGTTAAAGAATATCATTTCCACTAGAAAGTGATTGCAACTTTAACTGCAAAAGAACATTTTCTTGGGCTTTATTCAGAGGAAAATTTCCGGATCGAGATCAAAGACTCATCGAATTTGAAAACAAACATAGGGCATCACATCATAGCATCATTCAGGCGATGAATCTCCAAACCTAATTTAAATTTGGTGGGTTTGATCTCAAGAAAAAGCATACCTTGAGAAAGAGCAGCGGAAGTGAAAAGCCTCCGATCGCAGCCGAAGAAAACACTGGTGCTGTTTTTTCAAAGAAAAAATAACACTTGTGCTGCGCGTCCATACGAATAATTGGATGTACAGCACCGTTAGATTGTTGTCCTCGAAAATCTGGACCGTTCATTTGGAAATGAGGATCATTGGGTATTATGTATCCTTTAAAAATATACACCAGAGTAAATTATTTTTTGACCCTCACGATTTTTAATTTATTCTGTTAGTGTGAATTCCAGAAAGATCCCTTAATCCAGTTAACACTTGAATTTATAAGCATTTTATGAAAAACTCAAGAAAATCAAGAGAGAGGGAGAACCAAGGAAATGAATACCAAAGTTTTAACATGGAAAACCCCACAAATCGGGGGAAAAACCACGGACCTCCCATGTTTGGAGATAGAATTTCATTATGGGCGATTTCTTGGATTACATGAGAGAGAAAGAGAGAGAGTGGATGTTCCAGGAATCAAGTGTCTTTCCAGGTGTGTGGTCTTAGTTATTTATAGGCCTTTGCCATGCCCTCTTCGGTTTTTTAGCTCGCTTATTGATGCTTCTAGAAAGGTTCAAAGCTCCTCGGCAATCCCCTCTGTCCTTTTTGTTTTGGAGTGCTTTGGGATACTAATGAGGCTTTGAATTTTGAGGGGAAATCTTTTTCTCGGAACCGTGGGGCGCTTGCTCTCCAGATCCGAGGAGAGAGAGGCTTGTGACTATCCGAGGGGATGCTCATGAGCGCGTGTGGTCGAGCCCGTTTAGCGATCCGAGGGGGTACAAACCCGAGGTGATGATGGGTTGGTTTGATAAAAACCGAAGGCCCAGGGTGCTCCACGTGTCACGCTGAGTCGATTCCACGTGTCCTCCTCGATTCTCCCCTATCATCAGTCCCTCCCTTAGTATGCTTGCGTGAGCTAAGCATATAAGAGGTTGCTCGTGGTTGTTCCGAGGTCTCCCGAGGGGGGTCTTAGTTAGTGATGCAGAGAGGCGCAAGTGCTTCGGTTCTGGACTCGATAGCGGTTCGGCGGAGAGGAGTCCTCCGCTACAAGGTTCGTAAAGTCTGACGGTACTTTTGAATGGGCAGGTGAGAGGTCCAATCACTGATCGAGGTGTATTAAATGCGTCATATCCTTTCACCTCCCGGAGGCTTCTTTTCGCAAGCGCCGCTAGGGGAAATGATTGCGCCCATCCCATCAACACCCTACGTGGCGCGTATCTAACGCAGTTTCCAGTCGTGTTCCAATCCGAGTCGTTCCTTACTTGTCCACGCGTTCGGTTCGAATTACGTGCCGATTGGGGGAGAGATCTGGGTCGTTGGGGAGTGACATGGTTTGTTATACGGCTAGCATACCGTTCTAAACTCTTTATCTTTCAAAAAAGATTTCCCTCTCAGAGAGACAAGTTCATCTTCTTCCCTGTTGACTGGTGTTGTATGCGCAGAGACCACCCCGTATTCATCCGGACACCACTCATGGCTTCAGGTAATCAGTCTTCTTCTTCCTCTAACCTTGCTTTGCCTGCTGGTCCTTCCATTTTGGGTCGTGAACCCTTCCTTGATCCCTCTAAGGCGGGAGAAGCCTGTTCCTCCGCGTATCCCAATCTTTATCCTGATGATTTGATCCACGAAGTAGCTTTGGAATATAGGATCACTGGTGTTGAGTCTCCTTTAGAGTATAGGCCCCTTCTGAGCACGCAAATTGCCATTTATTGTGCTGCATTGCAAGCTGGCCTTAGATTACCTTTCCCGCAACTTTTCTTAGATATTTTTAGGGAATTCAAAGTTTGTCCTTCTCAACTGCTCCGAACTCTTGGAGGTGCCTCTGTGGCTTTGTAATTATATGCACCCAGTGCCAAATCAAGCCAACAGTTGCTTGGTTCAAGCTTTTCTTTAGTTCGAGTAAGGAGAGAAATACTGACTGGTATTACTTTGGGGCTCGGCCGAATAGGAGGTTCCTCGGTCTCGTTCCTTCTTCTATAAAAGGGTGAAAGACAAAGTTCTTCTTTGTCTTAAGCAAGGAGGGTCTGGGGGTTCGGACTCGGTGGGGTACTCCGAAGATCCCTCCATTGGATAATAAGGAGCTTTTGCCCGAAGAGGAACGGGATCTCAAGAAGCTCAAAGAATATTTCGATATCCCAGTTGACAAATACCTGACTCCTGATATCCTTCAAGAGTGTGGCCTCTTCACGGCCCGGGGTAGGGCTTCGGTTATCTCCTATGTTTTTCTTTCCTTACTTTTACTTTTGTTTGGAAGGTTTTGGGACATGACTCGGTTTTTGCTCGTTGTGGTAGGTAAACAGATAAGCCCCTTGACCGCAGTAACCATCTTCCTAGCTGGCATGCGAGCAAATGAAGCGAAACTGATGGCTGCCAAGGAGGCGAAAAAGAAGAAGAAGGCTGCCAAACTTGGAGTTTTTGTCGAGGTGCCCTCTAAGGAGAAAGACAAGGAACAGATCGAAGGTGGGGAACTGCTGGAGCTGCCCGTGGAGGCTCGTGGCGAAGCTCCTCGGCCTACATCTGGGTTGGCAAGTGGTTTTTCTTCTTGCAAAGGACTGAAGTGGAAGAAGAAGGCTCCTATTAAAAAAAAAGACTACTCTGGTTATTATTCCTGAAGAGACCGAGGAAGCTGCCACCGTTCCTTTCGCAGCTAAGGAGGAACCTTTTGACGACGACGTCCCTCTCCTTGAGAGGAAAAAAAGGATTCGAATTGGAGACGATGTTCTTCCCACTACTGTCGTTTCTTCTCAGGAGCACGACTCGAGCGACTCTCTAGTCCGCGAAGTTGAGAGAGTTCTAGACGTCTGCGAAGAAGAGGATGCTGATGCTGCTCTAGAAGTTGCTCATCCTTCAGGCCCTTCTATTGAGGATGAGGGTGTGATGGGTTTCTTAGCGGATTCCCATGCCAAAATGAAGAGGCCCATATCTGAAACCAAGGACCCCGGGGAGACTTCGGGGCGTCCTTCGAGTGTTGGGTTCAACCCCGTCGACGGTCTCCTCTGCCGTGACCCAGTAGTTGCTGCGGTTTCCCTGGAACTTCTTCGAACCGAAGAAGTTGACGCCAGACTCCAGTATTTCTAGGAGACCGAGCTGGCGGCCCATCTGCGCCTTTCTGCTATATCAGTAAGCTTTTTATTGCCCTACTCTCGAGGCCCTTCGTGTATTTTAGAGATATTAACTTCGTTTCTTGTTGCAGACTAGTGCCTTGATGTACCAAGCGGCCAGTCTCCTCGAGAAAGGGGGCAACCTTCGAGCTGCCGTCTCGTCTTTGCAGGTCGAGAAACAAAAGCTGGAGACGAAATTTTCTCTTTTGAAGGGAGAGAAAGAGAAGGCGGAGGGCTCGCTCAAGTCCTCGGGATCTCAATGCCAAACATTGTTGGCAAAGAAGATCAAGCTGCAGGGACGTGTGCAATCTCTCGAGGAGGAGGTTAAGAACTTGAAGGTAGGGGTGGAGGAGATAAAAGCTTCGAAACAGTCATTCGAAGACAAATATCTTCAAAATGAAAGAAACCTCTCCACTGCCGAGGCTGAAAAAAAAAGGCTCTCTTCTGATTTGAAGCTGTTGGGGGAGTGGGCGAGCCTCCTGGAGTAGGAGAAAGAGAAGATTTCTGCGGCCTTGAAGGAGAAGGACAACCTCCTTACCCAAATTTCTGCTCAGAAACATGCCGCGGAAGAGGAGAAGGAGAGGGCCCTTGGTGAGAGGGCCTCCCTACAAGATGCACTGGACCAAAGCCGTGACCGGGTTCGGGAAATAGAGAACCTTCCATTCTTGAGCGCAAATGCAAAGGAGGTGTACGGGGCTGGTTTTCAAAAGGGTGGCGAGGAGGCCTTCAAGATTTTTAGGGAGCTGGTTGTGAGTGTAGTCCCCCGAAGAGGTGTTAAGGACGCTTCCCGTAGACTTCTACTCTCTGACTTACAAGAAGGGCCTTAAGACCCTTGCAGGAGAGGACCCAAATGCTGACACAGATGATGAGCTCCTTGCTGAGGGATCCTCCTCGGACGAGACTGGGGTGGATAGAGGTAATTAGTTTTAACTCTGCCCCAAATTTTTATCTTTCGCTATCGAAACTGTGGTTGAATCTATCTTTGTCAACTCTTGAAGATTCGCCTGCGGAGGGGGCTCGGGACAATGTTCCAAGTGAAGCTGGTTCGATGATTGGAGATAACGAAGAGAGCCGCTCCGCTGTCCTGCCTGTGCCTGAAGATGCCCCTTTGGCCCCGTGATCATATGTTATTTTTCTTTTCGTGGCAAAAGTTGTTGTCTAAAGGTTATTTGTGCAACCTTTGTCTGTGATGTTCATGTAAACACTTTTTGACCTATTCCCAACATTTCGTCTTGACGAATGAATCTAATGAATGAGTCATTTTTGTGGTATTTTCATTCGTTGTTCCCTGTGAAAATTCCGAGGCCATATTTATAGGAGTAGATGCGTGGATCCTTAGATGAGACTTAAAATACCAAGGCTCGAAGCCAAGATGTAGAGTGGTTATTCCGAGGAGGAGTTTTAGTGGTTTTTGATTAAAGCGTGGAGCCATGATTCCGAGGAGGAATCTTAGTGGTTTGCGATCAAAGCGCAGAACCATGATTCTGAGGAGGAATCGTGGGGGTGATGCGATGCAACTGCAAGTGTACGGGTTGTATCAAGTAATAAAGTGGACTCTTGGAAAGTTGGGTATCGAACCTTAGGGACCGAGAAGTACTAGTACTAACTAGTCATCTATTATCTAGTCTAAACAAAGATTGGTGGTGGTTTGAGCTAATCGAAACTAAGAAAACCTAAAAATTGGATATCACTAATGACGGGATTGAATCTTGGGGTAAATCAATAATAGGAAGGGGTATTCGGGCAATGAATCCCCCTTGGGTTCTCATAAAGATAGACAATGAATGTGAAGATCACTAGTTGTAATTGATTGGACCAAGGGTTCCTAAGGTGCTTTCACTCCCTCTCTCGAGGCGAATTACTAATCCTAGTGCCCTTACCGATGATGTTCTATTGAACCTAATTCTTGGAGGGATTATGGGAATAATACATCTAAAGGACTCGCTCTCCGTAGTATCCGGGTTCCCGGTATACTCACAATCCCCTCTATTGGAGATGGTCTACACATGGGGAGGCGTTCGCTTCTTCCCCCATATGGACTACAAAATTCCCTCCGGGCTCTCGCAACGTAGAGGGATTAACTTACATTAAAACATCCAATAGATCTCAATCATGAAAAACAACTAAATAATCAATAATAATCAAAATCAAAGTTCATACACAACCCAAGGGTTCAACATGCCCAAATACCTAAACTATTAGTTCCCCATGAAAGGGGAACACAAATCCAATACAAATAAATGAGAAAACATCAAAATAAGCACAAATAAACCTCCCTCCGATGTTCGCTTTGTTGTTGGTGTACTGATTGGATCATTGATGAATCTCTCTTCAAGCCCTAGCTCGTTCCCAAGAGGATCCCTTCAAACCCTAGCCATCAATGAACTCCAAGATCTCCAAGACGGCCAAAAAGGTAGCCAAAGGCCAAGAGATGCCTTCATAACCCTTGAAGGTTCGTATTGATAAGGGTAAAGGCCTTTGTAAAGTATCTTACCCGTAGGGATCGTGTGGGGCCAAATCATGTGAAAATCGGGTGCAGATTGGGTTCAGATAGGTCCATATAGGCCCGTGTATGGGTTGTATAACAGCCCATATAGCTTTCAGGTCCCTTCATATGGGCTGTATATCAGGTCGTATAGAACCCAATATGGTTGGATTTGTATCGCGTAGTCTTCATCAAGCGATCGGATGACCAACTCTTGTTGGATTGACCTGAAATTTTAACCGAGTGTTCCTAACTTGTTTATCTTTAATCTGAATGGTGGAGATTTGATTTGGAGTCCTGTAGATCTTGTAATAAATTTTTGATCTTTGCTGCTCTTTCAAGACTGTTGCAGTTTTCTCTAGTTGCTTCCTTTTTCGCCTCAAATGATGTATAATTTCTTCTTTTTAATTCTTGAGGCTCTCCAATGCCTCCAATATTTCGGGGAACTTGTCCTCAATGTATGGGGGCATTTGTAGGTCCTTTGTATCCCCTAACTTTGACGTTTTTGCCTCCGAAAAGACTTTAAAAGTCTCCTTTCTCTCGAAACACCTTCAATGTCCCCTGTTGAACAAAAAAAACACTTATTAAGCATTGGTAGGCCACATTTTCACCAAATGCATGCAAAATATACATGAATGTGGAATAAAATTATGAACATTTAAACACTTATCACGGGGCTCGCGATTAAAGTGCGGAGCCAGGATTCCGAGGAGGAATCGTGGGGCCTCGGGATTAAAGCGTGGAGCCATGATTCGGAGGAGGAATCGTAGTGGTTTGTGATCAAAGTGCAGCGCTATGATTTTGAGGAGGAATCGTGAGGGATCGAGATCAAAGCCGGAGCCATGATTCTGAGGAGGAATCGTAGTGGTTCGTGATCAAAGCGTGAAACCATGATTCCGAGGAGGAATCCTGGGGGCTCGCGATCAAAGTGCAGAGCCATGATTCCGAGGAGGAATCGTAGTGGCTCGAGATCGAGGCGCTTGGTCAACTTTCCGAAGGAGGATATTCAGGGCTCTCCAGGAGCACGTATGATTTACGAGGATAAAGGCTCTGCCTCCACCCACTTGGTGAAATAGTCAATTGCAACTACCAAAAACTTCAATTGCCGAGCCGCCACAAGGAACGGGCCAAGAATATCGACCCCCCAGAGGGCGAACGACCTTATACTTACGATAGGGGTTAGGTAGGCGGCGGGTCTCCTCTGGATATTTGAATGCCTCTGACACGCGTCACATTTCCGGACGAACTCAATGGCATCTTTAGACAAGGTTGGCCAGTAATAGCCTTGCCGAAGGACCTTATGGCTGAGGGCCTTGCCCCCCTGATGATCCCCTACTATCCCTCCATGAATTTCCCGAAGGACATAATTCGCTTCATAGCGCCATAAGCACTTCAGAAGAGGTGAGGAATAGGATCTCTTATAAAGTTGCTCATCTATGGTACTGAAATGGGTGGAGCGAATAGTAATACGACGAGCTAACTTGGGGTCTGATGGAAGAGTTCCATCCTTGAGATAGTCCAAGATGGATCCAACTGGGCCCTTCTTCGATGTCGAGCAGCTCTTCGGCGGGATGACACTCAATTGTTCTCGTCTCCAAATATTGGATATTGATGGGTTGCTGGATGTTCCCGTCAGATTTGGGTAACTCGGATAAGAGGTCTGCTTCTTGGTTCTTAGTCCTGGGTACCTTATTGATATGAATGTTTTGAAAACTCTTCATGAGCTCTTGTACAATAGTTTTGTATTTCACCATATTCTCCTCTCGTGCTTCAAACTCTTCGGTCATATGGCCCATTACTAGTTGTGAGTCGGTATTGACCTGCAGGTCTTGGACTCCGAGGCCTCGGGTGAGCTGCATCCCTGTTATTACTGCCTCATATTCGGCTTCATTGTTGGTAGCCTTAAAATTAAATTTCAGAACTGTGGAGGTACTCCAACCGGATGGAGATCAGAGGACTATCCCTGTCCCGAAATTTTCAGTATTTGTCGAGCTATTAGTGTGCAAGAGCCACTGGGAGTGGAGGCGGTCTGTATCCCTGGGTGATTTATAATCTCGGGTTCCTTAGTTTTAGTGATAGTGAGCTCGTTAATGAAATCACCTAACACTTGTGCCTTGATGGCTGTGCGGGGCGCGTAGCTGATATTATGTTCCCCGAGCTCAATAACCCATTTCATTAGACGTCTCGAAGCGTCCGGTCAGTGTAGTACCTGCCTCGGTGGTTGGTTAGTGAGTACCTGTAACGCCCCGACCCAGATCCCGGGACCTCGGGCACGTCAACAGACCGGCCGTACCCAAGTGGAGTCGGGCCCCACTCGAGTACAAGGCCTAAGTAAACAGTAGCAGATAACAAAATAAATTCAAAAGTTTATTAATCCAATAATAAGCAAATACAAATCAGAGTGCTAATGCGGAAAACAGAGTACAAAGGTCCAATACCCTAAACAACACCAGGCCCTACAGGGTCATAAACTAGTATCTCACACAAGAACTGAAAAGAGGTCCTCCGACCTCAGCAAATATCCCACCCCGACTCTCGCATGTCTCCTGAGCTCGAGTCACCTACTCCTCAGGACCTGAAATGAGAGAAGGGAAAAAGTGATGAGCTTTCGAAAGGAAAGCCCAGTAAGTACCCTGCAAGGATCTCAAGGACATAAGATGAAACATGATATCAAAAATCAAAGAATCATCAAGCAATGGGGATACACCCCGTACAAACAGATCCTAGGAGTCTACCACAAACATCAGCAACGGTACGACTCCTATCCAACAACAGCCCTCGAGGCTCTGAAAGAGAATTCCAATAACAAGCTCAACAATGATTTCCCCCGGTCAGCAACACACAGCATCTGCTGCCAGCGACTAACCTGTCGCTCCTCGGTAGCGCCACCTCTCTCTCATGTCGACATGGTCAGTGATCGACCCCACTAATCGGCGAGGGACAACGTAGTACTATCCCTCCGCCGAGTGCCGAACGCCGTGGTGTCCGTCCCCAACGCTCTCGCAAAATCCGGAGCTCACCTGCTCCACTGAATCCGGGCGGAAGAAGAAACTCAGTTGGCGCACACCTACCCGGCCAAAGACACAAGTATCGCAGATCTCCATGGTCTCATGCTTGATAACAGGAGGCTATGCTCAGCGAGCCCGCTCACTCCACTGACGCATACCTACCTAGCTGCACACAAGCACCACGAGTGCCTACAGTCAAGTGTCGGCCCACGGGTGGGCAAGCCCAACAAAGCATTCCAAACAAACTGGTAGTAACAACACTACCACAAGCACATCAATCACACACATACGAGGAAAGAGAGCAATAACTATCATGTGTGTGCATATATCCAAAAACAACAGGTATCACAAAGAAAGACATGCCAACAAGCAGCATTTAGCAAATCAAGAAACCCAGACAATGGGTGGAATCTAGGCAAGAGTAACTTACCTCTGATCGCAATCCAGTCGAACACTCTGAATTTGTCCCGTCGAAGTACCACGCTCCTCAACAATATCTGTATACACAGGTCTATACTCAACACACGCACAAGTGCTCGAAATAGTGTCATCTATAATGCATGCGAAACTAAATGGGCCCGGCCCGTAGATAACCCAACTTGACACACTTAATTAAATAAAATAATTCCCCTTTAAATTGAACCCACAAGTTCGACCCAAAGCCCACTTAAAACAATCCAACGCCAGTCTAATCTCACAGCCTTCAATCAAAAATGAAAATCCATTACATATAATCACAAACCATGAAACCCTTCCTCACCGTGTACCATACCGCCCATGCACACGTACTCAAGAGAATATATGGACAACTTCCACTCATTCTATCTTTGCGTGCAATAATTATTAATAGATGAGTTCTATTAACAAATTACCTCTATAGTATTTGCCACACTTTATTACCTTCATGCCTTATAGTACTCTATGCATGCCTGAATTTTATTAATCATAAACTAGAGAGACAAACATCACCACATCAAACTTCCACATTGAACCCTCTTCTCTGCCTCACTTTTCATAAGCTATAACCAAGATACTACAGAGAATCACCAGATAAACTCTCCTTCCTCTTAATCACATAGAATCAAATCATGACCCTCAAATCATCTCAAGATCACCACCTAACAGCTAGCAACCACACCTGCTCACCCTTGTATATTCCTTTTAGATGAAACCTCACCTTGATCACTTAGTCTAACATGCATCAATAACCATGATAGCCTTCAAGTAATACTTAGTATGCAAAAACAATAATATATATATATATATATATATATATATATATATATATAACAGGCCCCTAAAGAACTCACCAGGCCATGCATGTCTCATCCAATAAACCTAAATAGATAGCCTTTCCTATCTATACTTCAGCAGGACATCACCAGGTATACTTTCATATAATCTCTATACAGATCTACAGTAACTGAAAGGGAACGAAGGCTTACTAGTTGGTGTCCAAGTTCGACGGCTTCGGGTGAAACTCTGGTGCTGGAGAACACGGCCAGTCCTTCCTCAATCTCTCTCCCTCTCAATGGTGGTGGCGGCCGCTAGGGTTTGCAAACGAGCCCAGCATTTATAGAAACGCGCGGTGTCGAGGCTTAGAAGGAAATTGACTCTATTGATGGAGGTCGTTACGGCGGTGATCTCGCGTGTGGATCGCTGGAGGGGCTAGATGGCGCGTTGCTATCCTCCCATTCTTTATCTGGACCTTTGAATCCCGCTGATTCAGTTAGTAAAAATAACATGGTTGAAACCATGCATGAACCATGTCTTCACGCGGTTTTATGGTCATCAAGCGCATGGGTCAAGACTCAAGCTTACGGGCCACCATTTATTTCCTTCTTCTGATCACATGTGGCTTCTCATGGATTGGAAAGTCTTCATTCAAATGAAAATTCAATCAAGTCCTTTGGAACCATGAGGTAGAGAGATGTTAGTGGATTCCACCTCAATGGAGAGAGAAAATCAAAACTTAATGGCTGATGTTTGACCACTGTTGCAAAACAAACCTCATCTTATTTGATTTATAATTTTAATCACCAATCAAATATCTACAGTTATATACATATTTACCTACAAATCATATACTCATTACTTAAGAAAATGCATTCATAAGCCATGCACGTCCTTTCTATATCTATATATTTATTTTATTTTATTTTATTTGAATTCAAAAACCATCCTTTACATGCATATTTAAAATTTATATTATATATATCTACCATCCCTTTTTTTTAAATCATGCCCCTACTTGCCATAAAATATTTATATAAATATCTTTATAAATTCCAACCATGCATTCCTTTTATATATATATATATATATATATATATATATATATATATATATATATATATATATATATATATCATCCCATAAGTATCTTTAGCCAAATCAGTTATGATGATATAGATATATATATTATTTGTCAAACATCATTTATCAAATCAATCTCTGATTAACCACCACAACCTTATTTATTTATAAATAAATCTCATTAAATCCAAGTTTGGGAAATCTTTTTATTTAACTAACTAATCAACTAATTACTTGAAGAGTAATTAGTAAACTTTCATTTCAACAAAAATTCAAACAACCTTTGTGATTTTTCCTTATTAACTAAATAATTAAGGAAAATAACTAGAAAAAATTTAACCCCTAAAATCCTGGATTTTACAGTACCTTTATTTTATGGGATTGAAAATATGGGCGGAGCTTCCGGGCTGATACAACTAGCGCGAAAGCGAGCTTCTCGAGTGGGAGGTATCTCGACTCCGTATCTGAAATCACCTTGCTGATGTAATAAACTGGTTTCTCTGTACTTCGTCCTCCTCTCTTGTGAGAACCGAACTGATTACCAAGTCTGTAACAATGAGATAGATGTAGAGTTCCTCCCCTGACTTCGCTTTAGAGTGAAGGGTGGGCGACTGAAGATAGTCCTTTAGCTGGGCGAGAGCTATATCGCATTCCTCCATCTACTCTAACTTTGGTGTTGCCCGAAGGGCCCGGAAGAAGGGGAGGTTCTTTTCCCCAGATTGCAAGATGAACCTCCGGAGTGCAGTTCGCTGAATCTCCTTGATGCTCTTCAAGGATCGAGTCTCCATGATGGCTTGGATTTGCTTCGGATTGGCCTCGATTCCCCTCTATAAGATCAAAAAACCGAGGAACTTACCCAATCGGACTCTGAAGGCGCATTTGCTTTGGTTAAGACTCATGTCGTGGGCCCGCAGCGCCTCAAAAGTCTTTTGGAGGTCAGAAGCATGGTGCTCGGCTTTGGCACTCTTAACTAAGATATCATCCACGTAGGCCTTGCCATTCCCCCCAATTTGTTTTGTAAAGACTTTGTTTACCAGCCTTTGAAATGTTGCTCTAGCATTCTTTAGTCCGAAGGGCATAACTTTGTAACAATACGTCCCCCTGGAAGTGATGAATGAGGTCTATTCCTCATCTGTTTTTGCCATTCGGACCTGATTATACCCTAAGAACGCATCTAAGAAGCTAAGCATTTCGTATCCAGAAGTGGAGTCTACAAGATTATCTATTAGAGGTAAGGGGTAACAATCTTTAGGATATGCTTTATTGAGATCAGTAAAATCTACACACATCATCCATTTGCCTGAGGATTTTTTCACCAATATAACTTTGGAGAGCCATTCGGGATATTGGAATTCCCGAATGAACTCTGCTTTCAGTAATTTGCTAACCTCCTCCTCGGCGGCTTCTAAGCGGTCTGGGGCGAAGTTCCTCCTTTTTCGGATGACAGGTTTGAAAGTAGGGTCCACTTTTAAGTGATGCTCTATGACGTTGTGTGGCACTCCAGGCATCTCTTTGGCAGCCCAGGCGAAGACATCAGCGTTACGCCTTAGCATTTCAAGGAGCTCTTCCTGGTGCACTGGACTGAGTTTGCTGCCGAGCCGCACCGTTCGCTTGAGGATCTCTTCATCGAACTGGCATACTTTCAATTCTTCTATTGGTGTTGGATGGCGAACTTCTCGTTCCTCATCTTCTGGTAGTAGCCCTTTGAGGGTTAGCGATTCGGATGCCTTGCTGGACTCTCCCCCTCGGTTCTTCAGATGGTTTACATAGCATTGGTGAGAGGCTGCCTGGTCACCCTTTATCTCCCCGTAGCCATTCTCAGTCTGGAACTTTAGCATCATATGGTATGTTGAGGGGACAGCCCCGAACATATTCAAAGATGGCCTCCCCATTATAGCATTATAGCTGGAGGGGCACCGAACGACCGAAAAGTTGACCATGGGAGAAACTGCTCTAGGCGGCTTTCCGAGGGTAACTGGAAGGGTTATGACCCCCTTCCCCTGGAGGGAGCTCCCGTTGAAGCCCATTAGTGGGGACTTGGTTGGCTTTAGATTTTTTGTGCCTATTTTCATCTGCTTGAAGGTATCCCAGAAGATGATATTAACCGAACTCCCAGTATCGATGAGCACCCTATATATCATGAAGACCCCCACTTTGACAGCTATCACTAAAGCTTCATCGTGTGGCAGGGAGACTTCTCGGAGGTCTTCGTCTGAGAAAGATATCAACTCCGAAGGACGGGCTCTCTTCCGAGGTTGGTCTTCGTGTACCGTTCCCACCATCCGGGCATAACTTTTCCTAGAGGAGGAGCTTTCCCCTCCATAGCCAGGGTCTCCAGCAATGAAGAGTAAGAGAACACCCTCTTCGGGTGTGGTCTGTTGTGGCAGAGGATCCTCCTTGGGTGTCTGCTCTTGCCGTAGTAACTGATCAAGTTCCTGGCCTTGTTGAGGTCCTCAATTACATCCTTTAGCTGGATGCTATCTTAAGTTGTATGACCCTTGGCTTGACGGTAAGCACAGAACTTTCTGCTTTGCTTCATGGCTGCAGACTCCTTGATGGGATTTGGTTGCTTTACGAGTTTTTTGTGTTGTATCTGCATCAAGATATTCTCTCTGGATGTGTTGAGGGTGGTGTAGGTGTTATACCTCCCTTGAAACCATGGTCTTCTAGGTTCCTGAGGGCTCTAGTTAGTCCGCCGTGGAGGTTGATCTAGGCCTCTTTCTGGCTCTCTCCTACGCCTTTGTTCCCCTCGCCTCAGATCTTTATACCTTTCCTGTCGAGACTCCTCCCTCTAGAATTCTTTGATCCTTTGCAGGGCTTCTTCCTTTCGACCAACTTTGAATTCCTCGGCAGCTATATAGGACTGCGCCCTGCTCATTAGTTCGGGCAAATCTCTAGGAACCGCTCCGGAAATTGCATTAAGGAAAGGGCCATCTCGAAGCCCATCTAACGCTGCGCCAACAACTATGATGGAGTCAAGGTGGGATATTTCGGAGGTCTCTCTATTGAATCGATCCAAGTAGTTCCGGAGACTCTCCCCCTCCATCTGCTTGCACCTGAGAAGAATCACAAGATTCCTCATCTGCCTTCGGCAATTAGCGAACCGGTGGAAAAAGAGTTCAGTTTATTGTCTGAAACTGAACACGGATTCGAGCGGCAAGCTCCTTAACCAATCATAGGCAATTTCCGTAAGGGTCTTCGGGAACGCGTAGCATAAAACGACCTCGTTGAGACCATTCGTCATTATTTCCACGTAGTAGCGTTCCACATGCTCATAGGGATCGGTGGTTCCATTATAATATCCGATGTTAGGGGCCTTGAAGTTCTCTGGGAATGGAGCTTCCCAAATCGCCTTGATGAAAGGCGAGAGCATGTATGGAGCATTAGTCAAAACTCTCTCACAGTCGCTGATCCCGCCAGCGTGGCGCAGTTCTGGGAAGCGATTGTGTCTGGGTGAGCGGACCCTTAGCTGATAACCATGGGGTTAGTAGTGCCGTGGCGGAGAACGCCCCTCGGGGCGGTGCCGAGGTGAGTATTGCAGGGGAGAGTATTGTCATGGGAGCGGTGCCGAGGCGATCGGCGCCTCCAGTGTGGCTCTGCAGACTCGAACCCTCTCTGTGGGGTGACTTGCCTTTTTCCGTTCCTTGTGACGGATCTGGAGAGCTGCCTCCTACGGGAGCGTGACGAGGCAGAGCTTCGGGACGAAGAGTGGTGACTTTGTCCTCACTGCGGCGTAGGGACTCGATGGAGGGGGGAGTGAACCACAGAGTGCTCGCGACTTCCGAGGCAGGACAGTGAGCCACGCGGTGCTATTGCTTGGGAGATCTGACGCTCTACCGCCATCATGTTGTGCGCGAGATCAGCGATTTGCTGCTCGATGGCCTTGAAACGCTCCTCGGGAACCTCGACTGTTGGTCACAAACTTGAGGATCCTCCCCTACAGCTGGAGGAGCTTCGGTTGGGGGTGGGGGAGTTGCCCCGGTTGAGGCGGAAGGGTGGTGGTTGCCCGCTCCTGGTCCTGGCTCTGCCTTGATCTTCTTGTGGTTGCCATGACTTCTTCGTCGAAGTCCACACGGACGGAGCCAAAATGTTAACGCAAATTCCGAGAAGATCCCTTGAATCCAGTTAACACTTGAATTTATAAGGATTTTGGGAAAAACTCAAGAAATTCAAGACAAATGGAGAATAAGTGAAATGGACACCAAGGTTTTAACGTGGAAAACCCCACAAATCGGGGGAAAAACTACGGGCCTCCCATGTTTGGAGAAAGAATTTCACTATGGGCGATTTCTTGGAGTAAATGAGAGAGAAAGAGAGAGAGAGTGGATGTTCCAGGAATCAAGTGTCTTTACAGGTGTGCGGTCTTGGCTATTTATAGGCCTTTGCCATGCCCTCTTTGGTTTTTTAGCTCGCTCATTGATCCTTCTAGAATGGTTCAAAGCTCCTCGGCAATCCCCTCTGCCCTTTTTGTTGTGGAGTGCTTTGGGATACTGATGAGGCTTTGAGTTCTGAGGGGAAGTCTTCTTCTCGGAACCATGGGGCGCTTGCTCTCCAGATCCGAGGAGAGAGAGGCTTGTGACTTTTTGAGGGGATGCTCATGAGGGCGTGTGGTTGAGCCCGTTTAGCGATCCGAGGGGGTACAAACCCGAGGTGATGATGGGTTGGCTTGATAAAAACCGAAGGCCCAGGGTGCTCCACGTGTCACGCTGAGTCGATTCCACGTGTTATCCTCGATTCTCCCCTATCATATTCAATTGACGTTTGTGCTTCGTTTTTTGGTTCACTGTATTTTTTAAACACACTATAAGTGGAGTTACATATAATAATTAAAATTATAATATTTTCAAATTATTTGGTTTTCTGTAAATAAAATTAATAGATTTAATTTTTCATTATATAGTTTGATGTAAATTGAGTGATACTAAGGTAGTGTTTGGTTAGCTGGATGGAGAATTACATCACGGGATGGGAAACTCTTCATCCAAAATATTTTATTTATTTTATTTGGTTGGTTTTTCCTACCATAAATATGAAACTCCCCTTCTAGTCAAATTGGTCTGATGGGAGTTACAATTGATTGTGATACTTGGCAGGACAGTGATTAACCTGCGGGCGGTGGCAACCAGGGGATTGTCAAGAGAGCAAACAAGGGGGAGGACAAACAGAGAAAAAAGTCTCTGAAATTTCAAAGGAAAACTATTATTCAATATTCATTGACTAAAATTCAACCCATAAGTCGGATTTAAATAGCTTCAAAAAACTAACCTAGAAACCTATCTTTTTACCCAAATTTGCCAAAATTGGCAAATTTTGGTTCAAAAACAAAAACTTATCTAATTTTAAAAAACTAAACAAATCAGAGAACTCCTAAAAATCCGAGATCAAGTCGGATTCAAATCCTATCCTAGATTGGTATACGATGTATTACCAAAAATATATAAAAAACAACGAAAAACAAAGAAACGATAGGGAAAGCAACAGAATTTGAGGATGAAGGAAAGGTGAAACTAAGTAGACCCTACGTGCACGTCGATACGAGCTTTCTTAATTGGGGTTGAGCGTGTAAATCCGATGCTTGTAGCCGAAGTTATGGCCAAAACATCGAACCGTGCCCAAAACTGTTCTCTAATCACGGAATTGGCTCGATCACCTTCGGCCTTTACGTCGGTCTGCCAATTCGTGATACGCTAAAGCCAGCATAGTATAATTAGATAGTTCAGCATCATCTAACTCGGGTTCTCTTGCATCAGTTGGCCCGGGTTGGAAAGAACTAGCCCTCGAGTTCTCGGTTGGTCCCTTCGAATCCACATAGCAAGGACTCAAATGTTTCACATTGAAGACGTCTAAAGTCTGCAAGTGACTGGAGAGGCGCAACCTGTATGCATTGTCATTAATCTTCTGCAGCACCTCGCAGGCTCTGATCTTTCGCTCCTTGAGTTTGTTATACTCACCAGCAGGAAAGCAATTACAAGTCAGTGTCGTTCAAATAAAGTCACCCTTGTCAAAAAGTGTCTAGCGGTGACGACTATCTGCCCTGGTCTTGTATTTGGTATTGCTCTCATGAATGGCGTGCTTCACTTACTCATGGACACTCTTGAGATGTCCTGCCGTCTCATCAGCTCGGGGATGAACATGCCCTACCCATGGAACAAGGGCTAAATCAAGTACTCCGGATGGGTTTTGACGGTAGACAGCCTCGAACGGGCTGAAACTGGTAGTTCGATTCTTCGATCTGTTATAGGCGAATTCCGCTTTAGGTCATGCCAAATCACACTGCTTTGGTTTAGTTCCAGCCAGACACTGCAGAAGGTTACCAAACTCCGGTTCATCACTTCAGTCTGTCCATCCATCTAGGGGTGATATGCACTACTAAAGTTCAACTGTGTCCCAATTTCCCCCACAAGATTTTCTAGAAAAGGCTAACAAACTTGGTGTCACGATCAGATGTGATGAAACGAGGGACTCCATACAAGTGGACAACCTCTCGAAAGTAAAGATGGGCAATGTGGGTAGCATCCATAGTCTTCCGAGAGGCTACAAAGTAGGCTATCTTGGAAAACCTGTCGACCACCACTAGAATAGAATCGAAGGCCCGTTGGGTACGAGGAGGGCCCAGAACAAAATCTATGCTGACATCAAGCTAAGGAGCTTCAGGGACTGGTAAGGGAGTGTACAGGCCTGCATTGGTGAGAACTCCTTTGGCCCGCTGGCACACAAATCAGTGCTCCACAAAGTGAGCCACGTCGCTAGACAACTTCGGCCAATAAAAGTTAGCAGCTATAAGGGCGTAGGTCTTATCACGACAAAAGTGCGCCTTATTATGGAGTTTGCGAATGATCTGTTGTTGCAATGAACAGTCGGGGATGCACAACATCAAGCCACGAACAAGTAACTGTTATGCAAAATAAAATCGTAACGATGCCCATCGCTTACCTTTTGAAGTATCTGCTCGAAGGAAGGATCAGCTGTATACATATCCGTGAAGGCTTCAAACCCTGCAACTTTGGTACTCATTGTGGTGAGAAGAGAAGTGTAACATCCTGAATTTTTCTAAATAAATTTTCAGTAAATTCTCAAATTTTAAATGAGGTTAATTAACTCAGAAATTAGATTAATTATTGTAACATCAAAGTTATAAAAATCGGGAATTAATGGACCCGAAATCCGGCCTCGCAACTATAGAGCCGAGAGAAGGCCTTATTGGGCCAGGCCACATTTACATTGAATAGTTGGAGGTGGATCGTCAGTAGAGTTAGATTAATTAAACGAGAAATTAATTAAATATTAATTAATCCAGATAAATTAAGTTAAATATTGGACAAATGTTAGAGTCCCAATAATGTAGATCTAGTTTAGTTAAAAGCCGAGAAACACAGATCTGGGTCTTGAGAAGAGACGACCTGTGATGCTACAGTAAGCCTATGGCACTAGGGTCTTATGACCCGGGATTCCCGGATCTGGGTCGAAGAGAGAGACGAGCCAGATAATATTATTAGTCGCCCTCGTGACGGCACAGTAACAAGATAAGATCAACGAAAAGTTATTCGACCTTTAGTAGGAGATATTTTAGAAGATATTATAAATTAATCAAAATTATTTTTTAATAGATAAGTTAAAGTAATTGATTTAATTATTAAATTATAATAAAAATAAAATATATGATAAAATCTCTTATAAGTAAAGTGAGAGAAAGAGAGAGAGAGAGAGAGAGAGAGAGAGAGAGAGAGAGAAATCTGATAAGTGTTCATTTGAGCATAATTTTATATCATATTCTTATATGCTTGGCATGTAATTTTGAAGACTTTTTGCTCACCGATACTTAAAATTTATTCATTTTGATAAACAGGGCAAAATACCAGGACCCCGGAAGAAAGAAAGCATTTCGAGAGAAACCGGGACCTCAGAGCACCGAGAACGGCTCATACGGGTATCCATACGGGCTAATATATGACTGTATACTAGCACATGAAAGGCATACGGGCCATCATAAGGGCCATAACTAGGCCGTATGGAGGTGGCTGGAAGCCATACGGGCTGATATACGCCCGTATACGGGCCCGTACATCGTAAGATTTCAGCGAATCTGCAGACCTAGAAGGGGACAAATTGGTAAATCTTACCCCTAAAACCTAGAGGTATAAAAGCCGACTAATGAGGGTTTAGTGGGAGGCTAGCAACTTAGGGAGAGAGCTTAATCTTGGAGAAAACTTGGAGATTCTCATCTTGAAGCTATTGGAGCAAGAAGAGGGGAAATCATTAGAAGAGGATAATGGAAGCCGTCAACGGTGTATGTATTAGTATTATTCCTTATGATATCTTTGTTTGTCTTCATCTTTATTTTGGATTGTTGCCCCCCTTCCATGGAGGGCTAATCTTGTAGATGCTTGGATGATTGATGAACCCTTGGACATGTTTTAATTAATGTTATTTCTCTACCTTTGATGTTTGGTTGAATTTCATTGAGTTTATTGGATGTTTCAATGTAAGTGAATCCCTCTACGTTGCGAGAGCCCGGAGGGATTTTCCTAGTCCATATGGGGAAGAAGCGAACGCGTCCCCATGTATAGACCATCTTCAATAGAGGGGTTTGTGAGTAAACCGAAAACCCGGGTACTAAGGAGAGCAAGCCCTTTAGACGTATTATTCCATAACCCTTCCAAGAATTAGGTTCCCTAGATCATCATCGGTAAGGGCACTAGGATTAGTAATTCGCCTAGAGAGAGGGAGTGAAAGCACCATAGAAACCCTTGGCCAAGGATCAACCAAGTGTCGAGATAGAGAATAGCATTCATCTTTTAGAAGTCCAAGGGGGATTCAATTGTCTGAGCATCCCCCTTTTATGATTGTTTGACCTTAAGAGCAACTCGAATCCCTTGTTTGTGTTTTCAATTGATTAGTTTAAAATTAGCATAATCAACCACCTTTGGATCTAATAGATAGTAGATGAATAGTGGGTACTAGTACTTCCATCTCCCTGAGGATCGATAACTAGACTTTCAAGTCCACTTTATTACTTGTGATGACCCGTACACTTGCGGTTGTATCGCATCAAGTTTTTGACGGCGTTGTCGGGGAGAATTGGATTACTAGGAAGTTACCGGTCGTCCTGATTGGCTCAGAACACCTCTAGTGCCAATTCCAGATGCATCACAGTTGACCTCAAACACCTTGTCGAAGTCAGGAAGCGCTAGAACTGGTGCTTCTATCATCTTCTGTTTGACCAGTGGAAGCAAGCTTCAACCTTATCCATCCACTGGAAATCACGCCCCTTGAGACACTCTGTGATGTGGGAAATCAATGTGCTAAAGTTTCCGATAAATCATCTATAGAATGAGGCCAACCCATGAAAGCTTCGAACATCATGCAAGGTCCTCGGTCTGGGCCATTCCAAGATCGCATCTATCTTTGATTGATCTACATGAACACCATCAGTAGAAAAAATAAAGACAAGGAAGGTCACAGAAGTAGTGAAGAAGGAACACTTCTTTCGGCTGGCGAACAGGCGCTCCATTCTCACCAACTGAAAGACCGCACGAAGGTGGTCAAAGTGTGAGGACCAACTCGGACTATAGATGAGGATGTCATCGAAATAGACTCCCAAAAATTTCCCCATAATCAGTCGCAGAACCTGGTGCATGAATCACATGAACGTGTGGGGGCGTTGGACAGCCCAAAAGGCATCACCATCCAATCGTACAGTCCATGCTGTGTCTTGAACGCCGTCTTCCACTCATCTCTAGGATGTATTCTGATCTAGTAGTAACCACTCTTCAGGTCAATTTTTGAGAAGACCTTTGAGTCAGATAGTTGGTCCAACATGTCATCCAGGTGGGGGATGGGATAGCGGTACTTGATGGTGATTTTGTTGATTGCGTGACTGTCTACGCACATGCACCATGAGCCATCCTACTTTGGTACCAATAGGGCTTGAACTGCGCAGGGACTCATGATTCCTTGGATGTAGCCGCTCCTTAATAACTCTTTCACTTGCCGCTGTAATTCCTCGGCCTCCTTGGGACTGAGGCAGTATGCCGGTCGGTTCGACAAGCTCGATCTAGGGATAAGATCTATCTGGTGTTGGATGTCTCTCATAGGTGGGAGTCCCGGGGAAAGTTCCTCTGGCATCAAGTTTGAGAACTCCATGAGCAACCACTGCACCTATATTGGCAGATCAAGATCCATGTCCATGGCACTATGCATATAAGGTAATAGTGCATAAACTATATCTCCTTGCTCGATCCCGCTTAAAAACATGGACATAAATAGTAGGTTAGTATTGGTTACCAGGGTAGGAGGCTTTTCTTCCCAGCTGGGTGCCAACAAGATCCATTTCCCCTTGATGCTAAGGGAATAAGTATTCTTCCTTCTATGATGAACTATGCTATGATCATATCGATAAGCGTTCAAACTGATCATATTTTTTATATTAAATTCCTTGTATATTATTTATGTAATTTTGAGTAATTCTTGCCCATTGATACTTAATTAGTATTAATTCTTATTTTCACAGCACCAGAGAGCTTCCAGAGCGAAACAGAAGCAACATAGATAAAATCAAAGCTGATTTCAATTTTACTAAAGTCATACGGGCATGCTTACGGCCGTTAGCACCCGTATGAAGTAAAGACATGGGCATTCTTACAGCCCTAAGCCCCCGTATGAAGATTCAGAGCACACACCTCACAACATACAGAGAGCTACACGGGCAAACATACGTCTGTATCACCAATCGTATAACCTAGGAAATTTCATATGGTCGAGCATACGGCCATAAGATCGCCCATATGCCTCTCGCTCAGATGCGAGTAAACAATATTTAATGATGATTAGAGTTCAGATTTGACTGATTGGGTTACTAATGATGTGTATGAGCTTGAACCCTATAAATAGCCGAATTAGGGTTTAGAGAAGGGGCTTTTGGATTTTTAACATCATCATCCCTTGGAGGCTCCCAACCTTCTCTCCACTCTGGAGATTAGGGCATCATTGAAGACCTTAGAGAAAAAAGAGGGAGGCAAGCATTAAAGGGATATCTTCACATACATCACCAACGATCATCGCCAACGGTGGAGGGAAGAGTATTTCTTATTATGATTTCTATCTTTTCCCTTGAAATTGAATTGGATTTATGTTCCCCTTTAATGGGGAACTAACTTGTTAGATACTTAGGCATGATGAAGGTCCGGATTTATGTTTACCTTGCTTGTATGGTTTTCTATATTTGAATGAATGTTTCAATGTTTGAGAACCTATTCAATGTTTTGTATGGTATTGATTCTTTATGTTGCAACAACTCTAAGTGTTAATCTAGATCTATAAAAGGTGTAGACAATAACGCTCCCTCTGTATACCCTAGATCTACTTCAATAGGTGGAATTTGTGAACATACCGAGAGATCGGGTGTTTAGAAGAGAGACTCTTTAAAATGAATTATTCCCACAACTCTTCCAAGATTATGTGTTCCCTAGAACTATTCACAAACGTAGATTAGTACCTCGCCTCGAAAGAGGGTGTGAAAGTATTGTAGGAATTCTTGGTCTATATCTCGCATTCATCAATATGAAATCCATACTTGCCCCAATCTATAAATGTTCGGAGGAGATTCAATGCCCGAGTATCTCTCTTCTCTGATTGATTGTTATCATTATTTTCATCAAGTGTTCTTAATACAATTTCCTTTTTAGTAATTAGATTAGAAAACCAACAACCTTTGGATAGGTTGGGTAGTAGACAATTAGATATAATTAGTGGTCTAGGACTCTATGGGTTTGACATCTGACTTTTATAGTCCACTTTATTACTTGATACGACCCGTGCACTTGTTGTCTAAGCATTAGTCATATAACAACGCATCAAGTTTTCAACGCCATTTCCGGGGACCTTAAGTCGCTAAGAATACTAAGAGTCTGTTAGTTAATCATAGTTTTAGGTTTTTATTATTTATCTTTTAATTTTCTTTCATTCATTTCATCTTGCTTACTCTCAACATTCGCATTATTGATTCTTGTTCTTTCTTGTTTGTGTAAGGATCTGGTGCATGACCCGAGCGAATCCAGCCGGTTTGGTGCAAGGAGATAGCAAAATCGAGCGCACTTCGCACCGACAAAATAGAGAAGCACAAGGCATGCCACAAGAGGTAAGTCCAGGTTCATCTTCAGAGTCCGAGAATGCCCTTCTTATAGAAGTGAATGTCGAAACGATGACTGTGGCTGAACGGAAGAGAACACTATCTGACTATGAAAGACCGGAGTACAAGGGAGAGGAATTCAGTATCTACTCCCCTCAAGTTGTGAACAACTTTGAGACCAAGCTGGGTACTGTTCAAATGGTTCAAAATTAGGCTTAATTAGACAGATTCCCTACGAGGACCTTTATGTACATCTGGTGCACTTCATTCAAATTTGTAACATGTTCAAGATCAA
Source organism: Dioscorea zingiberensis (assembly GCA_026586065.1). NCBI lineage: Eukaryota > Viridiplantae > Streptophyta > Magnoliopsida > Dioscoreales > Dioscoreaceae > Dioscorea > Dioscorea zingiberensis. The sequence goes on from CM048818.1 coordinate 28,548,762, forward strand.
TGGGGTCTCCGACGATGTCATCCGCTTGAGGTCATTCCCGTTTAGCTTAAGAGAAGTAGCGTACTGTTGGCTCCCCTTACTTCTTGTAGGAAATATAAGAACATGAAGGGATATGTTGGATAAATTCCTAGGTAGATACTTTCCCCCCAAGTAAAACAGCACAGATCATACAAGAAATCTCTGCATTCAAACAAAGTGAGAACGAGTCGGTGTTTGAAGCTTATGAAAGATTCAAGGATCTATTCAAACGTTGCCCACACCATGGTATGGAACCATGGGCTAAGCTCCACACTCTATATAACGAGCTGAACAATCATACTAGGCAGCTAGTGAATGCCACAGCTAGTGGCTCCTTAGGCAACAAATATCCTGAGGAAGCCGAGCAGTTGATTGAAGTTATGGCCAACACAGAGTCATCATGGTCGGCAAGAGGGAGTCAACTTGTCCCCGTTGGAGCTGGCTTCATCAGCCAAGATACCGGGCTTGCGGCACAAGTGGCTGAGCTTACCAAGAAATTCGAACAATTCACATCAGAAGGATCTTCAAGCTCAATTGCCGCTATTTTGTGTGGTACCTGTGGAGGTCGGCACGATTCATCGCAATGCCTTATTGCAAGCGTTGAAGTTGCTCCCACGGAGGAAATTCAATACATGGGTAATCCAAGACCCCAAGGTACCCAGTTTTGACCTTACATACCTAATTGGAATCATCCACGATTTTCCTATGGCAATCTCCAATGGTCAGCCACTCCGCTGGGATTCAATTCTCTTCCTCCTAAACCTCAACAACCAAAAAATACCATAGAGGAGGTTCTAGCTAGATTCATGGTGGCCACGAATGCAAAATTTGAGTTGGTAGATACTATATTGCGTAACATCCAAGCCACCATTCAAGGTCTGGAAGATCAAGTTAGGCAATTAACTAGAAATTCATCGAAGAGACCTTAAGAGAGCCTACCGAGTAATACCGAGGAAAATCCCCGTGGGGATTTAAAGGATATCATGCTCAGAAATGGTAAGGAGGTGGAGATGTTAATCAGAAACCCCAACAAGATAACCACCCAAGTAGAAAACCCCAACAAGCCATCAGGAGTCAAGTGGAGCGTTGTCGAAGAGCATCAAGAAAAGGATAAGGGAATGGACATCGCATCGATTCTTGAGTACCAACCTAGAGTTCTCTATCCTGAAAGATTAAAGAAAATAAAGGACGATGTACATTTCAAGAAATTCTTGGAGACAATTAAGCAACTGTATGTGAGCATACCTCTAGTCGATGTACTTTCTCAAATGTCTATATATGTAAAGTACATGAAAGAGCTGTTAACCAACAAGTGGAAGCTAGAAGAAGTCACATCAGTAACTTTGAACTCCCAATGCTCAGCAATACTCCAAACCAACCTACCAAGAAAGTTAAAGGAGGAGCATGGTGATCCCTTATGTTATTGGGGACGGAGTGGAAGAGAGTGCTTTAGCAGATTTTGGCGCTAGCATCAACGTTATGCCTTACAAGCTATTTATGAAGCTAGGACTAGGAGAACCTGAAGCTACAAAGATGACCATTCAACTCGCTGATCAGTCTGTGAAAAAACTACGAGGAATGGCATTAGATGTTTTAGTAATGGTAGAAAAGCTCATGTTCCCTGCTAATTTTGTATTACTGGACATTGATGATGGTGTTGAAGTACCCATCATCTTTGGAAGACCATTTTTAGCTACTACAAATGCCCTACATGATCACGCTGAAGGCAAGATGTCTTTAAGAGTGGGTGATAGCATAGTTGAACTAAAGCTTCCTACAACAATGTAGCACACACTGGATCATGATGATATAGCTTACTTCATTGATAATCTTGAACTAATCTTCGAGAGTTGCATTCAAGAAGTATTACAAGCCGACCCACTCGAAGAGTATTTAGGGAAGCTAGATGATGAAAAAGAGCATTTTGTGGAAAGCAACCCTAATTTTTCAAGTGAAAGCAACCAAGGGCAAACAACGAAAAAGGATAAGGGATCAAAGAAATTATTTCTCCAACTATTATTTTGGAATTAAAAATACAAGGAGGAGACTAATGAAGAGACCCTCTTCCATGGTAAGGCAAGAAATCTATCACTTACCCGAATTGATGAGTCCCCTATATACTCCAGATTAGGGTTCTCCTTGTTTGGAAACTATTTCAAGGGGAAAGCCCATGAGGGGATTCACGCATTTGATCCGCCATGAGCGGCCAACACGAATATCAAGCTAGTTACATTAAATAAGAGTTTCTTGGGAGGCAACCCAAGCTCCAAAAATTTCTTTTAGAATTTCATAGTGTTTGTAACACCCTTATCCTTTTCAGGACCCAGATGTCACACCAGCCAGGTTTAGGGAATGAACCCTAAACCTAAGGCTGTAATCTGCTAATTAACTGGAATAAATAAATAAGCTGAAGGAAATTGACAAACTAAATAAATTAAAACACCAACTCAATCAATTAATACAAAGCCAATAACCATTGTCTTAATCTTTAATGCCTCACAACACTCAAAACAAATAAAACATAAACTAGACACGGAGTCGTGAGCCTACTTGACATCATCATTAACTCATGCTGACGCTCTAGAAGAACTCCCCGCCTATCGCCCCGCGAAACAAAGGCACAAGAAGAGGGGCCGAGCTACCGGAGCGAAAGCAGCGTAAACAACCGGCTTCAGTATAATCTGCACTCAGATAAAATAATAAAGTCAGAGAGTAAAATCGCGCGTAAAACACGCAATAGAAAATATCAATTAAAAATAATCAAAACCGCTCAATAATCAAGGCAAGTAAACGCTGATCAAGCAGTATTCTCTTTAAAAATGCATATCCGAAGTTTCTCGCTTCTCTGCCTTGTGAATCAAATATGAAACCGACATTCCCCCTGGTAATCCACTGCGGCCTCTCTTTCTCTCCTCGGTGATGATCTCTATCTCTAGAAGGCGAGGAACGCCGCATCATCCGGGATACACAAGACTATTTCCTTCACTACATCTACTTCACATCGCATGGCCAAAGAACCAACGAAAGTATATCCGATAATCGAGGTTGAGTATATATATCAAGAGATCGAAAGCATCCCAAAAGGGATGGAAAGTGGGGTTTTGATTTTATAAAAAGGAAGTAAAACATGTATAGTTCGCTATTTTGAAAAGAGAATTAAATCACCCTCTCATAACTCAACGTCAGACTCCGCTCTTCACGAGCCACTCGTCTATACAAGTATTTCAATAGAATGTAGTCTTTCTCAGACTTCAGAATCGCTTCTCTTTCGCTACGCACATTACTAGTATGAAATGGTTATAAAACTCTATAAACTTTTATGAAAACCCAAAGTTCACGCTTTTAAACCGAAAACTGCGGTCGCATAAAAATACTGGTGAAAACTAGCAAACCGTATGTGTAGATTTCCCCACCTTAGTCCGACTCAAGTTTTAGATCCTGCCTCGGTCCTTCTACGCATGTACTTTCCTTGCCCTTGCTCGACAGTTGAAATGAGAAATTTATAAATAAAGAGTCCGTGATTCTTGACTCAGACTCTAATATAAACTAATAGAATAATGGGAATAGAATAGTAATTAACCTTCTATCTAATAATTCTCATTTTCATCACTAATATAATTGATAACCTTAGCATGCATATCATAGAGATTAAGGGCCCTTAACATGCTTTCTCTAAGTTAATGACTTGCTAAAAATAACATGAATAATCTAAGGAAATCATCGAAATTTCGGCAGCACCTCCTCTAATTGAAGGGCCCCGAAAATCTACAATCATTCACACACATAAACATATCTTAATTAACATCAACATTCATACAATTTCTAACATTCACAACCCTATACATGAACTTCTCTTCATCCATCTCTAACTTAAATTCATGAGTTTAATTGGGGTTATCCCAACTAATTCCTTTATCTGCCAATTAGCTCCAAAGTGGTTCTTAAGAAGCTCACAGAGGGGATGGTGGGCTGATGGCTCGACGAAGCTCACCGTTGAGTCATGATGGGCTGTCGGTGTCGGAACTAGGCTGGTGGCGGACCACGCCTGTGGAGACAGCCAAGGGCCGCAGAAGGTCGGGCGGCGACTACAAAGCTCGTGACGCCAAGACCTGACAAGACACCGCTTAGGGCGCAGCGGACTGCGGCCGTGGCAGGGGCTCGGGTTTCGAGTCCTCACCGCATGGCATGGCGTGGCTGGCAGAAATGTGCATCGGTTTGCTCACCTGGCACAAGGTTAGCACGGTAATAGTAATGTGGGGTTTCAGCAGTATTTAGAGAGAGAGAGAGATTTGTTTCTCTCTTTCTTTCCTCATCTCTGCCTTTTAAAGATGTAGATTTTATTTTATTTTATTTTATTTTATTTTTATTTTCTTTAATTAAAGTATTATTTTTTAATTACTTTATAATACTTTATTATTATTATTATTATTTTTTCTTTTTCTTTTCTTTTCTTTTTTAAAGTATTATCTTTTAAATATTTTATAATACTTTATCTTTTTCTTTATGTCACCTCATAATTTAAAAATATTATTTTATTAATAATTATCAATAATTCTTCAATTCAGATCCTGGGAATCCCTGGGTCGACGCTCCCCGCGACACCGATCGACTGTAGGCCACGTCATCTTTCTCTCCACCTGCATCCTCATGAATCTCGCTTTGACTAAGCTTAGATCGACTTTATCTGGACTCTAACTTTGTCCGATATTCCTACCAATTAACTGGATTAATTAATATTTAAATAATCTTTGATTTACTTAATCTAACTCTACCAATTCATCCATCTCCAACTATTCTATATAACTCGCTCCTGCCCTATTAAGGCCTCTCTCTCTACTCTATAGTTACAGTAGAGTGGATTTCAGTCCATTTATTCTAATTTTCTTTAACTTGAGATTATACTAATTAATCTGTTTTAAGTTAATTACCTCATTTAAAATTTCAGAATTTCACTGAATTTTACTTGTGAAATTTTGGGATGTTACAGTGTTTGTCTGGGAATAGTTAGTTGTCATTTTGAAATAAGTGAACACTCTCCCTAATCTCTAATAAATAATTAATCTCGAGCCAACAAGGCATCTCTCAAAGCTTAGAAGAATGAGGAAGGGATATCAAGAGGAATTAGAAAGGAATACCAAAGAAATCATTTACAATACTCTGCCTAGGAAGGCATACGGGCGAGAATACGACCCTATTGGCCCGTGTGCTCGCTATTTCAATATCTGCTCACGGTCGTATACACCCGTAACATCTCATACGGTTAGGCATACAGCCGTAAGATGGCCCGTATGATACACGAAAAGGGCATAATATGGGCGTGACGGTTCATATTCGCTTCTAAAGAGCCTATCCTTACACCCTTTCAACTCCATTTCCTTGAGGCAGCAACACTCTCCCTCGTCCCCTCTTCCTCTTCCTCTCAAACCAGTTTGATTGCTCAAGGTTCTAGGGTGCACTCAAGGTTGAAACCCTTCCGATTTCATTTACCAATGTCCTTTAAGGTTTTAGGTCTTTTCTAGAAAAGATTTGTCGAATCTTGGATATATTTTAAGCAAAATCATGTATATATGACCGTTAACATGCCAAGGATGGAATACTTCCCTCATTTTCTCGAGTCTTGCATTATTTCTATAATCATACGCCGGTAATCCTAACTGTAGGCTCCGCGCATTGCCTACAGGCTATCTTATGGCCGTAAGCGCCCTATGATGTGCCATACGGGCAAGCACACGCCCGTAAGCTTGCCCGTATGCTGTCCTGCACCCAGTTGTCTGCAAATAAAATATTGAGTTGAAAATAATCCCATTCTTCTTAAATTGCAAATATGGCCCGAACAAAGTAAGTATCCGGGAAGGGTGTTAATCGAAAGCAAAGTGAAATTCCTCCTCTTCGGGTCCCCGATTCCTTCAGGAGCGGTATTAGGAGCGTTATGATATACTTTCCCTGAAGGAATTTGGTACAACTCGTTGTATTGACTGGACTGTGCTCTGTAAGCTTGAGATCGAGGACGAGGTTCGGGGCATTATCAAGTTCGGCGGATGAAGCCGTTGAAACATGGTCTGAGTATTGTCGAAGGGGAGGAAGTGCCTCTTCATCTTCTTCTTCATCTTGTCCCAATTAGCGATCTTCAGTTTGCCTTGCAGATCTCGTGAACGGCGCAGCTGCTCCTACAATGCGGATGCTCGACCCTTCAACTTGATGGCAACTAGCTTTACCTTCAGACGATCGGGGACCTCCATGTACACAAATATCCTCTCTACTTCATTCAGCCAGTCGACGAAGACTTCAGCATATAGTGTTCCACTAAATTCGGGCAACTCCACCTTAAAGCCGAGATCTCCATGACGCTCCTCTCGTGCAAGGTGCTCTCTTGACTGCCCACGCCGGGAATAGGGGTTGAAGAAGGTAGAGTCAGAGTCGTTTTCTGAAACTTTACGATCCTCCAAATCTCGTGCCGCCAACCATTGGGTCAACTCCGCGAGTTGTCTCTGTAGATCCTCGTTCATCGCTTCTAAGGCGATTGGGTCTCGGGACTGGTCTTCCTTTGCCGGAACATGTCCACCACAATGACCACCATGACCACCACGACCTCCACCATTGATGCCGATGCCACAGGAAGAAGAAGATCTCTTATACCAACTAGCGCCGGGCAAGATAGTGATAAACCTTCGAGCGGTGGCAACCGGGGGATTGTCAAGAGAGCAAGCAAGGGGGAAGACAAATAGAGAAGAAAGTCTCTGAAACTTCAAAAGAAAATTATTATTCAATGACTAATGTTCAACCCACAAGCTGGATTTAAATAGCTTCAAAAAATTAACCTAGAAATCTAACTTTTTATCCAAATTTGCCAAAATTGGTAAATTTCAGTCCAAAAACAAAAACTTATCTAATTTAAAATAACTAAATAAATTAGATACCTCCTAAAAATCCGAGATCAAATTAGATTCAAATCCTATCCTAAAATGGCATACAAAGTATTACCAAAAGTAGAAAAAAACAATAAAAAAATGAAGAAACGACGGTAAAAATAACAGAATTTGAGGATGAAGGAAAGCTCCACCTAGCAAAGCTGGTGGACCCCACGTGCGCGTTGAGACAAACTTTCCAAATTGGGGTTGAGCGCGCGAATCTGATGCATGTAGCCAAAGTCATGGCCAAAACACCGAACCATGTCCAAAACTGTTCCCAATCACGGAATTGGCTCTATCACCTTCCTCCTTTACGTCGGTCCGCCAATTAGTGATACACTAAAGCCCGCATGGTGCAATTAGATAGTTTAGTATCGTATGACTTGGGTTCTTCTGCATTAGGCCGGCCTTAACATTGTGCAAGTACGGTAGCTCCATATTAGCCCACTTGCACAGTGTTTTAAGTAAATCCAACAGTACAAATGGAAAGAACATGGAAAAATAAGCAAGCAAGTCAATTTTCATACAATTTGGGAAGGTGTAGGGTCTTCATCTTAAAAGGTGAAATTCTGAACCGATAAGATTTCTATATATTTTCACCCGTTAAGATGAAGACCCTACACCTTCCCAAATTGTATGAAAATTGATATGCTACTTATTTTTCGATGTTCTTTCCATCCATACCATTGGAAATCCTTAAAATACTGTGCAAGTGGCCAAATGGTAGGTGACCTTAAATAAGCAGTGTTCCGGCTACATTATCTTATCAGAATTATATATATATATATATATATATATATATATATATATATATATATATATATATAGTATAAACATTATATATTTTTATATGTAATATAATAATCTTATATATTTAATAAAAATATCATGAATTGTTTGAAATTTATATAACTATAAACAACTTGAAAAAAGTTTTAATTTTGAACATTCACATCAACTTAAAAATTTATTTTAAAATAATATTATATATGTTAGCTGGTGATCTGGTTTTGCCACGTAGACCGCCTAGATCTTCAGCTAACTGAATAAAGAGAAAGTAGAAGCTGGTGAGAAGGGGTAGGGTTTTGTTGCCCTTGTCGGCTCCAACGTTCAAGTCAGTCAACTGATCGGAGAAGGAGGAGGGGGAGTAGATTTTGGGGGCTTATGGTTGCTTACCTTCTTTCCTGGCTTCTTCTCCTTATGTCCTTCTCTTCTTTCCCATGGGATCCGCATTACCTTTATCTTGTCATCATGAGAACCTAGACGTACCATCCCTCTTCCTAGGGTAGCTTTGCTTTGTTCTAGGGGGCATGGCGGCAGCGTGTTAGGTTTGTACAAAGCTGTAGAAGCTATGTGATTGAGACAGGTAGCTTGTTGGATCCTTTGGATATCACTTGGCACGTCTAAGTTCTCATTATGACAAGATAAAGGTAATGCGGATCCCAAGGGAAAGAAGAGAAGTACATAAGTAGAAGAAGCCAGAAAAGAAGGTAAGCAACCATAAGCTCCCAAAACCTCCTCCTCCTTCCTCTTCTTCGATTAGTTGACTGACTTGACCGTCTGAGCGGGAACGGGCGACAGAACCCTACTCCTTCTCACCGGATTCTACTTTCTCTTTGTCCCCATTTTAGGCAAACTCCAGAAGAGAACACCCACCTTCAAGACTTCCATCCAAGAAGTCATCATTAGTTAGCTGAAGATCTCGACAGTCTATGTGGCATAACCAAATCACCAACTAATAGATTGGCGCCATCTGTGGGGACTTGAAACAGGAAGCTACGTACCATAAAGAGGATGACCCATAGTCATGTCCAAGGATAGGAGAAAGATGATGCACCAACATTACTAGAAGAGAGACCTGAAGACCTAGACATCCGGGACTAGAAAAAGGGGTTGACCCTCAAGAGGCGCGTTACCATGCTTTTGAAGCAAGGATGGAGGATAGAATGGCGACGCAGATGGAAGTTATGACACAGGCCTTTATAGACTAGAAAGACTAGTTTCCCAGACATCTACACCAAGACCCCCCTCTTCAGGAATTTTCGGTGGAAGACCCAGGTAAGATCTTCGCACAGAAAGATTGGGCTGGCGGACAAATAGAGGCAAAGACAAAGCGAACCCTGAAGCAAGCAGTTCTGGTTCTCCACCCTCGCTCCCCCCCCCCCCCCTCCCCCATGACAACCCTCCAAGACGGTGGAGATATCACAGTATGATTCCCCGCATAGAAGGCAAGAAGAACATAGGGAATTATTGAGCCCGTACAGAGAAGAGAAGATACCCACGACACTTGAATTCTAGCATCCCCTTTTACTTGAACAATCATCGATGCCTACCTCCCTCGAGGACACAGGCCTCCCGCCATGGAAACATTCAATGGCTCAACAGATCCAAATGACCATGTAGGGGCATACGAAACCCTTATGCTCATTGATAAGTGTTCATTTGAGCCTGATTTTATATCATATTCCAATATGCTTGGCATGTAATTTTGAATACTTTTTGCCAACCGATACTTAAAATGTGTTCATTCTGATAAACAGGGCAGAATACTAGCACCCCGAAAGAAAGAAAGCATTTCGAGAGAAACCGGGAAGTCAGAGCACCCAGAAGGGTCCATATGGGCATTTATACGGGTTGACATACGGCCGTATACTAGCACCTAAAGGGAATACAGGCCAGTATACGGTCCGTATGATAGACCGTATGGAGGTAGCTGGCCCATATATGGGCCGATATACGCCTGTATATGTGCCCGTATATCGTAAAGTTTAACGATTCTGCAGACCTAGGAGGGGGGCAAATTGTTAAATCTCACCCCTAAAACCCTAGAGGTATAAAAGCCGACTAGAAGCAGCTTGGGGAGAGAGTCTAATCTTGGGGAAAGCTTGGAGATTTTCATCTTGAAGCTATTGGAGCAAGAAGAGGGGAAATCATTGGAAGAGGATCAAGGAAGCCATTAACGGTGCATTCATTAGTGTTATTCATTATGATTTCCTTATTTGTCTTCATCTTTGTTTTGTATTGTTGCCACCCTTTTAGGGAGGGCTAATCTTGTAGATGCTTGGATAATTAATGAACCCTTGAACATGTTTTAATTAATGTTATCTCTCTATCTTTGATTGTTTGGTTGATTCTCATTGAGTCTATTGGATGTTTTAATGTAAGTTAATCTCTCTACATTGCGAGAGCCCGGAGGGATTTTATAGTCCATATGGGGGAAGAAGCGAACGCCTCTCTGTGTGTGGACCATCTCCAATAAAGAGGATTGTGAGTATACCGGGAATCCAGGTACTAAGGAGAGCAAGTCGTTTAGATGTATTATTCCTATAATCCCTCCAAGAATTAGGTTCCCTAGAACATCATCGGTAAGGGCACTAGGATTAGTAACTCGCCTCGAGAGAGGGAGTAAAAGCACCATAGGAACCCTTGGCCAAAGATCATCCAAAAGTCGAGATAGAGAGTAGAATTAATCTTTTAGAAGTCTAAGGGGGATTCAATTATCGGAGCATCCCTCTTTTATAATTGTTTAACCTTAGGAGTAATTCGATTCCCTTGTTTGTGTTTTCAATTGATTAGTTTAGAATTAGTATAATAAACCACCTTTGGATAGACTAGATAGTAGACGAATAATGGGTACTAGTACTTCCATCTTCCTGAGGATCGATAACCCGACTTTGAAGTACACTCTATTACTGGTTACGACCCGTACACTTACGGTTGCATCACATCAAGCTTTTGATGGAAACATTCAATTGCTCAACAGATCCAAACAACCATGTAGGGGCATACGAAACCCTTATGCTCATAGACGTGTCCTCCGATGTCATGATGTGTAGGCTTTTCCAGGCAACGCTATAGGGAGAGGAGTTGGTTTAGTTCAAGAGCCTTCCCCTCAATTCAGTCCCCTCATTTGAAGCGCTCTCCGCCCTTTTTCTTAGTAATTTCCTAGGCTGCGAAAGGTGAAAAAAGACGTTGGCCATGCTTATGAGGGTACTAAAACAAGAGGGGGATACCCTCCGCTCCTATGTTAACTTCTTCACAGAGGAGACGCGCACCATCCCCCGATTTAACCAATCCATAGCCGGGGTGGCACTTATGGAGGGCCTCCTTGATTTACCTTTCAAGCATGACCTATCATTGGACCAACCTGAGGATTTCTTTAAACTTCTTTCCTAGGCTGAAAAATACATCAACGGCGAGGAAATACAACTCAGATAGAAAAGAAGAGGAGGATAACACCCCAAGAGATGAAGATTACCCTACCAGACACAAGAGTGCTGGTGGAGTTCCCGAAACAAGTACCAAATCCCCCGTGGAACCGACCTACTTCTAGAACACAAGATAACCCACATGGTGATGAGCTGAGATACCGGGAATTCATGACTCTCAACGACACTAGAGCAAACATCCTAATACAAATAAAGAGTCAAAAAATCTTGAAGGCACCCGCCAAGATTAGAAACCCCTCCCACCGGAAAGACAAATATTGTTCTTTCCACCAAGAACATGGCCATGATATAGAGGAATGTCGGAACCTCAAAGACGAAATTGAGCATCAAATCTGAAGGGGCAAACTAAATCAATTCATCAAGCACGAATCCCAGGAGGAAGGCCCCTCAGAAGACAATTCCGCCTTACTACCAACTACTATCCTAACAGTAGGTTGATCCTCTGACATGGCACATCTAGCAGAAGGGCAATGGAAGAAAGAAGCTCACATACCACCAGTTCTGACGAACGCAGGTTATACAGGTACTAAAATTGTGACTTACTATCTTCCATTAATGAAATTTTTGCTTTCCTTTCCATTTCTTCTTATCAACACAATATATATATATATATATATATATATATATATATACGTACACAGGACAAGACCACAAGTAGTGTGGGAGAACCCTATAGTGTGTGCGGAAAAGCCCCCATTCCGTGTTAAATCAACACTTAAGGGACTGGTCCTTCGTAATCGACACCCAGGAGCGTGACCGACACCTCAGTACCCAGGAGTGTGTAAACCAACACTTCACCAAAGAGTATGACCGTCTTCGTGGCACCCAAGAGAGTAAATAGCGTAGCCACACCTAGGAGCATGAGCGACACCTCGGCACCAAGGAGTGTGTAAACAAAAGCTTCACCCAAGAGAGTAAATAGGATAGCGATACCTAGGAGTGTAACGAACACTTCGACAACGAGGAGAAGTGCGCAAATGCTTCACCAAAGAGAGTGATTGCTTTCGTGGCACCCAAGAGAGTGAATAGCGCAGCGTTACCCAGGAGAGTGACGGGCATCCCGGCACCCAGGAGAGTGTACGCCAACGCTTCACTTAGGAGAGTGACCTCTATCACGGTACCAAGGAGAGTGAATAGTATAGGCACACCTAGTAGTGTGACCAACATCCAGGCACCTAGGAGAGTGTACGCCAACGCCTCACCTAGGAGAGTGACCGCCATTGCGGTACCCAAGAGTGTGAATAGAGTAGCAACACCCAAGAGCGTGACTAATATAGCGGCACCAAGGAAAGTATAGCGTAGAGATGCCCAAGAGTGTTGCCGACATTTCAACTTTCACCCTTTTTATGGATTTAATAAGCCCATCACTTTATGAAAAAATTAATCGAAATTTCTTATTAGTATAACAACATCCATTATAGCTTTTACCCTCTATAAGCCCATCGCTTTGGAAGAAACACAAAATATTCCAAAATAAAGATAAAAGATACAAGGATGACGGGAGCCACTCTTTAGAAATCCAATAACTTAACAACCCTGAACGCAAGGCCTTGCGACAGATTATTCAGGATCACCAGGAGGGCTTGAGATGTAGCTCACTGTAATACCCTTATCCTTTCCAGGACCCAGGTGTTACACCAGCCAGGTCAGGGAGTGAACCCCGACCTAAGGCTGTATAAAAGAAATATTTACTCAAAAGCAACGTTAATATTAGGAAATATAAAGTCGAATAAAATACTATTACAAACCATAATGTTTTAAAGTCTCACACAAGTCTAGATAGGAGTTAACATACTCCTCAAAACATACATCATGAAATAAGATAAACGACATGGGCCAGGTAGTCAGAGCCAACTAAGGGAATCCAGACCCTAACTTCCACTCTAAGCAGAGCCATGACCCTGCTTACTACCTCAAAAGATCATTCAACAATAGGGTGAGCTACAGGAGCTCAGTGAGGTACTAACACTACTGTCAGGTAAACACACCTGTATGCCTTTAGTTTTAGAAAATAAAAATATCGAAGAGTGAGATATAAAGACTGAATAATATTTAAAACATGGAAATCGGCATACTGATCATGAAAAGACTCATGGCAATATTCAACTAAATCAAATGATATAATCATAGCATTTCTTTACTTTTTCATCATCAGAACGGGAGATGAATTCCACATAAGTCAAGGTCCTCCCATGTTGGACCGTATCAACAACCATGGGGTGACATGCTATGGAAACAACTCCTCGTCTAGGGAAATAGATCAATTCCACACATGTTATGGTCCTCCCAGGTTGGACCATATCAACAACCATGGGGTGGCAAGCTGTGGAATCAATTCCTCATTATATATTATATTAGTGTCATCTACACCTCTACTTTCATACGGCGGCACCAGAGTGGAATAAACCAACACTCAGTATCTCTCCGGTTGGATCAACTCATCGGCCGTGAGCTATACGAGTATATACGTATACTAAGCAGCCGATGGGTATGTAAAGGTGGTTTTGTTTTCTTGAAATCAGGAGTGTTTGAAAAACAGATAGTTGGACAAGTAAAAACAGAGTTATATAAAACCACCCCTTCCCTACCTAGTACCGTACTCTCTGGCTCCATAGTAGAGCCACGTCTGGCGCAAGCATGTATTCGAGTATGGTGCAATACACTAATATGTCTATCATGGCAATTTCTAAAAATGTATAAATGTTCTCACATGCTTTTCATAAACATAAATTTAAAACTCCGAATAAATCGGCAAATCATGCTTGAAAACTGAAAAGCATTTCATGAAAATAATAATAATATCATAACATGGATTCTCCAAATATCAATACGATCAACACACAGGAAGAATACGGAATTTACAGTTGTGTTTCCTCACCTTAGTCTGAGTGATTCTTAAGGCGGGCTAGGTCCTTCCACAGCAGCGGCCTTGCCTTTGCCCTTCTCTTGTCCTTAAAATAAAAATAAAAAAATAAAAATAATACAGACTTTCAAGAGTACGAAAACCGTATTCTCATTCCATAATCTACTTCACACATTAGAATACGATAGTTCCATCAACTAAATTTAAAGCATGATTCATCTTAACACAACTTCGTATTCTAAAGTATGAAAATACGGGATTATTTAATTACGAATTTCAGCTCTAAAGCTTCTAACATGCTTCTTAGGTGTAATTTTATGCTAGACAAGATCATGGTGGTTTATTCAACCATAGTTACTTAGGATTTTCGCAAAAATTTCGGCAGCACCTCCCCTAATCGAAGAGCCCCGATAATCATACATACATTCCACAATTTAACCACAATTAAACCTATCAATTAAAACATGCACTTCATGGCATCCATTAACCAATTTGCCTGTACTATCATGCATCCTCACAGTCCTAAGTTCTTCCATTACTCACCCGCAACCAATCAAAGCCTCGTCGCCGTTCGTAGGAGAGAAGGGACAGCGCTGGTCGTCGGAGAAGGGAGGATGATCGCACAGCGATCTGTTGGACAGATCTGAGTCCCTCGCAGGCGAGGCAGGCCGGGAATAGCTAGGCGGAGCAGCTCCGCCGGTCGGCCGTGCAAGATCGCCGGGCTGACACTTCACCGGCGCGAGGGCGGCACTGCTTCTCCAAGCACGCGCGATCCGACGCCAGAGGGGGGTCCTGAACTACGCGGCCGCGTCGCCTCGAGGAGTTGCTAGCGGAGTTGAACGGAGGGAGAGAAACGCGCCGCTCGTGCTCGCCGGCGTCCGTTTCACAGAGAGGAGAAGCTCCAAGGGGGAATCGTGAGGGAGGGGGAGATGAGAATCCCTCTCTCCCTCTCACCTTCTCTTATTTGACCAAATAAAGTAACTTTATCTAAAATAATATTATATAATATTATTTAATTGAATTATTATTCCTCTTTTACTGTTTACACACTGGGAACTAACACTTTCCCTGATCAGATCCACATCTCGCGGACCGAGATGATTATATTATTATTTTTATTCTTTCTTTTCTTTATATTAATTCCTCTTTATATCTTCTCAGTAGGTCACAGACCCTACTGTTACTTCACGGTCGGAGTTCTTGCCCGACCGAGATCCAAGTCTTCCGGCTTTTGAACCGCCAGTTATACTTTATCGGAACTCGTATTTTTGTCCCGTATTGCCAACCAATTAATTGAGATTGATTAACACTTATTAATTCTTCAAGTTAATAAACCGGAATTAACCTATTCAGTCCATCTCCAACTATTCATGTCTATTTGGCCTGGTCCAATACGGCCTTCTCGGGCCCAAATTGTTGCGAGATCGATTTTAATTTCATAAACTCCTGATTTTCCTTAATTAAGTTGTTAAAGTGATTAGTGTCTTTTATGTGTTAAATAATCTCAGTTGTTTTCTCCAGAAAATAATTTATTTAAATCGCGAAAATTTTCAGGGCGTTACACTCACCGACATTCCTTCCCTTTCTTTAGAAGCCGCCTTCGTATCAGAAGAACAGGTGATAAAGGCCCAGCCGATCTCGCAAGACGTCACCCCAAACATCTTTACCTTGAACAAGGTTCCTCTGACTCATGTGAAAACCAAGAAAGCCCCTATGTCTAGGCGATGGTCTGCCACAAACCTTGGCTACCCACCATCGAACCTTATTTCCCAAGTGACTCATCTCTCACTAGAGCAACCCTCCCGATATGGCAACTGGGGCCTTCCAAGTCCACGACATTTCCACGAATTCGGGCTAAATGCCTATGAAACGTTGGAGGAATGCGTAGACAGTAGGTGAAGTTGGGAGCGAATAACACTTTGAAAAATAAGGTCCGACGACCATAGACAGCTTTGTCACCCGTAGAGTAACCTTCCCCTTTAATGCATTTTTAGTTACAACATAGTCGAGTTTACTAATAAATATTGAAACTAATAGCCACCGAGAAACCACTTATTGAAGCTTACACTTATAACCTACAAATCCAAAATTGGTACCTCGTAAAATGATGTTTGAGTTACATGGGAAGTTCCTGCTAGCACGATGACACTCTCGGGCTATATGGCAGACCCCAACAATCGACACCCGAGGATCTCTATGACTCGGGACATGGCGGAGGGATAATACACATCGACTACCGAAACAAACAAAACGAAACACAAGACCAATAAGACAGTCGTTGAAGCAAACAACTTCTTTCATATTAAATCAGAAGTCGCAAGGAATTCTCCTCGCTTACAAAGATTAAGAGTTATGAAATAGTACACAGTAAAAGAGAAAGGAAAATCCCTAGGATGGCAGCAACAGTTAAGGACTCCCACGATGACGATGTCTGTGTTGCCTCTTTGGCAACTGCCCTTCCCACAATCGAGAGCTCGGCAAAATCCTTTGCCTTCTAACGTAGGCTAGCCCTTTATAGCCTCACGGTCTCGGTGTAATCCATACCACCTGAACAAAATTCCCAACCAAAGATACCCGAGGATCTACACGACCTCGAGGCCTGGTAGAGGCGGGTAGTGCTAGTACACCCTGATTACACAAGCAAGCAGATAGTTTAAGGATAACATAAGACCAACCATATAGCTTTTAAAATAGATAGATACTTGTTCATTAAAAATCAGGAAAAAGACAACAAGTTCATACTTCCTAAGGGTGATAGATCTACTAGCCATGGACTCCCCAGATGATGCCCGAGCTACCTCTTCAGCAGCCACCCTCACCATAGCCGAGACCTCGGTGAAATCCTTCAAACTCCTTTTCTTATGCGGCATATTGCACCAAAGTTTTATAACCTCGGCATAGTCCACATCACCAAAATGGAACTCGGGATGGGCACAAGCAACTTTCTAGAAGACCAAGAAGGAATCTTTAGCAGACTTAAGAAAGGCCCCTTTATATTCGTGGCTAGTCTTAAAGTCTGCTAGGTCATCCTCAACAGCCTTTTGATGGCCAGCAACCAGGGAGGCTTGGAACTTGGAGGATTCAAAGTGACGCTTGACCAAATCCTTCAAGTCCTGAGCCCACTTGGGAGAGGCCCGAAACTTCTCCTTGAAAGCCTCCACCTCAGCATTCACACCTTCCTTCATAGAAGCTGCTCGCAAGCTCTTCTTAGAATCCAAAGCCTTTTGAGAGGTACAAGAGAGATGCGACATTCGGAAAGTTGTTCCCCAACTTTTCCTTTCTCACTTGAAAGAAGTGCCACTCTGGCGTACAACTCAGGATTCGATTGCCGATAACACTCCATCTCTCTCTGTTGAAGCTCTATCACAGTCTGGACCCTTTTTTGAAAATGCCTCGTAGCGTGGTCCAAGAAGTAACCAGCCTGAAAATATATAAAAAATAACTATGGGATATACGAAATCCTAAACAAGAGAATTCTCGGATCTAACAGAATGACCTACCGAAAAGGCCAAAGAGGAAAGATGGTCACCCAGGGCATTGAAGGAGGGCTTGTCAGCCTGGCCTTGAAGGAAGGAGACTGCACCATCTCGAAGCCCGTGCAACGCGTTTGGGAGTAACTGAAATCTTGAAGGCGTGCATTCGAGACCTTAAAGGACACAGACCCTCCTTCTCTTCCCCATCCGTGAAGCTTGGAGAGGGAGCGATCTGGGGGGACGCTGAAGAGGAACCCTGAACCCTCTTCTTGGGGCGGCTAGACTCCCCGGCTTCTCTCCTCTTAGATCTCCCCTCCTTTGAATTTTTATCTTTCTTTTTCTTATTTGAGGGCTCAAGATTTGGAGAGACGGGAATGACCTTGGACGGGAGAGCTGCGGGAGGATTAACCTCTTTAGGTACATCCTCAGGAGGGATGTCTATGTCCTCAATCACCACAACCGTCCTACTGGCCTCATTGGCTTGGACGTCATCTATGAGAGAGTCCATCAACTACTTAATATCCATACCGGCACATGCACAAAGGACAAATGAGCAAATTAGTTAACTGTTAAAACCCCGATCTCTAGATAAAACCCATGACTTCCTACCCTTCGCTAGAAAATCCCGTGAGCTAAGAGGTTCTTTGGGATGAGAATCCGGCCCACTGGGATTCTAGGAAAACCCTCAAAAACTTTTCGCTGTCTCTCCTCCTCAACCGTCTCCTTAAACTGAGAACTTGCTTTTAAATTTGGAATACCACCAGAAGTCAGGAATCTCCAAGATAGGTTATAACGGGTAGCGAAATAATACCAGCCTCGCCAGGGGTGAGACCTAAGGGAGAATAAAAGACAAAACAATCTAAAGGTCGGTTTGATTCCAAAATGCAGGAGGACTCTGGCAAAACCGCCAAGCGTTCTCCATGAATTAGGGGTTAACTAGGAAAGAATAAGTCCAAAAAATTTGAAAACTTTCCGAAATATCCAGGCAAAAGGAAAGTGGAGGGTAGCCACCAGGGCATCAAAATAAATGACAACCTCACTGTTACGGGTAGTGTTCGCTCTCTCTCCAAGCTTAGGGCTCTACAAGTAAACAGGGGAGAATCTATAAGAAAAAGCCTACAGATTCGACTTACGGCATCGGGAGAGATGGAACTAGGGATATCCTCTATAGCTGTATAACTCGCCACATTGACGGAAGGCCCGGCTTCACTCTCGTTCGCCCTAAGAGTTTGAGAAGAACATGCCATTACTTGAAGAAACATGAGAAGGAGGTGATGAAGGAAGAAAGAATAGTCTCAAGAAGAACATGATCAGAGGGCAAGACCATAGGGCGAAGAGGCATTGAACCTATTACACGGACAAACCAACGGTCAGAACCTGCTCTGAGGATGCATATTGACGGCTGGGGCGCTCCTAAAGTAATACCCCATGGAAAGGACGCGTGGCTAATCAAAAGTGTTTCTTCATTGCCTTGACTGTCGTGTCTGTGGTAAACGAGAAGTCGCATAGAATGAAGAGGTATGGCGGCTCATGATGGCTGCGCCATCTTTGGAATAGACGTTCTCTGTGCCTACGTCATCAACAATAGCCCCTTTGCCTCCCCTCATGGAAATTCTCCGAGATAAACCAACCTCATGGGAATTCTCCAAGATGACCTAACCTTGTGGAAGTTCTCCGAGATAACCTAACTTAGCGGAAACTCTTCGAGATGAATTAACTTCATGAGAGCTCTCGTAGATCAACCACCCTCCTAGGAATTCTTTGAGAGGTATCGCTTTGACAAACAGTTCCCGAGATGGAGCGTTCGCATAGAGGCATCCTAGAGTGAATCGCTCTTATACAAAAATAGTGACATCCTCATCACAATTCGGGGGCGCCAAAGCTATATAGCCGCCATGATGTTCAGCGACGCTCCCTCTATATGACCGAAACAAAAGTACATGACCCACACCACCGCGACTCGACAACATGGGCGCTAAAGCCCACACAAACTACACAAATTTGGCCATCTACACTTGAACTCCACCCAAACCGAGTTTACTCAAGGTCACGAGGACCTTGATATCTAGGAGGGGGACTAGTGATATCCATAAGATCTGACAAGCTACCTATCTTAATCACGTCCCTTTTACAGCTTTGTACAAATCTAACAAAGCGCCGCCATGCCCCCTAGGATATGGCAGAGCTACACTAGGTGGAGGTATGTCACGTCTAGGTTCTCATGATGACAAGATAAATAAAACGCGGATTCCAAGGGAAAGAAGAGAAGTACATAAGGAGAAGAAGCCAGGGAAGAAGGTAGGCAACCATAAGCTCCCAAAACCTCCTCCTCCTCCTCCTTCTCTGATCAATTGACTAACTTGATTGTCGGAGCAGGCACGAGCAACAGAGCCCTACCCCTTATCACCGGCTTCTACTTTCACTTTGTATCCATTTCAGGTGAACTTTAGAAGAGAACACCAACCTTTAAGGCTTCCATCGAAGAAGTCATCATCAATTAGCTAAAGATCCAAGCGGTCTACCTGGTATAACCAGATCACCGGTTAACAATATATATGTTAAATTAAACTATATTAATTTTGAGTATTTTAAATTAATCAAAATATTTTAATTTAAATATAAAATTTTATCAATTAATTTATTTTAAAAAATTAAAGCTACCAATTAGTTAGTTTTCCTTTAAAAAGATTTAAACAGTAAACATCCAGTTATTTTCACTTTATCCAACCAAACACACAATTGTAACTCCTTATCATGTGACTGTACATCCTTATAACTCTTCATCTGTTGATGAAGAGTTACAAACAACCAAATGCTACCTAAGTGGTGAGGTTACCCTCATTATCCATTTTTTTTATATTTAATAGTTTTTAATATTTAATTTAATATCTTATTTTTATTTTAAGATGGATGCATATGCTACAAGAAATCTATATATATATATATATATATATATATATATATATATATATATATATATATAAAAGAAAAAAAATATTCAACTACTAAAGCATGGCTATTGATAAAACGATAAGAATAAAAACGCTATTGATAAAATGGTTGATACACTTGAGATCTAGCACACCATGTGTCGTGACCACAACTTCTCTTTATTAATGCGGCGCAAATCCCACAAAAGCGCCACTAGGCAAAACGACCATAGGAAAGGGGATCGCATAGGAAGATCCTCTTGATGAAGAAGATAAAGAGGACAAAGATCCCGAAGAAGAGGATCTAAGTGTATAAGGAAGAAATACAGCTCAGTTAAAAGGGAAATAAAAAGATAATACCATAAAAAATGAAGGCGTCCCAACCTGATGTAAGGGCACTAGTGGAACTCCGGCGGCCCATATCCAACCCCTCAAGGGGCCGCCCCCTTCCAGAACCCGAGACAATCCTGGGGGGATGAACAGCTGAGATACATGGAATATGCTCCACTCAACGACACTAGGGCCGGCATCCTTATTTAAATACAAAGCTAGAAGATCTTGAAGATGCCTGACAAGTTGAGAAACCCCTCCAATCGAAAGGACAAATATTGCTTCTTTCACATGGACCATGGCGATGGCACACAAGAATGCCGAAATCTCAAGGATAAAATTGAACATCAAGTTTGGAGGGGCCATCTAACTCAGTTCATCAAGCGTGATTCTCAAGAAGAAGGTCCCTCAAGAGACCCCTACGACGCGCCATCGATCCTGATCACTGGCCGAACGGTAGGCTAAACCTCGAAGTGCTAGACTCTCAGCCAAGGCATAGAATTAGGGAGGAGTGCGTTGACCCCTAATTTTGCCTAGATGGTATGGTTAATGAAATCCCCATTTTCCCTACATACTAATCTAACTTTCGCTTTCCACTTTGCGCTTTTCAACTGATATCAGAAAGCATATATGATAAAAAAACAAGAAATAGTAATAAAGAAAGCATAGGGCTCTTAAGCCCATCCTTATTCATCTAAAAGCGTCGGGTTCTTAAGCCACCCTTTTTCTAGAAGCGCTGGGCTCTCAAGCCCATCCTCATCTCAAAGTGCCAAGCTCTTAAGCTCACCATCATATATTTAAGAGTGCCGAGCGCTCAAGGCCATCCTTATATCTAAAGGAGCTGAGCTCCCTAGCTCCTTCTCACGTCCAAAGTCCGTATACTAAAAGAGCCAAATTCTTAAAATTCGTTCTTATATGCATACCCGTGTACACCCTTATCTAAAAAGGAATACGACACCTGGGAGTGTGTCCAACAATGTGTCACCCAGAAGCCTGGCCACTATAGCGGCATCCAAGAGCGTCATCGACATTACAACACCCGGGAGTTTGTCCAACAACGTGTCAACCTGGAGCGTGACCGCTATAGCGGAACCTAGGAGCGTGACCGACATTACGACACCCAAGAGAGTGTTTGACAATGTGTTACCTAGGAGTGGGACCACTATTACGGCGCCCGGGAGCATGACTAACGTTGCGACACCCAAGAGTGTGACCTATATTACGGCACCCGGGATCGTGTCCGACAATGCGTCACCCAGGAGCGTGACCACTATTGCGGCACCCAAAAGCATAACTAACCTTGCGACACTAAGGAGCGTGACCGACATTACGGTACCAAGTAGTGTGTCCGATAATGTGTCACCCAGCCGCTTGACTAGTATTGTGGCACCTAGGAGCATGACTAATTTTGTAACACCTAGGAGTGCGACCAACATTGTAACTCCTAGAAGTATGAATACCAAGGCGATACTCATTCCAACCCTTGCACTCTTTGAAGAACTACACAAACTCATCAATTGGATAAGAGTATGCGGCCTTCCACAATAAAGGAAAAGAAAGACAAAAACCACACTCGACGGTCTTGCATTATTCAAGATACATATACATGGTTACGATATCCTAACATGATAAACAATAAAATTTGTCATAAGTACTTTACTCAGTAGACAAATAAGAGGTTACGTGATAAATTATACAGAAGTGGCAGGTGATCCCTAAACGATGTCCACCGACGTTCCTTCCCATTCACTAGAAACCGCCTCCTCGTCATAAGGGCGAGCTGTGAAGGCGAACTCCGTCTCACAAAAAGTGGTCTTGAAAACTTTACCTTTGAAATGGATCCCCCCAACAAACATAAAAACCAAGAAATCTCCCATAGCCAAGCGTTGATCGACCATGAGACTTTGCCAGCCATCTTCAAAACTCATCGCCCCCACGACGTCGTCTCTCACTAGGATAATAATCTATGCGTGTCTACTATGACCCTCAAAATTTGAACGACCCCAGTGAGTTTGGGCCAAATATTTGTGAAATACAGGAGGAATTCGTAGACATCGGACGAAGTCTTGTGAGAATGACACTTTGAAAAATGAGGGCTGATGGGTGGAGGACATTTTCAATAGTTTCCCAATACAACTCTGGCTCATATCGGCCTATATAGGTGACCATGGGCAGCTTCGTAACCCATGGTGTAATGTCCTCCTTTATTACGATTATAGTTATGAAAGAGTAAAAGCCTATCTAAACACCTTGAAACCAACAATCGTCTAAGAGTACCTATCGAAACCTGGGGACTCTCGCGATGACAAATCGGGAATCAACAACTAAATGAATGACGTTTGACGTACGACATGTGGCATTACTCTTATCATAGCTACATCCCCTTGTGTCAATCGGATGACCCGGTGGTATAGGGACAACACAAGTCAAGCAACTCCAGCTGCAAGCTCGGGCTATCTAATCATTGTCTACCGAATTCAACCATAACCGTCTACCAAAGATGAAGATTCTGATAGGACAATTCCAATGCCCCTACATGAGGGTTTGGCCCACATCACGCGAATCAAATCCCCGGCAGTGGACGTCCGGGGATCTTGATGACCTCTGGACGTGAAAGGAGGGGTAGTATATCCCGATTACTCAAGCAAGTAAGGAATCTAAGGGAAATAGAATACTAATAAGACAACTAATGGAGAAAATACTTGCCTTTCCTTAAATTTCAAATTAAAAGTAAGGCAAGGGGTTTACATTGCTTACAGAAGTTCAAATGAAAAAGCAATAAAAAGAGAGGACTCTTAAGACGGAGGCATGGCAACAATAGATCCCCCAGTAAAAGACTCCCTTGACTATGGAGGCATGGGGGGTAATAGATCCGCCAGCCAAGGACTCCCCCGACGATGCCCGTATCGCTTCCTCAGCAGCTGCTCTCCCCATGATGGGGACCTCGACAAAGTCTTTCTCGGTTCTTTCATTCCGCTACATACTGGCCCAAAGTTTCACAACCTCAACATGATCCATATCACCAAAGTGAAGGTCGGGTCGGGCACAGGCTACTGTTTGGAAAACCAAGAAAGAATCTTTGGCCAACTTGCGCACAACCCCTTTGTACTCAGTGTAAGTCTTCAAATCTGTTATTGCCTTCTTAATAGCTCTCTATTTGTCGGTAATTAAGGAGGCTTGGAACTCGGAAGAGTTAAAGCGATGCTTGACCGCATCCTCAAAATCCTGAGACCACTCAAGAGAATTACGGAAGCTTTTCTTAAATAACCCCACGCCGGCGTTAAAACCTCCTCTATGGACCCTTCTCAGCATCAAGAGCCTTCTACGAAACATCAAGAGATCGACGATATTCCGGGAGCTCTTCTTCAACCTTGACCTTCATCCAAGAGAAGCGTTGTTTTAGTATGTAGCTTCGCCTCTGATCGACGATAAGTCTCCAACTCTCGTAGTTGGAACTCCTTCACAGCCTGAACCTTCTTGTAGAAGCGTCGATCTATATTATCTAGGAAATAGCCTGGCTAAAAAACATTGCATAACAAAGGAGGTGATAATAGGATACCTGAATCTTGAACATAAAATTAATGGGTAGCGTAGAAAGGCATACAGACAAAGCCAGAGATGAAAGATGGTCGCCTAGTGCATCATCATCAAGGGCCATAAGTTTAGCATTGAAAGAAGGGAAGCATACCATCTTGAAAGCTCGCGAGGCGCATTCAGGTGTAACCGAAATCTTATAGGCCCGCTTCAAGGAATACGGAGCTCAAGGACTCCCCCTCTCCCCCAGGATATTAAACTTGGGGAACGATCAACCCAAAGCGATGCCGAAGAAGCACCCCAAGCTCTTTTCCTTGAGCAGCACGACTTCCTGATCTCTTTCTTTTTGACCACCCCTCCTTTGATTTCATCTCCTTCTTCTTCTTCTTCTTCTTCTTCTTCTTCTTCTTCTTCTTCTTCGGAGATTTACTATTGGGTGAATCGGGAATGACTTCATCCGGGATAATAGTTAGAGGATCGATATCTATTGTCATATCCTCTAGGGGAATATCTATATCCACGATCACTACCACCACCCCACTGGCTTTGTAAGGTTGAGCTTCATCAACAATAAAATCCGTCAGTTCATCAATATCCATGCCGTGACCTGCCAAAAGATGAACTAGTCAGCTAGTTGGCAAGGCCCCTACTTCGGGATGAAGCTCATGATTCCCTACCCTTCGCTAGGAAAAGCCCATGATCTTAGAGGTTCTATGGAATAAGAAGCTTGTTAAGAGGAATCCAAGGAAAACCTTGAAGAATCTCTCACTTTTCCTTCGCTTCAGTAGTCTCTTTAAACTGAGAACTAGCTTTTAACTTCGGGGTTCCAAAGGAAGTTGAGAATCTCCAAGGCTTATCATAAGCAGCAAAGAAAAACGTGTCCTTCAAACAATGAATAGAGGACCACCCAGGACCTAGAAAAGATTTACTATAGCGGGCAACAAAATAGTACCAGTTACGACCAGAATGGAAACTAAGTGAGAGCAGAAGGAAAAACCACCTAAGAGTCGGCGTGATTTTGAAATGTTGGAGGACCAAAATGAAACCGCACAACGTTCGCCATGAATTAGCGGTCAATTGGGCGGGACTAAGTTCAAAAAACCCTAGAATCTCCTAGAATATCCGAGTAAAGGGAAGCCGGAGTTCGGCAATTAAAGCATCAAAATAGATAGAGACTTCATCCCCTTGAGTGCTTGCTCTTTCATGTGACCTGGGGCTCTACAGGTAAACGGGGGACACATAATAAGAAAACGCTTAGGGTGTTAGGCGAAAGGGAACTATAAACAGCATCTACGTAAAAGTTATCAATCGCCGCAAGAGAGGGCCCCTCGTCACCCTCATCCACCTTAAAGGTTTGGTAAGAACAAGCCATTACCTAGAAATGCGCTGAATGAGGAATGATAGGGAAGGAAGAAGCACTCTCAAAAATGAAAGGAAGATGAAGGACGTAGAGAAGAAGCCACGGTAAACGCCGAATTTAAGTCACTCCCGAAAAGAACCAACGGCTAAGATCTATTCTCATATTTACGATCGACGGCTAGGGCAAACCGCCATGAGTGTCCTTAAGACACAATGCATAGCCAATTAGAAACAATTCATCACTACCTCGACCATCGGGTTCGCTATAAATGGGTTCGGGGGAGCGATGAGCTATGACGGCCCATGATGACTGTGCTATCCTTGGAACGGGCACCCCTGATAAGCGTTCAAATGAGCAAATTTGCACATAATATTTACATGTATTTCTATGTCGATTTCAATGATTTATAGCCCACCAGTACTTAAAATGCTTCATATATTGTAAACAACACGCATATAAGAAACCCCGAGTGAAAGGAAGCAGTTATCGACAAAATGAAGACCAAACGAAGACATTTTGAAGTGAACAGGGGCTGAACCGGGTAATGAACGACCGTCCACAACCAGACACAGAAGCTGGCAACTAAAGGAGGTGAACGGCCTAGTGAATGTCCGTTGACATGCCCGTTCAGAGCAACCTGTGTTCTGAACAGGCTGATCAGTCGCCTGTTGATATGACCGTTCAGCGCAGCCTGTAGTATGAACGGGCTGATCAGTCGCCCGTTCAACTGACCGTCCAGGGCAGTCTGTGCTCTGAACGGTCTGATGAACGGCCCGTCCACGGGCCCGTTCATCGTTACTCTTTCCCACCACGGACCTATCCGGGGCAAATCTGTAATTCCGAAGGAAAAACCCTAATGTGAGGGTATAAATAGGGAATGTTTATTCTGGAGAGTGGAGGTTGGCTTGGGAGAGAAGCTAGAAGAGAGATTAGGGTTTGGGGGTCACCTCCCCCAATCTGGAGGATAGATTAGTCATTAGACATAATGGTGTTCTCCATTACTCTTTCTTTTGTTTGTAATCTTTTCCTTATGGATTTGAGTTCCCCATTGATGGGGAACTAATCTATTGGTACTTGGGTATGTTGAACTCTAGGATTGAGCATTAATAGCATTGAATGTTTATGATGAGTTGTTGGTATTTTCTTGAATGTCTAATGAATGTTATGTATTGATTGTAATTTCATTAATAGGAATTACTTATGTGCAATACAAGGGCTAGAGCTAGTGCCTCCTTGTATTAGGAACCTGCTTCGTTAGAGAGTTTCATGAGTACACCGAGGAATCGGGTACTAGAAGGGCGAACGACTCTTTCATATGAATCCACCCCCATGATCCTTCCAATATATAGAAATCCCCTTGAGCTTCATATCAAGTCCTAGGAGACTAGTTATCCAATCACCTTGGAAGAGGGGTTGGATATAATGTAGGGATTATTGGCACAAGAAGTATCAACATTGATTCATAAACATCTTTGCTCATCTTTAGAATTGAAATCCGAAAGGGATACATACCCAAGTATCCCCTCTTGCTATCCGTTAATCTCAATCAACCCTCGATTTTCAGTCTTTGTATTCAACCTTTCCAGTTCTTTAGTTGTGAAAACCAAACCCCCCAATTCTACCAACTAGACTAGCTTAGTAAATCTTGGTTAGAAGTTAGTAATTTCTATTCCCAGTGGTTCGACATCCGACTCCCCATAGTCCACTCTATTACTTGACTACGACTCGTACACTTGCGATTCCACGCATCAAGTTTTTGGCGCCGTTGCCGGGGAGTAGAATTTCTAGTTAAACTAGGATTTTATTAATTTAGTCTCTCATGCTCTTGTTCCCTTTCTTTTCTCTTCTTTTATCTTGATTCTTTGCATACGTACCCCGTGATACTAATATTTTCGTCATCATTTTGTGCGAGGTACAACATGGCGGACCCCAAAGACATGATGTTAGTAAAATTAGCCATCCTAGAACAGTGGATTCAAGCCAAACTGTTCGAGCAAAGCAATAACTTACTCCGAGAGCAATTATTTGCTATGTATCCATATGGTGAATCATACAATGCGGGCAAGGCATACTTACAGCAAGAGGAATATTCTATGGACAGTCAAGAAAGCCCCTGGGTAACAGATGACATAATTGTGTCAAGCTTTTATGGCAGTCCACTACAGTATGATCAGAACCGATTGGAAACATCTATGGTTGAACCACCTTATTGCAAATGCCCAATGCAAGCCCCAACGTCATCAGAATTCCTATCCAACACCTTCCAGCCTGCTGAGGGAAAAGATCCCATGGATATTGACTTGACAGGAAACTTCAGTGTTAACAAGATTCCGCCTATATCAGAAGGAGATAGCACGCTAGATGCAGAAGAGGACACCTATCTTACATATCAGTTCTATGAAGACCATCAGATTTTGGAGGCAGAGGCTATACCTGAAGAGTTGGGTAGTGATTTTTTCAAATTAAAGCCATCTATTAAAGATCCACCTCAAGTGGAGCTAAAGGAGTTGCCAAAACACCTTGAATATGCATTTCTAGCTGACAACTCCCAACTGCCAGTCATCATTGCCTCAAATCTAACCTCATTGCAGAAAGAGAAGCTATTACAGGTTCTTTACCGACACAAACGAGTGATTGGTTGGAAGATCTCTGACATAAAGGGCATCAACCCATCTTTTTGTACTCATAAGATTTTGATGGAAGACAACTACAAACCATCCATTCAACCATAACGAAGAGTGAACCCAAACATGAAAGAAGTGGTCAGGGCCGAGGTGATTAAACTTCTGGACGCCGGCATAATTTATCCTATTTCAGACAGCGCGTGGGTGAGTCCAGTACAGGTGGTACCAAAGAAGGGAGGCATGACGGTGGTCGCCAATGAGAAAAATGAACTGATACCGACCAGGACCGTCACGGGGTGGCTATGATGGCCCATGATGACTGTGCTATCCTTGGAACGGGCACCCCCTACATTCATGTCATCAAAAATAACCCCTAGTTTCCTCTCCCTTGCTAGAGATGAATCGCGTTTGTGAAAGTCCCCCGAGAAGAATCGCTCTAGCGAAAGTCCCGCGAGATGAATTGCCTTTGGGAAAATCCCCAGAGAACAATCACTCTTACGAAAGTACCCTGAGATATATCACCTTTGCGGAAGTCCCTCGAGATGAATCGCCTTTGCCAAAGTCCCCTGAGTTGAAACGTCTTTGACAAAATTCATCCAAGGAGAATCACTTTTCCTAAGATATGAGAAAATTCTACCTCCTAGTCTCCATGCGCTTATCCCAAGGTCATGAAGATCTTGAGATCCGGGGGGGGGAGGGGGCTAGTGATATGCCTAAGATCTGGCCCACCACATGTCATGACTACGACTTCTCTTTATTAATACGGCGTAGATCCCTAGAAGCACCACATGCCTCTGTAGGGTAAGGCAAACCCAAGCTAGGAGAGGGTATCGCATAGGAAGATCCTCATGATGAAGGAGATAAAGAGGACGTAGATCCCGAAGAAGAGGATCCAAGTACATAAGGAGGAAAAACCAATGGAGAAGGTAACAAAAATTGAAGCCCGACTTGAACTCCTTCTTCTCTTCCTCCGACCAAGTTACTGACTTAACCATCAGAGTAGGCACGTGCATCAGAGCCCTACCCCCGTCTCAAAGGTTTCCTCTTCTTGTCCCCATTATTAGTGAACTCGAGAACATAACACCAACAATCAAATCTTTCATTCAAAAAGATATCATCAGTTTGCTGAAGATCTTGACGGTCCACGTGGCATAACTAGTTTTCCGGTTATTAATGGTAATTTACTAAGAAACCTTTTATAAAAGACTTTTATGTCTTAACTTAGCCGATTATATCTCATATATATTGTCTATGTGAATCATTTATATAGAGAGTTTTTGAGTTAGTTGTTAGAAAAAAATTATTGGTTTGAAAGAGAACACTTGAACACCAACGACTCAAGGGTATATTGGTATCTAAGTCTCTTGCCAAGGTTGGGTTTCTCCTATGGATGAGCCTGGGATCGAATTCCCACTCTTGCAAGCAGGGGGTTGGGTGTGGTGCTGTTCTCTCTGGGACAAGCTTGCAGGATTGAGCGGCCATCCTTGTATACGTCCTTTGAAGTCCCTGTGGGGGTGTTTATCACCTTATTTAAGTTTATCACCTTATTCAAAGAGCGAGAGAGAGAGAGAGAGAGAGAAGACTTTAACTCTGTTGAGTATGATTTGAACTCTGTTGAATATGACTTAAATGTCTTAATGCATTGTATCTCATATATATTGGCTTTATGAATCATTTGTATAAGAGAGTTCATGAGTTAGTTATGAGCATTGGAGTGGCAACGTTGGGGCCTAGGGGGCACATGCCCCCCTTGAATTTTTGAAAATTTTTTAATTATGTATATAATATTATATATATTATTTGGGCCCTACTTTTATATAAAATGATAGGGGAGAAAATGGTAGAACACAAGGTGTTCATCCAGATCAGCCACGTGTCTATATCGTAGGGCATCTCATCTAACCAGATCTAGCTCAACCAGCTTCCTTAATAATGATAGTCTGTACGTTTCGTGACAGAAACACTCTGCTCACTCATCGGTTTAGAACCTCTAGATATTCAGTAATTGATATATCAGATTGGAATATCAGATCTATGCGATATACTACACCAGCTCATTAGTTTAGAATTGTTCACCATTTTATCGGCCTAGGATACATCTTCGGTTCTCTAGCTTGAAGGAGAATGACCCCATTCATCAGCTCAAATCTTCTAGAAAGAGTATAACTGTCGACAGGCTGGCCTTCTAGAAGAATTACAACTGTCAACAGCTCAGAACCAGTTGGATGCTTAGCTGAAGCCTAGGTGGACACTTAGGTGGCAAAGCACGTGTCAGAATTTCTGGCTTCCTCCCCAAGCTATCGAAGCCTATAAAAGGCAACGTCCCCAATTCATTTGGAGGATCAGAATTCGAGATAGCGAAGCTCTGTCTCTCTGAAGACTAGATCTCATTGGAGCTTCTTTTCTATTTTCTCCAAATCTTAATTGATCTCCCCCCAATCTGTAAGAATGTCCACGAACATTTTGATAATAGTGGACTTAATCTTCTGATCCTGTGGTTTTTCCCCGATTGAGGGTTTTCCACGTTAAGTTGGTGCCTCTCTTCTTGTTTGCTTGATTTCTCTTTGATTTTCTCACTATTCTAAGTCCCAATATCAAAACAAATTCAACCGTTTGTGCGAAATTGGATTTGATCTTGAGGTGAATTTGATTTTAGCATCAACAGTTTGGCGCCGTCTATGAGGACTTTGAACTAAAAGTCCATGGCCACTACTTTGAGGAAAATCGAAAAGATTTCAGGCTCAAGAAGAGAAAGGCGGAGATCCAGTTGCCTCCCTAGTCAGTGATATTTCTCTACCCGGAGATACACCCCGCAGCTCCAGAATGCATGGAGGTACCCCCAACGAGCAAAGAGATCATTGATGACAATGATCGCATCCGGGCCATGGCGCGGGAAATCGAAGAGCTGAAGCGCGCCCTTCACAATGTACAATAGCACGTCTCTCAAACTACCGTGCCACATGATGCCCAACCTTTAAGGGTAATCAGGGAAAGGTCAACTACTCGCCATCCGAGATATCGAGCAACGCATCCTCTAAGGAGAAATAGAAGTGTCGAATCATCTACTAGGAGCTTTGACCCACCCAATCCACATAAGGATCCTAACTTCCGAGCTGAGAAGAAGGATAAGAGAGAAAGTAGAGTCTCTACATCTCCAGCTCGACACATTGCAGCCCCTCAATCAAGGAGAAGAGCTCATTCAACGATATACCGTTCAACAAGATATCGATCACCTTCAAATCGACGTCAACTGTCCCCTGATCGGTCACCGTACCGATATTCTCCAAGATGTCATTCTCTTCCCAACGTTCACCCTACCACCATCATTGTTTACCACGGCGATATGTCTCTAAGAGAGATAGAGTTCTACAGTTGGTGCCACAACCTACTTCTCCATTCAACAGAGAAATTTGGTAGGCCTCATTCCTTGAGCAATTCAAGCCACCAAATTTTTAACAATATGACCGTTCATCCATGAGATGATGGTAAATAGAACTACGGAGGCGGTTATGTGTCGAGCATTTCCTCGAATACTTACGGATATCGCCTATGATTGGTTCCGAAGCATACCCCCTGGGACAATATGCAGCTTCCAGCAAGTATCTGATCATTCCCTTCAATGCTTTGCTAGCAATAAGCGATGGAAGAAGAATCCCATTATACTCCTTGGTTACAAACAAAAACCAACAGAGAGCTTACGTGATTACATTCGTCGCTTCAACAAAGATATCACTGGAATGACATATCTTATTTCTGTCATGGTTGTGGGAACTGTAATCAGGGGACTGAATGAAATTTAATGTTAATAGATCTCTTGAGTTCTTTCACTAAAAAGCAAATAATACAAAGAGACAAGATTGAAAAGAAATTTTCGACTTGGGTTGCCTCCCAAGAAGCGCTTGTTTATCGTCACGAGCCTGACGTACCTTAATTTTACCTATGGGGGGTCATATGTGAAGAGGCATCCATCAGTATTTCTATAAAAACACTTACCAAAATGTAATCTTTCCCAAATTATCATATATGGAAGCAAGTTTGAGAATTCATACCGTGGTCACCTTCATTTAGTGGGTGAGTTGAGGAATTAGGGGGTACCCTTTTTCTTCGTCTCCATACATAGCCACCGGCAATGAGTTTCAGCTCCTTCCACTTTGTCTTTCGTGACAACTTTGGAGGTTGAGTTGAGATAGTGCCAACATTCATGAGCTCTTCATGTTGTTCGTCGAGTTCCTCCAAACATTGAAATGCTGGATCAACATGTAAAAAGTCCTCCAAGCGGTGTGATCTTGTCAACAGATAAGAGGTGTCATCGTGATCCATGGTGTAGCTTGAACACCACTTCTTGGTCCCCTACTCGAAGTGCCAATCTCCCATGAGCGTGGTCTTCCAATGCTTGAGCTGTAGCTAAAAAGGGGCGACCAAGTATAATCGGGACATCTACATTATCATCAACGTCCAGGAGGACAAAATCAGCTGGGAATACAAATTGATTGATCTGAATCAACACATCTTCAGCTAGCCCCTTTGGTCGTTTCACTGATATATCTGCTAGTTGAAGTGTCATCCCCGTTGGTTTTGGGGCTGCAAACCCTAATTGCATGTACAACTTGTAGGGCATTACATTTATACTGGCATCAGAGTCTGCTAATGCCTTTTTCACAACACCTTCACCAAGTGTACAAGGGACTACGAAGCTTCCTAGATCCTTTAACTTCTTGGGCAGCTCATGTTGCAATATTGCAGAACATTGAGCATTCAATGTGACAGCACCTGCATCCTCTAGTTTCTTTTGGTGGAAACTAATTCCTTCATAAATTTAGCATACTTTGGCATTTGGGCAAGGACCTCCACCAACGGTAGGCTGATGTGCAGCTGTTTGATTGTGCTCATGAATTTTGTGAACTGAGCATCTTCCTTGTCTTTTCTGAGCCTCTTCGGATATGGAATTTGAGGTTGATAGGTGCTTTGGGATGTTTGATCCACCCCTTTCTCTTTCTCTGTCTGCTTTCCCGTTGAGTTCTCTGGGGGTTCAACCTCTTCAACCTCTACTGTATTGTCAGCCGGAGGTGGTGCAATAGATGACTGCACTTCCTTGCCACTTCTCAAGGAGATGGCTTTGTAATGCTCCAGAGGGTTTGCCTCC
The DNA here is from genome assembly GCA_026586065.1 of Dioscorea zingiberensis. Taxonomy (NCBI): domain Eukaryota; kingdom Viridiplantae; phylum Streptophyta; class Magnoliopsida; order Dioscoreales; family Dioscoreaceae; genus Dioscorea; species Dioscorea zingiberensis. The sequence goes on from CM048818.1 coordinate 28,582,174, forward strand.
GTGTTTCCCGGAAGGGTGCCTTGCGGCCTTGTTGAGACCTCCTTTGCTAATTGCCCCACCTGGTTCTCCAATCCCTGAAATGCTGCTTGGAGATTTCTGATCTCGGCATTAGTCTCTTGCATGTACTTCATCACGGTCTCTTCGAAGGTGGATTTCTTTTCTTGCAGTGGCTTTGGTATCGGCTGAAAACCGGGTGGATATTGTCCTGCTTGGGGGTTTGGTGGTCGATACTGATTGTTTGGCATTCTCTGTTGGTTTCCCATGTATTTGACTTGCTCCATAGGTGATGCCTCAGCACAAGAGATTGGACAATTCGAAAGCTCGTGGCCTCCTCTACAAGTAGTGCAAAACATAACTGCAACCGGACCCGAGCAACTACCAACATGGGAAGCACCACCCGCTGTTAGGCGGTCAATTTGTTTTGACAAGGTGTCCATTTTCTCAGCAAGGAAAGTGTCTATAGACGGAGGGCCTTCTACCGATCCCACGAGCTTAACTTGCTTATCCCTTGTGGACCAATGGGCCTCATTCCGGCCATGTCTTCGAAGATCTTTTCTGCTTCTTCGGGGTACTTGTTGCTTAATGAACCTCCAGCAGCACAATTCACCAAGACTCTATTGGCATTGTCTAATCCATTGTAGAAGGTGCGGACCTTGCTATAAGCATCTAAACCATGCTGAGGGCAACGATGAAGTAGTTCCCTGAACCTTTCATAGGCTTCAAAAAATGTTTCACCCCCATTCTGCCTGAAGGCATTGATGTCAGATCGAAGCTTTGCCGCCTTGCTTGGTGGGAAGTAGCGGTCCAGGAATTTCTCTAGCATATCAGCCCAAGAACGGATGGAACCCGAAGGGAGCGATGTGAGCCAACTATAGGCCCCTCCTCGTAGACTCCATGGAAAGAGTCGCAATCGAATGGCTTCATCGGTGACTCCATCTGGCTTAGAAATGCTACAAATTTGAAGGAACTTTGCGATGTGTGCATGAGGGTCTTCATCTGGCCTTCCATCAAATTGAGCAGAATTTTGAAGCATATGCATTGTGCTTCCCTTGATCTCAAAGGTGTTGATATTAACATTCTGAGGGTGGATGCTGAATTCTTCGCCGGTGTATTGAGATCGCTCATAGTCAGCTAATGTACGCCTTCTTTCGGCCATAATGGGCACTGCTTCAGTTTCTGTGTCAATCTCAACTGTGACTGAGTTTTCCACTTCAGAAGAAGGATCCAGCGACGAACCTTCTAATCCTCTCAAACGTCGGTGAAAGGTTCTGTCAATCTCACTATCTCTTTCCAGTAGACCCTTGGGGTTCCTTCGGGTCATGCAATGGTTCCTCGCACGAAGAGATAAGACGAAAAATGAGTATCCAAAGGATCAAAATAAAATAAAATAAAAGAAGAAAAAGCAAACAAGAAAATAAGAGACTAAATTAATAATATCCTAGTCTAACTAGCAATCCTATTCCCCGGCAACGGTGCCAATAACTTGATGGTGTGTTTTCCACAAGTATACGAGTCGTGATCAAGTAATAAAGTGGACTATGGGAAGTCGGATGTCGAACCACAGGGAATAGAGATTGCTAAGTATAAACCAAGCTTTAATAATCTAGTCTAAATGGCAATTTAGGGGGAGTTTTGGTTTTCAAAACTAAAGAGCTACAAAGGATTGCGAATAAGAACTGAAAATTGAGAGTTGATTGGGGTGAATCAATGGCAAGAGAGGATACTTGGGTATGTATCCCTTTTGGATTTCAATTCTAAAGATGAGCAAAGATGTTTATGAATCAAAGTTGGTACTTCTTGTGCCAATAGTCCCTAAGTTATATCCAATCCCTCTTCCAAGGTGATTGGATAACTAGTCTCCTAGGACTTGATATTAAGCTCAAGGGATAATTCCTAAATTATACCCAACCCCTCTTCCAAGGTGGTTGGATGACTAGTCTCTTAGGACTTGATATGAGGCTCAAGGAAATTTATGCATATTGGAAGAATCATGGGGGTGAAATCGTATGAAAGAGTCGTTCGCCCTTCTAGTACCCGATTCCTCGGTATACTCATGAAACTCTCTAATGAAGCAAGTTCCTAATACAAGGAGGCGCTAGCTCTACCCTTGTATTGCACACAAGTAATTTCTAGTGATGAAATTACAATTAATACATAACATTCATTAGACATTCAAGAAGGTCCCAACAAATCATCATAAACATTCAATGCTATTAATGCTCAATCCAAAAGTTCAACATACCCAAGTACCAATAGATTAGTTCCCCATGAAAGGGGAACTCAACCCAAAATGGAAAAGCTTACAAAACAATGACAGGTTAATAGAGAACACCATTACCTCCAAGCTTGTAGCTCCAAGGGTTCTCTACTCTCAAGATTTGGTGGAGATGACCCACCAAGCTCTAATCTCTCCTCTCGCCTCTCTCCCAAGCCAACCTCCTCTCTAAACTCTCATACTTAACTATTTATACCCATGAATTAGGGTTCCACTAAAAAATTACAACATTGCCCTTGATTGGGCCCGTGAAATCAGCAAAGTTACGATGAACGGCCTCGTGAACGGCCTCGTTCATCGATCCGTTCAGCCATAGCTCGCTCTGAACCGGCAGGTCAACTGGCCGTTCATCACCCCGTTCACCTCACAGCTTGCTCTGAACCGGCAGGTGAACTGGCGGTTCATCAGCCGGTTCACCTCACAGCTTGCTCTGAACCGGCAGCTGAACGACCATTCACAAGGCCGTTCACCCTCTCTTTGTGCCTGCCTTTGTGCCCAGGTGTGAACGGCCGTTCACAAGGCCGTTCACCCCCTATTTACTTCAAAATATCTTCGTTTGTTCTTCATTTTGTTGATAAATGCTCCCTTTTCGTCGGGGTGGCCTATTTATGCCCTGTTTACAAAATATGAAGCATTTTAAGTACCGGCTGGCTACAAATCATTGCATTTGACATGAAAATAAGTATATATATGGTATGTAAATATGCTCATTTGAATGCTTATCAAGTCCATTAAAAGATGCTCTCACTCAGAATGTCCCTAGAAGCATATCTAAATTCCTCACAATAGCTGAAAAGTATGTGTCCTCAAAGGAGATGAAGGCTAGATGGGAAGAAGAGGATTTTCTGAAAATGGATAAATTCTGCAACAGGGAACCCTTGAGGAAAGAATATAAAGACTCCAAACAAGGAAACCTAAAAAATGACAGGTCCCGAAGAGAAGGTGCTCGGAACCAGGGCAGACCACCCCAGTCTGATAATAGGAGGCTTCTTTATCGGCAAAGGTATGATCCTGAGAGGATGGTGAGGTATCACAATTACTTCATCCTCAACACCTCTAGAGAAGATATCTTGCAGCAAATTCAAGATCAAAAAATTCCTTAAACCACCACAACCGATGAAAGATAATCCGAAAAGGAAGAAGAGTAAGAAATTTGGTAAATTCCATCAAGACAGAGGACATTCCACTGATGAATGCGTCCATTTAAAGGACGCAATAGAGGGCCTTATCCAAGAAGGGAAGCTTGACCAATACTTGTAAAAGGAGAAGAAAGTTGAGGGACCCCCTTTTGCACCACCAGTTCCCCCAAGCGATACTCATCTCTTCATGATTGTGGACGGTCCAGGGTGTGGAGGAGAAAGCTCTACATTTATGAGAGAATGGTGGGAGCAGTGCAAAATGTCCTATCACTAAAAAGACCTCATTCCTCTATACAGATCTGCTTTTCAGATAAAGGCTTGAAAGTAGTCCATCATCCTCATGACGATTCTCTAGTGATCACTGTGAAGATTGGAAACTTCAGAGTTGAACGAGTCCTGGTTGATACTGAAAGTTTCGTGGACATCATCTTCTCGGGTGCTTTCGACCGGATGAAGATACCAGTCGAAAACCTGAAGCCGGTGAAATCTCCGTTGATTAGATTCAACGGTAGCCCTTTGCAGCCAGACGGTATGATCTCCCTATCACTATCTTTTGGCACTCCTCCCCGGACAACCACTGTAACCATTAACTTCCTCATTGTTCATTGTCCGTCGACTTATAATGTCATTATAGGGAGACCGTCTATCAACTTGATGGAAGCCATTCCATCAATATATCATGATACGGGGTAAAATGGTTAAACCTATAAGACGCCGACACGTGGCGTTTATAACGATATAATTATCCCAAAACATAAGGGTTAATTTGTAAAGTGGCACAATAAAATCCCAATCTCTCCACCGCCTCTGACTCAGCCTTCTCCACTGCCTTTGTTCTCCACCGCCTTGGATTTCTTAAGGGTTAAGTTATGAGCTTTTATAAAAGGAGGAGGTCCTTGGACCATAAAAGGGGGGAAATATGTGCTCAAGAAACTCTGGTTCTCTCTTACTCAGAAAAAAAGAGCAACTATGAAAAGAAGAGCAACTATGAAAAGAAGAGCAACTCTCAGAAAAGAAGAGCACTCTGAAAAGAAGAGCAACTCTTAGAAAAGAAGAGCAACTCTGAAAAGAAGAGCAACTCTCTGAAAAGAAGAGCAACTCTGAAAAGAAGAGAACCTAAGAAAAGAAGAGCAACTCTCAGAAAAGAAGAGCAACTCTGAAAAAATCTGACCAAAGGTAAATCTGACACAAGGTAAATCCGACCCAAGGTAAACCCGACCCAAGGTAAATCCGACCAAAGTCAAATCCGACCCAAGTCAAATCCGACCCAAATCAAATCCGACCCGACCGAATGGTGTGCCCCAAATCCGACCATCTTCAAGGCCGAGCCAAATTGCTCTCCCTCTCCGCCGAACCCTGGTGATGTATATTCTGGTCTTCTTGCTTTCTATTTCTCTAACACGCTCCGGCTTGTGAGCCGCCCTCTCTTATTCTTCTGAACTGCTATATTCCTCTTTAAGAGGACCCTAAATATTGTGCCCAACTTATCCATAGTGAATTGCCTCCTCAGCGAGGCCCGTGGTTTTTTCCCCAGATTTACGGGGTTTTCCACGTAAAATAGGCGTGTCTTATATTTCTGTCTTGGATAATTAACTCTCCTACGATCTTAGTCCCTTAAATATAAATTCTTAACAGTTCGGCTAGATCGGTGTCGATCCTAATGGCGACGCCGGTTTTTAGCCGTAACAGTTTGGCGCCGTTTGTGGGGACATATAAAAAAGTTATGTCAACTATAGCTGACCAAGCCAATGCGTTGTTTCTTAAATTATTTGGATCACAGATGCATTCTTTGCTTAGAATATCAAGGTCCCAAAAGTCAAATTAAACCCATAACAAAGTAGCATAGAAATCATGCTTAGTGATGTCAAAATACTGAGAGTATTGGATAAAACCAATTTCATGGCCCCTCTCAAGAAGCATAATTTACTGAAACTATTGCATTCTGTGAATTCTGAGAAAACTTTGGTGTTTTATTATTAGATTGCAGTAAGCAGCTGTATGCCTCTTTGATCCTCTTCAAATTTCAGTAATTTTTGCACTGCACCTCAGTATATTGAGATAAACTGTTTAAAGCTTTGATCTAATCCAAGATTTTTAAGCCTTGTGTGAAATATCTCCAAATGAAAGATGAGGCAAAAATCTCATCTTAAAAATCAAAGATGAGGCAAAAATCTCATCTTGAAAGTAAAAGATGAGGCATGATACTACTAGCACTTTGGCTAATTTTATTAAGTTCCTTCTGAACCTGAAACAATTGTAGACCCTTTGATTGCCTCATAAATTCATTAGCAATCTGACATGCTTCATCAATTTACCCAATTTTAGTGAATAAAACTGATCAAAAAGTTGTGTCGGCATTGACTAAACTAAAATCTCTTTTTAGAGCCGAGTTTTAGAGCTCGTAAATTTCCTTTTCAACATGAGTTCAAAAACTCAGACAGGATTCAACAACATGATCAACCACTTTCTAAGAGATGACATTAAATAAAAACAAGTAGGGGGCTACCATCTAATGGCAAATTCAATAGTTATACCTTCTGTTTCTGTTTTATACTAGCAGCTTCTCTATTTTTCTTGCTTGAACAATTGTACTTAGCACTTTCTAAACTGTTGTTCTAACTTAAGATTGTTTTCTCTGTTACTTGATCTTTCACTTTCAATGAGACCCCCAAGCCTCCAAGATTCAAGTGCCCAATTTGAACACTCCATGAACTTGGAGCAGCATGTCACAAGGGAAGAAAGCCTAATGGTTTGTTGAAAGCCCCCCCGCAGGGCCGAGCGCACTCGCTCGTCAAAGTCCCATTTCAGGGCTGAGTCCTTCGACTCGATTAAAGTCCTCCCTGAGGCCGAGCCCATGCGCTCGTAATTAAAAACCCCCTGTGGTGCAGAGCCCACGTGCTCGTATTCGAAGTCCCCCCACCGGGCCGAGTGTCCTCGCTCGTATTCAAACCCTTCTCTAAGGGTCAAGCCCAATGGCTCGATCTCAGTACCCTCTACCAAGGCCGAGGCAAAAATCTCGAGCCGAGGCAAAAATCTCATCTTGAAAATCAAAGATGAGGCAAAACTCTCACCTTGAAAATCAAAGATGAGGCAAAAATCTCATCCAAACAATCAAAGATGAGGCAAAAATCTCATCTTGAAAAAACAGCCCAATGGCTTGTTTAAAGTCCCCCCGCGGGGCCGAGCGCACTCAACTCGTTCAAAGTCCCATTTCAGGGCCGGGTCCTTCGACTCGTTCAAAGTCCCACATGGGGCCGAGTCCTTCGACTCGTTCGAAGTCCCATCCAAGGGCCGAGTCCTTCGACTCGATTAAAGTCCCCCCACGGGGCCGAGCTCATGCGCTCGTACTTAAAGTCCTCCCACAAAACCGAGCCCATGCGCTCGTAATTAAATCCCCCTGTGGTGCCGAGCCTACGTGCTTATATTCAAAGTCCCCTCACGGGGCCGAGACAAAAATCTCGCACAAAGTCCCTCAAGGGCCGAGCCACTTCGCTCGTCAAAGACCCCCTCTTCCGGCTCAACCTTTGTCTCCCTCTTCTGGGCCAGACAAATTCAGCTTAGCCGTCCTCTTCAGGGCTCGGTAGATTCAATTCGGTCGCTCTCTTCAGTCTCAAAGTCCCATCATGGGGCCGAGTGTACACACTCGTATTCCGAGTCTCTCCACCCAAGCCACTCACCTCAAAGCTACAACAAACTCAACCGACCCCGCTTATACACTTAGCTTTTCGAGTCAACCTGTGTCCGGGAATAACCCGACCAGAGTTTGACCTCGGACGCAAGTGTACTTAGGGGGGGGGGTTTATGATACGGGGTAAAATGGTTAAACCTATAAGACTCCGACACGTGGCGTTTATAATGATGTAATTATCCCAAAACATAAGGGTTAATTTGTAAAGTGGCACAATAAAATCCCAATCTCTCCACCGCCTCTGACTCAGCCTTCTCCACCGCCTTGGATTTCTTAAGGGTTAAGTTATGAGCTTTTATAAAAGGAGGAGGTCCTTGGACCATAAAAGGGGGGAAATATGTGCTCAAGAAACTCTGGTTCTCTCTTACTCAGAAAAGAAGAGCAACTCTGAAAAGAAGAGCAACTCTCAGAAAAGAAGAGTAACTCTGAAAAGAAGAGCAACTCAGAAAAGAAGAGCAACTCTCAGAAAAGAAGAGCAACTCTGAAAAGAAGAGCAACTCTGAAAAAATCTGACCAAAGGTAAATCCGACCCAAGTCAAATCCGACCCAAGGTAAATCCGACCCAAGGTAAACCCGACCCAAGGTAAATCCGACCCAAGTCAAATCCGACCCGACCGAATGGTGTGCCCCAAATCCGACCATCTTCAAGGCCAAGCCAAATCGCTCTTCCTCTCCGCCGAACCCCGGTGATTTATATTCTGGTCTTCTTGCTTTCTATTTCTCTGACAGGCTCCGGCTGGTGAGCCTACCTGTCTTATTCTTCTGAACTGCTATATTCCTCTCTAAGTGGACCCTAAATATTGTGCCCAACTTATGCATAGTGAATTGCCTCCTCAGCGAGGCCCGTGGTTTTTTCCCCGGATTTACGGGTTTTCCATGTAAAATAGGCTTGTCTTATATTTCTGTCTTGGATAATTAACTCTCCTACGATCTTAGTCCCTTAAATATAAATTCTTAATAGTTCGGCTAGATCGGTGTCGATCCTAATGGCGACGCCAGTTTTTAGCCGCAACATATCACATGATGATGAAGTTCCCAACTCTGAACGGTTGTGGAGAAGTGAAAGGCAATCAACTCGCTTCTCGATAATGTTATACCACCATGCTTAAAACTTGGAAGAAGGAAGTAATCGAGCAAGGGAAGTACTGATTGTTGAAGGTATGATGGCAGAAGATGAAGAAAGTGAGAAACGCCGACCGACCCCCGTTGAGGAATTGGTAGCATTTCCCTTGAAAGAAGAACAACAGCCTGAGCGAACTGTCTAACTAGGAGCGGAATTAAATCCCAATCAACAAGATGAAATTCTAAAGCTGTTGAAGGATAATTCCAATGTGTTTGCCTGGACGGCTGAAGAAATGCCTGGAGCCCCACGAGAAGTTATAGAGCACCATCTCAACATGGATCCAGAGCATAAACCGGTCATGTAGAAGCGTAGAAGCTTTGCCCCAGACCGCTTACAAGCTGCAGAGGAAGAAGTCGACAAGTTGATGAAGGCAAAGTTCATTAGGGAGGTGTACTATCCTGATTGGTTGTCAAATGTTGTACTTGTGAAAAAATCCACTAGGAAGTAGCGAATGTGTGTCGACTTCAATGATCTTAATAAAGCTTGTCCTAAGGATTGCTACCTCTTCCCCCACATTGATAATTTAGTTGATTAAACATCAGGCTATCAGATGCTTAGTTTCTTCGATGCCTTGTTGGGGTACAATCAAATCCTCATGGCCGAATCCGATGAAGAGAAAACTTCTTTCATCACTGGCAGGGGAACTTATTGCAACAAAGTCATGCCCTTTGGCTTAAAGAATGCGGGTGTTACATTCCAAAGATTGGTAAATAAGGTTTTTAAAAATCAAATTGGCAGAAATGTTAAAGCTTATATTTATAATATTTTGGTGAAGAGTGACAAAGTCGAGCGGCATGACTCTGATCTATAGGAAACCTTTAGTACTCTTTGGATGTATGGAATGAGCCTCAACCCCAACAAATGTGCATTCGGTGTCCGATCAGGGAAGTTCCTTGGGTTTATGCTAGCTCAACGGGGTATTTAGGCAAATCCAGAGAAAATTCAAGCTGTCCTTGAAATGAGATCCTCAAGGACTATCAATGAAATACAGAGGCTCATCGACCAACTAGCGGCTCTTGGAAGGTTCATTTCAAAATATGGAGAGAAAAACCTTCCATTCCTCCGAGCATTTAGAAAGGCACCGAAGGTTGAATGGACCTAGGAATGTTAAAGAGCATTGGCATAGTTGAAAGAATACCTGCAATCACCTACTTTACTAGCCAAGCCTCAACCCGGAGAGGAACTTTATATCTACTTGTGTGCCACAAACGCAGTTGTCAGTTCGGTGCTGGTGAAAGTAGAGGAGAGCTTACAAAAACCTGTTTACTACATAAGCAAGGTCCTTACTGATACCGAATCTAGGTATCTTCCTTTTGAGAAATTGGCTTTTGCCCTTATAGTCTCTGCTCGACGGCTTCGTCCATATTTTCAATATCATAAAATCAAGGTGTTGACCGATTAATCGTTGAGGCAAATCTTTCATCGGCCAGATACATCTGGTCGATTAACTTGGTGGGTGATTCAGTTAGGGGAGTACGTTATCAACTATGATCCTAGAACGACTATTAAGGCCCAGGTACTCGTTGACTTCATTGTTGAATTTACAACAACGAATAATGATGAAATTTCAGATACAAAATTATCCGAATGAGAGGAAGCTCCCTCCACTCAATGGATCTAACACATTGATTGTTCATTGACCAATGACAGTTCAGGCAGGACTGGTCCTACTGTCACCACCGGGATCGAGCACATCTACAGCTTTAAAATTCAACTTCAAAGTGATTAATAATGAGGCTGAATACGAGGCTATAATAGCAGGAACACAATTAGCTTATGGCCTTGGAGTGCAAAACCTTCAAGCAAATACCGATTCGCAGTTCGTGGTTGGACATCTAACGGAAGAATTCGAGGTAAGGGAGGAGAATATGATGAAATATAAGGCATTAGTGCAGAAGCTTACCTCCAGTTTCCATAGGTGTCATATTTCCAAAATCCCCAAAGCTGAAAATCAAGATGCCAATTTCCTTTCAAAATTTGCCTCATCAGATGCCGATATTAAGCAACCGATCAATGTTCAATATCTGACAACAAAAACTATTAAATGCCCTCCAATTGAAGAACTTATGGATATTGACGATACGCCATGCTGGATTGATCCAATTGTGAACTATCTCGAGAACGGTGCTCTCCCCTAAGATCCTAAAGAAGCCCAAAGAATCACTACCAGATCCTCCCGATATAGCGTAGTAGACGGGCAGCTCTGTAAGAGGTCCTACACCCTCCAACTTTTGAAATGCCTCCGCCCTTTTGAATTAAGCTATGTTCTTCAAAAAATCTATGCGGGAATTGGCGGAGATCATTTGGGAGGAAAAGCCCTTAGTAATAAAGTTCTTCGGCAAGGATATTATTAGGTTACCCTAGTCAAAGATGCAATGAATTTAAGAAATGTGATGCGTGCCAACGCCATTTAAATATTCAACTAAGTCCAGCAGCCCCACTAACAACCATTATGAGTACAAGGCCTTTTGCTTTGTGGGGGGTAGATATACTATGCCCTTTCCCAGTGGCTGTTTGGCAGTTGAAGTTCAGATTGTAGTAATCGATTACTTTACCAAATTAGTTGAGGCAGAACCACTAGCTTCCATCACAGAAAAGGCTTGTCAAAGCTTCATTTGGAAGTTAGTAGTCTACCGGTTTGGCATCCCAGTGACGTTCATTACTGATAATGGTCGCCAATTTGATAACTCGGCATTCAAGAAGTTTTACACTGATCTCGGTATAGAGTCAAGGCTCACTTCCATTACTCATCCTCAAGAAATTGGCAAGTTGGGGTAACGAATAGAACCTTACTCCATAGCCTCAAAACCCGAGTTCTTCGAAATGAATCTAGCTGGGTCGAAGAAATACCGGGAGCTTTATGGGCTTATCGAACTACTTCTCGGACCCTTATGGAAAAAACACCCTTTGCACTAGCTTTTGGAGTTGAAGCTGTTCTGCCTCCGGAGATATCAGTTCCTACTCCACGGACACAGTTCTTTGATCCAGTAATTAATGCGGAACAACTCAGAGCGGAACTCAATCTCTTAGAAGAAAAAAGAGATTGTGCCAACATACGAGTTGCGGCATATCACCAAAAAGTCAAGAAATTTTACAATGCTAGGGTGAAAGAGGTGGCTTTCCAAGTTGGCGATCTAGTTCTCCGGGAGAACAAATTCCAAGGTAACAAGAGCCGAACAGGATAGTTGAACACTAACTGGGAAGGACACTACATCATCAAGGAAGTTGTACGGTCAGGAACTTATTGGCTTGCTAAAATGGATGGGCAGAACCTCAAATGTCCATACTACGCCGAACACCTATGAAAGCACTATTAATAAAGATGATTATTTCTTTCTGATCAATTATTTTCTTTATCATCTTTTATAATTTTCCAATATACAACTCATTGGCATACATGGGGAATCCCCCTAAGCGAAGACAACTCAACGCTAAAAAGAAGTCATCCTCCTACGTACAAGGATGGACGCCATCTACTTCATAAAAAAGCAAACACAAGTAAGCCACTCACCCATACCAAAGTAGAGTGCTATCAATCTATGAGTATAGATACAACGCTCTGAATACTCATTAGATAGGTACAAGAAAATCCCTTTTAAGGGAAAAATACAAACATCCACGCAAAAATCCCCCTTTAAGGCCAAAGAACCATACTGGTTCAAACATCCCGAAGAACCATATCGGTTCAAAGATCCCGAAGAGCCATATTGGTTCAAAGATCTTGAAGAGCCATACTGGTTCGAACCAAGAAACAACCTTTAATCAAAATTTTTTTGAAGTGCCAAACAACTGCGCCGGGAGGCCAGATAGTTATGTCCTGTCAAAGAATCTCACTATGATAACGGAAACGTTTTCTTAGCAAGCAATCAAAACCACAGATTGAAGATAGATGAGAGAAGCGCAGCAAAAGAAAAATCACCATACATCATTACATGAATGATTAAGAAAATTATTACAGCGAGACATTTCCTTCACAGCTTATGAAGAACCGGTAGAAGCCGTATCTTCATCGTCCCTAGGACGAGCATGGAAAGCTAGTTACTTCAAACATCCGTCCCTCCCATATATATCAAATTTGAAGGTCATGACACCAAGAAAATAAAAAATCATATATTCCCCGACCAACATGCGGTGGTCCACCAAAAAGTCCTTCCACCCACGCAGAAAGAAGACTTGACTGGAGGAATTCCCCCAATACACCATCACACTCCAGTGGTTGCCGCTTGGCCCTCTAAACCTTGTCGTCCCACTCCTTATGTCCACCACCTCTCGGCAAAACCGCCGCGGAAGTCGGAGAGTGCTGAAATAAGAACTCCTAAGAATTACATGGAAGGAAGGAAATTGATTATCTACCATGACAACTAAACGATGAAATATTACAAGATCAACACTTCGCCAACATTTATAGACGCCCCAGAAAAATGGAATCGTCCTCATTTGATGTTTTGAGACATACAAGACCCCTTCCTAACTAATGGCGACTCCTCGATTGAAATCAACTTTTATGAAGGCGCTTCAAATCCCTCGAGCCACACCCTTGAATCGATACCTAAAAGATCAAATGACATCCAAGACACCGATAAGCCCCTATCGTTCTTAGGTGAAAATCTACTTGGACACCTTGGGATTAATCTCCAAATATCGACCAATCAATGAAACTCTAAAGTAAACCATTCAGCTCAAGACATACGACATCATAGCAATCGGATATCAATTAAAGAACAGTCTCATGAATAATCATCAAAAGAAATGAAGGACATGTCTATACAAATTGCAAAATAACTGTCGAAGCATGATCACAAAAATACAGATGGCATTTCGCTTCTTCCAGAGAATCATTTTCTGGAATGATCTCTGGAACCCCTGGAAGGATTATCCCTAACATTCACCGGATTACATATCGAGTAGAAATTGAATCACGAAGCTAACTTGATTACATGATGAATCATCATGGGACAATATTCCAATTTTTCGGAGGCTTATCGGAAGTAGTAGAAAACTCTTCCCAGATCTTTTTGATAAGCAGGGCATAAGGCTTGCTTTGAGGCCCCAAGATCGGCATAGATCCTCCAACAACTCTTCGACCTCTCGCCATCCTCTTTACCCACTTTATCAACTCAGCTTTCAATACTTCAATTTCTTCACAAAGAACCTTCGCTTTCAACTCGGCCTACATCGTTGAAGAAAGGAATCAAGAATCGATGTGAAGAAAATGAGATATAAAAAACTAATTCCTTACCTCTACGAAGTCATTTAGCCTGTAAGATTCAGAGAGAGGATTGGAATCCTACATCTCTAAAATGAGAGCAAACTAGTTCAGCAATGTCCATACTAGTGAGTTAGCTATATTATCAATATAGAAAAAAACAATCCAGAGCAATGTAATGAAGATAGAGACAATACTAACCCCTCCTCAACCCAAATTTTAGGATCTCTCCATCTGGTTCGACCTTAGATAATTACCTCTCGACCGGGCCAGCAAATGCCTCTTCAATTACTGGGTCAGCTAATACTTCGTCAACTGGGAGCACGATAGAAAAAAATAAAGTAACATCAAAAAAGAAATATTAGAAGGAAGTAGAAAAGCAGATTCTAACCTGTGGTGGTTTCGTCCCTAGCCTCGTCAATTACTTGGTCGATAACAGGGACTATCTCTCCAACAACCTCTACCATCATCTCAGTCTTTTTTGACTGTTTATCAGGCGCCATTCTAGACTTCTCAAGTCCCGCCAATGAATTGCCCGCCCTAGTAGTGGCGATAGAAACCGGTTTAATAGCTACATTCGATGAACCAGAATTTCTAACAGCAACTATGGGGACTAACTCTTCAGTAATGACACCCGATCTATCACTTGATCAATCTCTTATAGGCATGTGAGGTTCACTGCCTCAACATCTGCACGCTCAGCACCAGCACAAAGGAGGCAGTTTCCACAGATGTGGCCTTCACAAGAAGAGCACTCTTCTCAGTCTCAAGAATTCTGATCAACTCCTCAGCGCTCTCAATTCTCTCGTTCAACATGACATTTTGCTCCTTTATCGCTGCATTAGATTGTTTGAGCACGGCATAATCCTTCACAGTCGCCGTCAAATTTGAAGAAAGTATCTCCTTTTCCTTTATGATCTTCTCAAAATCCGCGTCAGAACGGAGATAATCTCTTTCGATGAATGAACAAAATCTTTAAGACTATTGCGCTCAGCTTCGAGAACCTTTCTCGATTCTTCAAGCTTTTTGTACCTCTCGAAAGCGCGGACTCTTTCACTGGTCAACTTAGTTATTTCTTCTTCCTTGAGAGACGACTCCTTCAACAATCTCATGTTCTCTACCTCCGCCCTCTTTATGTGAGAGACGATGTGAGAATCTCTCATCTCAATAGACTTGGCAACACGTTCTGTCCACTTAAGAGACTACAAAAGGAACATATGGAGATAAATTAAAAAAAAAGAAAGGAGAGGAACGAGAGGAAAAAGAGGGTGATTCAACATCGGGGGGACGAATCGGCACTTACTGAAGCAAGACAAAGACAAAGATGAGCAAGAGATTCCGTGCAGCCAAACCAATTCATGTGAATGTTAATATTTCCACCTCCCTAGGAACGGACTGAATCACCAAGCGAATAATACTCAATTGGCAATACAGAATCATGGAGATTGATAAACTTTCGTCCCCCTGTTTCGGAGACCCCGGAATCAACTATAGGAATCCCACCATCCACTGTCTGCTCTGTAGTATTCCCTTCTTACAAGACAAAACCCCACAAATGCACACTTTTCAAAAACTTGATATGACCTTAGTTTGCATAAAAAAGAGAGAGAGGAGACATACTCCAACCTAGGGGAATATTCACTACTTATTTCCCTTTTCCGGACCCTTTCTCTAGTGACATCCCTTCCAACAATCGATGGGGAACAAGAGCCTCATCGGTCACAGAAACTGTAGGGAGAGAAGGAAGTCCTGTAACCATGGGTTCTGGGAACAAATTCCAAGAATCCTTGAGGTAGAGTCCACAGCATCTTCGAGAATAGAAATATCTTCAAGGCCCTCCTCAGTGGTCATCATCAACCTCCTTCTCTTAACAACCGGAACCACATTTGTGACCGGCAGTGGGAGAGATGCAATAATAGGAACACCCATGGTTGAATAATCGATTGGCGGACCAACCTCATGTACTCCTCGGTTTCCCTTATCAGATGGAACGGCCGATTCATTGTTCAACAATGAAGTCTGCCACCTCATCCTCGAGGCTAACCTTTTAGAAGGATATTTTCTCTTTATGGCTCCCAGATCTTCTTTAGTAATAGACTCCTTCTCTTTCAACGAAAGAATGGCCTTAACTGGGGGCCTCGTTTTATGTTCTTCAAACCTTTTCTCTAGTGCCGCTTGAGAAGAATTCCCACTTGAAATTTGGCTTTTGGCCTTCGGAATGGCTTTCTCTTTTTGTTTTTTGGCCCGCAAACCGGCCCACAACCTATCAGCAACTCCGGCTACTTGGTCAGCAGTCATTCAGTCACCTGGGGATTAATAGAGAGAAACAATCAACCTACGAACTGATGAACAGTTGGTCAGTATAATGAATTCTAAATGATCCTACCCATGGTTGAGTATAGACTACTATCTCGAAGTTGTTGATCAGATAGATATTTATTAATCGGTCCAAGATGAAGCTCCTTGAGCCTCTTCAACATTTTTTCTTCATCGAGACTAAGTTTTTCCCTATTTCTACATGGGTTCGGGGGACACGCCATTAATGGGAAAACTGTATTCTGCATTGCTAGAAATAAAGAAGAACTTGCTCTTCCAATCCTTGATTGAATCAGGAATGAAACAAAGAAATTGCCTATCCTGTCTAGCATAAAAGTAATACCAATCCGTATTCCTATCCTTATTCAGGCTGAAACGAAGGTTAAAAAGATGGACAAAGGTTCAAACATATTGTGGAGCAACATTATCACAAAACCACAAAGAATCCTCCAAGAGTTAGGGGGATAAGTGAGAAGGACACACATTATAATGGCGAAAAATGTCAATAAAAATCTGAGGAAAAGGAAGCCTGAGGCCAGCCAACAAAGCGTTAAAGTAAATTACTAACTCTTCTCCTTGAGATGGTGAACAAACCCGCTCATCAGAAGCAGGAACTCTATAACTAAAAGAAGGAATTGAAAGTCTATAATGTTTGGCAAGTTTCTCAATTACATCGTCTGAAAGCGTTTTTGCAAAAAAATCAGAGCAAGGTTTGGTTTCTTTAACCTTAGATCTATTTTCAGACGATGGAAGGGCCCCAGAAGAAGAAATCTCAAACCCTAATGCCGGAACATGTCGAGATCCCATACATGAGAAAATACAGACTCTTAGTATCAAGAGTTTTGGAGAAGATGAAGAGGCTCACATGCAAGGTAAGAGTATGGAACGAAGCAGATGTCGCCACCACAATATGATTTTAAAAATCCGCAAATTAACTTCAACGACTCGGGTAAATTTTAAAACTGAGATTCGATCTCAGTACGACACCTATTTTCTATCAAACGGTCGGGGATGCAGAGATGATAATAATGAATCAAATTTTCTATACGTGGACCATGAATCAGCGAGCTTATCATTATAAGACCATCGTCATACCCCCTACATACTCCGCCATCCCAACTTAAAAACAACGCTCAGACAAGAAACGACGGGTAATAAATGATCAATACAGAAGACCATTTTACCAAAGTGTATTTTGCGGCCCAAGGATTTACTAAATCTCAAAGATACACATATCCTTTGATTGAAGACAAAACGCAAAACTGTTCAGCAGAAACCTCAGAACGGTTGTAACCCACAATATCCCGATGAATGTGAGATTGTTAAAGATATGACGAAAAGGACAACCGATCAACGAATATTGGAAGAATTCTATCTACAAATAAGCTTGGAACCCCCAAAGAAAAATGATGATAGAGAAAAAATGACTCATCAGACTAACCATATGCACAGCTCAGAACTAGCTGGCTGCTTAGTTGGACGCTTAGGTGGCAAAGCACGTGTCGGAATTCCTGGCTTCCTCCCCAAGCTACCGAAGCCTATAAAAGGCAACATCCCCAGTTCATTTGGAGGATCAGAATCTGAGATAGCGAAGCTCTGTCTCTCTGAAGACTGGATCTCATTAGAGCTTCTCTTTTATTTTCTCCAAATCTTAATTGATCTCCCCCCAATCTGTAAGAATGTCCATGAACATTTTGATAATAGTGGACTTAATCTTCTGTTCCCGTGCTTTTTCCCTGATTGAGGGTTTCCCATGTTAAATTGGTGCCTCTCTTCTTGTTTGCTTGATTTCTTTTTGATTTTCTCACTGTTCTAAGTCTCAATATCAAAATAAATTCAACCGTTGGTGCGAAATTGGATTTGATCTTGAGGTGAATCTGATTTTAGCATCAACATAATATATATAATATATGTATATAAAAAGTAAAACTAGGGTTTTACGCAGACACCCTATTCTCTCTCTTGTCACTAGTTTATGGTTATACCCATATTCTTCTCTTCTTCAATTTTTTTTATTTTTTTTATTTTTATTTATTTTTAGTTTTTTGTCTTTCCTCTTATACATAACCATAATTAAATCTTTAAAAAGAAAGCATTTATAGGGGGAATAAAAATTAAGTCATGTTTAATTTTATATATTTTATTTAGTTAAAATTATTACTTTAAATACAATAAATTTAAATAGATATTTGATTTTGAGTTTAGTATTTTGATAATTATTGATGAAAATAATTATATTTTGTTATGATATATGGATTTTAGAATTTTTTGTTGAATTTATTTATGAATAGTAATATAAGTTTTGATTGTAAATACATACTTACTAAGTGTTTGATAAAATACCTATGAGAGAATTAACTTGCTAAAATAAATATAAATTGTATAATAATTATCTATTTATATACAAATTAAATTTGTGTGTAGTTGACTAAAGCAAATTATTTGAAATAGTTATCAACTAATAGAGAAATAGTTTAAAAGAAATGTAGAATCAATGATCCTTATAGAAGAACATGTTCATAGTGTGATGAGTGTTCATTTGACCATATTTTTATATATTTTTATATCATATTTGTATACAATTTGCATGCTAATTGATGAAAATATAGCCCATTGGTATTTAATCAGTGAAAGTTTTGATAAACAGGCCATCAAGAAGACAATTCGGAAGAAAGAAGACATTTGGAGCTGTTTTAAGGGCAAAAACATCCATTCAAGGAGCTACGAAGGACCTACAAATGCTTGCATACATTATGGAAAAGTTCCCTGAAGATTCGGAGTCAAAACGAGAATATTTGGACTCTCCAAAGAAGCAAAAGGAATAGTCTACTGCAGTATTTTCAGGTTTTACTGTAGCTACAGTAAAATTTGAATTTTCAAATATGAACGACCTCGTTTGCTATATGAAAGTGGTCATGAACGACCTTGTTTGCTACAGGGATGGACCCGTCTACTACAGTGACATACCCATCTACAGTGCCTGCTACAGTATTTTCAACCCACATCTGGGAGCTTGTTTGGGATATTTCTGGGACAGTTTTGGACCTAATTCTCACTCGATTTTCACAGGAGTTGGTCCTATTCGAACCCAAAACATGTGAGAAAGTTTTGAGAGGCTGGAAATCCTATAAATACTAATGTTTTAGGGTTTTGGAAACATCTCTTGCTTAGTGTTTGGAAGCCTCTTGGGAGACAGCTAGGGCATCGAAGGCAGATCATCATCAACAATCCAATTTGTGCGTCAATACTGGAGGAAACATTAGAGGGAGGTTTATTTGTATTCATCTTGATGTTTTCTTCTTCAATTGTAATGGATTTGTGTTCTCCTTTCATAGAGAACTAATATTCTAGTATTTGGGCATTGATGAACCCGTGGTTGTAGTTTAATTATGATGTTGGATGTTAATGTTATTTAATTGTTTATGTTTGATTTGAGATCTATTAAGTGTCATTCTTTGCATCGATAACCTACGTTGCGACAGCTCTGGTTATGTAATCCGACGGACCGGGGGAAGAAGCGAACACCTCCTCGTGTGCGGGCATACCTTAATAGAAGAGATTGTGAATGTACTGAGATTTTGGGCATTTAGGAGAGCGACTCCTTACTATGTCTTATTCCTGCAGTCCTTCTAAGAAATAAATTCCCTAGAGCCCCAATCAATGTTAGTAATTCGGCTTCGATAGCGGGAGTGAAAGCGATATAGGAATCCTTGGTCCAATCTATTGCAATTAATAACCTTAACATCCCTTATCTATCTTTAGGAAAACCCAAGGGGGATTTTTTGCCTGAATACTCCTTCTTGTAATATCCAATTATTAGTAATAATTGATTTACCCCAAGATTCAATCCAATTATTAGTAATATCCAATTATTAGGTTTTCTTAGTTTTAGGAATTAGATTAAGATTTCACCAACTCTTTGTTAGACTATATAATAGACAGATAGTTAGTACTAATATTTCTTTGTCTCTGTGGGTTCGACATCCGACTCTTAAAGTTCACTTTATTACTTGACATGACCTGTGCACTTGGGGTATAAGCATGAGCATTTTGCTCTATCAGAGTGCAAAAAAGAGTAATGTGGAAATATAATGAAATGTTGAGAATGCAAAAAAAAGAGTAATTTGGAAGTCAACTTGATAGAATTTACTATTAATCAGGGTCAAAAATTTCAATTCTGAATTATAATGCTAATGATTAAGATGAAGTATGAAGAAATTATATTGATAATAAAGTTATTATACGACATTTTCTGAACATGAAAACTCGTTGTGAAAGCCTGTAACTTTTTTATTAAGTTTAATATTTTGGTAATATGTTTTAAGTTATTAATTTTATTGGAAATTTATATGGTGCTCCCTTTGAACTTAAATCCTGGTTTCGCTACTAGTTATCAGAAGCAAATTATTGGCTCGGAAAAAAAGACTTGAATTTTGTTGAGTATAACTTGAATTTCTTAACGCAACCCTTTGTATCTCATATATATTGCCTCTGTGAATAATTTGAATTTAAGAGATTTTGAGTAGAAAGAACTTTTTTAACTTAGTGATTTCATAGTGATTGTTCTCCTCTCTCCCATAGTTTTTCCCAACTGTTGTTTGATTGATTTTATTTCTGCATTAATTACTAATATCTAGTTGTTAGACGTTAATGGCAAATTATTGACTTGGAGAAGAGGACTTGAACTCTATTTAGTATAACTTTAACTTTGTTGAGTATGACTTGAATGTCTTAACCCAAACCATTGTACCTCACATATATTCATCATGTGAATCATTTATATGCTAAAAAACATAAGGTTTAAAAAACTTATACGATGATCAAATTAAATATCTACTATAGAAAATTATCAATATATAGTGCAATAAAGTATACCTCAATAGCTATTTGAAGGTTGTTTCGCTCCAAAAAAACTATCTGTTGATTTGATAGCATTTATAACACCACCAGTAGGGATGGCAATGGGGCGGGGCGGGGTCGGGGCGAGGGCGGGGCAGGCCTCTACCACCACCGCCCCGCCCAAATATAGCGGAGCGCAGGGCAGGCGGGGCGAGACACGGGGCACCAATATACCTTGAATGAAGAGAAATTTACCGATTAAACTTGAATAAAATAAACTTAATGGCAATGTAAAAACACTTTGATATACAAGCTCGAGAGAAGAGTGGGAAAACAGCCGCCAAAGTCCAAAGAGTCCAAACAAATATTCATTGTAAACCCTAAAACTATATAATCTAATATATATATAAAGGTATTTTTGTATTTTTTTAGCGAGGCGGGGCGGGACGGATTTTAAAGAGTCTTTACCACGCCCCGCCCCGCCCCGCATTTCTCCACCCCATTCGGGGCGGATCGGGTCGGAAACCATGGATCGGCTCGGGTATTGCCATCCCTAACCACCAGCTATTGAAATCTTTTATCACAAATATCAAAAATAGAACAAATATCATGAATATCACAAACAACAAAGTGAAGCCACAAAAAATATTTTCCACCAAACATTAGCACAAAAAAAAAAATACAACCCTAAGTTTACATTTATTCAACCTTACAAAAGTTAATAACACTAGAACATTAACATCACACAAAATATGACAAGTCCATAAATTTGAAGTCAACATCTCAAAAAATAAGAACAACACAATTCTAAAGTCTAAATAACGTAACAAGGTTTCACTATCTTTTATCCCATCACTGCACCTCAAATTGTGTGAGAAAATCATTGATTCAATAGCACCGAAAGGAATGGTTTTTGTTTATAAAACCATATGCTAGATTTAGATTTTGAAATAATTTATCATATGCTTTTCCAAGGAAACACCAAGAAATGTGTGTGTGTGTCTGTGAGTGTGTGTGAGAGAGAGAGAGAGAGAGAAGAGAGAGAGAGAGAGAGAGCTTGTATAAGCTCATATGAGCCCATATTCTACAATAATTTGGCTGAAATTATTCTAGCAGTCCGTATGAATTTCTGGAAATTTGGTTGGAATTATTATAGAAGTCCGTATGAGCCCATATGCTACAATAATTGATCCAAAGGTAGACATATAATTTGGCTGGATTAAAATAGCTTGTATGCTTGCCCGAAACTCCTCGTTTCGAGGTTATTAAGCTTGGGGAATGTGGCCATGTTACATGGTGGCATATGGGTGCCCTTATGGGTCATTTTGAGCTCCCAACTTTAACGTTTTGGTATTGAAAGTACTTCAAATGTCCCCTCGCTCTTGAAATACCTTCATCATGCCTTTTACATAATAAATATTACCAATTAAGCACAAATGGGTTGCATTTTCTACTGGTAACATGCAAAGTATTTATGAATACAATATGAAATTATGCACAGTTAAACACTTATCATAACATTCAATCACATGGAGAAACACTCGTTGGATGTAAGGTGTGGGGATGTGATGTGTGAATACATAGCTTTTTCTTTCATGGAATAGGCACGTAGTTTACATGCTCTTGAAATAAGAGCAAATTTTGTTCTCTTTAGAATATTAACTCATTAGATTTTTATCCCATAACTCGATTAACCTTCTCTTTTATTCATGATGTGATGTTTCATTAGAGTTTTTTTTTTAGACTTTCATCCTGACCTATACTTTGGATCTAATATTATATAGCAATATCTGACAAATTGGTTTGAAAACTAGATTTAAGAATTTAATCACACTAAAAATCCTTCAATTCAAGGGTTTGGAAGTGGAAATTATATTTATCGAGTTTATACTCAATGTAGCACAAATGCTTCAAGAAATAAAAAATATATTGATGAAGTATTCAATAGTACGAAATCATAAACACACTGCAAGGCATAAGATTTTGGCTCTTACCAAATTGTCCATGCAAAAGGAGAAAGGAGATAGAAAACTGATAGTCATTTTTTTTTACTGATTGGGTATAAGTTTTTCAGTGAACCTTAAACCCTCAAGATCTACATAGCCAAGCACAACTCAAGATTATTATTCTTCCCATGATATTCGTGAAAGAAATGTAAAGTAGGTATTTCTAGCAGAAAATGTTCCATGGACAAAGAAATTTCAGTAATACTAGAATTTAAATATTTACAAAAAAGATTGAATCATGTCCTACTAAATAATAACAATGAGGAAACAGATCCTGAGAAAATTATTTCCTCAATAATGACAACTAAATCTCTAAGATGATTAGTGAGCATGATTCAAACTTGAGTAAAAAAGAATAAATAACAAGAACATAGGCAAGTCTAATAAGACGCTACCACATCTAGATGCCAGATAGTTCTAAAGCTTGTCCTATGAAGGGATCAGTTGTCAGGTATGGTTTCTTTCCTTACTCGACCCTGAAATCAACAATTGTTAGGTAAGGTCACTCATGTTTGGTCCGTGAATAATGAACTACAAAATTAAGCCAATGTTCATGTAGATCAATTTTAATCCACAAACAAAGGCATATATATAATCAAATTTTAAGTTTTCAAAGGTTCTTTGAATCTGAAATTATCTAACAATAAAGGTAGTGATCCTTCAACCATAAGTAAATTTCAGTTGTGAAAAATTCATGGCATCATGTTTAGAACACTAAAGGCATCAGAGAATTTGGTTAAAACCCTTCTTAGAATTTGGTTCTCACAATGTTTCATTTAATGCATATACTGAAAGCATTAAAGAAAGCTAAGTAGAGTAGATCAAAAGGTCATTAAGGAAATAGGAATCTATCATCAAATTTGTTAATAGTCCATAATAACCAAACTATAATCAGAATTACAACCCAACAAAAACCATCCAGATAATTGGAATTGCAACTAAAAAACTTTACTAAATAAAAAAATATAAAAAAAATAGAAAAAAAGAGAGCAAATCATGAGAAAATGGGCAAAAACCAAGGATTGAAGAAGTGGGAGGGATTACCTTAGAATCAGAGATGATTGTGGTGTTCGATTTCAAAGGAAAACACAGTAGGGAATTCTAGAAGCCTAGACGGTTCTCGATAGAGAGAAAGCTCAGTTAGCTCGACATAGGGACAGATCGGCTCAAAGTAAGAGGCATAGGGGTAGATTAGGAGAGGGTTCTCGTAATCTGAGTTGAGTTTATCTCGGGAGAGATTTCACGCTCCGACCTGTATTCCAGGCCTCGAGTACATGCACAGATCGGCCGTAACCAAGTGGAGGCGCACCCCAACTCGGATACAAGGCCTTGATGACCATAGCAGATAAAGAAAACAACAAAATAACTAAGATAACATAAACAAATAGTCAGAGTCACAACGGAAATAAAATCAGGGTTCATGTACCCTACAATAGTCTGGGCCTTAGAAGGGACCCATAAGGAAATGTCTCTTACACAATGAATATAAAAGAAGTCATCAAACCACTACAAGCTACCCCGTCCCTTGTACGACTCTTGAGCTCGAGTCACCTACTTCTTAGGATTTGAAAGAGAAAGGGAACAAATGCGTGAGCTTTCGAATGGAAAGCCCAATAAGTACCCCTGCGGGGATCATAAAACCATCATAAATAACAATAATATGATTAACAATCATAAATCAAACAATGGGGACACGCCCAAGAAAATTCTCACTCTAGGAGTCTACCACAAACAATAGCAATAGGATCGACTCCTAACTATAGCAGCTCTCATGCTCTGAAAAGAGTTCCAAAGGAAGCTCAGCAAATGTCTCCCCCGGCCAATATCATCAACAACTGTTGGAACTCCATCCTCCGGTCGTACAACCCTCAGGTCGTATATTGGTAGCGCTACCTCTCGTACGTGTCTACACGGCCAGTGAATCATCTCCATTGACGGGAAGGACAAGCAGAGTATCGTCCCTCTGGCATGGCAATCAAAACAACCAGGAATGCATGTATAAACTCAACAGATCAAGTCAAAGAAAGTATTATGAACCATCGAACATGATAATATTAACGAGAAATACTCCGGAGAGTAGGCACTAGGCAAGTATACTTACCTTTATCGAAGATGTCTGGGTTCACTCTGGAATCCCTCCTATCACGTCTCTATGTCGGAACATTATAATAGAATCTATATCAATACCGATAAAATCTCATAAGCTCTAGATACACATGCAAGATTCACTAAGTGGGCCCTAGTCAACTCTGATGGGCACGCACTTATAATCCATGTCGCTTTTCTTTTAAAGATTTGAACCTCTCCCATTAACAAAAGGTTATGTATACCCTAGTGGTTAGAGTGCCCCGTTACAGTCGTGGGGTCTTTGGTTCCATTCCCCTTACTTGCCATTTTATTCCTTTATTTTTTTTTCTTTTAACATGGTTAGACCTAGCTTCAATTAGTTAAATCGGTCCCTTTAACCAAATAAGATGCAGTACCTTAATGGCTAAGGCCCATAGAGTTGGGGTAGGGGGTCTTGGGTTCTAATCCCCTCACTTTCCCCCCTGTTTTTTTTTTATTCCTTTTGCTTTTCTCCTAACCTGGTTAGACCAAAACCTTTATCTAGCTTGGACCCATATCCTACTTGACTAGACCCAAGCTAATTGGTTAGATTCATTCAACTTATTAGGACTTGATCAAGCCCAATCATCTTTATTTAAAATTTGGTTGAACTAACCAACTATGCTAGACTCAACCATTAGAATTTTAACATGACCACTTAGTCACTTTTAAATAATGGATTAGACTTAACCCATAAGCCCCTTTTAAATCCCACCAATCTCGAGCCCAACTCAAATAAAATATCCGGTTAGCCCAAACCAACAAAACATGGTTGAGTCAACGATTAATGTTCAACTTAAGAAAAACTTAACAACTTTGTTGACCCTAACCAACTAACTAAACCGTATCCGTCTCTCTCTCTATCTCTCTCTCTCTCTCTCTCTCTCTCTCTCTCTATATATATATATATATATATATATATATATATCTCTTTCAGTGCTGCATCTCGTCGGAGTAGGGGAAAGTTTGATGCGATACAACCGCAAGTGTAAGGGTCGTCACAAGTAATAAAGAGGATGTAAAAGTCGGGTTATCGATCTGCAGGGAGGTGGAAGTACTATTACCCACTATTCATCTACTATCTAGTCGATCCAAGAGTGGTTGATTATACTAATTCTAAACTAATTAAATTGAAAACACAAACAAGGGAATCGAGTTGCTCTTAAGGTCAAACAATCATAAAAGGGGGGATGCTCGGACAATTGAACCCCCCTTGGACTTCTAAAAGATGAATGCTATTTTCTATCTCGACACTTGGTTGATTCTTGTCCAAGGGTTCCTATCGTGCTTTCACTCCCTCATATTCTTGGCCATGAAATGTATGGCTCAACTCTTCTCAAGTTCACCACCCATGTGCTTTGTTCTCCCATTTCCACGCCAGGGCTTAAATAGATCGCATGCAAGATATCATTATAGTTCTAGACAAAGCTTATTCACTCCACATGCCATGTTCTCAAGTCTTAGCAAGATAAGCATGCTCTCAATGGACTCTAGAAAGTCCTTGAAGCCCTAAGAACAAAAAGAATTACCCCCTATTAGAAGAATGGTGGACAAGTTCGAAGGAAACACCCTTTTTTTTATTCGGGTAGGGCATCTACATTAGATCCGACTTTCCCGTTCTGAAGATCAAGGTATAGTGTAGTTCCTCCTTTTTGCAAGGTGCTCATACTGATTAGGCACCAGGGCACTTAGCTACTAAGGTGGTTACAACTTTACCTAAGTGTGTTCATACTAAGTATTGACTTTTTGAATTGAATAACACTTTGATTAGCAGCCGGAACCCCAAACTATTTTGTCACAAAAAGCAGCGGAACACCGTCTTTATTGATCGATACTACTATATGTACAACTATTTGCTTTTCCTCTTACTTGTCGACTAGGTAATATTATGAGGGGTTAATAAGTTTGAACTAGTGCCACGAAGGTTCTTGGAGCCATTGAAAGTACTGCTTAGGTATTAAAGGCAAAAGAACATGGCAATGGGTTATCTATTGTCTTTAAAGATCATAAGTGTCACAGAGATGTTCTTTAAATGCCCATGGTGTTTCATAGGAGAATTTGCCAAAATTATGTGCCAAGGTGGTGCCCTAGAAATGGAGTGTGCTAACATGTTTCCTTAAGGCCTTTTGTCGAGGCATGCTAGTCGTGATTTTTTTTTTAACAAAAATTTGCAATGAATTTCACTAATATCTACCTATCTCCACACTTAAGGTGTTGCTATAGATGTACAAAGATAAAGGATAGGTAGCTACCCATCTCCACACTTAAAATTGTACATTGTCCTCAATGTACGCACTAAGTCTAAAATTAAACATGCATGGAGAAAGGTGAACTAAAACTTCCCCGGTTAATTTGGTGCGCCAATCGGTTTCCATGAAGTTGGTGCTTGGCGACTATCGGGGAATGTTGATACAGGTTCCATCTCTGCAAATAAAGGGGAAGATCATCATAACTCCATAAAAGAATAAGAAAGTAAAGGAGTCCATAGAAAATAAACAAGGATAAGTGTAGCAGGGCGATGCCCTTGCAAGCCATACATAGTGCAGAAAAATAAGTTCATAAGTCCAACAAACAAGAAATATAAAAAAAATGCACAAGAAAATAAAGTCTCATCAACACAATGAAAAGAAATGTCCAAGTCATCAAGCTACTGGGTCATCTGTTGGTGCCTCGGGTCCCTGCGTTGGAGGAGGAGCGAATGCTGGATGCCTTTAGATGAAAAGAGACAGCTCTGCGTACTGGTCACCCAAGCGGCGCTGCTCCATAAGGATCGTGTCCTGGGTGGTGCGAATGTCTGAGATCTGCTCCTCCAACCTCTCGAATCGTCTCCTGCCCACTGAAGATGGGAGCTTGCCTGCGGGAGATGGGATGTCGAAGTCCTCTTAGTCGGACTCCTCGTTATCCTCAGAACTGTTGGTGCTCTGCCCGACCAGTGTGTAGCGGCTCCCACTCGCATGACGAGCCCCATCTTGCACAAAGTGCTCATCCCTAAGCCAGTCATGAGCTGCAGTCTCTCCATACCCTCCGTCTTCTGCTCGAGGCCTATACCGATGATGAGGAGGGTAATATAGGGCCCCGTAGTGATGGTCTTCAGCCAGGTGTGGGTCCCCTGATGTACCAAGTAATCGGCGAGTACATACCCTAAATGGATAGGTACTCGCTCGAATATGTTGTATAGAATGAAAAGGTCGCTGATGGTGACCTTTCCGGTGTTGTCATATCGCCTCGCTATAGAGCGGCTGACCACGGCATAGATGAAGCTTTGGACTAGGTCAAACATGCAGGATACATTCTGGTTCCCATGGCATCCCCCGAGCTGGAGCCAGTAGAGCATCGGTGTGATGATATCCTCGGGGAAAAAAGTGAGGAGCGAGTGTGGAAAGTGTCTTTGTATTAGAATCCTATGAGCATCGAGAAGCGGATGTAGCTCATGGTCTTCTTTTCCCCGAAGAGATGGAATGAGATCGTTGTGAGGGACCGCTCCTGTATGGCACTCCGGTCGGCCTCAAATGTGCTAAGGACCTCGAGCGTTGCCTCGCGGAAGTTTTTGTGGTTGATGTAGAACACCTTGTCCCATCTACCTACTGCGAACATGCTCTACACTCGGTCCGCGATCCCGAGCTCGGTGGCCACTCCCTAATCAATGTACCGCGTTCGCCAAAAAGGCTTGGCGGCCAGCCTTTGGTAGCGCTGGAAAAACTGATCCTCCTCAAACTGCGGTGCGGTAGAGAAGTCTTCCCCGGTCCTTCACCTCTTAGATTCTATTACCTTCCTTGGCATGTCTACAAAACAATTGGAAGGGGTGTTAGTACGAATAGGAGTATTGAAAAGATTAAACAACTAAAAATTGTGTACTATGACCATAGATGGGCCCTATACGGGCATCCATACGGGAAGGTATACGGCCAGTATGACTCCACCTGGGAGCCATACGGAGTGCCATATGGGCCGTATATCAGCCCGTATGGGTACACCTGAGAGTTATACGGGCTGGCATATAGCCTATATGCGCCCGGGGGCGGCGGTGCCGACCCCCCAAACGGCGTATACACCCCATTCACATGCCATTCATCTCCATTTACCTTCCTTAACTCTAAACATGCCTTGAATCAACACATTCACATAGAAATTTGACACAAAAAGGCATATAATCATCTCAAACCCATTCAACATACATTCATTAAATCCCTAGGGTTCTACACATGATGATGATGGATAAAATTGACAAATCAAAGCATTAGGGATCATACCTAGAGGGAATGAGTGCCCAAATCAAGAGTATAGGCCGCTTTGGTTAAGAGAGGACACGAATTGACATGGGGGAGAGTGGGGTCGGCTAGGGTTTGAAAAAGAATTGAGAGAATCACCCTTTATAACGCCTCAAACCCTGTTGTATACAGGCTTATATACGGGCCGTATATCAGCTCGTATATGGCACTGGACGTGTCATACGGCCTTGTATACAGGCCGTATGACAGCCCGTATTCCCCATTGGAGGGTCCATACGGCCGAATGATAAGCCGTATGGTACCCGTATGGGCCTGGGTTTGGCTTATGCATCCAATCCAGGACACCATTCGAATCCTCCTTGCTACCTAATGACAAATATGAATCTAGGCAATGAATGGATTGACAACCAGCGAGATGGTATAATGTACTATGAAACCAGACATGAAACATCTCTTTCATTTATTCCGAACACGTACACAATCTAACTAAAGAAATTTGCAACTAAATGAAAACGAAAAAAGATTTTTAAGAGCTTGGGTTGCCTCCCAAGAAGCGCTTGTTTAACGTCACTAGCTTGACGTACCTTTACCTTACCTCATGGGGTTTCAAATACCTTGAAGCTTTCATTGGTTCCTCCTTTAAAGCTTTGTCCGAATAAAAGCATTCCCAAGTTAGCATAAATTGGTCTATCGTTATTCTCTATACCTGGGCTTTGTTTGGGAGTGTTCTAAGCCGATGATTTGGTGCTTACCCCCTTCTCTTGTATCTTCCTCCAACATATTGTTGGTGGAAAGGATTTTTGCTTCTTTTTCTTGGCCTTCACTGTTTCAAGCCTTGATGGAATGGGATCCCCTTGCAGTTCCTCCGAGTGTCCCTCTTGTTCCCCCAAGTAGGGGTATAGTGGATCCACTATTAGTAAGTCTTCTATACACTCGGAAGTGATTTCATCCACCTCGTCAATGCAATACGAGGTGTTATCTTGTGCCATTGAGTGTCGCATCGCATCGGGCAATTGAAATACGACCTCTTGATCTCCCACCCTCAAGGCAAGCTTAACTTGTGCATGATCTTCTAGGGCTTGAGCGGTGGCGAGGAAAGGTCGCCCTAGAATGATAGGCATGTCGACCTCATCATCAACATCTAAAAGCACAAAATCTGCGGGAAAACAAATCTGTTGATCTGAACAAGCACATCTTCATCTATTCCTTTCGGTCTTCTCACAGATCGATCAGCCAGCTGTAGTGTCATCCCCGTAGGCTTAGGCTCTTCGAGGCCGAGCTTCATGTATAATTTATAGGGCATCACATTGATACTTGCCCCAGAATCCGCCAATTCCTTCTTCGTGACCCCTTCTCCAAGGATGCACGGGACCACAAAGCTATACGGATCTTTCAGCTTCTTCGGCATAGCTTGTCGGATGACGGCTGAGCATTGGGCATTGAGTGTTACTGCACCCACATCTTCTAATTTCTTCTTGTTGGAGAGGAGATCCTTCATGAATTTTGCATATTTAGGCATTTGGGCTAGAACCTTAACCAACGGCATATTGATGTGTAGTTGCTCCAACATACCCTTGAACTTCATCAATTGGGCCTCCTCCTTGTCTTTGTTCAACCTCGTTGGGTAAGGGGCTTGAGGTTGGTATGGGGGTACAGGCGGTGTCTCTAGAGGTTTCTCCATTCCCTTCTTCGTTTGTTTAGAGTTAAAAACAGGTTCGGAATCCTCAATCTCTATGGGAGTGTTTACTTGGGGTTTTGGAACCGGGAGTTCCACCTCCTTTCCACTTCTCAAAGTGATGGCTTTACATTGCTCTCCTCGTAGGTTCTCCTCCGTATTGCTCGGAAAACTACCTTGAGGTCTCTCGGCTAGAGATTTTGCCATTTGCTCAATTTGATTTTCCAAGTTGTGAACTGTGGCTTGTAGATTCTGAATTGTAGTGTCATTATTTTGCATATACTTCACAATCATCTCCTCCAAGTTAAACTTCTTTTCTTGAGGCTTTGGGGGGTGTTGAAATCCGTGAGGGTATTGTCCGGCTTGTCGATTTCCATAAGACAAAGCCAGATGGGTCCATTTAGGAGCATATGGTCGATATTGATCATCCGGTTGTCTTGGAGCATTCCC
This sequence comes from Dioscorea zingiberensis, assembly GCA_026586065.1. Lineage (NCBI taxonomy): Eukaryota > Viridiplantae > Streptophyta > Magnoliopsida > Dioscoreales > Dioscoreaceae > Dioscorea > Dioscorea zingiberensis. Next base: position 28,613,226 of record CM048818.1, read on the forward strand.
CATATACTGCACTTGCTCTATGGGAACAATTTTAATACTTGCTATGGGACAATTTGATGCTTCATGCTCTCCCCCACAAGTGTTGCAATACATCAGCGTGGCCGACCTTGAGCTATTACCGATTGTTAATAGCTCAATTTTCCTTGTCAACATGTCAAGCTTTTCACCAAGAATTGGATCAGAAATTACAGCTTCATCTACAGACCCAACTTTTTTCACTTGTTTATCTCTTGTAGACCAATGGGCTTCATTACCGGCCATGTCTTCCAAGATTTGTTCGGTATCATCCGAGTATTTGTTCCCCAATGATCCGCCGGCGGCGGCATCCAACAATTGCCAAGTTGAGTTATCCAACCCATTGTAGAATGTTCTCACCTTAGCACAGGGGTCTAGACCATGTTGTGGACAATGCCGGAGCAAATCTTTATACGTCTCATAAGCTTCAAAAAATGATTCGGTGGGACCTTGCTTAAAGGCGGAGATGTCCAACCTTAGCTTTGCGGCTTTGCTTGGTGGGAAGTAGCGACCCAAGAATTTGTCTAGCATCTCGGCCCAAGTACGGATGAAGCCAAGAGGTAATGAAGTAAGCCACCTATATGCATCTTCCTGCAAACTAAATGGAAAAAGTCTCAACCAAATTGCATCATCGGAAGCCCCATTGATCTTGGACATGTTGTAAATTTGAATAAATCTTACTAAATGAGCATGGGGACCTTCATTGGGCCTCCCATCAAATTGAGCTGTGTTCTGAATCATGCTCATTGTGCTTGCTTTGATCTCAAAATTGTTCATATTGACATTGGGAGGGTGAACACTGAACTCCTCCCCAGTATAATGAGACCTCTCATTCGGCCAATGTTTGTCTTCTCTCGGCCATAATTGGTATTTCCCTTGCTTCACCAATGACATCTGTACGGATGAAATTTTCCGACTCCGAAGAGGATCCCAAAAGTGTTCCTTCAATTTCTCTTAGTCTCCGGTGCAAGGTTCTCTCAATCTCACTATCAACTTCGAGCAATCCTTTAGAATTCCTGCGGGTCATGCAATTTATACCTCGCAAGGTATTCAGAAAATGAAGATTAGTATCCAAAATTTCAATGCAATGAAAAACAGTATAAAGAAAGACAGTAAAGAAATAAAAATGACTAAAGTAGTAAATTCCTAGCTTTCCTAGTAATCCAATTCTCCCCGATAACGACGCTAAAAACTTGATGCGATACAACCGCAAGTGTACAGGTCGTCACAAGTAATAAAGTGGACGTGAAAGTCTGGTTATCGATCCACAGGGAGATGGAAGTACTAGTAACCACTATTCATCTACTATCTAGTCGATCCAATAGTGGTTGATTATACTAATTCTAAACTAATTAAATTGAAAACACAAACAAGGGAATCGAGTTGCTCTTAAGGTCAAACAATCATAAAAGGGGGAATGCTCGGACAATTGAATCCCCCTTGGACTTCTAAAAGATGAATGTTATTTTCTATCTCGAGACTTGGTTAATTCTTGGCCAAGGGTTCCTATCGTGCTTTCGTTCCCTCATCCCGAGGTGAGTTACTAATCCTAGTGCCCTTACCGATTATGTTCTCGAACCTATTTCTTGGAAGGATTATGGGAATAATTCATTTAAAGGACTCGCTTTCCTTAGTACCCGGGTTCCCGGTATACACACAATCCCTTCCATTGGAGATGGTCTACTCACGGGGAGGCATTAGATTCATCCCCCATATGGACTATGAGAATCTCTCTGGGCTCTCGCAACGTAGAGGGATTCACACACATTAAAACATCCAATGGACTCAATGAATATAACCAAGCATTCAAGAATAGAAAATCAACATTAATTAAATCATGTCCAAGGGTTCATCGATCATCCAAGCATCTACAAATTAGCCCTCCATGAAAGGGGGGTAACAATCCAAAACAAAGATGAAGGCAATCAAAGAAAACATGATAGGTAAACCTAATGCAATTACCGTTTATGGCTTCTTGATCCTCTTCCAATGATTTCCCTTCCTCTTGCTCCAATAGCTTCAAGGTAAGGACCTCCAAGCTTTCCTAAAGGTTAGCCTCTTTCTCCCCAAGCTGCTCTCTCCCTAAACCCCCTAATTAGTCGGCTTTTATACCTCTAGGGTTTTTGGGGTGAGATTTACCAATTTGCCCCTTTCTAGATCTGCAGATTTGCAGAAATTTACGACGTACTGGCCCATATTCGGGCGTATATCAGCCGATATATGGGCCAACCACCTCCATACGGGCCCGTATATGGGCGTATATCAGCCCGTATACAGGCCAGGCATCACCATACCATCTATCATATGGGCCGTATACTAGCCCGTATTCCCTTCAGGAGCCAGTATTCGGCCGTATGTTAGCCCGTATAAATGCTCGTATGGGCCCTTCTGGGTACTCTGGGAACCCGGTTTTTCTCGAAATGCTTTCTTTCCTCTGGCGTCCTTGGATCATGCCCTATTGATTAGAATGAATACATTTTAAGTATGGGTGGGAAAAAAAGTCTTCAAAATTACATGTCGAGCATACAGGAATATGATATAAAATTATGCTCAAATGAACACTTATCGACGCCCATCCCTACACGGTGGTCACCGGCAAGCAACTAGGTAGCCTGAGCCATCCTCGCCTTACAATACCCGCCAGTCGGAGGAAGTCTGTACATCGCGAGCTCCCACCGGGAAGATTGTGGTCAGTTTCCCGTCTTCCGTTCATCGGAGTGCCAACAACTTCAACCGGACCCTCTTCTCCACGGTGTCTAGTCCTCTACGTGCATGCTCGATGATTATCGAGAAAAAGAAAGGAATTGAGACTCACCAGCACAGTCTTCCGTCGAGCTCTTCTCCGCTAAGGCTCCACCATTGTCTTCGCGCTTCTCTGAAGACGATCGAGATCTTCTAAGGAACCAGGTACCTGCGTTCCTCCTTGTTAGGGAGAGAGAGTGTGAGACTAGAGTTGTGAAATTCCAACGAGATTTGACATCGTGAGCCACAGTGACAGGAGCTTACCTGTTGCGCGCTCAGCCTTGCCTGAACTTCCTTGGCCTCCTCTCTCTATCGTCAAGATGCACCGAGCTCCGCCTTTCCATCTCGGGAGGCGTCTCTCCCTCTTCCAAGGATGGGATATCTCATCGTCGTCTTGTTATGGTGCTAGGGTTTAACAGGGGGTGTCCTATTTATAGTTCCTCGCAAGGGAGGCAAAATGAGATTAGAATCTCTATGATCGTGGTGTGGGATTGAAGCCTGCACATCCTTGGTTGGGGTTGATCGCAGAGGAGACGAAAACCTTGTGGCGCGTATGCTAGAGATGGCGGAGAAGAGACGGATCCAACACTCTATAGGATGAGTGGCTGATGGTTGATCTCTCCCATGTAATCTCGTTAAGGAATGGACGGCTAGATGGGGCTTTGATGCCTCGAACTTACAATAATTCTTGGATGGACGATCCTAATTAGATCATCTCGTTTACTGCATACAAACGACGAGATCTCATCCATTTGCCTAGAACTTAAACCAACCTTTCGGATGAACGAACAAGGGGTTGCCCATACGGTGGGGACATACGCTTCGTTATTCTAACAATAGAGATGGATGGTTGGATCAATGTCTCGTAATCGGATCGCTCGCAGATCTTTTAATCTCAGCCGTCCATTGTTTACTAATACAACTTATAGACGAATTCCTCGTGGCATTTTGAAAATAGCCCCTTAATCTTTTCTAAGTTATACTCAGGTCCCTGGCCTGTGAGTGGAGCACAATTTCGGATAAGTCCTTGGATTTTCCTGAAATTATAATTAAGTCCTTGGCAGCCCCAATTAACTTTAATTGGAAAAAGGACCATTTTAATCTTTCTTTTCCGATTAAATTCAAGTTTTTGAAACTCTTTCAATTACTAAAATAAATAAAGAGAAATATAGTGGATAATTATACACCATTTGTTCCATAAAATCTTGGATTTTACAATCCTCACTGCTTACAAAAAATGTCATCCCCAAAATTTTACAATTAATTCTCAAAAACTTATCCAGTAACAAATAGTTTCGGGTAACACTTCTTCATGTTGACTTTGTGTTCCCATGTTGCTTCTAAATTAGGGTAATTGTTCCATCTCACTTTGACAAAAAATATCTGCAATGAATGATCTTTTAGCTACCTATCTCCACACTTAAAGATTTGCAATAACCCTAGGAAGAGATAGGTAGCCTCACATCCCCACCCTAAAGTTCTGCATTGTCCTCAATGCAAGAAAATCAAATTAAGCGCATGTAATTAGTGAAGAAAGGTGAACGATACTCCCCTAAATGTAGTTGCCAAGAATGCTTTGTGTGGTGGAGGAGTGCTGTGCTCATCGGGGATTGTGGATCCAAAGTTGAATTCTGCGAAAATAGAGAAGGCATCAACTCCAATAAAATGCAAAACAAGATAATCCACATAAGTAAAATAAGAGGTAAAATAGCAGGGCGATGCCCTTGCTTAGTGTACCACAATGCACGAAAGTAAGGAAATAACAAGTTCAAATAACACAGATCCAAATAAAGAGAAATAAAATATAAAAGTGGTTTCTCAAATGTCCCGCACGGGCTTATCATCGCCTGGTGTTGAAGGCGGAGGGTGTGCAAAGGCGGCATGTCCACGAATGTACAACGAGAGCTCGGTAAACTGATCCCCCAGCCGTCGCTGCTCCGCTAGAATGGTGTCCTGGACAGTACGGATCTCTATGATCTGCTCCTCTAGCCTCGCGTATCAGCTTCTGGATGCAGAGGAGCCACTGGATGTGGAGGATAGTCGTGCAGCAGGTTCGGCCTCGTCAAAGTAGTCAGAATCGGATCCCTCCTCATCTGAACTGTCCGAGAGGTGACCGACAAGTGTGTAGCGCCCGCCAGCTCGCCGCACAAGCCCGATCTGAGCAAGAAGCGTCATATCAAGCGGGGAGACTAGCTGCTGGTGCTGCTCTCCCTCTAGATTTGCCTCGAGGCCCATGCCAATGATCAGACGTGTGATGTAAGGTCCGGCATGGATGTCGGTGAGTCTGGTGCTCTGCCCCTGATGCGCCAGATAGTCGGCGAGCACATACCCCAAGTGGATCGGGACCCACTCAATAATGTTGTAGACAAACAGGCGGTCGGTGACAATGACTACCCCGCAGTTGTCGCTGCGACCTGTGATAGTGCGACTGATGAGTGCGTGAATGTAGCGGTGCACCGGATCTGTCATAAGGGAGGCCTTGTTGTTGTCATGACGCCCGCCCAACCGCAAGCTCGTAGAGGAGATGGTGCGCTCGGGGAAGGCGGTAAGCAGCTCGTTGTACTCTCGCGTGTACGTATACTTGTGATCGTACAACCCCATGTATAATGGAAACTGAGTGTAGCTCATCGCCTTCTGCCTCCCGAAGAGCTGAAATGTAATGGCCGTGCGGTTGTGCTCTCCCACTGCACTCCTGTCTGCCTCAAAGGTGCTCAGTACCTCTAGAGTCGGGCCGCGGAACACCTCGGGACTGAGGGAGAAAATCTTGTCCCAGCCACCAAACAAAATCATCTCCCGTACTCGATCGGCGATACCAAGCTGAGTAAGGGCTTCCCAGTCTATGGTACGGGTCCGGCCGAATCGGCGGGAGGAGAGACGGGTGTGTCAGATACGGTGTGTCTCGTTTGTGAAGTGCGGCTCGGGTGATGATGATTCGGCCTTTTTTCGGTGCTTCCTCGTTGTTGTTAGCTTCCTCGGTATCTCTGCAACTAAATAAGGGATGTTAGTGTCAATGAAACTCATGGGGCATGGCAAAATTTTGCAAGAAAAGGCCCTAAACTGCCCCTATATGGGGTAGTATACGGACTGTCAGAAGACCGTATACGGGGGACAGGCCCCTATACGAGTCCGTATGGGACCCCGTATGGGCATCCGTATGGACCTGGCCGCCGGTGCGCTGACGGCCGCGACGGATCTTGGCCCCATTTTTACATTTTTCGCATCCAAAACATCCTCCAAACATACTACTATCATCCAATAGAAGCATCATAGCAAAAATAGCACAAAATTTCATCTATTCACAACATTCCTCATTCGAAATCAATTTGATGCAAACCTAGGTTTTTAAAACATGGAGAAGATGTAAGCAATCAATAGATTGAGTGATCGGAGCTTACCTAGTGACGGTTAGGCCTTAATTCGAAGAGGGATGGGCACCGCGTCACAAAGAGGGGGTGTGGGGTCGTTAGGGCAAGAGGTGAAATTGTAATTTAGGGTGAAAGTGGGCGCTATTTACAGTGCCCGCACTCGTGCCCCTTTCAGATTTCATACGGACTCCTATACAGGGTTGTATGGAATCTATAGTGAAGTCCGTATGACCTTCTGTCTCCCCTATACGGACTGCTGTCAATCCGTATGGGACCCCGTATACGCCTGGGTTGAGGCTTACACAGCCTTTCCAGTGTTCATTCATGTCCCTCCCAATGCACGACCTAATAAAAATCAATATTCTATCTCTAATAACAGCATCCAGCACAAGAATAACGGGAATTGGATGGAAACACATCTTTCATTTATTCCAAACACCACTAACTAGTCAAGAATAAAAATTGCAAAGGATAATAAAAAAGAGTTTTAGAACTTGGGTTGCCTCCCAAGAAGCGCTTGTTTAACATTACTAGCTTGACGTACCTTCATTTTACCTCACGGGGGCTCAAATACCTTGAAGCTTCCATCAGCTCTTCACTAAAGCATCGTCCGAACAAGTATTCACCCAAGAGTGCATAAATAGAATGATCTTTCGCGTTCATACCTGGGTCTTCGTTTGAAGGAGTGGAGTGGAAAGATGTTGTAGTTACCACTTCTTTTTGCACTCTCTTCCAGCGCTTCTTCAAGGCCGGGATAGGTCTACTCCTCCTCTTGGCTCTTTCAGCTTCGGCCCGAGTTTCCTTCTTTGGTGCAGAAGAACTATCCTGAATTTCTTCTAGCATGTCTTTCTCTTCATTCAATTCATCATACAAAGGGTCTATCACCAAGAGGTCCTCTATACAAGTGGAGGTAATCAAATCAACATCATCCACACTGTACGACATGCCATCTTGAGCCATAGTATATCGCATTGCCTCGGGAATCTTGAATACAACCTCTTGATCTCCTACTCTTAGCGCAAGCTTGCCTTGGGCGTGGTCTTCGAGTGCTTGAGCAGTGGCAAGGAAGGGACGTCCTAAGATGATGGGGACCTCAACATTGTCGTCTACATCCAAGAGTACAAAATCAGCCGGAAACACAAAGTCATAGATCGTGATAAGGACATCTTCACCTAATCCCTTTGGTCTTTTCACGGATCGATCCGCCAATTGCAACGTCATTTCGGTTGGCTTTGGATCCTCAAGCCCAAGCTTCATGTATAGATTATACGGCATTATATTGATACTTGCACCAGAATCCGCCAATGCTTTCCTTGTCACTCCTCCCCCAAGTGTGCAAGGAACAATGAAGCTACCGGATCCTTTAACTTTTTGGGAACATCCTGTTATACAATGGCCGAGCATTGGGCGTTGAGGGTGATTGCAGCCGCATCCTCTAGCTTCCTTTTGTTGGAGAGGAGGTCCTTCATGAACTTCGCATACTTTGGCATCTTGGCTAGAACCTCCACCAATGGCAAATTAATGTGCAATTGCTTCAGCATGCTAGAGAACTTGGCAAATTGAGTATCTTCCTTGTCCTTCTTCATCCTAGCGGGATAAGGAATCTTCGGTCGATATAGAGGGGAAGACGGTGCTTCTTCCCTTTCCTTTGTCCCCTCTCTAGAATTTGCCAATGGTGCCGAGTCTTCTTCTTCAATTATCTTCTTCTCTTGAGATCTTTGCATCAGGGAACTCACCTCTCTTCCGCTTCTCAAAGTGATTGACTTGCATTGCTCGCGAGGGTTTGCTTTGGTATTACTCGGTAAACTACCTTGGGACCTCTCTGAAAGGGTCTTGGCCATCTGGCTCATTTGGTTCTCCAAATTTTGTACCATGGCTTGCAAGTTCCGAATAGATGCTTCATTGTTTTGTAACATCTTCAACATCATTTCCTCCATGTTGGGCTTCCGTTCCTGTGGCTTTGGGGGGTGCTGGAAACCCGGTGGGTATTGCCCCCTTGGGGATTCCCATAAGACAAAACGGGATGATTCCACTTTTGTATAAAAGCTCTATATTGCCCATCCGGTTGCCTCTGATTGTTGCCCAAATATTGTAGTTGCTCCAGAGGCAAGGCATCAAGGCTTGCAATTGGACAATGAGTCATATCGTGCCCTCCTATGTATGTGTTGCAAGACATCACCGGGGTTGGCCTCGAGCTACTGCTGGTGGTTAATGCATCAATCTTCCTTGTCAAGGCTTCTAGTCTATCAGCGAGAACTATATCAGTTGCATTGGTTCCATCCAAGGAACCTACTACTTTGACTTGCTTGCCTCTAGTAGACCAGTGTGCCTCATTGCTCGACATATCTTCAAAAATCTTTTCGACCTCATCCTGATATTTGTTTCCCAAAGAACCTGCGGCAGCCGCATCTACCAATTGTCTTGTTGAATCATCCAAGCCATTGTAAAATGTACGGACCTTGGCACAAGGATCAAAACCATGTTGGGGGCATCGCCGGAGTAGATCCTTATATCTTTCATAAGCTTCAAAAAATGTTTCCATATGCCCTTACTTGAATGAAGAAATGTCTAATCTCACCTTCGCAGCCTTGCTTGGTGGAAAATATTGGCCAAGGAATTTATCAAGCATTTCGGCCCAAGTTCGAATAGATCCCGCCGGAAACGAATTCAACCATCTATAGGCTCCATCTCTCAAACTGAACTGAAACAACCTCAATCGAATAGCATTATCGGGAGCTCCATTAATCTTAGAGATATTGCAAATCTGGACTAACATAGCAATGTGAGCATAGCGATCTTCGTCCGGCCTCCCATCAAATTGAGCTGTATTTTGAATCATCGACAATGTGCTTGCTTTGATCTCAAAGTTGTTCAGATTGACATTTGGGGGTGCACACTGAATTCTTCCCCTGTGTAATGAGACTTTTCATGTTCAGAGAGTGTAAGTCTTCTTCCTGCCATGATAGGTTCCTCTATGATTTCAACGCTGCGCTTAGTGAGCAAAGTGTTCTCTGACCCCGAAGAGGGTCCTGGATTTGATGTCTCCACTTCTCTCAACCTCTTGTGGAAGGTTCTATCAATTTCACTATCCGCTTCAACAAGATTCTTAGGATTTTTTCGGGTCATGCACTGATGGGTGTGTTTCCGCAAGTATACGGGTCGCGATCAAGTAATAAAGTGGACTATGGGAAGTCGGATGTCGAACCACAGGGAATAAAGATTGCTAAGTGTAAACCAACCTTCAATAACCTAGTCTAAATGGCAATTTGGGGGGGGAGTTTTGGTTTTCAAAACTAAAGAGCTACAAAGGATTGCGAATAAGAACATAAAATTGAGAGTTGATTGGGGTGAATCAATGGCAAGAGAGGATACTTGGGTATGTATCCCTTTTGGATTTCAATTCTAAAGATGAGCAAAGATGTTTATGAATCAAAGTTGGTACTTCTTGTGCCAATAGTCCCTAAATTATATCCAATCCCTCTTCCAAGGTGATTGGATAACTAGTCTCCTAGGACTTGATATGAAGCTCAAGGGGTCATTCCTAAATTACACCCAACCCCTCTTCCAAGGTGGTTGGATGACTAGTCTCCTAGGACTTGATATGAGGCTCAAGGAAATTTATGTATATTGGAAGAATCATGGGGTGAATTCCTATGAAAGAGTCGTTAAGCCCTTCTAGTACCCGATTCCTCGGTATACTCATGAAACTCTCTAATGAAGCAAGTTCCCAATACAAGGAGGCGCTAGCTCTACCCTTGTATTGCACACAAGTAATTTCTAGTGATGAAATTACAATCAATACATAACATTCATTAGACATTCAAGAAGGTACCAACAAATCATCATAAACATTCAATGCTATTAATGCTCAATCCAAAAGTTCAACATACCCAAGTACCAATAGATTAGTTCCCCATAAATGGGGAACTTAAACCAAAGAAGGAAAGCTTACAAATCAATGCAAAGGTAATAGAGAACACCATCACCTCCAAGATTGTAGCTCCAATGGTTCTTTATTCTCAAGATTTGGGGGTGATGACCCCCAAGCCCTAATCTCTCCTCTATCCTCTCTCCCAAGCCAACCTCCCCTCTAAACTCTCATACTTAACTATTTATACCCATGAATTAGGGCTCCACTAAAAAATTACAACATTGCCCTTGATTGGGCCCATGAAACTGCAAAAGTTACGATGAACGGCCTCGTGAACGGCCTGTTCATCATCGTCAAATCACTACCGCTTCAAACCGCAGTCAACCCCCGCTCATCACCCCATTCACCTCACAGCCTTGCTTTTGAACCAGGTGAATCATGGCGGTTCATCAGCCGGTTCACCTCACAGCTTGCTCTGAACCGGCAGATGAACAGCCATTCACAAGGCCGTTCACACTCTCTTTGTGCCGGCCTTTGTGCCCAGGTGTGAACGGCCGTTCACCCCCTATTTACTTCAAAATATCTTCGTTTGTTCTTCATTTTGTTGAGAAATGCTTCCTTTTCGTCGGGGTGGCCTATTTATGCCCTGTTTACAAAATATGAAGCATTTTAAGTACCGGCGGGCTACAAATCATTGCATTTGACATGAAAATAAGTATATATATGGTATGTAAATATGCTCATTTGAACGCTTATCAAATATCCCCACACTTAAGCATTTGCTTGTCCTCAAGCAAACAAGACAATGAAAGTACAAGTAAAAAAAAAGATGATAAGTGTTCAACCTCCGGCTATAATAGTAATGAATCTGCTCTATCCCAAGTTCACCATCGAAGTGTGTGTATTCTCCTACTTTCACACCGGGACTTAGAGTTTGTATAATGTCATCGCGGCTCTAGATGAGTGTTTTCACTCCACATACCATGTTCTAGAGTCTTAGCAAGACAAACATTCCCTCATGGACTCTAGAGAGTCCTTGAGGCCCTAAGTTTTATGCTAACCAACCCTCTATGGAGAAAATGGTGGACAAGTTCGTGAAGTTTTTTTTTTTTTTTTTTAATTCGGGTAGGGCATCTCTAATAGATCCGACTTTCCCGTGCTAAAGATCAGTGTAGAGTGTAAGTCCTCTTTTCTTCAGGATGCACATGTTGTTTAGGCACCAGAACACCCGGGTACTTAGAGGGTTACAACTCTACCTAGATGTGCTCATACTTAGAAGTGATTTTTTGAATTAAGGAACACCCTGATTAGGGGCCAGGACCCTAAGCTACTTCATCACAACAAGTAGCGGAGCACTGTCTTTATTGCTCTAATGACTCAACTACTATGTACATACTGTTTTATTTTTCTCTAACTTGTCCACTAAGTTGAATTATGAAGGGTCGGAAGCTAAACTAGTGCCACGAATCCTCTTGGAGCCATTGAGAATAATGCTTAGCAATTAAAGTCAACAAAGCATGGTAGTGGGTTATCTATTATGACTAGAGCTTTTGAATTTCATGAATATAATCTCTAGATGTCCATGGTGTGTCGTAGGAGAATTCTAAAAAATTTGGGTACTCTAAAATGGTGAACAAGAAGTAGAGTGAAACATTGCATTTCCAAATAGTGCCATCATAGGTCCATGTCAAACATGCTTCAAATAATTAGCTCCCTATCCCCACACTTAGAGTTTTGCAATGAATTTATCAATGGAAGGGAGCTACCCATCCCCACACTTAAAAGCGTCTTTGTCCTCAATGTATACAATTAAATTGAAAAGTGTGTAATATGCAATAATAACAAAGAGGATGGCAAACTGAAGCTTCCCCGGTTATATTTGGTAAATGGTGTTGCAATTTGGTTTAGACGTGAAAACTTTTGCCGGGGTGTTCCATCATGAGTATCTGCAAAATAGAGTGAGAGAGGAGGAGAATAGCTCGAAAGGAGATAACATAGTCAATAGTGCATAAAAGTAAATAAAAGACAAGTCACAGGGTGGAACCCTTGTGGAGAGGTCTACAAAACGAACATAGGAGCATAATAACATAAAAGGGAAAACTAAACAGTCTCAGTCATCGACAGAGGGTGGTGCGTCAGATGCGGGGTCAGATGGGGGTGGAGGGCCTGAGGTGGGTGGAGTCTGGGCACGCAGGTACGCGAAAAGCTCTGCTAACTGGTCGCCGAGGTTGTGGTGCTCTTCGAGGAGTGTGGTCTGCATATCATAGACCTCGGTGAGGCGCTCCTCAATGCGAGTGAGACGGCTGCGCGTGGACGGGGAGGGAGGCTCTGCCGGGGTGTCGGAGGAGGAGTCGTAGGAGTCGTCGTCCTCGCTGTCAGAGCTGGCTAAATGCTGCCCTGCGAGTCTGTAACGGCCTCCAGAAGGCTGGACTAGCTTCATCTGAAGGAGGGTGGTCATCCCCAGCGGCTGCATCAGATGAAGGCGCTCGATGCCATCGGTGCGGAGCTCCACTAGCATCCCCCTAATGAAGCGAGTAATATAGGGCCCAGCAATAATGTGTTTGTGCTTGTGACTCTGCCCCTGGTGGGCTATGTAGTCAGCAAGCACATAGCCGAGATGGATGGGAGTGCGCTCGAAGATGCTATATAGGAGAAATCGGTCGGAGACGGTGACCACTCCGGTGCTGTCAGTGCGGCCAGCGATAGTCCGGCTGACTAAGGCATGGATGTAACGGTGTACTGGATCAGTCATGCTCGAGGCCTTCTTGTTGGGGCCCCCTCCCAGTTGCTGCCAATATCGAGAATGAGAGATGATGTGGCCAGGGAACGAGGTGAGGAGCCGCGTGCCAGGGAGTCGAAGGTAATCCTGATCGTAGATTCCCATATAGATCGCGAATCGATCGGGGCTCATCCGGTGTGCCACGCCATAGAGCTGGAATGATATGGCCGTGTTGGCGCGCTCGCCAGTGGCCGTGCGGTCAAACTCGAAGGAGCTCAAGACCTCGAGCGTATGCTCGCGATATGTCGCTTCGTTAATGGCGAAGACTCGGTCCCAACCATTAACGGAAAGCAGGCTGCGGACCCGGTCGGCGATATGAAGCTGCTCAAGAGGGTCCCAGTCGAGGAGGAAAGTGCGGCTAAGTGGTAACTCTGCGAGGCGGGCGTATCGCTGCTGATGCTGCTCATGTGCAAAGCGCGGTGGTCGGAAGGAAGGCCCAGCATCGTCCCGACGGCGCTTCGCAATCTCTTTCCTCGGCATCGCTGCACGTGGTACAGAGGGTCAGTGAATGGTTAAAAATTGGGGTCTGAACGGGCCCGTGAACGGCCGTTCAGGGGCCGTTCAGACGAGACAGTGAGGTGAACGGGCTGATGAACGCCCGTTCACAACCTGCTGTTACGTCCAGTGAAGGGCGCACGTAGGTGAACAATGCTCACAAGCCCCGACAAGGGAGGAGTGCACTAAGGGATTTGGCGAGGGTTCTGAGCCTACTATCGACTCTAAGTGTGCAAGAGATGGGATCAAGAGAATGCATCGGTAAAAATGGAGATGAGCAAGCTTACCTGTGGACGGTTTGTGCGAATGGGTGTAGCGTTAGGCTGGAGTACGCCGGATTGGGTGCCGGCGTGGGGGAGGTGAACGGATGAAACGCTGCACACGGGTGGTCGACGACAAGGAGGACGGAGAAGAGCAGTTCGTGTAAAAAGAAAAAGATTTGGGGAATTTAGGGCATCGTTTAACATATAAGGGAGGGTGTGAACGGCCCCGTGTACGGGCCGTTCATATCCCCGTTCACTTTTTTATGAGAACATCAGCTATAGGGGTGTGAACGGCCATGTGAATGGTCGTTCACTACCCCGTTCACCCTTCACAGAGGGTGTGAGCAGGTCAATTCCTGGCCGTCTGATACCCGTTCTCCCTCGCGATCGTGACTACCCTATGAGTGATGACTAGAGATTTATTGTTGTAATAAGGACGACTAAAAAGAAACGATGTCTAATCTACCAACGTTGGAATCGGGATTTTTGGGCTGCCTCCCAAAGAGCGCTTGTTTTACGTTACTAGCTTGACGTTCTTAGGTCTGCCTCAAGGCGGCTTAAAGGATTGTGGATAGTTACTTGGTGACCCGTCAGCACTCGTATCGTAGTATAATTTGAGCCGATGCCCATTTACCTTGAAAGGGTCTCCTCCGGCTTGGTAAATCTCAACTGCCCCATGTGGATATACTTTAGAGATAGTGAAGGGACCAGACCATCTTGATCGTAGCTTACCAAGAAATAGTTTAAGCCGGGAATTGAATAGCAGGACCCTGTCTCCTTCCTGGAATTGTTTTGTTTGTCTTAGAAGTTTATCATGATAATACTTCATCCGCTCCTTGTACATTTTGGAGTTATCATATACGAGGATCGCCATTCGCCGAAGTTCGCTCAATTGAAGATTTCTTTCCTTCCTAGCCAAGGTAGGGTCAAAATTTAAGAACTTGATTGCCCAAGACGCTTTGTGCTCAAGTTCAACGCGGTGGCATGATTTTCCTCGTATACAAGTCTATATGGCGTGCTCCCAGTGGGAGTCTTGTATGTTGTTCGATATGCCCACAATGCATTGTCAAGCTTTTCACCAATCCTTCCTATTCCTTGCAACCGCTTCTCCAGGATTCTCTTTAATTACCTGTTGGAAACCTCCACTTGGCCACTTGTTTGAGGATGATACGGCGTGGAGGTACGGTGCGTGACTCCATATCGTTTTAGAATTTTTGCAAATTGGGCATTGCAAAAATGAGTCCCTCGATCGCTAATTATCGCCCTTGGTGTGCCAAAACGAGAGAAGAGTTTCTTCAAGAATTTGATCACATTTCGAGCATCATTGGAGGGTAAGGCTTGGGCTTCTACCCACTTCGACAAGTAATCTACAGCCACTAGGACGTTTTGTTCCCTCGGGATGATGGAAACGGTCCCATGAAGTCAATCCCCCATACGTCAAATATCTCTCATACTTGAGAGGTGCGTTGTGGCATTTCATCGCGGCGGGATATGCTACCCGTGCGTTGGCAACTGTCACAGGATTGGGAGAACTCCTTGGCATCCCGAAACAAGGTGGGCCAAAAAAAACCAGAATCGAGGACTTTCCGGGCTGTTCGATTCGCGCACTGAATGACAATCCATCAAGATCTTCCATCCCTCTTGTTGTGAGATACATCTCCTAACTATTTGGTCGGCGCATATCCGAAACAAATAAGGGTCATCCCCGATGTAATGCTTCAGCTCACAAGAATTTTTTTTCACGATAGTTGTAAGATTTTGGGAGGACTCCGGCTGCCAGAAAATTAGCGAAGTCAGCAAACCAAGGTGGCGCTTCTTTCTTCTGAGTGGTGAAGGACTGATCCTGCACTATCCAAGGTTGTACAACCGCCATCCGAAATTCCTCTCTAATGACAACTTCATGTCCTGAGTCCTTATGTGGATTCTCCAATCGGGATAAATGGTCGGCGGCCAAGTTTTCTGCTCCACGTTTGTCCCGGATCTCCAAATCGAACTCTTGCAAAAGCAAGATCCATCTAATAAGCCGTGGCTTGGCGTCCGGTTTGGCCAATAAGTAGCGTAATGCCGAATGATCAGTGTAGACTATAATCTTGGAGAGTACCAAATAGGGGCGAAATTTATCAAATGCGAAAACTATGGCGAGGAGTTCTTTTTCAGTAGTGGTGTAATTGGCTTGTGCTTCAGTCAAACTCTTGCTGGCATAGTATATGGGTCTGAAATGTTTGTCTTTCCTCTGCCCCAGTACTGCCCCAATAGCAAAATCGCTCGCGTCACACATGAGTTCGAACGGGATGCTCCAATCAGGCGTAGTCATTATAGGTGCTTAAATCAGCTTCTCTTTTAAATATGTGTAAGCCTCCAAACACTCCTTATTGAAATCAAATAAGGCATCTTTCTCCAGCAACTTAGTCAAGGGTTTCGAGATCTTGGAAAAATCTTGAATGAACCTCCGTAGAAACTCAAGGTGACCAAGAAAACTTCTAACAGCCTTGACTGATGTGGGTGGGGGTAGTTTTTGGATTGTGTCCACTTTGGCCTTGTCTACCTCAATGCCATTGCTTGAAATTTTGTGTCCTAAAACAATGTCCTCCTGAACCATGAAGTGACATTTTTCCCAGCTGAGTACCAAGTTTGTGTCCTCACACCGGGCTAATACCTTTTCCAAATTTCTCAAACAAAGGTCGAAGGAGTCCCCAAAAACTGAGAAATCGTCCATAAATACTTCCATATTGTAGCCCACAAAATCATCGAAAATAGCCAACATGCACCTTTGAAAAGTGGCGGGAGCGTTGCGCAACCCAAAAGGCATCCGACGATAGGCAAAGGTGCCGTAAGGGCAGGTGAAAGTGGTTTTTTCTTGGTCTTCGGGGGCAATAGGGATCTGGAGGTAACCTGAAAGCCCATCCAGGAAACAATAATGAGAATGGTCGGCCAACCTTTCGAGCATCTGATCAATAAATGAGAGAGGGAAGTGATCCTTTCTGGTGGCATAATTTAGTTTCCGGTAGTCAATACACATTCACCACCCCGTGATGGTCCTTGTCGGTATCAGTTCATTTTTCTCATTGGCTACTACTGTCATACCTCCCTTCTTTGGCACCACCTGTACTGGACTCACCCACGAACTGTCTGAAATAGGATAAATTATGCCAGCGTATAGAAGTTTGATAACCTCGGCTTTAACCACTTCTTTCATATTCGGGTTCACTCTTCGTTGTGGTTGAACGGATGGCTTGTAGTTATCTTCCATCAAAATCTTATGAGTACAAAAAGATGGGTTGATGCCCTTTATATCAGAGATTTTCCAAGCAATCGCTTGTTTGTGCCGGCGAAGGACCTGTAACAGCTTCTCCTTTTGCAATGAAGTTAGATTCGAAGCAATGATGACTGGAAGTTGGGAGTTGTCAGCCAGAAATGCATATTCAAGATGTTTCGGTAACTCCTTTAGTTCCACTTCGGGTGGATCTTCAATAGATGGCTTTAACCTAAACGAATTATTGCCCAACTCTTCAGGTATAGCCTCTACCCCCAAAATTTGTTGGTCTTCGTAGAATTGATCTATAAGATAAGTGTCCTCCTCTGCATCTAACCTGATATCCCTTTCCGATATAAGCGGAATATTGTTAATACTCAAGCTTCCTGTCAGGTCAAGATCCATTGGGTCTTTTCCTTCAGTGGGCTGAACAGTGTCCAACCGGCATTCTGATGATGATGAAGTTTGCATGGGGCTGTTATACCAAGGTGGTTCAACCATAGGTAATCCCAATTGATTCTGATCATCCTGTAGCGGACTGCTATAAAAGCTTGACACATTTAAGTTGTCTAATTCCAAGGAACCTTGTTGACTGTCCATGAGGTATTCCTCTTGTTGCAAGGATGCATTGCACGCATTGTATGATACACCATACGAATACATAGCAAACAGTTGCTCTCGGAGTAAGTAGACGTTTTGCTCGAAAAACTTGGCCTGAATCCATTGCTCTAAGATGGCTAATTTTATCAACATCATGTCCTTGAGATCCGCCATGTTGTACCTCGCACAATGAGATGACGAAGATATTAGTATCGCGGAGTGTGCATATAAAGAATCAAAATAAAAGAATAGATAAGAAAGAAAAACAAGAGCATAGGAGACTAAATTAATAAAATCTTAGTCTAACAAGCAATCCTATTCCCCGGCAACGGCGCCAAAAACTTGATGGGTGTGTTTCCGCAAGTATACGGGTCGCGATCAAG
This sequence comes from Dioscorea zingiberensis, assembly GCA_026586065.1. Lineage (NCBI taxonomy): Eukaryota > Viridiplantae > Streptophyta > Magnoliopsida > Dioscoreales > Dioscoreaceae > Dioscorea > Dioscorea zingiberensis. The sequence continues at coordinate 28,630,992 of CM048818.1, forward strand.
TAATAAAGTGGACTATGGGAAGTCGGATGTCGAACCACAGGGAATAGAGATTGCTAAGTGTAAACCAAGCTTCAATAACCTAGTCTAAATGGCAATTTGGGGGGGAGTTTTGGTTTTCAAAACTAAAGAGCTACAAAGGATTGCGAATAAGAACTGAAAATTGAGAGTTGATTGGGGTGAATCAATGGCAAGAGAGGATACTTGGGTATGTATCCCTTTTGGATTTCAATTCTAAAGATGAGCAAAGATGTTTATGAATCAAAGTTGGTACTTCTTGTGCCAATAGTCCCTAAATTATATCCAATCCCTCTTCCAAGGTGATTGGATAACTAGTCTCCTAGGACTTGATATGAAGCTCAATGGGTCTTCCTAAATTACACCCAACCCCTCTTCCAAGGTGGTTGGATGACTAGTCTCCTAGGACTTGATATGAGGCTCAAGGAAATTTATGTATATTGGAAGAATCATGGTGGTGAATTCATATGAAAGAGTCGTTCGCCCATCTAGTACCCGATTCCTCGGTATACTCATGAAACTCTCTAATGAAGCAAGTTCCTAATACAAGGAGGCGCTAGCTCTACCCTTGTATTGCACACAAGTAATTTCTAGTGATGAAATTACAATCAATACATAACATTCATTAGACATTCAAGAAGGTACCAACAAATCATCATAAACATTCAATGCTATTAATGCTCAATTGAAAAGTTCAACATACCCAAGTACCAATAGATTAGTTCCCCATAAATGGGGAACTTAAACCAAAGAAGGAAAGCTTACAAATCAATGCAAAGGTAATAGAGAACACCATCACCTCCAAGATTGTAGCTCCAATGGTTCTCTATTCTCAAGATTTGGGGGTGATGACCCCCAAGCCCTAATCTCTCCTCTATCCTCTCTCCCAAGCCAACCTCCCCTCTAAACTCTCATACTTAACTATTTATACCCATGAATTAGGGCTCCACTAAAAAAAATTACAACATTGCCCTTGATTGGGCTCATGAAACTGCAAAAGTTACGATGAACGGCCTGTTCATCACTTCATCACTCACCTCACACGCCTCGAACCGGCAGGTCAACCGGCCGTTCATCATCCCGTTCACCTCACAGCTTGCTCTGAACCGGCAGGTGAACTGGCGGTTCATCAGCCGGTTCACCTCACAGCTTGCTCTGAACCGGCAGATGAACGGCCATTCACAAGGCCGTTCACACTCTCTTTGTGCCTGCCTTTGTGCCCAGGTGTGAACGGCCGTTCACAAGGCCGTTCACCCCCTATTTACTTCAAAATATCTTCGTTTGTTCTTCATTTTGTTGAGAAATGCTTCCTTTTCGTCGGGGTGGCCTATTTATGCCCTGTTTACAAAATATGAAGCATTTTAAGTACCGGCGGGCTACAAATCATTGCATTTGACATGAAAATAAGTATATATATGGTATGTAAATATGCTCATTTGAACGCTTATCATGCACCAAAACCTGGCACAAAAGATTGTGAGAAAAATTAGTATTCAAGAGATCAAACAATTACTAAAGCGAAGTAAAAACTGAAAATAAATGATTAAATTAATAAACTCCTAGCTTTCCTAGTAGTCCTAAATCTCCCCGGTAACGGTGCCAAAAACTTGATGCGCTGAGTCCGCAAGTATACGGGTCGAATCAAGTAATAAAGTGGACTAATGTCGGTTGTCGATCCTCAGGGAGAAAGGAAGTACTAGTAGGGGTTATTCATTTATTATCTAGTCGATCAAGATTGGTTGGTGGTGACTAAACCTAAATTCTAAAATTAACAATACAAATTAACAAGCAAATTGACCTTGAAGACAATCAATTGGTGAAGGGGATACTTGGGTTATTGAATCCACCTTGAATTTTCTTAGAGATGGATAGTGCTATCTATGCTAATTCTTGGTGAATCATTAGCCAAAGGTTCCTAATGTGCTTTCATCCCCTCGCTCGAAGGTGATTACTAAACCTAGTGCCCTTACTGATTATGTTCTAGGGAACCTATCTCTTGGAAGAGCTATGGGAATAAGACATCTAAAGGATTCACTCTCCTTAGTACCCGGGCTCCCTGTGTACTCATAGCCCTTTCTATTGGAGATTATCTACACATGGGGAGGCGCTCGCATCTTCCCCCATATGGATTATAGAAACCTCTCCGGGCTCTCGCAACGTAGAGGGGTTAATACTCCCATACATAACATCCAATAAACCATAATGAATTCAACCAAGCAATTAACATAGAAAAAACAATATCAATTAAACATCATCCAAGGGTTCATCAACACCCAAGTATCAAGAAATTAGCTCTCCATCAATGGAGAGCAACAATCCATGCTATTAAGGAAAGAAATCATAAAGTTCATGAAGAAAAACCCTAATCGTGCTCCGTTGGTGGATTCCTTGCTGCTCCTATTGCCCTTTCTTCTCCTTCTTGAGCTTTTGAATGGAACGAACTCCTCCAATCCTCTCCACCTTGGTGGTGGAGAAGATGGTGAAAACTCTCCCCCAAGACTTGATTCCTTGCTCCAAGATGCCCCAAAACCCTCACTAAGCTTTGTATTTATACTCCACACTAGGGTTTTGGGTGTATTTTCTGATTTTACCCTTGGTTCGATCAAAACGCAGCTGCAGACTTACGACATACGACCCAGCATACGGACTCCCATACGGGGTCGTATGCCTCTCAGGGGTCTGTATACGGGGTCCTGTAAGTCCGTTTAGGGTTCCGTACACTTGGGGAGGTTGGATTTGAATTCTCCAGGTCTATACGGGTCCGTATGGGACTCCATATGGGTTGGTTCTCTTGCTCTGTTTCCCATGTTTTGGCCCGTATTCTCTTAAAAACGCTTCCCTTCTCTTGGAATCTCTATTTTCTGCCCTGTTTACAGAAACAAAACCATTTTGAGTACAAGCGGGCCAATATTCCTCCAAAACTTATAGTAATATGCATGAATTTTATATATAAATGATGTTCATTTGAACACTTATCAGTCCAATATAGCGTGGGGCAAGCTTCCCACGCTTTCCAAATATCACAACTCATTTCATTGGTGACACCTTCAGAAACACAACGTCATCAACTTGGAACTCTAGCTCAGAATGGCGTTGATCAATATAGCTCTTCTGTCGGCTCTGAGCAACTTTCAGCCTCTCTCTGATCATTCTTACCTGATGCTTTATATGTCAAACAAAGTCTGGCTCCTTAAGCTTCCTCTCTCCCATATCTCCCCAACATATGGTCGTTCGGTACTTCCTTCTATAAAATGCTTCATAAGGAGCCATTTGTATGCTTGCCTAATAGCTGTCGTTGTAGGCGAATTCTGCCAGACTCAAGCGTTTGTCCCACGAGCCGTGAAGTCTAAGGTACAAGATCTCAACATATCCTCTAAGGTACAAGATCTGAATGGTCCACCCCGACTGACCATCCGTCTGATGGTTAAAAGCTGTACTAAACGCTAGACGAGTGCCCAAGGCTGTGTGTAGACTCTCCCAGAATCTAGAGAAAAACCTAGTGTCGCGATAGGAGGTGATCGACACTGGTACTCTATGTAGACTGACATTCTTATCAATATACAACCATGCTAACTGCTCCAACGTGGCCCCCGTCCTCAGGGGTATGAAATGTGGATTTGCAACTTCCTAGCTGGTTTCTAATATTCTACCTTAATAATTTGACAAGTAATGCACTGTGTTACAAACTCGACCACCCCCATTTCATGCCTTTCCACCAATAGTGGTCTTTCAATCCTTTGTACATCTTAGTACTTTCGGGTAGGATTGCGTAGCTCGAGTAGTTGGCTTCCTCAAGAATTTTCTTCTTCATTTCTAGGATATTGGGCACACAAACTCGTTCATCAAATCTGAGTGTGCCATCCTCATGAATCCAAAATTGTCTACATACATCCTAATCAATCTGACTCATGATCTCCTCCAAATAAGGGTCTTGCATCACGAGTCTCGGATCCTCCCCAATATTGAGGGTTGTATGCACAAACTGGCCAAGCTCACTTTCATATTTGGCAATATGATCTCTAGCTCCATCCTCCTCATATCCTCCAACAAGGGCCTCTGAGAAGTCAACAGTGCGGTGACTCGGTAGTTGGATTTCATACTCAATGCATCTGCTACAACATAAGCATTGTCTGGGTGATAATAGATACTCAAATCATAATCCTTGATTAATTCCAACCATCGTTGTTGCCTCATGTTCAGCTCCTTCTGTGTAAAGATGTACTTGAGGCTCTTATGGTCAGTGTATATCTCACAAGGCATACTGTAGAGGAAATGTCGCCAGATCTGCAATACAAACACGATCGCAGCAAGTTCCTGATCGTGTGTGGGGTAGTTCTCCTCATATGGTTTCAACTGACGTGAAGTATAAGCGATAACCTATCCGTCTTGCATTAGGACACATCCCAGGCCAGTTTTGCATGTATCACTATAAACTGTGTACCCACGGCTACCCAGTGGTAGGGCGAGAATTGGCACAAATACTAGTTTCTATTTCAATTCAAGGAAACTCTTCTCACATGCCTCTGACCTAACAAATTGAATACCCTTCCTTGTCAATTTCGTCAGAGGCGCTACTAGATGTGAGAAGCCGTCAACAAATCTCTGATAATAACCGCCTAATCCCAAGAAGCTTTGTATTTTTCTAAAGGTGGTCGGTCTCTCCCAATCGACTACTGCGTCTATCTTCTTGGGGTCCATTGATACTCCAGCACTGGTGATGACATACCCTAAGAAAGCCACATAGTCTAGCTAGAACTCACACTTGGAGAACTTTGCATAGAGCTGGTCATGTCTTAAAGTCTCCAATATGATCCTCAGGTGCTCCATGTGTGCCTGGCGACTGGGAAGATAGATCAGAATATCGTCAATGAAGACCTCCACAAACCGATCTATAAATTGTTGAAAGACCCTGTTCATCATATCCATGAATACCGCCGGAGCATTTGTAAGCCCAAAAGGCATCACGAGGATTTCATAGTGTCCATATCTGGTCCGTAAGGCACTCTTTGGGAAGTCCTTCTCCTTGATCCTTTCCTGATGGTATCCGTACTTTAAATAGATCTTCGAGAACACCTAGGCTCCTCGTAATTGATCTATGAGACCATCAATCCTTAGTAACGGATACTTATTCTTGACCGTTACCTTGTTCAGCTCTCTGTAATCGATGCACAACCTCATCGATCCATCCTTTTTCTTGACAAATAACACTGGCGCTCCCCAAGGTGACATACTCGGTCGAGTGAAGCCTTTCCCCAACAACTCCTCAAGTTGTAACTTCAATTCCTTTAGCTCCGCGGGCGCCATTCTGTATGGTACCCTAGACACAGGAGCCGTGGCAGGAACTAAGTTGATGGAGAACTGCAACTCTCTTTTCGGGGGTAATCTTGGTAGATCATCGGGGAACACATTAGGGTATTCGCTAACTACCAGGACGTTTGCGAACGCGGGTCCACTCCTCTGCTTCACCTCTGAGATCGAGGCCAAATAACCCATGCATCCTTCGTTAAGTAACCTCCGGGTCTAGAGAACTGAGATCTCCCGAACTAGAGAACAATCCTTGCTGCCACGAAAGGTAAACTCCTCATTGCCCGGCATCTTGAAGTGCACTCTCTTCCCGCGACAATCCACAACCCCGTATACTAAAGAAAGCCAATCCATCCCGAGGATCACATCGTAATACCTCAGAACCATCACGTGTAGATCAGCGGGCAACTCCCGACCCTCGATCATCACAGGGCATGCCGGAACCATCATGTTCACCAACCTAGCAGCTCCTACTGGGGTATCTACACTCATCTTATACGGTAGCTCTACTACTGTCAATGCATGTCTTCGTGCAAACAATGTAGATATAAAGGAGTGTGTGGCACCCCGATCAAACAAGGTACAAGCATAAAATGAGCTAACAGCGATCGTACCTAAAACGATTTCATTTGATGCCTGCACCTCCTTTGTGGTCAGAAGGTAGACTCGTCCATGTGTCATGGGCCTCTGTTGGGATGATGGTTGACTGGATGAAGAAGGCTGGCCTGTCGCTGTCGCCTTCCCTTTCCTATCACTTCCATGTGGCTTCGGTACTGATACTGCTGATTACTTGGAGGCACGAAATAATTTTTGGGGACCCTGTGTTCCTCCTGCTGTACTCTGACAAGCTTGGCGCTGTAGGTACTATGCCTTCTTATGTTCCAAACTGCAACATATGAAGCACCCACCAGTAAATCATGGACACTATGATTTCTTGTGGGGAACTTTGCATTCATAACACCCCATTGTCTGTGACACACTGGCCGATAAACCCATGCCTCCAAATGAGGCTGAAGACCCAGCTTGCTCGTTATACGACCGGGACCTGTGATCGGATCTCTGTCATCCCGAGTTCTTTTCAGAAGTCTGTCCTTGACTAATACTATGCCCTTTCTCCTGCTTGTCCTTCTTAGATGGCCCCTAAGAGTCACACTGGCAGGAAGCATAAATGTATTTGGCACGAGCCACCACTTCAACATAGCTAGTGCACATTTGTCCAGATACTATCTTCTTCATGAATGGCTGTAGACCGGTCTCAAATTTACGGACCTTACTCTCCTCTGTGGGAACTATGTCTGGTAGGAAACGAGCAAGTCTGTCGAATTCAATATTATACTGCTCTACCGTCATGCCTCATTGAGTGAGATTGGTAAACTTCTGTGCCATTAGAAGAAGTCTTCCCCTAGAGAAATACATCCCAAAGACGGCTTTCTTGAACTCATCCCAAGTTTGGAAGGGCACACCCTTTCTTAATCATATCTCCCCAAGGTACCAATCCTCTGCATAGCCCTACATCAGATAAGAAGCTGTCCTGACTCTGTCCGGGTCCTCTACCTGATACATCTCGAAGGTCCTCTCTAATTCCCAGATCCATAGTTCAGCAGCCTGTGGGTCACCAGTACCATCAAACGGGTGGGAGATGGCCTCCGGATCTCCTCAATCAATCCTCTACTAGTAGCTAGTGTGGTAGACGGGGGTGGAGGCGGTACCTGCTGCTGCCTCTACTCCTGTATGTACCCCATCATCTCTCTCATGAGCTCGATCATAGAAATAGGGGGTACCTCCCCCCTCAGATTTGGGCTCGCAGCCCTGCAGTTCCTGATTGAGCAGCAACTCCTGCTTAACCTCCATATCTAGCGACGGTGGGGGAACCGCTTTCACCGGCCGCTGGCGTACTTCCTCGACCGGAGGCTGTTGCACCTCTTTGTGGTGAGGCCGTCCACGAGGCCGCCCACGTTCGCCTCTACCACTCATCCTAGTAAGTGCCAGACAACTAGTAAAGTTAGCTCAGAAAATAACACACAGACGAGTAATAGTAGAATAGTGTATTTTTTTCCATGATTCGAAAATAGCATTTGTAGTTCATACAACTCAAACAGTTTGTAAGACTGCAAAATTATTTCTAACAGTACGAACTGACTCAATCTTCCTTATCCGGGGACAACGGGCTATAAGTGTCCTGTGGTTCACCCCCCGGTGGTAAAAATCCGTTCATGCCCGTAGGTCCGCTGCTCGACCCAAGGAGGTTCCTAGGGTAGTCCATAGTGAGGTGAAAGCCACTTCGACAGCTAAGGCATCTGCCTGGCTAGCGCTAGCACAAAATATACACGTGCCCATAACCTCCACAGTGGAGGCACCTCACTCTGTTGGTTCCCCAGTTACTAGGACTCCTACCCTGGCACCGTATGGGGCTGCAAGACTCTTACGGTTGTCACGAGCCCTGCTCATACATCTCTGGACTCTCTAGCCCTCACTTAGCTGTCGTTAGATAAGTATTTCCATAATAGTTTGAAGCCTATCAATCCGCCGATTAGTAGCTTCAATAGTCATCCTCAGCTCTGCTAGGAAACCCTCAGGTATTGGGAAGTCATTAGCTCGGTGTCCATTATTTGTATGGGAATTTGATACCAATTTAATCCGTCACACTCCGAACCGTATTTCAGTCCTCGAGCACGTGCAAAGATTGGACGTAACCAAGTGGAGGCGCACCCCAACTCGGATAAAAGGCCTAGATGCCCATAGCAGATAACAAAAAAAAACCAAATAACTAAGATAACATAAACAAATATTAAGAGTTACAACGGAAATTAAATCAGGGTTTATGTACCCTACAATAGTCTGGGCCCTAGAAAGGACCTATAAGGAAATGTCAATCACACAATGAAAATAAAAGAAGTCCTAGGACCTCTGCAAGCTACCCCGTCCCTCGTTCGGCCCCTGAGCTCGAGTCACCTACTCCTTAGGATTTGAAATAGAAAGGAAACAAATGCGTGAGCTTTGGAATAGAAAGCCCAATAAGTACCCCTGCGAGGATCATAAAACCATCATAAATAACAATAATATAATCAACAATCATAAATCAAACAATGGGGACAGGCCCCACAAATTCTAACTCTAGTAGTCTTCCACAAGTAATAGCAATGGTAACGACTCCTAACTACAACAACTCTCAAGCTCTGAGAAGAGTTCCAAAGGAAGCTCGGCAAACATCTCCCCCGGCCAGCATCATCAAAAACTGTTAGAACTCGACTCTCCGGTCGTACAGCCCTCAGGTCGTATATTGGTAGCGCCATCTCTCGTACATGTCGACACGGCCAGTGAATCATCCCAACGACATGTAGGACAACTAGAGTATCATCCCTCTATATGGCAAGCCGAAACGCCAGGGTCTCCCGTCCTTGAACGTTCCCCAAATGGAGCACCCACGCTCCACTGTTCCAAGCGGAAGACCGACAATCAAACGGGGATACCAACATCCCAAAAACAATCATACATGCTCAACAGGAATATAAACAACCAGGAATGCTTTTATAAGCACAATAGATCAAGTCAAAGAAAATATCATAAACTATCAAACATGATAATAATAACAAGAAATACTTCGGAGAGTAGGCACTAGGCAAGTGTACTTACCTTTATAGAAGATGTCTGAGATCACTCTGGAATCTCTCCTGTCACATCTCTATGTCGGAACCTGATAATAGAATCTATATCAGTATCTGCAATATCTCATAAGCTCTAGATGCACATGCAAGATTCACTAAGTGGGCCCTAGTCAACTCCGATGGTCCCGCACTTATAATCCATGTCACTTTCCTTTTAAAGATTTGAACCTCTCCCTTTAACAAAAAGTTATGTATACCCTAGTTGTTAGAGTGCCCTGTTATAGTTGTGGGGTCTTCGGTTCCATTCCTCCTACTTGCCATTTTATTCCTTTATGGTTTTTTTCTCTTAACCTGGTTAGACCTAGCTTCAATTAGTTAAATCAGTCCCTTTAATCAAATATGATGTAGTATCCTAATGGTTAAGTCCCATAGAGTTGGGGTAGTGGGTCTTGAGTTCTAATCCCCTCACTTGCCCCCCTTTTTCATTTTTTTTATTCCTTTTGCTTTTCTCCTAACCTGGTTAGACCAAATCCTCTATCTAGCTTGGACCCATGTCCTACTTGACTAACCAAAGCTAATTTGTTATATTCATTCCACTCATTAGGACTTGATTGAGCCCAATGATCTCTATTTAAAATTTGGTTGAACTAAACAACTATGCTAGACCCAGCCATCAGAATTTTAACATGACCACTTAGTCACTTTTAACAAATGGATTAGACTTAACCCATAAGCCCCTTTTAAATCCCATCAATCTTGAGCCCAACTCAAATAAAATATCCGGTTAGCCCAAACAAACAAAACATGGTTGAGTCAACCATTAAAGTTCAATTTAATAAAAACATAACAACTTGGTTGACCCTAACCAACTAGCTAAATCGTATCTGTCTTTCTCTCGCTATCTCTTTCTCTGTGTGTGTGTGTGATGCATCTCTTCGGAGTAGAGGAACGCCCGTCCCTATACGGTGGTCATCGGCGAGCACGTGGGTAGCCTGAGCCGTCCTCGCCTTGTGATCCCAGCAAGCCGAAGGCGGTCTATACACCGCGAGCTCCCACCGAGAAGATGGTTGTCGGTTTCCAGTCTTTCACTCGCCGGAGTACCAACAACCTCAGCCGGACCTCCTTCTCCATGGTGTGCGGCCTCACGATAGTACTGGACAGAGGCTTCACAGGTTCCTAACGGCGTCTAGTCCTTTACAAGCGTGCACGATGATTATCTGAGAAAGAGAAAGGAGGAGAGACTCACTAGCACATTCGTCCATTGAGCTCTTCTCCGCTAGGGCTCCAACGTGGTCCTCGCGCTTCTCTGAAGATGATCGCAATCTTTTGGGGAACCAGGTACCTGCGTTCCTCCTTGCTAGGGAGAGAGAGTGTGAGGCTGGAGTTGTGAAATTCCGATGAGACTCGACGTCGTAAGCCATAGTGACAGGAGCTTACCTGTTGCGCTCAGCCTTGCCTGAACTTCCTTGGCCTCCTCCCTCTATCGTCAAAATGCACCGAGGTCCGCCTCCCCGCTCAGGGAGGACTCTCTCCCACTTCCAAGGATGGGATGTCTTACCGCCATTTTGTTACGGTGCTAGGGTTTAACAGGAGGTGTCCCATTTATAGTTGCTCGCGACGGAGGCAGAACGAGATCAAAATCTCTATGATAGCGGGGTGGGATTGAAGACTTCCATCCTTGGCAGGCGTTAATTGTGGAGGAGACGAAAGCCTAGCGGCGCACACGCTGGCGCTGGCGGAGAAGAGACGGTGACCTTCCTCGCGATCAACACTCGTTCCTGTGGATGGCGACCATGGCGTGCATTGGTTGATGATCAAGCCCATCCCCCATGCATGCATTGGATCCGGCACTCCACAGGATGAGTGGTTGATGGCTGATCTCTTCCATGCAATCTCATCAAGGAACAGATGGTAGATGGGGCTTTGATGCCTCAAACATATAATAATCCTTGGATAGACGATCCCGATTAGATCATCTCGTTTAATGAATACAAACGGCAAGATCTTATCAATTTGGCTAGAACTTAAACCGATCATTCTGATGAACGAACAAGTGTGTGCCTCTACGGTGGGGACACACGCTTCGTTATCCTTACAATTGAGATGGATGGTTTGATCAACATCTCTTGATAGTGTCGCTCACAAATCTTTTAATATTAGCCGCCCATTGTTTACTAATACAACTCATGCACGAATTTCTCATGACGTTTTGTAAATAGCCCCTTAATCTTTTCTAGGTTATACTCAGGACCCTCGCCAGTGAGTGGCGCACAATTATGGATAAGTTTTTGGATTTTGCTGAAATTATATTAAGTCCTTGGCAGCCCCAATTAACCCTAATTGGGAAAATGACTATTTTAATCTTTCTTTTCCGATTAAATACAAGTTTGGGAAACTCCTTCAATTACTAAAATAATTAAAGAGAAATTTAGAGGATAATTATACACCATTTTTTTCTATAAAATCTTTGATTTAATAAGAGGGATATAAAGTTGGATGGAGAAAGGATAGAGAGAGGGATAGGATGAGGGATAGAGAGTGGGATGTGAGGCGTCCCTCGTCACATCCCTCTAATTCGGAGGGACGTTGCTCGTCCCACTTTCAAGGATAGGAGCCATCCCCATCACGATCTATGCAAGCGTCTAAAAGCCTAGATTGAGCTATAGCCCAAGATATCCATCCACATACCCAGATATCCTAGGTGTTGGAGTATGTGGCTTATATTTTCTCGAGCATAGTGGAAAACAGACAAATGCTAAAGCGAACTGATGAGTTCATAATTATACATATCTTCTTACCATATTTCCTTGCCCTTTGTATCCATTTTGGCATAGTTTATCCCACCTTTGTGTGTTGTTGGGTGTTTTGTGTAATTTGGTAGATAATTCAGTACTTTGCAAAAGAAGCAAATTCGGGAGCAATTCAAAACAAGAAGGGCTAAAACAGAGCATGACACGGCCATCCATACGGGCGTGTCAATTGGGCATGTGGATTCAAATCAAGATTAATTTAGAAGCAGGCTTAGCCTATTAAAGACAACACCATGTGTCAAATGACACGGGGGTGTAGGAGATGACACGGGCGTGTACTACTCCGTATCCGCGGGGAAATCATATTTCTAGAAAACTCCTAAAAAGCACACGGGGGTGTTGCATAAAATCTAAAGCTAATAAAAGGCCGTCAGTTCTACTTTTCAAGGGGACTTTTGGAGCATCTAGGAACTGACGGCTAGGGTTTCGAGGATAAGTTGAAGGCAGAGGAAGCATCATGCCAGAGAGTTCATGAGTCTTTTTATGTCTTCCTCTATATTTATTGTGATGTTTTTCATTAGTATGAGAGGCTAAACCCCTTGTTGTGCCTCGGGTCTTTGAACTCTTAGATGAACTTTTGAATCTTTCTCCTTCTTAATATTAGTCTTCTTTTTATTAATTTCTGTGAATTTTCTGTGTGTTCTTATTCGTACGGTTGGTTAATGCGAAAGCACCGGCCATATTATTAGAATTGCTTGATGTATGACAAGAGATCACGGTCAAGCTAGGTCTTAGCATAGACAATATGGGGTGGGGGGCGTACGTCGAGAGATCGAGTGGTCTCTTGGGTTTCTTTATAACCACAACTCACTTTACAGATTAGGATAAAACCTAATGGTACGAACCATAGACACCAATAATAATGCATTCATGTAGCGAAGTCGTTGTATTCGGACTAGGGCTTGGTTGCCGAGAGATTGATGCGATGCAACCGCAAGTATACGGGTCATAACAAGTAATAGAGTGGACTTGAAAGTCGTGTTATCGATCCTCAGGGAGATGGAAGTACTAGTACCCACTATTAGTCTACTATCTAGTCTATCCAAAGGTGGTTGATTACTCTAATTCTAAACTAATCAATTGAAAACACAAACAAGGGAATCGAGTTGCTTCTAAGGTTAATAATCATAAAAGAGGGATGCTCGGATAATTGAATCCACCTTGGACTTCTAAAAGATGAATGCTACTCTCTATCTTGACTTTTGGTTGATCTTTGGCCAAGGGTTCCTATGGTGCTTTCACTTCCTCTCTCGAGGTGAGTTACAAATCCTAGTGCCCTTACCGATGATGTTCTAGGGAACCTAATTCTTGGAGAGATTATGGGAATAATACATCTAAAGGACTTGTTCTCCTTAGTACCCGGGATCAGGTATACTCACAATCCCCTGATAAGTGTTCATTTGAGTATAATTTTATATCATATTCTTATATGCTTGCCATGTAATTTTGAAGACTTTTTGCCCACCAATACTTAAAATGTATTCATTCTGATCAACAGGGCAGAATACAAGGACCCCGGAAGAAAGAAAGCATTCTGAGAGAATTCAGGACCTCAGAGTACCCAGAAGGGCCCATACGGGCATTTATACGGGCTGACATACGGCCATATACTGGCACCTGAAGGGAATACGGGCCACTGTACGGCCCATATGATAGACCGTATGGATGAGGCTTGCACGTATACCGGCTGATATAGAGCCCGTATGATAGACCGTATGGAGATGGTTGGCCCGTATACGGACTGATATTCGCCCGTATACGGGCCCGTATATCGTCAAGATCAGCGAATCTGCAGATTTAGAAGCGGGAAAATTGGTAAATCTCACCCCAAAAACCCTAGAGATATAAAAGCCGACTAATGAGGGTTTAGGAGAGGAGGAGGCAGCTTGGGGAAAGAGTCTAATCTTGGGGAAAGCTTGGAGATTGTCTTCTTAAAGCTATTGGAGCAAGAAGAAGGGAAATCATTTGAAGTGGATCAAGGAAGCCATCAGTGTTGCATTCATTATGATTTCCTTGTTTGCTTTCATCTTTGTTTTGTATTGTTGCCCCCCTTTTATGGAGGGCCAATCTTGTAGATGCTTGGATGATTGATGAACCCTTAGACATGTTTTAATTAATGTTATCTCTCTATCTTTGTTTGTTTGGTTAAATCTCATTGAGTCTATTGGATGTTTTAATACAAGTTAATCCCTCTACGTTGCGAGAACCAAGAGGGATTTTTATAGTCCATATGGGGAAAGAAGCGAACGCCTCCCCATGTGTAGACCATCTCCAGTATCGAGTAGAGGGGATTGTAAGTATACCGGGAACCCGGGTACTAAGGAGAGCGAGTCCTTTAGATGTAATATTCCCATAAACCCTCCAAGAATTAGGTTCCCTAGAACCTCATCGGTAAGGGCACTAGGATTAGTAACTCGCCTCAAGAGAGGGAGTGAAAGCACCATAGGAACCCCTTGCCAAGGATCAACCAAATGTCGAGATAGAGAGTAGCATTCATCTTTCAGAAGCCCAAGTGGGATTCAATTGTCTGAGCATCCCCCTTTTATGATTGTTTAACCTTAAGAGCAACTCGATTCTCTTGTTTGTGTTTTCAATTGATTAGTTTAGAACTAGTATAATCAACCACCTTTGGATAGACTAGATAGTAAACAAATAGTGGGTACTAGTACTTCCATCTCCCTGAGGATCGATAACCCGACTTTCAAGTCCAGTCTATTACTTGTTACGACCCGTACACTTGAGGACATCACATCATCCCCTCTATTGGAGATGGTCTACACATGGGGAGGCATTTGCTTCTTTCCCCATATGGACTACAAAAATCCTTCCTGGCTCTCGCAACATAGAGGGATTAACTTACATTAAAAAATCAAATAGACTCAATGAGATTCAACCAAGCAATCAAAGATAGAGAGATAACATTAATAAAACTTGTCCAAGGGTTCATTAATCATCCAAGCATCAATAAGATTAACCATACATGAAAGGGGGGAAACAATCCAAAACAAAGATGAAGACAAACAAGGAAATCATAATGAATAATACTAATGAATGCATCGTCGATGACTTCCTTGATCCTCTTCCAATGATTTGCCCTCTTCTTGCTCCAATAGCTTCAAGATGAAAACCTCCAAGCTTTCCCCAAGATTAGACTCTCTCCCCATGCTGCTTCCTTCCTTTCTAAACCCTGATTAGTCGGCTTTTATACCTCTAGCATTTTAGGGGTGAGATTTACCAATTTTCCCGTCTCCTAGGTCTACAGAATTGCTGAACATTATGAAGTATTGGCCCGTATACGGGCGTATATCAGCCCATATACTGGCCAGTCACCTCCATACGGTCTATTATACGTGCCATATATTGGCCCTTATTAGCTTCAGGTTCCAGTGTACAGCCGTATGTTAGCCATATAAATTCCCGTATGGGCCCTTTTGGGTGTTCTGAGGTCCCGATTTCTCTCGAAATGCTTTCTTTCTTCCGGGGTCCTGGTATTCTGCCCTGTTTATCAGAATGAACACATTTTAAGTATTGGTGGGCAAAAAGTCTTCCAAAATACATGCCAAGCATATAGGAATATGATATAAAATCATGCTCAAATTAACACTTATCAAATATCTCCACACATAAAGGTTTTCTTGTCACCAAGCAAAGAAAAAAATCAACAAAAGAAAATATAAGTGTTCATCCTCTTGGCCATGAAATGTATGGCTCAAGTCTTTTCAAGTTCACTACCTATGTGCTTTGTTCTCCCATATCCACGCCGGGCTTAAATAGATCTCATGCAAGATGTTATTATAGTTCTAGACAAAGCTTATTCACTCCACATGCCATGTTCTAAAAAAAAACTTGGCAAGACAAATACTTGCCAAATACATCCTCAATGGACTCTAGAGGGTTCTTTAGGCCCTATGATCAGTGAGATCCTGTCATATTAGATAAGTGGCAGACAAATAGGAAGACCACTTTTTTTTATTTTTTTGGTAGGGCATCCCTAATGGATCCGACTTTCCTGTATTAAAGACCAATATAGAGTGTAGTTCCTCCTCTTCACAGAGTGCTCATGCTGATTAGGCACCGGTGCACTTAGCTATCAAGATGGGTACAACCATGCATGGTTGTGTTCATGCTAAGCGATGATTTTTCGAATTGAGGGACACTTTTATAGGGAGCCGGAACCCCAAACTACTTCATTAAAATAAGCAGCGGAACACTGTCTTTATTTCTTTGCGACTATTATGTACAACTATTTTATTCACCCCCTACTTGTCCACACGGTCATATTATGAGGGGTTAGTGAATTGAATTAGTGCAATGAGATCTCTTGGAGCCACTGAAAAGTTTGTTTAGCTATTAAAGTACAAAGAACATGGCAATGGGTTATCTATTGTCTCTAAAGATCATGAGTGTCACAGAGATGTTCTTTAAATGCCAATGGCATTTCATAGCAGAGTTTAACAAAATTATGTGCCAAGATGGTGTCCTAGAAATAGAGTGTGCCAACATGTTTCCTTAAGGCCTTTGTTGAGGTATGCTAGTCATGAAAAATTTAAAAATTTGTAAGAATTTGCAATGAATTTTCACTAATAGCTACCTATCTCCACACTTACAGTTTTGCTATAGACGCACAATGATAAAGGATAGGTAGCTACCCATCTCCACACTTAAAATTGTACATTGTCCTCAATATACGCAATAATTCCAAAATTAAATATGCATGGAGAAAGGTGAACTAAAACTTCCCCGGTTAATTTGGTGTGCCAATCGGTTTCCATGAAGTTGGTGCTTGGCGACTTTCGGGGAATGTTGATACAAGTTCCATCTCTGCAAATCAAGGGAAAGATCATTATAACTCCATAGAAAAGAATGGGAAAGCAAAGGAGTCCATATAAAATAAACAAGGATAAGTATAGCAGGGTGATGCCCTTGGTAGCCATACATGGTGTAGAAAATAAAGTTATAAGTCCAACAAACAAGAAATATAAAAAGTGCACAAGAAAATAAAGTCTTATCAACACAATGAAAAAGAAATGTCCAAGTCCTCAAGCTACTAGGTCATTTGCTGGAGCCTCGGGTGCTGCTCTGCGAGGTCCCTGTGTTGGAGGAGGAGCGAATGCTGGATGCCCGCGGATGAAGAGAGAGAGCTCCGTGAACTTGTTGTCCAAGCGGTGTTGCTCCATGAGAATCGTATCCTGGGTGGCACGAATGTCCCAGATCTGCTCCTCCAACCGCGCAAATCGGCTCCTGCTCGTTGAAGATGGAAGCTCGCCTGCCGGAGATGGGATGTCGAAGTCCTCCGAATCGGACTCCTCGTCATCCTCAGAGCTGTCCGCGCTCTGGCCGACGAGTGTGTAGCGGCTTTCGGAGTGCTTGACAAGTCCCATCTGGCATAAGGTGCTCATCCCAAAGCCGGTCATGAGCTGGAGTCGCACCATGCCCTCCGTCTTCTCCTCGAGGCCCATTCCAATGATGAGGTGGGTAATGTATGGCCCCGCAGTGATGGTCTTCAATCGGGTATGGGTCCCCTGGTACACCAAGTAGTCGGTGAGTACATACACTAAATGGATAGGTACCCGCTCGAAAATGCTATAGAGAATGAAAAGGTCGCTGATGGTGTCCTTCCCGGTGCTGTCATCTCACCCCGCGATGGAGCTGCTGACTAGGGCGTTGATGAAGCGGTGGACCGGATCACTCATGCAGGATGCATTCTGTTTTACATGGCGTTCCCCGAGCTGGAGCCAATAGCGCGTGGGTATAATGATGTACTCGGGGAAGGAAGTGAGGAGGCGAGTGTGGAAGACGTCCCTATCGTAGAATCCCATGAGCATCGAGAAGCGGATGTAGCTCATGGTCTTCTTCTCCCCGAAAAGCTGAAAGGAAATGGTCGTGAGGGAGCGCTCCTGGATGGCACTCCGGTCTGCCTCAAATGTGATCAGGACCTCGAGAGTCGCCTTGCGGAAGGTCTCGTGGTTGATGGAGAACACCCTGTCCAATCAACCAACCGAGAACATGCTCTACACTTGGTCAGCGATCCCAAGCTCAGTGGCGACTCCCCAATCGATGTACCGCGTTCGCCCGAAGGGCTTGGCGGCTAGCCTTTGGTAGCGGTGGAAGAAGCGCTCCTCTTCAAATTGCGGTGTGGTGGAGGAGCCTTCCCCGGTCCTTTGCCTCATGGACGCTATTACTTTCCTCGGCATGTCAACAAAACAATCGAAAGGGGTGTTAGTGCGAATGGGAGTATTGAAGAAATTAATCAAACAAAAATTTGTGCACTACCGACCTTGATAGGCCCTATACGGGCATCCTTACGGGCAGGTATACGGCCCGTATGACCCCACCTAGGAGCCATACGGGGTTCCATACTGGCTGTATATCAGCCTGTAAGGATACACCTGAGGGCCATATGGGCTTCTATACAGCCCGTATGTACCTGGGGGTGGCGGTGCCGACCCAACGGCGTATACAACCTCGTTTACATGCCATTCACCCCTATTTATCTTCCTAAACTCTAAACATGCCTTAAATCAACACATTCCCATAGAAATTTGACACATAAAGGCATATAATCATCTCAAATCCATTCAAAATACATTTATTCAATCCCTAGGGTTCTAAACATGATGATGATGGATCAAATCCACAAATCAAAGCATTAGAGATCATACCTAGGGAGAATGAGTGCCCAAATCTAGAGTATAGGTTGCGTTGATGAAGAGAGGACTCGAATCGACTTAGAGGAGAGTGGGGTCGGCTAGGGTTTGAAGAAGAAATGAAAAAATTGCCCTTTATAACGCCTAAATCCTACCGTATACGGGCATTTATACGGGCCGTATATCAACTCGTATACTTCACTGGCCGGGTCACACGGCCCTGTATACGGGCCATATGACAGCCCGTATACTACACTGGAGGGGCCATACGACCGTATGATAGGCCATATGATACCCCGTATGGGCCTGTGATTGGCTTATACAACCAATCCAGGACACTATTCAAATCCTCCTCATGTTACCTTATGCAAATTATGAATATAGGGCAATGAATGGATCAACAACCAGTAAGATGGTACAATGTACTATAAAAACAGACATGAAACATCTTATTCATTTATTCCAAACACATTCAATCTAGCTAATCAAAAGAAATTATAACTAAAGAAAATTTCTAGGACTTGGGTTGCCTCCCAAGAAGCCCTTGTTTAACATCACTAGCTTGACGTACCTCCACCTTACCTCATGGGGGTTCAAAAACCTTGAAGCTTTCATTGGCTCCTCCCTTAAAGCATTGTCCAAATAAAAACATTCCCAAGTTAGTATAAATTGATTTATTGTTATTCTCCGTACTTGGGCTTCCCTTGGCAGTGTTCTGAGCTGATGGTTTTATGCTTACCCCCTTTTCTTGCACCTTCTTCCAGCATATTATAGGTGGAGTGAATTTTTGCTTCTTTTTCTTGACCTTCACTGTTGCTACCCTTGATGGAATGGAGTTCCCTTGCATTTCCTCCAAGTGTCCCTCTTGTTCTCCCAAATAGAGGTATAGTGGATCCACCATTAGCAAATCTTCTATACACTCAGAAGTGTTTTCATCCACCTCATCAATGCAATACGAGGTATCCTCTTGGGCCATTGAGTGTTGCATTGTATCGGGCAATTAAAATATGACCCCTTGATCTCCCACCCTCAAAGCAAGTTTACCTTGTGCATGATCTTCTAGAGCTTGAGCGGTGGCGAGGAAAGATCGCCCAAGAATGATAGGCGCGTCGACCTCATCATCAACATCTAAAAGCACAAAATCGGCCGGGAAAACAAATTGGTTAATCTGAACAAGCACAGATCGGTCGGCCAACTGCAGTGTCATCCCCGTAGGCTTAGGCTCTTCGAGGCCGAGCTTCATGTGCAATTTATATGGCATTACATTGATACTTGCCCCAGAATCCGTCAATGCCTTCTTTGTGACCCCTTCTCCAAGGATGCAAGGGACCACAAAGCTACCCGGATCCTTCAACTTCTTCAGCATAGCTTGTTGGATAATGGCTGAGCATTAAGCATTGAGTGTTACAGCAACCACATCTTCCAATTTCTTCTTGTTGGAGAGGAGATCCTTCATAAATTTTGCATATTGAGGCATTTGGGCTAGAACCTCTACCTACGGCATATTGATGCGTAGTTGCTTCAACATACCCTTGAACTTCATCAATTGGGTATCCTCCTTGTCTTTGTTCAACCTCGTCGGGTAAGGAACTTGAAGCTGGTATGGAGGTACGGGTGATGTCTCCAAGGGTTTCTCCTTTCACTTCTTAACTTCTTCGGAGTTAACGACAGGTTCGGAATCCTCGATCTCTATGGGAGTGTTTACTTGAGGCTTTAGAACCGGGAGTTCCACCTCCTTTCCACTTCTCAAAGTGATGGCCTTACATTGCTCTCCCCGAGGGTTCTCCTCCGTGTTGGCAGGCAAACTACCTTGGGGTCTCTCGGCTAGAGATTTTGCCATTTGCCCAATTTGATTCTCCAAGTTGTGGACTAGGGCATGTAGATTCTGAATTGTAGTGTCATTGTTTTGCATATGCTTCACGATCATCTCCTCCAAGTTAAACTTCTTCTCTTGAGGCATTGGAGGGTGTTGGAAACCGAGAGGGTATTGTCCCGCTTGTGGATTTCCATAAGACAAAGCCGGATCGGTCCATTTAGGAGCATATGGTCGATATTGACCATCTGGTTGCCTTGGATCATTCCCCATATATTGTACTTGCTCCATGGGAATCATTTCAGTGCTTGCGATGGGACAATATGATGCTTCATGCCCTCCCCCACAAGTATTGCAATACATCACTGTGGCCGACCTCGAGCTACTACCGGTGATCAATAGCTCAATTTTCATTGTCAACATATCCAGCTTTTCACCAAGAATTGGATCATAAATTATAGCTTCATCTACGAAACCAACCTTTTTATCTTGCTTATCTCTTGTAGACCAATGGGCTTCATTACTAGACATGTCTTCAAAAATTTATCCGGCATCCTCCGGGTATTTGTTCCCCAATGACCCGCCGGCGGTGGCATCCATTAATTGTCTAGTCGAGTTATCCAACATGTTGTAGAATGTTCTCACCTTGGCACAGGGGTCTAGACCATGTTGTGGATAACACCGGAGCAAATCTTTGCACCTCTCATAGGCTTCAAAAAATATTTCAGTGGGGCCTTGTTTAAAGGCGGAGATGTCCAACCTTTGCTTTGCGACCTTGCTTGGTGGAAAGTAGTGGCCCAAGAATTTGTCTAGCATCTCGACCCAAGTACGGATGGAACCGGCAGGTAATGAAGTAAGCCATCTATATGCACATTCCCACAAACTGAATGGAAAATGTCTCAACCGAATTGCATCATCAAAAGCCCCATTGATCTTAAACATGTTGCAAATCTGGATAAATTTTGCTAAATGTGCATAGGGGTCTTCATCGGGCCTCCCATCAAACTGAGCTGTGTTCTGAATCATGCTCATTGTGCTTGGCTTGATCTCAAAATTGTTCATGTTGACATTGGTAGGGTGGACACTGAACTCCTCTCTAGAGTAATGAGACCTCTCATATTCGACCAATGTTTGCCTTCTCTCGACCATAGTTGGTACTTCCCTTGCTTCACTAATAACTTTGGTAGGAGTAAAATTTTCCAACTCCGAAGAGGATCCCGGAAGTGCTCCTTCAGTTTATCTCAATCTCCGATGCAAGGTTCATTCAATCTCACTGTCAACTTCAAGCAATCCTTTAGAATTCTTGCGGGTCATGGAATTGATACCTCGGAAGATACCCAGAAAGTGAAGATTACTATCCAAAATTTCAATGAAATGAAGAACAAAACAAGGGAAGAAAGTAAAGAAATAAAAATGACTAAAGTAGTAAATTCCTAGCTTTCCTAGTAATCCAATTCTCCCTGGCAACGGCGCCAAAAACTTGATGCGATGTAACCGCAAGTGTAACGGGTCGTAACAAGTAATAGAGTGGACTTGAAAGTTGGGTTATCTATCCTCAGTAAGATGGAAGTACTAATACCCACTATTCGTCTACTATCTAGTCTATCCAAAGATGGTTGATTACACTAATTCTAAACTGATCAATTGAAAACACAAACAAGGGAATCGAGTTACTTCTATGGTTAACAATCATAAAAGAGGGGTGCTCGGATAGTTGAATCCCCTTTGGACTACTAAAAGATGAATGCTACTCTCTATCTCGACTTTTGGTTGATCTTTGGCCAAGGGTTCCTATGGTGCTTTCACTCCCTCTCTCGAGGCGAGTTACTAATCCTAGTGTCCTTACTGATGATGTTCTAGGAAACCTTATTCTTGGAGGGATTATAGGAATAATACATCTAAAGGACTCGCTCCCCTTAGTACCCGGGTTCCCGATATACTCACAATCCCCTCTATTGGAGATGATCTACACACAGGGAGGCATTCGCCTCTTCCCTCATATGGACTCCGAAAATCCTTCTGGGCTCTCGCAACGTAGAGGGATTAACTTAATTAAAACATCCAATAGACTCAATAAGATTCAACCAAGCACTCCGAGATAGAGAGATAACATTAATTAAAACATGTCCAAGGGTTCATCAATCACCCAAGCATCTACAAGAATAGCCCTCCATGAAAGGGGGCAACAATCCAAAACAAAGATGAAGACAAACAAGGAAATCATAAAGAATAACACTAATGAATGCACCATTGATGGCTTCCTTGATTCTCTTCCAATAATTTGCCCTCTTCTTGCTCCAATAGCTTCAAGATGAAAACCTCCAAGCTTTCCCCAAGATTAGACTCTCTCCCCAAGCTGCTTCATTCCTTTCTAAACCCTCATTAGTCGGTGTTTATATAAAAAAAATACATGATAAATGTTCAATAGAATTTAAATCTTAATTTAAATATATCCTAATCTTGATATTTAGGATATTCATGATAAATAAACAAAATTTAATATAAGATTGTTTATGAGATAAATTGATTGTATCTTGGGCCAAAAGCACAAATCTAGAGGCAAGCCCAAGGCACAAATTCCAAGATAGCACGAGAACACATATCTCGAGGCAATCTCAAATTCCAAGATAGCCCGAGAATACATATCCCGAGGCGATCTCAAATTCGAAGATGGCTTAAGAATACATATCTCGAGGCAATCTCCCAGAAATACAAATCTCGAAGATAGCCCGGACACATATCTCGAGGCGATCTTGAATATAGCCCGAGAAGAGATCTCGAGGCAATTTAAGAAATACAAATCTCGAGATAACACGAGAACATATCTTGAGGCAATTTGAGGAAAATTCAAATCCCGAGATACCCAAACACGAATCCCGAGGTGAAATTTGCATAATATATATATATATATATATATAATTAATTAATTATTAATTAATTAAATCAAATTGATTAAATTTTAATTTAAATTTGGTCTTATGTTATCGTTACGAGAGTTGTGATCTCTCGGGAAACAAATTCGCTTCAAGATAAGAACCAAGGTTTCCTTTTAAAAAGGGGAAGGCTTTTTGTCTACAGGAGGAGGATTTTCCTTTTTCTCACCCAAACAAAAAAGAAGGAGAAAAAAACTTTGATCTTCTGCTTGCGATTGTCTAAAGCCGAGGAAGAAAGTTCCTGAAGGTGATTTTTCTTTTACTCTAGATATTATCATATATATGTAATAAAAGCCTTAGAACCCGCGACCATTCTTGTTCATCTTGGAGATTCAGGGGACATAAGTACACTTAGATTTGAGGGCGAGTGAGGATTGATGGGGAGTCATAAGCAGGCTAAAATAAAGAGAGAAATATAAAAAAAATAAAAATAAAAGGGAAATATTAATATATATACTATATATTACAAATAATTAAAAAAGGTATAAAAACAAAAAAAAATGGGGTGTTGATCCCCGTTCTCTCATGGGACTGAGGCTCCATCTCCGCCAAACCACCTACCGCCGCAGCCGATCGCCGCCGCCGACTGCCGCAGCCAGATCCCATTCTTCTCCTCCGCTGAAGCCCGATGCCGATTCATCCACCCTCTATTGAGCCCTAAATCGGGCGAAATCATGTCTTTCCCTTAAAGATTCAGGCGCTCATCTCTGATCTCCGGTGAGCTGCAACCGGCGGTCGTTCCTCTTCTCTCTTCTCTGCGCCTCCGCCAAGCTGCCGACAACGGACGTCGTCCCTTTCCATCTTCTCCGTGCTCGCGCCCTGGTTGTCGATCTGAGCTCTGTCCGCCAGCCCGTCGCGCTCAGCCAAAACAACTTCCCAACTCCGCCAGCCCACCACCGCCGGTCCAATCGTTACTATCCCGGCTGAAACCTACCAAGTCGCCGATCGTTGTCGTCAATCCACAGCCTGTCGTCGTCGTCCCTTTGTTGCGCATCCATCACCAAGCCATCAAGAAGCCCGTCGCCTGTCGAGATCCACACCGGGGACTGGTCGCTAGTCCCTCCGTCGCCCTGATTCGAGACAGGTGCTGCCGTCTCTACGCTGTTGATCTGCCTTATACCTCTGTCGGCCACCTCTTTTGGCTTTTGTCCGCCACTCCTCCGCTGCCCTGCCACCATGGAACCCTCCAAGAAGAAGAAGAGAATTTAGAAATTATTGAACCCAATTATTTGACCAGCTGATTTCCATGAAAAGGGGAAATGTTGTGGTTGATGGGATGATGATATTGGTGTTGTTGTAGAGGATGGGAGGAAAGTCCGATGGTTGTGGCAAGGCCCCAATTATCGAGAGTTGATGTCTCCCTGCACGTCTATCCTGAGATCTAATAAACCCGAAGGCGCCAAGTGCTCGCCGGCCTCCACCGCTTTGAGCTAGACCTCCTAGAGAGACTTTGATAATGATCTCCACGCCCTCGGGATGCTCGGTGACGGTCCCTCCTCCATGCTTGACCATGATTGCCGCTTCTGTCTTGTGCTTCTGTAGGCCAAAAAAAATCAGGTCAGTGAAGTGGTTGATGTCCCTGAGTAATGAAGGATGGGCCACTAGGAAGGTTATTGCTGAAGCTCTGTCCCGGATCGCCCAATCGGAGAGGGATCCCTTGGGCGAATTCAGATAATCGTGTCTTTCGTCTTTCAAATCCTAGAAGTTGTATAAAATAAAGATTGTTCTGTGCTTCATCAGCCAAGTGGTGAAGGTTTGAAAAGGATATACCTGTTGTCGTTCTTCAAGACTACAAGAGTGCCTTGCCATGGCCAGATTCACACTCCGCTTCACAATCCAAGTCTTCTATTCAAGACAATACTTCAGATGATGGTGTTATAAGTCATAGTGACTGCTAAACAGAGACTGTGGTTGATGTTGTCATGGAGATGAAGGAAGGACATGCATTGTGATATTATGATCCTATGAATACGTTCGATCGCAGGGTGTTTGATGTTATGTCCATAAGAAAGATTTTGCATACTTTTCCTGTGAATTTGATTGTAAATTGAGAGGGTAGTCCAACTGTGTGCTAAAATTTTACCGTGTAAAGTTGCCCTCTTAATGCTCGATAAAATGCCTCAAATAAATCTCATTTGAGCTCGTTGGGATGTGAGAAGCACATGAATTGTATATATGAATTCTCAAGCTCAAAAGTAATTAAGTTTTCATGTGATATGTATGTAACTCGTTAATGCTTTATCATAACACAATGAGAAAGGAGCCGTTTTTGTTTTAATGTCATGGGGCTGTTGCAGAATTTTAATTGCTCCCTTGAATATTATAAAGAGCAAACGGGGTATGTTACAAAATTATCATGTTCAAGTATCCAAGGGGAAGTGCTGTCTAAGTTTGTACCCTTGTTTTGCAATGAAATCTTTAGTGAGTTATGAAGGTCATGTCTTTTCTTTGGGGCCAAGCTTGTTACAAAATGTTACTGATCAACTCCATTGAATCGTATGAGTGTTACTATGTCTTAAGTGTCAAAGCTGGTTTGGTGTTGAGAAGGAACTAATTAATGGCAAAACTTTATTCATGGTGTGCTGGCAAGCTTGGCCCATCCTTTGATATTAAAATTATTAATGCCAAAAAGCAATGTTTCATCAATGGTGAACGAATATATGTATAACTATGAGCATCAATGGGAATATTTATAGTATATATGCAAGGCTCCATGTGACTACTAGCTTGATGTTGATTTGACTACTATACTAAAAAGTCAAAGAAGCTTTTTTGGAAGATTTGAACAGCTCATTCTATAAATTTTTTTTAGAAGGATAGAAGCCAACGTATCTCTTTTTCTAAAAAAGAAGAAGAGATTAAAAATAAACAACAACAACAACAACTAAGCCTTAATCCCATACTAGATGGGGTCGGCTATATGGATTCTCTGTTTTCATGTCGCTCTCAAATATGAAATAAAAATAAAATGAAATGAAATGAAATAAACTGAAACAAAATGAAATAAAATTAAACATAAAAAATAATAACAACAAATAATTCTATGAGAGATTGAGATGTTAAAAGCAGAACAGTATCCTTACAAACAAAGCTAAGCTAATGAAGGAAAACCTTTTAGCAGACTTATCGGTAATCCTATACTAGGCGGGGTTGGCTATATGAATTTTTTGTCTCCATGTCGCTCTGTCAAAAGCAAGATCTGGCTCAATATCTAACATACGTAGGTCCTTAGACACCACCTCACTCCATGTAATCCTAGGACTACCTCTACCCCTCTTCTTACCTTCTATAACTAAACTATCACATTTTCGAACTGGAGCACCTGGGGGTCTCCGGCGTACGTGTCCAAACCATCCTAAACGCCCTTCTCGTATTTTATCTTCAATTGGTGCAACATGCACCTTCTGTCGGATGTGTTCATTTCTAATCTTGTCCAATCTTGTATGACCACTCATCCATCTTAACATCCTCATTTCGTCCACATTCATCTTATCATTATGTTGAACTTTAGTTGCCCAACACTCGCTCCCGTATAGCATGGCCGGTCTAACTGCCATCCTATAAAATTTTCCCTTTATTTTGTTAGACATCTTTTTATCACATAACACCTCGGTGGCACTTCTCCATTTCAACCATCCAGCTTTGATTCTATGGGTTACATCTTCATCTATCATCCCATCATCCTGGAAAATGGAACCTAAATACCTAAAATGGTTAACCTTAGGCACTACCACCCCCGCAAGTTTCACTTCTCCTTCATCTCTCCTACTTAGACTAAAATTACAGTGCATATATTCTGTCTTACTTCTACTTAGCCTAAAGCCTTTACTTTCTAAAGTGTTTCTCCATAATTCTAGCTTTTGATTTACTCCATCTCTAGTCTCATCCACTAGGACAACATTATCTGCAAACAACATACACCATGGGATGTCATATAACAAGTTAATTCATCCATTACTAGGGTAAACAAGTATAGACTTAAGGTCGATCCCTGATGTAGACCCACTGTTATGGGAAACTCCTCCGTATCGCCTCCTACTTTTCTCACACTTGTAACCGCTCTCTCATACATATCCTTAATAATATTTATATATTTTACATGAATGTTTTTCCTCTCCAATACCGACCAAAGGACTTGTCTTGGTACCCTATCATATGCTTTCTCCAGGTCAATAAAAACCATATGGAGATCCTTCGTCTTTTCTTTGTAGATCTCCATCAAGTTTCTTAATAGGAAAATGGCTTCTGTTGTGGATCTACATGGCATAAAACCAAATTGGTTCTCTGACACCTTAGTGATATACCTGAGTCGATGCTCTATTACCCTCTCCCAGAGTTTCATCGTATGACTCATTAACTTAATACCACGGTAGTTGGTACAATTTTGAATATCTCCCTTATTCTTATAAATAGGAACCAAAATGCTCTTTCTCCAGTCGTCTGGCATTTTCCCCCCTTTTAGGATAGAGTTGAAGAGTTTGGTTAACCACTCTACCCCTACTTCTCCAAGGCACTTCCAAACTTCAATAGGGATACCATGTGGGCCACAAGCTTTTCCAGGCTTCATTTTTCCCAGTGCCTCCGTAACTTCGCTAGGCCTGATCTTACATGTATAGCTAAAGTTCCTTTCTATCGTTGATGCATAAAAATCTGTAAAGTTATCCTCATGACTTGCATTGAACAAGTGATCAAAGTAGTTTCTCCATCTCTCCTTGATTTCCTTATCTCCTGTCAAGACCTGTTGAGACTCATCCTTAATGCACTTGATTTGGTTCAAGTCTTTACCTTTTTTTATCTCTTAGCCTTGCTATCTTGTATACTTCCTTTTCCCCTTCTCGTGTCCCTAACTTTTGGTATAAATCAGCTAGGGATTTACCTCCGGCCTCGCTAACCGCTTTCTTGGCCTCCTTTTTTGCCTTTGTATACTTTTCAAAGACTTCTCCATCCTCAGTTGTGGGTAATTTCTTATACCAATATCTTTTCTCCTTAATAGCCTTTTGAACCTTTTCATTCCACCACCATGATTCTTGTGGTCGAGGTCCCAGTCCCTTAGAGACCCCTAGGAGCTCACTTCCTATTTTCTCAATACGATTCGACATCTCCTTCTATAAGGTATTTGCATCATCTTTCACATTTGCGCCTCTTTCATCCCATATTTTATCCTTAAATGCTAATTGGTTGGTTCCTTTTAACGCCCACCATCTAATCCTACTTTGCTTAACCCTCCTTTCTGTTTTTACTATGCCCTTTTCCTTTATATCCAACACCACCAACCTATGTTGTGTAGTTAATGCTTCTCCAGGTATAACCTTGCAATCTTTACAAATAGATTTATCCCTTCTTCTTGTAACAAGAAAGTCAATTTGGCTACAATTACCCCCATTCTTAAAGGTAATCAAGTGTGATTCCCTTTTCTTAAAGCAAGTGTTGGTCAACACCAAATCATGAGCGAAAGCAAAATCTAATATAGATTTTCCTTCCTCATTCCTGTTGCCATATCCATAACCTCCATGCACTTGCTCGTAGCCATCACTAAATCTACCTACATGTCCATTAAGATCACCCCCAATAAAAAGCTCTTGTTCACTTGGAATCCCTAGAACTACCATATCCAAATCTTCCCAAAACTTGACCTTATCTTCTTCTCCTAAGCCTACTTGAGGGGCATACACACTCACTATGTTAATTATTCCTTTTCCCAGCACTAGCTTCAAATGTATAATCCTGTCTCCTACCCTTTTCACTTGAACCACTTTGTCCTTCATTTTTGGTTCCACAATTATACCAACACCATTTCTATATTTATCCCCTCCACAATACCATAATTTATAACCTGTGTTACCAATCTCTCTAGCATTGTTTCCTATCCACCTAGTCTCTTGCAAACATACTATATCTATCATCCTCCTTTTTAGAGTGTCAACTAACTCCATAGATTTTCCTGTCAAAGATCCTATATTCCAACTACCAATCCTAATCCTACTCTCATGGACTAACTTCTTTACTCGCACCCGTCCACTAAAATGCGAGAACCCTTGCTCATTTAACACCACATCCGGGCACCGATGTGGCGGGACTAACTTCTTTACCCACACCTGTCCATGATGTGGGAACCTATACTCCATCACACCCGGGCGGCAATGTGATGAAACCCCTTGCTCATTTAACACTACATCCGGGTGCCGATGTAGCGCGTGCCTAGGTGAGCACGTCCCAACGGTATATATTAGAGAATCCATATCAAAAGAGTGACAAAGTTTTACGCTGGCTGTCAACCTACCGCAACCCTCCTCCTTTATCCGGGCTTCGGACCGGCTATGCTCGAATAGGCGGAGTTAGATTAAAAATAAAATAAAATAAAATAAAATAAAATAAAATAAAATAAAATAAAATAAAAGAATATGGAGAAGGACATGTAAGAAGTTGGAGCATCGGTATTCCTTTGAGAGGGCTCGAATTAAGCCCAAACATTCTCTTTATCATGGCACGATAAAACCCAAATCCTGAGGAAATACAAATCTCGATATGCCACACACTTCGAGGCGATAGTGAAACGCTCCCTTTGAGGCAGCTGATAAGATCCAAATCTCCGAATGGCACGAATCTCGAAGTGGCGATGGAGTACACCTTTTGAGGCGGCTGATACAATGTAAATCACAAAGCGACACTCACTTTGAGGAAGCTAATAAACTCAAGTTTCAAAGCGGCATATTTCTCGGGGGCGGCGATATGACATTCATCTCGAGATAGTCGATAAAATGTAAAGCGGTGCAAATCTCAAAGCGGCGATAAAGTAGGCGTCTCGAGGCACCCGATGGATCATAAACTCTGAAGAGGCAGAGCATATATTCCACGACGGAAGGCGGCGCCATTTATATAAATAAAATGAATAAATTATGTACATTTATATGATGATATCCATATGTAATAAATTATCATTTTCTGTAATAAAGTGAATTATTTTTCATTGCCTCTACTTGTACTCTTTTGCCCTTAATCAGAGGTTCCCAAGACTCTGTCTGGGTAATTAATAATAGAGGCTTGCCTCTATTAGGAATGGAAGAACCCACAAAACAAAATAAATATGACATTTGTGATTCGATGTGTCGCCTGGTGTCTCTTCACAGACACGATACCAGGCGGGTATTTTCGATCTCACAAATTCTGGCACGCTCGATGGGGATATATTCCTCCTCCCATCTTTGAGGCAAAAGTACAAGTAGAGGCATTGTTCCTATGTCCTGTGAAAGAAAACTAACGTTGTTATTTTCTTATTGCAGAACGAAATGACAATCAAGAGCTCAACCACACCTGGAAGCCCGAAGTTCACCATTTTCCTCGGAGCTGAAGTCCGACTGCCCAACTACACCTTCAGCACTGGGGTTGTCGGAGCCGAATTAAGATTTGGCACAATTTCTGAATCTGTGTTGTTCGTAAGGAAGACTTCACCAACAGAGGAGAACCTAAGTGTTCCATGTCTCCCATCCAAGGTCGTCATCGGAACGTGATCGTCCCAAAGATCGACGAAAATATTGTTGACGAAGAACCACCAAGAATATCTGCTTTCAAGAGACTGTCCCACCCTAAGAGGGTAGTCTCTCTAAATGATGATGATGATAAACCCACCTTCATTTTTACCACAAAGGGGCGAGAGAGTGGGATATGCCAGTCTAATGAGGATACACCCAAGAAGAAAAGTGTGTTCTCAAGACTCACACCAAGGAAAGTCAAAATCCCAAAGCAGAAGCTGGATTTTGTGTCATTCCTAGGACACAAAAGTAACCAAATGGGTTCCTTCAGCAACTCATTTGAACCACTTAAGCTGGTGAAGAAGAATTCAACCACTGTAGAGCTGCGGCCTCAGCCGAATGAAAATAAAGGTTGCAGGCCCCCAAAGTCTCACCATAAGGATTCCTTCAACAAAAACCTCTACAAGACTTACACGGCGTCAAAGAAGCTGCAATTAGAGAAGATGACGCCGAGGGAGTTTTACTAAAAGAAGAAGCAGTTAATATCAAATAAATGGAAGACGGTGTTTGATCGGATAGCTTCTACACAGAATCAAGGCAAGACCTCCCGCTCGAAGTTTCAGTGGAGGAGAGAAGTGAAAGATGAAGAAATGTCTGATATGGACGTAGAGGTACACACTGTCCGGATGGTTACTGAAGCTCGAGGAGATCCAGTACACGAACCAGAACAACCAGGAGTGTTCACAAGGTCTCGTAGAAGGGCCACAGAACTACCAGTGGGGTTGGAGATGAAGGTTCAAGCCAGATGCCACATGAGGGTCAGAGAACTGGGAGTCTTCCAGTATTTCGCATGCTAACGAATTACAAGGAAGCAGACCCCCCAAATGAAGAAGGGGAGGATGAACCTGCCTTTGTTTACAATGGGGATGATATTACAAGAAGAGTCCAGCAAATGGAGAGACTCCGACAAATGGAAAATCTGGGAGCCGAATACCAATGGCTCAACGAAAACATTACAATGTTAATGGAGTCAATGGTGAAAATGCAGAGATAAATGGCTGTCTTGATGGAAAGTCAAAAAGCACAAAGGCCGAAAAGTCCAAACCCACAATCAAGAGAAACCCCTAAGCCAGTAGAGCAGGGGAGAAACCCTCCACAGCCAAGAGAAGTTCCTGGGCCAGGAGAGGAAGAGGGAATTTCATATGCACCTATAAGGGACATCCCTAGGCCAAGAGAGCAAGAGGGAACCTTATATGCTCCCATTCCAGAGCACTCGGTTGTAATAACCCGGGAGGAGATACAACAGATGGTGGCAGCTGAATTAAAGCAAGCTAAAGGGAAAGAGATAAAGGTTGATGGAGATAAACCATATCCCAGTTATCATGACTTGGTACCCTATCCCAAAGGGTATAATGTACCTAAATTTAAGCAGTTTGGCGGGATTGGCAACCCTGATCAACACTTGGCTCACTTCTTGACGGCCTGTGGAGACACAAGTGCAAAGCCTTCACTCCTTCTCAGGCAGTTTTCTGCAAGTCTCACAGGGGTTGCTTTTGAGTAGTATGCAAGCTTGCAACCCGAGTCAATTCAAACCTGGCAACAGTTGAAAGATGCATTTCGGGTACGGTTCGGGGGCGTAAGTCACAAAATCACAATCGTCGACCTCGCAGCCACTCATCAGAATAAAGATGAGAAAGTAGTTGATTATATTATGAGATGGAGAAACTTGAGCATCAAATGTGAACAACCCCTTGATAAGCCACAGGCAGTGGGTTTACTCCTCGGGAACATTGATAGTTAGATGTAGGGCTGGCAAACGATCAAACTGTTCGCGAGCAACTCGAGTTCGATTCGATATTGGCTCGAGTTCGATTCGATTATTTTAATAACAAACTGAACTTGAACTCAAATTTGAGCTCGAAAAATAAGTGAGTCGAACTCAAACCAGAGTCAGCTCGTTCGAGTTCGGTTCGAAGTTCGAATATATATATATATATATATATATATATATATTTATTTATTTATTTATTATTCTTAATTTTTATTTTATAATATATAATTATAATATAGTTATTCATTAGTTTTAGGTAGAAAGTAGGGTTGTATAATTTATTCTTAATTTTTATTTTATAAAATATAATTATAATATAGTTATTCATTAGTTTTAGGTAGAAAGTAGAAACCCTTTATATTTTTTAAAATTTAAACTAATAATTTTTTAAATTTTAAATTCGAAACCGTTGGATCAACATTCGAATATATATCCAGCCGGACCAGCCCTATCCAAACCCTAACCCTTGTGATACTCTGCGTCTGCGGCGAGTCTGCGCCGTTCACCTCTCTCACGCTCTCGCCCTCTCGCTCTCTCGCTCTCTCGATCTCGCGCCCAGCCAGCCCCAACCGACGAGCACCACGCGACGCCGCCATCGTGGTGAGCCCTGCGCCGCTCTCCTCTCTCTTGCTCTCGCTCTGGCTCTCTCTATCTCGCTCCCAGCCAGCCCCAACCGACGAGCACCACGCGACGCCGCCATCATGGTGAGCCCCTCCTAACAACTACTACTACTCAGCCAGCTTCTAATGATCCTAGATTCCTAAGTTATTTCCCATGTCAAACTAGGGCAGAAACCTATCACAACATAACTTAGATTCCTAAGTTATTTACATCAAGTTGGATCCTTTAGTTTTCATTTACAGTAAATCAGTAGTGTATGCTGCTACGTCATACTGCAAAGATGTTTTCATTGAATATGAAGCTGTTGCATTGTGGTGTTCTCCAAACACAGGGATCTCCGCTACATCATCATCGCCACTAAACTAAGAAGTGTTGCATTCCATTCAGGTCGGTCAATCATGCATCATCATTTTTTTTCCACTTCAACTTAATATCAGATTGGGCAAATGCGGATCTTTATTCATTCTATCTAACCGTGCCCAGTAAATTAAAAAAAAAAAAAGAGTGGGTTGATAAATTTGGAAAAGTAATCTTTAAACTCTCATTTTGGACATTTTAACTAATTAAATGTCATTTTTATTTATAAAAAAGACAGAGGTTTAAGCATTGTCTCCCCGAGTGGCTTTCCTCGACCACCACTGCTGCTCACCATTAAGCAATGATCCAAGCAACGGATTGTCGCTTCCTCTTCAAGATAAAATTTTCAAAGACGGTGAGTACTCAATGTATTTTGCTCTTATTTTCAGAATTTTTCTTAATTTTGGTAATGATTTTTCTTAATAAATGTTCATGAGTTCTTGTATATGTGTATATCTTCTCTGCTGTCATGCACACATGATATGAATGCAGAGCAGGAGGGTTAATTAGGGTTGAAAACATGATATGAATGCTTTCTATTCTTTATTAGTTTGTAAATTTCTTATTAACTTCTTGTTTATAGCTGTTTACTAGTTATTTAGTATTGTTTTCTTTTTTTTTTTCCCTTTATTCTATTAGTTTTCAACAAACAATGGTTGATTTACTATTATTTCCAAAAATTCTTTTCTTCATTCTACTAGTTTTGAGTAAACAACTATTAGTCGCAGTTATTATGTGGTTGATGTCTAAATTATTGGTATTCCTTTGATTAACATGTGTTATTTAGTATTTTTATTTATTCACTATAGTTCTTCTATAATTTTTGTTCACTTTTCTTTTCTTTATTGTTTTTTAAAGTTGTTATTTACTATTAGTTATTGTTGTTTATTAGTTATTTACCATTGTTTCTAATGTTTTTTTCTTTATTCTATTAGTTTTCATTAAACAATTATTAGTCATAGTTGTATACTTGTATAGTTATTTTTTTATATAATTTCTGTTGCCTTTTTTTCTTTACTATTTTCTGAAGTTTTTCTTTCTATATTTCTATATCTAGAAATGTCTGAACCTGACACACAACAATCAATGGCTAATGCTGATGAAATTCCTATACAAATTGGTACTCATAGTGAAGAAGTAGATACAATCCCACATGAAATAGAGGATAATGAAATTAAAAGAGGTCGGAAAAAAATTTCCAAAGTTTGGACAGAATTTCAGATTATAAGTATTAAGGAAAGAAATGAAGTAGTACAGAAGTATGAATGTCGTCATTGCAAGAAGAAATATGCAGTTTCTAAGTCAGGAACAACCACACATCTTAAGAGGCATTTAGATGATTGTTTATACTTTAAAAAACAGTATAAAGATCAAAAAATTATCAGTTTTCTGCCTGTGGACAGCGGGGATGGTGATACAGTTTTATCTTTCTCTTCACAATCTTTTGACATGAGCAAAATTAGAGAAGTTATGGCCAAAATGATTACAGTACATGAGTATCCATTTAGTATGGTAGAACATTTTTGGTTTAATGTGTTAATGAAGTCCATGAACTCTCAATATGAAAGAGTTGGTAGAAAGACAATAAAATCAGATTGCTTGAGATTTCATGGAATTGAGAAAGAAAAGCTGAAAAAAATTCTGAAAAATGTTGAAAGAGTTTGTCTTACATCCGACACTTGGCCTCAAATCAGACTATAGGGCACATGTGCCTCACTGTACATTTTATTGATTTGGATTGGAAATTGCAAAAACACATAATTAGTTTTTATGAGCTTGAACCGCCTCACACGGGCATTGTTGTATCCGATGCTATTTCTGAATGTCTTTTAGATTGGGGGATCCAAGATAAAGTTTCCACAATTACATTGGATAATGCAACAACTAATGATGTAGTTGCAAGAAGTTTAAAATCTAATTTTGAATCAAGAGGCATGTTGCATTTTAATGGTTATATTTTCCATATCCGTTGTTGTGCGCACATTTTAAACTTGATGGTCCAAGATGGCCTCAAAGAAATAGATGGTGTAATTCACAATATAAGAGAGACTGTTAAGTATTTGAAAAAATCACCATCTAGATTATTCAAATTTGGTGAAGTTGCAAGACAATTGAATGTGTGTACAAAAAGGGGATTGCGTATTGATGTCCCTACACGTTGGAATTCAACTTATGAAATGTTGGATGCTGCTTTTAATTTCAGAACTGTTTTTTATCAATATGCTATTAGAGATGCAAATTATAAATGGATGCCTACTTATAAAGATTGGGAAAAAGCCAAAAAAGTTGCTGATTTTTTGGAAATTTTTTATGATGTTACACATATATTCTCCTGTTGTTTGTATCCTACTGCAAATAGATTTCATCCTGAGGTTTGGAAGGTTAAAGAAGTTCTAGATTATCATTCAAATTCTTCGGATCTGTTTTTGAGAAATATAGCATTAGTAATGGGTGCAAAATTTGACAAGTATTGGAAAGATTGCAACATACTTATGGTAATTGCTGCTATTTTAGATCCAAGGTACAAAATGGTGTTGATAGACTTCTGTTTTCCTCGCATTTATCCTGATTTTGCACATATTGAGAAAATAGTTGAAGTGAAACAAATTATGACGGATATATTTGAAGCATATGCAAGGGAAAATGCCAATGAACAACAGTCTTCAGGCTTTGCTAGTTGTTTTTCAGAATCATCAAATAATGTTGCATCTTCGTCAAGAAAATCAAAAAGTAGAGGTAGATCTGAATTTGATGAATTCAAACGGAGAAATGATCTAACACAACCAGTGAAATCTGATTTGGAGATCTACTTAGAGGAAGGGGCAGTAGAATGGAATGAAGATGAGTCTACTTTTGATGTTTTGGTGTGGTGGAAGTTGAATTCACTTAAATTTCGAACTTTGTCCAGAATGGCTCGTGATTTGTTAACTATTCCAATGACTACAGTTGCTTCAGAATCAGCCTTTAGTGCAGGTGGTAGGGTATTAGATAAGTATCGCAGCTCTCTTTCTCCAAAAACTGTTGAGGCTTTAGTGTGCACTGCAGATTGGCTTAAAGCCACTCAGAAAAACACAAAAACCCAAGTAAGTGTGCTTATAATTTATATGAATTTGCAGCTCTAGATTAATTCAGCATTTTTTAACTTCAATCTAATTCATTCATGTTGTACAGATTGGAGAAGAGGAAGAAAAACTGAAATTGGACATTCCGGACAGTTTTACTGCTCTTTAAACATTAGAAGGATTGGAAAAGGTATAAATGATCTTTAATGCATTATATTTTATGATTAATGAGTAATTGATTGACTATGTTTTTTATTTTTTATTTTTTCTGTTGTGCAGGCCATGGAAATATATGTTACTGAAATTTGTTGGCTGCAGAAGAGGAAGGGAATATTCAGAAATGGAAATCTTTGTTTAATTCCTTGTTCTTTTCAATATAATTGAATGTTTTAATAGTCAACTGTTTTAAATATTTTGAATAGTCAGCTGTTTTAAATATTTTGAAATCATAATGTAGGTTTTATGTACTGTCCACTTGGGTCCACATATCTATGATAACTTTATAAACAAGGTTTTCATGCCTTGGTGTTAGACAAAGTATAACTATCTCCTGATTTTTTGTATTAAGATTTGCTGGCAATTTGTGTATTCCTATATGGTCGACACTCTTGCGGAGAAGGCTTTGCTTGTTGTATTGCCTCCAGAAGATGAATTCCCCTATACTGTTTGTGTCAATTCAGAAGTCATGTCCTTTGATGGATCGACACCAATGGCATCTGTATGCGGAGGTACTGCAATTTGTGGGCTTTGTTTGAGATTCAAACTTTTGTTGTGTGTAGGATCAAGCTGCCTTTAATATGTCTATATTGTGAACTCTGTAGGGAGTATGGCATTGATGGATGCAAGCATTCCACTGAGAGAACATGTTGCAGGTATATCAGTTGACCTTGTTTATATATAACAGAAAAGTAATTGAAGGTTTTGATTGTGTTTGAACAGTACTGCTGCTGGTTCAAGCACTACACCATCAACTGGAAACCAGGGTTCAACATCAACACCAGGAACAGGAGGTACCTTGACACCAAGCACTGGAGGAACTGCAGGAACTGGAGTAATAGGGGGACTTGGTCCATCTGGATCTAGTGTATCTCCTGATTATAGTGAAGGTGGTTTTGTTCTACAAGCTGGGATGAGTTCTCTTTTCCTATCTATCATTATCTTTTTTTTTTCTTTTAGGGTTTGATTAGAGAACTAGTGGCTCTGCTTTTGTTTCAATGGAGGCTAAGTTTCTATTCCTGTTAAATTATTCTCAACCTGGCATCCTTGTACCTTGGGTTGATATATATTCTCCCTACATGAGGAGCTATTGATCAAGGATCTAACTTTCTGCCTGTTCCCTGATTAGCTGGTGTTGCTAGTGGAGCCACTAGAGCAGCACTGACACAACACTTCTTACTTGAAAACAATGCAGCACATATTTCTGCAAAGGTATGAAAAATTTGATTTGGAAAGTACTTTGATATGATGATTTATGTATGCAATTACGGTTAATAAATCTTCTGTTTCATAACTGATATTCTTGTTTGCTTTTTCTTATGGTCTTCCTCATAGAGAGGAACCAGTGTTAGAAGATAGACTTCCTGATTTGCTTGCACAACTTAGACCATATCAGCTACATGCTGCTTATTGGATGCTTCAGCAAGAGAAGAGAGCTTCTGAAACTTCAGAAAATGAAGGTCGGAAGCTTTTTCAACAGTTGATTGATGTTGTAAGTTATTGTCATGATAGAGGAGTTTTCCACAAAGACATGAAGGTTTGTTGGGCTTTTATTTATTGTTTCTTATTCTTGTTTCTGGTCAGCATGATATCTACAAATAAAAGGCTTTTGTTGTGATTGTTTTTCGTCAAAGAGAACATTCTTTTCTATGCAAAAGGGAACATAAAGTTATCTGATTTCAGCCTCAGTGCATTAGATGAACATGTTGCGGTTTGTGTGCCATGTAGTCCTCTCCTTGCATGTTTATAGTTTATAATCATATTCCATTTGGTGCATGCATTTCCTTACTTCTGTTCTATATATTCAGAACGATGGATTGTTGCATACAACTTGCAGAAGTCCTTGCTATGTTGCTCCTGAGGTGAGATTAAGACCCTAATTTACCTTTCCATCACTTCAGTACAAGTTAAATCTCTTGGAAATGGTGGGTGCATTATCAAGTCATGGATTTCAAAGAACAAAGAGATGGCGACAAAGATGCTCCAACTAAATCCAAGTTTTTGAAGAAACATCCGCTTGCTCTTTGTGAGTGATCCAAAGAACTCTTGAGCAATCCGCGGAAAAACAATCCCGACGGCGAAGTCCACGATTCTGCCGCTGTGTCCTCGCATGCAATATCAGCCCTCAAGCTTCACAAATCCTTTCTGAAGACATTAAAACCAGATGCATATTCTGCCTTCGAGTAGCAATTGGGCCCCGCATTCCTTAAGTTCAAGAATCTAAATGAATAATAATAATAATACCCTGGGAAGATATGTTTGATTTGACTGCTAACCTTCTTCTGCCTAATTGTGGATTTTGGTTGAAATTTTTTGTTTGATCAAGACAAATTAAACCTAATTCCAACCACTGCAATGAACTCTTACTTTATTTCCAGATTTTGACATATGTTCTTAATTGGTATATTATGTTTTTCCTCTTGAAAGGGCTGCCATTGTGATGTCAACATGAAGGACAGTAGGACACTATTCAGTTCACCATCATGAATTAAGAGTGCTGGACTCGTTGATTAATTTTTCCAGGTTGGTGGTTGGTTCAAACTCTTCTGAAAGTGAAGTTTGTCCCTTTAAAATGTTATATTTGTACTCTTTTTTTTATTTTTTTATTTTGTGTTACTAGAGCTGTGAGCAAGTTTTGTCAGGCATTGATAAAGGTGGTATTGATGCTGTGATCACAGAAGACAGTGATCTGATAGCTTAGGGTGTCAGCTGTGAGTTCAGTTCCACATTGATTTCATGGTTTTATTTTTATAAACAGAAAG
Source organism: Dioscorea zingiberensis (assembly GCA_026586065.1). NCBI lineage: Eukaryota > Viridiplantae > Streptophyta > Magnoliopsida > Dioscoreales > Dioscoreaceae > Dioscorea > Dioscorea zingiberensis. Next base: position 28,670,437 of record CM048818.1, read on the forward strand.
TTTGAAGTTTTTTGTTGTTTTAGGTAATATTTAAGATGGACAGATATCAGATATCAGATATGGGAAAGATGAAGAGCTTTTGCTGGACAGAGTCTTCAACTTTGTTTCTGATGAACTTTCATTCAAGAATTTTGATAAAGAATTTTAATAATCATGTTTAGCATTTGTAATGTGAATTTTATTATAATTTTATATATTTTTTTTTAAAAGTTTTGAGTTTTTTTGAATTGAAGTTGAATTTTTATAAATATTATCGAACCGAACTCGAGCCGAACTCGAGCCCAAAATTATAATTCGAACTCGAACCGAACTCGAACTGAATATTATAATTTCGAACTCGAGCCGAACTCGAGCCGAACAATTGAATTTCGAGCCGAACTCGAGCTGGGTTCAGCTCGTTCAAGTTCGGCTCGTTTCCAGCCCTAGTTGGATGGCACCCTTTCTGAGTACATCCGGTATTTCTATATTCCAGGAGTTGATTTCACAAGCTAAGAAACTTGAATGGACAAGCCCGAAGATATTCTCCAATTTTCAAGCTCCAAGGAATGACAAAGAAACGCCAAAAAGGACTGAAGGCGTCAAATATACTGCTACAACCTTCAATATTGATAAAGGAAAAAGTGTTGCGGAGTCTCACAAGCCGGAACAGGCCAAGCCACCCGCTTTAGGTGCTCCTTGTAATGAATCAAAGCCTATTCCCTCTTTGAAAGAAAGGATGAATAAGAAGTATTCTTTCAGGAGAGATAAGGTATTGAAGATCTTTAAACATGCTGTAAAAGAAAGTCTGCAACTGCCTGAATGCAAAAGGCCAGAAGAGCAAAACAAGAAGGATCATCCTAGTTACTACCCATACCACAGAGTGTTGGGACACACAATTGAAGTCTGTTATGTTTTCAAGGATTGGGTTGAACGACAATATCGAGAGGGCAAGATTACACTCTCGAAAAATGTTTTGTTAGAGCAACCAGCCGAGCATATCCGCTATGTGACCACCGAAGACCAGGAGAGATCATCCCAAGGGGAAGTCACGGTAGTGGGCAATAAAGTAATACTCCCATCGACAAAAGATGATAGACCTCCCGCTGTTCCAGAAGGATTGTGGGAAGTATTCATATCCAAGAAGTCAAAGAAAATGTTGCAGAAGTTGGCCGAGCTCCCAGGGATCACGTGGAGATGTTCCCAAGAACCCCCTAAAGAACTCCCAATAAAACAAACAAAGAAGAAGAACAAGAAGAAGAACAAGAAGCGCGAACAATCGAAGTGCAAGAAGTCGATCATAGAAGTGTACATCGAATCCCTCGACGAATATGAGCAGAAGGAAAGGGCCTTAATTACTCTCAGAGACTATTTTCCCGAAGAGGTTGAAGAATTACTTGGGGAATTAGCTGAGGAAGATGATGAAGATGTGCAGGTGGAGGCTTGCAGGGTTATTTCTGGAGGAGAATACCCTTTGTATATCCCAGATGATTATGATGATGATAGCTTCTATGAGCCAGAAGAGTCGTACGATCGTCACAGCCGACCCTATATTAGCAAGAAGAAGAAGAAGAAGATGGCTTTCAAGGAAAGAGTTAAGAAGGCGAATGCCAGACTCTTGGAGCCACACCAACCAAAAGAGTCAAAGAAACCATATTACATCCCTAACGCCCCAAAGTATAAGATCTTGAGGAAAGCTATGCCTGCTGAAGAAATTCCCGCATTCATTCAAAGGGTGACAGAGGAGTCAGCTAACAGGCTACTGCAATTACATATTGAAGATGCTGAATGGGATGAGTCTGGGACATACCCTCGGGAAGCATTAGGGTAAAATTTTATTTCAAAGGTCGTGGATTCTCTGCCTCCAACAAAAGCAACCAATAATAAGGGGATGTCTGTCCTCCAAAAAATAGAGATTAAGAAAGACAAGAGGAAAGAGATTTTTGATCAAGCCATAGAAATGGGACTGGAATTGCCTAACCCCAAAAGGTCGTGTTTGATGCATCTCGACAGCCACCCAAATTACAGTCCATATCACCGACTTGTGGGGCATACCCTAGAAGAATGCCAAAATTTCCAGAAATGGGTACAAAAACAAGTTTTCATGGGAAATTTGACACTCACTGATGACTATTTTGAAGAAAAGGGTGAATGCCGGGCCATAACTTCTCAAGAAGATTTTGAGGATGAATTGAACTTCCCAGATGAAGAAGATAATGAAGAAGATGAAATACCATATCATGTGCATCAAATGCAGCTCAGAGCTGGGAAGGTACTTCAGCCAAGACAGGCATCCAGCTCCAATGATAAAAACAAAGTAAAGATGATTGAAGAAAGAGACATCTCACCAAAGAAACCTTCAAAGAAGCCGAATTACAATATTTTGGCACACTTGAAGAAAGTCCCTACACTTCTCAGTATGTACGATGCACTGATTGTAACGCTCCAATCTCGACCCTGACCTCTAGCACATACAGATCGGTACCCAAGTGGAAGCGAGTCCCACTCGGATACAAGGCCTAATAGATCAAAAGCAGATATCATAAAATAGTTTGGAAACATAAAAATATTCTCAGAGTCATGTACAGCGGAAACTTAGTACTTTCGTAATACACATATTGGCCCTACAAGGGTCCTACAAAAATATAAAGTGTCTTCTATTAAGCGAACCGAGGTTCTCGAACCTTCAAGCGCAACTCCTGATCACAATCAGCTAAACTTTCAGATCCTGAAAAGAAAAGAGACAAGTGGGGTGAGCTTTCGAAAGGAAAGCTCAGTAAGTACCCCCGCAGGGAGCACAACGAAGCATCAAGTTCAATATAGATAACAGAAAATAGTGATGCACACCAATATAAGCACATATATCATAGGAAACAAGAGAAAGTCAAATATTAGCGGATCACTACACCACAAACACATAACACGGAATCCAAGAAACTATCTTGTCATCTCCCAAAGTGCAATCTTATCTTTATCTTATTATCGCATCTTGAGTCCTGTGGCCCCTACGGTAATGCATTACCCGGCCAAATGAACCATCCTAATCGACGGTGAACCTCCGTGAGGAGATCCCTTAACTTATCTTAATCGCACTAATCGGGAGAATCTTCACATCTAGAAGTCTTTGGCTAAAGTCTACCCTGGACTTAGCATAGGCTCACGCGCTGTTACTGACCTTGTGGCGGTCAACAGGTAGACATGTTCAACGATCACAAACGAAGCTTAACAAAACAACTTGCATACACCACATGGGAATTCAATAAAGCAGGAGCACAAAATGTATATGCAAATCAAAGTAATAGAATACCAGGTCGTAGTAATAATAAAACAATGCCCCATTGGGCCAACAAGCATGAGATCAACAAACAAAGGTCCCAAACATGAGGAAACGTGCATAAGTATGAAGTCAAGGAATTCGTGAATCAAGAACATGCTTAAAACAAGGCATCATCAAAAGACAAGGAAACCCATTGCTGGGTGGGCACTAGGCAGGAACACTTACAAAAACATGGAAATCAACAAAAGTCAAGAACACTCCGTAGAGTGGGGTAGTAGGCAAGTGTACTTACAAAACAAGATCATGCTAACAGATAGCATCCAACAAAGCAAGAAAACCCAAGCAAGGGTGGAAACAAGGCAAGAGTGACTTACGTTAATTGCGATATTTCGATTCCCACGGGACTCTTCCTTGACGCGTCTCTATGCCAAATCGTGGGCGGAAGCAACCCGCACTCTCGAAAGGTTCCGAATGTAGTTGTGTTCTTGGGTGGTGCTCTCTCTCTCTCGTCGTGGTGACACCGAAGGGCAATCTTCCGGGATCACGCATTGGAGACAAAATTCTACTGGTGCTAGGGTTTCCCAAGAGAGCTGCTCCTTTTTATAGAAGCCGTGGGGATTTTTAGATAAGCTAAGCACGATCGGTTTATGCTTATCCTCTAGTGTAAATTCTTTTCCATATCTAATTGGAGAGCGTACGTGTTGATGCCAGCGTTCCACTTCAACCGTTGGATCGGTTTCCTATTAAACCAACTCATAATCCTAGCCATTTATCCAACAAGAGAGGAATCTCGTGCTACTCTTCATCACGTGTTTTGGTCTCAAAAAGATTCCAATCAATCATTGCACGGCGTGCTTTTCGTCACACGTTTTTTACTCTCAAACCAAAGCTTCACCGTTAAACAATGGCGCCATGCACATGTTTTGATTTAAAATCAAATTCATTCCTTATCTATAAAATTAACTATTATATCTATTGAATTAAAACCACCTTCATACTGTCCTTCTCTTTCTTTAAATTTAAAATAATGTGGCTTCTCATCTGAATCTCATCCAATTAATATATATAAAAGTATATCCCTAAAAGACGGTTACAGAGAAATTTATCAGAAAAAGAGAACACATTTTAGTGAAATGTTTCCATGAATACACCTACTTTTGTTACTAAAAATTTGAAGATTTATATGTCCCTAAATACACCTACTTTTCTCATATTATTGACTACTCACTTTACATAATATTATTGGCATGTCTAAAAGGAAAATCTCAACGCATGTCACATTTACAAAATAAATAAATTTGAATTGCACATTAGTTCCATGCTGATGTAACATTCAAAAATAATATTCACAATATATATATATATATATAATATCACCTCTTAATTTGATTTCTAATCCACCAATAAAATATTATACACATGGTAAATGTCCCCCCTTAAATCTAAATTTGGGAAATCTCTTCAATCAACTAATTAATCATCTAAATCCTTTTTATTCTTTTTTATTTTTTATTTTTATTTTATTTTTATTTTTTTATTTTTTTGCAAGTAATATGATTAAACTATAAATACTTTTAAATCTTGAAATTCTATTCAAACAAAAGAAATCACCAGGATTATTTATTCTAAAATAAAAGTTTAAACAATATCTTTGGGAGACTCTCCCTTATTCTCTAATAAACTCTATAATAATAATAACTAGAGCCTAATAAAACAAACTCCTAAAATTATGGGCTTCACACTAATGATGTCAGCCGAGGTCAGGGAATCTCTATTACATGCCCTGCAAAATCCTGAGGAGTATCAGGCTTACTTTGTCGAAGTTAACATGAATGAGGCTCTGTACGCATTTCATGCACCCTCAGTATCCTTCACGGATGAAGATCTATTGCTTGGGACTACAGAACACTACAGACCGTTATATGTGACGGGTTATTGTGATGGGATAAGAATTAACCGAGTTTTGATTGACCCAGTTTCCTCGGTTAACCTAATGACCCTCAACACTCTCTTGACATTGGCTCTCGAAATATGCCACTTATCTCAGGAGAAGATCATCATTCAAGGCTTCAACCAGCATAGCCAAAAGGCATTGGGGTCCATCACTCTCCCAATTAAATTTGGAAAGAAGACATCTGATGTGAAGTTTCATGTAATCGACGCAAATGCCTCATATAAAGCCCTCTTGGGAAGGCCATGGATCAATGAAAACCATATGGTCCCTTCAATACTTCATCAGTGTGTGAAGTACATGGTGGATGGGGAAGAATTCAGAATTGATGGGGAAATTCAACCCTTCGGCATCCACGAAGTCCATTATGAAGATGTGAGATACTACCTTAAGCCATCCAAAGGGGGCAAATTCCCAGGCCTAAAGGTAGAGTCTCTGGTGAAGATAGCCAAGTCTACTTCTGTCTCCAAAGAGAAAGCTTCAACATTGCCTCACTTCGGTAGTGATATTGAGTCCTCAGAAGACGAAAGTGATGAAGACAAACACCAAAACCAAGGACAAGCTAAAGGGTCTACCCAAGAAAACACATTCCACATCATAAGGATTCCTGATGGGCTATACAAATCTTTGGATGATTTGAATGTTAACACCGTTGAGCAGTTGAAGACATTCTACGTCATAAGAAGGAGAGAGGTATTCTCTTCTATGAAGCCAAAAGCAATGAGATTTCAAAGGATAATATCATAAATATTGAAGAATTAGAAGATGACGAAACTCAACTCATAAACTTCCCCAGCCATTATCCCGACAAGCTCAAGACAGTAGTTGAGAGGTATGGGGGCAAGATCAAATGGTCGAGGAAATCATATCAGAGTTTTCGTCGGCTGTAGAATCCTACGCATGTGAAGAAGAGAGGAATAGGCTACCCCAAATCTTCCAGGCATTCATGTACATGACAAAGTCAGGGGAAAAAGAAGAAGAAATTAAAATGAAAAGTGCGCCACTCGAGCTAGAAGACGGGGGAAAGCGACAATTGACGAGCTGATCGAAGTCAACTTGGGAAACGATGAAGACCCGAGACCAACCTTCCTAAGCACACAGCTATCAGAAGAAGAAAAAGCATCATTCAAGGCCCTTTTGAAGGAACATATAGACTGCTTTGCCTGGAATTATAATGAAATGACAGAGTTAGATAATGAGGTAGCCATTCACAGGTTAGCTATTGACTCCAATGTCACTCCACTCAAGCAAGTACTAAGAAATATGAAATTTGACCTTGAAAAAAGGGTGATAGAAGAAATAAAGAAGCAAATTGAAGCAAATTTCATCAGGGAGGAGAAATACCCTGATCGGGTAGCCTGTATAGTGCCTGTGAAGAAAAAGAATGGGCAGATACGGATATGCTTAGACTTCAGAGATTTGAACAAAGCATGTCCTAAGGATGATTTTCCCCTGCCAGTTATGGAGATCATGATCGACAACACCTCAAGGTACGAGATGTTCTCCTTTATGGATGGATACTCTGGATACAACCAAATCAAAATGCATCCAGATGATGAAAAGCATACAGCCTTCCGGATACCTATGGGCATATACTGTGACAGAGTAATGCCATTTGCTCTGAAGAATGCGGGGGCAACATATCAAAGAGCCATGACCAGAATATTTGATGATCTAATCCACAAAGTTGTCGAATGCTATGTGGACGATCTCGTGGTCCAAACAAATTCCAGGGAATACAAGTTGATGATTTGAGGACAGTCTTCACACACCTTAGAGAATACAAGTTGAAAATAACCCCATGAAATGTGCTTTTGGAGTCCTTTCAGGGAAGTTTTTGGGCTTCATAGTAAGACACCAGGGAATAGAGATAGACCCCTCCAAGATAAAAGCAATTTTGGAAATGCCACCTCTCCAGACACAGAAGCAGCTGCGGTCTTTTTAAGGGCGTCTGGCATATATCAGAAGATTCATCTCCAACTTGTCCGGAAGATGTAAACCCTTCTCCAAGCTGGTCAAGAAAAATATACCTTTTATATGGGATGATGAATGTCAGAAAGCTTTCGAGGACATCAAACAGTACTTGCTGAATCCACCAGTACTGGCAGCCCCGATCCCTGGAAAGCCACTGACTTTGTATAGCATTGCGTTGGAATGGTCATTAGGAGCTATGCTGGCCAAAAACAATGAAGAAGGCAATGAAAATGCACTTTATTACCTCAGCAGAATGCTGATAGGTGCTGAGAGTAAATATACACCAATTGAAAAAACATTGTCTAGCTCTAGTGTTCGCTGTCAAGAAGTTGAGAAACTACTTACTAGCACATAAAGTTATACTCGTATCAAAAATTGATCCTCTCAAATATCTTATGATGAGGCCATTGCTTATGGGAAGACTCGCGAAGTGGGCGCTGATTCTGATGGAATTTGACATAACATACACTCCACATAAAGCTATTAAAGGGCAGGTGTTAACAGACTTCCTAGCGGCACATCCTCTTTCTGATGATTCACCACTTAATTATGATCTCCCTGATGAAGAGATATTAACAGTGGAAGAAACAAGATGGCGACTATACTTTGATGGAGCTTCATCTATAAAGCCGGCACTCATGTCCATAATTCCCCAAATCAAAGCCGGGATAGGACTTGTGTTCATCACACCGGAAGGGGGAATTCTCAGATATGCACTCTCCCTTACGGAGCCATGCACAAACAATGTGGTAGAATATGAAGCTCTCATAGCTGGTTTGGAACTGCCAATTAAGATGGGAATCCAACACATACACATATTTGGAGACTCACAACTCATTATAAAGCAAGTCGAAGGAGACTACAAAATATACAAGCCTGAACTTCTTAAATATCTCAATAAGGTCAAAGATCTGATGAAGAAAATCCCCCAAGTACAGTTGAGGAGGGTTTTAAGATCATAAAATGGAGAAGATGATTCTTTGGCGAAAGTTGCAAAAGAGTTGGCGAATCCAGATTATGAAGAAATCCATATAACCATAAGAAATAGAAGGCCCATAAGTACAATCCTTGATGATGTCGAAGAGGAAAGTGCTGGGGGCAAAGCAGAAGTCTTCACCCTCGAAATGCCAGAGGAAGATTGGAGGCGACCATTCATAGAATATTTGAAATATGATAAACTCCCAGAGGACAAATCGGAAGGTCTTCAGATAAAACGAAGAGCCCTAAGATTCACCCTCATAAATGATATATTGTGCCGCAGGTCGTACGATTAGCTGCTCCTGCGATATCTTTCATATGAAGAAATTCAAGAAGTTATGCATGATGTACATTCCGGAATATGTGGTGCACACCAATCCGGGCCCAAGATGCGACTTAAGATCAAGCGCTTGGGATACTATTGGCCAACCATGGTTGGAGATTGCATCGATTATGCCAGAAGATGCTATCTGTACCAAATACATGGTGATTTCATTAACCAGCACCCAAATCCTCTACACCCCACAGTCTCTACATGGCCCTTTTAGATATAGGGAACAGATGTAGTCGGTCCCATTGAACCTCCATCATCTTTGGGACATCAATTCATACTGGCTGCAACAGATTACTTCTCCAGGTGGGTAGAAGCTATTCCGCTAAGAGAAGTGAAGACTGAAAATATCATTAAATTCTTCAGGGAGAATATCTTATACAGATTTGGGACTCCAAGGAGAATTATTTCAGATAATGGTCCTACATTCAGAAGCTTCAAAGTCGGGAGATTTGCGCAGCACCACAAAATAGATTGGAGATATACCTCCATCTATAATGCTAGAGCAAATGGGCTGGCAGAAGCCTTCAAGAAGACCCTCTCGAAGCTATTGAAGAAAGTTGTGTCCAAAAATAAAAAAGATTGGCATGAAAGACTCCCGGAGATGTTGTGGGCTTATCGCACCACCTATAGAACTCTAACACAATGTACACCATATTCTCTAGTATTTGGAACTGAAGCGGTCTTCCCCCTCGAAATCCAAATACCCTCATTGAGAATGGCAGTGCAAAACGAAATTTCAAATGAAGATAATATTCGGCTTCGGTTGGATGAGTTGGACTCCCTTGACGAGAAAAGGATAGGAACACAACAGAATCTCGAAGTCTAAAAGGCCAAGATGTCTCAAGCCTACAACAAATTGGCTCGGTTTAGGACTTTTACCAAAGGAGAAATGGTTCTTGTCCTAAGAGGACCTATCATCACCAATAAGTGGGTCGGGTGCAAGTTCAAAGCAAACTGGGAAGGTCCGTACGTCGTGGAGATCGTCTACGAAGGAGGCGCGTACCAGCTCATTGAAGCTAATGGAGAAAGACCAATGCCACCCATCAACGGTCGTTTTCTGAAAAAAAATATTATGCTTAATGTAAAAATGTTTGTCTATGACGGAACATCTAGTCCCTTATAGGGGTAGACTAGTCATGTACAATTAAATGTACTTCCCGAGGCAAAACATTAATTTTTATGTACTTTTGTATCAAGTTCATTTAAAGAAATAAAGAGGCATGTGTTTGTCTACAATGGAACGTCCGGCTCCTAGTTGGGGGTAGATCGGTCATATACAATTAAACGTGCTTCTTGAGGCAAACACATTGACCCCTTATTCCCCCCCCCCCCCCAAAAAAAAAAATAATAATAATAAAAAACAAAAAAATTAAAATAAAAATAAAAAAAAACCAAAATAAAATAAAAAAATCTAAAAGAAAAAAATATAAAAAAAATATCATGATTCTTTCTCCAAGTGTTCCATCCAAAAAATAAAAAATAAAAAAAAAATAAAAAAGTAGGAGAAAGGAAGAAAAGAACTAAAATTTATTCAAGTCTAGGGTTCATAACAAATGTCTCAAAGTCAAAGTATAAATAAACTAAGAAATCAAACTAAAAAAAAGAAGGGAGGGAGGCCCCCTTTTATTGCCAAGCAAATTTGAACAATGAGTATTTTGCCTCCTCCAACTCATCGAGCCATCTCGTGAAAACATCAATGAGATGAGTATCCGGCTGATCTCCTTGATCCTCAACAAGCTGCGCCTTGGCCTCATCCAACGCAACTTGAAGATTTGCTTGTGTGTGCTCAGAAGCTTCAAAGAAGTTCGTTGAAGTTGCTATCTTCTCACCCAAAGTCTTCATTGCACCCGAAATCTCACAAAGTTCGGTCTGTAGTTGATGATGCCTCTCAGCAAGCCTCTGATACTCCTCTTTATCTGTATTTATGTCATTAGCCCAGTCCACCCTGCGTTTGTTGAGACGTTTAAGTACTAAAGTTTTCTCATGCATACGTGCTTTGGCTTGTTGATTGCGGATATGAACTTGGATGCTAGGATTCTCTAAAGCTTCTTTAGCATAAGTTGCACACCGAACTATTTTTTCTAGGAAAGGCTCATAACTAGTCAAATCGACGCCGAGGGCTTCAAAAAGTGAACTTCACTTCTTCACTTTGTTGATAATGTTTTGATAGTTGTGGTAGTTGAGGGACTTGATATTGCTAATTATTTCATCCCGCCAGGCTAACACCACATTTGGTATGTTCCTCGGACCTATAAAGAAAATATGTAAATAAAATTCAAAATTCAAAAAAAAGAAAAAAAAAACAAAAAAAACACCTTGGTCTTGCTTTGGTCCGGCATCGGCATCAACGCCATCACCTTCCAACTTTTCCACAGGGACAAGAGTATCCTCAACAAGTTCCTTTGAAGGACTTTGTCTTGGAGACAAAGGACCGTCACCTTTTTGGGCAACTAAATTAAAAAAATATATATATAAAAAAAAAATATATATATATATATATATATATATAATAATAATAATAATAATAATAATAATAATAATAATAATAATAATAATAATAATAATAATTAAAAAATAATAATCAAATCACCAACCTTGGTCTTGCTTTGGTGGAGTTGCAAATCCAGTGTCGGTGTTAATGGCATCACACCCCAATTCCTCCACAGGAGAAGAAGCATCTCCAACAATTCCTTTTGAAGGAGTTTGTCTCAAAGACGGAGAGTCACCGTTTCTTCCGGCAACTAGATTTCAAGAAAAGTTGTCAACATTTATATATATATATATATATATATATATAACACCTTGTTCTTGCTTTGGTGATGTTTCAACTCCGACATCAACATTAGAGCCGCCACTCTCCAACTCCTCTATGGGAGTACGAGTATCCTTAGCAACTTCTTGGATATCTAAAAAAAAAAGAAAAAGATTGATGATCATGCAAAAAAAAAAAAGAACAAAAAAAAAAAAAACCACCACCTTCATTTTGCCTCAGTGAAGATGTAACTTCCATATTCACATCAACATTGGCGCCATCGCTCACTAATTTGTCCATAGAAGAAGGGCGTATTTAATGAAGCTCGCAGAAGGAATTTTCCCAAAAGATGAAGTACTTTCATCCTCTTAAGCAGCTGTAGTTCAAATAAAAAAAAAGAATATATATATGTATATATTAAAAAAAAACAAATATATATATATATATATATATATATATATATATATATATATGTATGTATATATGTATATATTAAAAAAAAAGAACCTTCTTGGATTATTGGCAAGTTCTGCGGTGGTTCATTTTGAATTATTGGCAAGTTCTGCGGCGGTTCATCTTGAATCACGAGAATGTTCTATGGTGGTTCATTTTGAATTATTGGCAAGTTCTGCGGCGGTTCATCTTGAATCATGAGAACGTTCTGCGGTGGCTCCTCCTGAATTATCGGCAAGTTCTGCGGTGGTTTATCTTGAATCACGGGGACGTTCTATGGTGGCTCCTGCTGAATTATTGGCAAGTCCTGCAGTGGTTCATCTTGAATTATTGGGAAGTTTTGCGGTTGTTCAACCTCCAGGTTAATTGGTATATCCCCTAAAATGAATTTGAAAAATAAAAAAATAAAAAAATAAAAAAATAGGGGAAGGATAGAACCATGTGGTGGATCAGGGAGAGCCTCCCTGGCTCCAACATTGGAATCCGGAGGATTTACTTAGCCCAAAATCAAGAGTTTTAGTTAAATCCTCTAAAGATGGATGAACAATTGATTCAATAAGTATTTTCCTACCAATAGAAGAGTCGAGAGGCATCCCCGAATCTTATGGAGGAACATCCTGAACTCTTGGAGCTGTTTGGAAATTTGGAGGATTAACAAAAAAAAAAAGGTGTACTTAAATGAGAAAGTTTTTTTGAGAAAGCCCTTGGCAAAAGTAAAATATTTTAGATATACATTTGAAAAAAAAAACATGGGCTCAAATGAATACATTTTCTGAAAAGCCCTTGCAAAAATAACATATTCCAAAAAATAAAAACGTGGGCTTGAATGAACACATTTTTGGAAAAGTCCTTGCAAAACAAAATATTTCAAATCAAAAAGAAAAAGAAGAAAGAAGAAAGACCTTGAGTTCGTTGCCACTTTGCCGGGACAAGTGGGTCAGCAGTGGGATCAATGAAGATGCTTTCATCAATAAAATGGGAGTTCCTTGAAGATTGGCCTTGTTCCCTATTCCTTATAATAACTCTTCTGTTTCTGAAGTCGTCCTGAATCAAAGATGAATAGTCTTGATTGAAAAAGGCCTCAACGTTCCTGAACCATTTTTGTGCATAAAGCAGTATAAGTCTCCTTCTTCTGTCATGCTCAGGAATATAAAATGAGTTAGAAGTCCTTTGGCGAGAGAAGTGAATCTAATAAACCACGAGAATCCCAGGAGAAAGAGCCCTCCGTGGAACATCAATATATGCCGAAGTATGTTGATCATACCCAAACTGGCGCCCAAATCGGTGCTGATTGTAAGGCTCCGCATAGAAGTCTCCAGCACACCGCAAGGGCAGCACTCCACAACGAAGACACATCACATACTCCATAGTATAGAAGTCCAATACTTCTGGCCCAGCCAGATATTTGGAGTCTCGCATTGTCTCGTTATTATGATGCATAAACGAGAACGGGCGGCTTAAAAAATTCTCCTCATACCTGATGAATTTCCTCACCTTCACAGGATTGATAAAGAGAGTCAGGGAGGCAATCATATAATATAGCATTTTTGGTATTCTCAACAGCCCGAGGATGTTTGAAGTGTTATCATCTATTTTCCTCTCGAGATATATCCTCCGAAAATAATAGCCAGCCCACGTATATAAGAAGTGAACAGGAAATACTATGGTAGAAAATCCAGGTCCTATTCTGTGATTCACCATAGCATTTAACCCCAAGTACAAACGCGCCAACACTGCGGGGGAAAAAGCTAGTTTCCTCCTATGCGCAATATTACATGCCGTCATAAAAACTCCAGGTCTAATCACCTTGTGACTGCTCAACATAATAAAACAGTAGACCCAGAGAGCCACAAAGGCCCCTAAGTCCGTATTAAGAATAGGCTTTGGAGGGGGATCAGATGTCGAACCACGCTGGACACCAAGTCTTGATTTTCTAAAAAAATCCACCCAATCCTCAAAAAATACATCTTGGTTAGCACTGCTCCTTGCGAGCCACTGGAAAATATCAAAAAGATTTCTCCAAACAGAAAATTCAGGATTACTCCTTCGGCATATTGTGTCATAAGGAGGTACGACTTCATCGTACATGTCACCGGTAATCGGAAGCCCTCCAAGTTGATTAATGTCCCATAACGAAATCCCAACTTCTCCATGAAAAAAGTGGAAAGTATTGGTCTCTGGACACCATAACTCCACTAATGCTTTATAAAAATTCAAGTCAAAGTCATAACGGCCAACCGACGCCACAATCCCGCCAACTAGTTCTGCTTGGGATAACTCTCGTGGGTATCTATGGACTATGTAGTTGGCCCACTTTGCATAATAAGGGAGATAAATTAAATCACTCTTAATGGGTTCCCTACCTTTCCACCATGGACGGTGGTTGATGATCTTATGTCCGAGGGTTTGGAACATACTCTGATCCCTTATATTCCCTTCAGGCTTCAGACAAATCACATCGGTCATACCATCCTCATACCAGCGGTTTGTACCCAATTTGGCAATAGCTACACGAGTGGGATAACGCTTCACCACTCTGAGTGCTCCTCTCCTTCGTATCTGATTGCGGATTCTGATCCAGAGTCAAAAGCAGGGTTGTGACGGATAAAAACTTGACCTTGAGGGACACTACAACAAAGATGATTTATTGCGGCAGATATTAGCGGCGGATAAGAATATCCGTTGAGGGAGGACCTCGTTGCAATCTTGGGCCATATCCCAAAAAGGTTGAGAGATATTGGCCATGAAAAAAAGAAAGATTTGGGGATTCCTACTTCTCTCACTCAATAGATTTTGTGAGAAAAGTAGGAAGGGGCATTTGTTTATATAAAAAATACATGATAAATGTCCAATAGAATTTAAATCTTAATTTAAATATATCCTAATCTTGATATTTAGGATATTCATAATAAATAAACAAAATTTAATATAAGATTCTTTATGAGATAAATTGATTGTATCTTGGGCCAAAAGCACAAATCTCGAAGCAGGACCAAGGCACAAATTCCAAGATAGCCCGAGAACACATATCTCGAGGCAATCTCAAATTCCAAGATAGCCCGAGAATAAATATCTCGAGGCAATCCCAAATTCGAAGATGGCTTGAGAATACATATCTCGAGACAATCTCCCAGAAATACAAATCTCGAACATAGCCCGAACACATATCTCATGGCGATCTTGAATATAGCCCGAGAACAGATCTCGAGGTAATTTAAGAAATACAAATCTCGAGATAGCATGAGAACATATCTCGAGGCGATATGAGGAAAATGCAAATCCCGAGATACCCAAACATGAATCCCGAGGCAAAATTTGCATAATATATATATATATATATATATATATATATATATATATATATATATATAAAATTAATTAATTAAATCAAATTGATCAAATTGATTAATTAATTAATTAAATCAAATTGATTAAGTCAAATTAATTAAATCAAATTGATCTCTCGGGAAACAAATTCGCTTCAAGATAAGAACCAAGGTTTCCTTTTAAAAAGGGGAAGGCTTTTTGTCTACAGGAGGAGGATTTTCCTTTTTCTCACTCAGACAAAAAAGAAGGAGAAAAAAACTTTGATCTTCTGCTCGCGATTGTCTAAAGCCGAGGAAGAAAGTTCCTGAAGGTGATTTTTCCTTTACTCTAGATATTATCATATATATGTAATAAAAGCCTTAAAACACCCACCCGTTCTTGCTCGTCTTGGAGATTCAGGGAACATAAGTACACTTAGATTTGAGGGCGAGTGACGATTGATGGGGAGTCATAAGCAGAGGCTAAAATAAAGAGAGAAATATAAAAAAAATAAAAAATAGAAGGGAAATATTAATATATACACTATATATTACAAATAAATAAAAAAAGGGATAAAAGCAAAAAAAAGGGGGTGCTGATCCCCGTTCTCTTACGCGATCGAGGCTCCATTTCCTCTAAACCGCCAACCGCCGCCGCCGATCGCTGCTGCCGACCGCCACAGCCAAATCCCATTCTTCTCCTGCGCTGAAGACCGATGCCGATTCATCCACCCTCTATTGAGCCCTAAATCGGGCGAAATCGTGTCTCTCCCTTGAAGATTCCGGCGCTCATCTCTGATCTCCGGCGAGCTGCAACCGACGGTCGTTCCTCTTCTCTCTTCTCTGGGAGCTGCAACCGACGGCCGTCCCTTTCCTTCTTCTCCGTGCTCGCGCCTTGGTTGCCGATCTGAGCTCTGTCCGTCAGCCCAAACAACCTCCCAGCTCTGCCAGCCTGTCACCGCCGGTCTAATCGTTACGATCCCCGCTGAAACCTACCAAGTCGCTGATCGTTATCGTCAACCCACCTCCTGCCGTCGTCGCCCCTTTGTTGCGCGTCCATCGACCGAGCCATCAAGAAGCCCGTCGCCTGTCGAGATCCACACCGGGGACTGGTCGCTAGTCCCTCCGTCACCTTTATCCGAGACAGGAGCTGCCATCTCTACGCCGCCGATTTGCCTTTTACCTCTGTCGGCCGCCTCTTTTGGCTTCTGTCCGCCGCTCCTCCGCTGCCTTGCCACCATGGAACCCTCCAAGAAGAAGAAGAGACTTGAGAAATTCTTGAACCCAATTATTTGACCAGCAGATTTCCATGAAAAGGGGAGATGCTGTGGTTGATGGGATGATGATATTGGTGTTGTTGTGGAAGATGGGAGGAAAGTCCGATGGTTGTGGCAAGGCCCCAATTGACGAGAGCTGATGTCTCCCTACACGTCTATCCTGAGATCTAATAAACCCGGAGGCGCCAAGTGCTCGCCGGCCTCCACCGCTTTGAGCTAGACCTCCTTGAGAGACTTTGATAATGATCTCCACGCCCTCGGGATGCTCGGTGACGGTCCCAACTCCATGCTTGACCATGATTGCCAAAAAAAATCAGGTCAGTGAAGTGGTTGATGTCCCTGAGTAGTGAAGGCTGGGCCACTAGGAAGGTTATTGCTAAAGCTCTGTCCCGCGTCGCCCAATCGGAGAGGGATCCCTTGGGCGAATTCAGATAATCGTGTCTTTCGTCTTTCAAATCCCGGAAGTTTGATAAAATAAAGATTGTTCTGTGCTTCATCAACCAAGTTGTGAAGGGTTGAAAAGGATATACCTGTTGTCATTCTTCAAGACTACAAGAGTGCCTTGCCATTGCCAGATTCACACTCCGCTTCACAATCCAAGTCTTCTATTCAAGACAGTACTTCAGTCGATGGTGTTCGTGTGCCATAGTTGGTTCTATAAGTCATAGTGACTACTAAACAGAGACTGTGGTTGCTGCTCTCATGCAGATGAAGGAAGGACATGCATTGCAAAGTTATGATCATATGAATACTTTCGATCGCACGGTGTTTGATGTTATGTCCATAAGAAAGATTTTGCATATTTTTCCTGTGAATTTGATTGTAAATTGAGAGGGTAGTCCAACTGTGTTAAAATTTTACCGTGTAAAGTTGCCCTCTTGATGCTCGATGAAATGCCTCAAATAAATCTCATTTGAGCTCGCTGGGATGTGAGAAGCACATGCATTGTATATATGAATTCTCAAGCTCAAAAGTAATTGACTTTTTATGTGATATATATGTAACTCGTTAATGCTTTATCATAACACAATGAGAAACGAGCCGTTTTTTTTAATGTCATGGGGCTGTTGCAGAATTTTTAATTTCTTCCTTGAATATTATGAAGAGCAAACGGGGTATGTTGCAAAATTATCATGTTCAAGTATCCAAGGGGAAGTGCTGTCTAAGTTTGTACACTTGTTTTGCAATGAAATCTTTAGTGAGTTATGAAGGTCATGTCTTTTATTTGGGGCCAAACTTGTTACAAAATGTTATTGATCAACTCCTTTGAATCATATGAGTGTTACTATGTCTTAAGTGTCAAAGCTGGTTTGGTGTTGAGAAGGAACTAATTAATGGCAAAGCTTTATTCATGGTGTGCTCGCAAGCTTGGCCCATCCTTTGATATTAAAATTATTAATGCCAAAAAGCAATTGTTCATCAAAGCTGAAAGAATATATGTACAACTATGAGCATCAATGGGAATACTTATAGTATATATGCAAGGCTCCATGTGACTTCTAGCTTGATGTTGATTTGACTACTATACTAAAAAGTCAAAGAAGCTTTTTTGGAAGATTTGAATGGCTTCATTTTAGACATTTTTTTTAGAAGGATAGAAGCCAACTTATCTCTTTTTTCTAAAAAAGAAGAAGAGATTAAAAATAAAATAAAATAAAATAAATTAAAATAATATGGAGAATGACATGTAAGAAATTGGAGCATCGGTATTCCTTTAAGAGGGCTCGAATTAAGCCCAAACATTCGCTTCATCATGGCACGATAAAACCCAAATCCTAAGGAAATACAAATCTCGATATGCCACACACTTCAAGGCGACAATGAAACGCTCCCTTTGAGGCGGCTGATAAGATCAAAATCTCTGAATGGCACGAATCTCGAAGTGGCGATGGAATACACCTTTTGAGGCGGCTGATACAATGCAAATCACAAAGCGACACTCACTTTGAGGAAGCTAATAAACTCAAGTTTCAAAGCGGCATATATCTCGGGGCGGTGATATGTCATTCATCTCGAGATGGTCGACAAAATGTAAAGCGGTGCAAATCTCAAAGCGGCGATAAAGCAGACGTCTCGAGGCACCCGATGGATCATAAACTCTGAAGTGGCAGAGCATATATTCCACGATGGAAGGCGGCGCCATTTACATAAATAAAATGAATAAATTATGTACATCTACATGATGATATCTATATGTAATAAATTATCATTTTCTGCAATAAAGTGAATTATTTTTCATTGCCTCTACTTGTACTCTTTTGCCCTTAATCGGAGGATCCCAAAACTCTGTCTGGGGTAATTAATAATAGAGGCTTGCCTCTATTAGGAATGGAAGAACCCACAGAACAAAATAAATATGACATTTGTGATTCGATGTTTCGCCTGGTGTCTCTTCATAGACACGATACCAGGCGGGTATTTTCGATCCATTGTCGGCTTTTATACTTCTAGGGTTTTAGGGGTGAGATTTACCAATTTGCCCCCTCCTAGGTCTGTAAAATCTCTGAACTTTACGATGTACGAGCCCGTATAGGGGCGTATATCAGCCCATATATGGGCCAGCCACGTCCATACGGTCTATCATACGGGTCGTATACTGGCCCGTATTCCCTTCAGGTTCCACTATACAGCCGTATGTCAGCCCTTATAAATGCCCGTATGGGCCCTTCTGGGTACTCTGAGGTCCTGGTTTCTCTCAAAATGTTTTCTTTCTTCTGAGGTCCTAGTATAATGCCCTGTTTATCAGAATGAACACATTTTAAGTATCGGTGGACAAAAAGTCTTCAAAATTACGTACCAAGCATATAGGAATATGATATAAAATCATGCTCAAATTAACACTTATCAGAGATCAGGGCTAAATTAATTTAGTGTTCTTCATTGTCTAGGAATAGATAAATTAGGTTACTAGCATTAGAGGGTTTGTCATGAAGAATTCTTAGAGGGATAGTGATCTGATGTACCATACTCTCCTGATTGATAAACCGTAGATGGCCAACTGTGATCTTAGCTAGTTCACTTTAGACTTCTAATTAAGATCAATCTATCACGAACCATATTTTTTAGGCTAGGTAATAGAGTTCTAGTTAGTGCTAGTGCCGATCCTTGTGTATTTGACTACCCTACCCACAGAGTACTTTACTACTTGAGCGACCCCGTGAACTTGCAGCTAGTAGTACATCATGTTTTTGTTGTTGTCAGGGATCGACTTTCTAGGAACATTAGGATTTTGTTACTCTAGCTATCTTAGTGTTAGTTTAGTTTACCTCAAATTTTTTTTTGACTTTTGGATTTAATTTCGCTTTCTTTTGTGGTGGTACTAGTGCATGACTAGAAGCAGGGTTTCATACCCAACAGATGTACCAGATCAAGATTTTGAGCGCTACCTTCATCGTTAGATAAAAGAAACCCTTCTCAAAACGCAAGCAGAGGTGGAGAGTAGTACAGAAGTGAATCAACCAATAGCGATGGCGCTACCAGCATATTCAATTGCAGTCTTTGCCAAGCCATGCCTTAACAGCATTAGCTCAACCATCAATCCTCCACCAATTTATAGACATGATTTTGAATTAAAACATCACATGATTTAGATGATTCAAAATAAGTGTCAATTTGATGGATTCCAAGATGAAGATCCATATGCACACTTATTAACTTTCCTGGAGATTAGCAACACCACTGTAGTTAGAGGAGTACTTGCCGAGGTTGTTCATCTCAGGCTATTCCCGTTTTCACTCAAAAGCCAAGCCAAGCAGCGGCTAAATTCGTTACCTCCATGATCAATCACCTCATAGGAACAGTTAGCCGAGAAAGTCCTAACAAGATACTTCCCACCAGCAAAAATCACGAAATTGAGGAGTGACATATCCTCCTTCAAACAACTAGATTTAAAAATACTATATGATAGCTGGGAGAGGTATAAGGAGATACTCAATAAGTATACACAGCATGGGATAGAAGACTGGATGCTAGTCCAGAGTTTCTACAATGGACTCAATGTACCTACAAAAAAGTTGTTGGATGCAGCAACCAATGGATCTCTTTGGTACAAGGAACCTGAGGTAGCCAAGGAGCTGATGAAGAGATAGCAATTAATGGATATCAGTAGAGTTCAAAAATAAATAACACTAAACCAAGCCGAGCCACAGGAATCTTTGAGATTGATGTTTTGACCAATTTGGTAGCAAAGGTGGATGCTTTGAGTAAATGGATAGACAATATGTCTCTTCAGCAGCAAACACTGGTCATTATTTATGGAACATATGTAGATCAATCAGGTACGGAAGCCAGTATGGTGCTAGCTGCACAGGTTGACTTGTAGGTAGCTAGAATAGATATCAGAACAATCCGTATAGCTCTACCTACAACCCCGAATATAAGAATCATCCAAACTTCTCATGAAGCGACCCGAGGCAAGGTCAAGGACAACAAAAACCCACTCAACTAGCAGGATACAAGCAACTCTTAGAATACAAGAAAGGCCCAAGCTTGGAAAACATTTGTGTATAGTACATACGTACCAATGATGATCGCATGAACAGAAATAAAGAGTACTTGAGGAATCAACAAGCATCGCTGCAAAATCTTGAGCACCAAGTGGCCCAAATTGTAAAATCTTTGGCTGAACGACCACTTGGCTCTCTCCCCAGCAATACTAAAGTGAATCAAGAGAATCAGTAAAGACCGTCACCCTTAGGAGAGGAACAAAATTGTCCCCACTGCCAATCAAGGATCAGATGGATACAACAGAGGAGGAAGAGGAAGGGGAGCAATTAGATCCAAGTAAAGGAAAGGAAAAGCAAGCTCCAATGGTGCGAGAGTACCAACCAAAACTACTTTACCCTGCCAAGGTAAAAAACGACCAGCAGGAAAAGAAGTTAAAAAAATGCTTAGAGATGTTAAAAATACTATAGAGTAACGTCTCTTTTATAGATGCCAAGGTACACAAAGTTCTTGAAAGAGCTGTTCACCAACAAAAGGAAATTGGATGAGGTGTCCAGACAACCCTTAGTGAATAATGCTCGACAGTCCTCACCAACACAAACCCAAAGAAGGAAAAAGATCTAGGGGGCTACGTAATCCCTTGCACTATCGAAGGATTGGTGGATGAGAACGCATTGGCAGACATTGGAGCAAGCGTCAACCTCATGCCATACAAAACTTTGCGAAAATTGGGACTCTGAGAACACAAACCAACCAAGGTTATACTATAAATAACCGACCGATCAATCCTTCAACCACGAGCAGTCACCGAGGAGGTATTATTCAAAGTACATAAGTTCATCTTTCCGGTAGACTTCATCATACTAGACCTAAACGATCAAGTGGAAGTACCCCTTATCCTCGGGAGAACATTCCTAAAGATAGTACAAGCTTTATTTGACATCAAGGATGGATGGATGACACTAAGAGTTGGAGATGAGCCAGTTGAGTTCATGCTCCAATCTGCCATGCGACACCTTATGGAGTTTGATGATTACAACTCTTGTATGGATCATATTGACGATCTCATTTTTTATTTTGTGCAGGATGAACTACTAAAAAACCAACAAGAGGATATTTTCTCGGCTGAACTACCTCCTTGGGGAGAATTGGAAAAGGAGGGAGATCAAAAACGCAAACAGCTGGGTCCCATCACGCAAGAGAAAAATCTGTGTTGTAGGGCAAGCAAAATGAGTGACTCACTCTCAAGCATCAACCCACTACCGGGCTCATCTGGGAGCAAATCCTGTGAGTATGAGTTTATTTCCTATTTAAGCATGCAAGACTTGGAGAATATTGCACTCAATGGGGAAGCTGAAAGGTATCACTTATTCGAACCCTCGTGAGCCTACAGGTTCGTTAAGCTAGTGAAGCAAAACAAGCGCTTCTTGGGAGGCAACCCAAGCTTAGTAATTTTAGGTAGTCTTCTAGTTAGTTTTCATGAGTAGGATTATTTAAGGTTTAGTTTTAGGCATACATTAGAGCTGGCACTATATTTTGGATGATGTTCAATAGTTATATGATTTTGAAGTGTTTTAATGACTAATTTTTATCTTTGGAATCAATAACACTTTGGTAAAGATGAAAACATGGAAAAAACCACATATGCATGAGTTTTAGAGCAGTACATGATCTGCCATATGGGCATATACGAGGTCGTGTGGCTCTTGAATTAGAAGAAGGGACGAGTATCGAAATACAGAGCACCACACGCCCCAGGAAATAGGTGTGTGGCCAACCTTGTCGCACTCGAGAAAATGTGATGAAGCAGCAGATATTATATAGAGTGTCATATGCCCAGGGACACGGGTGTGTGACAGGGCTTGTCGAGCTTGGGAAGAAATGAATGAAAAATAGACGAAAGACAAAGGATCATACGCCAAACCACACGGCCGTGTGGTACAACCGTACAGCTAGAGTTTGATTGACACTGCCTTAAAGACAAGAACACGACTGTGTACCACACATGGAGTCGAACTGGTAGGGTTTAAATCGCGAAGAAGAAGGACACCGTTACCAAATCGCACATACCTTCTTCTTTTCTCACACACCGGGGACTCACGATCTCTTTCCCACACTCTGGCGAGTCTTCCTCCGGCGACCACGCACTCATTCCGGACACGCCTCAATACCGTCCGTTGACCGCCATCTCAATTCACCGCCACTATTCATCCACACTGCCGTGTCAAAGTCCTACAAGCCCGTGTATACCACCAACGCCGGTGAGCAAAGGGCTTGAAGAAGCAAATCCCTAGGCAACCCCCAAAGAGGAGGAAAGGAGAAGGAAGCTCCAGAGACCTCCCTGAGTTGAGCTTTGGGTCAGAGGTCCACAATAAGAGGTATGCCGACCTACGCCATAAGAGGTTCAGGGAAACCCAAGCTAGAGATTTCAAACTCTTGGAGGAATTGGGTCTCAACGACGAGGTCAGCCGCCTGCTCGCAATAGGAGGTTGAAGGAGGCTGCTTACTATCGAGGAGATGTTGTACTGGGAGCTCACGTTGGAGGTCCTCGCTATGTTCACGATCAGTAGAGGAGATGCCTTATCCTCATAGCACAAGTACAGTTCAGGTTGGGGACGCGATGCATATGATGAGCTACACATAGTTCGCCCTCCACTTAAGACTGTATGATGAGGAGTTCACCTAGACACTCGAGTACGAGGCCCTCGGCACCGTCAAATCACATAATAGGTCGAAGCTTGATTATTGGGTCACACTCAGCACAGAGGTTATATACGACCCTGTGCGGTCGAAGGCTAGCACACTCAGGACTCTCGGCCTCAGGTATATCCATTACATCCACTACAAGAAAATAACGATTTACCTAGGGAAATTACCCACGGACACGTTCCCTGGGTAAATACACAGGGAATACCCACAGAATAGCAAGGAAATGATAAACTAAAGATATATCAACTTTACTCAGGGAATAGACACGAATTTACCCAGAGCTTTACCCAGGGACAATATATCCCTGGGTAATCCGTGGGTAACTAACGCGGCTAGTTCCCGCCTCAAAATTACCCACGACTTTCCCAGGGAACTCTTGTGTGGGTAAAATATCTGTGGGTAATCCATGGGTAATTATGTTAAATATAATGTACCCACGGATTACCCAGGGAAGTTGTTTGTGGGTACTGCTTTCATGGGTAATCCTTGGGTAATTATAAGAGGAATTTTTGGTTCCACAATGGCACCCACAGATTACCCAGGAATATGTTCTGTGAGTAATACATCCGTGGGTAATCCCTGGGTAATAGGATATATGAATTTTAGCCATTATTTTATTTTTTTTATTTTCTATAATAGGATTAAAATATTAATTTTAAAATTATGTGGACAAATTAAAAAAAATTAAAAATATAAATAGCACATTTTAAAATCTTGGGAGTTATGCTGATCAAGGTTTTAAAGAGGTAGTTGGAGAATTTTTCATAAAAATTTATTAACTAAAAAAATTAATAATATTCGTTGAAAAAAGCAAATAATATGGAGTTCAGCCGTTCAGGAGTTGTGTAAAACTTTACAGTATTGAGATGAAAAACAAACAAATAAAAATAAAATAACAAATCTATACTAACGCTAAAATATTATTATATTTTATTTATTAATTTTTTTGAAAAAAAATAATCTGATGCTTCTCATCATTAATTAAACAGTAAATACTCCATCTATCTCGTCTCTCTCTTATCGTGACGCCCTCTCCTTTCTCTCTCTCTCTAAAAACCCTAGAAATCTTCGACACCTTTCTCGTGATCCTCGTTCAGGCAAGACGATCCCCGCGGCATGGTGATGATTCCGGTGGTGATGATTCTGGCAGCAACAACGAGTCCCGTGACGACGACGTGTAGGAGTACAACTAAAGGTTGATCGCTCGGTGTTCCTCATCCTACTCGCTTCTCGTCTTTCTCTGCCTCTGCAAACATTAGAGAGAGAAAATAAACGCAGCTGTGAGAGCTTGAATTGAATAGAGGCTCTCGCTCAAGGATTAGGTTTTCTCCACTAGAGACCTTTGATCGATTGCCTAAGATCAAGTCAAGTACTCCGCTCTTAAAACCCCTAAATGCTTTTTCCCATTGCCTCCTCGATATATATATATTTTTTTGTAGATTTAATTCCATATGATTTTATTTATTTTTTTCATTCTGAGTTTTATTGCGAACCATATCGATCTTGTGCGCAGTATTCGGTCCTGGCCTCGTGGCGGCGTTTGGATTGATTGTTCCCGGTTTGAAGCCGATTTTTGGGAAGTAGGATGACCGAGGAAGTGAATTGAGATGGATAATTGGGGTTAGTGTTTCTATTTTTTTGGTATGATTTGTTTATGAATTAGTAGAAAACGAAATCTTGTTTGGTGTTTAGGCAAAAAGTTATATTTTTAGGTATTGGAACTGTGGGTTATAGGCTATAGCTATTGAGTTCTTTTGGCATAGTTCTGATATTCGGCAGAAACTCATTGCCAGAGATTAACAAACTGTTGTCTCTTATTTGCATACTCATATTTATGCAATGCTGGATATTCATATGAGGGAGGGAGAGACTATAACAGAAAATCTACATGGATATGGCTGAAGTAACCATGTTGCTAGTAACAAATTCTAATAGATCTTTAGAAATGAAATTTTACTTAAATAAATATCTTTAGAAATGATACTCAAAATAATCATAATAATAATAAAACTAAAATTGGTAGAAGTAAATTTTTATGGACTGCCTCCACATAAATATTAATAGGCAAAGCACAAAGGCCACTTTTCTCCGATCTCTTGATAGCTTTTAAATTGAAAAAGGAAAAGGGTGAGGGGACATTTCAAAGATGGGAGCTTGATATACAAAGGAAGCTTTGCAGAGAACAAACATTTTCTCCTTTATTTTTCCCAAGGAAAGACAACAAGGTGGGTCAGACTACATAAGAGGATTAAGGGAACTGATTAAAGTCTTGTGTTTTATTTTTATTAAAGGATATCCTTGCACACTCTATCATAGGGCAAGGCAATAGCAAAGGGGTGGTCGGCACCAGAGACTTCATTTTCCTGTTGAGCATGGATTCTCGATCCACTTTGGTTGGGTCGTCGCACATTTTTTGCTCCATCAGGGCTCCTATCCCAGGATCCAAAACATCTTCCCGTACCCATACATTACTAGACTTGCCCGGGGGATGGGTTTATTCTTAGGAGGAGCCATGGCGAGACTAACAATAGCAAGAGGGACCCTGGAGATTACACTTGATACACTATGGGTACTGCGGATAGTCCGATCGATCCGCACCTTAGGAGGGACAACCTACCGAGTCATTGAGCCGGACATGACTCCGCAACAGGAGCCAGGAGACTCGGCAGCAGCAGGACTGAGCACTGCACCACCACTCTACCATCGCCACCAGCAGCACCCGTACCAGCTCCAGGATGGACCCCAGTCGAGCACAATGCACGACTAGACTGGCTAATGAGGGCCATCCACTTTCTAATCCATCAGGGTGGTCACTAGTACTCAACCCCACCATTTGTTCCCACACACACCCTGAGAGATGTGGGGGTGGAGGGCAGCGACAACTTTAAGACCGCTGGCGATGAGGAGTAGGAGCATGACAACTGAGCATCTGGAGTTTTCTTTTTACCACCACTTTTGTATTTTTCTTTTATTTCTGAAAACTGAGGCACCATGGTTTCACTATCTCTATATATTATATTTTGAGCATCACTTTTATGCTTTCTATGTCACAGGGTATTTTGGAAATCATGGCAAAAGAATTTGTCAGGAATCTTAAAACGAGCACCACCAGACAGTTATGGAGAGTAATCCCTTTTTTTTTCTTTTTTTTTATCTTGCATGTCATATCTTCTTTTATTATGCATACATTGCGTACATTTGGGATAATGTACAATTTAAGTGTGAGGGAGGGATTAGTTGTGCTTATATTGTTCGAGACGAGTGTTGCTTTAAGATGATCTATGATAGTTAATAGTTGGGAGTCCTCTTTGACTCTAGGTTGACATTAGTGTTAGGTGTCAATTATTTTTTTCACAAATATATATATTTAGTCTCGCCTTTACTTGACACCTCACAATAATTTTGAGCACAAACCAAACTTTGTTGTTACTTGCCTGCTTAGGTTTGGACTCCAGTTAGTTTAACAATTAGAGAAGCACTGATATTGTCTTTTTATTTAAAAAAAGAAAGAAAAATCAAAAGAAAAATATGTTAGAATTTCTGGAAAAACCAGATAGTCGGATCCATTAGGGATGCCCTACTGGTATAGAAAAGATGGTAGAAAGAGCTATCACCTTTGAAGAGTGAAAGCCGACCTTGAGTAGTCAGATAACGCGCATCACAAATATTAACTTGATGACTTACAAGGGGAAAGGGCTACCTCATAGAATGTATGAAGCTACTACCCACAACTAAAAGAGTTAAAAATAGTAGTTTAGGAAACAAGGTTCAGACTAGCTGGGTCGGGTTTTAGCTATTAAGTAGCGCCATAGGAAGGGTTACACACACACACACGTTGGGAGTTCAAGTACAAGGTGGGTTCTATTATCAAATAAAAATTGTCATGAGACCTAACACGGTGTTTTCCTAGACATCAGAGGGACTCTCAAGTATTTGTGAGATCGGAGATCAAACACTCATCATCTTGCTTATATTCTATGTTTTCTTTGCTTGAGGACAAGAAAATATTTAAGTATGGGGGTATTTATGATGTGTGCATAATTTAACATATCTTCTTACCATATTTCCATGCCCTTTACATCCATTTTGCCATAGTTTCTCCCACTTTTATATGTTGTTGGGTGTTTTGTGTAATTTGGCAGATAATCCAGCACTTTGAAGAAAAGAAGCAAATTTAGGAGCAATTTGGAGCAAGAAGGGCCAAAACAGAGCATGACACGGTCATCCATACTAGCGTGTCAATTGGACGTGTGGATTCAAATCGAGATTAATTCAAAAGAGCTCTCAGATTATTGAAGACACGGTCATGTGCCAAACGACATGTGCGTGTAGTACCCCGTGTACGGGTGGAAACCGTATTTCTAGAAAACCCCTGAAAAGCACACAGCGTGTGGTGTAAAATTTGAAGCTTATAAAAAGCGGTCAGTTCTACTTTTTAAGGGGACTTTTGGCGCATCTAGAAACTGACGGCTAGGGTTTTGGGGAGAAGTTGAAGGGGGAGGAAGCATCGTGCCAGGGAGTTCATAAGTCTTTTTATGTCTTCCTCCATATTTATTGTGATGTTTGTCATTAGTATGAGAGGCTAAACCCCTTGTGGTGCCACAGGTCCTTGAACTCTTAGAAGAACTTGTGAATCTTTCTCCTTCTTAATATTAGTCTTCTTTTTATTTACTTCTCTGAATTTTCTATGTGTGCTTATTCGTATGGTTGGTTAGTGCGAAAGCGCCGGCCATACGATTAGAATTGATTGATGTATGAAGAAAGATCGCAGTCAAGCTAGGTCTTAGCATAGACAATAGGGGAGCGCACGCTGAGAGATCAAGTGGTCGCATAGGTTGCTTTGCAACCGCAATCCACTTTCCGGATTAGGGTAAAACCTAATAGTAAGAACCATAGAACACCAATAATAATATAGTCATGTGGCGAACTCTCTGTATTCAGACTAGGGTTTGGTTGCCGAGAGATCATGGCTTAACTAATTCTGAATTCTTCATGGTCCAGGAATAGATAAATTAGGTTACTAGTATTAGAGGGTTAGTCATGAGGAATTCTTAGAGGATAGTGATCCGAGGTGCTATACCCTCCTGATTGATAAACCCTTGGTCGCCAACTGTTATCTTAGCTATTTCACTTTAGACTACTAATTAAAATCATTCCATCACCAACCATATTTTCTAGTCTAGGTAATAGAGTTCTAGTGAGTACTATTGTCGATCCCCGTGGATTCGACTACTCTACCCTCAGGGTACTTTACTACTTAAGCAACCACGTACACTTGTGGGTAAGCAGCACATCACGAGCAGAGGGTAATTTTGTAATTTCTCTACATCTAGGGTTAGTATAAATACATGATGTAACCCTAATTTTGATATAGTGAAAATTTCTATCGCTTGCTCCTAGGGATGTTGGTACATCGCCAAACCACGTAAAGTCTCTGTGTGCTTTATTTTTTCTTTATTTCTTTGCTTGTTTGCTTCACCATCATTAACAAGTGGTACTAGACTCTAGGTTACGATGTTGGGGTTTCATCTATAAAGTTTTATATTACCAAGTTCGATAGAACTAGTAATTTCTGGTTATGATAGAGGGGGGTGAAGGATCTGTTAGTGCAGTAAGGCATGGTGAATGTATTAAGCAAAAAGAAACCAGATGACATGGAGAAGACAAAGTGGAAGGAACAGGATGTGAAGGTTGTGGTGACTATCAGACTTTGTTTGGCTGATGAATTGATGTATCACGTTATAGATGAGGAATCACCTATGGCAGTTTGGTTGAAAGTGGAAAGTCTTTATATGTCAAGATGTTGACGAACAAGCTTTTTCTTACGCAAAAGCTATTTAGTCTTAAGTTGTCAGAGGGTTCGGATCTAAGCCAGGACATCAACGTGTTCAATCAGACCATCAGTGATATGAGGTGAGTTGATGTGAAGTTCGAAGACGAAGATATGGCGTTTATGTTGCTGAATTCCCTACCATCATACCCTACATATAACAATCCGGTTACAACTCTGATGTACAAAAAAGAAACGCTCGAGTTGGAGGATGTCACAGGTGTTGTTATGTTTTTATCAGTGAAATAAAGTCAATGATGAGAGCTCACAAGGTGATGGGCTTGTGGTGAGAGGTAACCAGGAACGTGGAAGAACCAAGTCTCAGTTTGGATCGAGTAACAATAAAGGTCTTCCTTAATTGAGAAACATGAAGGACATCATGTGTTACAAGTGCAGGAAAAGGGCATATATAAGAATTGCTCTGATAATAGCCAATAATTTTTTTAAAAATCCTCGTAATAAGCATGGAATTAAATTGCACTTATAATGGATAATAATAATAATATGGAAGGACCTTTAAACAAAATACCTAATTAGATGGTTAAAATGCAAATAAAGGAATTTCATGGAAGAGCATGGACTTTGTGTAAAATGGTATTATGGATGATGGTATATATAAAAGAATACTTTTTATTTTATGGGCTAGAATGCAAGTTGTGGACTTGCATGTAAGGCCCTTATGAGAAAAATGTTTCAATGCAAATTTATAAAGGCTACATGGAAAGGGCTAATAGTATCATTAAATGATAAATTAGAAACTAAGGGGCTAACAAATAATCATCAGCCTCTTAGTTTCTAATTTATTTGTTAGCCCCTTAGTTTCTAATAAATATTTGTTAGCCCCTTAGTTTTTAATTTCTTAGGATAAAGGGATGGTGATCTTACAACATAGTAGTATAATTTTTTCCAGCTATTGTCAGCTTAAAAGAGGGGTTGATTTAATGAAATGCATGGATGTGAAGCAATAAATACAATGGCGGCAATGGTCTTAACGTGGAAGCAAAAACATGAAGACTTCTCCGAGTGTTGGAACACTCTGCTAAAATAGACGAGATATAAAGACCGCCCCACCATCAGTCTTCCCCTCTACTCCCTTACAGCCTTCTACCCACTGGGGAGCTATAAAATTACTTGCAAGCCGAGGGAGGAGGAACGTTTGAAACTTCAACTGAGTCTCAACTACCTCTATCCTTGTCTTCTCGCCTAACTCCCTCTTAATAGTCTTCCCCATGCTCTATTGGCTACCATTACTACTACTATCAATGACTTATATCCCTCAACTAGGAAGACAACTCTTGCTGAGATGGGGGTTGGCCCGAGACTCTAGCATCTCCATATGACTCCACTCCCGAGCTGCAAGACCAGCAGATCTTAAGAATTCACGCTGGCCAGTGTAACACCTCCGAGGAGAACAGTAAGTCACTCCACGACCAGTCTGAACATATTTTCCTTGTGTTCATGTTAGAGTGATGCATCAAGGGGATTGCATTCAATTTTACAACTGGAACTCAATGTATAACATAGGGAGTTACTCATCAAATGAAAGCCTAGCTGCTAACCTTACCTGCTGTCCCGAACCCCCAACAGCTTTAGAACCTAGGGAAGTCGGTAAAAAGAGCTAGCAATGGCCTCTCACCGTGTGTTGTTGGCTAACAATAGGTTTTAGGGCTCTTAAACCTGCTAATATGTTGTAAGGATAAAATTACTATGTTGGCCTGTGAGAAACTACAGTGTTTATCACTTTGGACGTCTTAATAACTCATCACACACACACACACACACACATACGAGCTTCTAAGGTCTGTTATGTATAGAAGGGTTATCCTTTGTCAACTCCATTCATATGGCTTGTGGCCTATTCCTATCTCTTATTCACGAGTGGCTCAACTCTTTTAACTAACTTGCATGATGTGACAGAGGTGTGTGTTTCTCTTTGATGTTTAATAGTTGCAATTAAATCAGCTGTATTATGACAGAGGTGAAGGATTATTTTTGTTGGGACCGAGAAGGATGAAAATGAAAGCTTTGTTGCAATAGACCCCAACATATTAGAACCAAGGCGCCTTGCTCTATACCTCTCACCTTGATTATTTCTCAACTAGGCTTTACAACCTTTCTAGAAGACTTGAGTTAATTTAGCCTTTTGTATGAAGGGTTGATAATTATGCAAAGGTGGTTGTTCAAGTGTTTAAACAGTCCATCTCTGAACCACAACTCCAATTGGAAGTTATAGCTATGAGTGGACTCAGTTCCATGATAGAAAACATGTAGAAGTAACAACCCAGCTATAGAAGTAGTAATGTCAAAAGTTGTGTGATAAGTGCATTATCATACATATTTTTATACTATATTTGCATGTACTTTACTTGTCTTTTTGCATAGATTCCTCAATTTTGTGCTCTGTTAGGTATTTTGTTGTCATTGAATTGGAAAATAGGTGCTCGGAACAAAAGAACCGAAATGTGAACCAATCCAAAGCAAAAAAGTTGAAAATACACATTCCAGAAAAGTGCGTTAAGTAGCAATTGGAAAGGATGTTCTATGATAAAGGAGCAAAAAAGAGAAAGAAGGGCATAAGGTTGTGAGCATTATGAATGAGCGACAAAAGTCAAGAATTTATTACAAGAGCTACGGGACTCTAACACCGATCTTCATCATTAGATTCAAGAACAAGGAGTCAAAAACACCTAGTTTAAATTTCAGGTTAATCAGTGTGAAATGGTCATCCAATCAAACATTCGATGAAGGTTGTGCAAACCTGAAAATGAGAACGAGCGTGCTTAAGCCATGCTTATCTTGCTATTGCTGGAAAATACTCTGAATCAAATCCTGAAGGTTCCAAAGATAAGCACAGGCTAAACACACGCTAAGCACGACCTAGCGTCATAAATTTCATGTCTATAAAAGGCTGTCGGATGTAACTTATCAGAGGACTTTTGGTTGTTCTTCCACTAACGACTAGGGTTTCGGTGGAGATTGAAGGCGAAGGAGACATTGATTTGTGGAGTCCATTACCTTTAATTATCTCTTCTTCTTTAGATCTTGTGTTAGATTTCTATAGTATGAGAGACTAAACCTTCTGTGGTGCCTCAAATTCTTAAATTCTAGGATGAATTTGTGACTATTGTTCTTTTTTTATGATATTGGTTTTTATTTGTTCTTGTGAACCATATATCTGTGCTTAATTCTTGCAAATTGCTAGTATAAGAGCCCCAATTTGTATATCTAAATTTCTTGATTAGATAGAGAGATCTCGATCATGCTAGATTAGGCTTAGATGGTAGGGTGTGAGTGTATTCTGAGAGATCGGGTGTATGGGAAATCACATAACCTAATGCAATCTGCGATTGGTGTCGTCATATACAAATTAGGTTTTAGCTGTTAAGAGATTAGGGTTGAACTAAGTTAGGTCCCTCATGGTCCAAGAACATATCAATTAGATAGTCAGTATTAGGAAATTAGTCGAGCAATGGATTCCTAGAGGGATAGAGATCCAGGGTGTCATATTCTCTACACTAAATTACCCTAGATTTGCCAACTGTTGACTTTATTTCTTCTTTAGATTTCTTAGTTAGGATTAGATCAACACCCATATTTTTAAGCTAGTTAATAGAAGGCGAATTAGTATGAGTAGAGCTAGTCCCTATGGATTCGACTACCCTATCTTTGGGGTACTATATATCGTAATCGACCCCATGCCCTTGCGGGAGAGACCATATATCAAGTTTTTGGCACCGTTGCCGAGAATTGAAATTCTAGTAACGTTAGGATTCTGTTATTATAGCTATTGTATTTTTCTTTTACTTTCACATTATCTTCTAGTCCTATTTGAGTATTTGTATTGGATAAATAATGGCTTTTCCATACAATGACGAGGATTGCCATCAGTTCAATGTATCGTAATATTAGCAACAAACATTGGAAGATCTCCTTATATATTACATCCATTATAATGAAATGAGATTGAGGGAGTTTAAGGATTAAATCGAGCAATTGAAATTTGATAGAGAGATGTACAAATTTAAGGCAAATTTAGACCTATTCATGGACTCATTCTTGAGTGAAACATCTCCCATCTCCCTGTTGGTAGTTTGTGAGGCACCCTCCCATTGAATAAGTCATGTTTAATTCTATTGTCACAAATGATATAGTCGGTTGGAATATGGAAAATAGGAATCACAACAAGATATTGAGGAAGACTTGAAACAATGCATGGATGCAGAAGCAAGAGAGTGTATTGAGAAAGCCGTCGAGGAAGCCTTTGGGAAAACAAAACCAAGTAAAGATCTCGACAAGGAGACACTATATGGTAAGGACAATGAATACACCCATCATTCTCCTCCTTTTTCTCAATGGGAACTACTGCAAGAGCTGAATGAACAAATTCAGTCCATTTTCCAAAAAAAGGTAGAAAGTATGGAAGTTTGATCTATGAACCTTTTCAAGGTAGAAGAGTGTTATATCAACCCAAACATCAATTCCAATTTATTTTATGAACCCTTTGACCAACATTTTCTCATTAAGGAAATCAATAGATCAAAGCTCAGTTTCAACAAGAAGTGCCAAATAAAGATGTCACATAGTTATGTTGAAACAGTTGCTGGGAGTAACAGAAAAAAATGGTTGAAATCTTCCATGTTCATTGAACGATTATCTCTACACAATGTTGAGCCATATGTCGATCTAATCAAGAACTATGGAAAACGGCTAAGACTCTACAAAGGGGAAGGTCTTGAGAAGGGTGCAAAAGCTCTTATCATCAAAAAGCCCTGATAACATAAAAGATACTTCAAACTAATGGCATAAAACAAGCGCTTCTTAGGAGAAAACCCAAGAATTTTAGTTAGGTTTCTAGTTAGTTCATAGTTTCATCATAGTTTTAGTGTCTTAGAGTTTAAGTTAGTGTATTGGTTGTGATTTCGTTTCTTTGATGATTTCTCGGTATTCATGTGTTTTTCAAGAGCCTATCGATCAAATTTTTGTCTTTGGAGTTAATAACACACACGTAGAGGTACACACAACAAGAATTAGGGTCATGAAAGTCTCTGAAGTAAGCACATGTAAAGCACGACCATGTTCCTAGCCGTACTTATCTTGAGAAAATAAGAATATGCAGGGTGGAGAGAACACGACCCAAAGACGGCTTTCATAAGCACAGTCATGAAGCTCAGAGTATAAGCGTGCTATTTTGTTATCGCGATTTCACAAAAAAAAAAGAAGAAAATCATGGGCTAAACACGACCTAAGAAGGCCCCCGTGCTCCTTCAACATGGTCTAAGAATGCTTGTGCTTCGCCAGTGCTCAGCTTGATGGTCAAAATCATAGGGATTTTATTAGATTCTATAACCATCTTTCAGGATTGGATGGTGACAGTGCTCCTTCTGATCTCTGACCACCTTGGAATCTAAGTACCACACGCTCTACTATATTTAGGGCTAGCTTTGTTTATGGCAGTCATACCGAAGTGATGGAAGTGTTGAAGTCCCACTTCTATGGAGGTGTGAGTTTTGTATGGAAGTTATAGTTTTTGGTGTTTGGTTGGCACCGAAGTTGGATGATGAAGTCAAACTTTTATAAAGTTCACGTGTTTGTTTTGCAGAAGTGCAGGCCTCGAAGTTGGTCTTTTATTACCTCATTTGTTTGGTTGTCATGGAAGTAGGGATATGGTCGCCACTTTTGTGGAGGGTGAGATTACCCCCCCCCCCCCCCCCCTCCCCCCCATACAAAAATGTTTTAGTTTTTAAGTTAATTTTAGATGATTTAATGAAACATTTGTTAATATGATCATTAACTTGAAAATTAGAGTTATACTTCCCCAATATTTGTAAGGATATATTTTTAAAATTTTATCCGATGATTAATATTTTTTCAATCATGTTTTTTAAAATATATCCTAAAGATTAAATTAATTAATTGATGTTTTCACACTTTAAAACTATAAAAGTCACCCTTTTGTAGTACTATACCCGTTTGGAATTTTTGGAATTTAAATAAAATTTCCGTCAGTTAGATGATTTACTAACGGGCTTTTCCTAAATTAATGCCAAAGTGAAGGACTAAATTGCAAAAATGGATGCCCACGAATCAAGGTACATACCTCTTTTAATGTGGTAACATACTAGGGACTAAATTGCTAAAGTGTTATGACGTGTATTAGAGAGTTGGTTTAATTGAATGCTTTTGCAAGGGGTAAGTAGTAAAGTTACAAATACAGTTGGATTAGAGAGTGTGAAAGGGTTAAATGTGAATTATCACTTTACCGAGACCGAACCTTTCGTGACGGAGAAGATGACAAATGAAGTAGAGAAAGGGTGGAGGTCTCTCGTGACTTCGTGGAAATTGTGAATCACGGTCGAGAAAATGGGAGAGATGCTCGCCCCTTGAACCAATCGTGGGGACTCTCCGCCCGTGTAGCTTCAATAGCTTGCGAGCCCTATAAGGATGCACGAGCAGCCATCCTCGTAACCTTCTACACTTCTTCCTCACTACTTTGTAACCTCTGCCCGGAAGCTTGCTAGAATCGCGGAAGAGCAACGGCTCGAGGATCCAACCACACTTGCTAACCCTTGATGAAGTTGGGAAGAAACATCAGAGATTTTCACCTCTCGGGACAGTAGACTTGGAAGTATTGGGGTACCCGGGAGCTCGTGCATAGGAGACTAGAGGAGATTTCAAGAGTTCTCCATCCTCACGAGTTTGAGCAACACCAGCAAACTCAAACTAAGACATAGAAAGGATCTCTCATGAGTAACCAGACTCTAATATCACTCAGTTGATGGAATGTTTAAACCATCGGGTAGAGCCCCAATTATGGTGAATGAATGCATGAGTAAATGTTGATTTTGTATAATTGGAGAAGTAGAATGAGCCATGTTGTGTTTGTTTTAGGGAATTAATGTATCTTCAAGAAATAAAGGCTATGTTGTTGTAGAGCTTGACTATCTTTAGTCATGCATATGAGGTGTTTGATAAAATGCCTTAGAGAACTTGAGGATTAGTCTATCTCTTTCATTATGTATTGGTATGTGTAAGCATGGAATTTGTTACGGAGATATTTGGTAAGACACGTGTCGCGTACCTAAATGGCCACTTGTCACACACAAGACTATGCCCCTCAGGCCACGTGGCAATATCACCAAATACTCTAGCATAATTCCGTTCGGCAAATAAGAATGAGGGCTCAACCCTACAAAAAGTCCGTCGGAATTATAAAAACCGTCTCATAGGGCGATAGCCACCTAGGTAAAAAAATATCTAACTCTTCTATAGTAAGTAGATCTTATCCACTTGCCTCTACAATGGGCAGATATTTTCTACTTGCCTACATAGTACCTACACAGTAGGCACAATAGGCAGATATTTCCTTACCGCCTCAAGAGATATTTTTTTACCGCCTTACTTACCGCCTTACTTATCGCCTTACTCACCGCCTTTCCTAAACCGCCTTTAAGTTGCTATAAAAGAAGAGCAATGATAGAAAGAAAGGGATCTGAAAAACATTACAAAAAAGAACTAACTTATGTCTAAGACTTCCTCTTCACAAGTTTTCTGACTTAGGCATCGGAGTTAAATCCGGGCAGAAAGGCCCAATTCCGATCCCTCCCTTCTCCTTTTTACAGATTCACCCTAAAGTAAAGAGCTGATAATTCCGGTCGGCATTCCAGAGCGTCTCCTGTTCAGAATCTGAAGTAAGCATCCACATCAACTATAAATTTCAACCGTTTATCGAAGGCTGAGACCAGATCACGAGGCAACAGTAGCCAAAGTGTGAGGTGGACCAGTTTTTGGCATCAACAGTTTGGCGCCGTCCGTGGGGACCCTTACAAAAAGCTAAATGATTACTACCAGAAGATCCAAACGAATTCAAGAGCAAGGAGCACCTAGTAATGCTGACATACCCGGTGAAATCCGGAGAGATGAGGAGAATCCATTGGAAAACCCACCCATCTTGCCTCCATCGAAAAACCCACCCATCTTACCTCCATCTGAAAATCCAGCCATTTTATCCCATGGACCAGTCCCGGAATTTTATCTTAACATGCAGCAGCAATTAGAGCGGTTGGCTCAAGCTGTTCATACCTTTACCCATCCACCACTGCCTTCCACACAAATTCCACCAAATATGTCGACAGCCCCACTGGCGAATTCCGAAAGCAGAGGGAGGACAAGAACTCACACCCATGGAGAAAGAAGAGAAAGAACCTCCTTTTCCACTAGTTCGGAACCCCCCTCCGTTCGACGTCGAGAGCAAGCTGCCACAAGAACGGAACGGACAAGAACCGAACAGAATAGTCAATTTTTTCCAACTGTCTACAGAAGAACACAACGACAGGGTCCTTCCCGAGGAAACAAAAAATCCAAACAGCATGTTCTCAACATATGCTTGCCTTTCATCAAGGAAATATTGGAGGAGCAAGTTCCTGATAGTTTTCGACTACCTGCTATGATTGCATATGAGGGCAAAACCGATCAGTCTCGTCACCTGAAGTCTTTCCGATCGAAGATGCTGCTTTCTGGAATTACCGACGCTCGTTTGTACCGAGTTTTTCCCCCCACTTTAGAGGGAAAAGCGCAAGACTGGTTTGTCGATCTTCCATCTAGCACAATTCCTTCTTTTCAAGTTCTAGCAGATCGCTTTCTAGCTTATTTTGCTAATTTCTCAAAGCAAAAGAAAACTCTATCTACCCTTCTGCGTGTTAAGCAACGAGGAGGGGAAACACTCCAAGCCTATTTAAATCGTTTCATAAATGAAGCCGCAAATGTTGCGGACCTTATTTCGCGCATGGCTGTAACCATCCTGATGGAGGGTTTGCTAGAATCCCCTTTCCGTTTTTCCCTCACTTTGG
This sequence comes from Dioscorea zingiberensis, assembly GCA_026586065.1. Lineage (NCBI taxonomy): Eukaryota > Viridiplantae > Streptophyta > Magnoliopsida > Dioscoreales > Dioscoreaceae > Dioscorea > Dioscorea zingiberensis. The sequence goes on from CM048818.1 coordinate 28,708,542, forward strand.
ATCCACCAAAAACCATCCCCGCCCTCATGATCCATGCCCAAAAGTACATCAATTCTGATGAAATTTACACGGGTTGGGAAGAAGAGGCTCGACGCACTCCAGTTGAGGTCCAGAAAGGAAAAGCCCATCACAATGTCAACAGAAGGCCCACGAAAATCCGAAAGGAAGGAGGATCACGTAAGGATAATAAGAATGAGAATAGAGGTTTGGAACCTGCAACACGCCCTCAGCGACACATGCTACAGCCCAGAGAACCTTCAAGAGAAGGGAAAATAGTCAGATACGACCACCATACCCCACTAAATCAGACCAGAAGCCATATTCTTATGCAAATCCAGGATCAACAAATCTTGACATGGCCAGAACCTGCCAAGAATCCCGAACGGCAAAAGAATAGTAAAAGATATTGCAAGTTTCATCAAGCTAGAGGACATGACACAGAAAAGTGCACCCATTTGATGAACGCCATAGAAGATGTCGTTAGAAGGGGACAATTAGAGCAGTATATCAACATTGATGTTCAAGAGGAGCCTGAGACTTCACAGCCTGAAGGAGAAAAAGGAGAGATGGTTGGATTTATTAGTGGTGGTCCTGGGTGTGGTGGTGAAAGTTCCGCCTCTCGGAAGAGCTATGCCCGAATGGTGGGAGCTGCGCAGGAAACAGAAGCGCCACAAAGAAGGTCTCGGCCTATGGCTCCCATCATTTTTTATGATAACGATGTTAGCAGAGTTCGCCACTCTCATGACGATGCCTTGGTCATTTCCATCATGGTTTCCAGCTTCCAAATGAAAAGAGTTCTGGTAGACAGCGGAAGTTCAGTGGACATTCTTTTCTGGAGCGCCTTTGAAAGAATGAGGTACGATGCAGATAACTTACTCCCCGTAAAATCATCTTTAGTACGATTTTTCGGAGGGGTGGTACAACCAGAAGGAATGATCACATTACCAGTTACGGTAGGAAATTCGCCAAGATCATCCACATTGACAACAAATTTTCTAGTTGTACGTTGTGCTTCAAGTTACAACGTGATTCTTGGTAGGCCAACCATCAACGCCTTGAAAGCAATAATTTCTACTTACCACCTTCTCCTCAAATTTCCGACCGAGAATGACAGTGGAGAAGTAAGAGGGGATCAACCTGTAATAATACCCTTAAAAGTTAAAAATAATTATGAGAAATTGTAGTGGTTAAAACATAAAATAGGGTGATGCTTATCTTAACCTAACTAAATTAGAATTTTATTACTTAATCTCTCGCTCGCCGTCGCCTTCATACGCAAACCTTCTCATTCCCATCTATCTTCGAACAGAAGCGTGCACTCCAACCCGAAGAGACGAGGAGGGATTCCAAGCAGAAGGCGGTCAAGGTAAGCCCTTGATTGTTCTTGTTGTTGGAACTTATGTGGGAATTAGGGTTAGATTGTTGACGATGTGTGTTTTAGATCTCTTTTATGGTGATTTGTTGGGTTAAATTAGGATTGATAATAGGAATTATTTATGATGCAAGGGGATTACAACTTAGGCTCTAATTTGATTTCTTGATTGAATTTTTGGTTTTATTCTCTTCGTGTTACTTACCGATTTTTTTTTGTTTTTTTATTTTTGTTTTGTTTGTTTTACATTAATTCATTATTTATCTCATAGGTTTTATGAGAATTTATAATAAGTCCCAAACTTTTGTATTAAAATTAAACCCTTTGTGAATAGTTAATATTATACCATTAATGTCTCGTTTTCCGTACAAACTATGGAATCACACAACATATTGTTTTCCGTGCAAACTATGCATGTCCATGGTTGTTGCCTGATGTTATTTTTGAAAACCAGCCTCATGTTTTTTTTTTATGAATTAAAAATTGTTTCGTTTTATATTTATTTATTTATTTATTTTCTTTGATTTGGAACTTTTCGAAATCGGTGTGTTACTGTCAGAGTTTATTACTATTATGTTTTGATATTGTTTTAATTAGTTAATTAATTTATTTTTATTCTGTTTTATTATTATTTATTTGTTTATATATTTTTACCAACTGATTACTTATCCCTTACTATGGATTTTTCTTTCTTTTTGGACAATAATTTTTTTAATAACTGATATTATAAACAAAGTTATTTTTTTTATGTTTAAAAGATTTGTTTGATTGTTCTCAGAGTTAGTTGCGGGAATTAAATACGTTAAATTAGATAACTTATGGGTAGCATATTTAATGGAATCTCGTAATGGTGTTTCCGTAGAGAGATTTGGTGATAGGTACAGTAGTGTGTAACTCTTGTAAAACTCAATAACTGATACCGTATTTTCTATGTTAGATCCTGACACGGAGGCTCCAGTCACGATTAGATTAAACTTTGAGCGTGGGTGTAAGTTTTCATATATGAATATGAAATATATTTTCTTTATTAAAGTTTTGTTTATGGTTTTAATAACAATTCATGAAAACATAAAGGATTTATTTTTTCTACAATTGAACCATGCATGTATGTTGTGTTTGGTGATATAGTCGACTATTGTTTGTTATCCTCTTTTGGACTTAGCTATTTTGAGATATTTTTTTTTTGGGTTTTTGTATACGTCTCCAAATGGTCTATGTTTTGACCAACGTCAATGGGGGTTATACATTGACTGTGTCGACACGTTTTGCTTGTGAACTAGTTCAACACGTGCTGTCGGGGATAATAATAGTCTTTTGATTTTGACTCGGGCCACCGAGGTAAAAAAAATGGTAGAGACGACTTCTTTTGGGGGATGTCTCATTTCGACTTGGGTTACCGAGATCACACATATGAAATTTTGACCCGCACCATCGGGGTAAATAGCGGTCATAGTACGTTTGGGAGACATTATACTATTTTCAGATATAAATGCAAATTCTATGATTTTATGACTTGGCATTATTTTCTGATGATACTATCATAGGAAATATTATTTTTGGTATGCTATCTTTTCTTCAAATTAAATGTCTTGATTTTTCTCTTATTGCTATATCACATATTACATTACTAAAATCTGCATGATTAATTTTTATTTTAGTGGATGCTTACTTAGCTCCCAAGCTCACTAATCTCTGGACATGTTTTTCAGATCCCGAGGAATAGCTACTTGGTGGGTTGATGGGTTATCTAGAGACAAACTCAACAATTAGTGTCCCACGAACCCCATTTCTTGTTTTGAATAAGTTGGATTGTTTTAGTTGATTTCCACATACTCTTCCATTTGTTATTTGGTCTCTTGGATATTGAATTTAGAACTCAATTTTCCTTTAAAATGCAATAAAATTTATGTTATTTGGGTTACATAATAAGTGCGAACAGGTTATGAGGCCTTGCATACACAGTGGGGCCCATCCCCACAAGTATGCGGCCGGTCTGCCGATGTCCCGTTTGGGTTCGGCGGGCGCAAGTTATTAGGACCAGAGCTTGTCCAAATTACTACAGAAAAGATCCGCCTAATCAGAGAACGGTTGTTAGCAGCCCAAAGTACGTAGAAGAGCTATACTGACAACAAAAGAAGGAAATTAGATTTTCAAGTGGGGGATCATGTTTTCTTGAAGGTATCCCCTACTAAAGGAGTGGTTCGTTTTGGCGCCCGCGGGAAACTCAATCCGCGTTATATTGGACCTTTTGAGGTATTGGAACGAGTAGGCAAGGTGGCTTACAGACTTGCTCTTCCGCCTAGTCTAGCTCGTGCACATAATGTTTTCCGTGTTTCTATGCTAAGAAAGTATGTTCCAGACCCTAGTCATGTAATACAGTTACCGTCTGTGGAATTCAATGAAGATATGTCCTACGGTGAGTGGCCAATAAAGATAATTGACAGAAAGGAACAAAATTTGCGGCGGCGGATGATTCCTTATGTCAAGGTTCAGTGGAGTAAGCACACTGAGCGTGAAGCCACGTGGGAGTTGGAGTCTGAGATGAAAGAAAAGCACCATAAACTATTTGAGAGAGCACAGTGCACGAAGTTTAGAGGGCTAAACTCTTTTAAGGGGGAGAGAATGTAATAATACCCTTAAAAGTTAAAAATAATTATGAGAAATTGTAGGGGTTAAAACATAAAATAGGGTGATGCTTATCTTAACCTAACTAAATTAGAATTTTATTACTTAATCTCTCGCTCGCCGCCGCCTTCATACGCAAACCTTCTCATTCCCCTCTATCTTCGAACAGAAGCGTGCACTCCAACCCGAAGAGACGAGGAGGGATTCCAAGCAGAAGGCGGTCAAGGTAAGCCCTTGATTGTTCTTGTTGTTGGAACTTATGTGGGAATTAGGGTTAGATTGTTGACGATGTGTGTTTTAGATCTCTTTTATGGTGATTTGTTGGGTTAAATTAGGATTGATAATAGGAATTATTTATGATGCAAGGGGTTTACAACTTAGGCTCTAATTTGATTTCTTGATTGAATTTTTGGTTTTATTCTCTTCGTGTTACTTACCGATTTTTTTGTTTTTTTTTATTTTTGTTTTGTTTGTTTTACATTAATTCATTATTTATCTCATAGGTTTTATGAGAATTTATAATAAATCAGAAACTTTTGTATTAAAATTAAACCCTTTGTGAATAGTTAATATTATACCATTGATGTCTCGTTTTCCGTACAAACTATGGAATCACACAACATATTGTTTTCCGTGCAAACTATGCATGTCCATGGTTGTTGCCTGATGTCATTTTTGAAAACCAAATTTCATGTTTTTTTATGAATTAAAAATTGTTTTGTTTTATATTTATTTATTTATTTATTTTCTTTGATTTGGAACTTTTCAAATCGTGTGTTATCTTATTATAGTTTATTACTATTATGTTTTGATATTGTTTTAATTAGTTAATTAATTTATTTTTATTACATTTTATTATTATTTATATGTTTATATATTTTTTCCAACTGATTACTTGTTCCCTTACTATCGATTTTTCTTTCTTTTTGGACAATAATTTTTTTTATAACTGATATTATAAACAAAGTTATTTTTTTTATGGTTAAAAGATTTGTTTGATTGTTCTCGGAGTTAGTTGCGGGAATTAAATATGTTAAATTAGATAACTTATGGGTAGCATATTTAATGGAATCTCGTAATGGTGTTTCCGTAGAGAGATTTGGTGATAGGTACAGTAGTGTGTAACTCTTGTAAAACTCAATAACTGATACCGTATTTTCTATGTTAGATCCTGACACGGAGGCTCCTGTCACGATTAGATTAAACTTTGAGCGTGGGTGTAAGTTTTCCACACTTAAATTTATTAAAAGTTTTCATATATGAATATGAAATATATTTTCTTTATTAAAGTTTTGTTTATGGTTTTAATAACAATTCATGAAAACATAAAGGATTTATTTTTTCTACAATTGAACCATGCATGTATGTTGTGTTTGGTGATATAGTCGACTATTGTTTATTATCCTCTTTTGGACTTAGCTATTTTGAGATATTTTTTTTTGGGTTTTTGTATACGTCTCAAATGGTCTATGTTTTGACCAACGTCAATGGGGGCTATACTTTGACCGTGTCGACACGTTTTGCTTGTGAACTAGTTCAACACGTGCTGTCAGGGATAATAATAGTCTTTTGATTTTGACTCGGGCCACCGATGTAAAACAAATGGTAGAGACGACTTCTTTTGGGGGATGTCTCATTTCGATTTGGGTTACCGAGATCACACATATGAAATTTTGACCCGCACCATCGGGGTAAATAGCGGTCATAGTACGTTTGGGAGACATTATACTATTTTCAGATATAAATGCAAATTCTATGATTTTATGACTTGTCATTATTTTCTGATGATACTATCATAGAAAATATTATTTTTTGTATGCTATCTTTTCTTCAAATTAAATGTCTTGATTTTTCTCTTATTGCTATATCACATATTACATTACTAAAATCTGCATGATTAATTTTTATTTTAGTGGATGCTTACTGAGCTCCCAAGCTCACTAATCTCTGGACATGTTTTTCAGATCCCGAGGAATAGCTACTTGGTGGGTTGATGGGTTATCTAGAGACAAACTCAACAATTAGTGTCCCACGAACCCCATTTCTTGTTTTGAATAAGTTGGATTGTTTTAGTTGATTTCCACATACTCTTCCATTTGTTATTTGGTCTCTTGGATATTGAATTTAGAACTCAATTTTCCTTTAAAATGCAATAAAATTTATGTTATTTGGGTTACATAATAAGTAAGAACAGGTTATGAGGCCTTGCATACACAGTGGGGCCCATCCCCACAAGTATGCGGCCGGTCTGCCGATGTCCCGTTTGGGTTCGGCGGGCGCAAGTTATTAGGACCAGAGCTTGTCCAAATTACTACAGAAAAGATCCGCCTAATCAGAGAACGGTTGTTAGCCGCCCAAAGTACGTAGAAGAGCTATACTGACAACAAAAGAAGGAAATTAGATTTTCAAGTGGGGGATCATGTTTTCTTGAAGGTATCCCCTACTAAAGGAGTTGTTCGTTTTGGCGCCAAGCGAAACCTCAATCCAAGTATATTGGACCTTTTGAGGTATTGGAACGAGTAGGCAAGGTGGCTTACAGACTTGCTCTTCCGCCTAGTCTAGCTCGTGCACATAATGTTTTCCATGTTTCTATGCTAAGAAAGTATGTTCCAGACCCTAGTCATGTAATACAGTTACCGTCTGTGGAATTCAATGAAGATATGTCCTACGGTGAGTGGCCAATTAAGATAATTGACAGAAAGGAACAAAATTTATGTGGCCGGATGATTCCTTATGTCAAGGTTCGATTAGAGTAAGCACACTGAGCGTGAAGCCACGTGGGAGTTGGAGTCTGAGATGAAAGAAAAGCACCCTAAACTATTTGAGAGCACAGGTACGAGTTTAGAGGGCTAAACTCTTTTAAGGGGGAGAGAATGTAATAATACCCTTAAAAGTTAAAAATAATTATGAGAAATTGTAGGGGTTAAAACATAAAATAGGGTGATGCTTATCTTAACCTAACTAAATTAGAATTTTATTACTTAATCTCTCGCTTTCGCCTTCATAATGCTAAACCTTCTCATTCCCTCTATCTTGAGCAGGCGTGCACTCCAACCCGAAGAGACGAGGAGGGATTCCAAGCAGAAGGCGGTCAAGGTAAGCCCTTGATTGTTCTTGTTGTTGGAACTTATGTGGGAATTAGGGTTAGATTGTTGACGATGTGTGTTTTAGATCGTTTTATGGTGATTTGTTGGGTTAAATTAGGTTTGATAATAGGAATTATTTATGATGCAAGGGGTTTACAACTTAGGCTCTAATTTGATTTCTTGATTGAATTTTTGGTTTTATTCTCTTCGTGTTACTTACCGATTTTTTTGTTTTTTTTATTTTTGTTTTGTTTGTTTTACATTAATTCATTATTTATCTCATAGGTTTTATGAGAATTTATAATAAGTCAGAAACTTTTGTAGTAAAATTAAACCCTTTGTGAATAGTTAATATTATACCATTAATGTCTCTGCTTTTCCTCATAAACTATGGAATCATACAACATATTGTTTTCCGTGCAAACTATGCATGTCCATGGTTGTTGCACGATGTCATTTTTGAAAACCAAATTTCATGTTTTTTTAGGAATTAAAATTGTTTTGTTTTATATTTATTTATTTATTTATTTTCTTTGATTTGGAACTTTTGAAATCGATTATTATTCTTGTTATAGTTTATTACTATTATGTTTTGATATTGTTTTAATTAGTTAATTAATTTATTTTTATTCTGTTTTATTATTATTTATATGTTTATATATTTTTACCAACTGATTACTTGTTCCCTTACTATCGATTTCTCTTTCTTTTTAGACAATAATTTTTTTTATAACGGATATTCTAAAAAAAGTTATTTTTTTTATGGTTAAAAGATTTGTTTGATTGTTCTCAGAGTTAGTTGCGGGAATTAAATATGTTAAATTAGATAACTTATGGGTAGCATATTTAATGGAATCTCGTAATGGTGTTTCCGTAGAGAGATTTGGTGATAGGTACAGTAGTGTGTGACTCTTGTAAAACTCAATAACTGATACCGTATTTTCTATGTTAGATCCTGACACGGAGGCTCCAGTCACGGTTAGATTAAACTTTGAGCGTGGGTGTAAGTTTTCCACACTTAAATTTATTAAAAGTTTTCATATATGAATATGAAATCTATTTTCTTTATTAAAGTTTTGTTTATGGTTTTAATAACAATTCATGAAAACATAAAGGATTTATTTTCTCTACAATTGAACCATGCATGTATGTTGTGTTTGGTGATATAGTCGACTATTGTTTGTTATCCTCTTTTGGACTTTGCTATTTTGAGATATTTTTTTTTGGGTTTTTGTATACGTCTCCAAATGGTCTATGTTTTGACCAACGTCAATGGGGGTTATACATTGACCGTGTCGACACGTTTTGCTTGTGAACTAGTTCAACACGTGCTGTCGGGGATAATAACAGTCTTTTGATTTTGACTCGGGCCACCGAGGTAAAACAAATGGTAGAGACGACTTCTTTTGGGGGATGTCTCATTTCGACTTGGGTTACCGAGATCATACATATGAAATTTTGACCCGCACCATCGGGGTAAATAGCGGTCATAGTACGTTTGGGAGACATTATACTATTTTCAGATATAAATGCAAATTCTATGATTTTATGACTTGGCATTATTTTCTGATGATACTATCATAGGAAATATTATTTTTGGTATGCTATCTTTTCTTGAAATTAAATGTCTTGATTTTTCTCTTATTGCTATATCACATATTACATTACTAAAATCTGCATGATTAATTTTTATTTTAGTGGATGCTTACTGAGCTCCCAAGCTCACTAATCTCTGGACATGTTTTTCAGATCCCGAGGAATAGCTACTTGGTGGGTTGATGGGTTATCTAGAGACAAACTCAACAATTAGTGTCCCACGAACCCCATTTCTTGTTTTGAATAAGTTGGATTGTTTTAGTTGATTTCCACAGACTCTTCCATTTGTTATGTGGTCTCTTGGATATTGAATTTAGAACTCAATTTTCCTTTAAAATGCAATAAAATTTGTGTTATTTGGGTTACATAATAATTGCGAACAGGTTATGAGGCCTTGCATACACAGTGGGGCCCATCCCCACAAGTATGCGGGTCACGATGTCCCGTTTGGGTTCAAGTATGCAGTTATTAGGACCAGAGCTTGTCCAAATTACTACAGAAAAGATCCGCCTAATCAGAGAACGGTTGTTAGCCGCCCAAAGTACGTAGAAGAGCTATACTGACAACAAAAGAAGGAAATTAGATTTTCAAGTGGGGGATCATGTTTTCTTGAAGGTATCCCCTACTAAAGGAGTTGTTCGTTTTGGCGCCCGCGGGAAACTCAATCCGCGTTATATTGGACCTTTTGAGGTATTGGAACGAGTAGGCAAGGTGGCTTACAGACTTGCTCTTCCGCCTAGTCTAGCTCGTGCACATAATGTTTTCCATGTTTCTATGCTAAGAAAGTATGTTCCAGACCCTAGTCATGTAATACAGTTACCGTCTGTGGAATTCAATGAAGATATGTCCTACGGTGAGTGGCCAGTAAAGATAATTGACAGAAAGGAACAAAATTTGCGGCGGCGGATGATTCCTTATGTCAAGGTTCAGTGGAGTAAGCACACTGAGCGTGAAGCCACGTGGGAGTTGGAGTCTGAGATGAAAGAAAAGCACCCTCAACTATTTGAGAGCACAGGTACGAGTTTAGAGGGCTAAACTCTTTTAAGGGGGAGAGAATGTAATAATACCCTTAAAAGTTAAAAATAATTATGAGAAATTGTAGGGGTTAAAACATAAAATAGGGTGATGCTTATCTTAACCTAACTAAATTAGAATTTTATTACTTAATCTCTCGCTCGCCGCCGCCTTCATACGCAAACCTTCTCATTCCCCTCTATCTTCGAACAGAAGCGTGCACTCCAACCCGAAGAGACGAGGAGGGATTCCAAGCAGAAGGCGGTCAAGGTAAGCCCTTGATTGTTCTTGTTGTTGGAACTTATGTGGGAATTAGGGTTAGATTGTTGACGATGTGCGTTTAGATCTCTTTTATGGTGATTTGTTGGGTTAAATTAGGATTGATAATAGAAATTATTTATGATGCAAGGGGTTTACAACTTAGGCTCTAATTTGATTTCTTGATTGAATTTTTGGTTTTATTCTCTTCGTGTTACTTATCGATTTTTTTTGTTTTTTTTATTTTTGTCTTGTTTGTTTTACATTAATTCTTTATTTATCTCATAGGTTGAGAATTTATAATAAGTCCCAAACTTTTGTATTAAAATTAAACCCTTTGTGAATAGTTATTATTATACCATTAATGTCTCGTTTTCCGTACAAATTATGGAATCACACAACATATTGTTTTCAGTGCAAACTATGCATGTCCATGGTTGTTGCCTGATGTCATTTTTGAAAACCAAATTTCATGTTTTTTTTATGAATTAAAAATTCTTTTGTTTTATATTTATTTATTTATTTATTTTCTTTGATTTGGAACTTTTCGAAATCGGTGTGTTACTGTCAGAGTTTATTACTATTATGCTTTGATATTGTTTTAATTAGTTAATTAATTTATTTTTATTTTGTTTTATTATTATTTATTTGTTTATATATTTTTACCAACTGATTACTTGTTCCCTTACTATCGATTTTTCTTTCTTTTTGCACAATAATTTTTTTTATAACTGATATTATAAACAAAGTTATTTTTTTTTATGGTTAAAAGATTTGTTTAATTGTTCTCAGAGTTAGTTGCGGGAATTAAATATGTTAAATTAGATAACTTATGGGTAGCATATTTAATGGAATCTCGTAATGGTGTTTCCGTAGAGAGATTTGGAGATAGGTACAGTAGTGTGTGACTCTTGTAAAACTCAATAACTGATACCGTATTTTCTATGTTAGATCCTGACACGGAGGCTCCAGTCACGGTTAGATTAAACTTTGAGCGTGGGTGTAAGTTTTCCACACTTAAATTTATTAAAAGTTTTCATATATGAATATGAAATCTATTTTCTTTATTAAAGTTTTGTTTATGGTTTTAATAACAATTCATGAAAACATAAAGGATTTATTTTCTCTACAATTGAACCATGCATGTATGTTGTGTTTGGTGATATAGTCGACTATTGTTTGTTATCCTCTTTTCGACTTAGCTATTTTGAGATATTTTTTTTTGGGTTTTTGTATACGTCTCCAAACTGTCTATGTTTTGACCCACGTCAATGGGGGTTATACATTGACCGTGTCGACACGTTTTGCTTGTGAACTAGTTCAACACGTGCTGTCGGGGATAATAACAGTCTTTTCATTTTGACTCGGGCCACCGAAGTAAAACAAATTGTAAAACCCGCCCCGAAATAAATAAAGATCTATTTCCCCAGAATTTTTAGATGGCAATTTTTAGATTTATTTTCACATGTCGAAATAATCCAGACTAGTTAAACGTTAATCAATCGAAATAAATCAGTGGTTAATTAATCCAGATTAATTATATGTTAATTAATTCGGATTAAACATCGAGAAGAGAAAATAAATAATTATTCAAATCCCGGGAAAAATGGATCTGTGGGGGACTAAGACAGCCCGGGATGCCACAGTATTCCCGTGACGGAGGACGTGATCGGAAACCGATATTCCCGGATCTGGTTTGATGAGAGACAGACCCCGTGACACTACAGGGTACCCGTATTATTATTATTATTGACCCGAGATTCGCGGATCTGGGTCGGGCATGAGCACCTGAGAATTTTCAGAACGGACCCCGACGAGAGACAATTCACTTACCCGTGAGTGAATAGTACACATGTGAATGATTAGTACACATGTGACCACTTTTTGGGGATTTAAATAAAAGGGTTTAGGAAATTAAAAGGGGTGGTTTTAAATAAAAACAAAATCTATTACATATATATATATATATATACCTTCTGATAAGAGAGAGAGAAGAGAAAAGCTTTCTCTCTCACTTTCCCTTTCATCTCTCTCTCTCGACGGCTGCAGCGAGATCGGAGGACGCCCCGTCGCTGCCGGCCACCAGAAGCCCGACCGCCAAAGACGCTGCGCGCAGCGGAGCCACGCGCACGCGACGCGCGCAGCCGCACCGCCTACGCAGCCACAGCCACAGCTACAGTCGACCGGCGGCGCGCCGGCGGCGCGCCAGCAGCACTGACGCCGGCCATTCCCCGCCCCTTGTCCGCCGCCCGGAGCTCAGCTCCGCCTGACGCCGGCCACACCTGTCCCCCTTCCTTTTCAGCCCGGCGAGAGGAAGACTAGCCGGAATCTTACCCTCCTTCGGTTGAGGACAAACGCCGGTGAGCAACCTAATACCACAGGGAATTAAAGGCTGAAAATTTAGAGATTGGACTAATGAATTTTAGCTTTGAATGCATGATATTGGGTGGAATGTTAAGCCTATGAGTTAAGAGGAGAATTTGGGATGTTATGAACCCTAAGATGCTCTTAATAAGGACTATGAGATGATCATGTATTGATGCTATGTATCCATGTGTTTGACTACATTGTCTATGAATGAATGTTGTATAATTTCGGGGCCCTATAAATAGGGGAGGTGCCGCCGAATTTTTCATGAAAATCTCTAAGTGTAAATCCCTATTAATATTCATGTTAACTTGCTTAAGTGCTATTAGCTCTCATGATTTAACATGCTTGACGATTTCGTGCTATAGATTAACTAATCTTGTCTAACTAAACATGCTTAAGGGCATTCTAGGGATCTTAAAGACATAAAATGCATGTTTAGTAGGAAAGCACACTTGGAGTGAACTTAATGTCTTACAAGCATGATTAAGTATAATAAATCATCAATTGTGGAGTTAACCCCCTCGTTAGAGATGTTTAGGGCTTCATATGCCCTTTAGTATATAAAAAGAGATGAAATTGTAGAATAAGAAAATAGTATCCATATTCTAAGAGAACACATAAACATTGAACTTCATGGTAGCTAATAAGTAGTAAATTGGTAAGGACGCTCTTATTCGTATGTTAGTATGGAGATACTGAGATTCTTATTCCATCTACTAGATCCCGACTCGCACGCGTGAGACGCGACGAGGATCAGTGAGTTGCTTCTAGCCAGGTAGGTTCTCGCACCCGTTTTCTGTGAGTATCTCTATCTCCTACTTCGCATTGATCCTTGTGTTCTCATTCCCTTGAGAGGTTCCCAGCATATAGTGGAGATGGACATTCCTCCTATGTGTTGGCTTTATATCTCAAGGGATTACTGCAATCTTTTTAGATTACTTGCACATAGTTAAGTTGAGTGCATCTCCTTAATTATGTTTGGATTCCGATCCCGAGGGATCATTTCTTTTATTATGTTTATTCGAGATATTGCTGCCTTGAATATACATACATACCTGTTGTTAGGTATTTTGTACTATTATCTCTATTTGCTGGCATGATACATCGGACGGATGCCCTGGCAGAGGGCGCATAATATCTGGCCACCAGGCCCCGGCAGAGGGCGTATAATATCTGACCATCGGACGGATGCCCAGGCAGAGGGCGCATAATATCTGGCCACCAGGCCCCCGGCAGAGGGCGTATAGTATCTGGCCATCGGACGGATGCCTCGGCAGAGGGCGTATAATATCTGACCACCTAGCTCAGTCAGAGAGCGTCATTTTCTGACCATGTGCACATGTACGCTATAGCTCAGTCCGGCTTAGGCCGAAGACGACACCGGTGGTGTCGTTGATGTCGTAGACATCTTAGTATCACATATGCCAGAGATTGAGTACATCTGTGGATTTATCCACGCTTCAGTCACTTGTTGATTACTTGTGTTGTTGTTGCACTCGTATATTTGTATCTGCTTTATTCTGTTCTTTGATTATGGCTTCTGCCACTTTCATTGTTTATGCGACCCTACTGGGCCTATTCTTTAGGCTCATGCACTTGACTTGTATGTTCTCAGGTTCGGACGAGGAGGAGTAGGGTCGAGCTTAGGTGGGGATATACTGAGTTGCTGACTCGGCCATTTCTTTTGTCTCGAGGTCTCATGCATTACCTCTTTTATTCCAATGTGAGACTTGTTGTCGTATTTCCTGTTGTATGGATTTCTAGGGGTGACTGGGCTAGATCCTAGCTTTGGGTTGTGTAAACCCGGTATTGTACTTGTACGGAGTTGTATAAACTCCTCCCTTCTTTTATCTATGATTCCATTTGTTATCATTAACTCTGAACACTTGTTGAATAAGGGTTTCTAAGGCCTTGCGCCTGAATGGGGACTAGTTCCTGTTTGGGTGCGGCCGGTTGTCTACGTGCCTGGGCCGTGGTTCGGGGCGTGACACAAAAGGTAGAGACGACTTCTTTTGGGGGATGTCTCATTTCGACTTGGGTTACCGAGATCACACATATGAAATTTTGACCCGCACCATCGGGGTAAATAGTGGTCATAGAACGTTTGGGAGACATTATACTATTTTCAGATATAAATGCAAATTCTATGATTTTATGACTTGGCATTATTTTCTGATGATACTATCATAGGAAATATTATTTTTGCTATGCTATTCTTGAAATTAAATGTCTTGATTTTTCTCTTATTGCTATATCTCATATTACATTACTAAAATCTGCATGGTTCATTTTTATTTTAGTGGATGCTTACTGAGCTCCCAAGCTCACTAATCTCTGGACATGTTTTTCAGATCCCGAGGAATAGCTACTTGGTGGGTTGATGGGTTATCTAGAGACAAACTCAACAATTAGTGTCCCACGAACCCCATTTCTTGTTTTGAATAAGTTGGATTGTTTTAGTTGATTTCCACAGACTCTTCCATTTGTTATGTGGTCTCTTGGATATTGAATTTAGAACTCAATTTTCCTTTAAAATGCAATAAAATTTGTGTTATTTGGGTTACATAATAATTGCGAACAGGTTATGAGGCCTTGCATACACAGTGGGGCCCATCCCCACAAGTTTACGGCCGGTCTGCCGATGTCCCGTTTGGGTTCGGCGGGCGCTAGTTATTAGGACCAGAGCTTGTCCAAATTACTACAGAAAAGATCCGCCTAATCAGAGAACGGTTGTTAGCAGCCCAAAGTACGTAGAAGAGCTATACTGACAACAAAAGAAGGAAATTAGATTTTCAAGTGGGGGATCATGTTTTCTTGAAGGTATCCCCTACTAAAGGAGTGGTTCGTTTTGGCGCCCGCGGGAAACTCAATCCGCGTTATATTGGACCTTTTGAGGTATTGGAACGAGTAGGCAAGGTGGCTTACAGACTTGCTCTTCCGCCTAGTCTAGCTCGTGCACATAATGTTTTCCATGTTTCTATGCTAAGAAAGTATGTTCCAGACCCTAGTCATGTAATACAGTTACCGTCTGTGGAATTCAATGAAGATATGTACTACGGTGAGTGGCCAATAAAGATAATTGACAGAAAGGAACAAAATTCGCGGCGTCGGATGATTCCTTATGTCAAGGTTCAGTGGAGTAAGCACACTGAGCGTGAAGCCACGTGGGAGTTGGAGTCTGAGATAAAAGAAAAGCACCCTCAACTATTTGAGAGCACAGGTACGAGTTTAGAGGGCTAAACTCTTTTAAGGGGGAGAGAATGTAATAATACCCTTAAAAAGTTAAAAATAATTATGAGAAATTGTAGGGGTTAAAACATAAAATAGGGTGATGCTTATCTTAGCCTAACTAAATTAGAATTTTATTACTTAATCTCTCGCTCGCCGCCGCCTTCATACGCAAACCTTCTCATTCCCCTCTATCTTCGAACAGAAGCGTGCACTCCAACCCGAAGAGACGAGGAGGGATTCCAAGCAGAAGGCGGTCAAGGTAAGCCCTTGATTGTTCTTGTTGTTGGAACTTGTAACACCCCCTTTCCACATAAGGACCAGTGTCACACCAGCTGGGCCGAAAATACATCCAACCCATAAGCTGTGAAATCTATATTCATAATATCAGGAAATACTCTAAATAAAGTCATAAACATAACATAACTTGCTCCCTATTGGTAGACCAGACATGGTCGAGATTATGTCATAACACGATACACAACAAGCCTGGGCGGCAAGGCCCCAAATACAACCATATTCCAAATTTACATAACAAGTCCTCAAGACTAAAACATAAATATAAAACAGGTAGTCAAGCCAGAGCCATCTAGACCTTGACCCTGCAGTCATCACGACCTCCATCGTTGGGCCCCCTAGGTCCTGCAATGAAAAATAACAACCGAGAAGCTGAGCTATGCGAGCTCAGTGAATTGTGAACAATTCTGCCAGGTATTCGCATACCTGTCCCATATATCCAAATCTCAACAAAAGTAAGATACTAGCATGTAAGCAATTCAAAACATGGAAATCTGTATGTTATCTAGAATCGGGTTAACATGCCAGGGTACTCGGAAACAAGGAAAACCCGTGTAAACCTAATATTAATCATAATCATCCTTTGCATAGAATATACAACTATATAGGTATGCAAGACCTCCCGGCACTAGCCTGCACTAGTTTGATTCCCGGGAGAAACAACTATCGAGAGGTATGTTACATGCGCCTAATCCTAAGGCGCCGAGCACCCATCCTCGACGATCAGAGGTATGTCTCACCATACCTGAGTCGTCATGCAAAAATGCACCTCGCACTGATAAGGGCTTCTCTGAGTCGGGATGAAATTTCATGATAAAACAGTTGAAAGCATGAGTTTGTTTAAAACCATTTTTTAAAACCTCTCCATCCCTAACCCAATATCAACGCTCCTAATTCTATCCTCATTTGTATCTTAGATGCGTCTAGCTAGGGTGCAGCTTAGCTTGCCAACTCCTCATTCTACCAATTTGGGGCATTCCTTTATAAGAGAATATATTAGTTCCACTTTGTAATCGATGCAAGCGTGAAATTCTCAACGTTAATATAAAAACGAAAAACCATCGGTAAGCACAACTCAAATCAAGACTCGCATAAGTCACAAGAAATTCAAAATGCGATAAGATTCTTGCTTACAACATAATGTACAGAAAGTCCACTCACATTAGTCCTTGCGAGTTCCTAGGAATCATTTGGGTCCTTCAGTGACTTCCATTTGAACCTTTTCCCCTCCCTAGAATCAATGAGAGTACTGAATAAATACAAACTCCATATTTCTCTTAACTTCGTCTTATAGTTTAAGAATACGGAGTTTTAAAGACATGGTTCCGTATTCTTAACTTAGACTTCTAATCATTTCAAAGTTAGCTTATAAGAGACATTAACCTCTTAAGACCATGTTTTCATACTTAATGAACATCACATGGCCTTAAATCCTTATATTACCCTTAAGCATGTTTAGCTAGCCTACATTAAACACTCTAGAGCATGAATACCCGAAGCATGGCAATTATGGGCATTGGGCCTACATAAGCATGTGAATTACAAAAGCTAACATACTAAAGCAAGCTAACATGGTCACTAATCGGCATTAATGCCTTAGGACTTTCATGAAAATTTCGGCGGCACCTTCCCTGTTTATAGGGCCCCGAAACATTATACAATCAATCACATATATTGTAAAACCCAAGAATTTTTGGGGATTAAATTTTCTTTTGGGTTTTGTTTTTTTTTATTTAATTGGAAAAAAATGAGGAAAAACCCCCAAGGTATAATTAAAATGAAATTGTATTTGGAGAAACAAAAGTTCTTAATTTGTTAAAAGATTCCCCAAACTTTGAATACTTGGATTTATATTAATTCCTTTATTTAGCTTGGTAATTAAACCAAGAAACAAGTTAAAAGCCCTAGTTGTGTATAATTAGGGCTACCAAGGGTATTTTCGTAATTATAAGTTGATTGGAGATATTAAAAAGGAATGAATGAATTCCATGGATGAATTCATGTTGATCAATTAGTAACTGAGTTAAGAGGGAAAATGGAAGTCTAAAGGGCTAAAACCCTACTTAGGGTTAATGGGTGTCAAAAGGACCTTCCGTAATTATTAAGAGTTATGAGGACCGCACGGAAATTATTCTCTCTCACAAAGGTGGACTAAATTGTAACCTAAAAGAGAAAGAGGACCCCAAGAAAATTTTCCAGGGAAAACCTTATTAGTAATGGATGAGCTGGCCGAGATTAAAGGATCTCGGATCGTACTTGAGATCTTGAGGCATTATTACGGCCTCAGTGGAGCCACGTGGCAAGTGTGAGTTCAATCTATCTGATCATAGACCAGATACGAGGCAAGGGGGATGGTTAATATGGGATGATCTCACGGTGCGGGTGTCTGTGAGCCGTTCATCTCGTGATCACGTTTAGTTCGAGGCAAAAGTTTTGGGATCAGACCGTTAGTTGTTGATCAAATCCAGGATCTCCATCTGAGGTTTGCTCGATACAAGGCATCAAAAAATTAAATCCTCGCCGTTAGAATAGATCAAGAAATCCTTACCGTTTGTTTGTGAGATCAAATCTCGAGGCATCCCCATCATTCACCACAGCCGTCAGCCGCCGTTGTGCGCGCGTCCAGCCCCCTACCTCCGGCCGTTACGCGCGAGGAGGCCGTCGGACGTCGTTCAACCGCCTCAGAAGTTTGCGAGCCCTTCGTCTCCCCTCGCCTATATAAGATGAAGGCCCCAGGACCTAGGAGAGGCAGAGAGGAGAACGAACAAGAGAAGTTGTCTTTCCGGCGAGGTGACAGTCGGAGTGAGAGAGGGATTCTCTCGCTAGTGACCGCCGAATTCGCGTCCATCGTTGAACTCGTGGTCGTCGTTGATGTTTTTCAGGAGGAGCCGGGACTGGGAAGCGACTGCGGCTCGAGCTCGCCGGAAAGTCAGGAAACTTTCGCTCGACGCCGGGAGGCCCTCTGGTGGTGCCGGTTATCTTCCTCGGTCTTCCGGTAAGTCCTCACTTCCTTCTGAGACACTTAGTTACTGTCGTCATGCATTCGTGATGTTAGAACGGGATCGCTGGAGTGGTGTAGCTCGAGACCGAGGTTTGGGGTCGTCAACGGAGGTGGTGGGGAGGAGATCAGCGCTTGACGGAGCATAGGAAAAGGGGCGCGACCTCGGCCCGAGTTTTTCCAGTGTGGAGGGAGTTGCTGCCGGCCTCCGTGACCCCAATAGGGCGCGGTCGCGGGCAAGAGAAGGAGAGGGAGAGAGGTGGAAGATGAATTGAAATAAAATAAAATAATAATTATTTTATTTGATTAATTCGTTTTTTTTTAAACTATACTAGTGTGACAAAATAAAAGTTTAATTAGTATGACTAAGATTATAAAGTGTGACAATATTTGTTGATTAATCAGTAAATAATCCTATGGAACTTTATGGTTGTGACAATTATTTTGATTAATTGGTAGTATAGTTTTAAACATTTTTTTTGAAGCATTGGTAGTGTGACAAAATCAAGTTGATTATTTAGTATAATCAAGTTAGAAAGGAAATATTGGTTATGGTGATGATGAATAATTGATCATTTGAAACCTTAAAAATGTCAAAATGAAATTGATTTAATTAACTAATGCGTGGGAATGCTTGATTGGTTAATTAAGCTAACCTAGTTAATTAGATGCATTGTGGACATTGGAGTTAGTAAATGGACTCGGGTTAGACTAAACACTTTGGGCTTGGGTCTAACCTAATAACTATCAAGTTGGTTTAATCATCGTGATTAAAGGAAAAGTGTGGAGTTAGTTTACTTAGTCTAATTATGTTGGTTTAAGGTGACTTGGGTCAATTTGAGTTAGCTCAATCGTTTGGTGAAATATTAGTCATCTTGATCAATTTAATGTGTGGACTTGATTTGTAAACTAATCAAAGATTTTAACTAAGAGGGTTAATTAAGTTTGAAGGGCTAATTAACCAAATGGATTAATTAAATTAACTTGTATAGTTAGGATGTTGAATGAAAGTTAAAAAGTTATTTAACTAAACTTAATAGTATGAGACAAGATTAAGTTTAGTATGATTAAAATTATTTAGTAAGGATACTAAATATTTTAATGAGATTTGTTTTAAGGACCAATAATTAAGGAATGGGAAGGGTCCCATGGGGTTATGAATTTGAAAGGTTGGAATTATTTGGGTGTTATCTTGGGATTTATGGGGGAGGTTAAGAATGTGAAGAGTTGTAGAGGTTACACTTGTAGAGGCCTATATAAAGCATGTAATCTTCAAACTTGGCATAGA
Organism: Dioscorea zingiberensis; assembly: GCA_026586065.1. Lineage (NCBI taxonomy): Eukaryota > Viridiplantae > Streptophyta > Magnoliopsida > Dioscoreales > Dioscoreaceae > Dioscorea > Dioscorea zingiberensis. Next base: position 28,728,674 of record CM048818.1, read on the forward strand.
AGCAATAGCAAGTTTGAGAAAGTTTATAGGCCATTGGGAATCAAGAAGAGAGATGGGAGGAAGGAAGAAAAGAGAAGAAAGCTTGAGAGACTAGGATCTTACATTCAAAGGAGTGTTGAGCATGCTCTATTTTCATTTCATTTCCATCATTTTCACCGTTGGATCGTGCTGATTTTTGGTGAGATTGTTCTTGACTCCTTATTCTTCAATGTGAACGGTTAAGATTGTTTTTGGTATCCGGTAGAGTAGGTTTCTGGGGTGTGAAACAGAGCCTATCACTGCTGATTTCCTGCACCGACCAGTTCCATCATATGCTTCAATCGGATGATCATTTCTAGTCTGATCGAGCTGATTTTTGGTGAGCATAGTGAAGACTTGTCTCGACCCAATCTGAACGGTGAAGATCTAGTTTGGACGGTCAGTTTGTTTTCAGTGTCTGTCTACATTTATACTCGGTGAGTTTCTCTAAATTCCTGCATCTTAGCTGTGAGTAGTGATAAATATGAGGATTCATATGTGCATGCATGCATTGGTTATAAGGATAGATGGGGGAATGAATGAGTAAAAAATTGGTCCAAGGGTTGGAGTTTGATCTCCATGGGTGGTTTCATGAATTGAATTTATATACATGATCATGAGAAGTGTAAATCCAATCTATGAAGTTAATTAAACTAAAATGACTTGGTTGAAAGTTAAAAGATTGGTTTCAATTGGATTTAATCGTTTGGAAATTGAACTTGGGTTGATCTAACCAAATAGGCCTTAATGGAAATTATTAACTTAAATGAGTAGGTTAGTTTGTTAGTCGACAAAAATGGGTTAAGATAAGGTGAACCCAATTAGTCTAATAAAAATGACTAACATGACCTAGCTCAAATGTCGATTATATTTGATTAATCTAATAAGCATATTGAATAAGACTAGGTGAAACAAGTTGGTTTTGGTCAAGTGGATCAAATGGGTTAGGTTCAATCCGATAATTGAACCAACTGAAAGGGGTGAAAAAAAAAAGATGGTTAGGTCAAGGGACTAACCAAACTAAGAAGATTAATTAGATTAATTAATCAAGATCCCTAAGTCAAATTATGGACCAATCAAAGTAGGAATTGGGTCCAATATTGTAAAGGCCCAATAGGCTGGGCTCAATTGGTTTAATCAAACCAGTTTTGTTATTAGACAATAACAAAGAAATAAAAGGTAAGATAAAGGGATGTTGGTAGGGAGGAACTGAGCCCTTAGTCACTCAAGTAGTAGGGCAGGACCTTAAACCCTTGGATCATAGCCACTCAATGATGTAAATGCCCTTTCTTAGTTAAAAAGGGCTAAAGTCAAGCTAGATTGTGTAGTGGGCTTCAAATGGGCCGAATTCAACTAAAATGACAAGAGGTGACCAAGTAGGGTCTAGACTCGGCAAGTAGAGTAAGGTTGACTAGGTTTGACCAAGATAGGGACTTGGTCAACTAAAGAACGTGGAATAAGGATTAGTAACCCGAGAGATGGTCTTGGGACCCGTTAGTGGGCCTAGGCCCAACAAGAACGAGAGTCGAGCATGTGAAGCTAGAGACTTAGGGTTTTATTAGAATTTTAACTCTAATAGAAACTCTATTTGTTAGATACTCTCGGGGAGTCCAAGAGGCGTTTCAAGAGGTGACTAGAAGGACATCTAGTTTCAACGAACCGGAGGTAAGTACACTTGCCTCGTACCTACCCGGTTTCGGGTTTTTCTTGGACTTGTTTATGCATTGATATCTTATGCTTCTTTGATAACATACATGCGTCATTATTTATTTTGGAATCCTATTGAGCATGTATGCTAATTCATGGGACGTTGGTGTCCTTGTTTGCCATGTTCTACTGCCCGGACTCAGTGGAGCTAGGGAAGCTCCAATTTAGGAATGTTCAGGGACAGGACCCCCTGACTTTCCAGACAGCCTTACCAGAGAAACAAATCTCTGAAGGTCTTACCTGTCAGTGGGCTTGGTACACTGACCGTGTTAACACGTAGGAGAGGTAGTTCTACCGACACATGGCGGAGGGTCAAACGACCAACTAGGGTCGTATTTACATCCAAAATTTGGACATACCGGCCGGAGTGAACCTTGAGTTCTCTTGAAACTCATTCTGAGCCCAAGGGTTTTACAGATGGGGTCGTACCTTTGATTTGTGTTCTGGTAGACTCCTAGGGTTATATTGTTGCTATTGTGACCTCATTGGATGACATATTTCCTATTTATGTCTTTGTGACCCTTGAGGGGGTACTTACTTGGGCTTTCCTTTCGAAGCTCTGGGCGCGCTTTGCTTCCCATCTTTCTTTTTCGTGTCCCGAGGAGTAGGTGGCTTCGGACTCGGAAGTTGAGGGAGGGGTTGGGCTGATTTTGTAGAGGTTCGAGAACCTCATGTCATACTTGTTCTTGAGGTGGTGTTATTGTAGGATCCTTATAGGGCCTTGCCCATGTGTAGGGTATGTAAACCCTTATTGATTTAGATTTTCGTTGTAACTCTGATATTGTTCTTTATTATTAATGAACATTTGATTATTATTGTTATCTGCTTATCATTTTTAGGCCTTGTATTCGAGTGGGGCTCGTCTCCACTTGGATACGGCCGATCTGTTGACGTGTCCGAGGTCCCGGGATCCGGGTCGGGGCGTGACATATATCATAATGCATGATAGGCCATGGTTCTACATTATCATTCAAGCATTCAAACTCTCTATTCTTCCCTTGATCTTCCTCTAATCTTAGCCTAATTACAAACTTAGCATCAAGCAATACTCATCACCACAAGTTCCTTCAAACATGCATCTAACTTAGGGGTTTTCCCCAAATCCAAATTACTGGGGCTTTACTTGGAAGAAGAGATTGCTTTCGTCAGTGAGGGGTACATGAACTATCCACCGGGTGAGGAGATCGCGACGGGAGAGCTGGCGGCGTGAGTGCGTGATCAAGGGGCCGGCCGGCTCCATGAATGGGGAGGCGGAGGAGCGTGAGGGGTCCGCGAATTGGTCACCGTGCGAGTGGGGAAGGCCGGTGGGTGACTGGTACTCTTCCTTGGCAGCTGGCCGGGCCGGTGAGGTTCCGGCGTGGTAGGGAGATGGCTGACTTCGAGCGTGAATCGGCCCACCCTCGTGCACGAGAGAGATGGTGAGGGGAAAGAGAGAGAGTGATGAATTTTTCTCTCATCTCTAAGACTTACCTTATAGCCCCTTTCATGATGAATTTAATTTCACTATTCTAATATTAAATTGTCACATGGCTCTAATAGTATATATTATCATGGTCACATTGCTCCAATGACCACTTTAATCAACCTTCTCTCCTTCCATTATTATTATCCTCAATTAACTTTACTATTCAAACATTAAATGGTCACATGGCTCCAATATTGTATATTATCATTGTCACATGGCTCCAATGACCACTTAATCAACCCTATCTCCTTCTTTTATTTAGCTACCCTTCATTTAAAATAATATAATTATTGAAGTTCCTGTAGCATCACATGACTTAGTGTAGCTTCACTTGTCCCAACTCAATTATTCACCCATCTGTCTGTCTGGACCCAGACCCACCAATTCCGGGTCAATGATCCCAGATATCATCAGCTGATCTTTGTACCCTCAATGAAGTGCGCCTCTTGTGGGACGGATCCATGATTTCCAAATTTTGACTCAGCCCGATCTACTTTATCGGAACTCTAATGTTTGTGCTGTTTCTCTTAATTACTCCTGATTAATTAACACTTAATAATTTATGAACTAATTAATCCAGCTTCCACTATTATCCACTTCCAACTATTTCGAATCAGAATGGCCCGACCCCATAGTTGCTAAGTTGGATTTCTAGTCGCCCCTTAATTTCCGACTTTTCTCTAATCGAAGTTTTAAACCAACGAATAATTATAAATTTTCCAATCCCTCACATTATTTATTGGGAAATCAACCAAAAGATAACTCAGAATTTTCGGGGCGTTACAGAACTTATGTGGGAATTAGGGTTAGATTGTTGACGATATGTGTTTTAGATCTCTTTTATGGTGATTTGTTCGGTTAAATTAGGATTGATAATAGGAATTATTTATGATGCAAGGGGTTTACAACTTAGGTTCTAATTTGATTTCTTGATTGAATTTTTGGTTTTATTCTCTTCGTGTTACTTACCGATTTTTTTTTTGTTTTTTTTTTTATTTTTTGTTTTGTTTGTTTTACATTAATTCATTATTTATCTCATAGGTTTTATGTGAATTTATAATAAGTCAGAAACTTTTGTATTAAATATAAACCCTTTGTGAATAGTTAATATTATACCATTAATGTCTCGTTTTCCGTACAAACTATGGAATCACACAACATATTGTTTTCCGTGCAAACTATGCATGTCCATGGTTGTTGCATGATGTCATTTTTGAAAACCAGCCTCATGTTTTTTTTTATGAATTAAAAATTGTTTTGTTTTATATTTATTTATTTATTTATTTTCTTTGATTTGGAACTTTTCGAAATCGGTGTGTTACTGTCAGAGTTTATTACTATTTTGTTTTGATATTGTTTTAATTAGTTAATTAATTTATTTTTATTCTGTTTTATTATTATTTATTTGTTTATATATTTTTACCAACTGATTACTTGTTCCCTTACTATCGATTTTTCTTTCTTTTTGGACAATAATTTTTTTTATAACTGATATTATAAACAAAGTTATTTTTTATGTTTAAAAGATTTGTTTGATTGTTCTCGAGGAGTTAGTTCTTGGGAATTAAATATGTTAAATTAGATAACTTATGGGTAGCATATTTAATGGAATCTAAGTAATGGTGTTTCAGTAGAGATTTGGTGATAGGTACTGATGAGTGTGTGACTCTTGTAAAACTCAATAAGCGATCTTTGTATTTTCTATGTTTGATCCCTACACGGAGGCTCAGTCCGCGGTTAGATTAAACTTTGGCGTGGAGTGTAAGTTTTCCACACTTAAATTTATTAAAAGTTTTCATATATGAATATGAAATCTATTTTCTTTATTAAAGTTTTGTTTATGGTTTCAATAACAGTTCATGAAAACATAAAGGATTTATTTTCTCTACAATTGAACCATGCATGTATGTTGTGTTTCGTGATATAGTCGACTATTGTTTGTTATCCTCTTTTGGACTTAGCTATTTTGAGATATTTTTTTTTGGGTTTTTGTATACGTCTCCAAACGGTCTATGTTTTGCCCAACGTCAATGGGGGTTATGCATTGACCATGTCGACACGTTTTGCTTGTGAACTAGTTCAACACGTGCTGTCGGGGATAATAACAGTCTTTTGATTTTGACTCGGGACACCGAGGTAAAACAAATGGTAGAGACGACTTCTTTTGGGGGATGTCTCATTTCGACTTGGGTTACCGAGATCACACATATGAAATTTTGACCCGCACCATCGGGGTAAATTGCGGTCATAGTACATTTGGGAGACATTATACTATTTTCAGATATAAATGCAAATCTATGATTTTATGACTTGACATTATTTTCTGATGATACTATCATAGGAAATATTATTTTTGGTATGCTATCTTTTCTTGAAATTAAATGTCTTGATTTTTCTCTTATTGCTATATCTCATATTACATTACTAAAATCTGCATGGTTCATTTTTATTTTAGTGGATGCTTACTGATCTCCCAAGCTCACTAATCTCTGAACATGTTTTTCAGATCCCGAGGAATAGCTACTTGTTGGGTTGATGGGTTATCTAGAGACAAACTCAACAATTAGTGTCCAACAATTAGGGTTAGATTGTTGACGATATGTGTTTTAGATCTCTTTTATGGTGATTTGTTCGGTTAAATTAGGATTGATAATAGGAATTATTTATGATGCAAGGGGTTTACAACTTAGGCTCTAATTTGATTTCTTGATTGAATTTTTGGTTTTATTCTCTTCGTGTTACTTACCGATTTTTTTTGTTTTTTTATTTATTTTTGTTTTGTTTGTTTTACATTAATTCATTATTTATCTCATAGGTTTTATGAGAATTTATAATAAGTCAGAAACTTTTGTATTAAAATTAAACCCTTTGTGAATAGTTAATATTATACCATTAATGTCCCGTTTTCCGTACAAACTATGGAATCACACAACATATTGTTTTCCGTGCAAACTATGCATGTCCATGGTTGTTGCCTGATGTCATTTTTGAAAACCCGCCTCATGTTTTTTTTTATGAATTAAAAATTGTTTTGTTTTATATTTATTTATTTATTTATTTTCTTTGATTTGGAACTTTTCGAAATCGGTGTGTTACTGTTATAGTTTATTACTATTATGTTTTCATATTGTTTTAATTAGTTAATTAATTTATTTTTATTATGTTTTATTATTATTTATTTGTTTATATATTTTTTCCAACTGATTACTTGTTCCCGTACTATCGATTTTTTCTTTCTTTTGGACAATAATTTTTTTTTATAACTGATATTATAAACAAAGTTATTTTTTTATGTTTAAAAGATTTGTTTGATTGTTCTCATAGTTAGTTGCGGGAATTAAATATGTTAAATTAGACAACTTATGGGTAGCATATTTAATGGAATCTCGTAATGGTGTTTCCGTAGAGAGATTTGGTGATAGGTACAGTAGTGTGTGACTCTTGTAAAACTCAATAACTCATACCGTATTTTCTATGTTAGATCCTGACACGGAGGCTCCAGTCACAGTTAGATTAAACTTTGAGCGTGGGTGTAAGTTTTCCACACTTAAATTTATTAAAAGTTTTCATATATGAATATGAAATCTATTTTCTTTATTAAAGTTTTGTTTATGGTTTCAATAACAGTTCATGAAAACATAAAGGATTTATTTTCTCTACAATTGAACCATGCATGTATGTTGTGTTTGGTGATATAGTCGACTATTGTTTGTTATCCTCTTTTGGACTTAGCTATTTTGAGATATTTTTTTTTTTGGGTTTTTGTATACGTCTCCAAACGGTCTATGTTTTGACCCATGTCAATGGGGGTTATACATTGACCGTGTCGACACGTTTTGCTTGTGAACTAGTTCAACACGTGCTGTCGGGGATAATAACAGTCTTTTGATTTTGACTCGGGCCACCGAGGTAAAACAAATTGTAGAGACGACTTCTTTTGGGGGATGTCTCATTTCGACTTGGGTTACCGAGATCACACATATGAAATTTTGACCAGCACCATCGGGGTAAATAGTGGTCATAGTACGTTTGGGAGACATTATACTATTTTCAGATATAAATGCAAATTCTATGAATTTATGACTTGGCATTATTTTCTGATGATACTATCATAGGAAATATTATTTTTGGTATGCAATCTTTTCTTGAAATTAAATGTCTTGATTTTTCTCTTATTGCTATATCTCATATTACATTACTAAAATCTGCATGGTTCATTTTTATTTTAGTGGATGCTTACTGATCTCCCAAGCTCACTAATCTCTGAACATGTTTTTCAGATCCCGAGGAATAGCTCCTTGTTGGGTTGATGCGTTATCTAGAGACAAACTCAACAATTAGTGTCCCACGAACCCCATTTCTTGTTTTGAATAAGTTGGATTGTTTTAGTTGATTTCCACATACTCTTCCATTTGTTATGTGGTCTCTTGGATATTAAATTTAGAACTCAATTTTCCTTTAAAATGCAATAAAATTTGTGTTATTTGGGTTACATAATAATTGCGAACAGGTTATGAGGCCTTGCTTACACAGTGGGGCCCATCCCCACAAGTATGCGGCTGGTCTGCCGATGTCCCGTTTGGGTTCGGCGGGCGGAAGTTATTAGTACCAGAGCTTGTCCAAATTACTAGAGAAAAGATCCGCCTAATCCGAGAACGGTTGTTAGCAGCCCAAAGTACGTAGAAGAGCTATACTGACAACAAAAGAAGGAAATTAGATTTTCAAGTGGGGGATCATGTTTTCTTGAAGGTATCCCCTACTAAAGGAGTGGTTCGTTTTGGCGCCCGCGGGAAACTCAATCCGCGTTATATTGGACCTTTTGAGGTATTGGAACGAGTAGGCAAGGTGGCTTACAGACTTGCTCTTCCGCGTAGTCTAGCACGTGCACATAATGTTTTCCATGTTTCTATGCTAAGAAAGTATGTTCCAGACCCTACTCATGTAATACAGTTACCGTCTGTGGAATTCAATGAAGATATGTCCAACGGTGAGTGGCCAATAAAGATAATTGACAGATAGGAACAAAATTTCTTGGCGTGGATGATTCCTTATGTCAAGGTTAGATTGGAGTAACCACCTGTGGCGTGAAGCCACGTGGGAGTTGGAGTCTGAGATGAAAGAAGAGCACCCTCAACTATTTGAGAGCACAGGTACGAGTTTAGAGGGCTAAACTCTTTTAAGGGGGAGAGAATGTAATAATACCCTTAAAAGTTAAAAATAATTATGAGAAATTGTAGTGGTTAAAACATAAAATAGGGTGATGCTTATCTTAACCTAACTAAATTAGAATTATATTACTTAATCTCTCGCTCGCCGCCGCCTTCATACGCAAACCTTCTCATTCCCCTCTATCTTCGAACAGAAGCGACCTTCTCATTCCCCTCTATCTTCGAACAGAAGCGTGCGCTCCAACCCGAAGAGACGAGGAGGGATTCCAAGCAGAAGGCGGTCAAGGTAAGCCCTTGATTGTTCTTGTTGTTGGAACTTATGTGGGAATTAGGGTTAGATTGTTGACGATATGTGTTTTAGATCTCTTTTATGGTGATTTGTTCGGTTAAATTAGGATTGATAATAGGAATTATTTATGAAGCAAGAGGTTTACAACTTAGGCTCTAATTTGATTTCTTGATTGAATTTTTGGTTTTATTCTCTTCGTGTTACTTACCGATTTTTTTTGTTTTTTTATTTATTTTTGTTTTGTTTGTTTTACATTAATTCATTATTTATCTCATAGGTTTTATGAGAATTTATAATAAGTCAGAAACTTTTGTATTAAAATTAAACCCTTTGTGAATAGTTAATATTATACCATTAATGTCTCGTTTTCCGTACAAACTATGGAATCACACAACATATTGTTTTCCGTGCAAACTATGCATGTCCATGGTTGTTGCATGATGTCATTTTTGAAAACCAGCCTCATGTTTTTTTTTATGAATTAAAAATTGTTTTGTTTTATATTTATTTATTTATTTATTTTCTTTGATTTGGAACTTTTCGAAATCGGTGTGTTACTGTTATAGTTTATTACTATTATGTTTTCATATTGTTTTAATTAGTTAATTAATTTATTTTTATTATGTTTTATTATTATTTATTTGTTTATATATTTTTTCCAACTGATTACTTGTTCCCTTACTATCGATTTTTCTTTCTTTTTGGACAATAATTTTTTTTTATAACTGATATTATAAACAAAGTTATTTTTTTATGTTTAAAAGATTTGTTTGATTGTTCTCATAGTTAGTTGCGGGAATTAAATATGTTAAATTAGACAACTTATGGGTAGCATATTTAATGGAATCTCGTAATGGTGTTTCCGTAGAGAGATTTGGTGATAGGTACAGTAGTGTGTGACTCTTGTAAAACTCAATAACTCATACCGTATTTTCTATGTTAGATCCTGACACGGAGGCTCCAGTCATAGTTAGATTAAACTTTGAGCGTGGTGTAAGTTTTCCACACTTAAATTTATTAAAAGTTTTCATATATGAATATGAAATCTATTTTCTTTATTAAAGTTTTGTTTATGGTTTCAATAACAGTTCATGAAAACATAAAGGATTTATTTTCTCTACAATTGAACCATGCATGTATGTTGTGTTTGGTGATATAGTCGACTATTGTTTGTTATCCTCTTTTGGACATAGCTATTTTGAGATATTTTTTTTTGGGTTTTTGTATACGTCTCCAACGGTCTATGTTTTGACCCACGTTAATGGGGGTTATACATTGGCCGTGGTAATAGAAACTACGCTTTGCTTGTGAACTAGTTCAACACGTCTTTATGCGGGGATAATACTTGATCTTTTGATTTTGACTCGGGCCACCGAGGTAAAACAAATTGTAGAGAGCGACTTCTTTTGGGGATGTCTCATTTCGACTTGGAGTTCACAGGATCACACATATGAAATTTTGACCAGCACCATCGGGGTAAATAGTGGTCATAGTACGTTTGGGAGACATTATACTATTTTCAGATATAAATGCAAATTCTATGAATTTATGACTTGGCATTATTTTCTGATGATACTATCATAGGAAATATTATTTTTGGTATGCAATCTTTTCTTGAAATTAAATGTCTTGATTTTTCTCTTATTGCTATATCTCATATTACATTACTAAAATACGCATGGTTCATTTTTATTTTAGTGGATGCTTCTTTGAGCTCCCAAGCTCACTAATCTCTGGACATGTTTTTGGATCGAGGAATAGCTACTTGGTGGGTTGATGGGTTATCTAGAGACAAACTCAACAATTAGTGTCCCACGAACCCCATTTCTTGTTTTGAATAAGTTGGATTGTTTTCGTTGATTTCCACATACTCTTCCATTTGTTATGTGGTCTCTTGGATGTTGAATTTAGAACTCAATTTTCCTTTAAAATGCAATAAAATTTGTGTTATTTGGGTTACATAATAATTGCGAACAGGTTATGAGGCCTTGCATACACAGCGGGGCCCATCCCCACAAGTATGCGGCCGGTCTGCCGATGTCCCGTTTTGGTTAGGCGGGCGCAAGTTATTAGGACCAGAGCTTGTCCAAATTACTACAGAAAAGATCCGCCTAATCAGAGAACGGTTGTTAGCAAAACAAAAGTAATTAGAAGAGCTATCACGACAACAAAGAAGGAAATTAGATTATCAAGTGGGGATCATGTTTTTCTTGAAGGTATCCCCTACTAAAGGAGTGGTTACGTTTTGGCGCCAGCGAAACCTCAATCCGCGTTATATTGGACCTTTTGAGGTATTAGAACGAGTAGGCAAGGTGGCTTACAGACTTGCTCTTCCGCCTAGTCTAGCTCGCGTCCATAATGTTTTCCATGTTTCTATGCTAAGAAAGTATGTTCCAGACCCTACTCATGTAATACAGATACCGTCTGTGGAATTCAATGAAGATATGTCCTACGGTGAGTGTCCAGTAAAGATAATTGACAGAAAGGAACAAAATTTGCGACGCCGGATGATTCCTTATGTCAAGGTTCAGTGGAGTAACCACACTGAGCGTGAAGCCACGTGGGAGTTGGAGTCTGAGATGAAAGAAAAGCTGTAAAATCCATGAATTTTATTGGGAAATAAATATTTAGAAAAATATTTAAATTATTTTTCCGCGATTAGTGTTATTGTGGGATTAAATGAATTATTTGAATTTAATGGAAATTAAAAGTTATTATGGGGTCCTTGAGGACCTAATGGTAATTTTGAAAGCATTGAGGACCTTAAAGAAGTTTTCCCCTCTCACGGTCTTGGACCTATGCGTAATTTTAAAAGTATCGTGGACCCTCAAAAATTTTGTGAGAGAGAACCCTAATAGAGAGAGAATGAGCAGTAGAGATTAAAAGATCTCGGACTGTAGTAAATCATGAGGCATTATAAGGGCTTTACAGAGAGCCACGCGTGGCGAACCCGATTTAAACCATTTGGTGCGTGGATGGGATACTGGCGGAGGAGAGGGTTTTTATGGGAGTAAACCCATGAGATGCGGGCAAGTATGAACCGTTCATCTTGTGGTTACTTGATGCTCAGCGAGACAAGAGGTCGACATCGGCCGTCGATCTCAAAGATATCTCGACGGTTAATCTAAAAAGAACGCGAGGATACGAGGGAAACCAGATTAAATTGTAGCCTTTGGATCGAGGAGTTAAGCGATCCGCGGCCCTTTATCCTCGGTGACCGTATCCCGAGGCGCAGCCCACCCTTCTCCGCTGGCCGGTTTGGAGCGGACGCCTTGAACAGCCCCGCCCGGTGAGCGTTATGCGCAATAAAGGTGGCGTTATCGACGTTTGGGCTGGCCTCCCGAGCCCTATAAAAGGGGCGTGACACCCTCTGTCTCGACTCACAACCGTCGAGCTCTTTCTATTCTCCGGTGAGGTGGCCAATTTTGTGAAGGTGAAAGCGCTCTCGGAGGAAGTTTGTTCCTTTGCGGTCTCGGGGAGGAGGAAGCTTTTGTAGGAGTTTTGGTGGACATGAGGTTTGCTTCAAAGCTTCGCCGGAGAAGAAGTAAGAAGCGGTGTATAGCGGGGAGTTTCACCGTAGACACCGTTGTCGTCCTCAACTATCCTGTAAGTGCTCGCACCTCTCTTCTTCCGACGTAGAACCATGTTCATGCATTCATGGCGTTAGAAGAGGGACCAAGGTGCCAGTTGTCAGCTGAGGGATTCGTAGTCTCCGCCGAGAGCAACGGAGGAAGGTGGCGCCATGGAGGAGTCGGCCGAGGTCGTACGGACGACGGCGACGAGTTCAAATCGCGGGCAGGCGTCTAGGGTGGCTAGAGAGGGTAGAAGGCACCGACGTCTCCCGGGCAATCGCGATAGAGAGAGAGATTGAAGAAGAAGATAGATTTTTTTTTAAAAAAAAAAAATATTTATAATCGTTTATAATATCTCCGAACTTAGGTGAGATATTTAAATAAAAATTAAAGATGAGTATGGTTTTTAACTTAGGAAAAATCATAATGATTAATCGGTAATAGTTTTTATTTGAAAGTCATAACTTGGATAGTGTGACATCTATTTAATGAAAAATATAGGATGGTTGATATGTTGGTTGATTGGTAGACGGTTAATGTTTTAATTAAAATATTAACTTAGGAAGTGTGGCTTGAGATTTAGTCTATATTAATGATTAATTATTTTTCCTCTCTTTTAATGAGAACTTAGTTGATTATTATTATAAATAATAATTGACTAGGTATGGTATTAGAATGGGAAACTTTGGACTTGTGACATTAAATAAAAAGTTAATAAATTATTAACTTAGTGTGACCTAAAATAAATCCTTTTATTTTTTCCTCACATGGACTAAAATACTAGTTAAATGGTTGTGACAAATAACTAGTAGAGATAATGAATTTGGAAAATATAGAGTGTGACAATTAAATTGGTGGTGTCTCTAATGATAGAATGGATACTATTAATCAAATGGTTATATAGTTCGGTAACTATATGGAACGGTGAGTATGTGACATAATAATTAATTAATAATTATTATGAAATATTGAAATGGGGTAAATAGAAATTAATTAATTTCTTAAATTTTGGATAATTGGTTAAGTGATAAGAATTATTTAGTAGGGAAGCTAAATAAATTCAAAAAGGACTAATAAACCCTAAGCAAGGTGGAACCTAAAACCTTAGGGTCAAAAGGTTGCCAAATGACCAAAATGCCCTTCTAGGGTAAAAAGGGACTATGATCAATTTAACGAGGCTCAACTCAACTAAAGTGACTTAATGAAAGTTAGACTCGACAAATAGACTAAAGTTGACTAGGTTTGACCTAGGAAGGACCAAAAGTCAACTAGGGGACTCTGAAACAGGAATGAGTGCGGTAACCCGAGAGATTGTCCCTAGGACATGTTAGTGGGCCTAAGCCCAACAAGGACGTTAGGCATGCATGGACATTTAGAGAGATGGAAATTATTGGAACAATAATTCTAATAAACCGTTATATGCCAGATACTCTCAGGGGAGACGTAAGGCATTTCAAAGGAGACCAGGAAGACATTTAGTCTCTCTAGAGGTAAGTTTACCTGCCTAGTTTCCACCCGGTAACGGGATTTCTTGAACTTGCTATGTAATGTTTATACATGCACTACTGAAGCCATACATGCTTTGTACATATACATTTTTGAATCCTCGTTGAGCATGTATGTTTGTTTTGGGACGTTGGTGTCCCCTCAAGGTTGCACCCATGTTCTCTTGCGGACTCGGTGGAGCTAGAGAAGCTCCAATTTAGGAATGTTCGCGTTAGGACCCCTGACCTTCACGATGCCTCACCGTGAGAAGTAAATCTCTGGAGGTCTTACTGTCGAGTGGGAATGGTACACCGGCCAGTGTTAACACGTAGGAGAGGTAGTTCTCTTGACACATTGTTGGTGGAGGTCAAACGACCATCTAGGTCGTATTTATATCCAAAAGCTGGACTTACTGGCCGGGAGTAAACCTTGAGTTCTCTTAGAACTCACTACAGAGCCCGAGGGTTTCTGTATCAGGGGTCGTACCTTTGACTTGCTTGTGGTAGACTCCTAGGACTTTATTGTTGATACTATGATCCTGTTGGTACCGCCATTTTGCTATTGATGACACTGACACTGCGAGGATACTTCTTGAGCTTTCCTTCAAAGCTCATGTGTTTACTCTTTTCCTCTTCTGATTCCGAGGTATAGGAGGGAGAGGTGCACAGGAGAGGACTCAGGAGGACCGTGAGGTTATAGGAGTCTTCTTTATCTTTATCTCTATCTTTGTGAGCATTACTACTCTTGTTGTAGGACCCGTGATAGGGACGGACTTCTATAGGGCCTCTGGACCCTAATGACTCTATGTTCTTATGAACTTGAGTTTATGTTTATTTATGGATTGTTATACGCTTATCACGGTGTGGGCCTTGTATTGGAGTTGAGTTTATCTCTTCTTTAATCTGGTAGGTGCATTGGCGTGCTTTCGAGGTCCGGGATCCGGGTCGGGCGTTCTGATTAAAGTGGTATCGAGAGTGTTCTCTAGATAGAGCGGATAGCGAGACCCTAGATGCCCTTAGCGGTTGCATAGACCGAGTGCGGGACCGGGGTAGTATAGATGGTGGTACGTTAGATTGACACCCGGTTTACTTGCGGGATAGCCGGGACCATCATACCGCGGATTCGTCGTCGATGATGAGGTGGAGTGTCCCGTGAGAATACTCCACCGCTGAGGAAATGACTCATCCGGAAGCCCGCTGGAGGTCCTCGCCGAGATGAGGGAGGACGCTGGAAGCCACAAACCGAAAGGTTGGCGGGCTTGAACTACAGATTACCATGTTGGTCCGGGGACTTAGGGACCACATCGCTATGCAGAGGCCAAGATGGGACCCGAGGTTCCGTTAGCCGCGTGAGATGCGTGAGCCCTAGTATTCCTCCACGGCAGCGTGTGTAGAGCCCGTGACTACCGCCGTGCATTTGGGGGTTCAGTGATTCGGAGAGAGTGCGCAGGTCCATCTCCTGCCGCCTCGTGGATTTCATGGTACCGTCTGATGTGGGAGTATCACGGGCACTTTGCATTACGGAGTGTAGGCGCCACGCCCTCACGGTGTTGCACCGTGGCGGTCGGGAGCATCTAGCTTTTATCATCCATCCGGTGTGCGGGACCTAGGGGACCATGAGGGGACTGGAGGACATCGACCATGACTACACCCCACTATCTCCTGAAGAGCATCATCTGGACAGAGTTCTAGTTGTAGTTGCTAGAATAACCGTAGTCTTACAAACTTATGAGTTGTATGAACTACTTTTTTTTATATCTTTTAGTCTTTTGTTTTAGCATGTTGTCTCCAGTCGTTACTTTTTAAATGAAATGAATAAAAGTATGTTTTTATCATCACCTGTCTTGCTTGAAATAAAAAGTAACCTTGTAATCCTTATCTGAGTTAAATCCTATGGATCACTTGCGTGGTGGTCGAGGTGGTAGGGGAAGAGGAAGGGGTAGGCGAGGGGCGACCTGTCGTGTAGAAATGCCACAGCCTCCTATGGAGGAAGAAGTCCCTCAACCGCAGGGTGGGGAGGTACCCCCGCCTGTGGATGAAATGGAAGTCGAGCAGGAGGTGCCTGCTCAATCTAATGCTCAGGCGCCTCAAGCAGAGGGCCAAAACCCAAGGGGGGAGGTACCCCCCATGAGCATGATGGAATTAATGAGAGAGATGTTGGGACTAATCCAGGAGACCCGACAACAACGTGCACCACCTCCGTCATCTACCCCCACGTCAAGTAGAGGATTACTTGGGGAGATCAAGAGACCCTCTCCCCGACCTTTCGAAGGGGCTGCAGACCCCCATGCTGCTGAACAATGGATACGGGAGATGGAGAAGACCTTCGAGGTCTTCCAAACTACTGAGGCGGAGAAGATTAGGACCGCTGTGTACATGCTCCAAGGACCCGCTGAAGATTGGTACTTTGGAGAAATTAGGCTGAGGAAGGGTGAGGCCTTCCAGACTTGGGAAGAATTCAGGACTGCGTTCTTCGCCAAGTATTTCTCGAGAGGACATCTGGTACAGCTTGGACAACAATTTTCCCAGCTTGTTCAAGGAGGCTCCACGGTGGAGCAATATGAAACTGAATTTGACCGGTTGGCTCGCTTCCTTCCTGACATGGTTCCAACGGAAGAGAGCCGGGTGATGAAGTTTGAGGCCGGACTGCGGCCATCACTAAAGAAGATTGTGACTAGCCACATGTGCAAGACTTACACCGAAGTTGTGGCTAGGGCAAAATATACTGAAGCTTCTTGCCAAGGGGACGCCCAGGGGTCGTCCCAGAAAGATAAAAAGGATAAAGGGACAAATAGCCAGGGCCAATCATCTGGAAAGAGCTCTGGAAAGCGTAGGCCTGACAACAAGTATCGACCTTATGGGAAGCCGACCAGGTCCACAGCCTCATCTGGAGGTAAAGGGTCTTCAGCAAGTGTGACCCAGAATATTAAGTGCTATGAATGCAAGGGACCACATAAGAGGTCCCAGTGCCCTAGGATAACTGGAGGGTGTTATTTCTGCTTGGCCTTGGATCACCAAAAGGCCCAATGTCCCCAGCGTCAACAAGGACAGAGTGTGGTGGGGGGAACCCAGGGATCTCAACAAGCTTCTCGACAATCTGTTGGACCACCACCAAGACCTCAAGGTGGGGATAAGAAAGGGAAGGCGACCTCAGGACAGCCTTCTACTCCAAACCAACCCCAACAGCAGCAGAGGCCAATGACCCATGGTCGGGTCTACCATTTGACAACCGAGGAAGCTCAGGCATCAGTAGATGTCGTGGCAGGTACCATTTAGTTAGTTCTTTCTATGTCTGCACTTTATTTGATCCTGGAGCCACACACTCTTTCGTATCTGCACGGTTTGCACGAAAGCACACTTTGCCTACTATAGATCTACCCCAGGACTTGTGTGTAGACACCCCGGTAGGAGCTGCCATGATGGTAAGGAGAATGGTACCGGCATGCCCTATAATGATTGAGGGGCGGAAATTACTTGCAAACTTGCATGTAATGGACCTGAGGGATTACGACGTGATCCTCGGGATGGGTAGCTCTCTTGATTTACGCAATAGTAGACCGTCGTATGTGGGAAGAGAGTTGTATTTAAGATGCTTAGGGAGGAGAGGAATTTACATTTAAAAGGCGGCCACACTTGTTTTCTTAGCAATGCAGGGAGATCCTCGGATCTCGAGGTTGAAAGCTCCTTAGGGGTGGGTGTATAGGCTACTTGGCTTCTATTTCCGAGAT
The DNA here is from genome assembly GCA_026586065.1 of Dioscorea zingiberensis. Classification (NCBI taxonomy): domain Eukaryota; kingdom Viridiplantae; phylum Streptophyta; class Magnoliopsida; order Dioscoreales; family Dioscoreaceae; genus Dioscorea; species Dioscorea zingiberensis. Next base: position 28,746,105 of record CM048818.1, read on the forward strand.
GAAGAAGGATAAGGAGATTTTAGTCTCAGACGTACCGGTAGTAAGGGAGTACCCTGACGTGTTTCCGGAAGAATTACCGGGATTACCCCCGGAAAGAGAATTGGAGTTCTCTATTGACTTGGTACCGGGAACAGCTCCTGTGTCTAAGGCTCCTTATCGGATGGCGCCTGCGGAGCTTAAGGAATTGAAGACCCAACTAGAGGAATTGTTGGATAAAGGTTTTATTAGACCTAGTATGTCACCTTGGGGAGCACCTGTTCTTTTCGTCAAGAAGAAAGACGGGTCGCTAAGGTTGTGCATTGATTATCGGGAGTTGAATAAGGTGACTGTAAAGAATAAATATCCTCTACCAAGAATTGATGACCTGCTGGATCAGCTACAGGGAGCTCAAGTCTTCTCCAAGATCGATTTGAGATCTGGTTATCATCAAGTAAGGATTAAAGAGACGGATATCCCGAAGAGTGCTTTCCGCACTAGATACGGGCACTACGAGTTTTTGGTAATGCCGTTTGGGCTTACCAATGCCCCGGCAGTCTTTATGGATATGATGAACTGGGTATTCCATCAATATTTGGACCAGTTTGTGGTGGTATTTATCGACGACATCTTGGTTTACTCAAAAAGCCACCAGGCCCATGAGGAACACTTAAGGATAGTGCTAGAGACCTTGAGGGAACATCAACTTTAATAAAGTTCTCCAAGTGTGATTTTTGGTTGGAAAGTGTAACTTTCTTGGGTCATGTGGTAAGTGGAGCTGGAGTTTCAGTAGATCCCAAGAAAATTGAAGCCGTTGTGGAATGGAAAAGACCAACAACGGTACGGGAGATACGGAGTTTCTTGGGATTAGCTGGCTATTACCGGAAATTCGTTGAGGGTTTCTCAGTTATAGCCGCACCATTAACTAAGCTGACCAAGAAGGGTTCCAAATTCATTTGGACCGACTCCTGTGAAAAGAGTTTCCAGGAACTGAAACAGAGGTTGATATCAGCACCGGTGTTGGCGTTACCACAAAGTAATCGTGGGTATACGGTCTTCACGCTGCAAAGATCGGCCTTGGATGTGTGTTGATGCAAGACGGGCGCGTGATTGCTTATGCATCACGACAATTAAAACCTTTCGAGGAGAACTATCCTACATACGATCTTGAGTTGGCAGCGATCGTGTTTGCCCTAAAGATCTGGCGACACTTCCTCAACGGTGTACCATGCGAGATTTACACCGATCATAAGAGCCTCAAGTACATATTCACACAGAAGGAGTTGAATATGAGACAGCGGCGATGGTTAGAGCTAATCAAGGACTATGATCTTAGTGTCCATTACCACCCGGGCAAGGCAAACGTTGTGGCCGATGCACTGAGTAGGAAGTCTGGATATGGAGTTGCCGCTATGTTAACAACTCAGAAGCCACTATTGGAGGATATGAGAAGGCTCAACTTAGAAGTTGTTTTGCCTACAATGGATGTCTCATTGGCCAGCTTGCATATCCGACCCTCGTTATTGGAGAGAATTAGGGTTGCTCAGGGACAAGATCCTGAACTGGAGGAGATCAAGGAACACATGGGCCAAGGAGAACCAACACGGTTCAGGGTCCAATGGCAGAAGATGGCACTCTAAGATTTGATGAAAGGATTTGTATACCTAATGTCCACGAGATAAGAAGGGAAATTCGAGGAAGCCCACTATTCGGGCTACATTATTCACCCTGGAGGTACCAAGATGTACAGAGGGTAGAAGGACCATTTCTGGTGGAAGGGGATGAAGCGAGATGTTGCGGAGTTCGTGGCTAAATGCATCACCTGTCAGATGGTAAAGGCGGAACACCAGAAGCCGGCAGGGATGTTACAACCCCTACCCATTCCGGAGTGGAAATGGGAACACATTAACATGGATTTTGTAACGGGGTTGCCACGCACTCAAAGAGGCCATGAATCGATCTGGGTTATAGTGGACCGACTGACTAAATCGGCCCATTTTATACCGTTAAGGACGGGAGCATCCTTGGAAAAGTTGGCCCAGTTATATATTGATCAGATCGTCAGATTACATGGAGTACCGGTGACGATTACCTCTGATCGAGACACTCGGTTTGTCTCTAGATTCTGGGAGAGCCACGCATTACGTACCTGGCATGTGGATTAGCTGTTCAAAGATGCCTTTCCACCCTGCACCGATGGGCAATGCAGAAAGGACCATTCGGTGTTAGAGGACATGTTGAGGGCATGTGCAATAGATTTTACTGAGGTCTTGGGATGAACGTCTAAGTTTGATAGAGTTTGCCTATAACAACAGTTATCAGGCGAGCATCAAAATGGCTCCGTACGAGGCACTCTATGGGAGGAGGTGCCGAACTCCCATTTGTTGGGGAGATGTGGGGGAAAGGAAGCTGGTAGCTGAGGCGACACTTAAGCAACCTGATTTTGTAAGACAAACGGAGGAACATGTCAAGTTGATCAGGGAGCGACTCCAGGCTGCCCAGAGTAGACAAAAGAGCTATGCAGACCGAAAAAGATCTAATCAGGAGTTTCAAGTGGGAGACTTGGTATTCTTAAAAGTGTCTCCTATGAAGGGGGTGGTAAGGTTTGGACGACGTGGAAAACTTGCTCCGCGATATATTGGACCTTTTGAAATATTGGAGCGTATAGGGGTGGTGGCATATAGATTGGCCTTACCTCAGGACCTCACCCAGGTTCATGATGTCTTCCACATTTCAATGTTGAAGAGGTGTATTCGTGATCCTACCAGAGTGATTCCACAGGTTCCTGTGGAAGTCCAAGAGGATATGTCCTATGAGGAATGCCCAGTAGCTATTTTGGGCCGAGAGGACAAGCAGTTAAGGAATAGAACTATTTGTAACACCCGCCCCGAAATAAATAAGGATTTTTATTTATTTATTTCTAGGATTTATTAAATAGTAATTTAATATGGTAAATGATGAATTTTGGGAAAATTATGAAGGTCTAATTAATCCAGATTTAATTAAATATTAATTAAATCAGATTGATTATTGAGAAAAATAGACAAATAGTTGAATCCCGGGAAAATGGGTCTGGTCGGGGTCTGAGACAACGCTGTGATGTCACAGTGCACCTGTGATGTTAGTTGATTAGTCGCCCATCGGACGGATGCCCCGGCAGAGGGCGTATAATATCTAGCCACGAGCACTTGATGCTCCATCGGACGGATGCCCCGACAGAGGGTGTATAATATCTGGCCACCTGGCTCAGTCAGAGAGCGGTATTTTCTGGCCATGTGCACATGTATGCTATAGCGTAGCCCGGCTTAGGCCGAAGACGATACCGATGGTGTCGTAGATGTCGTAGACATCTTAGTATCACATATGCCAGAGGTTGAGTACATCTGTGGATTTACCCACATTCCCGTGATTTGTTATTTGCTTGTGATGTTATTAGTGCATATTTGTACTTCTTTTATTCTGTTCCTTCCTAGTGGCTTTCGCCACCTTTATTGATTTAATTACATCCCATCGGGCCTTTCTTTGGCTCATGCACTTGATGGATGTTTTTCTCGGTGACAATGAGGAGTAGGATCAGCCTAGATGAGGACCTTGAGAGTAGCTAGGAGCCGTAAATTGTGGAGGAAGCTTCCGCCAGGACAAATCCCTAGCAAATAATGGGGATATGTTGAGTCGAGGTTTGCGCACCTCTATTCCTTTCTCGAGTGAGAGTTGTCATTCGGGACCGCTAGGGTTTTTATAAAACCTTATATATACTTCTTCCGCTGATTTATAATTTAAAACTCTGATTTAATTATCTCAGCTTATGTTACTTAGCCTTGCGTTTCTAGGGTGACCCTATAAGTACGCTTGGCGTTGTCGCAGCGTCTTGTAGGGCCCTGGATCCGGTTGAGCGTGACAAAATAAAATGGTATCAGAGCGAAACTGATATCAGAAGATGTTTACCGTGAGCAAACATCTTTTGATATCAGGGAGCAGCAGATAAAAGACACCTTAGTGACCCTAGTGATTTAGAAAGATTAGCACTTTGATTACGATTTCTTTCTCGAGAGTGTGGGTCCGTAGAGTAGTTAGACCAGATATATAGTTTTGTCTAACAAATGTACCTAAAACATGCCAAGGGGACGAGGATGACTTCGTAGGAGGTCGGTAAGTCCACCCCCATAGGCCATGGAATGGGAGCTGGCGGCTCCTGCTCGAGCTGATGATTTTGTTGGAGACTGAGATATGATCGACTATATGCTAAGTTCCCCGAGTACAGTTCCAGACTTAGAAGCTTGTCCTTATTAGGGCATATTATCAATAAAGAGTATACGTATTGAATACATGATCAGAGTCTTGTGATAGAAGCGTAAGAAGTCCAAATGCATCGAGGTTGAGGATATATATGGATTTTTCAATTTCGAGGACGAAATTCCTATAAGGGGAGATTGTAACACCACTCAAATAAATAAGGATTTTTATTTATTTATTTCTAGGATTTATTAAATAGTAATTTAATATGGTAAATGATGAATTTTGGGAAAATTATGAAGGTCTAATTAATCCAGATTTAATTAAATATTAATTAAATCAGATTGATTATTGAGAAAAATAGACAAATAGTTGAATCCCGGGAAAATGGGTCTGGTCGGGGTCTGAGACAACGCTGTGATGTCACAGTGCACCTGTGATGTTAGGGTCGCCTGACCCGGAATTTCTGGACCTGGATCGGGGATGGGGACGAGTTCCTTAGTTGATTAGTCGCCCTTGTGACAACAAGTAGATGACAACATAAATTAATGAAAGTTGAAGTTCAATAATTTAAGCTTAATGATTAAGTTAAAGAATGAAAATTCCACTCCATTAAGACGTGACCCTCTTTACTTTAATAAAACTTCTACAGCCTCTACCTATTGTCTTACAAAAGAAGATTTATAAATAATAAAATTTTAGGAAAATTATGGCCTCCCACTCTCTTGATATACTTTAGCTTTTCATCTTTTGACCAAGAGAATGGAGACTCTTGTCCTCCAAGCCTTCTTCTCCAATCCCATTTGTAGGGTTGTACTTCTCCTCTACGGACCGGCTTGGAGTGAAGACCACGCATAACGGCAACATCGGGCGAATTTAGAGGCACAAGAATGACGGGCGAAAGTGGTGTGGGGGCAAGAGGAGGAGGTATGCTAGTGTAGGTGAGTGGCGCTTGGTACTGCAGGGCCAGCCCTCCATGGGAAAGCTCGAGGATGAGCTCCTCACTCAGTGCCTCATACCCTTCCCCGCCATTGCCCACGTTGTTACCCTCACTGGTGAAAGCAGGGTTTCAACATGGGGGAGTATTTGGGCGTGTGATTAGAAGCCTAATCAACCTCTTTGCAATGAAGATGCAAGCATTGTTATCACAGTTAATGGAGATTTATGACCATGAAGGCTGGATGAAAGGTTTGGACCTTCTTATCTTTTTCCTCTGTTTACTTTGACTTCAGCGTGCCTTGGAGTGGCCGGGCTTGTGGATCTATGCGCATGTTATAGATTTTGTTGCTTGCATAAGAGTGTGTAGGGGTAGCTTGGTTTGGTGTTTATCTAAATCAGTTGGAAACCTCAAGGAACCTCCATAATAGAGCTGCAAATGTGGTGCTCAAAATGAATTCTTAATGGAATGGAAGGTTCTAGAAAAAATGTAGTCAAATGTGTTAAGAGAATGTTTAATCTTTCCTCTAAATTTAAATGCAGGCATGCAAATCTGCAGCCTGCCTTCTTTAAGTTTGCGAGTAAGCTTGAGAATTGGTTTTGGCTTACAAGGATGACCTGTTGTTGACTGTTGAGTGAGTTAGTGTGTTACATCCGTTTTTATGAGGGATTGTTGATTAAAAGAAGACTATTAATTCTATTTAACTTGTGATCAATCCACGGACCATTTAGAAACCTAAAAGAGTTTGATGATGACTCATTTATCCTATGATCTAAATCTAGTTGTTTGGGTTGTTGTTATTGATAGTAATGATCATGAATTTTAAGATGAATAGAGGATGTGTTAATGTTCTAAGGAATTTGTGAATGTTAAAATTGAAGAATGTGGGGTTATTGGAATTGCATTTGAGGATGTTTATCCTTCCTCAAGGCATTGAAGTAGTTAAGTAGCCATTCCTCATTAAACTCCAGCAGGTTACTTTTATATATAACTACAATTGGGCCCTTCTCTTGTAGAGTTTAAGAGCTGCAGTCCTAATGATAAGAGATTGAAAGGGATAACAGTTGGTAATGAAGTTGTTGTGGGAAAGGTCCATGATTTCTAGCTGCTACCTTTTAGATAATGTGTTCTTGATTCTCAAAAGTCTTGTGAGAGCAGTTCAGAATGTTAATTAGAGAACAATCTCCAAACTTCATGAAATTTATGGGGATGTTAGATGTAATGAAGCTTGTAAATGCTACTACAACACCCTTTTATGTGTAATCTAATTGGTGAACCTAGCGTTATTTGATTTAGAAATACGAATTAATATTGATAGATCCTCAAACATAGTTAATCAACTATAGGCGGCAGTTCCAACAGTGAATAAAGAACTGTAAAAGAGTGTTTTGTTGATTTAATTAGAGAGGCATGGAATGGACGAGTCTCATCCATGGAGGCATACATGATATATATATATGTGAGGGGAGATTCAGAATTTAAAATGGATAGAAATGGCCATTGAAGATGTGTGAGGAATACAAATGTTTGAGTTCAAAAGATTGAAATTTTATTGAAGAAATTTGAGTTCCAAGGAATTCTGCAGGAATTACTGTAGCACCTGCAGAACGCTTATTTTGTTTTCATTTTAAGGGCTATGTAGAGTTGATAATGAACCCCAATTTTTATTAGAAATGAATTAGAATACTAGGTGATTATGCAGTCAATGTTTGGGGAGGAATGAGGGAGATTTGGAGCTGCAATTTGAAGTTCTAAGTTCATGTTTTATGTGGTTACTGTAGCTACCGAATGGAGAGTGAACTATAACTCAAATATTTTCAAAAAAAAACTCAGAATTTGATTCCGATCGTCCCGATAGTTCGGGTGTATATTTAAACTAATAAAAATGGTGCGGGCAGGTGTCTAAGAGCCCGGATCCATCAGTTATAAATTAAAAAGACGACTTTTCGGTAAACTCAATGCATTAGGGTAATTATATGCATGTAATGCATTCAAATTGATATGAAATGTTATGTGATGAACATTTACCATGTTTAGGACGTGGTGAGGCGGTCTAGGACCATACTGGGAAGATCGGGCCCGAGTAGGCCCAAGAGCGAAAAAGGTAGGATGTCGCACGGGTGCTGTGAGTAGTTCTAACTCATAGTATTCTATTGATTTCTGTTGATATTGTGCTAGATGGATGTTGGAGTCCATCTTTTGATACCTGCTCTGTCTGTTGACATGTTATGCTTGCTGCATTTTTTGAGCTTGTATGTTTTGATATGATCTGCTTTGAGGGAGTACCCCTTGACATTCTTCTTGTGTTGTTATAGGATGGCCAGGAGGTGGTACTCCATGGCATATGGCCAGTAGGAGTGATACTCCATGGCATATGGCCAGTGGAGTACCCTCTGGAATCCTACTTGCACCTGGGATGGTCAAGGGGGGGTGGTACTCCATAGCAGTTTGTCGATATTCTATTCTTAATTTGCATTGATTATTCCTTCCTTCTACATTGTCGCTTGATTTCGTGCTCTTATTTCCTCGAGAGGTTCCCAATACATATTCGGAGATGAGTTTCCTCATATGTATCGGCTTTATATCTCGAGGAGATTGTTGCTTTCATGCTTTTATATACGTATTTGAGTTGAGACGCTCCTTAGATAATGCATTGGCTTCGATCTCGATGAGGTCACCGATTATTATATATTCAAGATGTTGCCGCCTTGGATATATACGTATACCGCTGTTAGGTATTTGTACTAGCAATCTCTTACTTTCGTGCATGATACATCTGGACGGATGCCCCGCAGTAGGGCGAGTAATATCTAGCCACGAAGCACTTGATGCTCCATCTGACGGATGCCCCGGCTGAGGGTGTATAATATCCGCCACCGCCTCGGAGAGCGGTATTTTCTCGGCCATGTGCACATGTATGCTAAAGCGTAGCAAGGCTTAGGGCGAAGACGATACCGTTGTTGGCGTAGATGTCAGAGACATCTTAGTATCAGATATGCCGTGAGGTTGAGTACATCCGTGGATTTTACCTACATTCCCCAAGTGGATTTGTTATTTGCTTGTGATGTTATTAGTGCATATTTGTACTTCTTTTTATTTCTGTTTCCTTCCTAGTGGCTTTCGCCACCTTTATTGATTTAATTCGCATCCCTACCTGGGCCTTTCTTTGGCTCATGCAATTTGATGGATGTTTTTCTCAGGTGACAATGAGGAGTAGGATCAGGCCTAGATGAGGACCTTGAGAGTAGCTAGGAGCGTAAATTCAGGAGGAAGCTTCCGCAGGACAACCTAGCAGCGATGGGGATATGTTGAGCTGAGGTTTGCAGACCTCTATTCCTTTCTGAGTGAGAGTTGTCATTCGGGACCTGCTAGGGTTTTATAAAAACCTTATATATACTTCTTCCGCTGATTTATAATTTAAAACTCTGATTTAATTATCTGCTTATGTTACTTAGCCTTGCGTGCTTCTAGGGGTGACCCTATAAGTACGCGGCGTTTGTCGCGTGCGCCGAGGCCCGGGATCCGGGTTCGGGGCGTGACAAAATAAAATGGTATCAGAGCGAAACTGATATCAGAAGATGTTTACCGTGAGCAAACATCTTTTGATATCAGGGAGCAGCAGATAAAAGACACCTTAGTGACCCTAGTGATTTAGAAAGATTAGCACTTTGATTCTGATTTCTTTCTGAGAGTGTGGGTCTGGGTAGAGTAGTTAGACCGATATATAGTTTTGTCTAACAGCTAAACATGCCAAGGGGACGAGGATGACTTCGTAGGAGGTCGGTAAGTCCACCCCCATAGGCCATGGAATGGGAGCTGGAGGCTCCTGCTCGAGCTGATGATTTTGTTGGAGACTGAGATATGATCGACTATATGCTAAATTCCCTAAGTACGGTTCCGGACTTAGAAGCTTGTCCTTATTAGGGCATATTATCAATAAAGAGTATCGGTATTGAATACATGATCAGAGTGCGCAGTAGAAGCGTAAGAAGTCCAGCCACTGAGGTTGAGGATATATATGGATTTTTCAATTTCGAGGACGAAATTCCTATAAGGGGGGGAGATTGTAACACCCGCCCCGAAATAAATAAGGATTTTTATTTATTTATTTCTAGGATTTATTAAATAGTAATTTAATATGGTAAATGATGAATTTTGGGAAAATTATGAAGGTCTAATTAATCCAGATTTAATTAAATATTAATTAAATCAGATTGATTATTGAGAAAAATAGACAAATAGTTGAATCCCGGGAAAATGGGTCTGGTCGGGGTCTGAGACAACGCTGTGATGTCACAAAGGCACTGTGATGTTAGGGTCAGCCTCAACCCGAATTTCGGACCTCGGATCGGGATGGGGACGAGTTCCTTAGTTGATTAGTCGCCCTTGTGACAACAAGTAGATGACAACATAAATTAATGAAAGTTGAAGTTCAATAATTTAAGCTTAATGATTAAGTTAAAGAATGAAAATTCCACTCCATTAAGACGTGACCCTCTTTACTTTAATAAAACTTCTACAGCCTCTACCTATTGTCTTACAAAAGAAAATTTATAAATAATAAAATTTTAGGAAAATTATGGCCTCCCACTCTCTTGATATACTTTAGCTTTTCATCTTTTGACCAAGAGAATGGAGACTCTTGTCCTCCAAGCCTTCTTCTCCAATCCCATTTGTAGGGTTGTACTTCTCCTCTACGGGACCGGCTTGGAGTGAAGACCACGACAACGGCAACATCGGCGTAATTTAGAGGCACAAGAATGACGGCGAAAGTGGTGTGGGGGGCAAGAGGAGGAGGTATGCTAGTGTAGGTGAGTGGCGCGGCACATGCAGGGCCACCCTCCATGGGAAAGCTTCGAGGATGAGCTCCTCACTCAAATAGCCTCATACCCTTCCCCGCCATTGCCTAATGCGAGTTACCCTCACTGGTGAAAGCAAGGTTTCAACATGGGGGAGTATTTGGGCGTGTGATTAGAAGCCTGATCAACCTCTTTGCAATGAAGATGCAAGCATTGTTATCACAGTTAATGGAGATTTATGACCATGAAGGCTGGATGAAAGGTTTGGACCTTCTGATCTTTTTCCTCTATTTACTTTGACTTCAGCGTGCCTTGGAGTGGTCGGGCTTGTAGATCTATGCGCATGTTATAGATTTTGTTGCTTGCATAAGAGTGTGTAGGGGCAGCTTGGTTTGGTGTTTATTTAAATCAGTTGGAAACCTCAAGGAACCTCCATAATAGAGCTGCAAATGTGGTGCTCAAAATGAATTCTTAATGGAATGGAAGGTTCTAGAAAAAATGTAGTCAAATGTGTTAAGAGAATGTTTAATCTTTCCTCTAAATTTAAATGCAGGCATGCAAATCTGCAGCCTGCCTTCTTTAAGTTTGCGAGTAAGCTTGAGAATTGGTTTTGGCTTACAAGGATGACCTGTTGTTGACTGTTGAGTGAGTTAGTGTGTTACATCCGTTTTTATGAGGGATTGTTGATTAAAAGAAGACTATTAATTCTATTTAACTTGTGATCAATCCACGGACCATTTAGAAACCTAAAAGAGTTTGATGATGACTCATTTATCCTATGATCTAAATCTAGTTGTTTGGGTTGTTGTTATTGATAGTAATGATCATGAATTTTAAGATGAATAGAGGATGTGTTAATGTTCTAAGGAATTTGTGAATGTTAAAATTGAAGAATGTGGGGTTATTGGAATTGCATTTGAGGATGTTTATCCTTCTGGGCGCATTGAAGTAGTTAAGTAGCCATTCCTCATTAAACTCCAGCAGGTTACTTTTATATATAACTACAATTGGGCCCTTCTCTTGTAGAGTTTAAGAGCTGCAGTCCTAATGATAAGAGATTGAAAGGGATAACAGTTGGTAATGAAGTTGTTGTGGGAAAGGTCCATGATTTCTAGCTGCTACCTTTTAGATAATGTGTTCTTGATTCTCAAAAGTCTTGTGAGAGCAGTTCAGAATGTTAATTAGAGAACAATCTCCAAACTTCATGAAATTTATGGGGATGTTAGATGTAATGAAGCTTGTAAATGCTACTACAACACCCTTTTATGTGTAATCTAATTGGTGAACCTAGCGTTATTTGATTTAGAAATACGAATTAATATTGATAGATCCTCAAACATAGTTAATCAACTATAGGCGGCAGTTCCAACAGTGAATAAAGAACTGTAAAAGAGTGTTTTGTTGATTTAATTAGAGAGGCATGGAATGGACGAGTCTCATCCATGGAGGCATACATGATATATATATATGTGAGGGGAGATTCAGAATTTAAAATGGATAGAAATGGCCATTGAAGATGTGTGAGGAATACAAATGTTTGAGTTCAAAAGATTGAAATTTTATTGAAGAAATTTGAGTTCCAAGGAATTCTCAAGTAGAATTATCAGAGCACCCGCAGTAACGCTTTATTTTGTTTTCATTTTAAGGGCTATGTAGAGTTGATAATGAACCCCAATTTTTATTAGAAATGAACTAGAATACTAGGTGATTATGCAGTCAATGTTTGGGGAGGAATGAGGGAGATTTGGAGCTGCAATTTGAAGTTCTAAGTTCATGTTTTATGTGGTTACTGTAGCTACCGAATGGAGAGTGAACTATAACTCAAATATTTTCAAAAAGACTCAGAATTTGATTCCGATCGTCCCGATAGTTCGGGTGTATATTTAAACTAATAAAAATGGTGCGGGCAGGTGTCTAAGAGCCCGGATCCATCAGTTATAAATTAAAAAGACGACTTTTCGGTAAACTCACGATTAGGGTAATTATATGCATGTAATGCATTCAAATTGATATGAAATGTTATGTGATGAACATTTACCATGTTTAGGACGTGGTGAGGCGGTCTAGGACCATACTGGGAAGATCGGGCCCGAGTAGGCCCAAGAGCGAAAAAGGTAGGATGTCGCACCGGTGTCCGTGGAGTAGTTCTAACTCATAGTATTCTATTGATTTCTGTTGATATTGTGCTAGATGGATGTTGGAGTCCATCTTTTGATACCTGCTCTGTCTGTTGACATGTTATGCTTGCTGCATTTTTTGAGCTTGTATGTTTTGATATGATCTGCTTTGAGGGAGTACCCCTTGACATTCTTCTTGTGTTGTTATAGGATGGCCAGGAGGTGGTACTCCATGGCATATGGCCAGTAGGAGTGATACTCCATGGCATATGGCCAGTGGAGTACCCTCTGGAATCCTACTTGCACCTGGGATGGTCAAGGGGGGGTGGTACTCCATAGCAGTTTGTCGATATTCTATTCTTAATTTGCATTGATTATTCCTTCCTTCTACATTGCTGTTGATTTCGTGCTCTTATTTCCTCGAGAGGTTCCCAATACATATTCGAGATGAGTTTCCTCATATGTATCGGCTTTATATCTCGAGGAGATTGTTGCTTTCATGCTTTTATATACGTATTTGAGTTGAGACGTTCCTTAGATACGTATTGGCTTCCGATCTCGATGAGGTCACTGATTATTATATATTCAAGATGTTGCTGCCTTGGATATATACGTATACCTGTTGTTAGGTATTTGTACTAGCAATCTCTTACTTTCAGGCATGATACATCGGACGGATGCCCCTAAGCCAGAGGGCGATAATATCTAGCCACGAAAGCACTTGATGCTCCATCTGACGGATGCCCCGGCAGAGGGTGTATAATATCCGCCACCGCTGGCCAGTAGAGCGGTATTTTCCGCCATGTGCACATGTATGCTATAGAGTCTCTGGGCTTAGGTCAAGATCTATACCGATGGTGTCGTAGATGTCGTAGACATCTTAGTATCACATATGCCAGAGGTTGAGTACATCTGTGGATTTACCCACATTCCCGTGATTTGTTATTTGCTTGTGATGTTATTAGTGCATATTTGTACTTCTTTTATTTCTGTTCCTTCCTAGTGGCTTTCGCCACCTTTATTGATTTAATTGCGATCCTACTGGGCCTTTCTTTGGCTCATGCACTTGATGGATGTTTTTCTCAGGTGACAATGAGGAGTAGGATCAGGCCTAGATGAGGACCTTGAGAGTAGCTAGGAGCGTAAATTCAGGAGGAAGCTTCCGCAGGACAACCTAGCAGCGATGGGGATATGTTGAGCTGAGGTTTGCAGACCTCTATTCCTTTCTGAGTGAGAGTTGTCATTCGGGACCTGCTAGGGTTTTATAAAAACCTTATATATACTTCTTCCGCTGATTTATAATTTAAAACTCTGATTTAATTATCTGCTTATGTTACTTAGCCTTGCGTGCTTCTAGGGGTGACCCTATAAGTACGCGGCGTTTGTCGCGTGCGCCGAGGCCCGGGATCCGGGTTCGGGGCGTGACACTATTCCTTTTATTAAGGTGAAGTGGAGTAACCACACCGAGCGAGAAGCTACCTGGGAACGTGAGGAGGATATGAGGCAGAGTTACCCGGAGTTGTTTGTATGAAGTGTAAACGGCGTAGAAATTTCGAGGACAAAATTTTTGTAAGGGGGGAGGATTGTAAAATCCATGAATTTTATTGGGAAATAAATATTTAGAAAAATATTTAAATTATTTTTCCGCGATTAGTGTTATTGTGGGATTAAATGAATTATTTGAATTTAATGGAAATTAAAAGTTATTATGGGGTTCGCAGGGACCTAATGGTAATTTTCAAAGCATTGAGGACCTTAAAGAAGTTTTCCCCTCTCACAGTCTTGGACCTATGCGTAATTTTAAAAGTATCAGGGACCCCTCATAAAATTTTGTGAGAGAGAACCCTAATAGAGAGAATGAACGGCCGAGATTAAAAGATCTCGCATCAGTAAATCGCGAGGCATTATAAGGGCTTACAGAGAGCCACGTGGCGTAACCCGCATTTAAAACCATCCGGTCGTGGATCGGATAATGGTAGGCGAGGAGAGGGTTTTTATGGGAGTAAACCCATGGTGCGGGCAAGTATAGACCGTTCATCTAGTGGTTAACAGTATCGCGAGACAAGAGGCTGACATCTGACCGTCGATCTCAAAGATATGTCGACGGTTAATCTAAAAGAACGCTGGATACGAGGAAACCAGATTAAATCGTAGCCTTTGATCAGAGTTAAACGATCACAGCCCTTTATCCTTAAGACTAGATCCCGAGAAAGAGCCCACCCTTCTCCTTCAGCCGGTTGGAACGGACGCGCGAACACCTCCCCTCGCCGGCCGTTGTGCGCATGAAGTTCGGACGACGCGCGGCGCAATAAAGGTGGCGTTATCGACGTTTGGGCTGGCCTCCCAAGCCCTATAAAAGGGGCGTGACACCCTCTGTCTCGACTCACAACAGTCGAGCTCTTTCTATTCTCTGGTAAGGTGACGGACGGTGAAGGTGAAAGCGCTCTCGGAGGAAGCTGTTCCTTTGTGGTCTCCGGGGAGGGAGGAAGCTTTTGCGCCGAGGTTTTCAGGCGGATAGGAGGTTTGCTTCTGAAAGCTCGCCGGAGAAGAAGTAAGAAGCGGTCGGCGCGGGGGAGTTTCACCGTAGACACCGTTGTCGTCCTCAACTATCCGGTAATTGCTCGCACCTCTCTTCTTCCGACGTAGAACCATGTTCATGCATTCATGGCGTTAGAAGAGGGACCAAGGTGCCAGTTGTCAGCTGAGGGATTCGTAGTCCCGCCGAGAGCAACGGAGGAAGGTGGCGCCATGGAGGAGTCGGCCGAGGTCGTGCGGACGACGGCGACGAGTTCCGATCGCGGGCAGGCGTCTAGGGTGGCCGGAGAGGGTAGAAGGCACCGACGTCTCCCGGGCAATCGCGATAGAGAGAGAGATTGAAGAAGAAGATAGATTTTTTTTTAAAAAAAAAAAATATTTATAATCGTTTATAATATCTCAGAACTTAGGTGAGATATTTAAATAAAAATTAAAGATGAGTATGGTTTTTAACTTAGGAAAAATCATAATGATTAATCGGTAATAGTTTTTTTTTGAAAGTCATAACTTGGATAGTGTGACATCTATTTAATGAAAAATATAGGATGGTTGATATGTTGGTTGATTGGTAGACGGTTAATGTTTTAATTAAAATATTAACTTAGGAAGTGTGACAGAGATTTAGTCTATATTAATGATTAATTATTTTTCCTCTCTTTTAATGAGAACTTAGTTGATTATTATTATAAATAATAATTGACTAGGTATGGTATTAGAATGGGAAACTTTGGACTTGTGACATTAAATAAAAGTTAATAAATTATTAACTTAGTGTGACGTAAATAAATCCTTTTATTTTTCCTCACATGGACTAAAAATACTAGTTAAAATGGTTGTGACAAATAACTAGTAGAGATAATGAATTTGGAAAATATAGAGTGTGACAATTAAATTGGTGGTGTCTCTAATGATAGAATGGATATTATTAATCAAATGGTTATATAGTTCGCAACTATATGGAACGGTGAGTATGTGACATAATAATTAATTAATAATTATTATGAAATATTGAATGGGGTAAATAGAAATTAATTAATTTCTTAAATTTTGGATAATTGGTTGAGTGATAAGAATTATTTAGTAGGGAAGCTAAATAAATTCAAAAAGGACTAATAAACCCTAAGCAAGGTGGAACCTAAAACCTTAGGGTCAAAAGGTTGCCAAATGACCAAAAATGCCCTTCTAGGGTAAAAGGGACTATGATCAATTTAACGAGGCTCAACTCAACTAAAGTGACTTAATGAAAGTCGACTTATTAAATAGACTAAAGTTGACTAGGTTTGACCTAGGAAGGACCAAAAGTCAACTAGGGACTCAAACAGAATAAGTGCCTCAGAACACCCTTTATCCTTTTCGTGACCTGTGTGTCACACTGTACCCAAGTTTAGGGAATGAACCATAAACCTAAGGAAGTAATCTGCTAATTAACTGGAAAATAACAAGCGGAAGGTAATGAACAAACTGAATAACAAACTCCTCAACAGGTAGATATTGTTTATACAAGACCAATTAAGGTATTGTCTGGAGCATAGATCTCACAACACACATAGATAGGTAGTGGATATCTAGATTTCGAGTCGAGCCGAGCTATGACATCTCCTCTACTCGTGATCGCATCGAATTCGCTAGAAGTACTCCCGCCTAACGACCGCGAAAACAAAGTGTCAAGAAGAGGGCCGAGCTACCGGAGCTCAAAGGAGCGTAAACAACCCGCCGGGTATAACTGCATTCGTGATAAAATGATAAAGTCAGAGAGTAAAACTCAAGGGTAAACACGTAATATAAAATACTGAATTAAAAATACCTGAAAACTGCTCAATATCAGCGCAAGTAAACGCTGATCAAGATATTCTCTTAAAAATGCATATCCGAAGTTTCGCTTCTCCTGCCTTGTGAATTAAATATGAAACCGACATTCCCCTAGGTAACTGCACTGCACTCTCTCTCTCCTCGAGATGAGCTCTATCTCTAGAAGGCGCAGGAACGCCGCATCATCTAATACACAAGACTATTCTCCGACTACACATCTACTTCAATACCGCATGGCCAAGAACCAACGAGTATATCCGGAGCATCGAGGTTGAGTATATATATCAAGATAATCGAAAGCATCCCAAAAGGGATGGAAAGGGGGTTTTGATTTTTATAAAAGGAAGTAAACACATATAGTTCGCTATTTTTGAAAAGAGAATTAAATCACCCTCTCATAACTCAACGTCAGACTCTCTCGCTCTTCACGCAGCCACTCGTCTATACTATTATTTTCAATAGAATGTAGTTTTTCTCAGACCAGAATTATTCTCTTTTCTGTTACTGATTACTAAGCATGAAATGGTTATAAAACTCTATAAAACTTTTATGAAACCCAAGTTCATGCTTTTAAAACTGAAAACTGTGTCGTATAAAAATACGGTAAAACTAGCAAACTGTACAGGTAGATTTCCCTCACCTGAGTCTGGGTCGAGCTTAGATCTAGCTCGGTCCTTCGGCAAATGCGCAGACTTGCCTTTGCCCTTTCCTGATAATTGAAATATGAATTCTATAAATACGGAGTCTGATCTCTAGATTTGTTTTCTAATGAAAAACCAAATAGAATACGATGCCAAAAAGAATACGAGATTTCTTTAGGAATACGGAACTCGTATTCTTAAGACATTCTCATTCTATACTATTTAAGCACGATAATTTCATTAATCAACTAAAGCATGATTCTCTATTAGAATGAATTGTGTATTCCTACAACATGATAATACAAACTAGCCCTTACTTGGAAGAATTAACTCCAGTCAATGTTAACTATTGATTAGCTACTATCATGTTCACAAAATCATGTGTTATACATGATCATGAACGGTTAATCAATTAAAATACCTAAGACTTTCTACTTAAAATTCAGCAAAGACCTCCTCTATTTGGAGGGCCCCGAAATATACATGCATTCACCACATTCAACATAAATTACTCCATTAACATTCAACATCCTAAATCCCTTGTTAATGTTTCCATAATTATTCTTAAATTATGCATCAATTTATAATTTTCCAATTTCAATTTTAGGGCTTTACTTGAAGAGAATGAAGTCTAATTGCCGGGTGTAGGGTCAGCAGCGGAGGCGACATAGAGGCCGCCTCGCTTCATTCGCCTAAGGGGCCGCACGGGGTGGCAAGGTTGTGGTGGCTCACGGAAGCTAAACGGAGCCGCCAAGTAGGTCGCGCTGCGCAGCGGCGCTGCAGGTGTCTGAGGATGGCCTAAGAGGAATACGGCCGGCCAGCCGCAAATGTGCCGGACACGGCGCGCCGCAGGCGCCGCGGGCGAAGCCGCCACGGCCGTGGTGGCGCTGGTCCGCTTCGGCGATCGACAAATTTACTCACGCTTGGGCGCGCCGAACCGGAGAAGAAAGGGGAGGGGATGAGTGGCCGCCGGTGTCTCGAAGCTCGCCGGCGGGGCTGCGCTGAAGGGGGAGAAGGCGTCGGTTCGCCGAGTAGGAGAAGAGAATCGAGAGAGAGGGGGGGGGCTGTCTCGTGTGAACGAGAGAGAGATTGAGAGAGAGAGAGATTTGTTTTCTCTCTCTTTCTCTCATCTCTGTCTTTTAAAGACAGAGATTCTTTTTTTTTTTTTAATTTTAATTACTTTAATCATTAGAGTATATTATATTTTAATACCTTTTTTTTTTCTTTTTCTTTTTCTTTTCTTTTTCTTTTACTTTTACTTTTACTTTTTAATTTATTTTATTATCTTATTATATTTATATATATATATATATATATATATATATATATATATAATATTTCATTAATTAAAATAATTTTATCTTTTAACTATTTTATCTTTTAAAAAGGAATTTACTAATATATTATCCTTTACTTTATGTCCCATCACTATTTAAGAAAAATATTATTCTATCAATAATTCTCCCGACCTGTGATCCTGAATCCTGTCAGACGACTCAAGTGGACACAGTCGGTCAGAAGGCCACGCAAGTTGCCTTTCTCTCCCACCCGCATCCGCTAATCTCGGCTTTTGACTCCTACGGATCTACTTTATCTGACTCTAACTTTTGTCCGATATTCCTACTTAATTAATCTGGATTAATTAATATTTAATAATCTTTGATTTACTTAATCGAACTCGACTGACCATCCATCTCCAACTATTCTATATAACTCTGGCCTGGCCCATTAAGGCCTCTCTCGGCCCTATAGTTGCGAGAGTGGATTTCAGTCCATTTATTCTAATTTTCTTTAACTTGAGATCATACTAATTAATCTGTTTTAAGTTGATTAAACTCATTTAAATTTTCAAAATTTTACTGAATGGACTTATGAAATTCTGGGATGTTACAGTGCCGGTAACCCGAGAGATGGTCCCTAGGACCCGTTAGTGGGCCTAAGCCCAACAAGGACGTTAGGCATGCATGGACATTTAGAGAGATGGAAAATATTGGAACAATAATTCTAATAAACCATTATATGCCAGATACTCTCAGGGGAGACGTAAGGCATTTCAAAGGAGACCAGGAAGACATTTAGTCTCTCTAGAGGTAAGTTTACCTGCCTAGTTTCCACCCGGTAACGGGATTTCTTGAACTTGCTATGTAATCTTTATACATGCACTACTAAAGCCATACATGCTGTACATATCTGTTTTTGAATCCTGTTGAGCATGTATGTTTGTTTTGGGACGTTGGTGTCCCTGTTTGCCATGTTCTACTGCCCGGACTCAGTGGAGCTAGGGAAGTTCCAATTTAGGAATGTTCACGGTTAGGACCCCCTGACCTTCCTGACAGCCTCACCAGAGAAATAAATCTCTGGAGGTCTTACTGTCGCTGGAATGGTATTAATCGACCGTGTTAACATCGCATTTGAGAGGTAGTTCTACCGACCTGTTGACTGGAGGGTCAAACGACCATCTAGGTCGTATTTATATCCAAAAGCTGGACTTACTGGCCGGGAGTAAACCTTGAGTTCTCTTAGAACTCACTACAGAGCCCGAGGGTTTCTGTATCAGGGGTCGTACCTTTGACTTGCTTGTGGTAGACTCCTAGGACTTTATTGTTGATACTATGATCCTGTTGACTGTCATTTTTCTATTGATGACACCGCTGACCGCAGTGGATATTTACCGAAGCTTCCTTCAAAGCTCATGTGTTTTCTCTTGTCCTCTTTACAGATTCCGAGGTATAGGAGGGGAGAGGTGCCTGGGGAGAGGACTCCGGAGGACCAGAGGTTATAGGAGTCTTCTTTATCTTTATCTCTATCTTTGTGAGCATTACTACTGCCAGTAGGGACCCGTGATAGGGACTAGATTTCTATAGGGCCTACGGACCCTAATGACTCTATGTTCTTATAAACTTGAGTTTATGTTTATTTATGGATTGTTATCTGCTTATCACAGTATTAGGCCTTATATTGGAGTTGAGTTTATCTCTTCTTTAATACGGCCGGTCTGTTGACGTGCTCGAGGTCCCGGGATCCGGGTCGGGACGTTACAAAAGCACCGTCAACTATTTGAGAGCACAGGTATGAGTTTAGAGGGCTAAACTCTTTTAAGGGGGAGAGAATGTAATAATACCCTTAAAAGTTAAAAATAATTATGAGAAATTGTAGGGGTTAAAACATAAAATAGGGTGATGCTTATCTTAACCTAACTAAATTAGAATTTTATTACTTAATCTCTTCGCCTTCATACGCAAACCTTCTCATTCCCCTCTATCTTCGAACAGAAGCGTGCACTCCAACCCAAAGAGACGAGGAGGGATTCCAAGCAGAAGGCGGTCAAGGTAAGCCCTTGATTGTTCTTGTTGTTGGAACTTATGTGGGAATTAGGGTTAGATTGTTGACGATGTGTGTTTTAGATCTCTTTTATGGTGATTTGTTGGGTTAAATTAGGATTGATAATAGGAATTATTTATGATGCAAGGGGTTTACAACTTAGGCTCTAATTTGATTTCTTGATTGAATTTTTGGTTTTATTCTCTTCGTGTTACTT
Source organism: Dioscorea zingiberensis (assembly GCA_026586065.1). NCBI lineage: Eukaryota > Viridiplantae > Streptophyta > Magnoliopsida > Dioscoreales > Dioscoreaceae > Dioscorea > Dioscorea zingiberensis. The sequence goes on from CM048818.1 coordinate 28,766,690, forward strand.
ACTGATTTTTTTTGTTTTTTTATTTTTGTTTTGTTTGTTTTACATTAATTCATTATTTATCTCATAGGTTTTATGAGAATTTATAATAAGTCAGAAACTTTTGTATTAAAATTAAACCCTTTGTGAATAGTTAATATTATACCATTAATGTCTCGTTTTCCGTACAAACTATGGAATCACACAATATATTGTTTTCCGTGCAAACTATGCATGTCCATGGTTGTTGCCTGATGTCATTTATGAAAACCAGCCTCATGTTTTTTTTTTATGAATTAAAAATTGTTTTTTTTATATTTATTTATTTATTTATTTTCTTTGATTTGGAACTTTTCGAAATCGGTGTGTTACTGTTATAGTTTATTACTATTATGTTTTGATATTGTTTTAATTAGTTAATTAATTTATTTTTATTCTGTTTTATTATTATTTATTTGTTTATATATTTTTACCAACTGATTACTTGTTCCCTTACTATCGATTTTTCTTTCTTTTTGGACAATAATTTTTTTTTATAACTGATATTATAAACAAAGTTTTTTTTTTTTATGTTTAAAAGATTTGTTTGATTGTTCTCAGAGTTAGTTGCGGGAATTAAATATGTTAAATTAGATAACTTATGGGTAGCATATTTAATGGAATCTCGTAATGATGTTTCCGTAGATAGATTTGGTGATAGGTACAGTAGTGTGTGACTTTGTAAAACTCAATAACTGATACCGTATTTTCTATGTTAGATCCTGACACGGAGGCTCTAGTCACGATTAGATTAAACTTTGAGCGTGGGTGTAAGTTTTCCACACTTAAATTTATTAAAAGTTTTCATATATGAATATGAAATCTATTTTCTTTATTAAAGTTTTGTTTATGGTTTCAATAACAGTTCATGAAAACATAAAGGATTTATTTTCTCTACAATTGAACCATGCATGTATGTTGTGTTTGGTGATATAGTCGACTATTGTTTGTTATCCTCTTTTGGACTTAGCTATTTTGAGATATTTTTTTTTGGGTTTTTGTATATGTCTCCAAACGGTCTATGTTTTGACCCACGTCAATGGGGGTTATACATTGACCGTGTCGATACGTTTTGCCTGTGAACTTGTAAAACCCGCCCCGAGATAAATAAAGATTTTTATTTACCAGAAATTTTAAATGACAACTCAATATGATGAGCAGTGAAGTTTTGGGAAAAATCACATGTCTGAATAATCCAGATTAATTAAACATTAATTAATCGAAATAAGTCAGTTGTTAATATATCCAGATTAATTATATGCTAGTTAATTCGGATTAATTATCAGGAAGAGAAAATGAATAAATATTCATTTCCTGAAAAGTGAATCTGGCCTGGGACCTGACAACTCCGTGATGCCACAGCATCTCCGTGACGAAGGATTTGACCGAAAGCCGGTATTCCCGGATCTGGTCTGACGAAAGATATATCCCGAGATATTATGGGGCACTCGTACCACTGAGGCCATCGACCCGAGATTCGTGGATCTGGGTCGGGCATGAGGACGAGAGAATTATCGCAGTGGGCCCCGACAAGAAATAGATCATTTACCCGTGAATGCATAGTGCTCATGTGGAGGAATAGTAGACATGTGAGGGTTTTATCCTTTTTAGGAAATAATAAAAACAAAAATTTCATTATTTATGTTATGACAAAGAAGAGAGAGAAAGACATTTCTCTCTCTCTCTCCCCAAATTCTCAGATCTGAGAATCTACTCAAGTCTCTCTCGAGACGACACAAGACCGCCACACCATCATGAACCCCCCGGACAACACCTGAGACTCATACAAGCTTACCACTACACAAGCAAGACCTCACAGGCTTCAAGCACAAGGCTTACCACAAGACGCCTCAGCCAAGCCACAAGAAGGCCCCTGCTAAGGCTGTCAAGGCTGCTGCTGGCCCTCAAGGCCGCCAAGCAAGACGCCACGCCATCACGGGCGAAGCCTCACAAGCCAAGGGCCCCTTGCCACCGGGTCCGAAAGCACGCACGCTCTCCTCCTTCACGCTACAAGACGGGTCGATCTTGGCCGGTCCGCCGTATCCGCCGATCCGACCAAGCCGCACCACCGCGCGCCACCGCCTCTATTGACCATCGGTGACCAAATTGCTCCTCGATTCCGCCGCCACTGCAGCCCGCACATCACCATCCTTTCCCGCGACGGTGAATGTCTATACCCTAGATTAGGGCTAATTGATGAGTGTTAATGGAATTGAAAGAAAGAATGAACGCATTGTATGTTAAGTCTATAAAGTCCAAGTGTATTGGACTGAAATGTGTGAATGTTTGTACCCATATCGGAGCCCGATAATCGTGGAAGTGCTGTCCGATTTTCACATTAAAATCGGGCCCGGGCTGCACCTTCGTGGTGCCGCACGGGATAGCAGCTTGTACCTCGACGGACACGCATTAGCACATCGCTGGAAAGGGGGAGAAGAGAACTTTCCAACGGAGGCTAGATCGGGGATTCCGACTTGCGTATTAAAGTTGTTAGCAGCTCTAGGTAAATCAAGCGCTTTAGAGTGAAAATACGGAAGTCCGCTGAGGCCTCGTGTGCCTTTAAACCATTTAATTATGCATGACCGTGATGATCAAGTATAATTAACTAGGTTGTGTTATATTTACTAGATCTTATCCGACGCTGAGACGCGAATTTGGATTAGGAGATTTTTCTCCAGATCAGGTAGGCTCTCGCACGGGAGGTTTGTGAGTATTTCTTCCTTCTACCTTGCCTTGATTTTTGTACTCTTATTTCCTCGAGAGGTTCCCAACATATAGTTGAGATGGTTTTCCTCATATGTGTTGGTTTTATATCTCGAGGGGATTGTTGATATCATTCTTCTTCTTATGCGTATTTAAGTAGAGTTTACTTCTTAAATACGTATTGACTCCCGACTCGGCGAGATCACCACCATTGTATATTCGTGGATGTTGTCGCCTTTGGATATATGTATATTTATACCGTTGTTAGGTATTAGTACTATCAATCTCTTACTTTCGTGCATGATACATCGGACGGAGACCCCGGCAGAGGGTGTATAATATCCGCCATCGTGCCCCTACAGAGGGCTTATAATATCCGCCACGCAGCACTTGACGCTTCCATCTGGACGGAGACCCCCGGCAGAGGGGTGTATAATATCCGCCACTTGGCTCACCAGAGAGCGGTATTTTCTGACCATGTGCACATGTATGCTATAGCTTAGCCCGGCTTCGGCCGAAGACGATACCGATGGTGTCGTAGATGTCGTAGACATCTCAGTATCACATATGCCAGAGATTGAGTACATTTGTGGATTTATTCACTTTCCTGAGATTTGTTATTTGCTTGTGATGTTATTATTGCATATTTGTACTTCTTTTATTTCTGTTCTTTCCTAGTGGCTTTCGCCACCCTTATTGATTTACTTGCGACCCTACTGAGCTTATTCTTTAGGCTCATGCACTTGATTCGTTTATTACTCAGGTTCGGACGAGGAGGAGTAGGATCGAGCTTAGGAGGGGATATACCGAGCTGCCGACTCGGTTACTTCTATTTGTCTTGAGGTCTCGCACTTTTTATTCTCGCGTGAGACTTGTAATTTAGATTTCTTTGTTGTATGGATTTCTAGGGGTGACTGGACTGGATCCTAGTCTTGGGTTGCGTAAACCCGACATTATATTGTATGGAGTTGTACTAACTCCCTTCATCTTTTAATTATGATTCCGCTGTGATTATTAACTCTGAATACTTATTGTATAAGAGTTCTTAAGGCCTTGCGCTCGAATGGGACTAGCCCCGCTTGGGCGCGCGCCGGTTGTCTACGTGCCTGAGCCGTGGTTCTGGGCGTGACAATTAATATGGTATCGTGAGCTGCACAATTCAAGTCACCCTAGTTATCTCAAAGAACTTAGGAGTCGAGTCTTTGTCTTGTTGAGAGAGTGGTTGGGTAGTGTACTGACTACTGGAACTTTTCTATCTTGCAGAAGTCATGCCTCCGAGACGAGGGCGACCAAGCAAGCGGGCAGTGAGCCCACCCCCGGAGCCCATGCATTGGCAGGAGGAGGCCCCAGTCGGTTTAGATACGGAGGCCCCGCAGGCGCAGGCCCCTGAGACTGGTGCCCCTGAGACCTGCATTGCACTCCCATGATAGGGGTCATCCCCGCTATCACACCTGAGGCTACCCCAGCCTACCCCGCTTGCCACTCCCCCTACCCCACCGAGGATACCCCAGCTTCCCAAGAGGGGAGGATATCCCCGACCAGCCACTGGTACCGCCCGCCTACCTGAGCTGCATCCCCGTCCCGCTAGGAGGACACCCCGGTCTCGCGCACTGTGGTCCTATCCAGATCCGACCGCATGTCGTGCCCGCGCAGAGATGACGAGGATGATGTGTGACTACATGAAAGCAAAGAAGCAGCGTGGAGCAAAGGGCAAGCGTGCAGCTGCAAAGCAGGCAGCAGCAGCAGCGTGCACTCTCGCCACACACTCCCCCGCAGCCTCCCGGAGGCAGAGGCCGGGCGCCGCGCCGTGGTAGTAGTTCTCTAGCGTAGTTTCGAGGTAATGGGCCCCCACCCTTTGGAGGGAGGTACCCACCTGACGCGGGCGTAGCAAAGGGATAGATGAGATTGAGGCTACCTTCCGTGCTATGCAGAGCCCTAAGAAGACATGGTGAGACTAGCGCTTACATGTCAAGGGCCGCCGTAAGTTGGTACAAGACCGGGTTAAGAACAAAGGTGAAAAAGGCTTTGAATCTTGGAAAGAGTTCAGGACCGCCTTCTTCGACAAGTATTTTTCACGAAAGCGTATTGTGCTTTGATGACTCAGCAGTTTTTGACCTTGCAGCAGGGGACTAGGACTGTCGACGAGTATGAGGCCGAGTTTGAGCGGCTATCCAGGTTTGCCTCTACCCTTGTGGCTGACACATTGTTCAAGGCTCGCCAGTTTGTTAGCGGCCCGAGGCCCAACCTCCTGCTGCTCCGGACGCCATCTTTGAGATGTCCCTTCCACGAAGTTGGTGGAGATAGCCAAGGATGCCGAAGCTAGCCCGGCAGAAACACAAGAGCCACGCAAACGAGAGCAGAGCAAAGGACAAAGGAAAGAGCTCCAGAAGAGCGAAGTCTTCCGGCAGCTTCAGGGCGCCCAGAGTGAGCGCAGTCCCAGCCTTTACACCGCATCTTCCTCGCCGTCCGGGTCCGTGAGGCGTGGGATCATCGTGAGGAGCCCACGACCTCATTGCACCCGCTGTGGGGCCCACACACTAGGGAGCAAGGTTGGCACCAGTGCATATGTGCTTCCGGCGTGGTAGCACCGGCATTACAGAGCCGCTTGCCCCTCGAAAGCGTGCCGGGTCGCTAGGAGGAGATGGGTCCCAAACAGCACCAGACAGACCCCCACAGACACCTGGAGGTTCACGACAGCAGGCCATAGGAGACCGAGGTCAGAGAGGAGGATCCAGAGGCGGGAAGGGGAAAGGGAAAGCAGCAGGTTCCCCTTCTTCCTCTAGTCGACCAGTTGCTCAGGGTCGGGTTTACAACCTGACTCAGGAGGATGCCCGAGCCTCTCATGAGGTGGTTGTAGGTACTATTACTGTCTGCTCTTACTATGCTTGTACACTGTTTGATCCCGGGGCGACACATTCCTTCGTGTCTACTTCATTTGCCCGGAGAAATAACTTGTATGTAATTACACTACCCCACGACTTGTGCGTCGATACTTGGGAGCGAATTTAAGATCGTGGATGATTGGCACCAAAGTGCTCAAGAGTAATTGAAGGTTACGTAACTTACCGCCGATCTACATCCGATGGAGTTGCGCTGACTACGATGTCATCCTCGCATGGACCGCTCTCCTCAAAGATATGCAAAGTATAGATCAGAGAAGGAAGAGGGTGCATTCGATTTCCGTGCTACTAAGAATTCATCTTCAAGGGCAGCAAAAGCTATTCTATGGCTCTCGGGAGATATCTCGCACTTCGGGCCGTGAAACCGATCAACAGGGATGTATAGGGTTCCCCGGGCGCCTATCTCGTAAGCAAAAGATGCTCAAGATAATGCGGAACAAATCCTCGTTGTTCGTGGATTTTCCGGATGTGTTTCCGCACGATTTGCCGTGACTACCCCCAGAGAGGAAGTGGAATTTGGCATCGACTTGGCTCCGTGAACCGCTGGCCCATATCCAGAGCCCCATACAGATGGCACCCGCCGAAATGAAAGAGTTGAAGCAACAACTTGAAGAACTTACGATAAAGGTTTCATCCGCCTAGAATGTCACCTTGGGGAGCCCCAAGATATTTGTCAAGAAGAAAGACGGATCGATGAGGCTCGCATTGACTACCGGAGCTCAACAAGGTGACGATCAAGAACAAGTATCCTCTACCGAGGATAGGTGATCCGATGGACCAACTTCGTGGAGCAATGTGTGTTCTCCAAGATAGACTTGAGATCCGTACCATCAAAAGCGGATCCGGCGAGGATATACCGAAGAGTGCCTTTCGTACGAGGTATGGGCACTATGAGTTCCTAGTAATGCCGTTTGGGCTTACCAACGCCCCAGCGGTGTTCATGGATTTGATGAATCTGTATTCGCATCTATACTTGATCGGTTTGTAGTCGCCTTCATAGACGACTTCCTGATCTACTCCTTGAGTATGTAGTTGCATGCGAATCACTTGAGGCTTGTACTGGAGGCCCTGAGAGATCATGAGTTATATGCTAAAATTTCCAAGAGTGATTTCGGGCCGAAAGCAGTGGCCTTCTTGGGGCACGCCATCGCTGGAGACGAGTCTCTGTGACCCTAAGAAGATTGAAGCGGTAGTGGATTGGAGTAGACCGAGCACCGCCGAGAGATCGTGAGCTTCCCGGGTTAGCCGGCTACTACGTGAAGTTTGTAGAGGGGTTTTCACGCCCGCATTACCCATGACCCGACCGACCCGGAAGGGTACTCCTTTCATCCGACGCGAGGACCGCGAAAGCGTAGTTTCATGGAACTCAAGAGTCGATTGGTGTTCCCGTGACCTGCCCCGCCCTACCAGAGAGTGGGTGTGGATACGTAATCTATAGTGATGCTTGCAAGACAAAGCTGGGATGCGTGCTCATGCGTAATGGGCGTCATCATTGCCTATGCTTCAAGGCAACTGAAGTCGCATGAGGAGAACTACCCCACACATGACTTGGAATTGGCAGTTGTAGTCTTTGCCTTGAAGATTTGGAGCCACTTTCTCTACGGTGTGACATGTGAAGTGTATACAGACCACAAAAGTCTGAAATACATATTCACGCAGAAAGAGCTGAACATGAGGCAAAGACGCTGGTTGGAACTAATCAAGGACTACGACCTCAACATCCACTACCACCCGGGCAAGGCTAATGTGGTGGCCGATGCATTAAGTAGAAAGGTCAACTATGGGACAGCTGCAAATCTCACTGATCAAGTAAACCTTCTAGAAGAAATGAGGAGACTGGAGCTGGAAGTGATCGAGCCGAGCTCGGAGGTGAGCTTGGCTAGCCTCGTATCCGCCCAATTTATTGGAAAGGATCAAGACGGTCCAGTTACAAGATCCTGAATTATTGAAGCACTGGGAGAAGATCCAGCGGGGCATCCACACCGAATTCCGGGTACATGAGGATGGTACCCTGAGACGAGGAGATCGTGTCTGTGTGCCCGACGTCCCTGAGCTTAAGAGAGACATTTTAGAGGAGGCCCATTACTCTAGTTATACCATCCACCCTGGAGGCACGAAGATGTATTGGGTCAAGACCACCTTCCGGTGGGTCGATATGAAGCGGAGATAGCCGAAGTTTGTGGCCCATCGCCTTACCTCGCCAACGGGTGAAGGCAGAGCACCGTAAGCCACCGACTATTGCAACCCCCGCCTATACCAAAGGTGGAAGTGGGAACATATAGCGATGGATTTTGTGAGAGGCTTACCTCATTCCAAAAGGGGAATGAAGCCATTTGGGTGATCGTTGACCGACCGTAAGTCGGCACACTTCTTGGCATTGAGACGTAAGATGAGCCCGGCGCGACTAGCCCGCTTATACATGGACAAGATCGCTTGTCTACATGGTATACCGGTAACGATCATATCCGATCGAGACCCCGTGATTTGTCTCTAATTTTGGGAGAGTCTACATGCAAAGATCGGGTACCGATTGACCTTTAGCATCGCTTTCATCCCGAGACGGATGGTCAATCGGAGAGGACAATTCAGATATTAGAAGATATGTCGCGAAGGCAGTACTCTTGACTTCACCGGGTTGTTGGGATGAGCACTTGGCTAAGGCGAAGTTCGCCTACAACAACAAATTTACTGTGCAAGTATTCGTGATGGCGCCTCTATGAGGCTCTCAGATATGGGCCGCCGCCGATCTCCTATATTTTGGAACGATGTGGGAGATCGCAAGTTTGAAGGGCCCGAGGAAGTACGTAAAGTCAAGAACAAGTGAAGCTCATCGTGAGAAAGGCCGAGGGTAGCTCGAGCCGGCTGTAAGAGCTATGCCGATAAGAAACGCCTGCAGCTGGAATTTCAGTGGGCTTACAAGGTACTCCCGAAAGTATCACCTATGAAGGGTGTATGGAGATTTGGAAAGCGCCGGGAAGCTTAGCCCGCAGTACATTGGACCCTTCGAGATATTAGAACGGGTTGGAACAAATGCATCGCTTGGCCTTGCCTCCATTTGGCTCAGTCCATAACGCCTTCCACGCTCCATGTTGAGAAAATGCTTGATCGACCCGACTAAGATCATCGAATATGAACCGTGGAGCTTCAACAAGATTTATCTTATGAGGAGTGGCGGTGAGAAATACTTGACTATAAGGAACAAAAACCGAGGAATCGAACTATTCCTTTAGTCAAGGTAAGATGGAACAAACCACACCGTGGTGAAGCTACCCGGGAACGCTGGGCTAATACGAAGAAGCGCTACCTCAGACCGCTTTGAGTAAATGAGCTTGTTGTGAGTTTAGGGACTAAACTCCTATAAGGGGGGGAGATTGTAAAACCCGCCCCGAGATAAATAAAGATTTTTATTTACCAGAAATTTTAAATGACAACTCAATATGATGAGCAGTGAAGTTTTGGGAAAAATCACATGTCTGAATAATCCAGATTAATTAAACGTTAATTAATCGAAATAAGTCAGTTGTTAATAAATCCAGATTAATTATATGCTAGTTAATTCGGATTAATTATCAAGAAGAGAAAATGAATAAATATTCATTTCCCGGGAAAAGTGAATCTGGTCGGGGACTGAGACAACTCCGTGATGCCACAGTACTCCCGTGACGAAGGATTTGACCGAAAGCCGGTATTCCCGGATCTGGTCTGACGAAAGATATATCCCGAGATATTATGGGGCACTCGTACCACTGAGGCCATCGACCCGAGATTCGTGGATCTGGGTAGGGCATGAGGACGAGAGAATTATCGCAATGGGCCCCGACAAGAAATAGATCATTTACCCGTGAATGCATAGTGCTCATATGGAGGAATAGTAGAAATGTGAGGGTTTTATCTTTTTCTAAGAAATAATAAAAACAAAAAAATTCATTATTTATGTCATGACAAAGAAGAGAGAGAAAGACATTTCTCTCTCTCTCTCCCCAAATTCTCAGATCTGAGAATTGGACTCAAGCCTCTCTCTCTCTCTCGACGACAGTGCACCGGCCACCCCACCGGCGAACCCCGCCGGCCAACACCGGAGACTCATACAAGGCCTCTACCAAGGCCTTACACAAGACTCAAGGCTTCACTACAAGACGCCACCCCACTTGCCACCCCACAAGACGCTTCCCCACCATGCTACACCCCCAAGACTTAATCACAGGCCTTCTGCATACTCACTGCTACAGCAGCCAAGACATGGTCTCCGCTGCTCCTCACAAGGCTGTAAGCGCGTCCCCTCACAAGCCGCCATGCGACGCCACGCCATCACGGGCGAAAGCCTCGCTGCCACCAAGGCCCCTTGCCACCGGTCCGAGCACAGACGCGCGCCCTCCTCCTTCACGCACGCACGGGTCAGATCTTGGCCGGTCCGGCCAGATCCGACCGCGCCACCACCGCGGGCCACCTGCCCTCTCTGTTGACCACCGGTGACCAAATTGCTCCGGCTCGATTCCTACCGCCACTGCAGCCGCACATCACCATCCTTTCCCCGCGACGGTGAATGTCTATACCCTAGATTAGGGCTAATTGATGAGTGTTAATGGAATTGAAAGAAAGAATGAACGCATTGTATGTTAAGTCTATAAAGTCCAAGTGTATTGGACTGAAATGTGTAAATGTTTGTACCCATATCGGAGCCCGAGCAATCGTGGAAGTGCTGTCCGATTTTCACACAAAATCGGGCCCGGCTGCACCTTCGTGGTGCCGCGACGGGATAGCAGCTTGTACCCTCGACGGCACGCATTAGCACGCCGCTGGAAAGGGGAGAAGAGAACTTTCCAACGGAGGCTAGATCGGGGATTCCGACTTCATGTATTAAAAGTTGTTAGCGCCTAGGTAATCAGCGCTTTAGAGTGAAAATACGGAAGTCTGTTGAGGCCTCGTGTGCCTTTAAACCATTTAATTATGCATGACTGTGATGATCAAGTATAATTAACTAGGTTGTGTTATATTTACTAGATCTTGGTCCGGACGCGTGAGACGCGACGGGGATTAGGAGATTTTTCTCCAGATCAGGTAGGCTCTCGCACGGGAGGTTTGTGAGTATTTCTTCCTTCTACCTTGCCTTGATTTTTGTACTCTTATTTCCTCGAGAGGTTCCCAACATATAGTTGAGATGGTTTCCTCATATGTGTTGGTTTTATATCTCGAGGGGATTGTTGTTATCATTCTTCTTCTTATGCGTATTTAAGTAGAGTTTACTTCTTAAATACGTATTGACTCCCGATCTCGATGAGATCACCGACCATTGTATATTCGTGGATGTTGTCACGCCTTGGATATATGTATATTTATACCTGTTGTTAGGTATTAGTACTATCAATCTCTTACTTTCAGGCATAATACATCGGACGGAGACCCTAGCAGAGGGTGTATAATATCTGGCCATCAGGCCCCGGCAGAGGGCGTATAATATCTGGCCACGAGCACTTGATGCTCTATCGGACGGAGACCCTGGCAGAGGGTGTATAATATCAGCCCACTTGGCTCACCAGAGCGGCATTTTCAACCATGTGCACATGTATGCTATAGCTTAGCCCGGTTTCCGTCAAGACGATACCGATGGTGTCGTAGATGTCGTGAGACATCTCAAAGATCACATATGCCGTAGATTGAGTACATCTGTGGATTTATCCACTTTCCTGAGATTTGTTATTTGCTTGTGATGTTATTATTGCATATTTGTACTTCTTTTATTTCTGTTCTTTCCTAGTGGCTTTCACCACCCTTATTGATTTACTTGCGACCCTACTGGGCCTAATCTTTAGGCTCATGCACTTGATTCGTTTATTACTCAGGTTCGGACGAGGAGGAGTAGGATCAAGCTTAGGAGGGGATATACCGAGCTGCCGACTCGGTTACTTCTATTTGTCTTGAGGTCTGCATACCTCTTTTATTCTGTGTGAGACTTGTAATTTAGATTTCTTTGTTGTATGGATTTCTAGGGTGATCGGATCGATCCTAGTCTTGGGTTGCGTAAACCCGACATTATACCGTATGGAGTTGTACTAACTCCCTTCATCTTTTAATTATGATTCCTACTGCGGATTATTAACTCAATACTTATTGTATAAGAGTACTTAAGGCCTTGCGCCGAATGGGGACTAGCCCCCTCGCTTGGTGCGACCGGTTGTCTACGTGCTAGCCGTGGTTCCTGGGCGTGATGTAACTAGTTCAACACGTACGTCGGGGATAATAATGTAGCCTTTTGATTTTGACTCGTGCACCGAGGTAAAACAAATGGTAGGGACGACTTCTTTTGGGGGATGTCTCATTTCGACTTGGGTTACCGAGATCACACATATGAAATTTTGACCCGCACCATCGGGGTAAATAGTGGTCATAGTACGTTTGGGAGACATTATACTAATTTCAGATATAAATGCAAATTCTATGATTTTATGACTTGGCTTTATTTTCCGATGATACTATCATAGGAAATATTATTTTTGGTATGCTATCTTTTCTTGAAATTAAATGTCTTGATTTTTCACTTATTGCTATATCTCATATTACATTACTAAAATCTGCATGGTTCATTTTTATTTTAGTGGATGCTTACTGAGCTCCCAAGCTCACTAATCTCTGGACATGATTTTCAAATCCCGAGGAATAGCTACTTGGTGGGTTGATGGGTTATCTAGAGACAAAATCAACAATTAGTGTCCGACGAACCCCATTTCTTGTTTTGAATAAGTTGGATTGTTTTAGTTGATTTCCACATACGCTTCCATTTTTTATGTGGTCTCTTGGATGTTGAATTTAGAACTCAATTTTCCTTTAAAATGTAATAAAATTTGTGTTATTTGGGTTACATAATAATTGCGAACAAGTTATGAGGCCTTGCATACAGAGCGGGACCCATACCCACAAGTATGCGGCCGGTCTGCCGATGTCCTGTTTGGGTTCGGCGGGCGCAAGTTATTAGGACCAGAGCTTGTCCAAATTACTACAGAAAAGATCCGCCTAATCAGAGAACGGTTGTTAGCAGCCCAAAGTACGTAGAAGAGCTATACTGACAACAAAAGAAGGAAATTAGATTTTCAAGTGGGGGATCATGTTTTCTTGAAGGTATCCCCTACTAAAGGAGTGGTTCGTTTTGGCGCCCGCGGGAAACTCAATCCGCGTTATATTGGACCTTTTGAGGTATTGGAACGAGTAGGCAAGGTGGCTTACAGACTTGCTCTTCCGCCTAGTCTAGCTCGTGTCCATAATGTTTTCCATGTTTCTATGCTAAGAAAGTATGTTCCAGACCCTACTCATGTAATACAGTTACCGTCTGTGGAATTCAATGAAGATATGTCCTACGGTGAGTGGCCAGTAAAGATAATTGACAGAAAGGAACAAAATTTCATACCGATGATTCCTTATATCAAGGTTTAGTGGAGTAACCATTAATCGAAATGAAGCCACGTGGGAGTTGGAGTCTGAGATGAAAGAAAAGCACCGTCAACTATTTGAGAGCACAGGTATGAGTTTAGAGGGCTAAACTCTTTTAAGGGGGAGAGAATGTAATAATACCCTTAAAAGTTAAAAATAATTATGAGAAATTGTAGGGGTTAAAACATAAAATAGGGTGATGCTTATCTTAACCTAACTAAATTAGAAATTTATTACTTAATATCTTGCTGCTTGCGCCTTCATACATAAAACCTTCTCATTCCCTCTATCTTGAGCAGGCGTGCACTCCAACCCGAAGAGACGAGGAGGGATTCCAAAGCGTATAGCGGTCAAGGTAAGCCCTTGATTGTTCTTCTTGTTGTTGGAACTTATGTGGGAATTAGGGTTAGATTGTTGACGCATCACGTGTTTTAGATCTCTTTTATGGTGATTTGTTGGGTTAAATTAGGATTGATAATAGGAATTATTTATGATGCAAGGGGTTTACAACTTAGGCTCTAATTTGATTTCTTGATTGAATTTTTGGTTTTATTCTCTTCGTGTTACTTACCGATTTTTTTTGTTTTTTTTTATTTTTGTTTTGTTTGTTTTACATTAATTCATTATTTATCTCATAGGTTTTATGAGAAATTATAATAAGTCAGAAACTTTTGTATTAAAATTAAACCCTTTGTGAATAGTTAATATTATACCATTAATGTCTCGTTTTCCGTACAAACTATGGAATCACACAACATATTGTTTTCCGTGCAAACTATGCATGTCCATGGTTGTTGCCTGATGTCATTTTTGAAAACCAGCCTCATGTTTTTTTTTTATGAATTAAAAATTGTTTTGTTTTATATTTATTTATTTATTTATTTTCTTTGATTTGGAACTTTTCGAAATCGGTGTGTTACTGTTATAGTTTATTACTATTATGTTTTGATATTGTTTTAATTAGTTAATTAATTTATTTTTATTCTGTTTTATTATTATTTATTTGTTTATATATTTTTACCAACTGATTACTTGTTCCCTTACTATCGATTTTTCTTTCTTTTTGGACAATAATGTTTTTTTTATAACTGATATTATAAACAAAGTTATATTTTTATGTTTAAAAGATTTGTTTGATTGTTCTCAGAGTTAGTTGCGGGAATTAAATATGTTAAATTAGATAACTTATGGGTAGCATATTTAATGGAATCTCGTAATGGTGTTTCCGTAGAAAGATTTGGTGATAGGTACAGTAGTGTGTGACTTTTGTAAAACTCAATAACTGATACCGTATTTTCTATGTTAGATCCGGCTAATTACCTGAGGCTCCAAATACCATTAGATTAAACTTTGAGCGTGGGTGTAAGTTTTCCACACTTAAATTTATTAAAAGTTTTCATATATGAATATGAAATCTATTTTCTTTATTAGAGTTTTGTTTATGGTTTCAATAACAGTTCATGAAAAACATAAAGGATTTATTTTCTCTACAATTGAACCATGCATGTATGTTGTGTTTGGTGATATAGTCGACTATTGTTTGTTATCCTCTTTTGGACTTAGCTATTTTGAGATATTTTTTTTTTTGGGTTTTTGTATACGTCTCCAAACGGTCTATGTTTTGACCCACGTCAATGGGGGTTATACATTGACCGTGTCGACACGTTTTGCTTGTGAACTAGTTCAACACGTGCTGTCGGAGATAATAAGAGTCTTTTGATTTTGACTCGGGCCACCGAGGTAAAACAAATGGTAGAGACGACTTCTTTTGGGGTATGTCTCATTTCGACTTGGGTTACCGAGATCACACATATGAAATTTTGACCCGCACCATCGGGGTAAATAGTGATCATAGTACGTTTGGGAGACATTATACTATTTTCAGATATAAATGCAAATTCTATGATTTTATGACTTGGCATTATTTTCTGATGATACTATCATAGGAAATATTATTTTTGGTATGCTATCTTTTCTTGAAATTAAATGTCTTGATTTTTCTCTTATTGCTATATCTCATATTACATTACTAAAATCTGCATGGTTCATTTTTATTTTAGTGGATGCTTTCATCGAAGCTCCCTAGCTCACTAATCTCTGGACATGTTTTTCAGATCCAGAGGAATAGCTACTTGGTGGGTTGATGGGTTATCTAGAGACAAATTCAACAATTAGTGTCCCACGAACCCCATTTCTTGTTTTGAATAAGTTGGATTGTTATAGTTGATTTCCACATACTCTTCCACTTGTTATGTGGTCTCTTGGATATTGAATTTAGAACTCAATTTTCCTTTAAAATGCAATAAAATTTTTGTTATTTGGGTTACATAATAATTGCGAACAGGTTATGAGGCCTTGCATACACAGTGGGGCCCATCCCCACAAGTATGCGGCCGGTCTGCCGATGTCCCGTTTGGGTTCGGCGGGCGCAAGTTATTAGGACCAGAGCTTGTCCAAATTACTGCAGAAAAGATCCGCCTAATCAGAGAACGGTTGTTAGCAGCCCAAAGTACGTAGAAGAGCTATACTGACAACAAAAGAAGGAAATTAGATTTTCAAGTGGGGGATCATGTTTTCATGAATGTATACCCTACTAAAGGAGTGGTTCGTTTTGGCGCCCGAGGGAAACTCAATCCGCGTTATATTGGACCTTTTGAGGTATTGGAACGAGTAGGCAAGGTGGCTTACAGACTTGCTCTTCCGCCTAGTCTAGCTCGTGTCCATAATGTTTTTCATGTTTCTATGCTAAGAAAGTATGTTCCAGACCCTACTCATGTAATACAGTTACCGTCTGTGGAATTCAATGAAGATATGTCCCTCACGGTGAGTGGCCAAGAAAGATAATTGTGAGAAAGGAACAAAATTTGCGGCGCGGATGATTCCTTATATCAAGGTTCAGATTGGAGTACCTACAGCGCGTGAAGCCACGTGGGAGTTGGAGTCTGAGATGAGAGAAAAGCACCCTCAACTATTTGAGAGCACAGGTATGAGTTTAGAGGGCTAAACTCTTTTAAGGGGGAGAGAATGTAATAATACCCTTAAAAGTTAAAAAATAATTATGAGAAATTGTAGGGGTTAAAACGTAAAACAGGGTGATGCTTATATTAACCTAACTAAATTAGAATTTTATTTCTTAATCTCTTCGCCGCGCCAGCCATATCATACAAAACCTTCTCAATCCCTCTATCTTCGAATGTAAGCGTGCACTCCAACCCTAAGAGACGAGGAGGGATTCCAAGCGTATAGCGGTCAAGGTAAGCCCTTGATTGTTCTTGTTGTTGGAACTTATGTGGGAATTAGGGTTAGATTGTTGACGATGTGTGTTTTAGATCTCTTTTATGGTGATTTGTTGGGTTAAATTAGGATTGATAATAGGAATTATTTATGATACAAGGGGTTTACAACTTAGGCTCTAATTTGATTTCTTGATTGAATTTTTGGTTTTATTCTCTTCGTGTTACTTACCGATTTTTTTTGTTTTTTTTTATTTTTGTTTTGTTTGTTTTACATTAATTCATTATTTATCTCATAGGTTTTATGAGAAATTGTAATAAGTCAGAAACTTTTGTATTAAAATTAAACCCTTTGTTAATAGTTAATATTATACCATTAATGTCTCGTTTTCCGTACAAACTATGGAATCACACAACATATTGTTTTCCGTGCAAACTATGCATGTCCATGGTTGTTGCCTGATGTCATTTTTGAAAACCAAATTTCATGTTTTTTTTATGAATTAAAAATTGTTTTGTTTTATATTTATTTATTTATTTATTTTCTTTGATTTGGAACTTTTGAAATCGTGTGTTATTCTTATTATAGTTTATTACTATTATGTTTTGATATTGTTTTAATTAGTTAATTAATTTATTTTTATTCTCTGCTTTTATTATTATTTATTTGTTTTTATATTTTTACCAACTGATTACTTGTTCCCTTACTATCGATTTTTCTTTCTTTTTGGACAATAATTTTTTGATAACCGATATTATAAACAAAGTTATTTTTTATGTTTAAAAGATTTGTTTTGATTGTTCTCGAGTTAGTTATGGGAATTAAATATGTTAAATTAGATAACTTATGGGTAGCATATTTAATGGAATCTCGTAATGGTGTTTCCCAGAGAGAGATTTGGTGATAGGTACAAGAGTGTGTGACTCTTGTAAAACTCAATAACTGATACCGTATTTTCTATGTTAGATCCTGACACGGAGGCTCCAGTCACGGTTAGATTAAACTTTGAGCGTGGGTGTAAGTTTTCCACACTCAAATTTATTAAAAGTTTTCATATATGAATATGAAATCTATTTTCTTTATTAGAGTTTTGTTTATGGTTTCAATAACAGTTCATGAAAAACATAAAGGATTTATTTTCTCTACAATTGAACCATGCATGTATGTTGTGTTTGGTGATATAGTCGACTATTGTTTGTTATCCTCTTTTGGACTTAGCTATTTTGAGATATTTTTTTTTTTGGGTTTTTGTATACGTCTCCAAACGGTCTATGTTTTGACCCACGTCAATGGGGGTTATACATTGACCGTGTCGACACGTTTTGCTTGTGAACTAGTTCAACACGTGCTGTCGGGGATAATAAGAGTCTTTTGATTTTGACTCGGGCCACCGAGGTAAAACAAATGGTAGAGACGACTTCTTTTGGGGGATGTCTCATTTCGACTTGGGTTACCGAGATCACACATATGAAATTTTGACCCGCACCATCGGGGTAAATAGTGGTCATAGTTCGTTTAGGAGACATTATACTATTTTCAGATATAAATCCAAATTCTATGATTTTATGACTTGGCATTATTTTCTGATGATACTATCATAGGAAATATTATTTTTGGTATGCTATCTTTTCTT
Organism: Dioscorea zingiberensis; assembly: GCA_026586065.1. Taxonomy (NCBI): domain Eukaryota; kingdom Viridiplantae; phylum Streptophyta; class Magnoliopsida; order Dioscoreales; family Dioscoreaceae; genus Dioscorea; species Dioscorea zingiberensis. The sequence continues at coordinate 28,784,597 of CM048818.1, forward strand.
GACATTAAATGTCTTGATTTTTCTCTTATTGCTATATCTCATATTACATTACTAAAATCTGCATGGTTTATTTTTATTTTAGTGGATGCTTACTGAGCTCCCAAGCTCACTAATCTCTGGACATGTTTTTCAGATCCCGAGGAATAGCTACGTGGTGGGTTGATGGGTTATCTCGAGACAAACTCAACAATTAGTGTCCCACGAACCCCATTTCTTGTTTTGAATAAGTTGGATTGTTTTAGTTGATTTCCACATACTCTTCCATTTGTTATGTGGTCTCTTGGATATTGAATTTAGAACTCAATTTTTCTTTAAAATGCAATAAAATTTGTGTTATGTGGGTTACATAAAAATTGCGAACAGGTTATGAGGCCTTGCATACACAGTGGGGCCCATCCCCACAAGTATGCGGTACGGTCTAGATGTCCCGCTTTTGGGTTCAGGCGCAAGTTATTAGGACCAGAGCTTGTCCAAATTACTGCAGAAAAGATCCGCCTAATCAGAGAACGGTTGTTAGCAGCCCAAAGTACGTAGAAGAGCTATACTGACAACAAAAGAAAGAAATTAGATTTTCAAGTGGGGGATCATGTTTTCTTGAAGGTATCCCCTACTAAAGGAGTGGTTCGTTTTGGCGCCCGAGGGAAACTCAATCCGCGTTATATTGGACCTTTTGAGGTATTGGAACGAGTAGGCAAGGTGGCTTACAGACTTGCTCTTCCGCCTAGTCTAGCCCCTGTCCATAATGTTTTCCATGTTTCTATGCTAAGAAAGTATGTTCCAGACCCTACTCATGTAATACAGTTACCATCTGTAGAATTCAATGAAGATATGTCCTACGGTGAGTGGCCAGTAAAGATAATTGACAGAAAGGAACAAAATTTGCGGCGGCGGATGATTCCTTATATCAAGGTTCAAATGAGTAACCACCTTAATCGTGAAGCCACGTGGGAGTTGGAGTCCTGAGATGAAAGAAAAGCAATCAACTATTTGAGAGCATGTGTATGAGTTTGGAGGGCTAAACTCTTTTAAGGGGAGAGAATGTAATAATACCCTTAAAAGTTAAAAATAATTATGAGAAATTGTAGTGGTTAAAACATAAAATAGGGTGATGCTTACCTTTAACCTAACTAAATTAGAATTTTAATATTTAATCTCTTCGCCACAGCTTCTTCATACATAAACCTTCTCATTCCCTCTATCTTCTAATCGAGCGTGCACTCCAACCCTAAGAGACGAGGAGGGATTCCAAGGTAAGGCGGTCAAGGTAAGCCCTTGATTGTTCTTGTTGTTGGAACTTATGTGGGAATTAGGGTTAGATTGTTGACTTATGTGTGTTTTAGATCTCTTTTATGGTGATTTGTTGGGTTAAATTAGGATTGATAATAGGAAATATTTATGATGCAAGGGGTTTACAACTTAGGCTCTAATTTGATTTCTTGATTGAATTTTTGGTTTTATTCTCTTCGTGTTACTTATCGATTTTTTTTTGTTTTTTGTTATTTTTGTTTTGTTTGTTTTACATTAATTCATTATTTATCTCATAGGTTTTATGAGAATTTATAATAAGTCGAAACTTTTTGTATTAAAATTAAACCCTTTGTGAATAGTTAATATTATACCATTAATGTCTCGTTTTCCGTACAAACTATGGAATCACACAACATATTGTTTTTGGTGCAAACTATGCATGTCCATGGTTGTTGCATGATGTCATTTTTGAAAACCAGCCTCATGTTTTTTTTTATGAATTAAAAATTGTTTTGTTTTATATTTATTTATTTATTTATTTTCTTTGATTTGGAACTTTTCAAATCGATTATTATTCTTATTATAGTTTATTACTATTATGTTTTTGATATTGTTTTAATTAGTTAATTAATTTATTTTTATTCTGTTTTATTATTATTTATTTGTTTATATATTTTTACCAACTGATTACTTGTTCCCTTACTATCGATTTTTCTTTCTTTTTGGACAATAATTTTTTTGATAACTGATATTATAAACAAAGTTATTTTTTTATGTTTAAAAGATTTGTTTGATTGTTCTCAGAGTTAGTTGCGGGAATTAAATATGTTAAATTAGATAACTTATGGGTAGCATATTTAATGGAATCTCGTAATGGTGTTTCCGTAGAGAGATTTTGTGATAGGTACAGTAGTGTGTGACTCTTGTAAAACTCAATAACTGATACCGTATTTTCTATGTTATATCCTGACACGGAGGCTCCAGTCACGGTTAGATTAAACTTTGAGCGTGGGTGTAAGTTTTCCACACTTAAATTTATTAAAAGTTTTCATATCTTAATATGAAATCTATTTTCTTTATTTAAGTTTTGTTTATGGATTCAATAACAGTTCATGAAAACATAAAGGATTTATTTTCTCTACAATTGAACCATGCATGTATGTTGTGTTTGGTGATAAAGTCGACTATTGTTTATTATGCTCTTTTGGACTTAGCTATTTTGAGATATTTTTTTTTGGGTTTTTGTATACGTCTCCAAACGGTCTATGTTTTGACCCACGTCAATGGGGGTTATACATTGACCGTGTCGACACGTTTTGCTTGTGAACTAGTTCAACCCGTGCTGTCGGGGATAATAACAGTCTTTTGATTTTGACTCGGGCCACCGAGGTAAAACAAATGGTAGAGACGACTTCTTTTGGGGGATGTCTCATTTCGACTTGGGTTACCGAGATCACACATATGAAATTTTGACCCGCACCATCGGGGTAAATAGTGGTCATAGTACGTTTGGGAGACCTTATACTATTTTCAGATATAAATGCAAATTCTATGATTTTATGACTTGGCATTATTTTCTGATGATACTATCATAGGAAATATTATTTTTGGTATGCTATCTTTTCTTGAAATTAAATGTCTTGATTTTTCTCTTATTGTTATATCTCATATTACATTACTAAAATCTGGATGGTTCATTTTTATTTTAGTGGATGCTTACTGAGCTCCCTAGCTCACTAATCTCTGGACATGTTTTTCAGATCCCGAGTAATAGCTACTTGGTGGGTTGATGGGTTATCTAGAGACAAATTCAACAATTAGTGTCCCACGAACCCCATTTCTTGTTTTGAATAAGTTGGATTGTTTTAGTTGATTTCCACATACTCTTCCACTTGTTATGTGGTCTCTTGGATATTGAATTTAGAACTCAATTTTCCTTTAAAATGCAATAAAATTTGTGTTATGTGGGTTACATAAAAATTGCGAACAGGTTATGAGGCCTTGCATACACAGTGGGGCCCATCCCCACAAGTATGCGGCCGGTCTGCCGATGTCCCGTTTGGGTTCTTCGGGCGCAAGTTATTAGGACCAGAGCTTGTCCAAATTACTACAGAAAAGATCCGCCTAATCAGAGAACGGTTGTTAGCAGCCCAAAGTACGTAGAAGAGCTATACTGACAACAAAAGAAGGAAATTAGATTTTCAAGTGGGGGATCATGTTTTCTTGAAGGTATCCCCTACTAAAGGAGTGGTTCGTTTTGGCGCCCGTGGAAACTCAATCCGCGTTATATTGGACCTTTTGAGGTATTGGAACGAGTAGGCAAGGTAGCTTACAGACTTGCTCTTCCGCCTAGTCAAGCTTCAAGGCCCATAATGTTTTCAATGTTTCTATGCTAAGAAAGTATGTTCCAGACCCTACTCATGTGATACAGTTACCGTCTATGGAATTCAATGAAGATATGTCCTACGGTGAGTGGCCAGTAAAGATAATTGACAGAAAGGAACAAAATTTGCGGCGGCGGATGATTCCTTATGTCAAGGTTCAGTGGAGTAACCACACTGAGCGTGAAGCCACGTGGGAGTTGGAGTCTGAGATGAAAGAAAAGCACCCTCAACTATTTGAGAGCACAGGTATGAGTTTAGAGGGCTAAACTCTTTTAAGGGGGAGAGAATGTAATAATACCCTTAAAAGTTAAAAAAAATTATGAGAAATTATAGGGGTTAAAACATAAAATAGGGTGATGCTTATCTTAACCTAACTAAATTAGAATTTTATTACTTAATCTCTCGCTCGCCGCCGCCTTCATACGCAAACCTTCTCATTCCCCTCTATCTTCGAACAGAAGCGTGCACTCCAACCCGGAGACGAGGAGGGATTCCAAGCAGAAGACGGTCAAGGTAAGCCCTTGATTGTTATTGTTGTTGGAACTTATGTGGGAATTAGGGTTAGATTGTTGACGATGTGTGTTTTAGATCTCTTTTACGGTGATTTGTTGGGTTAAATTAGGATTGATAATAGGAATTATTTATGATGCAAGGGGTTTACAACTTAGGCTCTAATTTGATTTCTTGATTGAATTTTTGGTTTTATTCTCTTCGTGTTATTTCTTGATTTTTTTTTGTTTTTTTATTTTTGTTTTGTTTGTTTTACATTAATTCATTATTTATCTCATAGGTTTTATGAGAATTTATAATAAGTCAGAAACTTTTGTATTAAAATTAAACCCTTTGTGAATAGTTAATATTATACCATTAATGTCTCGTTTTCCGTACAAACTATGGAATCACACAACATATTGTTTTCCGTGCAAACTATGCATGTCCATGGTTGTTGCCTGATGTCATTTTTGAAAACCAGCCTCATGTTTTTTTTTATGAATTAAAAATTGTTTTGTTTTATATTTATTTATTTATTTATTTTCTTTGATTTGGAACTTTTCAAATCGTGTGTTATTCTTATTATAGTTTATTACTATTATGTTTTGATATTGTTTTAATTAGTTAATTAATTTATTTTTATTCTGCTTTTATTATTATTTATTTGTTTATATATTTTTACCAACTGATTACTTGTTCCCTTACTATCGATTTTTCTTTCTTTTTGGACAATAATTTTTTTGATAACTGATATTATAAACAAAGTTATTTTTTTATGTTTAAAAGATTTGTTTGATTGTTCTCAGAGTTAGTTGCGGGAATTAAATATGTTAAATTAGATAACTTATGGGTAGCATATTTAATGGAATCTCGTAATGGTGTTTCCGTAGAGAGATTTTGTGATAGGTACAGTAGTGTGTGACTCTTGTAAAACTCAATAATCGAGCAATCGTATTTTCTATGTTAGATTCTGACACGGAGGCTCCAGTCACGGTTAGATTAAACTTTGAGCGTGGGTGTAAGTTTTCCACACTTAAATTTATTAAAAGTTTTCATATCTGAATATGAAATCTATTTTCTTTATTAAAGTTTTGTTTATGGGTTCAATAACAGTTCATGAAAACATAAAGGATTTATTTTCTCTACAATTGAACCATGTATGTATGTTGTGTTTAGTGATATAGTCGACTATTGTTTGTTATCCTCTTTTGGACTTAGCTATTTTGAGATATTTTTTTTTTTGGGTTTTTGTATACGTCTCCAAACGGTCTATGTTTTGACCCACGTCAATGGGGGTTATACATTGACCGTGTCGACACGTTTTGCTTGTGAACTAGTTCAACACGTGCTGTCGGGGATAATAAGAGTCTTTTGATTTTGACTCGGGCCACCGAGGTAAAACAAATGGTAGAGACGACTTCTTTTGGGGGATGTCTCATTTCGACTTGGGTTATCGAGATCACACATATGAAATTTTGACCCGCACCATCGGGGTAAATAGTGGTCATAGTACGTTTAGGAGACATTATACTATTTTCAGATATAAATGCAAATTCTATGATTTTATGACTTGGCATTATTTTCTGATGATACTATCATAGGAAATATTATTTTTGGTATGCTATCTTTTCTTGACATTAAATGTCTTGATTTTTCTCTTATTGCTATATCTCATATTACATTACTAAAATCTGCATGGTTCATTTTTATTTTAGTGGATGCTTACTGAGCTCCCAAGCTCACTAATCTCTGGACATGTTTTTCAGATCCCGAGGAATAGCTACTTGGTGGGTTGATGGGTTATCTAGAGACAAACTCAACAATTAGTGTCCCACGAACCCCATTTCTTGTTTTGAATAAGTTGGATTGTTTTAGTTGATTTCCACATACTCTTCCATTTGTTATGTGGTCTCTTGGATATTGAATTTAGAACTCAATTTTTCTTTAAAATGCAATAAAATTTGTGTTATGTGGGTTACATAAAATTGCCGAGCAGTTATGAGGCCCCGCATACACAGTGGGGCCCATCCCCACAAGTATGCGGCCGGTCTGCCGATGTCCCGTTTGGGTTCTTCGGGCGCAAGTTATTAGGACCAGAGCTTGTCCAAATTACTACAGAAAAGATCCGCCTAATCAGAGAACGGTTGTTAGCAGCCCAAAGTACGTAGAAGAGCTATACTGACAACAAAAGAAAGAAATTAGATTTTCAAGTGGGGGATCATGTTTTCTTGAAGGTATCCCCTACTAAAGGAGTGGTTCGTTTTGGCGCCCGAGGGAAACTCAATCCGCGTTATATTGGACCTTTTGAGGTATTGGAACGAGTAGGCAAGGTGGCTTACGGACTTGCTCTTCCGCCTAGTCTAGCCCCTGTCCATAATGTTTTCCATGTTTCTATGCTAAGAAAGTATGTTCCAGACCCTACTCATGTAATACAGTTACCATCTGTAGAATTCAATGAAGATATGTCCTACGGTGAGTGGCCAGTAAAGATAATTTACAGAAAGGAACAAAATTTGCGGCGGCGGATGATTCCTTATATCAAGGTTCAGTGGAGTAACCACACTGAGCGTGAAGCCACGTGGGAGTTGGAGTCTGAGATGAAAGAAAAGCACCGTCAACTATTTGAGAGCACAGGTATGAGTTTGGAGGGCTAAACTCTTTTAAGGGGGAGAGAATGTAATAATACCCTTAAAAGTTAAAAATAATTATGAGAAATTGTAGTGGTTAAAACATAAAATAGGGTGATGCTTACCTTAACCTAACTAAATTAGAATTTTAATATTTAATCTCTCGCTCGCCGCCGCCTTCATACGCAAACCTTCTCATTCCCCTCTATCTTCGAACAGAAGCGTGCACTCCAACCCGAAGAGACGAGGAGGGATTCCAAGCGTATGGTCAAGGTAAGCCCTTGATTGTTCTTGTTGTTGGAACTTATGTGGGAATTAGGGTTAGATTGTTGACGATGTGTGTTTTAGATCTCTTTTATGGTGATTTGTTGGGTTAAATTAGGATTGATAATAGGAAATATTTATGATGCAAGGGGTTTACAACTTAGGCTCTAATTTGATTTCTTGATTGAATTTTTGGTTTTATTCTCTTCGTGTTACTTATCGATTTTTTTTTTTGTTTTTTGTTATTTTTGTTTTGTTTGTTTTACATTAATTCATTATTTATCTCATAGGTTTTATGAGAATTTATAATAAGTCAGAAACTTTTGTATTAAAATTAAACCCTTTGTGAATAGTTAATATTATACCATTAATGTCTCGTTTTCCGTACAAACTATGGAATCACACAACATATTGTTTTTGGTGCAAACTATGCATGTCCATGGTTGTTGCATGATGTCATTTTTGAAAACCAGCCTCATGTCTTTTTTTATGAATTAAAAATTGTTTTGTTTTATATTTATTTATTTATTTATTTTCTTTGATTTGGAACTTTTCAAATCGATTGTGTTATTCAAGTTATAGTTTATTACTATTATGTTTTGATATTGTTTTAATTAGTTAATTAATTTATTTTTATTCTGTTTTATTATTATTTATTTGTTTATATATTTTTACCAACTGATTACTTGTTCCCTTTACTATCGATTTTTCTTTCTTTTTGGACAATAATTTTTTTGATAACTGATATTATAAACAAAGTTATTTTTTTATGTTTAAAAGATTTGTTTGATTGTTCTCAGAGTTAGTTGCGGGAATTAAATATGTTAAATTAGATAACTTATGGGTAGCATATTTAATGGAATCTCGTAATGGTGTTTCCGTAGAGAGATTTTGTGATAGGTACAGTAGTGTGTGACTCTTGTAAAACTCAATAACTGATACCGTATTTTCTATGTTAGATTCTGACACGGAGGCTCCAGTCACGGTTAGATTAAACTTTGAGCGTGGGTGTAAGTTTTCCACACTTAAATTTATTAAAAGTTTTCATATCTGAATATGAAATCTATTTTCTTTATTAAAGTTTTGTTTATGGATTCAATAACAGTTCATGAAAACATAAAGGATTTATTTTCTCTACAATTGAACCATGCATGTATGTTGTGTTTGGTGATAAAGTCGACTATTGTTTATTATCCTCTTTTGGACTTAGCTATTTTGAGATATTTTTTTTTTTGGGTTTTTGTATACGTCTCTAAACGGTCTATGTTGTGACCAACGCCAATGGGGGTTATACATTGACCGTGTCGACACGCTTTTGCTTGTGAACTAGTTCAACACGTCTTTGTCTGGGATAATAATAAATTTTGATTTTGACTCGCCACCGAGGTAAAACAAATGGTAGAGACGACTTCTTTTGGGGATGTCTCATTTCACTTGGGTTACCGAGATCACACATATGAAATTTTGACCCGCACCATCGGGTAAATAGTGGTCATAGTACGCTTTGGGAGACCTTTATACTATTTTCGTGATATAAATGCAAATTCTATGATTTTATGACTTGGCATTATTTTCGATGATACTATCATAGGAAATATTATTTTGGTATGCTATCTTTTCTTGAAATTAAATGTCTTGATTTTTCTCTTATTGTTATATCTCATATTACATTACTAAAATCTGGATGGTTCATTTTTATTTTAGTGGATGCTTACTGAGCTCCCTAGCTCACTAATCTCTGGACATGTTTTTCAGATCCCGAGGAATAGCTACTTGGTGGGTTGATGGGTTATCTAGAGACAAATTCAACAATTAGTGTCCCACGAACCCCATTTCTTGTTTTGAATAAGTTGGATTGTTTTAGTTGATTTCCACATACTCTTCCACTTGTTATGTGGTCTCTTGGATATTGAATTTAGAACTCAATTTTCCTTTTAAAATGCAATAAAATTTGTGTTATGTGGGTTACATAAAAATTAAGCGAGCAGTTATGAGGCCTTGCATACACAAGTGGGGCCCATCCCCACAAGTATGCGGCCGATCACGCCGATGTCCCGTTTGGGTTCTTCAAGCAAGTTATTAGGACGAGCTTGTCCAAATTACTACAGAAAAGATCCGCCTAATCAGAGAACGGTTGTTAGCAGCCCAAATTACGTAGAAGAGCTATACTGACAACAAAAGAAGGAAATTAGATTTTCAAGTGGGGGATCATGTTTTCTTGAAGGTATCCCCTACTAAAGGAGTGGTTCGTTTTGGCGCCCGTGGAAACTCAATCCGCGTTATATTGGACCTTTTGAGGTATTGGAACGAGTAGGCAAGGTAGCTTACGGACTTGCTCTTCCGCCTAGTCAAGCTCAAGGCCCATAATGTTTTCCATGTTTCTATGCTAAGAAAGTATGTTCCGGACCCTACTCATGTAATACGCTACCGTCTGTGGAATTCAATGAAGATATGTCCTAGCGGTGAGTGGCCAAGAAAGATAATTGATGTAAAGGAACAAAATTTGCGGCGGATGATTCCTTATGTCAAGGTTCAAGGAGTAACCACACTGAGCGTGAAGCCACGTGGGAGTTGGAGTATGAGATGAAAGAAAAGCACCCTCAACTATTTGAGAGCACAGGTATGAGTTTAGAGGGCTAAACTCTTTTAAGGGGGAGAGAATGTAATAATACCCTTAAAAGTTAAAAAATTATGAGAAATTATAGGGGTTAAAACATAAAATAGGGTGATGCTTATCTTAACCTAACTAAATCAGAAGTTTATTACTTAATCTCTCTGCATGCGCCTTCATCATAAAACCTTCTCATTCCCTCTATCTTGAGCGAGCGTGCACTCCAACCCGAAGAGACGAGGAGGGATTCCAAGCAGAAGACGGTCAAGGTAAGTCCTTGATTGTTATTGTTGTTGGAACTTATGTGGGAATTAGGGTTAGATTGTTGACGATGTGTGTTTTAGATCTCTTTTACGGTGATTTGTTGGGTTAAATTAGGATTGATAATAGGAATTATTTATGATGCAAGGGGTTTACAACTTAGGCTCTAATTTGATTTCTTGATTGAATTTTTGGTTTTATTCTCTTCGTGTTACTTATCGATTTTTTTTTGTTTTTTGTTATTTTTGTTTTGTTTGTTTTACATTAATTCATTATTTATCTCATAGGTTTTATGAGAATTTATAATAAGTCAGAAACTTTTGTATTAAAATTAAACCCTTTGTGAATAGTTAATATTATACCATTAATGTCTCGTTTTCCGTACAAACTATGGAATCACACAACATATTGTTTTTGGTGCAAACTATGCATGTCCATGGTTGTTGCATGATGTCATTTTTGAAAACCAGCCTCATGTTTTTTTTTATGAATTAAAAATTGTTTTGTTTTATATTTATTTATTTATTTATTTTCTTTGATTTGGAACTTTTCGAAATCGGTGTGTTACTGTTATAGTTTATTACTATTATGTTTTGATATTGTTTTAATTAGTTAATTAATTTATTTTTATTCTGTTTTATTATTATTTATTTGTTTTATTTATTTTTACCAACTGATTACTTGTTCCCTTTACTATCGATTTTTCTTTCTTTTGGACAATAATTTTTCATAACTGATATTATAAACAAAGTTATTTTTTATGTTAAAAGATTTGTTTGATTGTTCTCGTGAGTTAGTTGCTTGGGGAATTAAATATGTTAAATTAGATAACTTATGGGTAGCATATTTAATGGAATCTCGTAGTGGTGTTTCCGTAGAGAGATTTCGTGATTGGTATAGTAGTGTGTGACTCTTGTAAAACTCAATAACTGATACCGTATTTTCTATATTAGATCCTGACACGAAGGCTCCAGTCACGGTTAGATTAAACTTTGAGCGTGGGTGTAAGTTTTCCACACTTAAATTTATTAAAAGTTTTCTATATATGAATATGAAATCTATTTTATTTATTAAAGTTTTGTTTATGGGTTCAATAACAGTTCATGAAAACATAAAGGATTTATTTTCTCTACAATTGAACCATGTATGTATGTTGTGTTTAGTGATATAGTCGACTATTGTTTGTTATCCTCTTTTGGACTTAGCTATTTTGAGATATTTTTTTTTTGGGTTTTTGTATACGTCTCCAAACGGTCTATGTTTTGACCCACGTCAATGGGGGTTATACATTGACCGTGTGTTTACACGCTTTTGCTTGTGAACTAGTTCAACACGTGCTGTCGGGGATAATAAGAGTCTTTTGATTTTGACTCGGGCCACCGAGGTAAAACAAATGGTAGAGACGACTTCTTTTGGGGGATGTCTCATTTCGACTTGGGTTACCGAGATCACACATATGAAATTTTGACCCGCACCATCGTGGTAAATAGTGGTCATAGTACGTTTAGGAGACATTATACTATTTTCAGATATAAATGCAAATTCTATGATTTTATGACTTGGCATTATTTTCTGATGATACTATCATAGGAAATATTATTTTTGGTATGCTATCTTTTCTTGAAATTAAATGTCTTGATTTTTCTCTTATTGCTATATCTCATATTACATTACTAAAATCTGCATGGTTCATTTTTATTTTAGTGGATGCTTACTGAGCTCCCTAGCTCACTAATCTCTGGACATGTTTTTCAGATCCCGAGTAATAGCTACTTGGTGGGTTGATGGGTTATCTAGAGACAAATTCAACAATTAGTGTCCCACGAACCCCATTTCTTGTTTTGAATAAGTTGGATTGTTTTAGTTGATTTCCACATACTCTTCCACTTGTTATGTGGTCTCTTGGATATTGAATTTAGAACTCAATTTTCCTTTAAAATGCAATAAAATTTGTGTTATGTGGGTTACATAAAAATTGCGAACAGGTTATGAGGCCTTGCATACACAGTGGGGCCCATCCCCACAAGTATGCGGCCGGTCTGCCGATGTCCCGTTTGGGTTCTTCGGGCGCAAGTTATTAGGACCAGAGCTTGTCCAAATTACTACAGAAAAGATCCGCCTAATCAGAGAACGGTTGTTAGCAGCCCAAAGTACGTAGAAGAGCTATAATGACAACAAAAGAAAGAAATGAGATTTTCAAGTGGGGATCATGTTTTCTTGAAGGTATCCCCTACTAAAAGAGTGGTTCGCTTTGGCTCGTGGAAACTCAATCCAGCGTTATATTGGACCTTTTGAGGTATTGGAACGAGTAGGCAAGGTAGCTTACGTGACTTGCTCTTCCGCCTAGTCAAGCTCAAGGCCCATAATGTTTTCCATGTTTCTATGCTAAGAAAGTATGTTCCGACCCTACTCATGTAATACAGCTATCATTCTGGTGGAATTCAATGAAGATATGTCCTACGGTGAGTGGCCAAGAAAGATAATTGATGTAAAGGAACAAAATTTATGGCGCATGGATGATTCCTTATGTCAAGGTTCGATGGAGTAACCACACCGAAGCGTGAAGCCACGCGTGGGAGTTGGAGTCTGAGATGAGAGAAAAGCACCCTCAACTATTTGAGAGCACAGGTATGAGTTTAGAGGGCTAAACTCTTTTAAGGGGGAGAGAATGTAATAATACCCTTAAAAGTTAAAAAAATAATTGTGAGAAATTATAGGGGTTAAAACGTAAAACAGGGTAATGCTTATATTAACCTAACTAAATTAGAATTTTATTTCTTAATCTCTAAGCTGCTTCATATCACATGAAACCTTCTCATTCCCCTCTATCTTCAGCGAGCGTGCACTCCAACCCGAGGCGAGGAGGGATTCCAAGTGTAAGGCGGTCAAGGTAAGCCCTTGATTGTTATTGTTGTTGGAACTTATGTGGGAATTAGGGTTAGATTGTTGACGATGTGTGTTTTAGATCTCTTTTACGGTGATTTGTTGGGTTAAATTAGGATTGATAATAGGAATTATTTATGATGCAAGGGGTTTACAACTTAGGCTCTAATTTGATTTCTTGATTGAATTTTTGGTTTTATTCTCTTCGTGTTACTTATCGATTTTTTTTTTTGTTTTTTGTTATTTTTGTTTTGTTTGTTTTACATTAATTCATTATTTATCTCATAGGTTTTATGAGAATTTATAATAAGTCAGAAACTTTTGTATTAAAATTAAACCCTTTGTGAATAGTTAATATTATACCATTAATGTCTCGCTTTTCCTGCATACAAACTATGGAATCACACAACATATTGTTTTTGGTGCAAACTATGCATGTCCATGGTTGTTGCATGATGTCATTTTTGAAAACCAGCCTCATGTTTTTTTTTATGAATTAAAAATTGTTTTGTTTTATATTTATTTATTTATTTATTTTCTTTGATTTGGAACTTTTCGAAATCGGTGTGTTACTGTTATAGTTTATTACTATTATGTTTTGATATTGTTTTAATTAGTTAATTAATTTATTTTTATTCTGTTTTATTATTATTTATTTGTTTATATATTTTTACCAACTGATTACTTGTTCCCTTACTATCGATTTTTCTTTCTTTTTGGACAATAATTTTTTTGATAACTGATATTATAAACAAAGTTATTTTTTTATGTTTAAAAGATTTGTTTGATTGTTCTCAGAGTTAGTTGCGGGAATTAAATATGTTAAATTAGATAACTTATGGGTAGCATATTTAATGGAATCTCGTAATGGTGTTTCCGTAGAGAGATTTTGTGATAGGTACAGTAGTGTGTGACTCTTGTAAAACTCAATAACCGAGCACCGTATTTTCTATGTTAGATTCTACACCTGAGGCTCCAAATCACTGGTTAGATTAAACTTTGAGCGTGGGTGTAAGTTTTCCACACTTAAATTTATTAAAAGTTTTCATATCTGAATATGAAATCTATTTTCTTTATTAAAGTTTTGTTTATGGGTTCAATAACAGTTCATGAAAACATAAAGGATTTATTTTCTCTACAATTGAACCATGTATGTATGTTGTGTTTAGTGATATAGTCGACTATTGTTTGTTATCCTCTTTTGGACTTAGCTATTTTTGAGATATTTTTTTTGGGTTTTTGTATAATGCCTCCCAAACGGTCTATGTTTTGACCCACGCCAATGGGGTTATACATTGACCGTGTCGACACGTTTTGCTTGTGAACTAGTTCAACACGTGCTGTCGGGGATAATAAGAGTCTTTTGATTTTGACTCGGGCCACCGAGGTAAAACAAATGGTAGAGACGACTTCTTTTGGGGGATGTCTCATTTCGACTTGGGTTATCGAGATCACACATATGAAATTTTGACCCGCACCATCGGGGTAAATAGTGGTCATAGTACGTTTAGGAGACATTATACTATTTTCAGATATAAATGCAAATTCTATGATTTTATGACTTGGCATTATTTTCTGATGATACTATCATAGGAAATATTATTTTTGGTATGCTATCTTTTCTTGACATTAAATGTCTTGATTTTTCTCTTATTGCTATATCTCATATTACATTACTAAAATATGCATGGTTTATTTTTATTTTAGTGGATGCTTACTGAGCTCCCAAGCTCACTAATCTCTGGACATGTTTTTCAGATCCCGAGGAATAGCTACGTGGTGGGTTGATGGGTTATCTCGAGACAAACTCAACAATTAGTGTCCCATAACCCCATTTCTTGTTTTGAATAAGTTGGATTGTTTTAGTTGATTTCCACAGACTTTGCCATTTGTTATGTGGTCTCTTGGATATTGAATTTAGAACTCAATTTTTCTTTTAAAATGCAATAAAATTTGTGTTATGTGGGTTACATAAAATTAAGTAACAGTTATGAGGCCTTGCATACACAAGTGGGGCCCATCCCCACAAGTATGCGGCCGGGTCTGCACATGTCCCGCTTTGGGTTCTTGAGCGCAAGTTATTAGGGACGAGCTTGTCCAAATTACTACGTAAAAGATCCGCCTAATCGAGAACGGTTGTTAGCGTACCCAAAGTACGTGATAGGAAGAGCTTATACCGACAACAAAAGAAAGAAATTAGATTTTCAAGTGGGGGATCATGTTTTCTTGAAGGTATCCCCTACTAAAGGAGTGGTTCGCTTTTGGTCGAGGGAAACTCAATCCAGCGTTATATTGGACCTTTGAGGTATTGGAACGAGTAGGCAAGGTGGCTTACGGACTTGCTCTTCCGCCCTAGTCTAGCCCCCCGGCCCATAATGTTTTCCATGTTTCTATGCTAAGAAAGTATGTTCCGGACCCTACTCATGTAATACAGCTTACCATCAGAGAATTCAATGAAGATATGTCCTACGGTGAGTGGCCAAGAAAGATAATTCTACGTAAAGGAACAAAATTTCGCGGCGGATGATTCCTTATATCAAGGTTCAAATTGGAGTAACCACACCGAAGCGTGAAGCCACGTGGGAGTTGGAGTCCGAGATGAAAGAAAAGCACCGCCAACTATTTGAGAGCACGCAATATGAGTTTGGAGGGCTAAACTCTTTTAAGGGGAGAGAATGTAATAATACCCTTAAAAGTTAAAATAATTATGAGAAATTGTAGTGGATTTAAAACATAAAATAGGGTGATGCTTACCTTAACCTAACTAAATTAGAATTTTAATATTTAATCTCTCGCTCGCCGCCGCCTTCATACGCAAACCTTCTCATTCCCCTCTATCTTCGAACAGAAGCGTGCACTCCAACCCGAAGAGACGAGGAGGATTCCAAGCGTATATGGCCAAGGTAAGCCCTTGATTGTTCTTGTTGTTGGAACTTATGTGGGAATTAGGGTTAGATTGTTGACGATGTGTGTTTTAGATCTCTTTTATGGTGATTTGTTGGGTTAAATTAGGATTGATAATAGGAAATATTTATGATGCAAGGGGTTTACAACTTAGGCTCTAATTTGATTTCTTGATTGAATTTTTGGTTTTATTCTCTTCGTGTTACTTATCGATTTTTTTTTTGTTTTTTGTTATTTTTGTTTTGTTTGTTTTACATTAATTCATTATTTATCTCATA
The DNA here is from genome assembly GCA_026586065.1 of Dioscorea zingiberensis. NCBI lineage: Eukaryota > Viridiplantae > Streptophyta > Magnoliopsida > Dioscoreales > Dioscoreaceae > Dioscorea > Dioscorea zingiberensis. The sequence goes on from CM048818.1 coordinate 28,800,549, forward strand.
GGTTTTATGAGAATTTATAATAAGTGCCAAACTTTTGTATTAAAATTAAACCCTTTGTGAATAATTAATATTATACCATTAATGTCTCGTTTTCCGTATAAACTATGGAATCACACAACATATTGTTTTCCGTGCAAACTATGCATGTCCATGGTTGTTGCCTGATGTCATTTTTGAAAACCAAATTTCATGTCTTTTTTTATGAATTAAAAATTGTTTTGTTTTATATTTATTTATTTATTTATTTTCTTTGATTTGGAACTTTTCGAAATCGGTGTGTTACTGTTATAGTTTATTACTATTATGTTTTGATATTGTTTTAATTAGTTAATTAATTTATTTTTATTCTGTTTTATTATTATTTATTTGTTTATATATTTTTACCAACTGATTACTTGTTCCCTTACTATCGATTTTTCTTTCTTTTTGGACAATAATTTTTTTGATAACTGATATTATAAACAAAGTTATTTTTTTATGTTTAAAAGATTTGTTTGATTGTTCTCAGAGTTAGTTGCGGGAATTAAATATGTTAAATTAGATAACTTATGGGTAGCATATTTAATGGAATCTCGTAATGGTGTTTCCGTAGAGAGATTTTGTGATAGGTACAGTAGTGTGTGACTCTTGTAAAACTCAATAACTGATACCGTATTTTCTATGTTAGATTCTGACACGGAGGCTCCAGTCACGGTTAGATTAAACTTTGGCGTGGGTGTAAGTTTTCCACACTTAAATTTATTAAAAGTTTTCATATCTGAATATGAAATCTATTTTCTTTATTAAAGTTTTGTTTATGGATTCAATAACAGTTCATGAAAACATAAAGGATTTATTTTCTCTACAATTGAACCATGCATGTATGTTGTGTTTGGTGATAAAGTCGACTATTGTTTATTATCCTCTTTTGGACTTAGCTATTTTGAGATATTTTTTTTTTTTGGGTTTTTGTATACGTCTCTAAACGGTCTATGTTGTGACCAACGTCAATGGGGGTTATACATTGACCGTGTCGACACGTTTTGCTTGTGAACTAGTTCAACACGTGCTGTCGGGGATAATAACAGTCTTTTGATTTTGACTCGGGCCACCGAGGTAAAACAAATGGTGTAGGAAACGTGAGAAACTTCTTTTGGGGGATGTCTCATTTCACTTGGGTTACCGAGATCACACATATGAAATTTTGACCGCACCATCGGGGTAAATAGTGGTCATAGTGACGCTTGGGGAGACCTTATACTATTTTCAGATATAAATGCAAATTCTATGATTTTATGACTTGGCATTATTTTCTGATGATACTATCATAGGAAATATTATTTTTGGTATGCTATCTTTTCTTGAAATTAAATGTCTTGATTTTTCTCTTATTGTTATATCTCATATTACATTACTAAAATCTGGATGGTTCATTTTTATTTTAGTGGATGCTTACTGAGCTCCCTAGCTCACTAATCTCTGGACATGTTTTTCAGATCCCGAGGAATAGCTACTTGGTGGGTTGATGGGTTATCTAGAGACAAATTCAACAATTAGTGTCCCACGAACCCCATTTCTTGTTTTGAATAAGTTGGATTGTTTTAGTTGATTTCCACATACTCTTCCACTTGTTATGTGGTCTCTTGGATATTGAATTTAGAACTCAATTTTCCTTTAAAATGCAATAAAATTTGTGTTATGTGGGTTACATAAAATTGCGAATAAAGTTATGAGAGGCCTTGCATACAAGTGGGGCCCATCCCCACAAGTATAATGCGGCCCGTTCCGCCGATGTCCCGCTTGGGTTCTTCGGGCCAGTTATTAGGACTAGTTGTCACGCTCAACCCGGATCCCGCCCTACAAGACGCTGAGTTAACGCCAAGCGTGCTTATAGGGTCGCCTATAAGCACGCAAGGCTAAGTAAATATAAGCGTATAATCAAAATAAAGTTCAAATTAATAATCGAAGAAAATATAAATAAGGTTTTATACAAAACCCTAACAGTCCCGAATGACAACTCTCACTCCCGTGTAAAGGAATAGAGGCCCCGCAAACCTCAAATTTCAATATATATATCCCCATCAGCCGCTAGATCACATCCTGCGGAAGCTCTCTCCCGAAGTTCCGCACCTAGCTACTCGTAATGTCCTCAGCCTAGTCCCGACCCTACTCCTCATTGTCACCGAGAAGAACATCCATCAAGTGCATGAGCCAAAGAAAGGCCCAAAGAGGATCGCATAAACCATAAAAGAGGCGGAAGCCATAATCAAAGAACAAAATAAAGCAAGTACAGATATGCAAGTGCAACATCATCACAAGCAAATAACAAGTAACTGGAAAGTGGATAAATCCACAGATGTACTCAATCTCTGGCATATGTGATACTAAGATGTCTCACGACATCAATCTATTACCATCGCAGATCGCCTTCTTAGCTTCTGACTAATACGCTTATAGCATACACGCATGCATGGCGGGCCGTAAAATACCGCTTCTCTCGACCGAGTTTCGCGGCCGTGATATTATACACCCTCTGCCGGGGTCTCCGTCAGATGGAGCACCAAGTGCTGCGTGGCCGGATATTATACGCCCTCGCCAGTGGTCAGCGGCCGATATTATACACCCTCTGCCAGTGGTCTCCTACCATGTATCATGCCCGAAGTAAGAGATTGATAGTACTAATACCTAACAAATGTATACATATATATCCAAGGTAGCAAACATCTTGAATATACAATGATCGCAGATCTCATCAAGATTGGAAGCCAATACGTATCTAAGGAGTAAACTCTACTTAAATACGCATTTGAAAAACATGAAAGCAACAATCTCCTCGAGATATAAAACCGATACATATGAGGAAACCCATCTCGAATATGTATTGGGAACCTCTCGAGGAAATAAGAGTACAAAATCAAATGAGGGTAGAAGGAGAGAACATTTAATACAAGGAATAGAATATTGACAGACTGCTATGGAGTACCACCCCCCTCGACCATCCCAGGTGCAAGTGGGATGCCAGAGGGTACTCCAGCTACGCCATATGCCATGGAGTATCACTCCCACCGGCCATATGCCATGGAGTACCACCTCCCTCGCCATCCCACAACAACACAAGAAGGATGTCAAGGTACTCCTCAAAGCGAATCATATCAAAAGATACAAGCTCAAACAAATGCAAGAAGCATAACATGTCAACAGACAGAAAGCATGTATCAAAAGATGGACTCCAACATCCATTTAGCACAAAGAACAACAAGAATCAAGAGAATACTATGAGTTAGAAATACTCACGCATCTGCAGGTCACGACATCCCTACCTTATTCGCCTTCCGGGACCTACCTGTGTCCGAAGCCTTCCACTCAGGTCCTCGACCACCTCACCATGTCCTAAACATGGTAAATGTTTGTCACACAATATTTCATATCAAAAGGAATGCATTACATGCATTAAATCACCCTACTTGTGAATTTACCGAAATGTCGGCTTTTAATTTATAACCGATGGATCCGGGCTCTTAGACACCTGCCCGTACCACTTTTATTAGTTTAAATGTACACCCGAACTATCGGGACGATCGGAATCAAATTCCGAGTCTTTTTGAAAACATTTGAGTTATAGTTCACTCTCTATACGGTAGCTACAGTAACCGCATAAAACATGAACTTGGAACTTCAAATTGAAGCTCCAAACCTTCACCATTCCATTCCAATCTCCCGGTATATTATATTCATAATATTGTCTTTCATTTCCATCATAATTGGGCTCATTATCATCTCTTATACGGCCCTAAAAAAATGAACAAAAATCCATGTTCTGCAGTGCTACAGTAATTTCTACAAATTCCTTTCACTTGGAGTTCAATTCTCTTCAATAAATTCCTAAACTTGGAATCCAATACTTGCATTTCTCAAACAATACATAGGCACGTTTATTCTTAATACAACAACAAGGGTTATTAATAGCTCAAGTTCAATTAAACCACATAACCATCGTAGGCATTTTTACAACTACAAGATGGGTAACATTGCTTTTCAAAACACATTTCGACATAGTCCCCTCTACTTCTAAGCTCCCGAATTGTACAAACATTCATGCTCTCCACATCTACAACATTTACAATTGGTTAACTCAATCAATCACATGCATGTCCCATAACATTCCAACCTTATAACATTAGTTTTCATACAACCAAATTCATAGAGGCATTTCATCAAACACCATATGGGCATATACTCATTTCTAAAACAAGACATAACATCCATGAACCTTCAAGGTTCTAATTATACAAACATAAATCCATTGACAATGACATTCTCTCTAATATGTATTTCTACCAAAGGAATCAAGCATGTACAATTAGGTATGTTACCATGAATACTAATAAGCATTTATACCTAGAGTTTTCATGAAAAATTGGCGGCACCTCCCCTATATTTAGGACCCCGAAATTCATACAATCATTCATCCATAATAACAATTAAAACACATCGAATTCATCTTCATCCAAAGTACAATCCAAGGCATCAAGCACACTCATTTCACAATCTTTAAACCCCCAAAATACAACTTGATTTCAAGTATAGCCCCTCCATTTCACTGCCCTAAAACTCATAATTAAATTCATTAACTAGTCCATTAAGCAATGTAATGATCCCCCAAGTTGAGGCTTACAATCGTGGAGTGATGACAGGGCGGCGTCGCAAGTCGGCAACGGTGGCGGGGCTGCACGCGTGCAGGGAAGAGCTACAGGCGGCTGCGCGTGCAGGGCTGCGCGCGATGCGGTGCGCAGGCAGCTCACTGTGCTGCACGCAGGCCTGCGTATGGGCTGCTCAGCGCGCTGCGCGCAGTGCAGTGCAGTGCTGCGCGCGGCGCGCAGTGCTGCGCGCGGCTGCGCGCGCGAGCTGCGCGCAGGGCGTGGCTGGGGGCGCGCTGCGCGCGGCAGTGCAGTGCTGCGCGCGATGCTGCGCGCGGGCTGCGCGCAGTGCTGCGCGCGCGGGCTGCGCGCAGTGCTGCGCGCGCGGGCTGCGCGCGGTGCTGCGCGCGGCTGCGCCCGCGAGCTGCGCACAGGGCGTGGCTGGGGGCGCGCTGCGTGCTGCGCGCGCGGGCTGCGCGCAGGGCGTGGCTGGGGGACTTGCCGGCGGCGTGGCTGCAGGCGGGGATGGTCGGGCGCGGCGAAAAGGAGAAAGGTGGCTGTCGTCCTCGCCGGGGCTCCGTCGTCGTCGTCGGAGAGAAGAAGGGCGCGGTGAGGTTCGGGTCAAGCTCGATGGAGAAGATACGAGAGGGAGAGAGATGATGGATCTTTCTCTCTCTCTCTCTCTCTCTCTTAATTTTATAACTTTCATAAAGTTATAACCATAATAATTAATATTATTTCTTTTTAATTATTATATTATCTTTTCTCTTTTCATTTATTTATCAAATATTATAATTCTTTATAATATTTAAATCCAATCATTAAACTTATCTTAACCTCTACATCATTGTCACATGGCTACTATTCATTAACGGGTGAACGAATTCATTACTTAGGCCCCCATCATGTCACAATTCTTTCGGTCCTCACCGCCTAACCCGTAGCTACGAAAATCCGGGTCGGGCGACCCCGATATCCGGGCATAATGTGGCATCACGGTCATCTCGGTTCCTCGACGGATCCCCCTTTCGCGGGATTTGAATTTTGTATGTTTTATTTTCTCAATATTTAATCCGATTAATTAAACCTTTATAATTTTTCCCAAATTTCATCAAGCACCGTAATTTATTATTATTTAATAAATTCTCGGAATAAATTCTTATTTATTTCGGCCCGGTGTTACAACCAGCTTGTCCAAATTACTACGTAAAAAGATCCTACTTAATCGTGAGAACGGTTGTTAGCAGCCCAAAGTACGTAGAAGAGCTATACTGACAACAAAAGAAGGAAATTAGATTTTCAAGTGGGGGATCATGTTTTCTTGAAGGTATCCCCTACTAAAGGAGTGGTTCGTTTTGGCGCCCGTGGAAACTCAATCCGCGTTATATTGGACCTTTTGAGGTATTGGAACGAGTAGGCAAGGTAGCTTACAGACTTGCTCTTCCGCCTAGTCAAGCTCGCGTCCATAATGTTTTCCATGTTTCTATGCTAAGAAAGTATGTTCCAGACCCTACTCATGTAATACAGTTACCGTCTGTGGAATTCAATGAAGATATGTCCTACGGTGAGTGGCCAGTAAAGATAATTGACAGAAAGGAACAAAATTTGCGGCGGATGATTCCTTATGTCAAGGTTCAGTGGAGTAACCACACTGAGCGTGAAGCCACGTGGGAGTTGGAGTATGAGATGAAAGAAAAGCACCCTCAACTATTTGAGAGCACAGGTATGAGTTTAGAGGGCTAAACTCTTTTAAGGGGGAGAGAATGTAATAATACCCTTAAAAGTTAAAAAAAATTATGAGAAATTATAGGGGTTAAAACATAAAATAGGGTGATGCTTATCTTAACCTAACTAAATTAGAATTTTATTACTTAATCTCTCCAGCAGCCTTCATAATGCATAAAACCTTCTCATTCCCTCTATCTTGAGCAAGCGTGCACTCCAACCCGAAGAGGCGAGGAGGGATTCCAAGTGTAAGACTGGTCAAGGTAAGCCCTTGATTGTTATTGTTGTTGGAACTTATGTGGGAATTAGGGTTAGATTGTTGGCGATGTGTGTTTTAGATCTCTTTTCACGGTGATTTGTTCGGTTAAATTAGGATTGATAATAGGAAATATTTATGATGCAAGGGGTTTACAACTTAGGCTCTAATTTGATTTCTTGATTGAATTTTTGGTTTTATTCTCTTCGTGTTACTTATCGATTTTTTTTTTGTTTTTTGTTATTTTTGTTTTGTTTGTTTTACATTAATTCATTATTTATCTCATAGGTTTTATGAGAATTTATAATAAGTCAGAAACTTTTGTATTAAAATTAAACCCTTTGTGAATAGTTAATATTATACCATTAATGTCTCGTTTTCCGTACAAACTATGGAATCACACAACATATTGTTTTCCGTGCAAACTATGCATGTCCATGGTTGTTGCATGATCTCATTTTTGAAAACCAGTCTCATGTTTTTTTTTTATGAATTAAAAATTATTTTGTTTTATATTTATTTATTTATTTATTTTCTTTGATTTGGAACTTTTTGAAATCGGTATGTTACTGTTATAGTTTATTACTATTATGTTTTGATATTGTTTTAATTAGTTAATTAATTTATTTTTATTCTGTTTTATTATTATTTATTTGTTTATTTATTTTTACCAACTGATTACTTGTTCCCTTACTATCGATTTTTCTTTCTTTTTGGACAATAATTTTTTTCATAACTGATATTATAAACAAAGTTATTTTTTTATGTTAAAAGATTTGTTTGATTGTTCTCAGAGTTAGTTGCGGGAATTAAATATGTTAAATTAGATAACTTATGGGTAGCATATTTAATGGAATCTCGTAGTGGTGTTTCCGTAGAGAGATTTCGTGATTGGTATAGTAGTGTGTAACTCTTGTAAAACTCAATAACTGATACCGTATTTTCTATATTAGATCCTGACACGAAGGCTCCAGTCACGGTTAGATTAAACTTTGAGCGTGGGTGTAAGTTTTCCACACTTAAATTTATTAAAAGTTTTCATATATGAATATGAAATCTATTTTCTTTATTAAAGTTTTGTTTATGGGTTCAATAACAGTTCATGAAAACATAAAGGATTTATTTTCTCTACAATTGAACCATGTATGTATGTTGTGTTTAGTGATATAGTCGACTATTGTTTGTTATCCTCTTTTGGACTTAGCTATTTTGAGATATTTTTTTTTGGGTTTTTGTATACGTCTCCAAACGGTCTATGTTTTGACCCACGCCAATGGGGTTATACATTGGACCGTGTTTACACATTTTGCTTGTGAACTAGTTCAACACGTCTTTATGGGGATAATAAGAGTCTTTTGATTTTGACTCTGCCACCGAGGTAAAACAAATGGTAGAGACGACTTCTTTTGGGATGTCTCATTTCCAGACTTGAGTTCTGAGAGATCACACATATGAAATTTTGACCCGCACTCATCGTGGTAAATAGTGGTCATAGTGACGTTTAGGAGACATTATACTATTTTCAGATATAAATGCAAATTCTATGATTTTATGACTTGGCATTATTTTCTGATGATACTATCATAGGAAATATTATTTTTGGTATGCTATCTTTTCTTGACATTAAATGTCTTGATTTTTCTCTTATTGCTATATCTCATATTACATTACTAAAATCTGCATGGTTTATTTTTATTTTAGTGGATGCTTACTGAGCTCCCAAGCTCACTAATCTCTGGACATGTTTTTCAGATCCCGAGGAATAGCTACGTGGTGGGTTGATGGGTTATCTCGAGACAAACTCAACAATTAGTGTCCCACGAACCCCATTTCTTGTTTTGAATAAGTTGGATTGTTTTAGTTGATTTCCACATACTCTTCCATTTGTTATGTGGTCTCTTGGATATTGAATTTAGAACTCAATTTTTCTTTAAAATGCAATAAAATTTGTGTTATTTGGGTTACATAATAATTGCGAACAGGTTATAAGGCCTTGCATACACAGTGGGGCCCATCCCCACAAGTATGCGGCTGGTCTGCCGATGTCCTGTTTGGGTTCGGCGGGCGCAAGTTATTAGGACCAGAGCTTGTCCAAATTACTGCAGAAAAGATCCGCCTAATCAGAGAACGGTTGTTAGCAGCCCAAAGTACGTAGAAGAGCTATACTGACAACAAAAGAAAGAAATTAGATTTTCAAGTGGGGGATCATGTTTTCTTGAAGGTATCCCCTACTAAAGGAGTGGTTCGTTTTGGCGCCCGAGGGAAACTCAATCCGCGTTATATTGGACCTTTTGAGGTATTGGAACGAGTAGGCAAGGTGGCTTACGGACTTGCTCTTCCGCCTAGTCTAGCCCCTGTCCATAATGTTTTCCATGTTTCTATGCTAAGAAAGTATGTTCCAGACCCTACTCATGTAATACAGCTTACCATCACTAGAGAATTCAATGAAGATATGTCCTCACGGTGAGTGGCCAAGAAAGATAATTGATGTAAAGGAACAAAATTTATGCGGCGGATGATTCCTTATATCAAGGTTCAGAGGAGTAACCACACTGAGCGTGAAGCCACGTGGGAGTTGGAGTCTGAGATGAAAGAAAAGCACCGTCAACTATTTGAGAGCACAGGTATGACTTTGGAGGGCTAAACTCTTTTAAGGGGGAGAGAATGTAATAATACCCTTAAAAGTTAAAAATAATTATGAGAAATTGTAGTGGTTAAAACATAAAATAGGGTGATGCTTACCTTAACCTAACTAAATTAGAATTTTAATATTTAATCTCTCGCTCGCCGCCGCCTTCATACGCAAACCTTCTCATTCCCCTCTATCTTCGAACAGAAGCGTGCACTCCAACCCGAAGAGACGAGGAGGGATTCCAAGCAGAAGGCGGTCAAGGTAAGCCCTTGATTGTTCTTGTTGTTGGAACTTATGTGGGAATTAGGGTTAGATTGTTGACGATGTGTGTTTTAGATCTCTTTTATGGTGATTTGTTGGGTTAAATTATGTAAAATCCGTGAATTTTATTGGGAAATAAATATTTAAAATTCTTTTACCGCGATTGGTGTTAAAGTGGGATTAAACGATTTATTTAAATTAAATGGAGATATAAAAATTTTTATGGGGTCTGTAGGGACCTAATAATAATTTTGAAAGAAATGAGGACTTTAAAGAAATTTTCCTCTCTCACAGGATTGGACCTGTACGAAATTTTGTAAGTGTTGAGGACCTATGGTAAATTTTCCGAGTGAAAATCTGTATAGAAATGGATGGACGGCTGAGATCAAAGGATCTCAGATGAGTCCCAATCACGGAGCATTCCTAAAGCTCGTGGGACCACGGTGTCGAAATGAGATGAAATCCATCTCGGTGAATACAAGATAATGCAGGCAACGATGAAGGGGTGGGTAGGGACGACCCTACCGCATGGACCATTATTAACCGCTGATCTGAGAGGGTGTTTGATGCGAGGAAATAGGAAGAGATCCGCCGTTGATTCGCTTTTAAATCATGACCTTTGATCTAGTAGGTGTTAGATCCTAGGCACGGGTTCGCGATCTCGCCGTTAGGTCGTGATCGTGTAATCCCAAAATTCTTCATCAACCTGACGCCCATCTCGAGAAGCGGCGCCTACCTCTCCCGCCACCAACGGCCATGAAGTCTCTCTGCCTTCACGGCCGTTACGCTGCTGCGGAGGTCGAAGGCCGCTAATCGGCAAGATTAATCACGGCTGCCGCCTCTTCCATCTCCCGCTGCCTATAAAAGGAGAGGCCTCGGCACGAAATGGAGTACCGAAGCTTGAGAACGAAGCTTACGGTAAGGTACTCCGTGGCGGCGCTCGAGGAGTTTGAAGAGAGGAAGAAGCTTGCCGTGAAGCCGAAGTTGAGTTCGCGGTGGTGCAAAGGATCATTGCGGGGAGGTGGAGAGGCGGAGACACTGGAGAGCGGCGTGTAGTTTCCCCTGAGTCGCCACCGAAGCTCACCGGAGAAGAAACAGTAACGCTGCATCGGGCTGGCACCAACACTCCCAAAGATCGACAAACCCCTCGGTGAGTATCCAAAAACTCAGAGAGTAGTTTAGAGGCGCTCGCATTCATCTCGCCGACGCGGTGAGAGCTCGTACGGGAAGCGGGAAGTACCGGGGAGATTGTTGGTTCTTCGTTGAAAGAGAAGACCGGTGGCGCCAAGAGAGTGGTCGGTAGTGGTCGCATAAAATTTGTCGGCACGAGCTCCACCCCAAGTGCATGTGGCATGGTGGCCTGAGAAGGGCTTTGGTCCGTGAACTCTTGGTCATGAGAAGAGAGAGAGAAGGATCATAGGTTGAAGAAGATGATAAAAAAAAAAAAAAAAAATTAATTAATTAAATCTAATAGTAATGCTTTTAATTAGAGTTCGTGACTATAGTGGTGTGACAAAATAATTATTTAAATAAAAACCTAGATAGGGTGACATTTACATTAGAAGCTTTTCTCTCTTTTTAATTAAAATAATAGCTAATTATTATTTTAAATATAAATAACAATTAGCTAGCTATGGTAATAAAATGAGGAACTATGGACTTGTGACCATAGGTTAAAGTTAATGAAAATTAACTTAGAGTGACAAGTGATAATTAGATAAATGAAATAATTATTTGAAGACTATGGTATGTGACATATAATTAATTTATTAAGTGATAAATTAGTTATAAGGTAGTGTGACACATCCATAACTATCAACTATGGATATAGTCTCAAATGATTTTGAAACCATAGAGTGTGACAAATTATTAACATGATTAATAATTTGAAAACTATAGTTGAAAGGTTAATTAATCAATGAAATTGATTAAAGGTAAATACCAAGGGAGTGACGTATGCTCAATTAACCGACTAAAGGTGTCTAAGATTGAAGGTTATTATTAAGTTTGGAAATATAAGGTTTTAATAAAAGATTAAAACCATAGTAATATTTTTATTAATAGTACTAACACTATTAATCAAATAGTTATATAGTTTTCGGTAACTATATGGAACTATGACTATGTGACATAATAATTGAATAATTATTATTATGAAATATGAAATGGGATAATTAGAAATTAACTAATTTCTTAAATTCGGATAAATCGGTGAGTGATGTAAAATATTTAGTAAGGAAACTAAATGACCAAAAAACCCTTTAGGGGACTAAGGTCAACATAAACGTTGCAATGGGCTTGAAATGGGACCAACTTATCTAGAGTCAATCTCTGTAAGGCCCAAAATGAATCTACAAGTCAACTAAGGGCCACCGAACTGTGGATAAGGACCGGTAACTCGAGAGATGGTCCCTAGGACCTGTTAGTGGGCCTAAGCCCAATAGGGACGATAAGCATGCATGGTCATATGTAGAGACTGAAATTATTGGACAATAACTCTAACAAAACCACTATATGCCGCTTACTCTCGTGGGAGACGTAAGGCATTTCTAAGGAGACCGTGAAGACATTTAGTCTCTTTAGAGGTAAGTTCACTTGCCTAGTTTCCACCCGATCCGGATTTCTTGGATTTGCAATGTATCTTATTACATGCCCTCAAGAAGCCATACATGCTATTCATATATGTTTTTGAATCACATTAAGCATGTATGTTTGTTTACTTCGGACGCTGGTGTCCCTATTTGTTATGTTCTACTTGCCGGACTCGGTGGAGCTAGGAAGCTCCAATTTAGGGAACGCTCGTGGATAGGACCCCCGACTTTCCTTCGGGATGTTCTACCAGAGAAACAAATCTCCGAGGTCTCACCCGCCGATGGGCATGGTACATAATCAGTGTTAACGAAGAAGAGGTAGTTCTACCGATCTCTTGACTGGAGAGTCAAGTGACCATCTAGGTCATATTTATATCCAAAAAGCTGGACATACTGGCCGGGAGTAAACTCTGAGTCTCTTAGAACTCACTACAGAGCCTGAGGGCTTTTGTAGCAGGAGTCGTACCCTTGACTTGTTTGTGGTAGACTCCTAGGACTTTGTTGTTGATTCTATGATCCTGTTGACTGTCATTTTTGTTTTGATGACACTGTGACTTGCAGGGGTACTTACTGAGCTTTCCCTTCGAAAGCTCACGTATTTTACTCTTTTCCTCCTTTTACAGATTCCGAGGCTTAGAGGGGGAAAGAAGTTTGAAGAGAGGGACTCCGGGAGATCAAGGTTTATAGGAGTCTCAGTTATCTTTATTTCTATAAACTTTGTTATTTGTAGGACCCGTATAGGGACCAGACTTCTATGGGGCCTATGGACCCTAATGACTCTATGTTCTTATGAACTTGAGTTTGTGTTTATTTATGGATTGTTATCTGCTTATCATATTATTAGGCCTTGTATTAGAGTTGAGTTTATCTCTTCTTTTATACTACCGTGTAAACGTGCTTTCGAGGTCCCGGATCCTGCCTGAGGCTACAAATTAGGATTGATAATAGGAAATATTTATGATGCAAGGGGGTTTTACAACTTAGGCTCTAATTTGATTTCTTGATTGAATTTTTGGTTTTATTCTCTTCGTGTTACTTATCGATTTTTTTTTTGTTTTTTGTTATTTTTGTTTTGTTTGTTTTACATTAATTCATTATTTATCTCATAGGTTTTATGAGAATTTATAATAAGTCAGAAACTTTTGTATTAAAATTAAACCCTTTGTGAATAGTTAATATTATACCATTAATGTCTCGTTTTCCGTACAAACTATGGAATCACACAACATATTGTTTTTGGTGCAAACTATGCATGTCCATGGTTGTTGCATGATGTCATTTTTGAAAACCAGCCTCATGTTTTTTTTTATGAATTAAAAATTGTTTTGTTTTATATTTATTTATTTATTTATTTTCTTTGATTTGGAACTTTTCGAAATCGGTGTGTTACTGTTATAGTTTATTACTATTATGTTTTGATATTGTTTTAATTAGTTAATTAATTTATTTTTATTCTGTTTTATTATTATTTATTTGTTTATATATTTTTACCAACTGATTACTTGTTCCCTTACTATCGATTTTTCTTTCTTTTTGGACAATAATTTTTTTATAACTGATATTATAAACAAAGTTATTTTTTTATGTTTAAAAGATTTGTTTGATTGTTCTCAGAGTTAGTTGCGGGAATTAAATATGTTAGATTAGATAACTTATGGGTAGCATATTTAATGGAATCTCGTGAATGGTGTTTCCAGAGAGATTTTGTGATAGGTACAAAGAGTGTGTGACTCTTGTAAAACTCAATAACTGATACCGTATTTTCTATGTTAGATCCTGACACGGAGGCTCCAGTCACGGTTAGATTAAACTTTGAGCGTGGGTGTAAGTTTTCCACACTTAAATTTATTAAAAGTTTTCATATCTGAATATGAAATCTATTTTCTTTATTAAAGTTTTGTTTATGGATTCAATAACAGTTCATGAAAACATAAAGGATTTATTTTCTCTACAATTGAACCATGCATGTATGTTGTGTTTGGTGATAAAGTCGACTATTGTTTATTATTCTCTTTTGGACTTAGCTATTTTGAGATATTTTTTTTTTTTTTGGGTTTTTGTATACGTCTCTAAACGGTCTATGTTTTGACCAACGTCAATGGGGGTTATACATTGACCGTGTCGACACGTTTTGCTTGTGAACTAGTTCAACACGCGTCTTTGTCGGGGATAATAATGATCTTTTGATTTTGACTCGGGCCACCGAGGTAAAACAAATGGTAGAGACGACTTCTTTTGGGGATGTCTCATTTCACTTGGGTTACCGAGATCACACATATGAAATTTTGACCCGCACCATCGGGGTAAATAGTGGTCATAGTACGTTTGGGAGACCTTATACTATTTTCAGATATAAATGCAAATTCTATGATTTTATGACTTGGCATTATTTTCTGATGATACTATCATAGGAAATATTATTTTTGGTATGCTATCTTTTCTTGAAATTAAATGTCTTGATTTTTCTCTTATTGTTATATCTCATATTACATTACTAAAATCTGCATGGTTCATTTTTATTTTAGTGGATGCTTACTGAGCTCCCTAGCTCACTAATCTCTGGACATGTTTTTCAGATCCCGAGGAATAGCTACTTGGTGGGTTGATGGGTTATCTAGAGACAAATTCAACAATTAGTGTCCCACGAACCCCATTTCTTGTTTTGAATAAGTTGGATTGTTTTAGTTGATTTCCACATACTCTTCCACTTGTTATGTGGTCTCTTGGATATTGAATTTAGAACTCAATTTTCCTTTAAAATGCAATAAAATTTGTGTTATGTGGGTTACATAAAAATTGCGAACAGGTTATGAGGCCTTGCATACACAGTGGGGCCCATCCCCACAAGTATGCGGCCGGTCTGCCGATGTCCCGTTTGGGTTCTTCGGGCGCAAGTTATTAGGACCAGAGCTTGTCCAAATTACTACAGAAAAGATCCGCCTAATCAGAGAACGGTTGTTAGCAGCCCAAAGTACGTAGAAGAGCTATACTGACAACAAAAGAAGGAAATTAGATTTTCAAGTGGGGGATCATGTTTTCTTGAAGGTATCCCCTACTAAAGGAGTGGTTCGTTTTGGCGCCCGTGGAAACTCAATCCGCGTTATATTGTACCTTTTGTGGTATTGGAACGAGCAGGCAAGGTAGCTTACAGACTTGCTCTTCCGCCTAGTCAAGCTCGCGTCCATAATGTTTTCCATGTTTCTATGCTAAGAAAGTATGTTCCAGACCCTACTCATGTAATACAGTTACCGTCTGTGGAATTCAATGAAGATATGTCCTACGGTGAGTGGCCAGTAAAGATAATTGACAGAAAGGAACAAAATTTGCGGTGGCAGATGATTCCTTATGTCAAGGTTCAGTGGAGTAACCACACTGAGCGTGAAGCCACGTGGGAGTTGGAGTCTGAGATGAAAGAAAAGCACCCTCAACTATTTGAGAGTTACTGTGTATGAGTTTAGAGGGCTAAACTCCTTTAAGGGGAGAGAATGTAATAATACCCTTAAAAGTTAAAAAAATTATGAGAAATTATAGGGTTAAAACATAAAAATAGGGTGATGCTTATCTTAACCTAACTAAATTAGAATTTTATTACTTAATCTCTCTTCGCCGCCGCCTTCATGCATGAAACCTTCTCATTCCCTCTATCTTGAGCAAGCGTGCACTCCAACCCGAAGAGACGAGGAGGGATTCCAAGCAGAAGACGGTCAAGGTAAGCCCTTGATTGTTATTGTTGTTGGAACTTATGTGGGAATTAGGGTTAGATTGTTGACGATGTGTGTTTTAGATCTCTTTTACGGTGATTTGTTGGGTTAAATTAGGATTGATAATAGGAATTATTTATGATGCAAGGGGTTTACAACTTAGGCTCTAATTTGATTTCTTGATTGAATTTTTGGTTTTATTCTCTTCGTGTTACTTATCGATTTTTTTTTGTTTTTTGTTATTTTTGTTTTGTTTGTTTTACATTAATTCATTATTTATCTCATAGGTTTTATGAGAATTTATAATAAGTCAGAAACTTTTGTATTAAAATTAAACCCTTTGTGAATAGTTAATATTATACCATTAATGTCTCGTTTTCCGTACAAACTATGGAATCACACAACATATTGTTTTCCGTGCAAACTATGCATGTCCATGGTTGTTGCATGATCTCATTTTTGAAAACCAGTCTCATGTTTTTTTTTATGAATTAAAAATTATTTTGTTTTATATTTATTTATTTATTTATTTTCTTTGATTTGGAACTTTTCGAAATCGGTATGTTACTGCTATAGTTTATTACTATTATGTTTTGATATTGTTTTAATTAGTTAATTAATTTATTTTTATTATGTTTTATTATTATTTATTTGTTTATTTATTTTTACCAACTGATTACTTGTTCCCTTACTATCGATTTTTCTTTCTTTTTGGACAATAATTTTTTTCATAACTGATATTATAAACAAAGTTATTTTTTTATGTTAAAAGATTTGTTTGATTGTTCTCAGAGTTAGTTGCGGGAATTAAATATGTTAAATTAGATAACTTATGGGTAGCATATTTAATGGAATCTCGTAGTGGTGTTTCCGTAGAGAGATTTCGTGATTGGTATAGTAGTGTGTGACTCTTGTAAAACTCAATATGTCACGCCCCGAACCCGGATCCTGGGCCTCGGCGCACGCGACAAACGCCGCGTGCTTATAGGGTCGCCCCTAGAAGCACGCAAGGCTAAGTAACATAAGCAGATAATTAAATCAGAGTTTAATTTATAAATCAGCGGAAGAAATATATATAAGGTTTTTATAAAACCCTAGCGGTGTCCCGAATGACAACTCTCACCGAGAAAAGGAATAGAGGTCCTGCAAACCTCAGCTCAACATATCCCCATCGCTGCTAGGTTGTCCTGCGGAAGCTCTCTCCTGAATTTCCGCTCCTAGCTACTCGCAAGGTCCTCATCTAGTCCTGATCCTACTCCTCATTGTCACCTGCGAAACATCCATCAAGTGCATGAACCAAAGAAAGGCCCAGTAGGATCGCAATTAAATCAATAAAGGTGGCGAAAGCCACTAGGAAGAAACAGAATAAAAGAAGTACAAATATGCACTAATAACATCACAAGCAAATAACAAATCACGGGAATGTGGGTAAATCCACAGATGTACTCAACCTCTGGCATATGTGATACTAAGATGTCTACGACATCTACGACACCATCGGTATCGTCTTCGGCCTAAGCCGGCTACGCTTATAGCATACATGTGCACATGGCCGTAAAATACCGCTCTCGACCGAGCCGGTGGCGGATATTATACACCCTCTGCCGGGTCTCCGTCCAGATGGAGCACCAAGTGCTCGTGGCCGATATTATACGCCTCCGCGTGGCCTGGTGGCCGATATTATACACCTCGGCCGGGGTCTCCACCGATGTATCATGCCCGAAAGTAAGAGATTGATAGTACTAATACCTAACAACATGTATACATATATATCCAAGGTAGCAACATCTTGAATATACAATGATCAGAGATCTCATCGAGATTGGAAGCCAATACGTATCTAAGGAGTAAACTCTACTTAAATACGCATTTGAAAAACATGAAAGCAACAATCTCCTCGAGATATAAAACCGATACATATGAGGAAACCCATCTCGAATATGTATTGGGAACCTCTCGAGGAAATAAGAGTACAAAATCAAAGGAGGGTAGAAGGAGAGAATATTTAATACAAGGAATAGAATATCGACAGACTGCTATGGAGTACCACCCCCCTCGACCATCCCAGGTGCAAGTGGGATGCCAGAGGGTACTCCACTGGCCATATGCCATGGAGTATCACTCCCACTGGCCATATGCCATGGAGTACCACCTCCTGGCCATCCCACAACAACACAAGAAAAATGTCAAGGGGTACTCCCTCAAAGCAGATCATATCAGAACATACAAGCTCAAACAAATGCAAAGAAGCATAACATGTAAACAGACAGAGCATGTATGAAAAGATGGACTCCAACATCCATCTAGCACAACATCAACCGAAATCAATAGAATACTATCAGTTAAAACTACTCACAAAGACCCGCGTCGACATCCTACCTTTTTCGGCTCTAGGGCCTACTGGCCCGATCCTCCCAGTCTGGTCCTAGACCGCCTCACCACGTCCTAAACATGGTAAATGTTCATCACATAACATTTCATATCAATTTGAATGCATTACATGCATATAATTACCCTAATCGTGAGTTTACCGAAAAGTCGGCTTTTTAATATATAACCGATGAATCTGGGCCCCTAATCACATGCCCACATTATTTTCCTTAGTTTAGATATACACCCGAACTATTGGGACGATCGGAATTGTATTCCGAGCCCTTTTTGAACACGTTAGAATTTATAGTTCCTTCTTTATTTGCAGCTACAGTAACTACCGAAAACTAGGAATCAAAACATCAAATTGAAGCTCTAAATCTTTATCATTCCATCTCAAACTCCTAGTACATCATAGTTACTATATTAGATTTCATTTTCACCATAATTGAGGCTACTTATCATTCACACATAGCCCGTAAAAATAAGAACAAAACCAATGTTCTGCACTGCTACAGTGTTTCCTGCATACATTCTATAAATCTTTAGCAAGCATTTCATTGACCTTTAACTAAGGAGGGCTATAAGATTAACCACTAAATCAACCCTTTACTAACCAAGCCTTTGAATTTACAAACATGTATGGTTTAATAATTCAGCAACAGCTTACAGGGAAAGCATCATAGTTGAATGACTTCAATCATAAAGGGTACAAGGAGATCATCTCCTATTTCAGTGGAGCTAAGTCTATGAAATCAATGGATATAATAAAATGTTGGGCCATTGATAAGTATGCATAGCCATAACATTTCAGCATAGTAAAACTATTCTACAACCTATGAACATTAACTAGAACAAGGGAAAATATTACTAGATCAGATATGAAATGCAGAAATCTGCCGATCTTGCGCAGCTGGAAAGAAATGGTCATAACTTTTAAACCGTAACTCGGATTTCTCTCATCTAAGGCTCATTAGAAAGAAGACTTCAAGACCTTTCCAATGACGTATTACACACTCCAAATGGAGATGTATAGAAAGCACAGCTGTCCCACGAAGGGGACAGCCATCTGCAGGACAGTCCATACATTGTTCATAGTCTCTTGCTACCAATTCTCCTAATTTATCCATGGCCCCTAGACAATGAATCTTGGTACCCTATTTATAAACATACAATTAATTCTCATTAAGGACTAACTACATGGGAATTTCTACTTGTAACCATTCTTCTCTTGTGGCCTTTTATCCAAGTATTTCATAAGCATTTCGGCAAGCACAAGAAAGGCATGATTAACTTGGGCATTGCAACATGCTAATTCTCTCTACAAACTCTTATCATGCATCATAACATCTTATGGATGGTTTCCACACTTATAAACTTCTAAATTAAGCCCTCTAATTGTCTCATGGTTCTATGTGCCAAAACATCAAACACTTGGTGAGCAAGCTATTTCAAAAGAACAAAACATCTATGCTATCATTGGCTTTTAAATTTCTTTACAACATGTATTCGCCAAAATTAACCTTATTCCTTCATAGTTTGCATAACTAAAGCCTCTAATCATACTCTTGTAAAGTACTTAAAAGCTACACATAATCATGAGGGTTAAAGATGTATTTTCATGAAAAATTGGGCAATATATCCCCTATATATAAGGCCTCCAAAATCATACAACATTCACAATTAGTTAACTCAATCAATCACATGCATGTCCCATAACATTCCAACCTTATAACATTAGTTTCCATACAACCAAATTCATAGAGGCATTTCATCAAGCAAGTGATATGCATATCCAATTTTCACAACAACAACCTTCCATTCGATTTTAAGAATTCTGATATTTACAACTTGCATCTCTTACAAAGCTAACAGAATCCTTCATACATAATTATTCCATAACATCAAGCTTAACACCTTAAAATTCTAAAAATCCCAAATCATGTCAAGTTAATTTCATCCAATCAACCCACAAATAAATGTGTAAATTCCCCCAAAGTTAGGGCTTACAATCGTGGAGTGATGACGGGGCGGTGTCGCAAGTCGGCGACGGCGGCGGGGCTGCACGCGTGCAGGGAAAAGCTACAGGCGGCTGCGCGCAGGGCTGCTCGCGGTGCTGCATTAGCATGCGCAGTGCGCGACGCTTGTATGGCGGCGCAGTGTGCAGCGGCGGCGTCGTGCAAAGACGCAGTCTTTGGGCGCTGCGGCGCAGGTGCAGGCTGCGTGCAGGCAGCGCGCAGGTGCTGGCCGCTGGCTGGCTGCCGGGCGCAGGCTGCGCTGCAACTGGGCTAGGGCGTTGCCAGCGCGCTGCTGGCCGGGCTGGCTCAGCTGCACAAGGCTGGGCTAAGCTCTGCTGCGCTGCAGCTTGGCTGGGCTCAGCTGCGATCTTGGCTGGCCGGGCGGGCGCAGTGCCTTGGCTGCTGGCCAGCGCGGCGGCCGGTGTGTACAAGGGCTGGGCCGCTGCCGGCCGGGCAGTATGGCGCTGCCGGGCCGGGCGCTAAGCTGCGTCTTGCTGGTGGCCGTGGCCGGGGTGGCGGCCACGCAAGTAAAGGGAGAAGAAGAGAGATGGAGGGAGGGTTAGGGCACGATGTCTCCTTGATTCCAATCATTCTCATTTAACTTTCAAAAACCTAAGTTCTCTCAATATAAACATATACACATGTGACATATATGTTATATCCTTTACTTAACTCAATTAATTAAATTACAATACAATAACTTATCTTTAAAATCTATTAGTTTAACTTATCCTCTAATTTATTTCCCCCACTACAATCCAAATAATTTATTTAATAATTATCTTTCTACTTTATGTCTCGTCACCCATTAATTAATATAATCTTTATAATAATTCGTCGACCTAGACCCGTAAATTTACGGGTCAATGATTCCAAAGAAGACGAAAGACCTTTGTAGTATCACGGGGTCCTGCTCTTCGTCCGACCAGATCCACCTTTCTCGGGACTCTAACTTTTGAATATTTGTCTGATCTTCACAATAATTAATCTGATTTAATTAATACTTAATTAAATCTGGATTAATTAGACCTTTACAATTTTCCCAAATTTCATCGTTTACCATCTTAATTCCTATTTAATAAATTTTGGAAATAAATAATTAAAAATCCTTATTTATTTCGGGGCGGGTGTTACACAATAACTGATACCGTATTTTCTATGTTAGATCCTGACACGAAGGCTCCAGTCACGGTTAGATTAAACTTTGAGCGTGGGTGTAAGTTTTCCACACTTAAATTTATTAAAAGTTTTCATATATGAATATGAAATCTATTTTCTTTATTAAAGTTTTGTTTATGGGTTCAATAACATTTCATGAAAACATAAAGGATTTATTTTCTCTACAATTGAACCATGTATGTATGTTGTGTTTAGTGATATAGTCGACTATTGTTTGTTATCCTCTTTTGGACTTAGCTATTTTGAGATATTTTTTTTTGGGTTTTTGTATACGCCTCCAAACGGTCTATGTTTTGACCAACATCAATGGGGGTTATACATTGACCGTGTCGACACGTTTTGCTTGTGAACTAGTTCAACACGTGCTGTCGGGGATAATAACAGTCTTTTGATTTTGACTCGGGCCACCGAGGTAAAACAAATGGTAGAGACGACTTCTTTTGGGGGATGTCTCATTTTTGACTTGGGTTACCGAGATCACACATATGAAATTTTGACCCGCACCATCGGGGTAAATAGTGGTCATAGTACGTTTGGGAGGCATTACACTATTTTCAGATATAAATGCAAATTCTATGATTTTATGAGTTGGCATTATTTTCTGATGATACTATTATAGGAAATATTATTTTTGGTATGCTATCTTTTCTTGAAATTAAATGTCTTGATTTTTCTCTTATTGCTATATCTCATATTACATTACAAAAATCTGCAAGGTTCATTTTTATTTTAGTGGATGCTTAGTGAGCTCCCTAGCTCACTAATCTGTGGACATGTTTTTCAGATCCCGAGGAATAGCTACTTGGTGGGTTGATGGGTTATCTAGAGACAAACTCAACAATTAGTGTCCCACGAACCTCATTTCTTGTTTTGAATAAGTTGGATTGTTTTAGTTGATTTCCATATACTCTTCCATTTGTCATGTGGTCTCTTGGATATTGAATTTAGAACTCAATTTTCCTATAAAATGCAATAAAATTTGTGTTATTTGGGTTACATAATAATTGCGAACAGGTTATAGGCCTTGCATACACAGTGGGGCCCATCTGCACAAGTATGCGGCTGGTCTTCCGATGTCCCGTTTGGGTTCTGCGGGCGCAAGTTATTAGGACCAGAGCATGTCCAAATTACTACAGAAAAGATCCGCCCTAATCGAGAACGGTTGTTAGCACCCCAAAGTAATGTAGAAGAGCTATAATCGACAACAAAAAGAAGGACATTAGATTTTCAAGTGGGGGATCATGTTTTCTTGAAGGTATCCCCTACTAAAGGAGTGGTTCGTTTTGGTCATGGAAACTCAATCCAGCGTTATATTGGACCTTTTGAGGTATTGGAACGAGTAGGCAAGGTGGCTTCTGGACTTGCTCTTCCGCCTAGTCTAACTTCAAGGCCCATAATGTTTTCCATGTTTCTATGCTAAGAAAGTATGTTCCAGACCCTACTCATGTAATACAGTTACCGTCTGTGGAATTCAATGAAGATATGTCCTACGGTGAGTGGCCAGTAAAGATAATTGACAGAAAGGAACAAAATTTGCGGCGGCGGATGATTCCTTATGTCAAGGTTCAGTGGAGTAACCACACTGAGCGTGAAGCCACGTGGGAGTTGGAGTCCGAGATGAAAGAAAAGCAATCAACTATTTGAGAGCACAGGTATGAGTTTAGAGGGCTAAACTCTTTTAAGGGGGAGAGAATGTAATAATACCCTTAAAAGTTAAAAATAATTATGAGAAATTGTAGGGGTTAAAACATAAAATAGGGTGATGCTTATCTTAACGTAACTAAATTAGAATTTTATTACTTATTCTCTCGCTCGCCGCCTTCATACATAAAACCTTCTCATTCCCTCTATCTTGAAAGCGTGCACTCCAACCCGAAGAGACGAGGAGGGATTCGAAGCAGAAGGCGGTCAAGGTAAGGCCTTGATTGTTCTTGTTGTTGGAACTTATGTGGGAATTAGGGTTAGATTGTTGACGATGTGTGTTTTAGATCTCTTTTATGGTGATTTGTTGGGTTAAATTTGGATTGATAATAGGAATTATTTTTCATGCAAGTTGTTTACAACTTATGCTCTAATTTGATTTCTTGATTGAATTTTTGGTTTTATTCTCTTCGTGTTACTTACCGATTTTTTTTGTTTTTTTTAATTTTTGTTTTGTTTGTTTTACATTAATTCATTATTTATCTCATAGGTTTTATGAGAATTTATAATAAGTCAGAAACTTTTGTATTAAAATTAAACCCTTTGTGAATAGTTAATATTATACCATTAATGTCTCGTTTTCCGCATGACAAACTATGGAATCACACAACATATTGTTTTCCTCGTGCAAACTATGCATGTCCATGGTTGTTGCCTCATGTCATTTATGAAAACCAAATTTCATGTTTTTTTTTACGAATTAAAAATTGTTTTGTTTTATATTTATTTATTTATTTATTTTCTTTGATTTGGAACTTTTCGAAATCGGTGTGTTACTGTTATAGTTTATTACTATTATGTTTTGATATTGTTTTAATTAGTTAATTAATTTATTTTTATTCATTTTTATTATTATTTATTTGTTTATATATTTTTACCAACTGATTACTTGTTCCCTTACTATCGATTTTTCTTTCTTTTTGGACAATAATTTTTTTTATAACTGATATTATAAACAAAGTTATTTTTTTTATGTTTAAAAGATTTGTTTGATTGTTCATAGAGTTAGTTGCGGGAATTAAATATGTTAAATTAGATAACTTATGGGTAGCATATTTAATGGAATCTCGTAATGGTGTTTCCGTAGAGAGATTTGGTGATAGGTACAGTAGTGTGTGACTGATACCGTATTTTCTATGTTAGATCCTGACACGGAGGCTCCAGTCACGGTTAGATTAAACTTTGAGCGTGGGTGTAAGTTTTCCACACTTAAATTTATTAAAAGTTTTCATATATGAATATGAATCTATTTTCTTTATTAATGTTTTGTTTATGGTTTCAATAACAGTTCATGAAAACATAAAGGATTTATTTTCTCTACAATTGAACCATGCATGTATGTTGTGTTTGGTGATATAGTCGACTATTGTTTGTTATCCTCTTTTGGACTTAGCTATTTTGAGATATTTTTTTTTTTTGGGTTTTTGTATACGTCTCCAAACGGTCTATGTTTTGACCCACGTCAATGGGGTTATACATTGCCCGTGTCGACACCTTTTGCTTGTGAACTAGTTCAACACGTGCTGCCGGGGATAATAACAGTCTTTTGATTTTGACTCGGGCCACCGAGGTAAAACAAATGGCAGAGACGACTTCTTTTGGGGGATGTCTTATTTCTACTTGGGTTACCGAGATCACACATATGAAATTTTGACCCGCACCATCGGGGTAAATAGTGGTTATAGTACGTTTGGGAGACATTATACTATTTTCAGATATAAATGCAAATTCTATGATTTTATGACTTGGCATTATTTTCTGATGATACTATCATAGGCAATATTATTTTTGGTATGCTATCTTTTTCTTGAAATTAAATGTCTTGATATTTCTCTTATTGCTATATCTCATATTACATTACTAAAATCTGCATGGTTCATTTTTAGTTTAGTGGATGCTTACTGAGCTCCCAAACCCACTAATCTCTGGACATGTTTTTCAGATCCCGAGGAATAGCTACTTGGTGGGTTGATGGGTTATCTAGAGACAAACTCAACAATTAGTGTCCCACGAACCCCATTTCTTGTTTTGAATAAGTTGGATTGTTTTAGTTGATTTCCACATACTCTACCATTTGTTTTGTGGTCTCTTGGATATTGAATTTAGAACTCAATTTTCCTTTAAAATGCAATAAAATTTGTGTTATTTGGGTTTACATAATAATTGCGTAGCGAGGTTATGAAGCCTTGCATACACAGTGGGGCCCATCCCCACAAGTATGCGGCCGGTCTGCCGATGTCCCGTTTGGGTTCGGCGGGCTCAAGTTATTAGGACCAGAGCTTGTCCAAATTACTACAGAAAAGATCCGCCTAATAAGAGAACGGTTGTTAGCAGCCCAAAGTACGTAGAAGAGCCGATCATCGACAACAAAAAGAAGGAAATTAGATTTTC
Organism: Dioscorea zingiberensis; assembly: GCA_026586065.1. NCBI lineage: Eukaryota > Viridiplantae > Streptophyta > Magnoliopsida > Dioscoreales > Dioscoreaceae > Dioscorea > Dioscorea zingiberensis. Next base: position 28,825,990 of record CM048818.1, read on the forward strand.
AAGTGGGGATCATGTTTTCTTGAAGGTATCCCCTACTAAAGGAGTGGTTCGTTTGGCCTCATGGAAACTCAATCCGCGTTATATTGGACCTTTTGAGGTATTTGAACGAGTAGGCAAGGTGGCTTACAGACTTGCTCTTCCGCCTAGTCTAGCTCGTGTCCATAATGTTTTCCATGTTTCTATGCTAAGAAAGTATGTTCCAGACCCTACTCATGTAATACAGTTACCGTCTGTGGAATTCAATGAAGATATGTCCTACGGTGAGTGGCCAGTAAAGATAATTGACAGAAAGGAACAAAATTTGCGGCGGCGGATGATTCCTTATATCAAGGTTCAGTGGAGTAACCACACTGAGCGTGAAGCCACGTGGGAGTTGGAGTCTGAGATGAAAGAAAAGCACCCTCAACTATTTGAGAGCACAGGTATGAGTTTGGAGGGCTAAACTCTTTTAAGGGGGAGAGAATGTAATAATACCCTTAAAAGTTAAAAATAATTATGAGAAATTGTAGGGGTTAAAACATAAAATAGGGTGATGCTTATCTTAACCTAACTAAATTAGAATTTTATTATTTAATCTCTCGCCACGCCTTCATAATAAACCTTCTCATTCCCTCTATCTTCAACGCAGGCGTGCACTCCAACCCGAAGAGACGAGGAGGGATTCCAAGCAGAAGGCGGTCAAGGTAAGCCCTTGATTGTTCTTGTTGTTGGAACTTATGTGGGAATTAGGGTTAGATTGTTGACGATGTGTGTTTTAGATCTCTTTTATAGTGATTTGTTGGGTTAAATTAGGATTGATAATAGGAAATATTTATGATGCAAGGGGTTTACAACTTAGGCTCTAATTTGATTTCTTGATTGAATTTTTGGTTTTATTCTCTTCGTGTTACTTACCGATTTTTTTTTTGTTTTTTGTTATTTTTGTTTTGTTTGTTTTACATTAATTCATTTATTATCTCATAGGTTTTATGAGAATTTATAATAAGTCAGAAACTTTTGTATTAAAATTAAACCCTTTGTGAATAGTTAATATTATACCATTAATGTCTCGTTTTCCGTACAAACTATGGAATCACACAACATATTGTTTTCCGTGCAAACAATGCATGTCCATGGTTGTTGCCTGATGTCATTTTTGAAAACCAGCCTCATGTTTTTTTTTTATGAATTAAAAATTGTTTTGTTTTATATTTATTTATTTATTTATTTTCTTTGATTTCGAACTTTTCGAAATCGGTGTGTTATCAAGTATAGTTTATTACTATTATGTTTTGATATTGTTTTAATTAGTTAAATAATTTATTTTTATTCTGTTTTATTATTATTTATTTGTTTATATATTTTTACCAACTGATTACTTGTTCCCTTACTATCGATTTTTCTTTCTTTTTGGACAATAATTTTTTTGATAACTGATATTATAAACAAAGTTATTTTTTTATATTTAAAAGATTTGTTTGATTGTTCTCAGAGTTAGTTGTGGGAATTAAATATGTTAAATTAGATAACTTATGGGTAGCATATTTAATGGAATCTCGTAATGGTGTTTCTGTAGAGAGATTTAGTGATAGGTACAGTAGTGTGTGACTCTTGTAAAACTCAATAACTGATACCGTATTTTCTATGTTAGATCCTGACACGGAGGCTCCAGTCACGGTTAGATTAAACTTTGAGCGTGGGTGTAAGTTTTCCACACTTAAATTTATTAAAAGTTTTCATATCTGAATATGAAATCTATTTTCTTTATTAAAGTTTTGTTTATGGTATCAATAACAGTTCATGAAAACATAAAGGATTTATTTTCTCTACAACTGAACCATGCATGTATGTTGTGTTTGGTGATATAGTCGACTATTGTTTATTATCCTCTTTTGGACTTAGCAATTTTGAGATATTTTTTTTTTGGGTTTTTGTATACATCTCCAAACGGTCTATGTTTTGACCAACGTCAATGGGGGTTATACATTGACCGTGTCGACACATTTTGCTTGTGAACTAGTTCAACACGTGCTGTCGAGGGTAATAACAGTCTTTTGATTTTGACTCGGGCCACCGAGGTAAAACAAATGGTAGAGACGACTTCTTTTGGGGGATGTCTCATTTCGACTTGGGTTACCGAGATCACACATATGAAATTTTGACCCGCACCATCGGGGTAAATAGTGGTCATAGTACGTTTGGGAGACCTTATACTATTTTCAGATATAAATGCAAATTCTATGATTTTATGACTTGGCATTATTTTCTGATGATACTATCATAGGAAATATTATTTTTGGTATGCTATCTTTTCTTGAAATTAAATGTCTTGATTTTTCTCTTATTGCTATATCTCATATTACATTACTAAAATCTGCATGGTTCATTTTTATTTTAGTGGATGCTTACTGAGCTCCCTAGCTCACTAATCTCTGGACATGTTTTTCGTGATCCCGAGGAATAGCTACTTGGTGGGTTGATGGGTTATGTAGAGACAAATTCAACAATTAGTGTCCCACCGAACCCCATTTCTTGTTTTGAATAAGTTGGATTGTTTTAGTTGATTTCCACATACTCTTCCACTTGTTATGTGGTCTCTTGGATATTGAATTTAGAACTCAATTTTCCTTTAAAATGCAATAAAATTTGTGTTATTTGGGTTACATAATAATTCAAGAGCGGGTTATGAGGCCTTGCATACACAGTGGGGCCCATCCCCACAAGTATGTGGACGGTCTGCCGATGTCCCGTTTGGGTTCGGCTATGCAAGTTATTAGGACCGTGAGCTTGTCCAAATTACTACAGTAAAAGATCCGCCTAATCGAGAACGGTTGTTAGCGACCCCAAAGTAATGAGAAGAGCTATAATCGACAACAAAAGAAGGAAATTAGATTTTCAAGTGGGGGATCATGTTTTCTTGAAGGTATCCCCTACTAAAGGAGTGGTTCGTTTTGGCGCCCGTGGAAACTCAATCCGCGTTATATTGGACCTTTTGAGGTATTGGAACGAGTAGGCAAGGTAGCTTACAGACTTGCTCTTCCGCCTAGTCAAGCTCGCGTCCATAATGTTTTCCATGTTTCTATGCTAAGAAAGTATGTTCCAGACCCTTCTCATGTAATACGATTACCACCGTGGAATTCAATGAAGATATGTCCTACGGTGAGTGGCCGAAAGATAATTGTGATGTAAAGGAACAAAATTTTATGGGCGGATGATTCCTTATGTCAAGGTTCAGTAGAGCAACCACACTGAGTGTGAAGCTACGAGGGAGTGGGAGTCTAAGATGAAAGAAAAGCACCCTCAACTATTTGAGAGCAATGTGTATGAGTTTAGAGGGCTAAACTCTTTTAAGGGAGAGAATGTAATAATACCCTTAAAAGTTAAAAAAATTATGAGAAATTATAGGGTTAAAACATAAAATAGGGTGATGCTTATCTTAACCTAACTAAATTAGAATTTTATTACTTAATCTCTCGCCACGCTTCATCATAATGAAACCTTCTCACTCCCCTCTATCTTCGAACAGAAGCGTGCACTCCAACCCGAAGAGACGAGGAGGGATTCCAAGCAGAAGACGGTTAAAGTAAGCCCTTGATTGGTATTGTTGTTGGAACTTATGTGGGAATTAGGGTTAGATTGTTGACGATGTGTGTTTTAGATCTCTTTTACGGTGATTTGTTGGGTTAAATTAGGATTGATAATAGGAATTATTTATGATGCAAGGGGTTTACAACTTAGGCTCTAATTTGATTTCTTGATTGAATTTTTGGTTTTATTCTCTTCGTGTTACTTATCGATTTTTTTTTGTTTTTTGTTATTTTTTGTTTTGTTTGTTTTACATTAATTCATTATTTATCTCATAGGTTTTATGAGAATTTATAATAAGTCTAAACTTTTGTATTAAATATAAACCCTTTGTGAATAGTTAATATTATACCATTAATGTCTCGTTTTCCGTACAAACTATGGAATCACACAACATATTGTTTTCCGTGCAAACTATGCATGTCCATGGTTGTTGCATGATGTCATTTTTGAAAACCAGCATCATGTTTTTTTTTATGAATTAAAAATTGTTTTGTTTTATATTTATTTATTTATTTATTTTCTTTGATTTGGAACTTTTCGAAATCGGTATGTTACTGTTATAGTTTATTACTATTATGTTTTGATATTGTTTTAATTAGTTAATTAATTTACTTTTATTCTGTTTTATTATTATTTATTTGTTTATTTATTTTTACCAACTGATTACTTGTTCCCTTACTATCGATTTTTCTTTCTTTTTGGACAATAATTTTTTTCATAACTGATATTATAAACAAAGTTATTTTTTTATGTTAAAAGATTTGTTTGATTGTTCTCAGAGTTAGTTGCGGGAATTAAATATGTTAAATTAGATAACTTATGGGTAGCATATTTAATGGAATCTCGTAGTGGTGTTTCCGTAGAGAGATTTCGTGATAGGTATAGTAGTGTGTGACTCTTGTAAAACTCAATAACTGATACCGTAGTTTCTATGTTAGATCCTGACACGAAGGCTCCAGTCACAGTTAGATTAAACTTTGAGCGTGGGTGTAAGTTTTCCACACTTAAATTTATTAAAAGTTTTCATATATGAATATGAAATCTATTTTCTTTATTAAAGTTTTGTTTATGGTTTCAATAACAGTTCATGAAAACATAAAGTATTTATTTTCTCTACAATTGAACCATGTATGTATGTTGTGTTTAGTGATATAGTCGACTATTGTTTGTTATCCTCTTTTGGACTTAGCTATGTTGAGATATTTTTTTTTGGGTTTTTGTATACGCCTCCAAACGGTCTATGTTTTGACCAACAACAATGGGGGTTATACATTGACCGTGTCGACACGTTTTGCTTGTGAACTAGTTCAACACGTGCTGTCGGGGATAATAACAGTCTTTTGATTTTGACTCAGGCCACCGAGGTAAAACAAATGGTAGAGACGACTTCTTTTGGGGGATGTCTCATTTTTGACTTGGGTTACCGAGATCACACATATGAAATTTTGACCCGCACCATCGGGGTATATAGTGGTCATAGTACGTTTGGGTGGCATTACACTATTTTCAGATATAAATGCAAATTCTATGATTTTATGACTTGGCATTATTTTCTGATGATACTATCATAGGAAATATTATTTTTGGTATGCTATCTTTTCTTGAAATTAAATGTCTTGAATTTTCTCTTATTGCTATATCTCATATTACATTACTAAAATCTGCAAGGTTTATTTTTATTTTAGTGGATGCTTACTGAGCTCCCTAGCTCACTAATCTCTGGACATGTTTTTCAGATCCCGAGGAAAAGCTACTTGGTGGGTTGATGGGTTATCTAGAGACAAACTCAACAATTAGTGTCCCACGAACCCCATTTCTTGTTTTGAATAAGTTGGATTGTTTTAGTTGATTTCCATATACTCTTCCATTTGTTATGTGGTCTCTTGGATATTGAATTTAGAACTCAATTTTCCTATAAAATGCAATAAAATTTGTGTTATTTGGGTTACATAATAATTGCGAACAGGTTATGAGGCCTTGCATACACAGTGGGGCCCATCCCCACAAGTATGCGGCTGGTCTTCCGATGTCCCGTTTGGGTTCGGCGGGCGCAAGTTATTAGGACCAGAGCATGTCCAAATTACTACAGAAAAGATCCGCCTAATCAAAGAACGGTTGTTAGCAGCCCAAAGTACGTAGAAGAGCTATACTGACAACAAAAGAAGGAAATTAGATTTTCAAGTGGGGGATCATGTTTTCTTGAAGGTATCCCCTACTAAAGGAGTGGTTCGTTTTGGCGCCCGCGGGAAACTCAATCCGCGTTATATTGGACCTTTTGAGGTATTGGAACGAGTAGGCAAGGTGGCTTACAGACTTGCTCTTCCGCCTAGTCTAGCTCGCGTCCATAATGTTTTCCATGTTTCTATGCTAAGAAAGTATGTTCCAGACCCTACTCATGTAATACAGTTACCGTCTGTGGAATTCAATGAAGATATGTCCTACGGTGAGTGGCCAGTAAAGATAATTGACAAAAAGGAACAAAATTTGCGGCGGCGGATGATTCCTTATGTCAAGGTTCAGTGGAGTAACCACACTGAGCGTGAAGCCACGTGGGAGTTGGAGTCTGAGATGAAAGAAAAGCACCGTCAACTATTTGAGAGCACAGGTATGAGTTTAGAGGGCTAAACTCTTTTAAGGGGGAGAGAATGTAATAATACCCTTAAAAGTTAAAAATAATTATGACAAATTGTAGGGGTTAAAACATATAATAGGGTGATGCTTATCTTAACGTAACTAAATTAGAATTTTATTACTTAATCTCTCGCTCGCCGCCGCCTTCATACGCAAACCTTCTCATTCCCCTCTATCTTCGAACAGAAGCGTGCACTCCAACCCGAAGAGACGAGGAGGGATTCAAGGTATATGGTCAAGGTAAGGCCTTGATTGTTCTTGTTGTTGGAACTTATGTGGGAATTAGGGTTAGATTGTTGACGATGTGTGTTTTAGATCTCTTTTATGGTGATTTGTTGGGTTAAATTTGGATTGATAATAGGAATTATTTATGATGCAAGTTGTTTACAACTTATGCTCTAATTTGATTTCTTGATTGAATTTTTGGTTTTATTCTCTTCGTGTTACTTACCGATTTTTTTTGTTTTTTTTAATTTTTGTTTTGTTTGTTTTACATTAATTCATTATTTATCTCATAGGTTTTATGAGAATTTATAATAAGTCAGAAACTTTTGTATTAAAATTAAACCCTTTGTGAATAGTTAATATTATACCATTAATGTCTCGTTTTCCGTACAAACTATGGAATCACACAACATATTGTTTTCCGTGCAAACTATGCATGTCCATGGTTGTTGCCTGATGTCATTTATGAAAACCAGCCTCATGTTTTTTTTTTACGAATTAAAAATTGTTTTGTTTTATATTTATTTATTTATTTATTTTCTTTGATTTGGAACTTTTCGAAATCGGTGTGTTACTGTTATAGTTTATTACTATTATGTTTTGATATTGTTTTAATTAGTTAATTAATTTATTTTTATTCATTTTTATTATTATTTATTTGTTTATATATTTTTACCAACTGATTACTTGTTCCCTTACTATCGATTTTTCTTTCTTTTTGGACAATAATTTTATTTATAACTGATATTATAAACAAAGTTATTTTTTTTATGTTTAAAAGATTTGTTTGATTGTTCATAGAGTTAGTTGCGGGAATTAAATATGTTAAATTAGATAACTTATGGGTAGCATATTTAATGGAATCTCAGAATGGTGTTTCCGTAGAGAGATTTGGTGATAGGTACAGTAGTGTGTGACTCTTGTAAAACTCAATAACTGATATCGTATTTTCTATGTTAGATCCTGACACGGAGGCTCCAGTCACTGTTAGATTAAACTTTGAGCGTGGGTGTAAGTTTTCCACACTTAAATTTATTAAAAGTTTTCATGTATGAATATGAAATCTATTTTCTTTATTAAAGTTTTGTTTATGATTTCAATAACAGTTCATGAAAACATAAAGAATTTATTTTCTCTACAATTGAACCATGCATGTATGTTGTGTTTGGTGATATAGTCGACTATTGTTTGTTATCCTCTTTTGGACTTAGCTATTTTGAGAAAATTTTTTTTTGGGTTTTTGTATACGTCTCCAAACGGTCTATGTGTTGACCAACGTCAATGGGGGTTATACATTGACCGTGTCGACACGTTTTGCTTGTGAACTAGTTCAACACTTGCTGTCGGGGATAATAAGAGTCTTTTGATTTTGACACGGGCCACCGAGGTAAAACAAATGGTAGAGACGACTTCTTTTGGGGGATGTCTCATTTCGACTTGGGTTACCAAGATCACACATATGAAATTTTGACCCGCACCATCGGGGTAAATAGTGGTCATAGTACGTTTGGGAGACATTATACTATTTTCATATATAAATGCAAATTCTATGATTTTATGACTTGGCATTATTTTCTGATGATACTATCATAGGAAATATTGTTTTTGGTATGCTATCTTTTCTTGAAATTAAATGTCTTGATTTTTCTATTATTGCTATATCTCATATTACATTACTAAAATCTACATGGTTCATTTTTATTTTAGTGGATGCTTACTGAGCTCCCAAGCTCACTAATCTCTGGACATGTTTTTCAGATCCCGAGGAGTAGCTACTTGGTGGGTTGATGGGTTATCTAGAGACAAACTCAACAATTAGTGTCCCACGAACCCCATTTCTTGTTTTGAATAAGTTGGATTGTTTTAGTTGATTTCCACATACTCTTCCATTTGTTATGTTGTCTCTTGGATATTGAATTTAGAACTCAATTTTCCTTTAAAATCCAATAAAATTTGTGTTATTTGGGTTACATAATAATTGCGAACAGGTTATGAGGCCTTGCATACACAGTGGGGCCCATCCCCACAATTATGCGGCTGGTCTGCCGATGTCCCGTTTGTGTTCGGCGGGCGCAAGTTATTAGGACCAGAGCTTGTCCAAATTACTACAGAAAAGATCCGCCCTAATCGTGAGAGCAGGTTGTTAGCAGCCCAAAGTACGTAGAAGAGCTATACTGACAACAAAAGAAGGAAATTAGATTTTCAAGTGGGGGATCATGTTTTCTTGAAGGTATCCCCTACTAAAGGAGTGGTTCGTTTTGGCGCCCGCGGGAAACTCAATCCGCGTTATATTGGACCTTTTGAGGTATTGGAACGAGTAGGCATGGTGGCTTACAGACTTGCTCTTCCGCGTAGTCTAGCTCGTGTCCATAATGTTTTCCATGTTTCTATGCTAAGAAAGTATGTTCCAGACCCTACTCATGTAATACAGTTACCGTCTGTGGAATTCAATGAAGATATGTCCTACGGTGAGTGGCCAGTAAAGATAATTGACAGAAAGGAACAAAATTTGCGGCGGCGGATGATTCCTTATGTCAAGGTTCAGTGGAGTAACCACACTGAGCGTGAAGCCACGTGGGAGTTGGAGTCTGAGATGTAAGAAAAGCACCTTCAACTATTTTAGAGCACAGGTATGAGTTTAGAGGGCTAAACTCTTTTAAGTGGGAGAGAATGTAATAATACCCTTAAAAGTTAAAAATAATTATGAGAAATTGTAGTGGTTAAAACATAAAATAGGGTGATGCTTATCGTAACCTAACTAAATTAGAATTTTATTACTTAATCTCTTGCTCGCCGCCGCCTTCATACGCAAGCCTTCTCATTCCCCTCTATCTTCTAATGTAGTTGCACTCCATCCCTAAGAGACGAGGAGGGATTCCAAGCAGAAGGCGGTCAAGGTAAGCCCTTGATTGTTCTTGTTGTTGGAACTTATGTGGGAATTAGGGTTAGATTGTTGACGATGTGTGTTTTAGATCTCTTTTATGGTGATTTGTTGGGTTAAATTTGGATTGATAATAGGAATTATTTATGATGCAAGTTGTTTACAACTTAGGCTCTAATTTGATTTCTTGATTGAATTTTTGGTTTTATTCTCTTCGTGTTACTTACCGATTTTTTTTTGTTTTTTTTAATTTTTGTTTTGTTTGTTTTACATTAATTCATTATTTATCTCATAGGTTTTATGAGAATTTATAATAAGTCCCAAACTTTTGTATTAAAATTAAACCCTTTGTGAATAGTTAATATTATACCATTAATGTCTCGTTTTCCGTACAAACTATGGAATCACACAACATATTGTTTTCCGTGCAAACTATGCATGTCCATGGTTGTTGCCTGATGTCATTTTGAAAACCAAAATTTCATGTTTTTTATGAATTAAAAATGTTTTGTTTTATATTTATTTATTTATTTATTTTCTTTGATTTGGAACTTTTCGAAATCGGTGTGTTACTGTTATAGTTTATTACTATTATGTTTTGATATTGTTTTAATTAGTTAATTAATTTATTTTTATTCTGTTTTATTATTATTTATTTGTTTATTTATTTTTACCAACTGATTACTTGTTCCCTTACTATGGATTTTTCTTTCTTTTTGGACAATAATTTTTTTATAACTGATATTATAAAGAAAGTTATTTTTTTATGTTTAAAAGATTTGTTTGATTGTTCTCAGAGTTAGTTGCGGGAATTAAATATGTTAAATTAGATAACTTATGGGTAGCATATTTAATGGAATCTCGTAATGGTGTTTCCGTAGAGAGATTTGGTGATAGGTACAGTAGTGTGTGACTCTTGTAAAACTCAATAACTGATACTGTATTTTCTATGTTTGATCCTGACACGGAGGCTCCAAATTCCTAAGTTAGATTAAACTTTGAGCGTGGGTGTAAGTTTTCCACACTTAAATTTATTAAAAGTTTTCATATATGAATATGAAATCTATTTTCCTTATTAAAGTTTTGTTTATGGTTTCAATAACAGTTCATGAAAACATAAAGGATTTATTTTCTCTACAATTGAACCATGCATGTATGTTGTGTTTGGTGATATAGTCGACTATTGTTTGTTATCCTCTTTTGGACTTAGCTATTTTGAGATATTTTTTTTTTGGGTTTTTGTATACGTCTCCAAACGGTCTATGTGTTGACCAATGTCAATGGGGGTTATACATTGACCGTGTCGACACGTTTTGCTTGTGAACTAGTTCAACACATGCTGACGGGGATAATAACAGTCTTTTGATTTTGACTCGGGCCACCGAGGTAAAACAAATGGCAGAGACGACTTCTTTTGGGGGATGTCTTATTTCTACTTGGGTTACCGAGATCACACATATGAAATTTGGACCCGCACCATCGGGGTAAATAGTAGTGGTCATAAATGCGTTTAGGGGAGACATTATACTATTTTCAGATATAAATGCAAATTCTATGATTTTATGACTTGGCATTATTTTCTGATGATACTATCATAGGAAATATTATTTTTGGTATGCTATCTTTTTCTTGAAATTAAATGTCTTGATTTTTCTCTTATTGCTATATCTCATATTACATTACTAAAATCTGCATTGTTCATTTTTAGTTTAGTGGATGCTTACTGAGCTCCCAAACTCACTAATCTCTGGATATATTTTTCAGATCCCGAGGAATAGCTACTTGGTGGGTTGATGGGTTATCTAGAGACAAACTCAACAATTAGTGTCCCACGAACCCCATTTCTTGTTTTGAATAAGTTGGATTGTTTTAGTTGATTTCCACATACTCTACCATTTGTTTTGTGGTCTCTTGGATATTGAATTTAGAACTCAATTTTCCTTTAAAATGCAATAAAATTTGTGTTATTTGGGTTACATAATAATTGCGAACAGGTTATGAGGCCTTGCATACACAGTGGGGCCCATCCCCACAAGTATGCGGCCGGTCTGCCGATGTCCCGTTTGGGTTCGGCGGGCGCAAGTTATTAGGACCAGAGCTTGTCCAAATTACTACAGAAAAGATCCGCCTAATCAGAGAAATCCGGTTAGCATTCCCAAAGTACGTAGAAGAGCGATACTGACAACACAAGAAGGAAATTAGATTTTCAAGTGGGGATCATGTTTTCTTGAAGGTATCCCCTACTAAAGGAGTGGTTCGTTTTGCCCATGAAACTCAATCCGCGTTATATTGGACCTTTTTAGGTATTGGAACGAGTAGGCAAGGTGGCTTACAGACTTGCTCTTCCGCCTAGTCTAGCTCGTGTCCATAATGTTTTCCATGTTTCTATGCTAAGAAAGTATGTTCCAGACCCTACTCATGTAATACAGTTACCATCTGTGGAATTCAATGAAGATATGTCCTACGGTGAGTGGCCAGTAAAGATAATTGACAGAAAGGTACAAAATTTGCGGCGGCGGATGATTCCTTATATCAAGGTTCAGTGGAGTAACCACACTGAGCGTGAAGCCACGTGGGAGTTGGAGTCTGAGATGAAAGAAAAGCACCGTCAACTATTTGAGAGCACAGGTATGAGTTTGGAGGGCTAAACTCTTTTAAGGGGGAGAGAATGTAATAATACCCTTAAAAGTTAAAAATAATTATGAGAAATTGTAGGGGTTAAAACATAAAATAGGGTGATGCTTATCTTAACCTAACTAAATTAGAATTTTATTACTTAATCTCTCGCTCGCCGCCGCCTTCATACGCAAACCTTCTCATTCCCCTCTATCTTCGAACAGAAGCGTGCACTCCAACCCGAAGAGACGAGGAGGGATTCCAAGCAGAAGGCGGTCAAGGTAAGCCCTTGATTGTTCTTGTTGTTGGAACTTATGTGGGAATTAGGGTTAGATTGTTGACGATGTGTGTTTTAGATCTCTTTTATGGTGATTTGTTGGGTTAAATTAGGATTGATAATAGGAATTATTTATGATGCAAGGGGTTTACAACTTAGGCTCTAATTTGATTTCTTGATTGAATTTTTGGTTTTATTCTCTTCGTGTTACTTACCGATTTTTTTTTTGTTTTTTGTTATTTTTGTTTTGTTTGTTTTACATTAATTCATTATTTATCTCATAGGTTTTATGAGAATTTATAATAAGTCAGAAACTTTTGTATTAAAATTAAACCCTTTGTGAATAGTTAATATTATAACATTAATGTCTCGTTTTCCGTACAAACTATGGAATCACACAACATATTGTTTTTGGTGCAAACTATGCATGTCCATGGTTGTTGCATGATGTCATTTTTGACAACCAAATTTCATGTTTTTTTTATGAATTAAAAAATTGTTTTGTTTTATATTTATTTATTTATTTATTTTCTTTTGATTTGGAACTTTTCAAATCGATTATTATTCTTGTTATAGTTTATTACTATTATGTTTTGATATTGTTTTAATTAGTTAATTAATTTATTTTTATTCTGTTTTATTATTATTTATTTGTTTATATATTTTTACCAACTGATTACTTGTTCCCTTACTATCGATTTTTCTTTCTTTTTGGACAATAATTTTTTTTATAACTGATATTATAAACAAAGTTATTTTTTTTATGTTTAAAAGATTTGTTTGATTGTTCTCAGAGTTAGTTGCGGGAATTAAATATGTTAAATTAGATAACTTATGGGTAGCATATTTAATGGAATCTCGTAATGGTGTTTCTGTAGAGAGATTTGGTGATAGGTACAGTAGTGTGTGACTCTTGTAAAACTCAATAACTGATACCGTATTTTCTATGTTAGATCCTGACACGGAGGCTCCAGTCACGCTTAGATTAAACTTTGAGCGTGGGTGTAAGTTTTCCACACTTAAATTTATTAAAAGTTTTCATATCTGAATATGAAATCTATTTTCTTTATTAAAGTTTTGTTTATGGTTTCAATAACAGTTCATGAAAACATAAAGGATTTATTTTCTCTACAAGTGAACCATGCATGTATGTTGTGTTTGGTGATATAGTCGACTATTGTTTATTATCCTCTTTTGGACTTAGCTATTTTGAGATATTTTTTTTTTTTGGGTTTTTGTATACATCTCCAAACGGTCTATGTTTTGACCAACGTCAATGGGGGTTATACATTGACCGTGTCGACACGTTTTACTTGTGAACTAGTTCAACACGTGCTGTCGGGGATAATAACAGTCTTTTGATTTTGACTCGGGCCACCGAGGTAAAACAAATGGTAGAGACGACTTCTTTTGGGGGATGTCTAATTTCGACTTGGGTTACCGAGATCACACATATGAAATTTTGACCCGCACCAACGGGGTAAATGGTGGTCATAGTACGTTTGGGAGACCTTATACTATTTTCATATATAAATGCAAATTCTATGATTTTATGACTTGGCATTATTTTCTGATGATACTATCATAGGAAATATTATTTTTGGTATGCTATCTTTTCTTGAAATTAAATGTCTTGATTTTTCTCTTATTGCTATATCTCATATTACATTACTAAAATCTGCATGGTTCATTTTTATTTTAGTGGATGCTTACTGAGCTCCCAAGCTCACTAATCTCTGGACATGTTTTTCAGATCCCGAGGAATAGCTACTTGGTGGGTTGATGGGTTATCTAGAGACAAATTCAACAATTAGTGTCCCACGAACCCCATTTCTTGTTTTGAATAAGTTGGATTGTTTTAGTTGATTTCCACATACTCTTCCACTTGTTATGTGGTCTCTTGGATATTGAATTTAGAACTCAATTTTCCTTTAAAATGCAATAAAATTTGTGTTATTTGGGTTACATAATAATTGCGAACAGGTTATGAGGCCTTGCATACACAGTGGGGCCCATCCCCACAAGTATGCGGCGGTCTCAGATGTCCCGCTTGGGTTCAAGGCATGAGTTATTAGGACCAGAGTTTGTCCAAATTACTACGTAAAAGATCGGCCTAATCGTGAGAATCCGGTTGTTAGCAGTACCCAAAGTACGTAGAAGAGCTATCTCGACAACAAAAGAAGGAAATTAGATTTTCAAGTGGGGATCATGTTTTCTTGAAGGTATCCCCTACTAAAGGAGTGGTTCGCTTTTGGCTCGTGGAAACTCAATCCGCGTTATATTGGACCTTTTGAGGTATTGGAACGAGTAGGCAAGGTAGCTTACAGACTTGCTCTTCCGCCTAGTCAAGCTCGCGTCCATAATGTTTTCCATGTTTCTATGCTAAGAAAGTATGTTCCAGACCCTACTCATGTAATACAGTTACCGTCTGTGGAATTCAATGAAGATATGTCCTACGGTGAGTGGCCAGTAAAGATAATTGACAGAAAGGAACAAAATTTGCGGCGGCGGATGATTCCTTATGTCAAGGTTCAGTGGAGTAACCACACTGAGCGTGAAGCCACGTGGGAGTTGGAGTCTGAGATGAAAGAAAAGCACCCTCAACTATTTGAGAGCACAGGTATGAGTTTAGAGGGCTAAACTCTTTTAAGGGGGAGAGAATGTAATAATACCCTTAAAAGTTAAAAAAATAATTATGAGAAATTATAGGGGTTAAAACGTAAAACAGGGTGATGCTTATATTAACCTAACTAAATTAGAATTTTATTTCTTAATCTCTCGCTCGCCGCCGCCCTCATACGCAAACCTTCTCATTCCCCTCTATCTTCGAACAGAAGCGTGCACTCCAACCCGAAGAGACGAGGAGGGATTCCAAGCAGAAGACGGTCAAGGTAAGCCCTTGATTGTTATTGTTGTTGGAACTTATGTGGGAATTAGGGTTAGATTGTTGACGATGTGTGTTTTAGATCTCTTTTACGGTGATTTGTTGGGTTAAATTAGGATTGATAATAGGAATTATTTATGATGCAAGGGGTTTACAACTTAGGCTCTAATTTGATTTCTTGATTGAATTTTTGGTTTTATTCTCTTCGTGTTACTTATCGATTTTTTTTTTTGTTTTTTGTTATTTTTGTTTTGTTTGTTTTACATTAATTCATTATTTATCTCATAGGTTTTATGAGAATTTATAATAAGTCGTAAACTTTTTGTATTAAAATTAAACCCTTTGTTAATAGTTAATATTATACCATTAATGTCTCGTTTTCCATTACAAATTATGGAATCACACAACATATTGTTTTCCGTGCAAACTATGCATGTCCATAGGTTGTTGCATGATGTCATTTTGAAAACCAAATTTCATGTTTTTTTTATGAATTAAAAATTGTTTTGTTTTATATTTATTTATTTATTTATTTTCTTTGATTTGGAACTTTTCGAAATCGGTATGTTACTGTTATAGTTTATTACTATTATGTTTTGATATTGTTTAATTAGTTAATTAATTTATTTTTATTTTGTTTTATTATTATTTATTTGTTTATTTATTTTTACCAACTGATTACTTGTTCCCTTACTATCGATTTTTCTTTCTTTTTGGACAATAATTTTTTTCATAACTGATATTATAAACAAAGTTATTTTTTTTATGTTAAAAGATTTGTTTGATTGTTATCAGAGTTAGTTGCGGGAATTAAATATGTTAAATTAGATAACTTATGGGTAGCATATTTAATGGAATCTCGTAGTGGTGTTTCCGTAGAGAGATTTTGTAACATCCCAGAATTTCATAAGTCCATTCAGTAAAATTTTGAAAATTTAAATGAGTTTAATTAACTTTAAACAGATTAATTAGTACTAATCTCAAGTTAAAGAAAATTAGAATAAAATGGACTGAAATCCACTCTCGCAACTATAGGGCCGAGAGAGGCCTTAATGGGCCAGGCCAGAGTTATATAGAATAGTTGGAGATGGATGGTCAGCCGAGTTCGATTAAGTAAATCAAAGATTATTTAAATATTAATTAATCCAGATTAATTAAGTAGGAATATCGGACAAAGTTAGAGTCCCGATATAGTCGATTTGGCTTAGTCAAAAGCCGAGATTCGCGGATCTGGGTCGGGAGAGAGAGATGACCCGTGATGCTGCAGTCAGCCCGTGTCATTTGAGTGATGCGGCCAGGATTCGGATGCAGGTGGAAAGAATTATTGATAATTATTAATAAAATAATATTTTTATATTGTGAGGTGACATAAAGAAAAAGATAAAGTATTATAAAATATTTAAAAGATAATACTTTTAAAAATAAAATAATATAATAAAAAAAAAAGTAAAAGTAAAAGTAAAAGAAAAAGAAAAAGAAAAAGAAAAGAAAAAAAAAAAAAATAAATAATAAACCTCTGTCTTTAAAAAGACAGAGATGAGAGAAAGAGAGAGAGAAACAAATCTCTCTCTCTCGATCTCTCTCTCGTTCAAATAGCACACCACCACCGCCCTTGAGTCCTGCGCCGCCACCGGCCGCTTCTCCCTCACGTGCGCCCGGCTCACCGACGCCAGAGCTCCGCCCGACGCGGCCTGAGACAGCAGCGACCAACCGCGCCTTCACCGCGTGTGCACGCCTCGCGGACTTCCCCTTCGAGCCGCCGGCGAGCCCTCGATCACCGCCACCTCCCGCCGGCCACCAGTCCGCGACCCCCGCCAGCTGCCGCCTACCGACGCGCCGCCCTCCAGCCGTGGGCCTTGCGGACGCCGCCTTCACGGACCGTGACCCCGCGCCGCCCCAATCTACGCCAGCGCCGCCTCACAAATTAACTCCGACGAAGACGCTGAGATCCCGGCCAGCACCTTGCGCCACCACCCATCTCGACGCCCGGCTAGGTCAGTTCGCCTATTACGAGCACCGACAGTGAGCCCTAATTGAATTTGGGGGAGAACCCTAATTAGATGCATGACTAAGCTGAATTTATGGGCTATTAACAGGGGATTAGAAGGTTGTATGATAATCAAGTTAATTCATGTTTAATGTGTGTATGTTTGTAGTGATCCGGGGCCCTACGAATAGAGGAGGTGCTGCCCGATTTTCCTTGGAAATCTATGAGAGTTAAGAATTTAATTGAGATTTAGTTAAGAGTTCCATGCTTAGTTAATTAAGTAGCTTCATTCCATGCTTAATATGGTAATTATTAGTTTAGGAGGGTAGCATTTAAGCATTATCGAAGGATAATTAGTAGTAGGGAGTAATACGAGCATGATGTAGCGTTCCGTACTTTCATCGTATTCTATTAGCTTATATTAGAGTACGAGACAAGAATACGGACTCCCTACTTATAGAATTCTTATTTCAATTATCAGGAGAGGGCAAAGGCAAGTCCGCCGCTGCCGAGGAACCAAGCCAGATCTAAGCTTGAACCAGACCAAGGTGAGGGAAATCTACCTGTACAGTTTGCTAGTTTTACCGTATTTTTATACGACACAGTTTTCAGTTTTAAAAGCGTGAACTATGGGTTTCATAACAGTTTATAGAGTTTTATAACCATTTCATGCTTAGTAATCAAGAATGTAAAAGAGAACGATTCTGATCTGAGAAAGACTACATTCTATTGAAAATACTTGTATAGACTGAGTGGCTGCGTGAAGAGCCGAGAGAGTAATGACGCTGAGTTATGAGAGGGGTGATTTAATTCTCTTTTCAAAATAGCGAACTATCTGTGTTTACTTCTTTTTTATAAAATCAAAACCCCTTTCCATCCCTTTACCGGGATGCTTTCGATTATCGCGATATATATACTCAACCTCAGTATCAGATATACTCGTTGGTTGCTGGCCATGCAGTATTGAAGTAGATGTGTAGTCAGAGAATAGTCTTGTGTATTAGATGATGCCGCGTTTCTCGCCTTCTAGAGATAGAGCTCATCTCGAGAGAGAGAGAGAGGCAGTGCATTACCTAGGGGGAATGTCGGTTTCATATTTAATTCACAAGACAGAGAAACAGAAACTCAGATATGCATTTTTAAGAGAATATACTGATCAACGTTTACTTGCGCAGTATTCAGAACAGTTTTCAGTATTTTTAGTCCAGTATTTTCTCTTTATGTTTTACACGTCAGTTTTTACTATTCAGTTTCGTTATTTTTATACGGGTACAGTTATACCCGACAGGTTGTTGTTTCGCTTCATCGAGCTCCAAAGAGTAGCTCAAATTTCCACCTTTTGTGATTGTTTTCGCGGGGAAGTTAGGCGTGAGTTCTTCTAGCGAGTCGATACGATCAATCCGCGAGTAGAGGAGATGTCGCGTAGTTGGCTCTCGACTTCGGTGCCTAGTTATGTTTATTTGTTTTCTTGCGTTGTGAGACATTAAGATTAAGTCAATGTTTATTTGATTTTGTATTAATTCAGATTGAGTTGGTGTTTTAATTTATCTAGTTTGTCAATTTCCTTCCGCTGTCAGATTTTCCCAAGCTAATTAGCGATTCTGACCTTAGGTTTAGGGTTCATTCCCTAAACCTGGCTGGTGTGACACCTGGGTCCTGAAAAGGATAAGGGTGTTACATTTGGTGGTATCAGAGCGAAAGATCTTAGGGACTAGATGATAACTGATATACTTAGAGCCATAGGATCCACTAAATGCCATGAGATGACATTTAGTGGTATCAGAGAAGGGTTAATCCTAAGGAAGTCTTAGGGTAGTCAGAGCCTTAGGGTGGGAGGGTTGTGTCAGTAGAATAAAGTTTAATACTTGCTTTCAGAGAGTTAGAGGATACTACTGACACGCTCTCTTTTTCAGAATGGCACCAAAAAGAGTCGGAAGGCCACCTCGTATGCCACGGGAGGAACCCGTACCAGCTTATGGACCGCCAGAACCAGTGGAGGTTCCTGAGTTCGAGGATGTCCCGGAACCCGAGGAGGTTCCTGAGTTCGAGGATGTCCCGGAACCCGAGGAGGTTCCAGAACCGGCGGGAGACCAGGCAGAAGGGTCCCACTCCTTTCATGCACCCGACCCTCAACAAGGAATGCAGCAAGGACCCGGATTTTATCCGGGAATGTACTATGGACCCGGATTTCAGCCGGGAGTACCGTATGGGCCCGGATTTCAGCCGGAGTACGTATAGGCCCCGGATTTCAGCAGGGGAATGCCTTATGGACCCTGGGATTCCAAATTGGGATGTATTACGTGCCCGGTTTCCAACCGGGAATGCCTTATGGACCGGGGTTCCACCCAAGTACACAGTACGGTTCGGGATTCTATCCGGGAGCACTGCCTGGACCCGATAACCAACCCGGAGCACAAGCGAGGCGGCCTTTAACCCCGGAATGCAAACAAATGTAACGACCGGATGACCGATCATCCATTTGCATTTCACGGATACCGGCAGTCAAAGCGTAAGAAGCACGACCATGTGAATAAGGCTCGGCAAATGGGAATCATACCATTCGAGGGTACTACGTGAGACCACTGCGGAAGAAATTGGATCACTCGACCGAGCTTATATTTGAGGCTCTTATGTGCCCGGAGGAAGAAAAAGTAGCAACCACACTTTATCATAGCCGAGAGAGCCTTGCGGTGGTGGCTCGCGCCGTAAGTCGCCCAAACCCGGACCGTGTTTACTTGGACCGATTTCGGGCGGCTTTTGAGAAAATTCATGCCTCAAATCTACCGTGGCCTTAAAGCACGAGGAATTCCTTCGCTGTTCCAAAGGCGGTCTCTCTGTGGGATTATGAGGCCAAATTTACTGAATCTTGGGAGATATGCACCGACTATACCAATAAAGAACACCGAAGTGTCGCAGATTTGAGCGAGGATTACGTGGCGAAATTGAACATCGCCACGCTGTCGATTCTCGGACTTCACTGAGCTTGTGGAGGCCTCGCCGTGAGTTGAGTCAAGCATGGACCAGCGTGAATGCGACGGAGAAGTCGAAGAAGAGAGGTATGCTCGATTCTCGTGCAAAGCAGCTACATGCACCGCCAAGAAGAGCAACTCTAGCGGAAATGGCTCTTTTACGAAGCCGTAACTGAAGAAGCCCCAATGCCCTACTTGCAAGAGATATCATTCCGGAGAGGTCGAGCGGGCCTTGGAGTAGGTATTTGCTATCACTGTCAACAGCCAGGACATTATATGAAGGAATGTCCCCTATTAGTTCAGGGAGTTGGTACAGTTCCCCAACTCCAAGCCGGAGGCCAAAGTGCACAGCCACCATCAGGATACTCTGCCGTGGGTAGTAGTGGGAGCAATAGAGGAGGATCTTCTGGGGGGAGATCTCAAGGAAGCCGAGGAGGTCGAGGAGGCCGAGGAGTTCAGGCTAATCTGATGGCACAGGCCTTTATGGTGACACAACAACAGGCTGCAGCTACACCGGATGACATTCCAGATGAACAAGAATGAGTAATCGTGGTTGACTCTTGCATTCCCTAGTGCGTATTAGTATTAAATAAAAGACATGTGATGTATAACTATTACTCTATATTTGAGGTCATGTTGCCTAGACTTCAGGGGCGATGTGGCCATATGTGGATTTTATTTGGTTTGATGATGCATGATACAGCATTATGTTTATGATTATCTAAGTCTTGGGAGTGTACCTATCAAGTATCAGGCTTTTAGTTATATCTTCTTGACGTGGCTGTTGTAACATCCGTCTTATTGAGAGATGCGTGTTACATTTAGTAGAGGCAGGTATTACATCTAAGTGGTCCTTGCGTTGGGAGATCTGGCAACATTATCTTTATGATGGAGCCTGTAGATTCTTCACCGACCACAAGAATTTGAATCATCTAATGAGTTGGAAGGAGATCGCCGAGTACGTTACAAGTGGTTTGATCGGTTAGCAGATCAAGGAAGAGCACAAGAAGCCATCAGGGTTGTTAGTACCCTTGGAGGTCCCGGTGATGTAGGTGGAAGATACGGTATTCCTGAAAGTGTTCCTATAGAAGAGTGTATTGAAGAACAAGATAATACCTCTAGTGGAAGCGTTGTGGAGTCATCTCCAAGTGGAAGAAGCCACTTGGAAAAGAGAGGGCCAGATGAGGGAACAATACCTTTAGTTGTTGTAGTTATCTATTGTAAGGAAATTTCGGGGACGAAATTCTTAAGGGTGGGAGAATTGTAACATCCCAGAATTTCATAAGTCCATTCAGTAAAATTTTGAAAATTTAAATGAGTTTAATTAACTTTAAACAGATTAATTAGTACTAATCTCAAGTTAAAGAAAATTAAAATAAAATGGGATCAAATCCACTCTCTCGCAACTATAGGGTAGAGAGGCCTTAATGGGCCGTGCCGAGTTATATAGAATAGTTGGAGATGGATGGTCGGTACCGAAGTTCGATTAAGTAAATCAAAGATTATTTAAATATTAATTAATCCGCATTAATTAGGAAGTAGGAATATCGGACAAAGTAAGAGTCCCGATATAGTCGATTTGGCTTAGTCAAAAGCCGAGATTCGCGGATCTGGGTCGGGAGAGAGAGATGACCGTGATCTTTGCTTGGATCGGCCGTGTCATTTGGAATGCGTCGGGATTCCCGGATCTGGGTCGGAAGAATTATTGGTAATTATTAATAAAATAATATTTTTATATTGTGAGGTGACATAAAGAAAAAGATAAAGTATTATAAAATATTTAAAAGATAATACTTTTAAAAATAAAATAATATAATAAAAAAAAAAGTAAAAGTAAAAGTAAAAGAAAAAGAAAAAGAAAAAGAAAAGAAAAATAAAAAAAAAAATAATAAACCTCTGTCTTTAAAAAGACAGAGATGAGAGAAAGAGAGAGAGAAACAAATCTCTCTCTCTCGATCTCTCTCTCGTTCAAATAGCACACCACCACCGCCCTTGAGTCCTCAAGCCACCTGGCACGCTTCTCCCTCACGCTCGGCCACCGACGCCAGAGTTCGCCTCGACGCTGCCCGAGACAAAGACGACCAATCAAGGCTTTCACGCGTGTACGCGCCTACGCTGACTTCCCCTTCGAGCCGCGAGCCTCGATCACCGCCACCTCCCGCGGCCGCCACCCTCGCGACCCCTGCCACCGCCTACCGACGCTACCGCCCTCCGATGGCAACCCGGACGCCTTGCGCCGCCAGCGGGACCATGACCCCTTGCAGCCCCAATCTCGCCAAGACGCCTCACAAACTCAAGCGAAGATCATCGCGAGATCCCACCAGTACCGGCACTCAGCGTCACCACCCATCTCACCGACGCCAGCCTAGGTCAGTTCTGCCTATTACGAAAGCACCGACAGTGAGCCCTAATTGAATTTGGGGGAGAACCCTAATTAGATGCATGATTAAGCTGAATTTATGGGCTATTAACAGGGGATTAGAAGGTTGTATGATAATCAAGTTAATTCATGTTTAATGTGTGTATGTTTGTAGTGATCCGGGGCCCTACGAATAGAGGAGGTGCTGCCCGATTTTCCTTGGAAATCTATGAGAGTTAAGAATTTAATTGAGATTTAGTTAAGAGTTCAATGCTTAGTTAAATAAGTAGCTTCATTCCATGCTTAATATGGTAATTATTAGTTTAGGAGGGTAGCATTTAAGCATTATCGAAGGATGATTAGTAGTAGGGAGTAATACGAGCATGATGTAGCGTTTCGTACTTTCATCGTATTCTATTAGCTTATATTAGAGTACGAGACAAGAATACGGACTCCCTACTTATAGAATTCTTATTTCAATTATCAGGAGAGGGCAAAGGCAAGTCCGCCGCTGCCGAGGAACCAAGCCAGATCTAAGCTTGAACCAGACCAAGGTGAGGGAAATCTACCTGTACAGTTTGCTAGTTTTACCGTATTTTTATACGACACAGTTTTCAGTTTTAAAAGCGTGAACTATGGGTTTCATAACAGTTTATAGAGTTTTATAACCATTTCATGCTTAGTAATCAGTAACAGAAAAGAGAACAGTTACAGATACAGAAAGACTACATTCTATTGAAAATACTTGTATAGACTGAGTGGCTCGTGAAGAGCCGTGAGAGTAATGACGCTGAGTTATGAGAGGGTGATTTAATTCTCTTTTCAAAAATAGCGAACTATCCGTGTTTACTTCTTTTTATAAAATCAAAACCCCTTTCCATCCCCTTTCGATGCTCGATTATCGTATATATACTCAACCTCGATTTCGGATATACTCGTTGGTTGTCGGGCCATGCAAGATTGGAAGTAGATGTGTAGTCAGATAATAGTCCTGTGTATTAGATGATGCCGCGTTCCTCGCCTTCTAGAGATAGAGCTCATCTCAGAGAGAGAGGGCACAGGTACAGATTACCTAGGGGGAATGTCGGTTTCATATTTAATTCACAAGACGTAGAAATGTAAACTTCGGATATGCATTTTAAGAGAATATAATCGACCAACGCTTACTTGCTAAAGATTCGCAATGCTTTCAGTATTTTTAGTCCAAGATTTTTCTCTTTATGTTTTACACGCCGCTTTTACTATTCGGGCCATATTTTTATACGTACGCTTATACCCGACAGTTGTTTTACGCCACTGAGCTCCAGTAGCTCAGCCCCACCTTTTGTGATTGTTTTCGCAGGAAGTTAGGCAGGAGTTCTTCTAGCAGGTCGTCTGATCACGAGTAGAGGAGATGTACTGTAGTTGGCTCTGACTCCGTGTCTAGTTATGTTTATTTGTTTTCGAGCGTTGTGAGACATTAAGATTAAGTCAATGTTTATTTGATTTTGTATTAATTCAGATTGAGTTGGTGTTTTAATTTATCTAGTTTGTCAATTTCCTTCCGTTGCTGTATTTTCCCAGTTAATTAGCAGATTACAGCCTTAGGTTTAGGGTTCATTCCCTAAACCTGGCTGGTGTGACACCTGGGTCCTGAAAAGGATAAGGGTGTTACAGATTTCGTGGTAAATAGTGGTCATAGTACGTTTGGGAGGCATTACACTATTTTCAGATATAAATGCAAATTCTATGATTTTATGACTTGGCATTATTTTCTTATGATACTATCATAGGAAATATTATTTTTGGTATGCTATCTTTTTCTTGAAATTAAATGTCTTGATTTTTCTCTTATTGCTATATCTCATATTACATTACAAAAATCTGCATGGTTCATTTTTATTTTAGTGGATGCTTACTGAGCTCCCTAGCTCACTAATCTGTGGACATGTTTTCCAGATCCCGAGGAATAGCTACTTGGTGGGTTGATGGGTTATCTAGAGACAAACTCAACAATTAGTGTCCCACGAACCCCATTTCTTGTTTTGAATAAGTTGGATTGTTTTAGTTGATTTCCATATACTCTTCCATTTGTTATGTGGTCTCTTGGATATTGAATTTAGAACTCAATTTTCCTTTAAAATGCAATAAAATTTGTGTTATTTGGGTTACATAATAATTGCGAACAGGTTATGAGGCCTTGCATACACAGTGGGGCCCATCTGCACAAGTATGCGGCTGGTCTTCCGATGTCCCGTTTGGGTTCGGCGGGCGCAAGTTATTAGGACCAGAGCATGTCCAAATTACTACAGAAAAGATCCGCCTAATCAGAGAACGGTTGTTAGCAGCCCAAAGTACGTAGAAGAGCTATACTGACAACAAAAGAAGGAAATTAGATTTTCAAGTGGGGGATCATGTTTTCTTGAAGGTATCCCCTACTAAAGGAGTGGTTCGTTTTGGCGCCCGCGGGAAACTCAATCCGCGTTATATTGGACCTTTTGAGGTATTGGAACGAGTAGGCAAGGTGGCTTACAGACTTGCTCTTCCTTCTAGTCTAGCTCAAGGCCCATAATGTTTTCCATGTTTCTATGCTAAGAAAGTATGTTCCGCACCCTACTCATGTAATACAGCTTACCGCCCTGTGGAATTCAATAAAGATATGTCCTACGGTGAGTGGCCAAGAAAGATAATTGACAAAAAGGAACAAAATTTGCGGATGATTCCTTATGTCAAGGTTCAGTGGAGTAACCACCTTAATCGAGCGTGAAGCCACGTGGGAGTTGGAGTCTGAGATGAAAGAAAAGCACCGTCAACTATTTGAGAGCACAGGTATGAGTTTAGAGGGCTAAACTCTTTTAAGGGGGAGAGAATGTAATAATACCCTTAAAAGTTAAAAATAATTATGACAAATTGTAGGGGTTAAAACATAAAATAGGGTGATGCTTATCTTAACGTAACTAAATTAGAATTTTATTACTTAATCTCTCGCTCGCCGCCGCCTTCATACGCAAACCTTCTCATTCCCCTATATCTTGGAACAGAAGCGTGCACTCCAACCCGAAGAGACGAGGAGGGATTCGAAGCAGAAGGCGGTCAAGGTAAGGCCTTGATTGTTCTTGTTGTTGGAACATATGTGGGAATTAGGGTTAGATTGTTGACGATGTGTGTTTTAGATCTCTTTTATGGTGATTTGTTGGGTTAAATTTGGATTGATAATAGGAATTATTTATGATGCAAGTTGTTTACAACTTATGCTCTAATTTGATTTCTTGATTGAATTTTTGGTTTTATTCTCTTCGTGTTACTTACCGATTTTTTTTGTTTTTTTTATTTTTGTTTTGTTTGTTTTACATTAATTCATTATTTATCTCATAGGTTTTATGAGAATTTATAATAAGTCAGAAACTTTTGTAGTAAAATTAAACCCTTTGTGAATAGTTAATATTATACCATTAATGTCTCGTTTTCCGTACAAACTATGGAATCATACAACATATTGTTTTCCGTGCAAACTATGCATGTCCATGGTTGTTGCCTGATGTCATTTTTGAAAACCAAATTTCATGTTTTTTTACTTAATTAAAATTGTTTTGTTTTATATTTATTTATTTATTTATTTTCTTTGATTTGGAACTTTTAGAAATCGGTGTGTTACTGTTATAGTTTATTACTATTATGTTTTGATATTGTTTTAATTAGTTAATTAATTTATTTTTATTCATTTTTATTGTTATTTATTTGTTTATATATTTTTACCAACTGATTACTTGTTCCCTTACTATCGATTTTTCTTTCTTTTTGGACAATAATTTTTTTTATAACTGATATTATAAACAAAGTTATTTTTTTTATGTTTAAAAGATTTGTTTGATTGTTCTCAGAGTTAGTTGCGGGAATTAAATATGTTAAATTAGATAACTTATGGGTAGCATATTTAATGGAATCTCGTAATGGTGTTTCCGTAGAGAGATTTGGTGATAGGTACAGTAGTGTGTGACTCTTGTAAAACTCAATAACTGATACCGTATTTTCTATGTTAGATCCTGACACGGAGGCTCCAGTCACGGTTAGATTAAACTTTGAGCGTGGGTGTAAGTTTTCCACACTTAAATTTATTAAAAGTTTTCATGTATGAATATGAAATCTATTTTCTTTATTAAAGTTTTGTTTATGATTTCAATAACAGTTCATGAAAACATAAAGGATTTATTTTCTCTACAATTGAACCATGCATGTATGTTGTGTTTGGTGATATAGTCGACTATTGTTTGTTATCCTCTTTTGGACTTAGCTATTTTGAGAAATTTTTTTTTTGGGTTTTTGTATACGTCTCCAAACGGTCTATGTGTTGACCAACGTCAATGGGGGTTATACATTGACCGTGTCGACACGTTTTGCTTGTGAACTAGTTCAACACGTGCTGTCGGGGATAATAAGAGTCTTTTGATTTTGACTCGGGCCACCGAGGTAAAACAAATGGCAGAGACGACTTCTTTTGGGGGATGTCTTATTTCTACTTGGGTTACCGAGATCACACATATGAAATTTTGACCCGCACCATCGGGGTAAATAGTGGTCATAGTACGTTTGGGAGACATTATACTATTTTCAGATATTAATGCAAATTCTATGATTTTATGACTTGGCATTATTTTCTGATGATACTATCATAGGAAATATTATTTTTGGTATGCTATCTTTTTCTTGAAATTAAATGTCTTGATTTTTTTCTTATTGCTATATCTCATATTACATTACTAAAATCTGCATGGTTCATTTTTAGTTTAGTGGATGCTTACTGAGCTCCCAAACTCACTAATCTCTGGACATGTTTTTCAGATCCCTAGGAATAGCTACTTGGTGGGTTGATGGGTTATCTAGAGACAAACTCAACAATTAGTGTCCCACGAACCCCATTTTTTGTTTTGAATAAGTTGGATTGTTTTAGTTGATTTCCACATACTCTACCATTTGTTTTGTGGTCTCTTGGATATTGAATTTAGAACTCAATTTTCCTTTAAAATGCAATAAAATTTGTGTTATTTTGGTTACATAATAATTGCGAACAGGTTATGAAGCCTTGCATACACAGTGGGGCCCATCCCCACAAGTATGCGGCCGGGTCACTGCCGATGTCCGTTTGGGTTCTAAGGGCTCAAGTTATTAGGACCGAGCTTGTCCAAATTACTACGTAAAAGATCCGCCCTAATCAGGAATCGGTTGTTAGCAAACCCAAAGTACGTAGAAGAGCGATAATCGACAACAAAAGAAGGAAATTAGATTTTCAAGTGGGGATCATGTTTTCTTGAAGGTATCCCCTACTAAAGGAGTGGTTCGTTTTGGACCTTTTGAGGTATTGGACCTTTTGAGGTATTGGAACGAGTAGGCAAGGTGGCTTACAGACTTGCTCTCCGCCTAGTCTAGCTCGTGTCCATAATGTTTTCCATGTTTCTATGCTAAGAAAGTATGTTCCAGACCCTACTCATGTAATACGCCATTCATCTGTGGAATTCAATGAAGATATGTCCTACGGTGAGTGGCCAGTAAAGATAATTGACAAAAAGGAACAAAATTTGCGGCGGCGGATGATTCCTTATGTCAAGGTTCAGTGGAGTAACCACACTGAGCGTGAAGCCACGTGGGAGTTGAAGTCTGAGATGAAAGAAAGCACCCTCAACTATTTGAGAGCACAGGTATGAGTTTAGATGGCTAAACTCTTTTAAGGGGAAGAGAATGTAATAATACTGTAACACCCGCCCCGAAATAAATAAGGATTTTTATTTATTTATTTCCAGAATTTATTAAATAGTAATTTAATATGGTAAACGATGAAATTTGAGAAAAATTTCAAAGGGGCTGATTAATCCAGATTTAATTAAGTACTAATTAAATCATATTAATTATCGAGGAAAGGAAATAGACAATTTAAAATGGAGAATTGTAACGCCCCGGTTTTCTTAATAATTATTAGTTAATTCTCAAAGAATAAATCGGGGTGATTTAAAATGTAAATAAAGATTTAAGTATTTAAAATAATACAGATGAAATGGAAAGTAAATTAAATGGGTCCATATTTCCATCTTATTGGGCCAAGCCCAACCCAACCATTTAAATTGGTAACCAAGTAGTAAAGTGTGACAATAATGAGAATTAATGGAGACAAATGGTTGGCATGTGACAAATAGTATAGTGACAAGTTAAAATAATGCAAGGTTTAAAGATAGGAAAAGTAAGGTAATGGAACTAAATAATATGAGCTATTGTTATTAGAAATGGGAACTTCAATATGATTAAATAACTAAGGTTAAGGTGACGAATAAGAGGGTTGGAGAATTCAAGTTTAATGAAGGAAATAAAACATTAGGAGGTGTGACATGATTTACTATTAAATCAAGAAATCATGGGATAAAAGAAAAGAATAAAGCGAGGGGCTAAATGGTAAAAAGGGGTAACACTCAAATCTATATCCCTTTTAATTCCTCTTCTCTCTCTCTATCACTCCCTTTTCTTCTTCTTCTTCTTCTCACCCACGCCTTCACCCACGCCCGCGCTTGACGCCGCTCCAATCGGGCGAAGCTTCGGCCATACGCCTCGACCATGTCCCCACAGCAGCCACGCCGCCAGTCCCCCCACGCCTCAAGCAGCTCAGCTGGGCAGCACTACGCTAGCAGCGGCAGCATCGCGCATAGCGTGAAGGCCCGCTCCAGCGCAGCACTGCACTGCACTGCGCGCAGCGCTGCCCCCAGCCACGCCCTGCGCCAGCCAGCGCTGGCGCAGCACTGCGCCGCCACACGCAGCACTGCACTGCACTGCGCTACAGCACCGCGCGCAGCGCCGCTGGAGCAGCCCATGCGCAGGCCTGTGTGCAGCACAGTGAGCTGCCTGCGCACCGCATCGCGCATCAGCCCCGCACGCCGCAGCCGCCCAGAAGCTCTTCCCTGCACGCGTGCAGCCCCCGCCACCGTTGCCGACTTGCGACGCCGCCCTGTCATCACTCCACGATTGTAAGCCTCAACTTGGGGGATCATTACATTGTTTAATAGACTAGTTAATGAATTTAATTATGAGTTTTAGGGCAGTGAAATGGAGGGGCTATACTTGAAATCAAGTTGTATTTTGGGGGTGTAAAGATTGTGAAATGAATGTGCTTGATGCCTTGGATTGTACCTTGGATGAAGATGAATTCCATATGTTTTAATTGTTATTATGGATGAATGATTGTATGAAATTCGGGGCCCTAAATATAGGGGAGGTGCCGCCAATTTTTCATGAAAACTCTAGGTATAAATGCTTATTAGTATTCATGGTAACATACCTAATTGTACAATGCTTGATTCCTTTGGTAGAAATACATATTAGAGAGAATGTCATTGTCAATGGATTTATGTTTGTATAATTAGAACCTTAAAGGTTCATGGATGTTATGTCTTGTTTTAGAAATGAGTATGCCCATATGGTGTTTGATGAAATGCCTCTATGAATTTGGTTGTATGAAAACTAATGTTATAAGGTTGGAATGTTATGGGACATGCATGTGATTGATTGAGTTAACTAATTGTAAATGTTGTAGATGTGGAGAGCATGAATGTTTGTACAATTTGGGAGCTTAGAAGTAGAGGGGACTATGTCGAAATGTGTTTTGAAAAGCAATGTTACCCATCTTGTAGTTGTAAAAATGCCTACGATGGTTATGTGGTTTAATTGAACTTGAGCTATTAATAACCGTTGTTGTTGTATTAAGAATAAACGTGCCTATGTATTGTTTGAGAAATGCAAGTATTGGATTCCAAGTTTAGGAATTTATTGAAGAGAATTGAACTCCAAGTGAAAGGAATTTGTAGAAATTATCAGAAAGTAATCAGCAGAACATGGATTTTTGTTCATTTTTTAGGGCCGTATAAGAGATGATAATGAGCCCAATTATCATGGAAATGAAAGACAATATTATGAATATAATATACCGAGATTGGAATGGAATGGTGAAGGTTTGGAGCTTCAATTTGAAGTTCCAAGTTCATGTTTTATGCGGTTACCA
Organism: Dioscorea zingiberensis; assembly: GCA_026586065.1. Classification (NCBI taxonomy): domain Eukaryota; kingdom Viridiplantae; phylum Streptophyta; class Magnoliopsida; order Dioscoreales; family Dioscoreaceae; genus Dioscorea; species Dioscorea zingiberensis. Next base: position 28,856,400 of record CM048818.1, read on the forward strand.
GTAGCTACCGTGATAGAGAGTGAACTATAACTCAAATGTTTTCAAAAAGACTCGAATTTGATTCATGCGTCCCGATAGTTCGGGTGTATATTTAAACTAATAAAAATGGTACGGCAGTGTGTCTAAGAGCCCGGATCCATCGGTTATAAATTAAAAGCCGACATTTCGGTAAACTCACGATTAGGGTAATTAAATGCATGTAATGCATTCAAATTGTTATGAAATGTTATATGATGAACATTTACCATGTTTAGGACGTGGTGAGACGGTCTAGGACCAGACTGGGAGTATCGGGCCCGAGTAGGCCCAAGAGCTTAAAAAGTAGGATGTCGCGACCTGCATCGTGGAGTATTTCTAACTCATAGTATTCTCTTGATTCTTGTTGTTGTTGTGCTAGATGGATGTTGGAGTCTGTCTTTTGATACATGCTCTATCTGTTGACATGTTATTTTTGCTGCATTTGTTTGAGCTTGTATGTTTTGATATGATCTGCTTTGAGGGAGTACCCCTTGACATCCTTCTTGTGTTGTTGTGGGATGGCCAGGAGGTGGTACTCCATGGCATATGGCCAGTGGGAGTGATACTCCATGGCATATGGCCAGCGGAGTACCCTCTGGCATCCTACTTGCACCTGGGATGGTCGAGGGGGGTGGTACTCCATAGCAGTCTGTCGATATTCTATTCTTTGCATTAAATATTTCTTCCTCCTACCCCACTTTGATTTTGTACTCTTATATTCCTCGAGAGGTTCCCAATATATATTTGAGATGGTTTTCCTCATATGTGTTGGTTTTATATCTCGAGGGGATTGTTGCTATCATTTTTCTTCTTATGCGTATTTGAGTAGAGTTTACTTCTTAAATACGTATTGACTCTCGATCTCGATGAGGTCACCGATCATTGTATATTCAGGATGTTGCTGCCTTGAATATATATTTATGCCTGCTGTTAGGTATTTGTACTATCAATCTCTTACTTTCAGGCATGATACATCGGACGGAGACCCCGCGGAGGGTGTATAATATCCGCCACCGCACTCGGCAGAGGGTGTATAATATCGGCCATGAGTATTTGATGCTCCATCTGGACGGAGACCCCTGGCGAGAGGGTGTATAATATCTAGCCACTTGGCTCACGGTCGAGAGCGGCATTTTCCTCACCATGTGCACATGTATGCTATAGCGTGAGTCTCCGGCTTAGGTCAAGACGATACCGATGGTGTCGTAGATGTAAATGAACATCTTAGTATCACATATGCCAGAGGTTGAGTACATCTGTGGATTTATCCACTTTCCTGAGATTTGTTATTTGCTTGTGATGTTATTATTGCATATTTGTACTTCTTTTATTTCTGTTCCTTCCTAGTGGCTTTCGCCACCTTTATTGATTTATTTGCGATCCTACTGGGCCTTTCTTTGGCTCATGCACTTGATGGATGTTTCTCTCAGGTGACAATGAGGAGTAGGGTCAGGACTAGATGAGGACCTTGCGAGTAGCTAGAAGCGGAATTCAGGAGAGAGCTTCCGCAGGACAACCTTGCAGCAATGGGGATATGTTGAGCTGAGGTTTGCAGGCCTCTATTCTTTTCTGAGTGAGAGTTGTCATTCGGGACCTGCTAGGGTTTTATAAAAACCTTATATATATTTCTTCCGCTGATTTATAATTTAAACTCTGATTTAATTATCTGCTTATGTTACTTAGCCTTGCGTGCTTCTAGGGGCGACCCTATAAGCACGCGGTGTTTGTCGCGTGCGCCGAGGCCCGGGATCCGGGTTCGGGGCGTGACAAATACCCTTAAAAGTTAAAAATAATTATGAGAAATTGTAGGGGTTAAAACATAAAATAGGGTGATGCTTATCTTAACCTAACTAAATTAGAATTTTATTACATAATCTCTCGCTCGCCGCCGCCTTTATACGCAGACCTTCTCATTCCCCTCTATCTTCGAACAGAAGCGTGCACTCCAACCCGAAGAGACGAGGAGGGATTCCAAGCAGAAGGCGGTCAAGGTAAGCCCTTGATTATTCTTGTTGTTGGAACATATGTGGGAATTAGGGTTAGATTGTTGACGATGTGTGTTTTAGATCTCTTTTATGGTTATTTGTTGGGTTAAATTAGAATTGATAATAGGAATTATTTATGATGCAAGGGGTTTACAACTTAGGCTCTAATTTGATTTCTTGATTGAATTTTTGGTTTTATTCTCTTCGTGTTACTTACCGATTTTTTTTTGTTTTTTTTTTATTTTTGTTTTGTTTGTTTTACATTAATTCATTATTTATCTCATAGGTTTTATGAGAATTTATAATAAGTCAGAAACTTTTGTATTAAAATTAAACCCTTTGTGAATAGTTAATATTATACCATTAATGTCTAGCTTTTCCGCATAAACTATGGAATCACACAACATATTGTTTTCCGTGCAAACTATGCTTGTCCATGGTTGTTGCCTGATGTCATTTTTGAAAACCAAATTTCATGTTTTTTTATGAATTAGAAATTGTTTTGTTTTATATTTATTTATTTATTTATTTTCTTTGATTTGGAACTTTTCGAAATCGGTGTGTTATCAAAGTTTAATACTATTATGTTTTGATATTGTTTTAATTAGTTAATTAATTTATTTTTATTCTGTTTTATTATTATTTATTTGTTTATATATTTTTACCAACTGATTACTTGTTCCCTTACTATCGATTTTTCTTTCTTTTTGGACAATAATTTTTTTGATAACTGATATTATAAACAAAGTTATTTTTTTTATGTTTGAAAGATTTGTTTGATTGTTCTCAAAGTTTGTTGCGGGAATTAAATATGTTAAATTAGATAACTTATGGGTAGCATATTTAATGGAATCTCGTAATGGTGTTTCCGTAGAGAGATTTGGTGATAGGTACAGTAGTGTGTGACTCTTGTAAAACTCAATAACTGATACCGTATTTTCTATGTTAGATCCTGACACGGAGGCTCCAGTCACGGTTAGATTAAACTTTGAGCGTGGGTGTAAGTTTTCCACACTTAAATTTATTAAAAGTTTTCATATATGAATATGAAATCTATTTTCTTTATTAAAGTTTTGTTTATGGTTTCAATAACAGTTCATGAAAACATAAAGGATTTATTTTCTCTACAATTGAACCATGCATGTATGTTGTGTTTGGTGATATAGTCGACTATTGTTTGTTATCCTCTTTTGGACTTAGCTATTTTGAGATATTTTTTTTGGGTTTTTGTATACGTCTCCAAACGGTCTATGTTTTGACCCACGTCGATTGGGGTTATACATTGACCGTGTCGACACGTTTTGCTTGTGAACTAGTTCAACACGTGCTGTCGGGGATAATAACAGTCTTTTGATTTTGACTCGGGCCACCGAGGTAAAACAAATGGTAGAGACGACTTTTTTTGGGGGATGTCTCATTTCGACTTGGGTTACCGAGATCACACATATGAAATTTTGACCCCCACCATCGGGGTAAATAGTGGTCATAGTACGTTTGGGAGACATTATACTATTTTCAGATATAAATGCAAATTCTATGATTTTATGACTTGGCATTATTTTCTAATGATACTATCATAGGAAATATTATTTTTGGTATGCTATCTTTTCTTGAAATTAAATGTCTTGATTTTTCTCTTATTGCTATATCTCATATTACATTACTAAAATCTGCATGGTTCATTTTTATTTTAGTGGATGCTTAATGAGCTCCCAAGCTCACTAATCTCTGGACATGTTTTTCAGATCCCGAGGAATAGCTACTTGGTGGGTTGATGGGTTATCTAGAGACAAACTCAACAATTAGTGTTCCACGAACCCCATTTCTTGTTTTGAATAAGTTGGATTGTTTTAGTTGATTTCCACATACTCTTCCATTTGTTATGTGGTCTCTTGGATATTGAATTTAGAACTCAATTTTCCTTTAAAATGCAATAAAATTTGTGTTATTTGGGTTACATAATAATTAAGTATCAGTGTTATGAGGCCTTGCATACACAAGTGGGGCCCATCCCCACAAGTATGCGGCCGGTTCCGGCCGATGTCCCGCTTTGGGTTCGGCGGGCTAGTTATTAGGACCAGAGCTTGTCCAAATTACTACGTAAAAAGATCCGCCTTAATCAGAGATCTATTGTTAGCGCCCCAAAGTACGTAGAAGAGCTATACCGACAACAAAAGAAGGAAATTAGATTTTCAAGTGGGGATCATGTTTTCTTGAAGGTATCCCCTACTAAAGGAGTGGTTCGTTTTGGCTCATGGGAAACTCAATCCAAGTATATTGGACCTTTTGAGGTATTGGAACGAGTAGGCAAGGTGGCTTACAGACTTGCTCTTCTGCCTACTCTAGCTCGTGTCCATAATGTTTTCCATGTTTCTATGCTAAGAAAGTATGTTCCAGACCCTACTCATGTAATACAGTTACCGTCTGTGGAATTCAATGAAGATATGTCCTACGGTGAGTGGCCAGTAAAGATAATTGACAGAAAGGAACAAAATTTGCGGCGGCGGATGATTCCTTATGTCAAGGTTCAGTGGAGTAACCACACTGAGCGTGAAGCCACGTGGGAGTTGGAGTCGGAGATGAAAGAAAAGCACCCTCAACTATTTGAGTGCACAGGTATGAGTTTAGATGGCTAAACACTTTTAAGGGGGAGAGAATGTAATAATACCCTTAAAAGTTAAAAATAATTATGAGAAATTGTAGTGGTTAAAACATAAAATAGGGTGATGCTTATCTTAACCTAACTAAATTAGAATTTTATTACTTAATCTCTCGCTCGCCGCCGCCTTCATATCATAAACCTTTCTCATTCCCTCTATCTTCAATGTAAGCTGCACTCCAACCCGAAGAGACGAGGAGGGATTCGAAGCATAAGGCGGTCAAGGTAAGCCCTTGATTGTTCTTGTTGTTGGAACTTATGTGGGAATTAGGGTTAGATTGTTGACGATGTGTGTTTTAGATCTCTTTTATGGTGATTTGTTGGGTTAAATTAGGATTGATAATAGGAATTATTTATGATGCAAGGGGTTTACAACTTAGGCTCTAATTTGATTTCTTGATTGAATTTTTGGTTTTATTCTCTTCGTGTTTGTAAAACCCAAGAATTTTGGGGATTAAAAATTTCCTTAATGGGTTTTATTTAATTGGAAAATGAGGAAAAACCCCCGAGGTTAGATCAAAATGAAGTATTGATGGAGAAATAAATTTTCTAAATTTTCTTTATTAAGAAAATTCCCCAAACTTTGAATACATGGATTTGTATTAGTAATGAGTTAAAAACCCTAGTTGGGTTTAATTGGGATTACCAAGGTTATTTTGGTAATAATAAGGGATGGATGAATTCTTTGGATGAATTCATGTCGATTGGTTAAAGGAAAGATTGGTGGTTTATTTAATTAAAGGAAAGAAGGTAAAAATAAATGATTAAAAGGTTTAAAACCCTAATTAGGGTTAGTCGGGAGTCAGAGGGACCTTTTCATAATTATTGAAAATACTGGGGACTTGAAAGAAATTGTCTTCTCTCACCGGAGAGGGACTTGGTTGTAACCCAAGAAAAGTCAGGGACTTAATAGAAAATATTCTCTCTCAGAGGGTGGACCAAAATGTAACCTGAAAAGGTATGGGGACTTATGGAAAATTTTTCAGGTTAAAACCCTTATAATAATGGTTCAACGGTCAGGATTAGACGATCGGTGTTAGGGGCTGATCTCGTATGCTATAACGCACCCATGGTCACCACGTGTCGGCCTTTAGAACTGATCCATCTGACCGTGTGTTAGTTACGAGGCGCTTGAGAAGGAAGCTATGGGAATAACCCCACGGTGAGGGCGGATGAGAACCAACCATCTATGGATCGTCTTAAGTTCGAGGCATCAAGAGAAGATCTGGTCGTTGATTTTCTTTTGATCCCAGTCATTGATCCGCGGGTTGATGTATCCGGTAAGTGGGGGTTTAGTTATAAACCGCTGGATGTAATCAACGTAATCACCACCGTCCGGCCCCTAGGTGTTGATCTCGAGGTACCCACTACCACCGCCGGCCGATAACGCCTCCCAAGCGCTGGCCCAAACCGCTTACCCCGGCCGGTTACCGCAGAAGGTCGGCCGCTGTCGGGCGGAGCGGCCGCGCAAACGCCCAAAGCCGCTTTGTCTCCCTCTGCCTCTATATAATCGAGGTCATCTCACGCGTGCGCAGGCACCGGTGCAGATGAACCCATTTAAGGAAGCCCTCCGTCGAGTGGTGATCGGAGAGAGGGAGAAGCTTCTCTGCACGACGGAAGCCGGGCTCGCGTCCACCTTTGAGCTCAGTATTATCATGATCGTCTTTGGACGGAGGAGGAGACCGAGATGGGGAAGAGAAAACGGTTGCAGCCAAGCTCGCCGGGAAAAGTTGAGCTCGCCGGAAAAGACAGAGAGGTCTTTCCTGGCGTTGGGAAGCTCTCGGGGGGCATTCCTCGTCGCCCCTCAGCCGTCTGGTAAGTTTCTCATCCCTCCCAAGACCCTAGAGTAGTGCATGCATAGAGAGGGTCGCCATGTCGAACTCACGGGAACCAAAGCAGTGGGTCACCATGAGAGGAGCCTCAGGCATAGGCGGCAAGACCAAGGTGTTTCCTACCGAGAGGAGCTTGACAAATGTGAAGTTTCGACGCTTGTAGGTTGCCGGTGAACTTCGCTATTTCACCTGTTCTACCTGAGAAGAAGGCGGTGTGAGAGGGAAGAAGAAGAGTAGATAAAAATAAAATAATTAAAGTTATTGTTTTAATTAAAGTAGTAACCGCTTGATTAAAATAATAACTTTAGAGTTGTGACATTAATTGATTAGTTTGGTATAGTTACAATAACTATACTAATAACTTTGGTTTGTGACAATTATTTTTGATTGTTGGTATAGTTTTGATTAAATTTAAAAGCAAACTATGGAAGTGTGACACTTGTATAGTTATTTGTTTTGGAACTTTGATAGGATGACATAAATCTAGTTGATTATTTGGTATGATCATGACCATGATGGAAGGGAATTTAAACTTAGGGATGATTTAATCAAAGTAACCCTATTAAACTATAGTAGTGTGACAAATTATTAGAATTGTTAATAATTTGAAACTATAGTGTGACACATAAATAGTTGTCAAACTATAATGTGGAAAGTTATCTAATTAATTTGTTAATCATGGTTAGTAGTTAATTAAGTAATTAACTAGCTAATTGTTTGATTAGACAAATTGATAAAAAGGGGATTGGTTATTAAAGTGTGACAACTATTTAAATAATTGTGGAGATATTGTTAGTATAACCAGTTATTAGAATAATTCATTTTGATTATTCTATGTATGATAATGCTAGTAGTTGGTGTTTTGATTAAAAAGATTAATGGGTTTTTAAGACTTAGGTAGATCAATAACAAATTGGTCACTTAAGATTTTATTAAATCTAATCAAGTGGATTAGCGGAAATTAATTAATTAATAGAATTTAATTAATTAAACTGTTGGGTCTAGTTGGTGGGCTCAAGTGAGTTGAGTTGATCAAGAATGGTCAAATAGGGTGTATTCCACGGGAAGCATGTGTCAAGTTGACTAGTTGACCAAAAGTTGACCGGGTAGGGGTCGAGGGTCAAACTAAGGTAATGTGACAAAATAAGTCCAGTTATCTTGTGAGTAAAGACATAATCTTTTGAATAATGGAAATAGAATAATTCGAATGTAGTTACGGAAATTATTTAGCAAGGTGGCTAAATAAGTTCAAAGGAACTAGATGAACCCTAAACAAGGTGGACCGTGAGGGTCAATGTTGCCAAATGACTAAAATGCCCTTTTCTTTATTAGAACTCCATAAGGTTAGGGTAAATGTTTAATGGGCTTAGAAATGGGCCCAATTTTAACTAGGAATGTCTAGAGATGACCAGCTTAAGGTTTAGACTCGACCAATAAAAGAAGAGTTGACTAAGCTTGACCAAGTTGGGTCCCGAGTCAACTAAAAGACATGGAAACAGGGGGTAAGGACAAGTAACCCGAGAAGTGGTCTTTAGGACCCGTTAGTGGGCCAAAACCCAAGAAGAACGTAAGGCATACATTTGTACCTAGAGACATAGGTATATTTGGAATCGTATCTCTAATAGGACCTCTGTATGCCGATACTCTCGGGGAGTTGTGGCACTCAAGAGGACACTAGAAGTACGTGGCTAGTCATGTGATAAAGTGTGATTGACTTGACTAGTTAGACAAGTGGATTTGGGTCCAAATTGGGCTTAATCAAATTAACATAAATGGTTAATTAAACTAGAAGACTAAGTTTAAGTTCCGTTAAGTTGATTTAATCCAAAACCAAGGTTTGTAAGATAAATCAATTGAAATAATTTGAGTCATGGACTTAGAGTTGAACTCAAGACCACTATGAGTAAGGTAGTTGAGCCCGAACCCTTGGGATAAGGCCAACCATACGATAAAGATTGATTCTTTTAAGTTGATGGATCGATAAAGATTAAAGAGCTTAGTAGGCTAGACAAGTGGACCCAATTTGTCAAAGCTTTACTCAAGCATGATCGAAGCTATATGTTAGGGTCACGAATAATGGATTGTCAAGTTGGACAATGGATCAGCTTAACCAAGTGAAAAGTTGAGGGTCGAATAAAAGACAAGACAAGGTTAAGCTAAACCTACTGGCTTGGTAGATGGGCCCAATTTAGCTAAGGAAACTATAAACGGCCAATGAGGGTGCTGCACTATGAAGGTAAGGTAGGACAGCTTGACCAAAGTTGACTAGAGTTGACCAAGAGTTGAAAGTCAACTAAAGGACTTGGAAATGAGGAAAATGGCTCCAGAACTACATAGATGGTTTTAAGGACCCGCTTAATTGAGCTTAGGGCCACCGAAAGCGAGAGAGTTCTGCATGTGCATCTAGGATGTAGGGTTGTTGCTATTTTGACACTGATAGAGACTTTGCTATCAGATATCGACGTGGAGGCTTAGAGACACGTCAGAGGGAAACTAGGGAAGTTTTCAGCTCTTGTTAGAGGTAAGTTACTTTTGCCTCGCTCCTACCCATTGTTTGGGGTTTCTTGTTTTGACGTACGCTATTTGTTAGCATGTCTTTTGGTACCTGATATTCTTGGATGCATGCACATACATATTCTTTTGATGTCTTTCCTGGTATGTGTGTGATTGGTGTGCTAGAGGTAGTGTTAACTCCGATCACGCAGGATCCGCTGATCTAAGACGCGGCCGCGGGAAACACGCGGAGCCTCGCGGTTCCGTCCCGGATAGGAGTGCGTTGTTTCACTATCTCTTCGCTGATGCTCACCGAGCATACCCTATGACCGAGGCGATACCGCGTGGAGGTTCGTTGTGCTTGTGTGCGCAGTGGCGTGTATGCGCCGAGGAGTATGCGCACTCATTTAGCATAGCCTCCTTTTGTCTGGAACTTGACCATAGAGACACACGGTGCTTGTGTTGGTCTGGTGGGTGTGTGTAGGTTGAGTTTGTTCTATCAGCCTGACTCGGAGCTAGAGAGTTCTCAGAACACTCACCTAAATAAATAAGAATTTTTATTTATTTAATTCTCGTAAATTATTAAATGGAAATTTAATATAATAAGCTTATGAAATTTGGGAAAAGGTATAAGATTTAATTAATCCAGTTTATTTAAGTACTAATTAAATCATATTAGTTATTGATGAGAGCGCATAAAATGTATAATTCCCTGAAGTAGAGTCGACGTGCCAAAAGCCTGAATATTGGATCTAACCATTTATAAAGAGGAATTAATTATTAAATGTAGACCCGGCTCCGAGTGGCCGACACTTGCCCCGAAAATGTAGATCTCAGTCGGACCCAAGAATTTAAATAATATTTTATTTAAGAAAAAAAAAGAAAGAAATAATAATAATTATTATTGTTATAACTTTATAAAAGTTATAAGAATTAGGAGAGAGAGAGAAATCCATCTCTCTCCCTCTCGTTTCTCCTCCATCGAAGCCTCGACCTCGAGCTTCATCGCATCTTCTTCCCTTTGTCAACGCACCACCTGCCGGCCGGGCGAGCCCCCTTGGCCACAAAGCGGCCGGGCGACGCGGACCCTCCTCGGCGACTTCCTCCGGCGCACAACCACGCTGTCGTAGGCTCGCGCTTCGCCCTCTTTTCCCCACCGGATTCCAGCCAAGCCGGGCGGATCCGGGCGAAGCCACGGCCGGTGATGACCCCCCCAGCCTGCCGCGGACCCGCCCCTTCTCGAGGCATGTTCGCTCAAGGCTACGCTTCCTCCTCGGGCTACGCACTCACCCCATATCCTTCTCCCCTCCCAGCGAGATCCGTGGCGGCCGACGGAGATTGGCGGCGATCGAGGTCCCTATGTACACGCAAACACCGCATTGACGAGGAAAGGTCCGCGATAGGGTACCGAGGGCTTCAAGTAAACCCCTGAACCCTAAATTGAGGAATTTCTTAATTAATGGGTTAATTAAGTACAAGAATTGGTTATTTGTTGGTTCAATAGTGATTTATGCTTGTTGGCGAGGGTTTGGATAGAAGATCGAAGATTTATTCTCATGTATGAATGTGTCGTCGTGGGTCTGCAAGAGTATTCTGAATATGTGTGGAGATTAATGGTTGTAAAAGAGGAAATTGTATGGATAATTGTTATTGATTATGGTGAATGTTTGTATGATTTTCGGGGCCCTGTAATTAAGGGAGGTGCCGCCGAATTTTCGTAGACATTTTATGTATTAATGTCTATTATTTTCTAGTTCGCATGTCTTCAAGATTAGGGAGAGATTGATAGAATTAATGTGATGAATGCTATATAAGCATGTATTGTGATGCTAGTATGGTTTTGAGTGATTGTTTGTATAATTTTGGAGGCCCTATATATAGGGGATATATTGCCCAATTTTCCTTGAAAAATACATTTTTTAATCTTCATGATCATGTATAGCTTTTAAGTACTTTACGAGAGTATGATTAGAGGCTTTTAGTTATGCAAACTATGAAGGAATAAGGTTAACTTGGCGAATGCATGTTGTAAAGAAATTTAAAAGCCAATGATAGCATAGATGTTTTGTTCTTTTGAATTTAGCTTGCTCACCAAGTGTTTGATGTTTTGGCACATAGAACCATGAGACAATTAGAGGGCTTAATTTAGAAGTTTATAAGTGTGGAAACCATCCATAAGATGTTATGATGCATGATAAGAGTTTGTAGAGAGAATTAGCATGTTGCAATGCCCAAGTTAATCATGCCTTTCTTGTGCTTGCCGAAATGCTTATGAAATACTTGGATAAAAGGCCACAAGAGAAGAATGGTTGCAAGTAGAAATTCCCATGTAGTTAGTCCTTAATGAGAATTAATTGTATGTTTATAAATAGGGTACCAAGATTCATTGTCTAGGGGCCATGGATAAATTAGGAGAATTGGTAGCAAGAGACTATGAACAATGTATGGACTGTCCTGCAGATGGCTGTCCCCTTCATGGGACAGCTGTGCTTTCTATACATCTCCATTTGGAGTGTGTAATACGTCATTGGAAAGGCCTTGAAGTCTTCTTTCTAATGAGCCTTAGATGAGAGAAATCCGAGTTACGGTTTAAAAGATATGACCATTTCTTTACAGCTGCGCAAGATCGGCAGATTTCTGCATTTCATATCTGATCTAGTAATATTTTCCTTTGTTCTAGTTAATGTTCATAGGTTGTAGAATAGTTTTACTATGCTGAAATGTTATGGCTATGCATACTTATCAATGGCCCAACATTTTATTATATCCATTGACATCATAGACTTAGCTCCACTGAAATAGGAGATGATCTCCTTGTACCCTTTATGATTGAAGTCATTCAACTATGATGCTTTCCCTGTAAGCTGTTGCTGAATTATTAAACCATACATGTTTGTAAATTCAAAGGCTTGGTTAGTAAAGGGTTGATTTAGTGGTTAATCTTATAGCCCACCTTAGTTAAAGGTCAATGAAAGATTTATAGAATGTATGCAGGAAACACTGTAGCAGTGCAGAACATTGGTTTTGTTCTTATTTTTACGGGCTATGTGTGAATGATAAGTAGCCTCAATTATGGTGAAAATGAAATCTAATATATTAACTATGATGTACTAGGAGTTTGAGATGGAATGATAAAGATTTAGAGCTTCAATTTGATGTTTTGATTCCTAGTTTTTGATAGTTACTGTAGCTACCGACAAAGAGTGAACTATGAACTCCAACGCTTTCAAAAGGACCTCGTAATTCAATTCCGATCGTCCCGATAGTTCGGGGACATATTTAAACTAATCAAAATGGTGCGGGCAGGTGTCTAGGAGCTTAGATCCATCGGTTATAAATTTAAAAGCCGACATTTCGGTAAACTCACGATTTGGGTAATTAAATGCATGTAATGCATTCAGATATTATGAAATGTTATGTGATGAACATTTACCATGTTTAGGACGTGGTGAGGCGGTCTAGGACCATACTGGGAAGATCGGGCCCGAGTAGGCCCAAGAGCGAAAAAGGTAGGATATCGCACGGGTGCTGTGAGTATTTCTAACTCATAGTATTCTATTGATTCTTGTTGTTGTTGTGCTAGATGGATGTTGGAATCCATCTTTTGATATCTGCTATGTAGGTTGACATGTTATGCTTGTTGCATTTATCTGAGCTTGTATGTTCTGATATGAACTGCTTTGAGGGAGTACCCCTTGACATTCTTCTTGTGTTGTTGTGGGATGGCCAGGAGGTGGTACTCCATGGCATATGGCCAGTGGGAGTGATACTCCATGGCATATGGCCAGTGGAGTACCCTCTGGCATCCTACTTGCACCTAGGATGGTCAAGGGGGATGGTACTCCATAGCAGTTTGTTGATTTTCTATTCCTTGCATTGATTATTCCTTCCTTCTACCTTGCTTTGATTTTTGTACTCTTATTTCCTCGAGAGGTTCCCAACATATAGTTGAGATGGTTTTCCTCATATGTGTTGGTTTTATATCTCGAGGGGATTGTTGTTATCATTCTTCTTCTTATGCGTATTTAAGTAGAGTTTACTTCTTAAATACGTATTGACTCCCGATCTCGATGAGATCACCGACCATTGTATATTCAGGATGTTGCTGCCTTGGATATATGTATATTTATACCTGTTGTTAGGTATTAATACTATCAATCTCTTACTTTCAGGCATGATACATCGGACGGAGACCCTGGCAGAGGGTGTATAATATCTGGCCATCAGGCCCCGGCAGAGGGCGTATAATATCTGGCCACGAGCACTTGATGCTCTATCGAACGGAGACCCTGGCAGAGGGTATATAATATATGGCCACTTGGCTCAGTCAGAGAGCGGCATTTTCTGACCATGTGCACATGTATGCTATAGCGTAGCTCGGCTTAGGCCGAAGACGATACCGATGGTGTCGTAGATGTCGTAGACATCTTAGTATCACATATGCCAGAGGTTGAGTACATCTGTGGATTTACCCACATTCCCGTGATTTGTTCTTTGCTTGTGATGTTATTAGTGCATATTTGTACTTCTTTTATTTCTGTTCCTTCCTAGTGGCTTTCGCCACCTTTATTGATTTAATTGCGATCCTACTGGGCCTTTCTTTGGCTCATGCACTTGATGGATGTTTTTCTCAGGTGACAATGAGGAGTAGGATCAGGACTAGATGAGGACCTCATGAGTAGCTAGGAGCGGAAATTGTGAGAGAGCTTCCGCAGGACAACCTAGCAAAATATGGGGATATGTTGAGTCGAGGTTTGCGTGACCTCTATTCCTTTCTGAGTGAGAGTTGTCATTCGGGACCTGCTAGGGTTTTATAAAAACCTTATATATATTTCTTCCGCTGATTTATAAATTAAACTCTGATTTAATTATCTGCTTATGTTACTTAGCCTTGCGTGCTTCTAGGGGCGACCCTATAAGCACGCGGCGTTTGTCGCGTGCGCCGAGGCCCGGGATCCGGGTTCGGGGCGTGACAAATAAAATGGTATCAGAGCGAACTGATATCAGAAGGTGTTTACATGAGCAAACATCTTTTGATATCAGGGAGCAGCAGATAAAAGACACCCTAGAGACCCTAATGACATAGAAAGATTAGCACTCTGATTCTGAATTCTTTCTGAGAGTATGGGTCTGGGTAGAGTACTCGTTAGAGTAGCTATACCGATATCTGATTCTGTCCAACAACTAAACATGCTGAGTGGACGAGGGTGACTTCATAGGAGGTCGGTGAATCCCCCCATAGATCTTGGAATGAGAGCAGGAGGCTCCCGCTCAAGCTGGTGATGAGGGACCGCAGTTTACCTGCACTGCACGCGGAGTGAGTTGGAGTTGTGGCATACCGATTAAGCCTTGCTCTAGACTTGACTCGTAGTCACACTGGTTGTCCATGCTTCCATCAACAGAAGCGTGAAGTAAGCATGTGGGTCCAATGCACTGTGGATTATTGAGGATGCACGAAACATATTGATGACTTGTTAATACCCCCACCATTTTGAGATGATATGAACACAATTTCGAGGATCTAAATCTCTATAAGGGGAGATTGTAACACCTACCAAAATAAATAAGAATTTTTATTTATTTAATTCTCTAAATTATTAAATGGAAATTTAATATAATAAGCTTATGAAATTTGGGAAAAGGTATAAGATTTAATTAATCCGGGTTTATTTAAGTACTAATTAAATCATATTAGTTATTGATGAGAGCGCATAAATGTATAATTCCCTAAAGTAGAGCCGATCGTGCCAAAAGCCTGAATATTGGATCTAAATCCATTTATAAAGAGGAATTAATTATTAAATGTAGACCCTATCCGAAAGTGGCCGCACACTTGCCCCTAAAATGTAGATCCTCAATGCACTCCAAGAATTTAAATAATATTTTATTTAATAAAAAAAAAAAGAAAGAAATAATAATAATTATTATTGTTATAACTTTATAAAAGTTATAAGAATTAGGAGAGAGAGAGAAATCCATCTTTCTCCCTCTCGTTTCTCCTCCACTGAGCTCGACCTGAGCTTCATCGTACCCTTCTTCCCTTTGTCAACGACCACCAAGCGCCGGCGAGCCGCCCCCCCCCTTGGCCACAGGCGGCTGGCGACGTGGACCCTCCCATGACTTCCTCCGGCGCATACCACGCTGTCGTAGCTCATCGCGCCGCCTCTTTTTCCCGACCGATTCCAAGCAAGTCGGGCGGATCCGGCGAGCCACGGCCGGTGATGACCCCCGCCAGCCGTCCGTGACCCGCCCCCCTCTGAGGGCATGCCTCACAGCGCCCTCTCCTCTACGACCGGCCATATCCTTCTCCCCTCCCTACGAGATCCGTGGCGGCCGAGGGAGATTGGCGGCGATCGAGGTCCCCTATGTACACCGCACCAACAAATTCGGCCATTGACGAGGAAAGGTCCGCATAGGGGTACCGAGGGCTTCAAGTAAACCCCTGTACCCTAAATTGAGGAATTTCTTAATTAATGGGTTAATTAAGTACAAGAATTGGTCATTTGTTGGTTCAATAGTGATTTATGCTTGTTGGCGAGGGTTTGGATAGAAGATCGAAGATTTATTCTCATGTATGAATGTGTCGTCGTGGGTCTGCAAGAGTATTCTGAATATGTGTGGAGATTAATGGTTGTAAAAGAGGAAATTGTATGGATAATTGTTATTGATTATGGTGAATGTTTGTATGATTTTCGGGGCCCTGTAATTAAGGGAGGTGCCGCCGAATTTTCGTAGACATTTTATGTATTAATGTCTATTATTTTCTAGTTCGCATGTCTTCAAGATTAGGAGAGATTGATAGAATTAATGTGATGAATGCTATATAAGCATGTATTGTGATGCTAGTATGGTTTTGAGTGATTGTTTGTATAATTTTGGAGGCCCTATATATAGGGATATATTGCCCAATTTTCCTTGAAAAAATACATTTTTTAATCATCATGATCATGTATAGCTTTTAAGTACTTTACGAGAGTATGATTAGAGGCTTTTAGTTATGCAAACTATGAAGGAATAAGGTTAACTTGGCGAATGCATGTTGTAAAGAAATTTAAAAGCCAATGATAGCATAGATGTTTTGTTCTTTTGAATTTAGCTTGCTCACCAAGTGTTTGATGTTTTGGCACATAGAACCATGAGACAATTAGAGGGCTTAATTTAGAAGTTTATAAGTGTGGAAACCATACATAAGATGTTATGATGCATGATAAGAGTTTGTAGAGAGAATTAGCATGTTGCAATGCCCAAGTTAATCATGCCTTTCTTGTGCTTGCCGAAATGCTTATGAAATACTTGGATAAAAGGCCACAAGAGAAGAATGGTTACAAGTAGAAATTCCCATGTAGTTAGTCCTTAATTAGAATTAATTGTATGTTTATAAATAGGGTACCAAGATTCATTGTCTAGGGGCCATGGATAAATTAGGAGAATTGGTAGCAAGAGACTATGAACAATGTATGGACTGTCCTGCAGATGGCTGTCCTCTTCATGGGACAGCTGTGCTTTCTATACATCTCCATTTGGAGTGTGTAATACGTCATTGGAAAGGCCTTAAAGTCTTCTTTCTAATGAGCCTTAGATGAGAGAAATCCGAGTTACGGTTTAAAAGATATGACCATTTCTTTCCAGCTGCGCAAGATCGGCAGATTTCTGCATTTCATATCTGATCTAGTAATATTTTCCTTTGTTCTAGTTAATGTTCATAGGTTGTAGAATAGTTTTACTATGCTGAAATGTTATGGCTATGCATACTTATCAATGGCCCAACATTTTATTATATCCATTGACTTCATAGACTTAGCTCCACTGAAATAGGAGATGATCTCCTTGTACCCTTTATGATTGAAGTCATTCAACTATGATGCTTTCCCTGTAAGCTGTTGCTGAATTATTAAACCATACATGTTTGTAAATTCAAAGGCTTGGTTAGTAAAGGGTTGATTTAGTGGTTAATCTTATAGCCCTCCTTAGTTAAAGGTCAATGAAAGATTTATAGAATGTATGCAGGAAACACTGTAGCAGTGCAGAACATTGGTTTTGTTCTTATTTTTACGGGTTATGTGTGAATGATAAGTAGCCTCAATTATGGTGAAAATGAAATCTAATATAGTAACTATGATGTACTAGGAGTTTGAGATGGAATGATAAAGATTTAGAGCTTCAATTTGATGTTTTGATTCCTAGTTTTTGATAGTTACTGTAGCTACCGACAAAGAGTGAACTATGAACTCCAACGTTTTCAAAATGACTCAGAATTCAATTCCGATCGTCCCGATAGTTTGGGGACATATTTAAACTAATCAAAATGGTGCGGGCAGGTGTCTAGGAGCTTAGATCCATCGGTTATAAATTTAAAAGCCGACATTTCGGTAAACTCACGATTTGGGTAATTAAATGCATGTAATGCATTCAGATATTATGAAATGTTATGTGATGAACATTTACCATGTTTAGGACGTGGTGAGGCGGTCTAGGACCATACTGGGAAGATCGGGCCCGAGTAGGCCCAAGAGCGAAAAAGGTAGGATATCGCACGGGTGCTGTGAGTATTTCTAACTCATAGTATTCTATTGATTCTTGTTGTTGTTGTGCTAGATGGATGTTGGAGTCCATCTTTTGATACCTGCTATGTAGGTTGACATGTTATGCTTGTTGCATTTATCTGAGCTTGTATGTTCTGATATGAACTGCTTTGAGGGAGTACCCCTTGACATTCTTCTTGTGTTGTTGTGGGATGGCCAGGAGGTGGTACTCCATGGAATATTGCCAGTGGGAGTGATACTCCATGGCATATGGCCAGTGGAGTACCCTCTGGCATCCTACTTGCACCTAGGATGGTCAAGGGGGATGGTACTCCATAGCAGTTTGTTGATTTTCTATTCCTTGCATTGATTATTCCTTCCTTCTACCCTCCTTTGATTTTTGTACTCTTATTTCCTCGAGAGGTTCCCAACATATAGTTGAGATGGTTTTCCTCATATGTGTTGGTTTTATATCTCGAGGGGATTGTTGTTATCATTCTTCTTCTTATGCGTATTTAAGTAGAGTTTACTTCTTAAATACGTATTGACTCCCGATCTCGATGAGATCACCGACCATTGTATATTCAGGATGTTGCTGCCTTGGATATATGTATATTTATACCTGTTGTTAGGTATTAGTACTATCAATCTCTTTATTTTCGTGCATGATACATCTGGACGGAGACCCCGGCAGAGGGTGTATAATATCTCGCCATCGTGCCCCTACAGAGGGCGATAATATCCGGGCCACGAGCACTTGATGCTCTATCGGACGGAGACCCTGGCAGAGGGTGTATAATATCTGGCCACTTGGCTCAGTCAGAGAGCGGCATTTTCTGACCATGTGCACATGTATGCTATAGCGTAACCCGGCTTAGGCCAAAGACGATACCGATGGTGTCGTAGATGTCGTAGACATCTTAGTATCACATATGCCAGAGGTTGAGTACATCTGTGGATTTACCCACATTCCCGTGATTTGTTATTTGCTTGTGATGTTATTAGTGCATATTTGTACTTCTTTTATTTCTGTTCCTTCCCTGTGGCTTTCGCCACCTTTATTGATTTAATTGCGATCCTACTGGGCCTTTCTTTGGCTCATGCACTTGATGGATGTTTTTCTCAGGTGACAATGAGGAGTAGGATCAGGACTAGATGAGGACCTTGCGAGTAGCTAGGAGCGAAATTCGTGAGAGAGCTTCCGCAGACAACCTAGCAAATGATGGGGATATGTTGAGCCGAGGTTTGCGTGCACTCTATTCCTTTCTGAGTGAGAGTTGTCATTCGGGACCAGATAGGGTTTTATAAAAACCTTATATATATTTCTTCCGCTGATTTATAAATTAAACTCTGATTTAATTATCTGCTTATGTTACTTAGCCTTGCGTGCTTCTAGGGGCGACCCTATAAGCACGCCAAGCTTGTCGCGGCTTGTAGAGGCCCGGATCCGGGTTCGGCGTGACAAATAAAATGGTATCAGAGTTTAATCGATATCGTAAGGTGTTTACATGAGCAAACATCTTTTGATATCGTGGAGCAGCGTGAATAAAAGACACCCTAGAGACCCTAATGACATAGAAAGATTAGCACTCTGATTCTGAATTCTTTCTGAGAGTATGGGTCTGGGTAGAGTACTCGTTAGAGTAGCTATACCGATATCTGATTCTGTCCAACAACTAAACATGCTGAGTGGACGAGGGTGACTTCATAGGAGGTCGGTGAATCCCCCCATAGATCTTGGAATGAGAGCAGGAGGCTCCCGCTCAAGCTGGTGATGAGGGACCGCAGTTTACCTGCACTGCACGCGGAGTGAGTTAGAGTTGTGGCATACCGATTAAGCCTTGCTCTAGACTTGACTCAGAGTCATACCGTTGTCCATGCTTCCATCACAGAAGCGTGAAGTGAAGCATGTGGGTCCACGCACTCGGGATTATTGAGGATGCACGAAACATATTGATGACTTGTTAATACCCCCACCATTTTGAGATGATATGAACACAATTTCGAGGATCGAAATTTCTATAAGGGGAGATTGTAACACCCTACCAAATAAATAAGAATTTTTATTTATTTAATTCTCAGAAATTATTAAATGGAAATTTAATATAATAAGCGATGAAATTTGGGAAAAGGTATAAGATTTAATTAATCCAGGTTTATTTAAGTACTAATTAAATCATATTAGTTATTGATGAGAGCAGACAAATGTATAATTCCCGGTAAAGTAGAGCTGATCAGGCCAAAAGCCGGGAATATTGGATCTAACCATTTATAAAGAGGAATTAATTATTAAATGTAGACCCGGCTCCGAGTGGCCGACACTTGCCCCTAAAATGTAGATCTCAGTCGGACCCAAGAATTTAAATAATATTTTATTTAATAAAAAAAAGAAAGAAATAATAATAATTATTATTGTTATAACTTTATAAAAGTTATAAGAATTAGGAGAGAGAGAGAAATCCATCTCTCTCCCTCTCGTTTCTCCTCCATCGAAGCTCGACTCGAAGCTTCATCGCATTCCTTCTTCCCTTTGTCAACGACCACCAAGCGCCGAGCCCCTTGGCCACAAGTGCCGGGCGACGCGGACCCTCCTACACTTCCTCCCGGCGCATAGAACACGCTGGTCGTAGGCTCATGCCGCCTCTTTTTCCGGACCGGATTCCAGCCAAGAAGTCGGGCGGATCCGGCGCGAGCCACTACGGCCGTGATGACCCCCAAGCAGCCTGCCGTGACCCGCCCCTTTCGAGGCATGCCTCAAGGCCTCCTGCCACGACCATTTCCATATCCTTCTCCCCTCCCTACGAGATCCGGTGGCGGCCGACGGAGATTGGCGGCGTCGAGGTCCCTGATGTACACTGCAACACAAATTTCGTGATTGACGAGGAAAGGTCCGCATAGGGTACCGAGGGCTTCAAGTAAACCCCTGAACCCTAAATTGAGGAATTTCTTAATTAATGGGTTAATTAAGTACAAGAATTGGTCATTTGTTGGTTCAATAGTGATTTATGCTTGTTGGCGAGGGTTTGGATAGAAGATCGAAGATTTATTCTCATGTATGAATGTGTCGTCGTGGGTCTGCAAGAGTATTCTAAATATGTGTGGAGATTAATGGTTGTAAAAGAGGAAATTGTATGGATAATTGTTATTGATTATGGTGAATGTTTGTATGATTTTCGGGGCCCTGTAATTAAGGGAGGTGCCGCCGAATTTTCGTAGACATTTTATGTATTAATGTCTATTATTTTCTAGTTCGCATGTCTTCAAGATTAGGGAGAGATTGATAGAATTAATGTGATGAATGCTATATAAGCATGTATTGTGATGCTAGTATGGTTTTGAGTGATTGTTTGTATAATTTTGGAGGCCCTATATATAGGGGATATATTGCCCAATTTTCCTTGAAAAATACATTTTTTAATCTTCATGATCATGTATAGCTTTTAAGTACTTTACGAGAGTATGATTAGAGGCTTTTAGTTATGCAAACTATGAAGGAATAAGGTTAACTTGGCGAATGCATGTTGTAAAGAAATTTAAAAGCCAATGATAGCATAGATGTTTTGTTCTTTTGAATTTAGCTTGCTCACCAAGTGTTTGATGTTTTGGCACATAGAACCATGAGACAATTAGAGGGCTTAATTTAGAAGTTTATAAGTGTGGAAACCATACATAAGATGTTATGATGCATGATAAGAGTTTGTAGAGAGAATTAGCATGTTGCAATGCCCAAGTTAATCATGCCTTTCTTGTGCTTGCTGAAATGCTTATGAAATACTTGGATAAAAAGGCCACAAGAGAAGAATGGTTACAAGTAGAAATTCCCATGTAGTTAGTCCTTAATGAGAATTAATTGTATGTTTATAAATAGGGTACCAAGATTCATTGTCTAGGGGCCATGGATAAATTAGGAGAATTGGTAGCAAGAGACTATGAACAATGTATGGACTGTCCTGCAGATGGCTGTCCTCTTCATGGGACAGCTGTGCTTTCTATACATCTCCATTTGGAGTGTGTAATACGTCATTGGAAAGGCCTTAAAGTCTTCTTTCTAATGAGCCTTAGATGAGAGAAATCCGAGTTACGGTTTAAAAGATATGACCATTTCTTTCCAGCTGCGCAAGATCGGCAGATTTCTGCATTTCATATCTGATCTAGTAATATTTTCCTTTGTTCTAGTTAATGTTCATAGGTTGTAGAATAGTTTTACTATGCTGAAATGTTATGGCTATGCATACTTATCAATGGCCCAACATTTTATTATATCCATTGACTTCATAGACTTAGCTCCACTGAAATAGGAGATGATCTCCTTGTACCCTTTATGATTGAAGTCATTCAACTATGATGCTTTCCCTGTAAGCTGTTGCTGAATTATTAAACCATACATGTTTGTAAATTCAAAGGCTTGGTTAGTAAAGGGTTGATTTAGTGGTTAATCTTATAGCCCTCCTTAGTTAAAGGTCAATGAAAGATTTATAGAATGTATGCAGGAAACACTGTAGCAGTGCAGAACATTGGTTTTGTTCTTATTTTTACGGGCTATGTGTGAATGATAAGTAGCCTCAATTATGGTGAAAATGAAATCTAATATAGTAACTATGATGTACTAGGAGTTTGAGATGGAATGATAAAGATTTAGAGCTTCAATTTGATGTTTTGATTCCTAGTTTTTGATAGTTACTGTAGCTACCGACAAAGAGTGAACTATGAACTCCAACGTTTTCAAAAGGACTCAGAATTCAATTCCGATCGTCCCGATAGTTCGGGGACATATTTAAACTAATCAAAATGGTGCGGGCAGGTGTCTAGGAGCTTAGATCCATCGGTTATAAATTTCAAAGCCGACATTTCGGTAAACTCACGATTTGGGTAATTAAATGCATGTAATGCATTCAGATATTATGAAATGTTATGTGATGAACATTTACCATGTTTAGGACGTGGTGAGGCGGTCTAGGACCATACTGGGAAGATCGGGCCCGAGTAGGCCCAAGAGCGAAAAAGGTAGGATATCGCACGGGTGCTGTGAGTATTTCTAACTCATAGTATTCTATTGATTCTTGTTGTTGTTGTGCTAGATGGATGTTGGAGTCCATCTTTTGATACCTGCTATGTAGGTTGACATGTTATGCTTGTTGCATTTATCTGAGCTTGTATGTTCTGATATGAACTGCTTTGAGGGAGTACCCCTTGACATTCTTCTTGTGTTGTTGTGGGATGGCCAGGAGGTGGTACTCCATGGCATATGGCCAGTGGAGTACCCTCTGGCATCCTACTTGCACCTAGGATGGTCAAGGGGGATGGTACTCCATAGCAGTTTGTTGATTTTCTATTCCTTGCATTGATTATTCCTTCCATCTACCCTCCTTTGATTTTTGTACTCTTATTTCCTCGAGAGGTTCCCAACATATAGTTGAGATGGTTTTCCTCATATGTGTTGGTTTTATATCTCGAGGGGATTGTTGTTATCATTCTTCTTCTTATGCGTATTTAAGTAGAGTTTACTTCTTAAATACGTATTGACTCCCGATCTCGATGAGATCACCGACCATTGTATATTCAGGATGTTGTTGCCTTGGATATATGTATATTTATACCTGTTGTTAGGTATTAGTACTATCAATCTCTTATTTTCAGGCATGATACATCGGACGGAGACCCCGGCAGAGGGTGTATAATATCCGCCATCAAAGCCCCTAAGCAGAGGGCGTATAATATCTGGCCACGAGCACTTGATGCTCTATCGGACGGAGACCCTGGCAGAGGGTGTATAATATCTGGCCACTTGGCTCAGTCAGAGAGCGGCATTTTCTGACCATGTGCACATGTATGCTATAGCGTAGCCCGGCTTAGGCCGAAGACGATACCGATGGTGTCGTAGATGTCGTAGACATCTTAGTATCACATATGCCAGAGGTTGAGTACATCTGTGGATTTACCCACATTCCCGTGATTTGTTATTTGCTTGTGATGTTATTAGTGCATATTTGTACTTCTTTTATTTCTGTTCCTTCCTAGTGGCTTTCGCCACCTTTATTGATTTAATTGCGATCCTACTGGGCCTTTCTTTGGCTCATGCACTTGATGGATGTTTTTCTCAAAGCATAAATGAGGAGTAGGATCGTGACTAGATGAGGACCTTGCGAAGTAGCTAGGAGCGGAAATTCGTGAGAGAGCTTCCGCAGGACAACCTAGCAAAATGATGGGGATATGTTGAGTCGAGGTTTGCGCACCTCTATTCCTTTCTCGAGCGTAGAGTTGTCATTCGGGACCTCGCTTAGGGTTTTATAAAAACCTTATATATATTTCTTCCGCTGATTTATAAATTAAACTCTGATTTAATTATTCTGCTTATGTTATTTAGCCTTGCGTGCTTCTAGGGCGCTTAATTCTATAAGCACTCGGCGTTGTCGCGTCTTGGCCGAGGCCCGGATCCGGGTTCGGGCGGATAGCCCGATAGGGGAATGTTCAGGGACAGGACCCCCTGGCGTTTCTGTCTGCCTTGCCAGAGAGGCAATTCTCTGGTGGTCTTACCTGTCAGTGGGCATGGTACACTGACCGTGTTAACACGTAGGAGAGGTAGTTCTACCGAATTGCGACCGGAGGGTCGAACGACCAAAAGGTCGTGCTTACAGCAAATAGCTGGACATACTGGCCGGGGGTGATTCTTGAGTTCTCTTGAAACTCATTACAGAGCCCGAGGGCTTCTGTATTAGGGGTCGTACCTTTGAATTATTTATGGTAGACTCCTAGAGTTGTGTTTCTTGATGTTGTGACCTCATTGGATGACATATTGCCTATTTATGTCTATGTGACCTACAGGGGTACTTACTGGGCTTTCCTTTCGAAAGCTCATGCAGTTGCTTCCTTCTTTCTTTTTCAGGTTCCGTGGAGTAGGTGACTCAAACTCGGGAGTTGAGCGAAGGGTTGGGCTGATTTTGTAGAGGTTCGAGAACCTCAGGTCACACTTGTTCATGAGGTGGTGTTATTGTAGGACCCTTATAGGGCCTGACTTTGTATAAAGCTTTGTAGGGTACCTGGAACCCTTCATGATTTTTAATTCCGTTGTATAACTCTGATATTGTTCTTTATTATTAATGAACATTTGATTATTATTGTTATCTGCTTATCATTTTTAGGACTTGTATTCGAGTGGGGCTCATCTCCACTTGGATACGGCCGATCTGTTGACGTTCCCAAGGTCCCTGAATCCTGCCTGGCGCTGATGCTGTTACTTTTTTTTTTTTGTTTTTTTTATTTTTGTTTTGTTTGTTTTACATTAATTCATTATTTATCTCATAGGTTTTATGAGAATTTATAATAAGTCCCAAACTTTGGTATTAAAATTAAACCCTTTGTGAATAGTTAATATTATACCATTAATGTCTCGTTTTCCGTACAAACTATGGAATCACACAACAAATTGTTTTCCGTGCAAACTACGCATGTCCATGGTTGTTGCCTGATGTCATTTTTGAAAACCAGCCTCATGTTTTTTTTTTATGAATTACAAATTCTTTTGTTTTATATTTATTTATTTATTTATTTTCTTTGATTTGGAACTTTTCGAAATCGGTGTGTTACTGTCAGAGTTTATTACTATTATGTTTTGATATTGTTTTAATTAGTTAATTAATTTATTTTTATTCTGTTTTATTATTATTTATTTGTTTATATATTTTTACCAACTGATTATTTGTTCCCTTACTATCGATTTTTCTTTCTTTTTGGACAATAATTTTTTATAACCGATATTATAAAACAAAAGTTATTTTTTATGTTTTAAAGATTTGTTTGATTGTTCTCGAGTTAGTTATTGGGGAATTAAATATGTTAAATTAGATAACTTATGGGTAGCATATTTAATGGAATCTCGTAATGGTGTTTCCGTAGAAAGATTTGGTGATAGGTACAGTAGTGTGTGACTTTTGTAAAACTCAATAACTGATACCGTATTTTCTATGTTAGATCCCTACACGGAGGCTCCAAATACTGCTAGATTAAACTTTGAGCTGGGTGTAAGTTTTCCACACTTAAATTTATTAAAAGTTTTCATATATGAATATGAAATCTATTTTCGTTATTAAAGTTTTGTTTATGGTTTCAATAACAGTTCATGGAAACATAAAGGATTTATTTTCTCTACAATTGAACCATGCATGTATGTTGTGTTTGGTGATATAGTCGACTATTGTTTGTTATCCTCTTTTGGACATAGCTATTTTGAGATATTTTTTTTGGGTTTTTGTATACGTCTCCAAACGGTCTATGTTTTGACCCACGTCAATGGGGGTTATACATTGACCGTGTCGACACGTTTTGCTTGTGAACTAGTTCAACCCGTCTTTGTCTGGGATAATAACAGCTTTTTGATTTTGACTCGGGCCACCGAGGTAAAACAAATGGTAGAGACGACTTCTTTTGGGGATGTCTCATTTCACTTGGGTTACCGAGATCACACATATGAAATTTTGACCCGCACCATCGGGGTAAATAGTGGTCATAGTACGTTTGGGAGACATTATACTATTTTCAGATATAAATGCAAATTCTATGATTTTATGACTTGGCATTATTTTCTGATGATACTATCATAGGAAATATTATTTTTGGTATGCTATCTTTTCTTGATATTAAATGTCTTGATTTTTCTCTTATTGCTATATCTCATATTACATTACTAAAATCTGCATGGTTCATTTTTATTTTAATGGATGCTTACTGAGCTCCCAAGCTCACTAATCTCTGGACATGTTTTTCAGATCCCGAGGAATAGCTACTTGGTGGGTTGATGGGTTATCTAGAGACAAACTCAATAATTAGTGTCCCACTAACCCCATTTCTTGTTTTCAATAAGTTGGATTGTTTTAGTTGATTTCCATATACTCTTCCATTTGTTATGTGGTCTCTTGGATATTTAATTTAGAACTCAATTTTCCTTTAAAATGCAATAAAATTTGTGTTATTTGGGTTATATAATAATTGCGAACAGGTTATGAGGCCTTGCATACACAGTGGGGCCCATCCCCACAAGTATGCGGCCGGTCTGCCGATGTCCCGTTTGGGTTCGGCGGGCGCAAGTTATTAGGAGCAGAGCTTGTCAAAATTACTACAGAAAAGATCCGCCTAATCAGAGAACGGTTGTTAGCAGCCCAAAGTAGGTAGAAGAGCTATACTGACAACAAAAGAAGGAAATTAGATTTTCAAGTGGGGGATCATGTTTTCTTGAAGGTATCCCCTACTAAAGGAGTGGTTCGTTTTGGCGCCCGCGGGAAACTCAATCCGCGTTATATTGGACCTTTTGAGGTATTGGAACGAGTAGGCAAGGTTGCTTACAGACTTGCTCTTCCGCGTAGTCTAGCTCGTGTCCATAATGTTTTCCATGTTTCTATGCTAAGAAAGTATGTTCCAGACCCTACTCATGTAATACAGTTACCGGGCTCATGGAATTCAATGAAGATATGTCCTACTATGAGTGGCCAAGAAAGATAATTGATGAAAGGAACAAAATTTGCGGGCGGATGATTCCTTATGTCAAGGTTCAGTGGAGTAACCACACTGAGCGTGAAGCCACGTGGGAGTTGGAGTTTGAGATGAAAGGAAAGCACCCTCAACTATTTGAGAGCACAGGTATGAGTTTAGAGGGCTAAACTCTTTTAAGGGGGAGAGAATGTAATAATACCCTTAAAAGTTAAAAATAATTATGAGAAATTGTACTGGTTAAAACATAAAATAGGGTGATGCTTATCTTAACCTAATTAAATTAGAATTTTATTACTTAATCTCTCGCTCGCCGCCGCCTTCATACGCAAACCTTCTCATTCCCCTATATCTTCGAATGTAAGCGCACTCCAACCCTAAGAGACGAGGAGGGATTCCAAGGTATAAGGCCAAGGTAAGCCCTTGATTGTTCTTGTTGTTGGAACTTATGTGGGAATTAGGGTTAGATTGTTGACGATGTGTGTTTTAGATCTCTTTTATGGTGATTTGTTGGGTTAAATTAGGATTGATAATAGGAATTATTTATGATGCAAGGGGTTTACAACTTAGGCTCTAATTTGATTTTTTGATTGAATTTTTGGTTTTATTCTCTTCGTGTTACTTACCGATTTTTTTTTGTTTTTTTTATTTTTGTTTTGTTTGTTTTACATTAATTCATTATTTATCTCATAGGTTTAATGAGAATTTATAATAAGTCCCAAACTTTTGTATTAAAATTAAACCCTTTGTAAATAGTTAATATTATACCATTAATGTCTCATTTTCCATACAAACTATGGAATCACACAACATATTGTTTTCCGTGCAAACTATGCATGTCCGTGGTTGTTGTCTGATGTCATTTTTGAAAACCAGCCTCATGTTTTTTTTTATGAATTAAAAATTGTTTTCTTTTATATTTATTTATTTATTTATTTTCTTTGATTTGGAACTTTTCAAATCTGTTGTTACCGCTGAGTTTATTACTATTATGTTTTGATATTGTTTTAATTAGTTAATTAATTTATTTTTATTCTGTTTTATTATTATTTATTTGTTTATATATTTTTACCAACTGATTACTTGTTCCCTTACTATCGATTTTTCTTTCTTTTTGGACAATAATTTTTTTTATAACTGATATTATAAACAAAGTTATTTTTTTTATGATTAAAAGATTTGTTTGATTGTTCTCAGAGTTAGTTGCGGGAATTAAATATGTTAAATTAGATAACTTATGGGTAGCATATTTAATGGAATCTCGTAATGGTGTTTCCGTAGAGATTTGGTGCGAGGTACGAGTGTGTGACTCTTGTAAAACTCAATAATCGATACCATATTTTCTATGTTAGATCCTCGACAGTGGCTCCAAATACTCAAGTTAGATTAAACTTTGAGCGTGGGTGTAAGTTTTCCACACTTAAATTTATTAAAAGTTTTCATATATGAATATGAAATCTATTTTCTTTATTAAAGTTTTGTTTATGGTTTCAATAACAGTTCATGAAAACATAAAGGATTTATTTTCTCTACAATTGAACCATGCATGTATGTTGTGTTTGGTGATATAGTCGACTATTGTTTGTTATCCTCTTTTGGACTTAGCTATTTTGAAATATTTTTTTTTGGGTTTTTGTATACGTCTCCAAACTGTCTATGTTTTGACCCAAGTAAATGGGGGTTATACATTGACCGTGTCGACACGTTTTCCTTGTGAACTAGTTCAACACGTGCTGTCGGGGATAAGAACAGTCTTTTGATTTTGACTCAGGCCACCGAGGTAAAACAAATGGTAGAGACGACTTCTTTTGGGGGATGTCTCATTTCGACTTGGGTTACCGAGATTACACATATGAAATTTTGACCCGCACCACCGGGGTAAATTGTGGTCATAGTACGTTTGGGAGACATTGTACTATTTTCAGATATAAATGCAAGTTCTATTATTTTATGACTTGGCATTATTTTCTGATGATACTATCATAGGAAATATTATTTTTGGTATGCTATCTTTTCTTGAAATTAAATGTCTTGATTTTTCTCTTATTGCTATATCTCATATTACATTACTAAAATCTGCATGGTTCATTTTTATTTTAGTGGATGCTTACTGAGCTCCCAAGCTCACTAATCTCTGGACATGTTTTTCAGATCCCGAGGAACAGCTACTTGGTGGGTTGATGGGTTATCTTGAGACAAACTCAACAATTAGTGTCCCACAAACCCCATTTCTTGTTTTGAATAAGTTGGATTGTTTTAGTTGATTTCCACATACTCTTCCATTTTTTATGTGGTCTCTTGGATATTAAATTTAGAACTCAATTTTCCTTTAAAATGCAATAAAATTTGTGTTATTTGGGTAACATAATAATTGCGAACAGGTCATGAGGCCTTGCATACACAGTGGGGCCCATTCCCACAAGTATGCGGCCGGTCTGCAGATGTCCCGTTTGGGTTCGGCGGGCGCAAGTTATTAGGACTAGAGCTTGTCCAAATTACTACAGAAAAGATCCGCCTAATCAGAGAACAGTTGTTAGCAGCCCAAAGTAGGTAGAAGAGCTATACTGACAACAAAAGAAGGAAATTAGATTTTCAAGTGGGGGATCATGTTTTCTTGAAGGTATCCCCTACTAAAGGAGTGGTTCATTTTACCGCTGAAACTCAATCCAGCGTTATATTGGACCTTTTGAGGTATTGGAACGAGTAGGCAAGGTTGCTTACGCACTTGCTCTTCCGCTGTAGTCTAGCTCGTGTCCATAATGTTTTCCATGTTTCTATGCTAAGAAAGTATGTTCCGCATCCCTACTCATGTAATACAGCTACCGTCTGTGGAATTCAATGAAGATATGTCCTACTATGAGTGGCCAAGAAAGATAATTGATGTAAAGGAACAAAATTTGGCGGGCGCGGATGATTCCCTTATGTCAAGGTTCAAATGGGAGTAACCACACTGAGCGTGAAGCCACGTGGGAGTTGGAGTCTGAGATGAAAGAAAAGCACCCTCCACTATTTGAGAGCACAGGTACGAGTTTAGAGGGCTAAACTCTTTTAAGGGGGAGAGAATGTAATAATACCCTTAAAAGTTAAAAATAATTATGAGAAATTGTAGTGGTTAAAACATAAAATAGGGTGATGCTTATCTTAACCTAACTAAATTTGAATTTTATTACTTAATCTCTCGCTCGCCGCCGCCTTCATACGCAAACCTTCTCATTCCCCTCTATCTTCTAACAGAAGCGTGCACTCCAACCCGAAGAGACGAGGAGGGATTCCAAGCGTATAGGCTGGCCAAGGTAAGCCCTTGATTGTTCTTGTTGTTGGAACATATGTGGGAATTAGGGTTAGATTGTTGACGATGTGTGTTTTAGATCTCTTTTATGGTGATTTGTTGGGTTAAATTAGGATTAATGATAGGAATTATTTATGATGCAAGGGGTTTACAACTTAGGCTCTAATTTGATTTCTTGATTGAATTTTTGGTTTTATTCTCTTCGTGTTACTTACCGATTTTTTTTTGTTTTTTTTTATTTTTGTTTTGTTTGTTTTACATTAATTCATTACTTATCTCATAGGTTTTATGAGAATTTATAATAAGTCCCAAACTTTTGTATTAAAATTAAACCCTTTGTGAATAGTTAATATTATACCATTAATGTCTCTGCTTTTCCGCATAAACTATGGAATCACACAATATATTGTTTTCCGTGTAAAACTATGCATGTCCATGGTTGTTGCCCCATGTCATTTTTGAAAACCAAATTTCATGTTTTTTTTATGAATTAAAAATTCTTTTGTTTTATATTTATTTATTTATTTATTTTCTTTGATTTGGAACTTTTCGAAATCTGTGTGTTACTGTCAGAGTTTATTACTATTATGTTTTGATATTGTTTTAATTAGTTAATTAATTTATTTTTATTCTGTTTTATTATTATTTATTTGTTTATATATTTTTACCAACTGATTACTTGTTCCCTTACTATCGATTTTTCTTTCTTTTTGGACAATAATTTTTTTATAACTGATATTATAAACAAAGTTATTTTTTTATGTTTAAAAGATTTGTTTGATTGTTCTCAGAGTTAGTTGCGGGAATTAAATATGTTAGATTAGATAACTTATGGGTAGCATATTTAATGGAATCTCGTAATGGTGTTTCCGTAGAGAGATTTGGTGATAGGTACAGTAGTGTGTGACACTTGTAAAAATCAATAACTGATACCGTATTTTCTATGTTAGATCCCTAATACCTGAGGCTCCAAATACCTGCTAGATTAAACTTTGAGCGTGGGTGTAAGTTTTCCACACTTAAATTTATTAAAAGTTTTCATATATGAATATGAAATCTATTTTCTTTATTAAAGTTTTGTTTATGGTTTCAATAACAGTTCATGAAAAACATAAAGGATTTATTTTCTCTACAATTGAACCATGCATGTATGTTGTGTTTTGTGATATAGTCGACTATTGTTTGTTATCCTCTTTTGGACTTAGCTATTTTGAGATATTTTTTTTTGGGTTTTTGTATACATCTCCAAACGGTCTATGTTTTGACCCACGTCAATGGGGGTTGTACATTGACCGTGTCGACACGTTTTGCTTGTGAACTAGTTCAACCCGTGCTGTCGAGGATAATAACAGTCTTTTGATTTTGACTAGGGCCACCGAGGTAAAACAAATGGTAGAGACTTCTTTTGGGGGATGTCTCATTTCGACTTAGGTTACCGAGATCACACATTTGAAATTTTGACCCCCACCATCGGGGTAAATAGTGGTCATAGTACGTTTGGGAGACATTATACTATTTTCAGATATAAATGCAAATTCTATGATTTTATGACTTGGCATTATTTTCTGATGATACTGTAACACCCGCCCCGAAATAAATAAGGATTTTTATTTATTTATTTCCAGAATTTATTAAAATGTAAATTTAATAAGGTAAGCGATGGAATTTGAGAAAAATATATTAGTTCTAATTAATCCAGGTTTAATTAAGTACTAATTAAATCAGATTAATTATTGTGAAAAACAGACAAATATTCGAATCCTAGGAAAAGTGGGTTTGGTCGGGGACTGAGACAACCCCGTGATGTCATAGTGCACCCGTGATACTTGGGTCGTCCGACCCGGAATTTATGGATCTGGGTCGGGGATGGGGATGAGTCCCATGGTTGATTCGTCACCCATGTGATGGCATAGTGGAAAGATAATATTTAATAATGCTAAATGGATTTTAGTCGGTGATATTTTGGAGGATAATATTGTTTAAGCGAATAAAATAAGATTTTATTAAAATATATATATATATATATTATTTACTTAAGTTATAAGAATATTAAAAGAGAGAGAGAGATTTAAATCTCTCTCTCTCGTGTTAGTGCTCAGACGCCTCCCCTACCCCTTCTTTCTTCTTCTTCTTCCCGCCTGCGTTCTTAGTCGCGCTTCGCCGGCCCTGACCGCTGAGCTCCTCCGTCTGGCCAAGAATCGCGCTTCGGCCACAGCAAGTCCTCCCAGCCAAGCACTTCAAGACGCAGCCTCGCCAAGCAAGCCGCGTCAAGCAGAAGATCAAGGCTGCAGCTAGGCGCCATGGCGCAGAAGACGCTGCTAAGATCAAGACGCCGCCAAGGCGCTGGCGCAAAGACGCTGCCGCCTCAAGGCTACGCGCCGCTGCCACCGCGCAGCAGCCCGCAGGCAAAGATGCTGAGCCGCTCACAAGACCGCATCGCTACAGCCGCCAGAAGTTCTTCCCTCGCGACGCTGCAGCCGCCATCGTCAGCCGACTTGCGGCGACGCCGCCATCACTCCACGATTGTAAGCCCTAACTTTGGGGAAAGTAAAAAGGGATTTGCATGATTTATGATTTGGTAATTTCATGGAAGAAGTAGGGATGAAATGTGATAGTTGTATGATTGTATAAGCTTTAATGTTTCATGTATGTATGATTTATTAAATCCATGTGTAATGGATAGATCATGGAGAATGTTTGTATGATTTTCGGGCCCTATAATTAGGGAGGTGCCGCCCAATTTTCATGAAAATTATAGGAGTTAATACCTCTAATTAACTCCTAGATATCATGATTTAATGCTTCTAGGTTTTAGAAGAGTGAACCCTTACTAAACATGAACTCAATTGAGGGTAAAACATTAGATGAAAACATGAATGGTTTGAAGGTTTCAAGGTTATGAGATGTCTAAGATTAGATGTTCATGTGATTCTTGAAGTGTTAACTATGTTGTATGATTTTAAATTCATGTATTGAATGGGGAATGTTTGTATGAACCTAAAGCCCTATAAACAAAGGAGACTCCGCCGAAATTTCGTCGGATTTATTTAGTAGCTTAATCACACCATGATTAGTTATTAAATTCTTTAAGAAGAGCATGTTAGAACCTTCTTCTATGCTAGTGATGGAGATAAACAAGCAATGGAATAATGGTGATGAGAGTAATGGCATGGATTATATAGATCATATGTACGGATATGCGGATTTGTAATTGAGAAAGTTAAGATAAGGATTTTTGCTTACTAGTTATCTTTGCATTGGCTATTGATGTTGCAAACATAGATTTTTGTTGCTATTGAATTAGTGTATTTTCAAAGCATCTTAGTTACCAAATAATGAGATGGAAGGTGTTGAGTATTTTGGGATTGTTTTCACACTTCCTTGGATTAAGAATAGGCGTGATCAATTGCAAAACATTGTAAAGAGTTGAACTCCAAGGAAAGGAAAAATGCAGAAAATACTGTAGCGCAGCAGAACACCCATTTTATTTTATTTTATTATGGGCCTTGTAGCGGTGATAATGAACCCAATTCTGGGGGGAATGGAATATAATATTGTGAATATGATATACTAGAAGTATGAGATAAAATGGTGAAGATTTCGAGCTTCAATTTGAGGTTTCAACTTCATGATTTGAAGAGTTACTGTAGCTACCGACAAAAAGTAAGCTGTTAATTCTAATGGCCTCCAAAAGCATCGGAATTCGATTCCGATCATTCTGATAGTTCGGGGATGTATTTAAACTAATAAAAATAGTGCGGGCATGTGTTATATGACCCTAACCTATCGGTTATAAATTAAAAAGCCGACATTTCGGTAAACTTACGATTAAGGTAATTAAATGCATGTAATGCATTCCTTTTGATATGAAATGTTATGTGACGAACATTTACCATGTTTAGGACGTGGTGAGGTGATTGAGGACCTCAATGGAAGGCTCGGACTCGAGTAGGTCCTGGAGGTGAATAAGGTAGGATGTCGCACGGGTACTGTGAGTATTTCTAACTCATAGTATTCTCTTGATTCTTGTTGTTGTTGTGCTAGATGGATGTTGGAGTCCATCTTTTGATACCTGCTCAATTGCTGGACATGTTATGCTTGCCGTGCATTTGTTTGAGCTTGTATGTTTTGATATGATCTCGCTTTGAGGGAGTACCCCTTGACATCCTTCTTGTGTTGTTGTGGGATAGCTGTGAGGTGGTACTCATGGCATATGGCCACTGGGAGTGATACTCCATGGCATATGGCCATCGGAGTCCCCTCCGCATCCTACTTGCACCGGGATGGTCGAGGGGTGGGTGTGGTACTCCATAGCAAATTGGCCGATATTCTATTCTTTGCATTAAATATTCCTTCCTCCTACCCCACTTTGATTTTGTACTCTTATTTCCTCGAGAGGTTCCCAATATATATTTGAGATGGTTTTCCTCATATGTGTTGGTTTTATATCTCGAGGGGATTGTTGCTATCATTTTTCTTCTTATGCGTATTTGAGTAGAGTTTACTTCTTAAATACGTGATTGACTCTCGATCTCATGAGGTCACCGCATCATTGTATATTCGTGGATGTTGTCAGCCTTGAATATATATTTATACCTGCTGTTAGGTATTTGTACTATCAATCTCTTACTTTCAGGCATGATACATCGGACGGAGACCCTGGCAGAGGGTGTATAATATTTGGCCACCAGACCCCGGCAGAGGGTGTATAATATCTGGCCATGAGTATTTGATGCTCCATCGGACGGAGACCTTGGCAGAGGGTGTATAATATCTGGCCACTTGGATCAGTCAGAGAGCGGCATTTTCTGACCATGTGCACATGTATGCTATAATGTAGCCCGGCTTAGGCAGAAGACGATACAGATGGTGTCGTAGATGTCGTAGACATCTTAGTATCACATATGCCAGAGGTTGAGTACATCTGTGGATTTATCCACTTTCCTGAGATTTGTTATTTGCTTGTGATGTTATTATTGCATATTTGTACTTCTTTTATTTCTGTTCTTTCCTAGTGGCTTTCGCCACCTTTATTGATTTATTTGCGATCCTACTAGGCCTTTCCTTGGCTCATGCACTTGATGGATGTTTTTCTCAAAGCATACAAATGAGGAGTAGGGTCGTGACTAGATGAGGACCTTGAGAGTAGCTAGGAGCTGAATTCGTGAGAGAGCTTCCCAGACAACCTAGCAAAATGGCGATGGGGATATGTTGAGCTGAGGTTTGCAGGCCTCTATTCCTGTCTGACTGAGAGTTGTCATTCCGGACCTGATAGGGTTTTATAAAAACCTTATATATATTACTTCCGCTGATTTATAAATTAAACTTTGATTTAATTATTCCGCTTATGTTACTTAGCCTTATGCGTGTTTCTAGGGCGACCCTATAAGCACACGGGCGCTTGTCGAGGTATGCCGGGATCCGTTCTAGCGTGGATATACTATCATAGGAAATATTATTTTTGGCATGCTATCTTTTCTTGAAATTAAATGTCTTGAATTTTCTCTTATTGCTATATCTCATATTACATTACTAAAATCTGCATGGTTCATTTTTATTTTAGTGGATGCTTATCGAAGCTCCCTAAGCTCACTAATCTCTCGGACATGTTTTTCAGATCCCGAGGAATAGCTACTTGGTGGGTTGATGGGTTATCTAGAGACAAACTCAACAATTAGTGTCCCACGAACCCCATTTCTTGTTTTGAATAAGTTGGATTGTTTTAGTTGATTTCCACATACTCTTCCATTTGTTATGTGGTCTCTTGGATATTGAATTTAGAACTCAATTTTCCTTTAAAATGCAATAAAATTTGTGTTATTTGGGTTACATAATAATTAATCAAAGTTATGAGGCCTTGCATACACAGTGGGGCCCATCCCCACAGGTATGCGGCCGGTCTGTCGATGTCCCGTTTGGGTTCGGCGGGCGCAAGTTATTAGGACCAGAGCTTGTCCAAATTACTACAGAAAAGATCCGCCTAATCGTGAGAATCCATTGTTAGCGTACCCAAAGTAGGTAGAAGAGCTATACTGACTACAAAAGAAGGAAATTAGATTTTCAAGTGGGGAATCATGTTTTCTTGAAGGTATCCCCTACTAAAGGAGTGGTTCGTTTTGGCGCCCGCGGGAAACTCAATCCGCGTTATATTGGACCTTTTGAGGTATTGGAATGAGTAGGCAAGGTGGCTTACAGACTTGCTCTTCCGCGTAGTCTAGCTCGTGTCCATAATGTTTTCCATGTTTCTATGCTAAGAAAGTATGTTCCAGACCCTACTCATGTAATACAGTTACCGTCTGTGGAATTCAATGAAGATATGTCCTACGCGAGTGGCCAAGAAAGATAATTGACAAAAAAGGAACAAAATTTGCGCGCGGATGATTCCTTATGTCAAGGTTCAGCTGGAGTAAACTACACCTGAGCGTGAAGCCACCTGTAACGCCCCGACCCGGATCCCGGGACCTCGAAAGCATCGCCAATGTGACCTGCCGTATTAAAGAAGAGATAAACTCAACTCGAATACAAGGCCTAATATTGTGATAAGCAGATAACAATCCATAAAATTAAATAAAACTCGTGTTCCAAGGAACATAGAGTTAACAGGGTCCATAGGCCCTAAAATAGTCAGGTCCCTATACGGGTCCTACAAATAACAAAGCTCATAAAATAAAAGATAAAGGAGACTCCTAAAACCTCTGGTCTCCCTGTGTCCTCCCCTCGGGCTCCTCTCCCTCCTAAACCTCAGAATCTGTAAAAGAGGAAAAGAGAAAACACATGAGCTTTCGAATGGAAAGCTCAGTAAGTGCCCCTGCAGGTCGCAATGACATAAATAGAATATATGCCAAACAATGTGATCACAATACCAACAAAGTAGTCCTGAGAGTCTACCACAAACAAATCAAAGGTGCGACCCCCTGATACAGAAGCCCTCGGGCTCTGTAATGAGTTTCAAGAGAACTCAAGGTTTACTCCCGGTCAGTATGTCCAAATTTTATTTGTCAGAATTCACGACCTTGGTGGTCGCCAATTCTCCTGGCCATAGGTGGCCTGTAGAACTACCTCTCCCTACGTAGTTAACACCTGGGCCAAAGGTACTCATACCCACTGACAGGTAAGACCTCCAGAGATTTTGCTTCTCTGGTAAGGTAAACATGAAAGCAAGGGGGCCCTGTCCCTGAACATTCCTTTATTGGAGCTTCCCTAGCTCCACTGAGTCCGGGCAGTAGAACAAACTCAACCTACACACACCCACCCGACCAACACAAACACCGTGTGTCTCTATGGTCAAGTGCCGCATAATGGGAGGCTATGCTCAATGAGTAATGCGATACTCCTTCCTCGACGATACCCCGCCTCGCCTGACATTAAGCACCACGAACCTCCACAAGATGCCTCGGTCAAAGGTTGGAATGCTCAGTGAGCATCAACGAAGAGATAGTGAAACCACGCACTCCTATCCGGACGGAGCACAGGCTCACGTGTTTCCATGGCCACGTGCCGATCAACGGATCCTCGTGATCAGTTAACACTACCTCTAGCACACTAATCACACACATACCAGGAAAGATATCAAAAGAATATGTATGTGCATGCATCCAAGAATATCAGGTACCAAACAAAAGACATGCTAACAAATAGCATACATCAATCAAGAATCCCCAAACAATGGGTAGGAGCGAGGCAAAAGTAACTTACCTCTCACTGGAACTCGAAGCCCTCCTAATCACCTCTTGAAATGCCACTTGGACTTCCCGAGAGTATCTAATAGATAGAGTTTCTATTAGAGTTAAAATTCTAATAAAACCCTAAGTTTCTAGTTGCACATGCATGACTCTTGTTCTTGTTGGGCCTAGTCCTAGAGACCACCTCTTGGGTTTCTCGGGTCCTTTCCCGTGTTCCCCGTCCCTTTAGTTGACTTGCACTCCAAATTGGTCAAACCTAGTCAACTTCATCTTCATTTGTCGAAGTCTAAACCTTATTTGGCCATCTCTAGACATTCAAGTTGAATTGGGCCCATTTCGAGCCCATTACACAATCTAGCTTGACCTTATCCCTTTTTAACTAAGGAAGGGCATTTCCGTCATTTGAGTAGCTATGACTTTAGAGTTTAAAGTCATACCTTGCTACTTGAGTAACCCAAGGTTTAGTTCCCTATACTGCCATCCTTATTATTAGTTAATAATAAATCCAGTTATAGTTCGACCAATTGAGCCCGGCCCATTGGGCCTCTCAAGTAATGAACCCAATTTCCCCTTTAATTGGTCCATAGTCTGACTTAGGTGTCTTTGATCCAATTAATCTTCATAGCTTGGTTTAGACTCTTTATCTTTATTTGATTGACCCTACTCAAATAGTTCTAGTGTCACACACCCAAGTCCTTAATCTAGCTTCATTTAAGGTTTTTAGCAAATTTACTAAATCACATTATACAATTTATTAACTTGATTGTGTCACACCTATATAGTTCCCATAATCATTTTAATTAACCTAGTTAATCCAATGATTATGTCACAACACTTAGGTCAATTAGACCTATTAAAAATGATTTAAATCATTTTAATCATACTCATGGATTTTGTCACATTAATAAAATCCCTTATAATCATTAAATGATTGAGTCACACTTCTTAGGTCTATTAAAATAAATTCCAATGAATTATTTAATAACCTTACTAAATAATTTCTTTGTAACTATACAACTTAATCTTGTCACATGGATTAACTTGTCACACTAATAAAGTTCCACAATTATTTTTAACCATACGAAATAATTAATCAAATAATTGTCACATTCCTATGGTTAGGAACAAATTATTCAAATCAACTAATTGATTTTGTCACACCAATAAGGTTTTAAAGTTTTATCAAAAACCCTTAGTTCATTTTAATCAACCCATGAAGTCAGCATTAGTTATATATATATATATATATATATATATATATAGTAAATCCATTAATCACTACACTACCAAACCAACTATGAGTATGTGATCAACTTGAAAGTGAATATCACCACTTCTCACACCAGCCTTTGAGTCCCCAGCTTAGAGAACTCATTAACTATCAACATAAAATCATCTCCAAGCATCTGCCAATCTTACACTAACTTCCAACCAAATCCTAACACTTACACACACATTGACAAGATGCCCTCCAAGAAGCCCCACACCTTTTAACAACTAAGAATTATCAAGAGAACTCCATGTATTCTATATTAGCATCATCACCTCACATCACCCTCTTCAATAGCAATCATAAACTATAGTATAATCTCAATGAGCAAACCTGCCAACCATTCTTTGCCAACCGAGCAATTTCTCATCATCAACTCCCCACCATAACTTGACAATACATAGGTTTCAAAACACAGTAGCCATGAGAAAACACTCCCTGAACTTCCTTTGATCCTCCAAAACATCAAGACAACATCTTCAAAGAATTCCCATTAAACTTCTCATAACATTGCACCAGCCTATAGCCTCTATCAGTCCACTTTCATGATTCAAAA
This sequence comes from Dioscorea zingiberensis, assembly GCA_026586065.1. Classification (NCBI taxonomy): domain Eukaryota; kingdom Viridiplantae; phylum Streptophyta; class Magnoliopsida; order Dioscoreales; family Dioscoreaceae; genus Dioscorea; species Dioscorea zingiberensis. The sequence continues at coordinate 28,896,186 of CM048818.1, forward strand.
CAACACACTACCATCCTCACTACTCATTGATGCAATCCCAAATATAAACATACATGCACAACAATCACCTATCACTAACTTTGGTAGCAAATCTGGACACTAGGTTCAATGGACCACCACCAGAACCATTGTCACACTAGTAGAGCCAACATCTCCTGGGTTCTTTCAAAACACAACAACACCCACAGTTGTACATTAACTGTTAAAACTTATAATTCATGTTCGCATGACACCATAAAGTTCAGAAACATACTTAAGAGATACAACTCCAATCTCACACCTCTTCATTAATCATCAAGACTAGAACTAGGATTCAAACTCTCAATCACAAAACTAATGCTTAACAACAATCACCTCAACTCTCACACATTAACACCAGCAACAATTGAACCACCACACCCTCACTGCCACCATATATCATCATCTTTACACCATTGTCCTTCATCATTAAACTAAACACCATCGTAAATCCATCAAGATAATTTGCAAAAGTTCAATGAACTCTCTCTGAACATCACCATCACATAAATTTAAAGTTTTCCGTAAACTTAGTTCATCACCAACCCATTTTCAAAGAAAACATTAAAATCATCACTTTCATAACCACTCTATGAACTAGATCATGCTTCTCTAGCACTTACTCAGCATCTTCACACAAGCCAGGGATCAAGAGGCTACCATGTCCTCCCTTTCCGTTGGCTGAACTCAAACCGGCCCTGGTTTTCCTCATCCTTTCCCGCGCATGCATGCATAAGAGATACAAGGGGCAGGAAGCAAGGGACTTATCATAAAAGGGAAACGTTAAAACGGTAGCGGCCAGAGCCTCTCCGTCCTGGTCCTCTCGCAGCCTTTCCTAGCCATGTAAGAGTGGCTTCTTCCCTTGATCTCCTCTCCCACAAGGCTGCTGTACAAAGGAGAGAAACTTCACTAGAGTTGCAAACATTCTCCTTCCTTTTATAGGACAAATGGTGAGACCGTTGAGGTGTCCCCGATCAAGAAACAGCGCAAACGCCTCCTCTACCCTTCATGGCTAGCCGTTAATGACCGCGGCGGAGAACGCACGCGAGACGCGCGCTGGGGAGAGATCAGAACGTCTCCCCGCCCTTTTTACAAAATCACCCCTCAACCTTTAGCGTTTTACATGCAAGCCCCCCATATTAAAGAGAGAGGTGGTGACCTTTGGAATTTAGACCCTATCTTTCCAGGGTTTCTCCACTAGGTCCCCTCAAGCTAATTAAAAACTAAGTTAGATCATCATTCATTTTTTGATTTGATTAATTTTGGTATTTAAATCCAAAATTAATCAAATCATTCCACGAATTCCCTACTATATTGCACTTAATTTCCTCAATTCTTTTATATTAGCATTTAATTTCTTGATTTACACAATTATTCTCTATAAGAGAATTTAAATTTCATATTTCTCATAAAACCAATTAATTTCCAACTTTGGAAATTGTTTTATTTAACCAAATAACTATAATAACAATAATTCCCAATAAAAACTCAATTAACTCCATCCTTGGGGACCTAATAATTTAAGGAAATAACTAGAAAATTTTATTTCCCTTAAAATTTCCGGATTTTACAATCCTCCCTTAAAAAATTTCGGCCCCCTAAATTTAAAATCAATCCCCAAAATTTTCATCCAAAGAATAAACCTGAAAATGTTTTTTTTTTTTTTTTCCTCAAAATTTTCACCACATAATAACTTATGTAAATAGGGGTTTATCCTCAAGTATCACTTTCAGTCATTCAATCTTAAACCTTGAACGTTTGCTCCATCTCCTGGATCTACCGTTCGCTAACACTGGTTGTTTAATCCTCTAAAATTCTAGCAGTCCTTTGCCAATCTCCTGGCAAATATGTGGGGTCACACTAGACCCACAACCTCGCGCCTTTACTCCATCAGAGTAATGGGGCTACCTCCCCCCTTTAGTCTTGGCCTGCTGCTTACGGCCCTGCTACGTCCGCACACCGGGTATTCATTCTAAGTCCTAATCTACCCGACCTAACACTCAGTCACCCTAATTGTCTATGTCACTAAGGCGACTAGGTTGTCGGTTATCTGCATTTTCTCTGATACCACTTTAATCTGTAAAGCCCCGACCCGGATCCCTGACCTCGAAAGCATCGCCAACGGGCACCTACCGTATTAAAGAAGAGATAAACTCAACTCGAATACAAGGCCTAATATTGTGATAAGCAGATAACAATCCATAAAATTAAATAAAACTCGTGTTCCAAGGAACATAGAGTTAACATGGTCCATAGGCCCTAAAATAGTCAGGTCCCTATACGGGTCCTACAAATAGTCAGGTCCCTATACGGGTCCTACAAATAACAAAGCTCATAAAATAAAAGATAACGGAGACTCCTAAAACCTCTGGTCTCCCTGTGTCCTCCCCTCGGGCTCCTCTCCCTCCTAAACCTCAGAATCTGTAAAAGAGGAAAAGAGAAAACACATGAGCTTTCGAATGGAAAGCTCAGTAAGTGCCCCTGCAGGTCGCAATGACATAAATAGAATATATGCCAAACAATGTGATCACAATACCAACAAAGTAGTCCTGGGAGTCTACCACAAACAAATCAAAGGTGCGACCGACGATGCAGAAGCCCTCGGCTCAGAATGAGTTTCAAGAGAACTCAAGGTTTACTCCCGGCCAAGATGTCCAGCCTATTTGTCGTAACTTCACTTACCTTGATGGTCGCTCGACCCTCCGGTCATAGGTCGGTAGAACTACCTCTCCTACGTGTTAACACGGTCAGTGTACCATGCCCACTGACAGGTAAGACCTCCAGAGATTTTGCTTCTCTGGTAAGGTAAACAGGAAAGCCAGGGGGCCCTGTCCCTGAACATTCCTTTATTGGAGCTTCCCTAGCTCCACTGAGTCCGGGCAGTAGAACAAACTCAACCTACACACACCCACCCGACCAACACAAACACCGTGTGTCTCTATGGTCAAGTGCCAGACAATGGGAGGCTATGCTCAATGAGTACGCATACTCCTCTGACGCGATACCCTCGCCTCGCTGCACACAAGCAATTCACCTAACCTCCACAGAGATTGCCTGGTCATAGGTTGGAATGCTCGCTGAGCATCAACGAAGAGATAGTGAAACCACGCGACTCCTATCCTGACGGAGCACGAAGCTCACGTGGTTTCCATGGCCACGCGTCGATCAACGGATCCTCGCGTGATCGCTTAACACTACCTCTAGCACACCAATCACACACATACCAGGAAAGATATCAAAAGAATATGTATGTGCATGCATCCAAGAATATCAGGTACCAAACAAAAGACATGCTAACAAATAGCATACATCAAATCAAGAATCCCCAAACAATGGGTAGGAGCGAGGCAAAAGTAACTTACCTCTCACTGGAACTCGAAGCCCTCCTAGTCACCTCTTGAAATGCCACTTGGACTTCCCGAGAGTATCTAATAGATAGAGTTTCTATTAGAGTTAAAATTCTAATAAAACCCTAAGTTTCTAGTTGCACATGCATGACTCTCGTTCTTGTTGGGCCTAGTACTAGAGACCACCTCTTGGGTTTCTGGTCCTTTTCCCGTGTTCCCCTGTCCTTTAGTTGACTTCAGACCCAGCTTGGTCAAACCTAGTCAACTTCATCTTCATTTGTCGAGTCTAAACCTTATTTGGCCATCTCTAGACATTCAAGTTGAATTGGGCCCATTTCGAGCCCATTACACAATCTAGCTTGACCTTATCCCTTTTTAACTAAGGAAGGGCATTTCCGCTTATTTGAGTAGCTATGACTTTAGAGTTTAAAGTCATACCTTGCTACTTGAGTAACCCAAGGTTTAGTTCCCTATATCAGCCATCCTTATTATTAGTTAATAATAAATCCAGTTATAGTTCGACCAATTGAGCCCGGCCCATTGGGCCTCTCAAGTAATGAACCCAATTTCCCCTTTAATTGGTCCATAGTCTGACTTAGGTGTCTTTGATCCAATTAATCTTCATAGCTTGGTTTAGACTCTTTATCTTTATTTGATTGACCCTACTCAAATAGTTCTAGTGTCACACACCCAAGTCCTTAATCTAGCTTCATTTAAGGTTTTTAGCAAATTTACTAAATCACATTATACAATTTATTAACTTGATTGTGTCACACCTATATAGTTCCCATAATCATTTTAATTAACCTAGTTAATCCAATGATTATGTCACAACACTTAGGTCAATTAGACCTATTAAAAATGATTTAAATCATTTTAATCATACTCATGGATTTTGTCACATTAATAAAATCCCTTATAATCATTAAATGATTGAGTCACACTTCTTAGGTCTATTAAAATAAATTCCAATGAATTATTTAATAACCTTACTAAATAATTTCTTTGTAACTATACAACTTAATCCTGTCACATGGATTAACTTGTCACACTAATAAAGTTCCACAATTATTTTTAACCATACGAAATAATTAATCAAATAATTGTCACATTCCTATGGTTAGGAACAAATTATTCAAATCAACTAATTGATTTTGTCACACCAATAAGGTTTTAAAGTTTTATCAAAAACCCTTAGTTCATTTTAATCAACCCATGAAGTCAGCATTAGTTATATATATATATATATATATATATATATATATATATATATATATATATATATATAGTAAATCCATTAATCACTACACTACCAAACCAACTATGAGTATGTGATCAACTTGAAAGTGAATATCACCACTTCTCACACCAAAATTTTGAGTCCCCAAATTTTAGAGGACTCATTAACTATCAACATAAAATCATCTCCAAGCATCTGCCAATCTTACACTAACTTCCAACCAAATCCTAACACTTACACACACATTGACAAGATGCCCTCCAAGAAGCCCCACACCTTTTAACAACTAAGAATTATCAAGAGAACTCCATGTATTCTATATTAGCATCATCACCTCACATCACCCTCTTCAATAGCAATCATAAACTATAGTATAATCTCAATGAGCAAACCTGCCAACCATTCTTTGCCAACCGAGCAATTTCTCATCATCAACTCCCCACCATAACTTGACAATACATAGGTTTCAAAACACTGTAGCCATGAGAAAAAACTCCCTAAACTTCCTTTGATCCTCCAAAACATCAAGACAACATCTTCAAAGAATTCCCATTAAACTTCTCATAACATTGCACCAGCCTATAGCCTCTATCAGTCCACTTTCATGATTCAAAACAACACACTACCATCCTCACTACTCATTGATGCAATCCCAAATATAAACATACATGCACAACAATCACCTATCACTAACTTTGGTAGCAAATCTGGACACTAGGTTCAATGGACCACCACCAGAACCATTGTCACACTAGTAGAGCCAACATCTCCTGGGTTCTTTCAAAACACAACAACAACCACAGTTGTACATTAACTGTTAAAACTTATAATTCATGTTCAGACACCATAAAGTTCAGAAACATACTTAAGAGATACAACTCCAATCTCACACCTCTTCATTAATCATCAAGACTAGAACTAGGATTCAAACTCTCAATCACAAAACTAATGCTTAACAACAATCACCTCAACTCTCACACATTAACACCAGCAACAATTGAACCACCACACCCTCACTGCCACCATATATCATCATCTTTACACCATTGTCCTTATTGTCACTAAACACCATCAGAAATCCATCAAGATAATTTGCAAAAGTTCAATGAACTCTCTGAACATCACCATCACATAAATTTAAAGTTTTCCAGAAACTTAGTTAATCACCAACTGACTAAAGAAAACATTAAAATCATCACTTTCATAACCACTCTATGAACTAGATCATGCTTCTCTAGCACTTACTCAGCATCTTCACACAAGCCAGGGATCAAGAGGCTACCATGTCCTCCCCTTTCCGCTATTTGAACTCAAACCGGCCCTGGTTTTCCTCGTCCTTTCCCGCGCGTGCGTGCATAAGGGATACAAGGGGCAGGAAGCAAGGGACTTATCGCAGGGGAACGCGGCGCCAATGGAGCCTTCTCCGTCCTGTCTTCCTCGCAGCTTCCCTACGCATGTAAGAGTGGCTTCTTCCTTGATCTCCTCTCCCAGCGTCAGTGGCGACAAAGGAGAAACTTCACTAGAGTTGCAAACATTCTCCTTCCTTTTATAGGACCGTGGTGAGACCGTTGAGGTGTCCTGATCAAGAAACGGCTGCGCAAACGCCTCCTCTACCCTTCATGGCTAGCCGTTAATGACCGCGGCGGAGAACGCACGCGAGACGCGCGCTGGGGAGAGATCAGAACGTCTCCCCGCCCTTTTTACAAAATCACCCCTCAACCTTTAGCGTTTTACATGCAAGCCCCCCATATTAAAGAGAGAGGTGGTGACCTTTGTAATTTAGACCCTATCTTTCCAGGGTTTCTCCACTAGGTCCCTGGCTAATTAAAAACTAAGTTAGATCATCATTCATTTTTTTTTTTATTTGATTAATTTTGGTATTTAAATCCAAAATTAATCAAATCATTCCAGGCAATTCCCTACTATATTGCACTTAATTTCCTCAATTCTTTTATATTCGCATTTAATTTCTTGATGACACAATTATTCTCTATAAGAGAATTTAAATTTCATATTTCTCATAAAACCAATTAATTTCCAACTTTGGAAATTGTTTTATTTAACCAAATAACTATAATAACAATAATTCCCAATAAAAACTCAATTAACCCATCCTTGGGGACCTAATAATTTAAGGAAATAACTAGAAAATTTTATTTCCCTAAAATTTCCGGATTTTACAGCCACGTGGGAGTTGGAGTATGAGATGAAAGAAAAGCACCCTCAACTATTTGAGAGCACAGGTACGAGTTTAGAGGGCTAAACACTTTTAAGGGGGAGAGAATGTAATAATACCCTTAAAAGTTAAAAATAATTATGAGAAATTGTACTGGTTAAAACATAAAATAGGGTGATGCTTATCTTAACCTAACTAAATTAGAATTTTATTACTTAATCTCTCAGCCTTCGCCCGCTCATAATGAAACCTTCTCATTCCCTCTATCTTCTAATGTAAGCGTGCACTCCAACCCGAAGAGACGAGGAGGGATTCCAAGCAGAAGGCGGTCAAGGTAAGCCCTTGATTGTTCTTGTTGTTGGAACATATGTGGGAATTAGGGTTAAATTGTTGACGATGTGTGTTTTAGATCTCTTTTATTGTGATTTGTTGGGTTAAATTAGGATTGATAATAGGAATTATTTATGATGCAAGGGGTTTACAACTTAGGCTCTAATTTGATTTCTTGATTGAATTTTTGGTTTTATTCTCTTCGTGTTACTTACCTATTTTTTTTTGTTTTTTTTATTTTTGTTTTGTTTGTTTTACATTAATTCATTATTTATCTCATAGGTTTTATGAGAATTTATAATAAGTCCCAAACTTTTGTATTAAAATTAAACCCTTTGTGAATAGTTAATATTATACCATTAATGTCTCGTTTTCCGTACAAACTATGGAATCACACAACATATTGTTTTCCGTGCAAACTATGCATGTCCATGGTTGTTGCCTGATGTCATTTTTGAAAACCAACCTCATGTTTTTTTTTATGAATTAAAAATTGTTTTGTTTTATATTTATTTATTTATTTATTTTCTTTGATTTGGAACTTTTCGAAATCGGTGTGTTACTGTCAGAGTTTATTACTATTATGTTAAGATATTGTTTTATTTAGTTAAATAATTTATTTTTATTCTGTTTTATTATTATTTATTTGTTTATATATTTTTACCAACTGATTACTTGTTCCCTTACTATCGATTTTTCTTTCTTTTTGGACAATAATTTTTTTATAACTGATATTATAAACAAAGTTATTTTTTTTATGTTTAAAAGATTTGTTTGATTGTTCTCAGAGTTAGTTGCGGGAATTAAATATGTTAAATTAGATAACTTATGGGTAGCATATTTAATGGAATCTCGTAATGGTGTTTCCGTAGAGAGATTTGGTGATAGGTACAGTAGTGTGTGACTCTTGTAAATCTCAATAACTGATACCGTATTTTCTATGTTAGATAATCGACACCTGAGGCTCCAAAATACAGCTAGATTAAACTTTGAGCGTGGGTGTAAGTTTTTCCACACTTAAATTTATTAAAAGTTTTCATATATGAATATGAAATCTATTTTCTTTCTTAAAGTTTTGTTTATGGTTTCAATAATGCTCATGAAAACATAAAGGATTTATTTTCTCTACAATTGAACCATGCATGTATGTTGTGTTTGGTGATATAGTCGACTATTGTTTGTTATCCTCTTTTCGACTTAGCTATTTTGAGATATTTTTTTTTGGGTTTTTGTATACATCTCCAAACGGTTTATGTTTTGACCCACGTCAATGGGGGTTATACATTGACCGTGTTGACACGTTTTGCTTGTGAACTTGTTCAACCCGTGCTGTCGGGGATAATAACAGTCTTTTGATTTTGACTCGGGCCACCGAGGTAAAACAAATGGTAGAGACGACTTCTTTTGGGGGATGTCTCATTTCGACTTGGGTTACCGAGATCACACATATGAAATTTTGACCAAGCACCACCGGTAAATAGTGGTCGAGTAATGCTTTGGGAGACATTATACTATTTTCAGATATAAATGCAAATTCTATGATTTTATGACTTGGCATTATTTTCTAATGATACTATCGTAGGAAATATTATTTTTGGTATGCTATCTTTTCTTGAAATTAAATGTCTTGATTTTTCACTTATTACTATATCTCATATTACATTACTAAAATCTGCATGGTTCATTTTTATTTTAGTGGATGCTTACTGAGCTCCCAAGCTCACTAATCTCTGGACATGTTTTTCAGATCCCGAGGAATAGCTTCTTGGTGGGTTGATGGGTTATCTAGAGACAAACTCAACAATTAGTGTTCCACAAACCCCATTTCTTGTTTTGAATAAGTTGGATTGTTTTAGTTGATTTCCACATACTCTTCCGTTTGTTATGTGGTCTCTTGGATATTGAATTTAGAACTCAATTTTCCTTTAAAATGCAATAAAATTTGTGTTACTTGGGTTACATAATAATTGCGAACAGGTTATGAGGCCTTGCATACACAGTGGGGCCCATCCCCACAAGTATGCGGCCGGTCTGCCGATGTCCCGTTTGGGTTCGGCGGGCGCAAGTTATTAGGACCAGAGCTTGTCCAAATTACTACAGAAAAGATCCGCCTAATCAGAGAACGGTTGTTAGCAGCCCAAAGTACGTAGAAGAGCTATACTGACAACAAAAGAAGGAAATTAGATTTTCAAGTAGGGGATCATGTTTTCTTGAAGGTATCCCCTACTAAAGGAGTGGTTCGTTTTGGCGCCCGCGGGAAACTCAATCCGCGTTATATTGGACCTTTTGAGGTATTGGAACGAGTAGGCAAGGTGGCTTACAGACTTGCTCTTCCGCGTAGTCTAGCTCAGGTCCATAACGCTTTCCATGTTTCTATGCTAAGAAAGTATGTTCCGCACCTACTCATGTAATACGCTTACCGTGTATGGAATTCAATGAAGATATGTCCTATGGTGAGTGGCCAAGAAAGATAATTGAGAAAGGAACAAAATTTATGCGCTACGGATGATTCCTTATGTCAAGGTTCAAGGAGTAACTACACTCGAGCGTGAAGCCACGTGGGAGTTGGAGTCCGAGATGAAAGAAAAGCACCCTCAACTATTTGAGAGCACAGTGCACGAAGTTTAGAGGGCTAAACTCTTTTAAGGGGGAGAGAATGTAATAATACCCTTAAAAGTTAAAAATAATTATGAGAAATTGTAGGGGTTAAAACATAAAACAGGGCGATGCTTATCTTAACCTAACTAAATTAGAATTTTATTACTTAATCTCTCGCTCGCCGCCGCCTTCATACGTAAACCTTCTCATTCCCCTTTATCTTCGAACAGAAGCGTGCACTCCAACCCGAAGAGACGAGGAGGGATTCCAAGCGGAAGGCGGTCAAGGTAAGCCCTTGATTGTTCTTGTTGTTGGAACTTATGTGGGAATTAGGGTTAGATTGTTGACGATATGTGTTTTAGATCTCTTTTATGGTGATTTGTTGGGTTAAATTAGGATTGATAATAGGAATATTTATGATGCAAGGGGTTCACAACTTAGGCTCTAATTTGATTTCTTGATTGAATTTTTGGTTTTATTCCCTTCGTGTTACTTACCGTTTTTTTTTCGTTTTTTTTTTATTTTTGTTTTGTTTGTTTTACATTAATTCATTATTTATCTCATAGGTTTTATGAGAATTTATAATAAGTCAGAAACTTTTGTATTAAAATTAAACCCTTTGTGAATAGTTAATATTATACCATTAATGTCTCTGCTTTCAAGTATAAACTATGGAATCACACAACATATTGTTTTCCTCATTCAAACTATGCATGTCCATGGTTGTTGCCTGATGTCATTTTTGAAAACCAGCCTCATGTTTTTTTTTATGAATTAAAAATTGTTTTGTTTTATATTTATTTATTTATTTATTTTCTTTGATTTGGAACTTTTCGAAATCGGTGTGTTACTGTTATAGTTTATTACTATTATGTTTTGATATTGTTTTAATTAGTTAATTAATTTATTTTTATTCTGTTTTATTATTATTTATTTGTTTATATATTTTTACCAACTGATTACTTGTTCCCTTACTATCGATTTTTCTTTCTTTTTGGACAATAATTTTTTTTATAACTGATATTATAAACAAAGTTATTTTTTTTATGTTTAAAAGATTTGTTTGATTGTTCTCAGAGTTAGTTGCGGGAATTAAATATGTTAAATTAGATAACTTATGGGTAGCATATTTAATGGAATCTCGTAATGGTGTTTCCGTAGAGAGATTTGGTGATAGGTACAGTAGTGTGTGACTCTTGTAAAACTCAATAACTGATACCGTATTTTCTATGTTAGATCCTGACACGGAGGCTCCAGTCACGGTTAGATTAAACTTTGAGCGTGGGTGTAAGTTTTCCACACTTAAATTTATTAAAAGTTTTCATATATGAATATGAAATCTATTTTCTTTATTAGAGTTTTGTTTATGGTTTCAATAACAGTTCATGAAAAACATAAAGGATTTATTTTCTCTACAATTGAACCATGCATGTATGTTGTGTTTGGTGATATAGTCGACTATTGTTTGTTATCCTCTTTTCGACTTAGCTATTTTGAGATATTTTTTTTTGGGTTTTTGTGTACGTCTCCAAACGGTCTATGTTTTGACCCACGTCAATGGGGGTTATACATTGACCGTGTCGACACGTTTTGCTTGTGAACTAGTTCAACACGTGCTGTCGAGGATAATAACAGTCTTTTGATTTTGACTCCGGCCACCGAGGTAAAACAAATGGTAGAGACGACTTCTTTTGGGGGATGTTGTAAAATCCATAAATTTTTGGAAATAAATATTTTATTGAGAAAAATATTTAAAATTATTTTTCCACGATTAGTGATAATATGGGATTAAACGATTTATTTAATTAAATAGAAATTAAAATTATTATGGGGTCTGTAGGGACCTAATAGTAATTTTGAAAGACATGAGGACCTTAAAGAAGTTTTCCTTTCTCACAGTCTTGGACCTATGTGTATTTTTAGAAATATCAGGGACCTCTCCTGAATTTTCGTGAGAAAACCCTATTAGAGTGAATGAACGGCTGAGATTAAATCATCTCATACCGCGTTAGATCTCAAGACGTTATAACGGCCGTGAAGGAGCCACGTGGCTCATCTAGAATAAATCCATCTGATTGTAGCTGATACGAGGCAAAAGTGGTGGGCAGATTGGAGATGACCTCACGGTGCGGGTGACCGTGAGCCGTCCATCTCATGATCACCCGTATCTCAAGACGCAGGATGGAGATCGGGCCGTCGATCTTCAACCAATCCTGATAGTTGATCTGGACTGATGCCGGATACGAGGAGGAGAGATTAAATAATAACCGTTGATGGTGATTGTAAAACCCAAGAATTTTAGGGATTTAAAATTTCTTTTTGGGTTTTATTTAATTGGAAAATGAGGAAAACCCCCGAGGGTTGATCAAAATGAAATTTTGATGGAGAAACAAATTTCTAAATTTTCTTTATTAAAGAAAATTCCCCAAACTTTGAATACATGGATTTGTATTAACTCCCTTTAATTAGTTGGTAATTAAACCAGGTAATAAGTTAAAGCCCTAATTAGGGGTCAGAAGGGCCTTTTTGGTAATTATTAAAAGTTTCGAGGACTGGATGGAAATTTTCCTCTCTCACAGTAGAGGGACCTGGATGCAACCTAAATAATTCCAGGGGCTTCTGGTTAATTTGCCAGATAAAAACCCTTATACGAGCAAATGAGTGGCTGAGATTGGAGGATCTGGGATTGGTGCTGATCGAGTGGAGTTATAGGGGCATCCGTGATGCCACGCGGGCCCATTCAGGAGACGCCCCGCTTTTGGAGCGCTGGATGCGAGGGGAGATGAAGATCCAAATTCGCTGATTTGTTTCCAAATCTCGCCGCTTGATCTTAAGGTTGTTTGATCCTAGGCAAATGATTAGAATCCATCGCTGGTCGGGATTCAATCTAGGGACGTTGATCTAACTAGTGTAAACCGAGGCGCTTTAGATAATCGTTAATGTTAATCAGCGATCCTTGCCGTTAATCGTTGAATACCCATCCCGAGGTGGGTTGCCGATTCTCCACTGGGCCGAGCCGACGCTACAAGGCCGCCTTTCCCCGGACGTTACAAGCGGAAGAACCGCCTCGCCGAACGGAGAATGAAGGCGGGGGCGTTGGCGATCGGTTAGCCTTCCTTTCCCCTATAAAAACCCCACCCCCAGCTGGGCCCCGGCAAATGAGAAGAAGGAAACCAAGGAGGTCATGGGAGGGTTGGCCGAGAAGGGAAATTCGCCAGGGGTCTCTGCCGCCATTTTCAAAGCACTGTGAGAACCGGGAGCAAGGTATGAACGGATTCCCACTTTCAATTTTGAATTTTTCGCATCCTAGCTAGGGTCTTGAACTCGACGGAGAGGATGAACGTTGACACGAGTGGGGAGGCTCCTGGAGAGGGTGTGGGAGGTCGCCGGTGTGCGCAAGAGGTAGCACCGGCCGAGACGTAGCTCGACGCACAGAGACCTGGCGGTGAGAGTCCTCAGACGAGAAGCTGGTCCTTCCTGCAAGCTTCTCCGGTGGGGCTCAGCCGTGAGAGAAGGGGGAAGATGATTAATTAATTAAATTAATTAATTAGTTTGTTGTTTAATCTTTTGGTTAATGGTTAATTAATCAAGCAAAATAATTGATTTTAACTTTAGTAGTGTGACAACTTATTAGATTGATTAATTATCTAATATGATTAAAATAATAATTGGAACTATAGTGTGACAATTATTTGATTAACTATTTTGTATAGTTAAAGTAATGTGACTTTATAAGTGTGACAGATAATTAATAAATCGTATTGCATAGTTAAATAACTATATGGGACTTTGGTAATGTGACATAATTTGGTTAATAAAGAAGATTTAAGGATCTTGATAAGATTTTAAATCTTGGTAGTGTGACAAAATATTAGAATAATTCATTATATGGTATGATTATTCTATGTGACAAGATTAAGTTGATTAGTTATCTTGCATGATTAAAATTATTTAGTAAGGCTACTAAATATTTTAATGAGATTTTTTAAAACTTTGGTGGTATGACAAAATTGAACTAATCAAGTTAATTGGCTAAGGTTAGTCAAGTAACAAAGAGGGATCGGGTTGAATCCAAGCTAGTTAAATTAATTTGATTGAATCGAATGACTTGGGTTGGTCCAGTAGCAAAGTGGTTTAATCCAAATTTAAGTTAATCAATTGCTTGATTAAGCTTGACATTTTATTTGAATAAATGGGTTAGGTTAACCCATTAATTGGATTAATTTGTGAATTAGTTAAATGAAACTTGGTCAAGTTAACTTAGTTATGAAGTTGAAAGGTTGGAAATATTTGGGTGTTGTCTTTGGGGTTTATGAGGGAGGTTTGGAATGGGAAGGGTGCCATGGGGTTATGAATTTGAAAGGTTGAAATTATTTGGGTGTTATCTTGGGATTTATGGGGGAGGTTAAGAATGTGAAGAGTTGTAGAGGTTACACTTGTGAGGCCTATATAAAGCATGTAATCTTGAAGCTTGGCATAGAGCAATACCAGGTTTGAGAAAGTTTCTGGGCAATTGGGAATCAAGAAGAGAGGTGAGAGGAAGGAAGAAAAGAGAAGAAAGTTTGAGAGACTAGGATCTTCTCTTCAAAGGAGTGTTGAGCATGCTCTATTTTCATTGCTATTCCGACCATTTTCACCGTTGGATCGTGCTGATTTTTGGTGAGATTGTTCTCGACTCCTTATTCTTCAATTTGAATGGTTAAGATTGTTTTTAGTGGCAGGGAGAGTAGGTTTCTGGGGTGTGAAACAGAGCCTATCACTGCTGATTTCCTGCACCGACCAGTTTCATCATCTGCTTCAATCGGATGATCATTTCTAGTCTGATCGAGCTGATTTTTGGTGAACATAGCGAGGACTTGTCCTGACCCAATCTGAATGGTGAAGATCTAGTTTGGACGGTCGGTTTGTCTTCAGTGTCTGCCGACATCTAACTCGGTGAGTTTCTTTAAATTCCTGCATCTCAGTTATGTGTGGTGATAAATATGAGGATTCATATATGCATGGATGCATGGGTTATAAGGATAGATGGGGAATTGAATGAGTAAAGAATTGGTCCAAGGGTTGGAGTTTGACCTCCATGGGTGGTTTCATGAATTGAATATATATACATGATCATGAGAAGTGTAAAACCAATCTATCCCTATCAATGAAGGTTCATGCAAGCATGGACATGAGTAACTTGAGGTTGCTTGTTTATGGGAATGTTTTCAGGATTAGCATAGGTGTTGTTTGATAAGAAGGCTAGAGAACTTAGTGGGCTTGACGAGTGGTCCCAAATTGTCAAAGTTACCAAGCATGATCGAGCTATATGTTAGGCTCACGAATAATAGATTGTCAAGTTAAACAATGGACTTGTTAACCAAGTGAAAAGTTGAGGGTCGAATAAAAGACAAGACAAGGTTAAGCTAAACTACTGGGCTTGGTAGATGGGCCCAATTTAGCTAAGAAGACTAGAAACGGCCAATGAGGGTGCGTACCATGAAGTAAGGTAGGACAGTTGACCAAAGTTGACTAGAGTTGACCAAGAGTTGAAAGTCAACTAAAGGACTTGGAAATGAGGGAAAATGGCTCCAGAACCACGTAAATGGTTTTAAGGACCCGCTTAATTGAGCTTAGGACCACCGAAAAGCGAGAGAGTTATGCATTTGCATTTAGGATGTAGGGTTGTTGCTATTTTGATAAATGATAGAGACTTTCTTGCTATCGAGCATCGACGTGGAGGCTTAGAGACACGTCAGGAGGAAACTAGGGGAGTTTCCAGCTCTTGTTAGAGGTAAGTACTTCTGCCTAGTACCGTTATCATTGATTGATCTTTGTTACTTGTGTAAGTACTTTTGCCTACTACCCCACTCTACGGAGTGTTCTTGACTTTTGTTATGTCTGTTCTTGTAAGTGCTCTTGCCTAGTTCCCTTATTTATTGGCTAGTTGTTTTCTTGATTTAATGTATTCTATTTGTTAGCATGTCTTTTGTTTGGAACCTGATATTCTTGGATGCATGCACATACATATTCTTTTGATGTCTTTCCTGGTATGTGTGTGATTGGTGTGCTAGAGGTAGTGTTAACTGATCACGAGGATCCGTTGATCAGCAGGTGGCCGTGGAAACACGTGAGCCTGTGCTCCGTCCGGATAGGAGTGCGTGGTTTCACTATCTCTTCGTTGATGCTCATTGAGCATACCAACCTATGACCGAGGCGATACTGTGGAGGTTCGTGGTGCTTGTGTGTAGGCAGGGCAGGTATGCGTCAGAGGAGTATACGTAATCATTGAGCATAGCCTCCTATTGTCTGACACTTGACCATAGAGACACACGGTACTTGTGTTGGTCGGGTGGGTGTGTGTAGGTTGAGTTTGTTCCCATCGCCCTAACTTAGTGGAGCTAGGGAGTTCCGATAGGGGAATGTTCGTGACGTGACCCCTTGGCGCTTCGTCACTTTGCCAGAGGCAATTTCTCCGTGGTCTTACTCATGCCGGGCATGGTACACCGACCGCAGGTTAACACGTGAGGGAGAGGTAGTTCTACCCAATTGCGCGATCGGAGGGTCGAACGACCAAAAAGGTCGTCGCTTACAAATAAATAGCCGACATACCGTCGGGGTGATTCTTGAGTTTTCTTGAAACTCATCACAGGGGCTCGAGGGCTTCTGTTACCAGGGGTCGTACCTTTGGATTGTTTCTGGTAGACTCCTAGAGCTTGGTGTTGTGACCTTATTATTTTACATATTGCTCATTTATGTCTTGTGACCCCGCGGGGGTACTTACTGGGCTTTCCTTTCGAAAGCTCATACGCTTGCTTCCCTTCTTTCTTTTCAGGTCCCGAGGAGTAGGTGACTCGGACTCGGGAGTTGAGCGAGGGGTTGGGCTAATTTTGTAGAGGTTCGAGAACCTCAGGTCACACTTGTTCTTGAGGTGGTGTTATTGTAGGACCCTTATAGGGCCTTGACCATGTGTAGGGTATGTAAACCCTTATTGATTTAGATTTTCGTTGTGACTCGAGTATTATCTCGATTATTAAATTTTGAGGTATTTTTTATCCGCTATGATTTCCTTAGGCCTTGTATCCGAAAGTGGGGTTCGCTCTACTTGGGTACGGCCTCTGTCTGTAAGGCCGAGGTCCCGGATCCGTGCTCGGGCGTGATAAATGATCAACAAATCTCCGCCCTCCATCGCCGAATACTGATCTCGAAGCATCGCCTGTCTCTCTCTCTCGGCCCAGCGGAAACGCTGCGCTGAAGCTCCTTCCTTCTTCCGCCGTTACGCGGGAAAGCCATCGCTGGTCGGCGTGGGCGTCGCTAACGCCCTGTCCGTTCGTCTGGCCATGACAGTGTCTATAAAAGGGGAGCTCTACCTGTTTTGGCACTACCAACAAGCCAAGTTTCTCCAAGTTCCGGCGAGGTGTCATTCTTAGAAGGGAGGAAGGAGGGTGCCAATCGCGCCTGAGATCGAAGCGCTGGAGCCGCGGAGATCGTCAGCGCCGCGATTTTCCGTGAGAAGGATGGAACCGGGACAAAGGCGGGGCGAGAAGCCGGACGTCCGAGAACTAGCTTGCCAAAAAGAAATGTGAGGGTTGCACCGGGCTGCCTCCAAAGATTCCTCCCCATCGAAAACCCACGGTGAGTGTTCAAAACCCTATAGAGCAATTAGGGATAGTTTTGCATGCATTTCATCGGCGCGTGAGCTCAGCCGGCGAATTCTTTCTCACTACCGAGCGCCACCAATGCCTCGAGGGGAGACGGGCCCTACGGGTGCAACAGAGGGCTCCGGCCGAGATCGCGGAGGTCAGCCGACTGACAAATTCCGGCAGGCGGACATCCGTGGTGGCCGAGAGGGTAGGTGGGTAACCGACGCCTCCTACGATCGTCGCGAAGAAGAAGAAGAAGAAGTGAAAAAAAAAATAATAAATAATAATAATATTAATCGTTTAATTGTTTCAAACTTAGGGGTGTGGCAATAATGTAGCTAATTAAACGTAATTATTTATTCTTCTTTCTTCTTAACTAAAACATTAGTTAATTGTTGATATAAACAATAATTAGCTAGACATGTTATTAAAATGAAAAACTTTGGACTTGTGACAGTTAATAAATTATTAATAGAGTGTGACATTTGTTTAATAGAAACTATAGAATAGTTTGCTATGTTAAATGATTAATATAGGGTTAATGTTTTAGTTCAAATATTAACCTAGGGTAGAGACAAATAATTGGTAAATCGCTATTATTTGATTAATTTGTTCCATAGATTGGAAAGTGTGACACATATTCAATTAATCAAATAAAGTGTATAATTTCCTTTGATAATGAAACTTAGGTTTCGTGATGATTATTAGATTATGAAATCCTTATTCATAATTTAATAATTAGGAAACTTAAGGTTTTAAAAAAAGATTAAAACCTTAGTGTGACAATTAAATTGGTGGTGTTTCTAATAATAGTAATGATACTATTAACCAAATAGTTGTATAGTTCGGTAACTATATGGAACTATGGGTGCGTGACATAATAATAATTATTATGAAATATTGAAATGAAACAGATAGAAATTTATTTAATTTCTTAAGTTTGGATAATTGGTTGAGCGATAAGAATTATTTAGCAAGGAAGCTAAATAAGTTCAAAGGGGATTTCCAAATGACCAAAATGCCCTTCTAGGGTAAAAAGGGACTAAGATCAGTTTAATGAGGCTCAACTCAACAAGGTGACTTAATAAAAGTCAGACTCGACAAATAGACTAAAGTTGACTGTGCTCTGACCTAGGTAGGACCAAAAGTCAACTAGGGGACACTGAAACGGGAATAAGGGCCGGTAACCCGAGAGATGGTCCCTAGGACCCGTTAGTTGGCCTAAACCCAACAAGGACGGTAGGCATGCATGGACATTTAGAGAGACGGAAGCTATTGGAACAATAAATCTAATAAACCGTTATATGCCAGATACTCTCAGGGAAGACGTAAGGCATCTTAAAGGAGACCAGGAAAACATTTAGTCTCTAGAGGTAAGTACTTTTGCCTAGTACCCACCCGGTTTCGGGTTTTCCTTGGACTTGTTTATGCATTGATGTCTTATGCTTCTTTGATAACATACATGCGTCATTATTTATTTTGGAATCCTATTGAGCATGTATGGTTGTTTATGGGATGTTGGTATCCCTGTTTACTATGTTCTACTGCCCGGACTCAGTGGAGCTAGGGAAGCTCCAATAAGGGATTGTTCAAGGACAGGACCCCCTGGCGTTCCTGTCTGCCTTACCAGAGAGGCAAATCTCTGGAGGTCTTACCCGCCGGGCATGGTACACCCACCGCAGTTAACACGTAGGGAGAGGTAGTTCTACCGACCTTTGACTGGAGGGTCAAACGCACCAACTAGGTCGCATTTATATCCAAGAGCCGCACATACCGGCCGGAGTAAACTCGTGAAGTTCTCTTAGGACTCACAACAGAGCCCGAGGGTTTCTGTAATAGGGGTCGTACCTTTGACTTGCTTGTGGTAGACTCCTAGGACTTTATTGTTGATACTATGATCCTGTTGACTGTCATTTTTTTTTCTATTGATGACACTGTGACCTGCAGGGGTACTTACTGAGCTTTCCCTTCGAAAGCTCACGTGTTTTCTCTTTTCCTCTTTACAGATTCCGAGGTATAGGAGGGGAGAGAGCCTGGGGAGAGGACTCTGGAGGACCAGAGGTTATAGGAGTCTTCTTTGTCTTATCTTTGTGAGCATTATTATTGTTGTAGGACCCGTATAGGGACCAGACTTCTACAGGGCCTACGGACCCTAATGACTCTATGTTCTTACGAACTTGAGTTTATGTTATTTATGGATTGTTATCTGCTTATCACATTATTAGGCCTTGTATTCGAGTTGAGTTTATCTCTTCTTTAGTACGGCCGGTCTGTTGACGTGCCCGAGGTCCCGGGATCCGGGTCGGGGCGTTACAGATGTCTCATTTCGACTTGGGTTACCGAGATCACAAATATGAAATTTTGACCCGCACCATCGGGGTAAATAGTGGTCATAGTACGTTTGGGAGACATTATACTATTTTCAGATATAAATGCAAATTCTATGATTTTATGAGTTGGCATTATTTTCTGATGATACTATCATAGGAAATATTATTTTTGGTATGCTATCTTTTCTTGAAATTAAATGTCTTGATTTTTCTCTTATTACTATATCTCATATTACATTACTAAAATTTGCATGGTTCATTTTTATTTTAGTGGATGCTTACTGAGCTCCCAAGATCACTAATCTCTGAACATGTTTTTCAGATCCCGAGGAATAGCTACTTGGTGGGTTGATGGGTTATCTAGAGACAAACTCAACAATTAGTGTCCCACGAACCCCATTTCTTGTTTTGAATAAGTTGGATTGTTTTAGTTGATTTCCACAGACTCTTCCATTTGTTATGTGGTCTCTTGGATATTGAATTTAGAACTCAATTTTCCTTTAAAATGCAATAAAATTTGTGTTATTTGGGTTACATAATAATTGCGAACAGGTTATGAGGCCTTGCATACACAGTGGGGCCCATCCCCACAAGTATGCGGCCGGTCTGCCGATGTCCCGTTTGGGTTCGGCGGGCGCAAGTTATTAGGACCAAAGTTTGTCGAAATTACTACGTAAAAGATCCGCCCTTAATCGAGAACGGTTGTTAGCGTACCCAAAGTACGTAGAAGAGCTATAATCGACAACAAAAGAAGGAAATTAGATTTTCAAGTAGGGGATCATTTTTCTTGAAGGTATCCCCTACTAAAGGAGTGTTTCGTTTTGGCTCATGGAAACTCAACTACAAGTTATATTGGACCTTTTGAGGTATTGGAACGAGTAGGCAAGGTGGCTTACAGACTTGCTCTTCCGCGTAGTCTAGCTCGTGTCCATAATGTTTTCCATGTTTCTATGCTAAGAAAGTATGTTACAGACCCTACTCATGTAATACAGTTACCGTCTGTGGAATTCAATGAAGATATGTCCTACGGTGAGTGGCCAGTAAAGATAATTGACAGAAAGGAAAAAAATTTGCGGCGGCGGATGATTCCTTATGTCAAGGTTCAAATGGAGTAACTATAACCGAAAGCGTGAAGCCACGTGGGAGTTGGAGTCTGAGATGAAAGAAAAGCACCCTCAACTATTTGAGAGCACAGGTATGAGTTTAGAGGGCTAAACTCTTTTAAGGGGGAAAGAATGTAATAATACCCTTAAAAGTTAAAAATAATTATGAGAAATTGTAGGGGTTAAAACATAAAATAGGATGATGCTTATCTTAACCTAACTAAATTAGAATTTTATTATTAATGTCTCGCTCGCCGCCGCCTTCATACGCAAACCTTCTCATTCCCCTCTATCTTCGAACAGAAGCGTGCACTCCAACCCGAAGAGACGTGGAGGGATTCCAAGTGTATGCAGGCCAAGGTAAGCCCTTGATTGTTCTTGTTGTTGGAACATATGTGGGAATTAGGGTTAGATTGTTGACGATGTGTGTTTTAGATCTCTTTTATGGTGATTTGTTGGGTTAAATTAGGATTGATAATAGGAATTATTTATGATGCAAGGGGTTTACAACTTAGGCTCTAATTTGATTTCTTGATTGAATTTTTGGTTTTATTCTCTTCGTGTTACTTACCGATTTTTTTTTTTTTTTTTTTTTTTTGTTTTGTTTGTTTTACATTAATTCATTATTTATCTCATAGGTTTTATGAGAATTTATAATAAGTCCCAAACTTTTGTATTAAAATTAAAGGCAAAAAGCCATTTTTGGTCCCTAACCTATGGTATATTGTTCATTTTGGTCCCTGTACTATAAAAATGTTCAATACAATCCCTGACCTATGGGGGTTTTGACAATTACGGTCCCCTCGATGCCGACGTGGCGTGCTTGATATAATGTATCATTTTTTAATTGTGATGTGGCAGTCTAGGTGGCGTGTCTTTGCTGACGTGGCGAAATGACGTGGCATAAAATAATTTTTTAAAACTATTAAAACAGGCTTATAGTTGACTCAACATGCCACGTCAGCATGTTACTGTGGCATAGTGACATGGCATGTTGACGTGGCACAGAAAAATAAAAAAATCTAAAAAAAAAATCATAAAAAAATATTTATATATATATTAATCCTTTATAGCCGACGTGGGCTGCTGACGTGGCATGCCACGCGACACTAAAAAATTAAAATAATTGAAAAAAATGGGCATCCCCAATTTTTTTTTATTTTTTAAAAATTTTTAGTGCCACGTGGCATGCCACATCAGCAGCCCATGTCGGTCATAGAGGATTAATATATATAAAAATATATTTTTATGCCACGTCATCATGACACGTCAGCAAAAAACAACCACCTAGATTGCCACGTCGTAATAAAAAAATGAGTGTATTTAACTCGTATATCAACTGGCTGCCACGTCAGCATCAGGGACCGTAATTGTCAAAACCCCCATGTGGTCTCTTGGATATTGAATTTAGAACTCAATTTTCCTTTAAAATGCAATAAAATTTGAGTTATTTGGGTTACATAATAATTGCGAACAGGTTATGAGGCCTTGCATACACAGTGGGGCCCATCCCCACAAGTATGCGGCCGGTCTGCCGATGTCCCATTTGGGTTCTGCGGGCGCAAGTTATTAGGACCAGAGCTTGTCCAAATTACCACAGAAAAGATCCGCCTAATCAGAGAACGGTTGTTAGCAGCCCAAAGTAGGTAGAAGTGCTATACTGACAACAAAAGAAGGAAATTAGATTTTCAAGTGGGGGATCATGTTTTCTTGAAGGTATCCCCTACTAAAGAAGTGGTTCGTTTTGGCGCCCGCGGGAAACTCAATCCGCGTTATATTGGACCTTTTGAGGTATTGGAACGAGTAGGCAAGGTGGCTTACAGACTTGCTCTTCCGCCTAGTCTAACTCGCGTCCATAATGTTTTCCATGTTTCTATGCTAAGAAAGTATGTTCCAGACCCTACTCATGTAATACAGTTACCGTCTATGGAATTCAATGAAGATATGTCCTACGGTGAGTGGCCAGTAAAGATAATTGACAGAAAGGAAAAAAATTTGCGGCGGCGGATGATTCCTTATGTCAAGGTTCAGTGGAGTAACCACACTGAGCGTGAAGCCACGTGGGAGTTGGAGTCTGAGATGAAAGAAAAGCACCCTCAACTATTTGAGAGCACAGGTATGAGTTTAGAGGGCTAAACTCTTTTAAGGGGGAAAGAATGTAATAATACCCTTAAAAGTTAAAAATAATTATGAGAAATTGTAGGGGTTAAAACATAAAATAGGGTGATGCTTATCTTAACCTAACTAAATTAGAATTTTATTACTTAATGTCTCGCTCGCCGCCGCCTTCATACGCAAACCTTCTCATTCCCATCTATCTTCGAACAGAAGCGTGCACTCCAACCCAAAGAGACGAGGAGGGATTCCAAGCAGAAGACGGTCAAGGTAAGCCCTTGATTGTTCTTGTTGTTGGAACATATGTGGGAATTACGGTTAGATTGTTGACGATGTGTGTTTTAGATCTCTTTTATGGTGATTTGTTGGGTTAAATTAGGATTGATAATAGGAATTATTTATGATGCAAGGGGTTTACAACTTAGGCTCTAATTTGATTTCTTGATTGAATTTTTGGTTTTATTCTCTTCGTGTTACTTACCGATTTTTTTTTGTTTTTTTTTTATTTTTGTTTTGTTTGTTTTACATTAGTTCATTATTTATCTCATAGGTTTTATGAGAATTTATAATAAGTCCCAAACTTTTGTATTAAAATTAAACCCTTTGTGAATAGTTAATATTATACCATTAATGTCTCGTTTTCCGTACAAACTATGGAATCACACAACATATTGTTTTCCGTGCTAACTATGCATGTCCATGGCTGTTGCCTGATGTCATTTTTGACAACCAACCTCATGTTTTTTTTTTTTTATGAATTAAAAATTGTTTTGTTTTATATTTATTTATTTATTTATTTTCTTTGATTTGGAACTTTTCGAAATCGGTGTGTTACTGCCAGAGTTTATTACTAATATGTTTTGATATTGTTTTAATTAGTTAATTAATTTATTTTTATTCTGTTTTATTATTATTTATTTGTTTATATATTTTTACCAACTGATTACTTGTTCCCTTACTATCGATTTTTCTTTCTTTTTTGACAATAATTTTTTTTATAACTGATATTATACCATTAATGTCTCGTTTTCCGTACAAACATATTGTTTTCCGTGCAAACTATGCATGTCCATGGTTGTTGCCTTATGTCATTTTTGAAAACCAGCCTCATGTTTTATTTTTTTTTTATGAATTAAAAATTGTTTTGTTTTATATTTATTTATTTATTTATTTTCTTTGATTTGGAACTTTTCAAATCGTGTAAGTTACCGTGAAGTTTATTACTATTATGTTTTGATATTGTTTTAATTATTTAATTAATTTATTTTTATTCTGTTTTATTATTATTTATTTGTTTATATATTTTTACCAACTGATTACTTGTTCTCTTACTATCGATTTTTCTTTCTTTTTGGACTATAATTTTTTTTATAACTGATATTATAAACAAAGTTATTTTTTTTATGTTTAAAAGATTTGTTTGATTGTTCTCAGAGTTAGTTGCGGGAATTTAATATGTTAAATTAGATAACTTATGGGTAGCATATTTAATGGAATCTCGTAATGGTGTTTCCGTAGAGAGATTTGGTGATAGGTACAGTAGTGTGTGACACTTGTAAAACTCAATAACCGATAATCGTATTTTCTACGTTAGATCCTCGCCACCTGAGGCTCCAAATACTGCTAGATTAAACTTTGAGCGTGGGTGTAAGTTTTCCACACTTAAATTTATTAAAAGTTTTCATATATGAATATGAAATCTATTTTCTTTATTAAAGTTTTGTTTATGGTTTCAATAACAGTTCATGAAAACATAAAGGATTTATTCTCTCTACAATTTAACCATGCATGTATGTTGTGTTTGGTGATATAGTCGACTATTGTTTGTTATCCTCTTTTGGACTTAGCTATTTTGAGATATTTTTTTTTGGGTTTTTGTATACGTCTCCAAACGGTCTATGTTTTGACCCACGTCAATGGGGGTTATACATTGACCGTGTCGACACCTTTTGCTTGTGAACTAGTTCAACCTGTGCTGTCGGGGATAATAACAGTCTTTTGAGTTTGACTCGGGCCACCGAGGTAAAACAAATGGTAGAGTCGACTTCTTTTGGTGGATGTCTCATTTCGACTTGGGTTACCGAGATCACACATATGAAATTTTGACCCCCACCATCGGGGTAAATAGTGGTCATAGTACGTTTGGGAGACATTATACTATTTTCAGATATAAATGCAAATTCTATGATTTTATGACTTGGCATTATTTTCTGATGATACTATCATAGGAAATATTATTTTTGGTATGCTATCTTTTCTTGAAATTAAATGTCTTGATTTTTCTCTTATTACTATATCTCATATTACATTACTAAAATCTGCATGGTTCATTTTTATTTTAGTGGATGCTTACTGAGCTCCCAAGCTCACTAATCTCTGGACATGTTTTTCAGATCCCGAGGAATAGCTACTTGGTGGGTTGATGGGTTATCTAGAGACAAACTCAACAATTAGTGTCCCACGAGCCCCATTTCTTGTTTTGAATAAGTTGGATTGTTTTAATTGATTTCCACAGACTCTTCCATTTGTTATGTGGTCTCTTGGATATTGAATTTAGAACTCAATTTTCCTTTAAAATGCAATAAAATTTGTGTTATTTGGGTTACATAATAATTACGAACAGGTTATGAGGCCTTGCATACACAGTGGGGCCCATCCCCACAAGTATGCGGCCGGTCTGCCGATGTCCCGTTTTGGTTCGGCGGGCGCAAGTTATTAGGACCAGAGCTTGTCCAAATTACTACAGAAAAGATCCACCTAATCAGAGAACGGTTGTTAGCAGCACAAAGTAGGTAGAAGAGCTATACTGACAACAAAAGAAGGAAATTAGATTTTCAAGTGGGGGATCATGTTTTCTTAAAGGTATCCCCTACTAAAGGAGTGGTTCGTTTTGGCACCCGCGGGAAACTCAATCCGCGTTATATTGGACCTTTTGAGGTATTGGAACGAGTAGGCATGGTGGCTTACAGACTTGCTCTTCCGCCTAGTCTAGCTCGTGTCCATAATGTTTTCCATGTTTCTATGCTAAGAAAGTATGTTCCGCACTTACTCGTAAGACAGCCATCGTCTGCGGAATTCAATGAAGATATGTCCTACGGTGAGTGGCCAAGAAAGATAATTGATGTAAAGGAACAAAATTTGCGCGCGTATGATTCCTTATGTCAAGGTTCGCTGGAGTAACCATAATCGAATGTGAAGCCACGTGGGAGTTGGAGTCTGAGATGAAAGAAAAGCACCCTCAACTATTTGAGAGCACAGGTATGAGTTTAGAGGGCTAAACTCTTTTAAGGGGGAGAGAATGTAATAATACCCTTAAAAGTTAAAAATTATTATGGGAAATTGTAGGGGTTAAAACATAAAATAGGGTGATGCTTATCTTAACCTAACTAAATTAGAATTTTATTACTTAATCTCTCGCCGTCACGCCTTCATAATGCTAGAACCTTTCTCATTCCCCTCTATCTTCGAACAGAAGTGTGCACTCCAACCCGAAGAGACGAGGAGGGATTCCAAGCAGAAGGCGGTCAAGGTAAGCCCTTGATTGTTCTTGTTGTTGGAACATGTGGGAATTAGGGTTAGATTGTTGACGATGTGTGTTTTAGATCTCTTTTATGGTGATTTGTTGGGTTAAATTAGGATTGATAATAGGAATTATTTATGATGCAAGGGGTTTACAACTTAGGCTCTAATTTGATTTCTTGATTGAATTTTTGGTTTTATTCTCTTCGTGTTACTTACTGATTTTTTTTGTTTTTTTATTTTTGTTTTGTTTGTTTTACATTAATTCATTATTTATCTCATAGGTTTTATGAGAATTTATAATAAGTCCCAAACTTTTGTATTAAAATTAAACCCTTTGTGAATAGTTAATATTATACCATTAATGTCTCGTTTTCCGTACAAACTATGGAATCACACAACATATTGTTTTCCGTATAACTATGTATGTCCATGGTCAAGGTTCGATGTCATTTTTGACAACCAACCTCATGTTTTTTTTTTTTTATGAATTAAAAATTGTTTTGTTTTATATTTATTTATTTATTTATTTTCTTTGATTTGGAACTTTTCGAAATCGGTGTGTTACTGCCAGAGTTTATTACTATTATGTTTTGATATTGTTTTAATTAGTTAATTAATTTATTTTTATTCTGTTTTATTATTATTTATTTGTTTATATATTTTTACCAACTGATTACTTGTTCCCTTACTATCGATTTTTCTTTCTTTTTGACAATAATTTTTTATAATCGATATTATAAACAAAGTTATTTTTTTATGTTTAAAAAGATTTGTTTGATTGTTCTCGAAGTTAGTTATGGAATTAAATATGTTAAATTAGATAACTTATGGGTAGCATATTTAATGGAATCTCAGAATGGTGTTTCCGTAGAGATTTTGTGATAGGTACAGAGTGTGTGACTCTTTGTAAAACTCAATAACCGTCACCGTGATTTTCTATGTTAGATAATCACACTGAGGCTCCAAATACTGCTAGATTAAACTTTGAGCGTGGGTGTAAGTTTTCCACACTTAAATTTATTAAAAGTTTTCATATATGAATATGAAATCTATTTTCTTTCTTAAAGTTTTGTTTATGGTTTCACTAACAGTTCATGGAAACATAAAGGATTTATTTTCTCTACAATTGAACCATGCATGTATGTTGTGTTTGGTGATATAGTCGACTATTGTTTGTCATCCTCTTTTCGACTTAGCTATTTTGAGATATTGTTTTTTGGGTTTTTGTATACGTCTCCAAACGGTTTATGTTTTGACCCACGTCAATGGGGGTTATACATTGACCGTGTTGACACATTTTGCTTGTGAACTAGTTCAACCCGTGCTGTCGGGGATAATAACAGTCTTTTGATTTTGACTCGGGCCACCGTGGTAAAACAAATGGTAGAGACGACTTCTTTTGGGGGATGTCTCATTTCGACTTGGGTTACCGAGATCACACATATGAAATTTTGACCGGCACCACCGGGGTAAATAGTGGTCATAGTACGTTTGGGAGACATTATACTATTTTCAGATATTGTCACGCTCAACCTGTAACCCGGCCTCTACAAGACGCTGACAACGCCACAAGGCTTATAGGGTCACCCCTAGAAGCAAGCAAGGCTAAGTAACATAAGCAGATAATTAAATCAGAGTTTAAATATAAATCAGCGGAAGAAATATATATAAGGTTTTTATAAAACCCTAGCAGGTCCCGAATGACAACTCTCACTCAGAAAGGAATAGAGGCTCCAAACCTCAAATTTCAACATACCCCCATCAGCCGCTAGGTTGATCCCAAGGAAGCTCTCTCCTCAATTCCGCTCCTAGCTACTCGCAAGGTCCTCATCTAGTCCCGACCCTACTCCTCATTGTCACCGTGAGAAAACATCCATCAAGTGCATGAGCCAAAGAAAGGCCCAAAGAGGATCGCAAATAAATCAATAAAGGTGGCGTAAAGCCACTAGGAAAGAATAGAAATAAAAGAAGTACAAATATGCAATAATAACATCACAAGCAAATAACAAATTTCGTGAAAGTGGATAAATCCACGTATGTACTCAACCTCGCATATGTGATACTAAGATGTCTATTTACATCTACGACACCATCGGTATCGCCTTCGCCTAAGCCGGGCTACGCTTATAGCATACATGTGCACATGGCCGTAAAATGCCGCCTTCTCGACCGAGCTCAGTGGCCAGATATTATACACCCTCTGCCAGGGTCTCCGTCTGATGGAGCATCAAATACTCATGGCCAGATATTATACACCCTCTGCCAGGGTCTGGTGGCCAGATATTATACACCCTCTGCCAGGGTCTCCGTCCGATGTATCATGCCTGAAAGTAAGAGATTGATAGTACTAATACCTAACAGCAGGTATAAATATATATTCAAGGCAGCAACATCTCGAATATATAATAATCAGTGATCTCCTCGAGATCGGAAGCCAATACGTATTTAAGGAACGTCTCAAGGAAATAAGAGTATAAAATCAAAGTAGGGTAAAAGGAGAGAATATTTAATGCAAAGAATAGAATATCGACAGACTGCTATGGAGTACCACCCCCCCTCGACCATCCCAGGTGCAAGTAGGATGCCAGAGGGTACTCCACTGGCCATATGCCATGGAGTATCACTCCCACTGGCCATATGCCATGGAGTACCACCTCCTGGCCATCCCACGACAACACAAGAAGGATGTTAAGGGGTACTCCCTCAAAGCAGATCATATCAAAACATACAAGCTCAAACAAATGCAGCAAGCATAACATGTCAACAGAAAGAGCATGTATCAAAAGATGGACTCCAACATCCATCTAGCACAACAATAACAACAAGAATCAAGAGAATACTATGAGTTAGAAATACTCACAGTACCCGTGCGACATCCTACCTTATTCGCCTGTGACCTACCCAGTCCCGCCTTCCACTCGTGTCCTCGACCACCTCACCACGTCCTAAACATGGTAAATGTTGGTCACACAACATTTCATATCAAAAAGGAATGCATTACGTGCATTAAATCACCTTACTTGTGAATTTACCTAAATGTCGCCTTTTAAATTAAGAATCATGGATCCGGGCTCTTAGACACGTGCCCGCACTCATTTTTATTAGTTTAAATATACCCCTAACTATCGGACGATCGGAATTGAATTCCGCCTTTTTAAAATATCGAAGTTTTAGTTCACTCTTTATTCTACTGCTACAGTAACTGAAGAAACCCCGAAATTAAAACATTAAATTGACGCTGAAGAACATCCTCATTCCTTCCCAAACTTCTTGTACATTATATTTCCAATATCATTTTCCATTTCCCTAAGAATTGGGCTCGTTATAAGGTCTACAGAGCCCATAATAAAATGAAATAAAAAGGGTGTTCTGCAGGTGCTACAGTGTTTCCTGCACAATTCCTTCTCCTTGAAGCTTAACCCTCTTCAATTAAACTCCAATCTTCGAAAATCAAGTACTTGTATTACTCACCTATTTTCCAATAGTGATTTCCATCCCTTCTAATCCTCCCACTATGACTTAGTGCTTAATGCTTAATCTATCCAAGGATGGTTTCTCATATTCGTATATCTATAGCATTACAAAATTTCTAAAGTTTTAACTCCATCATCCATGTATTCTTCTTATCATAATCTAACCAAAATCATAATTAGAAAATGTGGTTTAGTATTTACGTGCTTCAATCCCCTTTTTTTTTTCTTTATCAACAACAAGGTTATTAATAGTTCAAGCTCAATTAAACCACATAGCCCTCTAATTGTCTCATGGTTCTATGTGGCAAAACATCAAACACTTGATGAGCATGTTTTCTCTTAATGGTTCTTATAGTCTAATAATTAATGTCTCTAAGGAGGGTTTAACATGCTCTTAAAGGTTAATCGATGTTATACTTAAACATGTATGCATGCCAACAAGGCATGACAATACCATAACTTCATTAACTTAGCTAGAGCATGCTTGAAATCAATATGTATTTTGCTTAAACTAAGAGCATGAAGGAAATACAAAATTTACTCGGAAACAAAGGTTTTACATTCTTCATCCTTAGCATCATTTGAAGGATCTATCATGCTCTTAAGGTTAATCAAAAGCTATTCATAAACATGGAGATTATTCATGTAATTTCAATAAAAACATTGGGAAGCATCTTCTCTCTTTCTAGGCTGTCATTTCATTATACAAACATGTAACGATGAACTTCTTCATAGCATGATCCAAGTATACAAAACATGCCATTATATTCACAAACTCCATGTGGCATTTCATCAAATATTTCATGGGCATGTTTATTCTCAAAACCACAACAATGGGTATTTGCAAATCCTGTCTTCCAATTGAACAAACAAGCATCATAAACATGATCAATGAGCTAAGTTTTAGCATACTCTAAGTCTATTAAACATGAAGTTATGCTCAAGGGTTCATTGTGACATTTTATCAAACATGTAATGGGCATGTTAAAAGCTTCAATGGATAGCTAAGGTTTGTATCAATTCAAACCCAAAATTTACAACATTCAATGGATTAACCTCATCGAACTTGGTAAACTACATTCAAAACAACATCAATCCCAAGTTATCAACCCCAATTAACCCATGTCTTAACTTATGAAGTCAATCAACTAATCATGGTGAACTATGCTTACCGTCGCAAGGAAGGAAGAAGGGGACGTGTGGGGCTGCAGGCTTGTGACGGCGCGCAAGGCTGCAGCCCAATAGTGGGGCTGCCGAGCGTGGTGCGTGCGCAGGCGCTGGGTACGCGCAGGGGCTGGCGGCGCGCGCGCAGGGCTGGCGGCGCGCGCGCAGGTGCAGGCGGCGCGCGCGCGCAGGTGCAGGCGGCGCGCGCGCAGGTGCAGGCGGCGCGCGCGCGCAGGCTGGCGGCGCGCGCGGGCAAGGGCTGGCGGCGCGCGCAGCCAGGCGGCGCACGCGCGCAGGTGCTGACGGCGCACGCGCGCAGGCTGACAGCGCGCGCAGGTGTAGGCGACGCGCGCGCGCAGGTGCAGGCGACGCGCGCAGCGCAGGCTGGGCGCGCACGCCGCCCGGTGCTGTGCTCAGCTGGTCCGGTAAGCACCGTGAGGGATGAGGTCGGCCGTAGACAGGGACCGTGCGCGTGCGCGTCAAGGGGAGCCGCCCGACTCTCTCCGGAGATCGGTCGCCGTCGGCGAAGAGGAGGGCGCGGTGAAGCTCTCGGGTCGAGCTCGGTGGAGAAGAACGAGAGGGAGAGAGGTGATGAATCTCTCTCTCTCTCTAATACATATAACTTTCATAAAGTTATCACAATATTAATAACTATTATTTCTTTTTAATTTATTATATTATCTTTTCTCTTTTCATTTATTTATCAAATATTATAATTCTTTTTAATATTTAAATCCAATCATTAAACTTATCTCATCATCTACACTATTGTTACATTGGCTACTATTCATTCACTGGTGAATGAATTCATTGTAGTCGGGACCCAATCGCCACGATTCTTTTCGTCCACATGCCCGACCCAGATCCGCGAAATCCCGGGTCAATGATTCCAATACCACGGCAGTATTGTAGTATCAATGGGTTGGTCTTTTGTCCCACCGCATCCACCTTTCTCTGACTCTAACTTTTGAATATTTGTCTGATCTTCACAATAATTAATCTGATTTAATTAATACTTAATTAAATCTGGATTAATTAGACCTTTACAATTTTTCCCAAATTTCATCGTTTACCATCATAATTCCTATTTAATAAATTTTGGAAATAAATAAATAAAAATCCTTATTTATTTCGGGGCGGGTGTTACAATCTCCCCCCCTTATAGGAATTTCGTCCTCGAAATTGAAAAGTCCATATATCCTCAACCTTAGTGTCTAGCCTCATTACGCTTCTACTGCGCACTCTCATCATGTATTCGATACTGATACTTCATTATTGATAATATGCCCTAATAAGGACAAGCTTCTAAGTCCGGAATCAGACTCGTGGAACTTAACATATAGTCGATCCTATTTCAAATTTCCAACAAAATCCTCACTTTGAGCAGAGACTCCAGCCCCACTCCACGGCCTATGGGGTGGACTTACCGACCTCCCACGTAAGTCATCCTCATCCCCTTGGCATGTTTAGTCGTTAGACAAAACTATATATCGGTCTAACTACTCTAATGAGTACTCTACCTGCACCCACACCTCGTGAAAGAAATCGTAATCAAAGTGCTAATCTTTCTAAATCACTAGGGTCACTAAGGTGTCTTTTATCTGCCGCCCCTCGATATCAAAAGATGTTTGCTCATGCAAGCACCTTCCGGCTATCGCTTCACTCGATACCATTTTTATTTGTCACGCCCAACCCGGATCCCGCCTCTACAAGACGCTGATTAACGCCAAGGCGTGCTTATAGGGTCACCCTAGAAGCACGCAAGGCTAAGTAACATAAGCGTATAATTAAATCGAAGTTTAAATATAAATCAGCGGAAGAAATATATATAAGGTTTTTATAAAACCCTAGCAGGTCCCGGAATGACAACTCTCACTGTGAAAGGAATAGAGGCACATGCAAACCTCAAATTTCAACATACCCCCATCAGCCGCTAGGTTGATCCCGCTGGAAGCTCTCTCCCTAATTCCGGCCTCCCTAGCTACTCGCAAGGTCCTCATCTAGTCCCGACCCTACTCCTCATTGTCACACCGAGAAAAACATCCATCAAGTGCATGAGCCAAAGAAAGGCCCAGTAGGATCGCAAATAAATCAATAAAGGTGGCGAAAGCCACTAGGAAAGAATAGAAATAAAAGAAGTACAAATATGCAATAATAACATCCCAAGCAAATAACAAATTTCAGGAAAGTGGATAAATCCACAGATGTACTCAACCTCTGGCATATGTGATACTAAGATGTCTACGACATCTACGACACCATCGGTATCGTCTTCGGCCTAAGCCGGGCTACGCTATAGCATACATGTGCACATGGCCAGAAAATGCCGCTCTCTGACTGAGCCTGGTGGCCATATATTATACACCCTCTGCCAGGGTCTCCGCCCGATGGAGCATCAAATACTCATGGCCAGATATTATACACCCTCTGCCAGGGTCTGGTGGCCAGATATTATACACCCTCCGCTGTGGTCTCCGTCCATGTATCATGCCTCGAAAGTAAGAGACTGATAGTACTAATACCTAACAAATAGGTATAAATATATATTCAAGGCAAAGAACATCTCAATATATAATAATCAGCCGATCTCCTCGAGATCGGAAGCCAATACGTATTTAAGGAACGCCTCAAGGAAATAAGAGTATAAAATCAAAGTAGGGTAAAAGGAGAGAATATTTAATGCAAAGAATAGAATATCGGCATGATCAAGCTATGGAGTACCACCCCCCCGACCATCCTGTGCAAGTAGGATGCCAGAGGGTACTCCACTGGCCATATGCCATGGAGTATCACTCCCACTGGCCATATGCCATGGAGTACCACCTCCTGGCCATCCCACGACAACACAAGAAGGATGTCAAGGGGTATTCCCTCAAAGCAGATCATATCAAAACATACAAACTCAAACAAATGCAGCAAGCATAACATGTCAACAGACAGAGCATGTATCAAAAGATGGACTCCAACATCCATCTAGCACAACAACAACAACAAGAATCAAGAGAATACTATGAGTTAGAAATACTCACAGTACCCGTGCGACATCCTACCTTATTCGCTTCCAGGACCTACCCAGGTCCGGGCCTTCCACTCAGGTCCTCGACCACCTCACCACGTCCTAAACATGGTAAATGTTGGTCACACAACATTTCATATCAAAAGGAATGCATTACGTGCATTAAATCACCTTACTTGTGAATTTACCGAAATGTCGTCTTTTAAATTCAGAACTCATGGATCCGGGCTCTTAGACACGTGCCCGCACCATTTTTATTAGTTTAAATATACCCCCGAACTATCGGGACGATCGGAATTGAATTCCGAGTCTTTTTTTGAAAATATCGAAGTTTTAGTTCACTCTTTATTCTACTGCTACAGTAACTGAGGAAACCCCGAAATTAAAACATTAAATTGACGCTGAAGAACATCCTCATTCCTTCCCAAACTTCTTGTACATTATATTTCCAATATCATCTTCCATTTCCCTAAGAATTGGGCTCAAGTATAAGGTCTACAGAGCCCATAATAAAATGAAATAAAAAGGGTGTTCTGCAGGTGCTACAGTGTTTCCTGCACAATTCCTTCTCCTTGAAGCTTAACCCTCTTCAATTAAACTCCAATCTTCGAAAATCAAGTACTTGTATTACTCACCTATTTTCCAATAGTGATTTCCATCCCTTCTAATCCTCCCACTATGACTTAGTGCTTAATGCTTAATCTATCCAAGGATGGTTTCTCATATTCGTATATCTATAGCATTACAAAATTTCTAAAGTTTTAACTCCATCATCCATGTATTCTTCTTATCATAATCTAACCAAAATCATAATTAGAAAATGTGGTTTAGTATTTACTTGCTTCAATCCCTTTTTTTTTTCTTTAACAACAACAAGGTTATTAATAGTTCAAGCTCAATTAAACCACATAGCCCTCTAATTGTCTCATGGTTCTATGTGGCAAAACATCAAACACTTGATGAGCATGTTTTCTCTTAATGGTTCTTATAGTCTAATAATTAATGTCTCTAAGGAGGGTTTAACATGCTCTTAAAGGTTAATCGATGTTATAATTTAAACATGTATGCATGCCAACAAGGCATGACAATACCATAACTTCATTAACTTAGCTAGAGCATGCTTGAAATCAATATGTATTTTGCTTAAACTAAGAGCATGAAGGAAATACAAAATTTACTCGGATACAAAGGTTTTACATTCTTCATCCTTAGCATCATTTGAAGGATCTATCATGCTCTTAAGGTTAATCAAAAGCTATTCATAAACATGGAGATTATTCATGTAATTTCAATAAAAACATTGGGAAGCATCTTCTCTCTTTCTAGGCTGTCATTTCATTATACAAACATGTAACGATGAACTTCTTCATAACATGATCCAAGTATACAAAACATGCCATTATATTCACAAACTCCATGTGGCATTTCATCAAATATTTCATGGGCATGTTTATTCTCAAAACCACAACAATGGGTATTTGCAAATCCTGTCTTCCAATTGAACAAACAAGCATCATAAACATGATCAATGAGCTAAGTTTTAGCATACTCTAAGTCTATTAAACATGAAGTTATGCTCAAGGGTTCATTGTGACATTTTATCAAACATGTAATGGGCATGTTAAAAGCTTCAATGGATAGCTAAGGTTTGTATCAATTCAAACCCAAAATTTACAACATTCAATGGATTAACCTCATTGAACTTAGTAAACTACATTCAAAACAACATCAATCCCAAGTTATCAACCCCAATTAACCCATGTCTTAACTTATGAAGTCAATCAACTAATCATGGTGAACTATGCTCACCGTCGCAAGGAAGGAAGGAGGGGACGTGTGGGGCTGCAGGCTTGTGACGGCGCGCAAGGCTGCAGGCCAATAGTGGGGCTGCCGAAGCGTGGCGCTGCGGCGCAGGTGCAGGGGCAGTGCGCAGGCGCTTAGGTGAGCGCAGAGGCTGGCGGCAGCTGCGCGCAGGGCTGGCGGCGCGTTAGGCTGACGGCTGCAGCAGCGCAGGTGCAGGCGGCGCGCGCGCAGGTGCAGGCGACGCGCGCGCGCAGGCTGACGGCGCGCGCACAGGCAGGCGGCGCACGCGCGCGCGCAGGCTGACGGCACGCACGCGCAGGCTGATGGCGCGCGCAGGTGCAGGCGACGCGCGCGCGCAGGTGCTGTCGGTGCGCAGCTGGTCCGGTCAGCACCAGTGAGGGATGAGGTCGGCCGGAGACAGGGACCGTACGTGCGCGTCAAGGGGAGCCGCCGACTCTCTCCGGAGATCGGTCGCC
Organism: Dioscorea zingiberensis; assembly: GCA_026586065.1. Taxonomy (NCBI): domain Eukaryota; kingdom Viridiplantae; phylum Streptophyta; class Magnoliopsida; order Dioscoreales; family Dioscoreaceae; genus Dioscorea; species Dioscorea zingiberensis. Next base: position 28,932,519 of record CM048818.1, read on the forward strand.
GTCGACGAAGAGGAGGGCGCGGTGAAGCTCGGGTCGAGCTCGGTGGAGAAGAAACGAGAGGGAGAGAGGTGATGAATCTCTCTCTCTCTTCTAATACATATAACTTTCATAAAGTTATCACAATATTAATAACTATTATTTCTTTTAATTTATTTATATTATCTTTTTCTTTTCATTTTATTTATCAAATATTATAATTCTTTTTAATATTTAAATCCAATCATTAAACTTATCTCATCATCTACACTATTGTTACATATTTACTATTCATTCACGGGTGAATGAATTCATTGTAGTCGGACCCAACTACGCATTCTTTTCATTCACATGCGACCCAGGACCTGCTAAATCCCGGGTCAATGAGTCCAATACCACGCGGGTGTATTGTAGTATCACGGGTCGGCCTTCGTCCGGCCACTGCATCCACCTTTCTCGGGACTCTAACTTTTGAATATTTGTCTGATCTTCACAATAATTAATCTGATTTAATTAATACTTAATTAAATATGGATTAATTAGACCCTTACAATTTTTCCCAAATTTCATCGTTTACCATCATAATTCCTATTTAATAAATTTTGGAAATAAATAAATAAAAATCATTATTTATTTCGGGGCGGGTGTTACAGATATAAATGCAAATTCTATGATTTTATGACTTGGCATTATTTTCTGATGATACTATCATAGGAAATATTATTTTTGGTATGCTATCTTTTCTTGAAATTAAATGTCTTGGTTTTTCTCTTATTACTATATCTCATATTACATTACTAAAATCTGCATGGTTCATTTTTATTTTAGTGGATGTTTACTGAGCTCCCAAGCTCACTAATCTCTGGACATGTTTTTCAGATCCCGAGGAATAGCTACTTGGTGGGTTGATGGGTTATCTAGAGACAAACTCAACAATTAGTGTCCCACGAACCCCATTTCTTGTTTTGAATAAGTTGGATTGTTTTAGTTGATTTCCACATACTCTTCCATTTGTTATGTGGTCTCTTGGATATTGAATTTAGAACTCAATTTTCCTTTAAAATGCAATAAAATTTGTGTTATTTGGGTTACATAATAATTAACGTTGTGTTATGAGGCCTTGCATACACAGGGGCCCATCTCCACAAGTATGCGGCCCCGCTGATGTCCCGCTTTTGGTTCGGTGGCAAGTTATTAGGACCGAGCTTGTCCAAATTACTACGTAAAAGATCCGCTAATCGAGAACGGTTGTTAGCGTTCCAAAGTAAGTAGAAGAGCTATACTGACAACAAAAGAAGGAAATTAGATTTTCAAGTAGGGGATCATGTTTTCTTGAAGGTATCCCCTACTAAAGGAGTGGTTCGTTTTGGCGCCCGCGGGAAACTCAATCCGCGTTATATTGGACCTTTTGAGGTATTGGAACGAGTAGGCAAGGTGGCTTACAGACTTGCTCTTCCGCGTAGTCTAGCTCGTGTCCATAATGTTTTCCATGTTTCTATGCTAAGAAAGTATGTTCCAGACCCTACTCATGTAATACAGTTACCGTCTGTGGAATTCAATGAAGATATGTCCTATGGTGAGTGGCCAGTAAAGATAATTAACGGAAAGGAACAAAATTTGCGCGGCGGATGATTCCTTATGTCAAGGTTCAGTGGAGTAACCACACTGAGCGTGAAGCCACGTTGGAGTTGGAGTCTGAGATGAAAGAAAAGCACCCTCAACTATTTGAGAGCACAGTGCAATGAAGTTTAGAGGGCTAAACTCTTTTAAGGGGAGAGAATGTAATAATACCCTTAAAAGTTAAAAATAATTATGAGAAATTGTAATGGTTAAAACATAAAAATAGGGTGATGCTTATCTTAACCTAATTAAATTAGAATTTTATTACTTAATCTCTCAGCCACACGCCTTCATAATGCTAAACCTTCTCATTCCCCTATATCTTCAATGTAAGCGTGCACTCCAACCCAAAGAGACGAGGAGGGATTCCAAGCAGAAGGCGGTCAAGGTAAGCCCTTGATTGTTCTTGTTGTTGGAACTTATGTGGGAATTAGGATTAGATTGTTGACGATGTGTGTTTTAGATCTCTTTTGTGGTGATTTGTTGGGTTAAATTAGGATTGATAATAGGAATTATTTATGATGCAAGGGGTTTACAACTTAGGCTTTAATTTGATTTCTTGATTGAATTTTTGGTTTTATTCTCTTGGTGTTACTTACCGATTTTTTTTTGTTTTTTTTATTTTTGTTTTGTTTGTTTTACATTAATTCATGATTTATCTCATAGGTTTTATGAGAATTTATAATAAGTCCCAAATTTTTGTATTAAAATTAAAGGCAAAAAGCCATTTTTGGTCCCTAACCTATGGTATATTGTTCATTTTGGTCCCTGTACTTTAAAAATGTTCAATACAGTCCCTGACTTATGGGGGTTTTGACAATTATGGTCCCCACGACGCGTGGCGTACTTGATATAATGATCATTTTTTAATTGTGATGTGGCAGTCTAGGTGGCGGGTCTTTGCTGACGTGGCGAAATGACGTGGCATAAAATAATTTTTTAAAACTATTAAAACAGGCTTATAGCTGACTCAACATGCCACGTCAGCATGTTACTGTGACATAGTGACATGGCATGCTGACGTGGCACAGAAAAATAAAAAAATCTGAAAAAAAAATCATAAAAAAATATTTTTATATATATTAATCCTTTATAGCCGACGTGGGCTGTTGACGTGGCATGCCACGCGACACTAAAAAATTAAAAAAATCGAAAAAAATGGGCTTCTCCCATTTTTTTTTATTTTTTAAAAATTTTTTGTGCCACGTGGCATGCCACATCAGTAGCCCATGTCGGTCATAGAGGATTAATATATATAAAAATATATTTTTATGCCACGTCATCATGACACGTCAGCAAAAAACAGCCACCTAGATTGCCACGTCGTAATAAAAAAATGAGTGTATTTAACTCATATATCAACTGGCTGCCACGTCAGCATCAGGGACCGTAATTGTCAAAACCCCCATGTGGTCTCTTGGATATTGAATTTAGAACTCAATTTTCCTTTAAAATGCAATAAAATTTGTGTTATTTGGGTTACATAATAATTGCGAACAGGTTATGAGGCCTTGCATACACAGTGGGGCCCATACCCACAAGTATGCGGCCGGTCTGCAGATGTCCCGTTTGGGTTCTGCGGGCGCAAGTTATTAGGACCAGAGCTTGTCCAAATTACTACAGAAAAGATCCGATTAATCAGAGAACGGTTGTTAGCAGCCCAAAGTAAGTAGAAGTGCTATACTGACAACAAAAGAAGGAAATTAGATTTTCAAGTAGGGGATCATGTTTTCTTGAAGGTATCCCCTACTAAAGGAGTGGTTCGTTTTGGCCATGGAAACTCAATCCGCGTTATATTGGACCTTTTGAGGTATTGGAACGAGTAGGCAAGGTGGCTTACAGACTTGCTCTTCCGCCTAGTCTAGCTTGTGTCCATAATGTTTTCCATGCTTCTATGCTAAGAAAGTATGTTCCAGACCCTACTCATGTAATACAGTTACCGTCTGTGGAATTCAATGAAGATATGTCCTACGGTGAGTGGCCAGTAAAGATAATTGACAGAAAGGAAAAAAATTTGCGGCGGCGGATGATTCCTTATGTCAAGGTTCAGTGGAGTAACCACACTGAGCGTGAAGCCACGTGGGAGGTGGAGTCTGAGATGAAAGAAAAGCACCCTCAACTATTTGAGAGCACAGGTATGAGTTTAGAGGGCTAAACTCTTTTAAGGGGGAAAGAATGTAATAATACCCTTAAAAGTTAAAAATAATTATGAGAAATTGTAGGAGTTAAAACATAAAATAGGGTGATGCTTATCTTAACCTAACTAAATTAGAATTTTATTACTTAATCTCTCGCTTCCACGCCTTCATATCACGCATGAAACCTTCTCATTCCCCTCTATCTTCGAACAGAAGCGTGCACTCCAACCCGAAGAGACGAGGAGGGATTCCAAGCAGAAGGCGGTCAAGGTAAGCCCTTGATTGTTCTTGTTGTTGGAACATATGTGGGAATTAGGGTTAGATTGTTGAATATGTGTGTTTTAGATCTCTTTTATGGTGATTTGTTGGGTTAAATTAGGATTGATAATAGGAATTATTTATGATGCAAGGGGTTTACAACTTAGGCTCTAATTTGATTTCTTGATTGAATTTTTGTTTTTATTCTCTTCGTGTTACTTACCGATTTTTTTTTATTTTTTTTTTATTTTTGTTTTGTTTGTTTTACATTAATTCATTATTTATCTCATAGGTTTTATGAGAATTTATAATAAGTGCCAAACTTTTGTATTAAAATTAAACCCTTTGTGAATAATTAATATTATACCATTAATGTCTCGTTTTCCGTATAAACTATGGAATCACACAACATATTGTTTTCCGTGCAAACTATGCATGTCCATGGTTGTTGCCTGATGTCATTTTTGAAAACCAGCCTCATGTTTTTTTTTTATGAATTAAAATTGTTTTGTTTTATATTTATTTATTTATTTATTTTCTTTGATTTGGATCCTTTCGAAATCGGTGTGTTACTGTCAGAGTTTATTACTATTATGTTTTGATATTGTTTTAATTAGTTAATTAATTTATTTTTATTCTGTTTTATTATTATTTATTTGTTTATATATTTTTACCAACTGATTACTTGTTCCCTTACTATCGATTTTTCTTTCTTTTTGGACAATAATTTTTTTTATAACTGATATTATAAATGTTACGGATATATTTGGTGAAGACAGGTGTCGTTAAGTTAAAGAGCCACTTGTTCCTTTGGCTACATGGCAGTATCACCATCCTTGCACAAGTCCGCTCAGAATTATAGCGTAAGGATTCAATCCTGCAAACAAGTCCGTCGGAATTGTAACGACCCTCTATTAAATGGGGTTAAGGTAGAAATAAAGAGATAGAGAAAAATCTAACGCCTCTACAGTGAGTGGGCCTTATCCACCCGCCACTGAGGGCGATATTTTCCTACCGCCTTACTACCGCCTTTCCCACCGCCTTAAGAGATATTTACTTAATTCATCGCCTCACTCCCACCGCCTTACCCCACCGCCTTTCCTGAACCGCCTCTAAGTTGCTATAAAAGGAGAGCACTAATAGAAGAAAAGGGATCCAAGAAAATAAAAAACTCATCACACAAAAACTGCATAACATTAAACTTCTCTCTTCAAGTTTTCTGATTTAAGCATCGGAGCTGAATCCGGGCAGAAAGGCCCAATTCCGATCACCATCCTCTCCCTTTTTCACAGGCTCGCTGATGAGTCACTCCAGTAATTCCGAGCGGAATTTCTATACACTCCCTGTTCATAGGCAGAAGTAAGCGTCCACATCAACTATAAATTCTAACCGTTGGTCGAAAGTCGGAGACCGTATCACGCAGGCAACAGCTGGCCCGAAGGCGTGGCGTGAACCAGCTTTTGGCATCAATAGTTTGGCGTCCGTGGGGACCCTTTGAAAAGCCACATGACCACTACCGTAAGATCAAAACGAATTCAAGAACAGTGGAGCCCCAAATAATCCCGAAGGATCCGGGCGAGGTCCTAAGGCATGAAGAAATCCGGTCGAGATAGTCCACCCATCGCACCGCCATCGATAGTCCTTACGCTCAACCCCTTAACTTACAAATACAATTGGAGCGGTTGACTCCAGTACATTCATGCTTTGACTCATCCCTCCTCCTCCTCCTACACAAGTTCCAACGCCAAACATACCAACAAACCCCCACCGGATAATTCCAAAGCAGAGGGAGAACGAGAACATGCACTCATAAAGAGAAGATGTAAAGGACCGCTTTTCCGCTAGTTCGAACCTCCCTCCGCTCACCGCAAGGAGCAAAGCCACCACAAGAACCGAACGGACAAGGATGAGCGGAATAGTCCATCCGCCAAACAGCTTGATAGAAGGACTTAACGACAGAACCTCTCTCGAGAAAACAGAAAGTCCGAGCGACACGTTCTCAGTATGTGTTCACCCTTTATCAAAAAAATATTGGGAGAGCAAGTTCCGGATAACTTCGGACCGCCAGTTATGACTGCATATGAAGGCAAAACCGATCCATCCCGACACCTAAAATCTTTTCGGTCGAAGATGCTCCTCACTGGAATCACAGACGCCAAGATGTGCCGAAGCTTTTCCCGCCACCTTAGAGGGAAAAGCGCTAAGACCGGTTTGTCGATCTCCCATCTAGTACAATTACTTCTTTTTGATTTTAGCGGTCGATTCTTAGCCTATTTTGCCAATTACTCAAAGCAAAAGAAAACCCCATCTACCCTCCCCGCATTAAGCAAATGAGGGGAGAAACGCTCGAGGCCTATTTAAGCCAAGCATAGATCTAAACAGCCTAATGTTATGGACCTTCCGCCACTTGGATGGTGACTTTTCTCGATGGAAGGGTTGTTAGACTCCCCTTCCGCCAGGTTCTCCCCGACACTAGATCCACCAAAACCATACCGCCTCTTATGATCCACGCCCAAAAGTATATTAATTCCGAAGAAATTTATATGGGTTGGGAAGAAGAGGCTAGACGCTGACCTGTGGACACCCGGAAGGAAAACCCGCCATATAGCGCCGCCAGAAGGCCCCGGATACACGAAAGGAAAAAGGATCGCACAGGGAAGACAAAGGCATAAGCAGAGGCCTGGAAACCTCCACACGACCCCAACGACATACGCTGCAACCCAGAGAACCTTCTAAAGAAGGAAAAATTGTCAGATATGATCACCATACCCCACTGAATCAAACCAGAAGCATATTCTTATGCAAATCACAGAGCAAAAACTTCTGACGTGGCCGGAGCCTGCAAGAAACGCCGAACGGCAAAAGAACAGTAAGAAGTATTGCCAGTTCCATCAATCCAGAGGACATGACACAGAAAAGTGTACCCACTTGATGAACGCAATAGAAGATGTCGTTCGAAAAGGACAATTGGAAAAATACATCAACCTTGAGATCCAAGGGGAACCTGAAGTCTCGCAACCTGAAGAAGAAAAAGGAGAAATGGTGGGATTTATCAGTGGTGGTCCTGGCTGCGGTGGTGAAAGTTCCGCCTCTCGGAAAAGTTACGCCCGAATGGTGGGAGCCACGCAAGAAATAGAAACGCCACGGAGACGATCCCGACCTACGGCCCCAATCATCTTTTATGACAACGACGTCAGCGGAGTTCGCCACCCACATGATGACGCGTTTGTTGTCGCTATCAAAGTGTCTAGTTTCCAGATGAAAAGAGTTCTGATAGACAGTGGAAGTTCAGTTGATATTCTCTTTTGGAGTGCTTTCGAGAGGATGAGGTATGACGCAGATGACTTGCTCCCGGTAAAATCATCCTTAGTAGGGTTCTCCGGAGGGGTGATACAGCCAGAAGGAATGATCTCCTTGCCAGTTACGATAGGGAACTCGCCAAGGTCATCAACAGTAACAGCAAACTTCTTGGCTTGTACGTTGTGCTTCAAGTTACAACGTAATCCTTGGCAGACCAACCCTCAACGCCTTAAAAGCCGTAATCTCCACTTATCACCTTCTCCTCAAATTCCCGACTGAGAATGGCAGTGGAGAGATAAGAGGAGATCAACCCACACGGCAATGCTATGTCTCAACCCTCAAAGGGAAAACTCTCAGCAGCGGCAAGACAAAAGTTTGAAGCTATGTTAGTCAAGCGGAATGGCGGAGCGGGAAAGCGAGGAGCTTGACCTACACACTGTCGAAGAATTGCTAACTTGATCCCCCTAGACATAACGAGGCGGACCGCCGCAGTGCAGATTAGAGGCAGATTGTGATAGAGAACGGCGGGGAAGATCTCATGGGAGTATTGAGAGCAAATTCCGACCTCTTCGCTTGGTCTTGAGGAGGATATGTAGGGTGTGAGCGTAATATCATCGAGCATCGTCTCAACATCGATCAAGCGTTTAAACCCACAAAGAGAAAAGGAGAAATTCGCACTGTAAAGGCGTAAGGGCTGCGGTAGAAGAAGTATCTAACCTCCTATAATCTAAGTTTATTCGAGAGGTATACTATCCGCATTGGTTAGCCAATGTGGTCCCAGTCAAAAGCCGTCCAGGAAAATGGAGAATGTGTGTTGACTTCACAGACTTAAACAAAGCTTGCCCAAAAGATTCGTTTCCCTTACCGTCAATTGATAGCTTGGTTGACTCAACAACGGGGCATGAGATGTTGAGCTTCCTGGATGCTTTCTCAGGTTACAACCAAATCCGAATGGCCAAAGGCGACGAAGAAAAAACGTCTTTCATTATGAGCACGGGAACGTACTGCTATAAGGTAATGCCGTTCGGTCTAAAAAATGCCGGAGCCACCTTCCAGAGGCTCATAACTACGATTTTCGAGAGCAAATTGGCGGGAATGTGAAGCCTATGTAGGCGATATCTTAGTAAAGAGCGAAGGCCAATGAACACCTATCGGACTTACAAGAAGCTTTTCGGTCTCTTGAATCTATACTATGCGGCTAAACCCAAACAAATGTTCTTTCTAAGGCTCGATCGGGGAAAATTCACAGGATTTATTTTTGACACAAAGAGGGATAGAAGCGAATCCAGACAAAATCGAGCCATTCTTGACATGGGATGGCCCAAAAGTCTTCAAGAAATTCAGCGGCATAACGGACGTCTCACTACGCTTGGCATTCATCTCCAAAGCGGGAGAGAAAAATCTCACACTCTTCCAAGCCCTAAGAAAAGCACCCAAAATGGAGTGGATGTAAGAATGCTAAAAAGCCTTTCGTGGGCTTAAGGACTATCTCCGGTCACCTCGGTTACTAGCTAAGCCCGCAGTGGGAGAAGAACTCTACGTCTACTTGGCGATTAAGCCCCACACGCTGTCGGCCGCCGTTCTTCGAGGGAAGATAACTTGAAGTTCAAAAACCCGCCTACTACACAAGTAAAATCCTTAACGATGCGTAATCGAGATATCTACCACTTGAAAAGTTGGCCTTTGCTCTTATCACGCCCGCATCGGAGGTTGAGGCCGTACTTTCAAGCCCACAAAATCATAGTATTGACTTACCAGCCCCTAAAGCGGATTCTCCATAAACCTGAAAACTCCGGACGCTTAGCCAAGTGGGTGATAGAATTGGGCGAGTTCGATCTCACCTACAAACCCCGAACGGCAATAAAAGCTCAAAATCTTGGCAGATTTCGTTCTTGAATTAACTTTCCCAAAGAAATGTGGATGAACCCCGTCACAGAGTCCGTAAGAAAGCTCTAACATCCCTTGGACCTTATATGTTGTGGATCAAAGAACGGAAGAAAAGGCAGGGGCAGGTTTTGTCCTCTACTCTCCTTCCAAATGGAAAATCGCGACAGTACTGAAGTTCCAATTCCGAGCAACCAACAATGAGGCCGAATATGAAGCCCTCATCGCAGGACTACATCTGGCCCGAGGGCTCGGAATTCAAAGACTACATGTATATTCCGACTCACGACTAATAGTAAGGCATACCTTGGGCACTTTGAAGCGAAGGAAGAAAACATGGTCAAGTATCAAGCGAGGTAAAGAAAATAGTTCCACACTTCGCCCGCTTCCAAATCGAAAAAGTGCACGAGAACACAAATCGAAGAGGCGACGCCTCGGCTCCAAAAAGGCTACAAAGACCGTAATCGAAGACACAGAGCCCCCCTTCAACTCCGCAATACCTTCCCACAAAACCATCGACGGATTAGAGGAGGAAGTATAAAGTACAAAATTAAGAGCCAAGCTGGATAGACCCCATCAGAAATTATCTACAAGGTGGATCGGCACCACCCAACAAAGCAGAAGCCAGACGGATTTCTTACAAATCCGCTCAATACACCATCATCAATGAGAACCTATACAGAAGATCTTATACGCAACCCTTCCTGCGATGCTTGCGTCCAACCGAAGCTAGTTATGTTCTTCAAGAAATTCACGAAGGCATTGGAGGAGGTCACATAGGGGGCAAAGCCTTAAGTTACAAAGTCCTACGACAAGGTTATTACTGGCCAACACTAACTCAAGACGCAATAGCATTCGCCCGGAAATGCGACGCCTGCCAGCGGCATTCCAAGATCCAGAGGCGACCACCGGCACAGCTTACACCCATCATTAGCCCTCGTCCATTCGCCATCTGGGGAGTCGATCTCCTAGGGCCGTTCCCCACTTCAGTTAGGCAAATGAAGTTTCTAATAGTCGCCATTGACTACTTCACCAAATGGGTGGAAGTCGAACCCTTAGCCAAAATCACGGAGAAAGCCTGTCAGGGATTCTTATGGCGAGCGATTATCTGTCGATTCGGCATTCCAGTCGCCTTCATTTCTGATAATGGACGACAGTTTGACAACAAAACCTTCAAAAGCTTTTGCTCAGAGCTCGGAATTGAATCCAGATTAACATCTGTGACACATCCCCAAGCCAACGGCCAAGTAGAAGTGACAAACCGCACCCTGCTTCAAACACTAAAAACACGGGTATTCAGAAACGGTACTAACTGGGTAGAAGAAATTCCGAGCGCCCTTTGGGCCTACAGGACAACAACAAGAACCCCCACCGGAGAGACCCCATTCTCCCTTACTTATAAGTGAGGCCGCCATCCCTGCAGAAATAGGGATGCCAACCTTGCGGACACAGCAAACGTTCTCCTCAGAAGAGAATGAGGAAAAACTCCGAGCGGAACTTGACCTACTTGAAGAACGGAGAGAAGCTATGGAAACAAGAGCAGCCGTCTATCGCCAGAAGGTAAAAAGGTTCTATGACACAAGGGTAAAAAGAGTCTTCTTCCAAATCGGCGATCTAGTTCTCACGGGAAAATGAGTTCAGAGTGGGAAATAAAAGCGAGCAGGGAAAGCTAACTCCTAACTGGGAAGGCCCTTACGTCATACAAAGAATCGTCCGAGCGAGCACCTATTATCTAGTAAATATGGATGGAAAGACACTCAAGCGTCCATTCCATGCTGAACATCTAAGACGCTACTATCAGTAAATTTTGTAGCTGTTCCGTAAAAATCACGGAATAAAGTTCAAGTCTTTTCTTTTTCTATTAAGATGCGGCGAAATTCCCATCCTACCAAGATGCGGTGAAATTCCCATCCTACTAATATGCGGTAAAATTCCCATCCTACAAAAATGCGGTGCAATTCCCATTCTTGGAAAAAGAGTCAGAATTATCCTGGGGGATAGAACAACAACTCTTATCCAAAAAGCAAGGGGCAAAAATCCCGATCGAAATATGAGGCAACAATCTCATTTATGAAGGCGAGTATCTCATTCAACAAAGTCCCGCGATTGGACTAAGGACTCGTTACAAAGCACCTTACAAAGTCAAAGAAAGAAGGAAGAAAGAAGTTTACCAAAGACTTCGGCAATTACTTCTCGAATGAATTTCTTATATGATTAAAGACAACCATCTCTCGGAAATAAAACGTCATCAAAATAAAGGTTTGCGTTTCATTCATATGAATAGAAATTACATTCCAAGTGATTAAACATTTACAAGAACATCCATAAAAGAAAAAACATCCTAAGAGCTAGGGCCCTGTATTTGCCTACTCTCAAGGAGCTTGGGCGAGAAGGTTCCAAAGGAGTATTTGAAGGAGCTTGGGCGTAAGGTTCCAAAGGAGTAACTAAAGGAGCTTGGGTAGAAGGTTCCAAAGAGCTGGGACAAATGGAGGAATGTAAATGAACCTCAGGGGTCTTGATAACTTGTTGCTCTTTGAGCTCAGTAAATTTCTTCAAGACTCCGGCCTCGGCCCCATAGACAAAACCTCCTTAGGAGGAATATGATGGCCCACTTGTTGCACCACAGAATATATACGAGTGGCCCCATCTTTAACTTTCGCCCTAAGCCGGGCAACCTCCTTCTCTAAATTTTCCGCTCGTTCTAATAAATCCTTAATTTCTTGCGAGTCGGACTTCGGAGCTTTCAAACGGGAAGCCAAATCTGCCCTAAGTGTATCACGCTCCCCCTTTATTTCCGCCAACTCAGCTTGAACGGCGGTAAGCTCGGCAGCTTTCAACTTTAAATCCCATCGAACAGCGGCTCGCTCCTCTTGAGTGGATTGGAGTTCCTTCTTCAAACTGTTGGATTCATCTTGTAGCCCTTTGATATCCTCCTCAGCAGTCAGAAGAGAACCTTTGGAAATAGATAACTGAGCCGCTAGTTCGCTCTTCTCTTTCTCTAGAGGCGGAATAGTTGTTGCGTGCCGGCTGGGGCTTTGTCTCGCTTCAAGGGCACGGATAGCGCCAGTCAAGCTTGTTTCTTCTCCTTCTCTTCCAAGGCCGCCACCCTAGAGCTCAACTGAGCGATATCTGCCCTATTCATTTCCATCTTAGCCAAATCTTCTTGGCAAAGAGCACCAACCCGATCCGCCCATTGTGCGGTCTATGAAATAACAAAACGCTCATGAAAATATACTAAGCTTAGAAACAAAGGGAAGTATGAGAACAACCCTTACCAGCATGGCCGAACGGAATAATTGGTAAGTGGCCTCTTCCCTACCAGCCCTTCGAAGTTTTGTAGAGAGCTGCTCGGGCCGCATGGCCATTAAAACATCCCTTACGGATGTGGCATCACGAAAAGGAGTATCCTCAGTAGATAACTCCTTCTGCCTAGTAACAGATCCCTTTAAAACGGAATCCGCCACTCGTAATTTATCCACGAAGGCCGCTTCTCCTAACTCCGCCTGCAAAATAAAACCTAAGTTAAAGGTTATAAGTGAAATATACTTATAGAAAATAGAAATTCTCACCTCTGCGAGAAGGATGTCCTCCCGATTACTGGAAGAAGGGCCCTCGGAATTGGGGACAGCTGTCGGCGGATCTCTTCCGCACGTAACCTCTTCCCCGAGGTGCCCCCACTAATTCTCCTACACCCGGGACTGACACGCCCTCGAATTCCTTCTCTTGGTCCTCCTCTCCGCGTGAGGACCCCACCGGGTCATTCTTAACCCTCTTTGGAAGAGCCCGTTTCTTTCTCTTCCTCTTCTTTCTTTCCTCCTTGAGGTATCAGCCCCTTGGCCAAGTACCACCTCTTTCTTCTTCCGTCTCATGTGTGGACGGGTGAACTTCACCCTCGAGAAAGAAGCCAAAAGACCCTTAACATAGCTCAGTCCTCGTCCTCCATCAATTTCCTATATCAAAAAATTATTATTAGATATCAGAAGTTAAAAATCGGACTAGTAAAGTAAACAAATAATTCCTACCGTGACGGACACTATCAAACGACATTTAACAAGATTTTCCTTTGTCAAACCTCATCCATGTACACTTTGGATAACCCTGTCATTGACTTAAGAAGACCCATCTCCTCACCCGTCATTTCCTCACAAGCGATGTCCGTTCGGGGAACCTCCCATTTTGTTCGGACATCCCACTCGGACTTACTTTTGACAAAGAAAAATTTGCTCTTCCATCGCTTAATGGAAGAAGGAACCTTCCCTAAAAATTTCCTCCCAGGGCGAGCCGAGAAGTAATACCAATCGGCGTTAGACTCTAGACATAAACTAAAAAGCATACGGAACCAACGGACGGTCGGATTTATTCCGTAATGCTTGAAAACAATAACAAAGCCGTTCAGTAGCCTCCAAGAATTCGGGGCCAACTGTGAAGGACACAGATGATACTCCTCTAGTACTGCCTTAGCAAAATCAGAAAAAGGGAGTCTAAGGCCACCTAATAGCGCATCTTGATAGATGGCTATCTCCCCTTCCCTAGGAGAACTTGCCCTCTCCCTAGAACAGGGAACCCTAACCTCAAACAATGAGAGATTTATCTCATATTTAGCTACCAGGCTATCTACTTCCGACTGTCCAAGAAGACTTATGAATGTATCGCACCCTACCCGTTGCCCTAGAGGCAGGATGAACCCACAACCACCGAACGCCTCCAAGTTCACCCGGGATCGCCGGAATTGCAACAGAAACCGTAGGGTTGGACGAAAAAGGAATCAAGGGTTCATGAGAAGAACTAGAGGAAGAAGAAGTAGCGCTAGCCATTACCTTAGAGAAAGAAAAAGATAAGAGAAAAAGCACTAAACCAGAGCTCGCCGGAGAAGAAGAAACCTGGAGAAGAAGACTCGATTTTCAACACAACCTTTTGCTGCCTGTACGGTTCCCCTTATATATAAAGGCAATGAACCCGTGGCCGTTAGATCCTAGGGTTATGTTCCGATCTGGACCCTTGAACCAAAGGCCCACAAATCTAAACCGTTCAAACAACCATCATACACCTCCTCGAAACAATTCAAAATTTTGTACACGCCGCCAGTACCAGCGCCTTTACCGCACACATGGAAAGTCACGCCCCATCGCCCATCATCACGTTGACAAAACACACACACCGCACATATCGCGCCACTATCCCCCTTTCAATGCTGAATAGTAGAGGAGACACGTGTCGCTTTAGGGAACAAGAAGCGTTACATAGAAGGTAGAGCCGGTACGCATGGAAGACAGAACCTGTACCGCACAAAGATAAAGCGCACACTCCAACATAGGATCATCAACAAAAGCCAAAGGATTTAAAAACAAAACGACAAAACGTCATTTATTCAAGTTACACATGACGAACGTAAATAAAACGATATAACAAACCCTAAAAACATATTTCCGAACGGATTATCCTAACTATATTTCCGAACGGATTATCCTAAACGTCTGCGGACCCATCCGGGCAACGCCGGATAAGACCGAGGAGATACACGGGCTTCCGCCTGCCGCTATCCTCGTTGCCACTAGGGAGCCGGGTTCGCATCGCGGACGGAGGTGGGGACCCACCTCTACGGCAGGAGTCGCCTCCGAACATTTCAACCTCAAGCGCTGCACTCGCGTAAGTAAAAACTAAAAGGTCTCCCGCCTCCACATCATGGTCAACATGAAAAGCTTCCCACCCCGCGTTTAGGCTCATTTCGCCTACCCCCCTGTCAATCAGCAAAATAGATGGCCAAACACAGCCGTTTGGACTTACCAAGTGGATTACCCCAGTCCTTAGTTCCGACAGGTGCTCATGAAAAGAACTGGGAATTCGTAAACGACGAGAACATTGAGAAAAAGTGAAAAACTTGTAAAAAGACAAGCGCTGAGCCATGATACAAAAATAGAAGGGTGCAAAAGTTTTCTGGTTAAAATACCCTATTCATACAAAACCCTTAAATAGAAGAGCCCATTGACACTATAGGCGAGAATTCCGGAACCAAAATCTATCTCGATAACAGCGAGAAGATAACACAGTAAACGTTGGTCGCCTATTAAAACATGTGTCCCTTAGGTACAAGCGACCGTACACAGAGCCTACGCCTACATGGACATGCCAACTAAGAATAATACTTGTTCTCGAACCAAGCGAAACGTGCGTTTAGCTCACCCCTCACTTAGATTTTTCGAACAAGTACACTAGGGGAGGGACTAGTGTTACGGATATATTTGGTGAAGACAGGTGTCGTTAAGTTAAAGAGCCACTTGTTCCTTTGGCTGCATGGCAGTATCACCATCCTTGCACAAGTCCGCTCGGAATTATAGCGTAAGGATTCAATCCTGCAAACAAGTCCGTCGGAATTGTAACGACCCTCTCATAAAAGGGGGTAAGGTAGAAAGAAAGAGATAGAGAAACATCTAACGCCTCTACAGTGAGTGGGCCTTATCCACCCGCTACAGTAGGCAGATATTTTCCTACCGCCTTCCTACCGCCTTTCCCACCGCCTTAAGAGATATTTACTTAATTCATCGCCTCACTCCCACCGCCTTACCCCACCGCCTTTCCTGAACCGCCTCTAAGGTGCTATAAAAGGAGAGCACTAATAGAAGAAAAGGGATCCAAGAAAATAAAAAGCTCATCACACAAAAACTGCCTAACATTAAACTTCTCTCTTCAAGTTTTCTGATTTAAGCATCGGAGCTGAATCCGGGTAGAAAGGCCCAATTCCGATCACCATCCTCGCCCTTTTTCACAGGCTCGCTGATGAGTCACTCCAGTAATTTCGAGCGAAATTTCTATACACTCCCTGTTCATAGGCAGAAATAAGCGTCCACATCAACTATAAATTCTAACCGTTGGTCGAAAGCTGAGACCAGATCACGAGGCAACAGTGACTGAAGCATGACGTGAACCAATTTTTGGCATCAACAATAAACAAAGTTATTTTTTTTATGTTTAAAAGATTTGTTTGATTGTTCTCAGAGTTAGTTGCGGGAATTAAATATGTTAAATTAGATAACTTATGGGTAGCATATTTAATGGAATCTCGTAATGGTGTTTCCGTAGAGAGATTTGGTGATAGGTACAGTAGTGTGTGACTCTTGTAAAACTCAATAAGCGTCTATTATTTTCTATGTTAGATCCTCGACACGGAGGCTCCGGATTGCGGTTAGATTAAACTTTGAGCGTGGGTGTAAGTTTTCCACACTTAAATTTATTAAAAGTTTTCATATATGAATATGAAATCTATTTTCTTTATTAAAGTTTTGTTTATGGTTTCAATAACAGTTCATGAAAACATAAAGGATTTATTTTCTCTACTATTGAACCATGCATGTATGTTGTGTTTGGTGATATAGTCGACTATTGTGCGGCGGCGGATGATTCCTTATGTCAAGGCTCAGTGGAGTAACCACACTGAGCGTGAAGCCACGTGGGAGTTGGAGTCTGAGATGAAAGAAAAGCACCCTCAACTATTTGAGAGCACAGGTATGAGTTTAGAGGGCTTGTAACGCCCCGGATTTTCTAAGTAACTGGAACGGAAAATTTTCGATAATCAACGAGATTAAATTAATATTGAAAATAAACTTATTATTTTAAAGCTCAATTAAAGGAAAATCGGGAGTTTGTGGGCCTTAAATTCAGTCCCACTACTATTGGGCTCAGAGAAGGCCTTATTGGGACAGGCCACATGTATTGAGATAGTTAGAGGTGGATTGACAAGATAACCCGGATTAATTAATTTGAAAATTTTTGAAGTGTTAATTACTCTCGATTAATTGAATAGAATCTAGACAAAAGTTAGAGTCCCGGTAAAGTAGACCCGGTCGGGTCAAAAGCCGGGAATAGCGGAACTGGTCAGAGGTGAGGACAAGTTCCGATTAAGTAGATCAGGCGAGTCAAAAGTGGGTATTCAGGGATCTGGTCTAACAAGAGACAGAACCCTTGAGAGCTCTGATGTGCAGTGACAAGCGATATTATTGACCGGGATTCCCCGGATCCGGTCGTGACATTATTAGAAGATATTAGAAATTAAAGGGGGCCGATGGGACATAAAGTAGGGCAGGATAAAATAAAATAAGGCAAGTTGGAGGGAGATAAATTAAAATAAATGAAGGGATAAGATAATATCATATAATGAATGGAATAATTAAAATAAAATAATATAAAGTAATTTTATATAGATCTTAGATCTAAATCTGAGAAAAGAGGAAATGGAACTTGCTCTGGAGTGAGGATTTCTCTCGTTCCTCCTCCCTCTCGGCTTTCATTCTCGCTACTACACCCACGCTTGCCGCCAAGCTCACCGCCACTGAGCCCATCACATCGGACGCTGCCACGCCACCGCCCTCTCTCCTCCCCGGTCGCATGCCCCGCCACTTGGCCCAGCGTCCACGGCGTCCCCGCCACCCGGCACTGTCGAGGCCGCCACCTCGCCAGCCTATTGCCGGTGGCGCCTTGCCGGTGCGCGCTCCTCCTTCCCCCTAACACAGACGCCCTCCCCATCACCGCTGGCCTGCCGTAAGGTTGGGTTTTGTCCCCCTTCTCGCGACGAGGCTGCAGCTCCAACGAACCCAGCAAGTCCGAGCTTGGATGTTACGAGCTTGTTCTGAGCTTCGAGGTAGGGTCTGAGGAATTTGGACATCGAATGTTTGAATAAAATTTGTTGGAATGAGGGCTGGGAATTTAAGGGATTAAAGAGATTGAATGTATGTATGATGTTAAGAAACAAGCATGAGTTGTTTAACTATATTGTGTGCATGATTGTAGATATTTCGGAGCCCTAAAAATAGGGGAAACTCCGCCGAAATTTCATAAAAAGCATATAGAAGTTAGAATCTTTGACTTGTAGTTTCATGCTCCCAAGTTAGCTAATTAATTTACATTTTGTATTCTAATGCTAGTTAGCAAGTTAAGAAGGTGATTATGTTAGTAGAGGTATTGTAGACATACATGAAAGTGTGCATGGTGAGGTTAGCATGACTATGAGTAAATGCTTGTAGGCTCTCGGGAGCCTAAGAACAAGGAGATATTGACGAAGTATTGTAGAAAACTAAAATGATTAGGGACTAATTTCGCATGACCATGCTAGCACTTAATCACCTTTAAGGAGCATGTTAGAATCACTTAAATTGAGACTAAGATGAAGGAAAGCTAATTTCTCTAACTTAGCGATTCCGTATTTTTAATTTTTGAAGTATGAAGTACATGCTAAAAGAAGACATGTTTAATTAACTTTCGGATAATTTCGTATTACTCTTGCTAAGAAGCATGTATACTTGTAGAGTAGTAAATCATGCACCTTAGACCCCTATGGAAAATGCCTACTAATGACCTTGATAATATGCTTCGTTTGAATAGTGCCATGGTGATCATGTTTAAGTGTTACATGCTTTAGATTGATCGACCTTGTAATTTGAACATGCTTCGAGATATTATAGAAGTGTTGAAGGCATGTAATATTCGACAAGTAGGGAAAAGATAATCTTATGAGCTTAATGTCGCTTATGTGCTCCTTGGAGCTTAAATGGAATGATAAGTTGAGAATACGGGTTTTACATTCGTAGATTTCGTATTCTGAGGCTATAGGACTATGATATGGAGAAAAATATGGACTTTGTATTTACTTAGTACTCTCGTGGATTCCAGGAAGGGGAAAGGTCCAGTGAGGCCAAGGACCGAAAGCGATTCCTAGGAACTTTGCGAAGGACTTCAAGTGAGGAAACTTCTCCGTATATTGGTTTTAGATCTTGTATTTGTCGTGTTTCATATTCTCGTATTTGCGTGGGTTTTATATCGGTTTGTGGATGCCGAAGATTTTTCCGCTATGCATGCATAATAGTTTTTATGCTTGCGGAATATTATGAAATGTAATGGTAGAATTAGATATAAAGTGAAACCTGTGATGGTGGAAAAATGTATGCATGATCGTCGTCGTGGGCTGGAACCCTATATAGATATAGATGTTGGACCAGGTGAGGGTTCCGTGATGGAGCGAGTGAGGCGTTGATGATTCCGGGTGAGGGGACGGGATTTGTTTTGATCCATTATGTTTCAAAAAAATAAAATAAAATGTTTTGCGAAATGATTTTTCATCAAACCCCCTCCCAGGCTTCGTGAGGTGCCCGGTGGGATCTGAGCAAGACTATCCGGTAGCTCTTACGGTGCATTGAATTAGGGTTGGGGACGTCCATGACCTTTGCATAGGTCCCCTCTTGTACGAGGATGCAAGCGAGGTGGATGCATCTCCTTTACACGGATGTAATTGAGATACGGGTAGGTAGCACCGCCTTCGCCGCCTGAGGATGTGATTGAGGTAGGTACATCTCACAGTACACATGGATGTACTTGAATATAGGGTGTTTGTTAGAACTGATATTGATGTATGAACCGTGATATGGCTTTTGTGAGTTTTCCGATTGTATTGGCATTAATATCTTGATTGAAGATGATCATGATGATTCCATGTTTTACATTAGTTTCCAATTTGTAATGAATACTTAGTACCGGGTTGGTGAGGGGCAGGTATGTATAATACCCGCGGAGTTGTCGGACACTCAGAGCTTGTGTAGCTCGGTCCCTCGATTTATGTTATCATTTGAGGTATAGGCGAGGGGACGGAAAGAAGCTGACTCATGGCGCGGCGGTGTAGACTAGGGGCTCTGACGTACCTGACCATCACATTTAAATTTATTGCCTTGTACAGATCAAGTTGGTCAATTTGTATTTTTCTGTAACTCTGATGGGATGTGACTGCCGGTGTGTAACCGAGTTTGTTCATGTCATATTGTATTTATTTTGTATATTCATTAATTTGTTAGGTTGTAAAGTACACAGCTTATGGGTCGGGGCACTCCCGGCCCAGCTGGTGTGACACCCGGTTCTTAGTAAAAAGGGGGTGTTACATTAAGTGGTATCAGAGCGTAAGTTCGCTCCTAGACCTTAGAGTTTAGAGGTAGTCAGAGCCTTAGGGTGGGAGTTTGTATTGATAGACTTGGTAAATAGCGTTGGGATGTGCTAGAATAATAATGTCGTTAATTGACATTTGTTGGTTATGCAGAATGCCACTTAAGAAACGTGGAAGGCCACCGAAGGTGCCCCGTGAGGATCCATTGGGGGAGCCACCTGTAGAGGAGCCTCACGTGGACGCCCCGGAGCCAGAAGGATTTGGGGATGCCTCGCATGCGCATCCTGCCCCGGGGTACAACCCGGGTGTGCAGCAGTTTCCTGGAATGCAGCAGTTCTTTGAACAGATGGCTCAATCCTTTGCGGCGTTCTCAGCTTTCCCACAACAACCAAATCAGCCCCCGCCACCGCAACCACCGTACCAAGCACCGCCACAGCAACAACAGCAGCCAGCCAGGGGTAGAGACCGGAACTACGTGATTGAGGCCCGACAGATGGGGCTCTCTCACTTCCTCGGGGCCGCGGGGATCCGGAAAGGCGAGGCATGGATCAGATCGGTCGAGATGGTGTTCTAATCTATGAGAATCCCTGAGGATGAGAAGGTTACCACCGTACAGCTATTTCTGGGACAAGAAGCACTGCTATGGTGGGAGTCGGCTCGTATGGGTCGAGTTAGATCTAGTGCGTGGTCCTGGCGGGAGTTTAAGAAGGCGTTCGAAAGGGAGTTCTCACCTCGAGCTCACCGGGATGCGAAGAGAGCAGAATTCATCTACCTGACCCAAGGGAATTCGATTGTGGCCGAGTACCTGGCCAAGTTTACAGCACTGAGTCGCTATGCACCGGAAATGGTGGAAGATCCTTGGAACCGATGCCGGAAGTTTGAAGAAGGGCTACGTGATGAGATCAAGATACCGGTTATGTCTACTGGATTTGAAGATTTCAGAGAGTTGGTCGATTCTGCATTCCGAATTGAGAGGGGTATCAACTAGCAGAAACAAAGACAGGAAAAGTGGAACAAGAGGGGTAATCCAAACCCGCAGCTAGGTGAAAGCTCGAGGCCCAGTAAGAAAAGTAATAGCAACAGCAGTGGCGGGTCCTCTACAGGAGAAGGCGAGCAAGGTAAGCCACTGTGTCCTAACTGTAACAAGTTTCATTTCGGAGCCTGTGGTACACAGGTATGCTTTTACTGCCGTTAGACGGGGCATTTCAAAAGGGAGTGTCCACTACTAGCTCATGGGAACTGGACGCCTCCGCAGGCCAGTGCAGGGGGCCAAAGTGGGCATCAATCACAAGGATTCTCAGTGGTAGGCAGCTCTGGAGGCAATCGAGGAGGGTCTGTTGGGGGGAGATCAGGAGGAGGCCGTGGTGGACAAGGAGTTCAAGCCCACCTGATGGCCCAGGCTGCCGCACTGACACAGCAGGAGGAGGCTGATGCACGGGAGGATATCCCGGACCAACAGGAATAAGGGACCGTTTGGAGGTTTAAATTATTTATGTACTGTATGTGTGAGCGAGAGACTATCTACGTTTGACGCCTTATGATGTTATGTTGTGTTAACTCCTTCGGAGCTTTGAATATTATGTTTGAGGTTGGATTTTTCACGATCGCAGTTAGGTGATTTTTGTGGTCTCATGTTGAGTCATTAGAGTGAACAAGTAAGTGATACTTCTGGTGGAGGGTGATGGAGCAATCGTTTAGTGGGGAAACCACTTTTGAGAGGGTAAGTGAGGACGTGGTAACCTCATTCGTGTTAAGTAGCTATGTATGGAATTTCGGGGACGAAATTTTTTTTTAAGGGTGGGAGAATTGTAACGCCCCGGATTTTCTAAGTAACTGGAACAGAAAATTTTCGATAATCAACGAGATTAAATTAATATTGAAAATAAACTTATTATTTTAAAGCTCAATTAAAGGAAAATCGGGAGTTTGTGGGCCTTAAATTCAGTCCCACTACTATTGGGCCCAGAGAAGGCCTTATTGGGACAGGCCACATGTATTGAGATAGTTAGAGGTGGATTGACAAGATAACCCCGATTAATTAATTAGAAAATTTATGAAGTGTTAATTACTCTAGATTAATTGAATAGAATCCAGAAAAAGTTAGAGTCCCGGTAAAGTAGACCCGGTTGGGTCAAAAGCCGGGAATAGCGGATCTGGTCAGAGGTGAGGACAAGTTCCGATTAAGTAGATCAGGCGAGTCAAAAGCGGGTATTCAGGGATCTGGTCTAACGAGAGACAGAACCCGTGAGGCTACAGTGCGCCCGTGACAACTGATATTATTGACCCGGGATTCCCGGATCTGGGTCAGGACATTATTAGAAGATATTAGAAATTAAAGGGGGCCGATGGGACATAAAGTAGGGCAGGATAAAATAAAATAAGGCAAGTTGGAGGGAGATAAATTAAAATAAATGAAGGGATAAGACAATATCATATAATGAATGGAATAATTAAAATAAAATAATATAAAGTAACTTTATATAGATCTCAGATCTAAATCTGAGAAAAGAGGAAATGGAACTTGCTCTTGAGTGAGGATTTCTCTCGTTCCTCCTCCCTCTCGGCTTTCTTTCTATATCAGCACCACGCCCGTCGCCAAAAGCGCTCACACCCATTTGGGAGCCCATCACACGGCGGACGCCACGCCACCGCCGCCTCTCCTCCCCGGTCGCATGCCCCCGCCGCCCCCGCAGCGTCCACGCTGCCCGGCACGTTAGGGCCACCGCCGCCAGCCGCTCATTGTCAGCGCCCTTCTTGCCTCTTGCCGCTACCGCTGCTCCTCCTTCCCCCTAACACCGATGCCCTTCCCATCACCGCTGGCCTGTCGTAAGGTTGGGTTTTGTCCCCCTTCCCGCGACGAGGCTGCAGCTCCAACGAACCCAGCAAGTCCGAGCTTGGGTGCTACGAGCTTGTGCTGAGCTTCGAGGTAGGGTCCGAGGATTTTGGACATCGAATGTTTGAATAAAATTTGTTGGAATGAGGGCTGTGAATTTAAGGGATTAAAGAGATTGAATGTATGTATGATGTTAAGAAACAAGCATGAGTTGTTTAACTATATTGTGTGCATGATTATAGAGATTTCGGAGCCCTAAAAATAGGGGAAACTCCGCCGAAATTTCATAAAAAGCATATAGAAGTTAGAGTCTTTGACTTGTAGTTTCATGCTCCCAAGTTAGTTAATTAATTTACATTTTGTATTCTAATGCTAGTTAGCAAGTTAAGAAGGTGATTATGTTAGTAGAGGTATTGTAGACATACATGAAAGTGTGCATGGTGAGGTTAGCATGACTATGAGTAAATGCTTGTAGGCTCTCGGGAGCCTAAGAACAAGGAGATATTGACGAAGTATTGTAGAAAACTAAAATGATTAGGGACTAATTTCGCATGACCATGCTAGCACTTAATCACCTTTAAGAAGCATGTTAGAATCACTTAAATTGAGACTAAGATGAAGTAAAGCTAATTTCTCTAACTAAGCGATTCCGTATTTTTAATTTTTTGAACTATGAAGTACATGCTAAAAGAAGACATGTTTAATTAACTTTCAGATAATTTCGTATTACTCTTGCTAAGAAGCATGTATACTTGTAGAGTAGTAAATCATGCACCTTAGACCCCTATGGAAAATGCCTACTAATGACCTTGATAATATGCTTCGTTTGAATAGTGCTATGGTGATCATGTTTAAGTGTTACATGCTTTAGATTGATTGACCGTGTAATTTGAACATGCTTCGAGATATTATAGAAGTGTTGAAGGCATGTAATATTCGACAAGTAGGGAAAAGATAATCTTATGAGCTTAATGTCGCTTATGTGCTCCTTGGAGCCTAAATGGAATGATAAGTTGAGAATACGGGTTTTACATTCGTAGATTTCGTATTCTGAGGCTATAGGACTATGATATGGAGAAAAATATGGACTTTGAATTTACTTAGTACTCTCGTGGATTCCAGGAAGGGGAAAGGTCCAGCAGAAGCTGCCGAAGGACCGAGCGATTCCTAGGAACTTTGCGAAGGACTTCAAGTGAGGAAACTTCTCCGTATATTGGTTTTAGATCTTGTATTTGTCGTGTTTCGTATTCTCGTATTTGCGTGGGTTTTATATCGGTTTGTGGATGCCGAAGATTTTACCGCTATGCATGCATAATAGTTTTTATGCTTGCGGAATATTATGAAATGTAATGGTAGAATTAGATATAAAGTGAAACCTGTGATGGTGGAAAAATGTATGCATGATCGTGCCGTGGACGGAACCCTATATAGATATAGATGTTGGACCAGCGGGGTTCCGTGATGGAGCCAGAGTCGGGCGTTGATGATTCCGGGTGAGGGAGGGGATTTGTTTTGATCCGTATGTTTCAAAAAAATAAAATAAAATGTTTTGCGAAATGATTTTTCATCAACCCCCCTCCCCCTCCCCGACTCGTGAGGGTGCCCCGGACGGATACGAGCAAGACTATCGCTGGCTCTTACAGTGCATTGAATTAGGGTCGGGGGACGTCCATGACACGGCAAGATAGGTCCCCTCTTGGCAACGGGATCTTGGGGCCGGGATGCAATCGAGGTGGATGCATCTCCTTTACACGAGAATGTAATTGAGATGCGGGTAGTAGCTTACCGCCTCCTTACGCCATACGGGGATGTGATTGAGGTAGGTACATCTCCTGTACACATGGATGTACTTGAAGATGGGGTATTTGTTAGAACTGATATTGATGTATGAACTGCATATGGCTTTTTGTGAGTTTTCCGATTGTATTGACATTAATATCTTGATTGAAGATGATCATGATGATTCCATGTTTTCTGTTAGGTTGTAAAGTACACAGCTTATGGGTCGGGGCACTCCCGGCCCACTGGTGTGACACCCGGTCCTTAGTAAAAAGGGGGTGTTACAGGGCTAAACTCTTTTAAGGGGGAGAGAATGTAATAATACCCTTAAAAGTTAAAAATAATTATGGGAAATTGTAGGGGTTAAAACATAAAATAGGGTGATGCTTATCTTAACCTAACTAAATTAGAATTTTATTACTTAATCTCTCGCTCGCCGCCGCCTTCATACGCAAACCTTCTCATTCCCCTCTATCTTCGAACAGAAGCGTGCACTCCAACCCGAAGAGACGAGGAGGGATTCCAAGCAGAAGGCGGTCAAGGTAAGCCCTTGATTGTTCTTGTTGTTGGAACATATGTGGGAATTAGGGTTAGATTGTTGACGATGTGTGTTTTAGATCTCTTTTATGGTGATTTGTTGGGTTAAATTAGGATTGATAATAGAAATTATTTATGATGCAAGGGGTTTACAACTTAGGCTCTAATTTGATTTTTTGATTGAATTTTTGGTTTTATTCTCTTCGTGTTACTTACAGATTTTTTTTTTTGTTTTTTTTATTTTTGTTTTGTTTGTTTTACATTAATTCATTATTTATCTCATAGGTTTTATGAGAATTTATAATAAGTCCCAAACTTTTGTATTAAAATTAAACCCTTTGTGAATAGTTAATATTATACCATTAATGTCTCGTTTTCCGTACAAACTATGGAATCACACAACATATTGTTTTCCGTGTAAACTATGCATGTCCATGGTTGTTGCCTGATGTCATTTTTGAAAACCAACCTCATGTTTTTTTTTATTAATTAAAAATTGTTTTGTTTTATATTTATTTATTTATTTATTTTCTTTGATTTGGAACTTTTCGAAATCGGTGTTACCGCTGGAGATTATTACTATTATGTTTTGATATTGTTTTAATTAGTTAATTAATTTATTTTTTATTCTGTTTTATTATTATTTATTTGTTTATATATTTTTACCAAGCTGATTACTTGTTTCCCTTACTATCGATTTTTCTTTCTTTTGGACAATAATTTTTTATAAGCGATACTATAAACAAAGTTATTTTTTTTTATGTTTAAAAAGATTTGTTTGATTGTTCTCAGAAAGTTAGTTCACGGGAATTAAATATGTTAAATTAGATAACTTATGGGTAGCATATTTAATGGAATCTCGTAATGGTGTTTCCGTAGAGAGATTAGGTGATAGAATGCAAAGAGTGTGTGACTCTTGTAAAACTCAATAACCGAGCACAGTATTTTCTATGTTAGATACTGACACGGAGGCTCCAGTCACGGTTAGATTAAACTTTGAGCGTGGGTGTAAGTTTTCCACACTTAAATTTATTAAAAGTTTTCATATATGAATATGAAATCTATTTTCTTTCTTAAAGTTTTGTTTATGGTTTCAATAACAGTTCATGAAAACATAAAGGATTTATTTTCTCTACAATTGAACCATGCATGTATGTTGTGTTTGGTGATATAGTCGACTATTGTTTGTTATCCTCTTTTGGACTTAGCTATTTTGAGATTTTTTTTTTTGGGTTTTTGTATACGTCTCCAAACGGTCTATGTTTTGACCCACGTCAATGGGGGTTATACATTGACCGTGTTGACACGCTTTGCTTGTGAACTAGTTCAACCCGTGCTGTCGGGGATAATAACAGTCTTTTGATTTTGACTCGGGCCACCGAGGTAAAACAAATGGCAGAGACGACTTCTTTTGGGGGATGTCTTATTTCGACTTGGGTTACCGAGATCACACATATGAAATTTTGACCCCCACCATCGGGGTAAAAAGTTGTCATAGTACGTTTGGAAGACATTATACTATTTTCAGATATAAATGCAAATTCTATGATTTTATGACTTGGCATTATTTTCTGATGATACTATCATAGGAAATATTATTTTTGGTATGCTATCTTTTCTTGAAATTAAATGTCTTGATTTTTCTCTTATTGCTATATCTCATATTACATTACTAAAATCTGCATGGTTCATTTTTATTTTAATGGATGCTTACTGAGCTCCCAAGCTCACTAATCTGTAGACATGTTTTTCAGATCCCGAGGAATAGCTACTTGGTGGGTTGATGGGTTATCTAGAGACAAACTCAACAATTAGTGTCCCACGAATCCCATTTCTTGTTTTGAATAAGTTGGATTGTTTTAGGTCATTTCCACATACTCTTCCATTTGTTATGTGGTCTCTTGGATATTGAATTTAGAACTCAATTTTCCTTTAAATGCAATAAAATTATTGTTATTTGGGTTATATAATAATTGCGAACAGGTTATGGGGTCTTGCATACACAGTGGGGCCCATCCCCACAAGTATGCACCCGGTTTGCCGATGTCCCGTTTGGGTTCGGGGCGTGACACAACCCTTGGCACGGCAATGTTATGTCTCAACCCTCAAGGAAAAACTCTAAACAGAGGCAAAACAAGAGTTTCAGAAGCCATGTTGACAGAATAGCCGAACGGGAAGATGAAGAACTCCGACCCACACCAGTTGAAGAATTGCTTATAGATCCTGTAGACACAACTAGAGCGGAACATACTGTGCGGATTGGCGCGGATTTGACAACAGTATAGCATGAAAATCTCATGGTAGTACAAAGGGCAAATTCAGATCTCTTCGCCTGGTCATCAGAAGATATGCCGGGCGTAAAACGTGATGTCATTGAACACCGCCTCAGCATAGATTAGTCGTTCAAACCTGTGAAACAGAAAAGAAGGAATTCCGCCCCAGAAAGGCAGAAGGCTGCGGAAGAAGAAATGTCAACCCTTTTGAAGGCTGGATTTATCCGAGAGGTGAAATATCCAGACTGGTTAGCTAATGTGGTTCTACTAAAAAAGTCGTCCGGAAAATAGAGAATGTGTGGATTTCACGGACCTAAATAAAGCTTGTCCAAAAGATTCATTCCCTCTACCTTCAATTGATGGTTTGGTTGACTCTACGGCAGGGCATGAGATGCTGAGTTTCTTAGATGCCTTCTCAGGCTACAATCAAATCCGAATGGCCAAAGGCGACGAAGAAAAAACATCCTTCATTACAAGCAAAGGAACTTATTGCTATAAGGTGATGTCGTTCGGTGTAAAAAATGCCGGAGCCACCTTCCAGAGGGTCATAAATACAGTCTTCAAAGAGCAAACTGGCAGAAATGTCGAAGCTTATGTGGATGACATCTTGGTGAAGAGCCGAAAAGCAGATGAACACCTGTCGGATTTACAAGAGGCCTTTCAATCGCTTCGGACTTACAACATGCGCCTAAATCCAAACAAGTATGACTCAAAGAGGAATAGAAGCAAATCCGGAAAAGGTCAAAGCCATCCTTGATATGGGATCACCCAAAAGTCTTCAAGAGGTACAACGGCTTAATAGATGCCTAGCAGCTCTTGGGAGATTTATCTCTAAAGCCGGAGAGAAAAATCTCCCACTCTTCCAAGCCTTGTGAAAAGCACCAAAAATGGAATGGACAGAAGAATGTGAAAAAGCCTTTCAAGAGCTTAAAGATTATCTCCGATCGCCTCAGTTGCTAGCTAAGCCGCAAGCAGGGGAAGAACTCTATATCTATTTGGTCGCCGCTCCTCGAGCGGTCAGTGCAGTCCTAGTAAGAGAAGATAAGGGAGTTCAAAAGCCTGTCTATTACACAAGTAAGATCCTTAACGACGCGGAGTCAAGGTATCTACCACTTGAAAAGTTGGCTTTCACCCTTTTCACATCCGCACGAAGATTGAGGCTTTATTTTCAAGCACACAAAGTTACTGTGCTGACTGACCAGCCCTTAAAGCAAGTCCTCCATAAGCCTGAAAATTCCGGACGTCTAGCCAAGTGGGTAATAGAGTTGGGTGAGTTTGATCTCACCTATAAGCCTCGAACGGCAATCAAGGCTCAAGCGCTAGCAGATTTTATTACGGAGTTGACCATTCCCATAAATGGGGATGAAATCCCGTCACAAGATCTGGAAGAAAGCCCTAGCATCCCATGGTCCTTATATGTCGATGGATCAGCAACTGAAGAAAAGTCAGGAGCCGGCTTCGTCCTTTATTCTCCTTCTAAATGGAAAATTGCGACAGTTCTTAAGTTCCAATTCCGAGCGACCAACAACGAGGCCGAATATGAAGCCCTCATCGCAGGATTACATTTTGCCCGGGGGCTCAGAATTCAACGTCTGCATGTATATTCCGACTCACAGCTAGTCGTTAGCCATACATTGGGCAGCTTTGAAGCAAAGGAGGAGAACATGGTCAAATACCTAACAGTGGTGAAGAAGATAGTCTCATACTTCGCTCATTTCCATATTGAAAAAATCTGTCGAGCGCAAAATGAAGAAGCGAACGCTTTATCTAAAAAAGCCACTGCACCCAACGGAGATACAGAATCCTCTTTCAACCTACAGTATCTTCCCACAAAAACTATTGAAGGGTTAGAAGGAGAAGTACAAAGTACAGCAGAAGAGTCAAGTTGGATTGATCCAATTAGAAACTACCTGCAAGGTGGACCTACACCATCCAACAAGACAGAAGCCAGATGGATTTCTTACAAATCCGCTCAGTACACCATCATTGGCGAAAATCTATACAAGAGGTCCTATACGCAACCCTTCTTACTGTGCTTGTGTCCCACAGAAGCCAACTATATCCTTCAAGAAATCCATGAAGGTATTAGAGGGGGGCATATAGGAGGCAAAGCCTTGAGTTACAAAGTCCTGCGACAAGACTATTACTGGCCAACATTAACTCAAGATGCAGTGGCGTTCGCCCGAAAATGTGATGCACATAGCGGCATTCCAAGATTCAAAGATCGACCACCAACACCGCCACGCCAATTGCTCGGCCCTCGCTTTGCTATCTGGGGAGTTGATCTTCTAGGGCCATTTCCTACTTCGACTCGACAAATGAAGTTTTTGATAGTGGCTATCGATTACTTCACCAAATGAGTAGAAGTTGAGCTGACCAAGATCATAGAGAAAGCTTCTCAGGGATTCTTGTGGCGAACTGTTAATCTATCGATTCGGAATTCCGGTCGCCTTCATTTTCGATAATGGGCGACAATTTGATAACAAGGCTTTCAAAAGCTTTTGTTCCAAGCTCGGAATTGAATCCAGGTTATCTTCCGTAACACATCCTCAAGCCAATGGTCAAGTAGAAGTGACAAATCGCACCTTGCTCCAAGCTCTTAAAATCCGGGTCTCCAAAAATGGAACTAACTGGGTTGAAGAAATTCCGAGCGTACTTTGGGCTTATAGGACAACCACAAGAACCCCCACAGGAGAAACTCCATTCTCTCTTACCTATGGGGCAGAAGCTGTCATCCCTACAGAAATAGGAATGCCTACCTTACGGATACAACAAACTTTCTCATCAGAAGAAAATGAGAAGAATCTCCGAGCGGAACTTGATTTACTTGAAGAGCGAAGAGAAGCTGCGGAAACAAAGGCAGCCATCTATCGCCAAAGAGTAAAAAGGTTCTATGACACAAGGGTGAAAAGAGTCTTCTTCCAAATCGGTGATCTGGTCTTAAGAGAAAATGAGTTCCAAGAAAACAAAAGCCGAACGGGGAAGCTAACTCCTAATTGGGAAGGCCCTTACGTCATACAGAGAATTGTCCAAGCGGGCACCTATTATCTGGTAAATATGGAAGGAAAAATACTCAAGCGTCCATTTCATGCTGAACACCTGCCACGCTACCATCAGTAAATTCTGTAGCCGTCTCCTAAATGTTTCATGAAATAAAGCTTAAGTCTTTCCCAAATGAAAATGAGGTGAAAATTCCATTCTACAAAAATGAGGTAAAAATCCCATTCAACAAAAATGAGGTGAAAATCTCATTCCTAAAAGATGAGTCGGAATTATCCTACAAGGATAAACGAATTCTCATCCAGAAAGAAGGGGCAAAAATCCCGATCGAAATATGAGGCAACAATCTCATTTTGCTTTAATGAACAAAGCAAAGTCCCACGATTGGACTCAGAAGAAAAGAACTTGCCATGAAGCTTAACTTACAAACCAAGTGAAGAAAGAAAGACTTTGCGAAAGACTTCTTATGGTTAAAGATAACCATGACTCGAAAATAAATCTTCACCAAAGTAAAGGTTTGTTTTTCATTCATATAAATGGAAATTACATTCCAAAATTACATTCCAGAATGGCTAAGTCTTTACACAAAAACGTTTCATAAAAACCCCTAAGAACTAGGGCCTTCTGGGCGGTCAGCTGCTTCTGGAGGAATTTGAGTTGGAGGTTCAGAGGGGGCTGGAGCAGGGGCCTCTGGGGTCTTTATAAGCTGCTGCTCCTTTAGCTTCGTAAATTTCTTTAAGACTCCAGCAAGCCCTATAGACAGAACTTCCGTAGGAGGAACATGGTGGCCAACCTGTTGCACTATCAAATATATACGGGTGGCCCCTTCTTTTACTTTCGCCCTACGCCGAGCGACCTCCTTTTCTAACTTATCCTCTCGTTCTACTAAATCTTTCATTTCCTGCGAGTTGGATTTAGGAGCTTTTTTTTCTGAAAGCTAAATCTTCCTTGAGTGTGTCACGCTCCCCTTTAATTTCCTCCAACTCAGCTTGAACGGCGGCAAGTTCACCCACCTTCAATTTTAGCTCCCATCGGGCTTCAGCTCGCTCAGTTTGAGCGGATGTAAGTTCCTTCTTCAAACTGCTGGATTCATCCTGTAATTTGTTGATATTCTCCTCAGCAGTATGAAGAGAGCCCTCGGAAATAACCAGCTTGGCCGCTAGATCATTTTTCTCTTTTTCCATAGCAGCCAGCTGTTGAAGCAGCTCGGCCTTATCTTGCTCAAGAGCATGGATAACAGCGAGTTGCTCCTTCTCTTTTCCCTCCAAGACCGCCACCCTAGAGCCTAATTGGGCAATCTCTGTCCTACTCGCTTCCATCTTTGCCAAGTCCTCTTGACAAAGATGGCCGACTCGATCCGCCCATTGAGCGGTCTACAGAATAACAATGAGTTAAAGGCAATAATATTGAACTAAAAAGTAAAAGTAGTACAAGGATACTTTTTACCAGCATAGCCGAGCGGAAAAGTTGATAAGTAGCCTCTTCCCTTCCAGCTCTTCGAAGTTTATTGGAGAGCTGTTCGGGCCTCATGGCCATCAAAACGCTTTTCACAGAAGCAGCATCCCGAAAAGGGATGTGTTCAGAGAGCAACTCCTTCCCTTGAGTTGTCGATCCTCTTAGAACTGAGTCTGCCACCCTCAGTTTGTCCAAGAGAGCCGCTTCTCCTGCCTCCACCTATAAAATAAAACTTAAGTTCAAAAATTCTTAGTGAAGTAATAGATACCCTAAGAAATAGATTCTTACCTCCTTAAGGAGGATATCCTCTGGCCGACTAGAAGAGGGGCCTTCGGAAATTGGCGATAAAGCCGGGCGAGCCTCTTCCTGAGGCGAATACGCATGTTCAACCGTAATTCGGGGACTCGATGGGTCCTCGGAATTCTTCCTCTTCGTCCTCCTCTCCCGCGAGGACCCTGCAGCGGGGTCACTTTTAACCCTCTTCTTGGAAGAGTCAACCTCTTTTCTCTTCCTTTTCTTCCTTTCCTCCTTGGAAGTATCAACACCTGTGCTGGATGCTACCTCCTTCTTCTTCCGCCCAAGAGACCAAGAGACCCTTAACGTAGCTCAAATCTTCATCCTCCATCGGATTTCCTACAAGAATAAATTCCGAAGCAAGTTAGATATCACGATTCAAGATTAAACTAAGTTAGATGCATGAATAAATCCTACCGGCAGCTACTATTAAACGACATTTAAGGAGGTTTTCCTTGGTCAAGAAGTCATCCATGTAAACTTTGGATATTCCCGTCATTGACTTAAGAAGAACCTCCTCTTCTTTTGTCATCTCCTCACAAGCAATGTCCGTTCGGGGAACCTCCCACTTGGTTCGGACATCCCACTCGGATTTACTTCTGATGAAGCAAAACTTACTCTTCCATCGCTTAATGGAAGAGGGGACTTTCCCTAGAAATTTTCTCCCGGAACGAGCCGAGAAATAATACCAATCAGGATTGGACTTTAAACATAGACTGAACAGCATACGAAACCAATGGACGCTCGGATTTGCCCCGTAGTTCTTAAAAATAATAACAAAACCGTTCAGCAACCTCTAAGAATTTGGAGGTAATTGTGAAGGACACAAGTGATATTCTTCCAAAATCGCCTTAGCAAAGTTAGAAAAAGGAATTCTAAGGCAATCCCAATAGCGCATCTTGATAGATGGCTATCTCCCCCTCCCTAGGAGAGCTCGCCCTCTCCCCAGAACAGGGAACCCTAACCTCAATTAGAGAAAGGTCTATCTCATACTTCTCTACCAAGCTATCGACATCCTTCTGCCCCAAGAGGCTTATGAAGGTACCAGACCCTCTACCCATAGCCCTAGAAGCGGGATGAATCCGTAAACCCTAGACTGGAACGTCCCTGGACTCGCCTGGAATTGCGACAGAGACCGAGAGTTCAGACGAAGAAGGGATCGAAAGAGGGGGGAAAGCAGCAGGTTCATGAGATTCATGAGAAGAACCAGAATAAGAAGACGCACTAGCCATACCTTAGAAGAAAAAAGGATGAAAGAACGCAAGAACTTTAGAACAGGGTTCGCCTGAGAAGAAGAGATTTTGGGAAGAAGACACGGTTCAACTTTTGATAAACTTTTCTGTCTATACAACTTGGTTATATGCAAAAGAGATGAACCCCTAGCCATTAGATCCCAGCGTTACACCCCGATCGGACTGTTGAACCAAAGGTCCCCAAATCCAGACCGTTCAGATAGCCATCATTATTTCTCCTTAAACGATTCAAAATTCTATCCACGTCAGCATACCAAACGCCGCGTGACACACATGGGTAACCGCGCCCATCATGATGTTGACAAACGCGCACGCCACGCACGTCACGCCACCATCTCCCTTTAATGCTAAACAGTAGGAAAGACACGTGTCTTCTCAAGGAATAATAGGCACTGTATAAAAAGTAGAGCCCATACCATAGAAGACAAAACACACGCCCCAACATAGGATCACCAGTGATTATTTCAGGAAGGTACCAAAGAGTTTATAGGCAAAACGACAACCTTTATTTATTGTTACAGAGATAGTTGCAAACAACAAAAACAACACAACAAGTCCGTCGGAATTCCCTAGTTAACAATCCACAGATCCATCCGAGGACTCGCTCGGATAAGACTCAGAGGAGACGCACGGACTTCCACAGCCATCACTGTCCTCATTATCACTAGGAAACCCCGGCAAAGCACGTGGGCGAAGATGGGGGTCCACTTCTCTACGGCAGGAATCGCTTCCAAACATTTCAACTTCAAAGCTCATACCCCCTGCATAAGTAATAATTAGAAGATCCCCCGCCTCCACATCATGATCAACGTGGAAGGTTTCCCACCCTTCCTCAATACATATCTCACC
The DNA here is from genome assembly GCA_026586065.1 of Dioscorea zingiberensis. Taxonomy (NCBI): domain Eukaryota; kingdom Viridiplantae; phylum Streptophyta; class Magnoliopsida; order Dioscoreales; family Dioscoreaceae; genus Dioscorea; species Dioscorea zingiberensis. Next base: position 28,966,886 of record CM048818.1, read on the forward strand.
TAAACCCCTGTTGACAACCAGAAGGGACGGCCATACACAGCCGTTCGGACTTACCAAATGGATGACCCCAGTCCTTAAGCCTTCCAGATGTTCATAAAAAAAAGTTGGAATTCGTAAATGACGAGAAGATTCAGTGAAAGTAAAGAATTTGAAGAAAGACAAACGATGAGCCATTATACAAAGAAACAAAGATAGCGATAGAATGGATAAAAACACTATCCATACAAGCTCTTTAAATAGAAAAACTTAGTGACACTATAGGCGAAAATTCCGGAGAAAAATCTACCTCGATTCGAAACAACGAAAAGACAACACAGCAAGTGTCGGTCACCTATTAAAAGCACATGTGCCTAGAAGCAAAATTTACGCCCACATAGACATGCCAACTAAGGAAGATACTTGTTCTCGAACCAAGCGAAAAGTGCGATTGACTCACTCCTCGCTCAGATTTTTCGAACAAGTACACTTTGGGGGGGACTAGTGTTACGGAGATATTTGGTAAGACACGTGTCGCGTACCTAAATGGCCACTTGTCACACACAAGACTATGCCCCTCAGGCCACGTGGCAATATCACCAAATACTCTAGCATAATTCCGTTCTGCAAATAAGAATGAGGGTTCAACCCTACAAAAAGTCCTTCGGAATTATAAAAACCGTCTCATAGGGCGATAGCCACCTAGGTAAGAAAATATCTAACGCCTCTACAGTAAGTAGATCTTATCCACTTGCCTCTACAGTGGCCAGATATTTTCTACTTGCCTACATAGTATCTACACAGTAGGCACAATAGGCAGATATTTCTTACCGCCTCGAGAGATATTTACTTACCGCCTTACCTAAACCGCCTTTAAGTTGCTATAAAAGAAGAGCAATGATAGAAAGAAAGGGATCTGAAAAACATTACAAAAAAGAACTAACTTATGTCTAAGACTTCCTCTTCACAAGTTTTCAGACTTAGGCATCGGAGTTAAATCCGGGCAGAAAGGCCCAATTCCGATCCCTCCCTTCTCCTTTTTACAGATTCACCCCAAAGCAAAGAGCTGATACTTCCAGTCGGCATTCGAAAGTGTCTCTTGTTCAGAATCTGAAGTAAGCGTCCACATCAACTATAAATTTCAACCGTTTGTCGAAGGCTGAGACCAGATCACGAGGCAGCTGTAGCCAAAGTGTGAGGTGGACCAGTTTTTGGCATCAACAGAATTGTTATATCATTGTACTTCATACCTGTGAAGAATTGGGCACGATGAATTGTTGTTGAACACTCAATCCATATAGATTAGAGAACCTGTTCTTTTAGTTGGCAAGCAATAGAGGCAGAGAGCTTGTCCTTTTCCCCCATGTTTCCCTAACTTTCGAAGCTAGTAAAGGCCAGCCTTGATATGTTCCTTAGCTAAATTTAAGTCATGCTTTTAAACCCGATCAATTGAGAAGATAAAAGTCAGGAGCTATTGTTCAGAAATTCTGGAACGAACCTAAACTAAATTTGTTAAACATTGAATTGATATATTGAATTGTTCATTTGGTGTGGTTGAGGTCCCCTAATTGTGTTATAAGTTAATTATTGAATTCATTGCTGGGAACAGGAATGCATTTCTGATTTGTTCTATTTGTTTGAATCCTTGGATGGTCCTAGATGGGATTATGGTAGTGAAAAGTTGATGGAATAGAGTTAATCCTTTTACCTTGTAATTTAGTAAGCATCTAGAAACATTTAATTTACTAAACAATTAATGATGCTAAAATTTTTTCTCTCTAGGCTGATAATTTTAGGGGTATTTTAGGCCCTCTAAATTTCCTTGATCATGGTGTATAATATATCATTAGAAAGTGTTGATACCAAAAACTGGTCCACCTCACGCTTTGGCTATTATGGCCTCGTGATCTGGTCTCAGCCTTCGACAAACGGTTGAAATTTATAGTTGGTGTGGACGCTTACTTCAACTTCTGAACGGAGAACATGGAGGGTGCTTTGGAAATCCGTTTGGAATTACCCTGGCTTTCCTTTCCTTTGGGATGAATCAGTAAGAGGGAGAAAAAGGGCGGTCGGAATTGGGCCTTTCTGCCCGGATTCAGCTCCGATGCTTAAGTCAGGAAAACTGTAAGAAGGCGGTCTTAGACATGAGTTAGCTCTTTTGTGTGGTGATTTATTCCGCTCTCCCTCTTTTTCTATTATCGCTATTCTTTTATAGCAACTTAAAGGCGGTTTAGGAAAGGAGGTGGAGTGAGGCGGTGAATGAGAAAATATCGTCCAAGGCGGTAAGAGAATATCTTCCAAGGCGGTAAGAAAATATCTGCCTATTGTGTAGGTGCTACGTAGGTAAGTAGAAAATATCTATCTACCATGTAGGTACCACGTGTGTGAGTAGAAAATATTTGCCAACTGTAGAGGCAAGTGGATAAGATCTATTTACTGTAGAGGCGTTAGATACGGTCTTACCCAGCTGGTTATCACCTTCTTACTTCTTGTATAATTCCGACGGACTTTCTGTAGGGGTGAGCCCTCCTTATTTGCCGGACGAAATTTATGCTAATTACTTTAGTGGTGACTGACTGTCTTCTGGCTAAAAGAAATGTAACCCTTTATGACAGGTGGCCATTTAGGCAGGCGACACGTGTTTTACCAAGTATTTCCATAACACTAGTCCCCCCCAGAGTGTACTTGTTCGAAAAATCTGAGCGAGGAGTGAGTCAAATTGCACTTTTCGCTTGGTTCGAGAACAAGTATCCTCTTTAGCTGGCGTGTCTATGTGGGTGTAGGTTTCTTTCTAGATACCTATATTTTAATGGGTAACCGATACTTGTTGTGCTGTCTTTTTGTTGCCTTGAATCGAGGTAGATTTTTCTCTGGAATTTTCGTCTATAGTGTCACCAAGTTTTGCTATTTAAGGAGCTAGCATTGATAGTGTTTTTAGCCATTCTGCTGCTATCTTTGCGCTTTGGTAAAATGGCTCAGCATTTGTCCTTTTTTAAGTTTTTTACTTTTACCCAGTGTTCTCGTCAGTTACGAATTCCAAGTTCGTTTCACGAATATTTATCGGAATTAAGGACTGGAGTTATCCAATTGGTAAGTCCGAACGGCTGTGTGTGGCCATCAATGCTGGTTGTTGATAGGGGATTGGGTGAGATAAGCATTGAAGAAGGGTGGGAAACCTTCCATGTTGACCATGACGTAGAGGCAGGGAATCTTCTAATTATCACTTTAGCTATTACTTATGCAGGGGATGTGCGCTTTGAAGTTGAAATGTTTGGGAGCGACTCCTGCTGTAGAGAAGTGGGCCCCCATCTTCGCCCACGCGCTTTGCCGGGATTTCCTAGCGATAACGAGGATAGCGATGGTTGTGGAAGTCCGTGCATCTCCTCTGAATCTTATCTGGGCGGGTCCTAGGACGGATCTGTGGATTGTTAACTGGGGAATTCCGACGGATAACATGTTTACCAGGGTTCGCTATGCTGCTTTGTTGTGTGCTTTTTTTTTAATACTACCGTCATTGTAATATGAATAAAGTTTATTAATTTGCTCATAAAGTCTTCGATTTCTTAAGGAAGAAATGTTCACTAGTGATCCTATGTTGGGATGTGTGCGTTTTGTCTCTTATGATGTGGGCTTTACGCAACGCCTGTTATTCCCTGAGATGACACGTGTCTCCCATACTATTTAGCATTAAAGGGAGATAGTGGCGCGATGTGCGCGGTGTGCGCGTTTGTCAACATCATGATAAGCGCGGTTTTCTATGTGTCAGGCGGCGTTTGGTATGCTGACCTGGACGGGTTTTTGATTTGTTTGAGGAAAAGTGATGATGGATATTTGAACGGTCTAGATTTAGGAACCCTTGGTTAAACGGTTCGATTGGGATGTAGCTCCGGGATCTTACGGCCAGGGATTTGCCCTCTTTACATATAAGTGGAATCGTACAGGCAAAAAAGGGCTTGACTCCAAAAGTCGAATTGCGTTTTTTGAAAACTTCTTCTTCTCCGGCGAGACTTGGTCTTAAGCTTTCTGTGTCTTTTTCTTGTCCTTTTCTCTTCTAAGGTAATGGCTAGCGCTACCTCTTCTTCCTCTAGTTCTTCTCACGGGTCTTTGATCCCTTCTTCGTCCAACCCCACAGTCTCCGTCGCGATTCCAGGTGAACCTAGGGATATTCCAGTCCAGGGTTCACGGGTTCATCCTGCTTCTAGGGCCATGGGTAGGGGGTCTGGTACGTTCATAAGTCTTCTTGGGCAGAAGGATTTAGATGACCTAGCAGAGAAATATGAGATAGATCTTTCCCTGCTTGAGGTTAGGGTTCCCTGTTCTAGGGAGAGGGCGAGTTCTACCAGGGAAGGAGAGATAACTATCTATCAAGATGCGTTATTGGGTGGCCTTAGGCTTCCTTTTTCTGATTTTGCTAAGGTGATTCTAGAGGAGTATCATCTGTGTCCTTCACAGCTGACTCCGAATTCTTTGAGGTTACTGAACGGTTTTGTCATTGTTTTCAAAAATTACGGAGTAAGTCCGACCGTCCGTTGGTTCCGTATGTTATTTAGCCTATGTTTAGAGTCTAATGTCGATTGGTATTACTTCTCGGCTCTTTCCAGAAGAAAAGTTTTTAGGGAAAGTTCCTTCTTCCATTAAGCGGTGGAAGAGTAAATTTTTTTTTGTCAAAAATAAATCCGAGTGGGATCTCCGAACCAAGTGGGAGGCTCCCCGAACAGATATCGTTTGTGAGGAAATGACGGAAGAAGAGGAGGCTCTTCTTAAGTCAATGACGGGGCTATCCAAAGTTTATATGGATGAGTTCTTGACCAAGGAAAACCTCGTTAAATGTCGTTTAATAGTATCTGCTGGTAGGATTTATTCGTATAGCTATCTTAGTTTAATCTTGAATCGCGATATCTAACATGATTCGGAATTTTATTTTGCAGAAAGTCCGATGGAGGATGAAGACTTGAGCTACGTTAAGAGCCTCCTGGCTTCCTATGAAGGTGAAGTTCATCCACCTTTACCTCATGGGCGGAAGAAGAAGGAAGCGGCCTCTAGTAAAGATGTTGATACCTCCAAGGAGGAGAAAAAGAAGAGGAAGAGAAAAGAGGTCGATTCTTCCAAGAAAGGGGGCAAAGGCGACCCCGCTACAGGGTCCTCACGGGAGAGTAGGACGAAGAGGAAGAATTCTGAGGACGCATCAGGTCCTGGAATTATAATTGAACAGGTGAGTTCACCTGTGGAAGAGGCTCGTCCGGCTTTATCGCCAATTTCCGAAGGGCCCTCTTCTAGTCAACTAGAAGATATCCTCCTCAAGGAGGTAAGGATTTACTTCTTAAGGGTATCATTGTTATGCAGTACTTTTTTAACTTAGGTTTTGTTTTACAGGCGGAGGCGGGAGAAGCGGCCCTCTTGGATAAACTGAGGGTGGCAGACTCAGTTTTAAGAGGACCGGCAACTCAAGGGAAGGAGTTGCCCTCTGAAGACATCCCTTTTCGGGATGTTGCTTCTGTGAAAAATGTTTTGATGGCCATGCGGCCCGAACAGCTCTCTACTAAGCTACGGGGAGCCGGGAGGGAAGAGGCCACTTGCCAGCTTTTCCGATCGGTCATGCTGGTAAGGACCGTTCTCGCATTTCTTTTGCTCCTAAACTTGGTATTGTTTATAACTCCTTTGTAATTTCGTAGACTGCGGATTGGGCGGATCGAGTCGGCAATCTTTGTCAAGAGGACTTGGCAAAGATGGAAGCAAGTAGGGCAGAATTTGCCCAGCTAAACTCTAAGGTGGAGGCCTCCGAGGAAAAAGAAAAGAAGCAGCTCGCTATTATCCATACTTTTGAGAAGGATAAAGCCGAGCAGCTTCAACAGTTGGCCGCTATAGAAAAAGAGAAAAATGACTTAGCGGCCAAGCTGGCGAGTTCCGAGGGCTCTTCAGGCTGCTAAGGAGGAGATCAAAAGACTACAGGACGATTCTAGCAGTTTGAAGGAGGAACTTAAATTTGCTCAAGATGAGCGCACTGACGCCCAATGGAGTTTAAAGTTGAAGGTTGCGGAACTCGCCGCCATTCAAGTTGAGTTAGAGGAACTCAAGGGGGAGCGTGACACACTCAAGGAAGACTTGGCTTCCGACTCGCAAGAGATGAAAGACCTAATTGATCAAGTGGATAAGTTGGAGAAAGAGGTCACTCGGCTTAGGGCAAAAGCCAAAGATGGGGCCACCCGCATTTATTCTGTAGTGCAGCAGGTGGGTTACCATGTTCCTCCTTCGGACTTTTTATCTATGGGGCTCGCTGGAGTCTTGAAGAAATTTATGGAGCTAAAAGAGTTGCAACTTATAAAGACTCCAGAGGCTCCTGTCCCAGCCCCTTCCGAACCTCCAACCCAAGTTCCTCCAGAAGCGGCTAACCGCCCTGAGGGCCCTAGTTCTTAGGGATTTTTTTTTAGGACATGTTCTTGTAAACACCTAGTTATTTTGGAATGTAATTTCAATTTGTATGAAGGGAACACAAACCTTTTTCTTTGGTGAAGATTTATTTTCGAGCGATAGTTTTAACCATTTTAAGAAGTCCTTCGCCGGGTCTTTTTTCCTTCATTTGGCTTGTAAGTCAAGCTTCATAGCAGGTTCTTTTCTTCTTAGTCCAATCTGGGGACTTTGATTTGTTGAGTAAGATCCTTGCCTTTGTAAATGTGATTGTTGCCTCATATTTCGATCGGGATTTTTGCCCCTTATATTTTTATGAGAGTTATCGTTTATCCTTGTAGGATAATTCCGACTCCTCTTTTAGGAATGGGATTTTCACCTCATTTTTGTAGAATGGGATTTTCACCTCATTTTTGTAGAATGGGATTTTCACCTCATTTTTGTAGAAAGGGCTTAAGCTTTATTTCATGGAACATTTAGGAGACGATTAGAGGATTCAATGATAGTAGCGTCACAAGTGTTTAGCATGAAATGGACGCTTGAGTATTTTCCCTTCCATATGTACCAGATAATAGGTGCCTGTTCGGACAATTTTCTGTATGACGTAAGGGCCTTCCCATTTCCTGGGTGACCGATAGCGAAGTAGTACCGTGAGGGAAAGGTGAAAAGAACCCCCATCGGGGAGTGAAATAGAACATGAAACCGTGAGCTCCCAAGCAGTGGGAGGAGAATGTCATCTCTGACCGCGTGCCTGTTGAAGAATGAGCCGGCGACTCATAGGCAGTGGCTTGGTTAAGGGAACCCACCGGAGCCGTAGCGAAAGCGGAGTTAGCTTCCCCATTCGGCTTTTGTTTCCTTGGAACTCATTTTCTCTTAAGACCCGATCACCGATTTGGAAGAAGACTCTTTTCACCCTTGTGTCATAGAACCTTTTTACTCTTTGGCGATAGATTGCTGCCTTTGTTTCTGCAGCTTCTCTTCGCTCTTCAAGTAAGTCAAGTTCCGCTCGGAGATTCTTCTCATTTTCTTCTGATGAGAAGATTTGCTGTGTCCGTAGGGTAGGCATTCCTATTTCTGCAGGGATGACAGCTTCTGCCCCATAAGTGAGAGAGAACGGAATTTCTCCTGTAGGGATTCTTGTGGTTATCCTGTAAGCCCAGAGGACGCTCGGAATTTCTTCAACCCAGTTAGTTCCTCTTTTAGAGACCCGGGTTTTGAGAGCTTGGAGCAAGGTGCGATTGGTTATCTCTACCTGGCCGTTGGCTTGGGGATGTTTCACAGAAGTTAACCTGGATTCGATTCCGAGCCCTGAACAAAAGCTTTTGAAAGCCTTGTTATCAAATTGTCGCCCATTATCAGAAAGGAAGGCGACCGGAATTCTGAATCAACAGATAACCGTTCGCCATAAGAACCCCTGACAAGCTTTCTCAGTGATTTTGGCCAAGGGCTAAACTTCTACCCATTTGGTGAAGTAATCGATAGCCACTATCAAAAACTTCATTTGTCGAATCGAAGTGGGAAATGGCCCTAGGAGATCAACTCCCCAGATAGCAAACGGGCGAGGGCTAATAATTGGCGTGAGCAGTGTTGGTGGTCGTCTTTGAATCTTGGAATGCCGTTGGCAGGCATCACATTTTTGGGCGAATGCCATTGCATCCCGAGTTAACGTTGGCCAGTAATTGCCCTGTCGCAGGACTTTGTAACTTAAGGCTTTGCCTCCTATATGCCCCCCTCCAATACCTTCATGAATTTCTTGAAGGATATAGTTTGCTTCTGTGGGACGCAGGCACCGTAAGAAGGGTTGCGTATGGGACCTCTTGTATAGATTTTCGCCAATGATGGTGTATTGAGCGGATTTGTAAGAGATCCGTCTGGCTTCTGTCTTGTTGGATGGTATAGGTCCACCTTGCAGGTAGTTTATGATGGGATCCATCCAACTTGACTCTTCTGCCGTACTTTGTACTTCTCCTTCTAATCCCTCAATAGTTTTTGTGGGAAGGTACTGTAGGTTGAAGGGAGATTCTGCATCGCCGTTGGGCGCAGTGGCTTTTTTAGATAAGCTTCCGCTTCTTCATTTTGTGCACGACAGATTTTTCCAATTTGGAAATGAGCGAAGTGGGGGACTATCTTCTTTACCACTGTTTGGTATTTGACAATGTTCTCCTCCTTTGCTTCAAAGTTGCCCAACGTGTGGCTAACGACCAGCTGTGAGTCGGAATATACGTGTAGGCGTTGAATTCCGAGCCCTCGGGCAAAACGCAATCCCGCGATGAGGGCTTCATATTCGGCCTCGTTGTTGGTTGCTCGGAATTGGAACTTAAGAATTGTTGCAATTTTCCACTTGGAAGGAGAATAAAGGACGAAGCCGGCTCCTGACCTTTCTTCAGTCGCTGATCTATCAACATATAAGGACCATGGCATGCTAGGACTTTCTTCTGGATATTCTGGCAGGACTTCATCCTCATTTGCGGGAATGGTCAATTCCACAATAAAATCTGCCAGAACTTGAGCCTTGATTGCCGTATGGGGTTTATAGGCGAGATCAAACTCACCCAACTCTATCACCCATTTGGCTAGACGTCCAGATTTTTCAGGCTTATGGAGGATTTGCTTTAAGGGCTGATCCGTTAACACCGTAACTTTGTGCGCTTGAAAGTAAGGCCTTAATCTTCGTGCGGATGTGATGAGAGCGAAAGCCAACTTTTCAAGTGGTAGATATCTTGATTCCGCATCGTTTAGGATCTTGCTTGTGTAATAGACTGGTTTCTGAACTCCTTTGTCTTCCCTCAAAAGTACTGCACTGACCGCTAGAGGAGCAACAACCAAGTAGACGTAGAGCTCTTCCCCTACTTGTGGCTTAGCTAGCAACAGAGGCGATCGGAGATAATCTTTGAGTTCTTGAAAGGCTTTCTCACATTCTTCTATCCACTCCATTTTTGGTGCTTTTCGCAAGGCTTGGAAGAGTGGGAGGTTTTTCTCTCCGGCTTTAGAGATAAATCTCCCCAGAGCTGCTAGGCGTCCGTTAAGCCGTTGTATCTCTTGAAGGCTTTTGGGTGATCCCATGTCAAGGATGGCTTTAACCTTTTCCGGATTTGCTTCTATTCCTCTTTGGGTCAGTATAAATCTGAGAAACTTCCCTGATCGGACACCAAAAGCACATTTGTTCGGATTCAAGCGCATGTTGTAAGTCCGTAATGACTGAAAGGCCTCTTGTAAATCTGAGAGGTGTTCGTCGGCTTTTCGGCTCTTCACCAGAATGTCATCCACATAAGCTTCAACATTTCTGCCAAGTTGTTCTTTGAAAACCGTATTCATGAGCCTCTGGAAGGTGGCTCCGGCGTTCTTTAAACCGAACGGCATTACCTTATAGTAATAAGTTCCTGTGCTTGTAATGAAGGATGTTTTTTCTTCGTCATCTTTGGCCATTCGGATTTGATTGTAGCCTGAGAAGGCATCTAAAAAACTCAGCATTTCGTGTCCCTCCGTGGAATCAACCAAGCAATCAATTGAAGGTAGAGGGAATGAGTCTTTGGGACAAGCTTTATTTAGGTTCGTGAAATCTACGCACATCCTCCATTTTTCGGATGGCTTTTTTACTAGAACCACATTGGCCAACCATTCTGGATAGTGCACTTCTCGGATAAGCCCGGCCTTTAAAAGGGTTGATACTTCTTCTTCTGTGGCCTTCTGCCTCTCTTGTGCGGAATTTCTCCGTTTCTGTTTGACAGGCTTGAACGACTGATCTATGTTAAGGCGGTGCTCAATGACATCACGTTTTACGCCTGGCATATCTTCTGATGACCAGGCGAAGAGATCAGAATTGGTCCTTAGTACCACCATGAGATTTTCTTGTTGTACTGTTGTTAGATCCGCACCAATCCGCACTGTGCGTTCCATCCTAGTTGTATCTAGAGGAACCGTAAGCAATTCTTCAACTGGTGTTGGCCGAAGTTCTTCATCTTCCCGTTCAGCTATTTTGTTGATCAACATGGCTTCCGAAATTTTTTTTTTGCCTCTGTCTAAAGCTTTTCCTTTGAGGGTTGCAACATAGCATTGTCGCGCCAAGGGTTGATCTCCTCTTACCTCTCCACTACCATTCTCTATCGGAAATTTGAGGAGAAGATGGTAAGTAGAAATTACAGCCTTCAGGGCGTTGAGGGTTGGCCTGCCAAGAATAACGTTGTAACTTGAAGCACAGCGTACGACTAGGAAATTTGTTGTCACTGTTGATGATCTAGGCGACTTTCCTACTGTAACTGGCAAAGAGATCATTCCTTCTGGCTGTATCACCCCTCCGGAAAACCCTATTAAGGATGATTTTGAGGGGAGCAAATTATCTGCATCATATCTCATTCGTTCGAAGGCACTCTAGAAGAGAATGTCAACGGAACTTCCACTGTCTATCAGAACTCTCTTCATTTGGAAACTGGAAACCATGATGGCAATGACTAAGGCGTCGTCATGGGGGTGGCGAATCCTGCTGACGTCGTTATCATAAAAAATGATGGGAGCCGTAGGCCGTGATCTTCTCTGTGGCGTTTCCGTTTCCTAAGCAGCCCCCACCATTCGTGCATAGCTTTTCCGAGAGGCAGAGCTTTCACCACCACACCCAGGACCACCACTGATAAATCCGACCATCTCCCCTTTTTCTTCTTCTTTTGGCTGTGAAATTTCGGGCCCCTCTTGGATATCAATGTTGATATACTGCTCCAATTGTCCCCTTCTAACGACATCTTCAATGGCGTTCATCAAACGGGTACATTTTTCCGTGTCATGTCCTTTAGTTTGATGAAACTTGCAATATCTTTTACTATTCCTTTGCCGCTCGGGATTCTTTGCAGGTTTTGGCCATGTCAAGAGTTGTTGGTCCTGGATTTGCATGAGAATATGGCTTCTGGTCTGATTTAGTGGGGTATGGTGGTCGTATCTGACAATTTTTTCTTCTTTTGAAGATTCTCTAGGTTGCAGCACATGTCGCTGGGGGCGTGTTGAGGTTTCCTGTCCTCCCTTACTGTCCCTGCGTGGCCCGCCTTCTTTTCGTATTTCCGGGGGCCTTCTGTTGACATTTTGATGGGTTTTTCCCTTCCGGAGTTCAACAGGGGCGCGCCGAGCCTCTTCTTCCCAACCCGTATAGATTTCATCAGAATTGATGTATTTCTGGGCATGGATCATGAGGGCGGGGATGGTTTTTGGTGGATCCAAGGTGAGGGAAAAACGAAAAGGGGATTCTAGCAAACCCTCCATCAGGAAGGTTACAGCCATGAGCGGAATAAGATCCGCAACGTTTGTTGTTTCGTCTATGAAACGGTTTAAATAGGCTTGGAGTGTTTCCCCCCCTCGTTGCTTAACACGCAAAAGGGTAGATGGAGTTTTCTTTTGCTTTGAGTAATTAGCAAAATAAGCTAGAAAGCTATCTGCTAGAACTTGAAACGAAGGAATCGTGCTAGATGGAAGATCAACAAACCAGTCTTGCGCTTTTCCCTCTAAAGTGGCGGGAAAAGCTCGACACATACGAGCGTCGGTAATTCCAGAAAGAAGCATCTTCGATCGGAAAGACCTCAAGTGGCGAGACGAATCAGTTTTGCCCTCGTATGCAATCATTGCAGGTGGTCGAAAACTGTCAGGAACTTGTTCTTCCAATATTTCCTTGATGAAAGGCGAGCATATGTTAAAAACATGCCGTTCGGATCTCTTGTTTCCCCGTGAAGGATCCTGTCGTTGCGTTCTTCTGTCGACAGTTGGAACAGATGGGCTATTCTGTTCAGTCCTTGTCCGCTCCGTTCTCATATGCCGTTCTGTTCTTGTGGCAGCTTGCTCTCGACGTCGAACGGAGGGGGGTTCCGAGCTAGCAGAGAAGGCAGTTCTCTCTCTTCTGTTTCCATGAGTGCGAGTCCTTGTCCTCCCTCTGCTTTCGGAATTGGCTGGTGGGGCGGTTGGCACACTTGGCGGAACTTGTGCGGGAGGAAGTAACGGATGGGTTAATGTATACACAGTTTGAGCTAACCGTTCCAATTGCTGCTGCATGTTAAGGTAAAACTCCGGGATGGGTTCTCGGGGTGGGGCGGTAGGATTTTCCGATGGAGATAAGATAGGTGGATTATTCAACGGAATCTCCTCATACCCACAGACTTCGCAGGGTCCTTCGGGATTACTTGGCGCTCCTTGTTCTTGAATCCATTTTAACCTTCTGGTAGTAATCATTCAGCTTTTTGTAAGGGTCACCACGGACGGCGCCAAACTGTTGATGCCAAAAACTGGTCCACCTCACACTTTGGCTATTATGGCCTCGTGATCGGGTCTCAGCCTTCGACAAACGGTTCAAATTTAAAGTTGGTGTGGACGCTTACTTCAACTTTTGAACGGAGAACATGGAGGGTGCTTTGGAAATCCGTTCGGAATTACCCTGGCTTTCCTTTCCTTTGGGATGAATCTGTAAGAGGGAGAAAAAGGGCAGTCGGAATTGGGCCTTTCTGCCCAGATTCAGCTCCGATGCTTAAGTCAGGAAAACTGTAAGAAGGCGGTCTTAGACATGAGTTAGCTCTTTTGTGTTGTGATTTATTCCGCTCTCCCTCTTTTTCTATTATCGCTCTTCTTTTATAGCAACTTAAAGGCGGTTTAGGAAAGGCGGTGGAGTGAGGCGGTGAATGAGAAAATATCGTCTAAGGCGGTAAGAGAATATCTTCCAAGGCGGTAAGAAAATATCTGCCTACTGTGTAGGTGCTACGTAGGTAAGTAGAAAATATCTACCTACCGTGTAGGTACCACGTGTGTGAGTAGAAAATATCTGCCTACTGTAGAGGCAAGTGGATAAGATCTATTTACTGTAGAGGCGTTAGATACGGTCTTACCCAGCTGGTTATCACCTTCTTACTTCTTGTATAATTCCGACGGACTTTCTGTAGGGGTGAGCCCTCCTTATTTGTCGGACGGAATTTATGCTAATGACTTTGGTGGTGACTGACTGTCTTGTGGCTAAAAGAAATGTAACCCTTTATGACAGGTGGCCATTTAGGCAGGCGACACGTGTTTTACCAAGTATTTCCGTAACAGAAAGGTTATAAAAAAAGCTTCCCAACAAAGACAGAGTGAACAGCAGCCAAGAGGAGTAATATAATAGATCAACAAAATCTGACTTGTAGATTAAGAGATATGAATACTTCTTTTGGATTGTGCACAATATACTACAGAAATTGGGTTATTTCAGGGTGCCAGTTTTGAGGGTCATTTTAGCCAATAAGAGTGTTCTGATCGGGATATATAGCATATTTTTACAAATTTTATGAAAATAAATTTCTAACAAATCATAGATCAACAAGATCCGACTTACGGATTAAGAAATATTATCAGTTCTTTCAGACTGCACACCCTAAACCCAAAAGTCTACAATCTTATAGACTGTTAGACTCGTATAATTGTCACTAGGCTAATTAAATGCACGTAATATATTTCAGCTATTATGCATATATATGTGATGGATAGTTTCCATGTTTAGGATGTGGTGAAGCGGTCGAGAACTCGACTGGAAGTAAAGGTGGGCAATCATAGACCATAGATGTACAGTATGTTTTTCTAAAAAATTGCATGTAAAGATTTGAAAAGCTAGGTATGAATATTTTGATGTATATGTATATGTGTATGTATGCAAATGAATTTTCATTATACGTGGCTTTATTAAACTCTATTGTGTTCTATTAGGAGGTGTTTGAATGGGAGGAGACCTTTTAATGCAAGTGCTATGTTCGGGATTTTAATTTCCATATTCGTGTTTTGTTGCTCAACTCGATATGGGAAGTAGATCGGTAGTCGCTTAGACTTGGTCCACCTGGGATTCAAATTTGAGGTGGGACTCGATCTTTAGTGAGAGCAGGTAGTCGTGTAGATTCGGCGCACTGCGGGATCTGGACTTAATGGATTGCGTGCGCGTCAGGGCGTGTGACAACATGGTCCGGTATGCTCCACTCAACGGGGTGATACCTAGGTGACCGAGCCTAAGGCTTGAGCAGGCCTCTCGAAGACCCGGTGGGTCTATCATCGATTGGCCACTCGTGGGATCGGCAATGTTTTGATGTTTTGGGCCGCGGGCCAAGTGCTTATACTCATGGATACTTTGGGCTGCGGGCCCCATTGTTATATGTATCTATATTAATGATTTGGGCCACAGGCCTTTTATTTACATAAGATGATGTTTTGGATCGTGGTCCAACGTTGACGTTTATTACATTTAGATACCAGATATCGATGCAAGAGGATCCGAGCCAAATAATTTAATTAAGTTATTTGGCTCGTTTTCGAAGCAAAATTCCATTGTTTTCCCTTCAAAACTTTGTTTTTGGATATTTTTTTTTATCATTTTTCGTAATTATTAGTTTTTCAAATTATAATAGGATCTAAATCTGATTGTATCTAGGATTTCGGATAAGTATTAGTTTGCTTTAAATTTTAAGTTTAGGTAAGTTTAGGCTTTTAGCTATGTAACCCGGCTTGTGGGTTAGTTTTCAGTAAGCCTTGATTTCTTTGAAATTGTTTTAAATTTGAGATACGTTTCTCTCTTGTGTGGATGACTTCTCACGTTCTTCCTTGTGATATTTAAGTTACAACTAGCCAACGGGATAATCTCTACCCCGCTCGGCGTCAGTTGGTACTAGAGCTCAACATATTCCTAGGACTAGATGGCATCGGCATCAATGGCTAGTGCGGGTTGAGGTCAAGGTCACGGTCATTGTGGCCGGGTTTCGAATGAGGAGGTCTAGGACTATGATCGAGATGTCAAGGATGTGATGAGCGAGGATCTACAGAGGCAAGTCGCAGAATTATCTCGCCGTCTAACGACGCGCAATTTTGATCGTGGTTGTTATAGGCAGGTTTCGCCATTTTCATAACATTCAACAGGTGATGATTGAGGATTTGCAAAGGAAAGTCACAAGGTTATCTCGGCGCTATCAGTGCATGATTTTGATCGTGGTCATCGTGGGCAGGTTCAAAATGAGAAAGTCAAACATTATGATTGTTTCATGGATTCTGAAGACGTTGTTGTGAACTCGATGGCGAGTTCTTTTTAACCTTGGGTGACTGATGCAGGAGGATCCGAGCCAGATTATGTAATTTCGTTATTTGGCTTGTTTTCGATGCAAAATTTCAATATTTTCCCTTCAAAATTTTGTTTTTTGGGTATTTTTTAATCATTTTTGGTAATTATTAGTTTGTCAAATTATAATAGGATTTAAATCTGATTTTATCTAGAATTTTGGATAAGGATTTGATGCAGGAGAGCCCGAGTCAGACGATGGCGAGCTGTCTGATTGCACCATTAGAGCTTTGGCATACCACGACTTGGCGGACCGACGTAAAGGCTGAAGGTGATCGAGCCAAGTTCGGAATTGGGGAGCACTTTGGACACGTTTCGGTATTTTGGCCATAACTTTGGCTACCGATATCGGATTCGCGCGCTCAACCCCAATTCAGAAAGCTCGTCTCGACGCGCATGTGTGGTCCATCCAGCTTTGCTCGATGGACCCTTCCTTCACCCTCAAATTCCACTGTTTTCCCCGTCGTTTCTTCGTTTCTCGGTGTTTTTTTTTCCATTTTTGGCAATACTTCGTATGCCAATTTAGGATAGGATATGAATCTGATTTGAACTCGGATTTTTAGGAGTTATCTGTTTTGTTTAGTTATTTAAGAATTAGATAAGTTTTTCTATTGGACCAAAATTTGCCGATTTGGGCAAATTTGGATAAAAAGATAGAATTTCTAGATTATCTAGGTTAGTTTTTTAGCTATTTAAACCCGGCTTGTGGGTTGAATTTCATTCATTGATTATTGAGTTATTTTCCTTTCAGAGACTATTCTTCTCTGTTTGTCCTTCCCTTTTCTTGCTCTTCTATCAATCCCCCCTATTTACCACCGCCCGCAGGTTAATCACTACCCTGCCCGGCGTCAGGATTAGTTTGTTTTAAATTTTAAGTTTGGATAAGTTTACGTTTTTGGCTATTTAACCAGGCTTGTGGCTTAGTTTTCAGTAAGCCTTGCTTTTTATGAAATTGTTTTAAATTTGAGAGATGTTTCTCTCTTGTGTGGATGACTTCTCGCGTTCTTTCTTGCGATCTTTAGTTTACAACTAGCCAATGGTACAATCGCTACCTCGCTTGGGGTCAGATGGTACCAGAGCTCATCATCTTCTTGGGAAGCGTCATCATCGACATCAATGACTAGTGGTCGTAGTCGTTGGGTTGGACAGGTTCCGGCTAAGGAAGTCCAGTACCGTGACCTGAGCGCCCTAGAGGCGATGAACAAGGATCTACAAAGGCAAATCGCGGAGTTAACCCAACGCTTAATGATCAAGGATTTGCAGAGGCAAGTCAAGAAATTATCAAGGCGTCTGGGGGCAATCGATTTTGATCATGGTTGTCGTGGGCAGGTTCCGGTTGAGGAAGTCCAGCACCATAATCATAGAGATAAGAGGTTTGGCTAACCCATCTACCAACCCATCTACGACGATGATAATGAGGAGGAGATCTCTTCCATCTTCAACGATGATGCGGAGGAGGAGATCTTGCCCATCTATGATGACTACGAGGAGGAAATTGGCCAGCCCGAGGAGGAGATTGGTGAGCCCATCTATGACGATGATGGGGCTAGCGTTGTGTTCACATCCCTATGGGAGGAAAACCTCATAGCCTGGTGACCAACACTACTAACCTACTTTCTGTCTCCATGATTTTGACCGAGATCAAGCACGGAGATCCAGACCTACCAACAGAGGTGTAGTCGAACTCAAGGTAGAGTTCTTTCTAACTCGGGGTGACTGATGCAGGAGGATCCGAGATAAATAATGTAATTCAATTATTTGGCTCGTTTTCGATGCAAAATTCCAATGTTTTCCTTTCAAAACTTTGTTTTGGATATTTTTTTTATCATTTTTGGTAATTATTAGTTTGTCAAATTATAATAGGATCTAAATCTGATTTTATCTAGGATTTTGGATAGGTATTAGTTTGTTTTAAATTTTAAGTTTGGATAAGTTTAGGTTTTTGGCTATTTAACCAAGCTTGTGGGTTAGTTTTCAGTAAGCCTTGGTTTTTATGAAATTGTTTTAAATTTGAGAGACGTTTCTCTCTTGTGTGGATGACTTCTCGCGTTCTTCCTTACGATCTTTAGGTTACAGCTAGCCAGCGGAATAATCGTTATCCTATCCGACGTCAGATATGCATATGATTTGTATGTGGTGCCCATTGAGCCATAGTTGGTTGGCTCATATACCCACTTGTTTCTCCTTGCAGATCAAGACGAGTAGAGGAGTATCGAGCGTGTACAACGAGGGATTCGCCCGGTTTTTTGGGGACTTTGCTAACATCCCGGCGAGGTTGGTCATACTCGTAGGGGATGTGTTATCTTTCTTTGTGTTTGAGGTTTATGAACCTTGTATGATGGCTTGTATTTTGATATGTATTTGAGACACTATGTGTCGTGGTTTGTAGTAGTGTTATGTAGAAAACTTTTTTTCTATGCTTCCGCTATATTATATTACTCGTTATCACTATTGTTATTATACTATGTGAGTTCTAATCAGGTTGATAAATTTAGGCCTTGCATCCGGGCCAAGGCTTGCCTTTTGTCTGGGTGCAGCCGATCTGTCACATGCTCGTAGGGCCTAGGATCGGGTTCGGGGCGTGACAAAAACCCTAAAGGCTTCATTTATGATTTCTTGTAATCATCTATTTTAAAATATTTATTAACGATTAAATTGATTAATTAAAATACTTTCACACTTCAAAAACCCCTAAAAACTTAAATTATGAACAAAATAATGTTAAACTATGATATTTTATAATCATCTATTTTTAAATATCTATCTAAGATGAAATTAATTATTAATTATTTTCACACTTCAAAAACCTATAAAAACACAATTACCCATTTACAATAAATTAGTATATGAAATTTGTTAATCATCTATTTTAAAATATCTATTAAATATTAAATTAATAATCAATTCTACCAAACATATGGTAATGCATAAATAACCCGCAGAATTCAAAGGCTTCAATATCAAAAATATTTCTCCAACTGAAAAAACTGAACAATCTCATTAAATTCCATTCATTTCAATAAACATAGTTGAGTGTACATTAAAAACCAAGACATAATTTAGTCACACCCATACATTTGAAAATTTTCAAGTATACAACTTATATACATTCATACCAACCATACAACT
The DNA here is from genome assembly GCA_026586065.1 of Dioscorea zingiberensis. Lineage (NCBI taxonomy): Eukaryota > Viridiplantae > Streptophyta > Magnoliopsida > Dioscoreales > Dioscoreaceae > Dioscorea > Dioscorea zingiberensis. Next base: position 28,985,481 of record CM048818.1, read on the forward strand.
CATGTACATTCAAGCATACAACTCATGACCAAGTACACATCAAATTGCAAACTGCAACAAAAAAAAGTCTTTGAAACTCTGCATATCTTCACCATGCAATGCCGCAACATTCTTTTTACATCCCATGAATGTTAACCTACTATGGCTCAACTAACGAAATTTATAAAATAAAGCCTCATCGACACTATAAAATTCAAGAATTATCTTGAATAAATTTTCCTAAATTTTTTTTGGTTAATTAATGGGACTCCTCGAAATTGAATTTATTTGAATTAATATAGGGTTAAAAAAATAAATAAATAAAAATAAAATAAAATGATATATATATATATATATATATATATGAGGAATGTGTGACTTGGAGGACGTCTAAACCGTTAAGAAGAAGCTGATTTGATATTTGATCAGATAATATATTTTATAATAATTAAAGATATGAATCGGATATAATTTAATATGTACATATAAAATATAAGATGGTGTGAACGATAGGATATACTTTGAAAATGGTTTGAATTCAACGTTCATTGTAAAACCCAAGCATGCATAAAGCCATACATGTGATTCCTCCATTTAAGTTGGACGACCAGAATCAGGGTTTAAATTAATAAGGAACTAATCTAACGGCTCATGGCAAGGGATTAGATGATGGAGAAAACGCGTGAAGACTTGGATCGAGGGACTCCTCCAATCGCTCATCACGAACGGAGCCGGATCCAAGGCACATAATGGAAATCTGTCCGTCTGTCAACGTATCCATGCACTGAAGCTCCATCCGTTCGATGAAGTGAAACCGATCACGAGGCACGAGCAGTGCCTTCTTCTCTACCGCGTTACTATCGCGTGGAATCTATCCCATCTGTTGAACTTGCTCGACCAGCTAGGCAAATCTCTGATTATCCTTATCTACTAGATTTGAGATTATTTGTGAGCCTCTATAAGAGAGGAGACCCCCCAAACCCTAAACTCACCACTACCTCGCCCAGCGCCGCAGCCCCTGTAGAGAAGAAGGGAGGAGAGAGGAGGGAGCACAGAGTGATTACTCCATGAGACTAGATCGGCGCTGGACAGCCGCGAGCTCGCCACCGCCCTTGGTGAGTTCCTGAATCTCTGTAAATTCATTATGAGGATTATTTAGTACTTGTATGTGGTTGTATACAAGGTTGTGAGTTAATTTCGAACAAACTAAAATGAGTTCCGCTTCCTTGAATTGTGTGGTCTCTATGGGATGTGTGTGTCTGCATAGACGGGATTAGATTGCATGCACGGTGTTTAAATCCCAGAAGGTTTGTATGTTTGATGGAGTTTATTAGGGTTAGAACTTGATTAGAAGTGTGTTGTGCTTTGGTCTGGAAGAGAGGCTGTGGGTTGGTGTATAAAAAATGGAATTTTGGAGCTCTTCTAATGAAGAGTTGTTGGGTAGATAATAGTGATTATTAGAGGTTCATAGTACAAAGGAAAGAGAGGATGAGTACATTTGTAGGGTCAGTGAGCATCTCTAACACCTCTGAGCTCAGTGATCCAAGTTTTAGAGCTCGGATGTGCTTATGATCATGCATATGTGCTTCGGGAGTTTAAGTTTCTCTGAGAACCAAGTTAATAGGGCTTATCTCATATTAGTTATTAATGATTGTTGGTTGAGAGTCCTCTGAAAGTAATGATTTATTTCTTCTTTGAATTGTGCCCATGATGATCTAGTTAGTTAGAGGTTCAAGAGAGGTGATGTTGTTAATGAATGTTAGTATTGAGTCAATAGTGATGCATATGATGGGTTAATGGATAGATTGAAAGAATTGTATGATTCTTTGAATATGAGAATGTACTCATGTGTAGGGTTAGTATCTTGTTTATTGAATTTGATAAAGGTCAATGAAGATTATTCAGAAGATTTATTTGTTTTGTTAATATGATGATCACTAGTAGAGAGGTAGGGTTAATGGCTTTAGAGGATGGGCTGCAGGGATAATTGTGTAAGAAGGTTGTATGAATCCATCTTGGGAAAGGCTTGGGTCTTAGTTTATTTGAATATAAGGTGGGGTTAATGCATAGCTATTAGGGTGAGGGTGCTTAGATTACAAGAACAGGTAGGGTGAGAAGCTTTGTTTACTCTTAACTTCATATAACTAGGAGTTAGGTGCATATATATAAGTCCACAGAGAACTATCTACGATTGGGTTGGTTTCAGTCAAATTCCAACAAGTCAGGTTGGTTCAAACCAACTTAAAAAGTGTTAGGACCATGAGTTAAGTTGGTCAAACTAAAAGTTGGTTAGTGGCCTACAGCCTGGCTGTCCCTTTTGAGGTGCAGTTTGGTTATTTATATTTCCCTGACCGTGGAGTATTATATACCGTTAGAAAGATGTGGGAAAGACCTTTCTAACGATCTCAAGATCAACTAGATCGGTTCATGGATTAGAAGTTATGAGTAGTTCATTATGACTGCGTACGATGGTCAAAAGTCAATATTAGTACTAAGGATAATAATCAACCACTTTGGTTATGGTTATGGTACTGAGATATGGTTATTTTTACCAAATTTTTGACGCAGAGACGCGTTAGGAGGATGTCTTGTGGGGTTCCAGACTTCGTTGATAGTGATAAGTGACTCTTGCCTAATTCCCACCTAGTTCGGGTTTTGTTGGCTTTGTTGATTATTGTGTCTTTGTATGCCTTCTTGCTGCTTCTGATTATTCTTTGTTACATATACATATTCGGTTTCTGCTTTATTTGGATTAATTTCATGTTGTATGTTGTTACGGAAATATTTGGTAAAACACATGTCGCCTGCCTAAATGGCCATCTGTCATACACAGGGCTACATTTCTTTTGGCCACAAGACAGTCAGTCACCACCAAATTCATTAGCAGAAATTCTGTCCGGCAAATAAGGAGGGCTCACCCTTACAGAAAGTCCGTCGGAATTATACAAGAAGCAAGAAGGTGATAGCCATCTGGGTAAGAGCGTATCTAAAGCCTCTACAGTAAGTAGATCTTATCCACTTGCCTCTACAGTAGGCAGATATTTTCTACTTACACACGTAGCACCTACACAGTAGGTAGATATTTTCTACCTACCTACGTAGCACCTACACAGTAGGCAGATATTTTCTTACCGCCTTAGAAGATATTTTCTTATTCACCGCCTTACTCCACCGCCTTTCCTAAACCGCCTTTAAGTTGCTATAAAAGAAGAGCAATGATAAAAAAAAACGGAGGATCGGAAAAATCATCACACAAAAGAGCTAACTCATGTCTAAGACTGCCTTCTTACAGTTTTTCTGACTTAAGCATCGGAGCTGAATCCCGCGTAAAGGCCCAATTCAATCGCCTTTTCTCCCTCTTACAGATTCATCCCAAAGGAAAGGAAAGCCAGGGTAATTCCGAACGGATTTCCAAAACATTCTCCATGTTCTCCGTTCAGAAGTTGAAGTACACCAACTATAAATTTCAACCGTTTGTCGAAGGCTGAGACCAGATCACGAGGCCACAATAGCCAAAGCGTGAGGTGGACCAGTTTTTGGCATCAACATATGTGTATGTTTGTTCTATGTGAAATAGTGTTTATGTGCATGTCTGTCTATTGACCCGCACATGGCCATGGCAACACATGAGGATGTGCACTGGTCGGATCGGTGTGTGTCAGTTTCACTATTTATTATTGAATGCTCTCTGAGCATACTCACATGTGACCGGGATGATACTGTGGAGACTCGTGGTGCTTGTGTGCAGGCAACATAGGTATGCGTCTCTTGAGTATGAGTACTCATTGAGCATAGCCGCCTGTTGTCTAGCATAAGACTGTTGAGACACACCATACTTGTGTTGGTCGGGTAGGTGTGTGTAGATTGAGTTCCGTTATTCCTCCTGGATCAGTGGAGTGTGGGGGCTCCATTTGGGGGATGTTCAGGGATAGGACACCCTAGTGTTCCAACTTGCCATGCCAGAAGGACGATACTCTGGTTGTCCTATCTAGTAGTAGGGGTGATTAGTTGATCGTATCGACACGTACGAAAGGTGGCGCTACCAACATACGAACTAAGGGTCGTAAGGCCGGAGGGTTGATTGCAACTAAGGCAATTATTGCTGACCGGGGGATCGTCTGTTGAGCTTTTTCTTGGAATTCTCTTCTTGAGCCTGAGGGTTTTGTTTGGATTAGGGGTCCATACCGTTGGTTTGTTTGTGGTAGGGTTGAGACTCTTAGATTTTCATTAGTGTGCGACGTGGCCCCACTTGATTGGCCTATGATGGTTGCTTTGATATGTCAAGGTATTTTGACTTATCTGTTATTGACTGACTTGGCTTTATTGTGATCCCTGCGGGGTACATACTAAGCTTTCCTTTCGAAAGCTCACTCCACTTGTTTTTATTTTTTTTTCTTTGTTTTTCTTTAAGGTTTTGAGGAAGATTACCAATCCAGATTCAGGAGCTGCATGAGGGACTGGGATAGCTTGCCGTGGTTCGAGGACTTCATATGACTTTTGTGTGTGAGATATTTCTATAGGACCCTTATAGGACCTTATTTTTGTAGCGACTACTTTTGGGTAATTGAACCATGAATTAATTTCTGTTGTAACTCTGAATTATTTATTTATGTTATTTGAGTTATTATATTGCATACTTTATGATTCACTAGGCCTTGTTCAGAGTGAGGTGCTCCTCTGCTTAGGTACAGCCGGTCTGTGCATGTGCCCAAGGCCATGAGATCGGGTTGGGGCGTGACAATCACTGCACGGTGGATGGCTTCCCTCCTTAATAAAAAAAAACCATTTAAATCACCCTTGGAACAACTCACGTAGATCAATGGGAGGTACAACCACATCTGGCTGAGTTGTTCGGCAAAGTATGGTCGTCCAATCGCCGAGCCTGTACAAATGATAGCCTCGACCAATGCCATACTAATTTTTTCCAAGGGGATTCAAATGTTGACAAAAAACCAATATAATTGAAAACAGGTAAACAAAATTGCTTTTATTTGCTAAATTTTTATTTACAAAAAACTCAAGGACTATTATATACCTAAGAAAGAAGCATACACAAAACATATGCAAAAGATGCATATAGAAATCCGAAGAAAACACAGAGAAAATAGAGAGTCCAAAAAATCATATAGAAGAGAAAACATAGATCAAATAATAAATTGGTATACAACAATGAAAACCTTCATAAAAAAAATAATGCAAAAAATTAAAACATGAAAACACAAAGGTTATCGCAAACAACCATACAACAACAGGGACCAATGCCCTAATTAGTGCCTCGGTTCATCATAGCCATATAAAACCTACAAAATGTCAATGAAAATGAACAGGCATGTCAATAAGCATGTGCGATAGATAATTAACAAAACAGATAAACATCAGTGTCCTTCAACTAACTAACATCATTTCATAGGAAGAAGAATAATGGAAAGCATGCAAGCTTATGAAGAAAATTAAAAACATCATCATTTCAAAGGAAGAAGAATCAAGCACAACCATCACAAGCATATAAAAAAAAACCATTTATAGAGTTAAATTCTTTTACATGAATTAAAAAGAGAGATTGGAAAGCATGCAAGCTTATGAAGAAAATTAACAAAACAGATAAACATCAGTGTCCTTCAACTAACTAACATCATTTCAAAGGAAGAAGAATAATGGAAAGCATAAATGCTTATGAAGAAAATTAGCAACATCAACATTTCAATGGAAGAAGAATCAAGCACAACTATCAAAAACTTATAAAAAAATCATCTATGCAGTTAAATACATTTTACATGAATTATAAAGAAAGATTGGACAACATGCAAGCTCAAGAAAATATAAAAAACTCCATTATTTCAAAGGAAGAAGAATCAAACATAGCCATCACCAACTTAAATAAATAAATAAATAAATAAAACCATCTTTGTAGTTAAATACATTTTACATGAATTCAATAGAAAGATGGAAAGCATGCAAGCTTATGAAGAAAATTAACAATGTCATCTTTTCAAATGAGGAAGAATCAAGCGGAACCATCATAATCTTATATGTAAAAGAAAACCATCTATGCAGTTAAATACTTTTTACATAAATTAAAATGAAAGATTGGACGACATGCAAGCTCAAGAAAATATAAACAACTCCATTTCAAAGGAAGAAGAATAAAAATAAATAGCCATCACAAACTTAAAAAATAAAAAATAAAACCATCTATGCAGTTAAATACTTTTTACATGAATTCGACAGAAAGATTAGAAAGCATGCAAGCTTAAGAAAAAATAAACAACATCAATGAGGAGATAAAACAGTCAGCACATGAAGAAGAATCAATCACAACAAACACAAACCAAAAAATAAATAAATAAATAAAAAACACATCTATCTAGAACAATTATATTGTGATATGCCTTCCAGTTGTTGCACGGTATTACCTACTCTTAAACTCCAAAGAATACCAGCAAAATGAAATATCTCCTCCTGAAATAAGGAGATAAACAGTATTAAAAAAAATTTGAAACCAAAGTTATGTTTAGAAAAATAAAATAATTAGGTAAGAAAGAAAAGTTAGAAGTATACCTGAAAAGAGAACCGGAGATGCTCGGAAAAGAGGACCGGTTGTTGAAGAAGAGAGAGGAGACGGCCTGTCAAGTATCTAATGTGAGGGAGACAAGAAAAGGGTAAAAAAAGGGGCAACCAATGGAAATCATGACCAAAAAGAGATGAAACACGAAAACCCTAGAAAATAGTGGAGAAGAGAATAAAATCAGGACTGGAGAAGAGCATGGGATGGCGGATTGCGATCCAAAAGGCGAGGGAGACATAACCTAAAAAACTCTAGCCTGAAATAGAGTGGAGAAAGAGAGGGAAAGGCCGATTGAGAAGCAGAGGTGATGAACCAGAGAACCCTAAAATCATTTGAACCTAGAATGGAGAAGAGAAGGTGATGGTCGAGAGAAATGAGGAGATCGGGGAAAAGGACGTGAGAAACAAGGAGCGGTGCCCTTAAGAAAGTCACATGGAGGTTGATGGCGGAAGTGGGGGTTAGGTCGCATAGTTAAAATCAATCGACCTCACACATTGTCTTTTTTTTTTCAGAAGTCAAAAGACTGAAGTGGGAGTTCGGACTTCAGCGCACACAAAAATGAACCAAATGCACGGAAGTTGGCCGAAGTGGCCCACTTCTGACTTCGGACCCTTCACTTCGGTAAACCAAACTGGCCCTTAGTGCAAACTACAAGGGACACTAGGATGGAGGCTCATTACTTCTCAAACAAGGGCTACACCGAGTTCGGCCCCTATGGATCATCATGGACCTTTTTCTTTTGCCACTTTTGTATTTTAGTATTTCGTATGTCTCCAACCAGGTTTAGTCATCTCTATATATCTTTTTTAGCTTCACTTATGTGCCTTCGATGTTCCCATGATCAATTGGAATTTTATAATGCCAAAACTTGGACAGGACCCCCATGGCGAGATGCATCACACCACATATATTTAGTAAAGTCACAACATCTCTTCCCATTTTTTTCTTTATGTCAATTTTTTTCATTGCATATATTGTATATATTGGGGGCAATGTACAATGCAAGTGTGGGAGAAGGATTAGTTATTGATCATATTTTCTTTGATAAGTGTTGATTTATGATGATATATGATGATTAATGTTTGGGAGTCCTCTCTAAGTCTAGGTGAACACTAGTGACGAGTGTTATTTTTCAAAGTATATAACTTAGTTGTAACGCTCCAGATTTTTCCCAAATTATCAATATAAATCACCGATTAATGCGTGGAGTTTATTAAGAATAAAGGTTAATGAATCAGTTGAACCCCGACTTTAAAAAAACACACCTAGCTGGACTTATTATCATAAGTTCTAATGGACCAAGTATGCTACCACTCCTTATTCTAACATGGGTTGAATTGGGAATTAGGTTTTACACTTAAATAGAATGAAGGATGATCAATTGGTTTAATTAAACTAGATTAAATTAAACTATCACCAATTATTGGTGTGCATCAGGACGAGAGCAGAACTGTGTTAATAGTTTGATCCAAATTTCCCATATCATGTTGGAGTAAAAAGCAGAGAAAAGTTGATCTTGGTCAGCCTTAATCAATTCATGTGACCGAATAATATTAAAGCAATAAATAAAATAATATAATATATAACATTATTAAGATCTGGACTTCCCAGATCTAGGTCAGGTTAGAGGCTTAAAATGCGGATCTAGTCGACCGCATTACTTCCATCCATGACACTACGGTAGCCTGTACAAATATTATTTAATATCATAAAGTGATTGTTACATTATTAAAAAGTATATGATGGAAAGGGAGAGAAAGGAAAATCTCTCCATCTCCTTTATCCCCTCATCAACTCCTTCAACCTAAGCCTCTACCCATGCCTTCCTCCCCCCAACTCCAGCGAGCCCCGAAAAAATTCGGCGAGACCCACCGTCGGCCAGCAGCATCTCCGTCTCCCCCGCGCCCCTCTTCCTCGGTGGAGCCCTACTAGCCTGCACCCTTTTTCTCTAGTGGCCGCCCCTAATCTCTCCGCGGGACAAGCTCCGCCTCCTCCACGCACCCGCGAGCCTCATGGTCTTCCCTCCTTTTCTTCGGCAATTGCGGGTTGTCAGCGATTAGCTCCACCCCTCTTTTCCCACTGTCCCAACAAGCAGCGTGTAACACCCGCCCCGAAATAAATAAGGATTTTTATTTATTTATTTCCAAAATTTATTAAATAGGAATTATGATGGTAAACGATGAAATTTGGGAAAATTGTAAAGGTCTAATTAATCCAGATTTAATCAAGAATTAATTAAATCGACACTATTGTGAAGATCGCATAAATATTCAAAAGTTAGAGTCCCGAGAAAGGTGGATCCGGGTCGACGTAAAGACCTAATTCGATACTACAATACACCCGTGGTATTGGAATCATTGACCCGATTTCGCAGATCCGGCTCGGCATGTGGACTAAAGAATCGCGGATGTTGGATCCCGACTACAATGAATTCATTCACCCTTGAATGAATAGTAGCCATGTAACAATAGTGTAGATGATAAGATAAGTTTAATGATTGGATTTAAATATTATAAAGAATTATAATATTTGATAAATAAATGAAAAGAGAAAAGATAATATAATAATTAAAAAGAAATAATATTAATTATTATGGTTATAAATTTATGAAAGTTATAAAATTAAGAGAGAGAGAGAGAGAGGGAGTGAAAGATCCATCATCTCTCTCCCTCTCGATCTTCCATCGAAGCTTGACTCAACCTCACCGCTTCTTCGCCTCCTCCGACGACGCATGACGGAGCCCCTACGCAGGACGCGATAAACGCCACCCGACCATCCCCGGCCGAGTTCGCCACCATCCTCCCAACACGCCACAAGTAAGTCCCTCTACCAAGGCCTACAAGAAGATCAGATCATACATGGGCTACGCCGCAATACTTCAATCCACGCCAAGAAATAAGGCTAGATCATACAAGTGCTACCGTACCCCATACGCAGTTCACAGGCAAAGACAAAGAGTCGCTCAAGCAAGCGACCGCATCGCTACGCAGTACCGCACGCTGTGAGTCACCAGAAGCTCTTCCCCGCACGCAGTACTCCATCACCGCTGTTTACTCTATGACGCCACCCTATCACTCCAATGCATTGTAAGCCCCAACTTGGGGATCATTACATTGCTTAATGGACTAGTTAATGAATTTAATTATGAGTTTTAGGGCGAATGGAGGGGCTAAACTTGAAATCAAGTTGTATTTTGGGGGTTTAAAGATTGTGAAATGAGTGTGCTTGATGCCTTGGATTGTACCTTGATGAAGATGAATTCCATGTGTTTTAATTGTTATTATGGATGAATGATTGTATGAATTTCGGGGTCCTAAATATAGGGAGGTGTCCGCCAATTTTCATGAAAAACTCTAGGTATAAATGCTTATTAGTATTCATGGTAACATACCTAATTGTACATGCTTGATTCCTTTGGTAGAAAATACATATTAGAGAGAATGTCATTGTCAATGGATTTATGTTTGTATAATTAGAACCTTAAAGGTTCATGGATGTTATGTCTTGTTTTAGAAATGAGTATGCCCATATGGTGTTTGATGAAAATGCCTCTATGAATTTGGTTGTATGAAACTAATGTTATAAGGTTGGAATGTTATGGGACATGCATGTGATTGATTGAGTTAACTAATTGTAAATGTTGTAGATGTGGAGAGCATGAATGTTTGTACAATTCGGGAGCTTAGAAGTAGAGGGGACTATGTCGAAATGTGTTTTGAAAAGCAATGTTACCCATCTTGTAGTTGTAAAAATGCCTACGATGGTTATGTGGTTTAATTGAACTTGAGCTATTAATAACCCTTGTTGTTGTATTAAGAATAAACGTGCCTATGTATTGTTTGAGAAATGCAAGTATTGGATTCCAAGTTTAGGAATTTATTGAAGAGAATTGAACTCCAAGTGAAAGGAATTTGTAGAAATTACTGTAGCACTGCAGAACATGGATTTTTGTTCATTTTTTTAGGGCCGTATAAGAGATGAAAATGAGCCCAATTATGATGGAAATGAAAGACAATATTATGAATATAATATACCGGGAGATTGGAATGGAATGGTGAAGGTTTGGAGCTTCAATTTGAAGTTCCAAGTTCATGTTTTATGCGGTTACTGTAGCTACCGTGATAGAGAGTGAACTATAACTCAAATGATTTCAAAAAAGACTGAATTTGATTCCGACGTCCCGATAGTTTGGGTGTACATTTAAACTAATAAAAGTGGTAATGGCAGGTGTCTAAGAGCCCGGATCCATCGGGTTATAAATTAAAAGCCGGCTATTCTCGTAAACTCACAATTAGGGTAATTAAATGCATGTAATGCATTCAAATTGTTATGAAATGTTATATGATGAACATTTACCATGTTTAGGACGTGGTGAGACGGGTCTAGACCAGATCGAGTATCGGGCCCAGTAGGCCCAAGAGCCTAAAAAGGTAGGATGTCGCACTCTGCAATCGCGTGAGTATTTCTAACTCATAGTATTCTCTTGATTCTTGTTGTTGTTGTGCTAGATGGATGTTGGAGTCCATCTTTGATACATGCTCGTCTGCTGGACATGTTATGCTTGTCGCATTTGTTTGAGCTTGTATGTTTTGATATGATTCTCGCTTTGAGGGAGTACCCTGACATCCTTCTTGTGTTGTTGTGGGATGGCTAAGAGGTGGTACCCATGGCATATGGCCACCGGAGTGATACTCCATGGCATATGGCCAGTTGGAGTACCCTCCGCATCCTACTTGCACCTGGATGGTCGAGGGGGTGGTACTCCATAAAGCAAATTGCCGATATTCTATTCTTTGCATTAAATATTCTCTCCTTCTACCCTACTTTGATTTTGTACTTTTATTTCCTCGAGGTTCCCAATACATATTCGAGATGGGTTTCCTCATATGTATCGGTTTTATATCCTCGAGGAGATTGTTGCTTTCATGTTTTTCGTGAGCGTGATTTGAGTAGAGTTACTCCTTAAATACGATATTCCTCCTCGAGGAGATCACCGATTATTATATATTCGGTGATGTTGTCGCCTTTGAATATATATTTATACCGCCGCTAGTATTAGTACTATCAATCTCTTACTTCGTGCATGATACATCGGACGAGACCCCGCAGAGGGTGTATAATATCCGCCACCGCACTCGCAGAGGGTGTATAATATCCGCCATGAGTATTTGATGCTCCAACGGACGGAGACCCCCGGCAAGAGGGTGTATAATATCCGCCACTTAGCTCACCAGAGAGCAAGATTTTCCCACCATGTGCACATGTATGCTATATAGCGTGAGTCTCGGCTTAGGGCCAAGACGATACCGATGGCGTGAGGATGTCGAGACATCTTAGTATCACATATGCCGTAGGTTGAGTACACATCCGTGGATTTATCCACTTTCCCCGAGATTTGTTATTTGCTTGTGGATGTTATTATCGTGCATATTTGTAACTTCTTTTTATTTCTCGTTCTTTTTCCTAGTGGCTTTCGCCACCTTTTATTGATTTATGCATCCCATCGGGCCTTTCTTTGGCTCATGCACTTGATGGATGTTTTTCTCAGTGACAATGAGAACTAGGGTCAGTGTCTAGATGAGGACCTTTGGCGAGAAGCTAGAGCTGAATTGTGAGAGAGCTTCAAGTAGACAACCTAGCAAAATGGGCATATGTTGAGTCGAGGTTTGCGTGCCTCTATTCCTTTCTCGAGTGAGAGTTGTCATTCGACTCGCTAGGTTTTATAAAACCTTATATATATTTCTTTCCTACTGATTTATAATTTAAACTCATTTAATTCATTCCGCTTATGTTAATAGCCTTTGCGTTTCTAGGGGCTTAATTTATAAGCACGCTGTTTGTCGCGGCGCCGAGGCCCGGATCCGGTTCGGCGCGGGATACGCCGGGCGACTGAATTAACGGCAACGAGGTTTCCTCATCGCTTTCCCGTCGTCCTGATGAGCATATCCAAGCCCTTCTCCCCCTTTCCTCCATTTGATCTTAGGTAGGAACCAGCATCTTAATTGTAGATCTAAGAGTAACGATTATGGAATTGGGTGAGATTAGTAAGAAATTTAACGGACGAGGGTCATTTTGTAGGTGCTCGACAAGGATCAAGGGCGTACCAAGGCGATTTAACCTGCAAGCCTAAGATATGGTGATTGAGCACTTATATGAATGTTTGTATGTATAATTAAGTGTAGGAGAAGAAGTAATTATGTATTCATGGTTGAATCTCTTGATTTTCTGAATGTAATGGTAAAAATGATGCATGTTTGTATAATTTCGGAAGCCTAGAAACAAAGGAGATGCTACCAAAATTTTCATTGCAAACATGCGCTCTAATTTTATGTTTAAATGCCTAAAACAGAAACTCTAAGTTCATTAGAAATTCTTAGTGAAATTAATTCCATCCTATGTTTTGGAAATATTGATTCTAGAGTAACATCCATGTTTTATGAAATGGATATGAGGTAAACCCAAATAAGGGCAAGCATTAAGATTATAAGTCTCAATGAACTACACTATACTAAGATATTTTCCTGAACCAATGGAGGCTCTATGACAGAGCTAGGTAGTACGGAACTAGGTTAGGGAAGTGATGATTTCTAAACTCTGATTTTTGTGCCAAACTATCAATTTTAAAACCTTCTGTTTTTTTTCAAGAAATAAAACCCTTTTTCCATACTCATAGAGTTCCTAGTGAACATATATAATAATTGCCTGATGGTAGCGAGATGAGCCCGACCGGAAGGCACAGGAGCGAGATGAGTCTACCTGATTACACTCTGGTTCCGCAGTATTGAAGTAGAAATGTAGGGACATTGATATTGCTGATGATATGACTTGTTTCCGTATTTCCCACCTCCCGGATAACGAGTTAAGACTAGCCGTAGAGGCTATTGGTGTCAATAGATTTCACCAAGGGAATTCACAGAAGTCAATTATAGTACCAATGATTAAATTGTTGAAATAAACATGCATGTACTTATTCGGGATTTTTTCTCATTTTGGTATACTTATATTAGATTAAAGATACTGCATTGACTAGCATGTTATTTGAAAAGTATTCTATATTTAGCTTTGTATACTTGTAGAATCATGTATCTTTTTGGGATTATTATTAATTCTTATACAAAGGTAATGTTATATCTGACAGTAATGTTTTCCTCATTGAGCTCGAGTAGCTTATTTTCTCCTCACATGTTCTCTTGTAGGTAGTAGTTAGGGACATTGACTATATCTAGTTTAGTGGTGTGAGGACCTGTCTATGCATAGTTGGCTCTGACCGTCCCTTTATTATTGTTTGGTTTATTTCATTTATTATCTAGGAGAGAGTGGAACTCCTATTGTTTAAAGATATATGTTTCTATGTTGGTTGTTTATTTGAGATTGTATGATGTTATGAATTTATTTCCAGAGCATGACTTATGGTTTAAATTTTATTAGATCATATGTGTCATTAAATTATTAGTTTATACAGCCTTAGGCTCAGGATACACTCCTGGACTGGCTGGTGTGGCACTCGTCCGCTGATTTGGAGATGAGTGTTATATTTAGTGGTATCAAAGCGGTTTAGTCCTAGACAGTCCTAGAAGTGGTCAGAGCTATAGGAAGGAGTCCGTTTCAGTAGAATAAATGCTAGTAACTTCTAAGAAAGATTAAGAAATTATACTGACACCTCCTATTTTGTAGAATGCCACCAAAGAGAGGGCGCAGTAGGCCACCTCGTGTGCCGCGTGAGCAACCTCATATAGAGGCCCTTGAGCATCAGAAAGATGAAGGAAAAGCATCCCAGGCGCACTATGGGCAGAGATATAACCCCGTGATGCAACAAAATTTTGGAAACTAGTGCAATCACAAGAAGCCTTCATGCAGTTTTAACAAAAAAGGCCCAGAGATCAAGATTTTGTTACAAGAGACTAGCAGATGGGTGACACTCTTCCTCAGTGCAGATGACCCGAAAGAAGCTGAAGCTTGGGTCACGCATTTAGATCTTGTCTTCCGGGCAATAAGATGTCCGGATGAGGATAAAGTGACTACAGTCACCTTGCTGTTGGGACAAGAAGCATTATCATGGTGGGGATCCATCATCAATCGTCACATAACACCATGGACCTTTACTTACGCTGAGTTCTAGAGGGCTTTTGACCGAAAGTATATGCCCCGTATCTATCGGGATGCGAAATGAGCACAGTTCATGTACCTAGTACAAGGGAGTCTCTCTTTGGCTGAATATGAGGCCAAGTTTACTAAACTGGGTAGGTATGCAGCTTCCATGGTTGTTGGCCAATGGGAGAAGTGCCAGAAGGTTTGAGGATGGTCTGCAGGATGATATCCGGACCACTATTACAGCCAAGGGTTTGGACTCTACAATAATATTGTAGAGTTTGCCCTTAGATGTAGAACAAAGTGTTGAGAAACAAAAGCAATGCACTGAGAAGTGGAAAAAGAAAAATGTGCCTAGTTTCCAGATGAGAGGAACCTCTAGACCAAGCAAGAAGAGTAACAACAGCAGCAATGGTGGGTCCTTATCAGGAGGACAAGGGCAGAGTTCATCACAGAAGAAGCCTCAATGCTAGACCTACCAGAGGTACCATTTTATAGTGTACAGAACAGGTGTTGGAGCCAGTATCTATTATTACTATCAGCAGCCGCGACACTATAGGAACGAGTGCCTACTACTAATACAGGAGAGTGGGACTGCCCCACAGGGTAGTGCTGCAGGTGGCTAGAGCGCACAGCAGGGTCAAGGACCTTCTTTTGTTTATAGTACCAGTTACAGTCGAGGGGGATCTCCTCAACAGAGGTCTCGAGGAGGTCGAGGAAACCGAGGAGGCCTGTTCTTGATTAGGGCGCAGGCCTTTACATTTACACAACAGGAGGCTATCAACAATCCTGATGTGATATCAACTATGATTCAAATCTTTGGTATTGATGCACGTGTGTTGATTGATTCTGGCTCCACACACTCCTACATAGACACTGCATTCATAATGCCTGTACACATCTATGCCATACGAGTGTTAGAACCCATATTAGTGTCATCTCCCATAGGGAGTTTATTGATTGTGAAAGTAGTATATAAGGGATGTAACCAGAGGATAGAAGACCATTAATTGTTGGCCAATCTGATCCCTATGGTCCCGTTTGACAAAGGGTTATCTTTGATGGGTTAAGGCACCAACTGGAATAAGTTTAAATTTTTTTTTGAAATTTTTGGGGAAATGGACCAAACCAAATTGGCTAATAAACTTGGTTAAAATATTTATCTACGCGAACCAACGTTGACCGTGTGTACTTATTAAATTTTCCTTGTCAATTAATGAAGCCATTTAGTCCAACTCGGTAACAAGTCGCGCCTCTTCGGAAATCACATCGACCGACATCAATGTCGTAGGACTTCGCGAAATCCCAACACTTAACTGCGCCTCTCTTTCGCCACACGCCGATTTCCATCCGCTTCCCATCGTAGAGCAATCTCTGTTTCCAAATGCCACTCCTCTGGATTCTGCTGCTTATATCATTCTCTCTCCTCACAACTCGGTCGTGCACAGCCGTCGGGTTGTCATCTTGCAGGATGCCCGGTGGGGTATTGTGCTAACACAGGAGAAGCCTCAAAATAGGTAATATTTGTATTTTTTTCCTTTGATTACTGCCTACATAAACTTGGGATCCGGTTATTTTCTTCGATTACCTAGGTTTAGGGTTACTGTTCATGGGGTTTTTCTTGAATTTCCCTACTTATTAGAATAACCAATGCCGGAAACTGCACGCCTTTATGCTTTCAAATTAATATCAATCGTAATTGGAAAACATCTTTTATCCCCGGTTTTTTCCTATTTTTTGTGAAGTTTGTTTGTGTACTATTTATTGCTCTTGAATCATTCTTCACCGTCATTGTTAAGTTAAATATCATGATACTATTTCCAACTGACATAATCCTCTCTCTTCCCGTAGCTTGATTAACCATTTGTATTATTGTGTCGGTTGCTTGTTTATCATTGATATTGTTGCTTTTGGTGTTGTTTACATAATCAAGAAATTGCTTCCTCGTCGCCATGCAACGTGGTGCATAAATCTATCTTATTTATTGTAGTGGGAGGGGGGGTGGGGGGGTGGGGGGACCTACATTTAATAAAGAATGACTAAAGTATACTTTCCTTTTTCAAGAAAATAACATCTGCGCAATTGGATGATTCTGCACCTATGAACCGCTCTGTGCTATGGGATCAACCAAACCATCGATCCAAGGCAGTTTGGACTGGGGTTGGAGAGGTATTGACTTGTTTTTCTTTTTTTTTTTCTTTGACTTTTCTGAAATATGAATTGTGTAGGGTTTGAGAAAGATATACATGGGGAATAACTTTTAACTGCCCTGCAGGAAAGTATAATACGATATGTGGATCACCGTGGCTACGAATGGGACTTGAATAATGGAGATATAGTTGAAAGAGTCAAAGCTGCATGTTTCTATGTCGTATTAATATGATACGTCTGACTGGATCATGCCCTACTGACTGTGTTTGTTGAAAGATAGCGGTCAGAGATGAACATGTTTCATATGATTGTGGGTGAAATGATGACTACACTCCAAGACTTCGAGGTCGACACTAAACGGTGGGTAGACGGTCCGGCGGTGATAGCAAATATGGACCATGATTGGGACCTGCTCTGCGATGATATGCTCGGTGAAGCACCTAAGGAGATAATCAATGGCATGGTGCCTGTTAGTTGGCTATATTCCACATTCAGTATTGCAACCAACCTACCTAGAAACGACGATTGCGCTGCTCGTGCCTTTATTTTGTATTTGATTGGCACAAGACTCATGCCGTATTTTTCCGGCAACTTGGTCCACTTGAAATGGCTTTTGTTCATTGAAGACTTTGAATCGTGCGGCCAGCTGGCTTGGGGCGCTGCTGTTCTTGCAAATCTGTACAATGAATTACGTAGGCTTTATATGAAGAACTGTATAACCAGCTCTGCATGTTACGCTCTTATGCAGGTAGGTAAAGTGTTTCGCTTAGCCTTGCTCAATGTTTTTCATTCTTATGTTGATGTAAAAATACATCTACTACAGTATGGATCTAGGAATAATTCCCATCGTTTCGTCCTGACTTCGAAGACTTGTTATCCGAAGTCGAGTTTGGTGAAAATTTGAGCTGGGTGCATGGTATGATTTCAATCTTTGTATTTATTGAACTGCTTAATGCTTAACTAATGATATTCTCATGGGACACCTGGGGCAGGGCATTGATATACACACATCGATTACGCACATCGAATGTGAGAGTATATAGGAAGGATCTTGATCTATTGGACGAGCAAGGGGTATGTTCACTTCATCTTCACTTTTCTTTCATTAATGTAAAAAGAAAGTCAAGCCTCACACTATATGGTGTACTAGGTCTGATTGACCTCTTACAGTAAGGAGGTTCTTCAGAAACTACCTGACAAGTGCCAACATGGGAAGGAAGTGTGGCGTACCTGTGCGCCATTATTATGCATGCATATCGTCGAGACCCATTGTCCCGATAAAGTTATGTGGTAATTGAGTCGTCTGCAACATATCCCACAACCTACACCTTGTTACCATCATTAAATGATGCGTGGTCGATTAAACATTAATAGATGTCCATTCAAAACTTATTAGAGATTGGGAGGAAAGGCAAAATTTTATCGCATTATAAGGGATAAGTGCGCAAAAATAATTACGGGCTAGGCAGTACCGTCAGTAGTACTAGACTATCACCCGACATATATATATTGCCCTCAATCTATCTGAATATACGCAATGAATACAATCCCAAGCAAGTTGTGGAAAGGGCCTTGGTAAGATAGGATTGTCTTATATTATAGTTTATTTTGTGCTTATTCGACTGCTTCACAACCCAATTATTTCTACAAGTCAGGTTCGCTAACCACATTGGACGTCTGTGCTGCAAATATGATACCGCAGAGCGCATTCCTGAAGATATATATCGAGATCTTGAAGGACTGTAAGGCCATTTAGTATACCTTCATCTCATGCAGATAAGTTAGCTTCCGCAGATAACAATTCAGACTGATATAATGAGAACACAAGCTTTATGGACTTATTTAGATATGTTGGACATAGCTATTATCAACATTTTACTTTTGTCATGTTATATACATTTGACAGGTGTAAAATATGTGTTTGAAAATTTTACTTGTTTAGAACACTTTATTTATTTAAATAGGATAACCCTAGGTTTGGTCCTTTGTCCCTGTACTTTAAAAATCTTTAATACGGTCCCTGTACTTTGAGGGTTTTATTCAAATACGTCCCTACTGTTGACGTGGCCGTAAATCTGGCTAGTATTTCTCACTTGGCAGCTTATGTGGCAAGGTTAGTATGATGTGGAATGCTGGCATGGCCTGACAAAATGGATTTCAAAAAAACAAAATTTTTAAATGATGGTGTGGCATGCTGACGTGGCATACCACCTGGAATAAAAAATTGACCGTATTCAGTTCGTATACTACCTGTGCTGCCATGTAACACTAGGGACGTATTTGAACAAAAACCCCAAAGTACAAGGACCATATCGAAGATTTTTAAAGTGCAAGGACGAAAATGAACATGGGGTCAAAATATGGGGACCAAATATTGCTTTAGTGTTGGACATGGCTATTAAGAACACTTTACATATTTAAATATATCTCCAGAATTTCAAGTGTTACCTTTACCAGTTCACTTCGTATGTAGACTGTCTTTATGATATTTAGTAAATTGGTGCACAACTGATGCTGCCTGTGGGTTCAAATTGTGTGAGCCCATAGTGGTGGCTAAACTGTATTACCTGTTTGTAGTGTTCTATAACAAACTTTAAATTCTTGATTAATGGTTAATGTAAATGAAAGCATTCTTTATCTCCTTTTGTTGATTACGATGTTGTAACATTGTGGGCACCAAACTAAAGGACGCACAATATTTCACAGTTTTTGGTTCCACATTGTACGAAGCGTCTGACCTTTGTATAGTAAAATGCGCAAGACAAACCCACCAATTTTGGTTGTTGTGTTGATCAGTGCTCAAGGCATGGAATAAATATCGTTTACATCATAGAAAAATATCTGTAGACTGTTGGAATCAGATAAATACCCTTCTTTACTATGTGGATTTCTCATTGAAATGCTACAGTATATTGATTCAGCTTAAGATGAAACTCAGAGATCAGCCGACCAGAGGGACATCGCTATGGATCCCGAAGAACGGTTCCACTAGGATTGAACACATTATCTTCTATACATACATTGTTCACGGCATCATTGAACCCCTCACCCGAATAAATGTTCGGTCCACACGTGGCACTGTGCTCACTTTGTGCTACATGGGGGCCAATATAAATGTGTAGTACAACGCATGCAATGACAATGTCTCATTACGTCTTAATCGAGAATTGTGATGCAATTAGGACAATCTTGAAACATTGCTACAGCAATCCAAATGCCCTCTCAACTACGTTCCTCGACCAGGCGTGCAAGTAGTTGAACTTATCCTTCGTTTTACGGTTTCCGTAATGCGTACCTCGAAAGTGTCCTAGATGGTACCATTCGCCTCGGAAAGGCGCGATGAAGCTCGACATATTGCTATACCCATTGTCGACAAGGTAATACTTCCCTATGGGCACAGACAATATCCCTTTCTTTATGCAATGCTCCAACGCACGCATATCGGCCGCAAAACATTCCCACCCTACACATACAAACTTGAATTGCATGTCGCATGATACCACAACCATCATATTCTGGTTGGTCTACCGATGCTTGTTTCGGAAGTGTCTTAGGATTCTCTTGCAATGGCCATAGGAACATGGGTGACATCAATAGCACCGATAGCGTCCTGCGGAATTGAGGCAAGTCCCATACGACCGTCAAGCTAAAATAAATGTGAATTATGGGTTTAGCAGTGATGAGGACGATATACCTTAAACGCAGGATAACATCCATGTGTGGTTCGTATTGTTGTATAGACATCCTCCTCACCATTGGGTATATGGATATAATCATCCTTCAATGCGATAAGGACTACATGGAAATACCTGCTGATGGTTTCCGCACTATGTTGGAATTGCTCACAAATTATCGTCATTAGTGCCGCATGATATACGATGATCATGAAGATACCAACTTGCTCCTACACATCCAGAAACCTGGTGTTTCGTAGCAGGCCTCGAATCGCGAGAATATCGATTTGGTTCATAAATATACTTGGCTCCATCCGGAATAAGCTATGTGTATGCCTAGGATGACCCTGAAGTAAGTCCCTGATCAATACTGCATCAGAGAAAGGGCGGGTGTGCTGATTACGATGAGGGTTATGTCAACGCTCGAGTAGCTCCTCCCGCTGTAGATGCAAAGATTACACCAAACTCTTCTTCGTCCTCCTCAAATATTCAATGTAAGATGTCATCCCTTGTTACAAAAAAAAGAGATAATAACCAAATGAGGGTTTGGGTAATTCAAGGAAGAAGGAGAACCATATGTGCATCCACATATATCAGTTAAAGGGCAGGGGATACTTTTATAGGTTAAAAGATGAATACGTTGGGGACCTAACCAACCCAATTTGGTGTTATAAACCATAATGCCATCACTGTAGATTGTACCATGTAACACTTTCTTTTCAACATTTCTACAGATTTAAGTGATAATCAAAAGAAAACAATATTTGTCAGCACATATAACCATGTAACACTAGTCTTTGATATGATGTGATAGTGTCAGTGGTGGGTACTGATATCTGCATGAAACTCACGTTCGTCAGAGGACTGGATTTAACATCCAATTCATGCAACTATTCAAATTGTGCCTTAATTTGCTTAACAAAAGTCAACAATATAAAGCTTAACAACAATTGTATACAGCATATAAACAAACATACATACTTATGAACAAATACAAGACATAAGTTATATTGAAATCAGACCACAACAAGTTTAGTTTCTTATGCAAAGAGTTTGAGAAATGAAATTAAAAAAGTTACACAAGATAAGAGTTAAAAAGGTAAAGATGCGCGTGGCAGCTTAGTTCATGCGCTATTGTTTTCAAACCACCATACGATCTTCACCAGCACTGGTTGATTCCTGGACATATAATACATGTATTCCGGTTAGAGTGATGGTATTAATGAGGAATACCGGTTGTCTACGTATTAATAAATAGATGCATCAAGCTGTTACCATACCCACTGTCGGAATTCGCATACACGCTGTTAACGTTAGAATAATACCGCTATCTCTGGGATTGTGAGGAAGAAGATGCGTTCGTCTCGCTGCTTAAATGCCTCATTACAGATGAAGATATCCTTGGCAGTGATATCTTGCAATATTGTGAGTCTTTCCATGCTAAGCTTGTACGAAAAACTCTCATCATCTTTATTATAGGATTGCTCATCAATTTTGCTTTGTGGTCGTTGTGCTCCACAAGACTTTCTAGGGCCACCAGAGGTTGATCCCCAGGTTTTTTACCTATCTATGAGCAAGATGATTCTGCCTTTTCCCTCTTCCTCTCGGTTACAAGCGTGTTAGCAACATCCTTCCCATTAACTATATGCGGAACGCCATTGCCATCAACTAATTGAATTTCTTCTGGGTTGTCGGAAGATCCAGATCCTTTGTCGATGTCTACATCCTTCTTGTCCTTTGTCGTACCAAATGCATACTGGCCTATTGCGATAGATACGCCTGCAAGCTCGTGCACCTACCAATAAAAAGGGAAGCTGCGGTCCCTTGCGAGCTTGTAATCCTTATTAAGTTGGAAAACAGACTCATAAATTACTTCGCACTAATAATATGTTAATAAAACCAATGTCTCCTCAGCACCTTCACAACATCATCTCATACTTCCGGGCTGTCTAGTGGTTGACGTTGCAGGGTAGAATCCCATGTCTATCAACTTTTTTTAACAAGGCTGGAATGGAGCCTGTAATTTTTTTTTAAAAGTCTTACATCTACTCTTCAGTTGATTACCGGAAACAACCTCCTGGGTCTTCTGTGTTTATGAGTGGCTATTTGGGACCATACTTCACTCTTTAATGAGCTAGAAAAGCCTTTGTTGGTTCCATACTCTTCCTACAACAACCCTACTAGAACTTCTTCGCCTTCAGGTCCCCAGTTCTGTCAGCGAGGCTGTAGTAACCCATCGTATAGGTTCGTCATATCACTTATTGTTGCAGAACCGCTACCTCAAAATAGATCTTCGTCACCCCATAAAGTCATAACTGAGCTTGAACCCTTTATAACCACAAGGAGCTCTCCATCAGTAGGTGGAACCCATAACACAACAAGCTCAAGTCATACATCTTATAACCACCAGATTGAACAAATTTTTCCTGATTAAGGACAATAGGAAACAAGACAACCTACCTTCATGGCTCTTTTATCCTTTCCGCGAGACCGGATCCTTCACTAAGCTTCCTTTATCTGCCACTCTTTCATGAAATCAAGGCCGAAATCAAGGTTGATGGGGCTTTGAAGAACAGATCTTCAGTCCCGCCGGCGTGGAAACCGTATAGGGCCTTTGTCGTCCGGTAGCTTAGAAGGCACTTCAACGGTTAAGCTGCACTACTGCTACGGTAGAAGGGAAAGTGGCTAGGGCTTTGTCTTCATGAAAGATTGTAGCCATTACTTTATCTTAAGTTAGGGCTAACTAGTTACAATTTAGCAGCATATTAAAAATGATTACAATGAAAGCCAAGTGTTGATCAATAAAAATCTGGTGATATGGCCATTCAAAGAGAAATTAAAAGCGAGGGCAATTTGGTCTTTTGGTAAGGTTGGCAAACATCAACATCTCACTTTAATATCCAATTTAAATCCATGTGCAATGTCAACATTAAAGCCCCAAAACCCTTTTTATTTTTTGGCGCCTTTTCAAATTTGTTGGAACTTGTACCAAGGGGTTATCCCCGGGAATAACCCCTTACCAACCATCACCTATGATGATTTTAGACTTTGATGCCCTCTTGGGCATGGATTGGCTATCTACTCACTATGCCACCGTTGACTGTTACTCAAAGACGGTGAAGTTCCAGAAGCCGGGCGAGAAGGAGATCTTCTTCTATGGGAGGTGAGCACAAACTGAAGAATCCTACTTGGCAAGCATGATAGACGTCGAAGCCCCAAAGGCGAATATACCGAAGATACCGGTAGCATGTGAAATTTCGGACGTATTTCTCGAGGACCTACTTGGGTTACCCCTGCATAGAGGCTTAGAATTCATTATCGAGTTGTTCCCAAGATCAACTCCGATTTCTAAGGCGCCCTATAGAATGACTCTAGTAGAATTGAAGGAGTTGAAGGCCCAACTGAATGAGCTATTTGAAAATAGGTTTATTAGACCTAGTGTCTCCCCTTGGGGCGTGCCCGTGCTATTTGTTAAGAAGAAGGACGGCTCCATCAGGATGTGTATCGACTACAGACAATTAAACGGAATCACCATCCTAAACAAAACCGCTACCTCGCTTAGATGACTTGTTTGATCAATTGCAAGGAGCTTGTGTTTTCTCCATGATCGATCTAAAGTCGGGATATCATCAATTACAGGTTCGGGAGGAATATGTACCAATGACAGCATTCCAGACATGATATGGGCATTACGAGTTTCTCGTAAAGCCTGTTGGGTTGACTAATGCTCCAACAGCTTTTATGGTGATGATGAATAACATGTTCGCACCCTACCTAGACCAGTTTATTGTGGTCTTCATCGATGATATCCTGGTGTATTCTCGGAATATTGAGGTACATATAAACCACCTCAGGAAAGTGCTGCAAACTTTAAGGGAGTAGCAACTTTATGCCAAACTCAGCAAATGTGAGTTTTGGTTGGAGGAAGTAAACTTCTTTGGGCATGTTGTCTCAGCGGCTGGGATCTATGTAGACCCCAAACGATAAAGACAGCAGTGAACTGGAAAGCCCCAATAACTGTTAATGAAATCAAGAGTTTCCTGGGGTTGGCCTGTTACTACAAGCGATTCGCAAAAGGATTTTCTGCAATATGATGAAGCTGTTGAGAAAGAATTCAATGTTCAAATGGACTGAGGAGTGCAAGCAAAGCTTCCAGAAGTTGAAGGACCATCTAGTGTCCGCTCCTACTGTCACTTTGCCAATAAGTGTAGGCAGTTATGAGATCTACAGTAATACCTCATATCGAGTATTAGGGTGTGTGCTGATACAGCATGATAGAGTCATTGCCTATGCATCTAGACAACTCAAGACCCACGAAACAAACTATCCAGTGCATGACCTAGAGTTAGTTGTGGTAGTGTTTGCTCTAAAGATTTGGTGACACTACTTATACAGTGAGACTTGCAAGATCTTAACCGACCACAAAAGCTTAAAGTATTTAATGAGCCAGAAAGAACTAAACATGCGACAAAGGAGGTGGATGGAGATATTGAAGGATTATGACTGCACCTTCGAATAACACCTCAGAAAGGCAAATGTAGTAACAAATGCCTTGAGTACGAAGAACATGGCATGGTTGGGAACCACCAACTTTTCCCAACTGCATGATCTGAAATCCACTGGAGTTCAATTTTCAGTGGATGACCTGGGGGTGCGATTGGCGAGCTTTCAACTATGGCCGACATTAGTTGCTCAAATTAAAGAAGCGCAGCTTCATGACTCCAGATTGATAAAATTAGCTAAACGATTACAAAATAGGGAAGCTGGTGATTTCTCTCTATCTTCATATGGAGCAGTGATGCTGGGTGCCCAGATCTACATGCCGAACAATGAGAGCCTCAAGCAACAGATCATGGAGGAAGCTCATTACTTGGCTTATGCTATGCATCAAGGAAGTACCAAGATGTATCGAAACATCAAGGAAAATTACATCTGGAGAAAGATGAAGATGGAGATCGCCGAGTATGTGGCTAGGTGTTTGATCTGTCAACAGATCAAGGCAGAACACAAGAAGCTACCAGGGTTGCTTGTACCCTTGGAGATTCTGGAATGAAAGTAGGAGAGGATAGCGATGGATTTTGTGACTGGTTTACCTTAAACCAGTCAGGGTAAGGACGCTATCTGGGTCATCATTGATAGATTGACAAAGTCTGCACACTTCATTCCGATTAAGACGACTTATTCTCGGGATCGATTGGTACAGTTGTCCGTAGATCAGATTGTGAGGCTGCATGGAGTACCCGTGTCCATTTTGTCTAGTAAGGATCTGAGATTTACTTCAATTTCTAGAAAAGCCTACAGAAGGCTTTGGGAACAAGAGTGAACATCAGTACAGCATTCCACCCACAGACGGATAGATAATCTAATAGAATGATACAAATATTCGAGGACCTGCTTCGGGCTTGTATCATGGAACTTCCCTGAAGTTGGGATGAAAACTTGGGGTTGTTGGAGTTTGCATATAACAACAGCTACTAGAGTAGTATTGGAATACCGCCTTACAAGGTGCTGTATGGCAGGAGATGTAGAACTCTATTATGCTAGGACGAAGAAGGTAAAAGGAAGTTACTTGGCCTTGAGCTAGTTCAGAAGACCTCAGAGAAAGTTAAGCTCATCAGGGAACAACTGAAGGTAGTTCAAGACAGATAACGGGGTTATGCCAACAACTGCAGTTGAGATTGAAATTTGAAGTGGGGGACTACGTGTTTCTTAAAGTGTCCCCTTGGAAAGGTGTATTGAGATTCCACAAGCGTGGAAAGCTGAGCCCATGGTATATCGGAGCCTATGAGATTGTGGACCGAGTAGATCCCATGGCTTATCGACTTGCTCTACCAGAGGAGATGTCGAGAATCCAAAATGTGTTTCATGTATCTATGCTCCGAAAGTATATGCTGGATCCCAACTACATCTTTGATGGATCGTGTGTAGAATTGGAGCAGGACCTGACATATGTGGAGGGACTTAAAAATATTCTCGATGGGAAGGAACAAGTAATGAGGAACAAAGTGATCACGCTATTAAAGGTACTATGGAATCATGACCAAGTGGGCGAAGCGACTTGGGAAAGAGAAGATCAAATGAGGTCAGAGTACCCTCATCTATTTTAGTACTTGATGTACGGAAATTTCGGGGATGAAATTTCTAAGGGTGGGAGAATTGTAACTCCCCCGATTTTTCCCACAATATCAATATAAATTACTGATTAATATGTAGAGTTTATTAACAATTAAATAGTTAATGAATCAGTTAAACCTTGACTTTAAACAAACGACACCTAGTTTTAGTTATTATCAGAAGTTCTAATGAGCCAAGTATATTACCACTCCTTATTGTAACATAGGCCGAATTGGGAAGTGGGCTTTACACTTAACTAGAATGAAGGATGATCAATTGGGTTAATTTAACTAGACTAAATTAAACTCTCACCAATTATTGGTGTGAATAAGGACGAGAGCAGAACTCTGTTAATAGTTAGATCTGAATTTCCCGGATTTGGTTAAAGTAAAAAGCTGAGAAAAGTGGATCTTGGTCAGCCTTATTCAATTCATGTGACTGAATAGTATGAAATCAATAAATAATATAAAATAATATATAACATTATTTAGATCCAAGTTTCCCGGATCTAGGTCGTGTTAGAGGCTTAAAATGCAGATCTGGTCGACCGCATTACTTCCATCCGTGTCGCTATAGTAGCGGATAAAAATATTATTTAATATCATAAAGTGATTGTCACTTTATGAAAAAGTAAAGTGTATGATATAGAGAGAGGGGAAAAAAATCTTCTATGTGCTTCATCCCCTCATCAACTCCTTCAACCTGAGCATCTACGCGTGCTTTCCTATCCCCTACACCGGTGAGCCCCCGTAAAATCCGGCGAGACCCATCGGCAGCCAGTCGCGTATCCGTCTCTCCCGTGCCCCTCTTCCCCGGGGGAGCCCTACCGGCCTGTGCCCCCTCTTTTCTAGTGGCCGACCCTAATTTCTCCGCCCAATGAGCTCTGCTTCCTCCACGCGCGCATGAGCCTCGTGGTCTTCCCTCCTTCTTTTCTCAGGAAACTGTGGGTTGTTTGCAATTAGCTCCACCCGTCCCTTCTATGCTATCCCGACGAGTGGCTCTGGCGACCTGAATGCCGGCGAGGTTTCCTCCTCGCCTTCCCATCGTCACGACGAGCAGATTCAAGCCCTTTTCCCCCTTCCCTCCGTTTGATCTCAGGTAGGTGCTAGCATACTTAATTGTAGATCTAAGAGTAAGGATTATGGAATTGGGTGAGATTAGTAGGGGATTTAACGGACTTCGGTGATTCAGTAGGTGCTAGACAAGGATCAAGGGCAAACCAAGGCGATCTAACCCACAGCCCTAATATATGAAGATTGAACAGTTGTATGAATGTTTGTATGTTTAATTAAGTGTACAAGAAGAAGTAATTATGTATTACAGGTTGAATCTCTTGATTTTGTGAAGATAATGGTAAAAATGATACATGTTTGTATAATTTCGGAAGCCTAGAAACAAAGGAGATGCTGACAAAATTTTCATTGAAAACATGCGCTCTAATTTCATGTTTAAATGTCTAAAAGAGAGACTATAAGTTCATTATAAATTCTTAGTAAAATTAATTCCATCCTATGTTTTAGGAATATTGATTCTAGAGTAACATCCATGTTTTATGAAATGGATATGCAATAAACCCAAATAAGAGTAAGCATTAAGATTATAAGTCTCTTGTTATTAAGTTGTGCATGAGTATAGTGCCTAGTATTTATTAAGTGTTATTTAAATACTAGGGAAAGGTAAAGGAGCAGCAGGAGCTGTAGCAGGACCGAGCCAGTCCTAGAGCTTTACATAGACTCACGTGACGGAATCTAATTGTATATCTATCGTGTTTTGGTGTATCAAGTTTTCTTCATAGTGCTTTAATTGTATTGAAAGGCATAATGTTTTATTATCTATTGTGAAATACCTTGAGTTTTGCAATGGTATTATACCTATCAAAAGATTCCCGGATTGGAAATGAGATTTGAAATATATATATGCGAAGAATGAATAAACAAGATTGAAATAGAGCAACTGAAGTATATTGAGATATCAATGAACTACACTATACTAAGATATTTTCCTGCATCACTGGTGGCTCTATGACAGAGCCAGGTAGTACAGTACTAGGTTAGGGAAGGGGTGATTTGTAAACTCTGATTTTTGTGCCAAATTATCTATTTTAAAATCTTCAATTTTCAATAAATAAAACCCCCTTTACATACTTGTAGAGTGCCTTGTGCACGTATATAATAATTGCCCGATGGTAGCGAGATGAGTCCAACCGAAAGACAAAGGAGCGAGATGATTCTGCCTGATTACACTCTGGTTCCTCAGTATTGAAGTAGAAGTGTAGCGACATTGATATTGTTGATGATATGACTTGATTCCTTATTTCCCAACTCTGGGATAGAGAGTTGAGATCAGTCATGGTGGCTATTGGTATCGATAGATTTACTAAAGGAATTCATGGAAGTCAATTACAGTACAAATAGTTAAATTATCAAAATAAACATGCATGTATTCTTATTTGGGATTTCTTCTCATTTTGCCATGCTTATATTAGATTAAAGACAATGCATTTACTAGCAAGTTATTTGAAAAGTATTCTATTTTCAAATTTGTATACTTGTATAATCATGTATCTTTTTGCGATTATTATTAATTCTTATAAAAAGGTGTAGTTATACCTAACAGTAATGTTTTCTTCACTGAACTCGTAGCTCATTTTCTCCTCACATGTTCTCTTACAGGTAGTAGACAGGGACCCTGACCATCTCTAGTCTTGTGGAGTGAGGACATGTCTACGCATAGTTGGCTCTGACCGTCCCTTTATTCTTGTTTGGTTTATTTCATTTGTTATCTAGGTGAGAGTGGGACTACTATTGTTTAAAAACATATGTTACTATGTCGGTTATTTATTTGAGATTGTATGATGTTATGAATTTATTTCCAAAGTATGACTTATGGTTTCTTTTTTATTAGATCATATTTATGATTAAATTATTGGTTTATACAGCCTTAGGCTCAAGATGCACTCATGACTGGCTGGTGTGGCACTCGTCCCCTGATTTGGAGATGGGTGTTACATTAGTTTTGCCTTTACTCGGCATCTCACAAATATTTTAGCACAAATCCTAACTTTGTTGTCACTTGTTTACTCAGGGTCGAATTCTAGATAGGCTGGCTATTTTTTTGTTGTGTTTTTGTGAAAAAAAATCCAGAAAGTCGGATCCATTAGGGATGCCCAACAAAAAAAAAAAAAAAAAAAAAAGAGAGAAAGTATAAAATAAATCCAGGAAGTCGATCAGATCCATTAGGGATGCTCTACCAACCAGAAAGTCCGATCAATTAGGAATGCCCTACTAGGAGCATTTAGATAAGAAAAGATGGTAGAAAGAGCTATTAGCTTTGAAGAGTGAAAACCCCTCTTGAGTAGTCGGATCATGGGCATCACAAATGTTCACTTGATGACCTACCGGGGGGAAAAGGCTACCTCATTGGATGTATGAAGCTACTACCTAATTAAAAGAGTTACAGAGTTTAGTTTAGTGAGTAATGTCTAGACTAGCTTGGCCGAACTTAAGTCGGTAAGAGACACGATAGGATGGGTTACACACACACATGGGAGGTACGAGTTTAAGGTGGAACCTATTTTTCTTAAAAACTTCAAGTCACTTAACACTTTGGTTTCCCGGACACCTGAGAGTCTCGCAACTGTTTTGAAATCGGAGATCATGCACTCATCTAGTTTTCTATATTCTATATTTTTATTGCTAGAGGACAAGAAAAAGCTTATGTGTGGTGGTATATGATAAGTGCATGATCATATATATTTTATACTATATTTGCAAGCACTTTACTTGTCTTTTTGCATAGATTCCACTATTTTTGTGCTCTCTTGGTTATTTTGTTGTCATTGAATAGGAAAATAGGTGCTCGGAATAAAAGAAGCGAAAA
This sequence comes from Dioscorea zingiberensis, assembly GCA_026586065.1. Taxonomy (NCBI): domain Eukaryota; kingdom Viridiplantae; phylum Streptophyta; class Magnoliopsida; order Dioscoreales; family Dioscoreaceae; genus Dioscorea; species Dioscorea zingiberensis. Next base: position 29,015,931 of record CM048818.1, read on the forward strand.
TTGACCTAATTCAAAGCAAAAAGAGCTGAAAAGACATATTTCAGCAATGAGTGTTAAGTGGCAATTGGAAAGGAACAAAAAAGAGAAAGAATGAGATAACGTTATGAGAATTATGAATGAGCTGCATAAGTCAAGACTTTATTACAAGAGCTATAGGATTATAAAGCCGATATCCACCATTTGGATTGAAGAACAAGAAGTCAGGAACACCCAATTAAAATTTTAGGGCAATCTGAGTTGGAATGTTTATCCGATCGAACATTCGATGAAGACTGCATAGACCTGAAATGAGCATGGGCGTGCTCAAACCATGCTTATCTCGGGTTCCTGAAAATGCTATGAATCAAATCCTGAAGGTTCCAAGCTAAGCAAGGGCTAAACACGCCCTCAGCACGCCTGTGCTTCATAAATTCCAAGTCTATAAAAGGTAATTAAATGTAACTTATCAGAGGTCTTTTGGCGATACTTTTACTAACGGCTAGGGTTTTGCGGAGATTGAAGGTTAATGAGACATAGATCTTTTGTCTTTTTCATTATATCCCATGTTAAATTTCCATAGTATGAGAGTCTAAACCTTCTGTTATGCCTCGGATTAACCCTAAATGAAGTTGTGTCTATTTTTTTATATTGATTTTGATTTGTCCTTGTGAACTATCTATATGTGCTTAATGCTTGAAAATTGGTAGTACGAGAGCCCCAATTTGCATATCTTAATTTCTTGATTTGGTAGAGAGATCTCGGTCATGCTAGATCAGGGTCTAGATGGTATGGGGTGAGTGCACGCAGAGAGATCGGGTGTATTGTGTTATTCATTCCAGATTAGGGTATAACCTAATAGTAGGAATCATAGAACCTAATGCAATCATAGGGTTGTTATCATTTGTGAATTAGGGTTTAGCCTCCGAGAGATAGAGGTTGAACTAAGTTAGGGTTCCTCATGGTCCAAGAACAGATTAGGAAATTTGTTAAGCAATGGATTCCTAGGGGAATAGAGATCTGGGGTATCATAATCTCTGCATTGAATTACTCTAGATTTGCCAACTATTCACTTTAGTTCTTTAGATTTCTTAGTTAGGATTAGATCAACACCCATATTTTTAGACTAGGTAATAGACAGTGAATTAGTACCAGTAGAGTCGTTCCTTGTGGATTCGACTACCCTACCTTTGGGTACTATATTACTTGATCAACCCCGTACACTTGCGGGAGAGATCACATATCGGTGTGCCTCATCCATGCATGAGCCTCCCTCTCAGGTTGGCCATCAATATGGGGGATTAAAAAGGAATACCTAGTGTCTAAGTCATGGCATATACCTCTCTAATGTGTAAATAATCAAAGATTGACTCAGCCTTGATCAAACACTGATGATTTCAATTATGATAAACAATAAGTGAGGTAAAATAAAAATGCAAGTATGTGGCATCTATCAAGGGATAGTATGTTCGTGTGTATATAGTCCCAATATTGGGTATAAATGTATAAACGATATAAGTATATTTATAAGTATTGAGACTGCATTTCATGTTATAGATCTTGTTAGAGAGCGCTGAGTTGCGACGAGGAAATTATGATCCTGTTTTGGTAACTCCTAGAAAAATTGTAAGTATCCTATGCTATAAACACATTGTAAGTATTTTCATAAATACATTGTTTTCTTAAAATAAATGACTAATTAATTACCTGTTTAACTAGATTATTTTCTATAAGAAAAGTCATGCAATACCTGTATTTTCTTGAGTACTGTGCATGCCTTACTGTTGTTATAGTCCTGGATTCCTGATCCTTGTTTAAGAGTTAATTTTCGTATTTTTACGTACTTGTTTGTTCCTGTTGTGTTGTCTATTTATATGCAAATTTGGGTTTTCAAATACATTTACTTTGTACATGCCTTGTACTATTTTGACCATGTCTCCCATGAGCCAAACATAGCAGTGGGACCATGGTGCGAAGTGTCTAGCTTGGTAGACGACTGTGCCCACCCATAAACCGACCTCTGCTGTGCCGCCCAGTGAGTTGGACTTTGGTCAGGCTGATATGTGTCTCGTATTATCACTATGTTTTCTAGATGTGATAATACCCTATTACTTGTATTGCTTTACGACATGTTTTCTTCATTCATCTCCCGACTAGTATTCTCTCATTTACCCGTAAGTGGGGAGTATACGCCGGTATTCTCCTTGTTACCCGCCAGTTTGGAGTAAATGCTAGTACTTAATTTGCTAGCTGTCAGTAGGGAGTAAACGTTGGCCGTATCAACACGTCTCTTTATTGTAGCACTACCGGGCATACCTGTCCGTCTCAACTGAGGTTGACTCCAGCTATGGCAGATAATCTCTCTATGGCCGTGATATACCTGATCTTGTCATGTTAGCCAAGGAGATGTATTTTATGTAGTTTACTTGTTCATCCTATGTTTTTGCCTGCATAGATTACTTGGATACCTTACCTTGGTATACTGTACTATGCCTTGTATACGATGAGATGTAGTTTTATTTTATAAATCTATTTCATGAACACTTTGCTTTGCGTTGCTATTCGCTTTCTTTTATTATGAGGTGTTTGTATGGGCGAACACATTTTGACAGGGGATCGAGGATTTGCAGTCTTGGTTGTTTTATCGGTTGATTACTCCCAAGATTCCTATTTTACTTTATGATTTTCATAATGGTGCAATGCATTTCTGACTCAAATTGTGTTCTTTGTTTCTGTTACTGGAAATCTATATTATCTATCTATGTTATGATTCTTGAAAGATAACTCTGGTATATTTTACTATTTTTTGATCGAGTAGTATTTTATGAAAGCTTCTGGCAGGGCGCTTAGTGGGGAATTACTCAGCTTTCTAACTCAGCCCCCTTGATATTCTCCCCCATTTCAGGTTAAGACGAGTAGTTTGAAGCAAGACTTAGGAAGGAGTTCCCAATGGACAGCCTAGCGTCAGGCATTTGGAATCAAGGTTTGTGGACCTCACATTTCATTCTAAGCGAGATTATGACCTTGTAGTAGAACTCCTGATATTGTGTAAGATTTTATATTTTTACATTTACTTCGGCTTAATATATATTTTTTAATCATGCATTAATTATTTGTTTCTGATTTTGTGCTATTCATGCTTATGGGGGCTACCCTATAAGTATGTGGCATCTGTCACGTGCTCAACGCCCGAGTCAGGTTCAGGGTGTGGCAACATATTAAACAGGAATGCCAAGAGAAAAACAAAGGGAATATAGAGAACAAAGAGGGTCCATCAAAGTCTGCGAACATAGTAGAAAAAGAAGGTATAGAGAGCGGCGACAGTGATATACTTTTTGTCTCATCCGATTCAGATCACCAGATAGATTCGTGGATTTTGGATTCAGCATGCTTCTATCACATGACACCCAACAATGATTGGTTTGATATCTACAAGTCTATAAATTCTAGTTTTGTTCTAATGGGTAACGATGCATCTTGCAAAGTTGCTGATTATGGTTGTAAACGGGACAAGCTTGATAGGGCTAGGCCCAGCTCGAATTCGGCTCAAAATTGCCTAGCCCAACTCAAGCTCATCTAGAGCTCAAAATTAGCTGGAATAAGTTTGCTCGAGCTCATCTCAATTTTAGTTTCGAAAGCTCGAGCCTGGCTCGACAGCTCGAAATTAAGTGCTCAATTATAATTTTGAAATCTCGAGCTAGGCTTAATTTAGCTCGAAATTAAAAGCTTATTTATAAATTAATTTTTTATATTATATACTATATATTAATATTAATTATTAAATATTAAATATTATATTCGTATATTATATTATATATTAAAATTTATTAATATTAGTATTATATATTAATAATAAATTTTGAGTTTTCAAGTTTTCGAGCTTTCGAGCTAAGCTCGATCGAGCCTGACTCGGCTCGAGCCCGGCTCGAAATTAATTTTGAGCTCGAAATTGAAGCTCGAGCTCGGCTCAAAAGCTTGAAATTCCAAGCCGAGCTCGAGCTTTTATCGAGCCGATCTTAAGCTGCTTATGAATTGCTTGATTGTTTGACAGCCCTAGCTGGAATATGGAATATCAGAATTAAGATATTTGATGGTGTGGTTAGAATATCGTGTGATGTTAAACATGTTTTGGATCCGCAAAAGAGTCTGATTCCGTTGGGCACTTTAGATTGTAATGGTTATAGTTATAAATCAAAATGTGGAGTAATGAACGTGACTAAAGGTGCTCTGACAGTAATGAAGCAACAGAAACAAGCAGGAAACATATATAGACTACTAGGTACCACAATTGTAGGTGGACTTATTGCTGTGGAGTCTGAGACATACAATACAGTCTTGTGTCATATTTGGCTGGGTCATATGGGTGAGCGTGCAATGACATATCTTCATACAAGATATTTATTAGACGGTGTCAAGATATGCAAAGCTCGATTTCTGCAAATATTGTGTTCTTGGAAAATAGGACAGGGTGCAGTTCAGGAAAATATCACACAAGACAAGAGGAATTGTAACACCCATCTCCAATTAGGGGATAGATTTCACACCAGCCAGCTCAGGGAGTGAACCCCGAGCCTAAGCCTGTGTAATGTAAGAATTTACCATAAATAAACACTAATACCATAATTAACTTAATCTCAAATACATAACTGTACAAGCCATAAAGTCATACAATACAAGTCTGCATAGGAGTTTATAATTCTCCTCAAATCAAACAGACCAAATTCAAAAACAATATATGAGCCCAGACGGTCAGAGCCAACTAAGGGTAGACAGGACCATATCCTCCACTCTAGACATAAAAATGTACCTGTCTACTACTTGCAAAATTTCACACAACAAGAGGGTGAGCTACAGGAGCTCAATGAGGTACAAACACTACTGTCAGGAATAAACATACCTGTATGTCATCGACAAATAGAAATTTAAAGAAAAAATATAAATATAAATTGGACAGTAGTAAAGTATGAAGATAAATGCATAATATAAACATAAGGGTCGAAGAATTATATTCAATCGATTTATATGAATCATGCTAACATCAAAAAAGGAAGCCAAAGATATGCACATATGAGTTTCTTTAATCATTTATCATCGGTACCGAAAATGATTTCCATAATTGTATTGGCTGACTAATCAAAGCTAGTAACCAACACTGTTGGACCAATCAACAACCGAAAGGTTGACAATATGTGAAATCATATCATAATAATCAACCATATTAATGTCAGCTATACCTCTACTTCCATATTGCGGAACCGGAGTGGAAACGAGTGGACCAATCAATACCCGATAGCTCTCCGGTCGGACCAATCAACAACCGTTGAGCTATAGTATATATATATATATGTATACTAGGCACCCGACAGGTACGGAAAGGGGGTTTTATTTCTTAAAAATAGGAGCGTTTGAAAACAGATAGTTTGGACTAAAAACAGAGTTATAAAAACAACCCCTTCCCTACCTAGTATCGTACTCTCTGGCTCTGTCATAGAGCCACCACTGATGCAAGAAAGTATGTGGGTATGGTGCAATGCATTAATATTTATACCAATCTCTCATTTCTATTTCTGAAAGGTTTATGAGTTTTTTGCATGCTTTTCTAAAACATGTTTCAAATCCTAAAAGCTATCAAAAAAATATGCTTGTAATACTCAAAGCATTTCATGATAGTTAATAAACTCATGTATTTAATCTCAAATAAATAAGCATTATAAAATAATTCGGTAGAAAACATGTAAGATATCTAGTTGTGTTCCCTCACCTGAGTCTAAGTAGTTTCTAAGGCTGGTTGAGTCCTTCAGCAGCTGCGCCCTTGCCCTTGCCTTTGCCTTTTCCTAATAATCAAAAATATGAAAATTCAGGAATACAGAAACCGTGTTCTTATCTTATAGAGCATGATTTCTTTTAACATGAACTTTGTATTTCTAAAGAATGAAAAATATGGTATTGCTCAAATAGAGGACTTAGGTCTCTTCATCCTAAGCTCAATTTAAAAGCTTCTAACATGCTCCTTATAAGTGATTAAATGCTAAGCATAATCATGAGAGATTAATCAAGTATTAATACTTAAGATTTTCTACGAAAATTCGGTAACACCTCCTCTATTTAGAGGGCGCCAAAATTATACAATCATTCATCCAAATTAAATTTAAACTCATTCTTACATTCATTTGTTTTCATTTATCATTCACTAGAGCTTTATGAATCTTAGTGCTAAGATTAAGTTAATAATCTCTATCCATTGAGTTTAAAACTTTATTAATAAGGTCTCCCACCTTAAATCAGTTCATTCGGCCAGTATTGGCTTTTCCTCAAATCAATTAAGGAATTAGCACCAAATCAACCACTAAGCCCCTTTTGTTTCAAGAATTAAGCTCACCGATGACTAGGTTAATTTGAATCTGAACTTGATGTGCTAACGGGGCTGTCGTGAGCTAATCTGACGTCGGGGCAGCAGACGAATGACTGCAGGCTGGTTGCGCAGGGGGCTCAGGGTCGCCGAAAGGGACAGCCCAAAGTTTCGCCAGCATGTGGAAGAAGCAGATCTGAGCTGCAGGAGCACCGCTTCAGCGGCGCAGCGTCAAGTGGCTGTAGGCCAGGGAGGCTGGCCACGGCGAGGAGCGCCTGGGTGGCACTGCAGCTGCCAGCAATACGTGGGAGGCGTTGTCGAGCGATGCTCAGCACGGGCTGGGCGAGGCACGGCCCCGGTGTGCTGCGGTGGCTGGCCGACTGGCTAGAGGGGGCGCAGGTGGCTCCAATCGGGCGATGCTCACCGGTGAGAGTGAAGGGAGGCGTGGGTAGGGTTGAAGAGAAAGGGGGGCTGGTGTTTGATTTTAAGAAGGGATATAGGGTTTTAAATTGATTTCAATCAATTACATAGTATACCCTATGTCCCTCCTTATCATGATAACTATTTAATATAATATATCCATCTCTCATGAGCTCTAGATCCACTTGCCCAATTATTCATAAGCTATTATATTATAATATATCTTAAATTTAAATATTTGCTATCATGTGCTGTCACATAATGTTATTAGTCCAGACCAGATCCGTTTTCTTCTAATCGTAATAATTACGATTCATTATTTAGTTAGTCCGTTCTTTACTTCCTATCAGTGAGTCACGGGCACACTGTAACTTCACGGGTCGTATTTACAACCCCGACATAGATCCACACTTTCAGGCTTTTGACTTGGCCAGATCTACTTTACCATGACTAACTTTGTCTAGTATCTCCGACTTAGTTAATTTAGATTAATTAACACTTAATAAATTTCTAAATTCATTAACCTATATTATCCTTTCAACCCACCTCCAACTACTTCATGTCTAAATAGCCTTACCCAAAATAGCCGTCTCTGGCCCAATGGTTGCGAGGCTGGATTTTAAACCCATTAATTCCTGATATTACTTTAATGGAATTTAAAAGTAATTAATTCATTTTATATGCTAATTAATCTCATTGAAATTTTCAAAAATTTTCTAATTATTTATTTAAAAATTTCAAGGTGTTACAATTCTCCCACCCTTACGAAATTTCATCCCCGAAATTTCCATACATTGATAACTAAAACAACTAAGGATACTGTGCCAACATTTGATCCTCTCTCTCTCCCAAGTAGCTTCCTCCACTTAATGTTAACTCCATAATACCTTAACCAGAGGTACTACCTTGTTTCTCAATACTTGTTCTCTCATGTCGAGGATACGTAAATAAGGTGCCAGTTTTATGGTCGGTCCCGTCATAACTTGATTCGGATCCTTGATGCACTTTCGTAGTACCGATACGTGAAATACATCGTGCAACCTCGATAGTTCCTCTGGCAAGGCAAGCTGATAGGCTACAAGATCTATCATATCCACTATCTCATACGGCCCGATGTAACGAGGGCTCAGCTTTCCTCGTTTATGGAACCTCAGTACCCCCTTCCACGGAGATACCTTAAGGAATACCTCATCTCCCACATCGAATTCCAAATCCCAACGGCGAGTGTTAGCATAACCCCGTTGCCTATCTTGAGCTTTCCTTAGCGGCTCGCTAATAAGCTTGACCTTCTCTGAGGTTTATTGAACCAGTTCTGGGCCTAATATCTTCCTCTCTCCTTCTTCATCCCAGCATAGCGGAGTCCTGCATCTCCTGTCGTATAGTGCTTCATAAGGTAACATCCCAATGCGGGTCTAGAAGCTGTTGTTGTACACAAACTCCAACAGTCCCAGATTCTCGTCCCAGCTCTCGGGGAGTTCCATAATGCATGCTCGGAGAATATTTTCAAGTATCTTAATCATCCTCTCCGACTATCCATCTGTCTCCGAATGGTATAATGTGCTAAAGTTCAGTCGCGTCCCTAAGGACTTATGCAGACTCTTCCAAAAGTGAGCGGTAAATCTTGAGTCTCTATCTGATACAATCGACACGGGCACGCCATGTAGTCTCACAATCTGATCCACGTACATCCGAGCCTAATGATCAGGATAGTAAGTTGTTTTGATTGCAAAGAAATGGGCAAACTTGGTCATTCTATTTATGATAACCCATATGGCGTCCTTGTCTTGATTGGTTCGGGGTAGACCAGACACAAAATCCATTGCTATCCTTTCCCACTTTCATTCTAGGATCTCCAGAGATACCAACAACCCCGGAGGCTTCTTGTGCTCAGCTTTGATCTGCTGACAAATCAAGCACCTTGCTACATACCCGGCAATCTCTTCCTTCATCTTCCTCAAGATGTAGTTTCCTTTAATGTTGTGGTACATCTTTGTGCTTCCCGGATGCATTGCATATGTTGAATAATAAGCTTCCTCTATTATCTGTAACTTGAGGACCTCATTATTTGGTACATATAACCGGGTTCCTAGCATTACAGCTTCATTAGAGGATAAGGACAAATCACCACGTCTTCCATTTTGCATCTTTGCAACTAATCGCATCAGTCTGAAGTCATGCCATTGCACTTCCTTGATTTAAGATATCAGCATCGGCTGTAGATGGAAATTTGCCAATAATACCCCCAGCTCATCCACTGAGAATTGGACCCCAGTGGATCTTAGCTCATGAAGTTGGGCAAAGTTGGTGGTCCCCAACCGTCCCATAGTCTTCCTGCTCAAGGCGTCAGCTACAACCTTCGCCTTGCCAGGGTGGTACTCAAAAGTACAATCATAATCCTTCAGCAATTCCATCCACTGTCTATGCCACATGTTTAGTTCCCACTGGCTCATTGTAACGCCCCGAAAATTTTCATGATTAAATAAATTATTTTCTGGAGAAAACCACTGAGATCAATTAGCACATAAAAGACATTAATCATTTTAACAACCTAATTAAGGAAAATCAGGAGTTTATGGAATTAAAATCCGATCTCGCAACAATTTGGACCGGGAAGGCCGTATTGGGTCAGGCCAAATTGGATATGATATAGTCGGAGATAGACTAGAGAGATTACGGTTTATTAGTTGGAGGAATTAGTAAGTGTTAATCGATCTCGATTATTTGGTTGGAAATACGGGACAAAAATACGAGTTCCGGTAAAGTAAAAGTGGCGGGTCAAAAGCCGGAGGACTAGGATCTTGGTCGGGTGCGTAGTGCGACCTGTGAGGTTACAGTAGGGTCCGTGACCACCGACAGGACATAAAGAATGAATTAAATAATAAAATAATAAAATAGCAAGTTAATGATGTCGACCCATGAAATACGGATCTGGTCGGGGCTTGGGTTCGCCCCCGTGCTTGTACAGTCCAGAGAACACACCATGAATCAATTTAAATAATAATACTTTAATATAAAATAATATACTTTGATAAAGGGGACTGAAGTATTATAAAGAGAAAGGGGAAGAGAGAGAGGGGAGATCATCATCTCCCTCTCCCTCCCGATTTCCTCTTCAGACCCCTCGCGATCGCTCTCTTCACCCCCCTCTTACGCGATCGGCGGCTGCGTGCGGCCGCCATAGCCTCTCCCTGCCAGCATCCCACTAAGCGACGGGGCCTGCGACGTGAGATCGGCGCCTGATTTCGCTTGCACAGTAGGGCGACGCGGCCTCTTCTCCTGTGAAGCTCCGGTCTGGAGATCGCGCATAGCCACCGCCTGCAGCACAGGCGACCACTACACCGCCACCAGGATGCGCTTCCACCTCCCCTTCCTCCGATTACTCCAGTGAGCTAGCTCTGTCCACGGCTTCGACGAGGAATTCCGGAAACTCCGAACGTCGGTGAGGTTGGTACCGGACTATAAGCTTGATATTCATAGAAGTAATTTCGGAGGAGAATGGATTGGTTAATTCAAATAACATCTAATGTCGCTGTCCAACCTGTTAAGCTTGATACGAGGATGACAATTAAACAGAGAATGGAGGCAAATCCTTGAATAAGTATGCTTGTATGAATAACTAGAAGTAGATCAATGTATGTTTGTATAATTTCCGGGGCCCTCCAAACAGAGGAGGTGTTGCCGAAATTTCTACGGAAATCTTGAGTAAACTATGGTTGAATAAACATTCATGGTCATGTCTAGCATATAATTATATTTAAGGAGCATGCTAGAAGCTATTTAGAGCTAAGAATGAAATTGAACATTCCCGTATTTAATTTCATGCTTTAGAATACGAAGTCGTATTAAGAGAAATCATGCTTTAAATGTACTTGATGGAACTATCGTATTCTAATGAGTAAAGTAGATTATGCCTTAAGAATACGGTATTCATATTCCTGAAAATTCGTATTTTATTTTAAGGAAAAGAAAGAGGCAAAGGTCAGGTCACTGTTGCCGAAGAACCAGGCCAACCCTAGGGATCTACTAGATTGAGGTGAGGGAACACAACTGTAAATTCCATATTCTTTCTGTATTCTGATCGTATTGATTTATGAAGAATTCATGTTATGTTATCATTATTATTTTCATGAAATGCTTTTCAGTTTTCAAGTATGACTTGCTGATTTATTCGGACTTTGAAATTATGTTTATGAAAGGCATGTGAGAACATTTATACATTTTTAGAATTTGTCATGATAGACATATTAGTGTATTGCACCACACTCGAATACATGCTTGCGCCAGACGTGGCTCTACGATAGAGCCAAAGAGTACGGTACTAGGTAGGAAAGGGGTGGTTTTATATAACTCTATTTTTTTTACTTATCCAACTATCTGTTTTTCAAACACTCCTGATTTCAAGAAAACAAAACCCCCTTCCTGTACTCTTCGAGTGCTTAGTATACGTATATACTCGTATAGCTCACGGCCGATTAGTTGATCCGACCGGAGAGATACTGAGTGTTGGTTTATTCCACTCTAGTGTCGCTGTATGAAAGTAGAGGTGTAGATGACACTAATATGATAGATAATGAGAAATTGATTCCATAGCTTGTCACCCCATGGTTGTTGATACGGTCCAACCTGGGAGGACCATGACTTGTGTGGAATTGATCTATTTCCCCAGACGAGGAGTTGTTTCCATAGCTTGTCACCCCATGGTTGTTGATACGGTCCAACCTGGGAGGACCTTGACTTGTGTGGAATTCATCTCCCGTTCTGATGATGAAAAAGTAAAGAAATGCTATGTTTATATCATATGATTTCCTTGAATATTGCCATGACTCTTATCTTGATCAGCATGCTACTTTTCATGTTTTAAATATCATTCAGTCTTTGTATTTTCGCTTTTCGGTATTCTTATTATCTAAAATTGAAAGTATACAGGTATGTTAACCTGCCAGTAGTGTTAGTACCTCACTGAGCTCCTGTAGCTCACCCTGTTGCTGAATGATCTTTTGCAGGTAGTAAGCAGGGTCATGGCTCTGCTTAGAGTGAGAGTTAGGGTCTGGATTCCCTTAGTTGGCTCTGACTACCTGGCCCATGTTATTTATCTTATTTCATGATGTTTTATTTGAGGAGTATGTTAACTCCTATCTAGTCTTGTGTGAGACTTTGAGACAGTATGGTTTGTAATAGTATTTTATTCGACTTTATATTTCCTAATATTAGCGTTGCTTTTGAGTAAATATTTCTTTTATACAGCCTTAGGCAGGGGTTCACTCTCTGACCTGGCTGGTGTGACACCTGGGTCCTGGAAAGGATAAGGGTGTTACACTCATCAAGCATTTCAAGCTCTTGTGGTCGGTGAAGATTTTACAGGCTTTACCATACAGATAATGTCACCATATCTTCAAAGCAAAGATTACCACCGCTAGCTCCAAATCATGAATGGGATAGTTTACTTCGTGAGTCTTGAGTTGCCTAGATGTATAGGCAATAACTCTGGCCTGCTGCATCAAGGCATAGCCTTAGCCCCTATACGAAGCATCACTATAAATTTCAAATCCTATGCCTGCGTTAGGTAAGGTGAGGATAGGAGCAGACACCAGTCGGTTCTTCAGTTCTTGAAAGCTTTGCTCACATGGCTCGGTCCACTCGAACCTTGCATTCTTCCGCAGCAACTTGGTCATAGGTTGGGCCACTGAAGAAAACCCTTCCACGAATCTCCTATAGTAACCGGCCAACCCAGGGAGCTCCTGATCTCCTTGACTATGGTTGGGGCTTATCAGTTAGTTATAGCTTCAATCTTCTCGAGATCCACGTAAGTCCTTGACCCCGAGACAACGTATACCAAGAACTTCACTTCTCCCAACCAAAAGTCATACTTTTTGAGGTTGGCATAAAGTTGTTGCTCCCTCAATGTTTGCAATACTATTCTAAAGGGGTGTACGTGCTCCTTAACACTTCGAGAGTGCACCAATATATCATCGATGAAGACCATAATGAACTGGTCCAGATAGGCTGATAATACTCTACTCATCATCCCCATGAATTTTGTTGGTCCATTCATCAATCCAAGTAGCATCATCAAGAATTCAAAATACCTGTATCTGCATCAAACCGCTGTCTATGGCACATCTTCCTCCTTCACTAACATCTGGTGATACCCCGACTTCATGTCGATCTTTGAGAAGACGCACGCTCCTCGCAGTTGGTCGAAAAGGTCATCGATATGGGGTAGAGGGTATTGATTCCTGATGGTGACCCCGTTCAGCTGTCAGTAGTCGATGCATATCCTTAGGGAACTATCCTTCTTCTTCATGAACAATATGGGCGCACTGGGGCCATCCTGTAGGGTGCCTTAGAGATTAGAGTTGTTTCTGGGTATAATTCAATAGAAAACTCCACGCCTCTATGCGGAGGTAGCCCAGGTAGCTCTTCAGGAAATTCGTCTGGGTATTCCCACACTACCGGTATTTCCTGTACATCTTTGTTGGGGGCTTTAGCTTCCACCAAGTTTGCCAAGCAGGCTTCTTTTGTCTGAGCTCGCCTCCTATAGAAGAGGATCTCCTCCTCACCAGGTTGTTGGAAGCACACCATCTTCGAGTGATAATCGATGGTGGCATAGTGAATAGACAACCAATCCATGCCTAAGATAGCATCGAAGTCTATGATCCTCATAGGGATCAGATTAGCTAACAATAGATGACCTTCTACCCTCAGATCACATCTTTCATATACTATTTTTACAATCATCGAGCTCCCAATAAGGGAGGATACTATCATAGATTCAGCTAACTGCGTAGCATATATATGTATAAGCAGAGTGAAAGCGGTGGCTATGTGTGAGTATGTGGAGCTGGGATTAATTAACACACATGCATCAGTGCCAAAGATTTGCATCATACCTGAGATGACATCAGGGGTGTTTACAGCCTCCTGCTGTGCCATGGAAAAGGCCTGAGCCATTATCTGAGACTGAACTCCTCTGCCTCCTTGACCTCCTCGAGATCCCCTTGTTGAGGATCCTCCTCTGTGGCCTCCCGTACTGCCGACAACAGATGCTCCCTAGCCCTGTGGTGTGTACTGGCCAACCAGAGCACTGACCTATAGAGCGGTCCCACTCTCTTGTGATAATAAGGGACATTCATTTCTGTAATGTCCCGGCTGGTAGCAATGATAGCATATAATGTCACAGGCCTTGTCGTAGTAGCAAAACGACAAGTTCCAAAATAATGCTTCTGACAAAACCGACACTTGGACTTCCACTATGAGGAACCTTGTCCCTGTCCTCCTGAGGACGAGTCACTGCTGCTACTACTATTACTCTTCTTGCTTGGTCATATGCTACCACCCATCTGGAAATTGGGCATGTTCCTTTTCTTGGATCTTTCCAGGCATTGTTTCTGTCGGTCAAGGCTTAACTCAGCCCTGAACAAAGCCTCAACCATCTCTGTGAAATTCGAGAGCCCTGATACACTAACGATGTTTCTGATCTCGTCTCGAAGTCCTTGCTCGAACCTCTACTATTTCTCATGTTCTTCATTCATATAAGAGGGTGCATACCTCCCCAGGTCTGTAAATTTGGCCTCATAATCGACAACTGAGAGGTTCCCCTGAACCAGATGCAAGAACTCTTGATGTTTTGCGTCTCTATAAATTCAGGACCTGAACATTCTGTCAAATGCGGCTCGGAACTTGATCCAAGTGAATGTCGTATGATCTGTATGGTGCCTCATGAAAGTCAACCACTATGGTACGGCCCCCTGTCCTAGCAACAATGTGATACTAGCCACTTTCTCCTCCTCAGGACACCTCAAGGACTAGAAGACTAGCTCCAGGTGTGTGATCTAGTTTTTTGCCTCTACTAGATAAGTAGTACCCGTAAACTGCGCGACTCCCATCTGTTGGGCTCTGGTAACAAAGTCATGTTCTCTGGGCCTCGGCTACAGGTAGTTTTGGAAGGCCGCAAATTATTGCGCCATTTGATCAAAGAACTGCTACATCCCCGGGTTATACCCCAGTCCTTGTTGCATTCCCGGGTTATACCCCGGTTCAGGTTGCATTCCCGTGTAATATCCCGGTCCATGTTGTGAACGGCAAGCTTCAGCATGTGCTTTCTCTTGCTTAGGAGCCTCCACATCAGGCTCCTCCACAGGATCCTCACGTGGTACCCTTGGTGGCTTAACATGTCTCTTTGGTGCCATTCTGAAAAAGGAGATTTTTCAGTATAACTTCATAATACTTCTTGCAATTATTAACTTTACTCTACTACACGAACTCCCACCCTGAGGCTCTGACCATTTCTAGGTTGTCTAGGACTAAAACAGCTCTGATACCACAAAATGTAACACATATCTCCAATTAGAGGATAGATGTCACACCAGCTAGGTCAGGGAGTGAACCCCGAGCCTAAGGCTTTGTAATCTAAGAATTTACCATAAACAAACACTAATACCATAATTAACTTAATATCAAATACATAATAGTACAAGCCATAAAGTCATATAATTCAAGTCTGCATAGGAGTTTATAATTCTCCTCAAATCAAACATACCAAATTCAATAACAACATAAGAGTCCAGACCGTCAGAGCCAACTAAGGGTAGACAGGACCCTGTCCTCCACTCTAGACATGACCATGTACTTGTCTACTACCTGCAAAATTTCACACAACAAGAAGGTGACCTACAGGAGCTCAGTGAGGTACGAATACTACTGTCAGGTATAAACATACCTGTATATCATCGACAAATAAGAATTTCAAGTAAAATATAAATATAAACTGGACAATAGTAAAGTATGAAGATAAATGCAAAATATAAACATGAGGTTGATGCATTGATAAGTGTTCATTTGAGCATAATTTTATATCATATTCTAATATGTTTGGCATGTAATTTTGAAGACTTTTTGCCCACCGATACTTAAAATGTATTCATTTTGATAAACAGGGCAAAATACCAGGACCCCAGAAGAAAGAAAGCATTTCGAGAGAAACCAGGACCTCAGAGCACCCAGAAGAGCCCATACGGGCTAATATACGGTCGTATACTGGCACCTGAAAGACATACGAACCATCATACAACCCGTATACTAGACCGTATGGAGGTGGCTGGAAGCCATACGGGCTGACATTCGCCCGTATACGGGCCTGTACATCATAAGATTTCAGCGAATCTGCAAACCTAGAAAGGGGCAAATTGGTAATTCTCACCTCTTAAACATCTAGAGGTATAAAAGCAGACTAATGAGGGTTTAGGAGAGAGGCTAGCAACTTGGGGAGAGAGCTTAATCTTGGGAATAGCTTGGAGATTCTCATCTTGAAGCTATTGGAGCAAGAAGAGGGGAAATCATTGGAAGAGGATCAAGGAAGTCATCAACGGTGTATGCATTAGTATTATCCCTTATGATTTCTTTGTTTGTCTTCATCCTTGTTTTGGATTGTTGCCCCCCTTTCATGGAGGGCTAATCTTGTAGATGCTTGGATGATTGATGAACCCTTGGACATGTTTTAATTAATGTTATTTCTCTATCTTTGATTGTTTGGTTGAATTTCATTGAGTCTATTGGATGTTTCAATTTAAGTGAATCCCTCTACGTTGCGAGAGCCTTGAGGAATTTTCCTAGTCCATATGGGGGAAGAAGCGAACGCCTCCCCATGTGTAGAGCATCTCCAATAGAGGGGGTTGTGAGTATACCGGGAACTCGGGTACAAAGGAGAGCGAGCCCTTTAGACGAATTATTCCCATAACCCTTCCAAGACTTAGGTTCCCTAGATCATCATCGGTAAGGGCACTAGGATTAGTAATTCGCCTCGAGAGAGGGAGTGAAAGCACCATAGAAATCCTTGGCCAAGGATCAACCAAGTGTCGATATAGAGAATAGCATTCATCTTTTAGAGGTCCAAGGGGGATTCAATTGTCCGAGCATCCCTCTTTTATGATTGTTTGACCTTAAGAGCAACTCGATTCCCTTGTTTGTGTTTTCAATTGATTAGTTTAGAATTAGCATAATCAACCATCTTTGGATAGACTAGATAGTAGATGAATAGTGAGTACTAGTACTTCCATCTCCCTGAGGATCGATAACCCGACTTTCAAGTCCACTTTATTACTTGTGACGACCCGTACACTTGCGGATTTCGCGCATCATGCATTATCTTCAATCGATTTATATGAATCATGTTAATATCAATAGGAAGCCAAAGATATGCACATATGAGTTTCTTTAATCATTTATCATTGTTACCGGAAATGATTTCCATAATTCTCCTGGCTGACCAATCAAAGCCAGTAACCAACACGGTTGGACCAATCAACAACCGGAAGGTTGACAATATGTGAAATCATATCATAATAATCAACCATATTAATGTCAGCTACACCTCTACTTCCATACTGCAGAACCAGAGTAGAAACGGGCAGACCAATCAATACCCGATAGTTCTCCGGTCAGACCAATCAACAACCGTTGAGCTATAGTTTATATATACGTATATTAGGCACCCAACGGGTACGGAAAGAGGGTTTTATTTCTTGAAAACAGGAGGGTTTGGAAACATATAGTTTGGACTAAAAACAGAGTTATAAAAACAACCCCTTCCATACATAGTATCATACTCTCTAGCTATGTTATAGAGCCACCACTGGTGCAAGCAAGTATGTGGGCACGGTACAGTGCATTAATATTTCTATCAATCTCTTATTTCTATTTCTGAAAGGTTTATTAGTTTTTCCTATGCTTTTCTAAAACATGTTTCAAATCCCAAAAGTTATCAATAAAAACATGCTTGTAATACTCAAAGCATTTCATGATAGTTAATAAACTCATGTATTTAATCTCAGATAAATAAGCACGATAAAATCATTCGGTAGAAAACACGAAAGATGTCCAGTTGTGTTCCCTCATCTGAGTCTAAATAGTCTCTAATGCTTGCTAGGTCCTTCAGCAGCTGCGGCCTTGCCCTTGCCTTTGCATTTTCTTAATAATAAAAAAAAGGGAAATTCAGGAATACGGAAACCATACTCTTATCTTATACTCTAATTAGACTCATTAGAGTATGATAAATTGATCAAGTTAAATAGAGCACGATTTCTCTTAACATGAACTTCATATTACTAAAGAATGAAAAATGCAAAATTGCTCAAATAGAGGACTTAGCTCTCTTCATTCTAAGCTCAATTTAAAAGCTTCTAACATGCTCCTTAAAAGTTATTAAATGCTAAGCATAATCATGGGAGCTTAATCAAGTATTAATACTTAAGATTTTCTATGAAAATTCGGTAGCACCTCCTCTATTTAGAGGGTGCCAAAATTATACAATCATTCATCCAAATTAAATTTAAACTCATTCTTACAATTATTTGTTTCATTTATCATTCACCGGAGCTTTACAACTCTTAGTACTAAGATTAAGTTAATGATCTCTATCCATTGAGTTTAAAACTCTATTAATAACATCGTCCACCTTAAATCAGTCCGTTTGGCCTCGTATTTGCTTTTCCTAAAATCAATTAAGGAATTAGCACCAAATCAACTACTAAGCCCCTTTTGTTTCAAGAATTAAGCTCACCGACGACTAGGTTAATTTGAATATGAACTTGATATGCTTGCGGGGCTGCCGTGAGCTAATCCGACGTCGGGGCAACAGACGTGTCACGCCATGACCCGGATTTCGGGCCTCGAGCACGTGAACAGATCGGCCGTATCTAAGTAGAGACGAGCCCCACTCGGATACAAGGTCTATATAATCAAAAGCAAATAACAAATAATATCCAAATATCTCAAATAACATAAAACAATCCAACAGCGGAAAATAGTCAAAAGGGTCCATATGCCCTATACAATGTCAAACCCTGTAAGGGTCCTAATAACATAGGTATCTCACACAAAAAGAAAACAAGGACAAAGTCCTCGGACCTCGACAGAATCAGCTCAGCCCTCCCTTAACTCAGCTCCCGAGCCCGAGTCGTCTACTCCTCAGGATCTGAAAAAGAAGGAAACAAGAGAATGAGCTTTCTAATGGAAAGCTCAGTAAGCACCCCGCAGGGATCACAATGAAACAAGATATGACATGGAACATATCATCAATAAAAATCAACAAACAAGTGGGAACCACGTCCCATATCATCAAACCCTATGGGTCTCGAACCTACCACAAGGACCCAGTCAATGGTAGGGACCCCTAAACTATCGATAGCCCTCAGACTCTGGAAAGAAGGTCAGTAGTGTCCCCCGGTGAGCGATCAACAACCTCGGCTGGAAACGACCCTCTGGTCGTAAGTCGGTAGCGCCAGCTCCCGTGCGTGTTGACATGGTTAGCGTATCAATCCCACTGACGGGCCGAACAACCAGAGTATAACTCCCCCTTTGGCATGGAATGCCAGAACGCCGGGGTGTCCTCGTCCTCGCACATCTTGCAATCGGAGCCCCCCACGCTCCCCTGATCCGAGCGGAAGACTAACCATAAACTAGGGATACCAACATCCCGAAGGCAATCATACATGCTCAAAATTCCAAACCAACAAGGAAATAACATACATGTATGACAAACAATAATCCAAGATATCAACGAGGCATGATAACAATAAAATCATGCTACACTCAAGCAGAATAAAATCATGCCAAAGAAAACCGAAACCGGGTGGAAACTAGGCAAGCATACTTACAAGCATGAAATCAAGAAAACAACTAGCCAATAAATAAGGCACTATGCAAGAGTACTTACCTCAACCGGTAATCCAGCCGACTAACCCGTGTCCCTCCCAACGTGGCTCAGCGATCTACGTTGATAGCTGATAACGATAACTACGACTTAGTACCATCACCAAAATAAAATGGTTTATTAATATTAATAATAATATTAATAATATTATTAATACAGAATTCCTGAATTTGTTGCGCAGTCGCAAAGAACAGCTCATAACTTTTGATCCACGAACCCAATCGAGCTGATTCAAGGCTCGTTGGAAAGATCTTTTCCTCATCTTTCCAATGATATATCATATATCCCTATCGGGTACTCACAGGTTACCCAACTGTCCCTCGAAGGGGACAACCAGACAGCAGGCCCCTTAATCACTCTCAAACTTTACTAAGTTTAGTCTATTAACCTAAAACAGTCAAACAGGTTTCTTTGTGTTCTACTAACCCAAGCCATTAACATCTTTACTACTGACTGCCTCTAATCATCACCCATTCATATCCTTTACTCAACCTCTCCCTTCAGTCTACAGACACAACTTCAATCCCATCCTCACATCACTTGATGTTTCAACTATAACCCTACCCACAAATAGCTTTCATATGATAATAACCTCACCCAAGTGTTATATAGACCACTTGCTCTCACTCATACATACTTACCTACCCACCAAGATATCAATAGAGACTCATGACTTGTCATCTATTTACATCTACGAAGGATCCTTATGTATCACTCCTTATCAATCCTTGTTATACCAACCTTGATAATCCTCCACACCATCACACAAGCAGTGCATCCCCCTTCTATCACATGTTATTATGGAATCTAAAACAAATGCACACCTCTGTGAACCAAAAGAAACCCAGAACCCAACCTCCATACATTGACTATTATCAATTCAAACTCCATAATAATCCCCAGCACAACTAAGCTTTTAACCTCACAGGTTTCACCTTAAATCATTGCTAACATATCAGCCCACTCCCTTCGGTCCATATAAAAACACTTATATATATATATCATATTCTCTCATGTTTAAATATTACAATAGTACTCATAGATTATAATGAAATGTAAATTCACCATGCTTGGCCAGAAGCTAAGCTAACTCCTCTTCCTCTATTCATCAATTCTCTATCTATTCTCCAGACCCAAGTAACCCCAATGGCTCCTTATCCATTCCCGATTCCTTGCATGAAATCCACAACCTTAGTTAACAGCCTCTCCTCAAAGCACCAAGGTTCCCAACTTCTCAAGTAACTTCACACCAATGATGACAATCCTCTGAAACAAAATAAAACTACAACGACTCTAGAGAATCTACCCAAACTTCATGCATGCTTGTTAATAGAAAATAGAGATCATTGGACGAGGTTAGAGGCTTACCAGTCTACCCTGATGACCGTCCTCTGCAGGCCAATGCTCAAACGCCTTCAACCGTGACGTGCTACCTTGGCGGAGCTCCGGTGCTCTCTTCAAGCAGCAGTTCTCGAACTCAGTTCTTCTATAAAATCGAGGTTGACAACATTGGGATACAGTCAAGTGGATTTTCATATACTTAAGGGGTATTGCAGACTATAGCATCATGTTTAGCAGACAGCAAGATGATCCTTCAATTGTAGGATATGTGGATGCAGACTTTGTAGGGGACTTGGATGACAGGAGGTCTACCAAAGGATATGTATTCACTCTTGCGGGAGGGCCTATTTGTTGGAAGTCCATGGTATAGTCTCTGGTTGCACTATCTACTACTGAGTTAGATTATATAATAGTAGCTGAGGTTGCTATGGAAGCTTTGTGGCTTACGGGTTAGTCAAGAGCTAGGTATCCAACAAGGTGGAGTTTTAGTTGCATTGTGATAGTCAGAGTGTCATCTATTTGTCAAAGAACCAGGTCTATCATGCGATGACCTAGCACATAGATATGAGGTTTCACAAGATCAAGGAGCTGGTTTCTTCTGGTGAATTACTATTTGAGAAAGTTCAAACTTCTAAGAATGCCGCAGACATGTTGACAAAGTCTGTTACCATAGATAAGTTCAAGCACTGCTTGGACTTGATTAATATCTCCAATTGTTAGATGGGAGATGCCCCAACCTAGAGTCCCAAGTGGAGTTCCAGGATATACTTTTTTCTCTTGAGTGGTGAAAATTCGCCAAGGTAGAGGTTGTTGGAGTATGTTCCTCATATTTGCTCCAAACACAATGACAAAGAGGTAGATGTTGGAGCGAAGCCGAGTAGAGCATAGCGAAATGGAGCGGAGTGAGCGGAGGGTATTTTTGTATATCTAGGGTAAGTATAAATACTTGATGTAACTGTAATTTTGATGTAGTGAAAATTTATGCCGCTTTCTTCCGTGGATGTAGGCATATCACCGAACCATGTAAATTCTTTGTGTTTTATTTCTTCTTGATTTCTTTGCTTGTTTGTTTCACCATCATCAACACCGGCCCCCAAATACATTATTTGTGACATTACATTATTTGTGGGGATAGTGTTACCTTACCATATAAGCAGATTTGGAGGGATAAGCAAATGGCGCGCCAGGCTCTCTATGGAAATGAGGTGGCAAGTTACAACCATCTTATGTGGTCTGATAATAAGATTCACGTGACAAACCCAAGTATTGTAGTTATTGAGAAGAATGAAGAGTGATTTAGAAGGGTTTTCTTTTGTTTTTACTTTATAGCATTACAATCACATGGTTTTAAAAGTGGTGTAGTCAATTGTTTTTTAAGGAGGCCTCAATTGCTCGGTAGGTACAGAGATACACTCTTGGGGTGGGTACAAAGGTACACTAGGGGTAATGGGGAAAGATGTGAATGAATACATCTTCCATCTTATCCCCACCATTGTATGCAACAAGACCGATGATAACTACACGTGGTTTGTTACTTAAAAATAAAAAATAAAAATAAAAAAAAATTGCTTCTTGTGATGGATGAGGTGTAAAGATTGAGAGGGCTACAACTACAAGAGAGTCCATTAGAGTGGAGGTGAAGGAGATCAAAAGATGCCCCAAGTCAAAGGAAGTTCAATCACCCTTTCTTATTTTTCCTTATTCGGTGAGGTTTTAGAATTTCAAGAGGTCATAGAGTAGTCACTCGAGTGAAGAGGAGTGAAGCTGGGGAAGGAGGTGAACAGTTGCTCAATTGTTCTCTCAAATGTTGTGTCACATCATGATGAGGGTGGAGGTGACAACCAGTTAACAAAACTTTGTGAGAAGAGTAAAAAAGTTATTTCCCACCCTTTTTCAAATCAAGTGTCCTTGAAGTCACTCTGGGACAATATAAGTACACATTTTTAATTTGTTTTGGATGAAATGATTATGGTTTCTAATTATAATCGTAACGAATGGAGGAAAATTATAGTATCTAAATTACTAAATCTCTAAATAAAAATATGTGCGCTACAATTTACCAAATTTGATAGAGAGATTGTTTGCTAATCTACTAAAAAATTAATAGTTTTTATTAACTCATCAACTAAAATTAATTATAATTGATATAGAACTAAATAGTTTGATTAAAATGACATATATAATTATACAGGTTGGCCATCTTAATTGATGAAAAACAATGAAGTTAAGAAATGAATAAAAAAAATAATTAAAATTTTAACTTTACTCCAAGGTGAGAACTATTTCTATGTTTATTTGGTTTTAGTGGAATACAGAATATCCTATTTCATTCAGTTCCAAACACACCCACAGTTTTAATAATTTAACTTTGAAAATAAATGAAACACATTCAATGTATATAAAACAGAGCTTGCACCTAGCCAAGAACCTTGTTTGGAAACTCAATGAAAACAACTAAACGCCTGTTAGCCATTACATTCAAATGGTGTTAACAGAATAAATTGAAAAAGGAAACCGACATCAAAGGTTCTGACGATGACACAAGGATAAAAATGCCATCACCAAAATTTAAAATTTGATATTTAGTCCGGGATAGACAGTATGATCATACTTTTATTTCTCTATGCAAAAGGCAAGCTCGACTTGCTTAGAGGTGCACTCCAACATTGGCGAACTGCATTGAAGAGTATATTTCGGTGCTTTATAAAAGAAGTCTTCGAATGTCGCCGAAGTTGAGTGTCAGAGCCGACAGGAATTTACCTGCAAAGAAGCAACTATCAGTTCTTAAAGTGTCCCCTAATCATTACATAAACCATAATCAAGAATTACCTCCAATGTGCTCGTCAAAAACACGATTATCAGCGGATAACGTCAAGTTCATCTTTGTGACAACAGCAGGTTTTTCAGTTCCTGTAAAAAATTACAGAGATGTATCATATGATTGAAGACAGAGATGGCATTGGATAGTGTGATCTGAGCAACAAAACAAACCATCGCTGCTGGAGATGGGTTCAACAACCTTGTTACCTCGACCAACTGCGAGAATACATGCCTACAAAATCCAAGCAGATTCAGACGCCAGGAAAGATTAATATGACAGAGGTAGTTAGTAAACATCAATGTTCTCTTATTTTCTTAGTACCCAACAATTTCAGCAGTAATGACCTAAATGCCAAGATCAAAATGGAAAACAAGAGTACTTCATCAAATCAAATGATCACTATCTGAACAGTGTACTGAACTGTATGAGCACTGGTTCCTTATAATCGCCGATGAGCAGAGAAAACATTTTTTTTTTCAGATGATCATGCCCATAGGGAAATGACATGAGATGCATACATTGTCACCCAAATAAAAGCAAAAATTAAATAAATAAGGGAAATGAATAATTAGCATCATTTGATTCGGCAGGAAAGAATAAACTTCACCAACCAAGCTCATGTACTGAAGACCCATGTTAGTGATTATACTTCACATAAACATGCTAGATATCCATATGCATCAAATGCAATGGGAATCAATAACATTAATAAGTATTAAGAAACCAGGCCTAGTAAACCAAATTAGTTGTGGACACTCAAGTTAACCATCAAGGATATGCAGAAAATATTTGAGTGCCTGCTTGGTGCATAAATAAAATAATAATAATAATAATAAATAAATAAATAAAAAAAATCCCTCCAATCACATTACTAAGCATTTGATCTTCAGTGGCTAATTACTAATTATACAGTATAGATATATTTTGTGTCTGCATTAGTTTGTTAAAAAACTATAGAACATTCACTGACATGTTTGGTTTGCAAAATAGACTGCTAAATGGCAATTTACACTTAAACAATATTTCCCTACATGTCCCTAATGTATAAGGGGTAAGGTGAAGAACGAGGATAGTCATAGGGATAATGAGGAAAATTAAACAATATCTATAAGGTAGAGAGGCTGCAAAATATTAATAGTGGATACTGTAGGTTATTAATAATAATACAAGCAACTTGTGCTCACCTGTGGGGGATTTATAATTGCACAAAAATGGTCCACAGGAAACATTCCAAGATTTGAAATGCTGCATACAATACACAAATACTGTTAAGTACATAGAGTATCTGACAAGGGAAAAAAAAGAGAAACTGAAGTCCTTTCTAAAGTCACCTGAAAGTTCCACCTTGAAATTGTTCAGGTGTCAGCTTCCCAGCCCGAGCCTTCTCAGCTAATTCTTTGACCTAAAAAGTGGTCACATCAATGACAAAACTGAAAAAACCACTATCCATGTTATTTAAAAGTTATCATATTAGAAAATTTGGAGGTTTGCTAAAAAAAGCAAGGAAGACATGGCAAAAAATACACAAGGAAGATGGCAAATATTTGTCTCCAACTAGTTAGAACAACATTAAAAACAGACTTTTTAAAAAGAAATGCTGTGGTTCAAACCTTGTTGCATGATATTGCTATAATTTTTAGAAGTGAAAAATGAAAAGAGCATGACATTTGGAGTCAATTATGGATTGGAAAGAGCAAAACACCCATTAATGGATGTTCTCATTATTTTTGCATGTGACGTGTTATTGAAATGTGATATGATGGATCATGAAGTCTCCATGTGGAAGAAATGTTAGTAGATGTATTATGTATAAACATGTAAGTGGTTCCACCATGAACAATAAGGTTCTGACCCATAAGTAGTGATGATATACCAATAATTGAAATGCTATATGCGACATTACCTCTGAGGATATTGCTGACAGAGTCTTTTGATCTGCATTCCTGACAATTGGTGTCATCAAGCCCTGTAGCTCGGATATTAGCAGAAAGATCAGTTAGAAAACAACCTTTTTTTTTGAACTAGAAAGGTTAAAAAGTACCTTTTCTGTGGCCACTGCAATTGATATATCAACGGAGTCGCACAAGGAAGTATCTCCTTTCTCCACATTCCAGTAAGCTGCCATGTCAACTCAGCAGAAAGAAATATTTTCATACTTCAAAAGGAGAAATGCAGGATATAGTATGTGCAATATAACTAGCATGAGATAATAGATGAATATCACAGTCCCAACAGAGAATTTGTTCATGCATAGGCAAACAGTGTAAAAGAAAGTTTAATCTACTGGGGCAAAAGGGGAACAGTTACAAGCATAAATGTTACTGTCACTACAATGATAATGAATAAATGAATGTGAATATGATGATCCACAATACTGCTCATCCATCTTTATATCAACCATAAAAAAAGGAAAAAACTATGAGCAGTATCTTTATTCTGTAGTGTTAATGATGTCTTTATAAGGTTGACTACGAAGTCTACTTTCAGACCTAGCTTTTCATCTCAAATCCTTATAAGTAGATGTATGCCAAAAGGAAGTAATGTGCCACATTTTAAAATTTATGCACACCTAAAAAAATAATGAATCTCTAATCAAAACATATCAAAACAAAGAAATTGGCGGAGGAAGAATTTGATAGGATTCATAAAATTCAGGTATCAAAAAACAGTTTCATGTAGATTTGACATTGAAAAGGATTTTCTTTGTTTGTGGTCTGTTTCAATCCATATAAATTATGCTTTAACTCAAAAAACAATTGAATAACCCATAGCAATCCCAACATCTTTCTTACAAAATATAGACCAGATAATTAGCAGCATCTTATAAAGGATGTTACACAACAAAAACAAAAATTTAGAGATCATGAAGAACATCGAAGGAGAAATCAATCTTTTGATCAGTTTGCTAGCATGTTAATACATTATATTAACAATCAACAAATCTACAATGCAATGTCACAGACAAAGGGAAATATTCCAGCTTTAGAATCCAAACAAGTAAAAGGTTGGATCTTTGAGATAAAAAATAGATGAACTTCAGCTGTTCAAAACCAATTTGTTTTGTCTCATCATAACTTGTTGCCTGAACTCATATCTTTTTTGGTGCATGACATCTGAGGATAGAAACCCAACCTACATAAGATATGGCACTATAATGAAAAATAAAGAATTGCCCATATCAAGGAGCCCATTTGAGTGGCAAACACAGACTTACAGATTGTCACTCCCTCTTTTAGGCAGTTGATATCACAAGCTTTTTACCACAATTTATGAGAGAAAAACTTCAATCAGTTCTTTGGTCATTGGCATCAGACTTGGCTTTCCAATGCACCAATAAATTGAAGTAATACCAAAGGTGCTTGATATTCTTATCTAGGTTGATAAGCTTCTCCAAAGAATCTTTTAGCACGCAAATATAAATTTAGAAAATTATTTCATTAAAGTTAGAGATAATAAATTTCTTTAGACTATGCTTGGATAAGGGAGAAGGGGAGCCTTGGCACAACGGTAAAGTTGTTGTCATGTGACCAAGAGGTCACGGGTTCGAGTCGTGGAAACAGCCTCTTGCAAAAAAAGCAGGGTAAGGCTACGTACAATAGACCCAAGTGGTCCGACCCTTCCCCGGACCCCGCGCACATGCGGGAGCTTTGTTTCACCGGGCTGCCCTTTTTTTATGCTTGGATAAGGGAAATGGAGAAAAAGAAAATGAATGAAAATGAGGAAAAAGAACAAACAATCATGGTGTGCTTTTATTTCAGTTGCTTTAATATCATTTTGTTCCTCCAATCAAACACAAGAAATCCTTTCCCCATCTATTCCTTTTCTCCATTTTTCCACTAACCAAATATAGTCTTAAAGCAATTTTTTCCTTTTTCAGAGAACCCAATTCAGCACAAATGCAAAATAACTCAATCTACTAAATCTTACCATTAGCTTCAGGAACATTTCTTAGTGCAAGAGCAACAGCCTTAATGATGATGTCATTTACTGAAACTTTCACATTATGCTGCTCTGCATATTGAGACAACAAAAGGAGCACTAATTTTCCCATGTAAATATAATTTCAAAAATATCATGACATATAAGCTAAGAATTGTATATAGCAAACATGGAGTTCGAAAATTCAAACCTTTAAGTTGATTTCTGAAAACAAGTAGAGGATCCAGTATGACATCTGATAGCAAACAACATAAATCAGCATTTGATAATAACAAACAGTGCCAAAATTTGTCCAACAATGAGTTTCGTACCTGACGATAAATAAAAGTGTGGTGTTCCTTGTTTTGATTCCAACAACCGCTTTGCTATAACCTACAAGATCCTGAAACACTTACTAACATGATTCAAAATAGATTAACAAAGGAGTGAAGTACAGTTCACCATCCAGATATTGGAAAAAAACAGATGAAGTTTATTTTAACCATTTGGAAATTAGTCTCATCAATGGTTTCAAGTCCATTCATGAGACTTAATAAAAAACCATAGGGGGCAGCTTTACACCTCAATGGGGGAATTGTCCTTAGAACTCACTTGTCCGAAATGTATAACATTTAATCCATTCAATGGTTTCATGCTCATTGCTAATACTTAACTAAAGAAAGCTATGATTAGAGTTATATGCCTCAATGAGGATGTTCCACCCATAGATGTTATTTGTATTTGCCATGCAAATTAAGATATTAAAAATCAAACATCAGCAAGTTAACTTGCAAGTTGCAAAAGATGATTTAATATCCCCATAATGCAAGATAAAGGCTCAAAAAATATTCAAACAATCTTGATGAAGATTGATTTGCATAAAAAGAAATAGGATAATGGAAATTTTAAGATTACTTCCATTTGAGAATCAGGGATATATAACTCAAATCATGTTAAGTTAAGAAAACCTACCTTCCGTATCTGGCTGTTTGGCAAATCTTCATGAGAAGCAATGACTTGTTTTGAAGTAGCCAATTGAGGTGGTGTATGAGCGGTTGGCTGTCCAGATTGCACTGTTGAAGATGTCTTGTCTTGAGACGGCCTCGATGGTTGTTGAGATGCTCCTCTGGACTTTAATGCTGCTAGGACATCACCTTTCAAAAGGGTACCATGAGGACCTGATGCCTTCAGAGAAGATGTATCCAGTCCATATTCCAAAATAAGCAACTTTGCTGATGGACTGATTCTGCTGATATCTGTTATTTTTGTACTTTCTTTATGCTCCACATTCTGAGGTACTTTCTCCTCTTTTGCCTCCAGTCCACTGGATATAGTAGTTGGAACATTTTTTATGTCATCTGGGTCTTCAACCTATAGAATCAAAATTAAAGATATTGGAGTTATATCGAATTATTATTTATAATCAGTAAACAATGCCACCATCATAAGATCCAATTAGTATATGACAGATTTGCTATTAATAAATAGACAACCATATGGTAAGATAATATAAGTGGGGCAATGAGAAAACATAAGTAAACGAAGACCAGATGTGCATACAGTTATTGCAATAGGTTGCCCAACAAGCACGTCTTTTGAACCTTCAGGTGCTAATATTTTAGCCAAATAACTGTATAGATATAAACAAAATATGACATTAGGTTAGAAAGGTAGAAATTTCAGAATTTTCTTATGGCTACAATCTATAAAATTAAGAAAAAGAAAAGCAGATCATAGAAGAGGAAACAGTACATGCAATAAACATAAGGGGAGGATTACAGCTGTCAAAAGTATTTAATTTGGTAATACAAGCAAGTGGACTGGCATGGTATTTCTTGGCTAGTATAATAAGTTTGATTACAGCTGAACACAAACATGGGTTTAACATATTCACATGTTTATGGCTTGGTTAAGGGAACCCACCGGAGCCTTTGACAGTATAAAGAGAAATAATCAACAATGACCAGAGGCAGCATTACAATAAATAGTGCAGAAGGGTAGCACTTCAACAAAGGATTAGCAGTTTATCTCAGGCTTAATATCCCAAAGTAAATCATGGCATGAACTCAATGTAATGCAATCTTGCTAAAACTCATGCTTATTAAATAATTTGACACAACAAATGGCCTGTTGAATTAACAGGTTATGTCAACATTTAACACAACATGAGATGACAAAAACCATTCAAAATAAGTGAGTTATAGAAAAAAAAAAAAAAAAAAAACACAATTACTTTATCAAATTAATCAATAAACTTTGATTACCATTCCTACCTAATTCATAAACCATAATGCGCATATGATATCAATTTTGAGAAACATCATCAAGAATTATCCAAGTTTGTACTTTAGTGTTAATAGCTATCTCTAGACAGATAAATTTGAACATGTCCATGGTGTTTGGTTGGGGGACAAGGCAGAAAAAGCAACCAAATAAACTGAAATAGGGATAAAAACCAAAATAAGTCTTCTTACACAACTCAATTACATAGGAAGTTGTGGCAGTCAATAACAAATTTAAATGTGAAAAAGTAAAACAGGTTAGGGGTAAGAGTGTCATTACACCATCCACTTCCACAGTTTTAAATTGAAAAGTATTAGTTTCAATTAGTTATAATCAAATCAAACGTCATAGATAACTTGAGATAGGAATATCTTGGGATAAAAATTTTCCCTTTAACATGAATTCAAATTCCAAAACTCTTACTCCAGCTAATCCAAACTTATTTCACCCACAACCAAACACCAGTGTTTATACAAGACTGGACCACAAACCCTTGAAGTATTCCAACATAGTCCAGCATAAGAATATGTGGGCTATTCCAATTGTAATATGATTATTTTTGCATAATAATCCAGTTGACGTGATAATAACTTTATTACAATTATATAAAACCTGAACCAACAATGCATGTATTTTTTTATGACAAAAATTGCTACCATCAGGTTGAACCAATAGAGGGGAAATAATGGTTTCAAAGGCCATGTTTTCATGCAAAAGTTACAAAATTAATTATCTAGCCCAGAATAAGATTGTGACTGCATATACATGCCTTTCCATAATTTCATAAGCAGTCCTCAGAGTAAATCACAGCCCATAAAGTACAGTCCAAGGATCAGATCTCAGTATCTTGCACATCCTTTGTTTAAATTGACCAAGATCTTTGTTTATGCAATAAGATATAGGTGTTCATGGGGATCATGTGCATGTCTTCATATGAATTTAATCAACAAGATTGATCTAAAAAAACACATAATTTGAATCTTTCCAACTGAAAAAAGCTTAAAGCCAAACAAACTACAAGAACTTCTCATCATCTTTTTCTTATATATCTTACCATTCAATTTATGCTATAATATTCTCTTATATAATTTAAGGAAAAGTACATTTTTCATGAGAGAAAAAACTAAATGAAAAATTGTTATCATTACGATCAATAACTTTTCAGGGAGGTGAAATAATAATTAGCAGAAAATATTAATGTGTCATCTGGGGAATGATGAGACAGCAACCTTGCCATATCTAAACTAGCCTTACCACTATTACTATGACAAGGTATACTTCACTAAGACCAGTTATATCTTTTCATATTCACTATGAAATAGAAGGTATGTCTATAGTAATTAAACAACAAATTAAGAATAACATGAGAAATTATATCCTCCATCATCATGCATATGGAGATATGTCTATAAAGAGAAACTTATTACCCCTCTTCAAGACTTTCAAATTCAAGAGTTGCTTTGTCAGTCTCTATCTCACATATCACGTCCCCCACATCTATCTGCCCAGAGAGTGATTTGGAAGTTTAAAAGAATCACATTATACGTAAACTAGCAAGGTTAATCCCAGATTAACTTCATACCTTATCCCCTTCTTTCTTTCTCCATTTAGCAATATTGCCTTGGTTCTGAAAACACAACACTTAAGGCTTGAGGCTATTGTTAAATGTGAATGAACCAATATAAAGAACTGGACAGTATTACTAAATGTTAATAAAATCCCCTAATCCCTCCCATACCATCGTTGGAGATAATGCTGGCATTTCAAGAACCAGATGTGGCGGATCTGCTGCACTAACAAATGAACAACAGTAGATTCAGTATACGGGTGCAGTACAATCATAAAAGGACAAATTACTTGTTTTGGGAAAAACTCAATGAGGATTAGCCAAAAGACATATAACAGTATGCCCAGCAGACAAATAGTGCTCACATAAAAAGATCATAAATAACACAACAAAAAGTAAAACAAATACACTCAATTCATTAAGTAAATATGATAAAAGTCTCTTTGATTGATCAGCAAGGTGGGCAGGTACTTGCAATCGGTACTATAAGGCTTAAAGGAAAGGCAGATGCATAATGAAGATTCATTTATTTGAATAATATGAGGACCAAGTAAGAAATGGAAAAGTTCCAAAGGAAGCATGTGTGCTAGTAATCATTGTTTTTCTTTTATTTTATTTTCTTTTCGTTTTTACACATTGAAAGATCAAAACAAGAAGTTTAGGGCTTTTTTGTTTACCTTGCCTTCCATTTTCATTTTCATTAAAAACAGAAAACTATGTTTGTTTCTTAGACTTAAATAGCATTTCAAGAAATCTTTTAAAAAATGATCCCATTTTTAGAAACAATAAAAATCTGATTTCAAAATCTATTCTTTCCAAATTACTCTTTTTACTTCCAACAATTTTTTTTTCTCTACCACACCAATTTTCGTTCTCTAACATCTCATCTCCATTTCCTCCCTCTACACCAACTTTCTCTCTTTACACAATTTCTC
The DNA here is from genome assembly GCA_026586065.1 of Dioscorea zingiberensis. NCBI lineage: Eukaryota > Viridiplantae > Streptophyta > Magnoliopsida > Dioscoreales > Dioscoreaceae > Dioscorea > Dioscorea zingiberensis. The sequence goes on from CM048818.1 coordinate 29,048,250, forward strand.
CCTCAGTTACGCCGCTTACTTTTTCTTTCAACACCTCTATTTGAACCTACTCTCCTTTTCTCTATTGTGCCAAACTCTCTCTCTCCTGGCACCCACCCTCTCTTATGCCACACCTTTCGCTACACTCAGTGTCTCTATCTTTACCATACCACAAGTACTCTCAACAGACCTATTTTCTCTTATATCATGCTACACTTGCGCGCACGCGCGCTCTCTCTCTCTTAACCACCCCCCCTTTACCACCACCACATCTTTCTTTTCCCACAATCCTCATTTTCTATTTCTAAATTTCTTATATATGTTTTTAGCCACTTTCTCTCTCCAACCGTTATTTTTTTGTATTTTGAAAATATGTTTTGTTGATGCCAAAAACTGGTCCACCTCACGCTTTGGCTACTGTTGCCTCGTGGTCTGGTCTTAGCCTTTGACAAACGGTTGAAATTTATAGTTGGTGTGGACGCTTACTTCAACTTCTGAACAAGGAATGCAGGGAACGCTTTGGAATTCCGATTGGAATTATCAGCTCTTGATCGGAATTATCAGCTTTTTGCTTTGGGATGAATCTGTAAAAAGGAGAAAGGAGGGATCGGAATTGGGCCTTTCTGCACGGATTTAACTCCGATGCTTAAGTCAGAAAGCTTGGGAGAAGGAAGTCTTAGACATAAGTTAGTTCTTTGTGTAATGATTTTTCTTGGTCCTTTTCTTTTTATCATTGCTCTTCTTTTATAGCAACTTAAAGGCGGTTTAGGAAAGGCGGTGGGTAAGGCGGTAAGTAAGGCGGTGAGTAAATATCTCCTAAGGCGGTAAGAAAATATCTGCCTACTGCGTAGGTGCTACGTAGGTAAGTAGAAAATATCTGCCTACTGTAGAGGCAAGTGGATAAGATCTACTTACTGTAGAGGCGTTAGATATTTTCTTCCCTAGGTGACTATAAGCACCTTACAAGACCCTCATTGCTATAATTCCGACGGACTTGTTTGTAGGATTGAACCCTCATTTTTATTTGCCGAACGGAATTATACTGGGATATTTGGTGATATTGCCGCGCGCCCAAAGGGACACAGTCCTGTGTATGACAGGTAGCCGTTTAGGTCGATGACACGCGTCTTACCAAATATATCCGCAACACTAGTACCCCCCCAAAGTGTACTTGTTCGAAAAATCTGAGCGAGGAGTGAGTTAACCGCACTTTTCGCTTGGTTCGAGAACAAGTATTTTTCTTAGTTGGCATGTCTATGTAGTTGTAGACTTTGCCTAAGGTGCATGTGTCTTTAATAGGTGACCGACGTTTACTGTGTCGTTGTTTTAATCGAGGTAGATCTTTCTCCGGAATTTTCGCCTATGGTGTCACTAAGTTTTTTTCTATTTAAGGAGCTTGTAGGGGTAGTGCTTTATTCAAAAATCTTTGTAGCTTTGTATAATGGCTCAGCGTTTGTCTTTCTATAAATTTTTCACTTTCTCTCAGTCTTTCTGCGTCATTTCAAGAATTCCAAGTTCTTTTTATGAACATCCGCGGACTTAAGGGCGAGAGTCATCCATTTGGTAAGTCCAAACGGTACATGTATGGCCCTCCCTTCGCTTATTGGCGAGGGGTGTAGGTGAGATAAGTATTGAGGAAGGGTGGGAAACCTTCCACATTGATCATGATGTAGAGGCGGATCTTTTAATTATTACTTATGCGGGGTGTGTGCTTGAAGTTGAAATGTTGGGCGACTCCTTGCCGTAGAAAATGGGCCCCATCTTCGCCAGCGTCTTTGTGCCACGGTTTCCTAGTAATGAGGACGGTGGCAATTTTGTGGAAGTCCGTGCGTCTCCTCTGAATCTTATCCGAGCGGGTCCTCGGATGGATCCGTGGATTGTTAACTGGGAAATTCCGACGAAAAATATGTTCATTAGGGCTTGTCATGTTGTTTTTTTTTTAAATACCACTATCGTTGTAACATGAAATAAAGTTTATCATTTTGTTCATAAAGTCTTTGATTTCTTCAAGAAGAATGATCGTTGGTGATCCTATGTTGGGATGTGTGTATTTGTCTTTTATGGTGTTGGTTCTATGGTACAGCGCCCATTACTCCCCAGAGAGACACGTGTCTCTCACAATGTGTCGCCTTTAAAAGGAGAAGATGGCGCGACGTGCGCGGCGTGCGCTTTGTCAACAGCATGATGGGCGCAGCTACCTATGTGTGTCAGGCGGCGTTTGGTGTGCTGACGTGGATAAAATTTGAATTTTTTAAAGAGAAGCAATGATGGTTATCTGAACGGTCCAGATTTGGGGACCTTTGGTTTAATGGCTCGATCGGGATGCGACTCACGGGATCTAACGCCGTGAATTCATCTCTTTTGTATAGAAGCGAAGTTGTACAAGTGGAAAAGGTTTTATTTTCAAAAGTTAGATCGCATCTTCTTCCCATAATCTCTTCTTCTCCGGCGAACCCTGTTCTAAAGTTTTTGCGTTTTTTCATCCTTTTTTCTTCTAAGGTATGGCTAGTGCGTCTTCTTCTTCTGGTTCTTCTCATGAATCTCATAAACCTGTTGCTTCCCCCCCTCTTTCGATCCCTTCTCCGCCTGAATTCATGGTCTCTGTCGCGACTCCAGGCGAGTCTAGGGACGTTCGATCCGAGGGTTAATTCATCCCGCTTCTAGGGCTATGGGTAGAGGGTCTGGTACCTTCATAAGCTTCCTGGGGCAGAAGGATGTCAATAGCTTGGTAGAGAGGTATGAGATAGACCTTTCTCTGTTTGAGGTTAGGGTTCCTTGTTCTGGGAAGAGGTCGAGCTCTCCAAGGGAGGAGGAGATAGCCATCTATCAAGATACACTATTGGGTGGCCTTAGAATTCCTTTTTCTAACTTTGCTAAGGCGATTTTGGAAGAATACCACTTGTGTCCATCACAATTAACTCCGAATTCTTGGAGGTTGCTGAACGGCTTTGTTATTGTTTTTAAGAACTACGGGGTAAATCCGAGCGTCCGTTGGTTTTAGGTATCTTTATTTTATGTTTAGAGTCTAATGTCGACTGGTATTATTTCTCGGCTCGTTCCGGGAGAAAGTTTCTTGGGAAAGTCCCATCTTCCATTAAGCGATGGAAGAGTAAGTTTTTCTTTGTTAAAAATAAATCCGAGTGGGATGTCCGAACCAAGTGGGAGGTTTCCCGCACGGATATTACTTGTGAGGAGATGACGAAAGAAGAGGAGGTTCTTCTTAAGTCAATGACAGGAATATCCAAAGTTTACATGGATGAGTTCTTGACCAAGGAAAACCTCCTTAAATGTCGTTTAATAGTATCTGCCGGTAGGATTTATTCGTGTATCTAACTTAGTTCAATCTTGAATCACGATATCTGACTTTCCTCGGAATTTATTTTTACAGGAAATCCGATGGAGGACGAGGATTTGAGTTATGTTAAGCGCATCTTGGCCTCCTTTGAAGGTGAAGTGCATCCGCCCTTGCCTCGTGGGCGAAAGAAGAAGGAGGCGGCGCCTAGCACAGGCGCCGATACTTCTAAGGAGGAGAAGAGGAAAAGGAAGAGAAAAGATGTAGACTCTTCCCAAAAGGGGGTCAAAGGCGGCCCCAGTGCAGGGTCCTCACAGGAGAGGAGGACAAAAAGAAAGAATTCCGAGGGCGCATCCGGTCCTGGAATTATAAGAGAACAGGCGAAGTCGCCTCAGGAAGAAGTCCGCTCAGAAGAAGTCCGCCCGGCTTTATCGCCAATTTCAAAGGGCCCTTCTTCTAGTCGGCCAGAGGATATCCTTCTTATGGAGGTGAGAATCTACTTCTTAAGGGTATCTATGGTTTTACTAAGAATTTTGAACTTTAGACTTATTTTATAGGCGGAGGCAAGAGAAGCGGCCCTCTTGGACAAACTGAGGATGGCGGGCTTAGCCCTAAAGGGACCGACAGCTCAACGAAAGGAATTACGTTCCGAGGATATTCCTTTTCGAGATGCCGGGTCCGTAAAGAATGTTTTGATGGCCATGAGGCCCGAGCGACTCTCCACCTAAACTCAAGTTTGGGAGGAAGAGGCCACTTACCAACTTCTCCGCTTCGGCCATCTTTGGTAAAACTATTCTTGTATTTCTTCTACTTCTTAATTCAAAGATTATCGTCTTTAACTCATTCGCTACTCTATAGACCGCTTCAACGGGCGGATCGAGTTAGCGATCTTTGTCAAGAAGACTCGGCAAAGATGGAAGCGAGTAGGCGTAAATTGCCCAATTAAGTTCTAGGGTGGCGGCCTTGGAGGAAAAGAGAAAGAAACGACTCATGGTTATCCAGCGCCCGAAGATAAGGCCGGCGACTTCAACAAATAATGGCCAATTATGGAAAAGAGAAAGATGATTTAGCGGCCAAGTCGACTATTTTCGAGAGCTCTCTTCATACCGGCGAGGAGAATATCAAAAGTTACAAGATGACTCCAGCTTGAAAGAGGAACTTAAATCCGCCAAGAGGGCGAGGTGAAGGATGGGATCTAAAGCTAAAGGATCTTTGAACTTCGCCGCTCGTTCCGAAGTTAGAAGAACTCAAAGGGGGCCTTGACACACTCAAGGAAGACTTAGCTTCCAGACAGAAGACCCCTAAATCCGACTCTCAAGAAATGAAAGACTTAGTTGAACGAGCGGATAAGTTAGAGAAAGAGGTCGCTCGGCTTAGGGCGAAGGCAAAAGAGGGGGCCACTCGCATATATTCCGTACTGTAGCAGGTGGGTCATTACGTTTCTCCTGCAGAAGTGTTAACGATGGGGCTTGCTGGAGTCTTGAAGAGGTTCACGGAATTGAAGGAGCAACAAATCATAAAGATTCCCGAGGCCCCTGCCCCAACCCCTTCTGAACCCTCGACTCAGATTCCTCCAGACCGCCCGGAAGGCCCTAGTTCTTAGTTCTTAGGGTTTTTCACATTCTTATGAAATGTTCTTGTCTTGTAAATACTTAGTCGTTTTGGAATGTAATTTCTATTTACATGAATGAAATACAAACCTTTACTTTGGTGAAGATTTATTTCCGAGTCATGGTTATTTTTAACCATTAAGAAGTCTTTCGAGAAGTCCTTCATAAAGCCTGTCTTTCTTCATCTGGCTTGTAAATTAAGCTTCATAGCAGGTTCTTCTCTTCTTTAGTCCAATCATGGGACTTAAGACTTGTTAAGTAAGATCCTTGCCTTTATAAATGAGATTGTTGCCCCATATTTCGATCGGGATTTTTGCCCCTTGTTTCTGGATGAGAATTATCGTTTATCCTTGTAGGATAATTCCGACTCATCTTTTAGGAATGGGATTTTCACCTCATTTTTGTTTGGGAAAGACTTAAGCTTTATTTCATGAAACATTTAGGAGACGGCTACAGGATTTACTGATAGTAGCGTCGCAGGTGTTCAGCATGAAATGGACGCTTGAGCGCTTTTCCTTCCATATTCACCAGATAATAGGTGCCCGCTCGGACAATTCTCTGTATGACGTAAAGGCCTTCCCAATTAGGAGTTAGCTTCCCCGTTCGGCTTTTGTTTCCCTGGAACTCATTTTCTCTTAAGACCAGATCACCGATTTGAAAGAAGACTCTTTTCACCCTTGAGTCATAGAACCTTTTTACTCTTTGGCGATAGATGGTTGCCTTTGTTTCCGCAGCCTCTCTTCGCTCTTCAAGTAAATCGAGTTCCCTCGGAGATTCGTCTCATTTTCTTCTAATGAGAAAGTTTGTTGTATCCGTAATGTAGGCATCCTATTTCTGTGGGGATGACAGCTTCTGCCCCATAAGTAAGGGAGAATGGAGTTTCTCCTGTGGGGGTTCTTGTGGTTGTCCTATAAGCCCAAAGTGCACTCGGAATTTCTTCAACCCAGTTAGTTCCATTTTTGGAGACCCGGGTTTTGAGAGCTTGGAGCAAGGTGCGATTTGTCACTTCTACTTGGCCATTGGCTTGAGGATGTGTTACGGAAGTTCACCTAGATTCAATTCCGAGCTCGGAACAAAAGCTTTTGAAAGCCTTGTTATCAAATTGTCGCCCATTATCGGAAATAAAGGCGACCGGAATTCCGAATCGACAGATAACAGTTCGCCACAAGAATCCCTGACAAGCTTTCTCGGTGATCTTGGCTAAGGGCTCAACTTCTACCCATTTGGTGAAGTAATCGATAGCCACTATCAAAAACTTCATTTGTCGAGTCGAAGTAGGAAATGGCCCTAGAAGATCAACTCCCCAGATAGCAAACGGGCGAGGGCTGATAATTGGCGTGAGCAATGTTGGTGGTCGTCTTTGAATCTTGGAATGCCGTTGGCAGGCATCACATTTTCGCTTAACGCCACCGCATCTCGAAAGTTAATGTTGGCCAAGAATAGCCTTGTCGCAGACTTTGTAACTCAAGGCTTTGCCTCCTATATGCCCTCCAATACCTTCATGGATTTCTTGAAGGATATAATTGAAAACTACGTGAGGCCTTAAGCACCGTAAGAAGGGTTGCGTATAGGACCTCTTGTATAGATTTTCGCCAATGATAGTGTACTGAGCGGATTTGTAAGAAATCCGTCTGGCTTCCGTCTTGTTGGATGGTGTAGGTCCACCTTGCAGGTAGTTTCTAATGGGATCAATCCAACTTGACTCTTCTGCTGCACTTTGTACTTCTCCTTCTAACCCTTCAATAGTTTTTGTGGGAAGTACTGTAGGTTGAAAAAGGGTTCGGTATCTCCGTTGGGTGCAGTGGCTTTTTTAGATAAGGCATCAGCTTCTTCATTTTGTGCTCGACAAATTTTTTCGATCTGGAAGTGAGCGAAGCGTGGAACTATTTTTTTCACCACTGCCTGGTATTTAATCATGTTCTCCTCCTTTGCTGCAAAATTGCCCAATGTGTGGCTCACGACTAGCTGTGAGTCGGAATATACATGCAGATGCTGAATTCCGAGCCCCCGAGCCAAACGCAATCCTGCGATGAGGGCTTCATACTCGGCTTCATTATTGGTCGCTCGGAATTAGAACTTGAGCACTGTCGCAATTTTCCATTTAGAAGGAGAATAAAGGACGAAGCCGGCTCCTGACTTTTCTTCAGTTGCTGATCCATCCACATATAAGGACCATGGAATGCTTGGGCTTTCTTCTGGGTCCTGTGACGGAAGTTCATCCCCCTCCGTGGGAATGGTCGACTCCACAATAAAATCTGCTAGCACTTGAGCCTTGATTGTCGTTCGGGGTTTATAAGTGAGATCAAACTCACCCAATTCTATTACCCACTTGGCTAAACGTCCGGAATTTTCAGGCTTATGGAGGACTTGCTTTAAGGGCTAGTCAGTCAATATCATTACTTTGTGAGCCTGAAAATACGGCCTCAATCTACGTGCGGATGTGACAAGAGCGAAAGCCAATTTTTCAAGTGGTAGATACCTTGATTCCGCGTCGTTAAGGATCTTACTTGTATAATAAACCGCTTCCAACTCCATTGTCTTCTCTCTCAAAAGAATCAGCGACCGCTCGAGGAGCGTGACCAAGTAGATGTAGAGTTCTTCCTCTACTTGCGGCTTAGCTAGCAATTGAGGCAATTGGAGATAATCTTTAAGCTCCTGAAAGGCTTTCTCACGTTCTTCTGTCCACTTCATTTTTTGTGCTTTTCGCAAAGCTTGGAAGAGTGGGAGGTTTTTCTCTCCGGCTTTAGAGATAAATCTCCCAAGAGCGGCTAGGCGTCCATTAAGCCGTTGTATCTCTTGAAGGCTTTTAGGTGATCCCATATCAAGGATGGCTTTGACCTTTTCCGGATTTGCTTCTATTCCTCTTTGAGTTAATATAAATCCGAGAAATTTCCCTGATCGGACACCAAAAGCACACTTGTTCGGATTTAGGCGCATGTTGTAAGTCCAAAGCGACTGAAAGGCCTCTTGTAAATCCGTCAGGTGTTCATCGGCTTTTCGGCTCTTCACCAGGATGTCATCCACATAAGCTTCAACATTTCTGCCAATTTGCTCCTTGAAGACTGTATTTATGAGCCTTTGGAAGGTGGCTCCGGCATTTTTTAGACCGAATGGCATCACCTTATAGCAATAAGTTCCTTTGCTTGTAATGAAGGATGTTTTTTCTTCATCGTCTTTGGCCATTCGGATTTGATTGTAGCTTGAGAAGGCATCTAAGAAACTCAGCATCTCATGCCCCGCCGTAGAATCAACCAAACCATCAATCGAAGGTAGAGGGAATGAATCTTTTGGACAAGCTTTATTTAGGTCCGTAAAATCCACGCACATTCTCCATTTTCCGGACGGTTTTTTAACTAGAACCACATTAGCCAACCAGTCTGGATAGTTCACCTCTCGGATAAATTCAGCCTTCAAAAGGGTTGATATTTCTTCTTCTGCAGCCTTCTGCCTTTCTGGGGCGGAATTCCTCCTTTTTTGTTTGACAGGCTTGAACGACTGATCTATGCTGAGACGGTGTTCAATGACATCACGCTTTACACCTGGCATGTCCTCCTCATTGACCGTGCAAAGAGATCGTAATTTATTCTCGCATCGCCGTGAGATTTTCTTGTTGTGCTATCGTCAAATCCGCACCAATACGCACAGTACGCTCCACTCTAGTTGTGTCTAAGGGAACTGTAAGCAATTCTTCAACTGGTGTGGGGCGGAGTTCTTCATCTTCCCGTTCGGCTATTTTGTTGCTCAACATGGCTTCCGAAACTCTCGTTTTGCCTTTGTTTAGAACTTTTCCTTTGAGGGTTGAGACATAACATTCGCTGCCAAGGTTGATCCCTCTTACTTCCACCGCCACTTGATGTGATTCGAAATTTGAGGAGAAGATGGTAAGTGGAAATTATTGCTTTCAAGGCGTTGAGGGTTGGCCTACCAAGAATCATATCATTGTAACTTGAAGCCTGCATAACCAGAAAATTTGTTGTCACCGCTGATGATCTTGGCGAATTTCCTACCATAAGCTGGTAACGTGATCATTCCTTCCGTTGTACTCACCCTCCGAAAATCCCACTAAAGATGACTTTACGGGAGTAAGTTATCTACATCGCATCTCATTCTTTCGAGCGCCCGTAAAGAATGCCCATCAACTTCCAATCGCCTACCGTAACTCTTTTCATTTGGAAGCCGGAAACCATGACGGTAATAACTAAGCGCCGCCACGAGGGTACGCCAACCCCCGGCTGACGTCGTTATCATAAAATATGATGGGGGCCATAGGCCGAGACCTTCTCTGTGGCGCTTCTGTTTCCTGCGCAACTCCCACCATTCGGGCATAGCTTTTTCGAGAGGCGGAACTTTCACCACCACACCCAGGACCACCACTAATAAATCCGACCATCTCCCATTTTTCTTCTTCAAGCTGTGAAGTTTCAGGCTTATCTTGGACCTCAATGTTGATATACTGCTCCAATTGTCCCCTTCTAACGACATCTTCTATGGCGTTCATCAAATGGGTGCATTTTTCTGTGTCATGCCCTCTAGCTTGATGAAATTTGCAATATCTTTTGCTGTTCTTTTACCGTTCGGGATTCTTTGCAGGTTCTGGCCATGTCAAGAGTTGTTGATCCTGGATTTACATAAGAATATGGCTTCTGGTCTGATTTAGTGGGGGTATGGTGATCGTATGTGACAATTTTCCCTTCTTTTGCAGATTCTCTAGGTTGTAGCATATGTCGCTGTGGGCGTGTTGAAGTTTCCATACCTCTATTCTCATCCTTACGGTACTTGCGCGATCCTCCCTCCTTTCGGATTTCTGTGGGCCTTCTGTTGACATTTTGATGGGCTTTTCCCTTCTGGATTTCCGCAGAGGCACGTCGAGCCTCTTCTTCCCAGCCCGTATAAATTTCATCAAAATTGATATACTTTTGGGCATGGACCATGAGGGCAGGGATGGTTTTCGGCGGATCCAAAGTGAGGGAAAAACGAAAAGGAGATTCTAACAAACCCTCCATCAGGATAGTTACTGACCGTGCAGCTAGATAAGGTCCGCGTTCAACTTCATCTATGAAACGGTTTAAATAGGCTTGGAATGTTTCACCCTCGTTACTTAACGCCGCATAAGGGTAGGACGGAGTTTTCTTTTGCTTTGAGTAATTAGCAAAATAAGCTAAAAGCGATCCGCTAGAACTTGAAAAGAAGGAATCGTGCTAGATGGAAGATCGACAAACCGATCTTGCACTTTTCCCTCTAAAGTAGCGGGGAAAAGCTTCGGCGCATCTGGCGTTGGTAATTCCAGAAAGCAGCATCTTCGATCGGAAGGACTTTAAGTGACGAGACAGATCGGTTTTGCCCTCATATGCAATCATAGCAGATGGTCGGAAACTATCAGGAACTTGCTCCTCCAATATTTCCTTGATAAAGGGCGAGCATATGTTGAGAACATGCCGTTCGGATTTCTGTCTTCTTCGAGAGGGGTCTTGTCCCCGTGTTCTTCTGTCAACAGTAGGAGCGGATGGACTATTCCGTTCTGTTCTTGTCCGTTTCGTTCTTGTATGCTGTTCCGTTCTTGTGGCAGCTTGCTCTCGACGTCGAACGGAGGGAGGTTCTGAACTAGCTGAAAAGGCGGTTCTCTCTCTTCTTTCTCCATAGGTGCGAGTCCTTGTCCTCCCTCTGCTTTCGGAATTGGCTAGTGGGGCTGTTGGCACATTTGGTGGAGTTCGTGTGGGAGGAAGTGACGGATGAGTCAAAGTATGAACAGCTTGAGCTAACTGCTCTAATTGCTGTCGTATGTTAAGATAAAACTCCGGGATGGGTTCCAGGGGTGGGACGGAAGGATTTTTCGATAGAGGTAAGATAGTTGGATTATTTGACGGAATCTCCTCATGCCCTCGGACTTCACCAGGTCCTTCAGGATTACTAGGTGCTCCTTGTTCTTGGATTCGTTTTGATCTTCTGGTAGTAATCATTTGGCTTTTTGTAAGGGTCCCCACGGACGGCGTCAAACTGTTGATGCCAAAAACTGGTCCACCTCACGCTTTGGCTACTGTTGCCTCGTGGTCTGGTCTTAGCCTTTGACAAACGGTTGAAATTTATAGTTGGTGTGGACGCTTACTTCAACTTTTGAACAAGGAACGCAGGGAACGCTTTGGAATTCCGATCGGAATTATCAGTTCTTGATCGGAATTATCAGCTCTTTGCTTTGGGATGAATCTGTACAAAGGAGAAGGGAGGGATCGGAATTGGGCCTTTCTGCCCGGATTTAACTCCGAAGCTTAAGTCAGAAAGCTTGTGAGAAGGAAGTCTTAGAAATAAGTTAGTTCTTTGTGTAATGATTTTTCTTGGTCCTTTTCTTTCTATCATTGCTCTTCTTTTATAGCAACTTAAAGGCGGTTTAGGAAAGGAGGTGGGTAAGGCGGTAAGTAAGGCGGTGAGTAAATATCTCCTAAGGCGGTAAGAAAATATCTGCCTATTGCGTAGGTGCTACGCAGGTAAGTAGAAAATATCTGCCTACTGTAGAGACAAGTGGATAAGGTCTACTTACTGTAGAGGCGTTAGATATTTTCTTCCCTAGGTGGCTATAAGCACCTTACGAGACCCTCATTGCTATAATTCCGACGGACTTGTTTGTAGGATTGAACCCTCATTTTTATTTACCGAACAGAATTATACTGGGATATTTGGTGATATTGCCGCGCGGCCAAAGGGACACAGTCCTGTGTATAACAGGTGGCCGTTTAGGTCGATGACACGCGTCTTACCAAATATATCCGCAACATGTTTTATAAAGAAAAAGGATAAATAATCTTTTAAACCTTGTAGTTTAATCCAAGTTTCTAAGTTGGAATTTTCAATTTTGTCAATTAAACCATATACTTCCAATTTGGTTGTAGTGTGAACCTTCCATCGAATTTATTTCGAATTTGTTATCCAATTGCCAACACAGTGCTACACGTGGAGAATAAAGGGGTAAAATAATTTAAAAAATCTTTTTAGATTATATAAATCAAAAAGTATTTATATTCTTTTAAGTAATTATATTCGTTGGCAGGAGAATTTCTTTTTAATAGTTTTTCCCTTTGTTCGGTCAATTTGGACTGCCATCTATAGTGTTTTTTTGTTTTCTTTTTTATTAAAGTGGATAAACCACATTCATTTATTGGTTGAAAAAAGTAACATTACATCTGATTGCCATCTATAGTGTTGAGTTAGCAATTGGAAAAAGGATTCATATAGCAATTAAATTGGAAGTACGAGATTTAATTATCAAATTAAAAGTTCCAGGAACATTGGAAAACTTGGGTTCACACTATAGGGTTAAAAAAAATATACCTATTGAAAATGAGAAATGTTTCCCTGACAAACATGTCCTTAACATTTAATATGTTTCACAAATCATGATGAAACACAATACTAAACATAAGGGATAAGAAAGAACCTTCAAGAAAGCAGTTTGATAGTATACCTTGATGGTGTAAGGTATTAATGGACGAATAGGGAGTTCCCTTATAATTTGAACAATCCTAAAATGAAGTTCATAAATTTTCTAAATTGCAAGGTTCATATATCACAACATTTTAATGATATCACTTTCTAAATTGGATTTGTATGATAATAGTCCGGTTATTATTATCCAACTCCTACATCTCTTACAAAAACTCTAAAAGGTGATGAGGATTTTTTGGAAAAAAAACAAATTGGTTTGAATGAGTTGGAATATGGTGCTAGAATAGCCTGCTCCAACCCACCACGAAAGTGTGACAGCAGTTTTTTCAGGTTGGAGTAAAAATGGGTAACTGCCAAAAAAGGATAGTATGCTTCCAACTTTGTTGATTACTTCCATTAACCAAATGCATAGCAATGTATCAAGTGGACTGTTTCCCACACCCATTTTAACTCTGGTGAACCAAACACAACCATAAGTGTCTCAGTATCTCATATAAGCATTATGACAACAAACAAAGGATGTCATCTTGTAAACAATAACTAAATCACTAAGAATTAGGAGATAGCTGCCTTTTATAGCAAAAGGTTATGGTATCTTTGTATGTCTTCTACTAAGTAGACAAGTTGGACAAGTTATCAGTTAAAACATACCAAGGTACTGGACACAGTTTATATATCTCATAGCACTTTAAGAGCAGAATGGAAGTTCAATCCAATAAGAAGGAACTTATTAAAGCATTAGGCACAAACTAAGTAACACCTGAAGAAAATGAAGACAGTCAGGCTAAGTATCAATAGTGGTCATCTGGGTTAAATGCTACGATATATTCATATTTAACAGATCATATAACAATAAAAGAATTTTTAAGGAATTCAACAGCATTTACTAGGTTCCGTTATGATCCAATCAGTATTTTCTCATTACAGAGAAATCTTGCTAATATTCTCACATCTACAATAATATTTAATATGTTCTATCTAGAGGAAGCAGAGGAAGTATTTCAATTTTCCATAGCTATTGCTTAAGAGTATGGCACAGTTATTACTTCAAGATCATCATCTCTACTACTCACATGAGATCATGACAAAGTGACTAATTAGTAAAGCTTGAAAATAATATAGCAGCCATAATTATGTAAATTAACTTGACCAACAATTTAGAGGTATATCGTAAAGCCAAAGCAAGTGAACTAATAAACCTGGCACAAATTCCTTCATTGTATTCTATATGTAATGATCAGCCAAAAGTGTGAGTTAAAATAACAAAAAAAAAATTAGAGAAAGTTGTGGACACTTGAAAATATCCTCATAATACTAATTATCCATGAGAAATAAGCATATTGACAAATTATTTTTTACCTGAAGATGCTAACCATCGAACAACACCAGAACTCTACACCAGACAAATAATATTAGCACATGAGAGTTAATGAAGAGAAATTAAACATTTTGTTTTGACAAACCTCATAGGATGGAGGAGCCTTTAAGAAGCCCTTCACAGGTGAAAATGGCAAAGCCCTGCATAAAGATTGATTTAATTAGTATATAATCCTACATAAAATCTATACCAACAAAATTCATATATTAACATCTAAAATTAAAAAAAAAAATGAAATTCGCACATGAACTAAAATGTGGTGATCAGACAAATTATGTTAATTTTTTAGAGAAAAACAAACAAACAAACAGACCTTGGAGGAGTAGGACTCCAACCAATCCGCGAGATTAAAGAACTCCGTACTCTGAAAAAACTGCATTAAAAAGAAGATCTCTAATTTGTTCATAGCTGGCTACCGAAATACAAATCCATGGTAAATTGCAACGCGAAAAACATAGAAAAGCATGGAATTTGGCAACTCACCCCGAGACGAGCACACGAATGTTCCTCATGATCTTCTCTGTGACTCTGCGTCTCCAACCGGCCTCTTTTTCACGCAATTCTGATGAATCTAATGGAAAACAAAGATCAGAAAACAAGTGAACAAATGAATTGAAGAAAGTGAAGGAACGAACAAAGGATTCAACTGATCCAACCCTAGATTCTACTTGCAAAGAGCAAGAAGGAAGCACACCGAAGGATTCTTCTTGGTGGGCGCTGCGTTGAACGGTCGGCGATGAAGGGGGCTCGTGCGGGGTGGACGTGTGTGAGAGAAAAGGGGTGTTGGCAAAGAGCCGGTTTGGTGGACCGGTCAGCGAACGAACCGGATTTGGTTGTTCAAGGCCCAAGGGTATGAGAATTTGACATATATACCCCTGTAAAAATGAGAAATTACAATTATATGACAAAATTTGTATTAGGGGCGTTAAATCGGGAAAGTGGTAGGAAGTCACGAATAGAATTTAAAGTGGTAGGAAGTCCAGGTTTTCAAAGTGGAAATTTGAAGTGAGCACTAATGGTGTTCATTTCCACAAAAGTGAAGGGGCATCGAAGTGCCAACTTCTCCACTTCTTGTGTTCTTTTCCATGTGAGTGGGATCAATTCATATTGCACTTCAGTAGTATGTTATTTTCCACAAAGTGGGGGAAGTAAAAAAATTGAGAAGTGATTTTATTACAGTAATTTTGATTATAATTGTCATTATATTGTTATTAATAGTTATTAATTTTTTTAAACTTATTATTATTATTATTATTTGCTATTTTGTATTAAATTTTGGATGAATTTGAGAAGATGGATTTAAACTTTTATTATAATTTGAGAAGTTGGGTCATTGATAAACATGTTATTATTTTTTGGTCAATGATAACACCATCATCGTATGTCCTAGCAACAACTCAATAGGTGAAGAAATCATATTCCAATTGAATAAACAAGAGATGAAGGCTTAATTCTTCCAATTACAAGATCACCATGAAACCCTAAAGACACCAAAAAAAAAGAGCAAAGAATGGTAGAAATCCATGAAACTCAAAGCACTGAAAAGTTAATAACACAAGGATGAGCTACCTGCAAAGAAAAGCCAACACAACTACCTTGTCCAAATTTATAGCAATGAAAATCCATGAAACTCAAAATTTTGAAAAGCCAACACAACTAGCAAACAGAAGTGAACATACAAACATGTTTTGTTCATCACCTTAAAACCATACAAATATACAAATATACAACATACAAACATACAAACATACAAATATACAAACATGAACATCAAACAACATTTCATCACCTTAAACAATACAAACATGTTTTGTTGTTGAGACAGTCATACAAAAAAAACTGAAATTTAAACTGTCACTACATGGATCAATAAAGCAGTCTTTACACAAACAAAGAACATAAACATAGCCTAGAAAATATTCCAGTCACTACCCAGAACCTCTTTGCTCGGCAATGAAGTTATCAAGCGATTTTTTCCTCAAATAGAAGCTTTCAACCAGCTTCTTCTTCGCTTTCAAAAGCTCGAACACCATATCCAAATCGTCATCACTATAGCCCTCCATGCTCCACAAAGCATCACTTAACCTGTCCTTCCAAGGCTTTTGTTTGGCCCTTCAATTGAAGCAGATAAACGATCAAACTTCTCTCCAAAGTGCTCCACGATAAAGTTCCCGTCACTCAGCCTAGAAGCACAACCACCTCTTGTAGTAGTAGTAGATGAAGTATGCCTTGGCAGCTCCCGCTGCTGGTTGTTAGGCTCAAGTGGCTCAAGCTCAGGCTCAGGCTCAACAAATTCAGCAGGAGCTAGGTTCATTGTTGCCTTCGGTGTTTGCTTCATCAGATCCAAACCGGTCGAATATTGATCTAGCGAACTCACCCGTGGTATGATCATCACCACATACAATTCGGAGGTCATCATAGTGGGGATCGGTTTGTTCAGCAGGTTCTTCACCTTAGGGTGCGACTGCTAATTCATAGAACATTATAAATTTGGAGATCAGTCGAGATTTGTTGTAATATGCACACACATATTAAAATAAAAGAGTTTAACGCATATACCGCGACATATGTGTGATACGACTCATCCTCAAGCACTAACATTTTCCTGTTGTCGTTCCATCCAACACCGCTGAGTCCCATAACCTTCTTTAGCTCTTGGTATTTAATCTTAAGGGTGCGCAAACGATTCTCTATGTTGTCCGCATCCATATTCGAACCACGTATTTTATTGTTCACTACCTTAGCTGCCTCTACGAAAGCAACCCGCTTGAAAGACTTATCGACCTTCAATCTAGCTTTGACCTGCTCTGCAAGGCAAGGTGTCACGCCCCGACCCGAATCTCGGGACCTCGAGCGCGTGAGCAGACCGGTCGTACCTAAGTGGAGACGAGCCCCACTCTGATATAAGGCCTAAGTAATCAAAAGCATGCAATAATATAATCCACTAACTTCAATAATCAGAGTCTTACAAAGGAATTTAAAACATAATTTGATACTTTACACAAGTTAAGGCCCTACAAGGGTCCTACAAAATAAATTCTCACATAGGAAAACCTTAGGTCCTCGAATCTCTACTAGAATATCTCGATCCCTCGCACAACTCCTGATCCCAAGTCACCTACACCTCAAGTCCTGGAACAAAAGAAAGGAAACAAGTGGAATGAGCTTTAGAATGGAAAGCTCAGTAAGTATCCCCGCAAGGGTTGCGAAGAGGTCATGAAAAACAATCGTGTAACAGTGATCCACACAAAGCAATACCATAGGAAAGACTAAGTTCAAAGAACACAAGGATCACTATCACTAAGCACAGACACAAAACATAAAGTCAAATCATGAAGAACCAACTTGTCATCTCCCCCGCAGCCATCGACCTAAGCCGATCTTGAATCTTATCATCCAAACCCTTGAGTCTGGTAGAGCTCCTACATGTACGTACACGGCCAGCGTATCGTCCCACTGACGGGTGGACATCCAGAGTTCCGTCCCCCTAGTAGGACTACAGGACGTCCAAAAAGTCCTCCCCCTGGATGCCCGCAACATAATCTGCACTGAACGGGAGATTCCACAACACAACACAAGAAAACTGAAACACCAACCCGGATGGAGCACTAGCTCACATGTTTCCACGGCCACATGTCGATCAACGGGAAGGCTAGTTCAGTGTACACAAGAATGTCCAACAAAACTAACTCATCAATATGCATACACTAACATGGAAACTCGATAAGGCAAGAAAGCGAATACGTGTATGCAAAACCAAATCACAAAATACCAATCATGGTGATATCAAGGTCAATAAACAACGCAACATTAATTCAAGGATATTCAATAATATCAAGATCAATAAACTCTCAAGCAATAAAGCAGAAACAAAAGCACAAAATCAAGAAAACCCAAAGCTGGGTGGGTACTAGGCAGGTACACTTACAAGAAACATGAATAAAAAAAAAAGGTCAAGGAAGCCCATCATTGGGCGAGTACAAGGCAAGAGTACTTACCAAAATCACGAAGTCTGGTGTCCCAAGGAACCACCTCCCTTCGCATCTACGTCAATACTAATAGTAAAGCCTATGTTAGTGATGGCAATTCTTTGCATGAACTCTACATATCTTGATGCACGTATGTGTCCCACTAAATGTCATAGCCCTATCACACAAGTCCACTTAACTTATTGGACATGGTTAGACCTAATCTTATTTGTATTTGACTAAGTGGGTTCACCCTTAACTTATTATTCCCCATCATTCAACCAAATAGGTCTAGCCTAGTGGTTAAGATCCTTCATTGTAGTTGAGAAGTCTTGGGTTCGAATCTCAACACCTACCAATGTCTTTTGATCTGGGCTTATCTCTAGCTGACCGAACCCAACCCGTTACAATCAATTGGGCCTAATCTTATAACTCAACTACACAACTTAATTAATCAAAATCAGCTTACTTTTAAAACGAATCCAACACAACCCGTTTTGTTTTATTTATTTATTTATTTATTTATTATTATTATTATTTTGCTACTATTTGATGTCTCGTCCATTATTATGAGTTCTCAATGTTACATATCAGGCCCAAAAAATAAAAATATAAAATATAAAATATAAAAATACTCAACGAATGTAACCTCTAACCACTATCTTCATGCAAGCGCGTGTACTTGTACCTTCATGACTTACCTGATAATTCATTGGGCTCATCTTACAGAGTTAAAGGTATTTTCACATTAGTCTAACAACTCAATAATTAATATTTGTTCACTTTGGTCCATGGCCTATCAACGAGACCCCACTCTTTAAAAGAACCTAAGTGGGTCAGCACTAACAGCCATGCAAATCTCACCATCCCCACAAAACCCTCACAGCTCATTACTTTAATATACTCTCAAAGAGCCCAGGTTACTCATGCCCTCCAAGAGATCAAACCCTCATCCTCAATCTCTGCTTTACTGACACTTCCATTCATCCATACGCCAACCTTAAATCAGATTATCAGTTTCATAGGGGTCTGAAATTTGTTCACAACTAACCAAATAGACTATGGCTTTGAAACTCCACCCATCCAGTCATCTTCATCAATCCAAAACCTCAAACAATAAAACTGAAAAGAAATCTCATCCTCCTCCTGCCAACTATTCCCAGAAAACAACAAAGATCAAGCAACCATGAACCACAACTACACAGACCTGCACATCATTCCATAGACCATCTCTAGTATCAACTTTACAACCAACTAAGAGCATGACCAAACAGTCAAATTCCCTCATTAACCATCACCGTGTTCACATGAACACTTACTCAATGAAATTAATTCATCATCATCACACACACACACACAAACCCAATAAAGCAAGTGCACAGCCACACAACTAACCTATGATCATGCACAACCATCATCACCATCTATAATCTTAAAAGCATACATGAACCTGAAAAAGTTTTCAGACACTCACAGCAACCTCTCAGAGTTTAAAACCTCTTCACAGCCATCAAACACTTACTAAAATTCCTTCACTATCCATTATTCCCCTCTATTACATGATATGTTCTTCCTCTCATGAACACTCACTCTGAAATCCATGTCCACAGTTGCTTAAACTCAACCCCAAACTCACTCATGCATGCGCTCATATGCAAAGCTTTAAGAACCATGCAAAACAAAAAAGAACAAAACAGAAAAGAAGAAGGTTAAGAGGCTCACCACACTTGCGTACGGTGCTGCAGAAGTGGTGCTCCGGCCAGATGCTTGGTCCCATGCTCTCTTGAAGAACATTAGCCAGGGATCAGACTTCCACTTCGTCTCTTCTCTCTCCTTCGCCGACGCCGTCCTTGAAGCTCTCTCGGTTCACCTTCTTAGATCCTCCCAATAGTGACGGCGGGGCGACACTTGTTCCCAAACGAGAGATGATTCTAGGGTTTCGGATGGGTTCTCTATTTATAGATATCGCGGCTAGCTAGAGGATAAGATTCTCTCGATCGGATAAGGTTTATTTAAGAGTTTCAAACGATGATAGTCGCGCAAGACAAACGGAAAATAAAACTAGGTTTCTTTCTCTCTCTACATCTCTCTCCCTATTTATTGCCTTTCTTTTTTTTTTTAAAGCATATACATAAAGTATGCTTGGCTGGAGATATTACATTCTCTATATTTATATATCTCTATACACATATATATCTAAACTTATATATATATATATATATATATATATATATATATATAATATCATAATGCACCACCCCCCATCCACGTGCATGTTTTTCTTTTTGAAAAGTTTGTTCTTTTGCAAAGAACACCTCACAAGTCCATTTCCTCACATGCAAGTCCCCGTCTATATCACTTTGGGAGAGAATCGGAATTTCCGTCAAGTCCTCAACTTTTATTAAATTACTATGGGATCGAAAATACCCGCCTGACATCGTGTCTGTGAAGAGACACCAGGCGACATATCAAATCACAAATATCATATTTTTTTAGTTTGTGGGTTCTTCCATTCCTAATAGAGGCAAGCCTCTATTATTAATTACCCCAAACAATGTCGTGGGAACCTCCGATTAAGGGCAAAGGTACAAGTAGAGAGGCAATGAATAACACAATATGAAAAATGATTTTTATTTATCATAACTTTCATTACATATGGATATCATCATGAGATGTTCATACATATCATTTATTTGTTCATTTGCTTAATTTGTTTATTTATTTTATTATTTAGGAATGCCGCCTTCCGCCTCGCCATCCCCTTTGAATTCATGTTGTAGTGTTGCCGCGCCATGGTCGCCAACAGCCCATAAATTTACTGCAGTCCTGCCCTGCCTTTAATATGTGCTTCGTCACTTTGACATTTTTGTCGCTTTAGCTGCCTCAAGATGCTGACTTTGTCGCCACCTTGAGATCTTGCACCATTTTCGGATTTTAATCACCGCCTTAATGTGTGTATGTCGATGCCTTGAAATGTGTCTGCATTATATTTTGACCATAAAGTGGAGCCCATCTCATAATTATTATTATTTTTATCATTTTTTTTTATTTTTTTTTATTTTTATTTATTTATTTATTTATTTTTTGGCCCTTGGACCAATCTTTCTTGATGGGCCACCTCTTTTTCTGATTGCATTTCAGCCACAAAATAGAAGCCCATTTCATTGATATTTTCTTTTTTTTAATATGAGGAGGTTGAATTTTTTTATTTTTTATTTTTTATTTTTATTTTTTTGGACTTCTTTTGTATTGCCTTCTCACCAATACACGTTCATGGCTCTTAAAATTCCTTATCCGGTCAATTCATTTTTTTTATTACCAACTTGGTCATTCACATGATGTGATAGGAAGCACATCCATTCCACTCTCATAGATACAACATTTGTTTTGAGACATTTGTTAAATAATTTTTTCTTTTTGAATTGTTAATATCCATTGATTGGAACATTGGCTTTATGTCTGCTGCTTCTTCCATAAAGAAATGCTCAACAATTCATATTAGTTTGACTTGGTCTTGGATAACAGTTAGAGATGGCCGGAGATGGCCGGATAGATGGTGGAGAGGAATAATGAGTGTGCCTTTACACCATGTCCTACACTGTATTTCAATCTTAAAGGAAAACCCTAACTTATACATGTGTATATATACAATAATCTAGATGGATTGGTAAAGTATAACCCGACCCGTTACCGTCGCTAAGGTTTACAATACTCCCCCCTCAAGTTGGTACATATATATCACACATGCTTAACTTGGATACAAATTTCAGAACACATGTCCCGCCACTTGTTTGCTTTGGTGAGTATGTCCGCTTAATTGGTCCTCTGTTACGATTGGGAATCGCAATGACTTTCCCATCGATCTTTCTTTGATGAAGAATCGGTCAACTTCAACATGTTTTGTCCGGTCATGTTGGGCCGGATTATGTGTCTGATATGTACGGCAGTTGATTGTCGCAAAACACCTTACATTGATTCAGTTGTTCTGAAACCTAGATCCTTGACTGATTTTAATCCTGATACTTCCACATATTCCCGGGCCATACCACGATACCGGCCTCCGCACTAGAGCGAAGTAAACCACATTTTGCTTCTTGCTCCTCCACGCTGACTAAATTACCTCCCACGAAAGTAAAGTAGCGCGATGTAGAACGCCGATCAATCGCTTCCCGCTCAATCTCATACGTATATCCCTCGACTACGAGATGGATTTATTCTTCTTGAATAGTATCCCTTTTCACAGGCTCCCTTTGAGATATCGCGATTATTCTCATCCAACTGCACATTCATGTGTTGTTCTCCGGGATTATGCATGGCTGCTAACCACTTTCAAGGCATGTGCTAGGTCGGGTCTAGTATCGCCAAGTACATTAGCTCGCCAACCAACCTCTCGATATCTCCATTTGTCCACCGGTATTTTGGTTTGGATCCACTCAAGCTTCAAGCCTTCCTCTAATGCGTATCAACCGGTTGACAACCCGACATACCATGCTCTCAGCAATAAATCTAATGTGTATTTTCTTTGGGACAAGAAAATTTCAGAGTTATGTCTGGAGACTTCAATTCCCAAGAAATACTTCAGAGAGCCTAGATTCTTCATCTCAAACTCACAATGGGACAAATATTTTTGAAGTGCCAAATGTTCTTCCCGCATCATTCCGTCAGAACCACCATATCATCAACATATAACGATGAGCCGTAATTTTGCTCCCTTTCGCTTTTATGAATGCAGTATGGTCCTCAATTGCTCTGCATGTATCCAAACTTTCTCATAGCATCTGTGGAATCTACTAAACCAGGGCTCTGAGATTGTTTGAGTCCATACAAGGACTTGTGTGATGTGCAAAACCTTCTTGCTCGGAGAAGCGGGACATTGTATCCCGGTGGTAAGTCCATGTACACTTCCTCGCCGGTCTCCATGTAGGAAGGCATTCTTTACATCTAGTTGATGCAAGTAGGGGCCAATCCAGTTGGTACACTGAGACAATAAGATACCGACGTATTGTATCGATCTTGGCTACGACGCATAAGCGTCTCAGATAGTCGATCCCATCATATGTTTGTGAGTACCTCATGGCCACTAGCCTCGCTTTATAGCGATCAATAGTATCATCGCCTTATAACTTCACGAGTAAACTCCATCTACATCCCCACTGCGGGTTTCTTATCACGTAAGTCAACAATCCTCCAGCGGTGGCGTTCTTCTTGATGAACTCGGTTCCTCGTTCATTGCTTCCTCGCCCTTAGGGTCATAAAGCTTCCCGCAAAGTAGGAATAGATCTGATGGATAATTGATGGGTAAATGACTTGTTTGATTCCGACAAAGCATCGGTAGACACATAATTACTCCTTAGGATATTTTACTTTATTTTTGGATCGGGGCTGTAGTTGGGTTTGGGTATACCTCGATTATGACGCTGGAGGGAAGACTGTGGTGGTGGGATGTCCAGTTCAAGACGATTGGTTGTCATTGCGGTACTTGTTGGCGACTCGATGATCCTTCAATTTGCGAGGTTTGTATCCGTCAAATTCGCTCCGTCACTAGCTCCTGCAGTTCGATGTCGTTACGTGTGGCATCACCATTAGTCTCATTTGATATATCAACAAGATCTCTGTTTCTGGGACTTCACCGTAGTCGAACTTGAGTTCAACTTCTTGCATCCTCTCCCCGAAGTGAAGGCTGCGGGTGAGGTGAATAATACATATCACACTCATGGAAGGTCACATCCATAGTAACAATGCGTCCTCCTAGAAGCGGGTGATAATAACGGTACCTCTTCTACGGTGTAGTGCATACCCAACAAACATGCACTTCGAGGCACGGGTTCTAACTTGTTGGTGGGGATGAAGATGAACAAAGCGTGCATCCGAAAACACGAGAGGCAAATTGAACTAGGGCGCTGAAGCAATAAAAGATAGCGGCAGGTGGTCTCAAAAATTCACCGCACGTGCGGGAGGGTACCGCGGTTGATCAAGTAAGCCGCAGAGACAAGAGCCTCACCCCAAAAGGATAGTGGGTGCATCTGCGCCTCAATTAAGGGAGTGCACGAACCACATTGAGAGAAGGTGGCGATTCTTCAAAATTTTGTTGGGGGTATAGGGACAAGTGGTTTGATGATTAGTAATCCCATGATGATCGAAACCCACGAGATCGTAATTACATACTCACGCCCGCTATCACTACGGAGAACTTGGATCGGCGTTTTATATTGAGCAGAAACCATTTTTGTGAAATTTCGAAAGGCGTAAGTCACTTCATTCTTGATTTCCAAAGGACACCCCAAGTCATACCAAGACAATCATCAATAAAAGTCACAAACCAATGTGCAACCCACCGAGGGTAGCAATTTTAGATGGACCCACACATGGAATGCACCACCATAAAAGGAAGCAGGCTTTTAAAGTTGGAGAAAAGTACTCGGATGATCACGTGGGCTCATAAACATCACACTTAAATTGAGAAACATTACACTTGGAAAATAAACTAGGAAAGAGTTTACGCAGAGTATCCAAAGAGGCATGTCCTAGTCGGCATGCCATAACGGTCATATCTAAAGCGAGAACCCGGTTTGGGGCTTCTCCCCATGCGGACTTCTAAGCGAAAGGGCTTGCATCAAGCCGTGATTCGCATACGCTTGCAAGTCCAAGTAGTATTTGCTCTCGTTTAGTGCCATAACCAATCGCCTTCCGAATGCGGATATCCTTAAACACACGTGAAGAAGGCGGAAAATGACAACACAATTCGAGAGCAGCAGTTATTTTGGGAAATAGATACCGGTTATAGTCAAGAGAAGGAACAACAAGGACGATATCAAGATGGAGGTTGTCAATGCAGAAATGGGTGCCTTCCCCGATACTTGGGAACTGAGGTCGCCACGTGGCAGTAGTCACAATAGTTTGAGTAGAAGGATGTAAGGATTTAACCGGAGTTAGAATCAAACGTCATGTGTATTTGTAGCACCGAATCAATTAACCATGTACTATTCTGAGCGTATGTAAACCTTTAAAGCCTTACCCACGTATTTACTGCTGAAAGCGAGGGCGGTCGCTCTCACTCAAGTTCTAGATCATCGAGCCGGGCCCGACAGCAGGCTTCCTGCTCTTGTGGGAACGTGAGTTACGACCCTTGTCCGACCTTCAGGGATACCCAATAAGTTCAAAGCACCTCTGCTTGGGGTGCCCGGTCTTCTAGCAATGTTCACACTTGCCGGATATCGTGAGGAGCCATCACCACTGCATCTAACTAGGATGAGAAGATGAGCGGTCATGACTCAGTGGAGGAGACCTGTTCTGAGCCACCATTGCTTCAGCCTTGTCTCCCCCTCGGTCTTCATAGCTTCCTTCCTATCGGACTCCCAATAATATAAGCATAGGAGGACCTGTAGACCAAGGAGGATCCTTGCCGGGAGAATTTCACCACCTAGGACTTGTTCATACTCATCATCAAAGGCCACCCAAAACAAATAGACTAGTCAAGCCGCTCCTTGGATTCCAAGTAGATCTTGAGGTCTTTGTCACAAGACATGGTGATCTTGTTGTAGTGATCCAACTCTTGGAAAATTTCGGCCAACTCTCCAAAGTAGATGATATCAGGCCTACCATGTTATGCGAGGCAGGGAAGCCTTCGATTCGTGGTATACACCCTCACTTCATCATTCTCATCAAAGAAGGTTGTCTTCAAGGCATCCCAAATCTCCTTTCGCAATGATTCGGTAGCGAGGTAGCGCTTCATGATTTCAGGCTTCATGGAAGAGAGAAGCCAGCTCTTAACTCTCTGATCCTCAGAAAACCAGTCCTCATAGCTCGGATCGTCTTCAGGTGGGGCTTTAACCGTACCCCGAAGATACCCCATCTTCCTCCGTCCGGCAATATGCATCTCCATGAGCGGAGCCCACAAATCATAGTTTCTTTCATCCAACACTAAACCAATATTAAAATTGGAACTCTCCGATTGAAGAACAACTCTAGGAGCATCACCGGAGGCCGCTTTCCATTGATCACCCATGATAAGTAGCTGAACACAGTAACAAATGTTGTGTTTTTTTTTTTTTTTTTTTTGTGTGTGTGTTTTCTTTTTCACACAACAGAGTAGGAGCTCAGTTAACAACCAATTTAATGAGATGACAAGATTGATGTGACAACTCTATTCAAATTTTGGCAGCACAACTGCACACTTGAATAGTTCCCAGTACTAGCGATCCGATGCATTTGGCTAATGTTCTAGGATGTCCTCGTCTTCTCCAATCAGCCCGTCTTCTTCAAGCTTCTCACTAAAGACGGCCGATTTCAAAGGGATCAAAGTAGCGGCACCACTGTGGGAAGAGCTGACACCAAATGGACCTTCAACAGCACCACCACTTTGAGTTGGAGGACGGTAAGGGGCGGCTATGAGCAGCGGCGGTCTTCACACTGGCGGAGCTCGACGCAGACGACAAAGCTCGCCGTGGAAGCAACAACAAACGATAACCAGCAAAACAGCAGCAAAACAGTCTGCTCGTGGCTCCCTCGTCACCAACAGACGACTTCAGTCCACTCCAAGAAGGCGGTCAGGTCCTGTACACGGCCAGCAGTTGTCGGACAAAGAACAGATAGCTTGATCCAGGTGACACAGATCCTCCCCGGAGCTTGTCTAGCTTTGATACCAAGTTAGAGATGGCCGGAGATGGCCGGATAGATGGTGGAGAGGAATAATGAGCAGGCCTTTACACTGGCGGCTCTACACTTGTATTTCAATCTCAAAGGAAAAACCCTAACTTATACATGTGTATATATACAATAATCTAGATGGATTCGGGTAAAGCATAACCCGACCCGTTACCAGTTAAGGTTTACAACAATAACCTTTTCCTGGCCATGTGAATCTTGGATTTTATTCTCCACAGCAGCATTAGAGTTGAAGAAACTTGAACTTAAGAGGCGGCTGCTCCACTTCAATAATATGACTCACACTGACAATTAGCAATAACCCTTTTCACCAATCAGCCCTTTAATTCTACATGGTTCTATATGAGGTACTCCTTCCGTCATTCTTCAAGAAACTAAGTTCCTCTTTGCTTCAGGAGTGATGTGGTATATTGCGAGAATAATTTTCCAACTTGTTTCAAATACCTCTATGGCTTCAGATTTACCACATTTCGAAGATGGTTTATGTTGTCCATAGTTTGGGGAGCTTCTCTTTACACTCATTCAGAATGACTTACAAAGGCAATGAGCGATGGACACCCATGGAACGAGATACTCTCCTCCTATCCAACCTTCACTTTTAATAAGTTTACTTATATCTGTAGATGTAAGTGTCTTTGCTAATTCATTGTAAACATTGCATTTCACTCGTACAGTTGCATGTTCCAATTTAACAGACTCATGAGCCAACATCCATGCTTTGACTTGGGATATACTCATATTTTTACATGTGCTTAGAATATCTTTTCAACCAAATACAACCATGCTTTCACAGAAATATTCTTCTACAAGTTTAAAGCATTAAACACATTAACATCATTTCTGAACTCTCTCAAACATTTCATCGAACACTAGATGGGCGCTTCATATAATCAGGCATTTGACAAACATTTTACAATGTTTTCTCGTCAAAGTTTACACAATCATGCATTTCTACATAAAAATGTTAAATTCGTCAACTGAATTTATCTTAATTTCTTCTTCTACAATGAATGGCATTTCTACATAAAAATGTTAAATTCATCAACTGAATTTATCTCAATTTCTTCTTCTACAATGAATGGATGCCATACTCCGAGTTGTAATTGGCTTTGAGCTCTGAACAGCAAGTTGCAGCAATCTCTATTCCTCTTCCATGGAATTAGTTCCCTCTCTCCTTTATCATCTTCTTCTTTGAAAAGCTCTGAGGCTCATACTTTTGAAGCTTGCCTTCAAGTCAAAGATCCCAACCTTCATGTTCTCCAGCTATGGTTCTAGGACAAGCTGCCAACTCACCCAAGTGCCTTTCTCAGCTGCTTAGAAAGTTGATCAACCTTCTTTCATGATCTATATATCATTGATAGATGACGGGCAGCAAGCTGATCTCCCAACACGTTGCTCGGGCTCTGAATTCCTTTAACTTAGAGACAAAGTATCTCCATCATACTTTAGCTTCTCCCAATTGTCCCTGAGTCTTTACTAGGATCATCTTTGATGATGTCTGGTAATCACCGAGGCATCTTTATTGATAGAGAACTCCTTCTCTGATGAAAGTGGGCAGCAATGAGGCTTTCTATAGCCCTTGCTTCTTCTCCAGTGACAGGAGGGAGGCTATTATATAGCCTTTGCTTCTTCTCCGGTGACGGCGGTCAGCAAGGAAGCTATTATATAGCCCTTTGCTTCTTCTCCGGTGATGGCAGGGTGATGACAACGGACAGTGATGGCGATGATAGGAGCCCCACAAGGATGGCTCGGCAGCGGCGACGATCAACGGTGGTGGCTCGGCGACGACAGGAGCCCCACAAGGGTGGCTCCACGGCAGGCTGGAGGCGGTGACAAGAGCCCCACAAGGGTGGCTCGGCAGGTTGGAGGCGGAAAGGATGAACGCCGGTGGCTCAGCGATGTCAAGGGCTTGGTGGTCAGCGATCCAAAGGAAAATGGGAGAGGGAGGGGGTATGATATGCTGTTTCTTTCCCTTCTGCCCCCCTCCCCTCTGTTTTTTTAATTTTCATCCGGTCCTCTGTTTTTATTGACCAACAAGATAATAATTTTTTTAAAAAAAAATAAATTTTAAATTAACATTTGATCTTATCCTCCAAGTGATAAAGGCCATTGACCATGTCATAATATCAACTATTATTTGTTTTAAATTTTAAATGGCAGGATGGATTTGACCTCGGGATAGAATCAGATGTTTAAAATTTAATTTAAAACTATTATTGTATTTTATTTTATTTTGATTTGCCTCGGGATTTGTTCCCTTGGATGGTGTTGGGATTTACCTTGGGATTTGTTCCCTTGGAACGTCTTAAGATTTGCATTTTTTTAGATTGCCTCGAGATTTGTATTCTCAAGCATCTTTGAATTTGAGATCGCCTCGAGATATGTGTTCTCAGGCTATCTTGACTTTGAGATCACCTCGAGATATGTGTTCTCAGGCTATCTTGAATTTTGAGATTGCCTCGAGATATGTGTTCTCGGGCTATCTTGACTTTGAGATTGCCTCGAGATATGTGTTCTCGGGCTATCTTAAAATTTGTTTCCTTGGCTTGCCTTGGGATATGTGTCCTTGGCTTGCCTTTTTTTTTATTTTAAGAGAAATTTGGTTATATACCCCTCAAAAATTTCATAATAATAATTTTTTTTATTTTATTTTGGGTGTAAACAATTACCCTTTAGTCCATGGCAGCCCCAGTTAGTATAATTATAGTTCTAACTAATTTAATCCCTTTCCTTATCTTTACCCTTTTACATATATATATATATATATATATATATATATATATATATATATATATATATATATATTTGATTTCATTTGACATGTTAACAGAATCTCATCTATGATATAAATATATATACATATACATATTTATCAAATCATATCCTTTTTGCGTGTAAACCCCTTTACTTCCAATTTTCATTATAGATGAGAAACACTTTTCCCTCTAAACCCTCACTTTTCCCTGAATTTACCAAAAGGTCTTTAACAACCCAAATTAACCCTAATTACAGTTTTATCCATAAGAATAAATTTAAACAATATTAAATCTTTTTTTTTTTAAGTCTTGCTCATATCAATTATCAACTTAACATTTAATAAGACTCTTATTCTTAACCACCAGTATACATTTTAAATATCTTAAAATTTAGGATTGGGAACACTATTAATATTGAAGAATAATAAAAAGACTTTTATTCCATATAAGATTCAAATAAGCCATCCATGGGAGACTCTCCTTTATTTTCTAACATAAAAGAAATTGAAAATAATTAATTAAAACCTAAAAGCATAAATTTCTAAATAAGAAAAATCTTGGGCTTCACACAAGGAATGAAGACATCATCCATATCTTTTGTCCACCTCCTGTTCGGTGTGCCTTTGCTCTTCTTAGAAGATGATTCCGAAGCTACAGATGCTATTTTCTTGTCATATTTTATATGGGCAATTTTGATTAGTACAGTAGAAAATATCTTTAAGAAAAAAATGTCTACTTATTTCAAGTAGAAAATGTCTACTTTATTAAACAACCAGCTACTCCAAATACAATTCCTTCATTAATATGAAGAACTGAAACAAATAAGTAATCTATTTAAGCAATCTGCATACTGAAGTTTTGTTAGTTTTGTCAGTTTTGTCAGTTTCATCAATCTACAGTAATCTATTTAAGTAATCTATTTAAGAAATCTGAAACAAATACAATTCTTCTATTTATGTAATCTACTTAAGTAATCTGAAACAAATACAAAACAAATACAGGTTTGTCAGTTTTGTCAGTTTTGTTTGTGTGGGATCGAAAATACCCGCCTGGCATCGTGTCTGTGAAGAGACACCAGGCGATTCATTGAATCACAAATATCATATTTGTTTGTTTGTGGGTTCTTTTATTCCTAATAGAGGCAAGCCCCTATTATTAATTACCCCAGACCATGTCGTGGGAACCTCCGATTAAGGGCGAAAGAACAAGTAGAGGCAATGAAAAATAAAATTTATTGCAGAACTTGACAGTTTATTACATATGAATATCATCATGGGTATGTGAATATATATTCTTATTTATTTATTTATTTATTTATTTATTTTTTATTTTTATGACACCGCCTTGTATGCCTCGCCGTCTCCTTCGAACTTGCGCTGCTACGCCGCCTCCTCAAGATGCTGACTTTGTCGCCGTCTTAGCTTTGGTACTTTGCCGCCGCCTTAAAGTAAGTGCCGCTTTGAGAGTTATATTTCATATTGGACGCTCCAAGATATGCGCTATTGTATCATGCCACCTTGAAATTTGGACTTTGTCAGCCGTCGCGAGATAAGCATTCCACTATCCATCGCCTCGTACACATATACACATATATATGAATTCAAACTTTCCCTTCCTTTTTTTATTTTTATTTTTTATTATTTTTTTAGCATCTGTTGCATCTTTGAAGCTTGCTCTCCTTTGAATCTCTGAAGCTCGCTCTACTCCTAAGTTTTCATCGAACTCTATAGGAAATTGCTTCACTTGTTATTGATTTTTATATAACCAGACATTGGCTGAAATATATATATTCTTTATAACTCATGTAACCATTTCTTCTTTTCCTTCTTGTTATCAATTTAAGCAAGAGCCTTTTTTGTGACAGCAAGCTTGTCATTAACTGCCTTTTTGCTCCTAGCTGCATGTATGACATTGTCAACCATAAAGATAGGAGGGGAATCATTGGAAGAATCTGGCACAAGGCTCATCCTAGAAGGTTGCTCTCTCATCCATAAAAAATGGTGCTGCTTTGGTTAATGTGTTTCTCTTGAGATTGAAGGTTCTCTCAAATATAAACAGGCCTGCCATCTTTGTCCACCCCATGATGAGTAGGCCAGTCATGTTAGGAGGGGAACAACAGCTCCATATAATGACTTTCAATATTTTCAGCTTTGTTGAATAAGAACTTCCATTCTTGATTAATCAAGTTTTCATTGAGTTTTTGTAACTTGCTTATAGGGACCAATTCTCTTGGGCATTTCATCGAATAATTTGTATGCGGATTAATTCCCAAAATAAGGTCCTTGCTATCTAATGATTTACATCAATTTACATATCTTTCCAATTAACAAAATCCCATGCTTTTGATGAATTTGTTTACCAAATTGATAGTTTGGTTTCAGCTAAAAATATGCTGGAGAATGGCAAGTTCTTGCAGACTGTAATGGAAGCAGGGACCTCCTTCAGACTCTCCTTATTGCCGGGCCATTGCCAAGATGGCAAAATCCTCCTCCTTGCAGCCATTTCGGATACCTCCAACTTTTACACCTCAAACACTCAATCAAACAGCTTCTATCAATCCAAATTATGTTTAGCTTTCCTCCTGTCCATCTACTGTCTTGTGGGGTTAGCTACCAGAATTTGGTAGTAAAGAAACAGAAATCTCAGTAGAACAGTGATGATGATCCATCCAGCTTATGTAACTCTCATTCTCTTCATCTTTATAATGCATTTGATCCTTCTTTCATCTTCTTTACTAGCATCTACAATATCTCTCTCACGGCATCAACAGCAACCTGGTGTACTTCTTCAAAGTTAACAACCTCTGATGGTAAGAGCGATATTTTGAAACTAATTGCAATTGTCCAACTCCTCCACATTTCATAATGTCTCCCTTTTTTTGCTAGCTTAATCCTCTCTAGAGTTGTAGCAATAGCGGCAACAACGGCCTCAAATTCTGCATTGAAATACACCCCTTCATTTCTTGCTTCGATTGACAACAACCGAGAATAACATGCAATTCAAGGAATAACAGTAGCAATAGTTCCTTTCTTAGCAGCATCAATTTATACAAAGGATGAACCCAAACTTTATCCAGCAGTGGTAACAGATTGTCATGTGAGTCCACCTAAAGCCTCCATAATGTTCACAGGCCCTCCATTCTTGGTTACAACCAAAAGTAGACCATGAAGACCCAATATTAGTTTGCTCGTGATGCCAAGTTGCAATTGTAGAATCTGTAGACCTGAAGACCTTGATTAGTTTGCTCGGATGTTTCAAACACTATCTCTGGGGCTCGATTTGTTGTTCTTTGAACATCTTATACACCAAGGCACAGGTACTGTTGTTGCAATGGGAAAACTCGATGGAGACTTTGTTGAAGAAATTCATCAATGGCCTCTCTGGTTTGCAACTACCTATTGAGAATATTCATCTCCCCAGAAATCTTAATCTTTCAACCTCAATGGGTTCAGAAGTATCAATAAGTGCAGTTCTCTCAAGATCTCTATGGGACATTCCATCGAATGGGTTGTGTGCACTCCGATTCTTCACTAAGTAGCTCTAATCTTTGAAAGCTTTGTTTCCCTTTTTATAGGGATGCACCACCAACAAGCAATTCAGATTTATTTCCTTCATAATTGTTATGCATCTGATTTTTCATGGAGCTTGTGCTTTAGTCTTCTTCACCATGCAAACGTGACTATTGGGACTTTCAGGCCAAACATACTCCTGATGTTATGAGCCATTGCTTCTCCCTTGACTTCTCTTCTCTGACTTGAGATCCACAAAAGTCCATGGAGTCTTGATGAAACCTTTCTATCGGCCGATGAACATGTAGCTTCTATCTTTGAGAAACCAATTTCATAGACCACCTTTCTTACACCATTGATTTTCTTCTGGAGATCCATGATGGGCTTCTCGAACTGCAGGTTAACGAGCTTCAGCTTCCCATTTTGTGGCCTAGTGGGAGGCTGATCTGGACTCTGCTGGTTAGCCGGCGGCCTGGTCGCGTGGGGGAGTTACTGCAGGCGGCCACGTGGGGAGGAGCTTGCTCTGGCGACAGGCTAATCGGGACTGTGTTGGTCGGCCAGCGGCCTGGTCGCGTGGAGGAGTTGGTGCAGGCCGTAGGGCGCGACTGGGGCTGGGGTAGGCCTGGGAGCGCAACTGGGGCTGGTGCAGGCCTGGGTCGCAGGCCGTGAGGTTTTAAATCTCCAACAACTTGGCGGCGAGCACGGAGGTTCTCTACGGCGGCTTGGGCGGATTCTGGTGCGGATCGGAGCTTCTGATGACTCATCGGCGGTGAGGTGGATCTCTGAGAGCCTCGTCAACGGGCAGTAGGAGTGGCGGCGTAGAGGCGCAGCCTAAGGCTTGACTGCAGCGGCTTGGTGTTTTTTTTCCTTTTCTTGTCCGGGGACACAGCGACAATGAGGGGCGCAGAGGTGTTTGAGCAAGGGGGTGGCTTCCTCTGCTTCTTCCCTCCGTCTTCATAGATGCTATCTCCTTTTATATGGTGACGATGCTTGACCGGAGTCTTGCAGCTTCGCGGCTGGGCGGTGTGGAAATGCAGAAGCCTCCATCTCCTTCTCTTGGTCTTCATCTCCTCTTCTTCTCCCCGGTATTGCAGTCTGGATGGATCCGAGCCCATTTCCTTCGGCATAGCCATCAGAGAAAGACCCAGTATCTGCGTCCAGCTGAGAATACCTTTTTTTTTGTCTCATTCCCTTCTTTTTAACGAAGCAGAGAAGCAGCGCAGGGGGTTCATCTTCTCCATCTTTTCTTCAGCCTTCCCCCCCTTTTTTAATCGGTCTTCTTCTCTTTTTTATAGACCGAGGAGCATAGCAGACGGTTCTTGATTATGGGGATTAAGACAACCAGGTCTTTCTCGGGAGATTTGATCTTATCCCATTGACATTGCAAGCTATTATTTATTTATTATTTTTATTTTAAATTTTAAATTAACATGGCAAGGATAAGATCACCCCTCCTTTTTCTTATTATTTCATTTTTTTTCTTTTTTTATTTTATTTTATTTTGGATTGCCTCGGGATATGGTTTTGGGCATTTCAAGATTTGTATTTTATTTTATTTATTTATTTATTGATATAAACAGTTTGAAATCCATTCTTTGTACCTACATTTATTCTTTTTTTTTGTGAAATCAAGAATTTCGGTCTTTAATCTTTAAAATGGTTTCAGTATCTGTGACTCTATTCTCAACAAGGTCTATTGTTTATTTTGTTGAGATACATCTTAGCCCTGAAGAATATTGCAATACATTGTAATTTATGATTTCCTTAGAAAAATAAATAAATAAAGTTCAACCAATTCAAGATTTTCAATCTGTAAAATCTGTGAACATTGAATTGGCAACTTCTGTAAATTTTTTATAGAATGAACATGGAATTGAGAAAATTAGCACAAATGCTAAACTGTAAACAATTCTAGATTGTGTGTTAAAACAATTCAAGATTTTCAATATGTAAACACTGTTGAATAATGAACTTTAAATTTTTCAGCAGAATAAACACACAATCTACAAAGTTAGCTCAAAATTTTGTATTATATTTTGGGTTGTTGATTTTTGTATTGAACTCAAACATAACCCCACATTTTATCAGTTATGTTCAAAGGTAACAAGTCTTGAAGAAGGGAGAGTTCAGGCCCACAATTCAAGTATGGTTTCTTCCATGAGGTGCCCTACGATGTTGTCTCCGTATTCAGTTATATAAGGCAGTAGTCATGTTTAGTTCCTTATAATGTGCTTCTAATTTGGAACATAATAGAGGTGAATTTCAATAAAAAAAAAGGCTCTGAACACATATCATAATGAAGCATCAATTGTATGAAAACATATCATAATGAAAACATATCTAATTTGGAACATATCTAAGTTGTGATGTCAACCTCAACAATTTTCAACAATAGCAATCACCCACCCAAGTTAGCAACAAGAACTTGAAACCAGAACTATAATCAGTTAACCGATATAAGAATTAAAACAGAAGCTTTTTAACACCATGAAAATTTCTTAGAATCATATTTTCTTTGTAACTCTTTGATTATATGCATTTGAATCCTATCCGATTAACATCCATTCGCATTATGTCATCAATGGCAGTGATCAACAGGGACATCAACGTTTAAATCGAAGATGGTTACAAAAAAAATAAGAAAAAGATAAGTTGGTCTACAGAAATTAACACTTGAATAGTTATGAATGGTCAATACCAATGGCCAGATTTTGGCAGCACCATAAAGTTAGATATCATCATCACAACAATAACAGGATGACTGAAACCAACAGCACAACTCTTTACCTCAATTTGGAAAGTAAAACAGTCTAACACTTGGAAAGTAAAACCAACAGCACCATAAAATTATAAATACCAATTTTGTGCATCAACAAAAATCCTTTCTTATACAAAGCAGAACATGTGCATCAACATAAATACAGTTCAGAAACAAAAAAACATCACACTGTCAACTACATGACAAAAAAAAAGAAGAAAATTTGAGTTTTCAAACAACAGACACTACATGACAACAAAGGCTCAGGTGGCTCTTTGGGAAGTGTAGGCAGCCCACATTTCCGCTTTCATATTCCCTCAGATTTCTCGCCATTGAATGCCAGTCTCTCGATCCTGGGATATAGAAATCGGGTGTGGTGTGGGATCATCCTCAATAGAAACAACATGTTGCATGAGCATGTCTTATGGATCAACAACTTTGATGAAGTTGTGCAGGACAACACATGCAAGGACAAGGTCCACCTGCATCGAGAAAGGGAAGAATGACGCAGGTTAAACAATTCTTCAGGAGCCCGCGGTGTCGGCCCAAGTTGCTCTCTATGGTGATACCTAACCTTCCGATAAAGGGATAATATAAACCCCATTGTTGTAGTGTACCCGGCGTCAACGAGATATTATTTACTTAACATAAAAGTGCAAAACATAATCAATATGTGAATTCTAATAATTAATTTGTAGGTAGAATGTTTTTTTTTTTTTTTTGACGAAGTGAGCCAGTGGTCAAGTGACCACTCGCTAAATCGAACAAAGGGATGGAGCCACGCGGGATCGAGTCACGACTGCAAAGGCGGGAGTCAATTGCTCACCAAGCACGCTACACGCGTACGTGACTCGCCTCACGAGGCCCCCCACGGGATTCGATCCCACGCGGGAATTGAAACCGGGAACCCGGAATACCACACGACCCAAGGATCGTTGGTAGAATGTTTTAAACCTAGGGGAACATATAGGCCGGAAGGTGGAGGTCGTGTTAACGAATCCTTCAAAACCAGGTAGTCATTTGCTGATCCTTCCCAACCAGCTAGAACGTAAGTAAATCTCAAGTCTGGATCGCAAGCAACTAGAACATTTTGTGTGATGCCCTTGTAACCTCGAAATTTACCTTGTAGCTCGATGGGCAACCTTGCTTGTATGTGGGTCCCTTCGAGAAATCCAATACAATCCTGTAGAATAATCAAAATAAATGGTATATTATTTCCTATCCACAACTGAATTAGCCAATTAGAATCTTAAGAAGATATTACCTTGAAGTATGGATAGTAAAGTGGGTTGGATTCTATATCAAGATGACATGAAGTACCAGGTTGCTTCACAAATTCATCTCTGATAGAACAAATGCCCCGAAGAACGACATTAAAATAACGGCTCATCGATTTTTTGCATGGTGGCTTACTATGTTTAAGAACATAGCGACATGCTCCTCCACAGGCAGATGAATAGTATCAGTAAGATGGCCAAGCTCGTGTAATATAAAGCATAGTCTGAAAAATGTATCCTTCTTCATCCGCATGTACTCGACACAGTTATGGATGCCTCCATCCAATACCAAGGTCATGTGCATACTCCTATGGATATCCCGAAACGGTAAAGGCTCTCGTGGTAGCCTGCATCGTCATAGTCGAGCCAACAGGAATAATACCATTACCACGGTGGCCAATGCGGGTGTCTCGACGAAAATAACATGGTCTAGGTTCCTGTCAGCCATCTTGCATGATGTATCCATAGAATTAATTCTTGTTCCTATTTTCTATCCGCTCATAAATTTTCATGTTTGAGTAAAGATCAGTTATAAGTTGTTTTGTTACTTATAATCACAGTGTCCTGGTACTTATATTCAACATAATAAATGGAAGGTATATCACTACCCATGGATAGCAAAAACCAAAAAAAACCAAAACATACTCAAGTTATACAGTGGAAAAAAAATCATGTCACCATATTTAATATCATTATGGAGATTGGAATCATACACATAAAACCTAACAAACAATATTTTTTGTTGCTCAGATTTTACTCATATTTCTTTACTACTCATTGATGATTATTTTGGAATTACATCAGAATGTATGCATAGTTTAGTTCGAACATCAAATTATGAACAAAACACAAATAGTTTGAAAGTAAATACTATTTTGTAAGCAATGAAAAGGTGGCAATCATGATTATATTACCACCAGAAAATACTAATGAATTGATAAACATTGCCAACCAAGTTAATATTAAAAAGATCACCTTAATTTGGTTGAAAATGGAGGATCTAGAGCAAGTTAGATTTCTTTTCCTCTACAAATGAGCAGTAAAGTGCAAAGTTGATATAAAACCATTAGTTTTCCATACAAATTCTTGCCATTCAAATTAATTATGCTATTCAATTATGTCAATCTCATCTTCCCACAAATTAAGTTTTAGAATGAATGATTACCACCACAACATGCATTCAAATGTTTTAAAATATTAAAAGAATTAAAACAAAAACATGTACAGCTATGTATCAATTTCTTTTGGATAAAAATATCAGAAAAACCGACAACTCCATAAAGTATTGGGCATTAGGGCAAACTCCATAAAATATCAGAGAGAATAAGCATAGCATTGCACATGAAATAAAATGGGTTGAATACAAGCAATGAGAACAAGCCAACAGAGAAAATAATCATAACATTTCACATGAAATCAGAATGGGCTGCACACAAGCAACAAGAACAAGCCAACATTGACAAATAGATCAAACATGCAAAGAAGACAGGTTGCAGATATCCGCATAAATCTACATATATTAATCTAAGTACATTTTAGATGCAAAGTTGAGAAGGTATTCAAGCTCAGAAAAATTGAGAAGTTCAGACCTTTCATCAATTTTTTTTTAAAAAAAAACTATTTTTTATGTCAAGCAAATTGAGAAGTTCAGGCTCAACAAAATTGTTTACATCTAGATATGGCACATGTATTCAGACTCAGCAAAATTGAGAAGTTCAGACCTTTAATCAATTTTTTTAAACAAACTTTTTTTTTAAGTAAAGCAAAAATGTTATAAATAATCTAAAGACAAAAAGGGAAGTGATTTGGTAATCCTGATCATCAACATGGAAAGGATAAAACTTTGATACTAAATCCCACTTAAGAATCAAATCATCAACAAATTCACAGCCTCTCATCAAATTCATAGTTCATAGTATTCTCCAGTACCCAAAAATCACAAAAAAGCCATAATAGATACACAAACAAGCATGAGAACACTTAAGAACCCTAAAACTCAAGTAAAAACTAGATCTAAGAACCCTAAAAACCTGAAATACCGAATGAAGACGAACACTTAAGAACCCTAAATCGCCAAAAAACCGAATGAAGACCTAAAGAACCCTAAAACTATCGAAATACCCTAAAGAACCCTAAAGAACCCCATGAAGAGAAACCCGATCGGAGAGAGAGGAAGAGAGGAAGATGGAGATACCTGATTGAGCTAGCCGGAGGTAGTGCACGATTCGAAGTTTCATCACGATCGGAGGCAGGTTCACGGTCGCGATCGGGATGGGTTCACGGTCGCGACTTCGGGAGAGAATAGTTGGGCACTTTGGGAGAGATTGCGATGGTTGACCGAAGTGGCTGAAGTGTTCTTTTATATTAAGGCCACTTTGGCCACTTCGTTAAAAAATTGGCCTAGAATATGCCTTTTGACAAAAGACTTTGAGTCGAAAAAAAAATCCGAATTTTCATAAAAATCTTCATATTTATTCTGAATTTTCAGAATATTAAAAAAAAAACATACCTTGAGTCTGTTGCTGCTTTACTGGAACAGGAGAATCTGCAGGAGAGCGACTCTGTTTATCGCCAATGAAAATACTTTCATTGATGAATCGGGGCTTTTTTGAAGGCTGACCTTGCTCCCTACTCCTTATGATATCCCTCCTATCACCAAAGTCCTGCTGGATTAATAAGTTGACGTCCTGATGAAAGAAAGCCTGAACATTTCTGAACCATTTCTGTGCATACTAGTAATATGAGTTCCCCGCTCTGATCTTGTTCAGGAATATAGAACGAGCTTGAAGTCTTTTGGCGGGAAAAGTGGCGCCAATAACCTGCAAGCACTCTAAGAGAGGAAGCTCTTCTTGGAACATCAATATACGTTGGACAATGTTGGTCATAACCAAACTGACGTCCAAAATGGTGGGGATTGTAGGGCTCTGTATAAGACTCTCCATCACATCAAAAGGGGAGGATACCACAGCGGAGACCTATCACATACTCCATGGTGTGAAGATCCAATACGTCAGGTCCCGCAAGATGTCTAGTTTCTCGCACTGTCTCACCATTATGAAAAGGATATGAAAAAGGATGCCATATAAAATTAGTATCAAACCTAAAGAACTTCCTAGCCTCTAAAGGAGTAAAAAGAGAGGTAGAGGCATTCATATAATACAGCATCTCCGATACCGTCGAAAGCCCGGGGATGGTGTGTGTACCATCCTCAATTTTCCTCCGAAGAGATACACAATGAAAGTGACAACCGGCCCAAGCATAAAAAAAGTGAGACGGAAAGATGTTGGTAGAATATCCAGGCCCTTTCCGATTATTCACCATATCATTCACCCCTAGGTATAAGCGCGCTAGAACTGCTGGAACAAAAGCTACCTTTCTCCCATTCAAATCTCTAATATCCCTCTTAGGCTTCAAATAAATTGCATTAATCATGTTACCTAGATGCCAACGAATCGCAGTCAACCGAGCTGCAACTATACCAGCAGAAGGACGCTTCACCCACTCCGAGTGCTCCTCTCCTTCATATTTGATCATAGACTCTGACCCAGGACCAAAAACGGGATCTCTGTGGATGAAAATCTGACCTTGGGGGGACCTCCTGACAATTCTGATTAGTGTCCCAAAAAGGTTGAGAAATATTGGCCATGACAAAAACAAGGATTTGGGGATTCCTACTTCTCTCACTCAATAGATTTTGTGAGAAAAGTATGAAGGGGGAATTTGTTTATATATAAAAAATACATGTCCAATCCTAATAGGATTTAAATTCCAATTTAAATAGAATTCATATATATCCCAATCTTGATATATTTAGGATGTTTATGATAAATAAAAAAAATCTAAATATACCCTAATCTTAATTGATTTCGTATTCTTTATAGATAAATTGATAAATTATTTGGTTGTATCTTGGGCCAAAATACAAATCCCAAGGCAATCTCAAATTCTAAGATGGCCCGAGAACAAATCTCGAGGCAATCTCATTCCCAAATAGCCCGAGAACAAATCTCAAGGTAATACAAATCTCAAGATGGCCCGAGAACATATCTCGAGGCGATCTAAGAAAAATGCAAATCCCGAGGCAAATATATATATATATATATATATATATATATATATATATATAATAAAAAAATTAATTAATTAATTAATTGATTGATTGATTGATTAATTAATTAATTTTGAAAGTCTTGATCTTATCCGGTCAGAAGGCAATTCAATTTTTCATTGGTCTTATCCAGTGGAGAACGGGTCAAGTAGGGATCCTGCGGAAAGATATTCTCTGGGGCAACATTAAAAAGGGCGAGGGGGAGAGAGATCAGAGAAAGAGGGATTAAGGGAGGAAAGCGATTAGAAAGAAAAAAAAAATCAGAAGAGGAGGAAAATTAGAGAGGAAAGAAAGAGAAAAGGGGAGAGGTATACTTTTACCCTTCCTCTTCTATTGATACTCAGATCAAAGAAAAAGGGCTTCCCCCCTTTGCCGCCTCGTCGTCGCCCCCCCTCCCCCGCCGTCGCCCCTCCACTTAGCCGTTGAGTAGCCAAGCCACTAAGAGCTTCACAAAGACTCAATTGCCGCGAATCGACGATTCTACGCCAACACCGGCCGCCGAAAAGCCCCAAGTCGTCGCTGAAAGCCCCAAACTGCCAAATCCGGTCTGCTGCTCCTCCGTTGTGTCGATGAAGCCTGATGACGCTCAAGCTCTCCGCATGAAGCTCTCTGCTCTACCGTTGGTCCGCCCCAAGCGAACGATCATCGCCATGGAAGCCCTCTCAGCCTCCACTCGGTGTCGTTACACACCGACACCACAGGCGCCCTCCGCCTCGGGTAGCCAAATTTACAAGCGCACTCACCTCAAGGCGTCCCTCCTCCAAACCCACCAACTCTGCCGCCACCGCCACCGCCGCCGGCCATGAGCCTCCTCCGCTGCCGGATGCCGCTACGCCGCTGGCCAGATGGTTGTTGCTACGCTATGTTGCTGCAAAGGGGGATGCTAGAAGTGATGATGCCGCCTGTCATGCTGCTGGTCGCTGCCACCAGGATTGTTGCATTGCTGTGTGTTGTTTGCTGCGCGGAGTTGTCATTGCTGCTGCAAGCTGTGCTGTTGTCGTCATGAAAAAAAAGGGAGCTGCAGAAATAGGTGGAGCTGCTGCAAAATTGAAACCAAGGATGCTGAAGCTACTGTCAAATTACGGCTGAAGCTATTGGCTGTGCTGATCTTCTATCGCTGAAGCTCATGTTGTGCTGATTTTGCTGCTGTGTTGGAGCCATTGCCGCGTGTTCTTTGCCGCCGCTATTCTTTGTCGGGAACTCACGAAGTTGCTGATGTTGCTAGAGCCATTGCCGCGTGTTGCTGCTGCCAGGCTATTGCTGTCGCTGAACTCTGGAAGCTACTGATGTTGCTGGAGCCATTGCCGCGTGTTGCTGCTGCCGGGCTATTGCTGTCACTGAACTATGGAAGCTGCTGATGTTGCTGGGGTTGTTGCGGCCTTCGAGCTGCCATAGAGAAAGAGTTATCGTGTTGTTGCAGATGTTGATGAAGTTGCCATCGCTGCTGCCATGATGGGTGAAAAGGGAGCTGCTGCTGCTGATGTGAACTGGAGGCAATATGACTGTCATTCCTTAAAAAAAATGGCATTGATAAGGGATCATTACAAATGTTGACGAGAGGCTGCATCAACTAATTCATCATGGTAGAGCATGTTTACTTTGTCAAAGACAGTGAAGAGGCAGAAGTTCTCTGTATTATTGATGGTCGAATATTACCATTTTGAATATATATTGGAGAGGTGTTTGAGATCTGAAAAAAGCTCCTGATCTGAATGCATTAATGGCCAGACATCAGACATAGCTCCAAGTTCTGAATACATTCTTAGCATAGACATAAATACCATATCGATTGACTCTGGGAAAAAGAGACCTTTGTTTCTTTCCAAAAAAAAAATGGAGATCTCTTCTTTGCAAAACTTGTTCTGGATTCTATACCCAGAAGGGTATTGACAGTGAAGACTCACTTGAAGAATATGAGGAAGTGGCAAAGCAGAAGAGGGAGGAACGTTTACAGAATCAGGAAGGAGCTGAATTAAACTTTCTTAATAAATTGGGACATGTTCAAAAGGTTGAAATCTTGGGTGGCATGGCTGACATAAAGAACATGTCGGAAAGAGAGAATGCTTCAGAGTCTTGCCAAAGTGTATATCATCCACTTGATGAAATCCCTCAAAGAATTGTAGCTATAATCCAGTTGAAGATGAAGTTGATTTGAGGGGACATTCATGGATGGAATAAAGCTGATCACAATACATGATGAATTGCTCTCGCCCACTAGGAGAAGGATTCAAGCATTTGCAAAGGAGGCCGAGCCTGTAGCTCCTCAGAACTGATTGCACTTGGATATGTTCAGCAACTTCATAGGGGGCAGCTGCTTGATATTCACTTGGTTTAATATTTATGAGGGCCAACCACTCATGCTGCTGTTTGGGTCTTTTCTGTTTGCAAATTCTATACATGTAATGGAAAGATTGGTAAAACGAT
The DNA here is from genome assembly GCA_026586065.1 of Dioscorea zingiberensis. Classification (NCBI taxonomy): domain Eukaryota; kingdom Viridiplantae; phylum Streptophyta; class Magnoliopsida; order Dioscoreales; family Dioscoreaceae; genus Dioscorea; species Dioscorea zingiberensis. The sequence goes on from CM048818.1 coordinate 29,091,407, forward strand.
CAGCCATAATGCTTCAGAAGTTGACCTCTCTATATGCAAATCGTGAACAGACCCAAGTAAAGCCACTTCAATACGGTAAATAAGTTTCAAAGATTGTTGATGCATTGTCTTCATTACATAAAGTTTGGAAGCATAATTGATAATGAGTCATCCGGTGATTCACGAAAAGCTGCAAGCTAATGGCAATCTAAAGATGGAACTTAAGGAGCTAAAATCAATATTTGTTAGCAACTCATATGAATCATAGCATTCATATACTCTCAGTTCTGATCTTTCAAGATGGGCACTGCAAGCATTATAAAAAAGAGGAGCTGCAATCATCATGAAGACAAGAGAAGAAGAAAGAAAATTCCAAGGTGTAAAAAGCATGCCAAGATGATGGAGTTGTTGCCTTTATGAAGAGAGTTATTTTATGTTATCAAATAGTTGTTATTGCTATAAGAAGCTTCTGCAAAAATTAATAAACAAGGCTATTGCAATACAATGGAAATGCAAAAGAAAAGGGTATAAGGCTGATATTGTTTTGCTGCAGAAACAAAAATATGAAGGAAGAAGATGGTACTATTGTCGTTCTGCGATGCTTGCATTTGGAGTTGCGGTATTGCAATCATTGATTTTACCGCCTGTAATGAAAGTAAGAGGAATTCCCTGATGATGATGAAGACCCTCATATTACTAAACCCTCAAGCCGCAGCCTGCAGGAAAGGGAATTCGGCATGCTGAAGATAGAAAGAAGCCAGTTCCTGCAATTCTGCCAGCTTGACCACCCTCCATTCAAATATTGATAACTTTTGCCAGGAAACTCCGATTAAGGTGAGATTTGCGGCATTGGAAACTAGGCATCCAGAGCTTTCCAACTATATTGGTACAACCCCTTTTGGTGGACCAATCGGTAAAGATTTACGGTTCTTTCCAAAGCTGACATATTGTTATTTGTGGGCTATTAGCAAGTGCGGTCGCATCTCCTGACCTGTCTTGAAATGAGAAACATGCAACGAGACACGAGGCGGCAATATAGCAGCATAAATTCAAAGGGCGGCGGTGAGGCATACTAGGCGGCGTCACATATATGAATAAAATTATATATATATATATATATATATATATATATATATATATATATATATATATATATATATATATATATATATATATATATACATATGATGATATATGTAATAAAGTCATAATTTGTGAATAATTGAAAATTGTTAAATTTATATTATTTTTGCCTTATACTTTTGCCCTTAATCGGAGGTTCCCAAGACTCTGTCTAGGGTAATTAATAATAGAGGCTTACCTCTATTAGGAATGAAAGAACTCACAAATAAAAAAAATGATATTTGTGATTCGATATATCGCCAGGTGTCTCTTCACAGACACAATGTCAGGCGGGTATTTTCGATCCCACAATTTCATTCAATTGTCGTATAATTTATAGGTAGATTATAATACAAAAATATACATAAAAAATTGGTACCAAACAAACAGATCTGTTACAATGGCTAAAGTCTAAAATTTAAAAAATAAAAGCAAATCTTTTAAAATTTAAAAGGAAAAAACTAACAAATCTATTATAGTAACTGATAACATTGGATATTATGGACATCTTGATGTCTTCCAATACCCCCGTCAAGTTGGATGTGGAATGGAAATGTCAAGAACACCCAACTTACAAAGTAGTTAGCGATAAGCATCTCCTTCAAGTGGTTTGGTAAAAATGTATGCCAATTGGTCTCTAGAACGGACGGAGATAAGGAGTAATAAGACATATTTGTATTTTTTTTTCTCTAACAAAATGACGATCAATTTAGATATGTTAGGTGCGTTCATGAAAAACAAGGTTTTGGGCAATGTGGATAGCAGCTTGGTTATCAAAATGAACTAAAATTGGTTGTGAATTATTGAAACCAAGATTTGAAAGAAGGAATTTTAACCATTGAGATCAGAAGTAAGTGCAGCAAGGGAGTGATATTCTTCTTTTATAGAAGAACGAAAAACAGTTGGTTGTTTCTTGGTTTTCCAAAAAATAGGACTAGAACCTAACATGGTGAAATAACCAGTGATAGATCGACAAGTAGTAGGACAACCGGCCCAATCAAAATCAGAATACCCGACTAAAGTAAGAGAACTAGATGCAGAAAGAAATAAACCTTTATCAACCGTACCTTTAAGGTAACGAAGAATCCAAATGGCAACATCGATCAAGGTGAGTAGAATGAGGAAATTGCATGAATTGACAAAACATATTTACAGCATACTGAATATCAGGTCGTGTTACAGTGAGATATAAAAGATGTCCCACAAGACGACGAAAGATAGCTGGATTTGGTAGAGGAGTACCATCTTTTGGACCTAAACGAAGATGTTGTTCCATAGGAAATGCAGATGGTCGACAACCAGTCATACCAGAATTAGATAAAATGTTAAGAGTATATTTTCAATGACACAAAAATATTCCTTGTTTAGAACGAGATACTTCAATACCTAAAAAATATCGAAGATTGCCAAGATCTTTTATGGAAAAAGATTGAGCAAGAAATTGTTTGATGTCAGAGATGGCACCAATTTTATTTCCAGTAATAATAATATCATCAACATTAGTGGCAGAACCAGAAACAAAATTAAGGGCTTGCTGACTTCAACCTAAAAAAAACATAAATATTAAAAAAAATTATATTAATTCAAACTTAAGATTACTTATTTATATTAATTCCTCAAAAATAATAAGTTTCATTCTCTTTTTAATTTTTTGGGTACAAGTGTAATTCCATCTATGTTTTATTGGAAGAATGTCTGTAAAAGAAAACATAGAAATCACAATAAAAAAAATTATGATATTGGAATTAAATTTAAATAATAAATGAAATCACTTAGATACGTGGCGAAAAGAAAAACAAATTGTCTAGAATATATAAGCAAAATTTAAATTTTATAAATGATATAAATACTAATTAAATAAAAAGAAATTGTAACTGTTGGGATTTGAGCATAGGTCTCCACAACTACAACATAGAATTAATCTAACAAATAAACTACATGCCCATTTTGTTGGGAAATATGGTAATGATATCTTATATTACATAACTATAATAGCAACTTCATCTTTTATCCTCTCAACCCTATTAGAGATGGTGGCCCTCTTGGAGCCAAGGGGGTGTGTAAGATCTGAAGATTTTAGGTTATGAATTTTCTAATTATTTTTCCTAAAATCTTTGGTTAATATAAGAAAGTCCTCAAGGTTGGGTCTAATAACCATTTTGTTTTCGGAATAATTGTTTTCCTAAATATTCTTTAATTAAATAATTAATTAAAGGGATTCCCCAAATTCGGAATTAGTTGGATTTTAATCTGAAAAGAGGTGTTAAATTGGTTAATACCTTAATTAAGGTTAATCGAAGCCATCAAGGACCTTTTCGTAATTATAGGAAAAGTTAGGGACTTAAAAGGAAATTTCTCTCTCTCTCATAATAAGGACCTGCATGTAGATATGGGTTGGATGCCAATTTGATAAGGCTTGCATGGAACTAAATTGGAGCTTAAAGTAGTAAGATTTAAAATAGGGATTAAATTATAATTATGTTAATTTACACATTAGAAGAAAGCCAATCCTTTCTTTTGAATGGTCTTGGGATTGGATATATTATTATTTACAAAACCCATCATCATGTGAATTTAAATTATTAGCAATTCAAGTTAGTTATTTGTATTATTTAAATAAGTTAACTATTGACCGGTAATTAAAGAGGAGTTAGATGATTAATTAGTTGATTAAAGATGTTTCCCAAACTTAGATTTAATGGGACTTATTTATCATGTGTACAAATAAATAAATATATTATTGGTGGATTAGAAATCAAATTGAGAGGTGATATTTATATATAGATAATATATATATATATATATATATATATATATATATATATATATATATATATTAAAAGTTGAGTTAATGATATAGATATCATTATGTGATACAATAAAAAATTCAAAGGATTATTATAAACATTTTATAATAATAGTTAAAGATATGTTTTAGATAAGACTTAATATTAGGGATATACTTTTATAAGATATATATATATATATATATATATGGGTGCTGGTGAAGTAAAGGTAATTGGAATTGATTTGATGATTGATTCGTATTTTAAAATATAAAATAAAAAGAAAACTGAGTTGATGTTTTGGAGTTGGTTTTGAATCAAGTATAGATAAATGAATATTTTATAGTGAGAATCTTATCATGCAATTGATTAATTAGATGGGTTGATGAAACCCAAGCCTTGCATGTTCATGCATATGAACGCACGTGAAACATGTTCGTTTGAATGGGTAGGGATTTAAAGAAGAAGGAGATCAACGGCTAAGATGAAGAATTTCAGAATTTGGTGACGATCTGATGGCACAGAGAGGTATCACGTAGCCAAAAGCGTGAATGGAAATGGGAGACGGTTTCCCTGCACACTCAATAGTCCTCGCGCGGACGGGGAAATGCTCAGCCGTCCATCCAGAAGGAAAGCCAATCCCGAGGCGTAAGTGGCGTTCTCTCCACCCCAACGCGCGCCGCTTCTCTGCGTTTGAAACTAACCGGATAAGGGAAGAACTGATCGCGAATCTTGTGAAATCCCGCTGTCAACGATATAGATCTGGATAAGCTTTTCCATGAGCCTCTATATATAGGAAAACCTACCTCAAACCCTAGCAACCACCGCAGTTTAAAGAGGAGAAGCTATCACCACCGTGCCACCGTTGGATCTTGGAGGCTGGAGAGAAGGGAGTTGATTTAATTACTTTGTCGTCGGAGTCGAACGCTCAAGGGATCTGATCAAGAGCCCCATCGTCTTGGAGGTTTTAGCGTCGATCGCCGGTGTCCTCCCAGAAGTTTCCCACGCAACCAACCACTGCTGGTGAGTTTCCTTGCCCCTAAAATTCTATGTTGAAGGCTTGTTAGTTAACAACATGTTTGGGTTTGATTGAAAGTCTTCATGAATAATATGCATGTTGGGTTGTGTTACGGGTATATTTGGTGAAGACAGGTGTCATAACCTAAAGGATCACTTGTTCCTTTGGCCACATGGCAATATCACCACCTTTGCACAATTCCGTTCGGCAAATAACGGGAGGATTCAATCCTGTGAATAAGTCCGTCGGAATTGTAATGCTCTTAATGCAGGCTGGGTGGGAAGAGGGGAAAAGAGAAATATCTAACGCCCCTACGGTGAGTAGGCCTTATCCACTCGCTACGGTGGCGATATTATCCTGTTTTACCTGCGTGGCATCTGCGCTCTAGGCAGCAGATATTTTCCTACCGCTACCGCCTTAAGAGATATTTACCTAACTTACCGCCTTATTCCACCGCCTTTCCTGAACCGCCTCTAAGGTGCTATAAAAGGAGAGCGTTAATAGAAGGAAAGGGGATCCGAAAAAACTCATCACACAGAGAATTGCCTAAATCAAAGACTCTCTACTCAAGTTTACTGACTTAAGCATCGGAGCTGAATCCGGGCAAAGAGGCCCAACTCCGATCACTGCCCTCTCCCTTTTACAGGTTCACTCATGGATAATTCCGAACGGAACTTCCCTCATGATGTTCTCCGCGCTCCCTGTTCGTAAGCAGAAGTAAGCGTCCACACCAACTATAAATTTTAACCGTTGGTCGAGAGCTGAGCCCAGATCACGAGGCAACAGTGGCCAAAGCGTGACGTGGACCAGTTTTTGGCATCAACAGTTTGGCGCCGTTCGTGGGGACCCTTACGAAAAGCCAAATGACCACTACCAGAAGATCAAAACGAATCCAAGAACAGGGAGCCCCAAGTAATCCCGAAGGACCTGGTGAGGTCCGAAGACATGAAGGACAGGAGGAAATCCAGTCAGTTAATCCGCCCATCTTACCCCCATCAGAAAACCCTTCCGTCCAACCCCAAGGATCTGTTCCAGAGTTTTACCTTAACATACAGCAACAGTTGGAACGGTTGACTCAGGCTGTTCATACTTTGACCCATCCTCCGCCTCCTCCTACACAAGTTCCAACACCAAACATACCAACAGCCCCACTGGATAATTCTGGAAGCAGAGGGAGGACGAGAACCCGCACCCATAAAGAGGGGAAAGAAAGGACCGCCTTTTCCGCTAGTTCAGAACCCCCCTCTGTTCGACGCAGACAGCAGGCCACTACAAGAACCGAGCGGACAAGGACGGAACGGGATAGTCCGTCTGCTCAAACAGTTGATAGAAGGACTCGACGACAGGACCTCTCTCAAGAAAACAGAAAGTCCGAGCGGCATATTCTCAGTATGTGTTCGCCGTTTGTCAAAGAAATATTGGGAGAACAGGTTCCTGATAACTTCGGACCGCCGGCTATGACCGCATATGAAGGCAAAACCGATCCGTCCCGACACCTAAAGTCTTTCCGGTCGAAGATGCTCCTCACTGGAATCACAGACGCTCGCATGTGCCGAGCTTTTCCCGCTACCTTAGAGGGAAAAGCGCAAGACTGGTTTGTCGATCTCCCATCTAGCACAATTACTTCTTTTCAGATTTTAGCAGATCGCTTTCTAGCCTATTTTGCCAATTACTCAAAGCAAAAGAAAACCCCGTCTACCCTTCTGCGCATTAAGCAGCGAGGGGGAGAAACGCTCCAGGCCTATTTAAGCCGTTATATAGACGAGACAACTAATGTTGCGGACCTCCCTCCGCGGATGGCTGTGACTTTTCTAATGGAAGGACTATTAGATTCCCCCTTTCGTTTTTCCCTCACACTGGACCCACCAAAAACCATTCCCGCCCTTATGATCCACGCCCAAAAGTATATCAATTCCGAGGAAATTTATATGGGTTGGGAAGAGGAGGCTAGGCGTGGACCTATGGATACCCAGAAGGGAAAAACCCACCACAACGTCAACAGAAGGCCCCCGGATGTACGAAAGGAAAAAGGATCGCACAGGGACAACAAAAGTGCAAACAGAAGTCTGGAAACCTCAACACGACCCCAACGACATATGCTACAGCCCAGAGAACCTTCAAAGGAAGGAAAAATTGTCAGATATGATCACCATACCCCGCTGAACCAAACCAGAAGCCATATCCTTATGCAAATCAAAGAACAAAAGCTTCTGACGTGGCCGGAACCCACAAGAAATGCCGAACGGCAAAAGAATAGTAAGAAATATTGCCAGTTTCATCAATCCAAAGGACATGATACGGAAAAATGTACCCACTTGATGAACGCAATAGAAGATGTCGTTCGAAAAGGACAATTGGAGCAGTACATCAACCTTGAGATTCAAGGGGAACCTGAAGTTTCACAACCTGAAGAAGAAAAAGGGGAAATGGTGGGATTTATCAGTGGTGGTCCTGGTTGCGGTGGTGAAAGTTCCGCCTCTCGGAAAAGTTACGCCCGAATGGTGGGAACCACACAGGAAATAGAAACACCACGGAGACGATCTCGACCTACCGCTCCAATCATCTTTTATGACAATGATGTCAGCGGGGTTCGCCACCCTCATGATGACGCATTGGTTGTCGCTATCAAAGTTTCCAGTTTCCAGATGAAAAGAGTTCTGATAGATAGTGGGAGTTCAGTTGACATCCTCTTTTGGAGTGCTTTCGAAAGAATGAGATATGACGCGGATGACTTGCTTCCGGTAAAATCATCCTTAATAGGATTCTCCGGAGGGGTAGTACAGCCAGAAGGAATGATCTCCTTACCAATAACGGTAGGGAGCTCGCCGAGATCATCAACAGTGACAACAAATTTCTTGGTGGTGCGTTGTGCTTCAAGTTACAACGTGATCCTTGGCAGGCCAACCCTCAACGCCTTAAAAGCTGTAATCTCTACTTACCACCTTCTCCTTAAATTCCCGACTGAGAGTGGTAGTGGAGAAGTGAGAGGAGATCAACCCCTGGCACGGCAATGTTATGTCTCAACCCTCAAAGGAAAAGCCCTCAACAGCAGCAAGACAAAGGTTTCAGAAGCCATGTTAGTCAGCAGAATAGCCGAACGGGAAAATGAAGAGCTTCAACCTACACCTGTTGAAGAATTGCTAACAGTCCCCCTGGACACAACTAGAGCAGACCGCACGGTGCGGATTAGGGGCATTTGGCGACGAGCGGTGAGAAGATCTCATGAGAGTATTGAAAGCAAATTCCGACCTCTTCGCTTGATCTTCAGAAGATATGCCGGGCGTAAAACGCGAGGTCATCGAGCACCGTCTCAATATCGATCAATCGTTTAAGCCTACGAAACAGAAAAGGAGAAATTCAGCACCAGAAAGGCAGAAGGCCGCAGAGGAAGAAGTATCAAACCTCCTGAAGGCTAAGTTTATCCGAGAGGTGCATTACCCAGATTGGTTAGCTAATGTGGTTTTAGTAAAAAAGCCGTCCGGAAAGTGGAGGATGTGCGTTGATTTCACGGACTTAAACAAAGCTTGTCCAAAAGATTCTTTCCCCTTACCATCAATTGATAGTTTGGTTGACTCTACAACGGGGCATGAGATGCTAAGTTTCTTAGATGCCTTCTCAGGCTACAACCCAATCCGAATGGCCAAAGGCGATGAAGAAAAAACGTCCTTCATTATGAGCACGGGAACTTACTGCTATAAGGTAATGCCGTTCGGCCTAAAAAATGCCGGAGCCACCTTCCAGAGGCTCATAAATACAGTCTTCAAAGAACAAATTGGTAGAAATGTTGAAGCCTATGTGGATGATATCTTGGTGAAAAGCCGAAAAGCCAATGAGCACCTATCAGACTTACAAGAAGCTTTTCAGTCTCTTCGGATTTATACTATGCGATTAAACCCGAATAAATGTTCTTTTGGCGTTCGATCGGGAAAGTTCCTGGGGTTTATCTTGACACAAAGAGGAATAGAAGCGAATCCAGAAAAAATCAGAGCTATTCTTGACATGGGGTCGCCCAAAAGTCTTCAAGAAATTCAGCGGCTTAATGGACGCCTCGCCGCGCTTGGCAGATTTATCTCCAAAGCTGGAGAGAAGAATCTCCCACTCTTCCAAGCCCTGCGAAAAGCACCAAAAATGGAGTGGACGGAAGAATGTGAAAAAGCCTTTCAAGGGCTTAAAGATTATCTCCGATCGCCTCAGCTACTAGCTAAGCCACAAGTGGGAGAAGAACTCTATATCTATTTAGCGGTCGCCCTGCATGCGGTCAGCGCGGTCCTTTTGAAAGAAGAAAACGGAGTTCAGAAACCAGTCTACTACACAAGCAAAATCCTTAATGATGCGGAGTCAAGGTATCTACCGCTCGAAAAGTTGGCCTTTGCTCTTGTCACATCTGCACGGAGGTTGAGGCCGTATTTTCAAGCCCACAGGATCACAGTGTTGACTGACCAGCCGTTGAAACAAGTTCTTCATAAGCCTGAAAACTCCGGACGCTTAGCCAAGTGGGTGATAGAGTTAGGCGAGTTTGATCTCACCTATAAACCCCGAACGGCAATCAAAGCTCAAGTACTGGCAGATTTCGTCGCAGAGTTAACTTTTCCCGCAAATAGGGACGAACCCTCGTCACAGAGTCCAGAAGGAAGCCCCAGCATTCCATGGTCCTTATATGTTGTGGATCGACAATAAGAAAAGTCGTAGGCGTGGATTCGTCCTTTATTCCCCTTTCAAATGGAAAATTGCGACAGTACTGAAGTTCCAATTCCGAGCAACCAACAATGAGGCCGAATACGAAGCCCTCATTGCAGGATTACATCTGGCCCGGGGGCTCGGAATTCAACATCTGCATGTATATTCCGACTCGCAGTTAGTTGTGAGCCACACCTTGGGCAGCTTTGAAACGAAGGAAGAAAACATGATCAGATACCAAGCAGTGGTAAAGAAAATAGTTCCATACTTCGCTTACTTCCAAATTGAAAAAATCTGTCGAGCGCAAAGCGAAGAGGCGGACGCTCTGTCTAAAAAGGCCACAGCCCAAAACGGAGACACGGGGTCTTCCTTTAACTTACAGTACCTTCCCGCAAAAACCATCGACGGATTGGAGAAAGAGGTGCAAAGTGCAGCTGAAGAGCCAAGTTGGATGGACCCCATCAGAAATTATCTACAAGGTGGACCTGCACCACCCAACAAAGCAGAGGCCAGACGAATTTCCTACAAATCCGCTCAGTACACCATCATCAATGAGAACCTATATAGAAGATCTTATACGCAACCTTTCTTGCGATGCTTGCGTCCAACAGAAGCTAGCTATATCCTGCAGGAAATTCACGAAGGCATCGGAGGGGGTCACATAGGAGGCAAAGCCTTGAGTTACAAAGTCCTACGACAAGGTTATTACTGGCCAACACTAACTCAAGACGCAATGGCGTTCGCTCGGAAATGTGATGCCTGCTAGCGGCATTCCAAGATTCAGAGGCGACCACCGGCACAACTTACGCCAATTGTTAGCCCTCGACCATTTGCCGTCTGGGGAGTCGATCTTCTAGGGCCGTTCCCCACTTCAGTCCGGCAAATGAAATTTCTAATAGTCGCTATTGACTACTTCACCAAATGGGTAGAAGTTGAACCCTTGGCCAAGATCACAGAGAAGGCTTGTCAGGGATTCTTATGGCGAGCAATCATCTGCCGATTCGGAATTCCGATCGCCTTCATTTCTGATAATGGGCGACAATTTGATAACAAAGCTTTCAAAAGCTTTTGTTCAGGGCTCGGAATTGAATCCAGATTAACTTCTGTGACACATCCCCAAGCTAATAGCCAAGTAGAAGTGACGAACCGCACCCTGCTTCAAACGCTAAAAACGCGGGTATTCAGAAATGGAACTAACTGGGTAGAAGAAATCCCGAGCGCCCTTTGGGCCTACAGGACAACAACAAGAACTCCTACAGGAGAAACCCCATTCTCTCTCACTTATGGGGCGGAGGCTGTCATCCCTGCAGAAATAGGAATGCCTACCTTACGGACACAGCAAACCTTCTCGCCAGAAGAGAATGAGGAAAAACTCCGAGCAGAACTTGATCTACTCGAAGAACGGAGAGAAACGGTGGAGACAAGGGCAGCCATCTATCGTCAGAGAGTGAAAAGGTTTTATGACGCAAGGGTGAAAAGAGTCTTCTTCCAAATCGGCGATCTAGTCCTGCGGGAAAATGAATTTCATGGAAATAAAAGCCGAACGGGGAAGCTAACCCCTAACTGGGAAGGCCCTTACGTCATACAAAGAATCGTCCAAGCCAAAGACCTATTATCTAGTAAATATGGACGGAAAAGCGCTCAAGCGTCCATTCCATGCTGAACATTTACGACGCTACTATCAGTAAATTCTATAGCTCTCTTAAAATTCATGAAATAAAGCTCAAGTCTTTCTCATCCTACAAAGATGCGGTGAAATTCCCATCCTACAAAGATGCTGTGAAATTCCCATCCTACAAAAATGTGGTGAAATTCCCATTCTTAGGAGATGAGTCGGAATTATCCTATAAGGATAAACGACAACTCTTATAAAAAAAAAGGGGCAAAAATCCCGATCGAAATATGAGGCAACAATCTCATTCATGAAGGCGAGTACCTCACTCAAAGTCCCATGATTGGACTGAAGACTCGTTACGAAGCTCATCACACAAGCCAGATGAAGAAATTCGCGAAGGACTTCAAAAATGCTTCTCAAACAAATTTCTTACATGGTTAAAGATAACCATCACTCGGAAATAAACCTTCACCAAAATAAAGGTTTGCGTTTCATTCATATGAATAGAAGTTACATTCCAAGTAATTAAGAATTTACAAGAGCGTTCACAAAAGAAAAACATCCTAAGAACTAGGACCCTCAGGGCAACCACCTGCTTCTGAGGGAACTTGGGTAGAAGGCTCCAAGGGGGCGGGGACAGAAGCCTCCGGGGTCTTGGTAACTTGTTGCTCTTTGAGCTCTGTGAACTTCTTCAACACCCCAGCCAGCCCATAGACAAAACTTCCGCAGGAGGGATATGGCGGCCCACCTGCTGTACCACCGAATAAATGCGGGTGGCCCCTTCTTTAGCTTTCGCCCTAAGCCGGGCGACCTCCTTCTCTGATTTATCCGCTCGCTCTATTAAATCCTTGATTTCTTGCGAGTCGGATTTAGGAGTTGTCAATCGGGAAGCTAAGTCCTCTTTAAGTACATCACGCTCCCCCTTTAGCTCCTCCAACTCACTTTGAAAGCAGCGGAAGTTGGCTTTTTCAGCCTTCACCCCATCGGCTTCAAATTTTGCCCCTCTCGGGTAGATTGGAGTTCCTTTTCCAAACTGCTAGAGTTCTCCTGCAACTTTTTAATATTCTTCTCAGCAGTAAGGAGGGAACCCTCAGAAGTAGACAACTTGGCCGCCAAATCATCCTTCTCCTTTCCCGCGACAGCCAGTTGTTGAAGCCGCTCGGCTTTATCCTTCTCAAGAGCATGGATAATGGCGAGCTGCTCTTTGTTTTTCCCTTCCAGGGCCGCCACCCTAGAATTCAATTGGGCGATTTCCGCCCTAAACACTTCCATCTTTGCCGAATCATCTTGGCAAAGATTGTCGACTCGGTCCGCCCAGTGCGCAGTCTACGAAATAGCAAACAAATAAGTTAGTAGCATTAATACCGAGCTAAAAAGTAAAACTAATACGAAGATAATCCTCACCAGCATAACCGAACGGAATAGCTGAGAAATGGCCTCTTCCCTCCCAGCTCTATGAAGTTTGGAGGAGAGCTGTTCGGGTCTCATGGCCATCAGAACAGTCTTTACCGAAGCGGCATCCCGAAAAGGGACGTCTTCGGAGGACACCCCCTTGCCTTGAGATGACGGTCCCCTTAAAACCGAGTCCGCCACCCTCAATTTATCCAGGAGAGCCGCTTCTCCTGCCTCCGCCTATATATAAAAAAAAAGAGAGAAGTTAAAGTTAAAGGTTCTGAACGAAGCATGAAGCACCCATAGAGAATGGAAAATGTGTGTGTAGAAATTCTCACCACTATAAGAAGTATATCCTTCGGCCGGCTGGAAGAAGGACCTTCAGAAATTGGGGATAAAGCCGGGCGGATTTCTTCCGCACGAACCTCTTCCCGAGGCGCCTCCACCTGTTCTCCTACAATTCCGGGACCCGATACGTCCTCGGAATTCTTTCTCTTGGTCCTCCTCTCCCGTGAGGACCCTGCACCGGGGTCACTTTTAACCACCCTTTTGGAAGAGTCAGTCTCTTTTCTCTTCCTCTTCTTTCTCTCCTCTTTGGAGGTATCAGCACCTTGGCTAGGTACCACTTCTTTCTTTTTCCGCCCGCGAGCCAAGGGCGGATGAACTTCGCCTTCGAAAGAAGCCAGAAGACCCTTAACATAGCTCAAGTCTTCATCTTCCATCGGATTTTCTACAGCAAAACAAATTCCGAATAAGGTTAGACATCACAAATCAAGACCAAACTAAATTGAGTACGCAAGCGAATCCTACCATTAGACACTATTAAATGACACTTAATGAGGTTTTCCTAGGTCAAAAACCTATCCATATAGACTTTGGATAGCCCCGTCATTGACTTAAGAAGAATTCCCTCTTTTTCTGACATCTCCTCACAAGTAATGTCCGCACGGGGAACCTCCCACCTTGTTCGGATATCCCACTCGGACTTACATTTAACAAAGAAAAACTTACTCTTCCATCGTTTGATGGAAGAAGGAACCTTCCCTAGAAACTTTCTCCCAGGGCGAGCCGAGAAATAATACCAGTCGGCATTAGACTCCAAGCAAAGGCTAAACAACAGGCGGAACCAATGGACGGTCGGATTTACCCCATAATTCTTAAAAACCATGACAAATCCGTTGAGCAGCCTCCAAGAGTTCGGAGTTAACTGCGAGGGACACAAATGATATTCCTCTAGGATTGCCTTAGCAAAATCAGGGAAAGGAAGCCTAAGCCCGCCTAGCAACGCGTCTTAATAAACAGCTATCTCCCCCTCCCTGGGGGCACTCGCCCTCTCCCCTGAACAAGGAACCCTAACCTCAAATAAAGAGAGGTCTATCTTGTACCTCTCTATTAGGTCATCTACATCTTTTTGCCCTAGAAGGCTTATGAATGAGTCCGACCCTCTACCCATTGCCCTAGAGGCAGGGTGAACCCGCGAACCCTGGACTGGAACGCCTCCAAGTTCACCCGGAATCGCAACAGAAACCGTAGGGTTGGACGGAGAAGGAATCGAGGGCTCATGAGAAGAACTAGAAGAGGAAGAAGCAGCACTAGCCATTACCTTAGGAAAGGAAAAGGACAAGAAAAACACGGAAAGCTCAAGACCAGGGCTCACCAGAGAAGAAGAAATCTGGAGAAGAAGACGCGACTCGATTTTCGAAACAACCTTTTGCTGCCTGTACGATTCCGCTTATATACAAAGGCAGCGAACCCGTAGCCGTTAGATCTTAGGATGGTATTCCGATCAGAGCCGTCGAACCAAGAGTCCACAAATCTGAACCGTTCAAATAACCATCATTACACCTCCTCGAAACAGTTTAAAATTCTGCCCACGTCAGCAATACCAAACGCCGCCTGACACACATGGAAAGCCACGCTCATCACCCATCATAACGCTGACAAACGCGTACGCCGCGCATGTCGCGCCACTATCCCCCTTTAATGCTAAACAGTTAAAGAGACACGTATCGTCTTAGGAAGCAAGGAGCGTTACGTGGAAAGTAGAGCCTGTACCGCATGAGACAAAGCACACACTCCAACATAGGATCGCCCCAGTAAAGGCCTCATAAAAATACCAAAGGATTTAGAAACAAAACGACAAACGTCATTTATTATTCAGGTTACATGGTGAAACGCAAACAAAACAAAATAACAAAAAACATATTGTCCGACGGACTAAAGTTAAATATCTGCAGACCCATCCGAAGACACGCTTAGATAAGATTCAGAAGAGACGCACGGATTTCCACAACCATCACTGTCCCCATTATCATTAGGGGAACCGGGTTCAGCACGGGGGCGAAGGTGGGGGCCCACCTCTCTGCGGCAGGGGTCGTCTCCGAACATCTCAACTTCGAAACGCATACCCCCTACATAGGTAAAAATTAAGAGGTCCCCCGCTTCCACATCGTGATCGACATGAAAAGCTTCCCATCCAGCGTCGATGCTCATTTCACCAACCCCCCTATCAATCAACAAAATAGCCGGCCATACACAGCCGTTCGGACTTACCAAGTGGATTATTCCAGTCCTTAGCTCCGATAGATGCTCGTAAAAAGAGCTAGGAATTCTTAAATGTCGAGAACATTGAGAAAAAGTAAAAAACTTATAAAAAGACAAGCGCTGCGCCATGGTACAAAGATACAAGAGTACAAAAGGATTTCTGCACAAATTCGTCATTCATACAAGCCCTTAAATAGGAAAACTCGTCGACACTATAGACGAGAATTCCGGAGCAAAAATCTACCTCGATAACAGCGAAAGGATAACACAGTAAACGTCGGACGCCTATTAAAACACGTGTACTTTAGACGTAAGTAACCGTACACAAAGCCTACACCTACATAGACATGCCAACTAAGAACGATACTTGTTCTCGAACCAAGCGAAACGTGCTGTTAGCTCACCCCTCGCTCAGATTTTTCGAACAAGTACACTTTGGGGGGACTAGTGTTATGGGTATATTTGGTGAAGACAGGTGTCATAACCTAAAGGATCACTTGTTCCTTTGGCCACATGGCAATATCATCACCTTTGCACAATTCTGTTCGGCAAATAACGGGAGGATTCAATCCTGTGAATAAGTCCGTCGGAATTGTAACAGCCCTCTTGTACAGGGCGCGGGGTGGGAAGAGGGGAAAAGAGAAATATCTAACGCCCCTACAGTGAGTAGGCCTTATCCACTCGCTACAGTGGGCAGATATTATCCCGTTTTACCTGCGTGGCATCTGCGCTCTAGGCAGCAGATATTTTCCTACCGCTACCGCCTTAAGAGATATTTACCTAACTTACCGCCTTATTCCACCGCCTTTCCTGAACCGCCTCTAAGGTGCTATAAAAGGAGAGCGTTAATAGAAGGAAAGGGATCCAAAAACTCATCACCACGTAGAATTGCCTAAATCAAAGACTCTCTACTCAAGTTTACTGACTTAAGCATCGGAGCTGAATCCGGGCAAAGAGGCCCAACTCCGATCACTGCCCTCTCCCTTTTACAGGTTCACTCATGGATAATTCCGAACGGAACTTCCCTCATGATGTTCTCCGCGCTCCCTGTTCGTAAGCAGAAGTAAGCGTCCACACTAACTATAAATTTTAACCGTTGGTCGAGAGCTGAGCCCAGATCACGAGGCAACAGTGGCCAAAGCATGACGTGGACCAGTTTTTGGCATCAACAGGTTGTTAAGAGGGGATGACCTATTATAATTATCTGGAGGTATGAGTTATTAGTTGCTCTTCAAGGTCTCTAGTCACTGGAGTGTATAAATGTTTAATGGATAACAAAAACAAAAGAGAGAGGTGATGTTAAATAGATATAGGGGCCTGTGGGGTCTAATTGTTTGGGCTTGGTTTTGTTTTAGCTTTGTACTAATGCTATTCTGATGAAGTAGATAGTCAGAGAGAGGAAAAATAACAATGAGTTGGAGTTTGATTGTGGGCTTGTGGAGGTCATGAGAGGAAGAGTTGGTGGTTCTTTGAGACCTTTGTGTTTGGTGTTTATGTTCAGGAGATGACTAGTTTTAATGAGGTTGATGACGGTGTTTGTTTAAAACTAATCTTCAAATGGGGTGTGGTATGGTTAAGGATGGGGGTGCAGTTATGCTCCGGTTATGAAGATAGACTTGTAATTAATCTATGGATGACTTGTAGGCAAAGGATTAATCTTCCATGTATGTAGAGACTAATCTATGAGATAAAAGGAAGGGTGAACATGGTTGAGGTTCACGTACGGTACATGAAGCTAATTGATGATATAGT
Source organism: Dioscorea zingiberensis (assembly GCA_026586065.1). NCBI lineage: Eukaryota > Viridiplantae > Streptophyta > Magnoliopsida > Dioscoreales > Dioscoreaceae > Dioscorea > Dioscorea zingiberensis. Next base: position 29,108,292 of record CM048818.1, read on the forward strand.
ATTTGTCCAAGAGTTCAAGGTAGGGTAGCTATGAAGAAGTTTTACCAATATTAGAATCATGTTAGCACTTGAATCGTGGGCATGAATGCTTAGTTTAATTGGGAGCAAAACCATGAATAATAAAGTGTACTTATGGACTTTGAACTAAGGCTTAAAGTTTATAGAAGTCTTTAATTAGCTTATTTGTAAACTTAGGACCATGATAGATGAGTAGTGTAGATAGACCAAAACCAAGTTTATTGTAATTGGGTTTTGGGCTCTAAACAAGAGAGAATGTTTTTATGGGCCTAATGGGACCAAGAAATTTATGTCTACTCATTGGCTCCAAGGAATTGGTAGAGAAAAGGCTTGGAAATGGGCTCTCGGCCCAGTAAAATTTGTAATTGGATAACGAGCTATTTGACACTTAGAAAGGTATTGAGATATCGTCATTATGTTTACCAGATTCGATGTAGAGACGCGTCAGGAGAGAGCCCCGTGGCCTTCCCGACATCGTTTATAAAGGTAAGTACTTCGGCCTAGTACCTTTACTCTTTGATGAGTATTCTTGACCTTGCCTCATTGATTGAATATATCTTGGCTTCGATGTTGTTTTATTGTTTGAGCACTCATTGGCTTGGACTTCTTCTTGTTTGCTATACTGTTACTTGGTTTGCATACACGAATTCATTCTCTTGCTTTGTTGAATTCCCATGTTAGTGTATGCCTGTTGATGTACTAGCTTTTATTGAATATGTTTGTGATCGCCGAACATGCTTTCCCCGTTGATCGGTACGTGGCCGTGGAAACACGTGAGCTTGTACTCCGTCCGGGTGTGTGTGTGTGTGTGTCGGCTGTTCTTGTTGCTGAATATGTCTTCCCGTTGATCGGCACATGGCCGTGGAAACACGTGAGCCCGTGCTCCGTCCGGGTTGGTGTTTCAGCTCTTCTTGTATTGTAGATTCTCGCGTTCATTGCAGATTATGTTGCGGGCGTCCAGGGGGAGGACACTAGGGGGAGGGAACTCTGGATGTCCACCCGTCAGTGGGACGATACGCTGACCGTGTATGTACATTTAGGAGCGCTACCAGACTCAAGGGTCTGGATGATAAGATTCAAGATCGGCTTAGGTCGATGGCTACCGGGGAGATGACAAGTTTATTCTTCATGTTTGATTTGACTTCATGCTTTGTACCTGTGTTTAGTGATAGTGATCCTCGTGTGTTTTGAGCTTAATCTTTCCTATGGTATTGCATTGTGTGGATCACTTTTTCATGATTGTTTTCATGATCTCTTCGCATTCCTTGCGGGGATACTTACTGAGCTTTCCATTCGAAAGCTCATTCCACTTGTTTCCCTTCTTTTGTTCCAGGACTTGAGGTGTAGGTGACTCGGGATCAGGAGCTGTGCGAGGGATCGAGACATTCTAGTAGAGGTTCGAGGACCTCAGGTTTACTTGTGTGTGAGATTGTATTTCATTTTGTAGGACCCTTGTAGGGCCATTACCCGTGTAGGGTGTTTAATTATGTTTTAAATTCCGCTGTAAGATTATGATTATTGTAGTTAGTGGATTATGTTATTGCATGCTTTTGATTACTTAGGCCTTGTATCCGAGTGGGGATCATCTCCACTTGGGTACGACCGGTCTGCTCACGTGCTCGAGGTCCCGGGATTCGAGTCGGGGCGTGACAGGGTGCTTAAGCATCCCTTTGCCCCATCCCTCCGCCCCTGATCAACATAGGCAAAAAAGAAAAAAATAGAAATATGATCACGAATATATGTAAAAGACTACAGTCTGATATAGATTGATGAAAATCTCAGCTAAGAGAGTAATGGATAATTTTGAGAACCATTGACGAGAAGCCTCTTTAAGGCCATATATAGATTTATGAAGTTTGCAAACAAGAGTTCCCCTTTATAAGAGAATCCAGGGGGAAGTTTCATATAAACTTCTTCATTGAGATTCCCTTGAAGAAAACCATTGTTGACATCAAGTTGGTGTAGAAACCAATTTTTAATGGTAGCAATGGAAAGAAGAAGATGAACAGTGACTTGTTTCCCATTGGTGTAGAGACCAATTTACGTATAACCTTTAGCTACTAAACGCGCTTTATATCTCTCAATAGAACCATCGGTGTGATATTTAATTTTGTATACCCACTTACAACTGATCGATGATTTTCCTTCACAAAGTGAACATAAAGACCATGTTTTATTGGATTCAAGGGTCTGAATTTCTTTAGCCATGGCCTTACGCGATTCAACAGATTTCATTGCTTGAGAATAAGATTGTGGTTCTTTATTTTCAATAATATTATTGAGAAATGCACGATGAGAATGACTTAGATGAGACAAAGAAAATTAATTTGCAAGCGGTAAATTAGTTGAGGATGAAATATGATTGTAAATATAATCCTTGTGATGACCCAGGGTGTGACCGATTCTAATTGGATGCATGTTAAGTAGAGGAGTTGGTGCTATTGAAGGGATAGATTAAGTATCAACAGAGATAGATGTAGAGGTGATTGAGTTATTAGCCAAAGAAGATGCAGGAATATTTACCTGAGAATCATTGGAATGATCAACCAAATTATCACTTAAAAGAATTATGATTTAGAACACTTGTTGGTGTAGAGTAATCAAATATTCCATCATCATTGAGTGGAGTAATGGAAATTGAATTATTGAAAAAGATGGAGATGGAAGATCATGATATGGAAAAAAAGACTCATGAATTATGACATAGATTTGGCCTGTTGTGAAATCATATATGTGATATCTCTTTTGACCATACGGATATCCAACAAAAATACCAGGTTTGGCTCGATCATCAAATTTATGTGTAATATTCATATTTTTAGCAAAACACAGGCATCCCAAAACTCAAAAAGATGTATATGATGGAATTGTTCCAAGTAAAACTTGATGGGGTGATTTGTATTGAAGGATCAGAGTTGGAAGTTTGTTAATAAGAAAGGCAACAGTGAGAATGCATTCTCCCCAAAAAGAAAGAGGCAAGCTTGCTTGAAAACGTAGAGCTCTAGCAACATCAAGTAGATGTCGATGCTTATGTTTTACAATACCATTTTTTTGAGGAGTCGCAACATAACTGCATTGGTGAATAATTCCATTGACATGAAACCAAGAAAGAAATTCATAACCATTGTCTAAATAAATGGTTTGATGTTGAGGAAGGAAAATGTCCGCATCTCCAAAATTAATGTGAGCAATTTATTTTTTGAATTGTCAATTGATTTTATTAAAAAAATGAATTAATTTATTGAAAGTTTCAGATTTGTGTTTGATGCAATGGAACCGCAAGTGTACGGGTCGTATCAAGTAATAAAGTGGACTCTTGAAAAGTCGGGTATCGAACCTCAGAAACTGAGAAGTACTAGTACTAACTAGTCATCTATTATCTAGTCTCAACAAAGATTGGTGGTGGTTTGAACTAATCTAAACTAAGAAAACCTAAAAATTGGATATCACTAATGACGGGAATGAATCTTGGGGTAAATCAATAATAGGAAGGGGGTATTCGGGCAATGAATCCCCCTTGGGTTCTCATAAAAATAGATAGTGAATGTGAAGATCACTAGTTGCAATGGATTGGACCAAGGGTTCCTAAAGTGCTTTCACTCCCTCTCTCGATGCGAATTATTAATCCTAGTGCCCTTACCGATGATGTTCTAGGGAACCTAATTCTTGAAGGGATTATGAGAATAATACATCTAAAGGACTCGCTCTCCTTAGTATCCGGGTTCCCGGTATACTCACAATCCCCTCTATTGGAGATGGTCTACACACGGGGAGGCGTTCACTTCTTCCCCCACATGGACTACGAAAATCTCTCCGGGCTCTCGCAAAGTAGAGAGATTAACATACATTAAAACATCCAATAGATCTCAATCATGGAAAACAACTAGATAATCATTATATATCAAAATCAAAGTTCATACATAACCCAAGGGTTCAACATACCCAAATACCTAAAATATTAGTTCCCCATGAAAGGGGAACACAAATCCAACACAATAAAAGGAGAAAACATCAAAATAAACACAAATAAACCTCCCTCCAATGTTCCTTCCGCTGTTGATGCGCAATTGGATCGTTGATGATGATCTCCCTTCAAGCCCTAGCTTCTTCCCAAGAGGATCTCTTCAAACCCTAGTCATCAATGAACTCCAAGATCTCCAAAATGGCCCAAAAGGTGGCCAAAGGCCAAGAGATGCCTTCATAACCCTAGAAGGTTCGTATTTATAGGGATAAAGACCTTTGTAAAGTATCTCACCCATTTAGGGTTCGTGTGGAGCCAAATCATGTGAAAATTGGGTGCAGATCGAGCTCAGAAATAGGTCCATACGGGCTCGTATACGGGTTGTATAACAGCCCGTATAGCTTTCAGGCCCCTTCATACGGGCCTGTATACGGGCTATATAACAGCTCATACAGCTTTCAGGCCCCTTCATACGGGCCTATATACGGGCGGTATAACAGCCCATATAGCTTTCAGGCCCCTTCATACGGGTTGTATATAAGGTTGTATAGAATCCCGTATGGTTGGATCTACATCGCGCAGTATTCATCAAGCACTCGATCGGATTACCAATTCTTGTCGGATTGACCTAAAATTTTAACCGAGCGTTCCTAACGTGTTTATCTTCAATCTGAATGGTGGATATTTGATTTCGAGTCCCGTAGATCTTGTAATAAATTTTTGATCTTTGCTACTCTTTTAGGACTGCTGCAGTTTTCTCTAGTTGCTTCCTTTTTTTCCTCAAATGATGTAGAATTTCTTCCTTTTAATTCTTGAGGCTCTACAATGCCTTGTTTATAGAATATGAAGCTTTTTAAGTACCAGAGGGCTATAATTCTTCAAAATTACATACCAAGCATATAAGAATATTATATAAAACTACGCTCAAATGAAAACTTATCAGTGTTTCATTAAATAAACCCAAGTACAACTTGAATACTCATCAACAATAGTTAAGAAAAAACATGATCCACTTATAGAGGGTATGGAGAGAAAGGACCCCAAATATCATCATGAATTAATTCGAAGCAATGAGAGGAACAAGATGTACTTTGAGAAAAAGAAAGGAGCGTCTTCTTAGCACGCGAACATACATCACAAATGAAATCTTTATTTGCAACAATATCTAGAGAATGTTTAATCACAAAATCAAAACGAGACCTAGATGGATGACCAAGGCAAGAATTCCACATACCAAATTTATTACAACGCTTAAAAGAAAAAAAGCAAAACTAAAATCTGTATCTAGATAAAAAAAAAAGACCATTTCGAACACTACCCTAACCAATCTTCTTCTTCGTTGTTTGGTTCTGAAATATACATCAAGCAGAAGAAAACATCACATCACATTTTTTTGACTTGGTTAATTGTGAAATAGATAACAAATTGAATTTGAATGACAGAATGTGAAAAAACATTCGTAAGAGTAAGGGATGATGAATATTGAACCATGCCTATGTGTGTTATAGGAGGGTGAGAACCATCAAGCAATTTAAATGAAATATATTTATCAATGGTTGAATATGAATTAAAAAAAGAAAGAGATATACATATATGGTTAGAGGCACTTGAATTAATAATCCAACAAGAAGGTAGAAAAGTAAGAGTTGTACCTGCCAAATGGGCGTAAGAACCACTAGACTCTTCTTTGGCCAAAAGTGTAAGGATCTTATTGTATTGCTTAAGTTTCAGTTGGCTAGCAAAAGAAGCGGGAGTGGATGATGAAGGCCCTGATTTCTTTACTTGATTATCTAGGAAGCAATGAATCTGGTAGCATGTAGCAAGTGTATGACCATGTTTGTGACAATAATCACAAAATGGATGTTGGTGCTTTCCGAGAAGGCGGAAAGATGAAGGTTTAGATGCCTAAAGCACTGCTAAATCAATAGAAGGAATGACTCGAATGTTAATCTCTTGTTGTTTTTCTTCTTGACGTACTAATTATAGATAAGCTGAATTGAAAGAAAGGGTTCTATCAAGAGGATTTGATTGCAAATAGCTAAAAACCTATCATGAAGTCCTTGATGAAACTCCATTGCACGATCTTGATTTTGTTGATCAATAATGCTCTTAACATTACCAAAAATACATGGAATAACAGAAACAATGGAACCAAGTTCATCCCTTAAAGCTTTAAGTTGCATGAAATATAATGAAACAGACATACCTTCCTGCTTGAGGGCAAAAATGGATTGTTTCAGTTGATAGATTTTAGGAGCATTTGATTGAGAAAAAGGATCCTTCAGGTCTGTCCAGATTTGTGTTGCAGTTTCAACATATAGAATACTTGGACGGATCTCAGGTGATACAGAATATAAAATCCAACTGTTAACCAAATCATTACACCGTTCCCAAGTGGAAATACCATCTTTCTCCCCAAGTTTGTTCTTAGCATGAAGTACTATAGTGACAGCACGACTCCAGGATCCGTAGTTTTTGCGGGTCAATAGAGGTATAACAAGAGCAGTAGAAAGACTATCGAAGTGATGGATAACATAAGGATCGGGTTTAACATGGTGTTGAGGAAGATCTTCAGCAGAGGGTGTGGGACAAGATTTTCAGCAAACATGATAATAGAAGAGTCGGTTAGCTCTGATACCATGTGAAAATGTAAACTTTGATATATTTCATTTAATTGTCGCCTACTTCATAGTTAAATTACTAGATGTAAATATACATAAAAATAAGTAACAAACAAACAGATCTGCTACAATGGCTAAAGCCTAAAATTAAAAAAATAATAATAAAAGTCTAACAAATCTTTTAAAATTTAAACGGAAGGAACTAACAAATCTATTAATATTCGATTTTTATGGACATCTCGATGACATCCAGTAAGAATTGTTCAAAGAAGAATGCTCAAGTTGAGATGATATACAAGTGAAACTTTTTATTGGGAAAAAAAGTTAATTTAATGAAAGCTTTTAATAGAAATTTTAATTACTACTTCTCTAGATTTCTTTGAGGCTAGTTTGCAAAGTTTTTTTCCTTAATAAAGTTTATTTTTTAGTTTTGAACACAAAAATTTGCGAATGTTTTTTTGCACAATACCACTCTTTTTTATCCATTAATGACAACTAACAAGTAAAATAAAAGAAAAGTTACTGCTCCAAATTATAATAATTAATAAAATTTAGAAATTAAAATTTTCTTGAAATTAATAAAATTTTAATATTTAAGTTTTTAACGTATAGTTATATGCTTCTTGCAAAAAAAATGTTCATACAGGTCGTATTATTCTTATCACACATTAACTTTGTTTTAAAAGTCATAAAATAATTTACTAATAAACTAATAAATAATTAAAAAATGATTATAATCATTAATAAATTAAAAGAGATGAATTTACTACAAATAAATATCATTATAAAATATAAATCAAGGATTGGTAGAGTTAGAACTGTCACGCCTTGAACCCAGCCTGGGCCTGAGTACGGGACAAACGTCGCGTACTCAAAAGGTTTCCCCCATAAATACGCAAGGCACAAAATCTAAAAAATAACCTGCTTGGACATTATATAATCCATAAAAGGAAATCAAATCCTGACATAACAGCTATTCAACTCAGATACAAAATATATAAGATCTTAGTTTCACAAAATAACTCATCAAATATTTATACATTAACCCATACTAGACTCAGAGCCAGCTAAACAATAAACTGTCACATCGATCTTCGGGTTCGTACTGCTCCAAGTCAACTAGGTCGGCTACCCTAACTTGTTCCTGTACACTAAAATAATGGGAGTTGTGAGCTAAAACTAGCCTAGTGAGCCATGAACATCACACTAGGGTTAGATACATAAAATAGCAGATGTAATATATATAACAGAACAAAACAATATACATGCTGGTCATATACGCATTTCAATCAGATCAGGAATTATCATGCCAGTCAGAGATAATTAGAATGATAAATTACATAATCTCATTTAATTCACAAACTTGAGTAAATCGCAATATGAGAACATGACTGGCATATCAAAAGTAGCTATACCGAGTTCTGCATACACCCAATCTCAATAGTACTAGCCGTGCTCACATACCAAAATCAAATTACAAAACCCAGCCCGTAGGCTGTACACATAAAACAGAATAGTCCTACGGACCTGAGCCCTAACATAGGCAAATCTCGATCGGTTCATACATGACCTAGGCATAGATTTATATACAAAACATGCAAAGTTGGCTCTACTATGAGCAAATACAAGTACATACTGAAAATACTGATTTCAAAATCCATCAATAAAAACACTAATAAAATATCAAGCAATCAAATCAAAATACTAGAGTTCATCTGCGATCAACTCACCTGGCAATCTCCCTGATACTTAATCCTTGTTGGACTCTCATGGCGGTCCCGTAATGGTTTTACCATGTCCTAAATTTCATAATTAATCATCTATTAACATCTCATAACATCTAGAAACCTCTAATTATGCAAATCCATTAATTATGTAAATTCTTGAAACGTCGGCTTTAGTAATTTTCAACTTTCATTTCAGTCAATGCCATAAAAGTTCCCTGATGACATTGCAATCTAAGTTCAATATGCCTTTTGTGCCATAGCCACGAGAGAGAGAGAGAGAGAGAGAGAGAGAGAGAGAGAAATTTCAATAAGAGAAATCAAGAAAGAAGGCTATAGAATCATTTAGAAATGTTAGGAAAGAAAGAAACAAAAACTCAGTGGAGTTAGATATTTTTGGAACATTTTGTTTAAGCCCCTAAATTTAAAAATAATTTTAATTTCAAAGAAATCCTAAATATAATCTTGGACCACATAAAGCCTTGGGTCAAAGTGAAAAAAATTAATAAGTGAAAGAAATCATAGACGACAATCTTAACCAATTTAAAAATCATGGATCAAAACTACAAGAAATTGAGAACCACACTTTGGGGCTTCTGACCACGAAATAAAAAATATGGAATAATTGATTCAAGACTTCCTAAAATCAAGAAGATAACAATAACAACTAAAAAGAAAAAACATAGAAAGTAAATTCCACATACTTAAGCCAATGGATCGGACCAAAAAAAATTAAGAACAAAACGCACTCCACTTACTCAACAGCAGCACCGTCAACCCTTTAGTTTTCATCTTGTTGGCGAGAGAGACAAAGAGATAAGGAAAAAGAGAGTTCCTCGAGGAAGACGGACGAAGGGAAGAGAAGCGAGTGAACGAGAGAGCGAGAGAGATTAGGGTTCTTCGAAAGATAGCAACAAAAACATAACGACGGCTAGGGTTTCAGTTCTATTTAACTAATATTATAAGGTCAATTTGTATAAAGCCCCCTGTAAAAATATATAATTCTATTAAAGCTTTAATAAAACTCTGGGTCTTACAAAAACTCATATAATATACTGAGAAAATAAGGCAACTCCACCACCCACATACAGACATAGGTGGGGATAAATGTATCTATCTCCTCTCTTATACAACAAAAAACAATCCAACTACATGATTTCAAATCCCACCAACCTAACAAAAGAAATCTAAATTTCTAAATTAACCAACCAAACACATACCCTATATTATAGAATTTTTGTAATGGAATATATAGATAGAAGGTATATCTAACTCCTCTCAATCAAACAGGTCCTTGAAGAACTTTGTTTAGAGCAAGGTTAAAGCTAACCACAAGTGAAGGAAGGGTGCAGAAGACAACAAAACGTATCTTCCCACATTCTCTATGTTTTCTTGACTGATTGGGGTGAGGTGTTCTTCACCTCCCATTTAGGAAGAAATTTACTCACAGTCAGATAGTCTTTAAAAAAAAAAATAATAATATTCATCTATGCATGTATATGCCCGTACGACATCATATGTGCCACCAAGCACCAACCAGTATTTATTTCATCTTCACCTTTGTCTGTATGTTTGTTTTTATTTTTGAGTCCATTTGGTGGTTAGACAACAGGGGGCCATGGAGGGTGGTGGGTTAAACTGGCATCATAAATTAATGTGTTCCATTGCCCTCCTTTACCATGCAATGTTCCATTCTTAGAGTACGTCTCGTGTCAACCGGTTTTAGACTCATATTTATTCATGCAAGACAAAGTTTCATGCTTTTCTTCAGTTTTTGGGGACAAATTTTAATTTAATTTTTTTTAAAAAAATAATATATATATATATAATCAATAAATAAATGGTAAAAAAACATCTTTATTAAAACTTTATTGTATATATATATATGGCCTTCTTCAAACCGCCAGGCTAGCCAGCTTCAGTCGTCATCATTTTTTTATGACTAGGAATGCTGGCTTCTAATGTCGGACATTTTAAACACAGGCTTCATGGAATACCTACAACTAGTGTTAGATATTCTACCCACCCTTCCACAAAAACTTTTTTTTAAGTTTTACTTTCTATTTCCTTTTTGAATAAAGTTTTCCATATTTAGGTTGCATTCGATTGTAGTGAAAATTTTTACTTTAAAAAAAAGTTATATCATCTTAAATTAAACAAATAAATAAAATTTAAATTAATACTTAAAATCATAAAATTAGTTATAACAATGAAATTAAAAGATTTTAAAATTTGTTATAACAGCTAACATTTCACATTTTCAAAATTTTTAGGCAAAAGGTCAAAAACCAGCAAACTGACCCTTATAATAGACGACGTTTAGATGGCGTTAAAAAAGTGGGCTCAGTGTGCAAAAATCTAAACATTATAACAATACTAAATTGACTTACATCATAAGATTGACATCCATAGAACCTCCTTCCTCGATTAGTTTCTCTCCAAGAAGTAAATAGCATCGTATTATCTAAACACATGCAGATTGGAGTGATACAACCCAACCAATCATCCTGGAAGATAGCCACATTACAAAATCTGGAGGCGAGTCTACAGTAGCGGAGACGAACACCACAGAAGTAACTTGGGAGGAAGCGATCACCAATAATGGAAGGACACGACGGGCATGCAAACAACCCGCATGGATGAAAGATTTCGTGACCGGACACGTGGCGGCATCACGTTCGTAGATCTTCTTGGAATTCAGAAACTGTTGATCCGATAGTGTTTAATGAGAGCGGATATGTTATTAGGGTTTAGTTGTGTTATTAGGGTTTCGTCTGTCTGTGCCTATATAAAGGCAGTTTTCATTATAGTTTTATTGGATGAATTTGAACTCTCTTCTTTTCTCTTTGGAATAAATCGTTCTCTTCTTCATCCTCTTTCCTTCTTCTTCTTGGAGTGAGTTCCCACTCTAAGTGGTACTGCAGATACATCTTCAACTAACAAGGTGTATTACTGGTGCTTTCGTTGAGAGAGGATCATGGCGGATGCTGTGACACTAGAAGCTATGAGATCGATTGCTTCAAAGATGCAAGCCAAGCTGCAGAACCAACTGGAGGATCAAGCAGCAATCTACCATCAAACCCTGCAGAAGAGCGTGGCTACCTTGGAAGCTCGTATTGAGGAGATCCGACAGCAGATGGTCGGACCTGGTGCATCATCCAGCATGGGAAGGACAACACTCACTCACCACAACCCGGAGGCCAACCCAGCCACTACTGAAATTAATCTTCTTCCACGAGCCATGAAGTTGGAGATCCCTAAGATCGACAGAGTAGATCCAGATGGCTGGGTGTTCCGAATAGAGGAGTTTTTCAATTTCCATGAAACTCCAGCGAATCTCCGATTGCGCATAGTCTCCTTCCACCTGGAAAGGAGAGCATCTGTCTGGTATCAATGGATGAAGGAAAAAAGACTTCTCAATACCTAGCCAGAATTTCTCGTTAGTATCAAACAACGTTTTGGTGCATCTCTCTATGAAGATCATCAGGGAAGTCTCTCCAAATTAACTTAAACTTCATCGGTAGCTGAGTTCCAAACAGAGTTTGAGGATCTGATGAATATGGTGACTGGGATCTCAGAACAGCTACTCATTTCCTTCTTCATCACTAGGCACAGGCCACACCTGCGTCGTGAGATGTTATTAACACGACCAACAACCCTGATGGAGACCTTCTCAATGGCAAGGGTGTATGAAGCCAGGCACGAGGAAGCACAGGAACAACGACCAGGATTTAGAGGAGGAGGACTGCGACCTATTTCCCAACCTACACTGCCACCATCTTCTAAGAATCAAACTGCCATAGTAAGCTACTCATCTCAATCTCACTCTTCTAGTCCATCCCCTTCTCTGTTGGGGCATCCACCAAAAACCAGCGACATAGCTCCAACGACGACTCCTTCACCACTTCCAATTCAACGTTTATCATCAACAGAACTGCAAGATAGGAGCAAGAAAGGCCTTTATTTTAATTGTGACCAAAAGTGGAGTGTTGGACATCGATGTCGTAGTCAGTGCCTCATTCTGATAGGCGATATGGAAGATGAACCAGAGGGGCAGCCAAGTGAAGAGTCTCTTACTACTTCAGAGGTGGAAGTAACACTGAGGATATTTCAAGCCTTAACACGTTAGCGAGACAAGGCAATCCAAGATCTCTTCACTTATTGGGCAAAATCTTAGATCATTCCTTTCAAGTGTTGATAGATAGTGGAAGCACCCACAATTTTATCAAACCCTCACTCACTGAGAAACCGGGGCTGAATGTCAAGCCCACTGCTCCATTTCGAGTGTATATTGGTAATGGAGACCATCTGTTATACTCCCTTTACTGTCCTCAGGTCCCTTTAATCTTACAAGGATATACTTTCTTAGTAGACCTGTATGTTTTGCCCATTGAGGGACCAGATCTGGTCCTTGGGGTTCAATGGCTTCAAGACTTAGGCCGTGTATCTCATGATTATAAAGCCCTCACCATGGAATTTAATTGGAATGGGGAAGCTGTGTTGTTACAAGGAGATCTCATACCTGCATCCAAAACTATCACTTATAATCAGTTACAAGCACTCTTGGATCATGGTGAATTTGCACAATTATATGAAATACACCACCTCAGAGGATGTGATTGGAGAAAGTCCTGAGTTCAACTTACCGGAGGGACTTCACTCAAGTGTGGTTCTTCTTCTCCAGAATTACAAGGAGCTGCTCTTACCTCCTAAACAACTCCCTCCTCGCAGAGCTATTGACCACAGAATTCATCTTCTTCCTCACACCAAACCAATCAACCTAAGACCATATCGCTACCCACATTATCAGAAGGGTGAAATGGAGAAGTTGGTGCGCGAGATGCTTGATCAGACCCAGCCACAGCCCTTTCTCATCTCCTGTTCTACTAGTTAAGAAGAAGGATGGAACTTATCGATTTTTTGTTGATTAAAGAGCACTGAATGCAGCCACAATTAAAGATAAGTTTCCTATACCTACAATTGATGAGCTTCTAGATGAGCTGGGAGAAGCTAAGGTCTTCAGTAAGCTTGATCTTAGGGCCAGTTATCATCAAATTACAATGTATGAACGAGATGTGTACAAGACAGCCTTTAGGACTCATGACGGTCATTTCGAATATCTGGTAATGCCTTTAGGCCTCTCTAATGCACCCTCTACTTTTCAGGCCACCATGAATTGAATATTTGAACCATTTCTCAAAAGGTTTGTCATTGTATTCTTTGATGAAATTCTTATTTATAGTCCTACATTCTCGATCCATTTACAACATCTGGAGCAGGTGCTGGCATGTCTGAAATCACATAGTTTTTTCATCAAGATGTCTAAATGTTTATTCTACAAGGAGACAATAGATTATTTGGGACATGTGATCACTCCAAATGGTGTTTGTGCTGATCCTAACAAGGTGGAAGCTATGATCAATTGGCCTAAACCCACAACACAGCGTCAATTGAGACGATTTCTGGGGCTCACAGGGTATTACAGGAGGTTTATCAAAGGCTACTCTACAATTGCAGCTCCATTAACAGATTTGTTATGTAAAGATGGCTTTGAATGGAACTCTGGTGCTTCTGTTACTTTTGAAGGTTTAAAACAGGCAATGATCAATGCCCCTATGCTACATTTGCCTGATTTCAACAAGGAATTTGTTATAGAGACTGATGCCTCCAAGAGTGGAATTGGTGCGGTACTCATGCAGGATGGACACCCCATCTCTTATTTAAGCACGAAGCTTGGACCAAGGCTGCAAGCTGCCTCCATATATATTAGGGAACTACATGCAATTGTGGAAGCCATTCACAAATGGCGACAGTATCTGTTTGGGAGTTTCTTTGTTATTAGAACTAACCACCAAAGCATCAAACAACTTCTCCAACAAGTGGTTCAGATTCCTGAACAACAGACATACCTTCGGAAACATTTGGGATTTCACTTCAAAATTGATTATAAACCTGGATCTTCTAACACTGCAGTTGATGCTCTTTCGAGGATGCATGATAATGAAGAAGCCATCATAGCCTTGCATATTGCCAGCCAACTTATTTCTAATCTCCTGGCTATTCTTAAGCAAGAGAATACAACATTGGAAGATATACAACTCAAACATCAGAAATTCATGGTTGGAACACTACCTGCTGCATATACAATTCACGATGGGATGTTATTTTACCAAAACAGGTTTTATATTAGTCCACAGTCGAACCTCAAACCCTTGTTGCTGCAAGAGTTTCACTCCACACCAATGGCAGGGCATGCTGGAATTAAATACACTTTTGTCCGCTTATCAGCTCAGTTTTTCTGAACAGATATACGACAAGATGTAGAACAATTCATAGCCAACTGCTTAATATGTCAGCAAACCAAGTATTCCACACAACCTCCTGTTGGACTCCTGCAACCTTTATCTATTCCTTCTATGGTTTGGGAGGAGGTAACGATGGATTTTATAACTGGGTTGCCTGATTCTCAGGGATTTATTGCGATACTTGTTATAGTTGATCGCTTAACAAAGTCTATACATTTTGCACCACTTCCCAGTTATTTCACAGCAACTCAGGTTGCTGAGGTGTTTGCAGACAAAGTGGTAAAGCTACATGGTTTCCCTCGCACCATCATCTTCGACCGAGACCCCATTTTTGTCAGCCATTTCTGGAAGAAGTTATTTGAGCTTAGTGGAACGACTCTTTATCATAGCACTGCGTATCATCCTCAAACTGATGGCCAAACTGAGGTTGTTAATAGGGGTCTTGAACAATATCTGCGCGCCTTCACCAGTACACAGCCTTCCAAGTGGGCACGGCTACTATGCTAGGAAAAACTTTGTTACAATACAGGTTACCATAGTGGCATCAAAATGACTCCTTATCAGGCTTTATTTGGGCGACTACCTCCTTCATTACCAGCATACTCACCTGGTACCACTAATGTTCAATTCATGGATGAACTGTTAATAGAGCATGACTCTCTCATGCGCTCCTTGAAAAGGAATCTGAACCAGGCTCAACATCGGATGAAACAAAAAGTTGATGCTCACCGGAGTGAACTCGAGTTTAATGTGGGAGCTCAAGTGTTGGTTCGCTTGCAAACCATATCGCCAAACAACTGTGGCTCGGCGACAATCTACCAAGTTGAGCCCTCGTTACTATGGCCCTTTTACTATGATTGAACGCATAGGACCTGTGGCTTATCATCTGCATGCAGTTACCCGCAGAGAGCAAGATCCATTCGGTATTTCACATTTCTATCTTGAAGCCATTCAAGGGCACTGCAGCGAACCAAGCTTGTTAGTTGCCAAGCAATGCAGGTAACTCCTCTTCCCAACTCGTCCCGTGGTGATATGTGCCTCATGTGTCATTTTACAACAAGGCCGACCGATTCATCAAATACTGGCTCAATGGAGTGATGTACCTCCTGAAGGTGAAACCTAGGAAGCATTTGATACCTTTCTTCAATCATGTCCCCAGTATCACCTTGAGGACAAGGTGTTATTTCAGACGGAGGGAGTTGATATAGCCCAACCAATCATCCTGGAAGATCGCCACGTTACAGAAGCTGAAGGCTAGTTTGCAGCAGCGGAGACGAGCACCACGGAAGCAACTTGGGAGGAAGCTATCACCAATGATGGAAGGATACGACGGGCACGCAAAAAACCAGCGTGGATGAAAGATTTCGTGACCGGACATGTAGCGGCATCGCGTTCGTAGATCTGCTTAGAATTCAGAAATTATTGATCCGATGGTGTTTAATAAGAGCAGATATGTTATTAGGATTTAGTTGCGTTATTAGGGTTTCGTCTATCTGTGCCTATATAAAGGCAGTTAGGGTTTCATTATAGTTTCATTGGATGAATTTGAACTCTCTTCTTTTCTCTTTGGAATAAATCATTCTCTTCTTCATCCTCTTTCCTTCTTCTTGGAGTGAGTACCCACTCTAAGTGGATTTGCAGATACATCTTCAACTAACAGAGTGCATCATGGAGCTTTTGGAATGGTATATATCAATCTCATTGTTTTGTTCTCTTCTTCTTTCACATGATGATAATGAGGATGATGCTTCCATGAATTTGTACTATCGATTTGTTATTTTTCAACTTCAAAATCCTAATTAATTTGGTCATAGCGGGATTAGGGTTTTTCAGAGTAAATTTTTCAGGTGGGTACTATACTATTGCCAAATCTCACTTTGAACATCAAACTTCAATTGCATCTTTTTGGGTACCTTGTATCAATTTGGTTTCACCTGGTGGGTACCCGAGGGTTTTCGGTGATTATTTATTGACGTGGACGCCAAAGTGTTATGTCAGTGCTAACGTGGAAGTTGACTAGGCTGGATTACAAAGCCGCCCTAATTAACAAATAATCTAATTACATTAATACACTAATTAACAACTAATTAACTAAGCCCTTGCCCTAATTAACTAAGCCCTAACCCTATCCTTTCCCTTCTATATATCTCGACGTAGAGATCCATATTTGATCCTCATCATCGCCAGTTCTTGCGACCATCTGAGATTCTGGTCATGATCATTACCAAATCCGGATCTAGATCCCGATTTGATTTTCGTCCGTTTTCCTCCTTCCTCCCGGAACCCTTCCGCCCCACGATCTCTTCCTCGACGATGCGTCGGTCCTCCTCGAGCCCCACGATAACCGGATCGAGATCATTGGATAGCGGTTACGCATCAGGGTTCGTAGTGGAGAATGGAGAAGGGAGGGTAGGCGCCGGTGTGTATGGATTGTTTCTGAGGTTCTTGGTACCTCATCCTCTCGCTCCTGCCGGTAACGACGCTTGCTTCTAAGGTTCTTGGTGCCTCGTCCTCTCTCTCCAACCAACGACAGGGGGTGAGGGTTCTCGACTGAGGAAAGGAGCGCAGGTGAGGAAAGAGCGGAGTTAAAGAGATGCTAATGTGGATTTTTAAAAAAAACTAAAAATTTTATTACGTGGCACTTCCAACGTCCACGTCATTAAATTACCCTCCCGATGAAACCAAATCGATACAAGTAGTCGAAAAGTTATAAATTGAATTTTGATGCTCAAAGTGAGATTTAGCTATAGTATGATACCCACCTGAAAATTTACCCGGGTTTTTCATTTAAGAGTTTTGAGAGAGAGAGAGAGAGAGCCAGAAAGTGCGCAATTAGTTTATTTAATGTTTATTTAGGGTTTTTTGGTCTTTAATGTCTATGTATTTATAAAAGTACACATATCCTCTAATGTTATAAGGGTTCGTTTGCATTGTTTTTTAAAAGTTGGAGGTGATTTTTGAGCCAATGATGACTGTTAGAAGATGTGTGTTTTTTTTTATAAAAAGCTCAGTTTTTGTACCTTTTGCCAAATTTTCAAATATTAATTTAGATAAAGATATTTCAAATTTAAGTCGATAGAATTAACAATTTATTATTTATATATTTTATTGTATTATTATTTATTTAATAAAAAACAAGCGTTGATTTGGCCAAAGCCCGTGTTTGGAACTCCAGCTTTACCAAAACAAGACTTTATTTACAATTACTTTTAAATAAAGGTTTTTTTATTTATATAATTTTATTTTTTGAATTTATTTTGAAATTTTATTTATTTAATTAAAAGATTCCTCCCAATATCTAAAATAAAAAGGCCTAATATCCAATTTAGTCCTTCTATTATACCGAACTGAACCTTTTAGGCCCTCCATTATAAATTGAGCTTTTTTAGTCCCTCTACTTTCATGATTGTAAAAATCTAGTCCCTAAAGGCATATGCACAGGGCTCAAAAAGACCTTAAATGTATATATACAGGGACCAAAAAGGCCTGTTGAAGGGATTGACATTTTTCAATCGTGAAAGTATAGGGATCAAAAAAACTAAATTTATAATGGAGGGATTAAAAGGGCTGGTCCGATATAATAGAGGGACTAAATTGGATATTAGACCAAATAAAAATAAATTCTATATCATACCGATTACCATTAACAAGATTCCTCCCCACATCGAAAATAAAAATAAATTCCATATCATACCGACATGTATGGTTTGTGAGGTATAAATATAAAATGATATCTAAAATAGCATATACATAAATTATTAATTTAAAAGGCAAGTTTGTTTAAAAATAAATAAACGTAAAATAAATAGAAATAAAACTTACTGGTAATGAATTAAAAGTCCCCCCAAATTTGCGAAATGAACAAAAAGTCCCTCTAAAG
Organism: Dioscorea zingiberensis; assembly: GCA_026586065.1. NCBI lineage: Eukaryota > Viridiplantae > Streptophyta > Magnoliopsida > Dioscoreales > Dioscoreaceae > Dioscorea > Dioscorea zingiberensis. The sequence goes on from CM048818.1 coordinate 29,126,801, forward strand.
TTTGACTTTCCCAAACCATCCCTCCTTTTACAACTAATGAATTATAAGTCCCTCCATCCACTAACTCTGTTAACTTTTATATTTTCTGACCAAAATGCCCTCTGTGCTGTTGTGCTGTTATGATAACATGATGGTTTTTTTATTTTCTGACCAAAATAAAAGCAGGCGAACTTACCAAAATGCCCCCATCTAATGAAGTGACTGCTGGGCAGTTCCACTCCCGAGAAGGTGCGCCCATCTTCTCAAACAGTGGAGAGAGAACTTCATCTTCTCAAACGGACTTCTCCCAACGTTCTTATTTCCAGAGACGCTGCACCTTCGACTTCGCCTACACCGTGTTTTTTCGAAAACTTCTGACCACCGCGACACTGCCTCTGCCGAAAACCGACCTCCCGCCGTTTGTCGCCGTTCCCCGGAGATCAAAGCCACTACTGTAAGCTATTGTTGCATTTTTTAGAACACTGGCTCTGGTTATGTGGTTTATCTATGATTTTCTGAGTTTTCGCTTATTTATTATACTTTGTATGCACTTGCGCGATGGAAGATTGCACACATTGGTGAGTGATTTTGGGGTTTAGGGTTCAGGGAATTTGCAAGAAGAAATGTATGGTTTACGGTTTTAATTTTCTTGCCTTTCTGATTTTAGGGTTTAGGGTAGATGATATGTTTGTTATTCAATCGTTACGAATTATATGTACCAGTATTCCTATTGTTTCTATTTAATAAACTGTTTTTTCTATTTATTCGTCTCAGTTCCCACTTAATCGTTGTAGAATCCACCGTAATAACTCTCTTTTGATGCAGGATACTGAAATATGACGACGAACCTTGTCAACGGCAGGTGCTACTTGGTGCCTGTAGTGGAAACAATTGCCGAGTTGAAGCCCCAAATGAGTGATAGGCACTGGGCACTCATTCGGACGACACCTTTTGCCGATTTGATGGAGATTGAACCTGTTCTGCAGGAAAGGGGCCTGCTCGATGCCTTATTACATAGGTTTGATGAGCGCACTAAAGATTCAGAATTGGAGAGAGCATGCTGCCCTTCAGACCCAAAGACGTTGCTCTCATCCTTGGCCTGCGCTGTGATGGGGAAGGGGTTGTATTCAAGAAGCAGAAAACACAATCAGCCTTCGAAGACAAATATCTAGGCAAAGTATACGACAGACACAAAGATGCCATCAGAAAAAATCTTCTCCGACTCGTTCGCAAGAAAGGAGGGGAAGAACAAAACTTCGTCAAGGTGCTGGTGGCATACCTCCTCGGTTCAGTACGCTTCCCTAACTCCTCGTGTGCGGTTCCCAATTGGATTGCATACTACGCGGACAACTTAGCCGCACTAAACCGCTATGCATGGGTGCAAGCTACTCACAAGTAGCTTATGGATGACATTCCTAAGATAGCCGCCCGTGTGCAATCCGGGTCTTCGGAGAAGGGAACACAAACTGGGTATTTGAGAGGCTGCACTGTCGCCCTCAACATATAGTTTTATGAGGTCACCGAGACAGGGAAGAAGGTGCGATTTGGGAGGATACCAAGGATTCTGAACTATGGGGAGAATAGCTTTAGAAAGCAAGCGTCCCTTGGTCCTCTCCTGAATTCACTCAATGAAAAAGAGGTACTCCACATTCTACTTAATCTTTTCCAAGTTTTACTTTAAGTTTTGTAGTTTTCGCTTAATATATTGCGTTTATGTGGTACATAATGTGTTTTCGTTTAATATAAAGCATTCCTGTTTAACATACTTCATTTGATTGTTCACAGTATTCAGAACTCGTCCCTGACACACTAGAGGAAGAAGTCAATGTACAGGCCTTGAGGTAGGAAGAACAACGTTCACTACCAGAACGAAAATTAGGAATACATACTACTGGAACCCCATCCATTGGCAAGGGGAAGGCGAACAATGAGGCAAAAAGGGTGTGGGAACACACCCTATCAAGAAGCCCTCCTCGTAATACCCACCGTCGTTCTTCCATTGCCAGTCCGCCGAGAAGGCCAATGGATGATAGCGTTGCAACCCACATTGAGAAGCAGTATAAGATGATGGCAAAGGACATTGGCCGCATCATGTCCCGACTTGACTAACTTGAGCTGGAGAGACACAAGCCGGCCGAATGTGCACAGGCTCTGCCTACGGAGAAAAACGAGCCGGCAAAAACTAAGGCGAAGGAGGCCACATTATCATCCCCTCCCTTGAAAAAAAGGACGAAGAGAATCGTTATCATGCCTCGCCAGTCTCAGCGTCGTATGACCCGTTCTCAGTCTGCCCAGATCTCTCGTTGCGAGGCCGCTCTCTCCAAAGATATTCCGCATAAGATAAATGTCCGCAAGGGCAGTATCAAAGGCGATACAACTGAAGAAGTTATCCGTACAACCATGTTAGCCGATGCTGATGCCGACACGGTTCTTAGTAGCGTTGTTGAATCGCTGCAAAAAAATGAAGAATGAAGATCCCGTATTCCTTGTACCCACCGCTGACATTGAGGCGCAATTGACCAGTGACGAGCGACCGTCGACACCCGATGCAGAACCACACACTGCCACCGAGGCTGTACCCATCGCTGCAACCGCGGCAACATCGACCAGCGAGCAACCATCGACCGTCGAGCAATGACCGACCACCCCAGACGATGAATTTTTTTGTGTCGTCCACACAGATCCATCGGTTGACCACGTTGCTCAACTCACGGCTGCCACTGAGTCAAAAACGACTATCGCCGTTGAACTGCAATTTGATGAATGTACAAATTTGCTGGTCGCAGTTAGTGAACTGCCAACATCCTACCCGGATCAAAAAAATGCAGCAAGTGAATTGTCGACATCCTGCCCAGAACAATCTAATGCACCAACGGATTCGGTCACCGATCAGGAGACTGGATACGTGATCCTTGCAGAGGCCTACATGGAGTACGAGGACTCGAAGCTAGTGAGGACAAACTTTATGGCCAAGAATAAGCGTCCTGCCGGTTACATGAGGCCGAACAACATTGAGCAGGCAGCAATTGGCATGTATCTGAACTGTAGAATTGACAAGTAAGTCCTATGTTTGTTTTTTTGCAAATATTTTCCATTTCCGTTTATTTATTTTGTTTTCTGTTTAATAATTATATTTCCCGTTTAATAATTTCATTTTTTGCTTAACATTAATAGTTTCTATTTAATATTTATATTTCCCGTTTAATAGTTTCACTTTTTGCTTAAGATTTATAGTTTCCGCGTAATATTTCGAGTTTTCATTTAATTTAGCGGTTTCCCTTTTAACATGACGCTAGGACAATCGTATGGAAAAATGAATGATCTTTCACCACGCGGGACCATTTATACACGCTGCTCGAGGGGAAGAATATGGTTCCCGACGATGTCTTCGATGCGTTTGTCCTGATCCTCCTTGAAGCCATGAGCTCGACTCCATATCCATACAAGAAGCCGGCCACAGTCACTAGGCTGCTGGCGCTTTTCATGTCGAAGAGAATGGATTCCGAAAATTCGGCCTTGGCGCTAATGAAGGACACCGTGTACGCGTTCCACCAAGTGCAGTTGGTCCTTATGCCCATCATTCTCAATGGGCACTATCATCTTCTCGTCGTCGATAGAGAAAATAAGGAGTATGTGCATTACACGTCAGCGAAAAGCCCTATATATGACGCCGACGCAAAGGCAATGGTAATATTCCTCGCTTGATTTATACTTTTTTGTATTGGTTTACTCTAAGTGGTTCTTATTCTGATAACAGCGGGCACTATTTGATTTATGCCTCCAAATTGAGCTTGGTGAGAGCGAAACGATGGCCTACCCATTTAGAACTGAAAGCAAGTGCCTGCAGCAGAGGCCGGGGAGCCTCGACTGCCCTATCTATATTATGAGGTTCATTGAACAAATTCTTGATACTGAGAAACTCCACCTCCCCAGCACGGACGTACCTCTATTGCGTTTGCGCTACGTCGCACGTATAGTGATGGACGGCATAAAGCGCGGTGCGTCTGAATCGGGTAAGAAAGAAGAGACGCAGTGACAGAGATTGTACCTGTTAGGAGCAGAATTCTAAAGATTGTACACGTTTAACAAATTTTGTACCCGTTAACTATTATGGTTTTCTCCTGTTAGACAGCATTTACATTTAACAATCATATTACATATAAATAGACCTGCTTTCAGTCAGCAATTGGTGCATTGCATGATCTCCTGTTGTGGTCGACCTCATGGCAGCGGCTGCAGTGCAAATCACGCATGGCTGATTCCTGTGATTCTATCCTCTTCCGTCTTAGACGACCCGGTGGCCTCTTTGTGCATGGCGGCCGCAGAAGTAGTTCACGGTTTGCATCAGTCGGTTTGTTATTGTCCGGAACGAGATAAATAGCTTCGGTATATGCCATCCGATAAGCTTCAACTGTGAAGTACTCGTCGACATACCGATGAATACTGGTGTCTGTCAGCAATATAGCAGCGCATGCATGTTTGCAAGGTAGACCGTATACCTGCCACCTTCGGCATGAACATGTCCTTGAAACCGGACTGACGGAGTTGCTGTTTTGTTCGACAACCTCGAAATAATCACCGTCGAAACGTCCAACAAGTAGGTTACGGCTTTCTTCAACAATGTCGTCAAGCTTCTTGTGTATGACAGGGCATTGGTGGGTCTCCCATCATGGAGAATGCTCACGGCGAGTACACATCATGTTCATGAGCTTGAACCTTTATTCGATAAAGAAAGACAACAGTGACGATGCAAGAACAACGGATATTAATTAGAAACTTGTCATGTTAAATGGAAACGCTAGAAAATAAGTAGAAATGCAACCTATATATTAAACGAAAACCTGAAAAAATAAACAATAACATCTTATATTAAATAGGAAAGTTATATACTAAACGGAAACCTGGTATATTAAGCGGTAATAACGGAATAGAAGTATAACAAAATATTTTAATTGAAAGATGACACTATAAATAGAACCTTGCTTACCTTATGGAATCTACCATATTCGTCACGGGGAGGTTGCGTGCCTCCTTGATCCAGGCATTGAATGACTCTGCCACGTTGAAATACATTTCTCCCCATCTTTCACCCTTGAACATATAGTTAGACTAGTGGGAAACATCGGATTTCTAAAGCAGCCAGCGATGTGCGTCAGCCGATGCGGCTAGCAAATTGTTGACTGAGTCGTCATATTCCCTGGAGGTACATGCATATGCAATTCTTGTAATGATGGACCAACACTCCTCCTCCTTCAGTGGTTTCCCGAGTCTAACATTCCCCTTCATGAAGTTCGATTCCAAGTGTCGTAAGCAATATGCATGCGGGGCAGTGGGGAAAACCTTTGCGACGGCGCTGATGAGGCCCTTCGACCTATCCAACACGAATGTAATAATCTTCTCATAGTCGTCATCCCCATACAACGCATCTCCTAGTTTTGACAGGAACCACGCCCAGTTAGCGTCAGTTTCATTGTCAACAATAGCAAACGTAACATGAAAGAAGCCCTCGTTCCCATCTTTACCCGTCACTCCCAACAACGTGCCCCCGTATTTCCCAAGCAAGTGAGTTCCATCAACAAACAACAGTGGGCTGCAACCTTTCTTGAAACCAACAACATAGGCATGGAAGGAAAAAAAAAAAAAGCGCATCTAAACCGCTAACCTTCCTTCTCCACAATAGCAACACTATCAGGGTTCGTCTCCACCACCTTGTTTGCGTACCATAATAACAAGTCATAACTCGCCACCTGACTCCTATGGAGAGTATCCATGGCCACCTCTTTCCCCAACCAAGCATGTTTATATGGCAGATTAACACCATGATCACGCAACATATCCCGTTGAATATCAATAGGTCTATACAAGGGGCAGTCCTTCAACTTCTGTACCACCTGTGCACTGACCATTTCTTCGATGCTTTCAGATGCGACCGCGTAACGACATCGCCGTAGCATACATGTGTGGGATTTCTTCGTCTTGATTGTAAATGTTCCAAGATTACATTCTCTCGATGCGTAGACATGCCACTCGCAGCCCACGGCGGCACATTGGACAGTTACCCTGTGCTTGTCGTTCTTTATAAAAGTAAAGTCAAATTTCCGTTTTATAGCGAAATTGCTAAGTGAATCCTTGAAGTGGTCACCGTCACGAAACCGGTCACCTACTTTCAGCAACAGAATTTCATTCTCCGTAGTACAAATGGCTAAGGCCCCTGAAGATCCTTGTTAGGATGCCGATAAGTTATCCGAGAATGAATCCCTCATGTTGGTTCATATATCACCAGTAAGAAAATATTAACTTAAACGGAAATGTATTATATTAAGCAGGAAGATAGAATGGTAAATGGAAACAACGGAAAATAAACGGAGACCGTGTGTTACACGAAAACTACAAATGTTAAGCGGAATTAGAAGAAACTAAGCGAAAACCCATATATTTAAACGGAAACACGAGATACACATAATACAAGAAATTTCAAATGGAGGATTGACAAGCTAACAGGTTGGTTTGTTCAATCAAGAGAAGGAATTATTTACGACGATAATGATGAACCGGAGGGCACGTCCAGCGGGTCTTGAATAGTTTTGACAATGAGGTCGACGGCGGTACTGTTGAACATGTGGTGTATGTGGCACATATGTTGAAAGTCGACCTCGGTATCAATTGGGCAAACAGTTCTGTTCAGATCCGGGGTGACAAACTTCACCCTTACACTGGAAAGTTTAAGATCTCATCGTTGGCATATCTCTGCTAGTATTGACTCCCAAGAGCTCAAGACGGTAAACTGCAACACTCGTCCCTCCCCCTTATATATGGCGACTGCGCAGAAGGTTTCCATTGCCAATCTGCAGCAGGAGTACACTGGCATGATTTTAAACAATACGAGATATGGAAAACCTTTTTCGGAAAAATGAGAAAAGGAACTCACGTCACGTCTAAGGTGTATGTTTCTTCGACTAGTCTTGTGCGGTGACTCACCGAGAAACAGATTATGGCAGAGCTCGTCTCATCGGTTTACCGAAGAGACAAATTTCTCTCTCGCGACCGGATGGAAACAAAGGGAACAGAAACAGAGTAGAGACAAAGTTCTATCTCGCGACCGGATGGAAACAAAGGGAGCAGAATGGATTAAGGAAGAAGAAGAAGGTCTGAAAAGCTGTCAAAAAGATACAAAAGTTAGTGGAAAGTTGGCCAAAAAGGTGAGGATGTGATGGCTTGGGTGCTAGTTTCAAAACTCATGACATGACATGGCGGGAAACCACTTCATCATGAGGAGGGCAATTGTGGCATTTTATAAAAATATGACTGGCGAAGTGGCCATGAGGGACTGGAAAGTCAGTTTGCCAAACATGAGAGACTGTCTGGGAAATACTTATGTCAAAGGGACTGTCTAAAAAGTTTGCAAACTTTCAGGGAACTAAAAATAATTTTCCTTAAAACTTATATGGGGAAAAAGTAAATATTTTCTTTCTGGCCTCACTAATTTCCGGTGAGGATCAATATATTATTACTTGTACCTCATCACCAACTTTTCTTTTTACTCGCTTTCTTTGCTTAATTCTACGTCCACTCTTAATATAAACTAAAGAAATTAATAAGGTCCTGCAAATGGCCAAGAAATACTACAGAAATGGACAAAGAGCATGCCTTATTAAAGGACATACATGATCTCCTAATTCCAGTGCTAACAGTGCTACTCTTTTTGGCCATTATAAATTTATAATCCCATCCACATGAAAACACAAGATCCAGCATTGAAGATCATCAAAGCTGGCTTGTGGACCAGGGATGGCAGTACAACAGTACCCCACCCATGGATTTCAGCTCTCTATCATCCATCACTGACACAAAGGATGAACACAAAAAGGACCACATTCAGTGTCTGCACCACCATGTGACCTCAACATCAAAAGCACCCAGCCAACTGGAAAGGCTATTTAGAGGAAAAGAAAAAGAAGAAATTTTCATTGCATGCCTTCACGTGAATGTGGAAAAGTTAAATAATCCAATAAGACATGCAAATTGAAGAGAAAATTCAATCTATTTTATTTTATTTCATTTTATTTTATTTTATTTTATTTTTTTCATCTGAACAAGCATTTCTTTTGTCACATACTACAGTGGATTATAGAAATAAGGAAATTAAGTGGATGTGGTTGTGACTGTGGTGGTAGTGTGGAGGTTTCCCTTTTGGTTTCTGTGTAGCTTTAGCTCTGCTTTTTTGCTTCCCTTCACTTTGTTCTGCTGTCTTTTCTCTGCATGTGTCTCAGTTTGGTGTCTATAGTTACTAATATATCATCTAAAGCTTAGTAGAAGAGTATGACAAGAGAAATCTGTGAACACACTAAAGAGTATTTTCTTTTCATTTGTGCTTCTCATGTATCTCCTGCCAAATCAGATGAATTGAATTACAGTCAATTAAAAAAAAAAAAACAAAACAGAGTTAGTGGCAAGAAAGGGACTGAGGAAAACGACTGCTCTCTTACCTAGCTTTCTCTTTTGTTCACATTCCCACTGTTCCATGGCCAGAAGAAACTCTGCTTCAAGACTTGTCTGTTAATAATCAAAACTCAACTACAGTAAATTAATCTGAGGATGAGGTAGTGAAAATAATAATAGTACCTGGGAACTGGAAAGAAACAAGGCTTGAAAGCGGAGCTCAAGAGATGGTTGCTGCTATCTATGTTCATCAGAGGAGTGTCTTCAGAGGTGGAGAAGGACTTGGTTGGAGATGCAAAGGGATTGTCAGGGAGGTTATGTTCATCACTGCTGCCATGGTTTCCAAAGAGAGAGAAAGATAAGAAACAAAACAAGCAACAAGAAAGTATGCACGCACTCCTCCACTTCTTTTCATGGGACTTTGAAAGCAGCTGCAGCAGTGCACAAAAGTAGAGACGCACGCACTAACACACACACACACACACACACACACACACACACTCAGACCAACTGAAGCTATTTTCCTAACCTTTCTTGGAAATCACAGTCCTCATTGGGGCTAACTTCACCACCAGATTCCACCTTCTCAACTTGCTGACTATGCTGCTCAACATTCTTCTCTAGAAACAGAAAAATTAAAAGCACTTTAATGATCCATTCTTTTCCACATAAATCACAAGAAGAAGCAGTATACATACCTTGAGGTTCAGGTGGTGGAGCTTCTTCTTGGTTGGCAGGAATGGTGGGAGATGGCACTGAAGGAGGATTCAAATGGGATGAAAAGCTTCTAGATTTAAGGTCAAGCAGCTGTAGACCCATAAAGCGCCTGCCTTGCAGCTCTATAGCTTTCTGGAGCTCAACAGCTTGCTGCTGCTCTTCAATTCTTCTTCTTATAAGTGCTTCCTGTGTGCTACTACTGTACAGTATCCTAGCCGCTCCTGTGCTCACTTCAAACCCCAAAAACACACCAAATTAGCACTCAGACATTCGAACAAATTAATCTCATCTGGTGTATATTACAATGCTTACCAAGTTGCTGTAAATCATATTGGTCTCTAGAGTCCAGCCCCGTGGGGGTACTGCACCCAGAGAAGTCAGTCCTCTCTTTCCTGGATGAGAGAGAGAGAGAGAGAGAGAGAGAGAGAGAGAGAGAGAGAGTTAATGTCTGTAAATAGAGACTGATTAAGGGAAGTTAGTGAGACCCAGTGAAGAGAAGTGAGTACCTGTACTTGTCCGGGACCTTGCCCTTCTCCTTGTAAGGCTTCACGAGAACTCTAGCATCACAGACGAAGTGTGGATTCCCTTTGGCCAAGATGAGCTTCACTGTCTCCGGGTAGACGAAGGTCACGAACCCAAACATCCTCTTCTGCTGGTACGGGATCCTCACGTCCTGCACCGGCCCGTAGATACTTGGAGAAAAAACAAAAAGGAAGAGAAGTAAGCTCAAGGCTCACAAGTGCTACTCTTCTTCTCTTGGACATTTCATCAAACACCAACCTGAAGTAGTTCGATACGTCTTCTTCTCGGAAGGTGCTGTCTGCCGGGAAGGTGAGATAGATTTGCCGTGATCCCGGGTTCACCAACGATTCAATCCTCGCTCTCCCCATGTACTTGTGCTGCTCTTCTCCGAGAATCAGCGCCGCCTCGGCCGCCGCCCTGAAACTCAAAGCCATGGAGGCGGTAAGAAAAAGCTAAACTAGGAAAAAAAGAAAAAAAAATAAAAATAATAAGAGAACGGTTGTAAAGGCGTCACCTTTGGCTCTCGCTACTCTGATGCTGCATGAAGAAGCTCATGCATTTCGAAGGGGACGGCGACACAGGCGAACCCGTCGGCGAGTAAGGGAAAGCCGAAGCCATGAGCTGCGATGCTCTCTGGCTCTTGGACCGCATCAGCAGCTCATGACACTGCTGCTCCGCCGCCGGAGACTCCATCTTGACGGCGGCGTCGTCGGGAATCCCGTGGAGGAATCTACAGCTGGTCCCGTTCTTACAGTACCCTCTTGCGAAGTACAAACATGGCTTCCATCCAAACCCTTCGGATCCGAGGCAGAGGTCGGCGACCGAGCAGCCCCTCCGGTGATGGTTCCCATGGCCGCTCCACCCTGTCGAGTAAGGGAACAACCCGTCGCCGCCCACGCTTGGACTTGGGCACACACCGGCGACGAGGTCTCCATAAAAAAGGTCGCTGCTTTTCGGTCCGCCAAGCATGGATGAGTTCTGCTCGTTTAGAAACGAGAGCTGCTCTGGGAGCTGGAACTCGTCAACGAGATCCCCACCTCCTCCACCTCCGTAGAAAGGAGTCTGGTTCTTAATATCATCAGGGCTGTGAAGCTCATCAGCAGAAGAAGAACCGTTGGCGAGAGAGAATGGGCTCGTTGGAGGGGCCCACGACGGCGAGCTGACAGCTAGCGGCGGTGGCGGAGAGATAAGCCGAGAAGCCGAGTTCTGACGAGCGAGAAGAAGCGGAGAAAGAGAAGGAGAAGAAGAAGAAGTGATGATGCCGAGCTCGTTGCGCGCCTTGAGAACAACGGAGTGGAGGAGAGACTCCGGTCCAAACGCAAGCCGGATCATCTCCTTCTCGCCATGGTCCTGAATCAAGATCAACCCCATGATCTTGGAGGCGTTGTCAGGGTCCAAAGCTTGGATCCTCGAGAGCACCACCCTCGTCGTCTCATAGCTGTCCATCTCTCCCTCCCAAGAAGCTCTGAAGCTCTGGGCTTCTCTTCATAAAACAAGCAAAGCACCAAAAAAAAACCCTAACACTGCTATAGCTCTTATATTTAAAAAATAAAATAGAAAATAAATAAAAACCCCACAGTACTCTCTATCTCTCTCTCTCTCTCTCTTTCAAGCCTGATCTGAGAGAAAAGAAGACAGCAGCCACAGATCTGGATCTTAAAAACAAACAACAATATTTCTTCTGTTATGTGTTGTTGTTTGTTTTGGCCTTTCGGATTGTCTAAAGGATTTGATTGGGTTTAATAAACTAAAATTTAAAGAATGGTTTTTCTTTTCGGTTCTCAATCATAAAGTATGAATTTGAATATAATGAGACCATGCAATGCGGGTTTTGGGAACCGAGGGGGAACTCGGAAGTGAAAATGGTTCTTTTACTGGGATTAATAAGAGTGGCTTTGGAGTTTGGGATGTTGACCGGGTGAAGTGTGGTCACCTCCGGTGGGCCCGGAGCCCGAATGGGACGAGTCGGCTTTTAAAGCGCGCTGTTTCAGAGCCTCACATGGGTCGGGGGTGTGGTCACCCCCACGTGACTCGTGCTAATCTCCCACACGTGGGAGAAACACTGTCCCAAAAATTCACTGATTCACTCTCACTAATCCTATATATTTCTAATCATACTTAGCCCTATTGATATTGAGTCAACAATGAATTAAAAGAACCTGTGATCTCGACGTAATTAACCACAATGAACAACCAATTGTACTAACAATGTCCTTGCAGGCCAATGGGTATTTTGGGCAATTCCATAAACCATAAAATCTTAACCTACTTATATATACGGTGGTTGTGCTTAATATATCATGTATAGTCCATATATATTTAACAAAACAAAGTGATGGACATGTCTCATCAATTGAATATGTAATAATGTAGTCAGTGTTTTTTTTTAATAAATATGTACGAGCCACTGGAATTATATTCCAACGTATAATTTGAACCCTCAATTTTTACTTTATATTTTTTTTAAAAGAAAATAGGTAACAAGCGCCCCACGAGAGATTTCAAAAATATGCACAGCTGCACGGAACACCAGAAGGCTCACGTGCTGCGTGAAACACCTATAGACTCACATGCGTTGTGCCCTCATCCTGCGCGGAGGAGGATTCGAACACGTGAATATACCCGAACGAACCCCACATCTTAGCAAGGGACCTATGTGTTACCTTGTGCAAGTGGAGACACAAATCCAAGACCACTCATCTAATGCAAGAGAGTGGTACCTCTAGACCAAGAGGCCTTTGGGTTTTCTTTATGTTTTCAAGTGGACAAAGTAACTTCTCTTAAAAAAATATTTTTTTTATTTAGTTAACTAATAAATTATGGTGCTATATATTTATTAGTTATTTAATTATTAGTCCTTGGTACTGTTTCAGGACCTATAGATAACTTGCCCTATATTTATCGTTAAAGGGGAAAACCCCCTCCTGCCACGTGGTGAGAATCATGACAACCCGCATACAGACGGCTCAGCCGGAGAAGAGGGAGGAGGGATTCCCTTCCCATCCCTCAAAAGGCGGGCCTGCATTGACAGGAGCCGCATATGGCAGGAGCCATGTCCATCAAGGAAAGCACCCGACAAGCCAGCTAGTTAGGAGGTCCTGTCAGGCAAGTATGTCAGAAAGCCCAAGGGCGCCAATCCAGATATGAGGAGACTTATGCCCCTGGAGGTCTCTCACTAGAGGATATCATCTATCTTCTTCTCCACAAGCAAACCCTCTACCCGACTAACTTGAGAGTCGGAGGGTCTGGGGATAGACCCCCTGGATTTCTTTGTTTTACAGGAGGAAGCAAGTCGCCAGGTGAGAGTCCTCCACCTCTCCAGGCCATCAGACAACCACCGGCCGCCCATTGAAAGTTCGTGTCCTTAATCATCTTCAACTCCCACAACTCCATCTTTCTAAAGTTGAACTCCTACCAGGAATTGCGGCCTCGAGGGTCGTGACCGATGGGAACATCAACATTTATGAAATAAGTTGTGTTTATTATTATTGTTGTTGTTGTTATTCAGCACAAACCATTTTTTATTATCACAAATATGTAGAAATATTGTACTCTCAAATCTATATCATGTATTTCGATCAGAATCAAGTGTTCGATATGCAAGACATAAAAAAAATGAGTTGTATCTGAATATAAAAATTTGCACGATGATGTGCAATTCAAGATATTAATTATCTCTACCAGACATAATTGTTTAAATTTGCTGTATAGAAAACTATTACTCACTGACTCTTCCAATGCCTAATAGTAGCATGCTCATGAGATTAGGTTAAAGCCTCCTTTTGTTAAGATAAATAAATCTTATAAACTTGTCCATGTTTGACTAAGGATGAATTGGAATGTGTGGGATGTGAAATAAGAAATTAAAAAACTGTCATGTTTCAAGAGCGAGCTAGATAACATAGTGCCTCATTAATAAAGTGACAAAAGAAAATCATATTAAATAAATAACCTATAATAACTTGGTTAAGAAGTTATTTAATTTGACAAATTAGCAAACTTATTTAATAATTTTACTCGGACTAGACCAAAATAAACTCATTTATTTTAGGATAACAAACTCACTCTTTATCTTCCGAGTGAGACTATATATATATATATATATATATATTTAATTTGACAAATTAGCAAACTTATTTAATAATTTTACTCGGACTAGACCAAAATAAACTCATTTATTTTAGGATAACAAACTCACTCTTTATCTTCCGAGTGAGACTATATATATATATATATATATATATATATATATATATACACACACACAAATACATAATTACAATGCTGATAAATTTTTGGGAGAATAACCTTCTTAAATGTCTATTAATCATACTGACCTATATTGTAGATTTAAAGAAGGATTAAGTTTATAATTTTCCTTCTAGCCATTAATATTGAAATTTATTTTGATGAAGATGATACTAGCTAGAAGATAAATTAACTTCGGGTTGTTGAATGATAAATGACAAGCCCTCTATTCTAAATTATTATTTATATATTGTGTCACCTCTATATACTTAAAGGATTTGGTCCCTTTTAAATATTAAACTAGTTCATATTTTTAATCTTAATAATAGTAATAAGAATAATAATAATAACATAAAATCTATTATAGTGGGCAATCATTGATGAGTTCATATTATTTTAATATGTATGTGACTCTCAGCACTAAGTACTAGTGAAAGCATAAGATTAATTAGTTTTTTACTAAAAGTTTATAATGTTGGAGAGAGATAGAGAGAAAAAGATGGAAGAGATTGATTTTTTAATGATCAACAAAAGCTACTTATAAGAAAATAATTAGATCAGAGGGACAAATTATTAAAAGCACCTCTAGTGGGTTATAAAAGCTAACTGAATTGACATCCATGTTTATGTCTTGTTTGAAACAAAAGATGAAAGGAGAACTCAAAGTAAAACTCAAATAGGATGCAGATTAAAAAAAAAAACTAAAAAAATATTAATAGAAATGGACTTCTTATGACTGCAAAGTGCCAAAGTTTGACATTAAAACCTCTAACCTTTATCTTTTATCATCCTAAATTATTTGTCATAAAATTTATTTGGAGTTTAAAACAATCTAAACAAACCATAAAGAGTGGGTTGTTGTAACTTATTATGGGCAAAAATCTACCGTACACGTGGAGAGATCTTCGCAGATCAATTCGGGGGACGCGTGGCTACTCTTGTGAAAACACTAAGGAGTGACCACGGCCAAACCAACGGATGTCACTGCTTGGCCGAGAAAGAAGAAGAAGCACCAAGGAACCCTCTAGAAACTCGGAGAATCTTCTAGAGAGACTCGTCCAAGCTGGCAAAAGGTTGGCGCCCCACTGGCGTCCTAGCTGGCATCTAACTAGCAATCCAGCTGACTCCCCGGCTGGCTCCCTGTTGGCACTCAAGCAAGAGGAAGCTTATTGGGCAAGCTTCCTCTCTCTTTACTTCTTCATGCCCCATGGATTATTGCTCACCGGAGTAGGCTGTCTAACTTGATCGTCGGAGGGTCCAGGGAGTAAGTTCCTCGGCTTCCCTTACAAGATGCGGCACAGGTGACAACCATGCTGATGAGGAGGAGATCACCAACCTAATCGAAGGAAGGTTCCGGATACACCCCTAGAAGAAGGGGGCATGAGTGCTCTCAAAGAAGAGTCCCTGACTTCGAAGACCTCGTAGCGAGCCACCCCAGTTCAAGCACCCAGTTCAGCAGTCCCCATCACTATAAATTTTACTAGTTAACCCGAATCGACTCACCTCTCCAGAAGGAGTCAAATTTTTGGCGTTAACATAACTGATTGAGTATAAAGCTGGTAGAAGTCAATCGTATTGATGTATTTTAAATTTTATAAATTTAAATTTATTATCCAATAAAGTAGATATGATTTATAGTTTAAAATTTAAACAAAACTTATAAAGCACCTATCACTAAAATACCCCTAGAAGGGGAGAGGGCTAAGCGGAGCGAAAAGGGTTTTTCATGAGATGGGAAATGAAAACTCTATAAAATTTCACACCAAAATCATTTTATTTTATCATTATCATTCCCATTTAGTTGTTGACAATTTATTCGGAGTTTAAGATGGATCTAAACAGACCCTAAAGAGAGGGTTCTAACTTAATTAGCATAAATTTGCTAGACTTCACCCCACAAACCCTTTGGACATTTAAAAATATATATTGTCTTAAACTTAAATTTATTGATTTAAAATATTTTAAAATGGTCTAATAATGATGATTATCTAATAATTATATGAGATACATGTATAATAGATCATTGGATGCTGGATGAGTTAAATGTAAGTTGAGTTACCACAACATAAATTACATGTTTTGTTTAATCACCAATGTAAATATTGAAAACATGTATATTAATAAAAGAAATTTAAAAGGCTAAGAGGACTATCAACCGATGTTCCATCATTGGCCTCTAACATAGGAGTTAGGCACCAAATGGGTCATATAAGATGACATTTACAATTAACAAATAATTGAAGGAAATGTTGAAATCATCCAACTTTTTTTTCATAAGTAAATAAAAACTTTTGATTTTATTTCCTAATAAAACCTTATAATTAGTATATATATATATGACTTTTATTTTATTGATATAATTAAGTTTAGATAAGATAACAATTCTTCCCAATTCTATGAATTTCATTCATTAATATATATATATGTTGCCACTTGTGATGTTATCTCTAAGGCCTAACCACATTCATTTGTTAAATGACAGTGAGAAGGACATTGCGCCCAAAATCAGGTTAAATTGAAATGTTTGGAATTGCTCTTCAATATCAGGACAAATCTCATATCATTTTCAACGTTGATAGCCCAATTTGACAAATGTTATTATATCACTCTACCTATTATGTATAATGTTCTATCTATGCTTTACCCATCCCATCCAACAAATCATTGCACTGTAGATTGCATTGTAGTGTTACTACCCACAAGAGGAATATCATGTTTCAACTCTCATTTTGTCTACTATTGAAACTCTCAGACAAAATTGAAACTCTCATTTTATCTACTATTGATTTGAAATATATTGATCCCTTCTTTGCAACTTGTGGTTTAAGTGCAATTTCGGTTTCTAAATTATTCGGTTATATTTATTTTCGGAAAAAATGTAAATCCCTATTTACATCGTTCTTCTGTTTGTGTGTGTGTGTGTTTTTGGCTGCAATTTTTTCATGTTTTTTGTTTTCTTTTTTAATATGCTTTTTTTTTAGTTCAAATTGTTTTAAGGTTTTATCTATCAATTATATCAAATAAAAATAAAAAAGACTTCAAAAAATTTAGAATCATTATTTTTGGTTTCGTTTGTCATGGAAATTTTTTCTACCAATCAATAAAAACCTAATGTTATTGGTTATTGAATGAGCAAAGATGACAATTTTTATGGATTTAATGCATAACCTGTGCATCTAAACATTAATAAGACTTTTTTAGTAAATCCTATTGGGATATCCCATTTTCTTAGCAAACTTCTCTTCCAAACATGTGGATGTGACTAATGAGTTACCGTGTATGCATCTATCCATATGGCATAGACCACTCTTTGTGAAGTCTAATAACTCAGAAGCGATTCAACGGTATGAGTACAACCTAACTACAACAAGTACAAGTATGAGGGATGGTACTCCCCACTCCTTCATCCACATCTTTGTATCTGCCGGTCTTTCTCTTGGTTTCATTTAAACCAGAGACTATTTGTACCAGAGGTTTGATCAGGAACATTGTTTTTTTTTTATTTTTTTTTATAATCAATGACTATGTGGTTTATCCATTTTATCAAAAAAAGGTCAAATGAGTTACCATGAAATTAATAAGTTTAAACCCACTATCATGTTTCATCTTATCTCTCATTTTATAAAACTTATGGTTTGAGAAAAGTTGGAAGTGCCCTTGTCATAATGGTTAAACTGAATTGATTTATGAAGTGGTTTACTGCTTTTCAACGGTGATTAATTAGGATCTAACTAAGGCAACTCATAGCACCTCCTTGTTCCTAAAGTACCAGCATGAACCCCAATTTCTCCAATTGTTCTCTATCTTCCCCAACTCGCCATAGGTAATTCTTCTCCATTACAGAACTCGATACTCCTTTACAAAGCTGCATGGCGGCAAGCTTGCACGAGGCCCAAAGCTCGTAAACATCCCAACGTTCAGCTCTGTGTTCCAGTTGGCTCAGATATCGTAAAGAAGATGGTTATCTGTAGTGTCACTTTCTTTGAGGTACAAATTGCATGGATGGCGGATTGAGCTCTTCGTTGAGGTGTAGAGCGACGATTTTGAGGACGCCTTCCGGAGATAGAGGGGTTTGGGCTTATAATTGGTGCGAGGCATGAAAGGGCATGCAGTGTGTGTGTCTGTGAGCAAGTCCGCGCGCAAGGGTATATATATATATATATATATATATATATATATATATATATATATATATAGTGAGGGCGGCCGCACACTGTGTCATATCTTATATATATATATATATATATATATATATATAATATAATATAATATAATATTATATTATATTATATAATCTATTTATATATATATATATAATCTATATATTTTAGATAATATATAGATATGTATATATACTTTTTAAATAAATATGTACATATATATTCTGATCATATGATAATTTAAAAATTATATATAAATATCTATATATTGAGGCGTGTTACGGTCCTGCCGACCGTAACACTGTACAACTTGTGCACATTACAGTTGCCTCCCATTTGGCCCCCTAGAGCATGTTTGAAGGATTTCCAACCATATGGATGGGAAGATCATCGAAAAATAAGCTAGCATGTTCATTTTCATACAATTTGGTGACCGTTTGGTCCTCCCAACCGACCATACGGATGGGAAGATCATCGAAAAATAAGCTAGCATGTCAATTTTCATACAATTTGGTGACCGTTTGGTCCTCCCACTTAACGGTTGGGAGGACCAAACGGTCACCAAATTGTATGAAAATGGACATGCTAGCTTATTTTTCGTTGATCTTCCCATCCATATGGTTGAAAATCCTTCAAACATGCTCCAGGGGGGAAAATGGGAGGTGACTGGGAATGCACAATGTTACAGCCGACCGTATCTTATCACGCCTCTCTCTCTCTCTCTCTCTCTCTCTCTCTCTCTCTCTCTATATATATATATATATATATATATATATATATATATATATAGGGATATGATACAATGAGGTTGGCCGCAATCCTCACTATATCATATACATAAATATATTTATAAAATATATATAATACATAAAATATATGATATAGTGAGGCTAGCCGCAAGATATAGTGAGGAGGTCGCACTTGCGGCCAGCCTCACTATATCATATATATATATATATGGGGCCTTCTACTGTGCGACCGGCCAGATCACTGTGCAGATCCGGCCGCCACCTATTTTGGCCCCTGGAGCATGTTTGAAGGATTTCCAACCGTACGGATGGGAAGATCATTGAAAAATAAGCTAGCCTGTCAATTTTCATACAATTTGGTGACCGTTTGATCCTCCCACTTAATAGTTGAAATTCTGAACTGTTAAAATTTTCCTAAAATAAGAACCGTTAAGTTGGAGGACCAAACAATCACCAAATTTTATGAAAATTTATAGGCTAGATTATTTTTCAGTGATCTTCCCATCTCTACGGTTGGAAATCCTTCAAACATGCTCCAAGGGCCGAAATGGGAGGCCGCCCTGATACTAGCAAGCCTGACGGTCGATATATATATATATAGTCATGATATAGTCCGGCCGGCTTTCTCACTATTCATTTTCGGTCGCCTCATTTTGAGACATTTGGAGAGTATTTTTTTTTTCAAATCCACCCATATGGATGGAAAGAACATCGTAAAATAAGATAACATGTCGGTTTTCATACAATTTGGGGAGGTGATGATCATTCATCTTAAAGGGTGAAATTCTGAACCGATAAGATTTCTATAAAATTTCACCCTTTCAGATGAATACTCATCACCTCACCAAATTGTATGAAAATCGATATACTATCTTATTTTTCGATGTTCTTTCCATCCATACGGTTGAATTTGGAAAAAAAAAAATACTATCCAAATGCCTCAAAATGAGGCTATCTTACTTGCACAGTGATGCAGGCAGCCTGACTATATCAAGATATATATATATATATATATATATATATATATATATATATATATATATATATATATATATTTGACGCATTAACAAGCTTTACTCCAGGATTAGTTCCAGTCAAAATCAATGGATGAAGAGATTTCTCTGAAGTTTAGAATGGGGCTGGGGGCAAATACACCGACAAGTAATGGTTGGTGGCGCTGCAGACTAAAGGTTGAAGAATCCCTCTAAGAGTCCCCATCTGAGATAGAGAAAGGACACAAACAAGCAAAGGGAGGCGGGCTCCTACCCCGACCCCTCTGCAACATGCAAGTTAGTAGGTGGTTCACTAGAGAAGAAGAATGAAATGGAGATCCGAGTCAAAGATGTGGCTTATCCCTTTTTGCCGAGGTCTCACCCTATTTGTCCTCTTGGCGTACCTCGGGTTTTGATCCCTAGCTATCCCATCATTAGCTCCCCCTTACTTATTTTTATGACCTTTGTCGTGCGAACATCCTCCCTGCCCCCGAAATGACAGGAGCCATGTCTTGCTATGAGGGTAGAGCGGCCGCTCTTGGGATCCGGGCTGCCTTTTTCAGGGGGAGTGGTGGTGCGGACATGTATATACCATCATTATTTTAAGAATTTTTTGTTTATGTAAATAAAATTTTATGATTTTTTCTTGCATGCATATTTGTGAATGGTTCATCATGTTTGCCAAGGCTTTTAATTTTGCAAATTTGTGAAGCCATATAATTAAATATTTTTATTTTAGAACATTAAACCAGTTTATGATAGGTTTATC
The DNA here is from genome assembly GCA_026586065.1 of Dioscorea zingiberensis. Classification (NCBI taxonomy): domain Eukaryota; kingdom Viridiplantae; phylum Streptophyta; class Magnoliopsida; order Dioscoreales; family Dioscoreaceae; genus Dioscorea; species Dioscorea zingiberensis. The sequence continues at coordinate 29,147,376 of CM048818.1, forward strand.
CGGTTTAGAACGAGTTTAGGAATTTATGTGGAAATGTAAATGGGTTTGAGACTACTTTGAATAGAAAAAAATTAAACTGGTTTGGTTTTAGGGAATTTTTTTGTTTAAATTTTTATTTTTTTTGCAGGTACTCATAACATTGTCATTCCTAGAGAAATTTGAGAGTTGACAAATATGCTATAAATATATAGTTTTTTTTTTCTTCAATAATTTTTTATTCAATTTTAATTTAACTTATTTTGAAAATTTTAAAATAGTATTTATCTATATTGTTGATAGAATGATCCCCACTAAGGATTAGAACAGATTTTGATCAACAAGAGAGATTGATCAGTGATGGTGGAAATTCTTCATGAGATTCCAGTGGATAAGTCGTCCACGATCAACAATTCTTCTTCTTATTTCTCTCCGTAGAAACAAAGCATCCTTTAGAGATGATTCTTTCGGGATTGAAAGAGAGAACTATGGGAGAGAAGAAATCATAGGGGGGGGGGAGGGGTTGGAATGTTGGAAAAATATTAGAAAAAATTACAAAAAAATATAGCGAAGGTCAGAAAAGCTTATCTCTGAGGACCGAGATGAGAAGCACATCGAAACACTACAAGAATAAGGAGGTGTTCATGTATAATTCCATTGTTTTCATAAATTTCTTTTAAATCACTAGAAGTATATTCTCCTCCTCTATTTTTTCTTAAAATTTTTATATTTTTCTGGTCTCTTATTATGATTAGAATTAGTTTGGGAAATTTAGACATTATCTTTTCTATGATGGCAATCTTTTGCTTTATGTCAACATTTTCCAAAAACATAACATGATCATGAATTTATTTCTTCTTTGGTAATTTTAGGCTTGGGTTTCATGTACCATTTATTATATTGGCGATAGTTTTTGAAGTTACTTTTAGACCCTTCAATTAAATTTGCATTTGGTTGCTAGTCAACAAATCCTAAATTAGTAAGTGATAGGTTGAGATAGCCGCCCTTAGGGCATGGAGCATCACCCTACCAAGAATGGCGTTGTTACTAGAGGGGCCTTTAATTACAATGAAGTTTACATAACCATAGACTGTTGAGGAAAACTTCTTGCTATAAGAGGGAGAATGACCATTGCCTATGGTTGTACTGCTCCTCAAGTAAAGTCGACCAGGGGTTACTTCACTCGCTTCAGTCTCTCTGGTTTAAGGCCCATCTTCTCGTATGCTTCCAAGAAGATGTTGTCAGGCCGAGCTTCTATTATCGATGAGACTTGCCTAACCTCAAAGTTGGCGATTGTCACCAAGACCACCAACATGTTATTGTGAGGGTGATGGACCACCTTGAGGTCACCATCTGAAAAGGTGTTTGATTGCTCAACTCGTGGACTCTTTATTGGTAGGTCTCCTTGGGCAGGCATCCGAGTGTAACTTTTGCGGGCCGAGTTGCTCACCTCTACTCGCTGGTCCCCCAACGATATGTAGTAGATGACCTCAACTGGAGGTCGGCTTCTATTTAGTGAGGATGAACCCTTTTTATGCAAGTCCTTTCAAAGGTACTAAGAGAGATGCCCTAGTCAGATTAGATCCTCAATCTCATCCTTTAGTTGTATGCAATCCTTGATAGTGTGGCCCGATCTTGGTGAAACATGGAGTACTTCATGACATCTTTTTAGCTTCTAGTATGATTTATTTTGGCTTGCCATTTAAGGATCCTCTCATTCTTTATTTGCATGAGGATCTCTCCTCGGCTGGTATTTAGTGGGGCATAGTTGCAGAACCGAGCTGCTTCCCCCTTCCGGCAGACTTCTTGGGGTTGGAACCTTGGCTTCTTAGGGTGCTTCAGAGGTTCTTAGTTTTGGTTCCGCTCTCTTTTGGGCTTCTCTTGCCTAACTTCTTCTCCCCTTGCCTTGGATCTCCTCGGCATTTATGTATTTCTCGGCTCTAGCTTGGAGCTTAGTAATAAGCGCATACGCACACTCACGCAAGTATACGTGTCATCAAAGTAATAAATTTTGGTGAGTACCAAGTCAAATCTACAGGGAGTGTAAGCGGCCAGTTGAGGAGAAACTTACTACGGTACTTTGATCCTCCAACTGTCAAATTTAGGGGGAGTTGATTTGAACTACACTAAAACCTAAGTAAAGCAATAAAAATGATGAAGAGTTCAGGGGAGACAATCAGTGATTAAGGTCTAGGGTTGCATAACATCTAGACACAAGATAGATTTTCTCTTCTGATTAGAGATGCTATGTCAAGCTGGATGGCAAGGGCTATTCAGTGACATGCTAGGCGACTTCATACGCATGTAGCATAGATGTTGATTCCTTATTCCTGAGGAATATGCCTATGAGCTCTAACACATATTCTTATGTGTGGAGCGAGACATTACTGGACCTCGATAATGCCCTGACCATGGATGACCCGCACTATATTCTTATTATGCCGTGACAAATGCCAGTTTGCACATCAGCCTTCCATCTTATAATACGTGGTCCGTCTATACTAACATTCACATGTCATTAATCCTAAGATATGTCATTGCCTTCTGGATCAATGATTAACTAGATATATGTGAAGCTAATATAGCTAAATGTTTGTCATTGCCTTTCGACTAACATTTTAATGAAAGACCATGTCACAAGCACACCATGCTCAACCAACGAACCATATAATCAGAATATACTATAGATAATCATGTCCTAGAACATCATATAACCATAGAACAACGTTCTAGCCAACAACCATGGAGTTTGTAACAAAAGATTCAAAATATTCATAAAAACAAACATCCATACTCATAAGATAAGAGCTAAAATCAAAGATACAACAAAAGGATGTGGATCTTAGCCCTTATTGAAGCCTCCCCTTTCTCAAGATGATTCGAGGCTCTCCAGATCTTTGGTAGTGAACTAGATGAAGCCCTCGCTGCAGCTAAGTCGCCGTCCAGTCGGGTTAGCCACCTCAAGACCGAGATGCCAGCCAAGTGTGGGATACTGAGATAAGAAAACACTAGGAACTCACAGTTCCTCTTATAGTCCTGATCTGCGATGCTTCTCTCAAGGATGAGCGACTCGTCGTAAAACGCCATCTCCTGAGCTACTGCGTGTTAGCAACACATCGCACGAAATCGAGCGACATGTCGCAAAATCCCGCCTCTTTCAGTCACCTGCAACATGATTAGCGATGTATCACTCCTGATGAGAGGCGCGTCACACACTATAGATTTTGCTCATTGAAGACTCGCTCTGATCGTGGCTCGTTGTGCTTTGCTCCTGGGTCTCCCCTTCCTTGTGCAACTCCTAATGTAGGGCAAAAATCGGCTTTTTCTGATACAATCATAAAAAACTCAGATTAATACCTGCACTTATTAAAATCCTGTAAAATATACATAATGCAAGAGGTAACACAAGTTTTATAATTTATAAGAATTAGAGCTAAACATGCACATATCTATCTGTCAACAAAAATATTTAGTCCTATATATGAAGCATATACCTTGTAACTGTAGCTCTCCTTAGAGAGCTAATACTCAACTAAGTCTTTTGGTTGTTTCTTAAAGAGATTGAAAGGGAAATCGGCACAATCCTTACATTAACACAGCTATGACAAAGGTCTGGTTGAGGCTTGGGACCTCAAATGTTTCCATGTTGAAATGGTGTATGTAACTACAAAGGCTCTCTTATTCATGTTGCTTTATCCTCATCAACATCGTTAAAGTCTTTCTTTATTTCTTGTTGTTGATTAAGTAGTTAATGAAGAGCTCGTTTAGCTCTTCAAAGGAGAATATGGACTTCGTGGGGAGGCTATTGAACTTCATCTAAACTACGCTCTGTAAGGTGGCTAGGAACGTCCTGCACATGATGTCGTCCGGAGCTCCTTGGAGCAACATCATGGCCTTAAAAGACTCTAGCTAGATGGTCGATTGGATCCAAGGTGCTGTTGTATATCTCGATAGAGGGCATCCTGAATCTGGCTAGAAGCGGGGCATCAAGAATCTCAGGGATGAAGTGAGTGATCATGTGAGTAATGTATCTCAGTCGTTCCTTGGTTTCATGGGATACAACTTTAAACTAAGCTCTTAGGGAGTTCTCAGGTTAAGGTTACTTGGTGTTGCTCGATGATGGAGCAACCTCTTCGTCTCTTCTTGAGTGGGTCTTGCCTTTGGGCTCCAGGGCAAGTATAGTCGAATTTCGCCCCGCCTCAGGTGGTAGCTGCGATATCTACTACTCTATGATTCGAAGAGCTCGAGTGAGCGTCTCGATGTTTTCCTTAAGAGCTTGATACCTCGAGTCTTGAACCTTCCCTTCCAGGATCATAGTTTGGTCATGACGAGTGTCTTCCGCTTCTTAAACGTCGTTATGTCCAACAGTGTTGTCATCAATCGAACCATGGATTTCACTCTGCTTGTCTCCAGCTATTGTTGAGTGTTGCACAACTTCTTAATCAAGAAACTGTTGATTCAATGATTTGCTCTTTTTGGGAATCAAAGTAGATCTTGATCAATGAGGGAGATTGATTAGTGAAGGTAAGAATTCTTCAAGAAATTTCGGTGGAGAAATCAGTCATGATCAACAATTCTTTTTTTTCTTTCGCTCTGCAAGATCAAAGCCTCCTTTAGAGACAGGTCTTCAGGGATTGAACCTAACAGAGAGAGAACTGCGGTAGAGAAGAAATCCGAGTGCTCGTGCTTGAGGAAGTCTCTAACGCTAAAGTTAGAACTCAAAAAGGAAAAGAGAGAAAGAGAGATAGAGAGAGAGAGAGAGAGAGAGAGAGAACCCAAGAGAAATACTAAAATCCCAAAACAAGAATAGAATATAATAATATAAAATAGAATTAAATAATATAAAATAGAATAGAATTTGTTTTTCATGGACGTCGGACAACCTCCTTTTATACCATCGCTAACCATATCTGCTAGCTTTCAGCGTGCTTGAGATTTCATCCTCAATTGTTGGATGGCTAAACAGTTGATTTGACAGTTGGGCTTTCTTTTTGGTGGTCTTGATTATGTGCTTAGAGTTATTTTACACCATAACATATACCTACATCAATATCATCATTTTGAGTAGATTATTTTATTAGATTTTTAAATTGATACCAATGTGGACATTGCCATCTTTTTTTTTATCATATGATACTTACCAAATCACGATATTTATTATTTATCCTTATAAAGTTGTCAATGGGTAGACATTATATATCATTAATGTTATTACTATTGTTACTAGTGAAGTGTTTTTTGCCCATCAAAAGATTTCTTGCAAGTTATTCAAATATAAAATATTAAGTGAGATATTCAACCAAGAAATTGTCACGATGCATAGCCTCATTTAAGAGACCAATTCCTTGGTTGTCATTGGTTCAAGTAGGGCTTCTTAGATTATTCTAAAACTAATATTGTAATCAAGGTACTTTGATAATGATCATAATAATAATGAATTGTAATATCTTTTCAAAAAAAATAATAATAATGAATTGTAATATAACTTGAGGGAACTCACTTGTGAAGTGCATGTTACATGGATGCATTTCCATCCCATTCTATCACTTTGATTAGGTAAATGTAAGTATAGTCTTGAAGCTAAAAAAGAATGCACACATTGGGGCAATATTAACTGTGATTGATTAAAAATGTTACCTTGAAACAAAGAAAACGAATGTCACATTTAACAGTGGAGCTTAATTATGTGATGTGAAGAGAACAATGATAATGGATCAAAGTAGCTCTCTCTTTTCTTTTATCTTTTACTCATATTGCACCAATATTTTAATATTTATTTTATTTTAAACTTTGTTATACTAGAATTAATTATATGAATTATGAACAAGAATTTGATTTGAATATATTTAGTACTCTAAATATAGAACAATTATAAAAAGAATGTTTACAATATTTACTCTGTACAACATCCAATTGTAAAAAAATAAATTATTTATATTTAGAATACATTATAAAACAATAAATTACCAATATTTTAATTCAGATATCTAACATTTCACTAATTTTAGAAGTCAATCCAAACAGTCCTTTAATAAAAAAACTTAATGGATAATCCTCATAAAAATGAATCATATCCAATATATTACTTCAAAATATTGTCCTTGTTAGTCACTTTCACAAGCTAATATATAAACAAAGGCTAGAATTATCCAATTAAAGCCAAAATATGAATAATATACTTCATTTACACTTCCATAAGAGGTCCAAACTTGTATGAATTCTTGGTTAATGTTTAATAAATTTGAATAAAAATAGTAGCCTTGCGTCTGCTTGGATGCTAACATTTAGCATTCTTTTTAATTTGTTTTTTTGTTTTTTTGAGACAAGGGGATAAACCCTGTTATGTTCAAGATAAGGCGTCTGTAGCGGATCGATTATCACGGGTTTTCTTTCAGAGCCACGACTTGAGCGCCCATGGGATACACCGTGTCTTGAGCCAGAAGGGTCGACCGCCTTTTACCGTGACTATCAATCCCACACGTAGCATTTGTGTACTGGTCCATAACCACCGGGTGACCCACGTCTTGTACACTCCGTCACAGAGGAGATTCGAATCTAGGTTCTTATCTAGTGTGCGGAGGACCTTTGTCACTCGGCTGTGACACCTTTGGCTTCTTTTTAATTTGTTGATCAATTACTTCAGTTAGCTTATCCTCGTTGAAAATCTTGGTCAAATATTTCTAAAAGAATTTGCAAGCAGGTGAGTATAAACACATAGATGATGTATACTTTTGGTTTGTTTTTTCGCTTTAATTTTAGTATTAGATTATTATCTTGTATATATCTAATTCTATATAAGATTAATACTTTTAGTTAGATCGCTATCTTGTATATTTATGGTATTATATTAGGATGACTATTCTCTCTTATATAACTTATATGATAGTTTTTGGAAGAAAGCAAAGAAATCGAAAGGGCGAAAGAGAAAGGAAAGCAAAAAAAAAAAATTTAATTCAGTTTTTTTTTATAAATCATGGCATTAAATATAATAATAAAAATTTAAAATAGATGATTTTAATAAATAAATTAAAAATTCATCAAATATAGGATGATATTATCATGTCTTATATTTTTATATTTTTTGGAGCTAATATTAATTATATTTCAATATATAAATTTGATATCTATAAAAAAATAGAATAATTACTAAAGGCTACTTGACCTATTGGTATCGGGTTTATTGTGCAGGGCATAGATAGTCAAGAAGAACCCAATATCAAACCCCCACGACCATAAGGTGAGGACACACGTGTAAGGTAGCTGCGCTGCCCAACCCTGACTTCCACATGGGGGTGTTTGTCGCTTTTGTGAAAAAAAAAACATAGAATAATCATTTGAATTAAGAAGTATTTCACTTCACTTGAAGTTCTTATGAAGTGAATAACATAATTTGAATTTGTATTTGTATTAGACTTGAGTTAAATGTGGTGGTCCAAGTTGAAAGTTGCAGTTAATTGCAATGAGCCCCACCAATGAGACAAACCAACCTTAAAGAACATCTGAGTAATTCACAAATGGCCAAGTTTATGAATAGCATGTGCATGTAAAGGAATCTTTGGATTAGAATACTTCTTCCCACTTTTGTCTCAATTAAAGAATAGCCCACTTAATTAATATATATAAAAGATACAAATAAGTCATTGATAAGACATCAACACATTGTTAATAATATATTTATCATCGCTCTCTCTCTCTCTCTCTGTCTAATATTTTGTGGCCACATGTCTTTCTTTGTTTGTGGGTGGAGCTTATCATCAACAACAATTTCATTCATTTGTCACTTGTGCGGACAATGTCTTGGTCCAAGGCTGAAAAGAGAAACAGGTCTTAGGTCCCACACACCCAAATTGCCTAGTCCATGATTGGTCTCTCTCTCTCTCTCTTAACACACACACACACACACACACACACACACACACACACACACCAACATCACTATTCACTTGTCAGCTTACCATTTTTAACTCGATTATATGTGTTGAGAGAAGAAAACAACTTAATTAGATGATAGCTTTGGAAAACAAACACAATTTGTTTGTAATTAATAAAGACATGAAATGAAAAGGAACAGATCAGGGAGATGTGCCATATCATATGTATATATCTGGTGATTCTTTCCAAGATATTGATGTAATTAAACTAGAGCCTCCCATGCATATATACACATAGCCAACATCCCAATCCCCACACCACTGATTCATCTCCCATGTGAACATCTTTCTTCCTGTCATCAGTCCCTCAATCTATTGATCAGTTGATGCCAATCACTCATCTACTTCATTAATTCATGTTCATCATCCAATCATCTCTTCCAATCATTCTATAATTTCATTCTATTATTAGATATAATAATATATTACAGTCATTGCATAATGACTTACATCTAATTCTTTCTATCACAAATTAATAAACCGATTTAGTAATTACAAGGACGTCGTCCCAGAAACTAATATATATATATATATGGGTAGGTTGACATTATTTTAACAATGGATTTGGCATCTTTTTATTTATTGGACATGTTTTAATTAAATCCAGATGGATGGAAAGAATATCGAAAATAAGCGGCGTATGATTTTCATATAATTTAACTTTGAGTGCTTACGTTATGTGTGAAATTTTATACGTATAAAATTTCTCCCGTTAAGATGAAGATCCTGTAAGCCTTAAATTATATGAAAATTGGCTTCTTATTTTTTCGATATTCTTCCATCTATACGTTGAATTAAAACACTAATGTCTGCAATGTTAAAATAATGTGTTAAAATAGTGTCTCTTGAACCGGACCTATATATATATATATATATTAAGTTGAGGATTGGAATTGTCTGAATAAATGAATGAATGAATGAATCCATGTGGGATGGGATGAAGGGAGGCAAAGGCAAAAACTCACTCATGCATGTGGGCACTACAAGACATGATGTCTCTCACAACCGTGTTTTAATTAAAGTCATTCCTCTTTGATCTCACTCTTTGTTCTCTCATCCTCTTTTGGATCAAATGAACAAAAAGCTACATGCACCCTTTAATTTGTTAACTGTTAAAAGCCACGAGTTGATCGAGACAAAAGTCCTCCCTTCCAGTTCCACCATGTGCTGTATTTCATTCAGATATGACCATGCTCGATCTGCTCCCCTTGTCTCCATTCATTAATTACTCCCTGTCTATCTTCTCAACCTTTTCCTTTTAACTAATTAATATTGCATTAATAATTAAGTGTAGGTAGGATCAAGGCAGAATCATCATATATATATATATATATATATATATATGGAGAAAAAAACAATTTTTTATTAAGTTATATTTTTACAATAATCGTAACACCCCTATGTAATATAATACAAATTAATATGCAGAATATGTTTATTTAACATAGTATCAAACTAAGGTTCCATTTAAATGCACTTCTTACAAAGTGTTTAATTTGTATTTTTCAGTAGGACTTCTGCCACAAGTGTTTCTTCTGAGTTCGTAAAATAAATTAATGCTTACATGTTTGGATGTACATTTATTTAAGCACATGTCATTTTGTTACGTATTGTTTGGTTGCGTGCATGTTAAAGTGCTTTTGAAGTGTGAAATTACCACTATGGGCGTGCAGGAAAAGGCCCAGATGGGGTGTTGATCTCTCTAACTGTGACTGTTGGTCCATCTGCAACAAGAGAAGGGGGATTAATGGATTTTTGGTGAGGATTTTTGATATGCAAGGGATATAAAAGAGTGGTTGTCCACATTGATAAGAAAAACATTTTAGTAAAAGAAACGTTAAAAATCAAACAAATGACCACATCCGCTCTTGAATAAAAAATATAGCGTGGACCTATCTTCATTAGTGTAAGGCTTTTTGGATTAAGTTCAAAACCGAAATCGTGAGGGCTCGGGCCCAAAGCCTCCGGTATTAAAAAATTAAAAAAAAAATATTTTTTTCTTTAAAAAAAAATTTCTAAAAGTGCTTCTAAGAAAAGCACATCCATTCATGGGAAAAAATAAAAATAAAAAACTAATTCTTCTCGGAAACACTTCTAAACACTTCTAAACACTTCTAAAAAATAAAAATAAAATAAATATTTTTAGAAAAAAAACAAGCACTTTGAAACTGAATGATTGTTGGACTAAATACACGAAAATGAGTGATCTAGCTAGTAACAGAAGAGATAAGAACAAAAATTGGATGTGAACCAACTTTCATTTGAAAACAAAAATTGGATGTGAACCCAATTGAGAATGGACATTAGCATGGAGGTTGAAAGATCCATATGACACAGAAAATTCCAAACCGGCCATGGATTTGTAGGGCCACCCTTCTCTTCACAGCTCACTTGTGTTTCCTACTACACCTCATGAGATCTTTGGGCTAGCAGTGTTCTTTTCTAAAAAATAGGAGAAAAGGCTTGCTCAGGCCCATTCGTACTGACCATCTCAATGAAAAAGCAGAAAACATTGGTAAAAAGATGTGGATTTGTTTTCAATATATATTATTAAACATCTTCATAATCTCTACCAATTAATTTAGTAAATAGGAATAAGAATATAGAAAATTAGGTTTTTCATTCTATCAGTTTAAGCTTTAGGATAAGATTTGTGAAGAATAGAAGAGAAGAAGGAGAACCTGATGATGAACAGTTCGCTAAGCTTTCTGTGGAGGGGGACAACCAACGCGCACACCCACACACAACCCTCAAGGGTAAATTATGTAATATATATGAATATATCACTTAACACGGCCCCTCAAACTTAAGACGGATCAATAGTCTAAAGTTTGGATAACAAAAATGAATGCTGATCACGAGTCTGAGCCTTGGTGAAGAAGTTAGCAACCTGAACCTCAGAGGGAAGATAGTGGAGGTGTTGGAGAAGTGCTCTAAAGATAATCACCTTTGGCACTTTATGTACAAATTTATTTATTTAATAAAAGGCTTCTTCATTATTTAGATGTTCATTACTATGAATATGATATGCGATCTTAAATCTAATTAATGAAGTCCATGATACAACGCATAGCATGAAGGAAATTATGATAGAGATCATAATGTGGGATCCCTATCATGTGTAATTATGTACATATCTAAATATTCCTAGTCGAAGGACCAATGAGACGGGACATCATTGATCCATCAAGACTAGCACATGTTATGCTCCTTGATCCGATCAAGCAGTTGTTCTCACAAGATGTAAGCATGAAGATGTTTTGAGTGAACATGTGGATGCTTGCTAAGGGTAGCAAGTTCATTGGATGACCTATCGTGAGTCTTCACATGGTTATCCTATTAAAATGTCAGTGAAGATCTCATTGCAGCAATGGTGTAAATATTCTTAGACTTGAGGTACACAAGTTATCTTGGATATGGATCATGTGCTTTGATGCTATTCCTACGTTTCCCTTCAGGGGTTACTTATAGGGTAGTGATTGGGTACAACTTTGAAGTATTCGATGGTATTTGGGTAGCCAATAGAGGATTTACCACTCCTGATAGAAGGAGAGTATACCCATGGCCACTTGTCGGGTCATTACTCAGGAATCTCTGGCCAGAGTAACTTGTCATGAAGATGGTCTTCGATAACATAAGTTTCGAGTAATGGATCCCATAGGACGAGGAACTAATACTTGGGCTAGGTGTGACATAGTCAGTCTAGTGGGAGTTGACACATAGGCCATACTCCGAATCAAGTTGGTATAAGATGGTAAAGGACAAATTGCACACTAATGGGTCAGACCACCTGCCTTTTCGGTCAATTGGGGGTCATGATGTATTGCTAGATGCCACTCATGATCTATTTATAATCAATGGTTGATTATGAATGACCAACATAACCGGGAACCTAATGGGTCACACGCATAGAAGATATCAATGAGGTATAAAACGAGTTTTTAGGAATAGATCCTCAAACGAGAGAATTAAATGGAAGAGAAAGATTGTAACTCGAATTTGATTATAAGTCAAATTTGATTGTAAGTCGAATTTGATTATAAGACATTTGATTATATGTCGAATTTGATTATAAGTCAAATTTGCTTGGGAGTTGAATTTGATTATATGTCAAAATTTGATTAGATTGTTAGCCAAATTTGATTTGGGCTCCAATCAAAGTCCCAATCCGAAACAAACCCTAATCTGATTAGGAAGACCTATAAATATGTGATACTCTAGGCCATAAAGATATACAACTTCTTAATAATTGATAGAGATCAATAGTCTTTTCTCTTCTCTCCCAAATCCTCTCAAGAACTTCCACCATAGCTAGCACCTTACGTGGAAGATCACCCTGTCGCCTTTGAGGTTGCTTCTGCGGATCTTCGCGTGGATCACCGTTAGAGGCACTCCGTCTACGGACTGCTGTGGTTGACGCAATGTCTTCTCCGACTTAGAGAAAGGAATTCGGTACAGATTTAAAAAAGTACATGCCCTTCAACTTTACTTTCTTGTCTTTTGATAAACGTAGGGAGATCCGTTTGGGCTAAGGTTTAGAAAATTTTAATTTTTCCGCTTTGCCATGTATATGATACATGCTTTTGATTTTCTACAAAACCCTACAGTGGTATCAGAACCAACCTTATGTTTGTCAAAACCTTATGCATGAAGAACATGCTAGAATTGATAGATGGCATGATTAGGGTTCTAAATTTGCATGTTGTTCTTGAACACTTTTAATAATATGATTATTGGAATTTTAAATATCATGTTTGGAACATGTTTTTGATTTCAAAATAACATACAAACAAGTTTGAAAAATTGTTTTCAAAGATTGAAACCCTGAAATTAGTTTTCTTTTTGAGAAAACCCTAAAAATCGTTTTTTCTAGTTTCTCTAAATCTTTCCAAAATTAATCTGATTAATTAGGAAATTCTAAAGGAAACTAAAATTTCAATTTTTCATAAATCTAAAATTTGGATTTGATCGAGATATAATCCTAATCAAATTTGGATTTTTATGGGATAATTCTAATCAAATTTGGATTTGATCGGGATATGATCCTAATCAAATTTGGATTTTTATGGGATAATCCTAATCAAATTTGGATTTCATCGAGATATGATCCTAATCAAATTTGGATTTGATCGGGATATGATTCTAATCAAATTTTGATTTTTATGGGATATGATTATAATCAAATTTGGATTTTATCACAAGACCATTATAAATAGGATTTCTAATTTTTGATTGTAATCTCATACATCTACCTAAGTTTGACTTAGTTAATCCTTATTTGACTCGAATTATCTATATATGATTAATATGATCATATACATTGCATGCTTAAAAGCTGATGAGACTAAATTCAAGCAATCCCTCAATTAAATATTAAAGCTAAACGTCTTCCATTAATATGGTAAAAACCAGAGTCCTTCTTAGAGATTTGGGTTGTTGGGTAAACCCGAGCCCTACTTTACGTTGGAAATGCTCTAGCCATTGAGATATGATCTCATGATTAATGGGTCGGCTTTAATCGGAAACATTGGTTTGTTGGGTAAACCCAAGGCTAATGTAGACAGAGACGATGTTGGGTAGTATACATATGATGTACACGCGCCAATGAGTTGACAACCCAATGATTAGTGCACACATCAATCAGTTGATAGCACTAGTTCGATAGTTACACACATATGATATGTGTAATTGGTATGTGATACCTACCATTTGAACTAAGGTGACTTGTTGGGTAAACCCAAGGTCATTCTTGGGAATTTTGGATATCGAACCCACTAGGAGAACTTTCAAAGGGTTCTCTCGGATTTAAAGTGAGGGCTTATGGATTCGTAACAAAATAGTGGGAGTAACAATGCGTAATATAAAAGTCCTTATATTATGCATTCATGTACTTTTCTCTAACATGCTCATTTTTACATCTAGGTTATTAGAATCATGTCTTCATCTGTGAATTTGAGATCGATCCTTGAGACAAATAAGTTGACTCGGCCCAATTTTTTGGACTGGCTAAGGAATGTGAGAATTGTTCTAAAATCCGAACGAATAGCCTATGTCCTTGATGAGGAGCTTCCTTCTCCTCCTGCTGAGGGTGCTTCTGAAGACCAATTGTTGGCTTATAAGAAGTACTTGGCTGACAGCGAGTTGGTTGGTTGTATTATACTAGCCTCTATGTCAGCTGAGTTACAAAAGCAGCATGAGGCTATGGACGCGTATACCATGGTCTACCATCTGAGGGAGCTGTTTGATGAGCAAGCGAGAACCGAACGGTTCGAGCTCTCCAAGTTGGTCTTCCGCTCCAAGATGCAGGAGGGGACATCTGTAGTGCAACACGCACTAAAGATGTATGGCTATATTGAGAGGTTAGGATCACTAGGTTTTGTGATAGATTACGAATTAAGTATAGACTTAATTCTACAAAGTTTGACTGACAGTTATGCACAGTTTGTGCTAAACTATCAGATGAACCAGATTGCATTGACAATACCGGAGTTGATCAACACCTTTCAAATCAGTGAAGCCTCTTTGTTAAGAAAGAACAAAAGGTCGTGATACTAGTGGACTTTTATAAGACCAAAGGCTCTAAGAAGAAGAAGTCCTTAAAAGCCAAAGGGAAGGCCACGAAAAGAAAGGCCAAGACGGCAGAACAAGCTGCCCCAAAAGGAGCCTGCCATCATTGCGGCAAAGAAGGCCATTGGAGAAGAAACTGCAAGGGCTACTTGGAGTCTCTGAAGAAGAATAAGGCATCTGATGGCCCATCTACTTCAGGTATCTTCTTTATTGAGATAAATATTGTTTATTATAAAACATGGGTATTGGATACCGGATGTGGCTCACACATATGCACTGATATGTAGGGCCTAAAGAACAGTAGACAGCTGGTCAAGGGAGAGGCAGACCTGCGGATTAGAAATGGAGCAAAAGTTGCTGCATTAGTCGTAAGAACTTATGTATTGCCACTTCCAAGTGGACTAGTTTTAGAATTAGACAAGTGCCTTTATGTTCCTAGTTTGATGAAGAACACTATTTCTATTTCTAGTTTGAATAAGAAAGGTTTTCATTTGACTTTTAGTAACAATTGTTGTTACATAATGTTGGATGAAGTTCTTTATGGTTTCGGAATGTAGTGCAATTCTATATACATATTAGATGTGTCTAGTTCTATACTCATTATTGAAAATAATAACAAATGAGTAAAACAAGATAATCAATTAACCTCCTATTTATGGCATTGTCGTCTTGGCCATATAAGCGAGAAACGCATGACTGAGTTGCTCAAGAGAGGTGACTTGGGGCCATTTGATTATGAATCACATGACACATGTGTATCGTGCTTAAAGGGTAAGATGACTAAGTCACCCTTTACTGGAAAGAGTGAACGTACAACAGACTTATTAGCCCTAATTCATACAGATATATGTGGGTCAATGTCTATACATGCTAGAGGTGGTTATGCTTACTTTATTACCTTTATTGATGATCATTCACGATATGGGTATGTGTATCTAATGAGATACAAATCTGAAGACTTTGAAATGTTCAAAGAATTCAGAAATGTAGTAGAGAAACAACTTGGTAGAAGTATTAAAATACTTAGACCTGATCGAGGTGGTGAATACTTGAGCCAAGAGTTTCAAGATTATCTTAGGGATAATGGGATATTATCCCAATAGATTCTACCTTACACGCCACAGCACAATGGTGTGGCGGAAAGGAGAAACCGAACCCTATTAGATATGGTGAGGTTAATGATGAGCCATACAGAGCATCCTAAATTGTTTTGGGGTTATGCACTTACGACTGCTGTTTATCTTTTAAATAGTCCCATCTAAGGCAGTTCAGGTTACTCCATATGAGATGTGGACTAACAAGAAACCCTCACTATCTCACTTGAAGGTATGGGGTTGTCTAGCTTACGTAAAGCGGACAATGTCAGATAAACTTGAGACTAAGTCTGACAGGTGTCTATTTGTGGGATATCCAAAGGAAACCATGAGATATCAGTTTTACCACACTTTGGAACAAAAGGTATTTGTTTCAAAGCATGCTGTCTTCCTAGAAAAAGAGTTTCTCTTAATGGAAGATAATGGGAGAAAAATTGAGATTGATGAAGTTCGAGATGCTCCAATAAACACAGAGCAACTGCCTAACCCAGATCCACAACCAGTTACTCATATTGATGAAGTAACGATTGTACCTTCTGATACACAAGAGCTTCATAGATCTAGTAGGATACATATGGTTCCCGAGAGATATAGATTTCTCATGAGTGAAACTAATGATGTATTACTCATAGAGAATGAGGAACCTACTAATTACGAAGAAGTACTGAATTGTTCAGACTCAGATAAATGGCTAGGCGCCATGAAATTAGAAATAGATTCCATGTATGAAAACCAAGTATGGTCTTTGGTTAGTCCACTTGAAGGAATTAAGCCTATTGGGTGCAAGTGGGTTTTCAAGAAGAAAATCGATATGGATGGTAACGTAACTACCTATAAAGCTAGGCTAGTGGCGAAAGGATATCGTCAAAAACAAGGTTTTGACTATGATGAAACCTTTTCACCTGTAGCCATGTTTAAATCCATAAGAATACTCCTAGCTATTGCTGCTTATTATGACTATGAGATTTGGCAAATGGATGTAAAAACAACTTTCCTTAATAGAAATCTAACCGAGGATGTATATATGATGCAACCCGAGGGATTCACATCTAATGATGGCAATAAAGTATGCAAGCTTCAAAGATCCGTTTATGGATTGAAGCAAGCATCCAGGAGTTGGAACATCCGATTTGATGAGACAATCAAAGAGTTTGGTTTCTCACAAAATCCGGATGAACCTTGTGTATACATGAAGGTTAATGGGAGTACGGTCTTGTTCCTTGTAGTGTATGTGGATGACATACTACTAATAGGAAACGACATATTTGACCTTCGATCAGTCAAAATTTGGTTATCCAAGAATTTCTCCATGAAGGACCTTGGAGAGGCGACCTACATCTTGGGGATAAAGATTTATAGAGATAGATCTAAAAGGTTGCTAGGTCTTTCGCAGTCTACATACATAGACAAGATGCTGAAAAGGTTTAGCATGGAGGAGTCTAAGAGATGGTACATGCCCATGAGACATGGGATTACACTCTCGAAGTCTATGTGTCCAAAGACACAAGATGAGAGGACTCTCATGAATAAGATCCAATGCGCCTCAGCTATAGGATCTATCATGTATGCTATGTTATGTACAAGGCCCGACGTATCATATACTTTGAGTGTCATGAGTAGATACCAGTCTGATCTCGGTGACGGTCATTGGGTCGCTGTCAAGAATATCCTTAAGTACTTGAGATGAACTAAGGATTTATTCTTGGTATATGGGGAAAATGATCTCATAGTAAGTGGGTATACTGATGCCAGCTTCCAGACCGACAAGGATGATTCCAAATCCCAGTCAGGTTATATTTTCACTTTTAATGGAGGAGAAGTCAGTTGGAAAAGTTCCAAACAAGAGACGACTGCCGATTCAACAACTAAAGCAGAGTACATTGCAGTTTCTGAAGCAGCAAAGGAAGTAGTTTGGATAAAGAAGTTCATCACTGAACTAGGAATAATTCCCAACATTGTTTATGCTATACCGGTTTATTGCGACAATAATGAAACTATTGCACAAGCAATGAAGTCATAGTCTCATCAGAGATCCAAACATGTACTCAGGCGATACCATTTTGTTAGGAAAATCATTGGTAAGAATGATATGAAGATAGATAGAGTTCCCACTGGTCAGAATCTAGCTGCAAAAGCTTATGGTATTAGATACAAAGGCGATTGGCTTTTGTTCAAGTGGGAGATTGTTGGAGAAGTGCTCTAAAGACAATCACCTTTGGCACTTTATGTACAAATTTATTTATTTAATAAAAGGCTTCTTCATTATTTAGATGTTCATTACTATGAATATGATATAAGATCTTAAATCTAATTAATGAAGTCCATGATACAACGCATATCATGAAGGAAATTATGATAGAGATCCACTACAAGAAAATAGGCGTTTTGCGACGAACATTTAGCGGCGGTTTTACATAAACCGCCGTTAAATGTAGCATTAGCGGCGGTTATAACAGAACCGCCTCTAAATTCATGAAATTTGCGGCAGTTTACCTAAAACCGCTGCTAATTGCATGGGTTTCGCGGAAGTTTTAGATAACCTCCGCAAATGCTGCCTTTCGCGGCAGTTTTGGATAACTGCCGCAAATAAAGTTGCGACAGTTACCTTTAAAACCGCCGCGAAATATATTTAGTTAAATTTTTATCTTATTTTTTTAGGTACTCAAAAGATAAAAAAAGATAATATAAGTGATAAGAAACAAATTAGATAAATAAATAAAATTTTAAATTATACAAATACAATCAACTAGAATAATCATAAATATCTCTCCCATTTCATTTTAGTTCAAGATATATACACTATATCAACAATGATATTACTTTGTGATAATCTAAGAAATAACATATGTAAAATGATAGGGATGAAAGTATTGGGACACGTGGCACACATCCGAGAAAGCCACGTGTCGGAACAACAGTCTAAAGGTTCACCTGGACATTACAGCATACCGTTCCGATATGGCGATTATAGCATACCGTTCCGATATGGATAAATCATTGTATCGGGCTAATCCACCACGAAGCACTGTGCCGATCCGATATGAATCAATATGACGATGCGGCTATGGGTTATATCGGTATCGGAAAGAAGCTAATTAAACATATGCAGGTATGACAAAACCGATGATTCACCGTGTCGTTCCCAATCTTCTAGAAGAAGGACACCGTGGGCACTGGCATTCCGAAGTTCTAGAACAGCTTACACCCGAGACATTTCGGATGCTTAGCCGGCGCTTAGTCGGATTTACAACCGCAAACACGTGACTAAATTGAGAAACGTGCTCAGCACGCGACAGATGCCTATAAAAGGCAAGGATCATTGTTCATTTTGGACATTCTGGAGATCCAAGCAGTGAAGCTCTGCCGAAATTGGAAACGGAGTCAATCCACTTTCCAACTTCTAATTTCGAGAATGGTTGTAAGATTTCTTGTATTCTTGACCATTTATAGTAAGAATTTCTTCTCCCGTGGTTTTTTCCCCACCTTTTAGGGGTTTTTCCACGTAAATCTGTTTTCTCTCTCTCTTGTTTGGATTCTCTCTTGATCTCATTCTAGGATAGCCACTCCCAAAATATAAATTCAATTGTTAGGCTGAGATTGGGCCCTAAATCCAATTTTTGCACTAACAATTTGGCGCCTTCTGTGGGGATCGAACGAAAAGTTCATGGCAGCAACACAGAGAAGATCTAAGAGATTCCAATCTCAGGAAGAGGGAAGGGGAGTTTCAGCAACCCCTCCAGTGGAAGGCATAGTGCCTCCTGGAGCGGAAGTTCCTCTGGTGAGTGCTGGGATTCAAAATGATCCAGAATGCGTCAGAAGGATGGCGCAGGAAATTGAAGAGCTGAAGCAAGCTCTCCAGGAAGCACGTCAGCAGCGCGTTCCCCAGACAGTGGTTCCTCATGATCCACAACCTCTCAAGGAGGGCGGAGAAAGAAAGGCAGACCGCTCTCCAAAACGTCAAGCACGATCACCTGATAGATATCAGAACAAGGAACCTTCAGCTGGAAGCTCAGATCCAGCACATCATCGTGATCGCCATAATCGGAGAGATGGAGGTAGAGAAGTGAGAAGGAGGGGAATCTCACGTTCTCCAGACCAATCCTTCGATCAGAGGCGAAGGACCCGATCATTGACGTATCGGTCCAGAGAACGGTATCACTCACCGGATCGGCATCCTTCCCCTCGACGCCGATCTCCACACCGTTTTCATTTAGGGCGCCAGTCTCCACGGCGCGACTCACCATATCATCGTTACTCTCCTCCTCGACGATATATGACGGAGAAGGAACGAGTCCAGCAATTGGTTCCTCATGTTACTTCCCCATTTGTAAGGGCGATTTGGGAAGCTCCCTTCCCGGAACACTTCAGACCTCCAAATGTTCGCTCTTACGACGGGACTTCTGATCCCCAGGAGCACTTGGAGAGTTATAGAGATGAAATGATGGTCAACAGGACCACTGAGGCTGTTATGTGTCGAGCTTTTCCTCGGACACTCAGCGGAGATGCCCATGATTGGTTCAGGGGAATTCCTCCGGGAACTGTGCATAATTTTCAACAACTTTCTGATCTTTTCCTTTGTAATTTTGCCAGCAATAGGAAACTGAAGAAGAATCCCATGCTGTTACTGGGATTCCGACAAAGGCCGGAGGAAAGTCTTCGCGGGTACATCAGCCGCTTCAACAAGGAGGTGAATGGCATGGTAGACATGAATTCAGCTCTGGTCGTGGGAATAGCCGTGAAAGGGTTGAAAGATGGGTCATTTAAGGATTCCTTAACTAGAGAACCCCCCACCGGTCTCTCAGATTTTCAGAGCCTAGCTGCTAAATATATTGCTTCTGAAGAAGTAAAGGCAATGTGGCGGGAGAGTGATCTCTTGCAGCTTGAGGAAATTAGAAAGAAGACTCATCATCCTCAGCCATACCGGGATTGGAGAGAAGGAGCTCCGAGAGGTGACAAACTTCGGAGAGAAGGGGGCCGAAATCCGAATCGAGCAGATCGGTTTGAGGAAAGGAGACCCCCGCCACATCGGGGGTACGATCCTGAAAGGGGAGAGAAGTACCACAACTACTCCATCCTGAACACCTCACTGGAAGACATTCTCTCTCAAGTTCAGGATCAGAAAATCTTAAAGCCTCCACAGCCTATGAAGGATAATCCTAAGAGGAAGAGAAGCAAGAAGTTCTGCAAATTCCACCAGGATAAAGGGCATCTTACTGAGGAATGTATCCAACTCAAGAATGCTATAGAAAACCTTGTCAGAGAAGGAAAACTGGAACAATTTTTACAAAAGGAGTCGGAACCGGAGACCGAGCATGTTCCGCCTCCTCAACCTATTATTCCTTGTGACACACGGGTGACAGTAATAGCTGGAGGCCCAGGATGCGGAGGAGAAAGTTCAAGATCAAGGAAGAGTCATACAAGAGCGATTGGATCCGTTCAGAATGTAACTTCCTTGAAGAGGCCTCGCAGCCCTATGCAAATCTGCTTTTCAGATGAGGACTTGAGAGGAGTTCATTATCCTCATGATGACGCTCTTGTAATCACAGCTCAGATCGGGGTATTCATTGTAGAGCGAGTCCTCATCGACACCGGTAGTTCAGTGGATATTATATTTTCATCGGCCTTTGACAGAATGAAGCTACCGGTGGAAAACCTGAAGCCGATAAGAACCCCACTCATCGGGTTTAACGGGAGTCCACTTCAACCTGACGGTATGATCTCTCTACCTTTGACTCTTGGAACTCCCCCAAGATTTACTACTGCTGTCATTAACTTCCTGATTGTACGATGTCCTTCGAGCTACAATGTTATCATTGGGCGGCCATCAATCAATTTGTTGAAAGCTGTTCCGTCAACATACCATATGGTGATTAAATTCCCTACACCCGATGGTTGCGGCGAAGTAAAAGGTGATCAACTTGCTTCCCGCCGATGTTATGCCACAATGCTCAAAGGGCACGGTGAGGGAAGCAGCCGATCTGGAGAAGCTCTCACTGTGGAAGATATTCAGCAAGAGGATGATGAGAGAGAAAAGCGCCGCCCAACTCCGGTTGAAGAACTGAGGATCATGCCTTTGAAAGAAGAACAACCAGAGCGTACTGTCCAGATAGGAGCAAGCCTGCCATCGACGGCAAGAGGAGATCTTGAATTTCTTGAAGAGAAATGCCGATATCTTTGCCCTGGATCAGCTGAGGAGATCTTGGAGTCCCAAGGGTGATCATAGAACATCGGCTTAATGTTGATCCGTGACATAAGCCGCTTATACGTAAGCTACGCTTTCGCTCGCATCGACTCCAGGCTGCACAAGAAGAGGTGGACAAGCTTCTGAAAGCTGACTTCATCCGTGAAGTTTATTACCCTGAGTGGTTGTCCAATGTAGTTTTGGTGAAAAAATCCACAGGAAAGTGGAGAATGTGTGTGGATTTTACAGATTTGAATAAAGCTTGCCCTAAGGATTGCTACCCCCTGCCTTTAATTGACAACTTAGTGGATTCTACATCAGGATATGAAATGCTAAGTTTCCTCGATGCATACTCAGGATACAATCAAATCAAAATGGCAGAGGTCGATGTAGAGAAAACATCTTTTATCACAGGCAGAGGAACATATTGTTACAAAGTCATGCCTTTCGGCTTGAAGAATGCCGGTGCCACTTTTCAGAGATTAGTGAATAAGGTTTTCAGAGACCAGATCGGAAGAAATATGGAAGCATATGTGGATGATATTTTGGTGAAAAGTATTAGTGCAGAACGTCATATTGCCGATCTGCAAGAAACCTTTGATGCACTTCGAACACACGGAATGAGTCTCAACCCTAATAAATGCACATTTGGGGTCCGGTCAGGAAAATTCCTGGGGTTCATGATTACGCACCAAGGTATTGAAGCAAATCCGGAGAAGATACGAGCTGTATTAGAAATGAGATCCCCAAGAACAATCAAGGAGATACAAAGACTCAATGGCCAGCTTGCAGCTTTGGGGAGGTTCATATCCAAGTCAGGAGAAAAGAATCTTCCTTTTTTCCGAGCATTAAGAAAAGCTCCCAAAGTTGAATGGAATAAGGAATGCGAGAAAGCATTCATACAGTTGAAAGAGTATTTTCAATCACCGGCTTTGTTAGCAAAGCCTAGACCCTGGGATGAGCTCTATATTTACTTATTCAAGAACCGACGCTATGTTGTCGATCTGCGATTACTAGTAAAGATTGAGGATAATTTGCAGAAACCTGTGTATTATACAAGCAAGGTCCTTTCTGATACTGAGTCTCGATATCTCTCTCTTGAAAAGCTGGCCTATGCTTTAGTGGTTGCGGCCCGGCGGCCGTCCCTATTTCCAATCACATCGGATAAAGTACTTGACCGATCAACCGTTAAAGCGAGATCCTACATCGCGGGAACCGCCAGGGACGCCTCTCCCGTTGGGTACTTGAACTGGCGAGTGCGATGTAATGCAGTCGCGAACTTCAATAAAGGCCCAAGTACTCGGCCCGACTTCATAGTTGAAGCTCCACGACAACTACATGATGATGATCCATCAAACATCAAGTTGTCGGAAGTTGAAGACGCATCCCTCACCTTGTTGGATTCTCGCATACGGATGGGTCTTCTCTTTGGAGAGAGCTCGGGGAGGAGGACCGATCCGCAATCACCATCGATGGAACACTTCAATCAGATCGAGGTTTGGGTTCAAAGCCACCAATAATGAAGCTGAGTATGAAGCTTTGATAGCAGGATTACAACTTGCTCGTGGCCTTGGTGTGAAAAATTTGCAAGCTAATACTGATTCCCAGCTGGTTGTGGGCCATCTGAGTGAAGAATTTGAGGCGAGAGAGGATCACATGGTGAAATATAAGTCCTTGTTGCAGAAGCTAACCACAAGCTTCGAGAAATTTCACATTTCCAAAATTCCCAGAATAGAGAATCAGCAGGCTGATCTCTTATCAAAGATTGCCTCAGCAAATGCCACTGTCGCACAGCCAGTCAACATTCAGTACTTAGCAACAAGGACAATTGATTGTAGGCCACCAGAAGAACTCATGGACATCGATCAGGAGCCATGTTGGATCGATCCAATCTTGAGTTATCTGAAGGATGGAACTCTCCCCCAGGATCCAAAGGAAGCACGGAGGGTCACTATAAGAGCTTCCCGATACAGCGTAGTCGACGGACAGCTCTATAAGAAATATTTCACTCTTCCTTTGTTAAAGTGCCTGCGACCATCGGAGGGAGAATATGTTCTTCAAGAGGTTCATGAAGGGATTGCAGGAGATCATTTGGGAGGAAGAGCATTGAGTCATAAGATCCTTAGACAAGGATATTATTGGCCAACTTTGAACAGAGATGCAATTAATTTTGTGAAAAAATGTGATGCTTGTCAACGCCATGCTAATATTCAGCGGCGTCCTACGGTACCACTCACCGCAGTTGTGAGTACCAGACCGTTTGCTTTGTGGGGAGTTGATATAGTTGGGCCATTCCCTGTAGTTGCCAGACAAATGAAGTTTTTGATCGTGGCGATTGACTATTTTACTAAGTGGGTGGAGGCAGAACCACTGGCGTCAATCACAACAAAGGCTTGCCAGGGTTTTTTGTGGAAATCTATTATTTGCCGTTTCGGCTTGCCTGTGGCTTTCATCACTGACAATGGCCGCCAGTTCGACAATCCTTCCTTCAAGAAGTTTTGCACAGATCTTGGTATTGAGTCAAGACTCACTTCTGTTACTCATCCACAGGCGAATGGACAAGTGGAAGTAACCAACAGAACTCTTTTACATGGCCTGAAGACAAGAGTTCTCAGAAATGGATCGAACTGGGTCGATGAAGTTCCAAATACTTTATGGGCATATCGGACATTTGCTTTCGAACTCCAGCCGGTGAGACTCCTTTCGCATTAAGCGTTTGGAGTGGAGGTCGTGCTCCCGGTGAAGTCACCCTACCAACACCAAGAACGCAATCCTTTGATCCAAAGAATAAATGAGGAACAACTCCGAAATGGAAATGGATCTATTGGAGGAGAAGAGAGATTAAGTAATGTTCGAAAGCAAAGGCTGACTTATTATCGGCGGAAAGGTCAAGAGGTATTACAATGCTAAGGTGAAAGAAGTGATTTTCCAGGTCGGAGATCTAGTATTGAGAGAGAACATCTTTCAAGGCAATAAAAGTCGAACTGGGAAACTCAATACCAATTGGGAAGGTCCATATATTGTACAAGAAATTGTAAGACCCGGTACATACTGGCTTTCAAAAATGGATGGACGTAAGCTCAAACGTCCATACCATTCGGAACATCTACGGAGGTACTATCAATAAAATTAGTTACTTCCGCATGAGTTTCTATTTTTTCTATTTTTTATTTCTACTTTACTCCTTGAAAAATTTGTTCACTAACAAAGAAAGGAGAAACCAACCTTAGAGGCCATACCGGCCCCAACGCCCATATCGGGCTCAACGGATCATACCGATCCCAATATTCTCATCAATATCCACAAGCCATACCGGCCCCAACTCCCATATCGGGCTCAACGGATCATACCGATCCCAATATTCTCGTCAATATCCACAAGCCATACCGGCCCCGACGCCTATATCGGGCTCAACGGATCATACCGATCCCAATATTCTCATCAATATCCACAAGCCATACCGGCCCCAACGCCCATATCGGGCTCAACGGATCATACCGATCCCAATATTCTCGTCAATATCCACAAGCCATACCGGCCCCGACGCCCATATCGGGCTCAACGGATCATACCGATCCCAATATTCTCATCAATATCCACAGGCCATACCGGCCCCGACGCCCATATCGGGCTCAACGGATCATACCGATCCCGATATCCTCATCAATATCAACAGGCCTCATCAATATCAACAGGCCATACCGGCTCCAAGAAGCCATATCAATCCCAACGGATCATCATATCGGCATTAACAAGTCAAACTGACCACTAGACCAGGCCGATTCACAATATCAACAAAACACGCTGATCCTGAAGAATCACCATGCCAAAGCAGTTCCAAAAAGGGAACAATTATACCAACAATTTATCAACAAAGACTATATCAAGATAAACAATTACGCCAATCAAGAAATCATGGGAATCATCGCACGGACGAACCACATCCACAAGCTACGCTGATTTCATACAAGTAAAACAGAAGTTCTCATTCCTACAACGTCTTGGCATTTTATTTACAACAAGGAAAGGAAGAAAAAAACAAATAGCTGAAAGACGAGGTTTACTAATTGAAAAAAAAGGGAAAGTACAATGATAATGCAGAAATTAAGAAGAATCAGAAGAAACAGGGAGATCCGAATCAGAGGAGCCGTCAAGAACTTGAGAGGGTGCAGCTGCAAGTGTAGATACCTTTTGACAGTGATTGTTCCCAAGGATATGGATTTCGAAACACAGATCCTCTTGGAGAACAAAAACTAGCAAGTCTCCCTCTACTAACTGATGATCCCTCACGAAGTCAGCCCAACCATTGGTGAATCTGATATCTCCCAGTTCAGGAAACATGGATAGTATGACAGTCCAATAATTTCCAATCTAACAGGCCCCGGTTGGAAGAACGCCCTCATATGACCGTGGAAAGCCCTGGGAATCCAAAGATAGCGAAAGTTGTCATTGAGAAAGAATCTGAAGAAAGAGGGGCAACTGTTATTACCCATAGTGGAGAAGAAGAATGTTCTAAACAGGCTGCGATTTCTTCTATTTATATTGAAAGTTTGGCGAAGACAGTTAAATGAGGGTTCGAAAAACTAAAAGGCGTTAAACGCTTCTTTTTAAGTCCCAGATATCAAAAGACGTCAGAAGCGTTGTTTCAAGTCATGGAGGGCGACCTTTGGTCTTTTCGATAGAATGCCTCGAAACGCTTCAGAATTAAAGACTCAATTTGACCAAATTAATATTATCTTGTCCAAAAGAAGAATTCAAAAAGCAGGACCGATCCGATACGAAGGATTAAACGATCGATGCAAGCCGATCCGATACAACGTTTTCACTGATGACAAGTACTAGAAGCACCACCAGATCTAACACAAAACTTAGAAACAGATCGACATCGGGAGGATTGATATCCAACCAATAGTAAAAATTTGTCAAGTGGCAATCTCATTCATCCTCAAAAAGAGAAAAGGGAACAAAGAAATAATCGAAGTATTTGCGATTTATACAATTCCAGTCAAGTTTTTACATCAGAATGAGAAGCTACACAAAACTATCAATTTCTTCATCAGATGAAGTCCCGATTCTTTGTATCTTGCAAAGATTCTCCGACGAGCCTCAGCAAGGAGTTTAGCTTCAAGAGCTTCACCGGACTTCTTTGCTCATCCGCGTAGGATCTTTTCTTGGGCGTACCTTGACTCTTGAATTTCGCCTGAGTTGCCTCATTTCGGGGGATCTAACGGGAAGAAGAAAAAAGAACAAGGTGATTAAAAAGAAGTGGTGGAAAACTGAAGGAATTTAGCTAACCTTCCCTCCTACGCACAGTGGAAGATCTGTTTTCCAGATCAACTTCTAGGGCAGCCATCTGATTGGTGTCGGAAGAGATAACGTTAGCATTTTTGGAAGATCCTCCTTCATCTGGAATACTGGGAGCAGTTTTGGCTGGATAAAAAGGATGAATGAAAAATTATGTTATGAGAAACATTAGAAAAAGGCTCAGTAAAGACTTACATGCTCCTGTTGTGATATCATCTTCAATTTCAATGATGGCAGAAGAACCTTTAGTTGAAGCTTCATGATCTTTCCCTTGAAGAGCCAGCTTCTGATCATGATCCGCCTTTTCTTCACCTTCCACATTCTCAAGGGAAAGCCTTGATTCGTTAAGGATGGCTCTATATATCGGATCGGGGTCCGATATAATTTTCCCACACTCTGGAATTTCTTTTGGGTCTGATGAAGATGGTGGGAGAACTGTTACATCGGAAGCTTCTTTTTCCGATACGGAAGCAGTCCGATCTCCCTCTAGACATATAACATCGGGATCCAATCTTTCAGCAGCTAAAGCATCAGTCCCAATTTCTTCAGCCACAGGATCTTGGTTTTGCTCCTCTTCCACAGGACATTTTGCGAAATAAAATTCCAATACCTCATCATAAGGAGTCTGATGAAAATTGATTGAAGGGTCTATGGAATGAACACAGCTTAAGATTGAATAAACTTCTGATGTTACTCTTCGAATTTCATCATCAGAAAGTTCTCTTTTCTCCGCCGCATCAAGCTTAGCCTCCAGTTCCATATTCTTTTTCCAACTTTTATTCAGTTCAGACTGCAGCGAGGTCTTTTCTTCTTTGATAGCCTCATTTGATCTTTGCGCAGTGAGGATTTCATTCTGAGCGTTAGAAAGGAGGACTTCTTTTGCCTTCAGCCGTTCAGATAAGAGATCTTTTTCTCTTTCAGCGTTTTTAAGTTTGGACTGCAATATCTTCTTCAACTCATCTTCAATAGAAGCATTACGGTTGAGCTCAGAAATCGTTTCAGAGAGCTTTCTGTTTTCATCAGCAAGGGAGTCTCTCTCATTCTTACAACTATCAAGATCCAATCTCAGAGCAGTGGTAGCTTGTTCAGAAGAAGAAAGAGAAGCTCGCAAATTCTCGTGTTCAGCTTTTAGTGACTCATGAGTCTTCTGTGACTCCTCTAATTCAGCAGAAATAAGTTTCTTCTCCTCATCGACTCTGGTTATCTCAGTATCTTTGAGAAGAAGATTCTCCGAGAGTTTTTTATTTTCCTCCTCCAATTGAGAGATGCGGGCCTTCATTTCGGAATTGTTTTGGTTGCAAAGTGCAACAACCCGATCACCCCATAAAACAGTCTGCAAAAAGAATTGTTTCAGAAAGGAGAGACACGAAATTACAATCTTAGTTGAAGAAGAGGGTCAAAAAACATACCGAAGCCATCGACCATTGGAAATGAGCACAAGATTCTTCTAAGTTAAATTGGTTCAAGTGATTTTTGACATCTCCTTGTCGCCAACTTCGGAGAGAATCCCTGATCGCATTGACATTAACAGGAAGAACATTATCCTTCCGGTGAGTGAGGACTTTAACTCCAGTCCCTTGAGCATTTGAGTTATCAGCATTAGGACCCACCATACGCGTTACCCCTAAAATCAGGATAAGGAAAATGATTTAGCTGATATGCAGTGCAGCAAAACGAAATCGAAAAATATCAAGAGTACAATAAAAATCTTCAAACTCATACTTTTCCTCCGTTGGATGACCGGTCCTGATCCAGAAGAGGCATTTCCTTTTGAACAAGCACGCTCATCCGATCTGAAACCAGCTGCTTGATCTGGAATCTCTATATCGAAACCCGATCCGATGGGAAGAGTGTGAGGAAATGTAATAGGCACATCGGGGATAGCGACATCGGGGTTTGATATTGAAGTGACATCGGGGTTTGATATAGAAGTGACATCGGGGTTTGGTATATTTTGAAGGGAAGGAGAGGAAGTAATGTTCCTTTCCTGAACCAGACCAGATACATCCCTGATGATGTTCTCTAAAGAAGTTTGAACGGAAGGAACGGAGACAGAGGCGGCTCTATCGGTAGCCTTTCTTAATTTCCTCTTTTTAGCAACAGGACCTTCAACCGGAATAGGAGGAAGGCTAGCGATATGTGAGCCGCTATGTGTTCATAATTGATAGGAGCATCGGATTCCCTTCTGTGCTCTACACCAAGTTGTTGAGAAGGAGCGTTATCGGATGGACCTCTCTCAATCTCTTCGTTACCAGAACTGGGGATTTCTTCACTTAAAACCTCTTTTCCCCTTTTCTTGGATTTATCACTCTGAGAGATAGCCCGCATCCTCTCAGCCAGAGTTCTTGGTGGCATTTTTCTCTCTGAAAAAAAGAAGCAAATGAGTCCAAATCAAACAACAGTAAGAATCATTTAAGAAATACAGATCAGGAACTCGAAGTGATCCTACCCAAAGCTAAGTACAATCCACATTCTTGAAGCCTTTTATCTGAAAGGAAGAATTTATCTAATGCAGTCTTCTTGAACTCCTTGAATCTTTGGAACCAATCAGTATCAATTGGATTTTCCTTAGCTTTGGAGCCCGACGGAGTAAAGGGATTCCCCCATTTGGTGTTAAAACCCCAACTCTCGGTATTAGAAACGAAGAAATATTTGTTCTTCCAGTCTTTGATCGAATCAAGAACAGAACCAAGGAAAGCAGCGCCGGATTTGACACCAAAATAATACCAATCGGACTGTCTATCTTGGTTAAGATTAAAAAGAAGACTAAACAGATGAGCAGATGGTTCAACTTCACAAAGCATTGAAACGACGACAAAGCCACAGAGAATCCTCCAAGAATTTGGGGTTAGCTGAGAAGGATTCAGACCGAAGTGACGGAAGATATCTACAAAGATTTGGGGAAAAGGTAACCTAAGTCCCGCTATGAGTGCATCTTGGTAGACAGCAAGATCTTCTTTTTGAGATGGGGAAATGTGCATGCCTCAGAAAGCGAGGGAACCCGATAAGAGATATTGGAAGATGAAAGATGGTATTTCTTCACTAGATTATCTATCTTATCTTCAGAAAGGGTGTTAACAATGGAGAAAGAACAGCGTTTTGGGTCTCTAGCAAGCTTAGGCATCGTAAACGAATTGAAGAAATAAACCCTAAAGCAGTAAAACTCCAGACCCAAAACAATGAGGATCTAAAATCCTGAAATTGGAAGGAGAACCTCGTACCTGAACAATCAAATCCTCTCTCAGAGTTGAAGGTTCAATGGCTTCTCGAAAGACAAAGTGAATCGAAGAACAAGATGAAGAACGTTTTGCACGGAAGCAGCCACCTTCAAACGATTTTGAAATTTGATTATGGGATCTCCAACACTATTTGAGAATTACATCGACGGTCGGGATCAATCTGAGTAATTATTCAAAACCCTTGATCCTAATTCGGCAAGGGCCAAAAAGAAACTTAAAACGTTTCAAATTCTTGACACGTGGAGAATGAAAAGGCGGTATCATCATAAGCTTTGTCTCACTATGATCTCCAAAAGTCGTGTCGATACAGTAAAGGATGGGGTATAATCAATGCCAAATAGAAGACATTAAATGAAAAGGAATGTTTCGACAAGTAAGTCACCGAAGTACAGTACAGATGGAAAAAGATGCATAGAATAAAGATAATGAAGCAGATATTGAAGTAATAGTCCCAGCACAGACAGATTACAGTAATGCTTAGCTTCATTTCATTCGCAAGCATACTTAATGGGGGACTATTGATAGGGATGAAAGTATTGGGACACGCGTGGTACACATCCGAAAGCCACGCGGTGGAACAAATCTAAAGGTTCACTCGGACATTACAAAGATACCGCTCCGATATGGCGATTATAGCATACCGCTCCGATATGGATAAATCATCAGATCGGGCTAATCCACCACGAAGCACCGGCCGCCCGATATGAATCAATATGACGATCGCGCTATGGGTTATATCGGTATCGGAAAGAAGCTAATTAAACATATGCGTGTATGACAAAACCGATGATTCACCGTATGCGTTCCCAATCTTCTAGAAGAAGGGACATGGGATGTACCGGCATTCTAGAAAGTTCTAGAACAGTTACACCTGGAGACAGCTCAGATGCTTAGCTGGCGCTTAGCTGGATTCACAGCTGGCAAACATGTGACTAAATTGAGAAACGCGGTTTCAAAGACGCCGCAGTATGCCTATAAAAGGCAAGGATCATTGTTCATTTTGGACATTCTGGAGATCCAAGCAGTGAAGCTCTGCCGAAATTGGAAACGGAGTCAATCCACTTTCCAACTTCCAATTTCGAGAATGGTTGTAAGATTTTTTGTATTCTTGACCATTTATAGTGAGAATTTCTTCTCCCGTGGTTTTTTCCCCACCTTTTAGGGGTTTTTCCACGTAAATCTGTTTTCTCTCTCTCTTGTTTGGATTCTCTCTTGATCTCATTCTAGGATAGCCACTCCCAAAATATAAATTCAATTGTTAGGCTAAGATTGGGCCCTAAATCCAATTTTTGCACTAACATAAAACATAAATCTTGCGGTACATAAAACTTTATATATTCATTCATATTTTCACAACAAAATCATTCAATTTTAATTTTATATCTAAAACTATCTAAATGAAAAATAAAAAAAGCCATTAATCATAATACCAATGTTGCCATTAAATTATAAATCTTACTTCAATTTATCCTTACAAGACTCCGGCTAAGCTTTTTCAAAATAATATTAAATATATGCAATAATAATTAAATCTCTATTCTTTTGAGATATTCACAACAAAAAAAAACAAATCAAAGTAAAACCATCTTATTTAGAAAAAAGAAATCTGGAAACATTTAGTAAAATGAATTTATATAAATAGATAAATAGATAAATAAAACGTTTAATATGTTTAAATGAATTTAAAAATTGCCTTCAATTTAGAAAAGATAATTAAAATCTATATATATTTAGAATAAATTTTTAAATAATATATCATAGATTCTATGAGATTAAGATTTTATAAATATTGGATAAATATTTATAAAATTTTGAATATATTTTTGTGAAATAAATTATAACTTAAAATAAAACTAAGTATTTACAATTTTTTCTAATTATATTTTTCATGAAATACTATTTTAAATATGTATATAGGTAAAATATACAAATTTCTTTTGAGCTATGATTAATTTTTAAAAATGTCCAAATATATATATATTTTTTTATCAATGCGACAAGCGCACTCCAGAGGATAAATGTAAAATCCAAGAAATTTTAAGAAATAAAGGTGTTAAAAATTTTCTTAAAATTATTTAAATAATTTCCCTAGAGTTTAAATGGGAAAATAATAGTGAAAAAAAATTTGAAAAGGGTTTAAAACTCTAATCAGGGTTTATGGGAGACAGAGGGACTGAATTATAATTTTAAAAGTCTGGGGGACTAAAAGATAATTTTCCCCCCTCTTAGGCTTGGACCCAGTTGTGACCGGAAAACATATCAGGAATCTCTTGAAAATTTTCAGAGAGAAAATCTATATGGAAATGGATGGACGGCTGAGATTAAAAGATCTCAGATGAGTCCCGATCTCGGAGCATTATAGTGGCCTATGGGATGCCACATGTTAAACCAAGAGCCGATCTATCTAATCGTGATAGATCGCGAGGCAAGGGTTGCAGATCTCAGAAGCCGCGTGGCATTCTCAGATTAAATCATCTGATGGGGTTTGGATGCGAGGCATGGTAATAAGATCTGACCGTTGGTCTGTTTTAAATCTCGCCCATTGATTAACTGATCCGAGGCGAGATGGTGGGGTATCTACCGCCGATTTCAATCAAGTAACCCAGGCCGCTGATCATCGAAGTGATGATCCCGAGGCACCTCCACCACCTTCAGCCGCCGGCAACGTTCTCGCGCGAGACCCGCCGGCTGTCCCGACCGTTTCGCGCGAGAAACCCGACCATCGCCGGCGTGGCGTTTTTCCTGAGAGCCGACGATTCGTCTGGCTTCCTAGGGCTATAAAAAGGGGGGGCACCACCCCACTGTTTTCGTCACACATTCGCCCGAGCTTCTCCAGTCTCCAGTGAGGTGATAGAGAAGAAGAGAGAAAAGCCCCAGAGAGCTCGCTTTGGCTTTTGGGCTTGCGGTCTCGGGAGCCTGAAAACACAGAGAGGAAGGAGAAGTCGTGATAGAGAGGGTGGAGTTCCACGAGCGGCTGAGCTCGCCGGAGAAGACGACGTAGTTGCAGGGCAACCAGAAGGACTCCCGCGGAACCAAACGTCGTCCCCAGCTCTCCGGTAAGCCCTTCTCTCTGTGTTGCGTCCTTAGGTTAGGTTGCTTCTGTCTGTAGTAGTGTTACGAACTCGTCGGAGGTGAGGGACGCACAGCCAAGGTACACCAGCGGGGGGGGGGGGGGAATGAGACCGGCATCGACCGGAGGAAGTGGAGGCAGAGCTAGGCGAGGCCGGGATCAGACATGCAGGCCTCACGCGGCCGCCGGTGGGCGTTCCAGGCTCCGACGAGCCACTAATTAAATTATTTAAATAATAATAAATTCAGTAATATGCATATATATATATATATATATATATATATATATATATATATATATATATATATATATATATATGTTTAATGGATTAAAAGTTAACTAAATATTTGTTAACTTAGTGTGACAACTGATTATGTTATTTGGACTTAATCGAAATAATTAGTTTATTTTCTTCTCTCTTAGATTAAGATATTAACTAATTATTCTGACAAATAAGTAATTAGCTAGATGAGATAGTAAAATTGGAAACTATAGAGATGTGACAATTATGTTGATTAATTGTGGAACTTTAGTAATGTCACAAAAATCTTATTGATTACTTAGTGTGATCAATATTGCTAAGGATAGAAAATTAAAACCTTGGGGTAGATTATTAATTTATATGATACCTTAAAAGTGTGACAAAAATTTAGTTGATTATCTAACGTGACAAATATTAAAACTTAGAGATAGGTAATCAAATAAAAGTGTGACAAGTTGATAGTTGATTAACTATCTCGTTCGATGATCGATAAATTTATGAAACCTATGGGTGTGACAAAATTTAAAACCTAAGAATGTTAAATAGCTCGCTCCTAGCGATAGAAGTGTGACACATCGTTAAAAATAATTGAATATATGACAAAAAAATAAAAATAAATCAATCTAGGCGTGACAAGTCAAATAGTTAAAGGTGTTTAAAATAAAACCTGGACCAATTTAAAAAGGGAATTAAGCCCATTGTTTAGAAAGCCCGACGGGCTGGGCTCGAATAACAAATAAAATAGAGATTTGTAATGAAATAAAAAGGGGAAAGAAGAAAAGTCTAACTTAGGTCACCTGAGTAGTATATAAGGGTCATAAACCAAAATGCCCTTCCTTGGTTAACAAGGGGCTAAGGTCAAGTTAAACTGAGTAATGGGCTTGAAATGGGCCCAAGTCACCTAAAGTGGTTAGAGAGAACTAAATAAGGTCTAGTCTCGACAGGTAAACTAGAGTTGACTAGGTTTAAACCAGTTAGGTCTAAGGTCAACTAAAGGACATGGAAACATGAGAAAAAGGGGCAGTAACCCGAGAGATGGTCCTTAGGACCCGTTAGTGGGCCTAAGCCCAATAAGAACGTTGGACATGCATGTGAAACTAGGGACATAGAAACTTGTTGAAAACTTGACTCTAATAAGGGTCTATGTATGCCAGATACTCTCGGGGAGTTATTGGCACACTAGAGAAGACTAGAAGGACATCTAGTTCCAACGAACCGGAGGTAAGTACACTTGCCTAGTTCCCACCCAGTTTCGGGTTTTTTTTTGGACTTGCTAAGTATTCTTAATTCATGCCTTGCTGTTGTCATACATGCCATTTGTATCTGTTTTAGATTCTTGTTGAGCATGTATGTTTGTTTCGGGACATTGGTGTCCCTGCTTGCTATGGTCTACTGCCCGGACTCAGTGGAGCTAGGGAAGCTCCAATAAAGGAATGCTCAGGGACAGGACCCCATGGCATTCCTGTCTGCCTTACCAGAGAGGCAAATCTCTGGAGTTCTTACCTATCAGTGGGCATGGTACACTGACCGTGTTAACACGTAGGAGAGGTAGTTCTACCGACACAGCGAATCGAGGGTCGAAGCGACCAAAAAGGTCATATTCTGACAAATAAATTTGGACATACTGGATGGGAGTGAACTTTGAATTCTCTTGAAACTCATTACAGAGCCCGAGGGATTCTGTATCAGGGGTCGTACCTGTAATTTGCTTCTGGTAGACTCCTAGGATTACATTGTTGGTATTGTGACCTCATAGGATGATATATTTCCTATTTATGTCTTTGTGACCCGCAGGGGTGCTTACTGGGCTTTCCATTCGAAAGCTCATGTGTTTCACTTTTTCCTCTTTTACAGATTCCGAGGTTTAGGAGGGAGTGGAGCCTGAGGAGAGGACATAGGGAGATCAGAGGTTTAGGAGACTCCTTTATTTTCTACTTTATGAGCATTGTTATTTGTAGGCCCCGTATAGGGGCCAGACTATTATAGGGCCTACGGACCCTGATGACTCTATGTTCTTATGAACTCGAGTTTACTTTTGTGTTATGGTTTTGTTATCTGCTTATCACCTTTTTAGGCCTTGTATTTGAGTTGAGTTTTCCTCTGCTTAAATACGGCCGGTCTGTTGACGCGCTCGAGGTCCCGGGCTCCGGGTCGGGGCGTGACAATAAATCAAAGATAGGATGGGACATGGCAGCTCTCTAGTCAGGATAAACCTGAGCCTCTCAAGCCCACGTGGAGGAACCTCGCACGCGTGTGTAGGCCACCGCACTGGTGTGCTACACAACCACATCCTTGCAACTCTGTCGCAGCGGGGATTCGAACCGAGGCTCGTCTCCCATGCGCAGAGGACCTTTGCCGCTTGATGTAGATAAATATATGAAATTAAAAACGGATTTTGAGTCGGTTTCTAATTTTAGAAACCTCAAATCCGTTTCTAATTTTAACATATTTTCAAAAAATATATTAAAATTGTCCTTCAATTTAGGAAAATTATAGATAATTAAAATCTATACATACTTAGAATAATTTTTAAAAAATATATCATAGATTCTATGTGATTAAGATTGCATAAATATTGGATAAATATTTATAAAATTTTGAATGTATTTTTGTGAAATAAATTATAACTTGAAATAAAACTAAGTATTTACAATTTTTTTCTAATTATATTTATCATCAAATACTATGTTAATGTATATATGCAAATTATAGAAATATACAAATTTTTTTTTTGGCTATGATTAATTTTTAAAAATATTCAAATATATATTTTTGATATAGATAAATATATAAAAATTATTGGAAAATTTTCTATATATTTTATAGAAAATTCATTTAAAACCTTAAATCTTTAAATAATAATATTAATCGTTTAAAAATATTTATTTTAAAAAGGTTTGGAAAAATTATAAATATTTTGATTATATTAATATTTTACTTTATCATGATATATGATATAGAAAGATGTTATAGATATATATTATGATTTTGTAAATATATCTAAAATTAGAAATGGATTTTAGAAACGAAATCATTATTTTTCTAATGTTCCTATCTCACCGTTCAATCTTCTATTTGTTTTATCCAACGGCATTTAAATCTCACACGTCATCAATCCACACGAATTGTTTCCACCAATAACTTCCCTTTCCCAAAAAAATAACTTCTCTTTTGTTTATATAATCATTCATCTTTTCTTCCCTTACTTTTGTGTTATCATCCCATCTTCAGATCCATCGCTCATCCCTCGCAGATTATCAATGGCACCCAAGGCCAAAAAGAAGCCCGCAGAGAAGAAGTCGGCCTCTTAGAAGCCAACGGAGGAGAAGGAGAAGAAGGTCGTCACCGAGAAGGCCCCCGCTGAGAAGAAGCCTAAGGCTGACAAGCGCCTGCCGACCAAGGACTCTACAATTAGAGACAAGAAAAAGAAGGCGAAGAAGGGGTGTGAGACGTACATGATCTACATCTTCGAGGTTCTTAAGGAAATCCTTTCCGACATTGCGATAGCCAGCAAGGTCATGGGCATCATGAAGTCCTTGATCAATGATATCTTTGAGAAGATCGCTCAGGAAGAAAACCAAGGCTGAGACCAAGTTCACTAGTGTTTGTTGTGTTTACAGATTTTTTTTTTTTTTGGTATTTTCATTTTCCTTGTATGTTATGCCACCCGGTATCTTCAATTTTGTATTATATTTGATTTTTATTTTGATCCTTTTGTTTTGTATTTCAATTTCTTTGTTTCTTGTTTGAATTGGATAGGGTTGTTCTTGTGGTTAAAGATTAAGGTTCTTGATGTTCGTCCATTGTTGTATGACTGTTTGATCTTTGTTTATGATGTCAATATTTTCACTTTTTACTGCTATATGTTTTTTCTATCATTCTAATTTATATAAAATCTATTCATTCAAAATCTTTAAATAATAATAATCATATCTGTTTTGAATAGTAAAACAAATTTAAAATAGAAGATTTTCTATTTCAAATCTATTCCTAATTTAGAATCGAATATAAATCTAGGATTATTGTAAAAAAATATATATTTATAAAAATAATTAAAAATCACTTATGTGCATCTCACGGCGGTTTTTAAACCGCCGCGGGCAAATTTTTTTTTTTAATTATTAAAAAAAGAGATTTTTTAAAAAAATAATAATAATTAAAAAATGGCTATAAATATTTAGCGGTGGTTTCAAAACCGCCGCTAAATGTATATAAAACCGCCGCGAAATGCAATCTACATTTCGCGGCGGTTTAAACCGCCGCTAAATGATTTAAAAAGTGCCCCTAAATGCATCTTTTCGTGTAGTGATCATAATGTGGGAGCCATATCATGTGTAATTATGTACGTATTTAAATATCCCTAGTCGAAGGACAAATAAGACGGGATATCATTGATCCATCAAGACTAGCACATGTTATGCTCCTTGATCCGATCAAGCAGTTGTTCTCAAGCTGTAAGCATGAAGATGTTTTGAGTGAACATGTGGATGCTTGTTAAGGGTAGCAAGTTCATTGGATGACCTACCATGAGTCTTCACATGGTTATCCTATTAAAATGTCAGTGAAGATCTCATTGCAGCAATGGTGTAAATATCCTTAGACTTGAGGTACACAAGTTATCTTGGATATGGATCCTGTGCTTTGACTCTATTCCTATGTTTCCCTTCAAGGGTTACTTATAGGGTGGTGATTGGGTACAGCTTTGAAGTATTCGAAGGTATTTGGGTAGCCAATAGAGGATTTACCACTTCTGATAGAAGGAGAGTATACCCATGGCCACTTGTCGGGTCATTACTCAGGAATCTCTGGCCAGAGTAACTTGTCATGAAGATGGTCTTCGATGACATAAGTTTCGAGTAATGGATCACATAGGACGAGGAACTAATACTTTGGCTAGGTGTGACATAGTCAGTCTAGTGGGAGTTAACACATAGGCCATACTCCGAACCAAGTTGGTATAAGACGGTAAAGGACAAATTGCACACTAACATTGGCTGCTGAAAGCTTCCAAGTCAGACCACCTGACTTTCCGGTTAATTGGGGGTCATGATGTATTGTGAGATGCCACTCATGATCTATTTGTAATCAATGATTGATTATAAATGGCCAACATAACAGGGAACCTAATGGGTTACACGCATAGAAGATATCAATAAGCTATAAAATGGGTTTTTAGGAATAGATCCTCAAACGAGAGAATTAAAGGGAAGAGAAAGATTGTAAGTCAAATTTGATTATAAGACAAATTTGATTGTAAGTCGAATTTGATTATAAGATAAATTTGATTATATGTCGAATTTGATTATAAGTCAAATTTGCTTGGAAGTTGAATTTGATTATATGTCAAAATTTGATTAAATTGTTAGCCAAATTTTATTTGTGCTCCAATCAAAGTCCCAATCAGAAAGAAACCCTAATCTGATTAGGGAGGCCTATAAATATGTGATACTCTAGGCCATAAAGATATACAACTTCTTAGTAATTGATAGAGATCAATAGTCTTTTCTCTTCTCTCCCAAATCCGCTCAAGAACTTCCACCATAGCTAGCACCTTGCGTGGAAGATCAACCCGTCGCCTTTGAGGTTGATTCTGCGGATCTTCGCGTGGATCACCATTAGAGGCACTCCTTCTATGGATTGTTGTGGTTGACGCAACGTCTTCTCCGACTTAGAGAAAGGAATTCGGTACAGATTTCAAAAGGTACATGCCCTTCAACTTTACTTGCTTGTCTTTTGATAAACGTAGGGAGATCCGTTTGGGCTAGGGTTTAGAAAATTTTAATTTTTCCGCTGTGCCGTGCATATGATACATGCTTTTGATTTTCTACAAAACCCTACAGGAGAGAGACTGTCTGATCATGAACAAAGCATCGGATAAAGTGAGCATCCACACCGATATGCTTGGTCAGCTCATGTTTGACCGTATTGACGGCAATCTGAAGGGCTCCAGTGCTGTCACAATGAAGGCGAGTGGGGGAGATAATAGGTACACCAAGGTTTTGAAGTAACCAACAGAGCCAAATGATCTCCTAAACAGCAGAAGCTAAGGCACGGACCTTTACCTCAACACTGGAGCGGGCAATATTGGTAGTCTGTTTCTTGGTCTTCCAGGCAACCAAGGAAGAGCCAAGAAATAAGCAATAACAGGTGACAGAGTGGCCATCATTGGGATCACTCGCCCAAGTAGCATCAGAATATGCCTGCAGCTGAAGTGAAAACTGACGAGAGTAAAATAGACTGCGAGAGATAGTACCATAAAGATAGCGCAAGACCCTCAGAAGATGTGCACAGTGAATTGAAGTAGGAGCACCCACGAATTGATTGAGAACATATACAACATGAGAGATATCTGGACGTGTGACAGCAAGATATACTGGGCTACCCACCAAATGACGTTTGTGGGTAGGGTCCGATAGAGGTGTCCCATAAGAATCTCAAAGCTGTAGGGAAGCTCCATCGGTGTAGCAACAGTACGAGTGTCACTAAGACCAGAGCTAGCAAGTAGGTCCAAAATGTAGTGCTGCTGAGACAGACAAAAACCATCAGGATTGGGAAGTAATCTCAATACCCAAGAAGTAGCGGAACAGACCAAGATCTGTCATCAGAAAGGTCTCACATAGTTTTTGCTTCACAAAAGTAATGTGAGCAGAATCATCTCTAGTGAGAATCATGTCAACAACATAAAGAAGAAGAACTGTCTGACCCCGGAAGAGGTATGAGTAAACAGGGCTGGGGAAACTGGCAGCCTCAACAATGGTACAGAAGCGCTCAAACCAAGCACGAGGTGTTGCTTGAGACCATAAAGAGCACGCCTAAGGCGACAGACCATCCCTGAAGGAGTCGAAAGGCCAGGAGGAGGTGTCATGTAAACCTCTTCCTGTAAGTTGCCTTGAAGAAAAGTATTCTTCACATCTAACTAACTGAGATCCCAACCACGAACAGCAGCCACAACAATCAAGGTGCGAACTGTATGCATATGAGCAATAGGAGCAAAAGTCTCCTCATAGTCTCGTCCATACTCCTGCTGAAATCCATGAGCCACAAAACGCCCTTTCTAACGTTTAATGGACCCGTCTGAAAGAGTCTTCACCTTGTAGATCCCTCTACAGGTGATAAGGCATCAAGCTCCTCTGTCATGGCAGCGCGCCACTTAGGTGACTGAACTGCCTCCCGGTAGGTACCTGGCTCATGAGCTCCAGAGAAACTGGTACTAGCTGCAGCAAAGCGGGTAGGGGGAGCTAAAGTAGAACGGTCACGAAGAGAGTAGGTGTGAGAAGATACCTCAGTGGCGGGATCATCAGCAGGAGGAGAGACAAGAGAAGCCGAGCCAGGTGGTGCCGCAACAGGAGCTCTGGGTCGTCGACTATAATGAAACTGGATAGGAGGATGAGCAGGAGGAAGGGGAGTGGACTCAATAAACTCAGGAGAGATAGGAGAAACAAGTGATGGAGGTGTAGGAGCTGATGATAGAGGAGTAGACGCCTTAGAAGAAGAAGCTGGAAAAAGAAAAGATAAGGAGACAGAAGGAGAGAAAGACACAGTAGAGGAAAGGGAACCATAGAAAAGAGTGGACTCATCAAAGGTAACATCTCGAGAGACACGCACCGTCCGAGTAACCAAATCATAACAACGGTACCCCTTATGCTCTAGACTGTAACCGAGGAAGATACAGGGGGCTGACTGAGTGGTTAGCTTTGTTTGTTCCCGTGGAGGAAGCAAGACAAAACACCGACATCCAAAGACACGAAGATGATCATAGCGAGGAGGAGTACCGTGAAGACACTCACCCGGGCTACGTCTATGATAAAGAGAAGACGACTGCAAATTAATAAGATAAACTGCAGTACTAACGGCATCATCCCAAAATTGGGAGGGACAGAGACCCCTAAAAGAAGAGCACGGGCAGTCTCCAACATATGGCGATGCTTATGCTCAGCAACCCCGTTTTGAGTATGAGCCCTAAGACAAGATAACTGAGGTAAGGTGCCCTCAGAAGAAAGGAATGAGCGGAAAGCATGAGAGGTGTATTCCCCGTCGGAATCAGATCGAAAGATCTTGATAGAGATAGAGAACTGAGTGTGAACCATAGTAACAAATGCACGATAGATATGAACCAACTGACTGCGATGATGCATGAAATAAACCTAAGTAAAGCGAGTGCAATGATTTACAAACAAAACATAATATCAATTACCACCTTTAGAAATAAAAGTAGGGCCCCATACATCAGAGTGGATGAGATCAAAAGGAGCAGAGGACCTAGACTGATTGGATTAGTAAGGTAGCTGTAGCTGTTTGCCAAGCTTACAACCACTACATACAACATCAGACCTAGGAGAGATAGCTCCTAAGAAACCACTAAGAACTAATGAGGTCAGACGAGACGGACAAAGATGACCAAGACGATGATGCCACTGATGAAAATCCATAATAACAGCATGACAGTGCGAGGAAGACAAAGAAGATGGAAGACGAAGAGACTCCAGAGCGTACACCCCGCTATGGCGTCGGCCAACTCCAGTCTGTGCTCCGCTGTGATCGTTCACATGACAAGAAATACGATCAAATATAACTTGGCAATCAAAGTCAGTGAGCTGGCTAACAGACATAAGGTTCATGGAAAGACGAGGAACATAGGGAACAGAGGGAATAGAGAAAGAGTGTGTGGTAAGATGACCAATAGAGGATATAGGTAGTGGGGTGTCATTTACCATACGAACACAAGTAATATAGGAAAAGGAAAAGATCGCACACAAGGGAGAGGAGGGAGGGAATCTTGCCTGAAGCTAGCTCTGATACCATGTGAAGAATAGAAGAGAAGAAGGAGAACCTGATGATGAACAGTGCGCTGAGCTCTCTATGGAGGGGGACAACAAACGCGCACACCCACACACACCCCCACAAGGGTAAATTATCTAATATATATGAATATATCACTTAACAACATCATTGATCTCACATGAAAGTGTTTATTTGGTGGAGAAAGAGGAGGAAGATCTTAGTTTTTTTATATAACTTTTTATCATATATTGATGCCAAAAACTGGTCCCCCTCACGCTTTGGCTACTGTTGCCTCGTGATCTAGTCTCAGCCTTGGACAAACGATTGAAATTTAAAGTTGGTGTGGAAGCTTACTTCAACTTCTGAACAAGGAACGCAGGGAGCGCTTTGGAATTCCGATCGGAATTATCAGCTCTTGATCGGAATTATCAGCTCTTTGCTTTGGGACGAATCTGTAAAAAGGAGAAGGGAGGAATCGGAATTAGGCCTTTCTGCCCGGATTTAACTCCGATGCTTAAGTCAGAAAGCTTGTGGGAAGGAAGTCTTAGACATGAGTGTGTAATGATTTTTCTTGTCCTTTTCTTTCTACCATTGCCCTTCTTTTATAGCAGCTTAAAGGCGGTTTAGGAAAGGCGGTGGGTAAGGCGGTAAGTAAGGCGGTGAGTAAGGCGGTGAGTAAATATCTTCTAAGGCGGTAAGAAAATATCTGCCTACTGCGTAGGTGCTACGTAGGTAAGTAGAAAATATCTGCCTACTGTAGAGGCAAGTGGATAAGATCTACTCACTGTAGAGGCGTTAGATATTTTCTTCCCTAGGTGGCTATAAGCACCTTATGAGATCCTCACGCCTTGTGGATAAGAAGGTTGCTATAATTCCGACGGACTTGTTTGTGGGATTGATTCTCATTTTTATTTGCCGAACGGAATTATACTAGGATATTTGGTGATATTGCTGCGCGACCAAAGGGACATAGTCCTATGTATGACAGGTGGCCATTTAGGTCGATGACACGCGTCTTTACCAAATATATCCGTAACACTAGTCCCCCCCAAAGTGTACTTGTTCGAAAAATCTGAGCGAGGGGTGAGTTAACTACTCTTCTCGCTTGGTTCGAGAACAAGTATCTTAGTTGGCATGTTCATGTAGGTGTAGACTTTGTCTAAGGTATATGAGCTTTTAATAGGTGACCGACGTTTATTGTATCGTTGTTTTAATCGAGGTAGATTTTTCTCCGGAATTTTCGCCTATGGTGTCACTAAGTTTTTTTCTATTTAAGGAGCTTGTAGGGGTAGTGTTTTATTCAAAATCCAAAAATCTTCGTAATTTTGTATAATGGCTCAGCGTTTGTCTTTCTATAAAATTTTCACTTTCACTCAGTGTTCTCGTCATCTGCGCATTCCTAGTTCTTTTTATGAACATCTGACGGACTTAAGGACAGGGGTCATCCATTTGGTAAGTCCAAATGGCTGTGTATGGCCCTCCCTTCTGCTTATTGACAGGGGTGTAGGCGAGATAAGTATTGTGGAAGGGTGGGAGACCTTCCACGTTGATCATGATATAGAGGCGGGAGATCTTTTAATTATTACTTATGCAGGGGGTGTACGCTTCGAAGTTGAAATGTTCGGAAGCGACTCCTGCCGTAGAGAAGTAGGCCCCCATCTACGCCCGCGTGCTGTGCCAGGGTTTCCTAGTGACAATGAGGATAGTGACGACTGTGGAAGTCCGTGCGTCTCCTCTGAATCTTATCCGAGTGAGTCCTGGGATGGATCCGTGGATTATTAATTAGGGAATTCGGAATGGAAAACATGTTGTTGTTGTTGGTTTTTTTTATTTTTTAAATACCACTATCATTGTAACATGAAATAAAGTTTATCTTTTTGTTCATAAAGTCTTTGATTTCTTCAAGAAGAATGATCGCTGGTGATCCTATGTTGGGATGTGTGTATTTGTCTCTTATGGTGTTGGTTCTATGGTACAGCGCCCATTACTCCCCAGAGAGACACGTGTCTCTCACACTGTGTCGCATTTAAAGGGAGAGGATGGCACGACGTGCGTGGCGTGCGCTTTGTCAACAACATGATGGGCGCGGCTATCTATGTATGTCAGGCGGCGTTTGGTGTGCTGACGTGGATAGAATTTTGAATTTCTTAAAGAGAAGCAATGATGGTTATCTGAACGATCCAGATTTGGGGACCTTTGGTTTAATGGCTCGATCGGGATGCAGCTTTGGGATCTAACGGCCAGGAATTCATCTCCTTCGTATAGAAGCGAA
The DNA here is from genome assembly GCA_026586065.1 of Dioscorea zingiberensis. Taxonomy (NCBI): domain Eukaryota; kingdom Viridiplantae; phylum Streptophyta; class Magnoliopsida; order Dioscoreales; family Dioscoreaceae; genus Dioscorea; species Dioscorea zingiberensis. The sequence continues at coordinate 29,192,053 of CM048818.1, forward strand.
GTTGTACAAGTGGAAGGGGTTTTATTTCAAAAGTTAAATCACGTCTTCTTCCCCATAATCTCTTCTTCTCCGGTGAATCCTGTTCTAAAGTTCTTGCGTTTTTTCATCCTTTTTTCTTCTAAGGTAAGGCTAGTGCGTCTTCTTCTTCTGGTTCTTCTCATGAATCTCGTGAACCTGTTGCTTTGCCCCCTCTTTCGATCCTTTCTCCGCCTGAACTCATGGTCTCTGCTGTGATTCCAGGCGAGTCTAGGGACGTTCCAGTCCAGGGTTCGCGGATTTATCCTGCTTCTAGGGCTATGGGTAGAGGGTCTGGTACCTTCATAAGCCTCCTGGGGCAGAAGGACGTCGATAGCTTGGTAGAGAAGTATGAGATAGACCTTTCTCTGTTTGAGGTTAGGGTTCCTTGTTCTGGGGAGAGGGCGAGCTCTCCAAGGGAGGGGGAGATAGCCATCTATCAAGATGCGCTATTGGGTGGCCTTAGAATTCCTTTTTCCGATTTCGCTAAGGCGATTCTGGAGGAATATCACTTGTGTCCTTCACAGTTAACTCCAAACTCTTGGAGGTTGCTCAATGGTTTTGTTGTTGTCTTTAAGAATTACGGGGTAAATCCGACCGGTCGTTGGTTTCGTATGTTGTTTAGTCTTTGTTTGGAGTCTAATGCCGACTGGTATTATTTCTCGGCTCGTTCCGGGAGAAAGTTTCTAGGGAAAGTCCCCTCTTCCATTAAGCGATGGAAGAGTAAGTTTTTCTTTGTTAAAAGTAAGTCCGAATGGGATGTCCGAACCAAGTGGGAGGTTCCCCGAACGGACATTGCCTGTGAGGAGATGACACAAGAAAAGGAGGTTCTTCTTAAGTCAATGACGGGGTTATCTAAAGTTTATATGGACGACTTCTTGACCAAGGAAAACCTCGTTAAATGTCGTTTAATAGTAGCTGCTGGTAGGACTTATTCGTGCATCTAACTCAGTTTAATCTTGAATCGTAATGTCTAACTTGCTTCGAAATTTATTCTTGCAGGAAATCCGATGGAGAATGAAGATTTGAGCTACGTTAAGGGCCTTTTGGCCTCTTTCAAAGGTGAGGTTCACCCGCCCTTACCTCGTGGGCGGAAGAAGAAGGAAGTAGCGTCTAGCAAAGTTGCTGACACTTCCAAGGAGGAGAAGAGGAAGAGGAAGAGGAAAGAGGTCGACTCTTCCAAGAAAGGCGACCCCGCTGCAGGGTCTTCGCGGGAGAGGAGGACCAAGAGAAAGAATTCCGAGGACGCATCGGGTCTCGGAATTACAAGTGAACAGGCAAATTCGCCTCAGGAAGATGTTCACCCGGAGGAAGTCCGCTCGGCTTTATCGCCGATTTCAGAGGGCCCTTCTTCTAGTCGGCCAGAGGATATCCTCCTTATGGAGGTAAGAATCTACTTCTTAAGGGTATCTATGGTTTTACTAAGAACTTTTAACTTGAGGCTTATTTTATAGGCGGAGGCAGGAGAGGCGGCCCTCTTGGACAAACTGAGGGTGGCGGACTTAGCCTTAAAAGGGCCGGCAACCCAGCGAAAGGAATTACCTTCTGAGGATATTCCTTTTCGAGATGCCAGGTCCGTAAAGGATGTTTTGATGGCCATGAGTCCCGAACAGCTCTCCGCGAAACTCCGAAGGGCTGGGAGGGAAGAGGCCACTTACCAACTTTTCCGCTCGGACATGGTGGTAAATGCTATTCTTATATTTTTTCTACTTCCTAATTTGGCATTATTGTCTTTAACTCATTTGTTACTCTATAGACTGCTCAATGGGCGGATCGAGTTGGCAGTCTTTGTCAAGACAAAGATGGAAGCGAGTTGGGCAGAAATTGCCTAATTAAGTTCTAGGGTGGCGGCCTTGGAGGAAAAAGAGAAAGAATGTACCATGCGTCATCCGCTACCGAAAGCAAGATAAGGCCGAACGACTTCAACAGTTGGCCGCTATAGAAGAAGAGAAAAATGATTTAGCGGCCAAGCTGACTATTTCCGAGGGCTCTCTTCATACTGCTGAGGAGAATATCAAAAAGTTACAGGATGACTCCAGCGGTTTGAAAGAGGAACTTAAATCCGCTCAAGAGGAGCGAGGTGAAGCCCGTTGGGATCTAAAGCTAAAGGTTGCTGAACTCGCTGACATTCAGGCCGAGTTAGAGGAACCCAAAGGGGAGCGCGATACACTTAAGGAAAACTTGGCTTCCAGACAGAAGACCCCTAAATCCGACTCGCAAGAAATGAAAGAATTAATTGAGCGAGCGGATAAGTTAGAGAAAGAGGTCGCTCGGCTTAGGGCGAAGGCAAAAGAAGGGGTCACTCGCATGTATTTCGTACTGTAGCAGGTGGGTCATCACGTTTCTCCTGCAGATGTGTTAACGATGGGGCTTGCTGGAGTCTTGAAGAGGTTCACATAATTGAAGGAGGAACAAATCATAAAGATTCCAGAGGCCCCTGCCCTGGTCCCTTTCTAAACCTTCGACTAAGATTCCTCCAGACCGCCCGGAAGGCCCTAGTTCTTAGGATTTTTTACATTCTTATGCAATGTTCTTGTCTTGTAAATACTTAGTCATTTTGGAATGTAATTTCTATTTACGTGAATGAAATACAAACATTTTCTTTGGTGAAGATTTATTTCCGAGTCATGGTTATTTTTAACCATTAAGAAGTCTTTCGCAAGCCTTTCTTTCTTCATTTGGCCCGTAAATTAAACTTCATGGCAGTTTGTTCTCTTCTTATTCCAATCATGGGACTTTGATTTGTTGAGTAAAATCCTTGCCTTTGTAAATGAGATTGTTGCCTCATATTTTGATCGAGATTTTTGCCCCTTGTTTCTGGATGAGAGTTATCGTTTATCCTTGTAGGAATGGGATTTTCACCTCAATTTTGTAGAATGGGATTTTCACCTCATTTTTGTAGAATGAGATTTTCACCTCATTTTTGTCTGGGAAAAACTTAAGCTTTATTTCATGAAACATTTAGGAGACTGCTACAGAATTTACTGATAGTATCGTCGCAGGTGTTCAGCATGAAATGGTCGCTTGAGCGTTTTTCCTTCCATATTCACCAGATAATAGGTGCCCGCTCGGACAACTCTCTGTATGATGTAAGGGCCTTCCCAGTTAGGAGTTAGCTTCCCCGTTCGGCTTTTGTTTCCCTGGAACTCATTTTCTCTTAAGACCAGATCACCGATTTGGAAGAAGACTCTTTTCACCCTTGTGTCATAGAACCTTTTTACTCTTTGGCGATAGATGGCTGCCTTTGTTTCCGCAGCTTTTCTTCGCTCTTCAAGTAAATCGAGTTCCGCTCGGAGATTCTTCTCATTTTCTTCTGATGAGAAAGTTTGTTGTGTCCGTAGGGTGGGCATTCCTATTTCTGCAAGGATAACAGCTTCTGCCCCAAAAGTAAGAGAGAACGGAGTTTCTCCTGTGGGAGTTCTTGTGGTTGTCCTATAAGCCCAAAGTGCGCTCGGAATTTTTTCAACCCAGTTAGTTCCATTTTTGGAGACCCGGGTTTTGAGCGCTTGGAGCAAGGTGCAATTTGTTACTTCTACTTGGCCATTGGCTTGAGGATGTGTTACGGAGGTTAACCTGGATTCAATTCCAAGCTCGGAACGAAAGCTTTTGAAAGCCTTGTTATCAAATTATCGCCCATTATCGGAAATGAAGGCGACCGGAATTCCGAATCGACAGATAACAGTTCGCCACAAGAATCTCTGACAAGCTTTCTCTGTGATCTTAGCCAAGGGCTCAACTTCTACCCATTTGGTGAAGTAATCGATAGCCACTATCAAAAACTTCATTTGTCGAGTCGAAGTAGGAAATGGCCCTAGAAGATTAACTCCCCAGATAGCAAACGGGCGAGGGCTGATAATTGGTGTGAGCAATGTTGGTGGTCGTCTTTGAATCTTGGAATGCCGTTGGCAGGCGTCACATTTTCGGGCGAACGCCACCGCATCTTGAGTTAATGTTTGCCAGTAATAGCCTTGTCGCAGGACTTTGTAACTCAAGGCTTTGCCTCCTATATGCCCTCCTCCAATAACTTCATGGATTTCTTGAAGGATATAGTTTGCTTCTGTGGGACGCAAGCACCGTAAGAAGGGTTGCGTATAGGACCTCTTGTATAGATTTTGGCCAATGATAGTGTACTGAGCGGATTTGTAAGAAATCCGTCTAGCTTCTGTCTTGTTGGATGGTGTAGGTCCACCTTGCAAGTAGTTTCTAATGGGATCAATCCAACTAGACTCTTCTGCTGTACTTTGTACTTCTCTTTCTAACCCTTCAATAGTTTTTATGGGAAGATACTGTAGGTTGAAAGAGTATTATGTATCTCCGTTGGGTGCGGTGGCTTTTTTAGATAAGGCATCAGCTTCTTCATTTTGTGCTCGATTGATTTTTTCGATCTGGAAGTGAGCGAAGCATGAAACTATTTTTTTCACCACTGCCTGGTATTTAATTATGTTCTCCTCCTTTGCTTCAAAATTACCCAATGTGTGGCTCACGACTAGCTGTGAGTCGGAATATACATGCAGATGCTGAATTCTGAGTCCCCGGGCCAAACGCAATCCCACGATGAGGGCTTCATATTCGGCCTCATTATTGGTCGCTCGGAATTGGAACTTGAGCACTGTCGCAATTTTCCATTTAGAAGGAGAATAAAGGACGAAGCCGGCTCCTGACTTTTCTTGATTCTTGATCCACAACATATAAGGACCATGGGATGCTTGGGCTTTCTTCTGGGTCCTGTGACGAGAGTTCATCCCCCTCCATGGGAATGGTCAACTCGACAATAAAATCTGCTAGCACTTAAGCCTTGATTGCCGTTCTGGGTTTATAAGTGAGATCAAACTCACCCAATTCTATCACTTACTTGGCTAAACGTCCGAAATTTTCAGGCTTATGGAGGACTTGCTTTAAGGGCTGGTCAGTCAATACCGTTACTTTGTGAGCCTGAAAATATGGCTTCAATCTACGTGCGGATGTGACCAGAGCGAAAGCCAATTTTTCAAGTCGTAGATACCTTGATTCTGCGTCGTTAAGGATCCTACTTGTATAATAAACTGGCTTCTGAACTCCGTTGTCTTCTCTCAAAAGAACTGCACTGACCGCTCGAGGAGCAGCGACCAAGTAGATGTAGAGTTCTTCCCCCACTTGCGGCTTAGCTAGCAATTGAGGCGATTGGAGATAATCTTTAAGCTCCTGAAAGGCTTTCTCACATTCTTCTGTCCACTCCATTTTTGGTGCTTTTCGCAAGGCTTGGAAGAGTGGGAGGTTTTTCTCTCCGGCTTTAGAGATAAATCTCCCAAGAGCGGCTAGGCGTCCATTAAGCCGTTGTACCTCTTGAAGGCTTTTAGGTGATCCCATATCAAGGATGGCTTTGACCTTTTCCGGATTTGCTTCTATTCCTCTTTGAGTTAATATAAATCCGAGAAATTTCCCTGATCGGACACCAAAAGCACGCTTGTTCGGATTTAGGCGCATGTTGTAAGTTCGAAGCGACTGAAAGGCCTCTTGTAGATCCGTCAGGTGCTCATCAGCTTTTCGGCTCTTCACTAGGATGTCATCCATATAAGCTTCAACATTTCTGCCAATTTGCTCCTTGAAGACTGTATTTATGAGCCTTTGGAAGGTGGCTCCGGCATTCTTTAGACAGAATGGCATCACCTTATAGAAATAAGTTCCTTTGTTTGTGATGAAGGATGTTTTTTCTTCATCATCTTTGGCCATTCGGATTTGAATGTAACCTGAAAAGGCATCTAAGAAACTCAGCATCTCATGCCCTGCAGTAGAATCAACCAAACCATCAATTGAAGGTAGAGGGAATGAATATTTGGCTATGCTTTATTTAGGTCCGTGAAATCCATGCACATTCTCCATTTTCCGGACGGCTTTTTTACTAGAACCACATTAGCCAACCAGTCAGGGTAATTCACCTCTCGGATAAATCCAGCCTTCAAAAGGGTTGATACTTCTTCTTCTGCAGCCTTCTGCCTTTCTGGGGCAGAATTCCTCCTTTTTTGTTTGACAGGCTTGAATGACTGATCTACGCTGAGACGGTGTTCAATGACATCACGCTTTACACCTGGCATGTCTTCTGATGACTAGGCGAAGAGATCATAATTTGTTCTTAGTACTTCCATGAGATTTTCTTGCTGTGCTATTGTCAAATCCGCACCAATACACACAGTACGCTCCACTGTAGTTGTGTCTAGGGGGACAGTAAGCAATTCTTCAACTGGTGTGGGGCGGAGTTCTTCATCTTCCCGTTCGGCTATTTTGTTGATCAACATGGCCTCCGAAACTCTTGTTTTGCCTTTATTTAGAACTTTTCCTTTGAGAGTTGAAACATAACATTGCCGTTCCAAGGGTTGATCCCCTCTTACTTCTCCACTACCACTCTCGGTCGGAAATTTGAGGAGAAGATGATAAGTGGAAATTATTGCTTTCAAGGCGTTGAGGGTTGGCCTACCAAGAATCACATTGTAACTTGAAGCACAGCGTACAACTAGAAAATTTGTTGTCACCGTTGACGATCTTGGGGAATTTCCCACCGTAACTGGCAACGTGATCATTCCTTCTGGCTGTACAACCCCTCCGGAAAATTCCACTAAAGATGATTTTACGGGGAGCAAGTTGTCAGCATCGTACCTCATTCTTTCGAAGGCGCTCCACAAAAGAATGTCCACTGAACTTCCACTGTCTACCAGAACTCTTTTCATTTGGAAGCTAGAAACCATGATGGCGATGACCAAGGCGTCGTCATGAGGGTGGCGAACCCTGCTGACATCGTTGTCATAAAAAATGATGGGGGCCAAAGGACGAGACCTTCTTTGTGGCGCTTCTGTTTCCTGCGCTACTCCCACCATTCGGGCGTAGCTTTTTCGAGAGGCAGAACTTTCGCCACCACACCCAGGACCACCGCTAATAAATCCGACCATCTCCCCTTTTTCTTCTTCAAGCTGTGAAGTTTCCGGCTCCTCTTGGACCTCAATGTTGATATACTGCTCCAATTGTCCCCTTCTAACGACATCTTCTATGGCGTTCATCAAATGGGTGCATTTTTCTGTGTCATGTCCCCTAGCTTGATGAAATTTGCAATATCTTTTGCTGTTCTTTTGTCGTTCGGGATTCTTTGCAGGTTCTGGCCATGTCAAGAGTTGTTGATCCTGTATTTGCATAAGAATATGGCTTCTGGTCTGATTTAGTGGGGTATGGTGATTGTATCTTACAATTTTCCCCTCTTTTGAAGATTCTCTAGGTTGTAGCATATGTCGCTGTGGGCGTGTTGAAGTTTCCGGACCTCTATTCTCACCCTTACAATCCTTGCGCGATCCTCCCTCCTCTCGGATTTCTGTGGGCCTTCTGTTGACATTTTGATGGGCTTTTCCCTTCTGGATTTCCACGGAGGCACGTCAAGCCTCCTCTTCCCAACCCGTATAAATTTCATAAGAATTGATATACTTTTGGGCATGGATCATGAGGGCGGGGATGGTTTTCGGCGGATCCAAAGTGAGGGAAAAACGAAAAGGGGATTCTAGCAAACCCATCAGGATAGTCACAGCCATGCGCGTAATAAGGTCCGCAACATTTGCGACTTCGTCTATGTAACGGTTTAAATAAGCTTGGAGTGTTTCACCCCCCCGTTGCTTAACGCGCATAAGGGTAGATGGAGTTTTATTTTTCTTTGAGCAATTAGCAAAATAAGCTAAAAAGCGATCTGCTAGAACTTGAAAAGAAGGAATCGTGCTAGATGGAAGATCGACAAACCAGTCTTGCGCTTTTCCCTCTAAAGTAGCGGGAAAAGCTCGGCACATACGAGCGTCGGTAATTCTAGAGAGCAGCATCTTCGACCGGAAGGACTTTAAGTGACGAGACGGATCGGTTTTGCCTTCATATGCAATCATAGCAGGTGGTCGAAAACTATCAGGAACTTGCTCCTCCAATATTTCTTTGATAAAGGGTGAGCATATGGTGAGAACATGCCGTTCGGATTTCTGTTTTCCTCGAGAGGGATCTTGTCTCTGTGCCCTTCTGTCAACAGTAGGAGCAGATGGACTATTCCGTTCTATTCTTGTCCGTTCCGTCCTTGTATGCCGTTCCTCTCTTGTGGCAGCTTGCTCTCGACGTCGAACGGAGGGAGGTTCTGAACTAGCTGAGAAGGCGGTTCTCTCCCTTCTTTCTCCATGGGTGCGAGTCCTTGTCCTCCCTCTGCTTTCGGAATTGGCTAGTGGGGCTGTTGGCACATTTGGTGGAGTTCGTGTGGGAGGAAGTGGCGGATGAGTCAAAGTATGAACAGCTTGAGCTAACTGCTCTAATTGCTGCTGTATGTTAAGATAAAACTCCGGGATGGATTCCAGGGGTGGGACGGAAGGATTTTCCGATGGAGGTAAGATAAGTGGATTGTCCGACGGAATCTTCTCATGCCCTCGGACTTCACCAGGTCCTTCAGGATTGCTAGGTGCTCCTTGTTCTTGGATTCGTTTTGATCTTCTGGTAGTAATCATTTGGCTTTTTGTAAGGGTCCCCACGGACGGCGCCAAACTGTTGATGCCAAAAACTGGTCCCCCTCACGCTTTGGCTACTGTTGCATTGTGATCTGGTCTCAGCCTTAGACAAACGGTTGAAATTTATAGTTGGTGTAGACGCTTACTTCAACTTCTGAACAAGGAACGCAGGGAGCGCTTTGGAATTCCGATGGGAATTATCAGCTCTTGATTAGAATTATCAGCTCTTTGCTTTGGGACGAATCTGTAAAAAGGAGAAGGGAGGAATCGGAATTGGGCCTTTCTCAGCCTGATTTAACTCCATGCTTAAGTCGAAAGCTTGTGGGAAGGAAGTCTTAGACATGAGTGTGTAATGATTTTTCTTGTCCTTTTCTTTCTACCATTGCCCTTCTTTTATAGCGACTTAAAGGCGGTTTAGGAAAGGTGGGTAAGGCATAAGTAAGGCGGTGAGTAAGGCGGTGAGTAAATATCTTCTAAGGTGGTAAGAAAATATCTCGCCTATTAGTAGGTGCTACGTAGGTAAGTAGAAAATTTCGCCACCGTAGAGGCAAGTGGATAAGATCTACTCACTGTAGAGGCGTTAGATATTTTCTTCCCTAGGTGGCTATAAGCACCTTATGAGATTCTCACGCCTTGTGGATAAGAAGGTTGCTATAATTCCGACGGACTTGTTTGTGGGATTGAACCCTCATTTTTATTTGCCGAACGGAATTATACTAGGATATTTGGTGATATTGCCGCGCGGCCAAAGGGACATAGTCCTATGTATGACAGGTGGCCATTTAGGTCGATGACACGCGTCTTTACCAAATATATCCGTAACATCATATAAATATATTTATTTTCTTTAAAGTGAACAATGGAAACGTAATTATTTGAATTCTCACTTTATGAAAATGATAATTTTGCATATGTTAACTATGATTCATATTAAAGAGGATGATATAAATAAATGGTGATCAAATAAAATAAGAGGCATAAGGAGGAATAAACTAATATGAAAGCAAATAGAAAGTAGTTTATTACATTATAATATTCATATTTTGAATTGGTTTTTTGCACTTTTATTCTTTTTTTTAAAACAGAAAAAAAGCAGGAATTGTGATTCAATATAGCTGTGTATTCCTTGATTAATTCTAGTATTATAATGTTAAAAGATGAAATTTTGGATTGAATATTATTCTCTCAAATTTCTTCTTTTACGTCCTTTTTCATCTTCTACTCCTTAATTCTAATTAAGTCCTGCTTATTATTTTCTTTAGTTAAAATTAAATTGTTACTAAAGATTATTTGATAACTAAGTTGAACCAGAAATATAACAAGGAAACATTTTGGTTCAATTTAATTGTTACTGATATAATATATTTTACTGATCCTGCATTATCATCTAAGAATTTTTTTAAATAAAATGTTCATGCCGATCAATGCATGGGCTATGTTCGGGCTGACGATTGTTAGAGTTTGGCCCAATAAGATGGAGTGGATCCAATAACTAGTACGGGGTCGTTTGGATGGAAGGATGAAGAGGTGGATTAAACCTCTTATTCCTCCTATTCCTGCCATAAACCCCTTGCTATGATTGTTAAAAGACTAATCATATGTTGTTTTATTATTAATTCTCATTAAGTTGTTTTTCTCATGAAAACTCTGCATCATCCATACCTTAAAAAATGGGCAAAACTATCCAACCAAAAGAATGGATGTTCTTTGAAAGAAGAGAAAGAACATAGTCGGATTATTTTCGGGTATATATTAATTTTATTTTTTTTTATTTTTACTCAAGGGGCATTTTATTTGTTAAAATGCCCTGGGTTGCCTAACCATCATCCAAGGTTTTGAGTGGATGCTGACTAAGATGAAAATGAATATATGGGGCTTCTTAAAGCTAAACGACCTTTCATAAGCTCCGAGACCCTCGTCCAACTTGAATTTTCTATCCATGATATCAGCCATCAGATATTCATCCAACTGTTGTCATCTTGTTGTGCTTTTCTTATTTTTCTATATGGAAAGAGTATATTTAATTAATCAAATATGTATCTAATCCCAATCCCTTGTAATTTTTTTTTCAATTGTTCTTGTTGTGAGTCAGTGAGTGCTCTGTGCTCTTGACCTTTTCTTCATCAGTATATCTTGACCGACCCAATGATCTTAATCCCGATCAACTTCAAGTGAGTCCTTTCCTGAATTATTTTTGTTCACTAAGGAGTGATGAAGATTTTGCAAATATCGGGGAGTTGGGAGGTTTTGCCAGGAAGATGGTTGAGACAGGCAAACGTGCTAATTTTTCATTCGTTTATCGTCTTATTGAGTTGATATTGGTTTTGCCAGTTGCGACAGCTAGTGTTGAGAAGGTGTTTTCGGCAATGAATGTTGTGAAAATGACTTGCGCAACAAAATGGTAGACGAGTGAATGAACGATAGCCTGGTTGTCTATATCGAGTGGGAGGTTTTTGCAACTATTGATAATGAAGCGATTCTACAGCGTTTTCAGAAAATGCAAACTCATTGAATACAATTTCCTCTTCTTAATCACATGCCTCGTATGTCCGACACCGACACTGGCACCGTCGTCAGTTCTAGTCCCAATTATGCATAGAGAGTCGTTCTATGCTTCTTTTCCGGTGTATGCATTCAAATTATGTTGTTTTTAATCAAAAGTTATATTATTACATCTTCTTAGATTTGAGACAATTGTTTTGTTGAATGAATTTCTTTTTTACATTTTGCTTGAGCCTCCATACTAGTGAATCCTGGTTCCGCTATTGCACAAGTTTTTTAATAGATAGCAAACCAACCTAGTCTTTGGATTTTAATAGAGATGAGTTTTTTGGAACTAAACTGCATTTCATAGGCTATTTAGCTCCAAAGAGGGGGCTTCTTGGAGCTAAACGATCTTTCAAAGATTTTTTAGCTCTACAGGCCCAAAGACCAAGGGATGAAACTTCCTAGAGCTAATCAACCTTTTAGTCTTGGACCAAAAAAATACATCGATTTATAAATTGTTTTACGCATTGATAAATGCACACACGTTTCATAAATATTCTACACATTCATAAATTGTAGATGGATGCAATTCATATAATAAAGTGATAACATAAAAATAAATACAATACAATCAACAAAATTATGGTGTTAGGTTGGAAGTTTTATCTTAAGCTCGTATTAACCACAAAAGGCCTATGTGGAGCAAAGGATTTTCTTGTGTACATTGAATCATAAAAAAATGATAGCAACCTTTTTATTGAAAAATACAATACATCCAATCATAAACATTTTACTCATTGATAAATGGACACACATTTTAAACAAAATTTCTACAAATCCATGAATCGATGATCAACACAATTCATATAATAAACTGATAACATAAACATAAACACAACATAAAAGAATTAACAAAATTTTTATGTCATATTGACAGTTTTATAAAACTTGAACAAATTAGAAATAAAAGTGCCCATATTGAAACACTCGGTTTATCATGTCCATGAATACTGCCGGGGCATTGGTAAGCCTAAACGGCATCACCAGGAACTCATCGTTCCCGTATCGAGTTTGAAAGGCACTCTTCAGAATATCCTCCGCTCTGATCCGTACTTGATGGTACCCGGATCTCAAATCAATCTCGGAGAACACCTGGGCTCCCTACAGCTGATCCATGAGTACATCGATCCTCGATAACTTTGGCTACCTATATCAGAATCGCGCGTTTGACCCCAATTCAGAAAGCTCTTTGCGGCACGCACGACATGGGAATGTCCTATTTGAGAGAATTTTAGTTATTTTTTTTATTTTTAGAAATATTATATCCGCTGAATTAGGGTTGTCATCTTTTTCTATTTTTGGTAATATTTCATATGCCAAATTAGGATAGGATTTGAATCCGATTTGATCTCAGTTTTTTAGAAGTTATCTGATTTGTTTAGAGTTTTAAATTTAGATAAGGTTAGTTTTAAATAATAATTTATCAATTTTAGCAAATTTAGATTAGATGATAAGGTTATAGGTTAATCTTTTGAGGCTATTTAATTTAACCCAGCTTGTGGGTTGATTTTTCATTATTGAATTTTGAGTAAAAGTATTTTCCTGAATTTCAGAGTATTTTCTCTGGTTCTTTTGGTTCTTCGTTTGTTCTTCCTTGCGGTCCTTGGATCCGGCTAGCTCGCGGGATAATTGCTACCGTGCCCGGCGTCACCCATCCTTCTTCTTGATAAACAGTACTAGAGCTCCCTAAGGTGACATGTTCGGTCGAATAAACCCTTCTCTAACAACTCATCCAGTTGCGTCTTAAGTTCCTTCATCTTTGCGGGCGCCATCCTGTATGGGGCCCTAGACACAGGAGCCGTACTAGGAACCAAATCAATAGAGAACTCCAACTCTCTCTCCGGGGATAGTCCTGGTAGATCTCAAGGGAACACATCAGGATACTCATTTACTACTAGAATATCTGCGACTGCGGGGCCCCTCTCATGTTTAACCTCTAAGATCGAGGCCAGATACCCCATATATCCGCTGTCAAGTAATCTCCAAGCATGAATAGCTGAGATCTCTCAAACCAAAGAGTAGCCTGGCTGCCGCGGATGGTGAACTCCTCGTCATCCGGTATCCTGAAGTGTACTCTCTTCCTGCGACAATCCACCACTGCGTATACTGAAGAGAGCCAATCTATCCCGAGGATCACATCGTAATCCCTCAGGTCCATCAGGTGCAAATCAGCCGGTAGCTCTTGACCCTCAATTGATAATATACATGCCGGTGCCATCCTGCTTACCAACCTAGCAGCTCTTACCAGGGTATTAACGCTCAGCTCATATGGTAGCTTTATCATCGGTAGCCAGTATCTCTGTACAAATAGTATAAAAATAAAAGAATGTGTGGCACCCGGATTGAGTAAAGTACAAGCAAAATGAGCTAACTGTGATAGTACCTGCGACAATGTCAGGTGATGCTTGCGTCTTTTGTAGTGAGATGGTAGACCCGTCCATGAGTCATCGGCCTCTGTTGTACCGGTGGCTGGCTGGCTGGAAGAAGACGACTGACCTGTCCGGTTGCCTTCCGCTTCTTGTCGCCGTCGTGCTGCCTCTACATTGGTGCACTTGATTATTATGAGGCACCATAGGACTTTTGAGAACTCTCTGCTCCTCCATCTGCACCCTACCCTGACTAGATCTGAGGACATTGAGCCTTTCGGTGTTCCAAGCTGCCATGGATAAAAACCTCCTATAAACTTCAGGCACTGAGCCTTTTTGTGTGGCCCTCACGAATAGCATTGATCAGGGTCCGTAACATTGAACGAAGAACCTCTGCCCCTAGATACGGCTGGTGATCCAACTTATCTACCATATGGCCGAGACCTACGCTTGGACCTTGAGCATCCAGAACTCTTCCCGGACGACTGACTCGAGTGGTGCTATATCCCATGTACTTTTTGTCTTTCTGGGGTGGCCCCTATGAGTCTCCTTGGCTATAGGCGTCAATTTACTTTGCCTTGGCTACTACCTCAGCATAACTAGTGCACATAAATCTAGCTAGTATCTTCTTGAGAGATGGCCGGAGGCCGACCACAAATCTCTGCAACCTGCTAGCATCTGTCTGCACTAGATCTGAAATAAATCGGGCCAGTCGGTTGAACTCGGCCTTATACTGCTAGACCGTCATCCCGCCCTCAGTAAGATGAATAACTGCTTCTCTAGATATAGAAGTCACCCCTGGGCGAAGTACTTTGCATAGAAGGTTTTCTTAAATACCTCCCAAGTATCGAAGGGTATTCCCTTCCTGAGCCGTACCTCCACGAGGTACCAGTCCTCTGCATTACCTTGCAGTAAATAGGCAGCTATCCTCACTCTGTTTGCATCACCGACTTGGATGACCTCAAATGTCTTCTCTAACTCTCTAATCTACAGTTCTACCGCCTGAGGGTCCACATCTCCCTCAAACGATTTGGGAGATGGTCTCCTGATCTCCCAAAATAAACCCGTGCGGGTGGTTGGCGCGACAGGTAGGGGTGGTGCTTGCTGCTGGTGGTGCCTTTGATTCTGGATGAGGCGTATCATCTCTCTCATCAGCTCTATTATGGTAATAGGGGGTGTCTCCCCCCTCAAGTCAGGGCCCGCAGCATCAGACTGACCGGACAGCTCCTGCTTTACCTCTATATCCTCTGGTGGTAGGGGTACCTCCTCCATTGGAGGCTGAGGTACCTCCACTCGGCAAGGTCATCCTCGTCGGTCTCTACCTCTCATCATAATGGCTGCCAAACATCGATAGGGTTTAGTTCAGAACACAGCTCTCATGAAAGTAATAGGAAACCTAATAATTATTAGACAAAGCATAGTCTAAAATAACATAAGTAGTTCGTACAACTCAAGCGACTTGTCAGACTACTACATTATTCTAGATAAACGCTAACTTAGCGTAATGACACAACTCAACCTAGCCCCTACAGTGACCGTGGGTTGTACGTGTCTTGCGCATCGTCCTCATGTGGTAGGAATTCACCCAAGCCTTCTAGAATCTCGAAACAAATCTGTTGTCGTGATCTAAATTGGTTGACACGGGTACCCCATGAAGTCGGACTATCTCATTAATGTACAACCATGCCAATTTCTCCAATGTGGTACGCGTCCTCAGAGGTATAAAATGTGCCGACTTAGTCAGTCGGTTCACTATTACTCAAATTGACTAATGTCCCTTCTGAGTACGGGGTAGCTATGTCACAAAATCCATGTTTATATGTTCTTACTTCCATTCTAGAATGGCTAAGGGCTGCAACTTCCAAGCTGGCCTATGATGCTCTGCCTTTACTAGTTGGTAGATAAGGCATTGTGCCACAAACTCAACAACCTCCTATTTTATTTCCTTTCCTACAGAAGTAGTCCTTTAATCCTCTATACATCTTGGTGCCTCCGGGATGACTCGCATAACTCGAGTAATGGGCTTCCGCTAGGATTGAATTATTCAGCTCTAGGATGTTGGTACACCTTGCTCAAAAGCATGTTGGTACACCTGAGTGTACCATCCTTATGAATTTGAAATCATGTTGGTACATCTTGCTTAATCTGACCCCGGATCTCCTCCAAATATGGGTCTTGCATCTGAGTATCCCTGATCCTCCCTAACATTGTGGGTCATACGTACAAATTGGCCAAGATGACCTTCATATCTGGAAATATGATCTCTAGCTCCAATCTCCTCATATCATCCAGCAAGGGCTTCTAGGAAGTTAAAAGTGCGGTGACTCCGTAGCTGGACCTCCTTCTTAATGTATCTGCCACCACGTTAGACTTGCCCAAGTGGTAATGGAGGCTCAACTCATAGTCCTTGATAAGTTCTTACCATTGCCGCTGTCTCATATTCAGCTCCTTCTGAGAGAAGATGTACTTGAGGCTCTTGTGATTGGTGTATATCTCACATGGTACACCATAGAGGAAATATCGCCAGATTTTTAGTTCAAACAGGATCGTTGCAAGCTCCAGATCGTATGTGGGGTAGTTCTCCTCTTATGGCTTTAGCTGATGTGAAGCATAGGCAATGACTCTCCAATCCTGCATCAGAATACACGATATGCCCATTTTGCAGGCATCACTGTAGACGGTGTACCCGTGTCCACTTTGTGGTAAGGTGGGAACTAGTGTGGATACTAGTCTTTGCTTCAACTTCAGGAAGCTCTTCTCATATGTATCAATTAAAATAAATCAAGAACCCTTCCTGGTTAATCTCGTGAAGGGCGTTGCCAATGGGTAAAAGCCCTCAATGAATCTCCGATAGTAACTAGCTAATCCCCAGAAGCTCCGTATCTCCCAGACGGTGGTTTATCTCTTCCAATTGACTACTGCCTCTATATTTTTGGGGTCCACTGATACTCCAACACCACTGATGATATGCCCCAAGAAAGCCACACTGTCGAACCATAACTCACACTTGGAGAACTTGGCATACAACTGATGGTGCCTTAAAGTCTCCAATATGATCCTCAACTGCTCCATGTGTACCTGGTGACTGTTAGGGTAAATCAGAATATCATCTATGAAGACCACAACAAATCGATCTAGATACTATCGAAACATCCGGTTCATCATGCCCATGAATACTACCGGGGCATTGGTAAGCCCAAACGACATCACTAGGAACTCATAGTGCCCTTATTGAGTTCGAAAGTCACTCTTCAGAATATCCTCTTCTCTGATCTGTACTTGATGGTACCCGAATCTCAAATCAATCTTGGAGAACACCTGGGCTCCCTGCAGCTGATCGATGAAGTCATCGATCCTCAGTAACGTACACTTATTCTTGACCGTCACCTTGTTTAGCTCTCTATAGTTAATGCAAAGCCTCATCGACCCATCCTTCTTCTTGACGAACAGTACTGGAGCTCCCCAAGGTAACATACGGTTGCATCTTCAGTTCCTTCAGCTCTGCGGGGACCATCTTATATGGAGCCGTAGATATGAGAGCCGTACTAGAAACCAAGTCAATAGAGAACTCCAACTTTCTCTCCGAGGGTAGTCTTGGTAGATCCTTAGGGAACACATCAGGATACTCATTCACTACTGGAATGTCTGCGACTGCGGGGCCACTCTCCTATTTAGGCTCAGAGATCGAGGCTAGATACCCCACACATCCGGTGTTAAGTAATCTCAGGGCCTGAATAGCTGAGATCTCCCTAACCAAAGAGTAGCACTAGCTGTAGTGGAAGATGAACTCCTTGTCATCCGGCATCCTGAAGTGCACTCTCTTCCCGCGGCAATCCACCACTACGTATATTGAAGGAAGCCAATCCATCCCGAAGATCACATCGTAATCCCTTAGGTCCATTAGGTGCAAATTAGCCTGTAGCTCTCGATCCTCAATTGATACTATACATACCGGTGTCATCCTGCTGACTAATCTAGCAGCTCCTACCGGGGTATCAACGCACAACTCATATGGTAGCTCTATCATCGATAGTGAGTGTCTCTGTATAAATAGTATGAAAACAAAAGAATGTGTGGCACCCTGATCAAATAAAGTGCAGGCATAAAATGAGCTAACTACGATAGTACCTGAGACGATGTCAAGCGATGTCTGTATCTCTTTAGTAGTGAGATGGTAGACCCGCCCATGAGTCATCGGCCTCTGCTGTGCCGGTGGCTAGCTAGAAGAAGACGACTAACCTGTCCCGGTTGCCTTCCCTTTCTTGACTCCACCTTGCTGCCTCTGCACTGGTGCACTTGACTGTCGTAATGCATCTGAGGACTTATGAGAACTCTGTGCTCCTTCATCTGCACCCTCCGCTGACTAGATCTGAGGACAATGAGCCTTTCGGTGTTCCAAGCTGTCATAGATAAAACAACCTCCTGTAATTGATATGTCTAATGCGTGCTCCGCAAGTGCACGGGTCAGACAAGTAATATAGTGGACTCTACTAGTCTGATATCAATCCTTACGGAATAGAAACTAAAACTCACTCATTGTCTATGAACTAGGTGATCAATGATTTAGTGTTGATGGTTGCTACTTCTAATGTAAACCTAGAAAGCAAACATAGATAGAATATAGTGGATCACGAGACAATCAATCAAGAAGGGGTATTCAGGCAATGTTTTTCCCTTAGAATTCTCAAAGGATAGACGAGGAATATCAGTGTCGGTAGTTGTAACTAATTGGACAAAGGGTTTCTAGGATGCTTTCACTCCTTCTCTCGAAGGCGAGTTACTAATCTCAGTACCCTTACTGTATGATGTTTTAGGGAACCTATATCTTGGGAAGATTGTGGGAAATAATACTAGGGATTCTAACTCCTAAATGCCTAAGCTCTCGGTGCACACACAATCCTCTCTATTGGGGTATGCCCGCACACGGGAAGGCGTTCGCTTCTTTCGCCGGTGCGTCGGATTGAACAATTTTGGCTGTCGCAATGTAGATCAACAATGCAATAAATGACTCCCAATAGATCTCAATAAAAGAGAAAACTACCAAACATTAATATTCAATCATTAAACATTAAGCATTCATCCAAGGGGTCCACATGCCCGAATACCTAGGAAGTTAGCCTTCCATTTAAGAAGGAGACAAATACAAAATAACAATGAAAACAAAAGTGATCATAATGACAATAAATACTCCCTCTACTAATGCTATTGCGCGAGGACTTTTGACCTGGCGCCCTCCAAGTCTCGCCGTTTCGAAGGTGGAAAGGTTGATCTCTTCACGCTCTTCTTCAAGCTTCTCGATGATGCCCTAAGTGTGGATGATGATGCTCGATCGATGGGAGAGCTGCCAAGGGTATCTCTAGAACCCAAAGATGCCTCTCCAAACCCTAGGTCCCTCTATTTATATGTTTCCACCATTCAAGAGGTCTTGACCAAATTTGGGAAGGCCCACTTTTAATTGGATTTAAGCCAGGTGGATCCGTCTTTAACTGTACATGGTTCCGTGTGACTTTTAGGCGAACCGCTTGGTAGCCTCAAATAATTCTTTAAAGGTGAACGGTCCCGCGCGACGACCAGATGGAACCGTCTAGTAGAATAAAAATCTGAGGATACACATGTGTGGGACCTCATGCCATAGTCTCCTTACCCGTCTGGTGTTCTTGCGATTTAAGGGAGCAAATCCAGATTTTTTTCTTATCAGGCGGTTCCACATGAATATCAGGCGGGACCACCTGATAATGCGATTCGGGCTGTTTACCCTCGAATTTGCTTGAAGTTGCTTTCTATTTTGTCAATGCCCTCAAATTGCCTCCGGTGTGTCCTGATGAGTAAAATAAACACTAATTTTATACCAGAAATCTGTAACATATTAATTTCCCATGCTCAATGTGTACCAAGAT
Organism: Dioscorea zingiberensis; assembly: GCA_026586065.1. Lineage (NCBI taxonomy): Eukaryota > Viridiplantae > Streptophyta > Magnoliopsida > Dioscoreales > Dioscoreaceae > Dioscorea > Dioscorea zingiberensis. The sequence continues at coordinate 29,211,364 of CM048818.1, forward strand.
GGTACAAAAATATGGTAATTAAAACACTTATTAGTAATCTTCGGACGCTGAGCCTTCTGGTGTGGCGCTCCACACGAATAGCATCGAACAAGGTGCGAAACATTGCTAGAACCTCTTACCCAGATGTGGCTGTTGATCCAGCTTATCTACTGAATGGCCGAGAGTTGCTCTCGGACTTCGAGCATTCAAAACTCTTCTCGAATAACAGACTCTAACTGGTGTCTTATTCCTTGTCCTTCTTGTCTTCTGGGGTGGTCCTCTATAAGTCTCATTGGTTGGAGGCGTCAATGTACTTTGCCCTGGCTACTACCTCAGCATAACTGAGGCACATAAATCCAGCTACTATCTTCGTGAATGACGACTAGAAGCCGGCTTCAAAACTCCGCACCCTGCTAGCATCTGTCGGCAATAAAGAATTCGGGCTAGTCAGTAAAACACGGCCTCATACTGATCGACCGTTATTCCACCCTAAGTTAGATGAATAAACTGCTGCTCTAGATATAGAAGTCACCCCTGGGAGAAGTACTTTGCATAGAAGGCTTTCTTAAATTACTCCCAAGTATCAAAGGGTATTCTTTTCCTGAGTCGTACCTCCCCGAGGTATGAGTCCTCTGCACTGCCCTCCAGTAAATAGATAACTGTCATCACTCTGTCTACATCACCAGCTTGGAAGACCTCAAATGTATTCTCTAACTCTCTATTCTAGAGTTCTACCGCCTGAGGGTGTTTATGTCTAAAAATAAATTAAATAAAATAAAGGTGATCTTGACTAATTAGGATTTAAAAAAAAAAATTAGCATCAAATTAAAATTTGGATGAAAGATCAGTCAAATCAAAATTTGAACCAAATTCAAATAAAAAAATCAAGCCAAATTAAGATTCAAATTAAATCAAGAAATAAAGGAATCAGTCAATCAATCAAGCCAAATAAAGAAATAGCCAAACCAAATTAGAATCAATCAAACAAAATCACAATTTAAATTAAAATTCAAATACAAATGAATAAATAAAATAATAATAATAAATAAAAGAATAAATCAATCAAAGGAAACAAGTCAGTCAAGCTAAATTCGTATCAATCAATCAGTGCAAATCACAGTCAAAATTCAAATTCAAATAAATAAATAAATAAATAAAATATAATAAAATAATAATAAGAATAATAATAATAATAATAATAATAATAATAATAATAATAATAATAATAATAATAATAATAATAATAATAATACCAAATAAAATAAAATAAAATAAAATAATGAAATGTTAATAAAAATAATTAAAAAATTAATAAAATAATAATAATGATAATAATAATAATAATAATAATAATAATAATAATAATAATAATAATAAATAATAATGAATACATAATAATAATAATAATAATAAATGAAATGAAACAAAATAAATAAATAAATAAATAAAAATAAATAATAAAAAAATAATAATAAAAAATTAAAAAAATTAAATGAATCAAATGAAACAAAATTTGGAAAGTTAGGAGAAATCAAAGGAAGCGGGCTATATAGGAAGAGAAGTCAGAAAGAAGGGAGAGGAGTTAGCGAGAAATCAAGAGATCAAGTGAGATAGAAAAATTGAGAAAGGAGCACAAGGTACATCATCCTTTCCCTTGGTTTCAATAGAGCCCAACCCCTTGGCTGCCTCTCACCGTGGATGCCAAGCCGCCACCGCTGACAAGTCCGACGCCAACGCCGCGCCGAACCAGCCTGTCGCCAAACATCGCTGCAAAACCAGCCTGCCGCTGACGCCGCTACCGGATAAGCCCGCTGCCAAACCCCGTATATGCCGGAGAAGAGCCTCTTGTTTAATCTCGGCCGAGCTGACGGATACGACTCTATATCTGATGGCCATGCCGAAGGATATAAGCTCGGATCCATGCGTAGGCCGCATTACCACCGGAGAACATGTCCGTCGCCACTGACAAAACGCCATTACTGCTTCGTCCGGTCGGAACCCTGTCGGAGTTCTGCCGGAGCCCTGACTGCCCGTCTCGAGCATGCAATGATTATGTTCCCGCCACCACCGAAGATCATGGAAGGTTTCCCCAGGGTGCGGTGACGTTGTTGCTACCATATCCATCAACGGAGATGATCTCGAATTCGATTGGCCGAACCGATTGCAAAAGGAATCTCCTAAGGTCCCGCTGGGATTTGTCTTCATTATCATGAAACAAAGCTTGCTTGACCTGGTCTCGACTTGGTTGCCAAGTGAGAAGAAAAAGGGTAAGACCGATGACTCTGTTCAAGAGAAGGAGGCCAAGGAACTTTGGATGGCTGATCGGAGAGAGATCGCAGTGAGCCTTTGCAAAGATAGATTTGGTGGTTATGAAAAGTTAAATCCAAGATCTCGTCCTAGCGCAAGCATTGCCAACTTCTGAGAAAATTTATTTTGGAGCTGAATCCCCACAAGCTTCAGATGTAAGGCGTGCCCGATTTACTACTAAAGATGCTGGTGTTCAAGACCTTGGCAGTGAAGAAGAGATGGATCTAATTACCAAATAAATGAAGAGGACTCGCTTGGGGTCGACCAAACGTGCTAATCCATGTTAGTTCCTTGATGGAGAGCTGTAGTTGTGCTTGCTGCAAAGATAGGGAAAAGAAGGAGGTAATATTGTAGTGATAGTTTCCCTTGGGCTATAGAAGCTATGGAATTCATTAAATTCAGTTATTCAAATCTGTATGTGAAGAATTCTATTGTAAATTTGAAGAAAACTCCAAAAAGCAATGTAAAATGCCTAGTTGCAATAATGCCTTTCTGATATTCGATAAAATGTCTCAAAGCGTTGATGATTGCCAATTTTGAGAGAAGTCAAGATGTGGATAAGAAATATTTAATTTGTAAACAAATACCCAAAATAAGACTTTCAAGATGAAAATATATGACCCGTAGCTGAGTATGTATACAGCTTCCTGGTGAATTGGTTAAATGGATTCCCATAATACCAAGGTCATGAATTCTACATCTCAGGAGAGAGTTATTCAGGTCACTATGTTCCCCAACTCTCAGAGCTCATGTATGAATGCAATAAGGACACCAAGAATTAAACATTCATAAGCAGATAACTACTTTGACTCCAAAGGGTTGGAGGAGTATACATGGAGCCACACTATGATCAGATTTATGAGAAAGTCAACAAGGTTTGTGCTTTCAAGCTCTTGAACTGGACCTGCAAATGCAATGAAGTCATGAATATGGGTTTTGATGGATACAAAGACATAGATCTATATAATATTTATGCGCCCAAGTGCAACAATCCAGATTCATCATCATCCTCAAAGAAAAGCGCTTCAACATAGTTGACTTTCAGAGAGGAGTACACGCAAATGCTAGAAAAATAAAGTGAATGTTTGAAGACTTACAACTTCACTGTTGCCTCTATTCTTCCCATCTACGCCAAGCTCATCAAAGCTAGTCCAAGGATATGGCTCTACATTGGTGATGCAGATGGCAAAGTGCCAGTCATTGGCTCCAGTACTGTGTTGAATCTCTTGGTCCTCTTCTCCAGAGCCAGTGGCAATCTTGGTACCATAACCATCAGGTTGGAGGGAGGTTCATGGAATATGAAGCCTAGTAAAGCTCTTGTTCTTATTAACACCTTTCTTAGTGGCCATAAGCTGTTAATTAGCAAGAGATGATCATCTCTAAAAGCTATGAGAGATGGAGAATGTAATGTACTTTATAAGAAAAATGGCATTATTAAAAATGGAGCATGCTGCTATCAAAGATCCATGAGCCCACAAATATGTGATCAGAAGTGTTCATGTTCAATTGAAACTTATTATAGACAATGGGATCTAATCATTACGAGTGGAATTCCAACTCGTTCCTATTGATTTGCAAGCCAAGTTCCTGAAAAATATTAATGATGGTTTTGTAGCTAGAAGCTAATGATATTTTGAAAGTCAAAGAGCCATATCTAAAAGCTCAGATAGATCTTAAGTACAAAAAAATATATAAATAAATAAATAAAAAAATAAAAAAAATATATAAAAAAAATTGCTATTGTCTGGAAGTATGGGCTCCACAACTATGAGAGTTTGGCTCACATGATTTCAAAGCGATAAAGTGTGTTTCTCAAAATAGTGAAACACTCGCCTCAAAGCGGCCGGTGAAGTCCAAATCTCAAAGTGACACGTATTTTGAGGCGACGGTTGAATGTTCACCTCAAAGCGGCCGATGAAATCCGAATCTCAAAGTGACACGCATCTCGATGTGACGATGGAACACATATCTTGAGGCGGCTAATAGATAAAATTTCAAAGAAGTGGCAGTGGAGTACGGATCTTGAGGTGGCGATGAATTTCTCATCTTGAGGCGGCTAATAAATACACATCTCAAAGCGACGCATATCCCGGGACGACAATAAAATATTCATCTCGAGAGGGTCGATAAAACATAATATTCTAAAGTGACGGCGGCGAAGCAGGCATCTTGAGGCAACCAATGAAATATACAAATAAATATATGAATAAATGATATACATATATATTACAAATATGTGTAATAAAATTATGATTTTAAAAATAAAATGAAATTATTCTCTTTTTTTTATTGCCCTTACTTGTACTTTTGCACTAATCGGAGGTTCCCGCAATCTTATTCGGGTAATTAATAATAGAGGCTTGCCTCTATTAGGAAGGGAAGAACCCACAAACAAAACAAATACAACATTTGTGATTCGATATATTGCCTGGTGTCTCTTCACAGACACGATGCCAGGCGGGTATTTTCGATGCCACAAATTATGGCACGCCCAGTGGGGACCATTCCACCTCCCATCTTTGAGGCAAAAGTACAAGTAGAGGCATTGTTCCTATATCCTATGAAAGAAAACTAACATTGTTGATTTTCTTGTTGCAGACGAAATGACATTCAAGAGTTCAACTGCACCTGGAAGCCCTAAGCTCACAATCTTCCTCGGAGAAGGAACTGAGGTCCAGCTGCCTAATTGCACCTTCAATACTGGAGCCGCTCGAGCTGAATTGAGGTTTGGCACGATTTCTGAGTCCGTGCAGTTCTTGAGGAGGCCTTCTTCCTCAGAGGAGAACCTGACGGTCCCGTGCCTGCCATCCAGAGGCCGTCGCCCGAATGTGATTGTTCCGAAGACCATAGAAGACACTATTACTGAGGAACCATCAAGGGTATCTGTTTTCAAAAGGCTATCCCACCCTAAGAGGGTAGTCTATATGAATGATGAAGACGATGAACCCACCTTCACTGTTACCACAAAGGGGCGGGAGAGTGAAATATTCCAATCTGATGAGGATACACCTAAGAAAAATGTATTCTCAAGGCTCACACCAAGAAAGATGAAGGTTCCAAGACAAAAGCTGGACTTTGTGTCATTCCAAGAGACAAACACGGCCAGATGGGCACTTTCAACAACTCATTTGAGCGACTGAAGTTGGTGAAAAAGTACTTAACAATCTCAGAGTTGCATTCCTAGCCAAATGAAAACAAAGGTGGTAGACCCCTGAAAACCCATCACGAGGACTCTTTTAGCAAGAACCTTTAAAAGACTTATACAGCATCAAAGAAGCTGCAATCAGAAAAGATAACGCCAAGAGAGTTCTACCTAAAGAAGAAGCAATTAGTATCAAATGCACGGAAGACGGTGTTTGATCGAATAGCTTCTGCAAAAACTCAAGCTACAACCTTCCGCTCTAAATTTCAATGGAGGAGAAAAACAGAAGATGAAGAAATGTCTGATGTGAATGCAGAAGTACATACTGTTCGGATGGTCACTGAAGCTCGAGGAGACCCAGCCCCTGAACAAGAACAACCAGGGCCCGTCACAAGATCTCGTAGAAGAGCAGTGGACTCTCAAGCTTTGTTTGGAGAAGAAAGTTCAAGCCACATGCCATATGAGGGGCAGGGGGTAGGGATTGGCCTCCCACCACCTCACATACCAAGAAGGCAGAGGGAAATAGACCCTCTAAATGAAGATGATGGGGAAGAACCTGCCTTTACCCTACATGAAAATGATAATCGAGATGTTGAATACAAAAGGCTTAATGAAAACATGAAGATGATGATGGAGTCAATGCTAGAAATGCAGTGACAAATAGCTATCTTAATGGCAAATCGATCTGAACAAACACAGAGATCGAAAAGGCCGATTCCTCAACCAAGAGAGACCCTTAGGCCAATAGAGCAAAGGGGAACTTCACAGTCGGCTGCAATGACTCGGGAGGAGATACAACAAATAGTGGCTGCAGAACTGAGACGGGCCAAGGGAGGTGAGATAAGAGTTGATAGAGACAAACCTTATTCAAGTTACGATGACTTGGTGTCCTATCCTAAAGGGTACAATGTTCCTAAGTTCAAGCAATTTAATGGAATTGGTAATCCTGATCAACACTTGGCTCACTTTGTAACAGCCTGTGGGGACACTAGCGCCAACCCCTCCCTCCTCCTCAGACAATTTTCTGTAAGTCTCACGGGAGTAGCATTTGAGTAGTAAGCAAGCTTGCATCCCGAATCAATTCAAACCTGGCAACAGTTGAAAGATGCCTTTCGGGTACGGTTTGGGGGAGTAAGTGACAAAATCACGATCACGATCTACATGACCACCGTCAAACCAAAGATGAAAAGGTGGTGGACTATATTATGAGATGGAGAAACCTGAGCATCAAATGTGAACAACCCCTTGATCAGCAACATGTAGTGGGTTTATTGCTCAGGAACATCGATAGTTGGATGACACCCTTTCTGAGCACATCTGGTATCATCACATTTCAAGAATTAATATCACAAGCTAAGAAATTGGAAAGGACTAGCCCAAAAGTATTGTCGAGGTTCCAAACCTTAAGAGGTGATAGAGAAAAACCCAAAAAGACAGAAGGCGTCAAGTACACTGCTACAACCTTCAGCATTGATAAAGGAAAAGGCATCATGGAGTCTCATAAACCGGAACAAGTCAAGCCGCTGACTTAGGTGCTTTGCGGTAGTGGATCGAGGCCTCTTCCTTCTCTAAAATAAAGGATGAATAAAAAGTATTCTTTTAGAAGAGATAAAGTACCTAAGATTTTTAAAGATGCTGTAAAAGAGGGTCTCCAACTCCCTGAATGCAAAAGACCAGAAGAGGAAAATAAGAAGGACCATCCCAACTATTGCCCATACCATAGAGTCTTGGGACATACAATCGAAGACTGCTACGTTTTCAAAGATTGGCTTGAAAGGCAATATCAAGAGGGCAAAATCATACTTTCTAAAAATGTTTTGTTGGAGCAACCAGCTGAGCATATCTGCTATGTGACTACCCTAGACCATGAAGGATCATCCCAAAGGGAGGTTACAGTAGTGGGCAATAAAGTCATACTCCCACTGGAAAATGATGATAAACCTCTTGCTGTTCCAGGAGAATTGTGGGAAATATTTATATCCAAAAAGTCAAAGAAGATGTTAAAGAAGTTGGCTGAGCTCCCAGGAATCACATGGAAATATTCCCAAGAACCTCCTAAAGGGCTCCCAATAAAACAGACAAAGAAGAAGAACAAAAAGAGGAAGCAGAAGCGTGAACAGCTGAAGCGCAAGAAGTCCATCATAGAAGAGTATATTGAGTCCCTTGACGAGTATGAGCAGAAGGAAAGGGTCTTGATCACTCTTAAGGACTATTTTCCCGAGGAAGTTGAAGAATTACTTGGAGAATTGGTTGAAGAAGATAGTGAAAGTATACAAGTAGAAACTTGTAGGGTTATTTCTGGAGGAGAATACCCTTTATATAACCCAGATAATTATGATGATGACAGCTTATCTGAGCCAGAAGAGTCATATGACCGTCACGGCATGCTCTATATCAATAAGAAGCAGAAGAAGAAGATGGCATTCAGGGAAAGAATGAAGAAGGCGAACGCCAAACTCTTGGAACCACTCCAACCAGAAAGTCCAAAGAAGCCATACTACACCCCGAAGACCCCAAAATATAAGATTTTGAGGAAGGCTATGCCTGTGGGAGAAATCCCTGCTTTTATTCAGAGGGTGACAGAGGAATCAGCAAACAGGCTACTGCAACTGCATATTGAAGATGCTGAGTGGGATGAGTGTAGAAGATACCCTCCAGAAGCATCGGGGCAAAATTTTGTTTCGGAGTTCGTGGAGTCTTCACCTCTAACAAAAGCAACCAATGATAAGGGGAAGTCTGTTTTCCAAAGCATCAAGATTAAGAAGAGCAAGAGGAAAGAACTTTTTGATCAAGCCATGGAAATGGGATTGGAATTACCTAACCCTAAAAGGCCGTGCTTGATGCATCTCGACAGTAACCCAAATTACTGTCCATATCACCGGCTCGTGGGGCATACCATAGAGGAATGCCGAAATTTCCAAAAGTGGTTACAAAAACAAGTCTTGATGGGGAATTTGACAATAGTAGAAGCCCACTTTGAGGAAAAAGGCGTGTGTTGAGCCATGACTTGCAAAGAAGATTCTGATGATGGGCTGAATTTCCCAGATGAGGAAGACGATGATGAAGATGAGGTGCCATACCATGTGCATCATATGCAACTTAGAACTGGGAAAATACTTCAGTCAAGATAGGGTTCCAGCTCTAATGACAAAAATAAAGGGAAAATGGTGGAAGATGGGAATATCTCACCAAAGAAACCATCAAAGAAGCCAGATTATAATATCTTGGCACACTTGAAAAAAGTCCCGGCTCTTCTCAGCATGTATGACGCAATGATGATGTCTACAGAGGTCAGGGAGTCTTTAATACACGCCTTACAGAATCCTGAAGAGTATCAGGCCTATTTTGCTGAAATCAACATGAAAGAGTCTTTATACAAATTTCATACACCTTCAGTATCTTTCACAGATGAAGACTTGTTACTTGGAACTACAGAACACAACAAGCCATTATACGTAACAGGGTCTTGTGACGGGATGAAAATCAACCGAATTTTGATTGACCTAGGGTCCTCTGTGAACCTAATGACCCTCAACACTCTCCGAGCACTGGCCCTTGAAATATGTCACTTATCTTCAGAGAAAATTGTCATTCAAGGTTTTAATCAGCATAGACAAAAGGCATTAGGGTCCATCACCCTCCCAATTAAATTTGGAAAGATGACATCTGATGTGAAGTTTCATGTGATCGATACTGATGCTTCATATAAAGCCCTGCTAGGAAGGCCGTGGATCCATGAAAACCAAATGGTCCCTTCAACACTTCATCAGTGTGTGAAGTATATGATGGATGGAGAAGAATTTAGAATTGATGGAGATTCTTTCAACACTATGAAGATGCAAGGTATTACCTTAGTGCATCCAAAAGGGGCAAGTCGCCAAGTCAAAAGAAAGAATCTCCGGCAAAGACATCCAAGCCCGCTCCTATACCTAAAATGAAGGAATCACTATTGCCTCACTTTGGTAGCAACACTGAATCCTCAGAAGATGATAAAGATGCAGATATCTATCAATGTAAGGGTCAAGATAAAGGGTCTACCCAAGAGAGCAGCTTACACATCACAAGGATTCCAGATGGTCTCTATAAATCCCTGCATGACTTAAATGTTAATACAGTCGAGCATCTGAAGACATTCTATGTGCCGGCTCGACATGGAAAGGAGAGAGGCATCCTTTTCTACAAAGCCAAAAGTAATTAGATTGTAGATGATGACATTATAAACATTGAAGACGAAGAGGATAATGAAATCCAGTCTATAGACTTCCCCAACTATTACCCTGACAAGCTCAAAACAATAGTTGAAAGGTTTGGGGGTAAGATGAAGTGGACAAAGAAAGTACATCAAAGCTTTCATCAACTGTGGAACCCTCCACATGCAGACAAGAGAGGAATGGGTTATTCTGAACCTTCCAAGCATTCCTGTTATATGACAACGTCCACTGAAGATGATGGTATTAAAGTGAAGATTGCACCGCCTGAGCTGGAAGACGGGGGGCAAGCAACAGCTGATGAGCTAGTTGAAGTCAACTTAGGAAGTGATGAAGACCCGAGACCAACCTTTCTAAGTGCGCAAATATCAGAAGAGGAAAGGGCATCTTTCAAAGACCTTTCGAAGGAACACATCGATTGCTTTGCCTGGAATTATAACGAGATGCCAGGGTTGGATAATGAAGTGGTTGTTCACTGATTAGCTATTGACCCCAAGGCTACTCCCGTCAAGCAAGCTCCAAGAAGAATGAAGTTTGACCTAGAGGAGAAAGTGGTGGAAGAAACAAAGAAATTGATTGAAGCAAATTTTATTAGAGAGGAAAAATATCCAGATTGGGTAGCTAGTATAGTCCCTGTGAAGAAGAAGAATGGGCAAATACGGATATGTGTTGATTTCAGAGATTTGAACAAAGCATGTCCCAAGGATGATTTTCCCTTACCCGTCATGGAGATCATGATCGACAATACTTCAGTGTATGAGATGTTCTCCTTTATGGATGGATATTCTGGGTACAACCAAATTAAAATGCATCCAGATGATGAGAAGCATACTGCTTTCCGAACACCTATGGGCATATACTGTTATAGAGTAATGCCATTTGGTTTGAAAAATGCGGGAGCAACATATCAAAGGGCAATGACTAGAATCTTTGATGATCTAATTCACAAAGTTGTTGAATGCTATGTGGATGATCTTGTGGTCAAGACAAATTCTAAAGACAAACATCTGGAGGATCTGAGGACAGTTTTCATACGCCTCAGAGAATACAAATTGAAAATGAACCCCATGAAATGCGCTTTTGGAGTTCTATCTGAGAAGTTCTTGGGCTTCATTGTAAGGCATCGAGGGATAGAAATAGATCCCTCCAAGATAAAAGCAATTTTGGAAATGCCACCTCCACAGACATTAAAACAGCTGCGATCCTTTCAAGGGCGCGTAGCATACATCAGAAGGTTCATCTCTAACTTATCTGGAAGATGCAAGCAGTTCTCCAAACTAGCCAAGAAAAATATGCCTTTCAAATGGGATGATGAATGCCAAAAGGCTTTTGAAAATATTAAACAATATTTGTTGAATCCACCAGTGTTGGCGGCCCCAATTCCTGGAAAATCGCTGATTTTGTATACTGCTGCATTGGAAGGGTCATTAGGAGCTATGCTGGCCCAGAACAATGAAGAAGGCAAGGAAAATGCACTATATTATCTCAGAAGGATGTTGATAGGAGCTGAGAGTAAATATATACCAATTGAAGAGCATTGTCTAGCTTTAGTGTTCGTAGTCAAGAAACTAAGACACTACTTGCTAGCACATAAAGTCATTCTCATATCAAAATTGACCATCTCAAATATCTTATGACAAGGCCGCTGTACTTACTGGAAGACTTGCAAAATGGGCACTGATTTTGATGGAGTTTGACATAATGTACACTCCACAGAAGGCTATTAAGGGGCAGGCATTAGCAGATTTCCTAGCAACACATCCTCTCCCTGATGATTCACCTCTTAATTATGATCTCTCCGATAAAGAGACACTAGCAATGAAAGAAGCAGAATGGAGACTATACTTTGATGGAGCATCGTCTATAAAACCGGCACTCCGGTCTCAAATTCCACAAATTAAAGCTGGGGTAGGACTTGTGTTCGTCACACCAGAAGAAGGGATTCTAAGATATGCTCTCTCCCTTACAGAGCCATGCACCAACAATGAAGCAGAATATGAAGCTCTCATAGCTGGTTTGGAACTGGCGATCAAGATGGGAATCCAACATATACACATATTTGGAGACTCACAACTCATTATCAAGCAAGTCAAAGGAGATTATAAAGTATACAAGCCTGAACTTCTTAAATACTGTAAGAGGGTCAAAGATCTGATTAAGAAAATCCCCCAAGTACAGTTGAGGAGGGTTTTAAGATAAGAAAATGGAGAAGATGATTCTTTGGCAAGAGTAGCCAAGGAGATGGCAAATCCGGACTATAAAGAAATTCATATTACTATAAGAAATAGAAGACCCATAAGTACAATCCTCGATGATGTTAAAGAGGAAAATACTGGGGGCAAAGTGGAAGTCTTCACCCTTGAAATGCCAGAGGAAGATTAGAGACAACCATTCATAGAATATCTAAAATATGATAAACTCCCAGAGAGTAAGTCAGAAGGCCTTCAGATAAAGCGAAGGGCCCTAAGATTCACCCTCATAAATGATACATTGTACCGCAGGTCGTACGATTAACTACTCCTGCGATGCCTTTCATATGAGGAAGCAAATGAAGTTATGCATGATGTACACTCCGGAATATGTGGTGCACACCAATTTGGACCCAAGATGTGACTTAAGATTAAGCGTATGGGGTATTATTGGCCAACTATGGTCAGAGATTGCATCGATTATACTAGAAGATGCCATCTATGCCAAATACATGGAGATTTTATTCATCAACAACCAAATGGGTTGGCATAACATCATGAAATAGACTGGAGATATACCTCCATCTACAATGCTAGAGCAAATGGGCGGAAGTATTCAACAAGACCTTCTCGAAACTGTTGAAAAAGGCTGTGTCAAGGAATAAAAGGGATTGGCACGAGAGACTCCCTGAGATGTTATGGGCTTATCGTACTACTTATAGAACTCCAACACAGTGCACACCATACTCCTTGGTGTTTGGAACTGAAGCGGTTCTTCCCCTTGAAATCTAAATACCTTCATTAAAGATGGCGGTGCAAAATGAAATATCAAATGAAGATAGTATTACGCTTCGCCTAGATGAGCTGGACTCCCTTGATGAGAAGAGGATCGAAGCACAGCAGAATCATGAAGTCTACAAAGCAAAGATGTCTCAAGCCTACAATAAACTGGCTCGATTCCGGACTTTTACAAAAGGAGAGATGGTTCTTGTCCTAAAAAGACCTATCATCACCAATAACCGTGTCGGGAGCAAGTTTAAAGCAAACTGGGAAGGTCCGTACGTCGTGGAGATCGTCTACGAAGGAGGCGTGTACCAACTCATTGATGCCAATGGAGAAAGACCAATGCCACCCATCAATGGTCGTTTTCTGAAGAAATATTATGCTTAATGTAAAAATGTTTGCCTATGACGGAACGTCTGGTCCCTTATAGGGGTAGACTAGTCATGTACAATTAAATGTACTTCCCGAGGTAAAACATTAAATTTTATGTATTTTTTGTATTGATTCTATTCAATGAAATAAAGAGGTATGTGTTTGTCTACGATGGAACGTTCGGCTCCTAGTTGGGGGTAGATCGGTCATGCACAATTAAATGTGCTTCTTGAGGCAAATATATTGACCCCCTATTCTTCACAAAAAAAAAAAAATCAAAAAAACTGATTTTCTTTTTTTCTCAAGGTGTTCCACCCATCCATTTACAAAAAAAAAAAAAAAAACAAAAAAGGGCGGGTTGGGGGGGGGGGGGGAGAAAGGAAGAAAAGAACTAAAATTTATTCAAATCTAGTGTTCATAATGAATGTCTCAAAGTCAACTACCAAAGCATAAATAAACTAAGAAATCAAATTAAAGAAAAAGAAGGGAAGGAAGCCCCTTTTAATGCCCAGCAAATTTCAGCAATGATTCTTTTGCTTCCTCCAATTCATCGAGCCATCTCGTGAAAACATCAATAAGATAGGTATTTAACTGATCCCCTTGATCCTCAGCAAGTTGTGCCTTGGCCTCATCCAACGCAACTTGAAGACTTGCTTGCGTGTGCTCAGAAGCTTCGAAGAAGTTCGTTGAAGTTGCTATCTTCTCACCCAAAGTCTTCATCGCACCCGAGATCTCACAAAGTTAGGTCTGTAGTTGATGATGCCTCTCAGCAAGCCTCTGATAATCTTCTTTATCCGTATTTATGTCATTAGCCCAATCCACTCTGCGTTTGTTGAGATGTTCAAGTGCTAAAGTTTTCTCATGTACACGTGCGTTGGCTTGTTCACTGCAGATATGAACTTGGATGCTAGGATCCTCTGAAGCTTCTTTAGCATAAGTTGCACACCAAACTATTTTTTCTAGGAAAGGCTCATAACTAGTCAAATCAATGCCGAGGGCCTCAAAAAGTGAGCTTGACTCCTTCACCTTGTTGATAATGTTTTGATAGTTGTGGTAGTTGAGGAACTTGATGTTGCTCATTATTTCATCCCGCCAGGCTAACACCACATTTGGTATGTTCCGGCATCGGCATCGGCATCAACGCCAAGTTGGAAGGTGGTTTTTTTTTTTTTTTAAAAAAAAAACCACCTTGGTCTTGCTTTGGTCCGGCATCGGCATCAACGCTATCACCTTCCAACCTTTCCATAGGGACAGGAGTATCCTCAACAATTTCCTTTGAAGGTTTTTGTCTCGAAGACAAAGGACCGTCACCTTTTTGGGCAACTAAGGTTTTTTTTTAAAAAAAAAAATCAAAATCAAAATCACCAACCTTGGTCTTGCTTTGGTGAAGTTGCAAGTCCGGTGTCAATGTTAATGTCATTACCTTCCAATTCGGCCACAAGGGAGGGGGCATCTTTAATAATTTCTCCTGAAATAGCTTGTCTCGAAGATGAAGAAATATTGTCCTTGTAGGCAACTACATTTCGAAGAAAGTTGTCAATATTCATTGTCTCCCTCTTCCAAAAAAAAAAAAAAAAAAAAAAAAAATAATTGTCTTGCTTGGGCGAATTTGCAATTTCGACATCAGCATTGGAGCTATCACTTTCCAATTCTTCAGTGGGGGTATGAGCATCTTTGATAATTTATTGGGTAATTAGAATAAAAAGGGGGGTTTGTCAATAATCATGCCTAAAAAAAAAGGACAAAGAAGAAGTAGAAGAAACCTTCTTTTTGCCTTGTCGCAGATGCACTTTCTGCATGAGTATTGGCACCATTACTCTCCAATTCTTCCATATCGCTGAGGGCATCCCTTATAAAGTTTGCAGAAGGAATTTGCCCAAAAGATGAAGTGCTATCATCATCTTCAGCACCTAAAAAAAAAATAATAATAATAAACAAAAAAATGAGAGGTTATTATTCAAAACAAAAATTGATTGATGACCTAAACGAACAAATTCATTATTTTGGACAAATTTATGAAAAGGTCCTAAAAAAGGGGTAATATTAAAAAAAAAATCCAAAAGAAAAAGGTTGGTTGACGGCCATCAATGGAGGAATTCATCATATGAGAGGGAACATTTCAAAAAAAAAAAAAAAAAAACAAAAAAAAGAAAAAAAAGAAAAAAAAAGAAAAAAAAAGAAAAAGAGACGACCTGAATGAGTAAAAATAAAGAAAAAAAAGGGCTTGAATAAATGAATTTTCAGAAAAGTCCTCTCAAAACATGAAATGAAGATGAATAAATAAACAGATTACCTTGGGTTCGTTGTCTCTTCGTTGAATCAAATGAATCAACCACGGGGTGACTTCGCTTGGAGGTAGAACTACCAAGGCTAATGAATATGCTTTCGTCAAGAAAATGAGGCTTCTTTGAAGATGAGCCTCGCTCCAAATCTCTTGTAATGACTCTTTTGTCCTTGAGGTCATCCTGAATCAATGATGAATAGTCTTGATGGAAGAAAGCCTCCACGTTCCTGAACCATTTTTGTGCATAAAGCAATATGAGTCTCCCACTTCTGTCCTATTCAGGAATATAGAATAGGCTGGAAGTCTTCTGGCGGGAAAAGTGAAGCCAATAACCCATCTAGAATTATGACAGAGGAAGCCCTTCTAGGAACGTCAATATAAGCCGGAGTGTGCTGATCATACACAAATTGACGCCCAAATCGGTGTGGATTATAGGGTTCTTCAAATAAATCTCCCGCACACCGAAGGGGAAGAATTCCACGACGAACACACATCACATACTCCATAGTATAAGAATCTAATACTTCGGGCCCTGCCGGATATCAGGAGTCTCGCACTGTCTTGCCACCATGATGCATAAATGAGAAGGGACGCCATATAAAATTCGTCTCAAACCTGATGAATTTCCTCACACGTATAGGATTGTTAAATGGAGTCGGGGAAGCATTCATGTAAAGAAGCATCTTTGGTATTCTCAACAATCCCGGGATACTCAAAGTGTTATTCTCTATTTTCCTTTCAAGAAGCACTCTCCAGAAATGACAGCCAGCCCATGCATATAAGAAGTGAACAAGGAAAACTGTGGTAGAAAACCCGGGCCCTCTCCTATGGTTAACCATGGCATTCAATCCCATGTATAAACTTGCCAGCACTGCGGGGGCAAAAGCTACTTTCCTCCCATGTGCAATGTTGCATGCCATCATGAAAACTCCAGGCCTGATCACCTTGCGGTGGCTTGGCATAATAAAAAGGCAAATCCAAAGAGCCACGAAAGCAGCTAAATCTGTGTTAAAAACAGGCTTTGGAGGAGGATCAGTTGTCGAACCATATCGGGAACCAAATCTGGGTTTCCTAAAAAAGTCCACCCAATCCTCAAAAAATACTTCCTGATCAGCATTCCGGCTTGCGAGCCATTGAAAGATGTCAAAAAGATTCCTCAAAACAAAAGATTTAGAACCACTCTGTCGGCAAATTATGTCATTATGAGGCACAACTTCATCGTACATATCACCGATAATCGGAAGCCCTCCAAGTTGATTGATTTCCTATAATGAAATTCCTACTTCCCCGTACAAAAAATGGAAAGTATTAGTTTCCGGACACCATAGTTCCACTAATGCTTTATAAAAATTCACGTCAATATCATAACGCCCGATTGAAGCCACAACCCCACCGACTAGCTCTACTCAGGATAGTTCTTGAGAATATCTGTTGATTATGTCTTTGGCCCAGTCAGCATAATATGGGAGATCAATCAAATTATTCCTAACGGGCTCCTTACCCCTCCACCCCGGACGGTGATTGATGATCTTATGTCCGAGGGGTTGGAACATCCTCAAATCTCTCACGTCTCCCTTGGGTTTCAGATAAACCGCATCAGTATAACCATCTTCATACCAGCGATTCGTGCTCAATTGAGCAATGGCTAGACGATTTGGAGGGCGTTTCACCCATTCTGAATGATCCTCTCCTTCATATCTAATCGCGGGCTCCGATCCGAAATCAAAGATAGGGCTGTGAAGAATGAAGACATGACCTTGAGGAGGCTTGCTGAAATCTTGAGCCACGTCCCAAAAGGGTTGAGATATATTAGCCATGGCAAGAAAAGTGAACTTGGGGATTCCTACTTCTCTCACCCAATCTCACAAAGGAAATTCATGAGAGAAGTATGAAGGGGGCATTTGTTTTTGTCTAAAAATAAATAAAATAAAATAAAGGTGATCTTGACTAATTAGGATTTAAAAAAAAATCAGCATCAAATTAAAATTTGGATGAAAGATCAGTCAAATAAAAATTTGAACAAAATTCAAATAAAAAAATCAAGCCAAATTAAGATTCAAATTAAATCAAGAAATAAAGGAATACATAAATAAAGAAAGAAATAAATCAAGATTCAAATTAAATCAAGAAATAAAGGAATCAATCAATCAATCAAGCCAAATAAAGAAATAGCCAAACCAAATTAGAATCAATCAAACAAAATCATAATTTAAATTTAAATTAAAATTCAAATGAAAAGTCACTACTTATTATGAACACCTGTAGGTAGAGTTGTAACCACCAAAGTAGCTAAGGGTTCTGGTGCCTAATAAGCATGGATCCTCTACAAAAGGGATGAACTACACTCTACCTTGATCTTTAATACGGGAAAGTCGGATCCAAGGGATGCCCTACCCAAATAAAAAAAAGGTAGTAGTTTTTTGAGTACCTGTCCACCATTCATCTAATAGGGGGTAATTCTTTTGTTCTTAAGGCCTCAAGGACTTTCTAGAGTCCATTGAAGGCATGTTTGTCTTGCTAAGACTTTAGAATATGGTATGTGGAGTGAACAAGCTTTGTCCAGAGCTATATCGAAATATCACGGGATCAATCTAGGCCCTGGTGTAGAAATAGGAGAACACATTATGATGGTGAACTTGGAATAGAATTCATGTATAATTTTTATAGCCCAAGGTCGAACACTTATCTTCTTTTGTTGATTTCTTTTCTTTGCTTGAGGACAAGCAAACCTTTAAGTGTGGAGATATGTGATAAGTGTCAAATGAGCATATTTTCCTATCATTTTCCTATATGTTTTACATGCTATTTTGATGAATTATAGCCCTCTAGTACTTAAAGAGCTTCATATTTTATCTACAAGGCATTGGAGAGCCTCAAGAATAAAAAGGAAGAAATTCTACATCATTTGAGGCGAAAAAGGAAACAACTAGAGAAAACTGCAACAATCCTGAAATAGCAGCAAAGATAAACATTTTATTACAAAATCTAGAGGACTCTAAATAAAATCTCCACCGTTCAGATTGAAGATAAAGAAGTTAGTAAAACTTGGTTTGGTCAATCCGACAAGAATTGGTCATCCGATCGAGTTCTTGATGAAGACTGCGCAATGTAGAACCATCCATACGGACTGACAAGAAACCGTATAAGACGACCTGTAAACCCATACGGGTCCGTATGGGAGTCCATATACGAGACCACGTAGCGGTCCTGGGCCCAATCTACACCCGATTTTCACGTGGTTTGGTCCCACACGAATCCTAAACGCGTGAGATACTTTACAAAGGCCTTCACCCCTATAAATACAACCTTTCTAGGGTTAGGAAATCATCTCTTGGCCTTTGGCCACCTTTTGGGCCGTCTTGGAGATCTTGCAGTTCATTGTTGGCTAGGGTTTGGAGGGATCCTTTTGGAAAGAAGCTAGGGCTTGAAGGGAGATCATCATCAATGATCCAATTGCGCACCAACAACGGAGGGAACATCGGAGGGATGTTTAATTGAGTTTATTTTGATGTTTTCCCCTTTTATTGTGTTGGATTTGTGCTCCCCTCTCACGGGGAACTAATATTTTAGGTATTTGGGCATGATGAACCCTTGGATTATGTTTAATTGATTATTGCTTCTATGTTAATTGCTTGCATGATTTTATTCGGTCTATTGGATGATTTGTATTGAGGTATTAATCTCTCTACGGTGCGAGAGCCAGGAGAGACTATTGTTGTCCATGTGGGGGAAGACGCGAACGCCTCCCCACGTGTAGACTTTGTCCAATAGAGGGGATTAGGAGTACAACGGGAGCCCGGGTACTAAGGAGGGCGATTCTTTTAGATTATTTATTCCCTTAGTCCTCCCAAAATTATGTCGAGACATCATTGGTGAGAGCATTAGGTTAATAACTCATCTCTGGTGGAGAAAGTGAAATCATGTTAGGAACTTTTGGCCAATGATTCATCAAGCATTGACATAGTTAGCATTATCCATCTTTAAGAAATCCAAGGGGGATTCATTGCCCGAATACCCCCTTCTTATGATTGATTTACCCCAAGATTCATACCCGTCATTAGTGATATCCAATTTGTAGGTTTTCTTTGTTTAGATTAGTTCAAATCACCACCAATCCTTGTTTAGACTAGATAATAGATAACTAATTAGTACTAGTACTTCTCGGTCCCTGAGGTTCGATACCCGACTTTTCAAGAGTCCACTTTATTACTTGATCCGACCCGTACACTTGCGGTTTCAACGCATCAAGTTTTTGGTGCCGTTGCCGTTGACCAAGACTATTAGGAACATTAGAAGTTTATTACTCTAGTCATTAATTGTAGTTTTTATTTTTTATTTCTCTTTGACTTATATAAAAAAAGAAAAAAAAATCTTTGACTTGTTTCTTTTGTTCTCTTCGGTGCAAGGTACAATGTTCCTTGCAAGGCCTGATTTGGAAGCTTTATTGGATGCTCTTTCAGCAGAGATCGATATACTTAAGCAATACACCAATTCGAAGGAGCCCGTGAGACAATCTCTACAATCCATATTGGGGGGGACAACCAAGCTATCCAAGCTATCAATATGAACCACAATGGCGGTGTCCCCAAGAAGGCTTTAATTCATATTCACCACCTTCACAACAATGGATCAATTATCCTCCTAGTTTTCAGCACCCATCAAAATTGCAAGATGAAGTCTCCACAACCTTTGAGGAGTATATGCTACAAGCTTTCCAGAGCCAGGAGGCCACAATTGCAAGCTTGCAAACCTCTATTCACAATCTTGACAGCCAAGTTTGGGAACTTTTTAAACAAATTGTGACATTTGATGAACAAAGTATTGGTGAACAAGTAGTAGAAGTCCTACTTGGAAATTCTACTGAAGAGGAAGAGAGCAAAGAGGAAGAAGAGATGGAGGAATGTGTTGGTGTAGAGAAGGATGAAGTGGTAGACAGAGCAAAGCCGAAAACACTTGAAGAATTCATATACCTCGAAGTTGACTTGCACATAGAGCACAAAAGAGAACTTACCGGGATGACAATAGAAGCGAGGAGGATGCTTCAACAATCCGAGGATCCTCCAAAGCCAAGATTGAAGAATTCCCGAGTCAAACTATTTCCATGGAGGCCTAAAGGTAACTGTTCTGAGAACTCCATCGCAACAACACCCTGGCAGGTATGTTTTTTCTTTTTTGGAAGTGGCTATGCTAGATATAGCCTGGAGGAATACACCCTTTTCAAGCCTCCATGAGGTAAGAACAAGGTACGTCAAGCTAGTGACGTTAAACAAGCGCTTCTTGGGAGGCAACCCAAGCTCTAAAAATTTTCTCTTTTTCTTTTCAATTCTAGTTTAGATTAGTTAGTATTTGTGTTTGGAATAAATAGATGAATGTTCTCATACACCTTTGCATGCTGCTGGATGTTTAAATTAGCCCTAGAATAATAACGTGCATTAGGTCGAGCAAAAGGGGACACCAACACACCCAGGAATGGCTATATAAGCCATTTTCCATGTTCATACGGAGTCTTATACGGACTGACCGACAAAAGTATAAAAGCAACTCAGGAGACCATACGGACCCGTATAGGAGTCCGTATGGAATCGGCTGAGGGCGCTAATTCGGGGAGATACTTATAGCGCTCCTCACCCCTTCATTTCTTTAAAACCCTAGCCGCCTCTAGATCGACCCCGCTCCCCTTTTGCTCTGGCAACTTAACTTCTTTGAATTTGGGCTTCAATCCTCCCTAGTTATGCTCCAATGACTTGATTCATCGATTAATTTCATCATTTCCAAGATTAGAACTCTAGTGATTATATGGATTGAATGTGAAATGGGATTGCGACCAATGCTTGCAAATTTGTTTCTCTTGAGCTCTTTTTGTCCTTCAGGTCTCGCAGGATTTAGACTATGAACATATTGGAGATCAAGAATATCCACCCCGAATTCAAATCCAGCTTGGAATCCGTATCAATCAATCGGGGAAGTTTCAGTTTGCCCTTCTCCTTGTTTTTATTACATATTGTAAAATTTTCATGCTTCATTGTGTACATTGAGGACAATGTACAACTTTAAGTGTGGAGATGGGTTGCTATGTATCTAATTGTAGATTTATAGCCAATATTTAAGTGTGGAGATAGGTAGCTATTAATGATATTTATTACAAATTCTTTTAATAGCATGTATGGTATGTACTGATAATAACCTTGTTGAAAAAGCCACTTTGACATGATTTTATTCCTAGTGCACCATCATATGCTAGAATTTTGAAATTTTTCCATTGAAACATCATGGGCAATAGAGACAATCCTTGTGACAATCATAATTGCTAGGGACAATAGATAACCAATTACCATGTTCTTTTGACTTTAATAGCTAAGCATTGCTTTCAATGGCTCCAAGAGATTTCGTGGCATTAGTTCAAACTTATTAACATCTCATAATATACATAGTGGACAAGTACAATGGAAATAAAATAGTTTTGCACAATAGTTGTCAATTAAAAAAGACAGTGTTCCGCTGCTTGTTGAGACGAATTAGTTTGGAGTTTTGGCTCCTAATCAGAGTGTTCTTAAATTCGAAAAGTCGCTACTTATTATGAACACCTGTAGGTAGAGTTGTAACCACCCAAGTAGCTAAGGGTTCTGGTGCCTAATAAGCATGGATCCTCTGCAAAAGGGATGAACTACACTCTACCTTGATCTTTAGTACGGGAAAGTCGGATCCAAGGGATGCCCTACCCAAATAAAAAAAAAAAAAAAGAGAAAAAAAAGGTACTAGTTGCTTGAGTACTTGTCCACCATTCATCTAATAGGGGGTAATTCTTTTGATCTTAAGGCCTCAAGGACTTTTTAGAGTCCATTGATGGCATGTTTGTCTTGTTAAGAGTTTAGAATATGGTATGTGGAGTGAACAAGCTTTGTCCAGAGCTATATCGAAATATCACGGGATCAATCTAGGCCCTGGTGTAGAAATAAGAGAACACATTATGATGGTGAACTTGGAATAGAATTCATGTATAATGTTTATAGCCCAAGGTTGAACACTTATCTTCTTTTGTTGATTTCTTTTCTTTGCTTGAGGACAAGCAAACCTTTAAGTGTGGAGATATGTGATAAGTGTTCAAATGAGCATATTTTCCTATCATTTTCCTATATGTTTTACATGCTATTTTGATGAATTATAGCCCTCTGGTACTTAAAGAGCTTCATATTTTATCTACAGGGCATTGGAGAGCCTCAAGAATAAAAAGGAAGAAATTCTACATCATTTGAGGCGAAAAAGGAAGCAACTAGAGAAAACTGCAACAGTCCTGAAAGAGCAGCAAGGATCAGAAATTTATTACAAAATCTACCGGACTCTAAATCAAATCTCCACTGTCCAGATTGAATACAAACAAGTTAGTAAGACTTGGTTAAAATTTCAGGTCAATCCGACAAGAATTGGTCATTCGATCGAGTTTTTGATGAAGACTGCGCGATGCAGAACCATCCATACGTACTGACAAGAAACCGTATAAGACGACCTGTAAACTCATACGGGTCCATATGGGAGTCCGTATACGAGACCACGTAGCGGTCCTGGGTCCGATCTACACCCGATTTTCACGTGGTTTGGTCCCACACGAATCCTAAACGCGTGAGATACTTTACAAAGGCCTTCACCCCTATAAATACAACCTTTCTAGGGTTAGGAAATCATCTCTTGGCCTTTGGCCACCTTTTGGGTGGTCTTGGAGATCTTGGAGTTCATTGTTGGCTAGGGTTTGGAGGGATCCTCTTGGGAAGAAGCTAGGGCTTGAAGGGAGATCATCATCAACGATCCAATTGCGCACCAACAACGGAGGGAACATCGGAGGGGGGTTTAAATGAGTTTATTTTGATGTTTTCCCCTTTTATTGTGTTGGATTTGTGCTCCCCTCTCATGGGGAACTAATATTTTATGTATTTGGGCATGATGAACCCTTGGATTATGTTTAATTGATTATTGCTTTCTATGTTAATTGCTTGCATGATTTGTATTGAGGTATTAGTCTTTCTACAATGCGAGAGCCCAGAGAGACTATTGTTGTCCATGTGAGGGAAGACGCGAACGCCTCCCCAGGTATAGACTTTCTCCAATAGAGGGGATTAGGAGTACACCGGGAGCCCGGGTACTAAGGAGGGTGATTCTGTTAGATTATTTATTCCCTTGGTCCTCCCAAAATTAGGTCGAGACATTATCGGTGAGGGCACTAGGTTAATAACTCATCTCTCGTGGAGAGAGTGAAAGCATATTAGGAACTTTTGGCCAATGATTCATCAAGCATTGACATAGTTAGCATTATCCATCTTTAAGAAATCCAAGGGGGATTCATTGCCCGAATACCCCCTTCTTATGATTTATTTACCCCAAGATTCATGCCCGTCATTAGTGATATCCAATTTGTAGGTTTTCTTTGTTTAGATTAGTTCAAATCACCACCAATCCTTGTCTAGACTAGATAATAGATAACTAATTAGTACTAGTACTTCTCGGTCCCTGAGGTTTGATACCCGACTTTTCAAGAGTCCACCTTATTACTTGATCCGACCCGTACACTTGCGTTTTCAACTCATCAAGTTTTTGGCGCCGTTGCCGGGGACCAAGACTATTAGGAACATTATAAGTTTATTACTCTAGTCATTAATTGTAGTTTTTATTTTTTATTTCTCTTTGACTTATATAAAAAAAGAAAAAAAATCTTTGACTTGTTTCTTTTGTTCTCTTCGGTGCAAGGTACAATGTTCCATGCAAGGCCTGATTTGGAAGCTTTATTGGATGCTCTTTCAGCAAAGATCGATATACTTGTAAGCAATACACCAATTCGAAGGAGCCCATGAGACAATGTCTACAATCCATATTGGGGGGGACAACCAAGCTATCCAAGCTATCAATATGAACCACAATGGCGGTGTCCCCAACAAGGCTTTAATTCATATTCACCACCTTCACAACAATGGATCAATTATCCTCCTAGTTTTCAGCACCCATCAAAATTGCAAGATGAAGTCTCCACAACCTTTGAGGAGTATATGCTACAAGCTTTCCAGAGCCAGGAGGCCTCAATTGCAAGCTTGCAAACCTCTATTCACAATCTTGAGAGCCAAGTGGGAGAACTTTTTAAACAAATTGTGACATTTGATGAACAAAGTATTGGTGAACAAGTAGTAGAAGTCCTACTTGGAAATTCTACTGAAGAGGAAGAGAGCAAAGAGGAAGAAGAGATGGAAGAATGTGTTGGTGTAGAGAAGGATGAAGTGGTAGAAAGAGCAAAGCCGAAAACACTTGAAGAATTCATATACCTCGAAGTTGACTTGCACATAGAGCACAAAAGAGAACTTACCGGGATGACACTAGAAGCGAGGAGGATGCTTCAACAATCCGAGGATCCGCTAGAGCCAAGAGTGAACAATTCCCGAGTCCAACTATTTCCATGGAGGCCTAAAGGTAACTGTACTGAAAACTCCATAACAACAACACCCTGGCAGGTATGTTTTTCCTTTTTTGGAAGTGGCTATGCTAGATATAGCATGGAGGAATACACCCTTTTCAAGCCTCCATGAGGTAAGAACAAGGTACGTCAAGCTAGTGACGTTAAACAAGCGCTTCTTGGGAGGCAACCCAAGCTCTAAAAATTTTCTCTTTTTCTTTTCAATTCTAGTTTAGATTAGTTAGTATTTGTGTTTGGAATAAATAGATGAATGTTCTCATACACCTTTGCATGCTGCTGGATGTTTAAATTAGCCCTAGAATTATAACGTGCATTAGGTCGAGCAAAAGGGGACACCAACACACCCAGGAATGGCTATATACGCCATTTTCCATGTTCATACGGAGTCTTATACGGACTGACAGCAGTCCGTATAAAGCAACCTGTGAGACCATACGGACCCGTATAGGAGTCCGTATGGAATCGGCTGAGGGCGCGAATTCGGGGTGTTACTTATAGCGCCCCTCTCCCCGTCATTTCTTTAAAACCCTAGCCGCCTCTAGTTTGACCCCGCTCCCATTTTGCTCCGGCAACTTAACTTCTTTGAATTTGAGCTTCAATCCTCCCTAGTTATGCTCCAATGACTTGATTCATCGATTAATTTCATATTTTCTATGATTAGAACTCTAGTGATTATATGGATTGAATGTAAAATGGGATTGCGACCAATCCTTGCAAATTTGTTTCTCTTGAGCTCTTTTTGTCCTTCAGGTCTCGCAGGATTTAGACTATGAACATATTGGCCATCAAGAATATCCACCCCGAATTCAAATCATGCTTGGAATCCGCATCAATCAATCGGGGAAGTTTCAGTTTGCCCTTCTCCTTGTTTTTATTACATATTGTAAAATTTTCATGCTTCATTGTGTACATTGAGGACAATGTATAACTTTAAGTGTAGAGATGGGTTGCTACGTATCTAATTGTAGATTTATTGCCAATATTTAAGTGTGGAGATAGGTAGCTATTAATGATATTCATTACAAATTCTTTTAATAGCATGTATGGTATGTACTGATAATAACCTTGTTGAAAAAGCCACTTTGACATGATTTTATTCCTAGTGCACCATCATATGCTAGAATTTTGAAATTTTTCCATTGAAACATCATGGACAATAGAGACAATCCTTGTGACAGTCATGATTGCTAGGGACAATAGATAACCCATTACCATGTTTTTTTGACTTTAATAGCTAAGCATTGATTTCAATGGCTCCAAGAGATTTCGTGGCATTAGTTCAAACTTATTAACATCTCATAATATACATAGTGGACAAGTACAATGGAAATAAAATAGTTTTGCACAATAGTTGTCAATTAAAAAAGACAGTGTTACGCTGTTTGTTGAGATGAACTAGTTTGGAGTTTTGTCTCCTAATCAGAGTGTTCTTAAATTAGAAAAGTCGATACTTATTATGAACACCTGTAGGTAGCGTTGTAACCACCCAAGTAGCTAAGGGTCCTGGTGCCTAATAAGCATGGATCCTCTGCAAAAGGGATGAACCACACTCTACCTTGACCTTTAGTACGGGAAAGTCGGATCCAAGGGATGCCCTACCCGAATTAAAAAAAAAAAAAAAAAACAAAGAGAAAAAAAAGGTAGTAGTTTCTTGAGTACTTGTCCACCATTCATCTAATAGGGGGTAATTCTTTTGATCTTAAGGCCTCAAGGACTTTTTAGAGTCTACTGATGGCATGTTTGTCTTGTTAAGAGTTTAGTATATGGTATGTGGAGTGAACAAGCTTTGTCCAGAGCTATATCGAAATATCACGGGATCAATCTAGGCCCTGGTGTAGAAATAAGAGAACACATTATGATGGTGAACTTGGAATAGAATTCATGTATAATGTTTATAGCCCAAGTTTGAAAACTTATCTTCTTTTGTTGATTTCTTTTCTTTGCTTGAGGACAAGCAAACCTTTAAGTGTGGAGATATGTGATAAGTGTTCAAATGAGCATATTTTTCTATCATTTTCCTATATGTTTTACATTCCATTTTGAGGAATTATAGCCCTCTGGTACTTAAAGAGCTTCATATTTTATCTACAGGGCATTGGAGAGCCTCAAGAATAAAAATGAAGGAATTCTACATAATTTGAGGCGAAAAAGGAAGCAACTAGAGAAAACTGCAACAGTCCTGAAAGAGCAGCAAGGATCAGAAATTTATTACAAAATCTACCGGACTCTAAATCAAATCTCCACTGTCCAGATTGAATACAAACAAGTTAGTAAGACTTGGTTAAAATTTCAGGTCAATCCGACAAGAATTGGTCATTCGATCGAGTTTTTGATGAAGACTGCGCGATGCAGAACCATCCATACGGACTGACAAGAAACCGTATAAGACGACCTGTAAACCCATACGGGTCCGTATGGGAGTCCGTATACGAGACCACGTTGTGGTCCTGGGCCCGATCTACTCCCGATTTTCACGTGGTTTGGTCCCATACGAATCCTAAACGCGTGAGATACTTTACAAAGGCCTTCAACCCTATAAATACAACCATTCTAGGGTTAGGAAATCATCTCTTTGCCTTTGGCCACCTTTTGGGTGGTCTTGGAGATCTTGGAGTTCATTGTTGGCTAGGGTTTGGAGGGATCCTCTTGGGAAGAAGCTAGGGCTTGAAGGGAGATCATCATCAACGATCCAATTGCGCACCAACAACGGAGGGAACATCGGAGGGAGGTTTAAATGAGTTTATTTTGATGTTTTCCCCTTTTATTGTGTTGGATTTGTGCTCCCCTCTCATGGGGAACTAATATTCTATGTATTTGGGCATGATGAACACTTGGATTATGTTTAATTGATTATTGCTTTCTATGTTAATTGCTTGCATGATTTTATTCTGTCTATTGGATGATTTGTATTGAGGTATTAGTCTCTCTACGTTGCGAGAGCCCAGAGAGACCATTGTTGTCCATGTGGGGGAAGACGCGAATGCCTCCCCACGAGTAGATTTTCTCCAATAGAGGGGATTAGGAGTACACCGGGAGCCCGGGTACTAAGGAGGGCGATTCTGTTAGATTATTTATTCCCTTGGTCTTCCCAAAATTAGGTCGAGATATCATCGGTGAGGGCACTAGGTTAATAACTCATCTCTGGTGGAGAGAGTGAAAGCATGTTAGGAACTTTTGGCCAATGATTCATCAAGCATTGATATAGTTTGGATTATCCATCTTTAAGAAATCCAAGGGGGATTCATTGCCCGAATACCCCCTTCTTATGATTGATTTACCCCAAGATTCATACACGTCATTAGTGATACCCAATTTGAAGGTTTTCTTTGTTTAGATTAGTTCAAATCACCACCAATCCTTGTTTAGACTAGATAATAGATAACTAATTAGTACTAGTATTTCTCGGTCCCTGAGGTTCAATACCCGACTTTTCAAGAGTCCACTTTATTACTTGATCCGACCCGTACACTTGCGGTTTCAACGCATAAAGTTTTTGGCGCCGTTGCCGGGGACCAAGACTATTAGGAACATTAGAAGTTTATTACTCTAGTCATTTATTGTAGTTTTTATTTTTTATTTCTCTTTGACTTATATAAAAAAAGAAAAAAAAATCTTTGACTCGTTTCTTTTGTTCTCTTCGGTGCAAGGTACAATGTTCCATGCAAGGCCTGATTTGGAAGCTTGATTGGATGCTCTTTCAGCAAAGATCGATATACTTGTAAGCAATACACCAATTCGAAGGAGCCCATGAGACAAAGTCTACAATCCATATTGGGGGGGACAACCAAGCTATCCAAGCTATCAATATGAACCACAATGGCGGTGTCCCCAACAAGGCTTTAATTCATATTCACCACCTTCACAACAATGGATCAATTATTCTCCTAGTTTTCGGCACCCATCAAAATTGCAAGATGAAGTCTCCACAACCTTTGAGGAGTATATGCTACAAGCTTTCCAGAGCCAGGAGACCTCAATTGCAAGCTAGCAAACCTCTATTCACAATCTTGGGAGCCAAGTGGGAGAACTTTTTAAACAAATTGTGACATTTGATGAACAAAGTATTGGTGAACAAGTAGTAGAAGTCTTACTTGGAAATTCTACTGAAGAGGAAGAGAGCAAAGAGGAAGAAGAGATGGAAGAATGTGTTGGTGTAGAGAAGGATGAAGTGGTAGAAAGAGCAAAGCCGAAAACACTTGAAGAATTCATATACCTCGTAGTTGACTTGCACATAGAGCACAAAAGAGAACTTACCGGGATGACACTAGAAGCGAGGAGGATGCTTCAACAATCCGAGGATCCGCCAAAGCCATGATTGAAAAATTCCCGAGTCAAACTATTTCCATGGAGGCCTAAAGGTAACTGTACTGAAAACTCAATCACAACAACACCCTGGCAAGTATGTTTTTCCTTTTTTTGGAAGTGGCTATGCTAGATATAGCCCGGAGGAATACACCCTTTTCAAGCCTCCATGAGGTAAGAACAAGGTACGTCAAGCTAGTGACGTTAAACAAGCGCTTCTTGGGAGGCAACCCAAGCTCTAAAAATTTTCTCTTTTTCTTTTCAATTCTAGTTTAGATTAGTTAGTATTTGTGTTTGGAATAAATTGATGAATGTTCTCATACACCTTTGCATGCTGCTGGATGTTTAAATTAGCCCTAGAATTATAACGTGCATTAGGTCGAGCGAAAGGGGACACCAACACACCCAGGAAGGGCTGTATATGGATTAATCGATTAATTTCATCTTTTCTATGATTAGAACTCTAGTGAGTATATGGATTGAATGTGAAATGGGATTGCGACCAATGCTTGCAAATTTGTTTCTCTTGAGCTCTTTTTGTCCTTCAGGTCTCGCAGGATTTAGACT
Organism: Dioscorea zingiberensis; assembly: GCA_026586065.1. Lineage (NCBI taxonomy): Eukaryota > Viridiplantae > Streptophyta > Magnoliopsida > Dioscoreales > Dioscoreaceae > Dioscorea > Dioscorea zingiberensis. Next base: position 29,240,948 of record CM048818.1, read on the forward strand.
ATGAGCATATTGGCCATCAAGAATATCCACCCCGAATTCAAATCAAGCTTGGAATCCGCATCAATCAATCGGGGAAGTTTCAGTTTGCCCTTCTCCTTGTTTTTATTGCATATTGTAAAATTTTCATGCTCCATTGTGTACATTGAGGACAATGTATAACTTTAAGTGTGGAGATGGGTTGCTACGTATCTAATTGTAGATTTATTTCCAATATTTAAGTGTGGAGATAGGTAGCTATTAATGATATTCATTACAAATTCTTTTAATAGCATGTATGGTATGTACTGATAATAACCTTGTTGAAAAAGCCACTTTGACATGATTTTATTCCTAGTGCACCATCATATGCTAGAATTTTGAAATTTATCCATTGAAACATCATGGGCAATAGAGACAATCCTTGTGACAATCATGATTGCTAGGGACAATAGATAACCCATTACCATGTTCTTTTGACTTTAATAGCTAAGCATTGCTTTCAATGGCTCCAAGAGATTTCGTGGCATTAGTTCAAACTTATTAACATCTCATAATATACATAGTGGACAAGTACAATGGAAATAAAATAGTTTTGCACAATAGTTGTCAATTAAAAAAGACAGTGTTCCGCTGCTTGTTGAGACGAGTTAGTTTGGAGTTTTGGCTCCTAATCAGAGTGTTCTTAAATTCGAAAAGTCGCTACTTATTATGAACACCTGTAGGTAGAGTTGTAACCACCCAAGTAGCTAAGGGTTCTGGTGCCTAATAAGCATGGATCCTCTGCAAACTGGGATGAACTACACTCTACCTTGATCTTTAGTACGGGAAAGTCGGATCCAAGGGATGCCCTACCCGAATTAAAAAAAAAAAAAAAAAAAGGTAGTAGTTTCTTGAGTACTTGTCCACCATTCATCTAATAGGGGGTAATTCTTTTGATCTTAAGGTCTCAAGGACTTTTTAGAGTCCATTGATGGCATGTTTGTCATGTTAAGAGTTTAGAATATGGTATGTGGAGTGAACAAGCTTTGTCCAGAGCTATATCGAAATATCACGGGATCAATCTAGGCCCTGGTATAGAAATAAGAGAACACATTATGATGGTGAACTTGGAATAGAATTCATGTATAATGTTTATAGCCCAAGGTTGAACACTTATCTTCTTATGTTGATTTCTTTTCTTTGCATGAGGACAAGCAAACCTTTAAGTGTGGAGATATGTGATAAGTGTTCAAATGAGCATATTTTTCTATCATATTCCTATATGTTTTACATACTATTTTGATGAATTATAGCCCTCTGGTACTTAAAGAGCTTCAAATTTTATCTACAGGGCATTGGAGAGCCTCATGAAAAAAGGAAGGAATTCTACATCATTTGAGGCGAAAAAGGAAGCAACTAGAGAAAACTGCAACAGTCCTGAAAGAGCAGTAAGGATCAGAAATTTATTACAAAATCTACCAGACTCTAAATCAAATCTCCACTGTTCAGATTGAATATAAACAAGTTAGTAAGACTTGGTTAAAATTTCAGGTCAATCCGACAAGAATTGGTCATTCGATCGAGATTTTGATGACGACTGCGCGATGCAGAACCATCTATACGGACTGAAAAGAAACCGTATAAGACGACCTGTAAACCCATACGGGTCCGTATGGGAGTCCGTATACGAGACCACGTAGCGGTCCTGGGCCCGATTTACACCCGAGTTTCACATGGTTTGGTCCCACACGAATCCTAAACGCGTGAGATACTTTACAAAGGCCTTCACCCCTATAAATACAACCTTTCTAGGGTTAGGAAATCATCCCTTGGCCTTTGGCCACCTTTTGGGCGGTCTTGGAGATCTTGGAGTTCAATTTTGGCTAGGGTTTGGAGGGATCCTCTTGGGAAGAAGCTAGGGCTTGAAGGGAGATCATCATCAACGATCCAATTGCGCACCAACAACGGAGGGAACATCGGAGGGGGGTTTAAATGAGTTTATTTTGATGTTTTCCCCTTTTATTGTGTTGGATTTGTGCTCCCCTCTCATGGGGAACTAATATTTTATGTATTTGGGCATGATGAACCCTTGGATTATGTTTAATTGATTATTGCTTTCTATGTTAATTGCTTGCATGATTTTATTCGGTCTATTGGATGATTTGTATTGAGGTATTAGTCTCTCTACGTTGCGAGAGCCCAGAGAGACTATTGTTGTCCATGTGGGGGAAGACGCGAACGCCTCCCCACGTGTAGACTTTCTCCAATAGAGGGGATTAGGAGTACACCGGGAGCCCGGGTACTAAGGAGGGCGATTCTGTTAGATTATTTATTCCCTTGGTCCTCCCAAAATTAGGTCGAGACATCATCGGTGAGGGCACTAGGTTAATAACTCATCTCTGGTGGAGAGAGTGAAAGCATGTTAGGAACTTTTGGCCAATGATTCATCAAGCATTGACATAGTTAGCATTATCAATCTTTAAGAAATCCAAGGGGATTCATTGCCCAAATACCCCCTTCTTATGATTGATTTACCCCAAGATTCATACCCGTCATTAGTGATACCCAATTTGTAGGTTTTCTTTGTTTAGATTAGTTCAAATCACCACCAATCCTTGTTTAGACTAGATAATAGATAACTAATTAGTACTAGTACTTCTCGGTCCCTGAGGTTCGATACCCGACTTTTCAAGAGTCCACTTTATTACTTGATCCGACCCGTACACTTGCGGTTTCAACGCATCAAGTTTTTGGCGCCGTTGCCGGGGACCAAGACTATTTGAAACATTAGAAGTTTATTACTCTAGTCATTAATTGTAGTTTTTATTTTTTATTTCTCTTTGACTTATATAAAAAAAGAAAAAAATCTTTGACTTGTTTCTTTTGTTCTCTTCGGTGCAAGGTACAATGTTCCATGCAAGGCCTTATTTGGAAGCTTTATTGGATGCTCTTTCAGCAAAGATCGATATACTTGTAAGCAATACACCAATTCGAAGGAGCCCATAAGACAATGTCTACAATCCATATTGGGGGGCACAACCAAGCTATCCAAGCTATCAATATGAACCACAATGGCGGTGTCCCCAACAAGGCTTTAATTCATATTCACCACCTTCACAACAATGGATTAATTATCCTCCTAGTTTTCAACACCCATCAAAATTGCAAGATGAAGTCTCCACAACCTTTGAGGAGTATATGCTACAAGCTTTCTAGAGCCAGGAGGCCTCAATTGCAAGCTTGCAAACCTCTATTCACAATCTTGAGAGCCAAGTGGGAGAACTTTTTAAACAAATTGTGACATTTGATGAACAAAGTATTGGTGAACAAGTAGTGGAAGTCCTACTTGGAAATTCCACTGAAGCGGAAGAGAGCAAAGAGGAAGAAGAGATGGAAGAATGTGTTGGTGTAGAGAAGGATGAAGTGGTAGAAAGAGCAAAGCCGAAAACACTTGAAGAATTCATATACCTCGAAGTGGACTTGCACATAGAGCACAAAAGAGAACTTACCGGGATGACACTAGAAGCGAGGAGGATGCTTCAACAATCCGAGGATCCGCCAAAGCCAAGATTGAACAATTCCCGAGTCAAACTATTTCCATGGGGGCCTAAAGGTAACTGTACTGAAAACTCAATCACAACAACACCCTGGCAGGTATGTTTTTCCTTTTTTGGAAGTGGCTATGCTAGATATAGCCTGGAGGAATACACCCTTTTCAAGCCTCCATGAGGTAAGAATAAGGTACGTCAAGCTAGTGACGTTAAACAAGCGCTTCTTGGGAGGCAACCCAAGCTCTAAAAATTTTCTCTTTTTCTTTTCAATTCTAGTTTAGATTAGTTAGTATTTGTGTTTGGAATAAATTGATGAATGTTCTCATACACCTTTGCATGCTGCTGGATGTTTAAATTAGCCCTAGAATTATAGCGTGCATTAGGTCCAGCGAAAGGGGACACCAACACACCCAGGAAGGGTTGTATAAGCCATTTTCCATGTTCATACGGAGTCTTATACGGACTGACAGCAGTCCGTATAAAGCAACCTGTGAGACCATACGGACCCTTATAGGAGTCCGTATGGAATCGGCTGAGGGCGCGAATTCGCTGCGTTACTTATAGCGCCCTTCTCCCCGTCATTTCTTTAAAACCCTAGCCGCCTCTAGTTCGACCCCGCTCCCCTTTTGCTCCGGCAACTTAACTTCTTTGAATTTGGGCTTCAATCCTCCCTAGTTATGCTCCAATGACTTGATTCATCGATTAATTACATCTTTTCTATGATTAGAACTCTAGTGATTATATGGATTGAATGTGAAATGGGATTGCGACCAATGCTTGCAAATTTGTTTCTCTTGAGCTCTTTTTGTCCTTCAGGTCTCGCAGGATTTAGACTATGAACATATTGGCCATCAAGAATATCCACCCCGAATTCAAATCAAGCTTGGAATCCTCATCAATCAATCGGGGAAGTTTCAGTTTGCCCTTCTCCTTATTTTTATTGCATATTGTAAAATTTTCATGCTTCATTGTGTACATTGAGGACAATGTACAACTTTAAGTGTGGAGATGGGTTGCTAGGTATCTAATTGTAGATTTATTGCCAATATTTAAGTGTGGAGATAAGTAGCTATTAATGATATTCATTACAAATTCTTTTAATAGCATGTATGGTATGTACTGATAATAACCTTGTTGAAAAAGCTACTTTGACATGATTTTATTCCTAGTGCACCATCATATGCTAGAATTTTGAAATTTATCCATTAAAACATCATGGGCAATAGAGACAATCCTTGTGACAATCATGATTGCTAGGGACAATAGATAACCCATTACCATGTTCTTTTGACTTTAATAGCTCAGCATTGCTTTCAATGGCTCAAAGAGATTTCGTGGCATTATCAAACTTATTAACATCTCATAATATACATAGTGGACAAGTACAATGGAAATAAAATAGTTTTGCACAATAGTTGTCAATTGAAAAAGACAGTGTTCCGCTGCTTGTTGAGACGAAATAGTTTGGAGTTCTGGCTCCTAATCAAAGTGTTCTTCAATTCGAAAAGTCGCTACTTATTATGAACACCTGTAGGTAGAGTTGTAACCACCCAAGTAGCTAAGGGTTCTGGTGCCTAATAAGCATGGATCCTCTGCAAAATGGATGAACTACACTCTACCTTGATCTTTAGTACGGGAAAGTCGGATCCAAGGGATGCCCTACCCGAATCAAGGAAAAAAAAAAAAAAAAACAAAGAGAAAAAAAAGGTAGTAGTTTCTTGAGTACTTGTCCACCATTCATCTAATAGGGGGTAATTCTTTTGATCTTAAGGCCTCAAGGACTTTTTAGATTCCATTGATGGCATGTTTGTCTTGTTAAGAGTTTAGAATATGGTATGTGGAGTGAACAAGCTTTGTCCAGAGCTATATCGAAATATCACGGGATCAATCTAGACCCTGGTGTAGAAATAAGAGAACACATTATGATGGTGAACTTGGAATAGAATTCATGTATAATGTTTATAGCCCAAGGTTGAACACTTATCTTCTTATGTTGATTTCTTTTCTTTGCTTGAGGACAAGCAAACCTTTAAGTGTGGAGATTTGTGATAAGTGTTCAAATGAGCATTTTTTCTTTTCATTTTCCTATATGTTTTACATGCTATTTTGATGAATTATAGCCCTCTGGTACTTAAAGAGCTTCATATTTTATCTACCGGGCATTGGAGAGCCTCAAGAATAAAAAGGAAAGAATTCTACATCATTTGAGGCGAAAAAGGAAGCAACTAGAGAAAACTGCAACAGTCCTGAAAGAGCAGCAAGGATCAGAAATTTATTACAAAATCTACCGGACTCTAAATCAAATCTCCACTGTCCAGATTGAATATAAACAAGTTAGTAAGACTTGGTTAAAATTTCAGGTCAATCCGACAAGAATTGGTCATTCGATCGAGTTTTTGATGAAGACTGCGCGATGCAGAACCATCCACACGGACTGACAAGAAACCGTATAAGACGACCTGTAAACCCATACGGGTCCGTATGGGAGTCCGTATACGAGACCACGTAGCGGTCCTGGGCCCGATCTACACCCGATTTTCACATGGTTTGGTCCCACACGAATCCTAAACGCGTGAGATACTTTACAAAGGCCTTCACCCCTATAAATACAACCTTTCTAGGGTTAGGAAATCATCCCTTGGCCTTTGGCCACCTTTTGGGCGGTCTTGGAGATCTTGGAGTTCATTGTTGGCTAGGGTTTGGAGGGATCCTCTTGGGAAGAAGCTAGGGCTTGAAGGGAGATCAACATCAACGATCCAATTGCGCACCAACAACGGAGGGAACATCGGAGGGAGGTTTAAATGAGTTTATTTTGATGTTTTCCCCTTTTTTTGTGTTGGATTTGTGCTCCCCTCTCATGGGGAACTAATATTTTATATATTTTTGCATGATGAACCCTTGGATTATGTTTAATTGATTATTGCTTTCTATGTTAATTGCTTGCATGATTTTATTCGGTCTATTGGATTATTTGTATTGAGGTATTAGTCTCTCTACATTGCGAGAGCCCAGAGAGACTATTGTTGTCCATGTGGGGGAAGACGCGAACGCCTCCCCACGTGTAGACTTTCTCCAATAGAGGGGATTAGGAGTACACAGGGAGCCCGGGTACTAAGGAGGGCGATTCTGTTAGATTATTTATTCCCTTGGTCCTCCCAAAATTAGGTCGAGACATCATCGGTGAGGGCACTAGGTTAATAACACATCTCTGGTGGAGAGAGTGAAAGCATGTTAGGAACTTTTGGCCAATGATTCATCAAGCATTGACATAGTTAGCATTATCCATCTTTAAGAAATCCAAGGGGATTCATTGCCTGAATACCCCCTTCTTATGATTGATTTACCCCAAGATTCATACCCGTCATTAGTGATACAAAATTTGTAGGTTTTCTTTGTTTAGATTAGTTCAAATCAGCACCAATCCTTGTTTAGACTAGATAATAGATAACTAATTAGTACTAGTACTTCTCGGACCCTGAGGTTCGATACCCGACTTTTCAAGAGTCCACTTTATTACTTGATCCGACCCGTACACTTGCGGTTTCAACGCATCAAGTTTTTGGCGCCGTTGCCGGGGACCAAGACTATTTGAAAGATTAGAAGTTTATTACTCTAGTCATTAATTGTAGTTTTTATTTTTTATTTCTCTTTGACTTATATAAAAAAAAGAAAAAAAATCTTTGACTTGTTTCTTTTGTTCTCTTCGGTGCAAGGTACAATGTTCCATGCAAGGCCTGATTTGGAAGCTTCATTGGATGCTCTTTCAGCAAAGATCGATATACTTGTAAGCAATACACCAATTCGAAGGAGCCCATGAGACAATGTCTACAATCCATATTGGGGGGGACAACCAAGCTATCCAAGCTATCAATATGAACCACAATGGCGGTGTCCCAAACAAGGCTTTAATTCATATTCACCACCTTCACAACAATGGATCAATTATCCTCCTAGTTTTCAGCACCCATCAAAATTTCAAGATGAAGTCTCCACAACCTTTGAGGAGTATATGCTACAAACTTTCCAGAGCCAGGAGGCCTCAATTGCAAGCTTGCAAACCTCTATTCACAATCTTGAGAGCCAAGTGGGAGAACTTTTTAAACAATTTGTGACATTTGATGAACAAAGTATTGGTGAACAAGTAGTAGAAGTCCTACTTGGAAATTCTACTGAAGTGGAAGAGAGCAAAGAGGAAGAAGAGATGGAAGAATGTGTTGGTGTATAGAAGGATGAAGTGGTAGAAAGAGCAAAGCCGAAAACACTTGAAGAATTCATATACCTCGAAGTTGACTTGCACATAGAGCACAAAAGAGAACTTACCGGGATGACACTAGAAGCGAGGAGGATGCTTCAACAATCAGAGGATCCGCCAAAGCCAAGATTGAACAATTCCCTAGTCAAACTATTTCCATGGGGGCCTAAAGGTAACTGTACTAAAAACTCAATCACAACAACACCCTGGCAGGTATGTTTTTCCTTTTTTGGAAGTGGCTATGCTAGATATAGCCTGGAGGAATACACCCTTTTCAAGCCTCCATGAGGTAAGAACAAGGTACGTCAAGATAGTGACGTTAAACAAGCGCTTCTTGGGAGGCAACCCAAGCTCTAAAAATTTTCTCTTTTTCTTTTCAATTCTAGTTTAGATTAGTTAGTATTTGTGTTTGGAATAAATTGATGAATGTTCTCATACACCTTTGCATGCTGCTGGATGTTTAAATTAGCCCTAGAATTATAACGTGCATTAGGTCGAGCAAAAGGGGACACCAACACACCCAGGAAGGGCTGTATAAGCCATTTTCCATGTTCATACGGAGTCTTATACGGACTGACAGCACTCCGTATACAGCAACCTGTGAGACCATACGGACCCGTATAGGAGTCCGTATGGAATCGGCTGAGGGCATTAGCGTTACTTATAGCGCCCCTCTCCCCATCATTTCGTTAAAACCCTAGCCGCCTCTAGTTCGACCCCGCTCCCCTTTTGCTCCGGCAACTTAACTTCTTTGAATTTGGGCTTCAATCCTCCCTAGTTATGCTCCAATGACTTGATTCATCGATTAATTTCATCTTTTCTATGATTAGAACTCTAGTGATTATATGGATTGAATGTGAAATGGGATTGCGACCAATGCTTGCAAATTTGTTTCTCTTGAGCTCTTTTTGTCCTTCAGGTCTCGCAGGATTTAGACTATGAACATATTGGCCATCAAGAATATCCACCCCGAATTCAAATCAAGCTTGGAATCCGCATCAATCAATCGGGGAAGTTTCAGTTTGCCCTTCTCCTTGTTTTTATTGCATATTGTGAAATTTTCATGCTTCATTGTGTACATTGAGGACAATGTACAACTTTAAGTGTGGAGATGGGTTGCTAGGTATCTAATTGTAGATTTATTGCCAATATTTAAGTGTGGAGATAGGTAGCTATTAACGATATTCATTACAAATTCTTTTAATAGAATGTATGGTATGTACTGATAATAACCTTGTTGAAAAAGCTACTTTGACATGATTTTATTCCTAGTGCACCATCATATGCTAGAATTTTAAAATTTTTTCATTGAAACATCATGGGCAATAGAGACAATCCTTGTGACAATCATGATTGCTAGGGACAATAGATAACCCATTACCATGTTCTTTTGACTTTAATAGCTAAGCATTGCTTTCAATGGCTCAAAGAGATTTCGTGGCATTAGTTCAAACTTATTAACATCTCACAATGGAAATAAAATAGTTTTGCACAATAGTTGTCAATTAAAAAAGATAATGTAATGCTGCTTGTTGAGACGAATTAGTTTGGAGATTTGGCTCCTAATCAGAGTGTTCTTAAATTCGAAAAGTCGCTACTTTTTATGAACACCTGTAGGTAGAGTTGTAACCACCCAAGTAGCTAAGGGTTCTGGTGCCTAATAAGCATGGATCCTCTGCAAAATGGATGAACTACACTCTACCTTGATCTTTAGTACGGGAAAGTCGGATCCAAGGGATGCCCTACCCGAATAAAAAAAAAAAAACAAAGAGAAAAAAAAAGGTAGTAGTTTCTTGAGTACTTGTCCACCATTCATCTAATACGGGGTAATTCTTTTGATCTTAAGGTCTTAAGGACTTTTTAGAGTCCATTGATGACATGTTTGTCTTGTTAAGAGTTTAGAATATGGTATGTGGAGTGAACAAGCTTTGTCCAGAGCTATATCGAAATATCACGGGATCAATCTAGGCCCTGGTGTAGAAATAAGAGAACACATTATGATGGTGAACTTGGAATAGAACTCATGTATAATGTTTATAGCCCAAGGTTGAACACTTATCTTCTTTTGTTGATTTCTTTTCTTTGCTTGAGGACAAGCAAACCTTTAAGTGTGGAGATATATGATAAGTGTTCAAATGAGCATATTTTCCTATCATTTTCCTATATGTTTTACATGCTATTTTGATGAATTATAGCCCTCTAGTACTTAAAGAGCTTCATATTTTATCTACAGGGCATTGGAGAGCCTCAAGAATAAAAAGGAAGGAATTCTACATCATTTGAGGCGAAAAAGGAAGCAACTAGAGAAAACTGCAACATTCCTGAAAGAGCAGCAAGGATCAGAAACTTATTACAAAATCTACAGGACTCTAAATCAAATCTCCACTGTCCAGATTGAATATAAACAAGTTAGTAAGACTTGGTTAAAATTTCAGGTCAATCCGACAAGAATTGGTCGTTCGATCGAGTTTTTGATGAAGACTGCGCGATGCAGAACCATCCACAGGACTGACAAGAAACCGTATAAGACGACCCGTAAACCCATACGGGTCCGTATGGGAGTCCGTATACGAGACCACGTAGCGGTCCTGGGCCCGATCTATACCCGATTTTCACATGGTTTGGTCCCACACGAATCCTAAACGCGTGAGATACTTTACAAAGGCCTTCACCCCTATAAATACAACCTTTCTACGGTTAGGAAATCATCTCTTGGCTTTTGGCCACCTTTTGGGCGGTCTTGGAGATCTTGGAGTTCATTGTTGGCTAGGGTTTGGAGGGATCCTCTTGGGAAGAAGCTAGGGCTTGAAGGGAGATCATCATCAACGATCCAATTGCGCACCAACAACGGAGGGAACATCGGAGGGAGGTTTAAATGAGTTTATTTTGATGTTTTCCCCTTTTATTGTGTTGGATTTGTGCTCCCCTCTCATGGGGAACTAATATTTTATGTATTTGGGCATGATGAACCCTTGGATTATGTTTAATTGATTATTGCTTTCTATGTTAATTGCTTGCATGATTTTATTCGGTCTATTAGATTATTTGTATTGAGGTATTAGTCTCTCTACATTGCGAGAGCCCAGAGAGACTATTGTTGTCCATGTGGGGGAAGACGCGAACGCCTCCCCACGTGTAGACTTTCTCCAATAGAGGGGATTAGGAGTACACCGGGAGCCCTGGTACTAAGGAGGGCGATTCTATTAGATTATTTATTCCCTTGGTCCTCCCAAAATTAGGTCGAGACATCATCGGTGAGGGCACTAGGTTAATAACACATCTCTGGTGGAGAGAGTGAAAGCATGTTAGGAACTTTTGGCCAATGATTCATCAAGCATTGACATAGTTAGCATTATCCATCTTTAAGAAATCCAAGGGGATTCATTGCCTGAATACCCCCTTCTTATGATTGATTTACCCCAAGATTCATACCCGTCATTAGTGATACCCAATTTGTAGGTTTTCTTTGTTTAGATTAGTTCAAATCACCACCAATCCTTGTTTAGACTAGATAATAAATAACTAATTAGTACTAGTACTTCTCGGTCCCTGAGGTTCGATACCCGACTTTTCAAGAGTCCACTTTATTACTTGATCCGACCCGTACACTTGCGGTTTCAACGCATCAAGTTTTTGGCGCCATTGCCGTGGACCAAGACTATTTGAAACATTAGAAGTTTATTACTCTAGTCATTAATTGTAGTTTTTATTTTTTATTTCTCTTTGACTTATATAAAAAAAGAAAAAAAATCTTTGACTTGTTTCTTTTGTTCTCTTCGGTGCAAGGTACAATGTTCCATGCAAGGCCTGATTTGGAAGCTTTATTGGATGCTCTTTCAGCAAAGATCGATATACTTGTAAGCAATACACCAATTCGAAGGAGCCCATGAGACAATGTCTACAATCCATATTGGGGGGGACAACCAAGCTATCCAAGCTATCAATATGAACCACAATGGCGGTGTCCCCAACAAGGCTTTAATTCATATTCACCACCTTCACAACAATGGATCAATTATCCTCCTAGTTTTCAGCACCCATCAAAATTGCAAGATGAAGTCTCCACAACCTTTGAGGAGTATATGCTACAAGCTTTCCAGAGCCAGGAGGCCTCAATTGCAAGCTTGCAAACCTCTATTCACAATCTTGAGAGCCAAGTGGGATAACTTTTTAAACAAATTGTGACATTTGATGAACAAAGTATTGGTGAACAAGTAGTAGAAGTCCTACTTGGAAATTCCACTGAAGCGGAAGAGAGCAAAGAGGAAGAAGAGATGGAAGAATGTGTTGGTGTAGAGATGGATGAAGTGGTAGAAAGAGCAAAGCCGAAAACACTTGAAATAGAATTCATGTATAATGTTTATAGCCCAAGGTTGAACACTTATCTTCTTTTGTTGATTTCTTTTCTTTGCTTGAGGACAAGCAAACCTTTAAGTGTGGAGATATGTGATAAGTGTTCAAATGAGCATATTTTTCTATCATTTTCCTATATGTTTTATATGCTATTTTGATGAATTATAGCCCTCTGGTACTTAAAGAGCTTCATATTTTATCTACAGGGCATTGGAGAGCCTCAAGAATAAAAAGGAAGGAATTCTACATCATTTGAGGCGAAAAAGGAAGCAACTAGAGAAAACTGCAACAGTCCTGAAAGAGCAGCAAGTATCAGAAATTTATTACAAAATCTACCGGACTCTAAATCAAATCTCCACTGTCCAGATTGAATATAAACAAGTTAGTAAGACTTGGTTAAAATTTCAGGTCAATCCGACAAGAATTGGTCATTCGATCGAGTTTTTGATGAAGATTTACATGCGATCTAGAACCATCCATACGGACTGACAAGAAACCGTATAAGACGACCTGTAAACCCATACGGGTCCGTATGGGAGTCCGTATACAAGACCACGTAGCGGTCCTGGGCCCGATCTACACCCGATTTTCACATGGTTTGGTCCCACACGAATCCTAAACGCGTGAGATACTTTACAAAGGCCTTCACCCCTATAAATACAACCTTTCTAGGGTTAGGAAATCATCTCTTGGCTTTTGGCCACCTTTTGGGCGGTCTTGGAGATCTTGGAGTTCATTGTTGGCTCGGGTTTGGAGGGATCCTCTTGGGAAGAAGCTAGGGCTTGAAGGGAGATCATCATCAACGATCCAATTGCGCACCAACAACGGAGGGAACATCGGAGGGAGGTTTAAATGAGTTTATTTTGATGTTTTCCCCTTTTATTGTGTTGGATTTGTGCTCCCCTCTCATGGGGAACTAATATTTTATGTATTTGGGCATGATGAACCCTTGGATTATGTTTAATTGATTATTGCTTTCTATGTTAATTGCTTGCATGATTTTATTCGGTCTATTGGATGATTTGTATTGAGGTATTAGTCTCTCTACGTTGCGAGAGCCCAGAGAGACTATTGTTGTCCATGTGGGGGAAGACGCGAACGCCTCCCCATGTGTAGACTTTCTCCAATAGAGGGGATTAGGAGTACACCGGGAGCCCGGGTACTAAGGATGGCGATTCTGTTTGATTATTTATTCCCTTGGTCCTCCCAAAATTAGGTCGAGACATCATCGGCGAGGGCACTAGGTTAATAACTCATCTCTGGTGGAGAGAATGAAAGCATGTTAGGAACTTTTGGCCAATGATTCATCAAGCATTAACATAGTTAGCATTATCCATCTTTAAGAAATCCAAGGGGATTCATTGCCCGAATACCCCCTTCTTATGATTAATTTACCCCAAGATTCATACCCGTCATTAGTGATACCCAATTTGTAGGTTTTATTTGTTTAGATTAGTTCAAATCACCACCAATCCTTGTTTAGACTAAATAATAGATAACTAATTAGTACTAGTACTTCTCGGACCCTGAGGTTCGATACCCGACTTTTCAAGAGTCCACTTTATTACTTGATCTGACCCGTGCACTTGCGGTTTCAACGCATCAAGTTTTTGGCGCCGTTGCCGGAGACCAAGAATATTAGGAACATTAGATGTTTATTACTCTAGTCATTAATTGTAGTTTTTACTTTTTATTTCTCTTTGACTTATATAAAAAAAGAAAAAAAAATCTTTGACTTGTTTCTTTTGTTCTCTTCGGTGCAAGTTACAATGTTCCATGCAAGGCCTGATTTGGAAGCTTTATTGGATGCTCTTTCAGCAAAGATCGATATACTTGTAAGCAATAAACCAATTCGAAGGAGCCCATGAGACAATGTCTACAATCCATATTGGGGGGGACAACCAAGCTATCCAAGCTATCAATATGAACCACAATGGCGGTGTCCCCAACAAGGCTTTAATTCATATTCACCACCTTCACAACAATGGATCAATTATCCTCCTAGTTTTCAGCACCCATCAAAATTGCAAGTTGAAGTCTCCACAACCTTTGAGGAGTATATGCTACAAGCTTTCCAGAGCCAGGAGGCCTCAATTGCAAGCTTGCAAACCTCTATTCACAATCTTGAGAGCCAAGTGGGAGAACTTTTTAAACAAATTGTGACATTTGATGAACAAAGTATTGGTGAACATGTAGTAGAAGTCCTACTTGGAAATTCCACTGAAGCGGAAGAGAGCAAAGAGGAAGAAGAGATGGAAGAATGTGTTGGTGTAGAGAAGGATGAAGTGGTAGAAAGAGCAAAGCCGAAAACACTTGAAGAATTCATATACCTCGAAGTTGACTTGCACATAGAGCACAAAAGAGAACTTACCAGGATGACACTAGAAGCGAGGAGGATGCTTCAACAATCCGAGGATCCGCCAAAGCCAAGATTGAACAATTCCCGAGTCAAACTATTTCCATGGGGGCCTAAAGGTAACTGTACTGAAAACTCAATCACAACAACACCCTGGCAGGTATCTTTTTCATTTTTTGGAAGTGGCAATGCTAGATATAGCCTGGAGGAATACACCCTTTTCAAGCCTCCATGAGGTAAGAACAAGGTACGTCAAGCTAGTGACGTTAAACAAACGCTTCTTGGGAGGCAACCCAAGCTCTAAAAATTTTCTCTTTTTCTTTTCAATTCTAGTTTAGATTAGTTAGTATTTGTGTTTGGAATAAATTCATGAATGTTCTCATACACCTTTGCATGCTGCTGGATGTTTAAATTAGCCCTAGAATTATAACGTGCATTAGGTCGAGCGAAAGGGGACACCAACACACCCAGGAAGGGCTGTATAAGCCATTTTCCATGTTTATACGGAGTCTTATACGGACTGACAACAGTTCCTATAAAGCAACCTGTGAGACCATACGGACCCGTATAGGAGTCCGTATGGAATCGGCTGAGGGCGCGAATTCGGGGCGTTACTTATAGCGCCCCTCTCCCCGTTATTTCTTTAAAACCCTAGCCGCCTCTAGTTCGACCCCGCTCCCCTTTTGCTTCGGCAACCTAACTTCTTTGAATTTGGGCTTCAATCCTCCCTAGTTATGCTCCAATGACTTGATTCATCGATTAATTTCATCTTTTCTATGATTAGAACTCTAGTGATTATATGGATTGAATGTGAAATGGGATTGCGACCAATGCTTGCAAATTTGTTTCTCTTGAGCTCTTTTTGTCCTTCAGGTCTTGCAGGATTTAGACTATGAACATATTGGCCATCAAGAATATCCACCCCGAATTCAAATCAAGCTTGGAATCCGCATCAATCAATCGGGGAAGTTTCAGTTTGCCCTTCTCCTTGTTTTTATTGCATATTGTAAAATTTTCATGCTTCATTGTGTACATTGAGGACAATGTACAACTTTAAGTGTGGAGATGGGTTGCTAGGTATCTAATTGTAGATTTATTGCCAATATTTAAGTGTGGAGATAGGTAGCTATTAATGATATTCATTACAAATTCTTTTAATAGCATGTATGGTATGTACTGATAATAACCTTGTTGAAAAAGCCACTTTGACATGATTTTATTCCTAGTGCACCATCATATGCTAGAATTTTGAAATTTATCCATTGAAACATCATGGGCAATAGAGACAATCCTTGTGACAATCATGATTGCTAGGGACAATAGATAACCCATTACCATGTTCTTTTGACTTTAATAGCTAAGCATTGCTTTCAATGGCTCCAAGAGATTTCGTGGCATTAGTTCAAACTTATTAACATCTCATAATATACATAGTGGACAAATACAATGGAAATAAAATAGTTTTGCACAATAGTTGTCAATTAAAAAAGACAGTGTTCCGCTGCTTGTTGAGACGAATTAGTTTGGAGTTCTGGCTCCTAATCAGAGTGTTCTTAAATTCGAAAAGTCGCTACTTATTATGAACACCTGTAGGTAGAGTTGTAACCACCCAAGTAGCTAAAGGTTCTGGTGCCTAATAAGAATGGATCCTCTGCAAAAGGGATGAACTACACTCTAGCTTGATCTTTAGTACGGGAAAGTCGGATCCAAGGGATGCCCTACCTGAATCAAAAAAAAAAAAAAAAAAAAACAAAGAGAAAAAAAAGGTAGTAGTTTCTTGAGTACTTGTCCACCATTCATCTAATAGGGGGTAATTCTTTTGATCTTAAGGCCCCAAGGACATTTTAGATTCCATTGATGGCATGTTTGTCTTGTTAAGAGATTAGAATATGGTATGTGGAGTGAACAAGCTTTGTCCAAAGCTATATTGAAATATCACGGGATCAATCTAGGCCCTGGTGTAGAAATAAGAGAACACATTATGATGGTCAACTTGGAATAGAATTCATGTATAATGTTTATAGCCCAAGGTTGAACACTTATCTTCTTTTGTTGATTTCTTTTCTTTGCTTGAGGACAAGCAAACCTTTAAGTGTGGAGATATGTGATAAGTGTTCAAATGAGCATTTTTTCCTTTCATTTTTCTACATGTTTTACATGCTATTTTGATGAATTATAGCCCTATGGTACTTAAAGAGCTTCATATTTTATCTACAGGGCATTGGAGAGCCTCAAGAATAAAAAGGAAAGAATTCTACATCATTTGAGGCGAAAAAGGAAGCAACTAGAGAAAACTGCAACAGTCCTGAAAGAGCAGCAAGGATCAGAAATTTATTACAAAATCTACCGGACTCTAAATCAAATCTCCACTGTCCAGATTGAATATAAACAGGTTAGCAAGACTTGGTTAAAATTTCAGGTCAATCCGACAAGAATTGGTCGTTCGATCGAGTTTTTGATGAAGACTGCGCGATGCAGAACCATCCACACGGACTGACAAGAAACCGTATAAGACGACCTGTAAACCCATACGGGTCCGTATGGGAGTACGTATACGAGACCACGTAGCGGTCCTGGGCCCGATCTACACCCGATTTTCATGTGGTTTGGTCCCACACGAATCCTAAATGCGTGAGATACTTTACAAAGGCCTTCACCCCAATAAATACAACCTTTCTAGGGTTAGGAAATCATCCCTTGGCCTTTGGCCACCTTTTGGGCGGTCTTGGAGATCTTGGAGTTCATTGTTGGCTAGGGTTTGGAGGGATCCTCTTGGGAAGAAGCTAGGGCTTGAAGGGAGATCATCATCAACGATCCAATTGCGCACCAACAACGGAGGGAACATCGGAGGGAGGTTTAAATGAGTTTATTTTGATGTTTTCCCCTTTTATTGTGTTGGATTTGTGCTCCCCTCTCATGGGGAACTAATATTTTATGTATTTGGGCATGATGAACCCTTGGATTATGTTTAATTGATTATTGCTTTCTATGTTAATTGCTTGCATGATTTTATTCGGTCTATTGGATTATTTGTATTGAGGTATTAGTCTCTCTACATTGCGAGAGCCCAGAGAGACTATTGTTGTCCATGTGGGGGAAAACGCGAACGCCTCCCCACGTGTAGACTTTCTCCAATAGAGGGGATTAGGAGTACACCGGGAGCCCGGGTACTAAGGAGGGCGATTCTGTTAGATTATTTATTCCCTTGGTCCTCCCAAAATTAGGTCGAGACATCATCGGTGAGGGCACTAGGTTAATAACACATCTCTGGTGGAGAGAGTGAAAGCATGTTAGGAACTTTTGGCCAATGATTCATCAAGCATTGACATAGTTAGCATTATCCATCTTTAAGAAATCCAAGGGGGTTTATTGCCCGAATACCCCCTTCTTATGATTGATTTACCCCAAGATTCATACCCGTCATTAGTGATACCCAATTTGTAGGGTTTCTTTGTTTAGATTAGTTCAAATCACCACCAATCCTTGTTTAGACTAGATAATAGATAACTATTTAGTACTAGTACTTCTCGGTCCCTGAGGTTCGATACCCTACTTTTCAAGAGTCCACTTTATTACTTGATCCGACCCGTACACTTGCGGTTTCAACGCATCAAGTTTTTGGCGCCGTTGCCGGGGACCAAGACTATTTGAAACATTAGAAGTTTATTACTTTAGTCATTAATTGTAGTTTTTATTTTTTATTTCTCTTTGACTTATATAAAAAAAGAAAAAAAATCTTTGGCTTGTTTCTTTTGTTCTCTTCGGTGCAAGGTACAATGTTCCATGCAAGGCCTGATTTGGAAGCTTTATTGGATGCTCTTTCAGCAAAGATCGATATACTTGTAAATAATACACCAATTCGAAGGAGCCCATGAGACAATGTCTACAATCCATATTGGGGGGGGACAACCAAGCTATCCAAGCTATCAATATGAACCACAATAGCGGTGTCCCAAACAAGGCTTTAATTCATATTCACCACAATCACAACAATGGATCAATTATCCTCCTAGTTTTCAGCACCCATCAAAATTGCAAGATGAAGTCTCCACAACCTTTGAGGAGTATATGCTACAAACTTTCCAGAGCCAGGAGGCCTCAATTGCAAGCTTGCAAACCTCTATTCACAATCTTGAGTGCCAAGTGGGAGAACTTTTTAAACAATTTGTGACATTTGATGAACAAAGTATTGGTGAACAAGTAGTAGAAGTCCTACTTGGAAATTCTACTGAAGCGGAAGAGAGCAAAGAGGAAGAAGAGATGGAAGAATGTGTTGGTGTAGAGAAGGATGAAGTGGTAGAAAGAGCAAAACTGAAAACACTTGAAGAATTCATATACCTCGAAGTTGACTTGCACATAGAGCACAAAAGAGAACTTACCGGGATGACACTAGAAGCGAGGAGGATGCTTCAACAATCCGAGGATCCGCCAAAGCCAAGATTGAACAATTCCCTAGTCAAACTATTTCCATGGGGGCCTAAAGGTAACTGTACTAAAAACTCAATCACAACAACACCCTGGCAGGTATGTTTTTCCTTTTTTGGAAGTGGCTATGCTAGATATAGCCTGGAGGAATACACCCTTTTCAAGCCTCCATGAGGTAAGAACAAGGTACGTCAAGCTAGTGACGTTAAACAAGCGCTTCTTGGGAGGCAACCCAAGCTCTAAAAATTTTCTCTTTTTTCTTTTCAATTCTAGTTTAGATTAGTTAGTATTTGTGTTTGGAATAAATTGATGAATGTTCTCATACACCTTTGCATGCTGCTGGATGTTTAAATTAGCCCCAGAATTATAACGTGCATTAGGTCGTGCAAAAGGGGACACCAACACACCCAGGAAGGGCTGTATAAGCCATTTTCCATGTTCATACGGAGTCTTATAAGGCTTCAATCCTCCCTGGTTATGCTCCAATGACTTGATTCATCGATTAATTTCATCTTTTCTATGATTAGAACTCTAGTGATTATATGGATTGAATGTGAAATAGGATTGCGACCAATGCTTGCAAATTTGTTTCTCTTGAGCTCTTTTTGTCCTTCATGTCTCGCAGGATTTAGACAATGAACATATTGGCCATCAAGAATATCCACCCCGAATTCAAATCAAGCTTGGAATCCGCATCAATCAATCGGGGAAGTTTCAGTTTGCCCTTCTCCTTGTTTTTATTGCATATTGTAAAATTTTCATGCTTCATTGTGTACATTGAGGACAATGTATAACTTTAAGTGTGGATATGGGTTGCTAGGTATCTAATTGTAGATTTATTGCCAATATTTAAGTGTGGAGATAGGTAGCTATTAATGATATTCATTACAAATTCTTTTAATAGCATGTATGGTATGTACTGATAATAACCTTGTTGAAAAAGCCACTTTGACATGATTTTATTCCTAGTGCACCATCATATGCTAGAATTTTGAAATTTATCCATTGAAACATCATGGGCAATAGAGACAATCCTTGTGACAATCATGATTGCTAGGGACAATAGATAACCCATTACCATGTTATTTTGACTTTAATAGCTAAGCATTGCTTTCAATGGCTCCAAGAGATTTCGTGGTATTAGTTCAAACTTATTAACATCTCATAATATACATAGTGGACAAGTACAATGGAAATAAAATAGTTTGGCACAATAGTTGTCAATTAAAAAAGACAGTGTTCCGCTGCTTGTTGAGACGAATTAGTTTGGAGTTCTGGCTCCTAATCAGAGTGTTCTTCAATTCGAAAAGTCGCTACTTATTATGAACACCTGTAGGTAGAGTTGTAACCACCCAAGTAGCTAAGGGTTCTGGTGCCTAATAAGCATGGATACTCTGCAAAAGGGATGAACCACACTCTACCTTGATCTTTAGTACGGGAAAGTCGGATCCAAGGGATGCCCTACCCGAATCAAAAAAAAAAAAAAAAAAAAAACAAAGAGAAAAAAAAGGTAGTAGTTTCTTGAGTACTTGTCCACCATTCATCTAATAGGGGGTAATTCTTTTGATCTTAAGGCCTCAAGGACTTTTTAGATTCCATTGATGGCATGTTTGTCTTTTTAAGAGTTTAGAATGTGGTATGTGGAGTGAACAAGCTCTGTCCAGAGATATATCGAAATATCACGGGATCAATGTAGGTCCTGGTGTAGAAATAAGAGAACACATTATGATGGTGAACTTGGAATAGAATTCATGTATAATGTTTATAGCCCAAGGTTGAACACTTATCTTCTTTTGTTGATTTCTTTTCTTTGCTTGAGGACAAGCAAACCTTTATGTGTGGAGATATGTGATAAGTGTTCAAATGAGCATTTTTTCCTTTCATTTTCCTATATGTTTTACATGCTATTTTGATGAATTATAGCCCTTTGGTACTTAAAGAGCTTCATATTTTATCTACAAGGCATTGGAGAGCCTCAAGAATAAAAAGGAAGGAATTCTACATCATTTGAGGTGAAAAAGGAAGCAACTAGAGAAAACTGCAACAGTCCTGAAAGAGCAGCAAGGATCAGAAATTTATTACAAAATCTACCGGACTCTAAATCAAATCTCCACTGTCCAGATTGAATATAAGCAAGTTAGTAAGACTTGGTTAAAATTTCAGGTCAATCCGACAAGAATTGGTCATTCGATCGAGTTTTTGATGAAGACTGCGCGATGCAGAACCATCTATACGGACTGACAAGAAACCGTATAAGACGACCTATAAACCCATACGGGTCCGTATGGGAGTCCGTATACGAGACCACGTAGCGGTCCTGGGCCCGATCTACACCCGATTTTCACATGGTTTGGTCACACACAAATCCTAAACGCGTGAGATACTTTACAAAGGCCTTCACCCCTATAAATACAACCTTTCTAGGGTTAGGAAATCATCCCTTGGCCTTTGGCCACCTTTTGGGCGGTCTTGGAGATCTTGGAGTTCATTGTTGGCTAGGGTTTGGAGGGATCCTCTTGGGAAGAAGCTAGGGCTTGAAGGGAGATCATCATCAACGATCCAATTGTGCACCAACAACGGAGGGAACATCGGAGGGAGGTTTATTTTGTTGTTTTCCCCTTTTATTGTGTTGGATTTGTGCTCCCCTCTCTTGGGGAACTAATATTTTATGTATTTGGGCATGATGAACCCTTGGATTATGTTTAATTGATTATTGCTTTCTATGTTAATTGCTTGCATGATTTTATTCGGTCTATTGGATGATTTGTATTGAGGTATTAGTCTCTCTACGCTATGCGAGCCCGAGAGAGACTATTGTTGTCCATGTGGGGGAAAACGCGAACGCCTCCCCACGTGTAGACTTTCTCCAATAGAGGGGATTAGGAGTACACCGGGAGCCAGGGTACTAAGGAGGGCGATTCTGTTAGATTATTTATTCCCTTGGTCCTCCCAAAATTCGGTCGAGACATCATCGGTGAGGGCACTAGGTTAATAACTCATCTCTGGTGGAGAGAGTGAAAGCATGTTAGGAACTTTTGGCCAATGATTCATCAAGCATTGACATAGTTAGCATTATCCATCTTTAAGAAATCCAAGGGGATTCATTGCCCGAATACCCCCTTCTTATGATTGATTTACCCCAAGATTCATACCCGTCATTAGTGATACCCAATTTGTAGGTTTTCTTTGTTCAGATTAGTTCAAATCACCACCAATCCTTGTTTAGACTAGATAATAGATAACTAATTAGCACTAGTACTTCTCGGTCCCTGAGGTTCGATACCCGACTTTTCAAGAGTCCACTTTATTACTTGATCCGACCCGTACACTTGCGGTTTCAACGCATCAAGTTTTTGGCGCCGTTGCCGGGGACCAAGACTATTTGGAACATTAGAAGTTTATTACTCTATTCATTAATTGTAGTTTTTATTTTTTATTTCTCTTTGACTTATATAAAAAAAGAAAAAAAAATCTTTGACTTGTTTCTTTTGTTCTCTTTGGTGCAATGTACAATGTTCCATGCAAGGCCTGATTTGGAAGCTTGATTGGATGCTCTTTCAGCAAAGATCGATATACTTGTAAGCAATACACCAATTCGAAGGAGCCCATGAGACAATGTCTACAATCCATATTGGGGGGGACAACCAAGCTATCCAAGCTATCAATATGAACCACAATGGCGGTGTCCCAAACAAGGCTTTAATTCATATTCACCACCTTCACAACAATGGATCAATTATCCTCCTAGTTTTCAGCACCCATCAAAATTGCAAGATGAAGTCTCCACAACCTTTGAGGAGTATATGCTACAAGCTTTCCAGAGCCAGGAGGCCTCAATTGCAAGCTTGCAAACCTCTATTCACAATCTTGAGAGCCAAGTGGGATAACTTTTTAAACAAATTGTGACATTTGATGAACAAAGTATTGGTGAACAAGTAGTAGAAGTCCTACTTGGAAATTCCACTGAAGCGGAAGAGAGCAAAGAGGAAGAAGAGATGGAAGAATGTGTTGGTGTAGAGAAGGATGAAGTGGTAGAAAGAGCAAAGCCGAAAACACTTGAAGAATTCATATACCTCGAAGTTGACTTGCACATAGAGCACAAAAGAGAACTTACCGGGATGACACTAGAAGCGAGGAGGATACTTCAACAATCCGAGGATCCGCCAAAGCCAAGATTGAACAATTCCCGAGTCAAACTATTTCCATGGGGGCCTAAAGGTAACTGTACTAAAAACTCAATCACAACAACACCCTGGCAGGTATGTTTTTCCTTTTTTGGAAGTGGCTATGCTAGATATAGCCTGGAGGAATACACCCTTTTCAAGCCTCCATGAGGTAAGAACAAGGTACGTCAAGCTAGTGACGTTAAACAAGCGCTTCTTGGGAGGCAACCCAAGCTCTAAAAATTTTCTCTTTTTCTTTTCAATTCTAGTTTAGATTAGTTAGTATTTGTGTTTGGAATAAATTGATGAATGTTCTCATACACCTTTGCATGCTGCTGGATGTTTAAATTAGCCCTAGAATTATAACGTGCATTAGGTCGAGCAAAAGGGGACACCAACACACCCAGGAAGGGCTGTATAAGCCATTTTCCATGTTCATACGGAGTCTTATACGGACTGACAGCAGTCCGTATAAAGCAACCTGTGAGACCATACGGACCCGTATAGGAGTCCGTATGGAATCGGCTGAGGGCGCGAATTCGGGGCGTTACTTATAGCGCCCCTCTCCCCGTCATTTCTTTAAAACCCTAGCCGCCTCTAGTTCGACCCCGCTCCCCTTTTGCTCCGGCAACTTAACTTCTTTGAATTTGGGCTTCAATCCTCCCTAGTTATGCTCCAATGACTTGATTCATCGATTAATTTCATCTTTTCTATGATTAGAACTCTAGTGATTATATGGATTGAATGTGAAATGGGATTGCGACCAATGCTTGCAAATTTGTTTCTCTTGAGCTCTTTTTGTCCTTCAGGTCTCGCAGGATTTAGACTATGAACATATTGGCCATCAAGAATATCCACCCCGAATTCAAATCAAGCTTGGAATCCGCATCAATCAATCGGGGAAGTTTCAGTTTGCCCTTCTCCATGTTTTTATTGCATATTGTAAAATTTTCATGCTTCATTGTGTACATTGAGGACAATGTATAACTTTAAGTGTGGAGATGGGTTGCTAGGTATCTAATTGTAGATTTATTGCCAATATTTAAGTGTGGAGATAGGTAGCTATTAATGATATTCATTACAAATTCTTTTAATAGCATGTATGGTATGTACTGATAATAACCTTGTTGAAAAAGCCACTTTGACATGATTTTATTCCTAGTGCACCATCATATGCTAGAATTTTGAAATTTATCCATTGAAACATCATGGGCAATAGAGACAATCCTTGTGACAATCATGATTGCTAGGGACAATAGATAACCCATTACCATGTTCTTTTGACCTTAATAGCTAAGCATTGCTTTCAATGGCTCCAAGAGATTTCGTGGCATTAGTTCAAACTTATTAACATCTCATAATATACATAGTGGACAAGTACAATGGAAATAAAATAGTTTTGCACAATAGTTGTCAATTAAAAAAGACAGTGTTCCGCTGCTTGTTGAGACGAATTAGTTTGGAGTTCTGGCTCCTAATCAGAGTGTTCTTCAATTCGAAAAGTCGCTACTTATTATGAACACCTGTAGGTAGAGTTGTAACCACCCAAGTAGCTAAGGGTTCTGGTGCCTAATAAGCATGGATCCTCTGCAAAAGGGATGAACCACACTCTACCTTGATCTTTAGTACAGGAAAGTCGGATCCAAGGGATGCCCTACCCGAATCAAAAAAAAAAAAAAACAAACAAACAAAGAGAAAAAAAAGGTAGTAGTTTCTTGAGTACTTGTCCACCATTCATCTAATAGGGGGTAATTCTTTTGATCTTAAGGCCTCAAGGACTTTTTAGATTCCATTGATGGCATGTTTGTCTTGTTAAGAGTTTAGAATATGGTATGTGGAGTGAAAAAGCTATGTCCAGAGATATATCGAAACATCACGGGATCAATGTAGGCCCTGGTGTAGAAATAAGAGAACACATTATGATGGTGAACTTGGAATAGAATTCATGTATAATGTTTATAGCCCAAGGTTGAACACTTATCTTCTTTTGTTGATTTCTTTTCTTTGCTTGAGGACAAGCAAACCTTTAAGTGTGGAGATATGTGATAAGTGTTCAAATGAGCATATTTTCCTTTCATTTTCCTATATGTTTTACATGCTATTTTGACGAATTATAGCCCTCTGGTACTTAAAGAGCTTCATATTTTATCTACAGGGCATTGGAGAGCCTCAAGATTAAAAAGGAAGGAATTCTACATCATTTGAGGCGAAAAAGGAACCAACTAGAGAAAACTGCAACAGTCCTTAAAGAGCAGCAAGGATCAGAAATTTATTACAAAATCTACCGGACTCTAAATCAAATCTCCACTGTCCAGATTGAATATAAACAAGTTAGTAAGACTTGGTTAAAATTTCAGGTCAATCCGACAAGAATTGGTCATTCGATCGAGTTTTTGATGAAGACTGCGCGATGCAGAACCATCCATACGGACTGACAAGAAACCGTATAAGACGACCTGTAAACCCATACGGGTCCGTATGGGAGTCTGTATACGAGACCACGTAGCGGTCCTGGGCCCGATCTACACCCGATTTTCACATGGTTTGGTCCCACACGAATCCTAAACGCGTGAGATACTTTACAAAGGCCTTCACCCCTATAAATACAACCTTTCTAGGGTTAGGAAATCATCCCTTGGCCTTTGGCCACCTTTTGGGCGGTCTTGGAGATCTTGGAGTTCATTGTTGGCTAGGGTTTGGAGGGATCCTCTTGGGAAGAAGCTAGGGCTTGAAGGGAGATTATCATCAACGATCCAATTGCGCACCAACAACGGAGGGAACATCGGAGGGAGGTTTAAATGAGTTTATTTTGATGTTTTCCCCTTTTATTGTGTTGGATTTGTGCTCCCCTCTCATGGGGAACTAATATTTTATGTATTTGGGCATGATGAACCCTTGGATTATGTTTAATTGATTATTGCTTTCTATGTTAATTGCTTGCATGATTTTATTTGGTCTATTGGATGATTTGTATTGAGGTATTAGTCTCTCTACGCTACAGAGCCCGTGAGAGACTATTGTTGTCCATGTGGGGGAAGACGCGAACGCCTCCCCACGTGTAGACTTTCTCCAATAGAGGGGATTAGGAGTACACCGGGAGCCCGGGTACTAAGGAGGGCAATTCTGTTAGATTATTTATTCCCTTGGTCCTCCCAAAATTAGGTCGAGACATCATCGGTGAGGGCACTAGGTTAATAACTCATCTCTGGTGGAGAGAGTGAAAGCATGTAAGGAACTTTTGGCCAATGATTCATCAAGCATTGACATAGTTAGCATTATCCATCTTTAAGAAATCCAAGGGGATTCATTGCCCGAATACCCCTTTCTTATGATTGATTTACCCCAAGATTCATACCCGTCATTAGTGATACCCAATTTGTAGGTTTTCTTTGTTTAGATTAGTTCAAATCACCACCAATCCTTGTTTAGACTAGATAATAGATAACTAATTAGTACTAGTACTTCTCGGTCCCTGAAGTTCGATACCCGACTTTTTAAGAGTCCACTTTATTACTTGATCCGACCCGTACACTTGCAGTTTCAACGCATCAAGTTTTTTGCGCCGTTGCCGGGGACCAAGACTATTTGGAACATTAGAAGTTTATTACTCTAGTCATTAATTGTAGTTTTTATTTTTTATTTCTCTTTGACTTATATAAAAAAAGAAAAAAAAATCTTTGACTTGTTTCTTTTGTTCTCTTCGGTGCAAGGTACAATGTTCAATGCAAGGCCTGATTTGGAAGCTTTATTGGATGCTCTTTCAGCAAAGATCGATATACTTGTAAGCAATACACCAATTCGAAGGAGCCCATAAGACAATGTCTACAATCCATATTGGGGGCGACAACCAAGCTATCCAAGCTATCAATATGAACCATAATGGCGGTGTCCCAAACCTTGCTGGAAGAGGTGCTTCAATAATGCCAGGAATAAATGGAGAAACAATACGAGTAATATACCTTACTCACTCCTTAGTCAGTTGGGGAACGATCTTATGTCAGTGTCGAGGGGACTCTTCGAACTGAGCCCAAAGTCCAGTCGATCCTGTGCTGCTACCTGAAGGGGAAGTCTCTCCTCCCCTTGAGCACATGCTCTCCATTCTAGAGCACGTGTGATAGTTCACCTCTTGGTCTCAAGCGATCGCACTTCAAAATTCCTCAGTTGCTGGGGAGACTAAGGGATTCATTGTTCCTGCTCCTAAAGGACACTAGTACGCAGCTCCAGCTGCTTCTAGATCATCTAAATCTATAGATCCTGTGGATCATTCTCCAACATGGTAGCCCTCTCTGAAAGGGTGTTCACGATATCAGGGACCACGTCTCGTCCAGTGACTTCTCCTTTGGATGGAGGATGGTCTGAATTCTTCTTGCCTCTCACCACCATCTCAGTTAACACAGCTTCTTCATTGAGTTTCCCATAGACGGCGCCAACTGTTGATGTGTGAAATTATCTCCTTCTCGTGATTAGAGCCATTCCAGATCGAATAGTAAAATTTGTTGGACATGGTACCTTCATCAAATCAGAATGGGAAAGATGATCAACCTCCGGCGATGGCTCCGGTGAGAACAACTCCTTCTTCTTTCGAGGTCCTATAATGAGCGCGACCTACAAAGGGAAGGCTAAGGGCTATCCTTGGACTCTCCAACAATCAAGTCAACTGAACAAGATCACGGAGAGTGGACTCGAAGGAATTCAAAAGGGAAATTGGATCAAAAAATGAGTAAAGTATGAGCTAAAAAATGGGAGACAGAGAGAGAGAAAGAGATCTGAGATATGGTACCTGTAGGGTAATTCCAGTATGGAGAAGAAGTTGCCAGAAGGAAAAAAAAAGTCCACTTATCTCTCTCATGAGGCCCTTTTATACCCTTCCTAGAGGCGGTTGGATGGTTGGATGACTAGGACACCATGCAATCCAATGCTAGGGCGCCAAGTAAGTACCAGCTCGGATAAAGCCCTCTGGCATCTTGGAGAAGCCTGACCAAAGTTCTCCTGATGCCTTCTCGTAACTCTGCTCACCAATATTCAGTTATAGGTGATAAGTGTTCATTTGAGCATAATTTTATAGCATATTCATGTATGTTTTTCATGAGATTTTGGGTGTTATAGCCCTCTAGTACTTAAAAAGTGTTAATTTTGTTAAACAGGGCACATTGAAGGTGTTTCAAGTGAAATGAGACTTCTGAAGGCTTTTCAGAGGCAAGAATGTCAAAGTTAGGAGCTACAAAGGACCTACAAATGCCCCCATAAATTATGGACAAGTTCCCCAAAGTTTTGGAGTAAAAACATGGCTATTTGAGAGACATACGGGCAAGAGTATAGACCGCACGGACAGTTACTACAATAATTTCAGCTTCTTCTATTTTTCCCACATGGTCCATATACGCCATACGGGGTAGCATATGGTCTGATATACGGCCGTACGAATAGACATATATTTTATACGGGATCTCATACAGTCTGAATGACTCGGGGAGCGAATTTGAAGGAATATACGTGATGCGATAAAACTGCAAGTGTACGGGTCGTCACATATAATAAAGTTTACATGAAAGTCGGGTTATCGATCCTCAGGGAGATGGAAGTATTAGTACCCACTATTCATCAACTATCTTGTCGATCCAATGGTGGTTGATTATGCTAATTCTAAACTAATCAATTGAAAACACAAACAAGGGAATCGAGCTGCTCTTAAGGTCAAACAATCATAAAAGGGGGATGCTCGGACAATTGAATCCCCCTTGGACTTCTAAAAGATGAACGCTATTCTCTATCTCGACACTTGGTTGATCATTGGCCAAGGGTTCTTGTGGTGCTTTTACTCCCTCTCTCGAGGCGAATTACTAATCCTAGTGCTCTTACCGATGATGATCTAGGGAACCTAAGTCTTGGGAGGGTTATGGGAATAATACGTCTAAAGGTCTAGCTCTCCTTAGTACACGGGTTCCCGGTATACTCACAACCCCCTCCGTTGGAGATGGTCTACACATGGGGAGGCGTTCGTTTCTTCCCCCATATGGACTAGGAAAATTCCTCTAGGCTCTTGCAACGTAGAGGGATTCACTTATATTGAAACATTTAATAGACTTAATGAAATTCAACCAAACAATCAAAGATAGAGAAATAACATTAATTAAAACATATCCCAGGGTTCATCAATTATCCAAGCATCTACAAGATTAGCCCTCCATGAAAGGGGGGCAACAATCTGAAATAAAGATGAAGAAAAACAAAGAAATCAAAAGGGATAATACTAATGCCTACACCGTTGATGGCTTCCTTGATCCTCTTCCAACGATTTCCCCTCTTCTTGCTCCAATTGCTTCAAGATGAGAATCTCCTTGCTTTTCCCAAGATTAAGCTCTCTCCAGAAGTTGCTAGCCTCCCCCCTAAACCCTCATTAGTCGGCTTTTATACCTCTAGGGTTTTAGGGGTGAGAATTACCAATTTGCCCCGTTCTAGGTCTGCAAATTTGCTGAAATCTTACGATGTTCGGGCCAGTATATGGGCGTATGTCAGCCCGTATGGCTTCCAGCCACCTCCATATTATCTAGTGTACGGGTTGTATGATGGCCCGTATGCCTTTTTGGTGCCAGTATACGGCCGTATGTCAGCCCGTATAGATGCCCGTATGGGCCCTTCTAGGTGCTCTGGGTCCCGATTTTTCTCATAATAGTTTCTTTCTTCCGGGGTCCTGGTATTTTGCCCATTTTATCAAAATAAAAACATTCTAAGTATCGGTGGACAAAAAGTCTTTAAAATTACATGTCAAGCATATAAGAATATGATATAAAATTATGCTCAAATGAACACTTATCAAATATCTCCACACTTAAAGGTTTGCTTGTCCCTAAGCAAAGAAAAGAAATTAATAAAAAGAAATATAAGTGTTCATCCTCTTGACCATGAAATATATGGCTCAATTCTTTTCATGTTCACCACCCATGTGTTTTGTTCTCCCATTTCCACGCCAAAGCCTAAATAAATCTCATGCATGATATCATTATAGTTATAGACAAAGCTTATTCACTCCACATGCCATGTTCTAAAAAAAAAATTTGCAAGACAAACACATCCTCAATGGGCTCTAGAGAGTTCTTTAGGCCCTATGATCAGTGAGATACCCTTGGATTAGATAAGTGGTGGACAAATAGGAAGACACTTTTTCTTCTTTTTTTTTGTGGTAGGGCATCCCTAATGGAACCGACTTTCCTGTATTAAAGATCACTGTAGAGTGTAGTTCCTCCTCTTCGTAGAGTGCTCATGCTTATTAGGTACTGGGGCACTTAGCTACTAAGATGTTTATAACTCTGCATGGTTGTGTTCATGCTAGTTAATGATTTTTCAAATTGAGGGACACTCTTATAGGGAGCCGGAACCCCAAACGACTTCATCAAAGTAAGCAGCAGAATACTATCTTTATTTCTTCATGACTATTATGTACAACTATTTTATTCTCTCCCTACTTGTCCACTAGGTCATATTATGAGGGGTTAATGAATTGAATTAGTGCCACGAGATCTCTTGGAGCCGTTGAAAAACGGTTTTAGCTATAAAAGTAAAAAGAACATGTCAAAGGGTTATCTATTGTCTCTAAAGATCATGAGTGTCATAAAGATGTTCCTTAAATGCCCATGACATTTCATAGGAGAGTTTAACAAAATTATGTGCCAAGATGGTGCCGTAGAAATAGAGTGCGGCAACATGTTTCCTTAAGGCCTTTGTCGAGGCATACTAGTTATGAAAAATTTGCAATGAATTTCATTAATAGCTACATATCAACACACTTAAAGTTTTGCTATGGACGTACAATGATAAAGGATAGGTAGCTACCCATCCCCACACTTAAAATTGTACATTATCCTCAATGTACGCAATAATTCCAAAATTAAATATGCATGGAGAAAGATGAACGAAAACTTCCCCGGTTAATTTGGTGTGCCAATCGATTTCCATGAAGTTGGTGCTTGGCGACTATCGGGGGATGTTGATACAAGGTCCACTTCTATAAAGTAAGGGAAAGATCATCATAACTCCATAGAAAAGAATAGGAAAATAGAGGACTCCATAGAAAATAAACAAAAGGATAAGTGTACAGGGCGATGCACTTGCTAGCCATACAAGGCGCAAAAAATAAAACCATAAGTCCAACAAGCATGAAATATAAAAAGTGCACAAGAAAATAAAGTTTTATCAACACAATGAAAGAGAAATATCCAAGTACTCAAGATGCTGGGTCTTCTACTGGTGCCTCAGGTGCTGCTCTGGGGGGTCCCTGTGCTGGAGGAGGTGCAAATGCTAGGTGCCCACGGATACAGATAGACAACTCCGTGAAATGGTCCCCCAAGCGGTGCTGCTTCGTGACAATCGTATCCTAGGTGGCACGAATATCTGAGATCTGCTCCTCCAGCCGCTCAAGTCGGCTCCTACTCGTTGAGGAGGGAAGCTCGCCTGTGGAAGATGGGATGTCGAAGTCCTCTGAATTGGACTCCTAGTCATCCTCAGAGCTGTCGGCGCTCAGGCCGACCAATGTGTAACGGCTCCCAGAGTGCTTGACGAGTCCCATCTTGCATAAGGTGCTCATCCCCAGGGTAGTCATGAGCTGGAGTCTCTCCATGTCCTCCGTTTTCTACTCGCCCATACCAATGATGAAACGGGTGATGTAGGGCCCCGCAGTGATGGTCTTCAACCGGGTATAGGTCCCCTGGTGCACCAAGTAGTCAGCGAGTACGTACCCTAAATGGATAGGTACCCGCTCGAAGATGCTGTAGAGAATGAAGAGGTCGGTGACGATGACCTTCCAGGTGCTGTCATCTCGCTCTGCGATGGAGCGACTGACTAATGCGTGGATGAAGCAGTGGACCGGATCAGTCATGAGGGATGCATTTTGGTTTCCATGGCGTCCCCCAAGCTGGACCCAGTAGCGCATGGGTGTAATGATGTGCTCGGGGAAGGAAGTGAGGACCTCCTGTCGAGTGTGGAGGGCCTCCATTTCGTAGAATCCCATGAGCATTGAAAAGCGGGTGTAGCTCATGGTTTTCTTCCCCCCAAAAAGCTTAAAGGATATCGCCATGAGGGAGCGCTCCTCGACGGCACTCCGATCAGCCTCGAATGTGCTTAGGACCTCGAGAGTTACCTCGCGAAAGGCCACGTGGTTGATAGAAAATACTTTGTCCCATCCACCAACCATGAGTATGCTCCGCACTAGATCCGCGATCCCAAAGGGCTTGGCGGCTGGCCTTTGGTAGCGATGAAAGAAGCGCTCTTCTTCGAATTGTGGTGTGGTGGAGGAGCCTTCCCCATTCCTTCGCTTCTTGGACGCTATTACTTTTCTCGGCATATCTACAAAACAATCAAAAGGGGTGTTAGTGCGAATGGGAGTATTGAAGAGATTAGTAAAAAAATTGCACACTACGGCCCTTGATGGGACCTATACGGGCATCTATACAGGTGGTATACGGCTTGTATGACCCCACCTGGGAGTCATATGAGGTTTCATACGGGCTATATATCAGGCTGTATAGGTACACCTAAGGGCCATACGGGTTGCTATACAGCCCGTATATGCTTGGGCGCGGCGGTGCCGATCCCCAACGGCGTACATATCCTCATTTACATGCCATTCACCCCCATTTCTCTTCCTAAACTCTAAACATGCCTTAAATCAACGCATTCCAAAAAAATTTCAAGCAAAAAAGCATATAACCATCTCAAATCCATTCAAAATACATTCATGCAATCCCTAGGGGTCTAAACATGGTGATGATGGATCAAATCGACAAATCAAGGCATTAAAGGTAATACCTAGAGAAAACAAGTGCTCAAATAAAGAGTATAGGCTGCGTTGACGAGGATAGGACTCGAGTCGACGTGGAGGAGAGTGGGGTCTGCAAGGGTTTGAAAACGAAATGGGGAAAGTTGTGTTTATAATGGCCCAAACTTGCTGTATATGGGCTGTATATCAGCCCATATATGCCACTGGCTGTGTCATATGGCCCTATATGCGAGCTGTATGACCGCCCGTATACCTACTAGAGGGATCACAGGCCGTATGACACCCCGTATAGGCCTGGGTTTGGCTTATACAGCCAATCTAGGATACCGTTCAAATCCTCCTCATACTACCCAATGACAATTATGAATCTAGGGCAATGAATGAATCGACAACCAGCAAGATGGTACACTATGAAAACGGATATGAAACATCTCATTCATTTATTTCAAACACATATAATCTAACTAATCAAAAGAAATTATAACTAAAGAAAATTTCTAGGACTTGGGTTACTTCCCAAGAAGGGCTTGTTTAACGTCACTAGCTTGACGTACCTTGACCTTACCTCATGGGGGTTCAAATACCTTGAAACTTTTATTGGCTCCTACCTTAAAATTTTGTCTGAGTAAAAACATTCCCAAGTTGGCATAAATTGATCAATTGTTATTCTCCATACCCGAGCTTCCTTTGGAAGTATTATGAGCCAATGGTTTTATCCTTACCCCCTTTTTGCACCTCCTTCTAGCATATTGTAGGTAGAATGAATTTTTTTCATCTTTTTCTTGACTTTCACCGTTTTTACCCTTGATGGAATGGAATTCCCTTGGACTTCCTCCGAGTGTCCCTCTTGTTCCCCCAAATAGGGGTATAGTAGATCCACCATTAGCAAATCCTCTATACACTCAGAAGTGATTGCATCCACCTCGTCAATGCAATATGAGGTATCAACTTGGGCCATTGAGTACCGCATTGCATCGGGCAGTTGAAATACAACCTCTTGATCTCCCACCCTCAAAGCAAGCTTACCTTGTGCATGATCCTCAAGGGCTTGAGCGGTGGCGAGGAAAGGTCGCCCAAGAATGATAGGAACGTCGACCTCATCATCAACATATAAAAGTACAAAATCGGCCAGGAAAACAAATTGGTTTATCTGAACAAGCACATCTTCAGCTATTCCTTTTCATCTCCTCACAGATCGGTCGACCAACTGTAGTGTCAACCCCGTAGGCTTAGGCTCTTTGAGGCCAAGCTTCATGTATAATTTATAGGGCATCACATTAATACTTGCCCCAGAATCCGCCAATGTCTTCCTTGTGACCCTTTCTCCAAGGATACAAGGGAACACAAAGCTACCCGGATCTTTCAACTTCTTCGGCATAGCTTGTTGGATAACAGCTGAACATTGAGTATTGAGTGTTACAGCATCCACATGTTCCAATTTATTCTTGTTGGAGAGGAGATCCTTCATAAATTTTGCATATTTAGGCATTTGGGCTAGAACCTCTACCAACGGCATATTGATGTGTAGTTGCTTCAAGATACCCTTGAACTTCATCAACTGAGCATCCTCTTTGTCTTTGTTTAACCTCGTCGGGTAAGGGACTTGAGGTTGTTATGGAGGTATGGGTGATGTCTCCAAGGGTTTCTCCTTTCCCTTCTTCTCTTCCTCGGAATAAATGACGGGTTCAGGATCCTCAATCTCTATGGGAGTGTTTACGTGAGGCTTTGGGACCGGGAGTTCCACCTCCTTTCCACTTCTCAAGGTGATGACCTTGCATTGCTCTCCCCGAGGGTTCTCCTCCAAATTTCCAGGCAAACTACCTTGGGGTCTCTCGGCTAGAGATTTTGCCATTTGTCCAATTTGATTCTCCAAGTTGTGAACTGTGGCTTGTAGATTCCTAATTATAGTGTCGTTGTTTTGTATATATTTCACAATTATCTCCTCCATGTTAAACTTCTTTTCTTGAGGCTTTGGAGGGTGTTGAAAGCTCGGAGGGTATTGTCCCGCTTGTGGATTTCCATAAGACAAAGCCGGATGGGTCCATTTAGGAGCATATGGTCGATATTAACCATCCTGTTGCCTTGGAGCATTCCCCATGTATTATACTTGCTCCATGGGAATCATTTTAGTGCTTTCTATGGGACAATTTGATGCTTCATGCCCTACCTCACAAGTATTGTAATACATCACCGTGGCCGACCTTGAGCTATTACCGGTTGTCAATAGCTCAATTTTCCTTAACAACATATCCAACTTTTCACCAGGAATTGGATCAGCAATTATAGCTTCATCCACGGACCCAACTCTTTTTACTTTTTTATCTCTTGTAGACCAATGGGCTAATACTGGCCATGTCTTCAAAAATTTGTTCGGCATCCTCCGGGTATTTGTTCCTTAATGATCCACTGGCGGCGGCATCCAAGAATTGTCTAATCGACTTGTCGAACCCATTGTAGAATGTTCTGACCTTAGCACAGGGGTCTAGACTATATTGTGGGCAATGCCTAAGCAAATCCTTGTATCTATCATAGGCTTCAAAAAATGTTTCGGCGGGGCCTTGTTTAAAGGCGGAGATGTCCAACCTTAGCTTTGCGGCCTTGCTTGGTGGAAAGTAGCGGCCCAAGAATTTGTCCAGTATCTCGGCCCAAGTACGGATGGAACCAGAGGGTAATGAAGTAAGCCACCTATATGCACCTTCCGGCAAACTGAATGGGAAAAGTCTAACTGAATTTCATCATCAGAAGCTCCATTGATCTTGAACATGTTGCAAATCTGGATAAATTTCACTAAAATGTGCATGGGGATCTTCATTGGGCCTCTCATCAAATTGAGCTGTATTCTGAATCATGCTCATTGTGCTTGGCTTGATCTCCAAATTGTTCATGCTGATATTAGGAGGGTGCAAGAACACTGAACTCCTCCCCAGTGTAATGAGATCTCTCATATTCGGACAACATTTGCCTTCTCTCGACCATAATTGGCACTTCCCTTGCTTCACCAATGACTTCGATAAGAGTGAAATTTTTCGACTCCGAAGATGATCCTGGAAGTGTTCCTTCAATCTCTCTCAATCTTCGGTGCAAGGTTCTCTCAATCTCACTGTCAACTTCAAGCAATCCTTTAGAGTTCATGCGGGTCATGCAATTGATACCTCACAAGACATCCAGAAAGTAAAGATTAGTATCCAAAATTTCAATGGAATGAAAAACAAAACAAGGAAAGAAAGTAAAGAAATAAAAATAAAAAGGACAAAAGTAGTAAATTCCTAACTTTCCTAGTAATCCAATTCTCCCCGGCAATGGCACCAAAAACTTGATGCGATACAACCGCAAGTGTACGGGTCGTCACAAGTAATAAAGTGGACTTGAAAGTGGGGTTATCGATCCTCGGGAAGATGGAAGTACTAGTACCCACTATTCATCTACTATCTAGTAGATCCAAAGGTGGTTGATTATGCTAATTCTAAACTAATCAATTGAAAACAAAAACAAGGGAATCGAGTTGCTCTTAAGGTCAAACAATCATAAAAGACGGATGCTCGGACAATTAAATCCCCATTAGACTTCTAAAAGATGAATGTTATTCTCTATCTCGACACTTGGTTGATCCTTGGCCAAGGGTTCCTGTGGTGCTTTTACTCCCTCTCTTGAGGCGAATTACTAATCCTAGTGTCCTTACCGATGATAATCTAGGGAACCTAAGTCTTGGAAGGGTTATGGGAATAATACGTCTAAAGGGCTCGCTCTCCTTAGTATCCGGGTTCCCGGTATACTCACAACCCCCTCTATTGGAGATGGTCTACAGATAGGGAGGCGCTCTCTTCTTCCCCCATATGGACTAGGAAAATCCCTCCGGGCTCTCTCAAAGTAAAGGGATCCACTTATATTGAAACATTTAATAGACTCAATGAAATTCAACCAAACAATCAAAGATAGAGAAATAACATTAATTAAAAAATATCCAAGGGTTCATTAATTATCCAAGCATCTACAAGATTAGCCCTCCATGAAAGGAGGGCAACAATCCAAAACAAAGATGAAGACAAACAAAGAAATCAAAAGAGATAATACTAATGCATACACCGTTGATAGCTTCCATGATCCTCTTCCAATGATTTTCCCTCTTCTTTCTCCAATAGCTTCAAGTTGAGAATCTCCAAGCTTTCCCCAAGATTAAGCTCTCTCCCCAAGTTGCTAGCCTCTCCCCTAAACCCCCATTAGTCGGCTTTTATACCTCTACGGTTTTGGGGGTGAGAATTACCAATTTGCCCTTTCTAGGTCTGCAGATTCGCTCAAATCTTACGGGCCCGTATACAGGCGTATGTTAGACTGTATGGCTTCCAGCCACCTCCATATAGTCTTGTATAAAGGCCGGATGAGGGCCCGTATGTCTTTTAGGTGCTAGTATACGGCCGTATGTCAGCCAGTACGGATGCTCATATGGGCCATTCTTGGTGCTCTGAGGTCCCGGTTTCTCTCGAAATGCTTTCTTTCTTTCGAGGTCCTGGTATTTTGCCTTGTTTATCAAAATGAATACATTTTAAGTATCTATGGGCAAAAAGTCATCAAAATTACACGCCAAGCATATAAGAATATGATATAAAATTATGCTCAAATGAACACTTATCAATACGGGCCCATATATGCCCGTATGGGTCGTTTTCTGGGCCCGATTAGCACCCAATTTTCACACGATTATCCCCCCATGGACCATAACAATGTAAGATAATTTACAAAGACCTTAACCGCTATAAATACCAACTTTCTACAGTTATGAAGGCATCTCTTGGCCATTAACCACCTTTTTGTCCAACTTGGAGATCTTGGAGTTCATTGATGGCTAAGGTTTGAAGGATCCTCTTGGGAACGAGTTAGGGCTTGAAGGGAGATCATCATTAACAATCCAATTTGTGCACCAATAGTAGAGGGAACATCGGAGGGAGGTTTATTTGTGTTTATTTTGATGTTTTTTCCTTTTCTTGTATTGGATTTGTGTTTCTCTTTCATGGGGAACTAATATTTTAGGTATTTCGGCATGTTGAACGCTTCGGTTATATTTGAACTTTGATTTTGATTATAATGGTTATCTAGTTGTTTTCCATGATTGAGATCTATTGGATGTTTTAATGTATGTTAATCCCTCTACGTTGCGAGAGCCCGAAGAGATTTTCATAGTACATATGGGGGAATAAGTGAATGACTCCCATGTGTAGACCAGCTCCAATAGAAAGGATTATGAGTATATCGAAAACTGGGGAACTAAGGTGGGCGAGTCTTTAAGATGTCTTATTTCAACAATCCTTCCAAGATATAGGTTCCCTAGAACATCATCTGTAAAGGCACTAAGATTAGTAATTCGCCTAGAGAGAGGGAGTGAAAGCACCTTAGGAATCCTTTGTCCAATCCATTGCAACTATTGATCTCGCATTCACTATCTATCTTTATGAGAACTCAAGGGGGATTCATTACCGAAATACCCCCTTCTTATTATTGACTTACCCCTAAAATTTAGCCCGTCATTAGTGATATCTTATTT
This sequence comes from Dioscorea zingiberensis, assembly GCA_026586065.1. Classification (NCBI taxonomy): domain Eukaryota; kingdom Viridiplantae; phylum Streptophyta; class Magnoliopsida; order Dioscoreales; family Dioscoreaceae; genus Dioscorea; species Dioscorea zingiberensis. Next base: position 29,279,314 of record CM048818.1, read on the forward strand.
TTAGATTTTCTTAGTTTAGATTAGTTCAAACCACCACCAATCTTTGTTTAGACAAGATAATACATGAATAGTTAGTAGTAATACTTCTCGGTCCGTGAGGTTCGATACCCGACTTTTCAAGAGTCCACTCTATTACTTGATACGATCCGTGCTGTAATAATACGCTTATTGGATATTAATAAATATATAAAATAGTAGGGACTAAAGAGCAAAGTGGGCTGATATTTATGTTTTATTTTCTTTATATGGTTTTATTTTCCTTCTATGGTTTCGTTTTATTTTTTTACAATAAGTTTTAAAATTTTCGGAAAAGGGTTTCAAGTTTGTGGTTTTTCGAGCACAGTCAAAGTTTTGCTAGTATGTTTTAGTATTATTTTATTTTATTTTATTTTTTGTAATTAATGGGATTTTTTTTTATTATCCTGAGAGTTAGTTGTAAGAAATAAATAGGTTAAATAAGATGACACATGGGTGGGATATATAAAGAAATGTCAAGATGGTGTTCTCGTAGAGACACTTGGTGATAGGTACACTAGTGTGTGACTTTTGTGCAACTCAATAACTGAGATGATATTTTGCTCCTATCTAGATCCTGTTACTGATACGAGGGTTGAGTCCCGATTAGGCTAAGCTCGGAGTTTAGAGGTAAGTATTCCACCTAAATTTAGCAAATTTTCTTATAAGTTCATAGAACTTATTTTCATTATAATTTAATTATTTATTTATTTTATTTGATGTTTTTGAGAAAACATTAAGCAATTTATTTTTGTACAAACAGAACCATGCTTGTATATTACATTTAGAACTATTAACAACTGTCTGCTTGAAATATTTTCTGACAAAGCTACTTTATTGTTATGACTTATTTTCTGCACACTCATTATGATTTACGAGTTCGTCTCCAAACTGTCTGTGTTCTGACCTCGTCAATGGGGGTTAAATATTGACCTTGTTGACACGTATCTGTTATGATCTAGTTCAACCGGTGTTGCCGGTTATAATAGCAGCCTTCTGTTTTCCCTTGTTGTCGGTTATAATAACAGTCTTCTGTTTCTGACCCGTACCACCGAGGTTATTAGTGGTCATAGAAAGTTTGGGAGACTCTAGTATTTTGAGTGTAAACTAAACCTTCTGATAGTATGTTGTATGATAACTTCAGAAACTATAATTTTTTCAAATTATTTAGTTATTTATGAATTCTTTTTCCTTTTAGTGTTTTTGTTTTAGTTTTACTTATTATCATAAAACGCTGCATGGTTCATTGTTTTAGTGGGTACTTATTGTGCTCCCAAGATAATTAATCTCTGGACTTTTTTTTTCAGATCACGAGGAGTAGCTAGTCGGTGGGTAGATGAGTTGTCCGGAGCTTAGTCCAGTCCTTACTGTCATGTGGATTTTCATTGTATTTATAATAATTTAAATTGTCCTGATTTATTTTTATAGATTTTGCCCATTTGTTAGGTCATATTGAATGTTGGATTGAACATTTGAGTTCTAGCAATAAATTCATATTATTTAGGTAATTGTAGTAATTGTAAACAGGTTATGAGGCCTTGCATACACAGTGGGGCCCATCCCCACAAGTATGCGGCCGGTCTGTCGGCGTCCCTACATGCACTTGTGGATTTTGCGCATCAAGTTTTTGGCAACATTGTCGGGGACCAAGACTACTAGGAATATTAGAAGTTTATTCCTTTAGTCATTAATTTTAGTTTTTATTTTTCTTTGATTTATATGAAAATAAAACAATCTTTGACTTGTTTATTTTGATCTCTTATGTACTAAGTACCATGAAAGGAGACTACACTATGAATACCTCAAGGTTAGCTCTAAAAGCTTTATTGGATGCTCTTTTAGTAAAAGATCGATATACCTGTAAGGAATACACCAACTCAAAGCAATCCGTACATTAATGCCTATCATTCATAATGGGGAGGACATCCAAACTATTTAATCCATCAGTATGAAAAACAAAGGGGGTGCCCTCGATTAGGATTTGATCCAAATTCTCCACCTCAAGAGTAGTTGCATGATTATCCTCCAAGTTTTCAGTATGAGTAACCACAACAAAGAAGATTTAATATCAATGAGGTTGGGCGAAATACATACTACAAAATGATGTCAAATTAGAAGCCATTAAAGCCTCTCTTCACAAGCTTGAGAACCAAGTGGGGAAACTTTTTAAACAAGTTGTGACTTTTGAAGAACAAAGTGGTGGTGAACAAGTAGTAGAAGTCCCATTTGGAAATTACACTTAAGAAGAAGAGAGCAAAGAGGAAAAAGAGGTGGAAAGATGTGTTGGTGTTGAAAAGGATGAAGAGGTCGAAAATGCAAAGCCTAAAACACTTGAAGAAGTTCTTTGCCTTGAAGATGACCTGCACACATAACAAGGAAGAGACACGTCCGAGGCAACAATACAAGCAAGGAGGATGATTCAATCCAAGGATATGCCCAAGCCATGATTGAATAATTCCCGACCCAAACTATTTCAATTAAGGACTAAAGGAAACTGGACTAAAATCTCCATAAAAGCACTACCCCGGTAGGTATGTATTTTGTTCTTTGGAAGTAGCTATGCGATATGTAGCGGGGATGAGCACACCTTTTTCAAGCCTCCGTGAGGTAAGAACAAGGCACACCAACCTAGTGACGTTAAACAAAGGCAACCCAAGATTTTTAGTAAAACTATTTTCTTAGTTTTTCATCTTAGTTAGTTCTAGTTTGTTTTAGCGTGTGCAATAAAATGATGTTTCTCTTGAGCTCTTTTCATCCCTTCAGGTCTCGCATGATTTAGAGCATGGACATATTGGCTGTCAAGAATATCCACCCCGAATTTCAATCAAACATGGAATTATCATCAATGAATTGGGGAAGTTTCAGTTTGCCATTCTCCTTATTTTTATTGCATATTGTATAGTTTTCATGCTTCATTGTGTACATTGAGAACAATGTACATCTTTAAGTGTAGAGATGGGTAGCCATCAATCTATTTTTAGATGCATTAAAAATCTTTAAGTGTGGAGAGCTTTAGGCAAATTTTTGAATTCATTGCAAATCATTATATTTATATGATAGCTCATGTTTAGCATACACCAATGAAGGCTTTTTTAGGAAAAACATCGACAAATTCTATTACTAGTGTACTATCTTAGCACCAAATTTTTAAATTCTCCTATGAAACACCATGGGCACCTAGAGACCATCTTTGTGACACTCATAATCTCTTGAGACAGTAGATAACCCATTAGCATATTCTCTTGACTTTAATAGCTAAGCATCACTTTCAATGGCTCCAAGAGACTTTATGGTACTAGTTCAAACCTCTAACCCATCATAATAAAACCTAGTAGACAATTAAGAGGAGAATATAATAGTATGTACATAATAGTTGTAGAGCAATAAAGACAGTGTTCCACTACTTGTTGTAATGAAGTAGTTTGGGGTTCTGGCTCCTGATTAGAGCGTCTCTCAATTCAAAAAGTCACTACTTAGCATGAATACATCTAGGTAGAGTTGTAACCAAGCTAAGTGCTCTGGTGCCTAATCAGCATGAGCACCCTACAGAAAGACAAAATTACACTCTACATTGGTCTTTAGCACGAGAAAGTGGGATCCATTAAGGATGCCCTACCCTACCCGAATAAAAAAAAAACCAACTCTTAATGTCCCTCAGGCTTGTCCACTATTTATAAAGACCTATAAAGACCAACTTTCTAGGGTTAGGAAGGTATCTCTTGGCCTTTTGGCCACCTTTTGGGCCGACTTAGAGATCTTGGAGTTCATTGATGGCTAGGGTTTGAAGGGAATAGGAGAACATCATTAATGATCCAATCTGCACACCAACAGTGGAGGGAGGTTTATTTGTGTTTATGTTGATGTTTTCTTCTTTTGCTTGTATTGGATTTGTGTTTCCCTTTTATGGGGAACTAATATTTTAGGTATTTGGACAAGTTGAGCGATTGGGTTATGTATAAACTATAATTTTGATTTTTAATGGTTATCTAATTGTTTTCCATGATTGAGATCTATTAGATGTTTTAATATATGTTAATCCCACTACGTTGCGAGAGCCCAGAGAGATTTTTATAGTCCATATGTAAGAAGAAGCGAACGCCTCCCCATGTGTACACTACCTCCAATAGAGAGGATTGTGAGTATACTGGGAACCCGGATACTAAGGAGGGCGAGTCTTTAAGATGTCTTATTCCCACAATCCTTCCAAGATATAGGTTCCCTAGAACATCATCGGTAAGGGCACTAGGATTAGTAATTCACCTCGAGAGAGTAAGTGAAAGCGCATTAGGAATCCTTTGTCAAATCTATTACAAGTTGTGATCTTCGCATTCATTATCTATCTTTATGAGAACCCAAGGGAGATTCATTGCCCGAATACCCCTTTCTAATTATTGATTTACCCCCAAGATTCAATCCCATCATTAGTGATATCCAATTTTTAGGTTTTCTTAGTTCAGATTAGTTCAAATGACCACCAATCTTTGTTTAGACTAGATAATAGATGACTAGTTAGTACTAGTACTAGTACTTATCGATCCCTAAGATTCGATACCCGACTTTTCAAGAGTCCACTTTATTACTTGATACGACCTGTGCACTTGCGGATTTTGCACATCCATAGGTCGTTACGTATATTCCCAATTTCTTGTCGCAAGGATCATGACAAGTGTATGATGAGATTTTCCCCATAACAGATTTATCTTTAAGATGAGTTCTCAAACTAATATATATGGATTTGATACTTATAGAGTTATACTTTTCTAAGGGTTACAATGATTTATGAGATCATATATGGAAAACAACGATTTATGATTTTTTTTTATTTTGCTTTTTTTTATAATCAATGACTTTAATATGAGTTCAAAATTAAAAATAATAATAAAGTTTAAAATTTAAGGAAATTTATTAATATTGAATTTTTTTATTTTTAAATGAAATTTTTTATAAAATGGTACTATATAATTACTATGGTACTTCAAACATGTCATTACAAATTTAGATGTACTATAGTATTACTTCTAAACTCAACCCTAGTTTTCCACCTGTTATCTCTTGGAGCTTATTTTTTTATATAGAGGATAAACTAGATTCATTTATTTATTGAAGTTAAGTCAAATGATCCGAAGGAGTGTTTACATAATACCTTGCCTTAGGTCAGGCAAGTTTGATTACAGAGTAGTAGTGTAGGGCACAACTGGCACTACCCTTGGTGGTAGTGGGCTGTGTCGTCCTTCCAACTCTTGCTCCTACGGTATCTCATCCTCAAAAAGAGTATTAAGGTCTGGTTGTTGTTGTTGTTCCCCGTCCTTTATGGATTCCATGCTCCTTTTAATCAGGGCTTCCATTATCAGCAACTTTGGCTTTTTTGTAGCATGTGTTGTATTGAACCAGGGAATATCAGAATGTCTATTCTTCGAATAAGTTCCTTGCAAACATGTTGTTCATCCTGAAAACATCCTCTATTGCATTCGAGCCAGATACTTCAGGATACTACATTACCAACATGTTTGAGTGTCTTCTACCATTTGTTTGGCTATTGAACCACTCCCCCATAGATCTTGTATCTGAGTGGGGTATCGGCTTATTGCGAAAAGGTTACTGAAATGATCCCAAATTTTTCTCAAGTAGGGGCATTGCAGTAGCAGGTGTTGTGTTATCTCTTCCTCTAGACCACAGAGCTAGCATCTCATGAGCTCCGTCTTCCAGTTTCTCTTTGCTAAGTTTTTGAGCATGAGTATCTTGTCATCCCACGCGAGCAAGGTCAAGAGTTTGACCTTAGTGGGGCATGAGATCTTCCAGAAAGCCTCTGATAAAGGGCTTCTCATTCCTTTGTCGACCTTGAAGTGATATAGAGAATGGACATTGAATTGTCTGTTTAAAAGAGCCTCGTTGTGTAGGAATCTAGTTTTTGAGTAGCATTTTGCTACAGCTGCCGAAATATGTTCTCAAGTCATACTTCTGTTTGTGCTGGGAGCAAGCCTATTTTGATTAGGAAGATCAATTCCTCCAATGTGTTTCTTGCTATTGTTGTTGTGATGTCCTCATTATGTACCATCATCTGTATATATGGGAGTACGTCCTGTAACACTTGGCCTCCTAGCCAATTTTCTTACAACCAATCTGTGGCTAGGAAACAACCTACTATGCCATCACCAAAGTAGTTGTACTGGATGATTTTCCGGCAGATGCCCTCTTTACCTGTTAGTAGTCTTCGCTATTATTTATCAATCAGTGCTTCTTTTAAATATTTGAGGTTGAGAACTACCTATCCCCCTTGTTCCTTGGGTTGACATAGCTGGTCCCAGTTCACCAATCAGTAGACATTTAGAGACTGATCTGACCCTTCCTATATGAAATCCCGTTGGGCCCTCTCAATCTTCTGGGTCACCCATTCTGGGAGCTTATATATCACCATGTAGTTTGTTTGGATCGCGGAGAGTATTGAATTCATGAGTGTAATTTGTCCACCCATTACTAGCAATTTGTCCTTCCAGCCACTTAATTTACCTTTTATTTTGTCTATGAGGCGTTTCCAGTCTCCCCTTGTTGGTTTTGTTCCTAATATAGGCATGCCCAGATAGTTTATCAAATGTTTTGCTAATTGATTGTTCATCAATTGGGCAGCGCTTGACGGTCAAAATTTGGTGTCTTGATTGGGATAATGGTAATTTTGTTGTAGTTTACTTTGAGACCTGACAAACCCTTGTACAGATAGAATATGCTTTTCAAAATATTGAAGTGGGCAGCATCCCCTGTGTATAAGACTAGCAGGTCATCTACATATTGCAAAGAGGTAGCTACGTCCTCCCTGGTGGCCCCATATTCAACTCCATTGAACACATTTTGTTAGTATTGTTATGAAAACATTTGTAGCTAGTACAAAGAGGAGGGGGATAATGGGTCACTATGTCGAAGGCCCCTTTTGTCCTTCACGTACCTTGTGGGGGGCCGTTTACGAGAAAGAGGATTTGGATGATTGGAGAATCTTCTTTATCGATCCTATCTATCTTGTACCAAAGCCGCGTGCCTACATAACCTTCAAGAGAAACTCCTAGGCAATATTGTCGAATGCTTTTTCAAAATCAACTTTCGTTAGCATCCCATTTACCATTCCCTTTTTCATGTTGCGTATGAGCTCCTCCGCTTCCACAATATTGTCCTCAATACGCCTCCCTTTTATGAATGTCATTTGGCTTTCATCCTTCAGTTTAGTAATGATGCCCTGAAGTCTTTTTGTAAGTACCCTTGTGATTATCTTCATCGACCAATTTAGTTGGCTAATAGGCATGTAATTCCTGATACCCATCGGTGTGTATTTTTTGATATAAGATTAATGTGGGCCCCATTAATTCTTTCCAAATCCGCCCTCCCTTGATAAAGGGCTTGAAAGATTTGGATCAGATCCCCTTTGATGAAGTTCCACCCTTCTTTGTAGAGTATCATCGAGAAGCCGTCCAGGCCTGGGGCCTTGTCACCATTCAACTTTGTTACGGCTCGATGTATTTCCTCCTTTGTGAATTGATCGCCGAGGTGCGCGAGATCGACTCGTTCCCTGTTATGAAAAGTTATCCACAATTTCCCTTTAACCTCTATGGGCAAGCGGATCTTAGTAAAGATCAGAAGTGCTCCTTGATCGCAACAGAAATCTCCTTCAAGTTGATAAGGGTTCTACCTGTTGGTGTATGCCCTAGAGACCAATCATGAGATGATTAATTTTGTGCATTTTCATGTTCATTTATAAGGGGTTTTTTTTTCATTGTTATGCTTTACTTGATATCTGCGTAGTATAAGTATTGATAATAATGTCCCTAGAATAGTTTACTATTCTTAAATTATCCCTAGTCAAGTATCATTGGCGAATCAAGGACAACAATGATGCACGTGAGACTAGTATGTGTAGTGGCTGATGACAAGAGTTGTCATGGACATGAGATGTCAAGTCAACACGTGAGTATAAGTTGTAGAGCTTATGCTGGATAGACCCGTCATGAGAATTGCTACATGGATCGTTATATGAATGTCATAAGCGATTCTCATAAGTGGTTAAAGAAGTATATGATCCTTAGACTTGAGGTCACCATGGATTCTTACATGGCAAGTTTCATACTTTGATATAACCAAACGTTACCCGTAACAAGGTGAACTATAAAGGTTGTGATTGGGTATGTCATAAACCATGTAGTAGAATGTGAGTGATCAAGATAGGATTTGTCCATCTTATATAACAAGAGTGATATTAGGGCCTCTTGATGAGTGAGACTAAGAAGTGTGTGGCCACACCCAGGTGAATCAGTATGGGATATTGATGTCACTTGTTTTCGTTAGTCTACTTGTGATTAAGAAACATATTGATTGAATTATACAAGTATGACTAATCCATGACTTGTATTCAATCAAAGATATCAAGGACAAAGGGATACTGGATACTCGGTATTAATCACAAGAACAGGTTATGTCTTTTACGACATTCTTGCGGTTTGGGTAGCAATGATGTGTTGCTAGACACCGCTCATTGCTTATGATATTAAAATGAGTTTTATTTCATTGCCAACATCTTAAGAACCTATTGGGTCATACTCAAAGGTTGATCTGGATTTGGAACTCCATTGACTGAGGCATGTTTTGAAAGTCAGAATAGTATAAGTATACAAGAGGGTCTTGTACATGGTCTAAACACTAATCCTACTTTGGAAATGGTTCATAAAATAAGAGCACATATATGTATGTGGATATATGGGTTGGGCCTCCAGTTGATGGAATCCTAATTAATTCTATGTTCTAATTGTGTTGGACACAAAAAATAAAAAGAAGTTGGGCCCAACCACATATAGATATGCTATATAGTGAAGATATAAGTAGGCTTATATAACTCCTTCTAAACTTCAAGATAAAGGACTGGTTTTTCTTCTTCTTCTTCTAGAGAGAAAGAGAGGACGGTTTCTTTTATTTAAGAGGGTGGTTTCCGATAGTTGGATAACCATTGAAGGAGTGTTTATGTTGAGTTATTAACGTAAGAACTTCTAAACCTCAACATTAAGTACCGTTTCTCTTCCTCTTCTTCAAGAGAAAGGACCGTTTCTCTTCCTATTCTTCTATAAATTTGAGAGGACAAGTTCCTTGGTTTGTAAGACAAGAAAAGAAAAGAAAAGGAAAGAGAAAGAGAGAGAGAGAGAGAGGATTATTTGAGAAGAATGGTTTTTTAATAGTTGGATAACCATTTTAGGAGGTTTGATGTTGGGTTCTAATACAAGGCCATCAATGTCAGTTCTTCGATTATGAGCTAGCACCAAAAGTCGAAGAATCAAAAGTTCCAGTTTTGTTCGTGAGACGAACAAAGCGATTCAGTTCTTCCGAGTGGATACCGATAGAGGCGATGATCCGTTGATCATCGTTGAAATCGTGACAAGGATCGTTGGAGCATCGTCAAATAATCAAGGACGTCGATATACGAGCTTCGGCTACGGTATGTTTTTGAAACCTAACCTGATCGTGGTGTTTTTCTCGCTTGGATCTTGGATAGGTTTTGTCGAGTTATGTTTTGAATATCCGCTGCGCATGTCTACAGTAGACATATGTGAACTCGTTATTTCCCTTCAGTGGTATCAGAGACAGCTTGCGAGAACCCCGACTGGGTTTTAAGGCGGAGCATATTGATGCGTGATGTCCACAAGTATACGGGTCGTGGTCAAGTAATAAAGTGGACTATGGGAAGTCGGATGTCGAACCACAGGGAATAGAGATTGCTAAGTGTAAACCAAGCTTTAATAACCTAGTCTAAATGGTAAATTGGGGGGTTTTGGTTTTCAAAACTAAAGAACTAAAAAGGTTGAAAGTAAGAACTGAAAATCGAGAGTTGATTGGGGTAAATCAATAGCAAGAGAGGATACTTGGGCATGAATCCCTTTTGGATTTCAATTCTTTAGATAAACAAGGATATTTATGAATCAAAGTTGGTAGTTCTTGTGCCAAGAATTCCTAACTTATATCCAATCCCTCTTCCAAGGTGATTGGATAACTAATCTCCTAGGATTGTCTTAAGATCAATGGAATTCAAATCTTGGAAGGATTATGGGGATAAAATAGTTTGAAAGAGTCGTTCGCCTTCTAGTACCCGATTCCTCGGTGTACTCATAATACTTTCTAATGAAGTAGGTTCCTAATACAAGGAGACGTCCGCTCTAACCCTTGTATGCACTCAAGTAATTTCTAATAATGAAATCACAATCAATACGAAACATTCATTAGACATTCAAGAACAAACCAACAAATCCTCATAAACATTCATTACCAATTAATGCATAATCCAAAAGTTCATCATACCCAAGTACCAATAGATTAGTTCCCCATCAATGGGGAACTCAAACCAAAATGGAAAAGTTTACAAACTAATGAAAAGGTAATAGAGAACACCATTACCTCCAATATTGCAACTCCAATGGTTATCTATTCTAAAGATTTGGGGGAGATGACCTCCAAACCCTAATCTCTCTCTTTTAGCTTCTCTCCCAAGCCAACCCCCCTCTAAACTCTCCTACTTAACTATTTATACCCATGTATTAGGGTTTCACTTAAGAAATTACAACATTGCCCTTGATTGGGCCCGTGGAATTGCAAAGGTTACGGTGAATGGCCTCGTGAACGGCTTGTTCATCAGTCCGTTCAGCTCACAGGTTGCTCTGAACCGGCAATTCAACTGGCGGTTCATCAGGCCGTTCAGCTCATAGGTTGCTCAACCGGCCTCAATGGCGGTTCATCACCGGCCACAAAGTTGCTCAACGGCAGCTTGACGGCCGTTCACAAGGCCGTTCATCTCCTTGGGTGTTCAGCCATATGCCTGTGTGTGAATGGCCGTTCACAAGGCCGTTTAACCCCTGTTTTCTTCAAAATGTCTTCATTTTGTTGATAAATGCTTCCTCTACGTCGGGGTTGCTTATATATGCCCTGTTTACAAAATATGAAGCATTTTAAGTACCAGTAGGCTATAAATCAATACATTTGATATGAAAAAAAAAATGTGTATAAGTGATAAGTAAATATGCTCATTTGAACACTTATCACATATACTTTGCAAAATATGTGATAATTTGCTTGTTTTTCGGCTTAGTAGTTTTTTTTATATATATATGAGATATGTGCAATCTTGTATGCAGAAATTTCTTATGATGAAATTCAATGTGTAGGAATTCTATAGGAAAGAATTTGATGTGCAAAATTGTTTATGCAGAATTCATTTATGCCGAATTTTGTATGTGCATAATTTTGTATATAGGAACATGTAATGTTTGACATCATGTTTTAAGTTAGTATGATATCTTGTATATGTTGAAATTTATGTTTTCAAATCTCTCACTTAAATATTAAGTCTATCTTTCCAATGCATTACCCTCGTCAAGGCCTAGATCGAACCAATGTAGGTTCGCCAAAGCAAAGTGCATGGTTCTATCCGGGTGAGGCGCGAAGGACAATTGTGATGTCCGCCGGTTAATCCATTGTGTTTGACTTAACTAGTTGATCTTGATAGGATCAAGCAACTAGAGGCTAAAGAGTTGGTTTATTCATAAGATGAATATTCCTAACTAACCAAGAGTTGTACGTGATGCAATTGGTAAAGTGTTACCTATCTAAATAACCAAGTCTTGGGCGATCGGCCAAAGCTGACTCAGGATGAGGTGAAATATGAATCTTGGCCCACTAGAGAACTCCGAAGTAGAGTTCTTCAAAATTGATATTGAGGGTCATTAATTTTGTTAAAATAGTGGGAGTTACATTTGATAGAAGTCCTTATTGAATGTTTTTCTATTATAAGCATGCTATTTATTTTGCATATCTTTAATTTTGTAGATCATCTATGACTTCGAATTCTTGTAGTACCCTGTCACTACGATTTGTCCTTAAGAAGGACAAACTCAATGGGATTAATTTCCTAGACAGGTACAGAAATCTCAGGATTGTCCTGAAGCAAGAAAGGAAACTTTATGTCCTAGAGGCAGCCCTTCCTGAACCACCAGTTGCAAATGCCCCTAGAGCTGACAAGGATGCTTATAAGAAGCACCAGGATGATGCTCTTGATGTTTCTTGTCTTATGCTTGCCACTATGACCTCTGAGCTTCAGAAGCAACATGAGGAACTGGGTGCTTTCGATATGATCGAACACCTGAAACAATTATATCAAGGGCAGGCTAGGCAAGAAAGGTATGATGTAACTAATGCCTTGTTTCAATGTAAGATGGCAGAAGGAACTCCAGTGGGAACTCATGTGCTCAAAATGATTGGCTATATTGAGAGCCTTTCAAAACTGGGTTTTCCTTTAAGCCAAGAGTTGGCTACAGACATAGTCCTGCAATCGTTGCCAGAGAGCTATACACAGTTTGTTATGAACTATAATATGAATGAGATTGACAAACCTCTGCCAGAGTTGCTTAGCATGTTGAGAACAGCTGAAGCAAACATGAAGAAGTCCAAGCCCAACAGCATATTGATGGTGCAAAAGAAGAGTTCTAAGGGCAAAGGCAAGAAGGCAAAAGGCAAGGACAACTCTATCAAAGGGAAGTCAAGGCCGGCTGCCTCATTGAAGCCTAAGGGTGGTGTGGCTAAGGAAGGACAGTGCTTCCATTGCAATGGGGTTGGCCATTGGAAGCGCAACTGCAAACTCTACCTAGAAGAAGTCAAGAAAAGGAAGCAAAGTGAGACTGATGCTTCAGGTATTTTTGTTATAGAAGTCAATTTATCTGCTTCTACATCTTCAGTATTAGATACTGGATGTGGTTCACACATCTGTGTTAATGTACAGGAGCTGAAAGAAAGTAGATATCTGGCTAAAGGTGAAGTGGACCTACGAGTTGGAAATGGAGCAAGAGTTGCTGCAATAGCTGTAGGAACACGAATTTGGAACTTGCCTATTGGATTTGTATTAGAATTAAAAGACTACTACTAAGTACCTTCTATTACTAGAAATATCATCTCAGTTTCTTGTCTGGACAGGATGGGTTTTGAACTTAAAATAAAGGACAAATGTTGATCTGTTTATATGCATGATATTTTCTATGGATATGCATGGTTAATTAATGGTCTTTATATTCTAGATATGGACATACCCATTTATAACATTAATGCTAAAAGGATTATACCTAATGATTTAAATCCTACATACCTTTGGCATTGTCGTTTGGGCCATATAAATGAGAATCGTATCTCACAACTCCATAAAGATGGGCTGTTAGAATCATTCGATTTAGAATCATATGATACATGTGAACCTTGTTTATTGGGGAAGATGACTAAAGCTCCCTTTACAGGTAAAGGAGAAAGGGCTAGTGTTCTATTAGGCCTTATACATACTGATGTATGCGGTCCCATGAACACACAAGCTAGAGGTGGGTTTTTCTACTTCATTACCTTCACTGATGATTTCAGTAGGTATGGATTTGTCTATCTAATTAGACACAAATCTGAGGCTCTTGAAAAGTTAAGGAATATAAAAATGAGGTAGAAAACCAGCTTGGCAAAAGTATTAAGATGCTTCGATCAGATCAAGGTGGAGAATACTTAAGTCATGAGTTTCTCGACTTTCTAAAAGAGTGCGGGATAGTCTCACAGCTTACTCCTCCAGGAACACCTCAATGGAATGGTGTATCTGAAAGAAGAAATCGGACTTTGTTGGACATGGTTTGGTCCATGATGAGTCATGCAGATCTCCCTATTTCATTTTGGGGACATGCCTTGGAAACTGCTGCTCTCACACTTAACCGTGTTCCATCTAAATCAGTTACAAAGACACTATATGAGATATGGACTGGGAGACGTCCTAGTATGTCTTTCATTAGAGTCTGGGGATGTGAGGCTTATGTCAAACGTCAGATGTCAACTAAGCTTGAACCCAAATCTGATAAGTGCATATTTGTAGGATACCCTAAACTCACTAAAGGGTATTCCTTTTATGTTCCCAACGAAAACAAAGTGGTTGTGGCTCGGACAGGTGTCTTTCTTGAGAAAGAGTTTGTTTCTAGAAAGATTAGTGGGAGTAAGGTTGAACTTCAGGAAGTTCTGGAACCTCAAATGAGCACAGATTCTATGATGGAACCTGAACTAGTACCACAAGTCGTTGTGGAACATGAACCAGCTCAAGATACACATGAACCAAGTAGATCCTCGAGAACACCTCGTATACCCGCGAGATATGGATTTCTCATGACACCGCATAGTGATGTTTTACTTATGGATCAGGATGAGCCTACATCTTATGAAGAAGCGATGGCGAGTCCAGACTCTGAGAAATGGCTTGAGGTCATCAGATCCGAAATGGAATCCATGTACACTAACCAGGTATGGACCTTGGTTGATCCACCTGAAGGTGTTAGACTTATTGGGTGCAAGTGGGTCTTCAAGAAGAAGACTGACATAGATGGAAATGTTCATACCTATAAAGGGCGGTTGGTTGCAAAGGGTTTCAAGCAAATTCATGGTATAGACTATGATGAAACCTTTTCTCCAGTTGTGATGCTAAAATCCATCAGGATTCTCCTTGCTATAGCTGCATATCATGATTATGAGATCTGGCAGATAGATGTTAAAACATCTTTCCTTAATGGAAACCTAGATGAGGATGTGTATATGACACAACCTGATGGTTTTGTCATTCTAGAGGAAGCTGGAAAGGTGTGCAAGCTACAGAGGTCCATTTATGGACTAAAGCAAGCTTCTCGAAGTTGGAACATACGTTTTGATAATGCAATCAAAGAGTTTGGTTTCATTAAAAACGAAGACGAGCCCTGTATATTCAAAAAGGTTAGTGGGAGCACAATTGTCTTCCTGGTATTGTACGTAGATGACATACTACTCATTGGGAATAAGATTCCTATACTACAGTCTGTTAAAGCATGGTTGGGAAAGTGTTTCTCAATGAAGGATTTAGGCGAGGCATCCTCTGTGTTAGGAGTTAAGATCTATAGAGATAGATCTAGAAAACTGCTTGGCTTGAGTCAAAGTCTATACATAGATAAAGTATTAAATTTGTTCAGCATGCAGGAATCCAAGAAAGGTTACTCGCCCATGTCTCATGGGATTACTCTTTCGAAGGGTATGAGTCCTTCTACTCCAGAAGAGAGAAAGCGCATGAATAAGATTCCATATGCCTCTGCCATTGGATCCATTATGTATGCTATGCTATGTACTCGTCCAGATATTTCCTACGCTTTAAGTATGACTAGCAGATACCAGTCTAATCCAGGTGAACGTCACTGGATTGCAGTCAAGAACATTCTCAAGTTCTTGAGAAGAACTAAGGATATGTTCTTGATCTATGGTGGTGAAGAAGAGCTCTATGTAAAGGGTTACACAGATGCTAGCTTTCAAACCGACCATGATGACTATAGATCACAGTCAGGCTATGTTTTTTGCCTGAATGGTGGTGTTATATGTTGGAAGAGTTCCAAACAAGAGACAGTAGCTGATTCTACTACAGAGGCAGAGTATATTACAGCCAGTGGGGCTACAAAGGAAGCTGTTTGGATCAAAAAGTTTGTGACTGAACTAGGAGTGGTTCCTAGCATAGTCGACCCTATTGAAATCTTTTGTGATAACAATGGGCCTATAGCACAGGCTAAGGAACCTAGATCCCATCAGAGATCCAAACACATACTTCGGCGCTACCATCTCATTCGAGAGATTGTGGACAGAGGAGATGTCAAGATATGCAAAGTGCCAACAGATGATAACATTGCTGATCCATTGACGAGCCTCTGATGCAGCAGAGACATGATAGTCACACTTGTTCAATGGGTATTAGATACATTAGAGATTGGTCCTAGTGCAAGTGGGAGAATTGTTGGTGTATGCCCTAGAGACCAATTATGAGATGATTAATTTTGTGCATTTTCATGTTCATTTATAAGGGGTTTTTTTTATTGTTATGCTTTACTTGATATCTGCGTAGTATAAGTATTGATAATAATGTCCCTAGAATAGTTTACTATTCTTAAATTGTCCCTAGTCAAGTATCATTGATAAATCAAGGACAACAACGATGCACGTGAGACTAGTATGTGTAGTGGCAGATGACAAGGGTTGTCATGGACATGACATGTCAAGTCAACACGTGAGTATAAGTTGTAGAGCTTATGCTGGATAGACCCGTCATGAGAATTGCTACATGGATCGTTATATGAGTGTCATAAGCGATTCTCATAAGTGGTTAAAGAAGTATATGATACTTAGACTTGAGGTCACCATGGATTCTTACATGGCAAGTTTCATACTTTGATATAACCAAACGTTACCCGTAACAAGGTGAACTATAAAGGTTGTGATTGGGTATGTCATAAACCATGTAGTAGAATGTGAGTGATCAAGATAGGATTTGTCCATCTTATATAACAAGAGTGATATTAGGGCCTCTTGATGAGTGAGACTAAGAAGTGTGTGGCCACACCCAAGTGAATCAGTATAGGATATTGATGTCACTTGTTTTCGTTAGTCTACTTGTGATCAAGAAACATATTGATTGAATTATACAAGTATGACTAATCCATGACTTGTATTCAATCAAAGATATCAAGGACAAAGGGATACTGGATACTCTGTATTAATCACAAGAACAGGTTATGTCTTTCACTATATTCTTGCGGTTTGGGTAGCAATGATGTGTTGCTAAACACCGCTCGTTGCTTATGATATTAAAATGAGTTTTATTTCATTGCCAACATCGTAAGAACCTATTGGGTCACACTCAAAGGTTGATCTGGATTTGGAACTTCATTGACTGAGGCATGTTTTGAAAGTCAGAATAGTATAAGTATACAAGAGGGTCTTGTACATGGTCTAAACACTAATCCTACTTTGGAAATGGTTCATAAAATAAGAGCATATATATGTATGTGGATATATGGGTTGGGTCTCCATTTGATGGAATCCTAATTAATTCTATGTTCTAATTGTGTTGGACACAAAGAATAAAAAGAAGTTGGGCCCAACCACATATAGATATGCTATATATTGAAGATATAAGTAGGCTTATATAACTCCTTCTAAACTTCAAGATAAAGAACTGGTTTTTCTTCTTTTTCTTCCAGAGAGAAAGAGAGGACGGTTTCTTTTATTTAAGAGGGTTGTTTCCGATAGGTGGATAACCATTGAAGGAGTGTTTATGTTGAGTTATTAACGTAAGTACTTCTAAACCTCAACATTAAATACCGTTTCTCTTCTTCTTCTTCAAGAGAAAGGACCGTTTCTCTTCCTCTTCTTCTATAAATTTGAGAGGACAAGTTCCTTGGTTTGCAAGACAAGAAAAGAAAAGAAAAGGAAAGAGAAAGAGAGAGAGAGAGGATTATTTGAGACGAATGGTTTTCCAATATTTGGATAACCATTTTAGGAGGTTTGATGTTGGGTTCTAATACAAGGCCATCAATGTCAGTTCTTCGATTATGAGCTAGCACCAAAAGTCGAAGAATCAAAAGTTCCAGTTTTGTTCGTGAGACGAACAAGGCGATTCAGTTTTTCCGAGTGGATACCGATAGAGGCGAGGATCCATTGATCATCGCTGAAATCATGACAAGGATCGTTGGAGCATCGTCAAATAATCAAGGACGTCAATATACAAGCTTTGGCTACGGTATGTTTTTGAAACCTAACCTGATCGTGGTGATTTTCTCGCTTGGATCTTGGATGGGTTTTGTCGAGTTTTGTTTTGAATATCCGTTGCGCATGTCTATAGTAGACACATATGAACTCGTTATTTCCCTTCACTACCTTGGTGTTGCAACTAACTTATCTAGTTCCTACTTCGTCTCTTGTTTGTAGTGGCATCTAAAAACTTAGTATTCTAATCACCTTCCCGCAAGCATAAAATTCAGGACCTTTTCAGCCATTGGGACTGCTCCATGTCGATGATCTCATCATATTCTTTCGTCTCGGAATTGTAAATATGGAGCTCATCATGTGTTAGGGGTCTTTATTCTGCGGTTACATCTGCCTCCTCAATTTTTCTTCTCAGCTCAGCTTTCCTCCTGGTCGTTTGTTCATTCATTTCCTTTCCCCATTTTCTTAGTCTCCCCTTTATTAGGGATACCTTCTTTGCGAGGATATATACTCCATACCCTTAAAAAGTAAAATCAGTCCACCAATACTTCACTTGCTCCCAGAAACCATCCTTTATCCCCCAACCCCTATTGAATCTAAATGGGTAATTGTTTGGGGCACATGCTTCACACTCTAGGTAAATCGGGACATCATTGGATCTTATTCATAGTAGTGCTTTTTTCTAGATTTGCAGATATTCGACGGCTTATTCAGTGGAGAACATGAATCTTTTCAGTCGAGCGAAATTCAGGATATCTCGTCCATTTGTCCAAGTGTGTTGTCTTCCTCTGAGCGGGGGTCCAATAATTTCATGCAGTTCCTGGATGATTGCATGCAACTCCTCATGGTCTCTCTTGCTGTAAGTACCATTGTTCTTTTCTTCTCGAGATCGAGTGGAGTTAGTTCTAACTCAGTTTCCTTCCACCCTACGCAGCATCCACCTCTTGTGTTAGTATCGAGTAGTATTATGTTCCCATTGTGGGTTCCTCCCCCGATGGACTTCCACATTTAGTTATCTAGTAGGCCTAGCTTAGTCTCTTGTAGATGGAAGATGTTAGGCTTGCGGGATTAGATGATATCTCTGACTAGGAATCGCCTTTTGCATTTGCCCAGCCCTCTAACATTCCAGGTAATAAGCTTCATATGGGAAACCTGGATTTGGCCTAACATATTTAGGCGAGGTGGATCCTAGTTGCTCCTCTTCACCTCTTTTGTGTACATACTCTATTTTTTTTTCCCTCATGTTACTAATAAAGGGGTAGCACCATCCTTGTGGGTTTCCAAATCCACCCCTACTTGTAGGGATGCTAATATGATGTCCTTATCTGGCCATGCAACAAGAGTTATGGGAACTCTAAAGAAGTCATGGTGTATCACTACCATGCCTTAAGTAGAGCTCTGTTCGGGGTCTTTTTCTGCTACTTTCGGAATAACTTCATCCTGTGGTTTTTGTTTGCATGGCCTCCCCCTGGGCATATGGGTTGTTGTGGCAGTGCTTGCGAGTTTCCCCTTCGAGAGGGGTGTGGGATGCTCTGGTTGGGTCATAGGTGGTGTAGTCAAAGTGGGGGTGCTTGAGGGCTCTTCTTCTTGATGTTAAGTGGTACATTGGTGGATTTGTCTACTATTAGTACCCATGCATCATCTTAGATAAGGTTCCAAGCACCTTTTATGTGTCTTAATACCAACATGTAGATGTCTAGGCCAATGACTGTTGCAAATTGAAGTAAAGATTGTTCATTTAGAGAAGTGGAGTAAGGATAAATCAGCCTAGGCTAACCATTTTCTTCTTTACAATACGGCCTATTTTTTTGAATTTTTTATTTATACATGGCCTGTTTTTTGTCCCAATGTTCATTTCCATCGCCATACTCTGAAAATGTTCAATACGGTCCTTGTATTTTGTATATTTTGTTCAATACTATCCTTGATGCTGATGTGGCAGCACATGTGACATACATATAAAATACAACCTATTTTTTGAATTTTTTATTTACACGTGACCGTATTTTGCTGACGTGGCATTTTTTAAAAAAGGTAAAATAATATTTAAATGGTAATTTAATGCTTGTTGACGTGGAAATTTTTTAAAAAATTAATAATACAATTAATTATTTTTTGAAATAATTTCTAAAAAATTATTAATATTATAAATTATTTTAAAAAATAATTTAAAAAAATATTTTGAATTATTTTTAAAAAAATTTATAATATAATAAATTTTTTACTAAAAATTGCCACATCATCATGTTTTAAATTCCCATTTAAAAATTATTTTTTTTTTTTTAAATAACCATGTCCACATTGTACGTCAGCAAAATACGACCATGTGTAAATAAAAAATTCAAAAAAGTAGGTCATATTTCATATGTATACCACCTATGATGTGTCATCCTGAATTTTCTAAGTAATTAAATCAGAAAATTCTCAAAAATTTATGAGATTAATTAGCACGGAAAATGAATTAATTATTTTCAAGCTCAATTACAGGAAAATCGAGGAGGAATAAATTTAAATCCAGCCTCGCAACTAATGAGCATAGGGAAAGCTTTATTGGGCCAGGCCACTTACACTTGGAATAGTTGGAGGTGGATGGTAAAGATAACCTCGGTTAATTAATTGAGAGATTTACTAAATGTTAATTAATAGGGGAAATAGGTTATATACCCCTCAAAAGTTTCATAATTGCATATTTACCCCTAAAAAAAATCATAATTGCTTTGTATACCCCTTAAAAACAAGTTGAATTGCGGATATGCCCCTATTGTTTTGGTCCGTCGACAGAAATTAACCAGATAATCTTAACCAGGGTTAAAACTTAGTTTAAGGGCTGAAAAATGTCCAAAATACCCATCTTTATATATTTTAACTATTTATAAGTTCATATTTTTAAATTCATATTTTTAAATTGATATTTTTAAATCTACAGTCAAACAAAATTTTCAAGGGTATATATGCAAAGGGAATAATAGTCATTCTACATGTATACCGTTTGTTAACTGACAATTTTCATATGATTTTAACCACGGGGGTATATACGTAATTATATATATTATTCAGGGGTATGTGTGCAATTATATTTTATTCAGGAGTAAATACGCAATTTCAAAATTATTCAGAGGTACACCTGCAAAAAACCCTAATTAATAAAGATTAATTATGTGGGAGATACTAGACAAATGTTAGAGTTCCGATAAAGTAGATCGGGCGAGTCAAAAACCAATATTCTCGGATCTGGTCTGACGAGAGGCAAACCCCGTGATGTTATAGTGCACCCATGACACGAGGTCATTGAACCGGCATTTTCGGATCTGGGTCGGTGAATCATTGAAGAGATAAGATAGATTAAAAGGTGATGGGATATAAAGTTGGGAGATAACTTTAAATTATTAAAGGGTAAGTGATAACTTAAAGAAATAAATTAAATAATAAAAAAATATTATAATTTACATATATATCTAAGTGCTCAGACCTGAGAAAAATGAAAAATCGAAATTCAATTGAAGAAGTTGAGAGTGTGATTCATCCCACTCTCTCGATCCCTTTCCTCTCGAGCTTGCTCGTGCCCTACTTGCGCCCGTCTCCGATCCAAGCCCTACTGTCGACTGCCCTCTGCCCGGTCACGATCACGACCCCCTCCGTCCGCCACATGCGTGTCCCCGGCCTCCAAGCATGCGGCCGGTACCCGGATTCCGTATGCAGCATCGCCAGAAGTGCTCCCCGGTCGCCCCCTTCTCCCTGTATGCGAGCTCAACGGCGACCACTGCGCCGCCCGCACATCGTCCGCCTTTCCTCGATGCCCCAGCTGCCCGCCGGCCTGACACCGCAGCACATCGCCGGCCGTACTGCAGCCACGCCGCAACTACGACGTCGGACAGCCATACAGCCCTGTCAGCCCCTCATTCTCCTCCGATGAGCTACCTTCATTTTGTGAGCCCTAAATTGGGGGAAAACCCTAGATTAAATTCATGGATTAAGTGAATTATTAGGGTTGTGATTAAAGAGGGATTAAGGGGGAGAATAAAGCATTAATTCATATTAAGAATATTAGTTAGTTGTTGTGATTAATTGGATCAATTATGTGTATGTCACGCCCTGACCCGGTTTCCGGGACCCCGATGACGTGAGCAGACCGGCCGTAGCCAAGTGAGACGCATCTCACTCAGCTACAAGGCCTCAGTAAGTAACAACAGATAACATATAATCAAGATAAATAACTTAATTAAAAAAAGTCACAGTGGAAACAAAGTCAAATAAGTCGGTACAGAAGCCCTACATAAGCTAGGCCCTATAAGGGACCTACAAATAAAAAGTCTCACACTCAAATAAATAAAGATAAATGAGATCCTCGGACCTCTGTTATCAACCTTACCCTCGATCGGCTCCTGTACGTTAAACTCCTACTCCTCAGGATTTGAAAATAGGAAGAAAACAAGTGCGTGAGCTTTCGGATGGAAAGCCCAGTAAGTACCCCTGCGGGGGTTCAAAAAAATCATAATGTCAAGTAAGAATGATAATCTAGTGAAAACTTGGGGCCACGCCCCTCAAAAAATCCCTAGGAGTCTACCACAAAAACAAGCAAGGTAAGACCCCTAGCTATAGAAGTGTCACTCCCCGACCCAGATCCAGGGACCTCGGGCACGTCGACAGATCGGTCGTATTCAAATGGGGATGAGCCCCATTCGAACACAAGGCCTAAGTGTAAACAAGAAGATAACAAACCATAATAAAATCATACTCATGTTCAAAAGAACATAGTGTCATAAGGGTCCATAGGCCCTATACAAACCAGGTCCCTATACGGGTCCTATAAAATAATAGAACTCAAAAAGACAAGTCAAAGAGACTCCCGGACCTCAATGGCTCCTAACACGAACTCCTCAGCAACTGCTCCCTCAACCTCGGGATCTATAAAAGATAAAGAGAGCAAATGCATGAGCTTTCGAATGGAAAGCCCAGTAAGTACCCCTGCAGGGTCATAAAGACATAATATATCAACAAGTCAACAATGGGACCACGTCCCAATAGAAAACGTCTCTAGGGGTCTACCACAACCAAAAAACAACGGTGCAGCCCCCATCCACAGAAACCCTCAGGCTTTGTGTTGAGTTTCGAAAATGAAGCTCAAAGATCACCCCCGGTCAGTAAATCCAGCTACTCGCTGAAAACACGACCCTCTAGTCGTTCGACCCTCCAGTCGTAAGTCGGTAGTACCACCTCTCATACGTGTTAACACGGTCAGCGTATCTTCCCCACTGAAGGGTAAGACCACCAGAGAATCGCCTCTCTGGCACGACAAACAGAAATGCCAGGGGGTCTTGTCCTTGAACATTTCCCTATCGGAGCCCCCACGCTCCACTAAGTCCGGGCAGTAGATTACAACAAAACAGGGATACCAACATCCCAAAAACAACATACATACTCAACAGGAATCGAAAATAGATAAGGTTGCAAGTATGACAACAAGAAAGCATAAATCAACAGAGCATAATCAAGTCCAAAGAAAACTCCAAAGAGTAGGTTCTAGGCAAGTGTACTTACCCCTTACTGAAACTAGCAACCTTCCTAGTCTCCTCCTGAAGTGTCTCTAGAACTCCTCGAGGGTATCAGATAGTAGAGTTTCTATTAGTGTCAAAGTTCTGATAAAACCCTACATTTCTAGATGCACATGCACAACTCTCGTTTTCGATGGGCCTAGGCCCATCAACGGGTCCTACTGGCCACCCACTTGGTTACCGACCCACTTCCCTCATTTCCAAGTCCTTTAGTTGTCTTTCAAACCTCACTTGGTCAACTTCTAGCCAACTTTACTTTTATTTATCGTGGTACGAACCCTAATTGATCACTTCTAGTTGACTTGATTTAACTCGTCCACTAAACCTAGCCCATTACATGATTTGATCACCTAGATACTAGATAATAAATCAATTAATCAACCCTAGTAATGGTTTTCTCAATCAACCATACTCTTAGGTATTAATTATTTAAATACCTGATTAAATCATTTTCAACCTTGGTTGGACCCAACCATCTATTCAAATTTATCAGTTTGACTAAGTTGGACGAATTAGTCTTGACCCAAAGCGCTAATCTAATGAGTTTGATTGGGTGAACCCAATCTAATTAAACTGATCGAGCTTAGCCCTCGAACTCAATCCAGTCCATGGTCCCATCTTTATTGGCTAGCCATCTAGTTTCAACCTAATCCAACATCTTACTTGATTAAACCCAATCAATTTTTCAATCAAACCTACTAATTAATTAAATGATTAATTTACCTATACTTTATATTAACTAATTAAGTTTTGCATTTTGTCACACTAATTCATTAACCACTAACCTGTGATTAACTGATTTAGTTAAATAATTAACTTAATTATTTATTCCCGTTAATAATAATATTAGTATTATTTATTATATTTTTTTTATCATCTCTTTTCTTCTTCTCTCTTCCCTCTCGGCCGAGCTCTCCCCCACGCTTGTCTTCGACGAGATCACTGCCCGTCGGACCTTGCCTGAGCGGGTCTCCTGGCCACAGGCAAGCGGTGAGCGCAACTGCCTCTTCCCCAAGAGGTTGCTGGCTCCACCACACCCCCTGGTGCTCCCCCTTCCTAACCGGGCACAGCACCAACTCCAGCGAGCTTCCAGTTCCGCTAAACGTGCATGCAGGGACCCTAATCGCTACAGAATGGAGAGGGGAGACTTACCGAGGAGATCGCCGATAGCTTGAGCTCCACCGGAAGGCTCTCCGACCACTGCGAGCACCTACTGTCTTCTCGAGCAAACCCTAGAGCTCCGGTGGCAAGTAATACCTCTCCTCTCTTCTCGGTCTTCTCCTCCTTTCAGGGATCTCGGCAACAGACGCGAGTGCGACCAGCAACTCCCTCGAACTCCTTCTTGCCACCACTAGTCGCCGGCGCCGGGGGCTCTTCTTTATCGCACACATCTCCCTTTGTCTGTCCCTATCCGAAGGAAAGAGGGTTACTCTTATAGCCGGTGGAGACGAGACGGTAGAGATTCTCGAGACGTTAACGCCGGTAACGCCGGCGCCTCAGCTCATAACTGGCGGGAGAGAGAGCGGTGCTCGCGCTGCCGTTGGTGGCTGAGGGAGGGGGAGGGGTGCCTCGAGATCAGGTTTTGCAGATGTGAGGTGAAGATCGCTTGAGTAACTTCAACGGCTCCGATTAGATCAGAGGGTCTCGCATCACACACTCCTTTGGATGAACGATCTAGATCTAATCGAATCCAACGGCCTGATTTCTATCCATCGCCTCGGACTAGAAACAATCGCGAGATGGGTGGTTCACAATTGTCCCCACCGTGGGGTCATCCTCATACAATCTTTTTCCCCTGTCTCGGATCGGGACTGCGATCAGATGGATCTAATATTAGCTGGACACGTGGCCCTCACAGAGACCGTTATAACACCTCGCGATCAGCCTCCATCTCAGATCATCTAAGCATAGACGTTGAACCACTTGTATAAGTATTTTGATCTGGACAATTATCCAAAGGTCCCTGAAACTTTTCAAGTTACATTATAGTCCACCACTAAGAGAAAGAACAATTACCACACAGTCCTTAATACCTTTTAGAATTACAAAAAGGTCCTTCGGCCTCTCTACTAACCCTAATTAGGGTTTTATACCTTTTATTCCCTTATTTTCCCTTGTAAATACTTGGGGATTTATTTATTTATAAAATAAATTTTAAGAAATTTAAACACATTTTATTTCAAAAATCCCTGGATTTTACAAGAAGCCAACGAGCTCAAATAAGAATTCCGAAGGAAGCTCAGCAAACATACCCCCGGCCAGCATCATCAGCAAACATGCTGCTAACTCGACCTTCCGGTCGAAAGGTCCCCAGATCGTATGTTGGTAGCGCCACTTCTCGTACGTGTCGACATGGCCAGCGAATCATCTTTACTTACGAGTAGGACAACCAGAGCATCGTCAATCTGGCATGGCAAGCCGAAACACCAGGGTGTCCTGTCCCTGATCGTTCCCTAAATGGAGCCCCCACGCTCCACTGAATCCGGGCGGAAGATCAAACAAACAGGGATACCAACATCCCGAAATAGCCAAGCATGCTCAAAAGAATTCCAAACGAATAAAGAAAGCATGTACGGTCTCAAAAAGATGATATCCAGAATATGATATAAGCAAAATCAAAGAATACTCCGAAGAGTGGGTACGAGGAAGTGTACTTACCTAAAATCGCAAAGTCTGGTATCCCACGGAACCTCCTGTTGCATCCACGTCGATATCTGGTAAGGACAAGTCTATTTTCAATAAACGTATATGTTTATAAGTAACACATCTACTATGCATGCTCACCCCCAATTAGGCCCAACTCCAACTTGTGGGCTTTTCTTTGTATTCCTATGTCACTTTACCTTAAATGACTAGATTTATTTATTTCCATAATTAAGGCATGGTAGCCTAGTGGTTAAGGCCTACTAATCCTTTGGAGATATCTCGGTTTCAATTCTCTCCACGTTCCCTATATATTCTTTTATTTCCTTACTTAGCTTTATAAAGTCAAACCTGACTTATATTATCACCAATGAAATAGGGCCATGGTGGTTAGGGCCCAATAATGGGTTGTGGGAGATCTTGGGTTCTATTCTCCTCTCCACCATCCTTATTTCCCTTTTTGTAACTTGATTGACCTGGCCCAATTTGATTGGGCTATTCTAAATTATCAATTTAATTGGGTCATTTCTAGTTTGTTAGACCTAACCATCATTTAAATTCCAACCCATTAGACTAATCAATTTAGTCTCAACATGGCCTGAGCCAACCATTAATTAATCTTAATTAAATTAAATACAAGGCCCATTTTGTTAGTTGGTTGAACCTCACTCAACCCAAGCCCAACCCTAACTTGATCAAACCCAATCTGATCAATTAAATCAAGACCAATAGTAATCCTATTTAAGTAACCGGTTTTTAATTGATTATCCCAAACCCCAAATTAGATTAAACCCAACCAGTTAACAAGTTAAGTTTAATTAACCTTCTCTTAACTGACTATTATAATCATCCATTATTTTTATTAATCCATCATCACTCTTTTTTTTTATACTAATCTCGCACGTGCTTGAACCGAGCCCGCCCCCACCATTGTCTCCTTCACGACCTCAAACCGCTAGAAGTGGTCGTGGCTTCAGAGCCCGCGATCAACGACTTCCCTTGGCTCGTCTCCGTTCAAGTCACCACATGGGGTACTCCCCACCCGCGTGGAGCTCCTGGCACCCTAAAGTCCGCCATACTACTGAAGACCGGTGATGGAGCTATCGTGTGATGTCGATCCCCCTCTCCTCTCGACGTTCAAACCCGGAACAGTAGATAAGCGTGGCTAGTACAGCCTTCTCCCTCGTTTACCCTATGCCTTATGTGAATGCATGATAATCTATAGTAAAAGGTAAGGAAGTGGACTCACCAAACTCCGGTCGTGGCGTGTGGAGCTCATGGCACGGGAAGACTTGTGGTGGTTGCAGGTGTGTGTGGAGGATCCCGAAGACTCCCTCCCTCCTTCTCTGATCTAGAAAGTCTGAGACAGTGACCTCTCTCCCGCACCACCACTCGAACCCTGCCGATGACGGTCAATGGAGAAGATGAAGGAAAAGAGAAGAGAAGTAGCTGTGCTTTTGGGTGTCCTCTTTGTGGGTTTTTATAGGGTGTCGGAGGTCAACATGAAGGCGATTGCAATCTCCCCGATTGGAATGTAACGAAATCCTCCACCTTCCATACTTGTCTCCTCTTCGTGGGTTTTTATAGGGTGTCGAAGGTCGAGATGAAGGCGATTGCAATCTCCCCGATTGGAAGGTAACGAAATCCTCCACCTTCCATACTTGTCCCTTTCTATAACCGGCAACAAAGTTAGGTTTTCACCCTCACACGGTGGTGCGGCGCAGCGCGCTGGCAGCGATGGAGGAGAGAATCGTATGCCTCGAGATTTGGTCGCGCTTGGATGGACGACAGATCTTCTCTGTGTAAAGATGAACGGTGGATGAACAGCCTTTATGCCTTGGATCCATCTCCCCTTTGGATGAATGGTCTCCATCGAACAAGGTTGGACGGTTGGATTTAAGATCTTTGCCTAGAACTTAACCGGCCTCCTTGATGGACGGCCAAGATTAATTCCACTAGATGAATGGTATCGAGCGGCCTGGATCTATTCTAGTGCCTCGAATTAACGCTTATCTCATGATCTCATGATCTTGACCGATGATTCGTTATAACTACCTTCTCTCTCGTGAGGTTTTGCAATAAAACCCCTGGTTTTTCCCAGATTACAACCTGGCCCATGGCCCGTGAGAGAAAACAAATTTCTTCCAAGACCCCGGACATTTTTGAATTACATCTAGGTCCCTTTCACAGAGACAAACAATTTCTCGTTCAGTCCCTGAGTTTTCTATAACTACCATATGGTCCTTGGCAGCCCAATAATTCTAATTATGGAATTAAAATTAATTTTCTTCTCTCTCAAAACAAACCCCCAATCCTTTCTAAACTTGGGATTTCCCTTTTATGTATTTAATCAATCACCCATCTATGAATTTGTTCCATTTTTAGGAATTTACCAATTCTTTTCTTTTCTCATTCTATTTCAAATAAATTTTAAACTTAGAATTTTTCCATTAATTAAATCAATCAATTAGTAAATAATTAATGATTTAATTATTTATTCCTTTTTAATCAACTCCAAGAATTCTCCCTAACTTAGGCATTTTAATTAAATCAACCATTTAATTAGCCAAAGTAATATTTATTTACTTATCATTTTCATGTCCTCCATATATGCCAAATTACCAAAATGCCCTTGGGTTTAATAATTAATCCCAACTAGGGTTTTAACTATAAAACCTTCCTTTTCCAAATGATTTGGGAAATTAATTCAATCACTAAAATATTGAAATTCATTTATTAAAAAAAATCCCGGATTTCACAATCCTCCCCCATTACAAAAATTTCGTCCCCAAAATTTATAATTCACATTCTCAGGTCTCATCCAGTGGTAAATAAGTCCGGGTAACCCTTCTTCATGTCTTCTTCACGTTCCCACGTTGCTTCTTTATCCGAGTGATTGTTCCACCTCACCTTAACAAACGGAATGGCCTGGTTCCTTAACTGTTGTTCCTTGCGGTGTAAGATCTCTACCGGGTGTTCCTCATATGTCATATCCTCTTGAACTTCCATTGGAATATGGGGAATCACTTGAGACGGATCTCGAACGCATTTCTTCAACATAGAGATGTGGAATACATTGTGAACTTGTGCCAAGTCCGGAGGTAAAGACAATCTGTAAGCCACAGCTCCTATCTATTCCAGAATCTCGAAGGGTCCAATATAGAGCGGGGTAAGCTTCCCACGCTTCCTAAATCTAACAACTTCCTTCATCGGTGACACTTTCAAGAATACTACGTCATCGACCTGGAACTCAAGCTCAGAACACTTCAGCTCTGCATAACTCTTTTGTCGACTCTGAGCAACCCTCAGTCTTTCCCTAATCATCCGGACCTGCTCCTCCGTCTGTCGAACGAAGTCTAGCTCCTCCAGCTTCCTCTCTCCCACATCTCCCCAATATATAGGTTTTTGGCACTTTATCCCATAAAGTGCCTCGTATAGAGCCATCAGAATACTTGCCTAATAGCTGTTATTGTAAGCAAACTCTGCCATGCTCAGGCATTTGTCCCACGAACCAGAGAAATCCAAGGCACAAGCTCTCAACATATCCTCCAAGATCTGTATAGTCCTCTCCGACTAACCATCCGTCTATTGGTGAAAAGTTGTACTGGATGCCTGACGAGTGCCCAAGGCTGTGTGCAGACTCTCCCAGAATCTCGAAACAAACCTAATATCACGATCGGAGGTGATCGACACTGGTACTCCATGTAGCATAACAATCTCGTCGATATACAGCCACGCTAAATGCTCTAACGTGGCTCCCATCCTCAGGGGTATGAAATGAGCCGACCTGTTCAGACTGTCCACTATCACCCACACTGCTTTGTGCCACTTCTGAGTCCGTGGTAATCCGGTCACAAAATCCATATTGATGTGCTCCCACTTCCACACCGGAATCGGTAACGGTTGCAGCTTTCTTGCTGGCTTCTGATGTTCTGCCTTGATCATCTGACAAGTGATACACTGCGCCACAAACTCAGCGACCTCCCGTTTCATGCCCTTCCACCAATAGTGATCCTTGAATCCTCTGTACATCTTGGTGCTCCCGGGATAGATCGCGTAGCTCGAGTAGTGGGCTTCTTCCAATATTTCCTTCTTCAATTTTGTATCATTGGGAACACAGATTCACTCATCAAACCTGAGAGTACTATCCTCATGAATCCGAAACCGTGTATACTCATCCTGGTCCATCTGACCCCTGATCTCCTCCATATCAGGATCTTTTATCTGAGAGTCTAGGATTCTTCCCAACACCGAAGGTCGTATGTACAAGCTGGCCAGGCTGACATCCATCTCTGACAGTACCACCTCCAACTCCAATCTTCTTTTGTCCTCCAACAAGGGCCTCTATGATGATAATAAAGCATCGACCCCGCAATTTGACTTCCTGCTCAAGGCATCGGCCACCACGTTAGCCTTTCCTGTGTGGTAATGTATGCTCAAATCATAATCCTTGATCAGCTCCAACCATTACCGCTGCCTCATATTCAGTTACTTCTGTGAAAAGATATACTTGAGGCTCTTGTGGTCTGTGTAAATCTTACATGGTACACCATAGAGGAAATGCCGCAAGATCTTTAATGCAAACACTATCGCTGCAAGTTCCAGATCGTGTGTGGGATAATTTTCCTCATAGGGCTTCAACTGTCAGTAATCATAAGCTGTAACTCGCCCTTCTTGCATCAGAACATATCCCAAGCCAGTCTTGCAGGCATCATTGTGCACTGTATAACCTTGGTCACTCTGTGGTAATGCAAGGACTTGTGCTGTCACCAATCTCTATTTCAACTCCAGAAAACTTTTCTCACATGATTCATTCCAAAAAAACTTGGTATCCTTCTTGGTCAATCTGGTCAAAGGTGCTGCCAACCGAGTAAAACCTTCAACAAATCTCCGGTAGTAGCCAGCCAATCCCAAGAAACTTCTTATTTCCTTAACAGCGGTTAGTCTCCTCCAATCGACAACAGCTTCAATCTTATTGGGATCCACAGATACTCCAGCTCCGCTCATAACATGCCCCAAGAAGGCCACACTGTCCAAACAGAACTCACATTTGGAGAACTTTGCATAAAGCTAATGATGTCTCAAAGTCTCCAGTATGGTCCTCAAATGTTCTATGTGTGCCTGTCGATTGGAAGAATAGATCAAGATATCATCAATGAAGACCACCATGAACTGGTCTAGGTATTGTCGAAAGAAACGGTTCATATATCCATGAACACCGCTAGAGCATTGGTAAGCCCAAACGGCATGACGAGGAATTCATAATGCCCATATCAGGTCCGGAAAGTGCTCTTCGGAATGTGCCCTTCCCTGATCCGCACTTGATGATACCCAGACCTCAAATCAATCTTAGAAAACATTTGCGCTCCTCATAACTGATCCAGAAGGTCATCAATCCTAGGTAACTGGTATTTATTCTTGACAGTTACCTTGTTCAGCTCTCGGTAATCAATGCACAAACTCATCGATCCATCTTTCTTCTTGACGAACAGCACCGGTGCTCCCCAGGGTGACATACTCGGTCTGATGAAGCCTTTCTCTAGCAACTCCAACTGCGACTTTAGTTCCTTCAGTCTTGCGGGCGCCATCCTGTAGGGTGCCCTCGACACAGGAGCAGTGCCAGGAACTAAGTCTATGCAGAACTCCAACTCCCTCTCCGGGGGTAATCCTGGTAAGTATTCTGGGAATAAATCCTGGTACTCATTCACCACTGGCACCTCTGCGTTCACTGGTCCACCGGCTGCTTTGCCTCTGAGATCGAGGCCAAATATCCTATGCACCTATCATCAAGTAGCCAACGAGCCTGGAGAGCTGAGATCTCCCGAACTAGCGAGCAGCGCTGGCTGTCACGAAAGGTGAACTCCACGTCGCTTGGCATCCTAAAATGCACTCTCTTCACGATGCAATCCACCACGGCATAAACTGAGGAGAGCCAACCAATCCCGAGGATTACGTCGTAATCCCTCATGCCCATCACGTGGGGATCACCCGGTAACTCCAAACCCTCGATCATCACCGGGCATGCCGTGACCATCTTGTTCACCGACCTGGCAGCTCCTACTGGGTCTCTATATTCAGCTCATAGAATAAATCTACTACTAGTAGTGCATGTCTCCGAGCAAACAGTGAAGAAACAAAAGAATGCGTGGCACCAGGATCAAATAATGTGCAAGCATAAAATGAACTAACAGCAATCGTACCAGCTATGATGTCTGTTGAAGCCTGCGCCTCCTCCATGGTCAGGTGGTAAACATGGTCGTGTGTCATGGGCCTCTACTGGGTCGACTGCTGTCCAGGCGTGGAAGGCTGTCAAGTCACTGCTGCCTTCCCTTTCTTATCTCCCCTATATGGCTTGGACACTGACGCTGCAGACTGCTTGGTTGCTCCATAAGATTGTTGTGGATCTTGAGCTCCTACCCCTGAACTCTGTCCACCATGGCGCCGTGGGGACCGCGCCTTCTTGTGATCCAGACTACAGCAAACAAAACATCCTCCAGTAAGCCTCGGGCACTCTGACTTCTTGTGGGGGCCCTTGCACTCATAGCTCCGTGCTATCTGTGATCCTCCGGCCGAAGTTCCTTTGCCTCCAGATGAGGCTGATGTCCATAGTGCCTTGCTGTAAGGTTGGGACCTGTGCTTTGACTTATGCTTTCCCGAGCTCTTTCCAGATATCTATCCATGTCTAGTGCTCTGCCGCTTTTCCTGTTTATCCTTATTTGTCGGTCCCTGAGCATCGCTCTAACAAGATGCATCAATATATTTAGCTCTGGCAACCACATCAACATAACTGGTACACAAATGACTGGATATGTTACGGATGTATTTGGTGAAGACAGGTGTCATTGACCTAAAGGACCACTTGTTCCTCTGGCCATATTGCAATATCACCCCCTTTGCACAATTCCGTCCGGCAAATAACGTGAGGACTCAATCCTGCGAACAAATCCGTCGGAATTGTAGCAATCCTCTTATACAGGGCCTGAGGTGGGAGAGAGAGATAAATATCTAACGCCTCCACAGTGAGTAGGCCTTATCCACTTGCTACAGTGGGCAGATATTTTTCCTATTTTACCTACGTGGCATCTACGCCCTAGGCAGCAGAGATTTTCCTACCGCCTTAGGAGATATTTACCAGATATTTACCTAACTCACCGCCTTACTCCACCGCCTTTCCTGAACCGCCTTTAAGGTGCTATAAAAGGAGAGCGTTTATAGAAGAAAAGGGATCCGAAAAAAAGACTGAGGACACAAAGAACTGCCTAAATCCAAGACTCTTTACTCAAGTTTTCTGACTTAAGCATCGGAGTTGAATCAGGGCAGAGAGACCCAATTCCGATCACTGCCCTCTCCTTTTTACAGGTTCGCCTATGGGTAATTCCGGTCGGAATTTCAGGATGTCCTCTGCGCTCCCTGTTCCTAAACAGAAGTAAGTGTCCACACCAACTATAAATTTTAACCGTTGGACGAAAGCTGAGGCCAGGTCTCAAGGCAACAGTAGCCGAAGCGGGGCGTGGACCGGTTTTTGGCATCAACAGTTTGGCGTCGTCCGTGGGGACCCTTACGAAAAGCCAAATGACCACTACCAGAAGGTCAAAACGAATCCAAGAACAGGGAGCCCCAAATAATCCCGAAGGGCCTAGCGAGGTCCGAAGACATGAGGAAATCCGGCCAGTTAATCCACCCATCTTACCTCCATCGGAAAATCCTTCCGTCCAATCCGGAGTTTTATCTTAACATACAGCAACAATTGGAGCGATTGACTTAGGCTGTTCATACTTTGACCCACACTCCGCCTCCTCCTGCACAAGTTCCAACACCAAACATACCAACAGCCCCACTGGATAATTTCGAAAGCAGGGGGAGGACAAGAACCCGCACCCATAAGGAGAGGAAAGAAAGGACCGCCTTTTCCGCTAGTTCAGAACCCCCCTTTGTTCGACGCAGACAGCAGGCCACTACAAGAACCGAGCGGACAAGGACGGAGCGGAATAGTCCATCTGTTCAAACGGTTGATAGAAGGACCCAACAACAGGTCCCCCCTCAAAGAAACAGGAAGTCCGAGCGACATATTCTCAGTATGTGCTCGCCTTTTGTCAAGGAAATATTGGGAGAACGAGTTCCTGATAGCTTCAGGCCACCAGTTATGATCGCATATGAAGGTAAAACCGATCCGTCTCGTCACCTGAAGTCTTTCCGGTCAAAGATGCTCCTCACCGGAGTCATAGACGCTCGCATGTGCCGAGCTTTTCCCGCCACCTCAGAGGGGAAAGCGCAAGACTGGTTTGTCGATCTCCCATCTAACACAATTACTTCCTTTCAGATTTTAACAGATCGCTTTCTAGCCTATTTTGCCAATTACTCAAAGCAAAAGAAAACTCTATCTACCCTTCTGCATGTTAAACAACGAAAGGCAGAAACACTCCAGGCTTATTTAAATCGCTACATAGACGAAACAGCGAATGTCGCAGACCTCCTTCCGCGAATGGCAGTAACCTTCTTAATGGAGGGACTGTTAGAATCCCCCTTTCGTTTTTCCCTCACTTTGGATCCACCAAAAACCATTCCCACCCTTATGATCCATGCCCAAAAATATATCAATTCTGAGGAAATTTATATAGGTTGGGAAGAGGAGGCTAGACGTGGACCTGTGGACACCTAGAAGGGAAAAACCCACCACAATGTCAACAGAAGGCCTCCGGATGTACGAAAGGAAAGAGGATCGCGTAAGGATAACAAGGGCGCAAACAGAGGTCCGGAAACCTCAACACGGCCCCAACGACATATGCTACAGCCCAGAGAACCTTCAAAGGAAGGAAAAATTGTCAGATATGATCACCATACCCCCCTAAACCAAACCAGAAGCCATATCCTTATGCAGGTCAAAGAACAAAAACTTATGGCATGGCCAGAACCCACGAGAAATACCGAACAGCAAAAGAATAGTAAGAGATATTGCCAGTTTCATCAATCTAGAGGACATGATACGGAAAAGTGTACCCACTTGATTAACGCAATAGAAGATGTCGTTCGGAAAGGGCAATTGGAACAATACATCAACTTTGAGATTCAAGAGGAACCTGAAGCTTCACAACCTGAAGAAGAACAAGGAGAAATGGTGGGGTTTATTAGTGGAGGTCCTGGTTGCGGTGGTGAAAGTTCAGCCTCTCGGAAAAGTTACGCCCGAATGGTGGGAACCACAGAAAATGAACGCCACGGAGACGATCTCGACCTACGACTCCAATCATCTTTTACGACAATGACGTCAGCGGAGTTCGCCACCCTCATGATGACGCACTGGTTGTTGCTATCAAAGTTTCTAGTTTCCTGATGAAGAGATTTCTGATAGACAGTGGAAGTTCAGTTGATATCCTCTTTTGGAGTGCTTTCGAAAGAATGAGGTATGACGCGGATGACTTGCTTCCGGTAAAATCATCCTTAGTAGGATTTTCCGGAGGGGTAGTACAGCCGGAAGGAATGATCTCCTTACCAGTTACGGTAGGAAACTCGCCAAGATCATCAACAGTGACAACAAATTTCTTGGTTGTACGTTGTGCTTCAAGTTACAACGTGATCCTTGGCAGGCCAACCCTCAACGCCTTGAAAGCCATAATCTCTACTTACCATCTTCTCCTCAAATTCCCGACTGAAAGTGGTAGTGGAGAAGTGAGAGGAGATCAACCCCTGGCACGGCAATGTTATGTCTCAACCCTCAAAGGGAAAGCCCTCAATAGCAGCAAGACAAAGGTTTCAGAAGCCATGCTAGTCAGCAGAATGGCCGAACGGGAAAATGAAGAGCTTCGACCTACACCTGTTGAAGAATTGCTAACAGTCCCGCTGGACACAGCCAGAGCGGACCGCATGGTGCGGATTGGGACAGATTTGACAGCAGAGCAGCAAGAAGTCCTCATGAAAGTATTGAAAGCAAATTCCAACCACTTCGCTTGGTCTTCAGAAGATATGCCGGGCGTAAAACGCGATGTCATCGAGCACCGTCTCAATATCGATCAATCGTTTAAACCTACGAAACAGAAAAGGAGAAATTCCGCACTGTAAAGGCGTAAAGCCGCGGAGGAAGAAGTATCAAACCTCCTAAAGGCTAGGTTTATCCGAGAGGTGCATTACCCAGATTGGTTGGCTAATGTGGTTCTAGTAAAAAAGCCGTCCGGAAAGTGGAGGATGTGCGTTGACTTAACGGACTTAAACAAAGCTTGTCCAAAAGATTCGTTTCCCCTACCGTCA
Organism: Dioscorea zingiberensis; assembly: GCA_026586065.1. Taxonomy (NCBI): domain Eukaryota; kingdom Viridiplantae; phylum Streptophyta; class Magnoliopsida; order Dioscoreales; family Dioscoreaceae; genus Dioscorea; species Dioscorea zingiberensis. The sequence continues at coordinate 29,315,334 of CM048818.1, forward strand.
ATTGATGGTTTGGTTGACTCTACAACGGGACATGAGATGCTAAGTTTCTTAGACGCCTTCTCAGGTTACAACCAAATCCGAATGGCCAAAGACGACGAAGAAAAAACGTCTTTCATTATGAGCACGGGAACTTACTGCTATAAGGTGATGTCGTTCGGCCTAAAAAATGCCGGAGCCACCTTCCAGAGGCTCATAAACACACTCTTCAAAGAACAAATTGGCAGAAATGTTGAAGCCTATGTGGATGATATCTTGGTGAAGAGCAGAAAGGCCAATGAACACCTGTCAGACTTACAAGAAGCTTTTCAGTCTCTTCGGATTTATGCCATGCGGTTAAACCCGAATAAATGTTCTTTTGGCGGTCGATCGGGGAAATTCCTGGGATTTATCTTAACACAAAGAGGGATAGAAGCAAATCCAGAAAAAATCAGAGCTATTCTTGACATGGGGTCGCCCAAGAGTCTTCAAGAAATTCAGCGGCTTAATGGACGCCTCGCCGCACTTGGCAGATTCATCTCCAAAGCCGGAGAGAAAAATCTCCCACTCTTTCAAGCCCTACGAAAAGCACCAAAAATGGAGTGGACAGAAGAATGTGAAAAAGCCTTTCAGGGGCTTAAAGATTATCTCCGATCGCCTCAGCTACTAGCTAAGCCACAAGTGGGAGAAGAACTCTACATCTACTTGGCAGTCGCCCCGCATGCAGTCAGCGCAGTCCTTTTGAGAGAAGATAACGGAATTCAAAGACCAGTCCACTACACAAGTAAAATCCTTAACGAAGCAGAGTCAAGGTATCTGCCGCTTGAAAAGTTGGCTTTCGCTCTTATCACATCCACACGGAGATTGAGGCCATACTTTCAAGCCCACAAGATTACAGTGTTGACTGACCAGCCGCTAAAGCAAATTCTTCATAAGCCTGAAAATTCCGGACGCCAAGCCAAGTGGGTAATAGAATTAGGCTAGTTCGACCTCACCTATAAACCCTGAACGGCAATCAAGGCTCAAGTATTGGCGGATTTCGTCGCGGAGTTAACTTTTCCCGCAAATAGGGGCGAACCCCCGTCACAGAGTTCAGAAGAAAGCCCTAGCGTCCCATGGTCCTTATATGTTGACGGATCAGCAACGGAAGAGAAGTCAGGAGCAGGTTTCGTCCTTTATTCTCCTTCTAAGTGGAAAATTGCGACAGTACTGAAGTTTCAATTCCGAGCAACCAACAATGAGGCCGAATACAAAGCCCTCATTGCAGGATTACATCTGGCCCGGGGACTCGGAATTCAACATCTACACGTATATTCTGACTCGCAGTTAGTTGTGAGCCACACCTTGGGCAGCTTTGAAGAGAAGGAAGATAACATGGTCAAATACCAAGCAGTGGTGAAGAAAATAGTTCCACACTTCGCTCACTTCCAAATTGAGAAAATCTGTCGAGCGCAAAACGAAGAAGCAGACGCCCTGTCTAAAAAAGCCACAGCACCGAACGGAGGTACAGAGTCTTCCTTTAACCTACAGTACCTTCCCGCAAAGACCATCGACAGATTGGAAGGAGAGGTACAAAGTGCAATCGAAGAGTCAAGTTGGATGGACCCCATTAGAAACTATCTACAAGGAGGGCCTGCACAACCCAATAAAGCAGAGGCCAGACGGATTTCTTACAAATCCGCTCAGTACACCATCATCAATGAGAACCTATACAAAAGGTCTTATACGCAGCCCTTCTTGCGATGCTTACGTCCTACAGAAGCTAGCTACATCCTTCAAGAGATTCACGAAGGCATTGGAGGAGGACACATAGGGGGCAAGGCCTTGAGTTACAAAGTCCTACGACAAGGTTATTACTGGCCAACACTAACTCAAGATGCAATGGCGTTCGCCGAATGTGACGCCGCCAAATGTATTCCAAAATTCAGAGGCTTACCACCGCAAATTTTACACCAATTGTTAGCCCTCGACCATTTGTCATCTGGGGAGTTGATCTTCTGGGACCATTCCCTATTTCAATTCGACAAATGAAGTTTCTAATAGTCGCTATTGACTACTTCACCAAATGGGTGGAAGTTGAACCCTTGGCCAAAATCACGGAGAAGGCTTGTCAGGGATTCTTGTGGCGAACGGTTATCTGTCGATTCGGAATTTCGGTCGCTTTCATTTCCGATAATGGGCGATAATTTGATAACAAGGCTTTCAAAAGCTTTTGTTCGGAGCTCAGAATTGAATCCAGACTAACATCTGTGACACATCCCCAAGCCAACGGCCAAGTAGAAGTGACGAACCGCACCCTGCTTCAAACATTGAAAACTCGGGTATCCAGAAATGGGACTAACTGGGTAGAAGAAATCCCGAGCGCCCTTTGGGCCTAGAGGACAACAACAAGAACTCCTACAGGAGAAACCCCATTCTCTCTCACTTATGGGGCGGAGGCTATCATCCCTGCAGAAATAGAAATGCCTACTTTACGAACACAGCAAACCTTCTCATCAGAAGAGAATGAGAAAAAACTCTGAGCAGAACTTGATCTACTCGAAGAGCGGAGAGAAGCTGTGGAAACAAAGGCCGCCATCTATCGTCAGAGAGTGAAAAGGTTCTGTGACACAAGGGTAAAAAGAGTCTTCTTCCAAATCGGCGATCTAGTCCTACGGGAAAATGAGTTTCATGGAAATAAAAGCCGAACGGGGAAGCTAACTCCTAATTGGGAAGGCCCTTACGTCATACAAAGAATCGTCCGAGCGGACACCTATTATCTAGTAAGTATGGACGGAAAAACGCTCAAACGTCCATTCTATGCTGAACACTTACGACGCTACTATCAGTAAATTCTGTAGCCGTCTCTTAAATTTCATGGAATAAAGCTCAAGCCTTTCACATCCTACAAAGACGCGGTGAAATTCCCATCCCACAAAGATGTGGTGAAATTCCCATCCTACAAAGATGCGGTGAAATTCCCATCCCACACAGATGCGGTGAAATTCCCATCCTACAAAAATGCGGTGAAATTCCCATTCTTGGAAGATGAGTCGGAATTATCCTGTAAGGATAAACGACAACTCTTATCCAAAAAACAAGGGGCAAAAATCCCGATCGAAATATGAGGCAACAATCTCATTTATAAAAACGAGTACCTCACTCAACAGCTTAAAGTCCCATGATTGGACTAAGAACTCGTTACGAAGCTTGACAAGCCAAATGAAGAAGGAAGAAGTTTACAAAGGACTTCATAAAATACTTCTCAAGGTTAAGAATAACCATCACTCGGAAATAAATCTTCACCAAAATAAAGGTTTGCTTTTTCATTCATATGAATAGAAATTACAGAAGATTGCGAATTTACAAGAACATTTCTCAAAAATGCTAAAAACATCCTAAGAACTAGGAGGACCTCGTGGCGCCACCGCTTCTAGAGGAGCTTGGGTTAAAGGCTCCGAGGGGGCGGGGGCAGAAGCCTCTGGAGTCTTAATAGTCTGTTGCTCTTTTAGCTCCGTGAACTTCTTCAAAACTCCCACCAGCCCATGGACAAAACCTCCATAGGAGGGATATGACGACCCACCTGTTGTACCACCGAATAGATGCGGGTGGCCCCTTCTTTAGCTTTCGCCCTAAGCCGGGCGACCTCCTTCTCTAGTTTATCCGCTCGCTCTACTAAATCCTTGATTTCTTGCGAGTCGGATTTAGGAGTTGTCAGTCGGGAAGCTAAGTCTTCTTTTAGTGTGTCGCGCTCCCCCTTTAGCTCCTCCAACTCCGCCTCGAAAGCAAAGCCGAAGTTCAACATTTTTCAGCCTTCAAATTTCATCGAAGCTTCAGCTTGCCCCTCCCGGGCAGATTTGAGCTCCTTCTCCAAACTGCTAGAGTTCTCCTGCAACCTTTTAACATTCTCCTCAGCAGTAAGGAGGGATCCCTCAGAAATAGACAACTTGGCCGCCAAATCGTCCTTCTCTTTTCCCACAACGGCCAGTTGTTGAAGCCGCTCGGCTTTATCCTTTTAAAAACCGTGGATAATGGCGAGTTGCTCTTCATTTTTCCCCTCCAGGGCCACCACCCTAGAGTTTAACTGGGCGATTTCCGCCCTAAACGCTTCCATCTTTGCCGAATAGTCTTGGCAAAGATTGCCGACTCGGTCCGCCCAGTGCGCAGTCTACGAAATAATAAACAAATAAGTTAGTAACATTAATACCGAGCCAAAAAGTAAAACTAATACAAGGATAATGCTCACCAGCATGACCGAACGAAATAATTGAGAAATGGCCTCTTCCCTCCCAACTCTATGAAGCTTGGAGGAGAGCTGTTCAGGCCTCATCGCCATCAAAACAGTCTTCACGGAAGCGGCATCCCGAAAAGGGACGTCTTCGGAGGACACCCCCTTCTCTTGAGGAGCCGATCCCCTTAAGACCGAGTCCGCCACTCGTAGTTTATCCAGGAGAGCCGCTCTCCCGCCTCCGCCTATAAAATAGCCTAAGTTAAAGGCTCTGAACGAAACATGAAACACCCATAGAAAATATGTGTGTAAAAATTCTTACCTCTATAAGAAGGATGTCCTCCGGCCGGCTGGAAGAAAAGCCCTCGGAAATTTGGGACAAAGCCGGGCGGACTTCTTCCGCGCGAACCTCTTCCTGAGGCACCCTCGCTTGTTCTTCTACAATTTCGGGAACTGATGCGTCCTCGAAATTCTTTCTCTTTGTCCTCCTATCCCTTGAGGACCCGGCACCAAGGTCACCTTTACCCCCTTTCTGGGAAGAGTTAGTCTCTTTTCTCTTCTTTTTCTTCTTCTCCTCTTTGGAGGTATCAGCACCTTGGCTAGGTACCACTTCTTTCTTTTTCCGCCCACGGGCCAAGGGCGGATGTACCTCACCTTCGAAAGAAGCCAGAAGACCCTTAATATAGCTCAAGTCTTCGTCTTCCATCGGATTTCCTGCAAAACAAATTCCGAATAAGGTTAGACATCACAAGCCAAAATCAAACCAAATTAGGTACACGAACGAGTCCTACCAGTAGACACTATTAAATGACACTTAATGAGGTTTTCTTTGGTCAAAAAACCTATCCATGTAAACTTTGGATAGCCCTGTCATTGACTTAAGAAGATTTCCCTCTTCCTCCGACATCTCCTCACAAGTAATGTCTGCACGGGGAACCTCCCACCTTGTTCGGATATCCCACTCGGACTTACATCTAACAAAGAAAAACTTGCTCTTCCATCTCTTGATGGAAGAAGGAACTTTCCCTAGAAACTTTCTCCCAGGGCAAGCCGAGAAATAATACCAATCGACATTAGACTCCAAACAAAGGCTAAACAACAAAGTGAACTAAATGGACGGTCGGATTTACCCCATAATTCTTAAAAACCATGACAAATCCGTTGAGCAGCCTCCAAGAGTTCGGAGTTAGCTGCGAAGGACACAAACGATATTCCTCTAGGATCGCCTTAGTAAAATCAGGGAAAAGAAGCCTAAGCCCGCCTAGCAACCCATCCTGGTAAACAGCTATCTCCCCCTCCCTGGGGGCACTCGCCCTCTCCTCTGAACAAGGAACCCTAACCTCGAATAAAGAGAGGTCTATCTCAAATCTCTCTGCTAGGTCGTCTACATCCTTCTTCCCTAGAAGGCTTATGAACGTATCCGACCCTCTACCCATTGCCCTAGAGGCGGGGTGAACCCGCGAACCCTGAACTGGAACGCCTCCAAGTTCACCCAGAGTCGCGACAGAAACCGTAGGGTTGGACGGAGAAGGAATCTAGGGCTCATGAGAAGAACTAGAGGAGGAAGAAGCAGCACTAGCCATTACCTTAGGAAAGGAAAAAGACAAGAAAAACGCAGAAAGCTCAAAACCAGGGCTCGTCGGAGAAGAGTAAACCTGAAGAAGAAGACGCGATTCAATTTTTGAAGAAACCTTTTTCTGCCTGTACGATTTCGCCAATATACAAAGGCAACGAATCCGTGGCCGTTAGATCTTAGGATCATATTCCGATCAGAACCGTTGAACCAAGGGTCCACAAATCTGGACCGTTCAGATAACCATCATTACACCTCCTCAAGACACTTCAAAATTCTCTCCACGTCAGTAGTACCAAGCGCCGCCTGACACACATGGAAAGCCACGCTCATCACCCATCATGACGTTGACAAACGCGCACGTCGCGCACTTCGCGCCACTATTCCCCTTTAATGCTAATAGTGGAGGGGACACGTGTCATCCTAGGGAGTAATGAGCGTTACGTGGAAGGTAGAGCCCGTACCGTATGAGACAAAACACACACTCCAACATAGGATCGCCAGTAAAGGCCTCATAAAAAGCCAAAGAATTTAGAAGCAAAACGACAAACACCATTTATTCAAGTTACATGGCGAACGCGAACAAAACAAACATAACAAAAATGTATTGTCCGACGGATTAAAGCTAAATATCCGCAGACCCGTCCGAGGATACGCTCGGAAAAGACTCAGAAGAGACGCACGGACTTCCGCAACCGTCACTGTCCCCATTATTACTAGGGGAACCGGGTTCGGCACGGGGGCGAAGGTAGGGGCCCACCTCTCTGCGGCAGGAGTCGTCTCCGAACATCTCAACTTCGAAACGCATCCCCCCCGCATAAGTGAAAATTAAGAGGTCCCCCGCTTCCACGTCGTGATCGACATGAAAAGCTTCCCACCCTGCGTCGATGCTAATTTCGCCTACCCCCCTGTCAATCAACAGAATAGCCGGCCACACACAGCCGTTCGGACTTACCAAAAAACTGAGGAGAGCCAACCAATCCCGAGGATTACATCGTAATCCCTCATGCCCATCACGTGCGGATCACCCGGTAACTCCCAACCCTCAATTAACACCGAGCATGCCGTGACCTGGCAGCTCCTACTGGGTGTCTACACTCAGCTCATAGAATAAATCTACTACTAGTAGTGCATGTCTCCGAGCAAACAGTGAAGAAACAAAAGAATGCGTGGCACCAGGATCAAATAATGTGCAAGCATAAAATGAACTAACAGCAATCGTACCAGCTATGATGTCTGTTGAAGCCTGCGCCTCCTCCATGGTCAGGTGGTAAACATGGTCATGTGTCATGGGCCTCTACTGGGTCGACTGCTGTCCAGACGTGGAAGGCTGTCAAGTCACTGCTGCCTTCCCTTTCTTATCTCCCCTATATGGCTTGGACACTGACGCTGCAGACTGCTTGGTTGCTCCATAAGATTGTTGTGGATCTTGAGCTCCTACCCCTGAACTCTGTCCACCATGGCGCCGTGGGGACAGCGCCTTCTTGTGATCCAGACTACAGCAAACAAAACATCCTCCAGTAAGCCTCGGGCACTCTGACTTCTTGTGGGGGCCCTTGCACTCATAGCTCCGTGCTATCTGTGATCCTCCGGCCGAAGTTCCTTTGCCTCCAGATGAGGCTGATGTCCATAGCACCTTGCTGTAAGGTTGGGACCTGTGCTTTGACTTATGCTTTCCCGAGCTCTTTCCAGATATCTATCCATGTCTAGTGCTCTGCCTCTTTTCCTGTTTATCCTTCTATGTCGGTCCCTGAGCATCGCTCTAACAAGATGCATCAATATATTTAGCTCTGGCAACCACATCAACATAACTGGTACACAAATGACTGGATATGTTACGGATGTATTTGGTGAAGACAGGTGCCATTGACCTAAAGGACCACTTGTTCCTCTGGCCACATGGCAATATCACCCCCTTTGCACAATTCCGTCCGGCAAATAACGTGAGGACTCAATCCTGCGAACAAATCCGTCGGAATTGTAGCAATCCTCTTATACAGGGCCTAAGGTGGGAGAGAGAGATAAATATCTAACGCCTCCACAGTGAGTAGGCCTTATCCACTTGCTACAGTGGGCAGATATTTATCCTATTTTACCTACGTGGCATCTACACCTAGGGCGTGGATTTTCCTACCGCCTTAGGAGATATTTACCAGATATTTACCTAACTCACCGCCTTACTCCACCGCCTTTCCTAAACCGCCTTTAAGGTGCTATAAAAGGAGAGCGTTTATAGAAGAAAAGGGATCCGAAAAAAAGACTTAGGACACAAAGAACTGCCTAAATCCAAGACTCTTTACTCAAGTTTTCTGACTTAAGCATCGGAGTTGAATCCGGGCAGAGAGGCCCAATTCTGATCACTGCCCTCTCCTTTTTACAGGTTCGCCTATGGGTAATTCCGGTCGAAATTTCAGGATGTCCTCTGCGCTCCCTGTTCGTAAACAGAAGTAAGCGTCCACACAACTATAAATTTTAACCGTTGGACGAAAGCTGAGGCCAGGTCTCGAGGCAACAGTAGCCGAAGCGGGGCATGGACCAGTTTTTGGCATCAACAGGATATATACAATCTTCTTCAAGGAAGGCCTCAGACACATCTCAAACTTCCTGACATTACATTCTTCAGTTGGGACCATATCTGGAAGGAATTATGCAAGTCTATCAAATTCTATTTCGTATTGCTCAACAGTCAGACCTCCTTGTACCAGAGCATTAAATTCCCATGCCATAAGAAGGTGCCTACCTCTGGAGAAGTACTTCTCGAAGAACGCTTTCTTAAATTCATCCCAAGATTGGAAGGGTAGACCCTTCCTCAAGCGTATCTCCCCGAGATACCAATCCTCAGCACTGCCCTATATCAGGTACGCGGCTGTTCTGACCCTCTTTGCATCCTCTGTCTAGTACGTTTCAAAAGTCCTTTCCAGCTCTCTAATCCATAACTCGGTCGCCTCTAGATCAATAGTACCGTCAAACAAACGAGGAGATGGCCTCCGAATCTCTCCCAATAAACCTCTACCGGTAGCAGTGATGGTGGGTGGAGGCGGTGGTGGCATCTGATGTTGTTGCCTCTGTTCCTTAATGTAATCCATCATCTCCCTCATGAGGTTCATCATGGAGACAGGGGGCACCTTCCCCCTCGGATCCGGGCCCGCAACCTGTGGCCCTGTATTCCCAGACTTAGCAGGCAGCTCCTACTCACCTCCATCTTAGCTGGCAGTGGAGGAACCTCCTCCTCCACCGATGGTGATGGTACCTCCTCTACCGGAGGCTAGGGAACTGCTATGCGGCGAGGCCGCCCACGAGGGCATCCACTACCACCTCTACCACTCATCCCTCTGTTTCACACAACTAGTAGAGTTAGCTTAATAAACCAATACCCAGACAAGCATTAATGATCAATAAAATCTCATTTATTTCATAATGCAATAAAAATACTAGTAGTTCATATAACTCGAATAGTTTGTAAGACTACAAAATTTATTCCCTAACAGCAAATCAAACTAGACTCAATCATCCTTATTAGGAGACAATAGGGTATAGCTAATATAAGGTCCATCGTCTAGAGTCAACGGAATGTAGGTGACATATGGCTCATCATCATCTGGTGGCAGAAAAGCGTTCATACTTGCAGGCCTGCGGCTTGGTACGGGCGGTCCAAAATTGCTGGGCATCCCCTCCTGACCTTGTATGGGGCCGCAAGGCTCCTGCGATAATCCCGGGTATTGCTCAAACACCGGTAAACCCTCTGGCTCTCCCTCGTCTGATACTGAGCCAGAACCTCCACCAAAGCTGGTATCCTCACAAGACGCTGGTTGGCGACATTGATAGCCATCCTCAACTAAGCTAAGGCACTCCCAAGGTCCTCAGCTCGCGGCGGTAGAGTTATCTCACAGACTGACTTCACCTCCTCAGAAGACGACTACCTCTCGAAATACCTACGTCCACGATACACGACTCTGGACATCTACAATAAAGTAGAAATGTCAGTCCATTAATTCGCAAATAAACTACCCATTCCAACACTCAGTTTATCTATTTAACTAAGTCACTAGGGCAATTAGGGTATCCGTTATCTGTAAACCTGGCTCTGATACCACTTTAATCTGTCACGCCCCGACCCGGTTTCCTGGACCCCGAGCACGTGAGCAGACCGGCCGTAGCCAAGTAAGACTCATCTCACTCAGCTATAAGGTTTCAGTAAGTAACAGCAGATAACATATAATCAAGATAAATAACTTAATTAAAAAGGTCACAGCGGAAACAAAATCAAATAAGTGGGTCCAAATGCCCTACATAAGCCAGGCCCTATAAGGGACCACAAATAAAAAGTCTCACACTCAATAAATAAAGATAAATGAGATCCTCGGACCTCTGCTATCAACCCGACCCTCGATCGGCTCCTGTACGCTAGACTCCTACTCCTTAGGATCTGAAAACAGGAAGAAAACAAGTGCGTGAGCTTTCGGATGGAAAGCCCAGTAAGTACCCCTGCGGGGGTTCAAAAAAATCATAATTTCAAGTAAGAATGATAATCTAGTCAAAACTTGGGGCCATGTCCCTCAAATAATCCCTAGGAGTCTACCACAGAAACAAGCAAGGTAAGACCCGGCCCCTAGCTATAGAAGCCTACAAGCTTCAATAAGATTTCCAAAGGAAGCTCAGCAAACATCCCCCCGGCCAGCATCATCAGCAAACTTGCTGCAAACTCAATCCTCCGATCGTACGGTCCTCAGATCGTATGTCGATAGCGCTACCTCTCGTACGTGTCGACATGGCCAGCGAATCACCCCTAATGACGGGCAACACAACCAGAGTATCGTCCCTCTGGCATGGCAAGCCAAAACGCCAGGGTGTCCCATCCCTGATCGTTCCCCAAACGGAGCCCCCACGCTTCACTGAATCTGGGCGGAAGATCAAATAAACAGGGATACCAACAACCCGAAATAGCCAGGCATGCTCAAAAGAATTCCAAACAAATAAAGAAAGCATGTATGGTCTCAAAACAATGATATCCAGAATATGATATAAGCAAAATCAAAGAATACTCCGAAGAGTGGGTACGAGGCAGTGTACTTACCTAAAATCGCAAAGTCTGATGTCCCACGGAACCTCCTGTCGCATCCATATCGATATCTGGTAAGGACAAGTCTATTCTCAATAAACGTATATGTTTATAAGTAACGCATCTACTATGCATGCTCACCCCCAATTGGGCCTAACTCCAACTTGTGGGCCTTTCTTTGTATTCCTATGTCACTTTACCTTAAATGACTAGATTTATTTATTTCCATAATTAAGGCATGGTAGCCTAGTGGTTAAGGCCTACTAATCCTTTGGAGATATCTCGGTTTCAATTCTCTCCACGTTCCCTATATATTCTTTTATTTCCTTACTTAGCTTTATCAAGTCAAACCTGACTTATATTATCACCAATGAATAGGGCCATGGTGGTTAGGGCCCAATAATGGGTTGTGGGAGATCTTGGGTTCTATTCTCCTCTCCACCATCCTTATTTCCCTTTTTGTAACTTGATTGACCTGGCCCAATTTGATTGGGCTATTCTAATTGATCAATTTAATTGGGTCCTTTCTAGTTTGTTAGACCTAACCATCATTTAAATTCCAACCCATTAGACTAATCAATTTAGTCTCAACATGGCCGGAGCCAACCATTAATTAATCTTAATTAAATTAAATACAATGCCCATTTTGTTAGTTGGTTGAACCTGACTCAACCCAAGCCCAACCCTAACTTGATCAAACCCAATCTGATCAATTAAATCAAGACCAATAGTAATCCTATTTAATTAACTGGGTTTTAGTTGATTAGCCCAAACCCTAGATTAGATTAAACCCAACCAGTTAACAAGTTAAGTTTAATTAACCTTCTCTTAACTGACTATTATAATCATCCATATTTTTAATTAATACATCATCACTCTTTTTTTTTTATACTAATCTTGCGCGCGCTTGAACCGAGCCCACCCCCACCATCGTCTCCTTCACGACCTCAGACCGCAAGAAATGGTGGTGGCGTCAGAGCCCGCAATCTACGGTTTCCCTTGGCTCTTCTCCATTCAAGTCACCACGTGGAATACTCCCCACCTGCGTGGAGCTCCTGACACCCTAAAGTCCGTCATACTACTGAAGACCGGTGATGGAGCTCTTGGGTGATGCCGATCCCCCTCTCCTCCTGGCGTTCAAACCCGTAACAGTAGATAAGCATGGCTAGCAGGGCCTTCTCCCTCCTATTCCTTATGTAAATGCATGATAATCTATAGTAAAAGATAAGGAAGAGGACTCACCAAACTCCGGTCGTGGCAGGTGGAGCTCGAGGCGAGGGAAGCAGTGAGGTGGTTGCAGGTATGTGTGGAGGATCCCGAAGACTCCCTCCCTCCTCTTATCTAGAACGTCTGAGACAGTGACCTCTCTCCCGCGCCACCACTCGAACCCAGCCGATGGCGGTCAATGGAGAAGATGAAGGAAAAGAGAAGAGAAGTAGCTATCCTTTTGAGTCTCCTCTTCGAGGGTTTTTATAGGGTGTCGGAGGTCCAGATAAAGGCTATTGCAATCTCCCCGATTGGAATATAACGAAATCCTCCACCTTCCATACTTGTCCCTTTCCATAACTGGCGACGAAGTTAGGTTTTCACCCTCATGCGGTGGCGCGTACGCTGGCAGCGATGGAGGAGAGAATCGTATACCTCGAGATTTGGTCGCGTTTGGATGGACGACAGATCTTCTCTATGTAAAGATGAACGGTGGATGAACAGCCTTTATGCCTTTGATCCATCTCCCCTTTGGATGAACGGTCTCCATCAAACAAGGTTGGACGGTTGGATTTAAGATCTTTTCCTAGAACTTAACAGGCCTTCTTGATGGACGACCAAGATTAATTCCACTAGATGAATGGTATCGAGCGGCCTGGATCTATTTGAGTGCCTCCAATTAACGCTTATCTCCTGATCTCATGATCTCGACCGATGATTCGTTATAACTACTTCTCTCTCGTGAGGTTTTGCAATAAAACCCCTTGTTTTTCCCAGATTACAACCTGGCCCCAGGCCCGTGAGAGAAAACAAATGTCTTCCAAGACTCTGGACATTTTTGAATTACATCAAGGTCCCTTTCACAGAGAAAAACAATTTCTTGTTTACTCCCTGAGTTTTCTATAACTACCATATGGTCCTTTGGCAGCCCAATATTTTAATTAGGGAATTAAAATTAATTTATGCTACTAAGTAAGTATGCTAGAGTTTATGTTCGGAGTTTCATTAAGCATGTATAAGAACTCTCTATTCGAAGATGATTAATAATAGCATATTAGAGGCTTCTACTTATGCGAAGGGTGAAGATAGCAAGATCTTCTATTATGAGCTAAGTTCGTGTTCTTATGGGTCTTGAAGACATGAAATGCATGTTAAGTAAAAAAACATGTTTTTACGAGCTTAATGTCTTTAATATGCTCCTTCAAGTTTAAATAAGAGCCTAAGCTAAGAATAAGATTTCCGTATTTATAAATCTCCGTTTTTTAAAGCAATAAAACTAAGTTATGGAAAATATGAATCTCATATTTATTTAGTTATTATTATTAATTCTAGGAAAGGCTAAAGGTCCCACGGGAGCATCAGTAGGACCGAGCCAGACCTAGGAACTTTCAAAGGACTTTATATGAGGGGACATCTCCGTAAATATAGTGTTTATTCATATATTCATCGTGATTCGGCTTTCTCGTATTCTCATGAGTTTTATATCGGTTTGTGGATGCCGATGGATTCTATCGCTATATTTGTATAGTGATTTCATGCTTTTTTAATTGATTAAATTTTAAAAAGCATGAGAAATGTTAAAGTGAAACCCTAAAGGGTAGAAAATGATTATTTCATTTATCATAGGCTACACCTTAGTTAGTTATGTATGAGGGATCCAACAGGGCTCAGGATATAGCCCAGATATTAAGTAGACGATACCGGTTTAAGAAAGGGACTTTGTTTTCAATCGCTTTTCTTAAAACAAAAATGTTTGCGAAAGTCGTTCTTTTTATAAAACCCCTTTTCTAACTCTTGTGAGTGCCCGTATTGGGTACGAGATTTATACTTAACGTACACATGTAGATGTATACCGCTGGTCGTCAAGTACCGGGATCATATAGACTCATACCGTTGTTCATGATCATCAGGATCATGTAGATATATACCGTTGTTCCTTGATGGGAGTTGGAGTCCTTTCAGAGACATTCGAACTAGGGGTGCATGCTTGTATGATACGAGGCCATTGCAGATACATGTTCATTATATGCTTGTTATGATGTGAGATCGCATGTGTGCTTTCTTCGGATTTATTATTGCATTTCCATGCTTATCATGATTTAAGATAATTATGCTGACCCTCATGATTTATATTTGCATATAATCATGTATTAGTATTTTAGTGAAGTTTCTGTCGAGAGACAGGTATGTATAATACCTGCCAGATTTGTCCATACTCACTGAGCTTGTATAGCTCAGTCCCTTCGGTTATTGTTTTTATATTGCAGGATCTAGACAGGGACTTGAGTAGTAGCTCGTGTCGCGAGTAAAGATCGAAGTCTAGCTGGCTCTAGCATACCTTATCTTTATACTTAGTCTTGTCGTGTTGTATTTTACATTATCCTTATTTGCTTCTATCTATTTGGGGCCATAGTCGCCCAAGACTTATATGTTGTACTCCTTTATGACTCTAATTTGGTTATCACTACCGGTGTCTAACCGAATTTGCTTATATCATATTGATTTTATTTTTAGTACTTCTTGTTATCAGCTGTTCACGTTTACAGCCTTAGGTACAGGCCGAACCGCTTCCCAAGCTATGGCCGAACCGAACAGCTTCCTAAGCTATGGCCGAACCGAACAGCTTTCCAGAGCCGAACCGAACAGCTTCCCAAGCTATAGCCGAAGCCAAACATAAAGTCCAAGGCCGAAGCCGAACAAAAAATCCAAGGTCGACCAAGCTCCATCATACCGAGCCAAACGGGCTCCCGTCTTCCAAGAGAGCCCACCTCTATGAAACCAATCAGGTGAAGCATAGAACCCGCCTGAATTGGCCATATGCTTAGCTTCCTGAGCCGACCAATGACCGAGAAATACTCGTTCATTAGTCGGACTCAACGCAAGCATACTTGGGGAGGGACTGATGATAGGGATAAAAAGGGGAAGATGTGTGGCGATCATCCAAACAACCACACGGAAGGGTCATAAACAATTCTTTACTTGAATCCGGGATATCTTTCCACTTTGAGGAGTTGTAGTCCACTATTCTCTCATGGCTGAGGAGCATGGCCGAGGGATATGGCCGAGGAGCACGGCCGAGGGACATGGCCAAGGAGCTGCAAACTACTTTTGGAAAGCCAATCATAAGCAAGATTTGTAGATCCGGGAGGAAAAAGTTGGATCTTCCCAATAACTTGAAATCTCTTCTAAAAAGGAGACGTCAGGGGGAAGGGAGGGGGGATCCGGGCATGAAGAACAAAGAGACTCCTCCAACCCAAGAAAAAGGATCGGCCACCTCTCCACCTCCAATCCCTTCGCTCCCTGGCAAGCTCTATGCCATCTCTGACGAGCCCAAAGCTCTCATCCACCATCCCCGACGGGTTCCGCTGAAGTGCATCTCTCTCCGGTCACCATCACCAAGATGTTCAAAGCCTCCTTCTCCTTTACGCTCACCTTTATTGAGTGGAGATCATTGATTGTTTTACAATTTATTCTTGTAAATTACTCCCTATGTAGCGGATTTGCCCTCTCGACCGGGGCACCGTGGTTTTTCCTCGGATTTACGGGGTTTTCCACGTACATCGCGTGTCCTTTCACCTTACTTGGATGCTTGCTCTCTCTTCCTATTTTGCGATCTAGTCCCTCAATTAAATACAAATTCAACGGTTAGAGCGAAGTCGGGATCAAAATCGATTTTCACCCTAACCTATACCATGAAAACCTTATAAGTATAAATATTTAACATAGACAATAGTTTATATTAGTACCAGAAATGGTTCTTTCTTGAGATCGGAATCAATCTCGGTTAACGGTTGAGATTTATTTGTATTTTTGTGGACTCTGATGTTAACCGGAGGAGGGCGCGAAAGCTTTCAAGCTGTCGGGATACATGCACGGAGGGGAGAAAACAGTCAGAGTAGGTCTTGTGCCCAGATTTAGCTCCGACGGAAGTTAGTTGACTCGAGTGGAAGGGAAACTCTTTTTCTCTATCTTTTTCCTACCTCCTAAGTGTTCTGTTTCTTTATCTTTTATAGATGCGAACTGGGCACAGCGTGAGTCCCTTCCGTCAGGTCTGGAGCCCATCCCTTCCCATGTCAGGAGGAGTATGGCACTCTCCTTTTTGGCTGGGTTGGGCACCTGTCTCTTTAATATGGTCTGGAGCATGTCCCCTCATATGTCAGGGGGGTTATGGCACTCGTCCTTTTATCTTGGTTGGGTGCCTACCCCTTCTTGTGTCAAACCAAATGTGATGCTCTCCTTCAGACCGGTCTATATCAGGGACCCTTTCTGCAACTGATACAACATGACTTCCCCTGCATCCTATTGCTTTGCCTATATCCTTTCATCCAAGAGGGAGGTTTACGTGGGGATCTCGGTTGGTTGGATGAATGGCGGGGATGCTATCGGGTTTCTAGTTCGGGCGCTAGGGATGGTGCCACGTGTCTGGTCGAGATCGAGTAGATAGATGCCAGAGATGTTGCCATGTGTTCAGCCCAGATATATCCATATCATTAAGGCCATCTAGGTGAGCTTGTGTCCGAGTCCGAGTAATGGATAAGCAATGCAACTTCGATCGACGCGGAGAGACAAG
Organism: Dioscorea zingiberensis; assembly: GCA_026586065.1. Classification (NCBI taxonomy): domain Eukaryota; kingdom Viridiplantae; phylum Streptophyta; class Magnoliopsida; order Dioscoreales; family Dioscoreaceae; genus Dioscorea; species Dioscorea zingiberensis. The sequence continues at coordinate 29,331,925 of CM048818.1, forward strand.
CGTAGGGTCAGCAAGGCAAGTCATGGTCTCGAGGTCATTTCTTATTCATTCTACCTGGGTGTTGGTGCGGTCCTTTCTCAGGTGTCAGGGGCGGTGGTTGAGATCTAGCAACGCATTTAAACTTTGTCCTTGCAGTGGTTATCGAACAGTTGGATGCTGTCTTTTTAAGTTGCCATTTGATGGAGTCGATGTTCTTACCTTTCGTTAGGAGTTGCTCTAAATGGTTGTTCCACACCGTCCGTCTTTTATTAAAGTGTTTCTTCCCGGGCTCTCCTCTTATGAGATGAGGATTCCACTAGCTTTATACAGGCACTTGGATTCACTTAATGCGGGAGTTATGAACCTTAGGGGCTCGAACGGCTGTGTGTGGAATGTTATGCTTGCTAGAGATGAGGACGAAGTTAAGATGTGGTTTAGGCAAGGCTGGTGGGGATTCCTCACGGACCATCACATGGTTGCTGGGGACTTTATGATCTTTACATAACTAGTGTGTGTAGACTTTAAGGTGAGGATTTTTAGGATGAACTTTTGTCGAAAAGAGGTAGATCTTTCCATTCGGCCGCTTCGTAGAGCTGTGGTTCTCAGTAACAACGAAGGTGGGGTAGGAGGAGGAGGACCTGGTGATACTTTGAAGTCATCAATTGGGTCGTCTTAGAGCTTTAGGTAGTTCAGCTCCCTTTTTGTGTAATGGCTACACTTTTCGGTGTGGGCTTGTTCCTTTTGTTGTCGATTAATTAAGGATCTGTTATTTTTGTATGCAGTCTTTCATTTGTTGTCCTATGTTTATTTTTTATTAGGGGTTCTGCTTGCCGTGCGTACTCTTTTGCTCAGTTTTCTCTTTTGTGGTTCTGTTATCATTGCGTCTGTGTTTAAGACTAAGCGTGGTGATGTGGGGTTCTTGGACTTTTAGTCGGTTGGTAGAGCCAGAAATGGGTGCTTTTAGTGACTGGTTACGAGCGGGCACCTTAAATTTGGGGTGCCTCAAAGTTGACGTCCCTTAATTCTAGGAAGGTACCGAGGCGGCCCTTCCACAATCGTTAGAGGTAGTAGTCGAGGCCTTGTAACTTGAAACTTTATTAAATCAAGTGTTACGCCCAGACCTCAGATCCCAGGCCTTAAGCATGTGAGCAGATCAGCAGTACCCTAGTAGAGGTATACCCCACTCAGATACAAGTCCTAGGTAATCATGAACATACCATAGACAAATAGTGGAAAATCCAAATAAACATGATAAAATATATCAGAGTCTACAATGGAAGATAAAATAAGGGTACTGACACCCTACAATGTCAAGGCCCTACAAGGGTCCTATATAATATCAACTCACTCACAAATTAAAAAAAAAAAAAAAAAACAGGAGGTTCTTGAACCTTTGCAACAATGTCCCGAACCCTCGTATTGCTCCTAAGTCTGAGCCAGCTACTTCTCAGGATCTGTAAAAGATGAGGGAAAAGGATGAGCTTTCGAAGAGAAAGCTCAGTAAGTACCCTGCTGGGATCCCAATAAAGTCATGTCAAGCACAAGATAATAACAAGATAAGTCAAGAAATGAACATATCAGATCAATCAACATGACGAGCCAAGCAAGTGGGGACTACATCCCGCACTATCCACATCTAGGAGTCTCAAACCTAGCACAAAACTATCAACGGTAGGGACTCCTAGCACATCTACAGTCACAAGCTCTGGGAGAGAATTCCGAAGAAGACTTATCAATGATCCCTCGGGCAGCATCATTAGGCTCAATTGGAAACGACCCTCCGGTCGTAAGTTGGTAGTGCCACCTCTCGTACGTGTCGACACGGTCAGCGAATCACCCTCACTAATTAGCTGGATAACCAGAGTATTACAACCCCTCTAGTATGGAATGCAAAAACGCCGGGGTGTCCTCTGCCTTGAACGTCCTGTAAGAGTTATGCTCCACTACACCGGGCAGAAGAACAGAACTCGGCTGACGCACACCTACCCGGCTAGTGCACAAGCAAATCATGTTTCCATGGTCAAGTGTCGGTCAACAGGTGGGCATGCTTAGAAAGCATAAACATTCAACAACACATAATGAAACTGACACACACCTATCCAGGCGGAGCACAGGCTTACTTGTGCCCACGGCCACATGCCGATCAACGAACAGGCATGTTCAGTAAACACCATCTCACAGATACCAAACATACACATTTAATTATAGAAATAATCCAACAAGTCAAGATGTCAAACATGTATATGTAATCAATAAAGTAACGATCGAAATCATCAAGGAAACATAACAGTAACAAAACCAATGACTACTCAACCATTGAGTAGGAACTAGGCAAAAGTAACTTACCTGTATCAAAGATCTACCTGCTCGATTTTTACCCCTCCTGACGTGAACCTCGTCTCTATAGTGGTATTTGATAAGTGGGATACGTTTCAGTATATACACAAGAGATAATAAATAATCATCCTACAAAATGTTTGGCCCTCTACGAGGGCCCACTAACTCTATTTGACGATAATTGGGTCGTGAGCCTACTAACCTTCACTTAACTATTTAGTTACATATGTCCACATCAAACATGGTTAGACCTAGGTCATTTGTATATGAACTTGGGCTCATCTCCAACTTGATTGAGTTTAGTCTATTAGCTTGAACCTGTTTATTAAGCTTCCTTGTAATTCACTAAACCAACTCCAACCTGTCAAAGCACAACCTATTAATATTTAGTCTTCTTTCAATCCATTAGACTCCTTGAATTGGTCTACTAAATCATTTGAAATTAACTAGACCCAACCCACTCACGATTTAAAATTCAGACTCAGATGAGGTTTCTCCAAGGTTTAATACCCCATTAGTCAATCTCTACAACTAACCAGCCCTTGCATGCCTATCTAAACTTAATGTTATTATCTCATTCTATACTAATGTAACTCCTAGAAATGCAACAAGGGAATGGAGGTATTAACCTAATTATCCTTCTAGTGAATCTCCTGCACAAGGCCTGGTCACTCCCAAGCTCTAATCAAGCCATCGTGCTTGCATGGTTAAATATCCAAAACCCCATGGTTAGCTCGTGCTCAAATCCTTTTCATATTATCATAGACTCAATAGTAATATAGAACAAACCCTTAATAGAGGTTTTGCAAGTGTTTATTAAACGACATTGACCTCTTATTAATCCAAGCAAAAAACAACCTGAGATCCATAAGGACCCAGCAGCCCAAAAAGGAAACTCAAGGTCTCTACAACCTTGATTACCAGAGCTCAAAAGCACTTATATTATATTCACTAGAGTTTTGTCTCTTCTCAAAACCCAGACAACTCAATGAGGAAGTACCCATGACTCCACAGCCTATTCATGCAACTCTTTCTATCTCTTAATCCCATAAATTATTTAGTTATACTAATTAGTTATGCTTTACATAAAATATCTCCATGAGTAACTATACTTCCTAGTTCCACATATCTGTTTCATGCATGCATTGTTTTCATATAACAAAAACTGATAAGCTATGACTCTACATTATATGTCAAAGGGCTCACCGTGATACTAGCTTCAACGACCAACCAGTTCCCTTGTCGTCTCTTGGTGACAACACCCGGATCTTCTCCTTGTCCTCGGTGTGGGTATGTTGTGAAGAGGGTCAGGTCCGTGCCTCCAGCTACCCTCAACAAATGCTGCAACTACCCCCAAGGTGCACTTCGACGGCGTAGGTGGTGTTATGTTGCTCTTCCTTGGCCTCCGGAGCTCCACAGTGACTCTCTGCCACCACCCACCGGTTGAGTAGCCTCTCTTCTCTCTCTCAATCTCTCTCACGAAGAAGAGAAAGGCTCACCGCCACTCAGAGAGATTTTGATAGGGTTTTGGAGAAGGGTATCCTTTATAGGGGCTCGCGGAGGATCTCGGGTGATATCAACCCCGTTGATTAGGGGATCAGACGCACGAAATCTCTTTCTACCCATGTCTGGCCAGTCCTGTCATCGCGGAGAAGAAATGACAACACGGTTGCGCACACGCTGGTGAGGGAGAGTTCTCATGCCTCACAATCGTTCGCGTATGGCATCGAACAGCTGTCGTGTTGCATGGCATTATATCAGATGGGCGGGTGGATTTCCCACTTATGCCTCATATCTGTGCCTTTTTCGGATCAACGGTAACGATCACACAATGATGAGCGGATGGATATCAATCTCTCCACCTCGAACTTAATCCACTATCCTGGATAAACGGTGGAGATCTGCTCCATGTGATTAAGTTGGTTATACGGCTCGGATCAGATCCGGTTCCTAGAACTTAAAACACCTCATCAGATGAGCGGTGTGGATTGGCTCACACGGTAGAGCGGCATGCACCCACGTCTCTGAGTTTAAAATGAACGACCAGATCTCTTTCTTTTACCTCAAACTTAAATGCTTCTCTGAAATAAACGTCTCAGATTATTTCCTATCAAAGGAGAAGGATGGAAGGCCAAGATCAAGACTTGTGTCTCGAACTTAAGATCACTTAATCATAACCGTTGGTTTCTTTTCTTGCATGGTTTTCACATGGCTTTTGCACATAACCCCTCATTTTCTTCCAGGTTATATGCAGGTCCCTTGCTTGTGAGAGGGACACATTTCCAGTTAGGTCCTTGACTTTTCTAGAAATTACAAAAAGGTCCCTAATAGTCCCAATTAACCCTAATTAAGGTATTAACAAATTTAATCACTCTTTTCATATGAAATCTAAAAAACTCAAAGTATGGCGAGTTTCTTTAATTAATTTGTTAATTAAAGAATAATTAGGAAATATTTATTTTATAAAATCCTAGATTTTATATCAGGTCTTCGTGATGATTCTTTTCTGACTCACTAAACCGAGTGAAATTATGCCCGCTGCTGAGCGGTACTCTATTAGTACTCATGGCGGAATAATATTCGGACTATTCTTGGGTTGCAGGCTGATTTGGAGATTTGAGTATTGGGTTGGGTTGGACACAGGCGGCGTCAAGACTGATTCATTCCTTGGACGTTTCCTGGTTGGTTTGTAGGGGGATTCCTTATGCCTCAGGGCGTTGTTTTTCTTTTTCGTGGGTCGTGTGGTCATTGTCTTTGATCGAGGTGTCATATTTGGTTTCTAAGGAGTCGTAGATGATACCGAGACCTCGCGTCTATAATTTGGTGCTAGCAGAGCAGGGCACCTTTGCCTTTTAGTTTAGTTAGAAAAATCAATAGCCTCTTCTTGCCCCTCTTTCTACAGGTTGTTTCGTCTTGTTGGACCCATCAATCGTCTGAAGATTCCATCGGCGTTTCGCAGGCAATTGGGCCAGGTGGGTGCTCGGCCTGTAATCCTGGAGGGTCCGAGCGGATGCATGTAGAGCGTGATGCTAATTAGAGATGAGGCTCTAGGGGAGATATGGTTTGGGTCGGGATAGCAAGACTTCCTTGTGGATCATCAAATGGAGGTGGGAACATTATGGTTTTTCAGTATGTCGGAGGGGCCAACTTCAAACTAACTATTTATGGGGGGAACAGGTGCCTAAAGAAGTTGGCCTTTTCAGCCAGCCCCTTTCATAGGCCGGTAGCTTTTAGTGATGAGGGAGATGGGGAGGAAGAGGTTGGATCGAGCGATACTTTCGGATCATTAGCTGAATGAAATGATTTTGTAATATCTACTATTACTTTCTGTCATTTGTCCTTAGTATTTTTGTAAACATCTCTATGATAAACTATTGAATGATTATCAACAGTCCGTTTCCATGTTCGTCTCGTATATTTACTAATATTTCATGATGGCCTTTGGTCCAGTTGGTTCTTCTTGCGCTGTGAGTGTTCGGATCACTTAGAGGACCTAACGCTCTCTTTATCTGTCTGTTCGTGGATTGGGGCAGTGGTGGAATTTGGGTTGGTGTCTGGATATAGCCGTGTGGGATCCAGACCTGGGCTGAGATAAAAGGTTGGCCGGAGGATTTTATCTGGGTTCTGTGTTGCATTTATTAGGATGTCTTTTCTTGTCCTGTGGCGCGTTCTTCAAGACATTCTGACTGGAGAGTGGCACGACGTGTGTTGGTTGAAGGTATTGATGGAAGTAACTCCCTATCTTGCTTGTGTCAAACGTTTGGTGAGGTATTACTTGGGAAGTCAATCTGTGCCGTTCGCGGGATCCAACCGTTAGGGTTTGTCTCGCGTGTTGTTCATCTGACAAGGTGTTATTTTGACGATGCGATGTAGGCAGTTTATGTTAATCCGACACCTGGGCAGATTGTCTCTTTGTTTTTGAGGAGGATTTTTTAGGGTTTTACTTTCTTTTTCAACATCACGTCTTCTCTATCAGTGGTCTGAATTTCTAGTGCTTTTTCAGTGACTTTTGGGTTGACGTTCTTCGCTTCTTGAAGTTTTTTTCTCTTTGATAAGGTAATGGAGACTAATCCTCTAGATTCTAGGGCTCCTGTTTTTCCTCTTTCCCCTACCACTCCGTCCATTGGTTCTCCGGTTTCATCTCCTTCAGATTCTGTCTCGCCTTTTTGCGTTTCCAATTTCAGTGAGCTTAAGGATGCTCCGGTTTGAGGGTTCACCCCGCATCTTCTAGGGTGGAGAGAAGAGGGGGTTAGGGGTTTTGTTGAGTATCCATAACAAGGGGAACATCGCTAGGCTGGTGGATGGTTATAGGATTTGTCCTTCTTCCTTTTCCACTAGGGAACCTTTTCCCAAAGAAATAGCCAGCGATCCTAGGGGTAATAAGATAACCATCTACCAGGATGCATTGCTAGGTGGCCTCAGGCTCCCTTTTCCTGATATTTTCAATGAAATTTTTTATTATCACCATTTGTGCCCCTCTCAATTGACCCCAAATTCGTGGAGATTGCTTTATGGATTAGTTCTTGTCTTAAACCATTATGGTGTTAAGTTCATGGTTCGCTGGTTCGGTCTCCTTTTCAGTCTGAACCCCGAGCTTGACACCGATTGGTATTTCTTCTCAGCACGACCAAAGAAGAATTTTTTGGGTACGGTTCCTTCCTCCATTAACGGTGGAAGAGTAAGTATTTCTTTGTGTCGTGTAAGTCTGGATGGGATATCCTAACCAAGTGGGAGGCCCCTCAGACAGAGAAGGTTTGTGAGGAGGGGATGACAGACGAGGAGATGGCCCAGTTTCAAACTTTCAAAAGGATTTCTGGGGTTTTTTTTTTATACATATCTAATGATGGAAAATCTTCAAAAATGTTGTCTATATTTAGTGGTCCATAAGGCTTGTTTGCATCTATTTTCCAGGATTCAGGTTTTTTGTTCACGACTAACTTATCATTTGTAACGCCCCAAATTTTCTTTAGTAGTTATCGTTTAAATTTTTGGGAGAATAGTAACATTTCAAATTTTTCGTAATAGATTGCCTGATAATTTGTGAATATTTAATGAGATTAATGGGGAGATAAAATTAAGCAAATAATTAAATTATTATAGCTTAGTGGAATGGGTGATAATGAAGAAAACAATTTGGATTAAATGGGCATGTGACAAAAGCTAGGGAGAAAAGTCAAATAATTAGCTTTCTTTTAAAAATTAAGTTAATCAATTGGATTAAATACAATAATGAAATAAAATAAAAATAAATTAAAATTCATTCTATTTTATAAGTAAGGAGATGAGAGGAGAGAGAGAGAAATTAAATTTCTCTCAATTTCTCTCATCTCTCTATCTCTCTCAATTTCCACTGAGGAACTGAGCCCTAAGCCCCAATTTATCCATCTTCCTCCTTACTGCCCGTGCATGTCGTCGTCGCCACCCATGCCCGGCGCCGCCCCGAGCTGCCCCTGCCCGCGCCGCTGCCGGTCGTCCGCCCTTCGCTCCGCCCCGCCATCTCCTCCGCGTCGCAGCATCGCCTGACCGTGAGCCCAGCCGTGCGCGGCCTTTTCACCGTGAGCTCCGCCCGGCTGTCAGCCGCCCTCACGCTACCTGCAGCGCGCCGCCCTTCCGCGGCCTACTCCGCTGCTCTACGCCCAGCTCCGGCGAACACTCACGAGGTTCCGGTGAGCTTCTTAGCCATGATTATAATCATTTAGTCGATGACTAGGAAATTGAATATAGGTGTGGTTGTGATGAGTAAAAGGGTCGTAAAACTGGTTGGAATTATTCTGAATGCATGATGGATTGTAAAGGTTGTAGAATTTCAGAATTTCCATGTTGTCTAAATATAGCATCTTGTTTTGTAAGCTCATGCTTTCAAGGTGTTTGTATTAATGCTCAAGTGAAAGCAACAGGTGTATGTTTGTATGTGTTGATTATGATTCATGGAGCATGTTTGTAGAAAGGTTTATCCCTTAGATACAAAGGAGATGCTGCCCGAATTTTATTAGAGATCCATGGTGTTATACATGTGCATTTATACCAGGTCTGCAAATTACTGCCCCCTTCGAGGGATAGCTGCGCACTGTACAATACTCCATTCAGAGTGTGTAATATGCCGATGGAAAGGCCTCGAAAGCATCTTTCTATAGAGCATTAGATGACATAATTCCGATTTACGGATTAGAAGTTATGATCAATTCTTTCTAACTGCGCAGGACATGCAGATTTCTGCATTTTCGTATTTGGGCTTGTAATATCTCCCTATGTGCTAGTGAATGTTCCTCTAATTAGTCGACTAAATACCTGATTGTATATAGGGACACCCAAGTCTGTGTTATCAAATATTGGCATAGGATTAAGACATGCCCAGCATGTGTTGCTATAATACCCAACTAAACTTATAGTATATTGTTAAAACCTTGAGTGTAGATTTTCATTTAGATAGCTAATGACCCACTATCGGTGTCTAAGAAACCTGAATCATAGTTAGAGAAACAAAAAAAAAAAAACAAAAAAAAGAATGTTAGGTAACAAATTGGGTACTTGATCAGCTGTTGAAATACATATTAACTATTCTGTAGAATGTCTTAAATAGATGTATCTGTTGACAATCCTGCAGATTGCTGTCCCCTTCGAGGGACAGCTGCACCCTCTATTCTACTCTGTTCGGAGCGTGTTACATATCAATGAAAATATCTTGAAGTTATCTTTCTATCAAGCCCTAAATTGGAGAAATCCGATGTCTAGAATGAAAGTTATGAACAAAACTGTCGGACCGCGCATAAATGGCAGAAATTCCTGCATTCTAAGTTAGGACTACATTGCTTAGATTTAGAAGTAATTTTATATGAGCATGGTTTTAGTATTTACTATTGTTCGTAATATAAATACTAGGAAGAGGAAATGACGTCCCGAGGGTGTCGGGTGGACCTAGTCACACTTAAGCTTGCAAGGACCTAAGGTGAGTGATTACACTATACTTGGATGTTTTTCATAATCGAGTTTTATCGTGAATTTGGTTTACATGATTTTGTATAGATTTTATATCGGAGTTTGTGTTGTGACGTTAGTTTTATATTATGATCCTATTACTAGCGCTTGATTGTTTTATTCATGTGTTATGAATGAAAATACATGTGAAAAGAGGAATAAAGAATGAGAATAGGAACAAGACGAAAGAGATATTAGAAAGATTGGCAAACGTGCACCTTAATCAAGATAAGCCGGTTTATACCAGAAGGTCGCTGGGGACAGTGATACGTTCCACACGGGATTTATCTAGTATCATTCCGGGGCATTGAGGTATGGGTGCATGCGAAGTCGATTTGAGGCCTATATGATTTTCATGATATGACATTGTGAGTGATTACACTATACTTGGAATGGTGTGAGGGAACACAACTGTATATCATCGCATTTCATTTGTATTTTGATCGTATTGTTATTTGGAGAATTCATATTATGAAATCATTATTATTTTCATGAAATGCTTTTTAGTTTTCAAGCATGACTTGCCGATTTATTCGGAGTTTGAAATTTATGTTTATGAAAAGCATGTGAAAACATTTACGCATTTTCAGAAATTGCCATGATAGACATATTAGTGTAATGCACCATACTCGAATACAAGCTTGCGCCAGACGTGGCTCTACGATAGAGCCAGAGAGTACGGTACTAGGTAGGGAAGGGGTTGTTTTATATAATTCTGTTTTTACTTGTCCAACTATCTATTTTTTTTCAAACCCTCATGATTTCAAGAAACAAAACCCCCTTCTCGTACCTGTTGGGTGCTTAGTATATGTATATACTCTTATAGCTCACGGCCGATGAGTTGAATTGACTGGAGAGATATTGAGTGTTTGTTTATTCCACTCTGGTGCCGCTGTATGAAAGTAGAGGTATAGATGACACTAATATGATAGAAGATGAGGATTTAATTCCATAGCTTGTCACCTCCACGGTTGTTGATACGGTCTAACCGGGAAGGCTACTGGCTTGATACGGTCAGCCAGGACATATGTGGAATTTATCTCCCACAGACGAGGATTTGATTCCATAGCTTGTCACCTCCATGGTTGTTGATACGATCCAACCGGGAAGGCTACTGGCATGATACGGTCAACCAGGACATATGTGGAATTCATTTCCCGTTCTGATGATAAAAGATTAAAGAAGTAATTAAGAGCATGTCATATGATTTCATTAAATATTGCAATGTTTTATATTATGATCAGCATGTTGTTTCCATGTTTTAAATATCGTTCAGTCTTTGTATTTCCTTGTATAGTGATTCTCACTCTAGTGAAATGTGCAGGTAGACGAGATTGAGTTCTCATGTAGATGGCTCTGACTTAGCAGTTGAGGATAATTTGTCCTTACCTGATGTTTAAATTTTAGAACGCTTCCGCAAGATTGTATACTATGTATAAGATTGTAAATACTTTATGTAATAATCATGTTTATTAGTGTGAATATCATGATTAACATGTTTAAATTACACAGCTTATGGGCTGGGTGCACCCCCGGCCCAGCTGGTGTGACATTCTGTCTCGGTGTCGAGATAGGGTGTTACATCATTTATTTTCTATAGGCAAACCGATGAACAACTTAGAGTTCGCGGGGGGTCTCTTTGCAAATTTTGAGGGCATTGTTCAGGCTCCTTTACCGAAGGGGAAGAAGAAAGCCGAGGAGCCGTCCGGGAGGGAGAGGGAAACAAAAGGGTTGAGAGGACTTCTAAGGAGGAAAAGAAGAAAAGAAAAAGGAAGGAGAGGAAAAGTGAGGGGCCTTCCGAGAGAAAGGAAGCTGGAGGAGTTTCGACCGTGGTTGGGGTGGATGCGACAAAGGCCAGGAAGGACCCGAAGATGGAAATGGCCAGGAAGACTTTAAGGAAAGAGATAAAGAAAGAAGGTGGAGGGAAGGAGTCGGGCGGGGCGTCCAAGAAGGTCCAGATGACCTTGCCAGATGAGGGGGATCCGCCCTGCCCGTCAGTTCATTTCCTTCCTCTATCCAAGAGGCCTTCTTCTTCCGAGGATGCCGGGACACTTTACTAGGTACTACGGAACCGTTACGCGTTATGGAAGGGCCCCTCATCCTTTAGAGGCTTCTTTTTCCCCACCTTCCCACGGGGCTGGAAAATCGATAAAATTTATTAAGTTATTAAATCCCTAAATTTCCCATAATTATATGTTTAGTCAATGGAATTCCCCAACCTTGAGTTTAATCGGAATTTTAATGAAAATGGGGGGTTTAAATTGTTAATTGCATAGTTAGTGTTAATTGGCACTAAGAAGGACCTTTTGGTTATTTCGGGAAGAGTTTGGACTTAAGTGAAAAATTGCCTTCTCACAGGGCAAGGACTTGCATGCAATTTGAAAAGAGTTTGGAATTCACGATAACGATAGCCAAAAGGGGCTGTGAATAAATTCAAGCTGTGGATGTAGATGTCCTATGCACATACTTTCTGTATAGTTCTCATAAAATAAAACATAATTATGGTCTATTTTTTGTGGGATTGATTTTTTTTTGGTATAACTGTTGATTTAAAAATGAGCCTCAATTATATGAAATTTCAAGGAAGATGTGTCATGGATTTGTTGGGATAACAGAGTCATAGAGACCCTCAACATAATTATGAACTTCTCCTATGAATCAGTGAGGATTTGAATGACTGAGGTTTATTCAAGAATTATCTTGATCATAAGAGGAAGATTATGTTACTTGTTGGGCACCTAAATTGAAAGGGGCAGGAGTTGCTTTGATGTTGTTATGAGATAGATTATATATATATATATATATATATAGAGGTAGCTCAGTTTCTTTGCATTGTAGATAATTATACTAATAATAAATAGCTGGCTCTGCATCCTTATCCATATAGGGGCTGTATGGTTGGCTAGATGGAGAGCTACATTCAGGGATGGGTAACTCTCCATCCAGTACTTTTTACTTTTAGTTGCTTGGTTGGGTTTTAGGGTTTGGACGGGGGTTTGGCAATCCAAAAAAATTGAATGACCAGTTACAGTCGAAATCGACTAGATGGCCACTTACAACTCTTCTTCATCCATTCGTGAAAGCCCAAATCCGCGATTCATCGCTATCATCACCCCCACCCGCGCCCCCACCAACGCCCCCACTCGCACCGCCTCCGGCACCCCCACTTGCATCCCTCCGGCACCCTCTTCCGACTTTGACTCCAGTCGCCCCTCTCTCCCATCTTTCCTCTCATCGTCCTGAGCAATCGTTCCGAGAGCGCTTTTCTCTCGTCATCACTGTGTGGATCGTTCTCTCTCTCTCTCTCAAAATTGCTTCGATCCCAAGTATTTTTTGTGTTCTTGAGGTAATTTTTTCTCAATGCTTTTCAAGGATTGAAACTTTTCCTTTTCGTATTTGTGATATAGATCCTGAACTTGGGTTCTTCTTTGAAATCCAGGTTTTTTTCTCCTCCATAATTGTTTGATTTTCAGAGGATTGGAGCTTGGATCTTCTTGGTATGTGATTGTGTTTGATTATTAGGGTAGAATTTATTTCAGAATTGTTTGATATCCATGCTTTGATCTTCAAAAGATTTCATTCTACTGTAGCATCTGCAATCAATAACTAATTATTAGTGCTTGTTGATTCTGTGAATTTATCCCTTGTAGCTAATATATAGCATCTCTAGCATCTGCAATCTATGCAATCTATAGATAATATATAGCATCTGCAAATTCTGTGAATTAATCCCTCGTTGATTTCAGAAATAGTCTTTGGTTATCAACTTGCCATGAAGTGCATTTCACAGTATCATCACTTTGCAAACACAGTAGATCATTTTTCAACCCCAATGTTTAACTTCCTTTGTTTTTGGTTTTTTCCTTGGAAGATCATATGTATCATGTATTTTGGTTCAATACAAAGCGATTTGTTATTCAATTTAAAATATTGAGATAGGATTGATGTGCATTGTAGCAACAGCTTTGATATCAGAATGAATATCATAAGCTTTCTATCACAGGCTTTTGATATTACAATGTACCCTGGATTTGATACTTACCAACATGTACATGCCCTGTCCTTGTAGATTAATGCCTCCACCATTAATCTCCATAATTTTTATTAGAGTTCATTAATTCTTGCAAATCTAAAATCCTAAAGAATGTTTTGTACACTTGAAGGAAACCTAAACAAGAGAAATTCAGCAAAAGATGCTGACCAACACATGTCAATTCAACAGATTTCATCCCTTTCAAATATAATCTACCCAAAAATTAATAAATCTCATTTATGTTGATGACTTGGTCAAAGATGCCAATTTCCCTCTATGTTCCTACTTTTTCTCTTGAATTCACATCAATGTCTTTTAACATTCAGAGTATTTAATCCAGAGAAAGATCAATTCACACTCTTGTCAATGTGGCCTGAAACTCAACAACAAGGAGTGAATGGAATCCTCACACTCCGTTTTGTGTTTTTTCAATGGAAAGATGTTTTTTTGGTTGATGTTATTAGTGAGATCATAAAACTATCAGGCAGAGATGTTTCACATTCATAGTTTTGACTACTAGAGTCCTGATATGGATTATGATAAAACATCGCATGATTTCTGGATAGAACCAGCAAACACTGAAGTAGAATGAAGTATATTATTATTGATTTCGGCGTGGGCAAATCCTTTCCAGTCCATGGTTTTCATCCTATGAAAATATTCACATTTACAGTGTATCTAAAGAAACATTGGAGAAATTTCTGGAAGAGCTTATATAAGCTTGAGGAAACCATTTTGGAAAGTATAGTGTGTTGGCTTTCACTATCTAGATATACACAGCAAAACAAGGGACATGAAACAATGCCATTGAGAGATAGCTGCAATGAAAATATAAACAATTAGATTAATTCATGTTTAATGAAGGGAAGGAAGTAGAAGAGGAGAGGGAGAGTGTTGTATGATGTTTACCATAGAGGAGACCAGGGAATTGAAAGCTCAAGAAAAGGATATGGCCACCTAAATAATCAATAAAAACCAAAAGTTATTACTTGTATTTCTAGTAATGAATTGCTTCACTAGTATGAATGCTCACCATGAAAGACCACAATCATTGAGAATCCACAAGAAAATTCACATAGATACCACTCCAAAGAAGAAAATATGAAATCCGAAACCAAGGAAATGACTGCAGAAACTATTCAGTTCAGGTTAATATCTGCAGCTCAAACATGCTCAAACATACAAATCATATTCAGTCTGTTTGTAAAATTCTTACCATGTTATTTAGGACCGTATCAATGAGCAAGAATATGATATTGAGACTATGCACAGACCCCATTACCTGCCAAGAAAGATCATCTCTATATTGTCAGAATAAAAAAAGATGACCCAAAAATTTATTGTAAAAATAGATTTCAGATGAGAAAAGTGGAAGCATAGAATTGTCACCAGATTCATACTCTTCCCTATCGATCTATTGCAGGGAATACATCAAAATTATTAGGACATTCCTAGTAAAATAAATATGAAAAAAATATGAAGTGGTAATTACACAATAAGTTAAGGAAATGCAAACAGTATAAAAACTAAATATACTGAAATGCATTAGTCTTCATAACACATAAAAACATCAAAATATATATATTTTTTATTTCACAAAGTTAGAGATCTGGGTATTTAAGTTAGCCTATTGCTATAAAATAATCCAACATATGTAACCATCATGCAGCTCCTAATTGAGCACCCGGTATCTTGAGGAAATCTCTAAACATCTAACTTATACTATACCTTCTTTTTTAAGATCAAAGTCCAAAATATATGAAGAGAGAGTACAGGCTCAGAAGAAAGAATGTTTCCTTTGTTTCTAGTTTATAGAGTTGTTGCTTTTTCATGAATATAGGTAGTTTTTTTTTGTATGTTTTTTTTCCTTGTATCTCTTGTGCTGTTTTTTTCCTCTTGTTTGGTTTCTCCAATGGAGGGTTGAAGGGAAAGTGCCATGTGGTGACACATGCCCTCTCTGATTTCCAAGCAATTGGAGCTTAAAACCAATACACAATAAGAGAATCAATGGCAGAGAAGGGCCACCATAAAGAATATACCACCATTGTTTAAGTCTTGGCATGATTTAAGTTTAAGTTTTTATAAGCTAAGCATCATTTAAGTTTGTTAGATGCTATTTATCTACTATGTCTCAATTTTAGAAGCTAATTCAAGCCCTTTTTATGACTTTAGAACAATGAAATGGAAATATTAGAGCAAGAAGAAAATGGGGTTGCCATGGTAGCAACCCTTGCATGCTTGGTCCTCTTAAGATGGTATTTCTCAAGACCAAATGCCATAATCCATTCCATGATCAAAGGCCATCTGCAAGACAAAACTATCTAAGTCAATTACTCAATGGTAACGACACAACTAGCATTAACATGGTAAGGATGAAGAAGTTTGCATTTTTCAACCTTGCGGGCATCCTACGTTCACGTGGTCTTTTGAAGGATTCAATACATGTTTCTATTGAGGAACAATTACTTATGTTTCTTCATACCATTGGACATAACCAACATAACAGGGTTAATAGTCACAACTTTATTAGATCAGGTGAAACCGTGAGTAGATATTTCAACTGTGCCTTGTGGGCGATAGGACAGATACAAGCTGATTACATCAAACCACCATTAACTTCAGTATCGCCTTACATAGCTCAGAGACCTAAGTTTTATCCCTACTTGAAGGTATGGTTTAAGATATCTAAAATTTTTTAGTGGACTTTAATTATTTGACTATTCTCTTACGATTTTACTTATGGTCTTAGGATTGTTTTGGTGCCCTCGATGGGACTCATATACATACTAGTGTCCCTGTTGACATTGTAGCACAATTTCACAATCAAAAAGGTTTCCCCACACAAAATATTTTGGCAGCAGTGGACTTCGATCTTCGTTTTACTTATGTGTTGGCTGGGTGGGAGGATTCTGCACATAATGCCCTTGTCTTGAGAGATGCCTTAGATAGACCCAACGGCCTTAAAGTCCCTCAAGGTAAATTATAGTTTCCCCTAAGTTTGATCTTTTCTGAACATGTGAACCTTATATGATTATTTTTTTAATGTTCAGGGAAATATTACTTGGTTGATGCTGGTTACACTACTCGACCTGGTTTCATATCCCCTTTTAGGGCTGTTAGATATCATCTGAAGGAATTTGGATCCAAGACCCCTGAAAATCCCATGGAGTTGTTTAATTATAAACACTCTTCAGCACGCACCTCCATAGAGCGAGCATTTGGGTCCCTCAAGGGTCGTTTCAAGATTCTAACATCTAGGCCCTTTTTCCCCTTCAAAACTTAAGTAGACATTGTTTTGGCGTGTTGCACACTTCATAACTATATACTCACAACGAGAGTTGATGATTTCATTCCAATAAAGGAAGAATGGGTTTCACAGTCTGATCCTAAAGCTACATCGAGGGAAGGACGTGAGGATGGTCGAGAATGGGGACAATTGCGGTTGAGGATAATGCATGAGATGTGGAATGCTAGATAAATTAAACACTTTCATGTATTTCATGTATTTGGGTGTTTGTTTAGTGTTTTGATTTGTATTTGAACTCATTGAACACTTGAGTGTGACAAGCTTTTGTCTCGGATGATAAATTATTTCGCTCTCTATTATGTTGTTCCCATATTGTTGGATGATAAATTTGATTACTAGTGCAAGTTTTTTTTAGGAGTCCGAAAATGATTTTTTATGCTTTTATATTTCCATGAGGCTATAAAGACTTCTATCTTTTCTTGACCATCAATTGAAATTAATAGATAGATTTTGCATTCCATGTAATAGTTTTCCTCTTGCGGTATTATGAAGATTGATTTCAATACCCACAGCAACACAAGAACCTGCAAATGTATATTCAAATCTAATGAAAATGTAGTTTATACTATTGATAAAGAAAGTGTTACTAAATATGCTATCTAATGGAATCAATTTTGTTATTTAAGATACATAGAACACAATGGACTCAAAGAGATAGTGTAGTAAAAATGTGCTACTGTTTTATATATTTAGTCAAATTTTGTTTTTTTTATTCAAGTTTTGTGTGTTGCTTTGCTTTTGAATAGCTTGTTGTGCAAGTTTAGTTGTTTTTGTGTTGCTTACATGACATTACTTAAAGAACACTTTTTATTTTGCTTACATGATTTATTTTGTTGGTGTGTGAACATTAATTTATTTATTCAATATTTATGAATTTTTAATTGTAGTGATCTATTTTATTTTTACAACACAATATGGAAAGTACTAGCAACTCCAAATCCAAAACCAAGGCGACTAACAAGCGATGGCGGCCAACTGAAAGCCGTTATTTCCTGCGATGCATGGCAAAGCAAGTAGGGAGAGGTTTGAAGACTGATAAATCCTTCAAGGAGTCCGCCTTTGTAGCTGTTGTCCAAGCCCTAAGTGTTGAGTTCAAAAGGGAGTATACTGTGGCAAATATGCAAACCCACTAACGCGCATTTGTGGGATCGAAAATACGCGTCTGGCATCGTGTGACACCAAACGATATATCGAAGCACAAATATTATTTTTTAGTTTTGTGGGTTCTTTTATTCCTAATAGAGGCAAGCCTCTATTATTAATTACCCCAGATATAATCTTGGGAACCTCCGATTAAGGGCAAAAGAACAAGTAAAGGCAATGAATTAATTTTATTGCAGAATATGACAATTTATTACATATGAATATCATCATAGATATGCAAATATATATATTTTTATTTATTTATTTATTTATCTATTTATTCTTTACAACGCCGCCTTGCATGCCTCGCCACCGCCTTTGAATTCGCACCGCTATGCTGCCGCCTCAAGATATGTGCTTTATCGCCGCTTTGACATTTCTTGGGATTCATATTTCAACCATCTTAATATGCGTACCCCCACTACTGCATCGAGTATTTCATCACCGCACTGAAATGTATGTCACTTTGAAATGTGTATCTATTAGCCACCGAGAGCTGTGTACTCATCGCTACCTCGAGATATGTACTATTTCAAACTCATATAGCAGTGATGTCTTAGTTATCTCCTTAAGGAATCGCAAGGCTCCAAGCTGCCTCCTTCTTATCCCCCTTTTATTATTTTTATTCAAACTTCATCAATTAGTCTTTCAACACTTAGACCCTGAATTTGCCAAATCTGGGCCCATTTCATAATTTCCATTTCACCATTTTTTTTTAAAAAAATGAAAATCCAAGCCCAACATTAGAAGTAGGCAGGCTCTCTCTTTTTTTATATATTTTTATCATAGCACCATTGTATTGCCCATGAATTTTTTTTTTTAATGATTTAACACCATAATATTTGTTAGGCGTGGGCCCACCATGAACATGAAATAGAGTGTATGGGCTTCTCCTTTTTCCTTCTTCCCTTTTTATTTTATTTATTTATTTTTTTTTTTTGTATAATGTCATTAAACAAGGAGCCTATTGACCAATGTCATTAAACAAGGAGCCTATTGACTCCCTTTTTTTTTTTAGAGCCCATGGGTAGGCCAAGCGCAGGCCAAGGGATGCATCACATACATTTGTCTCCATTAATATCATTTTTGGAACTATAGACACTGGTGCGAAAGTGAAGCATCACATTTCAATAAATGAATTCTAATGAATCAATTTCCATATTCCTCATAGGCCATGCTAGCTGACTTTTGATAAAGCTCCATGCCTCTCAAGAATTCACCATAAAACAAATCTTTTTACCAACTTAATCACCTATATGATGTGATGGATGCCAGCTTCATTAGAAGCACATACATTCATTCTCATTTTCCAGTAAACTAAATGGATGAAGATATTTATTCCCAAACTTAATGAATTAATTCTTCCCAAATTCATATTAAATTCTTCCCAAATTCATATTAATTGAAGGATCAATCTTGACACATTTTTCACCAATTGTCACAGTACATGACAGTCTTTCATATGATTTGACTTTAAGAATATCACAAGCTGAAATTGCCTCTGAAGTATTCTGCCAAACAGGTACTGCGCACTTTACACATGTGAGTATTTGATGTGGCCTTTGAAAGGGCTTTCCCTTCAGGATTTACAATCATTCTCCCGTAACATTGTCAACCCTATGAGATTAACCAATGAACTTGCCATTAACCTTTATGCAAATTCAAGCAAGAGAGAATTCTCCTTTATTGCTCGTCCCCAAGCAGCTCTGATTCTTCTTCTACTACAGCCTTATTTGGGGAGACTAATCATCATCCACAGCTTCAATTTTAACTAACTTGTAACAGAATTTCTCCTCCAAGGCCTGCACTCTGCCAGGTCCTAAATGAGACGCTTGAACTTGATAATGCTTGAGATGCTTGAACCTCCAAGTATATTATTGAGAAGCATGCTCTTACTAGTTATGCTTAGAGACTAACAAATTCATACCCTCAAGATGTTGATAACGAACTCATTAGCAATTTGAACGTTGGATCAGAGATCCCCTTTGGAACATTTTAACAAATAGATTATATGCACCCCAATTCTTCACTAAGTGTCTCCCATTATTAATTTTTTTTCCTTTGATCCAGTGGTAGACCTTCAACTTCAGAGAATATAAACTTTGGGTTTACCATAGCTTATTGCAGGTCATTCAGCTTCATTCAATTTCTCTTAAGACACCTTGCGACTGATTACCTCTTTTGACAGTATCGGGGTTGGCATTTAGCAGCTGTGTTCTCTTGTGTGTTATAGGTGCGTTTGAAGACTCAGAGGGCAACATTCATTGCTGAAGGGACTTCTATTTCCGATTCTTCTTCCATCAGTACAATTGAGGTTGCTGTTATGACCCTCCAGGAAGTGTACAGAGGCACAGGTCTACTTGCATATCTCCTTCACGGGTTCTCCTTTGGTTGAGGCTGGTGCTGGGGAGGGAAAATAGAACCCTACTAGACATGCTCCTCACATCTTATAGCTTTAGAAGTGGGCTTTTACCCTTCTGCTGCTCCAGTACAAACTTGCAAAGTTGGGCAAGCTTCATCTTCATTAGTAATGTCGCTTACAGTGGCTTCATTGCCTGATCAATAGCTGGAATCCGGGATCTGAGAGGTGGCGTTGAAGAAGGTAAGAGCAAGCTTCGGCGAAGTACAGGCAAGTCACAGTTCTTGAAACGCCGAAAGGGATGCCGGACCCGGCGGGAAGATTGGTTGTGCAATGATGACTTCCTCGTGGTGGTTGAGAAGGTGCACGGTGGGATTTTTTCTCAGCCACAATTAGGCAACAGTGGTGAACTCCCTTCAGACGACGGTTGGGTGCTTTTCCGCCATTCCTTTGTGCTTCTAGCTCAAACCCAGCTCTCGAAGGGGAACGAAGAGGGGTGGTTGACGGCGGCGTAGAACTCGCCGGTGGTGGCTGCAGATCGAGACCGCAGGTAGATCTGACCGGAGATAGGGACGCGTCGCGGCGAGCTGCCAGGTCAAGTTGCTCCTCACCACTTTCATTTCATTATCTTTGATCTTTGGCTCTTTATCATAATATCATAGCTTTGATCGCTTGTCCAATGCTTCTAATCACCAATCTATAATGATCGAGCCTCGTCCGACGATACTGGTTACGACATGGGCGTCTCTGATGCTATTCCTGCGGGACTCGGTGCTGAAGAATACTCGTTGAAGCTCGGCGATGATGATTGAAGCTTAACTCGGTGATGTCCATTGAGGCTCGGCAAGTCATCGGTGGCGGAGGGGACGAGGCGGCTACTCCAGTGTAGGTAGCGCATACATGACGAATGGGAGATTAGCGCTCCCGCGGCAGCGGCGTCGGATCTCCGGTGAAGTTCAAGCCAGGCGAGGCTTTAGAAAATAGTGGTGAAGTGAGCGATGGTGGCGGGATCTGGGGAGATGCGAAGAGGCCTCTGGCTGCGCGGTGGTCGGCCGGGGACATGGCGGCTAAGAAGACGGCTGCCAATTGGCCGGATCCGGCTTGGAGCGTGGGTGCGGGCAGAATCAAGGGCTCCTCAGGCAGCGCGGATGTGAAGAGGGAGAGGGATTTTTTTTATTTATTTATTATTTTATTTTATTTTATTTTATTATTTCTTTTTTTTTTATTTTATTTTTTTTCATAATATATGATATATATATCACATACCTTTCTTTTTAATCCCTTTTTTTTAATCTGCTTATGACTCCCATCATCCTCACACTCCCTCAGATCTAGATTTACTTATGTCCCCTGATTCTCCAAGACGAATAAAAGAAAACGGGTGGGGTTCTAAGGCTTTATTACATAATATAATAATAATAATAATAAAAGATAAACCACCTTCTCTGCAGCTTCTTCAAAGGTTTCCACAAGCTTCTCAGACTGAAGCTCTCCCTGACAAAATTCCTCTCCTCCTCTTCCAAGATTTCTTTCTTTGTGACAAAATCTCCCCCTTTTATCTTTTGTCTCATTCTTATCTTTTAGCGTGCCCGCCTCCGCGAGATCCCAACTCTCGTAACGAGGTGAAGGGATAAGACCAAATCCCTATTTTAAAATTTAATTAAATTTTGAATTAAACTTTAAAATTTAACCGAATATCATTATTTATTTATTTTTATTAATAATAATAATAATCGCCTCGGGATTTGTATTCGGCATCTCGGGATTTGTATTGTTTTATTTTATTTTATTTTATTATATATTTTCTTTGAAATGCCTCGAGATATGTTCTCGGGCTATTTTTTTTTTTTTTGAAATTTAGGATCGCCTCGGGATTTGTGTTCGGGCTATCCTGAACTTCGGGATTGCCTCGAGATATGTTCTCATGGGCAATTTTGTAATTTGTATTTGCCTCGAGATATGTTCTCATGGGCAATTTTGTAATTTGTATTTGCCTCGAGATATGTTCTCATGGGCAATTTTGTAATTTGTATTTGCCTCAAGATATGTTCTCAGAGGCAATTTTGTAATTTGTGATTGCCTCGAGATATGTTCTCAGGGGCATCTTGGGATTTATGCCTTGGGTCTGCCTCGAGATTTGTACTCTTGGCCCAAGATACAATCAATTTATCTCATAAGAGATTTTATATTAAATTTTATTTATTTATCATGAATATCCTAAATATAAGATTAGGATATATTAAAATTTAAAATTTTATCAGACATTTATCATATATTTTTTATATAAACAGCATTTAAGCGAAAGTGGGCCATCATCAAACGCTTGAAGGTGTTGAGCGGCGTAGGCTGGGATGAGGCATCAAAGAAGATAATAATGGGAGATGATGAATACTGTATGTTCAAGTTAGTACAATAAAAATTCATTTCTTCTTATATATGTATTTTATTACTTTTATGCAAAAAATATGATTCCTTTATGTGTTACATTTGCTTACATCATTTCTTATACATGTTTTTATGTAGACACATTCAGAATGCGAGCCCTACATCAACAAACCCATTGAGGACCATGACTTGCTCGATATTGTTTGTGGAAATGATCAAGCAACCAGTCATTATGCTAAACAGACATTCAACAAGCTTGGTCAAGACCCAAATGCACAAAGCGATGACCAAGATAATATGAATGTGGGCTAGCATGATATTAATAACACAAGCTCTTTCAACATAGGTAAAGTTGCCACATTTCCTACTCAGACACCACCCATGGATACCCCTTCTGAGAATTTACACTCGGAGTCAATAAGACACGAAGAAAGAAGAGGTCAATGTCTACTGAGCTAGAGGTCATGCGTGGTATTTCAGCTAGTGTGGACAAGTTATCTATTGCAATCAACACCAACAAAGAAGTGGCGATGGCATCAAACCTTGACAATGAGTGCAAAAAAATAATGCAATATGGCTACACAATACAAGAGGTCCACCAACTATTTATGATATTGAATGCAAACAATATCAAAGCACGGGGATTCTTGGCAGCTACTGATGAGATGATGCGTCGTCTACAAGTTGAATTTTACCTTGGACTCCCTGGGGCACAAGAGTAATCTCATGTAGACCATCTATGTTGGAATGTTAGAATGTTGGAATGTTTAATGTTTGTGGGAATGCTTGTTTGTTGGACAATTATGTTGGAATGTTACAATTTATGTTCAACAATTATGTTACCTTTATGTTTGTTGGACAACTTGTGGGACATGCTATTTTGAACTAGTAATATTTTAATGTTTGGAGACAGGCTTGATATTTTTTGCTCTTTGGTATATGTATATATGTTGCATTGATTGTTCATTCTTAGGGGTTTGTACAAATTTCATGTTTGGAGATTTATTACAGTAATATTATAGCAAACTAAATTTTCTTATGTTTGGAGATTTATATATTTAATAAAAATATCATAATTTTTTTGAAAATTATTTAACATAACAAGTTAAATCAAAATATTTTATATATGATAATTCCTATATTTTCTTAAAATAATATTATATGTGTATTAAATTAAAATATCCTAATTTCAATATTTTAAGTTAATTCAAATATTTTAATTGAAATTCAACATTTAAATAAAATTAATTTGTTTTAAAAGATGTAAAATATTTAAATACCTATAATATTGAAAGAAAGGGTAACCTTACCACTCACCAAGGAGTGTTACCATATCCCTCCATCCAATCCATCCTTTATTACAACCAAACACAAAAAGTGTACATCCACTTTTTACATCCATCACTTTTAAACAACCAAACACAAAAAGTACCCATCACTTTTAACTCCTCATCCGGTAACTCCCCATTCATGTAACTCTCCATCTATGGATGAAGAGTTACAAACAACCAAACGGCCCCTTAGTATTGATAACTTTGGACCTCTGGTTGATAGCTATGAGACAGAATCAATTTATGGAGCTAGTGATACTTGTCACAAATTTCGGATTTCCAATGTTACCTGTGTGGTTCTATGTGAGTTGGAACCTTGCCTTTACTGACCTAATCTCCTTTTACTGGAGGCTTTCTTGTTGTAGATAGTCTTTTCTGATGCTTCACTCACAAGTTGTTGGAATGTTAGGATAAGACCAAATTGCATAAGTTCTAAAGCTCATGGATTCTCATTATGAGAACTAATCTAGAGGTTATGGAAATCCGTATTTCGAGGACAAAATTCTTATAAGGGGGGAGACTGTAATAACCACTCCTTGAATTTCTGTAAAAAATTTGAATTTTTGAATAAGTATAGTTTTCATTTAATTATGAGGTGAAAATACTAACATATGGAGGGTTCTTGATCCAAAAGATGTTGGAAATTGACTTAAGTGCATAATTCAATTACTACCTACTTGTGGAAATGTAATATTGTAGAGTAGGGAGTCTTCTAGGCAAAAGACCCTAGAGAGAAGGGCTTTATGTAGGAGTTTGCAATAAGAAGATTCATTGGGGACCAAATTGAAATTTTGTAAAAAATCTAAATCCACAACTAATTCCCTGGTTTCTGTGAAGCCCAAGCTGGTACAAAACCTATTTTAATTAATGTTGTCTTTCTATGTTGAATGCTTGTTTGAATCTATTGAGTCTATTGGATGTTTTAATGTATGTTAATCCCTAAACATTGGGAAAGCCCAAAGAGATTTTTGTAGTCCATATGGGGGAAGAAGCGAACGCCTCTCTATATGTAGACCATCTCCAATAGAGATGATTGTGAGTATACCGGGAACCCGGGTACTAAGGAGGGCAAGTCTTTAAGATATCTTATTCCCACAATCCTTCCAAGAATTAAGTTCCCTATAACATCATCGGTAAGGGCACTAGGATTAATAATTCACCTAGAGAGAGGAAGTAAAAGCACCTTAGGAACCCTTGCCCAAGATTCTATCAAGTATTAATATAGAGAGAGCTTTATCCATCTTTAGAATATAAATCAAAGGGGGATTCATTACCCAAGTATTCTCTTTTCATGATTGATTGCCATCAAGGTTGATTTGATCCCATTGCTTGTGTTTTCAATTTCTTAATTTTAGGTTTAGATTAGAATCACTCACCTATTGGATCGACTAGATAATAGACTAGTCTAGTACTTCCTTCTCCCTAAGGATCGATACCCGACTTCATAGTCCACTTTATTACGTTATACGACCCGTGCACTTGCGGATTTTGCATATCAGAAATGAGTCAATTTGGGTGATAGTGGACCGACTGACTAAATCGGCACATTTTATACCTTTGAGGACAGGTGTCACATTGGAGCAGTTGGCATGGCTGTACATTGATGAAATTGTCCGAATGTATGGAGTACTGGTGTCTATTACCATGAGAGTACACAGATAGCACTGTATGAGGCACTTTACGGAAGGAAGTACCGATCACTGATATGTTGGGGAGATGTGGGCAAGCGGAAGCTTGAGGAGCCGGAGTTCATCCAATAAATTGAGGATCAAGTCAGAATGATCCTGGAGAGGTTAAAGGCCGCTCAGAGCCGCTAGAAGAATTATGCTGACCAGCGCCGCTCTGAGCTAGAGTTTCAGGTTGGTGACTCAGTGTTTTTGAGAGTGTCACAGATGAAGGGAGTTGTAAGTTTTGGGAAGTGAGGGAATCTCAACTCACGCTACATTGAATCCTTCGAGATCCAAGAGCAGGTAGGAGTTGTGACTTACAGATTGGCTCTATCTCCAGATCTGGCATAGGTCCACGATGTCTTTCATGTTTCCATGCTGAGGAGATACATCCCCGATCCATCTCAGGTGATCCGGTAGATCCCAGTAGAGATTCATGAGAATATGTCCCATGAGGACGCCTTGTGGAGTTCTTGGATCACAAGGAGCATCGGCTGCTGAACCGAGCCATTCCTTTTCTCAAGGTGAGATGGAACAACCACTCTAGATGGGAAGCGACATGGGAATGTGAAGACGACATGAGGAAGAATTACACAGAGTTGTTTAGCACCGGATGATATAATGGGGACTAGATGTAAATTTTAGGGATGAAATTTCTGTAAGGGGGAAGGATTGTAAAATCCATAAAATTTATAAAGTTATTAAATCCTTAAATGTCCCCTAATTATGTGGTTAGTCAATGGAATTCCCCAACCTTAAGTTTAATCAAAATTTTAATGAAAATGAGGGGTTTAAATGATTAATTGCACGATTAGTGTTAGTTAGCACTAAGAAGGACCTTTTGGTAATTTTGGGAAGAGTTTGGACTTAAGTGAAAAACTGCCCTCTCACAAGGCAAGGAGTTGCATGCAATTTGAAAAGAGTTAAGGGTGTAAGTGTAAATGACCACGTGAGCTACACAAAACTACAATGGTCAGGATTAAAGAATCAGTTGTGCTGATCGTGAGGCAAGGAGATGGAGACACATGGAGTAGCCATCCATCGTCCATCTAGGGATTGGTTTAAGTTCAAGGCACGAACTTGCATCCAGACCATTCATCTATTCTCATCATGCAAGAATAGATCAAACCCATGCATCCATCTCAGAAAATGGATTAAGTTCGAGACAAGAACTTGAATCCAAGCCACAAATCATCTCATCATGAAGGATGAGATCCACCATCCATCTTGATGAATGGTTTAAGTTCTAGGCACAAACTTGAATCCAAGCCACTCATCCATTTTCATCATAAGGGATGGGATCCACCGTCTATCTGTGTCATTGCTTGATCCGAGGCGAGATCATTGCGAGCTCTTTAAAACGATGACGCCTCTCCAAACCCTAGCCGCTACTAGCGACCAGAGCTCCGCCTCTCCCTCTTAGCGCGCCACCATCTTCTGCGCACCTCCGACAACCGGAACTGAAGCAGGAGGACGACATTGAGAGATCATATCGCCGGAACCTCACCACCTGAGCACTACAACCAACTATTTATAGGTGAGCTTCTGGCCCTCCGGTGGTTTTGGTTATGACTCTGCAAATCATAGGGGTTAAAGTTTACTTTTAAGCATGAAATCAATCTATTAGATACCTGGAATTTAATTACCGGTTACAAGATTTCGTGAGACATTTGAGTCCTTGGTACTCCTTTAATCGTGAAGTATAATATACCTTTATAAATTTTAGAAAAAGAAATTTTTTACAAATCCTAGATCAATAAAATCCGACTTGCGGATTAAGAGATATGAATGTTCTTTCAGACTGCACACAATATGCTACTGAAATTGTGTGGTTCCAGGCTGCCAATTTTGAGGGTCATCTTAGCAAATTATAATGTTCTGATTGGGGTGTATAATATACCATTAGAAATCTTAGGAAAATATATTTCTAATGAATCTTAGATCAGCCAAATCAGGCTTTTGGATTAAAAGATATGAACAGTTCTTTCTAATTGTGTAAAACTGTCAGAATTCTGCAGTTATATAAATAGTGATTTCGATATTTTTCCAAACGACTCGAAACTCGATTCCAATCGTCTCAATAGTTTAGGGATATGTTTAAATTAAGGAAAATAATGCGGACAGGTTTCTAAGGGCCCGAATTCTTCGGTTATAAAATTAGAAAGCCGACATTTCGGTAGATTCATGATTAGGGTATTTAATGCGTGTAATAAAACTCTATTGTTATGAACTGTTATGTAATAGGACATAAAGCGTGTAGCCGCGTCAGGGAGGGATACGGACTAACCGGATAGATCTTGATACAGATAAGTACTTCTGCCTAGTTCCCTCATTCGTTGGTTGATTGCTTCATTGCTTTCTTGATTGCATACTTTTGCATGTAAGTACTCTTACCTAGTTCTCACTCTTTGATTGAGTGTTTATTGGATTTGCAGTTACTATGTTTTGCCATGTTTTTGCCTTGATTGCATACACATATATTTGTTCTCATACTTCGTTGAATTTCCACTTTCATGATTGTGTATGCATGTTGATATGTTAGCATCCATTTATATATGTTTGTACTCACTGAGTATGCCTGTCCATTGACCGGCATATGGTCGTGGAAACACGGGAGCTTGTGTGCTGCCCGGATGGGTCTATGTCAGCTGTTCTTGTAAGTTCTACCACCCGGTACAGTAGAGCGAGGCTCCTGTGGAGCGTTCAGGGCTAAGGACACCCTGGTGTTTTGATAGTTCCATACTAAGGGGAGGATACTCTGGTTGTCCAACTTGTTAGTGGGATGATATGCTGACCGTGTCGACATGTACGAGAGGTGGCGCTGCCAACTTCAGACCAGAGGGTCGATTCCAACTAAGGTTGATGTTGCTGACTAGGGGATGTTTGAGAGTCTTATTTGGATTACTCTTTCAGAGTTTAAGGTTGCAATTGTGGTTAGGAGTCCCTACGGTTGATAAGTTCTTTGGGATAGGTTTAAGACTTCTTGTTGTTGGATAATATGGGGTGCGGTCCCCATTTTGTTTGATTTAGTCATGTTGTTTGGTTGATTGCTTTCCTTGGCACTATCTTATTGTTTGGACATGACTTTATTGTACTATTATGATTTATCTTCTATTGTAGACTCTTATTATTTTATTATATTTATTTTGATTTTCTGCTGCTTATTTGTATGTTTATGATTACCTAGGCCTTGTATTCGAGTGGGGCTCGTCTTCACTTAGGTACGGCCGATCTGTCCACTTACCCGAGGCTCGGTATTTGGGTCTCAGCATGACAGCGACAGTCATGTTGGGGCCAACCACCGTCCTATTCTAGGTGGCAAAGAAGGGTGAGGCTATTGGTCTTCCTAGCGGGGTATTTACCGTAGGCCCTCTAGTTCCAATTTCTCCAGGAAAGGGGTGAATTTCAGTCGGCGTTTCTACGCTAAAACAATTGAGGGCTCTTTTCTTGCAGGGGTAATGACGGAGCCTGAGTTTCAGCATACATTGGATCGGGTTTCAGTTATAAATCTTACTCTCGAAAAAGCTGAGAGGCCCCAGAAGGTACCCACGGTCATTGAGACAGTATGTTCTCCTGGGGATTTACTTTTTAAGGATACTTAGGTGGTGGTGAAGATGCTGGTAGCCATGCAGCCGGAGGACATTACTAGACAGTTGCAGCAGGTCGAGAGGGAAAAAGTTGCCACCCAACTTTCCCTTTCCTCTGCCACGGTACGCGCTCGACTCTTTTGAGTCTTCTCACCCCTTGTCCTCACCTAATGACTACTCGATCGATGCAGGCTAGTCTTTGGGTGGATCACCCCAGTCACCTCCTTCGTCAAGATGTTACTGCCGTCAACCCTTGTACGCTGATTTTTTAGGAGAATGAGGTGGAAATTATCTGTCTTAAGGATATGGTTTTTGTCTTGGAAGCTTCGTCCGATTTATTAAAGAAGGAGAAGGATGAAGCTTTTGACATAATCCATTGGGTCATCTGGGAGAAGGGTGAACTCCGGGTCAAACCTTATCACATGGAGAAAGAGAGAGATGATCTCATCCAGAAGTTGTCCCATTCTGAGGACTTGCTGCGGGTTACCGATGCAAACAAAAAAAAGTCTTCAAGACAAAGTTAATGCCCTTGAGGGAGACATGGATAAATGGGAAAATAAGGTCGAGCTTCTTCGCAAAGAGAGGGGCAAGGTTTATAAGGACCTATAGTTGAAGGCTGACTCCCTTAGTCGTGCTCAGGGGGAGCTTGCGAGTACTAAAGATGAGAAAGATGGTGTCCTGAGGAATCTGGCCTCAGAAAGAGAGGCTTTGGTGCTTGCCAACAAGAGCGCGGAGGACCTTGACGAGCAGATAGTGGAGCTTGAGTCGGGGTTGGTGCGGTTCAAACAGGAAAGCGAGGATGGAGTGACACAAGTGTTTTCAATCCTTCCCCTACTATAGACTTCACTTCTGTAGATTTTCCAACTTTGTTGAGGGCCTTCCTAGGCTTAGGGCGTGAATCAAAGGATATGGATGCGCCAACTAGAGGCGAAGGCCCTTCTCTGGATGAGGGGACTAGGGCAACCAGTGCAGTTACGCTTGGCTCGTCACAGTATTGCAAAATTTTTGTAATGTGTTTTACTTTCTTGGCTAAGTTTCTACTTGTATGTTCTTCATTTGTCTTTTAGCATTAGGCGAATTTTTGCAAAGGTTATATCGGAACAACTTTGCTTTCTATATCTCTATGCCTAAACAAATCATGAATTTGAATAAAATGTTCAGACCTTTGTTCTTCCAAGGTCTTGTTTCCCCGGTTTTCAGTTATGGCGACCTTTAGAGATCCCCCTTAGAGCGGCCGTTAATGTTGTCTTTCCCGGATACTAGGTAACGCCAAGCGGGGAAGCGATTATCCCGCAGGCTAGTGGTAACCAGTGAATTGCCAAGAGATCAAGGTAGGGGGATGACAAATAGAGAAGAAAAGTCTCTGAAGCTTTAAAAGAAAAGTATGATTCAACGATCAATAAATAAAATTCAACCCACAAGCCGGGTTTATATAGCCTCAAAAGATACACCTAGAAACTTATCACCTAACCTAATTTTGCCAAAATTAGCAAATTATTACTTAAAATTAAACATATCTAAACTTAAAACCCTAAACAAATTAGATAACTCCTAAAAACCCGAGATCAAATCGAATTCAAACCCTATCCTAAATTGGCAAACAAAATATTACCAAAAATAGAAAAAAAACATCGAAAAACTAAGATTTGACAGGGAAAACAGTGGAACTTGAGGATGAAGGAAGGCAAGGCTCGGATTGGGGTTGAACGCGTGAATTCGATGCTTGTAGCCAAAATTATGGCCAAAACAATAAACCAAACCCAAAACCGCCCCAGTCATGGAATTGGCTTGATCGCTCCTGGTCTTTACGTTGACTCGCCAACGTGGCAACATCTGCAGCGAGCCTCCTGCATCAGTCACCCCAGGTTGGAAAGAACTCGATCCCAAGTTCGATTGCACCTCCGTTGGTAGGTCTGGATCTCCGTGTTTAATCCCGCTCGAAACTCTGGATACAGAAAATAGGTTAGTAGTGTTGATTACCGGGCTAGGAGGGTTTTCCTCACATCTGACTGTCAGCATCTTCTTTCCCCCGCCATGAATAACACCAGGATCATACTACCAAGGTCACCCCGGCAGTAGGTGATAGGCATCTATCGACACGTTGTCGTACCATGCATTGTCAAAGTGCCTCCTGCTAATGAAAAAGGATACAATGCATCGTCGATCTACCTTCACCTTTGTGCCTTTTCTCAGCCACGATAGCTAGTAGGGCTTCGGATGACGCTCCGTCTTTAACGACAATTTCTAGACAGTGTCCTGAGACACCACGTTTTCACAATTGTCGTTGTCTAAGATCACCTTGCGATCTTTTTTGGCAACTGTGCAGGTCGTGTGGAAGAGGTTGTTCCTCAACCAGTTATCTTCTTCCTCATCATCCCCATAATCATCATAAATCGGCTCAGATTCCTCAAAGTCAAGGAAGACTTCAGCGTGTAGTGTTCCAATAAATTTGGGCAACTACACCCGAAAGCCGAGATCTCCTTGATGCTCCTCACGCACACGGTGCTCCCTGTAGTACCCACGCCGGGGATAAGTGTTGACGAAGGTGGAGATGATCGTGTGAATTTGATGCCTATAGCCAAAGTTATGGCAAAAACAACGAAACGCACCCAAAACCGCCCCAATCCCGTGCATCAAAACGGTGGGTCAACTCCGCAACTTGTCTCAGCAAATCCTCGTTAATTGCTTCCAAGACAATTAGATCTTGGGACTGGCCTTCCTCAGCCGGAACATGCCTGCAACGACGACCACCACGGCCACCATGACTTCCAGCCATTGATGTCGATGATGCCGCTCTCCAGGAAAGTGCTGAGCTCTTGTACCAACTGATGCCTGGCGGGGTAGCGATTATCCCGCCGGCTAGTGGCAACTAGTGGATTTCCATGAGATCAAGGAAGGGGAAAGACAAACAGAGAAAAAAAGTCTTTGAAGCTTTAAAAGAAAAGTATTATTCAACAATCAATGAATAAAATTCAACCCACAAGTCGGGTTTATATAGCCTCAAAAGATAAACATAGAAGCTTATCATCTAACCTAATTTTGCCAAAATTAGAAAATTATTACATAAAACTTAAACTTATCTAAACTTAAAACCCTAAACAAACCAAATAACTCCTAAAAATCCGAGTTCAAATCGGATTCAAGCCCTATCCTAAGTTAGCAAACAAAATATTACCAAAAATAGAAAAAAAAAACCAGAAAACTAAGATTTTTTGGGGAAAACAGTGGAATTTGATGATGCAGTAAAGCTTGATGGACACCACATGCGCGTCAAGACGTTTTCTAGGTTGGGGTTGAAGGCGTGAATCCAATGCCTGTAGCCAAAGTTATGGCCAAAACACCGAACCGCACCAAAACCGCCCCAATAATGGAATTTGCTTGATCGCTCTCGGTCTTTACGTTGACTCGCCAACGTGGCAACATCTAACTCGAGCTTCCTACACCACTAGGGCTTTGGGCAAGATTTTTGCCTTGGCATTGTGGGGTTGCCTCGGCCCCGTGGGGGACTTTGAGCGAGATTTTTTTCCTTGACCCTGTGGGGGACTTTGCGCGAGATTTTTGTCTCGGCCTCGTGGGGGACTTTGAACAAGATTTTTGCGTTGGCCCCGTAGGGGACTTTGGGCGAGATTTTTGCCTCGGCCCCATGGGGGACTTTGAACGAGATTTTTGTCTCGGCCCCATGGGGGACTGATGCATGCTGCTAGCCCGCAAATGCATAGGGGTCACTCAAGTAGTAAAGAACCCTGAAGATAGGGTAGTCGAATCCACAAGGAATGATACTAGTACTAACTATGACTATATTATCTAGCCTGAAAAAATGGTTGATGAATTGTTTCTAACTGAAACCTAATCAAACTAAACTAAAGTGACACTTGACAAGTTGGGAATTATCAATCAGTAGGGCATGGCACCTCAGATCACTATCCCTCTAATAATCCCTTATGATCAATTTTCTAATACTAGTTTTTATCTACTCCTAGACCGTGAACAACCCTAACTTAGTTTGGTCCTAATCTTTCAGCAACCAAACCCTAACCGTATGAAGTCAACTCAACATACTGCTGCATTATTATTGGTGTTCTATATTTCTTGCTATTAGGTTTTACCCTAAGCTGGAAAATGGTTTTCAGTTGCAAAGCAACCCAAGCAATCACCCGATCTCTCGGCGTGCGCCCCCCCATTGTCTATGCTAAAACTTAGTTTAACCGCGATCTCTCGTTATGCCTCAAACAATTCTAGTAGTATGGTCGGCGCTTTCGTACTAACAAACTATAATAAGCATATATAAACAATTCTCAGAGATAAATAAAGAAGAAAATGGTATTAAAGAGAATGATTCACAAGTTCATCTAAGAGTTCAAGAACCGAGGCACCACAAGGGGTTTAGCCTCTCATGCTAAAGAAAGACTTCACAATAACTAGGGAAGAAAGCATAAAAAGACTCATAGATTCCCTAGCAAGATGCTTCCTCCGCCTTCAGCTTCTCCCCGAAACCTAAGCCGTCGATTCCTAGATATGCCAAAAGTCCCCCTGAGAAGTAGAATCGATGGCCTTTTATAAGTTTCAGACTTTATGCCACACGGCCGTGTCCTTTTGTCACACGGATGTCATCTGTCACACGGTAATGTCTTCAGCAATCTAAGTGCACTTCTTTATTGATTTTGATTTAAATTCACACTCCCAAGGACACGCCCGTGTCATATCTCACACGGGCGTGTCGTGCTCTGTTTTGGTACTTCTCGCTCCGAATTTCTCCAAAATTTGCTTATTTTCTCCAGGGTGTTGAATTATCTCCCAAGTTATACAAAATACCCAACAACACACAAAAGTGAGATAAACTATGCTAAAATGGATGCAAGAGTACACGAAAATATGGTAAGAAAATATGTATAATTATGCACTCATCAAGGACTTTGAACGAGATTTTTGCCTCTGCCCCGTGGGGGACTTTGAGTGAGAGTAAGAGACTGAAAGCTATTTGGTTTCTGCAATCGTAGTGATAATACGGACTTTCCATTTCCTTTATTTGTAATAACGTCGTAGGTGCCCGGCATGGTATGGGCGCTTGAGGGTTCGTCCCTCCATGTTAGTGAGCCAGTAGGTATCAGTCTGGACAATTTTCTTTGAGACATATGGGCCCTCCCAATTTGGGGTTAGTTTTCCTATTTGACTTTTTTTGCCCTCAAATTCACTCTCCCTTAGGACCAGATCTGCTAGTTGGAATCGAATCTCCTTCATCCGAGATTCGTAGAAGCGTTTCACTCTTTGGCGATATACTACTGTGAAGGCCATAAATTTTAGGAAAGTATGTTTTCATTATTAGGATTATTATTTTTGAATCTTGTTAAAGAATAAGGGAGAGTCTCCCATGCACAATTTATTTGAATTTCACTTAGAATGAAAACCTTTCTTTTGAATGGTCTTGGGATGGGATATATTGATATTTTCAAATACGATGTACAAATTCAAATTTAAAAGAGGGAATGATTTGATAGATGGGATATACTCAAATGTATAAATATATTATGAAAAGAAGATAAAATAAAGCTTTAGATATATAGATTATGATTTGATATTTAGAAATATATTCGGGAAAATATATATTACATAGTTATGCTGACATTTTGAGTTCAAATAAATCATAATAATAAACTGATAAAACAAAATAGCACATAAAGGACATACATGGCTGTTAAAAGAAAACAAAACAATAAATAAATAAGTGAAAATAAAATTCGGATATTTATTAATATATCTATTAGATTTGATTTTTATTTGATTTGAAGGGATGTGCTTTAACATGCTTTAGTATATAGAATCGGATAATTCTTAGAAATTCATATTTTATAGAGTAATGACTTGATGGATGTGATAGTTTTGATGTGGTATAGATATATATATATATATATCATGAATGTATGAATGGCATGTCATGCATGGCTACAATCCATGAATGGATTCCTTTTTGAGTCACAAACGTATGGAGAAAGCATGCATGCACGTGATGGACGGCTATAATATGGTGTAAATATTGTGTGAAAGCCATCTGATGGCTGAAATCAAACCGCGTGAGGAAATAGTGGAAACATCGCTCCTCCACCTGAAACTTATCCAACTCGTCGACAGCTGCGATGGAAAATCAAGTTAAAAGATAAAAATGATTTAAAGAGGAGATAAGTCTTATCCTATCATGCGAGTCCTAACGGAGAAGTCATCCACGGCTTCTATATAAAAGGAGGAACCGTCTGAAACCCTAAAGTTAAACACACCAACGCCCTCGTTCAGCACTATCCCAGAGAGAAAGGGAGGAGGAGTACTGCATGCTACTGAGGAATCACAAGGCCGGACTCATCGAGCCTGGGCGTCTCGAAGCTTGGAAGGCTTGGAGAAGTTACCAGTAAAGTAGAGGCGCTGCTTGGAAGCATCGGGAGGCACCACTTATTCGGATCGACGTTGATGCGAGGAGAGTCGATTCCTTGGAACACCAAACTACGTGACTTCGGTAAGTACTCTTGCCTAGTACCCGCCCAGTGTGGGCTTTCTTGACTTTATTGATTCATGTTTCTTGTAAGTACACTTGCCTACTATCCCACTCTACGGAGTGTTCTTGACTTTTGTTGATTTCCATGTTTTTGTGAGTGTTCCTGCCTAGTGCCCACCCAGCAATGGGTTTCCTTGGCTTTTGATGATGCCTTGTTTTAAGCATGTTCTTGATTCAGGACTTCCTTGATTTCATACCTATGCACGTTTCTTCATGTTTGGGACCTTTGTTTGTTGATCTCATGCTTGTTGGCCCAATGGGGCATTGTTTTATTATTACTACGACTTGGTATTCTATTACTTTGATTTGCATATACATTTTGTGCTCCTGCTTTATTGAATTCCCATGTGGTGTATGCAAGTTGTTTTGTTAAGCTTCGTTTGTGATCGCTGAACATGTCTACCTGTTGACCGGCACAAGGCCGTGGCAACGCGTGAGCCTATGCTAAGTCCGGGTAGACTTGCGTCAGCACTTCCGTGTGAAGATTCTCCCAATTAGTGCAGATTAAGATAAGTTAAGGGACCTCCTCTGGAGGTTCACCCGTCAGTGGGATGGTTCGCTGGCCGTGTACGTACATGTAGGAGCGCTCACAGACTCAAGGTCTGATAAGATAAGATAAGATGGCTGCCTGGGAGATGACAAGAAATTCTTTGGACTCCGTGTTGTGTGTTTGTAGGATAGTGAACCATATGTGTTTGACTTGGTCTTGTTTTCTATGATATGTTATGTTCGAGTGGTTCACTATTTCTTGATATCTGTGTCAAGCTCATTGCTTCCCTTGCAGGTATACTTACTGAGCTTTCCTTTCGAAAGCTCATTCCTTTCTGTTTCCCTTCTTTCAGGTTTGAGGATTAGTCGACTCAGGTTCAGAAACATACGAGGGAACAGGATACTTTGCTGAGGATCGGACACCTTAAGTATTTTGTATGTGTGTGTGAGTTTTTATTCGACCCTGTATAGACCCTTGTAGGATATTTTGAGACATGTAATTGTATCCGCTGTAAAACTCAATAATTATTTATAGTTATTTTGTTAAGTATGTTATCTGCTTTTGAACTATTAGGCCTTGTATCCGAGTGGGACCCGTTTCCACTTGGGTACGGCCGGTCTGTAAACGTTCCCGAGGTCCCGGAATCCGGGTCGGGGCGTTACAACTACAGCCCGGACCACGGAGGAATCTCTCTTTCCTCAAGGAGGTCGAGCTCTGCCCGGAGCCTTTCTTCACTGGTTTCCGGGGAAAGCGCTTGTATTCGTAACATTGGTATTCCTATCTCTGCTAGGATGACGGCCTTGACGCCAAAGTCAAGAGCAAATGGGGTATTTCCGGTTGAGGTTCGACTTGTTATTCGGTATACCCATAGCACGCTCGGAATTTCTTCTGCCTAGCTGGTTCCATCTCTGAGAACTCGAGTGTTCAGAGCTTGGAGCAGGGTCCGGTTAGTTACTTCGACTTGCCCGTTGGCTTGGGGGTGAATCACCGAAGTGAGTCTTACCTTGATTCCCAATTTGGAGAAAAAGTATTTGAAGGCGTGGTTGTCAAACTGGCGCTTGTTGTCGATGATGAAGGCCACTGGGATCCAAAATCGACTAATGACCGCTCGGCATAGGAAGCCTCGGCAAGTTCTTGCGGTGATTGTAGCCAGGGTTCTCCTTCTACCCACTTGGTGAAATAGTCGATGGCGACGATGAGAAACTTCATCTATCAGGCTGCCACAGGGAATGGTCCATGGATATTGACTCTCTATAAGGCGAATGGTCTCGGGCTTATAATCGGGGTGAGTGGTTGTCACGCCCCGACCCGGATCCCGGGATCTCGGGCACGTACACAGACCGGTTGTACCTAAGTGGAGACGAGCCCCTCTCAGATACAAGGCCTAGATGTGTATAACAGATAACACATAAATTCAAAATAACTAAAAAGAAATAATCAAATATCAGAGTCTGACAACAGAAATAAAATCAAGCGTTCAACAAATCAAAGGTTCAGGGATCCTAAACAGCAAGGCCCTACATGGGTCCTAAATACAGTACTCTCACTCATGAGAAAAGAAAGCTGAGATCCTCCAACCTCGTTAAATGATCCCCTTCCCTCGTCTCTCGCGCGACCTCTGAGTCTCCTATTGCTCAGAACCTGAAAGAGAGAAAGGAAAAAAATGCATGAGCTTTCGAAAGGAAAGTCCAGTAAGTACCCTACAACAATCTCAAAGGTACAATAAACCAAACATGATCAAATATCATCAAAAAAACCTAGGAGTCTACCACAAATATCAAGGTACAACTCCTATCCAAGTCAGCCCTCGGGCTCAAGAAGAAGATCTCAAACTGATCAAGCTATCCCCCGGACAGTTACAAGCAAAATAATCCGCTGTGCGCGACCAACCTATCGCATCTCGGTAGCGCTACCTCTCATACATGTCGACATCGCCAACATATCAATCTCGCTGACAGGAAGGACAGCCAGAGTATCCTCCCTCTGGTATGGAATATCGGAACGTCAGAGTGTCCCATCCCCGAACGTTCTCTCAGAACGGAGCCTCCACGCTCCACTGTGCCGGGCGGAAAAACTGTCTCAGTTAGCACATACCTCTCGGCCAGCACAAAGACCATGTGCCCATGATCAAGTGTCGGCCCACGGGTGGGTATAGCCAACTCACATATCAAAAACAGGTAGAGCTACACCCTACCTCTATCATATCAATAATGCACATACAAGGAATAGAAAACAAATAGCAAGCAGGTATGTGCATAAATCCAATAACAGACGTACTAAACAGATAACATACAACAAGTCAAGAAACCCAATGATGGGTGGTAACTAGGCATGAGTAACTTACCTGAAGTGACGTAACCGGGAGTCCCTCAAGCATCGGAAAGACAGGGAGAAAGACGCGGCTTACCTTCATCGGTCTGAGCTCCTCAACCACGTCACGCTCCTCCAAGTGAACTCCCGACGGCTTCTTCATGATCTCCAGAGACCACTGGCTCCGTTCCTTGGCCTGACTTGCCCAGTTGGTTGAGGTCACCAAGAGGGAGAAGATGGAGAAAAGGAGAGGTGTGCTCTCTCCGAACTCCTCTCGGGGCTTTTTATAGAGGAACCAAGGGTGCAATTAGGGGAGATTGCGATCACTGATTGCAATTCATCATGCATAATCGTCCCCAACCTTCCAAAACAGCCTCAATCAAACCCAATTGGAATTTAATCAATTTTCCCTCTTTCATTTAATTTGAATCAATCACCCCAATCCTTCCTTTAATTGATTAAATCAATCACCATGCAATTAAGGTTGATTCTTTCCAAGAATTCTTATTAATTCCTTTTTAAGTACTCCAATCAACTCAAATTTGGTAACTTAACCAATTATCCCTCCGTTCCTTTATATCACCAATCTTTCCTTTAATTTATTAAATCAATTACTAATCAATCAATATGAATTTATTCCAAAAATTCGTTTATTCCTCTTTAAGGTTTTTCAATCAACCTCTAATTACCAATTTACCCTTGGTAACCACATTTGATTCCAATTAAAGTCCTTACACTTTGAATAAATAAATTCATTCACCAAAATAATAAATAAAATATTTATTTATTCCAAGTAAAATTCTAGGATTTCACAATGGTGTTGGTGGCCGTCGTTGGATCTTAGCGTGACGTTGGCACGCATCGCACTTTCGCACGAATTCCATGGCCTCTCAAGCCAGGGTTGGACAGTAATATCCCTATCGGAGGACTTTGTGGCTCAGGGCTTTGCCTCCGAGGTAATCTCCTCCAATGCCTTCGTGGATTTCCCGTAAGACGTAGATGGCCTCGGTAGG
Organism: Dioscorea zingiberensis; assembly: GCA_026586065.1. NCBI lineage: Eukaryota > Viridiplantae > Streptophyta > Magnoliopsida > Dioscoreales > Dioscoreaceae > Dioscorea > Dioscorea zingiberensis. The sequence continues at coordinate 29,371,382 of CM048818.1, forward strand.
TTGCAGGCATCCCAGGAAAGGTTGGGTATAAGCAACGATCAATCATGTTGTATTTGGTGGATTTTGTGTCCAGACGGCGAGCTTCCGTTCGGTAAGATGGGAGGGACCCGTCTTGGAGATAGATTTGGATGGGGTCGATCCAACATGATTCTCCTTCAATGTTTTGTACTTCTTCCTCCGGGGGTCCTTCGATGGTATTTACAGCTAAGTGCTGGATGTTGAGAGGCTACTTTAGGTTGGTGTTGGGTGAAGATGCCATTCTTGATAGGAGATCAACTTCCTCGTTTTGGTTCTGGCGGATTTCGATGATTTGGAAGTGTGTGAAACTGGCGATAATTTTCTTTACCACAGCCTTGTACTTTACCATGTTTTCTTATGGAGCTTCGAACTCCCCGGTGGTATGCTCGGCGGCTAGTTGGGAATCGGTATATGCACACAAACTTTGTACCCCAAGGCCTCGGGCTAATTAGAGCCCGACAATGAGGGTTTGTACTTGGCCTCATTATTGGCTGCTTTGAAGTTAATCTTAAGGATTGTTGATGTGTGCCATCCCGAGGGGGAACGTAGTACTAGAACTGCTCCTGCCCTATCTTCGGTGGCCGTGCTATCTACGTGCAAGGTCCACTGGGGGAGAAAATACCTTCTGAATCTGTGGACCCCATTGGTGGTGGGCTTTCTCCCTCTTAGGTAGTTAACTCGACTATGAAGTCAGCCAACACTTTGGCTTTGATTGCGGTCAGAGGCCTGTAGCTAATTTCAAACTCCCTTAGCTTGATTACCCATTGGGCCAGTCTGTCGCACGTTTCTAGTCGATGGAGAACTTGCCTTAGAGGTTGGTTGGTAAGGACCGTGACTTTATGAGCTTGAAAACAGGGCCTTAACCGCCGCGTCGCAGTGATGAGGGCAAAGGCCAGCTTCTCGAGAGGAAGATATCTAGTTTCGGGGTCGCTGAGGACTTTACTCGTGTAGTAGATAGGTTTTTTGATGCCTCCTTTCTCTTTCAAGAATACTAAGCTGACAGCGGTGGCAGTTGCAGCTACGTACACGTAGAGCTCCTCCCCGGGCCGTGGCTTGGCTAGTAACATAGGGGATTTGAGGTAGTCTTTAAGCTGTCCGAGCGCCTTCTCGCAGTCCTTGCTCCACTCTATCTTTGACACTTCTCTCAATGCTTGAAAGCAAGGAAGGTTTTTCTCACCAGCCTTTGATATGAAGCATCCGAGGGCTGCTAGATGTCCATTCAACCTTTGAATCTCCTTATGGTTTTCGGGGATCCCATTTTGAGTATTGCTTTGATCTTTACTGGGTTGGCTTCAATGCCTCTCTGAGTCAACATGAAGCCCAAGAATTTTCCCGAGTAGACGCCAAAGGGGCACTTACTCGGGTTGAGGCGCATGCCGTATGTCCGAAGGGACCGGAAGGCTTCCTGTAGGTTAGCTACGTGGTTTTCAGCCTTTTCATTCTGTACAAGTATATAGTCTACATAAGCCTCGATGTTCCTCCTCACCTGCCCTTCGAAGAATTTGCTCACAAGCCTCTGGAATGTTGCTTCGACATTTTTTAAACCGAATGGCATCACCCTGTAGCAGTAGGTACCATTACTAGTGAGGAACGCGGTCTTTTCCTTGTCGGACTCAGCCATGTGGATTTGATTGTACCTCGAGAACGCATCTAGGAAACTTAGCATTTCGTGTCTTGCTGTGTAACTAACTAGATTACCGATCGAAGGCAAAGGAAAAGAGTCCTTTGGACACGCTTCATTCAATTAGGTGAAGTCAATACACATCCTCTAGTTCCCGGAGGGTTTCTTGACCAGGACTATGTTGGCAAGCTAGTCCGGGTAGTTGACCTCCCTAATAAAGATTGCCTTGAGGAGCTTGTCAACCTCTTCTTCCATAGCCTTCTATCTTTCAAGGGCAAAGCTCCTTTACTTTTGTATCAATGGTTTGAACGCTGAATCCACATTGAGGTGATGTTCAATTATCACTCAATCCACTCCCGGCATGTCTTCCGAAGACTAGGCGAAGAGGTTGGTGTTGTTTTGAAGGAGCGTTATGATTTTACCTTGGCGTTCGGATTGCAGTTCGATTCCAACTTGGACAGTACACTCCGGTTGGGATTCGTTGAGGGGGAGTGTGACCAATTCGTCGACCGATGCTCTTTTGTTCTGCAGGTCCTTCAATTGCCATGGTTTCTTGGATTTTCCCCTTGATTGGGTCCTTTCCTTTGAAGAGGGAGACATAACATTTACCAGCCAGTGGTTGAATTCCCTTTACTTCCCTACAGCCATTTTCAATCGGGAATTTTAGTAGGAGATGGTAGGTGGAGATTGCTGCCCTTAAAGCATTGAGGGTTGGTCTTCCCAGGATGGCATTGAAGTTGGAGGCACAGCGGACGACTAGGAAATTCGCCATTATTATGGATAGTCTGGGTAGGCTCCCGAAAATGACATGGAGCGTTAACATTCCCTCTGGTTGTATTACTCCTCCCAAGAACCCTATTAGTGCGGATTTTACTGGGAGCAGCTGATCCACCTCGAATCTAATCCTTTCGAAGGCACTCCAAAAAAGAACATCGACATTGCTCCCAATGTCAACGAGCACCTTTCTCATCTCTAGGTCAGAGACGATGATGGCGATGATAGGGGAATCATAATGGGGTGGCAAACCTTTCCAGTGTCATCATTATAGAAGATGATGGGCGGCATAGCCCGGGTCTCTTTAGGGGTTGCCTTACTTCGGTAGACCTAACCATTCGGGAGTAGCTTTTGCACAAGGCTGAGCTTTCTCCGCTGCATCTGGGGTCGCCGTTGATACAACCGATGATTTCACTTCTGACTCCATTACGCTTTGGGGATGGTGCCCCTTTTTCTCCTGGGACTCGGTCAATGTACCTTTCGAGCTGCTCTCTTCAAATGACAACTTCAATTGCGTTTCATAGATGGGTGCACTCCTCGGTATCATGACCGGGTACCTGGTAAAAATTATAATATTTCTCGTTGTTTCTCCGAAGCTCTGTGTCCTTCATGGGCTCGAGACGTGTCAGGATCCTCTGGTGTTAGACCTGCATTAGAATGTGGCTTCAGAGCAAGTTAAGGGGGGTATGGTATTCATACCTTGATATCCTTTTTGTTTTTCGGGGGTCCTCTGGTTGGAGCTTATGTTGCTTGTGGCGAGGTGGGGGCCCACGGCCTAGGTCGGCTCCTCTTCGAGGCTCCTCTCGTCTGGCCTCCCGAGAGCCTTCTCGGGATTTCGTCGATACCTCTAACAGGATTTTTCCTTTTGTCAGGCCTCCTCTTCCTAGCCCGCGTGGATTTCGTAGGAATGATGTATTTTCAGGCATAGGCCATGAGGTAAGGCATATTTTTCGGTGATTCTAGAGTAAGCGAGTAGTGGAAGGGGGCTCACAGAGTCCTTCTATCAGGATAGTGACGTCTAGGCTGGGAACAAAGTCGATTACATTTGATGTTTCTTCGTTGAATCGGTCAAGATATGACAGAAGGCTCTCTCCTTCTTGCTATTTGATTCACATCAAGGCGGAGAGATTTTTTATCTACTTCGCATGGTTCCCAAAGCGAGTAAGGAAGAGATTAGTCAATACTTATAAGGAGGGAACAATGTTGGAGGGATGTCCACGAACCAATCTTGAGTTGTTCCTTCGAGGGTGGCTGGGAAAGCCCGGCACATCCAGGCATCTGTTGTCTCGGGCAAGAGCATGTTTTATCGGAAAGATTTCAAATAGAGGGATGGGTCTGACTTGCCGTTATACGCCGCCATGGAGGGTGCTTGGAAACTGTCCGGGACATTTTCTTCCAGGATTTCCTTGGTGAACGGAGAAATTACCTTGGGCGCATATCCCTCATATCCTCTCCTCCCTCGGGACGGGGTGTACCGCTGGGTTCTAGAGGGGATCCGACGCTGCTGTCAAGTTGGGGACAGCTCCGAGCTGTCGGAGGAGGGGGTAGCTTCCCTTCATTCTCCTCTAGTTCTCCATTGCTGGCGAATGCGGGTATTAGATCTTCCACTGCTTTCAGAGTGTGCCGGGGGGGGATGCGGAGGTGCGTCCGGAGGATCGGTGCTTGGGGAGTTGGTGTTGCATGGCCTAGATGACCTGGGCCAGCTGCTCAAGTTGTTGTTCCAAGTTTTGGTATCTTTCATCCAGGATGTTTCCATTAATGGTGTGGGATAGGGGTCTCCCGCTTTCCCAGAGCCCCATTGGGCATGTTTGCTCCGTCATTCTCCTTTCCTTATCCCTTGATGCACTTTGATTTCCTCATGGTTGTTGGATAGCTTATTTGCCAGGTCCCCTCAAAAGGCGCCAAATTGTTAGTGCCAGAAATAGTTCTTTCTTGAGATCAGAATCAATCCTGGTTAACGGTTGAGATTTATATGTATTTGTGTAGACTCTGATGATAACCGGAGGAGGGCGCGGATGATTTCAAGCCGTCGGGATACCTGCACGGAGGGGAGAAAACAGTTGGAGTGGCCCCTGCGCCCAGATTTAGCTCCGACGGTTAAGTTAGTTGACAAGAGTGGAAGGAAAACTCTTTTTCTCTATCTTTTTTCTTACCTCCTTGGTGTTTCGTTTCTTTCTCTTTTATAGATCCTGGCTGGGCCCAACGCGAGTCCCTTCCGTCAGGTCTAGAGCCCGTCCCCTCCCATGCATGGGGGAGCATGGCGCTCACCTTTTTGGCTAGGCTGGGCTGGGCGCCTTTCTTTTTAATCTGGTATGGAGCCGGACCCATCATATATCAAGTGGGTATGGCGCTCGTCCTTTTTGCTGGGTTGGGTGCCTACCCCTTCTTATGTCAGACCGAATGTGATGCTCTCCCTTCTGACAGGTCTATATCAAGGACCTTTTATGCTACTGGTACATGACATGACTTCCCCTACATCATATGTCTTTGCCTATGTCCTTTCGTCTAGGGAGGGGCATCTGGGCCGGTTGGATGAATGGGGGGGATGTCACCGGGTTTTTGGTTCGAGCACAAGGGATGGTGCCACGTGTCGATTTTTGATCGAGTGGATGGATGCCGGAGATGTTGCCACGAGTTCGGCTCAAATATATCCATATTAGTTTATATATATACAATGATATACTCCTAATATTAATTTGTCTAGATTGAAATTAGGGCATACACTGAAAATGGTTAATATTTTTAGCTCGGTTTATATTTATGAAAACAATAAAATGAATTGAATAATTGATGCAGGAGGCACGAGTCAGATGTTTCCAGTATGGCGGATGGCGGGTCAACGTAAGGACGGGAGGTGGTCGAGTCATTCTAAGATTGAGTCTATTTTGGACACGTTTCGGTATTTTGGCCATAACTTTGGCTACCGATATCGGATTCGCGCACTTAACCCTAATTCGGAAAGCTCGTCTCGACGCGCACGTGGGGTCCATCAGATCCTTCATCCTCAAATTCCACTGTTTTCTCCGTCGTTTATTTGTTTTTCGGTGTTTTTTGCTATTTCTGATAATATTTCGTATGCCAATTTAGGATAGGATATGAATCCGATTTGAACTCGGATTTTTAGGAGTTATCTGTTTTGTTTAGTGATTTTATAATTAGATAAGTTTTTCTATTGAACCAAAATTTGTCGATTTGGGTAAATTTGGATAAGAAGATAGAATTTCTAGGTTATCCAGGTTAGTGTTTTTTTAGCTATTTAAACCCAGCTTGTGGGTTGAATTTTATTCATTGATTATTGAGTTAAATTTTTCTTTTTTAAGTTTCAGAGACTTTTCTTCTCTGTTTGTCCTCCCTTTTTCTTACTCTTCTATCAATCTCCCATGTTTATCACCGCCCGCAGATTAATCACTACCCTGCCCGGCGTCAATAATTAATCTTAACTGGAGAATTGCACTCTCCTCCGTTCCTCCAACATTAACACAGTAGTGTCCGGCCTAATCATAGTATTGTATGAAACATACAAAACGTCCCTCAGGCCAATCTATAATTAAATAGTCTGACAGCCCTAAAAACCTTTATCGTTATAGGAAAATAAATGACTTTATCTTAAAATTAGAAGAGGACAAATAACTATTTTTTAATAAGATGAATAAAACCACTTACTCATTGAAATAAAAGGGTGTTAACATATGGTGATGGAAAAGGTCATATATATAAAATACCAGGACACTGGGGTTCTCCCTCTTTATCATTGCTGATGCGTACTTTTACATTAATTTTTGCCCATGATTTATCTATTTTTGAAGATAGAATGGTCATATTCTAAGAAGGTGGCTGGAAAGAGAGCATTGTGGCTCAACAACAACGGTGGTCTAGTTCAAACCCTCAACCTTCCACCTTTGAGAGAATGGTTACATTGGCTTTTTGCATGGGACTAACGCATTGCTGCTTATCACGTCCTTGAGGCCTTTCTTCTGGCATTCACACCAAAAATTGGTAGAGCCACCCTCCACCCAGAAGTACACTCACAAATTTACAATCTTTTCATACTTGCAAAAACTTTCAGCAGACCAAACCAATCAAAAAAAAATTCACCATTTTCTCTGCAACGTAACCAATGCAATAATATATTGATTAATTATAAATTAGAACTATATATCACATTACCAATGCAACACTAAACTTTTACAAATAAAATTGGAAGGAAATGAATGAGAAAACAAAAGAATTCCAGACTTCCATCCTTGAGGGGAGGAGAGAGAGAGAGAGAGAGATTATTCCTCTCCTCTTTTTCCCTCCCATTTTCTCTAGAATGTTTTCACTGTTTCCTACACTATTTACAAAGCTAGCAGCTTGGGATACCAACTCCAAAAAAATCTCAAAATGATGGAAATAAGTAATCCTGGTTTGATAAATCAAAACTAGGCACTGATGCTAGACTCCCAATGGTACCCTGCAAGTCATCAAGATTAAGGTCCATGAACCAATCAGTCTCCTCTTTCTGTTTTCTCTGTTCCACTGTTTGGAATTGCATTCCAATATCTGAAATTTTACTTGGAAGATAAGATTCAGTCTGCCTTAATTCATCCAATTCTTGAAAAGAATCATGCTCAACATCTGATTCCAGAGTCCTGAAGCTATCTGATCCTGTATCCTCATTGGCTTCAAAAGAACTCATAGTCTCTGCAAATGAAGCCTCTTCCTTTTGCTGCTGAATCTTTTCCCAGCTGTTCTTCTTGTTGTAGAGCCGACAAAGAACCCAGTCATCCAACTGCAGCATATAATACAAAAATCAGTTTCATTCAAAATTAACCTTAAACAAATGACTGTAATAAGTAATTGAGACAGAGATCATCATGATCATCAATCATCAAGTGAACATACCCTTAGACTGCCCTTCTTGCTGTTTGCTCGGTTCTTATCAGCGAGCCGGTACTCATGCATGATCCAATCAGTCTTGATCCCTTTAGGCGCCTTTCCAGAATAAAAAACCAGAGCTTTCTTTATCCCCAGAGGCCGTCCACTTCCCGGCGGCGACACCGGCTTATCAGCACCGGTGGCTTTCCAGTACCCCCTTCCGGCCGCTCTGTTCGGCCTGGACCCATTCGGGTACTTGCGATCTCTCGGAGTAAAGAAGTACCACTCCCTTTGCCCAAACAACGCCTTCTCTGCTCACCAATATTAACACATATCATCAGCACAAAGCACTTGAACGAACACTTTTTACGGCAAGAGAAAACAATAAATAAATAAATAAATAAATAAAATCCAATACCTGGCAATTCCCAAGGATCATACTTATAAAGATCAACCTCGGCGATGATCGGCACTGGCAGACACTGGTACGCAACTTTCCGGCAAAGGTAGTGCAAGACGAGCTCCTCATCGGTCGGATGGAATCGGAACCCTGGAGGCAGGTTCAGCTCCGCCTCTGCATCCCTGCTTCTCCCCATCACTCTCTCTCTCTCTCTCTCTCTCTCTCTCTCTCTCTCTCTGTCACTGGTTCTCTCGCAGCCAAGGTGTTCGAGAGATGTCCCCAAAGAGTTTTTTGAGAAGAAGATGATCCCCTTGTTAGGCCTATAAATATCTCAGCGACTTTCCAGCTTCAAGGTGCGCGTCCCTCGTGAACCTTCCCCACGCTCGGGTCTTTTGCGGCCACATGTGCAGTGGGCCCCACTTTTTTTTTTCCCTGGTCAAAGACTTGAGACGGCCGACGTCAAGCGGTCGGTCAGACCATCATCCAATCGAACTGTGGTGGGAATTTCACTGTGCGTTTCTGGGCGCTTTGATGACGTCATCCGGTGCATCTCCCCTACGCAGTGTGTTGGACTTGTATTAACGCACGTTGCAATATACATTGTTTGTTTCTTGCGGTGCATTGAACCTTTGAAGTCGGCGAAATGGCTCGTCAGCATCGACCACGTCACACGTCACGGATGACATTTTCCCGCCCGTTTGTTTCCGAGCTTTCTTCTGGAAAAAGTTTTGTGGTGTCTCCAACCTGGTTTGTTGGACTCTTGACCGTCTCAATTGCTTAATTTCTAGGACCTTATTTTTAATTAATTTGATGTCCCATTATTATTAGTAATATTTCATTTAACTTTTCTATTCCAGTGAACCGGGCTCATCAAATATTATTTTTAATTAATTTCAAAGACTACTCAATCAATATAAGTGAAAACAAACTTTCCACATGGAAAGGGAGGCTCATGTCAAGGGGTGGACGCGTCACTCTAATCAACTCAGCTCTATCATCGATCCCAAACCACTGGATGACAATGTACCGGCTCCCACAATGGGTAGTCCGCCGTATTGAGGCCATCCGAAGGGACTTCCTCTGGAGGGGAGCCAATCCGGAATCCAAGGTCTACCGCCTAGTTCAATGGGGAAGACTAACTAGACCCAAAGATCTAGGGGGCTGGGGAATCATCAACCTAAAAACTTTCAACGAAGCTCTTCTCGGGAAGTGGTGGTGGAGATTACTAAGGGGAGAAGCGGGTACCTGCGGAAGAATACTTACACATGCATATTTCCGGAACAAACAACTAAATCCATATAAAAAAACCCCAGCTCGCTCATCCTTCTTCTGGAAAGGTATCTCGGCAGATCGCGAAGCCACCCTCGTCAATTTAATCACTGAACCGGGATTGGGATCCTCAACTATGCTTTGGTTCGACAATTGGATCCAGGGTCAAAGCCCACATAACCTATGCCCAGAACTCCAAACACTATGGATCAAGAGGGATCAACACAATCAAGGAGGCAAGACAATTACAACAACAAGGAAGAAAGATTCTTCGACCAGGCCCCCTCACACAGGACGCAACAAATCTGCTCCAAAAGATACAAAATCACTTGAACTTCACAGTCAAATCGCTATATCAGTTTCGAATTGATGGCGGCATAAGAAGCCCCCTTCAGGCCCAACTTTGGAAACAGCCATCCCCAGTAAAAGTCAAGCTCTTCGCCTGGTTAGCGTGGGAGGACAAGCTTCCCACGCTTCAGAACCTGGCAAAGAGAAAATGGAAGGGAGATAGGACACTATGCTACCTATGCAACCAAGACGAAGAATCCACCGAACACTTAATCCTCCATTGCCAATACTCCATGGCGATATGGACGCACTATGGGCGGATTATGGGGAATATGACAGTCCCCTCAAAGATACAAGATCTTTGGGGCTCCAACTTTTTCTCCAAACAACTGAGAAAAGAATTCCGGAAGGGTTGGAACATGCTAGTGTTGGCAGTGACCTGGAGCCTTTGGATGGAAAGAAATAGGAGATGTTTCACAGATAAACAACGTGTTTACTGTGCCGGATTCGCCAAGTCGACTTCCTTTTCTCTCTCACGGTTCGGACGCACATGCCACCAAACAAACGCAGTTACAACCACTACAAAATCTCATAAGACATAGCCTGACCCTCACAAGACAATGGACAAGCGCGAACTCTTCAGAGAGGGATTTCGAGGATGAGGACAGGCAGCAACTCCAGAGCCCCGGGGCTAGGGACCAATAACTCGAAAGTCTATATTGTATTCACTTGATCCAACAAGGGATCCCCCTGTTTCAACTTAATTTTCTCCAATTCAATAAATGAAAGTGGTTTATCCACTTATATCAAAAAAAAAAAAAAAATATCGATGATATCATCAAAAAAAAAACATTTCCCCTTTGATAAAGGTATATATTTGCATACTCAAATCCATTTATTGATATATAGTCCTAATAGATAGAGAGAATATGTTTAAGTCGTTCATTAAGAAAAAACCTCAGGAAATAAATGCTTAAGTCGTTACTAAGTGAAAATTTCAAGAAATAAATGATTCAGCCATTTACTAGTGAAAAATATAAAAAAAATGTTTTAGTTGTTACTAAATGAAAACTTCAAGAAAATAAACGCTTCGCCCATTTAGTAAGCGGAAATTTAAAAAAATAAATGCTTCAGCTGTTTATTAAATGAAAACTTCAAAAAATAAACACTTCAGTTGTTTAATAATAAAAACTTCAGTAAATAAACACTTCAATCGTTTAATAATAAAAACTTTAAAAAATAAACACTTCAGCCATGTAGTAAGTGAAAACTTTAAAAATAAACACAAAGTTTATTATGGAGAAACTTCAAAACATAAAATCTTAAGTAGTTTAGTAAGCGAGAACTTCACAAAATAAACTTTTAAGCGGTTTACTAAGCGAAAACTTCAGAAAAAAAAAATGCTTAAGTTGTTTGCTAAGTGAAAACTAAAAAATACACTTTAGTCATTTAATAAGTCGAAACTTCAAAACATTAAAGCTAAAGTCGTTTAGTAAGCGGAAACTTTGGAAAATAAAAGCTTAAGCTCCTTACGAAGCAAAAACTTCAGAAAATAAACGCTTATATCGTTTACTAAACTAAAACTTCAAAAAATAACCGCTTCGGTCGTTTAGTAACCAAAACTTCAAAAATAAAAGTTTAAGCCATTTAGTAAACATAAACTCCAAAAAATGAATGTTTAAGTTGTTTTTGTAAGCTGAAACTCAAAAAAAAATAATCATTTAAATTGTTTATTAATCGAAAACTTCAAAAAAAAATAAATACTTAAGCTATTTAATAAGCAAAACTCCAAAAAAAATGTTTAAGTCTTTTAATAAGCGAAAACTCCAAAAAATATATGAAAAACTTTGAAAAATAAATAAGAACCCCATAAAATAAGCGGAAACCCTGAATAATACACGCGGAGAAGAATACAACAAACAAACACCCCGATAATCATGCGCAAATATACATAGAACATACTTCCATTTTAAAACAAACATCTTTGTTCGAAACATAAAATATTCAAAATCTCAACGAAGGCAAAAACAAATATATAATCTTAATTATGGGGCATGTCATGACTTGATCTGGTTGGGCCTCTATTGTGACACCCTTGTTCTCAAGGACTATGTCTATCATAATCTTCTTGCACATATGATATATAATGCACATCCGTAAGAAATCCCCATCTGACTCAATGGAGCATATAGTCTTGTGATTGTTTGAGACGACAAACTTCACTCTCACCCGGGAAGCTTCCAAACTCCAATGTGTACATATATCCTCTAACTCAAATTGCCTCGTTGACAATACATTAAACTCAACAATATGATCTTCTTCTTTGTACCTTGCAAAAACAAATTAAGAATGTCTCCATTGACGACCTACAAAACTAGTAGGTTTGTTATTATAACTAAAGGTGGGGCTAGTACGTATTCTACAAACCCAAAAAAGGATAAGGAAGGGTGAAAAAGAAGGGTGTTCAGTTAGAGGAGCAGATATGACAAAGAAGCAAAAAGAATTTCTTGGATTGTTGGCTAAAGATGCTGAAGGGCAGGGAAACATAACATGTTAGATGAATTGTTCAGCTTAAAAAGAAGAAGGGGGATCATTACTCTCATTCGAAATAAGATGGATTTATCCTTAAAAACCACAAACAAAGTGAAGGAATGGAAGATGTAAATGCATATATTCATTTGAAGAAGCTCTCTCTACACAAAGGAGATAGATGGAGGGTATGAGGAAGATTGTCAAGCAAACAAAGTGTAGAAATGACGACATGACTAAATGGAAGATCTCTCGCCAAAACACCCAAGGATAAAAGTCACTTTTTTTGTTAAAGTTTTTATATCTCTCTTACGGGAGGGACCAACGGAAAAAAGTTTTAAACAATAGGAACTGATAGGGAATAGAATACCAAAACTCGCCATGTTTGGTTGGGGTTTATCCCCAAGGGATAACCCCAACATAATTCCCCATAATAAAAATATTTCCGTCAAACCTTTTAATTAAGATTAAAAAATATAACCAAACAAACACACCATTATTTTATCATCAATACATTTTGTTTAAAATTTATAATTTTTTTAAAAAAATTTATAATTTTTTAAAACTTATCCTATTCTCAAGTGGAATAATCTCCAACCAAAAAAACAAAAGGGACTGTCCGGTCTTCTAGGACTCAAAAAGAGTTTCCCAATTAATAATAATTTAAAAAAATTTGTCACCATATTCTAGAAAGGTGTCCAATCCAACAGTGAAGCTTCACTGCTCTTTCCTCTCCCTTCCTCTTTTTGTTAAATATCAAGCAGCATTAATAATAATCTAGTTCCTTCCATCCATCCATCCATAAGTTGTTCCTCCCGTGTTACATGGCGGCTGGAGATTTGGAATAGTCTTCCACCCACCAAACCAAATCAGTGACACAAACATTATCTTCATGTGACCCCAAACAACTGGTTAGTAAAACTTTGACACCACAAGTCCTTTTCCTAGGAAGAATTATGCGCCTTTTTTCTCTTCTTTTTCTTTTATTCTTTTTCCCTGCACGTGCATAAATTTATGTCGGGTCTTATCTAATAGTAAGCCAAGTAATTGAAGGGAGACCATGACTTCTAGTCCTACTTATCCTTCGACCATCAATCTACCCACGTAGGTAGATCAATCTACCAACCTTTTGAACTAATTTCTTATAATATTTAATTAAAAATGTATCATAAATTTTAAATATTTATTAATTACGAATAATATATATATATTTTTTTTTTGATAAAGTGGATAAACCACAATTTTATTTAATTAAGAGCTAAAAGTTTCGGTACATTGATTGCTTGAGAAATAAAGATACAAATCTAAGCCCTTTCCTTCTGGCCTCAAGCAATTCGGTCCATTAGTGTTCCTCCTTCAAGCTTGTTCCGTCTCCTCCCCAGGAGCGTTCCATCATTGTTGTGTCCGCCTGGTGTGGTTGATGTGAATTCTAAGTTGCGCTTGACCAGGTTCGCGGCTGTCTCCAGTTTTGATCTTTTCGCCAGTGAAGCTGTGGAAGTTTTAAGAATAATAATTATAATAAAAGTTATTTCCTTTCATTTTCATTAATTAAGTTAATTTTTTTTGTAAATATATTCCCTCGAGAACCAATTTCAAACTTTAAAACTTCTAACTAAACTCATTCCAATTTAGTACGTGTCTAACCCCCAACTGAAAAATTTAATCTATAAATTTTTCGCTTTTTTGTTCAATTCAATTAAGTCTTATTGTGAAAATTTTCTCTCTTATAAATAGGTCTCTAAAAGAAATATTATAGATACCCACCTTAGAGAAATGTTATAAGAGACTCCAATTAGCAGATCATAGGTATTTTATTATTTATGTTTCTAAGATTGATTCTCATATAATTTCTTGCCGAGAGAGAGGAAAGCCATTGACGTTGATGAGATCAAATTGAGAAGTAGAAGTCTAGAAGATATGAACATTTAATTTTTATTAATCATAATTCATTAAAACTTTACTCACATTATTGTTTGTAAATGGGTATAACTATTCATTGGTAAAAGAATGAAACTGAGTTTCAAGGGAATTTAAACAGAAAAAATGTAAAAAAATCAAAATTCCAAACAATCAAATAAAACATAAACTTATAAATGACCCAACAGGACAAAAGAGTAAACTAATCTCACTTTCTTACGTAAATAAATAGAATAAAATATTTGTTGTGATAAAATTTGAAAGATGGGTTAGGAAAGTTATGGAGGAAAATAAAACTAAGAATTAATTAGGTTTAAACAAGATATTTTCAGAAAAATTTCTTTAGTATGATAATTTCTCTATTAGTTGCAGATGGCTATATAAAAATTTTATCTTGAGCATATAATGGCTAACTTTAAATATTGAATATTGACTGCAATCAATTTAGTTTTTCGTCTAAAAGCACGCCCACGAGAAAACCATGTTAAGTGTTATTAATATTTAGACTCAAGTTATATATATATATATATATATATATATATATATATATATAAACAAGTCCAGTCGCCTTCATTTATTCCACTTGCACAGTATATTGAGGAAATCCAACCGTATGGATGGAAAGAACATCGAAAAATAAGATAACATGTCAATTTTCATACAATTTTGGAACTTGTACAGTCTTCATCTTAACGGGTGAAATTACGAGAGTAGGATTTTTATTAATTTTCACTTGGTTAAGATGAAGACCTACTGAGTTTAAAATTGTATGAAAATTAGCATCTTAAACTTTATTTTGATATTAACTTTCCATCCATGCGGTTGGAAATCCTAAAAAGCATCTTTCGAGTAAAATAGGAGGTGACCTTACTGGAACAGTGTTCCGATCGGCCTAATTGTATCATGCACACATATATATATATATATATATATATATATATATATATATATTTCTCAAAACCAAATACAGAAGACCAAAAAGAGTTTAACAAAACAATATTATTTTAATTATAACACTGGTATAATCCAATTTTAGAGATATAATGCACATAACCTAGTGGGTACATACAATTTTATAGTACCTTTATACTCCTATACAATAATCTAAAAACTATATATATTAACTTATATAAAATACTAATATTGGCCGATATATCAATATTATCAAAAGTTGACTATTTTCTTTAAAAACTATTTTATGATTTTTTTATTGTTACATTTGTCCGGAAACATAATAGTCATATTAGAGTAAGGTTTGGAACCCTTTGTTTCATCGCCCGCCTTACTCATTTTAAATAAGTGGATAAATTATAATTTATTTATTCAGTTATTAAAAATTTATTACATTATCCATACAGATAAGAAAAATACTCATTGAAATTAGAATTTAAATGTGAGCTAAGAATAATATGTTTTAATATATATTATATTAAATTCTCTTGAAAATTAAAATTTGTGACAATTTGAGGAGCCAAGTATGTTGGAATTTTTCTATCCGTTGCAATTTAAGGTAGAAGAGATAAGTGTAAGATGGTGGTTAGTGGGTTGGTTGCTTTCAAGCTGTCTGTACTTTGGGTCCAGATGTCCACAGCGGAAACGGCGAACATATGACAGACGCAAAGTTTAGTCGTTTCGTCCATGACGCTGAAGTAAACCAAATTATATGTGTTTCGTTGCCAATATAAATTCTACTGCATGTTATATATATATCCATATGATCAGAAAGTAAGGAAGAAAGAGCGAGCCAAGTAAAATGTGAATTTGATGTCCTTACTCCTTAGAGATAAGCTCTGAGTTAAGTTTTATGGATAGAGATATATTTTGTACATATGCTCATAATACAATGAACCCAAGGGCATATTTATCTCTCATTCACACATTCACATTTATTTGAACGTGTCACACGTTTCTGTGGACATCTTCTTCGCCAATCATCCGCATGGAATATTATATGTTTTTATGCCTCTCTGATTAGATATGAGGCAACATTGCATTTACAGCAAAAGACTCAGTGAAGGTTGGAAAAAGCTTTGGCTCCCAAAATTAAGTATTTTATATGGAAAGTTCGTTATGGAAGGCATCCAATTCGTTATGGAAGGCATCCAATCAAAGAATACCTATATACGATCAATATTGGATTAGATGAGTCATGCCCAATCTGCCAACTAATTATTGAAAATATTAATCACCTATTTCTTGAATTTATGTGAGCAAGGAAAATATGGGAGAAGATTAAAATGGAAGGCTATTTGAACCAATGTGACACTCCACAAGGGAGTATACTAGTCTAGAAGGACAATATGGATCACCTATGGGAAGATGGGAAGGTATAGAGTATCAATAGTAGAATTTGGGATTATTGTTTATGTACACTTTGGCAAATTTGGAAATCAAGGTATAACCTAACCTTCACGCATGCACTTATGCCTCCTTACGTGAGCGCATTGCCTCACGCCTATGCGCGCACCTCTTTGACACATATTTTGGCCGGAACACGCAACCCTTCACTTCGGTGATGTGTTTGAGCCCTCTTATATCTCCGAGGATCCTTTATATTTAAGGGTCCCTTTTGGTAAGTACATAATACCCACACCGGAAGAGCCCGACACCCTCGTCGGAGCTAAGTTCAAGAACTCATGGATCTCTTTGTTGTATTTCTACAAAGTAGTATCCTTTTCCCAACTAGTCTTTGCTGCTGGTAAGCCCTTCCATCGCACTAAATTGAAGGTTCATTGATTCTTCTTGCTTTGTACCTCGACCCTCCTGGTGAATATTTGCTCCATAACCCGTTCAAACTATTTTCGAATATGGAAGGTGCCTGATGAGTGCATAAATATACATATTTTCATATCATGTTTACATGCACTTCGTACATCTTTTTGCATTCTTTCCTCTACTTTTGTGTTGTGTTGGGTGTTTTGTTGTGATTGGACAAATAATTAGGTACACAGGAGAAAAGAAGCAAATATTGGAGCTTTTCGGAGCGAAAAGAGCTTAGAATTCACTTTTATAGAGAGTGATACGATCATCAACACGGGGGTGTCACAGGCGTGTGAATTTAAAAGGTGATTAATTCAAGAGCTCACCCCAAAATTCTCCGACACGGCCGTGTGGCAAAAACATGGCCGTGTACCAGATGATACAAGCGTATACACGGACGTGTTCAAGACTGTGTACGTGTTGAAACCGCAGTAAAACTCCAGAGAGGCACACGTTTACACACACACCTCCGGACACGGCCGTGTGGGATAAAATTAAAGTCTATAAAAGGCCGTTGGATCTATATGGCGAGGGGACTTTTCGCTACTCTTTTATGGATAGTTAGGGTTTCGGAGTGAGAGAGAGATGAAAGGCGAATGAGACATCATTCCAGGAAGCTTATAATCTTCATTATGTCTTCCTACTTAATTTTTGTGATGTTTACTTTTAGTATGAGAGGCTAAACCTTTTGTGGTGCCTCGGGTCCTTGAATCTTAGGATGAATTTGTGACTTTTTCCTATTTTTAATACTAGGTTTCCCTTTTCGATTATTCTTGTGAATTATCTGTATGTGCTAATTGCTAGTGGTTTGTTAGTGTGAAAGCACTGATCACATAATTAGAGTTGCTTGATGCATAACGAGAAATTGCAGTCAAGCTAGATCCAAGTATAGATAATAATGGAAGAGCATACGCCAAGAGATCAGGTGATTCACTGTGTTGTTATGCAACATCAATTCACTCTCTGATTAGGGTAAACCTAATAGTGGGAACCACATAACCTACACTCATAGTGGGTATAATGCAGTCGTACGGTGAAGTCGCTGTATGGGACTAGGGTTTGGCTGTCATGAGAGATCGAGGTCAAACTAATTGAGGGTTCGCTACGGTCCAGGAATATATCAACCAGGCAATTTGTATTAGGAAATTAGTCAACAAGGGATTCTTAGGGGATGGAGATCCGGGGTGCCATTTCCTCTTGACTAATAACCCTAGATTGCCAACCGTTCACTTTAGTTTAGTTTCCTTTAGATCTTTAGTTAGGATTGGATCACCATCTATATTTTTGGGCAGGATACTATAATTCGAATTAATACTAGCTCTGCTGGTCACTGTGGATTCGACTATCATATCTTCGGGGTACTTTACTACTTGAGCGACTCTGTGCACTTGCGGATAGCAATATGGATCGCATCAAATTTTTGTCGCCGTTGCTGGGGATCAGCAACCATAGGAACATTAGGATTCTGTCTATCTAGTCAAATTCGGATTAATCTAGGTTATTACTTCTCTTTCAATTTTGATATGATCTCTTGATTTCCTCTTTTGTATTGCAGGTACCGGTGCATGACCAGAAGCTCTTGACAATCAATAGAAGCACCAGACCAAGACTTTGAGCCCCAACTTCGCAAGAATATTAGAAAAATCACTCTTGCACAGACCGTAACAGTGGAGAGCAATACAGAAGTTAACCAAACAGAAGTAATGGCAGCACTCGACCGGTCTATATCTGATTTTGCCAGGCCAAAACTTGATGGGGTCGGATCAAGCATCAAACCTGCCCCCGATCATAGCACTCAACTTCGAGATGAAGCCCAACGTCATCCATATCGCTCAACAAACATGCCAGTTTGACGGTTTCCAAGACATGCATCTCTTCCTACAAGCAACTGGAGGTCGAAACACTTTACGACACATAGGAGAGATACAAGGAGCTGCTCAGGAAGTGCCAACATGGGATAGTGGAGTGGATGCAAGTCCATATCCTTTACAATGGACTGAATGTAGTCACCAAACAGATGCTAGATGTAGCAACTGGTGGTTCTCTGTGCAGCAAACAACCTGACAGTGGAGTTCAGAGAGGAACATAAACAAGACCAACCGAGTTGTAGGGATTTACGACATAGATGCACTGATAAACTTGACAACAAAAGTGGACGCAATAAGTAAACATTTGGACAATATGTCTATTCAGCAGCAAGCACCAATGATGAATTGCAGGGCATATAGGGATCAATCACATACCATGTGTCTATCTACAGAAGGACCTGTTGAGCATATTGACTTCGTGGGTAGTCAGAATAGATATTAGAACAACCCGTATAGTTTTACCTACAACCCCTGATGGAGGAATCACCTGAATTTTTTATGGAGCACCCTGGGATAAGAGCAAGGTCAACTAAGGTCGATTCAACCACATGGTTTTCAACAACCCACACAAGAAAAGAAAGGTTTGAATTCGGAGGGCATCATTGCACACTGCATTCATACCAACGACGAATACCATAAGAGAAACAAGGAGCTCATGAGAAATCAACAAGCGTCATTGTAGAACCTTGAGCACCAGGTAGCTCAAATAGCTAAGTCTCTAGCCGAACGACCACTTCTAAGCAACACGGAGGTCAATCCAAGGGAATCTGTAAAAGCCATTCCCCTCAGAAGTGGAGCAGAGTTGCCTCCATCTCAAGTCAATGAATGAGAAGCGGTGTCTATTGAAAAGAAGGAAAGCAAGAGACCATAGGAGAAGAAGTCAGCCGCTGCAGAAACACCAGTCAAGGTTAAGGAGAAAGAAGCACCCAAAGTGTCTGAGTACAAATCAAAGTTACCGTACCCATCTAAGGTCAAGAAGGATCAGTAAGATGAGCAGTTCAAGAAGTTTCTAGAGATGTTTAAGGCGCTGCACATCAATGTTCCATTTGTGGAAGCCCTTTCACAGATACCCAGGTACACTAAATTTCTATAGGAGTTGCTCATGAATAAGAGGAAACTGGAGGAGGTGTCCAAGGCATCACTAAGTAAAGAGTGTTTGGTTGTCCTCACCAACAAGCTTCTGAAGAAGGAAAGAGATCCAGCTGGGAGTTATATAATCCCTTGCACCATTGAAGGCTTAGTGGATGAGAAGGCTTTAGCAGACATTGGAGCAAGTTTCAACCTCATACCATACAAGTTTCCACAAAAGTTGGGGCTTGGTGAGCCCAAGCCAACTAAGGTGACACTTCAGATGGCCGACAGATCAATCTGCCACCCCGAGGAATCATTGAAGACGTATTGGTGAAGGTGGATAAGTTGATTTTGCCTGTGGAATTTATTATATTAGATTTGGATGATCATGTGGAAGTGCCCCTCATCCTCGAGAGACGGTTTCTAAAAACCACACAAGCACTATTAGACATCAAAGATGGGCAGATGATACTGAGAGTTGGAGATGAGAAAGTCGAACTTAGACTGTAAGTAGCCATGCGACATTCCATGGATTTCGATGATTTTTGTTACTTTGTTGATAAAATTGATGATTGTGCTTCTAATTGTGTGTAGGATGAGCTACTGAAGGATCAACTGGAGGATCTCTTTTTGGATGAACCACCACCTTGAGATGAGGATGAAAAGGAGGGAAATGCCGAGCAAGTGCAGTTGGCTTCCCCTACAAAGAGGAGGAAACAGTGGTGGACAAAGTGGAAGTCAAGAAAGAGGAGTGACCCACTATCACCTGCTACATCTTTATCAAGCCCACCCAAAAACCAATTCGGTGAGCATGAACTTATTTCCTTTCTGAGTATGCAGGTAATGGGAGGTGTTCCTCCAGGTAGGGAGCTGAGTGGTACTACTTATTCGAACCTCCCTGAGTGTTGCAGGCACATCAAGCTAGTGACATAAAACAAACACTTTTTGGGGGTAACCCAAGTTTAGTAGTTCTTAGTTAGTCCTAGCTAAGTCTTTTAGATAAATTTAGTGATTAAGTTTGCTTTTAGGTTTAGGTTTAGGCATATATTACTGAAGATTTAAATTCTCTGATATTTTTTAGTAATTATATGATTTCTAATATGCTTAACGACTAATTTTTCGCATTTGGAATCAATAACACATTGGTGCAGGTGAAAACAACTCAATTGACAAGGTTCAGGACCATACAAAGAGTTACACGCCCTAGACACGGGTGTGTGCAGGCTTGTGTCACTCCCAGATTGGAAATTAGGACATTACTGAGAGTTACACTCCCGTGGACACGGGCTTGTGGAGGCCATATTGCACCCTACAATGACTTTTGTGAAGAAACAGAGAGATATACGCCCTTGGATACTGGCGTATGGAGGGTGTGTCAATTTATACTGTCAAAGCGCTCCTTACATGACCGTGTAAAATCATTGAGCACAACTGCATAACAAACAGAGAGATATGCGACCGTAGACACGGGCGTATAAAGGACGTGTCAATTTCACACTGTCAAAGCGTTCCTTACACATCCATGTGACATGAACACGACTACAGACATGGCCGTGTACAGCCTCATGTGCTGCCTGACGGATCAAATTCTACGATTTTAAAGTTCAAAATCTTACCGACGTCTTCATAATTGTAACTCGCCTCTTCCAAATCTCCACTCTAGCAACCTGCCTGAGCACCGCCAGTGCTAGCATCGCCGACTATCGCGGCGTCCCCGCATGAATTTGATAACGTTGAACCGACCCACCATCATCTTCACCATCGGACACAACCGTGTTCGCATCTCACATGCCCGTGTTCACCATCTTCTTCAGCGAAGCAATGGGGTTGAAGATGTAATGCTTTGTGAGGTCGCCAAAGAGAAGAAGGGGAGACGGAAGCTCGCAAGCACCACTGGCTCCAGTGTTAGGGACTCCTATTCAGAATGACAGGTATGCCCTACTAAGCTAGAAAAAGTTCGATGAGGCCCGAACCATAGATTTCAATGTTTTAGAGGACTTGGAGCTCGCCGAAGAGGTCTAGAACCTATTAACAGTAAGAGGATATTACCGGCTTCTCACCATCAATGAGATGGCCTACCAGGAGCTGACCCTGGAGGTCCTCGCCACCATCACTATTATCAGAGGTGCGGTCTCCTGGCACAGAGCAAACCAGATACAATTTCAGTTGGGGGGCATTATGCACCAGATGAGCTATACCCAGTTCGCCCACCATCAGGGTCTGTACGATGAGGCATTTACCTCGACTCCCGAGTATGATGCCATCAGCATTCACAGTCCACACGAGATGACGGAGAGGGAGTACTGGAGCAGGCTCAGCACCGATTCGATCTATGTTCCGACGAGATCAAAGGCTACTACCCTTCGATCTCCCGCCCTCAGATACATCCATCATCTCCTCAGTTACTCCATTACAGTGTGGGGAAACAATACTAGAGTGGTTAGCACCAGAGATTTCCTGTTTTTATTGAGCATGGCTCAGAGATTCCCGATCCACCTAGGATGGGTCGTTGTGCAGTTCCTACTCCACCAGGCCACCTACTCTTGGATCAAGTTTATCCTCGCCGTCCCGTACATCACGAGATTCACTGGAGGGATGGGTCTACTAGTAGGAGGCGTGACGGCGGGATGAAGATGGTCGGGGGCTCCCTGTCGATCACAATAGATACACTCTGAGCGACGGGGTTGGTGCGGTTGATACATACATCACGCGGCATCATATATCGAGCAGCAGTCCCCAGTAAGCCCCAGGAGCACCAGGAGCCCAAGGACCCAGAAGCAGTAGTTGGGCTGAGTACTGCACCACCGCCACCCCTAGCAGCTTCACCACCAGCCTCAACTGGGACTCCAGCCGAGCGAGATGCACTCCTGCATTGGTTGGCCGGGGGTTCATCTTCTCCTAGAGCACGATGGGATTCCATATCCACCCCCACCACTAGCTCCTACGTACAACACGAGAAATGTGGGGGTGGATGCCAGTGACGATGTAGAGACAGCCGATGAGGAGGAGGAGCACGACGACTGATTATCACCTGATTTCTTTTTCTTTTTTACAACTTTTATATTTTTCTTTTATTTTCAAATGTTGAGGGAGCCACGACTTAGTCTTATCTATATATCTCTTTTTGATCATCACTCATGTATTGATCGTCGCCAATGATACCACAAGTGCACGGGTCGACAAGTAACATAATGGACTAAGAAGTCGAGTATCGAATCCACAAGGACTATTTGAAATACTAGTACTAACTATTTATCTACTATCTAACCTAATCAAAGATATTGTGTTTCACTAATCCTAATTGCTGAATGTAAAGAGGGGAATTGAAAACACAGTAAAGTGAAAACTGTAATGAATTAACAGGACAATCAGTCGGTGAAGGAGAAACTCGGGTATGAATCCCTCTTGGGTTCTTAATACAAGATACAGACAGTATCTTCTACTTGTTGATTAATTAAGACTGGACCAAAGATTCCTATGTCGCTTTCACTCCCTTTATCGAGGTTGAATTATTAACATTGAATGAGGCTCTAGGGAAACTATTTCTAGGAGAAACTGCGGGAATAAGACATATAAAAGAGTCTTCGTCTTTAATGGCCGATCTCTCGGCGCACTCATAATTCCTTCTATTGAGGAAGTTCTAATATGAGGACACGTTCGCTTCTTCCCTTATATAAACCTATTGAATGCTAGGGCTGTCGCAACGTAAGCATCTAATGCAATAAATACACTCAATAGATCTCAGTCATACATTTATTAATCAAATAATTAAAAGATAGAGTCATACATTAAACCTAACCAAAGAGTTCATCAGTACCCAAGTATCTAAGGAGTTAGTCCCTTAATGCAGAGGAACACAGATATGTTATAGTAATGATAGCTAAATAAAATATGAGATGGTGATATGCTGTTCTCTCCACTATTGATGAGGACCGTTCGCATACACTTCCCTCTCTACTCCGCTATCTCTCGATACTCCTTGCCCCGGTGTACCATTTTCAAGACAGCTGACTTCTGGTGAACGGTGGATGGAATTCGAAGCTCTCCCTCAAAACCCTAGTCCTCCATATTTATAGTCCAAGTGTCATCAGGATCAGAATGCAGCTTACGAGGCACCTAGGTTCAACAGATTAACATTATTGACTAGAGGACCTGATACAGACGGGACTGTTGGGTAGTAGACGAGTTCGTCTAGGTCTTCCTCTTGGAATGGACGACCTCATCAATTTCCCGTACGACCCTGTCCATGACCCCGTCCATGATATGAAAGGGTTCGTCTATTGTATTTGATGTGAATCGTTTTGTTTCATTCTGTATAGACGGCCTTGTTCTTGTGTTGGACGGGTTCATTCAAAGCTTAGGTCCAGATTCTTCCAGCATAGACGTCCTCATCCAGGTATTGGACGGGTCCGTCTAGCTCTCGCATTCAGCTTCTTTACTCGAGACGGTTCATAAACGGGAATTTTCCCCGCCCATCTAGTTTAGTTAGCAGATCAGAGAGGGTCTTGCATTACACATGGGGTTGCCTGTTACCAGGTGGGATCGTCTGATTCTTTTTTTTTTTGCCAACCTTCTTCCACTGAATCTGCTTCAAATCCTCAATTTTCTCGTTGAGTTGCTCCAATCTGTCCTGATTTATAAAAGTAACACATCTTATGTACCACGACCTATAGATTGTCAAGATCACATGCTAAGTGTATATGAATATAATAATGAAATATAACAATTTGAACACTTGTCATGTATCTTCCATGGTTACATGATATTGTTGGAATTTATGGCTTCAGAATTAGATAGGAAACCTCATGGGGAACTATGACATCACAAACCTATGTTCCATAACATCCCTTTCCTCTTTGCTTTTTTATGTCATAATCTTGCTCACTGCTTACATTGGGTACATTAGCGTTGGGTGCCAAATTTTTCAGCAACCCTAGAAGCCATACAGCTGGATTCCGATAACTCTTACGCTACAACATCATCACTACCTCCTAGTACCCCGCATTCTGATCAGCAGTTGGAGGAGCTACGAGCGGGCCAACAACGTTTATTTGAGTCCCTGCAGAGGTTGACAGAGGAACATGAGAGGATGTGCACCGACATCCAGCAGCTTTTGATCCTGCATCAAGATCGAGCTCCATCCCCAACACTACCGGCTGCAGTAGTCCCGACGCCACCACCATCCTTAGTTGCAGCACCTGCACTACTTCCTAACCCCACATATGCTAGCCCCATTGTGCCTCCCATGGAGGATTAGTTCCTACTTTCGCATGGATCAGGACATTCCGTCATTTTGTACTAGTGAGCAAGGGCTTATCCCTACTCCACTGATTATCTCATGTTTTATTTTAGTACCTTTTGGGACTCTATGCTAACTTGCTTGTTCTTCTTTTTAATTTTGTTGAACTAGATTGTTGCCCTCTTTGCCTTGTAGGTTATGGAGAATATTTATTTTCGCCCCAACTGAACTTTACCCCGACCTAGCTTGGAACTCACATCTTTGGACTCGGGAAGTTTCAGTTTGCCACTCTCCTCATTTTTTTTCATTTCTTATCCTACTTATGCTTTATTGTGTGTATTGAGGACAATGCACAATCTTAAGTGTGGAGATAGTTAGCCACCAAGCTCATTCTAGATCTATTACAAATTTCTATGCGTGAAGATGGTCTGAGTGTGATAAAAATTCATTGCAAATTTTTACAAGTAATTCATTACAAATCTTTTTGAGAAAATGCATGCTTAGTGTAAATCAATGACGGCTTATTCAAAAATTTTCAGTTTTTCTCTACTCTTAGTTACACCATGTTAGCATGTTTTTTTTTTTTTTTTTTTTTTAAAAAAAAAAAGATTCTCCTATGAAGCTTCATGGATACTTAGAGAAAATCTCTGTGAAAACTATATTGGTTAGAAATATGAAATAACCTATGGCCATGTTTCTCTTGACTTAGATTGCTATGTATTATTTTCAATGGCTCTAAGAGTTTTCATGGCACTAGTTCAAACTTCTAGTCCTTATAAATAGAGTTATAAATGATAAATAAGTTTTGTACATGGTGCATGTGAAAATAAGAACCCAGATATTGCTCTTCTACTCGTGGTGACGGAGTAAGCTCGAGTTTTTGGCTCCTGATTAGAGTGTCTCTCAAGCCGAAAAGTCACTTGTGAGCATGAGCACGTGTTTCTGACATTCGGTTGACTTATGTCCCTGTTCACCACATCAACAACACCGAACAATAGAGTTATAACTACCTGATGGTGCTTCTTGGACTGGGCAGGGTGCTTGAGGGCGAGCTGGTCGGCTACGCTGATCGCCCCCTGACTAGTTGCCTTTTGTTCTGCTGCTTTTCAACAGCGAGGGCACGTTGGTTCATCTCTGAAACAATCCACAGTGTGTGAAGGCTGAGGACATTTTGCAATGGCTGGAGTAGCCCCCCCAGATACCGAGCCACCAGTTGCTCCTCCGTCTCAGATAAGTCATTCTGTGAGACTAGCTTGTAAAAGTCCTCCATGTACTCATCTACAGATCTCGTACCCTGTCTCAACGTATGAAGCCGGTGGAACAAGGTTTGGGTGTAACCGAAGGGGAGGAAGTTCCCTTTCATCTTCTTCTTCATCTTGTCCCAATCAGTGCTTTTCTGCTTGCCCTGTTTGTCTCGTGCACGTTACAATTGCTTACACCATGCAGATGCGCGGCCCTTGAGTTTGATGGTGACCAACTTCACCTTTATACGATTAGGAACTTCCTTATATTCAAAGATACGCTCTACTTCGTTCAGCCAATCAATGAATCCTTAGGCATGCAATCCAAAAAACTCGGCTAGATCCACCCGAAACCCTAGATCTCCATGACATTATTCGCGGTGGTCTCAGAAGAGGGTACGTCGGGGATAAGGGTTGACGGAAGTGGAGTCTGAATCATGATTTGAGGTATCATGATCCTCAAGATCGCGCGTCGCCAAACTCTCAGTCAACTTTGCGACTTGTCTCTGTGATAAGTGTTTAAATTACCATTTTTCATTATCATAATTTTAAACACTCAGTATGTAATCATACATAAACTGTGGGTCGCCGTTACTTAAAATGTGTTACTTTTGTTAATCAGGATATACCGGGGCTATTCGATGAGAACGTTCAGAATTTAAAGCAGAATTAAGAGAAGAAAGCTAGAAGAGAAAATAAGATGGTCTCGTGCGAGATAAAGATGGTCTCGTCTATAACACTAGACCCTCTCTGATTCGCTGAGTGAACTGGGCCGGAGACAAGAACCCTTGGATGAGGTCATCCATGAACTGAGGACGAGCTTGCCCAACCCTTGGACGAGGTCATCCATGAGCTGGGGATGACCCGTCTAGAAGAAAACCGAGCAAGAGCTGAAGACGGTCGTGCGAGAGAAAGACGAAGTCGTACATACATAATTGAGCCTCCAGAATATCCCGTCCACCAGTCAATGGTCCCGTCTATGACGGGCCTTCAAGCTAGTAATGCTGATATGTTGAGTTTAAGCGCCTTGTAAGTTGCATTTTGATCCTGATGGTGCTGAGGGCTATAAATATCGAAGATTAGGGTTTTTGACAGCAACAGGGGAATTCCATTCACCACTCTTGGAGGCTCTCTTCACCCATCTTACACCATATTCCACCATCTTCCACCCATCTTCCACCATCTCCCACCATTGAAAAGGATTCGGTTATCTTGAAAGGGACAGACTGGAGCAAGGAGCATAATTAGACGATGACGGAGCATTAGGGGAGTATGCGCGAACGGTCCTCGCTAACAGCATTCGGAACAGCGTATCACTGTCCTATGTCTTTTTTTCAGTAGTCATTGTTGCATTTGCTATTTGTTCTTCTTTAATAAGGAATTAACTCTTTAGATACTTGGGTATTGTTGAACTCTTGGGTTAGGGTTAATGTGTTGCTTTGCTTGTGTGATTAATTAATATGGATTAAGATCTATTGAGTGTATTCATCTCATTAAATGCTTACGTTGAGATAGCCCTGGTATTCAATATGTTTATATGAGGGAAGAAACGAATGCCTCATCGTATTAGAACCACCTCAATAGAAGGGATTGTGAATGTACCGAGAACTCGGGCATTAAGGAGAGCAACTCTTTCATACATCTTATTATTGCAATCCTTCCAAGAAGTAGGTTTCGTAAAGCCCCACTAAATGTTAGTAATTCGGCCGCGACAGCGGGAGTGAAAGCGATATAAGAATCTTTAGTCCAAGTCTACTTAATCAACAAGTAAGAGGTATTGTCTGTAATATTATATTAAGAACCCAAGAGCGATTCATACCCAAGTATCCCTTCTCCTGACTGTTTACCCTGTGACCTCATCATACTCTTCCCTTAACAATGATTCTAATTTCTCTTCTTTAATTTCACTACTTAGATTAGTAAATATCACCACTTTGTTTTGGTCAGATAGTAGATAAATAGCCAATACTAGTACTTCTTACAGTCCATGTGGATTCGACACCCGATTTCTTAGTCCATTATATTACTTGTCCGACCCGTACACTTGTAGCAGTAAGCATAAGCATTGGCTCATATCACTCTGCAAACCCTCAATCATCAACTCCTGTACATCACGATTATGGTACTGGACCTCCTCATTCGAAACCCACCCATGACGACCACGACTACGAACTCCACCGGCTATTGAAGTTGATGACTCTCCCGGGAAGATGTTGAAGCTCTGGTACCAACTGACGTCAGGGAGGATAATGATTAACTTGCGAGCGATGACAACCAAAGGATCGCCAAGAAAGCAAGCAAGAGAAAGATAAAATAGAGAAGAAAGTCTATGAAACTTCAAAAGAAATAATATTATTCAAGATTCAATAATCAAAGACAAACCCATAAGCCGGGTTATATAGATTCAAAAGGATAATCTAGAAACCCTATCATGTTACATAGATTTGCCAAAATTAGCAAATAATTATTCAAAACCTTAACTTATCTAAACTTAAAATTTAAAATAAACCAAAATAGTTATAAAAAATTATGGATCAAATCGGACTCAAATCCTAACCTAATTTGTCATATGAAGTATTACCAAAAATAGAAAAAAACCCAAAAACAAAGATATGACGGGGAAAATAGCAGAGTTTGGGGATGAAGGAAAGGTCCACCAAGCAAAGCCGGTGGCCCCATGTGCGTGTCGAGATGAGCTTTCCAGATTAGGGTTGAATGCTCGATTCTGACACTTGTAGCCAAAGTTATGGCCAAAACATCGAATCAAACCAGAAACTGCCCTCAATCACGGAATTGGTTCGATCACCTTCCGCCTTTACGTCGGTCCGCCAATTCGTTATATGCCAAAGCCTGCATGGTGCAATCAGATAGCGCAGCGTTGTCTAACTCGGGTTCTCCTGCGTCACATTATTTCTATTTTCCCCACGAGTTCCTCCTTTTGTGAAGTAGCCCCTTTGTAGACTTTTGTTCCGCTTTCTTAATCTTTTCCTAACAACGGTCAATTTCTTGTCTAGCATGAAGACCCCTTGCCCCTAATAAGTCGTTCCGTCCCTCCATTGTTTGATCATTTTCGAGAATCCCTCCTGCTTTCCCCATGCTCTGTTGAATCTGAACAAGGAATGAATTTTGTTGAATAGACCATGATATTTTATTTTAGTTTTAAAATAACTTATGATTAAAAAAATTTCCCTAACATATGATGTGATAATTAGATTTAAAATAAATACAAGGGAGCATTTTTTTTCTCAACTCTAATAATAAAAGTAAAAGGTTAGAGTTTAAGACATCAAAATGTGAAAAAGATGAAAAGAACATGAGAAAAAGAAAAGAAAACTTGATGTATAGGTTAATATTTCTTTCATAATCAAGTGTTATTTGTTGTTGGGTTCAAACTTTACTTGAGAAGGCTAGACCTTTGTAGCCTATATTTCAAGTAGCATGAGTTGAGTGAGTAACCGAAGACTTAGATAAAACTAATCAAGTGGGAGAAAAACATAGACAGTATCCTTTATAAAACTAGGGTTTCATTCAAGAGATCATCTTGGAGTTAAAGATCGAGTCACGTGGCCTTCTTTTTTATTCTCTTCTACAAGGGATTTGGAGCTTAAAGGAGATTTGAATTTCTTTGTCAACTCAGGCATTGGTTAGAAATTATTATTTCATTTTTAGTTATCTTGTGTGCTTAATGACATAGATGTTGTTGTGCCTCTCTTGTATTGTCATTTCTCTTATTATATAGCGAATCCGTTTGAACCCTGTGGGTTTCTCATCTTTATGTTTTCCACATAAAACTTGTTGTCGTTGTGGTGCAAGATCATTTGCCCTTCATGGTTGCAATTGATTAATTGAAAACTATTGGAAGCCTTGACATTCTTTAAATCATGCATAGGGTACATATCACTTGGGGATGGCAATTAGGATTTGCCTTGTGGAGCAGGTTCCATCCATACTCCAATAATATATAAAAAAAAAAAAAAAAAAATCAAAATTTGGGTTTTAAAAAAATAATATTTAAAATAACTAAGAAATTGTAGTTTTATAATAATTTATAGGGGAAATTATCTATTGTTTTTAGGGACCTTACAGTCAAACACACACACACACAAAACACTAAATAATAAATAAACCCCTCAAGGACCCCAAGGCAATTAGGCACTATTCTAAGGACCAATAGTAAATTAACTATAATTTATATTGTTTTATGATCTCTATTATTTTATTTTATTTTATTTTATTTTTATTTTATTTTATTTTATATGTTTTAATAATTAGTTGAGAAATTAAGACTATGGAGTAGGGTGGGATTAGAGAGTAAGTTTTGTATAGAGATCTTCATGTGAAATTGGGGTAGGTTTGGGATCTAGACAGTGAGTTATGTGTTGAAGTTTTGTGAATAATTCTGAGTGGAGTTTGTTAATTTTAGATGCGAAGATATTAAATGGGATACATCAAACTCGCATGTTATTTGAAACGTCTTCCTAGTTATAATGTGGATTTTTAATATAGAGTTCATAAAGAATTTGATGGCATAGGATACTATGACGTGTGATTTGATAGAATTTTTCATTTACAGATTCGAACTGTCATCCCATTAAAATTGTTTGTCATCCCATAATAATATTATGACTTCTCTTCAAGAGACTAACATGAAGCCCAAAATGTTGGGTGCATTTAATACGAAAGACCTCTAATAACAATAACATTAAAATTGTTTGTCTCCATTTATAAAATAATAGGTATGCTTTTCCACTCATTAACTTGAAATAATAATAATAATAATAATAATAATAATAATAATAATAATAACACGGTTTCTGTGGAATTTTTTTTTGAATTCTATTAAAATTTGTAAGTGAGATGTCCCAAATTACGATATTTTGAGATTACACCTAAATACTACCTATTAGGTCTAAAATTGGTTTTGATCCCAATATTGATATAACGGTTGGATTTATTTGAGTTGCGAGACTAAATCACTGAGGAAAAAGAATTGGTACCAAGCAAAAGAACAAAAGAGGCACCGATTTACGTGGAAAACCATAGAATCAGGGGAAATACACAGGCTTTATTACAAGAGCAAATCCACTATGCTTCATCCTTAGTACAAAGTGAGAAGTCAATGGGAGAGCTGGAGAATTGACTTTACAAAATGAAGAAAAGGGAAAGAGAGAAAATCACCAAAGAGGCAGGGCTTCGCAACTTCAAAATCCATATGTTCAAATGGTACTCTCTTCCCCCTTTTATAGGCTCCGGGTTGGAGTAAACTTGCGGCCCAAACTTCCATCCACTAGGCCCACTTGTGCGCTAACTCACCTCCACCTCAGCTCTAGCTAATCGCTTTTCTAGAGGCTTCTAGATGCCAGTCGGATGCCAGTTCATTCGCCAGTTGAGCTCCTGCTGTCAAGTCTTCTAGAAGGTTAGCTGGGCTTCTAGGGACTTCTCGAAGTTCTCCCATTCTGTGTAGCTGAATAGTGCTGGAGAGCTGGATATCCGAATGAAATGAACATGGTCCGAATAGAATTTCGAGTGGAAAACGTTCCGCAGTGACTCAATTAGAAAGTGCTCTGTAGAGATCCAAATAGGAAGTGTTCTGCAGGAATCTGAAGAGAAAGTACTATGTAGGGATCCAAATAGAAAGTGCTATACAAGAATCCAAATAGAAAGTGTTTCGTGTCTGAGTAGAATATCGTGAATCCGAATAGAATCTGGCATGGATCCGATTGGAATCAGATTTTGTCCGAATAGAGGTTGACCATAGGCTCTTTCATGCGGCCTACGGCCAGAATGACACGTGTTTTCCCACATTCATACCCTATCACTATTAAATTTAAATTTTTTTGTTCAAAATATAAGATGATTCAATTAATAAATTATAGATTTTAGGATATGTAAGAAAAACTTCAAAAGGTCTCGCGAAAAAGATAATTGAAAAAGTTTTCTTTGTGGCTTTCATTGTAAAAGTCTCAAGTATGAGGTCCCCTAAAGCTAAACTTTAGCATCAGAAATCCATTTAAGGCTCAAATTTATTCATTAAAAGTCCATATTTTCAAAAGAAAAGTAAAGTAATTGGAATTGTCTCCTTTCATACCGAGCATAGGTATCAGAATAAAGGTTCTATCATTGGGATAAGAAAAGGATAAATTCTTGATTGAAGTGTTTAAAGGTTTTTGATTACTATCAATTCAAAGAAAACTATAAAAGGTTGGGCATCTTTATCAATAAAGATTCCCATAAATATCTGTATCATCGTTCATTTTTCTTTTGTTTTTTTTTTGGTAAAATATCCTTGCTCATTTTCAATGAGAATTCTTAACATGAAAAGCCATGAAAGGACATTATAAAAGAGTTTTTGAAAAGATTAAAGCTGAAAATAAACTAAAAAGTGTGAAAGGAAAACTTTTTTTTTTTTTGTGTTTTTTAAATTCTTTTAAAGCACTTGCTTAACACAAAACTTCCCACAAAGTCATGGCTAAATGTGTCCTAATTAGGGTTTATTGGACATTATGTTTGAAAAGGCACTTTTTGAAATAAAAATTATGACAATAACTTCAATTTAAAACTTTTATTCAAAACTTTAGGGTCTGTTTGAAAAGGCACTTTTTGAGTAAGAAGCGGTACCTACAAATGAGCCAAAAAACTTACCTTAATAAGAGGTAGACTATATAGATGGAACAAAGAAAACCTACTATCCCAAAGGGAATGGAAGATGGAGCTTATGAAGGTAATCGAAGTGATGCACATAGGAAGTGAGTAGTATCCACTATTAGCCATTGGGGAGGAACAACTCCAGGCACAAAGAGCAGAGTATGACGAACTGATCAGAATGGAGGAGAAACACTAGGGACAATGCTCTAGAATCGCTTGGCTTAAGGAAGGGGACCGGAATATAAAATTCTTCCATGCCATAGCCAACGAAAGAAAGAACACAAACTGGATACGCCAACTTAAAAGGACCCACCAAACATTGCAAGTGCGGTAACCAATCACTTTACACAGATCTTCGAGACCCAACGAGAGAACACATACTCAACAGACTAGTCACATATGTACTCAGACACGGAACAAAGAGACCTGACCCACCTAGACGACCCTTTCATCGAAAGAGAAATCTACTCTGCTATCCAAGAACTGAGTGCAAAGAACGCACTAGGACCAAACGGCTTCCCCATAATCCTGTACCAACAAGGTTCGAACTTCACTAAGGGAGAAATAGTCCAAATGTTTCAGAAGTTGTACCAGAGCATGGCTGACTTAGAGAGATTCAACTGGGCGCATATCCTATTAATCTCGAAATCCGTCAAGGCATCCTCAATCAATGAATATCGCCCTATAAGCCTCCTTAACTGCTCCATCAAAATAATAACAAAAGTACTAGCCAACCAGCTTCAGGCGGTCATCTCTGGTCTAGTAAACGAAAACCAAATGACCTTTACCAAAGGAAGATGTATCCATGATTGTATAGTGGCAGTAGAGGAGATCATATACGATATCAAATCAAAAGAGAGAGTGCTAATGAAAGTAGATTTTGAAAAGCTTTTGACTCTGTGGGCTGAGACTTCCTCCTTGAAATACTCTAAGCACGAAGATTCGGACCCCGATGGATAGGCTGGATCAGAACTATCCTACATACATCAAAGTCAAAATTCCTAAGTAATAGGACCTCGATGGGCTATGTCAGACATAAAAGGGGATTACGATAGGGAGACCCCACTCTTCCCCTTACTGTTTTTCCTCATTACGTATATCTTCACCAGAATGATAACAAAAGCGGTACATGAACAACTTTTTGAGGGATACAGAATTAGCTCTGGGAAGGGGAATATATATATATCAACCCTATTCTACGCGAGGACTTGCTAATCCTCATCTCAGGAAGGGAGACCGACTTCAGAACACTGAAACTCATCTTCTACTTCTTCGAGGGACAATTAGGCCTGAAAATAAATTACAACAAAAGTGTCATTGTGCCAATTGGGGTATGACACACCAACGCTAGAATAGGATCCTCGATAATGGGATGCAAAGTAAAGCCCCTCCTAATAAATTACCTAGGTATTCCCATATCATGGGGCAGGACTAGGAAAGATGATTGGGGGAGGCTCATCCAAAAAGTACAGAACAAGCTGTATACATGGAAAGCGAGACTCATATCGAGAGGTGGCCATATTACGCTACTCAACTCAGCCCTGTCATGGATCCCAACAACTGGATGACTATTTACAAACTTCTACAATAGGTAATACACCGCATCGAAGGCATCGGGAGAGATTTCCTCCAGAGGGGAGCCATCCCAGAATCCAAAGCATACCGCCTAGTGCAATGGGAAAGACTAACTAGACCTAAAGCCTTAGGCAGTTGGAGAATCATCAACCTAAAAACCTTCAATAAGGTACTACTGAGCAATTGGTGGTGGCGACTACTAAGGAGAGAACCTGGAATCTGTGGAAGGATCATCACACACGCCTATTTTCGGAACACACAGGTGAACCTGTACAAAAAAGAACCCACTCCCACATTCTACTTATGGAAATGGATTATGGGTCAATGGGACCTCACTCCGGCCAATCTAGTCACCTAGCCCGGAATAGGAGACTCAACCAGACTATGGTTCGACAACTGGCTCACTGGACACATCCCATATAGGCTATGCCTAGAACTCCAAACCTGTGGGAAAAGACGAATCACACAATCGTGAAAGCAAGGCAACAGCAACAACACGGAAGACCACTTCTCCGTAGAGGACCCTTGTCACAAGAGGCGATAGATCTGATCTGAAGAATACAAGAGCAACCAAACTAGGGTGGCACCGAACACACAGACAGAAGACTATAGAGGCTCATCCCTAACCAAACATTCGTAGTCAAATCGCTATATTAATTCAGAATCGACGGAGAAATGAGAAGCTTCCTTCCCTCCACATTTTGGAAGCAACCGCTCCCCTTGAAGTCAAACTCTTTGCCTGGCTGGCATTTGAAGAGAAGCTTTCCAAGCTTCAAAAACTTGAAAAAAGAAATTGGACGGGGGACAAAACGCAATGCTACCTGTGTAACCACCAAAAGGAAACCACCAAACACATCCTCCTCCAGTGTCAATACTCCGTTGAAGTGTGGTCACATTACGGACGGATCCTAGGAAATGGGAACAACCCCACAATGATACAAGATCTATGGGGCCTCTCCTTACTCTCCAAAAAACTGGAGAAGGACCAACGCAAGGGCTGGAACCTGCTAATGATAGTTGTGACCTAGAGCCTCTGGATTGAAAGAAATAGGAGGTGTTTCACTGATAAACGCTATGTTCACCAGAAACAGATTTGTCACGCTGTAACATCCTAAATTTTTCTAAATAAATTTAAGTAAATTTTCAAATTTTAAATGAGGTTAATAAGCTCAAAAATTAGATTGATTATTATTAACCTCAAAGTTA
The DNA here is from genome assembly GCA_026586065.1 of Dioscorea zingiberensis. NCBI lineage: Eukaryota > Viridiplantae > Streptophyta > Magnoliopsida > Dioscoreales > Dioscoreaceae > Dioscorea > Dioscorea zingiberensis. The sequence goes on from CM048818.1 coordinate 29,406,660, forward strand.
AAGAAAATCAGAATTTAATAGACCGAAATCCAACCTCGCAACTATAGGGTAGAGAGAAGGCCTTATTGGGCCAGACCAAAAGTTACATAGAGTAGTTGGAGGTGGATGGTCGGCAGAGTTAGATTTATTTAATGAAAAATTAATTAAATATTAATTAATCCATATTAATTAAGTGGAAATATCGGACAAAAGTTAGAGTCCCGATAAAGTAGATCTGTCTTAGTCAAAAGCCGAGTAACACGGATCTGGGTTGGGAGAAGAGACGACCCGTGATGCTACAGTCAGCCCGTGTCACTGGGTCGTATGATTAGGGTTGTTACTTGAAGAAATTATATGCATGTATATGGGTTGTGAGAGTATTGATAGAATGATTTAATTCATGATGCAAATGTGTGATTGGTTATATAATTTCGGAGCCCTACAAATAGAGGAGGTGCTGTCGAAATTTTGTCGACTTTGCTTAAAGGATTAATCATACATGCTTAGTAAATAATTCCATTAAGGAGGGCATGATAGAGGCTCTTAATTGTCCATGATATGCATGCTCAAGTTACGAAGTCGGTATAGAAATTATTTGCTTAAAGAGGAAAAGCATGATAGTAGTTTTTCCAAGTTTTGATAATGATGAAAACAAGTATAGTTTGTAAGAAGAATAAATCTCATATTTTTATTGTATTCTATTGAGTTTAAAGTAGAGTACGAGTTAAGAATACAGCCTGCGTATTCATAAATTTTGTATTTCGATTATCAGGAAAAGAAAAGGGCAAAGGCAAGCCAGCCGCTATCGAAGGACTGAGTCATACTTAAGCTCGGACCAGAATCAGGTGAGAGGAAGTAGCTGTACAGTTCGCTTATTTTACCGTATTTTTATATAGTATGGATTTCAGTGAAAAGCATGAACTAGGAATTTTATGAAAATTTCTAGAGTTTTAGAAAATTATTTTATGCACAGTAATTAGTAACAGAAAAGAGAAACAGATACAGAAACAAATAGATTACACTTTATTGATATTCTTGTATGGACTAGTGGTGGCTCGTAGAGAGCTAGAGAGTATGGCATTAGGTTAGGAAAGGGGTGATTTAAATTTTGATTTTTATTACCGAACTATCTATTTTAAAACTTTCCATTTTATGAAATTAAAACCCCCTTTCCATACTCTTTGGTGCCTAGTGCACGTATATAAATGACCTCGCTTAGCAGATTTACCCGTTGGTCACTGGTTATACAGTATTGAAGTAGATGTGAAGTCAGAGATTATAGTCTTGTTATTATCGTATGATACCGTATTTCCCGCCTTTGGTGATTGAGTATGACTCGACCGTGGAGGTTACTAGTATAGATTACCAAGGGAAATGTCGGTTCCAGAAATTTTTCACAAGACAGAGCAAAAGAAAACCAGATTTGCATACTGAAGATTTTTATGCATTTGACATGATTAAAACAGATTGAAGATATACATTGACCAGCATGTATTTACTCAGTATTTCTTTTAGATTTCAATATTTAATATTAGTTATTTAATATGTATATTTTATGCTTCAGATTTACAGTTTTTACTTATTTATACAAGTTCAGTTTACACCCGACATTACTGTTCCCAACTCACTGTGCTCCAGTAGCTCAACCTCTTTTCTCTTGACATTGTGATTGCAGGCGATAGATAAAAGATCGTATAGAGGGTTTGTCTGATCGCGAGTCTAGTGGAGATGTCTTGTAGCTGGCTCTGACTTCCGTGTCTAGTTAATATGTTATGTTTGATTATGAGTGTATTTGAGACCTTTAAGCTTAAGACAATATTTATGTGGGGTTGTATTAAACCATATTTGAAGTTTGAGTTTATAATATATTCAGTTTGCTTTACTTAGCTTCCGCAAGTTATTGATTTACAATTATTTAGTAGTTTAATAGCCTTAGGTATAGGGTTCATTCCCTTGACTTGGCTGGTGTGATACATGTCTCCTGAAAAAGGAGATGGGTGTTACATTTAGTAGTATCAGAGCGAGTCAATCCTAGGGAAGTCCTAGGGTAGTCAGAGCCTTAGGGTGGGAGTATGTGTCAATAGAGTAAAGCTTGATAATTGATTTAATTGTTAGAGGATATTACTGACACATTGTCTCTTTCAGAATGGCACCAAAGAGAAGTGGAAGACCACCCCATGGGCCGGGGGAAGAACCTGTTTATGGACCCAAGGTGGAGGCTCCAGAACCCAAAGAAGCTCGGAACCAGAAGAAGGAGTCCAGGCTGAAGGGTCACACTCGTATCATGGACCCGGATTCCAACCAGGGATGTAATATGGACCCAGATTCCAACCGGGGATGCAATATGGACCGGGATATAACATGGGGATATAATATGGACCGAGATACAACCCGGGGATGCAATACGGATCGGGATACTATCCGGGAGTGCAACTTAGACCGGAGTATGACCCGGGACAACAACTTGGACCAGGTTACAATCTGGGAGCGCAGCCAGGACTGGGGTATAACCCGGGCATGCAACAGTTATTTGACCAGATGGAGCAATCATTTGCGGCCTTCCCAAACTATCAGCAGCCAAGGCAAAGAGAGCACGATTTTGTCAGCATAGCTCGGAAAATGGGAGTGGTCCAGTTCACAGGCACCACTTATCTAGCAGAGGCAGAAAATTGGATCACATATCTTGAACTAGTCTTCCAGGCCTTGATGTGTCCGGAGGAGGAGAAAGTGACTACTGTCACATTGCTATCTGGACAGGCTTCCCTACAATTGTAGCTGACCATCAGGAGACGCCATTCAGATCAGATGACATTAACATGGAATGAGTTTCAAACAGCCTTTGACTGGAAGTACGTGTCCAGAATCTACCGAGACGTGAAGTATCAGGAGTTCTTGCGTCTGGTTCAAGGAGACCAATCAGTGGCCGAGTATGAGGCCAAATTTACAGACTTTGGGATGTATGCATCCTCCTATTTTGATAATGAGTAGTAGAAGTGTCAAAGGTTCGAACAAGTACTCTGGGATGAAATCCAGAATATTGTTACTGTTTCTTGTTTTACTGATTTCACTGAGTAAGTTGAGGGAGCTCTTCTTCGGGATGACAGAGTCAAAAGAGGCCTTAGTGTTTAATATTCAAAAGGTATAATTTTGGAGTTTACAGAGCGGGCCTTGGAGCTGGTATCTATTACTACTGTCAGCAGCCGGGATATCATATGAAGGAATGTCCCCTATTAGTTCAGGGAGGTGATACAGTTCCCTAATTCCAAGCGGGAGGCCAGAGTTCACAACCGCCACAAGGATTCTCTGCCATGGGCAGCACTGGGAGCAACAGAGGAGGATCTTCCGGGGGAAGGTCCCTAGGAGGAGACAGAGGAGTTCCTTCCCAGCTGTAGGCCCAAGCTTTCGCGATGACACAGTAGGAGGCTGTGGAGACATCGGACGTAATTGTAGGTACTGGTCACATGTACTATATTATTGCCTGCATACTTATTGATCCTGGTTCCACGCATTCCTACGTAGCTATTTCATTTAATATGCCTGATGATGTGTATGCTACTAGACTAGCTCAGTTTATGGTTGTAGCTTCACCCATAGGTAGTTCTATCATTGTAAAAGTAGTGTATGAGGGATGCGATGTGAGGATAGATAACCAAGAGCTATTAGCCGATTTGATCCCTATAAGGATCCTAGATTTCGATGCAATCCTAGGAATGGATTAGTTGTCGACCCACCATGCTACTATGGACTGTTATAGGAAGATGGTGAGATTCCAGCGACCAGGCGAGATGGAGATTCTCTTCTACGAGAGATGAGCTCAGATGGAGGAGACAGAGGAAGCCTGCCTAGCGAATATGGTCGAAGCAAAAGCCCCAAAGGTAGATGTACAGGAGATCGCAGTAGTGTGCGAATTCCTAGATGTATTTCCCAACGAGCTACCAAGATTAGCCCCACATAGAGGCATGGAGTTCACTATTGACTTGTTTCTAGGAGCGAGTTCGATCTCCAGAGTGCTATACAGGTCGACCCTAGTAGAACTACCGAAGCTGAAGGTCCAATTGGAGGAATTACTGGAGAAAGGATTTATCAGGACAAGTGTCTCTCCTGGGGTGCGCCCATACTTTTCATGAAGAAGAAAGATGGTTCCTTGAGAATGTGTGTAGATTACCGGCTGTTGAATGGAGTCACAATCCAGAACCAGTACCCTTTGCCATGCATATATGATCTTTTCTATCAACTGCGAGGAGCGTGCATCTTCTCAAAGATCGACTTGAAGTTAGGATATCACCAACTACTAGTGAAGGAGGAAGATGTGACAAAGACAGCTTTCCGAACCAGATACGGGCATTTTGAGTTACTAGTAATACCCTTCGGATTGACGAATGGTTCAACAGCATTTATGGGGATGATGCACAAGGTGTTTGCACCCTACTTGGACCAATTTGTGGTGATGTTCATCAACTATATCTTGGTGTATTCCTGGAGCGTGGAGGAGCATATCAACCACCTTAGAATAGTGCTGCAAATATTAAGGGAGCAGCAGCTATATGCCAACCTTAAGAAGTGCGACTTTTGCTTGGGAGAAGTGAAGTTCATGGGACATGTGGTCTCAACAGCAGGGATCTACGTGGATCCCGAGAAGATTGAAGCAGTAGTCAACTGGCAAGCCCCAACCACAGTTAAGGACATTAGGAGCTTCCTGTGGTTGGCCGGTTATTACAGACGATTTGTGGAAGGGTTTTCTTCTATCGCCCAGCCTATGACCAAGTTGCTGCAGAAAAATGCAAAGTTTGAGTGGATCGAGGAGTGTGAGCAGAGCTTTCAGGAGCTGAAGAGCAGATTGGTGTGTGCTCCCATCCTTACCTTACCTACTGCAGGCATAGGATTTGAAATTTATAGTGATGCTTTGTATAGGGGATTGGGTTGTGTCTTAATGTAACAGGGTAGAGGTCTTGCCTATGCATCCAGGCAGTTCAAGACTTAGGAAGTAAACTATCCTGTTCATGACCAAGAGCTAGCAGAAGTGGTCTTCGTGTTGAAGATATGGTGACACTATTTATATGGTGAAGCTTGTAAAATCTTTACCAACCATAAAAGCTTGAAGTAGTTGATGAGCTAGCGAGAGCTGAACATGCGGCAAAGACGGTGGATGGAGTTGCTGAAGGACTATGATTGTACTTTCCACTACCACCTCGGCAACACGAACGTAGTAGCTGACGCCTTGAGCAGGAAGACAATGGCACAGTTAGGGACCACCAACTTTGCCCATCTGCACGAGTTGAGGTCCACTAGGGTCCAATTCTAAGTGGATGAGCTGGGGGTGTTATTAGCGAATTTCCACCTACGCCCGACGTTAATATCTCAGATTAAGGAGGCTCAACTACGAGATCCCAAGTTAATGAAGTTGGCTGAGAAGCTGCAGGAGGGAAGACTTGGTGATTATTCTTTATCATTAGATGGAGTGGTGATGGTAGGTGTTCGGATTTATGTGCCACGCAATGAGGAAGCTCTTAAGCAAAAGATATTGGAGGAAGCTCACTACTCGGTTTATGCTATACACCTAGGGAGCACAAAGATGTATCGCAATATCAAAGAAAACTACGTCTGCAGGAGAATAAAAAAGGATATTGCTGAGTATGTGGCTAGGTGCTTGATCTGTCAGTAGATCAAAGCTGAGCACAAGAAGCCACCGGGGTTGTTGGTACCTCTAGAGATTCCAGAATGGAAGTGGGAAAGGATAGCAATGGATTTTGTGTCTGGTCTACCTCGGACTAGTCAAGGCAAGGATACTATATAGGTTATCATAGATAGATTGATCAAGTCTGCCCACTTCCTTCCAATCAAGACAACCTACTCTCAGGATCGGTTGATGCGGTTGTGTTGGAGAAGTGCTCTAAAGACAATCACCTTTGGCACTTTATGTACAAATTCATTTATTTAATAAAAGGCTTCTTCATTATTTAGATGTTCATTACTATGAATATGATATGAGATCTTAAATCTAGTTAATGAAGTCCATGATACAACGCATAACATGAAGGAAATTATGATAGAGATCATAATGTGGGATTCCTATCATGTGTAATTATGTACGTATCTAAATATCCCTAGTCGAAGGATCAATGAGACAGGACATCATTGATCCATCAAGACTAGCACATGTTATGCTCCTTGATCCGATCAAGCAGTTGTTCTCACAAGCTGTAAGCATGAAGATGTTTTGAGTGAACATGTGGATGCTTGCTAAGGGTAGAAAGTTCATTGGATGACCTACCATGAGTCTTCACATGGTTATCCTATTAAAATGTCAGTGAAGATCTCATTGCAGCAATGGTGTAAATATCCTTAGACTTGAGGTACACAAGTTATCTTGGATATGGATCCTGTGCTTTGACGCCATTCCTACGTTTCCCTTCAGGGGTTACTTATAGGGTAGTGATTGGGTACAGCTTTGAAGTATTCGAAGGTATTGCGGTAGCCAATAGAGGATTTACCACTCCTAATAGAAGGAGAGTATACCCATGGCCACTTGTCGGGTCATTACTCAGAAATCTCTGGCCAGAGTAACTTGTCATGAAGATGGTCTTCGATGACATAAGTTTTGAGTAATAGATCCCATAGGACAAGGAACTAATACTTGGGCTAGGTGTGACATAGTCAGTCTAGTGGGAGTTGACACATAGGCCATACTCCAAACCAAGTTGGTATAAGATGGTAAAGGACAAATTGCACACTAACATTGGTCACCGAAGGTTCCAAGTCAGACCACCTGACTTTCCGGTCAATTGGGGGTCATGATGTATTGCTAGATGCCACTCATGATCTATTTGTAATCAATGGTTGATTATGAATGGCCAACATAACCGGGAATCTAATGGGTCACACGCATAGAAGATATCAATGAGGTATAAAACGGGTTTTTAGGAATAGATCCTCAAACGAGAGAATTAAAGGGAAGAGAAAGATTGTAAGTCGAATTTTATTATAAGTCAAATTTGATTGTAAGTCGAATTTGATTATAAGACAATTTTGATTATATGTCGATTTTGATCATAAGTCAAATTTGCTTGGGAGTCGAATTTGATTATATGTCAAATTTGATTAGATTGTTAGCCAAATTTGATTTGGGCTTCAATCAAAGTCCCAATCCGAAACAAACCCTAATCTGATTAGGGAGGCCTATAAATATGTGATACTCTAGGCCATAAAGAGATACAACAACATAACTTCTTAGTAATTGATAGAGATCAATTGTCTTTCCTCTTCTCTCCCAAATCCTTTCAAGACCTTCCACCATAGCTAGCACTTTGCGTGGAAGATCACCCCTTCGCCTTTGAGATGGCTTCTGCGGATCTTCGCGTGGATCACCATTAGAGGCACTCCGTCTACGGACTGCTGTGGTTGACGCGACGTCTTCTCAGACTTAGAAAAAGGAATTCGGTACAGATCTCAAAAGGTACATGCCCTTCAACTTTACTTGCTTGTGTTTTGATAAACATAGGGAGATCCGTTTGGGCTAGGGTTTAGAAAATTTTAATTTTTCTGCTGTGCCATGTATATGATACATGCTCTTGATTTTCTGCAAAACCCAACAGGTTGTACGTAGAACAGATAGTCAGATTACATGGCGTACCCGTATCTATCATATCGATAGAGACCCGAGATTCACATCTCACTTCTGGAAGAGTCTACATAAGGCCTTAAAACGAAATTGAATTTTGGCACGGCATACCATCCGGAGTCGGATGGATAGTCGGTGAGGACCATCTAGATACCAGAGGATCTACTTCAAGCATGTGTTATGGAACTTACCTGGAGCTGGGATGAGGATCTGGGACTATTGGAGTTTGCTTACAACAGCAGTTACCAGACAAGTATTGTATGCCATCGTATGAAGCATTATACGGCAAAAGATGCAAAACTCCATTATGCCGGGATGAGGAAGGTGAAAGAAAGATCCTAGGCCCAGAGTTGATACAAATCACATCAGAGAAAGTCAAACTTATCAGAGAGCGCCTCAGAAAAGCTCAAGACAGACAGCGGCGCTATACTAACAACCGTCGCCGAGATTTGGAGTTTGAAGTAGGAGACGAGGTGTTCCTTAAAGTATCCCTATGGAAGGGTGTACTTTGGTTCCAGAAGCGTGGGTAGCTGAACCCACAATACATCGGGCTGTATAAGATAGTTGACAGGGTAGGTCCTGTAGCTTACCGGCTTATCTTACATGTAGAGCTGTCGAGGATACATGATGTATTTCATGTATCGGTGCTGCGGAAGTGCATCAAAGATTGGAATCAAGTTCTGATAGGACTAGCCATAGAACTAGCACCGGACTTGACCCACGTAGAGTGACCAATACGTATCCTCGATAGGAAGGAACAAGTATTGAGGAACAAGATAATACCTCTAGTGAAAGTGTTGTGCAGTTATCACCAAGTGGAAGAAGCCACTTGGGAAAGAGAGGACCAGATAAGGGAACAATACCCTCAGTTGTTTTAGTTACCAATTGTAAGAATATTTTGGGGACGAAATTCCTAAGGATGGGAGAATTGTAACATCCAGAATTTTTCTAAATAAATTTCAGTAAATTTTCAAATTTTAAATGAGGTTAATTAGCTCAAACAAGATTAATTATTATTAACCTCAAAATTAAAGAAAATAAGAATTTAATGGACCGAAATCAAGCCTCGCAACTATAGGGCTGAGAGAAGGCCTTATTGGGCCATGCCAAAGTTACATAGAATAGTTGGAGGTGGATAGTCGTTAGAGTTAGATTTATTTAACGACAAATTAATTAAATATTCATTAATGCCGATTAATTAAGTGAAAATATCAGAGAAAAGTTAGAGTCCCAAAAAAGTAGATCTGGTCCAGTCAAAAGCCGAGAAATACGGATCTGGGTCGGGAGAAGAGACGACCCATGATGCTACAGCCAGCCCGTGTCACTGGGGTCTTATGACCCTTGATTCCCGGATCTAGGTCGGAGATAGACACGAGCCAGATAATAACATTAGTTGCCCTCGTGACGGCACATAACAATATAAGATTAACGAAAAGTTGTTCGACTTTTAATGGGAGATATTTTAATAGATAATATATTTATCAAATACTTTTAATAAGATAAGTTATTATAATGGTTTAATTAATAAAAAGATTAATTAAATTAAAACTTTCATTCTTTATATATAACAGATGAGAGAAAGAGTGAGAGAGAGAGAGAGAAAATAATTCAACTCTCCCTTTCCCTTTTACTCTCGTGCTCAGAGGAAGCAGTCTCGCTTTCTCTCTTTCTCTCCCGAGCTCACCGAGCGCCTCTGGCCAAGCTTTCGGCCGTCAGACCCCGCGCCGCCGCCTTCCTCATGCCGGCACCCTTCTTCATGGGCTGCCAGCTACGGCCGTCTGCCTCCTCCTTGTCGGACGCCGCTGCAGCCCAGCTGCTCAGTTGCGAGCTCCACCCGGGGGTCGCTCAGACTCTCTACTCCAGCAGAACAGTCACTTGCCTTCTTCGGCCAACAACGCCGGCGAGCCGCCAGCTTGCTCCATTTGTCCCTTTTACACACCCGGCAGTCCTTGGCCATTCCTCCCCTAGGATTCAGCGAGGAATCCTTCAAATTGCAAGCTCAAACCCTCAGTGAGCCCTAATTGGGATTAATTTTACTTTAATTATCTAATTGAAGTTTAGGGTTGGGGAAAACGCTAAATTAAGCATGATTAGGGTTCTTACTTGAAGAAATTATATGCATGTATGTGGGTTGTGAGAGTATTGATAGAATGGTTTAATTCATGATGCTAATGTGTGATTGGTTTTATAATTTCGGAGCTCTACAAATAGAGGAGGTGCTGCCGAAATTTCATTGATTTTGCTTAAAGGATTAATCATACATGCTTAGTAAATAATTCCTTTAAGGAGGGCATGATAGAGGTTCTTAATTGTCCATGATATGTATGCTCAAGTTACCAAGTCAGTATAGAAATTATTTGCTTAAAGAGGAAAAGTATGATAGTAGTTTTTCCAAGTTATGATAATGATGAAAATAAGTATAGTTTGTAAGAAGAATAAATCTCAGATTTTTATCATATTCTATTGAGTTTAAACTAGAGGACGAGTCAAGAATACGGCCTCCGTATTCATAAATTTCATATTTCGATTATTAGGAAAAGGAAAGGGCAAAGGCAAGTCAGCCGCTGCCGAAGGACCAAGCAAGACTTAGGCTCGGACTAGACTCAGGTGAGGGGAAGTAGCTGTACAGTTCGCTTATTTTATCGTATTTTATACAGTATGGATTTCAGTGAAAAGCATGAACTAGGAATTTTATGAAAATTTCTAGAGTTTTAGAAAATCATTTCATGCACAGTAATCAGTAACAGAAAAGAGAAACAAATAAAAAAAACAGATATATTATACTTTATTGATATGCTTGTATGGACTAGTGGTGACTCGTAGGGAGCTAGAGAGTATGAGATTAGGTTAGGAATGGTGTAATTTAAATTCTGATTTTTATTACCAAACTATCTATTTTAAAAATTTCCATTTTATGAAATTAAAACCCCTTTCCATACTCTCGGGCTCCTAATGCACGTATATAAATGACCTCGCTTAGCAGATCTACCCATTGGTCGCTAGTTATACAGTATTGAAGTAGATTTGTAGTCAGAGATTATAGTCTTGTTATTATCAGATGATACCATATTTCCCGCCTTCCGGTGAATGAGTATGACTTGACCGTGGAGGTTACTGGTACAGATTACCAAGAGAAATGTAAGTTCCAGAAATTATTCACAGGATATAGAAAAAGAAAACCAGATTTGCATACATTAGCTTTTTATGCATTTGATATGATTGAAACAGATTGAAGATAATACATTGACCAGTATATATTTACTTAGTATTTCTTTCAGATTTCAGTATTTAATTTCAGTTATTTAATATGCATATTTTATTTTTCAGATTTACAGTTTTTACTTATTTATACGGGTTCAGTTTACACCCGACAGTACTGTTCCCAACTCACTGAGCTCCAGTAGCTCAGTCTCTGTTCTCTTGACATTGTGATTGCGGGCGATAGATAGAAGACTGTATAGAGGGTTTGTCTGATCGCGAGTTTAGTAGAGATGTCCTGTAGCTGGCTCTGACTCCCGTGTCTAGTTAATATATTATGTTTGATTATGAGTGTATTTGAGACCTTTAAGCTTAAGACAATATTTATGTGGTGTTGTATTCAACCATATTTGAATTTAGAGTTTATAATATATTCAGTTTGCTTTATTAGCTTCTGCAAGTTATTTATTTACAGTTATTTAGTAGTTTAACAGCGTTAGGTTTAGGGTTCATTCCCTTGACCAGCTGGCTGGTGTGACACGTGTCCCCTAAAAAAGAGATGGGTGTTATATGTCGACTTCCTCTTTCTATCCTAGTTCGACAGTGCACATGCCACTGGACAAATATAGCTACAACCAATGCACAACCTAACCCTCACAAGGGAGGAAGCGATACCGAGACCACTAGGGGCAGATTTTGAAGATGAGGAAGAAAGATCACTTTGTACTTCAACCCCTATTTTGGGAGGCAAAAATACAAGAGAGTTCCTGTTTGTAACCACAAACCATTAAGGGATCAATATAACAACCTAATTTTATCTCATTAATTAATGAATGTGGTTTATCCATTTATTTCAAACAAAAAAAAAAGAAATAATTGTCTCTTTTGTAGTCTAATAGTATATTTTGATTAAATTATGAATAAGTCACTTTAAATAAGCTTTTTAAAGATACAAAATATTGACCAATGGATATTAGGATTTATAAGATTATACAAATGAAAATAATTAAAAAAGGTAAAGCTAATTTTAGAGAAAAAAAGGTTTGATATTAAATCATAGGTAAAAAGATACCATTTGAAGATTTCCAATTTAATGTTTAGCTTTTAGTATAAGTAAATTTAGTTTTTGCATGCATACCACTGCGAAACTGGGAAATTGCTTATATACCCCTTCAAAAGTGATAATTGCTTGCATATCCCACGAAATAATCATAATTGCTTATATGCCCTTGTTATTAACTTGACCATTAATGATGTTAAATCAATGGATGGAATAACGGGAAAATTACTAAAATAGGTTTGCTAATAAATCTCTCTAGTTTTTTTTTCACATGAATTATTTGAAATAATAAATGACCATTATGGGTTTGCTAATACATCCTTATAATTTTGTTTATATATATATATATATTTTGGATTTTAAGTTATTTAAAATTATGTATTAGCAATTTATGTTTATTTTTTCATTAAACGACTTTTACATAGCCCTATATGTACATGATTTTAATAAGCATACCCATGAAAATTTATAAACATGATTTTTACAAACTGTAACAATATATAACATACAACTTGATGAACTTTGGAAACAAACATAACCAATTAATTTGAAGAAAAGTATGATCCTTGACAACCATTTTTACAACCTGGGGTTCAAAACAAAACCAAGTTACAAACAAGTTCATCAAGTTCACCATTAATTTGGAGAACCATTTTTACAACCCGAGTTTCAAAACAAAACCAAATTACAAAATAAACAAGTTCATTAAGTTCACCATTCATCAACCCCATTCACCAACAAAGTTCATCAACCAAACATAATTTTTAGAAACAACCATAGTTCATCACCATCATCCTTTTGTAGCCTTGAAGAATTTATACCTGCAAAATTAAAATCATGTAAATATAGGGTGTGATTTCCAACAAGAGTTCATGACCATCATACAACGGATGCAGTCATAAATTAAACTTTTCATACATGATTCAGTATCCATACATTTGCAGTCATACACAAATCATAAATGATTAATTATCCTTACACCTGTAGTCATACATAAATCATATATGATTAAGTATTCATAAACTGTAGTCATACAAAAATCATACCTGATTAAGTATCTATACACCTGCAAAAATTAAAGTTTTTCATAGTTAATAACTAGAAAATGAATGAAAACAATGAGGACATACATGAATAATGATCCATTGCGGAAAATTCAACTCCTCGGTTTTGATTCTACCTCCTAGTTTTCCTAGGCCTCCCACATCTTCTTGTTATTGTTGGTGGCACATAGATATGGTATGACCCCCTTGATCTCGATCTTCCCCTAATGAAAATAATCTTTGTTAGAAATAATTATGTCATGAATGTACGAAAGCCATTAACTAAATGAATAAAGAGAAAATTGCTTGCTTGCTGACATGTTAACTACTAGTTGATGGATTACTTTCTTTCTTAAGCTCCTTACATTTTTTTTGCATAGTGACCATATGATCCATACCTTTTGCATTTGTGTCGGTCTTTCTTGACTTCATTAAAACCTATGATCCTGTTTTTCGTATGCCTACTAGCTGCCCTCCTTGAGATAGGCAGTAGGAGAGACTCATTATCCCCAGCACACTTATTCATATTTGGCATAGGAGCAACCTCAAAACAATAGGTTCTTTTATACCTCTCAATAGAAAAATAATAATCAACAAAGTATTCCCTCTTTGCTCCTTTGATGCAATGGATAAAGGCAAGGGTATGCACACATGGTATATGTGACACTTGGCATATTCAATATGTGTATTTCCTATCATTGAGCACCACGTCACATCTTTTTCCCTTGTAGGACACTTTTGCCTTAAAGTCATTGCTTCTCCTGACCTGATATTCAGTTAAACCCATACTTAACTCCTTCACTACAAATGGAACAACTTTACCTTTCCATTTGGCAACCATAGTCCTTTTTCTATCCATCATCACCATTATCTTTTGTCGAACAATGTCTTGTAAATCCAGTATTGGCCTACGTCTTGCAAATGTAACCCGTGTACTAAAACTTTTAGAAATATTGTTTGCGATGCAATGAAACTTGGCAATGGTCCCAAACTGAGATCTACTCAAAATTTCACGCTTTCTCTCCAAGTCTAAGAACCATTCTGTTAGATCTCAAATATATAGATATTTACAAAGCTTAATATGCATGATTGAGAACCGAAATGAGCAAATAATGTTGTATGTATGATGAATTGGCTAAATTACAAGCATTTGTTAGGTAAAGCGATATGGCCACTTACTTTAGTGTATTTCTGTCTTACATGGATCAATTTATATACTAATGCAAATTATTATTAATATTGACAGATGATGACCAAGCTGGGGGTGGCCATGTGGCCAAAGGAAAGGGTGTTCAATGAAAAAGAGCCGAATACAAATGGAGAGAGGGATGCAAATATCTTAAAAGAGAAGCAAAGATTAGAAATTTATTACAAGAGCTACAGGAATCTAAATCCAATCTCTACCGTTCCGATTGAAGAAAAAGAAGTCAAGAACACTTGGTTTTCAGGTCCATCATAAGTGAAATGGTCATCTGATCGAACTCTTGATAAATACTTCATAAACCAGAAAATGTGCAACTGTACAGTCCATTCGATCAACGCGTTGGCCATTGTGTATATAAAGTTTCTACAACTGTTTTAGGGCTTTTTCATCCTTGGCTTTTTGGGTTTAACGCGAATGGCGGAGGCCAGAACTTCAAGGGTGTCATTCCATAATTTTGCCATTGATCCAGAGGGCTTGGAACACCAACAATGGCAAACATCCTCATCCTCTCTCATTTTATTTGATTTTTTCTCTTGTATTATGAACATGGATGTTTGTTTGTATGAATGCTTTGATTATCTTGGTATGCACTCCATGACTGCAGGCTAGAGCTTCATTCTAGGGTTGTGTAATGGGTTGGTATGAAACCCTAATTATCTTGTATTTATGTGCTTGTTACTTTGGATTAGTGTGTCGATGATGTAGTCTTTATTAACCGTTGGACCGATAGGCAACAACAAACATTTGACTAATCAAATATGTACATGATTCTAGTTAATTATAGGACCGAAAGGCAATGACATGTCTTAAGCTTAACGTCATGTTCATCTTATTATAGATGATAGCATATTTCTTAGCATAGACATATGCAGTGGTCTTTCATGGTCAATCCTTAGGCTAGGTCCAACAATGTCTTGACCCTCTGCTATAGACATATGGAGATGGAATACATACATATTCCTTACAAATAAGGAATCTGTAGGGTATACACTTAGTGTACATAAGTGTCATAGCTTAAAGTAAATTAGCTCTTGCTATCCAACTCAACAACCCTCCTCTAAACTCAAGAGAAAAAACTTTACATGTCTAAGAAATCATGCAACTGTAGAGTATTATTAGTGATTTTCTTCCCCATCTTTACTCCCTCCGTACTCACTTGATCATTTTAGGATTAAATGTTACCAACTGTTGATTGGATCTTCTGAAGTAGTAAAGAACCTTAGTAGGCTCTAGTTTAATCAGTCTCCAATTCCTTGTGGATTCGATCTGGAACTTACCGATAAATTTATTACTTTAATGACACAGGCATTTGCGTGAGTGTGTGTACGTACTCAACAAAGTTCTTTGGCGTTGTTGTCGGGGAGTGGTTATGTAAAATCAAAGGATTTTAGGGAATAAATTTTCCTCTTTGTTTAGTCATTTTGTTAATAAGGGAAAATTCCCAAAGTTGGATTTGTTTGGAATTTTGGAATTTGTTTAAAATTTCCTATATGCTCATTAAGCAATTAGTTGATTAATAAATGGTTTGGTTTATAATTTCTCTTTAATAAATCTATTAATTAATGGAGTCCCAAAACTTAAATTTAATGGGATATATATATATATATATATATATATATATATATATATATATATATATATATATATTAGCTGTGATAGTATCAGGCCGGCCGTGGTTACTATTCATGTGAGGTCGACTCCCATTTTGGCCCTTAGAGCATGTTTGAAATATTTCCAACCATACGGATGTGAAGATCATATTAAAATAAGCTAGCATGTCCATTTTCATACGATTTGGTGACAGTTTGGTCCTCCCACTTAATGGTTGAAATTCTGAAACATTAAAATTTCCCTAAAATAAGAACTGTTAAGTGGGCGGACCAAATGGTACCAAATTGTATGAAAATGGACATGCTAGCTTATTTTTCTATGATCTTCACATCCATACGGTTGGAAATCCTTCAATCATGCTTCAAGGGCCCAAATGCTTCAAACAGTAAAATGGCCGCCCGGACTGTATCACTCCCGATATATATATATATATATATATATATATATATATATATATATATATATATATATAATTGATCACATTAGAACTTGAACCCAACTACCATTAGTGGCGTGATGAGATTAATCAATGATGGGGTTATATATATATATATATATATATATATATATATATATATATATATATATATATATAAACTCAAATTTAGAAAAGATCCCCAAATTTGGCTAAAATTTGAATTTGTAAGAGGTTTTTTGGGGAAAATTCAAGAGAAATCAAGAAAAAGCGAGGAAAAGGAAAGGACACCAAGATTTTACGTGGAAACCCCATAAATCGGGGGAGAAAAACCACGGGTTTTCTGTTTGGGAGAAAGAAATCCACTATTGATGCTTTTTGGAGTACATGATAGAGGAATGGGGTTGAGAGAGAAAGAGAGAGAGACAGGGAGTGTCTAAAGAAAGTCCCCCAGGCTAGTGGGAGGCATATGCTATTTATAGGCTTTTGAACTTGATCACGCGTGCCCTCTTCAGATGCCAGCTTAGCTTTTAGTTCTTCTAGAAGGACTCAAGGCTTCTCGGTAATCTCCTCGGATCTTTTCGCTGTTGAGTGCTTCGGTATTGTAGTGAGGAGATGGGCTCTAGATGGGGAGTCTTCTCTTTAGAACCGAGGAGGAGTCACTTTATGAATCCGAGGGGGAATGGACTTGTGGCTACCCAAGAAG
The DNA here is from genome assembly GCA_026586065.1 of Dioscorea zingiberensis. NCBI lineage: Eukaryota > Viridiplantae > Streptophyta > Magnoliopsida > Dioscoreales > Dioscoreaceae > Dioscorea > Dioscorea zingiberensis. Next base: position 29,423,494 of record CM048818.1, read on the forward strand.
GTGTTTATGAAGTTGTGGAGGTGAAATCATCTAGTGACCTGAGGAGGTCCATAACCGAGCCGACATCATATCAACTCAAATAACGAATTGGCTGGATGAAACCGAGGGCTTAGATCTTTCCACGTGTCGAGCTGGGTTGACTCCACGTGTCTCTCTAGATTCTTCTCTATCATCAGTCCCCCCCTTCCAAGTATGCTTGTACGAGCTAAGCATATAAGAGGTAGGTTGATGCGTAAACATCCGCAGGTGTACGGGTCGAATCAAGTAGTAAGTGGACTAAGAAGTCAGGTTATCGATCTTCAGGGAGAAGGAAGTACTAGTACCCACTAATTGCCTATTCTAAAACCTAGAAATTAACAATGTAAATTGTGGAAGCAAATTACACTTAGAGATAATCAGTCATAAAAGGGGATATTTGGGTGATTGAATCCCCCTTGGATTTATGAAAGATGGATAATGCTAACTATGTCAATACTTGGAGAATTATTGGCCAAGGGTCCAAATATGTTTTCACTCCCTCTTTCGAGGTGAATTACTAAACCTAGTGCCCTTACCGATGATGTTCTAAGGAACCTATCTCATGGGAGGATTATGGGAATAAGAAATCTAAAGGATTCGCTCTCCTTAGTATCCGGATTCCCGGTATACTCATAATCCCCTCTATTGTAGGTGTTCTACACATGGGGGAGAGTTCGGATCTTCCCCCATGAGGACTACAAAAATCTCTTTGAGCTTTCGTGACGTAGAGGGATTAATACATCAATATAAAACATCCAATAGATATCAATAAATTCATCCAAGCATTCAACATAGAAAGAAAAATCAATTAAAACCTATCCAAGGGTCATCAATACCCAAGCATCTACAAATTAGCTCTCCATCAATGGAGAGCAACAATCCATAATAAAGAGAGATGAAATCAAAAGACTTATAATGAAAAATCCTATTACGTACACTGTTGGTGGTCCTCTTGATTCCTTCCTTACACTCTTGCACCTTCTTCTCTCCTTCTAGAGTTTTGAGATGAGAAACCCTTCAAAAGCCCTCTCCTCCAAGCCAAGATGATGAAGAAGATGATGAAGCTCTCCCTCTCACTCTATTTCTCTAAGAAGCCCCCTAAAACCTCTTCAAGATTCGTATTTATACCCCCCTACTAGGGTTTTGGGGCGTCCCCTTCAGATTTTGCCCTTGGCTGGATTCGAACTTTGCTGGAAACTTACACCATACGGTCTTGTATATGGGGTCATATACAGGCCCGTATATCTCTCAGGTGGACTTATACAGACCTTTGTCAGTCCATAAGGGACTCTGTATGGACCCATATGAGCTCCTATATGGACTAGGAGGAGGGCTTTCATTTTCCAGGTCTATAAGGTCCGTATGGGACTCCATATGGAATGGTATTTTCATCCGAAATGCTTTGTTTTGGCCCGAATTCTCGTTGAAAAGTTTCCTCTCTTCTGGAGTCTCCATATTTTTACCTGTTTACAAAAACAAACCCATTTTTTAAGTACCGATGGGTTAAAATTCCTCCAAAACTCATGATAAACATGCATGAATATGGTATAAAATAATTCTCAAATGAACACTTATCATAGCTCGGGGAGTGTAACTTGATTATTCCGAGGACTCCTGGAAGGGATCTCCTTGAGTGAGTAGGTGAGGCGTACGTGCTTCGGTCCAAGGCTCTGAACATCATTTAAATTGTGAGGAATCTTGCATTAAAAGTTTCATAGGTTCTGACTATAATTCGTGTGAGCGGGTGAGGGGCCAATCGTCGGATGAAGCGGGGGGGGGGCTCATTAAATGGTGCCCTTTTATCTCTCCAACGCTTCTTTTTAGAAGCTCCAGTAGGGGAATGATTGCATTAGTGCCACCAATGCTCCGCGTGGCGTGTATCCACTTAGGCAGTTTGTTGCGCCCCGATCGAGCCATCATTCGTTCCTCCATGCGTTCGGTTAGGATTATGTACGGATTGGGGACAAGATCTGGGCCGTTGGGGTGCTTTGGGGTGGTTTGGTTACTATGGCACTGATTGGATTGCTTTTATTCAAAGAGGATTTCCCCCCAAGGAGACCCAAGTTCATCATCTTCCTCCCTTTTTGGCGTTATATGTTTAGAGACTCCTCTGTGCTCGTCCGGACTTCACTCATGGCTTCAGGTACTGCGTTTTCTTCCTCCTTAGTTCCTTCTTCTTTCTCTTCGCCTGTTGCTTCTTCTGTTTTAGTCCTTGAGACCATTCCTGATGCTTCTAGGAAAGCCAAAGCTTGCTCCTCCGCCTATGCCAACCTTTTCCCATCCTACTTAATTCACAAAGTTGCCCTAGATTATAAGATCGCTAGAGTTGTTTCTCCTCTCGGGTATAGGGTCCTCGCTCTATCTAAGCACACGAGTTCTCCTTTAGAGGAAGGAGAGATCGCGATTTACTATGATGTGCTAATTGTTGGTCTTAGGCTCCCCTTCCCTCAAGTTTTCTTAGACATTTTTAGGAATTTGAGGTTTGTCCTTCTCAATTAGCTCCAAACTCTTGGAGATACCGCTGAGGTTTTGTGATTATCAGTACTTGTTGTAAAATCAAGCCCACTATTTCTCAATTCAAGCTCTTCTTTGGCTTGAGTAGAGAAAGGAATACCGATTGGTATTATTTTGGGGCTCGACCAAATAGGAGGTTCCTCGGTTTGGTTCCTTCCTTGATAAAAGCTTGGAAAAGTAAAATTTTCTGTCTCAAGTAAGGAGGATCTAGGGGTTCGGACTCGGGGTACCCCCAAGATTCTTCCTTTGGATAACAAAGAGCTCTTGCCCGAGGAGGAAACAGAGTTCAAGAAGCTTAAAGTGTATTCTGATCTTCCAGTGGATAAATATTTGACCTTTGACATCTTGCTAGAGTGTGGTCTCTATACTGACCTAGGTAGGGCTTATCTCAATTTTGTTTCTTTTTTCTTCTGCTTGGTAGATTTCACGATATAACTCTGTTTTCTGTTTGGATTGGTAGGAAAACCGATAAGCCCTATGACCGCCTTGACTGTCTTTGTAGCTAGGGTGCGGGCTAATAAAGCAAAATTGAGGGCAACGAAAGATGAGAAGAAGAAGAGGAAAGCTGCCAGGCTCGGTAGTCAACTTAAAAAGCCATCCCAAGAGGAAAAAAAGAGCTTGTTGAGGGGGAGGGAACGCAAGGGCTATCCATGGGGCACCAAGATGATGCTCCTCAACTCGTACCTGAGTTGGTTAAGGAACAAGCCAAGAAGATTGGAGAAGGTGGTACTCCTCGGCAAGTCTCGAAGCGGAAAAAGACGACTGCTATAAAGAAGAAGTCCGTTCCTTTAGTCATCATCCCTGAGGCAACCGAGGAGGCTGTTGTCGTTCTGCCTGTAGAAGAGGAAAGACTTACCGATGATGATGATGTTCCAATTCTTGAGAGGAGAAAAAGGGTTTGCGTGGTAGGCGAGGCTTCCCCCATTGTCATCTCTTCTCAGGAGCATGATTCGGGCGATTCATTAGTTTGAGAAGTAGAAAGAGTACTAGAAGCTTGCTGCGAGGATGAAGATGGTAGAGCCACGGTGGCTCCTATTACCGACGAGCCTTGATGCCGGTTCGTTGATCATCCTGAGGGCGAGAACCTTGTGGGCTCAAGAGTCGATCCTACTGCAAAAATGAAGGGAGCACGTTGTTGAGCCGGAGGGGCCTGGCCAGGCTCCAGGGAATTCTTCGGAGATTAGGTTTAACCATTTCAACGGTCTCCTTTGTCACAATCTAGTGTTGGCAATTGGTTCTTTGAATCTTCTCTGGACTGAAGAGGTTGAAGCTAGACTTCAGTGCTTTGATGAAGTGGAGCTAGCTGCTCATATGCGTTTGTGTGCGGTTTCGGTAAGTATCTCCTAAGTTTTTAATTTTTGAAACTATGTATGAGCTGTACTGATTTCAACTTTGCTCCTTATTACAGAACAGTGCATTGATGGATTGTACGACTAGTTTCCTTGAAAGGGGGAGCCATCTTCGCTCCGCTGTCTCGGCTTTGCAAGCTAAGAAGCAAAAGTTGGAGGCTGAATTCTCCCTCCTGAAGCGAAAGAAAGAGAGAATCCAAGGCTCGTTCAAGTCCTTGGTATCCCAATGCCAGAAGTTGTTGAAGGAGAAGGTAAAGTTGGAGGGGCGGGTCAGTCTCTTGAAGAGGAGGTCAAGGATCTGAAAGAGGGGGTGGAGGCGATCAAGATATCAAAGCAATCATTTGAGGATAGATATATTCAAGCAGAAAAAGATCTCTCCACCGCGAAAGCTGAATGTGAGAAATTCTCCTCGAAACTGTAGTTAGTAAGGGGACAAGTAAGCCTTCTACAGCAGGAGAAAGACAAGTTGTGCATGGATTTGGAGGAAAAAGGTAGCCTCCTCATCAAGATTGGTGCTAAAAAAAAATTACCGTAGAAGAGAAGGAGAAGGTTCTGGCTGACATGACTTCCCTACAAGGAACACTAGACAGAGGCCATGATTGTATTCGGGAGCTAAAGAACCTTTTCTCCCTCTATGTAGATACAGACAAAGGATATGGGGCAGTTTTCTATAAAGATGTTGAGGAAGCTTTCAAGATTTTCAAAGAGTTGGTTTTGAAGGCTGTCCCCGAAGAGGTGCTGAGGACGCTTTCTGGGAACTTCCACTCTTTGACTTACAAGAAGGCCCTCAACCCTGAGACGGATGATGAATCTCTTGATGAGGAATCCTCTTCGGGTGAAACTGAAACAGATGGAGGTAACCAACTTGATTTTGTCCTTTTTCTTTGTTGGTATTGTATTGAACTTATTCAGTCAACCGTTGTAGATCTAGTTGCCGAGGCGATTCCTCATGCCGTTCCAAGTACAGTAGCTCTAAGGATGGAGGATGAAGAAAGTCTTTCCGCGCTTCCGCCTGCTCCCGAAGATGCACCTGCTTCGTCTTGAATACTTATATAGAACTTTTTTTTGTTTTTTTTGTTTTTGCAATCCTTATCTGTAATGTTTTCAAGAAAAACTGTTTCAGGCTTATAATATGGTTTCCATGGATGAAAGTGTTGTCTGTTTTATTTTATGTTCGAAAGAATTTCATGATCATATTAGTAGACGTAGATAGGTGGTTCATCAACCAAGATACTTGAGTTCCATCATTAGGAAGGGGTTATAGTCTCGCGATCAAAGCGCAGAGTCGTTTCCCGAGGAGTGGGGGTTGTGGCCTCGTGATCGATGCGCAGAGATATTTCTCGAGGAGTGGGGGTTGTGGCCTCACGATCAATGCGCGGAGACATTTCCAGAAAGTTTGAAGGGTCACGATCGAAGCGCTAGGACCACTTTCCGGAGAGGCGAGTTATAGCCTTGCGATTGAAGCGCAAAGATATTTTCTCGAGGAGGGAAATTACAACCTCGAGATCAAGGTGCGGGGATGTATTCCGAGGGAAAGAGTGCGGGACTCGCAATCGATGCACCGAGACCACTTTCCGAGGAGGAAAGTGGTAGCTTTGTGGTCGGTACGCAAAGTTATTTCCCAAGGATGAGTGTTTTTCTTGAGACAAGTTAACGAAGAAGAATCAGATTTTACTGATAATATTTCCTGAGTGCCTCGTAATGATATGGACGCTTGAGTTTTTTTCCATCTAATTTGGTGAGCCAGTATGTACTCAGCCTTACAATGTCTTTTATGACGTAGGGCCCTTCCCAGTTCTTAGTTTGTTTCCCTGTTCTTCTCTTGTTTCCCTGGAATTTGTTCTCCCGTAGGACTAGATCGCCAATTTGAAAGGTGACCTCTTTCACCTTTGTATCATAAAACCACTTAACCTTCTAGCGGTAGCAGCTGCCCGAAAGTTGGTTGCATCCCTCTTTTCCTCCAAGAAGTTCAGTTCGGCTCGGAGTCGCTCTTCATTAGTTACTGGGTTGAACGCTTATGTCCAAGGGGTTGGTACTCCAATTTTTTGTGGGATCACTGCTTCGACACCGAAAGCCAGGGCAAAGAGAGTTTTTCCCGTCTGTGTCTCGGTAGTTGTTCGGTATGCCCATAGAACCCCCGGAATTTCTTCCACCCACGTTGACCTATTATTGAGAACCCTAGTCTTCAAGTTGTGGAGAATGGTTCGGTTGGTCACTTTTACTTGCCCATTCGCCTGAGGATGAGTGACCGAAGTAAGCCTATGTTCGATTCCATACTCATCACAGAAGGCCTTGAATAAGGAGTTGGCAAATTGGCGCCAATTATCGGTTATGAATGCCCTAGGAATTCTAAACCGACAGATAACCAATTTCCACAGAAAGGAATGACAGACCTTCTCTGTGATTGAAGATAATGGTTTTGCTTCCACACACTTAGGGGCGTTCACTTGGGGGTAAGTGCTTGGGGAAAGTGGGGCGTTCACTTCTAATGTTTCTTTGCAAGTATGTGGCACTTCTGCCCACTTTGGTGATGTGGGCACTTCCTCCATTTTGCACTAAGGCCACTTCGGTCAAAATGCATCGAAGTGGCCGAAGTGGCTTTGGCCGAAGTGGGTTTTATTATTATTATTATTATTATTATTATTATTATTATTATTATTATTATTATCATTATCATTATTATTATTAATATCATTTTCATTATCATCATCATCATCATCATTATTATTATTATTATTATTATTATTATTATTATTATTATTCTTCTTCTTCTTTTTCTTATTATTATTATTATTATTATTATTATTATTATAATAATAATAATATTATTATTATTAATATCATTTTATTATTATTATTATTATTATTATTATTATTATTATTATTATTATTATTATTATTATCCACTTCGGTGCCCCTTCACTTCGATGGAAATGAACACCAGAAGTGCTCTCTTCAGCCCACTTCGTGAACTGGGACTTCTGCCCACTTTAACCCACTTCACACTTCCCTGCATTTTCCCCCAAGTGAATGCCCATAGTCAATCGCAACTATTAGGAACTTCATTTGTCGAGCCTCCGTAGAGAATGGGCCAAGGATATCGACTCCCTAGCGGGCAAATGGCCTTGTACTCACAATGGGTGTAAGGCGAGCGACGGGTTGCCTCTGAATATTTGAGTGCCTTTGACATGAGTCACACTTCCGGACAAACTCAATGGCATCTTTAGACAAGCTTGGCCAGTAATAGCCTTGCCAAAGAACTTTATGGCCTCGGGCCTTTCCTTCCAGATGATCTCTCGTGGACTTCGTGGAGGACATGGTTCACCTCACTGGGTCGTAAAAACTTTAGAAAGGGTAGGGTGAAGGACCGTTTATAAAGTTGCCCGTCTATTCTGCTGAAGTGGGTGGACCGAACAGTGATTCGGCGAGCTAACTTAGGGTTCGACAGGAAGGTTCCATCTTGGAGATAACTCAAGATGGGATCCATCCAGCAGGGCTCTTCCTTGACACCAAGCAACACCTCGAAGGTTCGGTACTCTATTGTCTTTGCTGCCAAATATTGGATATTAATGGGCTTCTTGATGTCCCCGTCAGATGTGGCTAGCTTTGACAAGAGATCCGCTTCATGGTTCTCGGTTCTTGGTACTTTGTTGATGTGAATATTCTTGTAACACCCTAAAATTTTTAAATAAAAAATTAGAAAACTTTCTAAAAATTCTCAAGAGATTAATCGCATAGAAAATGAATACATTATTTTATAAACTAAATTAAGAGGAAATTGGGAATTTATGAATCTAAAATCCAGCCTTGTAACAAATTGGGCAAGAGAAGGCCGTATTGGGCCAGGCCATATGGACGTGAAATAGTTATAGGTGGATTGAAAAGAATAATTCTGATTAATTAATTAAAAGATTTATTAAGTGTTAATTAGTTTTGATTAATTAATTAGGAGATACAGAACAAAAGTGGGGGTTCCGATAAAGTAGATGGGCAAAAGCCGAGAAAAACGGATCTCAGTCGGCCAGTGTTATTACCCGTGACCAGATAGTGAGAAGTATGAAATAAAGTAAAGATTTTAAAATAATTAACTAATAAATTATTGTGAACAGATCCGAAGGAAACGGATCTGGTCGGGTAAAGAGTCGCACGTGAACTTACAATAATTGATTAGAGTATATCTTTAATTAAAATAATTATTTTAATGTTATGACAGGATGTCTGAGAGAGGAGAGAGAGAGAGAGAGAAAGCTTTCAATCTCTCTCACTTTCCCCTTCTTCTCTCCTAGTTGAGCCTCAACCTCACCATGGCCTTCTTCTCTTCGTCCCCACTTCTCAACCCCTTCCCTCAACCAAAGGTTGCGAAGCCTAGCGGTAAATTGGTCGCGTGATTCCCACCCGGTCCTGGGTTCGAATCGACGCTGAGGGCTGGTTGTGAGGCGAGTGCGTACGCACGTGGGGGTATAGAAACCAAAAATCCAGTGCAGCTGCGACTCGATCCCGCAACCATGCACGCCTAGGGGAACTACTTAGCCGGTGGTCGCTGACCATGCGGGCTCTTACTCCAAAAAAAAAAAAAAAACCCCTTCCCTCGAGATCCTAGTCATCTTCGACAACTGGTGAAGCTCTTGGCGAGGTCTTGCAAATCTCCATTTCCCCACCTACTTCTTCACTTAGCTCCGACGAGATCCAAGCTCCCATACCCCCCTCGAGCTCTGCCAGGCGCAGCCACACCCAATTGATTGCCCCCAGCGAAGTGCGCAAGTGCGCGCCTGCCTCCCTCCAGCGCCGCCTTCCACTGCTTGTGCCGCCTTCCGGTGAGCCGCCGCGTGCTCTCATCCTCATCCCGCCTCAGATGCACGCTGGCAGCCCGGCCCGCCTCTTCAAATAACGCTACGCTGAAGCCACCAAATTGCCGACCATATTTTTCTTCTCCGACGAGCTGCGGCTTAGATACGGCGAACCGAAAGCCGGTGAAGTACTTTCTTGCCTCCCCATCATCTGAACAAGTCGATCCAAGCCTTTGTCTCTTTTTCCTTCTTCCCCGATAGATCTTCAGTAAGTACTAGCGTGCCTAATTATAAGACCTAAGAGAAGGACCTTAAAATTTGGATGCTATGATTAAGGTATTAATCGGCTTGGGTCTTTCTTTAGGTGATCGACGAGCGGAAGGCGAACAAAGGTGATCAAGCCGCGAAGCTTTAACCGGTGATTAACACTTATAAAAATGGTTGATTGTATGTTTAGTGCAGGAGAATAAGGATTGTGTATTACCAATTGAACCTTTTAATCATGTGGTTAATTATGATAGTAATGAGTGAATGTTGTATAAATTTTGGAGCACTAAAAACAAAGGGGATTTTGCCAAAATTTTGTCGATTATACTTGAATTATACTCTATGATTAAGTATGGTAGTTAATTACTTTAAAAGCATGTTACCAACTACAAATCATGTTAATGGTGAAGATAGCAAAATCTTCGACTTAGAGTATTTCCCGTACTATCTTCATGCTCTTTAAAAATATGTAGATGCATGTTAATTGGAAGCATGCACTAGTTAAGTTAAAGAATTTATTGTATTATTTTGAGTCTAAGTAAGAATACAAGTTAAGAATACGGTTTCGTATTCCTAAATTTCCGTATTTTGATTTCTAGGAAAAGAAAAAGGCAAAGGCCAGACCTCTGCTGCCGAAGAACCAAGTCAATCCTAGAGATCTTCTAGACTCAAGTGAGGGAACGAACTGGAAACTTAGTATTTTTACCGTATTTACTTTGGAATGCTTACCTTTATTTTTGAAAGGCATGAATTTGAGTTTAAATGAGATATTTCCTAAGTTTTAACATGAAAATGAGTTTACGAAATGATCATGCAAATGGTTCTATTAAATAAATATGAATAGAAAGAGGATAATTGAAAGTATTGATACATTACACCGTATTTTCATAATTGCCTACGCCACTGGTGGCTCTCTAATAGAGCCAGGATGTACGATACTAGGTAAGGAAGGGGTAATTTGTTAAACCTTGCTTTTTCTTAAATCCAAACTACCTGTTTTCAAAACCTCCCATTTTCAAGAAATAAAACCCCTTTTCCGTACTCGTAGAGTACGCGGTGTGCGTATATACTATCCTAGAGATAGTCACCTCGTGGGAGCCATAGTTGGATCGTGAGGGCAGAGATGGTACCCCGATGGGAGCCATAGTTGGATCCTGATGTACACATTAGTTCCGCAATTATTGAAGTAGGGGTGTAGACGTAGTCAATACTATATTATGATTATGATATGATTCTGTATTTCCCACCTCACGGGAGCCAGTGCTGGATCGTGGTGGCTATTGGTGTCGATATTTATCCACCGAGGAAAATTATTGAGTCATTGAGATTATGATATGATCTTGTATTACCCACCTCACGGGAGCTAGAGTTGGATCGTGGTGGCTATGAATGTCAATATTTATCCACTGAGGGTAATTATAGTATCATATACGGTATTGTTGATGAAAGGACTAAGATGATCATGCATGTTATTTTACTTAAGATTTTTATGAAATTTTGGCATGATTAATTCTAATTGAAGATAATGCATTGATTAGCATGATATTTTGAAATGCACTTTTATCTTCATCTTTTATGTATCTTATTTATTTTTAAGGATTTATTTCAGAGTTGTTTTCATATATTATACACAGGTATGGTATTACCTGATAGTTCTGTTCTTTTCTCACCGTACTCGAGTAGTTCATTCCCCTTTCATATGTGTTTTGCAGGAGATAGACAGGTACTCGATCATACCTAGAGTCGAGGAGAGAGAGTTCTGTCACCATTAGATGGCTCTGACCTTCGGGACCACTTTGTTATCTTTAAATTTTAGTGTGTTTGATTTGAGGAGAATTATAATCTCCTAAGCAGACTCGAGTTGTATAACTTTAAGATTTATGTTGTTGTTTGAATTCAACTTTATGTTTTCATAATATTAGTGTTTGATTATGATTAAATTCTTAGTTTATACAGCCTTAGGCCAGGGTTCACTACCTGACCTGGCTGGTGTGACACATGTCCCCTAAAAAGGTGAAGGGTGTTAAAATTCCGAAAGCCTTTCATAAGCTGTTGTACCATAGCTTTGTACTTCACCATATTCTCCTCTCGTGCTTCGAACTCTTTGGACATGTGGCCTACTACTAATTGTGAGTCGGTATTGGCCTGCACGTCTTGTATTCCGAGGCCTCGCGCAAGCTGCAGTCTTGCAATTATTGCCTCATATTCGGCTTTATTGTTGGTAGCTTCAAAGTTAAACTTCAGAACCGTTGAGGTACTCCACCCTGATGGTGATCGGAGGACTATTCCCGATTCGTAGTTTTCAGCATTTGCCGAACCATCGGTATGTAGGACCCACTGGGAAGGGGAAGTGTTCTGCACCCTTGAGTAGTTCATGACCACAAGCTCCTCGGTATTGGTGACAGTGAGTTGAACAATGAAATCTACTAATACTTGCGCTTCGATGGTTGTGCAGGGCGCACAGCTGATATCATATTCTCCGAGCTCAACAACCAACTTTGTTAGGCGTCCTTAAGTCTCTAGTCGGTCAAGTACCTTCTTCAATGGTTTGATTTTATGGGATTGAAAATACGAGTGAACCTTTCAGGCGGGAAGTATCTCGATTTGATGTCTTAAAGTACTTTTTTGATGTAGTAGACCGGTTTCTGCGCCCCACCCTCTTCTTTTGTGAGAAACGAACTAATTACTAAGTCTGTAACAGCAAGATAGATATAAAGTTGTTCCCTTGGCTTTGGTTTAGCAAGAAGGGTGGGTGATTGCAGATAATCCTTTAACTGAGTGAGGGCTTTATCACACTAGCTCCTCTATCCACTCCAACTTTGGTACCGCTCGAAGAGCTCGGAAGAAAGGGAGGTTCTTAATTCTCTCCGGATCGTGAGATGAATCTCCCAAATGCGGTATGTCTCCCATTAAGGCGTTGTATCTCCTTAATGCTCCATGGTGATCAGTCTCCATGATAACCCGGATCTGCTCCGGATTGGCCTCGAATCCTCTCTATGTAATCATGAAACCGAAGAACTTGCTAGAGCAGACGCCAAAAGCGCACTTGCTCACGTTAAGACTTATGCCGTGGGCCCGTAACGCCTCGAAAGTCTCTTGGAGATCAAAAGCGTGGTATTCGGCTTTGGCACTCTTAACCATGATGTCGTCCGCATAGGCTTTGACGTTTATTCCAATTTGCTTTTTAAAGACTTTGTTCACCAGTCTTTGAAATATTGCTCCGACGTTCTTTAGTCCGAAGGGTATTACCTTGTAACAGTATGTTCCACAGGAGGTAATGAAAGAGGTTTTTACCTCATCTATCTTCGCTATTCTGACCTGGCTCTACCCTGAGAATGCATCTAAGAAGCTAAGCATTTCATAACACGAAGTAGAATCTACGAGAATATCTATGTTAGGCACGGGTAGCAATCCTTATGGCATGCTTTATCAAGGTTTGTAAAATCTACACACATCCTCCATTTCCCTGAAGATTTTTTAACAAACACAACATTAGAGAGCCATTCGGGGTATTGGACCTCCCGAATGAACTCAGCTTTAAGCAGTTTATTGACCTCCTCCTCAACAGCTTCTAGCCTATCTGGAGCGAAGTTCCTCCTCTTCTGGATGACCGACTTGAAAGTAGGGTCCACCTGAAGGTGATTCTCGATGACGTCACGTGGAACTCCAGGTATCCCTTCGACAAACTAGACGAGAATGTCAGCGTTGCACTTTAGTAGTCCAAGGAGCTCTTCTTACTGTCCTGGGCTGAGTTCCCTGCCGAGCTGTATTGTTCGCTTAGGGATCTCCTCATCAAACTGGTACGCCTTCAGGTCTTCCACTGGTATTGGCCGGGGAGCCTCTCGTTCCTCATCTTTCGACAGGAGTTCTTCGAGAGTTAGTATTTCACATGCCCTGCTAGATTCTCCCCCTCAGTACTTCAGGTGGTTCACATAGCATTACCGAGAGACTGCTTGATCGCCCTTTACTTCGCCACAACCAATCTCGGTCTGGAATTTCAGCATCATCTTTTATGTCGAAGGGACAACCCCAAACATATTCAAAGATGGCCTCCACATTATAGCGTTATAGCTGGAGAGGCACCGAACAACCAGAAAATTAACCATGGAAGAAACTGCTCCGGGTGGTTTTACGAGAGTAACAAGAAGGGTTATGACCCCTTCTGGTAGGGGCTTCCATTGAATCCCATTAATGGAGACTTGGTTGGCTTTAGGTTCTTTGCGCCAATTTTTATTCGCTCAAAAGCGTCACATAAGATAATGTCAACCGAACTCCCGGTATCAACAAGCACCCTGTGCATCATGAAGACCCCCACTTTAACAGCTACTACTAAAGCATCATCATGCGGCTAGGAAAATCCTCTGAGGTCCTCGTCTAAAAAAGATATAAGATCTAAAAGGCGACCTCTCTTCTGAGGTGGGTCTTCATGAACTGCTCCAACCATGCGGGCGTAGTTTTTTTTTTTTTTTTGACGAGGAGCTTTCCCCTTTGTTTCAGGATTTTCTTGTGCTGTATCTGCATCAAGTTATTTTCTTTGGAAGTATTAAGGGTGGCATAGGTGTTGTACCTCCCCGAAAACAGGGGCCTCCTTGGTTCTTGGGGGCCTTGATCAGTCCATCGTGGAGGTTGATCCCGACCTCGGTATGGCTCTTTCCGAGGCCTTTGTTCTCCCCGCTTTAGATCTTTGTACTTATCCGGTCGGGACTCTTCCCTCGGGCATTCTCTGATCTTTTGCAGGGCTTCCTTCCTTCGGCCAGCTTTGAACTCTTCGACAGCGATATATGATTGTGCTCTGCTCATGAGCTTGGGTAAATCTCTAGGGACAGATCCAGAATTTTGTCAAGGAATGGGCACTCGAGAAGCCCATCCATCATTGTGCCAACTACCATAATAGAACCAAGATTGGACATTCCGGAAGTCTCCCTATTGAATCAATCCAAGTAGTCTCGGAGGCTCTCCCCTTCCATCTGTTTGCATCTGAGGAGCATCACAGGATTCCTCCTTTGTTTTCAATAATTTGCGAACTAGCGGAAGAAGAGATCAGTCAATTGTCTGAAGCTGGCTATAGATTCAAGCGGCAAACTGCTGAACCAATCGTAAGCGACTCCCGTAAGGGTCTTTGGGAAAGCACGGTATAGGACAACTTCTTTGAGGCCGTTCCTCATTATTTACGCACATAAGTGTTCCACGTGCTCAAAGGGATCTTTCTTTCCATCATAGTACCTGATATTGGTGGCCTTAAACTTCTCTGAAAATGGAGCCTCCCAAATTGCCCTGATGAATGGCGAAAGCATGTGAGGGACATGGAACAAAACTCTCTCACGGTCGCTAATCCTGTCATTGTGGCGCTGATGTAGATAGTGATGGTGTATGGGAGAGCAGCCTCTTGGTGAATGACGCGGGGAGAGTGATGCCGCAGAGAGGGATGCTGCTGGGGGTGATACTGAGGCGAGTATTGTCAGGGGGAGTATCACCTCGGCATTACTCTCCAAGGCGACCGGTGCCTCAAGTATGGTTTTGGGGACTCCGATCCTCCTCATGGGGTGACTTGCCTCCTTTTGCTTCTTGTTTATGATCTAGAGCAATATCTTTTGTGCGAGCGAGGTGAAGCAGAACGTCGGGATGAAGAGTGGCGACTCGCGCCTCATCACGGCGTTGGAACCCGAGTGCGGGGAGAGTGAACTGGTGAACTCTAGCGACTTCCCAGATGGGACGGTGGGATGCGTGGTACTATCACCTGGGAGACATGATATTCTGTCGCCATCATGGTATGTGGAAGATCAGTGATTAGTTGCTCTATGGCTTTGAGGCGCTTCTTGGGAGTCTCCATAATGCGGGCACAAATGGGAGGGGCATCCGCTATGGCTGAAGGCGCTTCAACTGGAGAGGGGGGAATCTCCTCTGTAGGGACGGGCTTCGCCTCAATGGCATTATGAGAAGGGGGGTGGTCTTTGCCTGTTCCTCATTCTAGCTCTGTCTTGATCTTCTTGTAGTTGCCATGACTTCTTGATCGGGTCCCCACGGACGGCGCCAAGATGTTAACTCAAATTTAGGAAAGATCCCCAAATTTGGCTAACATTTGAATTTATAAGAGGTTTTTTGGGGGGAAATTAAAGAGAAATTAAGAAAAAGCAAACAAAAGGAAAGGACACCAAGATTTTATATGGAAACCCGACAAATCGAGGGAGAAAAACAACGGGTTTCCTATTTGGGAGAAAGAAATCCACTATTGATGCTTTTTGGAGTACATGAGAGGGGAATAGGTTTAAGAGAGAAAGAGAGAGAGAGAGACAAGGAGTGTCCAAAGAAGTCCCCCAGGCAGATGGGAGGCATTTGCTATTTATTGGATTCTGAACTTTATCACGCGTGCACCCTTCGGATGACAGCTTGGCTGTTAGTTCTTCTCAAAGGACTCAAGGCTTCTCGGTAATCTCCTCGGATCCTTTCGCTGTTTAGTGCTTCGGTATGGTAGTGAGGAGATGGGCTCTAGATGGGGAGTCTTCTCTTTAGAACAGGGGAGGAGTCGCTTTAAGAATTCAAGGGGAAGGACTTGTGGCTACCCGAGGAGGTGTTCATGAAGTTGTGGAGGTGAAACCGTCTAGTGATATGAGGAGGTCCATAACCGAGCCGATATCCTATCAACTCAAATAACGAACTGGCTGGATGAAACCGAGGGCTTAGATCTTTTCACGTGTCGAGCTGGGTTGACTCCACATGTCTCTCCTGATTCTTCTCTATTAATATATATATATATATATATATATATACAGGAAAAGGTTTAAAATGTATAAAATAAATATATAATTATAATATATATAAAGAATGTTTGAATATAACACGTGGGATAATAATATAGAAATAAGGAAAATACTAATATGGGGAGGACGTGCATGGCTGGTATTTGTAGGAATCTTTGATAATAAATTATATATATATATATATATATATATATATATATATATAGGACAAGGCCGGTTGCAAGTGCGGCAACATGATCCTATCACTGTTTTTATATATAAAATATATAAAAAAATATTATATATTTTATAATATATATATATATATATATATATATATATATATATATATATATATATTTATCTATATATTTTAGATAATATATAAACATATATATAAATTTTATAGATATATGTACATGTATATATCTATTATGATGATAAGATAATTTAAGAGTTATATATACATATCTATATATTATCTAAACTATATAGATAAATATCTCTCTCTCTCTCTCTCTCTCTATATATATATATATAATATTTTATATATTTTTTTATATATAAAAGTAGTGTTAGGATCAGGCGACCGCACTTGCTGCTGGCCTGATGCTAAAACTCCTATATATATATATATATAAAGAGAGAGAGAGAGAGAATTAGAGAGAGAATTATCATTATGAAAGCACGTGCATAACTGTAGTGGATTTGAATAACGAGCATGGCTTGGTTTTTTATCAAAACGCGTGAAGTCGATAAGGTTGTGAGATTGGTTTCCGGAAACGTGCGATCTCCGAATGGCCAACTATTGTAAGATTTGATCGCGCCAGAGTTTCCATACAACCGAGGTTGGTGACCTAAGCCTCGAGTCTCTATATAAAGAGAGCAGGCGTTGAAACCCTAGCCCCGTCTCTCCTCGTCCACAACCAAAGCCACCACCACCGCGGGCTAGAGTGAGACAGAGAGGCAGAATGAGAGGGAAGCGACGGTGGTGACCCATCCAAATACTGGAGTTGGATGATTGGACTGGACCTCCAGAGAGCTTCAACACACCACTACGGTGAGTCTTCCTTAGCTGTGGGATAGTAGTTAACATTTTGTATACCTAAATACTCATAAGCATGCTTCATATATATGGGTTCAAGGGTTGTTGACCACCTTATTTAGCAAAGAAGAAGAAAAATAAGGGTGAGGGTTTAACTTGCATGGTTTGCTATTGATTATGAGTATGATAATGATTAATGGGTGTGATGCATGGTCTCAAGTATATATACATACTCTTTTGTTTAGTTTATTTAAGATGACAATAATGAGTATGAGTGGGTATATATATATATATATATATATATATATATATATATATATATATATATATATATATATATATATATATATTTATATGAACATCATTGAGTAGGTTCATTAGAAAAAGTTTGGATGGTTGATGTTGTGCTTGAGTGTGTTGTTGTAGTAAAGTTGTTGTATTTGTGATTTGAAGTACTTAATGGATGAAAGCATGAGTAGAGTGTATGGTAGTTAGTTGTTTCATGCTTAAAAGAGGGGGAGTAATGGCTTTTTGTTTTTGTTCAGAGGATGGCATGGGGATTGTAATGATCATATCTTCTTCAATATAATTTGTTCGATTGAAGTATTAGGCTGGTTAGTTGTGATGATCTTCATAATGAATAAAGTATGGCTTGATGAATATGGAGATGAGTCTCATTAAGTTTGGGTGACAACCAGGTGTTGGTCTTTGTTCATGTATGGAATAGAAGATAGGCTTAGTAATCAGTGAGCTAAAAAGCATAGATAGAGTAGCTAGTGATTCGATCCTAATGGTTCCTATCGAGTTTGGCTTGCATGGTGCTTGTTAAATATGAGTGTGATAATGGTTTAGTGAGTGTAAGGATTCATAACGACTGGTGTGTGTGCAAGCATAGGTTGAGAGTGTGAGTTGAATTGATGAAAGGTTTGATAACTGAGAATGTGATAAAGATGGGTTCACTTATTTATGTGTTTGTTAGTGATGCTTTGGCTGAGCTAGCATGGTTAAGTAGAGGTTGTATAGTAGTGTGATGTTTGCTTTGAGATGATCATATGCATGTCTTTGGTTATCTAGTGAGTTAGATTAGAGGTTAATGGGTCTAAATAAAGTGAAGGAATAAACTGGTTGAGTCTAACCATGTTCAGGTGATGGGCTATATGTCAAGGGTTGAGTTAGGAATAGTTGATGACCTACAGTCAGGCTGTTTCTTTCGAGGGACAGTTGGGTTATTTTTTTTATCTCCGATCGGGATTCATAGAATAATATTAGAAAGGTTAGTAAAAGATCTTTCTGATGAATCCTAGATCAGCTAGATCGGGCTCCCGAATTAGAAGATATGAGTAGTTCTTTATGACTGCGCAGAATCGTAAAAATTCTTCATTTATACTATTAATAGTGACAAGTAATTGTAGTTATGATAATGGTACTAAGATATGGTTGTCATTACAAGATTTCGACGTAGAGCGCTGATCTTCATCAACAAGGACACAGTTAGATTGAGTAGATCTTTAATAGAGGTAAGTTATTTCTACATTGTACCCACTCTATGAAGTATTTATTGGCTTTACGATTATCGTGCTTGAGTGCTTCATGATATCATGGTTATCATGTCCCCTTGATTTGTTTGGATGGTTGCTATGTTGATTTCATACATGCATACCTGTTTCCTTGTTTGATTGGATTCCTGTTGAGCATGTATGGTTATTTTTGGGATGTTGGTATCCTTGGTTGATTGTTATTCTTCCGCCTGGATTCAATGGAGCGTGGGGGCTCCGTTGGGGAACAGTCAAGGATGGGATACCCTGGCATTCCGGCCTGCCATGCTAGAGGGACGATACTCTAGTTGTCTTGCCTATTAGTGGGGGTGATTCACTGATCGTGTCAACACTTAAGAGAGGTGGCGCTACCGACATACGACCGGAGGATCGATTTAAGCTAATACTGTTGTTGCTGACCTCGGGATTGTTTGTTGAGCTTCTTTTTGGAACTCTCATCCAGAGCCTGAGGGCTGTTGTTAGATAGGAGTCGTTGGCCCCATTTTTTTGGATTGATGATTTTTGATTCGTTCATATTATGACTTATCTTTTGTTATCTATGATGGATTTGCTTCATTGATATCCTTGCGGGGTACTTACTGGGCTTTCCATTCGAAAGCTCACCCACTTGTTTTCCCTTTTTTTTTTCTAGATCCTGAGGAGTAATTGACTCGGACTCAGGAGTCGTGCGAGGGGCTGGGATAGCTTGTAGAGATCCGAGGACTTAATTTATTTTCTTTGTGTGTGAGTCATTGATTATAGGACACCTTTTAGGGCCTAGACTATTTTAGGGTATTTAGACCCTGATTTCTTTTTCGTTCTGACTCTGATGTTATTTGCTTATATTATTTGAGATATTTTGTTATTATTTGTTACCTGCTATGATTTACACAAACCTTGTATCCAAGTGGGGTACGCCTCTACTTGGGTACCGATCTGTGCACGTGCCCGATGCTTGGGATCCTGGTAGGGGCGTGATAGGTTAGGTCAAATTGACTCTAGTCCAATAGGAATCTGTACTTACTTTAGCAGCTTTCTTTTGATTTTATTTTGTTAATATTTATCTCTTCTTTTCTTTTATTTGTTATGATCTCTTTTATATTAACCACTTTCCTTGTGATTTCAGAGAGGATTTTCTTGTATATGATGTTTAAGTTGAGATGAACAGATACAAGTACCAACCTGCTCCCATCTCAACATATGAAGATCTCTTCTCACCTGAATATGGGGAAGCAGAACTTGATATGCAATGCCCTTCTCAATGCAACCAATGGGCATAAACAAGGAACAACAACTACACTAGGCTATCTTCTGAAATGAATGTTGAAGGAAGTTCAAGGGGGTAAAAAGGAGCCATCTATTGCAGAATTTGTAGCCCAAGATGAAGCCTAGAAGAGAAATGCTTGTGGGAATTCAGAATGGTAGCATTTTGATTATCAAGGCTCAAAATCCTTTGAATATGCTGATAATTAGAAAAATTACACTAAGCCTCAAGGGCAACACTTAAATGCCCAACCTTATTCGTGGTGGAACTAGTACCTCGACTTCTCTAGAAATGAACACTATGGTAAATCATATGCAACCCAATCTCAAGGGTACTGGGGAGCTCAACATGAAGATAGAACACATCAACAAGTGGATAACAAGCTGCTTTATGTAAAATGTTGGAGGCTGCAACTGCAGAAATGAAAGCCACGCGTGAAGATAATATGCACCTAAGGAAAATAATAACTTTACCAATAGCGCAAGTAAATGATAAACCTCAAGTTCCAAAAAGTGAAGTATTTGTGAAGGTACATGAGGAAGAACTAGGCCCAAAGGATAAGAAATAAGGTACGAAAGACTTGCTCGGTGAGGAGTTTATTCTAAGGAAACTTGAAGATACTTACTCTCCTCCACCTTTCCCTCAAAGGCTTCTAGAACAAGGGCTTACAGAATAGATGCATTATTTACCGTGAGTGAAGAGAAAAAGAGCTGAACCTTGCAATCTTTGCAAGGAGGAAGAGTGCTTCATCAAGCCAAGAAGTAATGCTACTATGCCCTTTGAGTCCTTTGAAGAAGTTGTACTTTTTGCTGACGAAGAGGAATGACATAGTAATAAGTTGTGGAGACAAGCTTGCAATTTTGGAATTGAGGATCATACCGAGAAAGAAGATGTGGAGAGGAATGATGAGAATTCTTCATTCCCTCCACCTCTTCAAAAGCTGCAACAACACAAGAATAATAACAATTTCAACAAGTAGAGTTGACATGCTTCAATGAAACTGGTCATGACTTCTTATCTCCTGAAAATGAGAGCTATAAGAAACAAGGACTTAATACAATTGTGCTCTATTAACCCTTGGAACAAAATTGTATTCTTGAAGAAATTGACAAATCAGATAGCAATACCTTGGTAGTAAAAAAAGCTAAACATAAACATCATATAGCTTTGCTTAAACAATCGTTGTAGATGCCTGAAGCCAAGAGATTAGGGCAACACACAATTGGGGGAATATTTTCCCGTCAATCTGCTGCAGTCCATGTGCACACGTTCTATGCCTTTGTTTAACGACGAAGGCAATATAAAGGAGAGGGGATGAAGCACGATGCAACGGCCCTCAATATTTAGGAACCTGAATGATATAAGTGGGGTCTAGCTAGAGACCTAAAATCCAGCGCTTCTTGGGAGGCAACCCAAGGGAGTAGTATTTTTAATCTTTATGCATTTTCATTCTTAGTGTGGCTTCTAGGTTCTTGGTTTAGTTTTTTTTGAACTGTGTAGGTTAGTTTGTTTCAACACCTTTTATTTTCTTAGTGTTAGCAATAATGATTGCTATGATAAAAAATTAGTGTATAATTTGAGTTTGGGGGTGTTTATTTTCATATAGGAAGTTCTAAATCTTTTGTAGAGTAAAATTGAGAAGTTTAATGATTTAATCGAGCAATGGGAGTCATGTTAAGCGCATATCATGTGTTGATAAAATTTAGAAGGCATGACATGAATTTTAGAAGGCAATTCAGGCTGCTAGATTGCAGAATTGCATGTTTCTGCAGCAACCAATGCGTCGTTCCATAGTAGCGACACGTCATAACCTTGAATTTGAGCAAACTGTAAGTTTAGGACGTGTCCTTCCACAAGACCGATGCATCTTGATAATGAAATTGAGCAGCCTAGGAATTGATGATGCGCCGGTTCTTAAGAAATGACATGTTATAAGTGGTGAATGAGGCAGACTGCCATTGAAGAACACGTCAGTTCGTGAATAATGACTCGTCTTGATCAACTTCATAAATCTCACCTTCAAATCCTCCATCTTATTAATCATCATCAGACCTACTTCTATTGTATAGAGAATGATAACTTTTTTCACTTTCAATCTCCACATCTTCGGTAACTCCTTTGGAAACAATATCCTCATTACTATTGCAACTGTTTTCGGTGTCCTCCTTTCCCATCCTCCCACCATCCATGCCTATATTGTCCTCATCTAATTCATCATCAACCTCTGTAATGTTGTTTTGTTACATGTCACCTGTATTTCTTGCTTCAGCTTCAATTGGATCACAAGAGCTTCCTTCTATTTGATTGCTTTGCTTTCTTAGGTCGTATCTTGTACTATCATTTGATGTTTCATCCCTAAATAAATTTGTTGTTTGAGTCTCTTTCCACAGCAATAGGCGTAGCATTATCTAATGACAGATAAATGTCACATGTTTTATCATCCTTGTGCATATTGAAGGCATGAAGAAGATTTTAATCACCAGAGATTTCAACAAACCCCTTCAGGTCCACACCTTTAATAATATGCCAATACCTTGGATTGGTTGATATCCCAAGTAAAAAACTTTGATAAGTCTATCTTCTAATATTTCAAGTTGTTGTAGTCTTTGTTTATCACCAGTGTTTTTTGTATTCCCAAACAATACATTGTTTTTGAATCCCCAAGGTTCTTGAAATATAAACCATATTTAAACTTGAGTTTTAAGATAGAATCCTCCCTTCAAAAAAAAAAAAGACAGAACATGAGAAATGTTCAATAATTTAATTGTTTATCAATTTCACCTACATAAAAATTAACTTGTTCACCACTATAGGATGCAAGTTCCAAAAAAATATAGATGAGTCAACCCTATCAGACCTGCACCATAAATATAATTTATACATGTTTTGCACAAGAAAAGTCTGAACAAATATGCACAAGAAAAGACTGAACAAATGTTATTTAGATACATCAAAAATATGATTTTACTTAAAAAAGAATGCATTCCACTTCATTTATGTGAAAATCAAAGTACAAACAACAAATACAATATAATATAATTGAAATAGAATGCATGCATCACAATGACCAAGAAGATATGTTTTCCTGAATGAAAAATATAATAATAGTTTCAGCTTATTTTTCATATCTTGCTTGTGCTAATAATATGATAGCCTTCATCCCACCGTCTCATTATTTAATTTTCACGGACCTCTAGTTTAGTCCAAATTTTCTTTTGACCCCTGAATTTTCAATCTTTTTTCCATTTCAATACCATTTTATTTTCAATCTTTTTTCCATTTTAATAAGATTTTCAAAGTGGTTACAATATAAATATTTTCAATTAATACTTTTGTAAGATTTGTGTGACACTCATATGCAGGAAAGATAGTAACTAAGTGAACAAGAATTTAAAGCTTGTCTAAACTTGGGTAGGAAAATCAATAAACATGAATAGTTCATATATAAATTGAAAAAAAAAAAAATCAAAGGCCATTCCCTAGTTGGTACATATATGAAAAATATATAAAGCAAAATCAAGTAACTAGCAATCTTGTCATCACAGGCTTACATGCTGATTAGAAACTCAAAACCTTTTGCAATAATTTAAAAAACAATCAAAACTCTCTTCCAATGTGGTAATACATGAGGAAAAATAATGAAAAAACTAACAAAACTCTCTTACAAAAATCAAGACAAGGATGGAAAATATACACATGTTTGGCTATCTTCCTATTCGACTAGTGATGCTGAACATAAACCCTTGAGAGATTGGTTCAAAGTTAAGGTCAAAGAAACTTATTTCTAAACAAGGGTTAGAAATTTAGAAACCATCCCCTCGATGATGATTAAGAATGGCATGAAGATCTTAAATAATTGAATGGTGATTAAATATTGTTAAATAACTGAATTATTTCACATGAATGGTGATTAAGAATGGTATGAAGAAAACAAAATCAAATGAGTACCCAAAGCCCTCAGCAAAACAACTACAACAAATCAATGTATATGAATAGAAAGACACAGAGGATAAGAAAGCTACCTGGAAGAAGAGTGTTTGAAGAAACCCAAATTCACACCATAAGAGGGACAAAGAGTTCATCAAGTCCTTCTCATCGCATAGGGCCTTGATGACTGCCTAGACAAAGCTTGAGATGGGTTTAGGGTTAGGTCTAGGTTTAGGGCTAGGGTTGGGAGAGGAGGAGAAGGGGCGAGGGTTGGGAGAGATGTGCCGAGGTAGGAAGAGAGATGAAGGAAGAGTGGTTGAGAAGAGAGAAGGGAGACGAGAGAAGAGGGGCTAGGTTTAAGGTTATGGTTGGAAGAAGACGAGAAGGGGTGGGGGTTGGGAGACAAGGAGAAGGGTTAGAAGAGAGACGAGAGAAGAGGTGTTAGGAAGAGAGGCGCCGCGGTTAAGATGAGAGACGAGAGACAGCGACAGAAGGCCGGGATGGGAGAGTGAAAGGGTACGGATTGAGAGATAGAGAAAGAGGAAGGGTAGTTAAGTTATTTTTAAACTAGGGTTAGAGTTTTAACTATAGTATATTTAGAATCCACTAACTATGACTAATAGCAGAGGCATATAAGCAATTATGCCTGTTGTGTGAGTGTATACAAGAAGTTATCATTTTTCTAAGGGTAAATAAGCAATTATTCTGTTTTAGAGGGGCCTGCAAGCGATTTCCCTTAATTAAACAAATTACAAAACATCTAGTTTACTTCGATATAGACATTGGAAATTGTTAGTTCCGTTAACGGGGGTTGAATTACTTCTTGGATGACACTCTCTCAATGAAAAAAACAAGCAAACACACAACCAAAAAGTAAAAACAAGCAAGAGAGGAGACAAGCCAATTAGGAACCTAGTTCGGCTACTTCCAAGCCTACGTCTAGGGACCAAGCTTCGAGAAAACAATCCACTAAAAGAGGAGTAAAGACATGAGTACAAATACTTGTCACTCACACACACAACAAGACAAGCACCCTATCAAGATTGACCAATGACTACTTTGACCCTCACTCTAGGATCTCACTCTGGGGACTCATCCTAAATCCTCAGAGCTGGGTCTTATATAGATGCTCCATGAGCCTAAATTATCACCTGCCTCTTTTAGAATCTCCAGAATCTCCACGATAACTCATTTGGACACCTTTCAAAACTAGTCGTTGCAACTCATGTCGTAACCGAGTTTGCAACGCTGCCCAACTGCTGACGTTGACTAAGGCTGCAACTTCCATTGTAACGTGACCTCAAGAATACTCTAACCCTCCTGGTTGTGTCTGAGTTGAATATCTTCGAGTCCTCCCGATTTCGATTACCGGCAACTAGCTGGACTCCTCACCATCTCGTCATTGTCCCTCTTTAAGGGTACCTCAACAAGGTGTACAATAACCAAGATTATCTTCAAAGGTTTCCTTCCAAACTTGATCTTCATTCATGCAAATTTGTGTCTTCAGAATCTTCCAAACTTGATCTCAATCATCTAAATTTGGGTCTTCATCATATTAGTCCTCGCCATATTTAGCCTCCAATCAAAATATGATCGTCAATCAAATCTTCGCTCTATACCAAATTTGTGTGGTACTATATTTAGTTTCCAATCTTCACTAAATATAGCATTCAAGATCTTTTCCCTCCAATTTGAATTTGTTGCCAAACATAAGACTAACCACTTGCCAAATTGGGCTAACTCAAACTTGCCCTTCAAGCAATGGTCTTTCCTTCATAAGATAGCTCCTTGCTAAAGATATCTCCACTCCTAAAGATAGTACCTTTCTAAAGATTGCTCCAAATATCTCCATCACTTTTCTAGCCACCATGTCTCCTCATCATGCTTGCCACATCACCATCTTTGTCACATCATCATATTATCCATGTTATCTTGGTCCACAACATTATATTGTCAAATAATGGAAACCAATATATGTGCCTTTGCACTAACAATTTCCTCCTTTGGCATTATTTGACTTAACTACTTCTTTCAGATCGGACACATGTTACAACTCCTAGTTACATCACATATCGTGAACTTCTCCTAACTTCATCCGGACTAACTGGGGTTTATTAACTTGTTACAATACTTACTATAACTAGAGATGACCCAAAGACATAACAAGATTCATACCAAAAACAAAATGACTGACTAATAAGTTCTCCCCCTGTCTATTACAAACCTTGGAGCAGATATAAACTAAACAAAAAATATTAAGACACTTAACAAAACAAGGCTGATAGACCTATTTCTCCCCCTTTGTGTCATATGATGCCAATGACCTCTGATGTCGCATAGTAGGTTGCAACTCCCCATGAGTCTAAGCTTGTGCTCCCCCTTTTTTCTTCGCCAGTGGTTCAAGATGAGCCCGAATGTGCTGCTTCTGAGTGGAAATCAATATAAGTTCATTGGAGTAGACTCGATGCTTTTGCTCCAAATATGCAAGTTGTTCCGTGAGATACTTCTCGAACTTGTCTTTGATGGGTTGGTTGGATGTTGACTTCGCAAATAGTGTTGGTGGTGACTGTCTTCCCTCGGGTAATCAAGTTTCTTCACAGCAAAGAAAAATTTGGGAGAAATCTTTAACTTCTTCACAATGTGCACCAATTCCCTTGGTTTATGTTGGACGCTATGTTGTATCATATAGTGAGTGATCAGAGCAGGATACCCAAGATTGACATTAATACGTGTGCATGCGGCTTCTTTAACCATATTCTGAAATATAAATTTCCAAAGATTGAATTTCTTCCCTATGACCAGAGCATATAGAAAAACTACCATGTCCTTGAAAATACTCGAGTTGTGGATAGCGGGAAACCAGTTGAAGGTTCCTACTCAGAATAGAGAGGCTGGTGATGCGATGGAACCGCAAGTGTACGGGTCGTATCAAGTAATAAAGTGGACTTTTAAAAGTCGGGTATCGAACCTCAGGGAGATGGAAGTACTAGTACCCACTATTTATCTATTATCTAGTCGATCGAAAAAGGTGTACGATTATGCTAATTCTAAACTAATTAATTTGAAACACAAACAAGGGAATCGAGTACTCTTGAAGCTAAACGATCATAAAAGGGGGATGCTAGGACAATTGGATCCTCCTTGGACTTTTAAAGGATGAATGCTCTTCTCTATCTCAATTACTTGGTTAATTCTTGGCTAAGGGTTCCTATCGTGCTTTCACTCCCTCATCCCGAGGTGAGTTACTAATCCTGGTGCCCTTACCGTTTATGTTCTCGAACCTATGTCTTGGAGGGATTATGGGAATAATACATCTAAAGGACTCGCTCTCCTTAGTACCTAGGTTCCCGGTATACTCACAATCCCCTCTATTGGAGATGGTTTACACACGGGGAGGCGTTCGCTTCTTCCCCCATATGGACTATGGAAATCCCTCCGGGCTCTTGCAACGTAGAGGGATTCACTCACATTAAAACATCCAATAGACTCAAACAATATAACCAAACAATCAAAATAGAGAAATAACATTGATTAAAACATGTCCAAGGGTTCACCATTCATCCAAGCATCTACAAAATTAGCCCTCTATGAAAGGGGGGCAACAATCTAAAACAAAGATGAAAGTAATCAATAAAGACATGGTAATGAAAGCTTATGCGATCATCGCTTATGGCTCCTTGATCCTCCTCCCTTGATTTCCCCTCTTCTTGCTCCAATGACTTGAAGGAGATGATCCCCAAGCTCTCTCCAAGATTAGCCTCCTTTCCCAAGCTGCTAGCTTCTCCTCTTATTGCTCCTAGGGTTTTTGGGGTGAAATTTACCAAGTTGCCCCTGTGTAGGTCTGCAGTTTCGCCCAAATCTTACGATATATGGGCCTGTATACGGGCATATATCAGCCCATATACAGGCCAGCCGCCTTCATACGGACCCATATACGAGCCGTATATCTGCCCGCATACGGGCCAATCATAACATCTATCATACTGGCCGTATATGGGCCCGTATTCTCTCCAGGGGCCAGTATACGGCCGTATGTCAGCCCGTATGCTTGCCCGTATGGATCCTTCTGGGTGCTCTGGGTTCCCGGCTTCTCTCGAAATGCTTTCTTTCCTCCGGGGTCCCCATATTATGCCCTGTTGATGAAAATAAATACATTTTAAGTATCGGTGGGCTAAAAGTCTTCACAATCACATGCCAAGCATATAAGAATATAGTATAAAATTATGCTCAAATAAACACTTATCAGCTGGTAATCTGGATTCTGCTCCGCAAGAATTGTATTTTCCTCCAGTAAATTCAAGCAACACTTCTTCAGAGTACTCCAATACGTCTGCATAGATTTCTTTACAAGCTACGAGGAACTCCAAGAACTTGATTAACGCTTATGGTGAAAAATCTATCAGTTTGTTCCTCATAAAAACTAATGACAATTTTCGGTAGATAGAACCTTGAGTGTGGCATTTAAATTACTATATAACTCCTATAGAAGTGAGATGTTGTAACACTCGACAAATGTGTTTGACTTTAGCATCCCTTTTTCTGATAGTAATTGGAGAAGACCAAACTTTCTGAGATCGCTTTCATCAATCTTCCTCTAAATAACTAATCCTCGTGCTGATACTTTATCAAACTTCTTTTTTTGCATTCCTTGTTGAGAAACCTCTTTGCTTCGACTTTTTCACTAGCCTTTCTCTATATAGTTGGTATTTTGGGTACTAACGATGGTAACTCCCCCTTACTTGTTGATTTTGTCTTCCTTTATAGTTGTGGTGTAAACCTCGTTTCTTTCTTCACTTCAGGATCAAAGAATGACCCTCGTCTTTGTTTCTTCTCAGTTTTCTACAATTTCTAAATCTTTGATGACACTATTGATTTCCTCTTTCTGGTTGCTTTAATCATCTTTTGGCTAAGTCTGATATCGTTATAAGAGTCCTTTGTATTGCCAGCTTGTGCAACTATTGTTGTAGCTAAAGATTCAACTCATTATGATTCTTTTGTTCTTTTTTCTATTTGATTGACCTCACCAATGATTTTTCTAAAGAATATCATCTGCACTTTCTTTATTACTCGAGGACTTGTTGTTAATAGAATCTTTAGTGATCACTGCTTTTCCTTTTTGTTGATATTGATTCTTGAGTAATTCTTCATGATGTTCTCGAGCTTTTGTTATTTCTTCTTGAATTCTAGCCTCACTTGTAACTTGTTATTTCACTTATGAGTTTTTCTCCATACTTTGTGCTTCTGAAATCACAACCCCTTTTTCTTTGCCTTTAGTGAAGATCATTGGATACATATCAATGATCCATCCGTAGAATTCTTTTAGTTCTTTCCATGGAGCCATATCTATTTGGTTTGATTTCAAAAGTTCAGTACTCAATGTGGGACCTTCTTTCTTTTCAAACTTTTTATGTAATTCTAGGGTCCTTTTGAACAACAACTCGTATGGTATGGAGTGTTTTTTAGATGTTGCGATGGGGATGTTTTCTTCTACAGGGTTAGGAACATAAGGGACCAAGCCTAGGGACGGAGTACCTTTTTATTCCTCCTAAATTAGAGATGGCTTCCTTGGTGGACTAGGTTGTTTCTATTCTGCAACTGAAGTTTTTGCCATCTTAGCTGGCCTGGAGTGCTTCCTATGGACCAATTTCTTTGCCCTCATTTTCATGTAAATCTCTTCCTTCACTTCTCTTCCGAGGATAGATCTGGAGTAGCGAATAGGAAAGATACAAAGAGATTATAATTCTGGGGTTTCCAAACCATACTCTTTACAGTGTAATTAACTCCCTGGCGTCCTTTCAAAAATAAAAACTTAATCTTTTTGAAAAAAAAAAATCAATTTTCCTCTACACCCCCCCTTTTTTTTATGAATTCTTTACAATTCAAGAAACACCTAACTAGGCATTCCTTCTGTTCCAGCTTTCAGCGGTCCTCTGTCAATCATCTTCTAGTTGTAACGGCCTATTGCAACATCCTGCTTCTTTGTAGTTTATGATTTCTTCTCCTCTGCAGCTATTTTCTGTGAATCTTGATTCTTGATCCAATATTTATTGATCATAGTGTTCTTCCTCCTAATTCTCCTTCTGATAATTGTTTGTACATGTCCAACTATACTTCTATTCTTTAGGTCTTCTTTCAGCTTGAAGCACTTTGGTCTTATGTCACCTTTCTCTCCATAGTTAAAGAATACAAGAGCTTTAATGTTCTGTCTTCTTCTGGGTTTGTCTTGTCTTGTACTCTTAGTTTGTTGAGCCTGAGTTTTAACAAAGAAAACTTCTATGTTGTTTTTCTTCACGCTTGAAGACTCCTTTGTAGCCGAGACTGTATCGACCTCAAGTTGGTCTTCCAATTGCCAATATTTCATCTAGCTTGGCCTTGCCTTTGTTATGGAACTAATAGTCTACTTGGGGTGACTTAGTTTCTGTAGACATTCTTCCAGTTCCTTCATAATATTTTATTTCTCTTCTTTAAGGGGCTTGTTCTAAAGTATCATCTTGTGAAATATTTTCAGCATGACTTCTAGCCTTTAAGAATGTCTTTCTCTTTCACTTCTCTAAATTCACTATAAGTTGATTCAAAGGTCGCAAGCGATGTTGCAACAAAACTTGCCACATACTCGAACTTCTTGAGACATTTGCTTTCTTTATTATTGAAGGGAACGCAAAATGGTGACTGATCATATCTTCATCTTCTTCCTCTTCCAGAATCTCCTCTGATTCTTCTTCACTCAAAGTAGCATTGAGTAACTTACCTTTCTTTTTGAGGGTATTGGCACACTCGGCTTGCACGTGACGAAAACAACCACATTCTCTACACTTGATTTTTCTTTTTCTTCGGTTTTGATATTCTTCTTCTTTCTAATCTTCAAATTCTGGTTTTTTTTTTTTATTTTGTTTTTTTTTTTGGAACTTCCTTTCCTTCATGTTATATTGTTTGAACACCCGTAAAGTTTTCTTGACAGCAGTATAATACCATCTTCATCTATATCTTCATGTTGTAACTCTTTTTGCTTTTCTGCTTTCAGTGCCACGTCCTCTACTTTTCTTTCAGGCTTTAGATTCATCTCATATACTTGTAGTGATCCCATCATCTCATCAAGTCTCATGGAGGTGATGTTACGATCTTCTTCTATTGTAGCCACCTTTGCTTCGAACCTTCTAGGTAGAGATCTCAAGGTCTTCCAGACTAGTTCTCATTTGAGTACTTCTTGACTAGTTGGTATGCTTGATTGGCTATGCCCATCAACTTGGCATTGAAGGTGGAAATGGTCTCATCTTTCTCCATCGTGAGATTCTCAAACTTAGTTATTAGCATTTGGAGTTTAAACACACGTACCAGGTTTGTACCCTTATGGATTCTATGTAGGATACCCCAAGTTTCCTTCGCTGAGTCACATGTTGTAACATACTTGAACTGATTCTCATCAACTCCTCCAAAGATAGGATTGAGAGCCTTCCCATTTGCGTTAGCTTAGCTTGTCTCTTTTTGACTCTAACTGCTTTTCTTCTTCTTGACTTCAATCTTATAAGCATCAATGTATGTTGGGGGTGTCCATCCTTCTACAATGACTGTCCACGCACTCTCATCAATTGACTTGATGAACGCCCTCATA
The DNA here is from genome assembly GCA_026586065.1 of Dioscorea zingiberensis. Lineage (NCBI taxonomy): Eukaryota > Viridiplantae > Streptophyta > Magnoliopsida > Dioscoreales > Dioscoreaceae > Dioscorea > Dioscorea zingiberensis. Next base: position 29,454,546 of record CM048818.1, read on the forward strand.
CGTGCCTTCCAATAAGGATAGTTCGCTAAATTGAGTAGTCGAAGCCGGCTTATAGATGCTCTTTCTCTTCCGGCCATGAACATAACTCTTCTAGGAGCTCGCTGACTTTGAAACCAAAGTCAAAATTAGTGACCAACTCTATTATCACTTGTTAGTTCCGTTGATGGGGGTTGTGTGACTTCTCCGATGACACTCTCTCAATGAAAAAAAGAAACAAACACACAACCACAAAGTAAAAACAACCAGGAGAGGAGACACACCAATTGGTAACCCAGTTCGACTACTTCCAAGCCTTTGTCTAGGGGGCAATGCCCGGAGATAACAATCAACTAAAAGAGGAGTAAAGATATGAATACAAACACTAGTCACTCACACGTACAAGAATACAAGCACCCTCTCAAGATTGACCGATGATTACTCCGACCCTCATTCTAGGATCTTACTCTGGTGGCTCATCCTAAATCATCAGAACCGGGTCTTATATAGACTCTCCATGAGCCTAAAATATCACCTGCCTCTTTTAGAATCTCCAGAATCTCCGCAACAACTAATTTGGACATCTTCCAAAATTAGCCATTGCAACTCCTATTGTAACCGAGCTTGCAATGTTGCCCGACTGGTGATACTGACTAAGACTGCATCTTCCTTTGCAACGCTACCTTAAGACGCTTCCAACCCACTTGGTTGTGTCTGAGTTGAATATTGTCGGGTCTTCCCGATGTTAACCACCAACAACTAGCTCGACTCTACTCTGTCTCATCCGTAGTCCCTCTTCAAGGGTAGCACCTCACCAAGGTACATAATCACCAAGATTTTCTTCAAAGAATTCCTTTCAAACTTGATATTAATTCATCAACGTTTGGGTCTTCAGAATCTTCCAAACTTGATGTCAATCATCTTAGTTTGGGTCTTCATCATATTGGTCCTCACCATATTTAGCTTCCAATCTAAATATGATCTTCAATCAAATCTTCGCTCTTTACTAAATTGGGGATGCGCTATATTTAGTCTCCAACTTTCACTAAATATAGCCTTCATGATCTTTTCCGTCCAATCTAAATTTGTTGCCAAATTTGGCTTCCTCTAACTGGCTCTTCAAGCAATGGTCTTTCCTTCCAAAGATAGCTCCTTGCTAAAGATATCTCCACTCCTAAAAATGGTCCCTTTCCAAAGATTGCATCAAAATATCTTCTTCACTTGCCTAGTCACCATGCGACATCATCATGCTTGCCACATTAGCTTTGTTGTCATTTCATTATATTGTCTACGTCATCTTGGGCCTCAACATTATATTGTCAAATAATGCCAACCTATGTGTCTTTGCACTAAGAGAACCCAATCTTAATTTGCTCAAGCTTCTGGCTCAGAATGACAAGCCATTAGCATTATTCGTTTGAGATAACAAAATTCTAAAACTAGAAAACCTAGCAAAAAGGAATATGAAATGTACACATATCAAATGTTACCTATATAATGTGTTGACAAGATGATGACGCATTTCCATCTTTAATGTTCGTATATGAGGAATATTTGCAACCATTTCTACTACCTCTTAAGTGTAATTGGTAGGCCACACGAGATACAAGATCTCTAAACCAAGCAAACCTCTCCAAACAACTGCATAGTGACGTCCACATGGGATGGAACGTGGTGATTATGATAATAACTTAAAACTTATGACTAGGAAGAAATATGATATGTTTACATAATAATCAACGTGTTTTGAAGAAACTAATCCATATTATTGATTTGCTCATGCTTTCTTGATTCCACGCAGCTCAAGTAACTAAAAGGCCAAAGCTAATGGCGATGAAGTTATTGTCAATATAAACCTAGAATTGAACAAGAGAAGCAGCTGTTGCCTAGGGCCCTAGACGAGGACTTCGATGAAGTAGAACTAGCAAGAGATAGTACTGAAGGGCACCATCTCTTGCCTATCTTTCTTTTGTTTACTCTATGTAACCTGTACAAGGCCTTATCTAATCAATGAACGTGGTTTATCCACTTTTCTCAAAAAGAAAAAAAAAAAAAAAAACAAAAGAGAACGAAATAGTTTTGTTCTTGAAAGCTTTTTTGAGGACTTGACTTCCCAACTTTCAGTTTTTTGAAATTTCTTCTAAACTCATCAAACAACTACTTTAGGTCATCAGAAATAACTTTTAATGATTGAAATTTTTTTCATAAAATATGTCATTCCCATAGAGCTATTCAATGCCACACAACATGGAGTCCCAAAAACATTAGAAAAAAGATTTTGTGAGTTTTGGTGTTGGTTGTTGAGCAAACATTCATTCCCATTTCTTTCTTTTCACTTGATAATTATATTGCTTAAATGACGACTCAATCTATTTATCATTATCTTTTGGTCGGTTGGTGAGGAATATTCAACAAGTCAAGACAAACCCGTTCGTGTGGTTTTCTTGATGAACTAATAAACAAACTTTGAAACTAGGGTTTAGACTATATCTAATCTACCAATCCAAACTCACTGTTATTGTTTAATTAATCAAACAATGGCTTCACCATTTGATAATTTCAAGCCGCTAAAGCTGAAAACTATTAGAAACTAAAGATTTTCAGATGGCCATTGACATCCTATATATGGTTTTTATTCTCTATGACCTTCTCCATTGTCTTCCAAATCAGCTAATACTATTATAATTATTCAAAAATCACAAAAATGTTTGAATTTATCAGCAGGAAAGTTGACTTAATTTGTTTAACATGGATTAAAGAACCAACCTACAATCTCGTCACAATTATGTAGTATTCTTAATTAATGGGCTCTCAAGGTATAATTGGTATTTAATTATGTTGTCATGTTCGACTGGCTACAAAGGCAAATTGGTACCATGGTCCCTTATTAAGTGATGGGTAGTAATCTTGTAGATGTCCTGTGATTGAACCCTCTCCATTGTAAGGTGAGGGTTATGTGAACGAATCTCTATTTCGTGGCATGGGGTGCTTGTCGCCTTAGATAAAAAAAAATAATTATTTTGTCATGTTTTTTTTTTCCAATAGTCTCTTTTGTTTTTTCTGACAAGTATTACTAATGGTTTGCCATCCTTAAATTTCGGTGTAATACCCAATTTAGTTCCTCTATTATACTGATTTGAGACTTTAGGTTTCTCTATTATAATTTAAGCCTTTTTGATCATTATGTTTTCACAATTAAGAAATTCAGTCGCTCCCTTCGTCAATTTGAGGGGTTAAATAAGCCTTTTTGCTCCTTATACGTATGCCTCTCGGGATTAATATTTCTCAATCGTCAAAATACAGGGACCAAAAATACTCAAATTATTATAAAAGACCAAAAATTATAAATCGATATAATAGTGAGACTAATTAAATTGAGTATTACACCTTAAATTTATGAATTTTCCAGATGAGGACTACTGATGAACTATAGTCCATAGTCAATCTAATTCATAAATGGATTTTATTGTTCACGAAGGACCAATAAGTAAAAGAGAAAATTGTTTGCAAACCCTAGCAGAAGTAGGTAGTTGCACATGTAACCTTGAAACCATCAGATTTTCATGAATAGCCTGCCAAAGGTGAATATATAAAATATGTATTTTTTTTATTAATGTTAACATATACAAATTTATCTACAAAATTATTTTAATTTATAAATTTAAAAATATATGATTTTACATATATTGCCCTTGTAAATTTTGAGAAGGCTGTACACACAAAACAAAATTCTTATTTATATTTATATATGAAATTTTCATGAATACCCTTGGAAAGGTGTATACAAAAAACTATGTATTTATATTATTTTTAACATAAAAAAATTTCATACATAAAAATAATTTAATTTATAATATTTAAAAATATATGATTATGCATATATACTCTTGCTAAACTATTAATTAAAAATATTGCCCTTTAAATGCTGACCTAGCTGTTAGGCCAGTGATACAGAAGAGAAGGAATTATGCTGCTAACAGGCTTGAAGTTGCTGAGGAGGAGGTCAGTAAATTGCTTAAAGTAGAGTTCATCCTGGAGGTCCAATACCCCGAATGGCTCTCTAATGTTGTCCTTGTAAAGAAGGCAAATGGCAAATGGCGTATGTGTGTGGATTTCACAGACCTCAATAAAGCATGCCCTAAAGATTGCTACCCTCTGCCCCTCATAGATAACTTGGTAGATTCCACTTCAGGGTACGAGATGCTCAGCTTCTTAGACGCATACTCTGGTTATAACCAAGTCAAGATGGCTAGGAAAGATGAAGAAAAAACAGCCTTAATTACCTCCCATGGGACATATTGCTACAAGGTGATGCCGTTTGGTTTGAAAAATGCGAGAGCTACATTCCAAAGGCTGGTAAATAAAGTCTTCAGAATACAGATAGGGAGGAATATTGAGGCCTATGTTGATGACATCCTCGTAAAGAGCATGAGCGCAGAGCGCCATGCTGCCGACCTCCAAGAAACATTTGAGACACTTAGAGCTCATGGAATGAGTCTAATCCAACCAAGTGTGCATTCGGTGTCCACTCGGGCAAGTTCCTGGGTTTTATGCTCACAGAGAGGGGGATTGAAGCCAACCTGGAACGAATCCGAGCTATTCTGGAGACAAGGTCTCCAAGAACCATCAAAGAAATACAAAGTCTCAATGGAAAACTTGCAACCATTGGAAGATTCATTTCAAAATCGGGGGAGAAGAATCTTCCATTCTTTAGGGCACTCCGGAAAGCTCCCAAAGTAGAGTGGATAGAGGAATGTGAAAGGGCCCTCACATAGTTAAAAGAATACTTACAATCACCTACTCTGCTTTCCAAACCCAAACCAGGAGAGGAACTCGGTATCTACCTAGCAGTTTCAGATTTGGTGGTGAGCTCAGTTCTTACTAAGGAGGAAAATGGAATCCAGAAGCCTATCTACTATACAAGTAAAGTTCTAACCGATACCGAATCTAGGTATCATCCTCTTGAGAAGCTTGCATACGCCTTGGTCACAGCAGCTCGGAAACTTCGCCCTTATTTCCAATTACATAAGGTCAGGGTTCTAACAGATCAGCCCCTGAAGCAAGTCCTCCATCGTCCAGATGCCTCTGGGCAATTGATGAAGTGGGTTATCGAGCTTCGAGAATATAACATCACCTATAAGCCTCGCACGACCATCAAAGCGCAGGTCCTAGCCGACTTCATCGCTGAGCTCACAATTACGGATCCTTCCGAAGCTCCATCCACGGACCACCTGGGTCATGCTTCCCCTCTATGACAATGAGTTTTTCATGCAGATAGCTCAACAAATATCGAAAATTCTGGAGCTGGAATAGTGCTGCAATCACCTTCAGGTTGGAGCACCTCGGTAATTCTGAAGTTTGACTTCAAGGCAACAAACAATGAGGCTGAGTATGAGGCCATGATTGTGGACTTGCCAGAGGCCTCGGAATCCAGGATCTGCAAGCCAACACAGATTCTGAACTAGTTGTTAGCCACATGAATGAAGACTTCGAGGCAAAAGAAAAAGATATGGTGAAGTATAAAGCTTTGGTGAAAAAACTGGCTGCTAGCTTTTAGAAGCTTTCTATTACAAAAATTCCAAGAGCAGAAAATCAAGAAGCTGACCTCCTTTCGTAACTCGCTTCTTCCAAGGGTGAGATAACACGGCCCGTCAATATTCAGTACTTGCCAGCAAAGACAATTGATTGTCGATATGAAGAGGAGTTACTTGAAGTAACTGAGGAGCCATGCTGGATTGACCCACTCTTGAGCTATCTTCGAGATGGATCCTTACCGTCAGACCCCAAGCTGGCATGCCAGATCAAAGTCAGGGCTAACCGTTTCACTATTCTGGATGGGTGTCGTTTCAAGTGATCTTTTACTCTTCCATTATTAAAATGCCTATGCCCAAGTGAAGCAAACTATATCCTTCGAGAAGTTCATGAAGCAGTTGCTGGAGACCACTTAGGTGGGAAGGCACTCAGTCACAAAATTCTCAGGCAAGGCTATTATTGGCCCACATTGCTCAAAGATGCGAAAGAATTTGTCCAGAGGTGCGATGCATGTCAGCGTTACGCCAATATCCAGGCCATTTGCACTTTGGGGAGTAGATCTCCTCGGCCTCTTTCCGAAGGCTGTCTGACAGATGAAGTTCTTTATTGTGGCTATCGATTACTTCACCAAGTGGGTAGAAGCCGAACCTCTCTCCTCCATCACAGAAAAAGTGTGCCAAAAATTCCTATGGAAATCGGTAATCTATCGATTCGGAATCCCAATGGCCTTCATTACAGACAATGGAAGACAGTTTGCTAACACAACATTCAAAAATTTCTGTGAGGAGCTCGGAATTGAACACAGGCTCACTTCAGTTACTCACCCCCAAGCAAATGGGCAGGTGGAAGTAACGAACAAAACTTTGCTTCATAGCCTCAAGACAAGAGTATTCCAGAACCAATCCAATTTGGTGGATGAGGTACCAGGGGCCCTTTGGGTGTACTGAACCACTAGCAGAACTCCTACTGTAGAAACTCCATTTGCCCTCACCTATGGAGTGGAAGCAATTCTCCCAGCCGAAATTGAAATCCCAACTCCACGGATCCAGGCCTTTGATCCAGCAAGTAATGAGGAACAACTTAGAGCTGAGATCGACCTATTAGAAGAAAAAAGAGATAAAGCCGCTCTCCGAGCTGCTGCATATCGCCAGAGGGTCAAGCGCCACTATGATGTCAAGGCGAAAGAAGTGATATTTCAAGTAGGCGATCTGGTCTTGAGGGAGAACATTTTTGAAGCCAACAAAAGTAGAACAGGAAAACTTAACCCTAATTGGGAAGGCCCCTATGTTGTAACAGAGATTGTTAAGCCTAGTACTTATTGGCTCTCCAAGATGGACGGAAAGAGGCTCAAACGCCCATATAATTCTGAACATATTAGGAAGCACTATCGATAAAACTCTCTGTTCTACAATATACCCAATTCTTTGTCAACGAACGCCTATGGAATCGAGGGAAACAACTGAAAGTTCAAAAGTTACCCCACACTCCCCTGAAGATCTACTTAGAGCTAGACAGCGGGCCAAGGCTCGAGATATAGCATGACACAAGAGAGCTCCAACTAACGCTTCAGAAAGAGGACTTGCTAAGAAACATAGCAGAGGGTCAAGGCTTGACCTGTGACAAAAATAGCAAGCGACTTGGAAAAATCCTCAAAAGGCACTTAGCTAAGAAACACAGCAGCGGGTCTAGGCTCGAGCTGTAATACATGAGCAACTAACCTATGAGAATAATTCCTGAAAAGTACTACTGTTGAGGAGCTCTTCTACGACTTGTTTACTAAGGCTGAACTTCTTACGGAGGACCTCGGAAGTCCAAAACCAAAATCTCCAACCCGAGTCACCAAACAAGATGGTAGCGGGTCTAGGCTCGAAACATCTTAAGCGAGAGTATTCACCTAAGAACTCAACTGGGGGAGCCCAAGAAGAACGGAAAGCTTAAAAACGGAAAACAGAAGCATCACAAAACTCTGAAATCCATTCCATACACAGGTAAAAATTGATTTCATTTACCAAAGTAACATTGACATTAGTGGCAGGCAAAACAATCGAAGCTACATGTCTTCAAGAGAGGGAAAATACAAGTTAAGCAAGAAATATCAGGAGCGGGAGTACTAATTATCTTCTGGAGTGGCTGTGATGATATCTCCGCACAAACCGAGCTTCTCGATACTATCAGGAACATCTCTTCTTGCTTCGCTTAAGCAGAAGTCCCGGCTCCGACGTCGACGTCACGGCTCACGCCAGCGAGGATTTCCAAGACCCCTACATAAGTTGAATTAGCAAAATCAACTTTGGGGAACCTCAACACGAATTCCTTCAAGACAGGGAAGCTCTCCTCTCTCCCTTCGTCGCGGGTATCCTCAAGTGTTGATTCCGTTATCCGAGAGGCTTCAACACAAGCCTCCCCCAATTCCTTCACTCTATTTTCACTTTCAGATAACAACTTCCAGCAAACCTCCAGTTCACCCGAGATGCTCTCACAATCTCTTTTCAGGGAATCTCTTTCTGTACAGACGGTCGTCAACAGAGATCCATTCTCCTTTAATTGAGCGAGGAGCTCGTCATTCTCCTTTTCCAGGAGCTCAGCGATTATTCGCATAGAAGACATCTCCAGAGTGAGGACTTCGACTTCCTCTTTAGCCTTCGAAAATTTCTTCTCGGCAAAGGTGCAATTGGATTCAACAACCTCCTTATCTTGAGTAATCCGGAATTGGCCACCTTCAAGGCAACTATTTCCTTCTCCAAAGACGAAGCCTTCTCCTTCGCCTTAAGCTCCTTCTCCATATGCCTTTAGGCCTTCTCATTAGATTGCTTAAGCACGGCCTCTAAATTGTTCTTTTTAGCCAGAACTAAATCTTATTCCTCAGAGGCTTTCTTTAACTCCGCGGTTAATCGGGCGACCTCTCCTTCCAGTTCTCTATTCTTCCTGACATACTCAGTAGGCAAAGACATCCGGCTCTCCTCCTCCTCTTCCAAGATACTTGCAGCACGGTGACTAAAAAACATATTCTACATGGACACCAAAATAGATTGAGGATTGGTACAAGCAAAGCAATAAATAAACTCAGAGGAATGATACTTTCAGAAAGCCCCTGAAGACGGAGGAGCTCGGCCAAGTCATGCCTCGTGAAGCGATCAAGTCCAGACTTAATCTCTCCAGGAAGAATTGATTTTATCATAGAAGCTGCAGTTTTGGGATCACTAATCAGGATCCCCTCCTCGGGATCTACATGCAGTGACCCCTTAGGACCTTCAGAAGAACTGGGACTGGCTAAATGAGAGACCGCCCCAACGAAACCTCGCCCCCGCCCGCCCGAAAGCTTGGAGGAGGTTGGGCGACTCGAGTAACCTGAACCCGAACCGGTTAGAAGTGGATAGCAGGGTCAATATCTGGTTGCTCGGACACACCAATAACTTGAACCTCATCGTCATCCAAGTCCTTGACAGCTTCGGTAAAATCAGGCATGCGCTCGAATACCTCTTCTTCATGTCCAGTAACAGAAGGAATTGGGGAAAAACGTCCAACCAGATCCCCCTGCCCCTGAGGTCCTCCTCTTTATCTATTACAGCGAGCTTTAGTATCGTCGTCGCCCACAGAAACATCCTTTTCAGTAGGAACACGAGTAGATAAAGGAGAAATTGCTAAAGCACTCTCCACGGAATGTGGTTCCATTGGTTCTGATTGTCTTTTCTTTCCCTTGGAAACCACCTTCTTCTTTCTGCTCGTCACCTTCCGAGCTGGCTCATCTTCAACCGCTTCATCGGGATCTCACCGTCTCTTCGGTAAGACAGCTTCAGCTTCCGGAGGCAAATCCATGTTTATACTTTGCGGGACAGCACGCTCATCATTTCTTTGCAAAGTCGCATGTTCCTCATCACCCTGAGCAGCACTGGGCTCCCCAATACTCTCAGAAACGACCTGCGGATCTCAGCCTTCTTCTTTTTTTCCAACCGTGCCGTATTTAACTTCTCAGCACGAGCTTGAGCTTTATCCAATAAAGTCTTAGCACTCTTAGCAGGATCCATGCCTTCGCCTAACAGACAGAAAGAAGGAGCTCAGTAAACAAGGAAAGAGAACGACTCAGAAAGAGCAACAAAGATATGGTAGCTCCTACCCTTCACTAAAAACAGCCCGCTTCTACGCAAGATTTTATTGCTCAAGTAGAACTCAGGAGGGATCTGAGAACATTTTCGTAATTTCTTGAGGCAGCGGATCTCCTTTTTGGAGAGCTTCTCCCTACTTAACACCTGTGTCCGAGGGACTCTCCACTCAGCCTGGACCCCGAAACCCCCTCTATGGAAATGTAGAAAATATTTTTCCTTCTATCTCTTGATGGAGGTCGGCATAGGGCCAAGAAAACGCCTATCCGACCTAGCTTCGAAGAAGTACCAGTCTGTATTAGATTCCCTATTGAGGCAAAATAGCGCCTGAAATAAAGACAGCGTGGGAGTAACTGTTGGGTTTTGTAGAAAATCAAAAGCATCTATCATATACATGGCACAGCGGAATAATTAAAATTTTCTTAACCCTAGCCCAAACGGACCTCCCTACGTTTATCAAAACACAAGCAAGTAAAGTTGAAGCGTATGTACCTTTTGAAATATGTACCAAATTCCTTTCTCTAAGTCGAAGAAGACGTTGCGTCAACCATAGTAGTCCATAGACGGAGTGTCTCTAACGGTGATCCACGCGAAGATCCGCAGAAGCAACCTCAAAGGCGACGGGGTGATCTTCCACGCAATGTGCTAGCTATGGTGGAAGGTCTTGAGAGGATTTTGGGAGAGAAGAGAAAAGACTATTGATCTCTATCAATTACTAAGAAGTTATGTTATTGAATCTCTTTATGGCCTAGAGTATCACATATTTATAGGCCTCTCTAATCAGATTAGGGTTTGTTTCGGATTGGGACTTTGATTGAAGCCCAAATCAAATTTGGCTAACAATCTAATCAAATTTGACATATAATCAAATTCGACTCCCAAGCAAATTTGACTTATAATCAAATTTCACATATAATCAAATTTGTCTTATAATCAAATTCGACTTACAATCTTTCTCTTCCCTTTAATTCTCTCGTTTGAGGATCTATTCCTAAAAACCCGTTTTATACCTCATTGATATCTTCTATGCGTAAGACCCATTAGGTTCCCAGTTATGTTGGCCATTCATTATCAACCATTGATTACAAATAGATCATGAGTGGCATCTAGCAATACATCATGACCCCCAATTGACCGAAAAGTCAGGTGGTCTGACTTGGAACCTTTCAGCAGCCAATGTTAGTGTACAATTTGTCCTTTACCATCTTATACCAACTTGGTTCGAAGTATGGCCTATGTGTTAACTCCCACTAAACTGACTATGTCACACCTAGCCCAAGTATTAGTTCCTCGTCCTATGGGATCTATTACTCAAAACTTATGTCATCGAAGACCATCTTCATGACAAGTTACTCTGGCCAGAGATTCTTGAGTAATGACACGACAAGTGGCCATGAGTATACTCTCCTTCTATTAGGAGTGGTAAATCATCTATTGGCTACCCAAATACCTTCGAATATTTCAAAGCTGTACCCAATCACCACCCTATAAGTAACCCCTGAAGGGAAACGTAAGAATGGCGTCAAAGCACATGATCCATATCCAAGATAACTTGTGTACCTCAAGTCTAAGGATATTTACACCATTGCTGCAATGAGATCTTTACTGACATTTTAATAGAATAACCATGTGAAGACTCATGGTAGGTCATCCAATGAACTTGCTACCCTTAGCAAGCATCCACATGTTCACTCAAAACATCTTCATGCTATGCATTGTATTATGGACTTCATTAATTAGATTTAAGATCTCATATCATATTCATAGTAATGAACATCTAAATAATGAAGAAGCCTTTTATTAAATAAATAAATTTGTACATAAAGTGCCAAAGGTGATTGTCTTTAGAGCACTTCTCCAACAGTAACACCACAATCGAGGTATACTATCACGAATCCACAGAGACATCTCCAAGAATTCGGGGTCAATTGAGATGGACAGACATTGAAGGACTGGAAAATCTGAAAAAGAGGAGAGAACGGGAGCCGAAGTCCTCCTAATAATGCATCTACATACACCACAAGCTCACTGTCTTTACCGGAACTCGCTTGATCAGAAGATTCAGGAATCCTAACCTCAGGTTTGAAGTCCCTATATCTAATCTTATAATACTTAACCAAGGCATCGACTTCCTCCAGTTAAAGGATACTAGCATATGAATCAGAACATGGGAACTGCCTTTTGCTACGTTTAGCACCTACATCGCTAGTGGAAGGAACAACACAAGATGAGGATGCTATACCTTTAGAATCGCTCCTAGAAAACAGGAAGCTTGCGAGAAAAAAGAATCAAAAGCTCTTTCCGCTGTCAGGGTTTGTGGAAGAAGAAGATGAATAAAAACAGAGAAGAAAACCCAGCATGATATTTGAGGGGACTTATTGGACAAAGGGATGATCCAACGGCTTGAATAAAACCACGCAAATATAAGATGATCCTCGCCTGACACCTGTCCTTTCCATCCAACGGGCAGGACCCCTTGTTCCCAAAGCTGGCCTAGATAAATGCCACGTGGACCGTGAAAAACGCGCCCATCATTGCCCATTACCACATGCCATACCACTACAAGAAAAAATGAGTTGTTGAGAAGCGTGCTGGCGGCAAGCATTAAATGCAATTACTGCACTTTGAGAATAATACTTGTTTGAAGCCATCCCACAGCACCTCAACAAATAGCTATATGAAGAAACGAAATCATGAGCAGCTCGGTATGCTTAGCTTAAATCGCCGAATGATTAACAAAATTATTCATTCTCCTCCGAGCTCATCGCAAGCATACTTGAGGGGGGACCGATGATAGGGGTGAATATAAAGAAGGATACGTGGCAGCCGGGGAACCAGGCACGCAGGCGTCATGTGACCATCTCCATAAGACACCGTCAAATTTCCTTCCATGGCCGAGGTCCATTCCACCTCGGAAAAGTGGTCCAAGTGCCTAGCTCCTCAACGAGTGCCTCTATATCTTTAGCCAAAGCAGGCCGCCCTCAGTATAGTTCTTCTTCCCACGGCTTCCCACCTGAGGCCCTCTTCCAGAATTTTCTAGAAGCTTAGTTAGTTAATCAGTTGACAAATCAGTTAAGCAGTTATGAGTTAGTTAGACCGTTACACCGCCAGCCTTGAGTCTAGAAGCATCTAGAAGGATCTTTGAAATTTGGATTAGCCGAAATGGAGTAATCGAAATTGGTAGCACCCACGTGCTCAAATTGAGTGGCTTGCTCCTCAAGCCTCACCCCAGCCTCCAGACCCTATAAATACCCCATTTCCCAGTTCAACAGCAAGGAATGGAAGCGCTGGCGAAGCCTTGCTTCGTTGGAGACCTGTGCTCTCTTCATCTTCTCCTCCTTCTTCTCCACCTCTATTTTCTTTCTTGAGAGCTCATTAATGGAGCTCTATCTTGTAGATCTGAAGGTGATTTAGAGGATTTTGCCTCCATGAGAGGGGCTTGTGGTTTTTTCCCCAATTTCGGGGGTTTTCCACGTTAATTCTTGGGTGTTCTCTGTTTTTGGAGTTCTTCTCCTTCCCGCCTCAACTATAAATTCAAATGTCGGTCGAAATTGGGACTTGATCCGAATTTCGAACCAACAACATATATTGCCCTTGTAAATTTTGAGAAGGTTGTACACACAAAACAAAATTTTTATTTATATTTATATATGAAATTTTCATGAATACCCTTGAAAAGGTGTATAAAAAAAATATGTATTTATATTATTTTTAACATAAAAAACTTTCATACATAAAAATAATTTAATTTATAATAATTAAAAATATATGATTATGCATGCATACTCTTGCTAAACTATTAATTAGAAATATTGCCCTTTAAAATTTTCAGAAGGATGTGCGCACAAAACAAAATTATTATATATATTTACATATTTAACCTAAAAAGTAATGCTTATTCCCATCTTGGCTTTATTTTTACATAACGAAAAAGTATAGATTTTTATTCATGCAAATATATTCATTTCTGTTTGATTTTTACTATGAAAGTATTTTAAGCATAATTTATAATTTATTGCACATATTAGTTATACAATATTTTCAGGAATACTATTTAAATTTTAAAAAATAAAAACGAACAATGAGCTTTCTGAAAATTTTGAATGTTGAGCAACCAAAGCCTCTTACTGACTACATGAAACATTTTTTTTTTTAAAAAAAAAACCTTCAAATAGCATAAAAAAAGTTTACAATAATAAATCTTAAGAAAAAATAAAATTCAAAAAGTTTCAATTTTCATATGCTTCTAATTCATCACCTTCCACAACAACCCAAACAAAATAAAAAAATAAAAATATAATTTAGATCAGTACTCATATTACAAATAAAAAAAAGTGAAACAACATTTAAAAACCCAAGATTTAAACATTATAATTTACAGAAGAGATAAAAAAAGGGACCAAATTAAAAAAAAAAATCTTTAAACCTTTTCAAAACTTAGAAAAGAATTAGCCCTTTTACTACTCCATTTTTATTCATTAAAATTTGCCCAACCTTGCCCGAAAACCCCAACGTCGAATACTCCTCATTGACATCAACTCTAGCGGTGAAGGTTGCTTTCATGTTTAATTGGGCGTTTGAGAATCTGTCAACCATTTGGATCCTGTCCACCAGGATCATCTAGCTACAAACACCATCGTGTTTTAACTTTTACTACAATTAAGCTCTCGAAACCCCGCTCTCGAAACCCCGCTCTCGAAAGCTGAATCTCCTGTGAAGCTGGTACAAAATCTGTTGGCCTTCGGGCCAACAACGGAAGGTATCATCTCTACCCACCGCGTGGCGGTGGGTGGGGACGCAGTAATGGCCCCTGCGGGGCCTACCCAAGCTCCGAGGGCCCCCACTGACCCTGAAAAAAAAGGCTCGGCGGTCACTCCAATCTCAAATGTTCATAACCCTTCTCAATCCCAAGGCCTTGGCAGAAATAACCAAAGCAACAGATCTTGGCTCGTGTGGTTGATAAGTGTTCATTTGAGCATAATTTTATATCATATTCCTACATGCTCGGCATGTAATTTTGAAGATTTTTTGCCCACCGATACTTAAAATGTATTCATTCTAATCAACAGGGCATGATACAAGGACCCCGGAGGAAAGAAAACATTTCGAGAGAAACCAGGATCCCAGAGCACCCAGAAGGGCCCATACGGGCTGAGATACGGCCATATAATGGCTCTTGAAAGGAATACGGGCCAGTATATGACCCGTATGATAGATAGTATGGTGATGCTTGGCTCGTATACGGGCCCGTATGGAGGTGGCTGGCCCATATACAGGCTGATATATGCCCGTATACGGGCCCGTACGTCGTAAATCTCAGCAAATCTGCAGATCTAGAAATGGGCAAATTGGTAAATCTCGCCCCTAAAACCCTAGAGGTATAAAAGCCAACTAATTGGGGGGTCTAGAGAAAGAGAGCAACTTGGGGAGAAAGTGGCTAATCTTTGGGAAAGCTTGGAGGTCCTCACCTTGAAGCTATTGGAGCAAAAGGAGGGGAAATCATTGGAAGAGGATCAAGAAGCCATCAACGGTAATTGCATTAGGTTTACCTATCATGTCTTCTTTGATTGCTTTCATCTTTGTTTTCGACTGTTAACCCCCTTTCATGGAGGGCTAATTTTGTAGATGCTTGGATGATTGATGAACCCTTGGACATGATTTAACTAATGTTGATTTTCTATTCTTGAATGCTTGGTTATATTCATTGAGTCTATTGGATGTTTTAATGTGAGTGAATCCCTCTACATTGCCAGAGCCCGGAGAGATTCTCATAGTCCATATGGGCGAAGAAGTGAACGCCTCCCCGTGTATAGACCATCTCCAATAGAGGGGATTGTGAGTATACCGGAAACTCGCGTACTAAGGAGAGCGAGTCCTTTAGATTAATTATTCCCATAATTATTCCAAGAAATAGGTTTGAGAACATAATCGGTAGGGCACTAGGATTAGTAACTCACCTCGAGATGAGGGAGCGAAAGCACAATAGGAACCCTTGGCCAAGAATTAACCAAGTGTCGAGATAGAAAATAGCATTCATCTTTTAGAAGTCCAAGGGGGATTCAATTGTCCGAGCATCCCGCCTTTTATGATTATTTGACCTTAAGAGCAACTCGATTCCCTTGTTTGTGTTTTCAATTTAATTAGTTTAGAATTAGTATAATATACCACTCTTGGATCAACTAGATAGTAGATTAATAGTGGGTACTAGTACTTCCACCTCCCTACGGATCTTTAACCCGACTTTCACGTCCACTTTATTACTTGTGACGACCCGTACACTTGCGGTTGTATCGCATCAGTGGTTGCGAAGAGTAACCAATATGATGAGATACCAACGGTCGTCTTCCTCGGACCTGTGCTGGAGAGACTCCGTGCAACCATCACTGAGACAATCGACATTGAACCAGAAATGCTTGCTAGAGCCCATGAATCAATGAGAGGCATGCTGTATGGAAAGTTCCTTGGGAAAGCTCCGTCTCTAGTCTGCACTCGAGAGAGCCTTTCTAGGATTTGGAGTGGCTATGAGAGCTTTACAATAACCGACATGCCCAAATGATTCTTTGTGATCCAATGTATGACTAAAAACATGGCATGGGAGCTGCTTACGGACGGGCCCTGGACCATAAACAACATGATATTCCACCTTATTCATTAGAAGGAGCAATTCCAACCAGCCTTCGAGCGCCTGACCACTACAACTGTTTGCGCACAAATCCATCACATCCCTTATGAATATTACTCGCCAGAGATGTTGAAGAAGGTGGTATCATACTTTGGCCGGTTTGTTAAGAAGGACTATACTACAACTACGAAAGAACGAGCAAAATTCGCTAGAATCTGCCTTGAACTTGATCTTGAGAAACCGCTCAAATAAGCAGCATGGATCAATACTCCCAGGAAAAAGCTGTTGGCCCCTATAGTATACGAAAAATCCCTGTCTTCTGGTACAACTGTGGAGTGGTCAGTCACTGAGAGAACATCTGTACTGAGGTACCATCTGCAGGTAAGCCAGAGGAGTCTGGATCGCATTAACTCCTGTATATGCCGAAGCTGCTGTACCAAACCCAGATGTGACATGACGCTAGACTGATCCCGATTTGAACAACCCACCGTCGGTTAAGTATAATCAGACGTATGGCCCATGGATGACAAAACAAAGCAGCCAGAACAGTTACAGGGGAAGAGGAGGAGCCCGAGGTCGCGGCGTGGTGCCGGCCGAGGCGCTGGCCGTTCTTCACAAACTGAGAAGGTGGTGGTGCGTGATCACGTGCCTGATCGTCATCCCATCGCAACGCACATGCCCAATCACAGCCTAGCTAGGCTAGTTGAATTGTTGGATCAAAGCACTGTGGAACTGGTGGATCTGAGCCGCGAGAAGACACCCATTCTATGCCAGATGTCCGAAGAAATGCATAAAGATGACATGGATGTTGGCTACGTGGACGGTCCATCTCATGGGAGACCCGTTGAAAGATCCGTTGAGCGCTCTACCAGAGCAGGTCATAATTGGGGAAGAGGTGATGATAGACTTTTAACCTTTGTCAGAGAGAGGGCGTCACTTGAACAAAGCGTGGAAGGCTTGTGGTCTCTGCGAGCCAGATCCCAATCGAACTCCAGACCTGAGCGACACCACATGGACACATCTCCCTCCAGAGAATTTTTCAATAGAGATGAATCGCTGGATCCAAGGAACAGGACAGGTGGCGACAATCTGTTAATTACCTCTCTAAATGAAGAAGTGGAACAAGGGCTGAGATCATCCAACCCCAAATCCAGCTCCAAAGGTAAGGGTATTGCCCCAAATCCCTCTCCATCTTCTCATAGATCTCTCTTTCACAGGCTGTCGCAAGCCCTAGGAACTGAAGAACCAGAGGCATACAGCGAAGGAGATATAATTGAAGAAGATGATCCTCCGGATCAAGGAAGGAAACATCAAGAGGTTGGAGCCAAGTCCACAAAGAAGGAGAATGATGCAGGCCCAATAGAGGCAAGCTGCTCAAGCAGACAAGGACAAAAAAAGTTCGAAGTCCAACCCCCCCCCCCCCCCACCCCTCAAACCATAGTTGAATATGAAGCTGATCCTATGGAATTGTAGAGGGGTCTCTGGGAAAGATACTGTAAGTCATATCATGACTCTGAGTAAATCTTTTGATCTAACTATGTTGTGTCTTGTTGAAACTCGTGCAAACGAGATCAGAATTTGACGATTCTATCATAAATTTAGACGAAATTGGGAATGGGCAGTGTTGCTAGCCCAGGGATTCTCCGATGGGATCATCATCTTGTGGAAGAAAGGACTCCTCAAAGTAACCCCAATCTGTAATATCAGGTATGTAATCCACTTAGTAGTGTCATATGCTTCAGCAAAACCATGGATTGTCTCGGTGGTGTACAACAACCAAACTACAGAAGGCCAAAAAATTGCACGGCGTGAACTCAACAAAACTAGTTCCATCACTAGTCCAAGGCTAGGCCTGGGAGACTTCAATGCAATTCGCACCCAGTAGGAGCGAATTTGTGGGCAAGAGAATCGTAGATTTGGTTTGAAATCTCAACTCTTTGACTCTTTTATTTTATACGACAATTTGGTTGAACTTCGCTTTTCGGGTTCTTTATTTACCTGGTGTAACAACCAGCGTGGGCAATCTAGAATATGGGCACGATTAGATAGAATCCTTGCTAACCATGATTGGCTTGATGAGGCTCACTCTTATCAGGTAACCCATCTTGCTCGATGTCAATCAGACCACTCCCCTATATTACTCCAAATCACTAATCATGAACTAATTCGGAAGAAACCTTTTAGATTTGACAACAATTGGATACAATTACTTGAATGTAAGGATAGTGTAGAAAACATCTGGAGGACCAATATATGTGGAAATCCAATGCATAGCCTCTCCTATAGGTTCTAAAATCTCAAGATAGATCTAAATAGGAAATGCCGAGGATACTCACAGAAATTGGAAAAAGAGATTAAGAGTATAGAAGAAGAAATTAGGATATTAGAATCCGAGGAATACAACAATGTAAACAACCAACCAAACTTAAATAGAATCAGACCTTTATATAACAAACACCAAGCATTATTTAGGCAAAACACCAACTTTTGGGCCCAAAAATCCCGGATGCAGTAGCTCCAAAATGGAGATTGTAATTCTAAGTTCTTTCATCAAATCATCAAGAACCACAGACATAATAATAGAATAACACAATTGAAGAATTATAAAGGAGTGTTATTAACTGATCCTTTGGAAATTGATAGGTGCTTTATAGAACATTACTCTACATTATGGCAGAACTCTTCTACAAATTCTACAGAACAAATTATCCAATCCCTGCTTGATGACCTACAACCTGTAAGTAATGAAGATAGAAAGTCATTAATTAGAACTGTAACAACTTATGAAGTTTTCCAAACTGTCAAATTCCTACCAAGGAACAAAGCTCCTTGTCCCAATGGGCTAAACAGTGAATTCCTCAGGGCTTACTGGCCCAAATTGGCAAAAACTTCACCTAAGCCATAATTCACTTCTTTGAAGAGGGAACCCCCCCCCAAGAGTTGGAACCAAAACCATATTTGTCTAGTTCTAAAGAAGGATAATCCAATTAGTACAAATGACTTTAGGCCTATTTCATTGTGTAACATAAACTACAAAGTCATAGCCAAGATAATGGCCAAAAGGATCAGAAAGAACCTACCTGACATTATTGGGAGAGAGCAATCAGCCTTTGTGGGTGGCAGGAGCATCTTTGACAATATTCTCCTTGCACAGGAACTGGCCCATTCTTTAGAGCATAACACCTAAAACCACCCAATGATGCTACTTAAAATAGATATGGACAAAGCCTAAGACATAATTAGGTAGGATGTTGTCATTGCAGTGTTAACCAAAATGCCTTTTCCAAAAAAGTGTATCCAATGGGTTCAGGCATGCATTCAAACAACCTCTATGGCTTTCCTAATTAATGGAAGCTTTGGAAGTTGGTTTAAACCTAATGTTGGATTAAGACAAGGTGACCCATTGTCCTCTTACCTCTTGATCCCTATGTCACAAGTCCTTACAAATATCCTTAATAAGGCTTAAACCCTGAACCTGATTAAGGGTATTAGGATTAATGAGAATTTAATAATTAATCATACACTATATGCTGATGATTTGTTAATTTGTAGAAATGCATTTAGAAGTAATGCTAGATCAACTAAGATGTGTCTTGATCTATATAGAACCATAATTGGTCAAAGACCAAATATGACTAAATCTGATCTATTCTTCCTTACTTGGATCAACTGTAGAATCAAGAAGTCAATTCTTGAAATTCTCACGATCAAACAGAACAACTTCCCGTTTAAATATCTTGGTTGTTGGGTCTCCCCATTTAGAATCCATGTTGATTATTTTAAAGCCTTAGTTACTAAAGTTGAAGGAAAACTTGCACATTGAAGACAATGCATCTCTCCATGGTCGGCAGAATCACACTAGCAAACTCTACGATTATGTCCATCCCTATTTTTAGTCTAAGTACCTATGCAATTCCAGAGTCCATTCTTAACATCATTACTAAACTTGTAAGGAAATTCATTTGGTCAAACAAAAGCAATGGTAATGGACTCCACTTAATTGGTTGGAGCACTATCACCAACCCCAAGCCTTAGGGTGGTTTAGGTGTTCAGGACCTACGATTAATGAAAAGAGCCCTACCTTCTAAACATGTACCTGATCTCCTAAATCAAGAAAATAAAAATTGGGTTAAACTTATGATTAACAAATATGGAAAACCTGAGTTATGGCAACCTAACTTGAATAACAAAATCTCCTGGACATATAGAGGTTTACTGATGACTGCAAGTGAGATCAGAGGTAAAATTACTCAGTCTAATATTAATCCTAATTGTTCTATTGGTTTGATCCCTTGCTGTTCAATTTACCTTTCAATCAAAAGCCAACTTATGTCAATATGAACTTGGGTTTGACAACCTTAATGGTAGAAGATTTAATCATATATAGGCAATGGAATCAGGATACTCTATCTGCTGAGTTTTTACAAAGCATGGTGGAATTAGTCATGTCAAAGACAGTTAACTATGATTGCATGGAAATAAAATGGTAATGGTTACATAATACCAAGGGTAAATCTATCACTGCTTCTATATACGATGAATACAGAGTGAAGGACAAGACCATACAATGGTCTGGATGGAAAAAACTATGGAGGCTCAATGTGGTGCCTAAAATCTCTATATTCTTTTGGAAATTCCTCCATGGGAGGCTCCCAACTAACTATTATTTATATAACATTGGGATGGGGCTTGCCAACCCATGCCCAATTTGAAACCTTATGCCTGAAACTATTTCTCATTTGTTTCAAGAATGCTCATTTGCTCAACAGGTCTGGAATAGTTTTAAAAAGGAAGGTTTCTTATGAAATTGGAATCTTACAAATGATCTCACTTCGGGAAGGTGGCTTAATCAAAGGAGGCTCAATTCTCAAAAAATATTAACTAATCAGGCAGAGGCTCTTGCTAATGACCTTTAGTTCATATGGAAAGAGAGATGTAATAAAGTCTTCATGGAATGGAAATCTGAACACACTAGAGTGGTGCATCAAGAAATTTCCCTGGTTCTGGAGAAACAACAAGGGGCAAAACTTTAGTCACCATCTATTCGTGGATGCATCATGGAAGGAGGGGGAGATAAGGACTGGTATTGGCATTGTTATTATTACTAATACAGGAAAGCTCTCCTTTACAGGATAAAAAATATGTGCTGCTGAATCTGCTTATGAAGGGTAGCTGATTGTTGTCAAGGAAGGATTAAAGGCGTTGCTGCAGCTGGAGGCAAGGGATGCACAAGTCTACACTGATTCCATGCTTGCTCAAAGATGGATCAATTCTGAGAGGACTGACCCAAATGTAAATACTTGGGCCCAGATTAACCAATGCAAGGAAATGCTTAACTCTATAGAAAGGGGGATTATTAAATGGTTATCAAGAGAAAAGAACCAAGGAGCTGATAAATTGGCCTCTCTGGCTCGAAGAAATGATGAAGTAATTCAGATTGCAAATGAGTTAGAACTTCCTCACTGGGTGAAAGTGGAAGTTGTCAAATTGCAATGTTTTGTTCTGGGTGCTTGTGCACCAATTTTGTAACTTGTTAGCTAAATTGTAGCTCATATTTTACCAAAAAAAAAAATTTCCTTCAATTGATTAAACCAGCCCTCCTAAATGGTGAGACATTACCAAGGACTTTCTATGATGCAAGAACAATTATGTAGGATCTTGGATTGGATTATAAAAAGATAGATGCATGTGTTAATGAATGTATATTGTTTTTAGAAAGAGTTTGTCCATGTCGATCAGTGCGTTGTATGTAGAGCTAGTAGATGGGAAAAAAGAAAATTCGTATGAAGACAATGCAATACTTTCCACTAATTCCAAGGATCTTAATGTAGTATCAAGAAAAACAGCTTCACATATGAGATGGCACCACAAAGAAAATTTAGATAATGGTCTTATTCAACACCCTTATGATTGATTAGTATGGAAAAAATTAGATCAGTTGTCCATACATTTTGCTTTAGAATGCAGAATTGTCTTCGCCAGTTTGACACAAAATAAAATTCCTGTAGGAATAGTTTTTCGTAGGATGTGGAAATGATTCCTACAGGAATTTCTACATGAAAAATTTCTACAAAATAAGTTTGTCTAGGCATAGTAAAAATTTCTATGAAAATTATTTACATAATAAAAAATAACTGTTAGATTATACCCTTTGTAAAATTAGATTATTAAATATAGGTCCCTGTACTGTTTCATTATTCCCTTGCGGTCGTTGGGGTGTTTTGTTTATTATTATTGTTTGTGTGTGTGTGTTTGACTTTAAGGTCCTTGGAAACTATGCCAGGGACCTTAAAATAATTTCCCCTTGTAAAATAGATGATAAAAAATAATTGTTATAATTCTATCTGTTAACCATTTTGCTTTATTTATACACAACACTCTCATTGGCAATATGTATAATCATCTCCCTTCGGCTCTACATTTTCACACCTCCAAGCCTCCTATAGGTGGTTCCGCCTAGAACCAGGTGGTTCCGCCTAGAACCAGGCGGTCCCGTCTAGACCGCAGAACACTTCAAAGCCCCCTTCTAATTTGCTAATGAACCTGACAAGAGTCCAAAAGATCGTCTACTGTCCCATCTGAATCGAAGAAGCCATATAACGGAGCCAGATGGACCCTCCTGAAGCTAGACGAGGCTACTGGCTTGGGAGATACTCAGTTTGATGAACCGGACGGATTCGTCTGGATATAGACAGACCCATCTGGAATTGGAAATTCACGACTTTGACTTGCCAGTAGGCCTGTCTAAGGTCCCGTATGGTTCGGGCCTGAACTCAATTATGTCGACCTGAATAAGCCCAAATGCCTTGGAAACTATATTATGACCTCTTAATCACGTTTGGGACTATAACTACCGAGGGTTTGAGAGCATCTTCTAACCACATCCATTACCCTCGGAGGCTCTTACCATTAACCACCACCCATCCATTATCTAGGGCACATCAGAGAATTGAAGAGCGTCGCTTGGTAGCGGAGCATGGGAGGTGTATTCGCTAGCGGTCCTCGCCAACAGAGGAGGGAACGACGTCTCACTTTCTAATTATTTCCTTTGCTTTAATCTTTGTATGTGATTTGAGTTCCTTTCTCGTGGAGAACTAACTGTTTAGATACTAGTTGGGTATGATGAGGTCTTGGGTTAGGTTTTAATGTATGACATTGTCTTCTATTTTCTTTAATTAATCATTGTTGGGTTGAGATCTGTTAAGTGAATTTTTTATATTGAATACCTATGTTGGGACAACTCAAGCATTCAATAGGGTTTATACGAGGGAAAAAGTCAACGCCTCCTCATATTAGAACTACCTCAATAGAGAGTGTCGTGAGCACGCCAAGAGATTGGGTGTTTAGGTAAGCGACTCTTTAATATGTATTGTTCCTATGACTCTCTGATAAGAGTTTAATTGATTATATTTTTATACCATTTTCTTGTCACTATGCATGTGCTTCAGAGTAGTTTTAGCCTATTGATACTTAATTTGTGTTAAATTTCATTTACATAGCATTGGAAGGCCTGAAGAGCAAAAAGGAAGCGATTCGGCATCAGTTGGGCAAAATCCAAGTTAATTGAGGCCGTGTGGGCAAGCGTGCAAGCACACGCAACCGCACGAAGAATAAATCCGCTTGTAGTACACCTGCACGCCTGCATTGCTTAGCCTCGTGATTCTGTAGAGCTGATCTGACTCATACCGAGTAGTTTGCGGACGCTAGTGTAGGCGCTTGGATGGTTGCATAATTTACCAGAGATCTTCCCGTGATGCGTGAACAAGCACTTGCTCATGCTTGAGCCGCGAGCAAAACAAAGACTCTGTGCATCGCCTTCAGCGCATGACTACCAGTATGGCTCGAGATTTAGGCGCGACCAAACTTATTTTCTTTTCAAATTCTGACTCATGCGAATCTAGATGGGACCGGATATGTTAAAAATGCATGAGGGACTATAAATAGCAAGGGTTAGGGTTGAAGAGGAGGCGTTTGTCCTTGGATTGTCTTGGAGGTCCTATCCTCTCTCCCACTTGGAGATTAGGGTTTTGTTGAAGATCTTAGATAGAAGGGCGTGACAGGATGCATTGAAGGGCTCCGTGCACTCCGCCAACGGTCCTCGCCAATGGTGGAGCCAATAGTGGAGGAAAGGGTGTTTCACATTATGTTTGATTCCTTTCTCTCATATTTTGTATTGGATGTGTGTTCCCTTTTAATGGGGAACTAATTTGCTTGATGCTTGGGCATGATGAACCTTAGGATTAGAACTTAAACTTGTTTGTTATTGATTTCTATGATTGAATGAATGTTTTATGTTTTGAGATCTATTGAATGTCAAGTACGGTATTGGTCATCTATGCTGCGACAGCTCTGATTACCAATAGAATTCATTCGGGGAAGAAGCGAATGCCTCCCTGTGTATAGATCTACTCCAATAGAGAGCGTTGTGAGTACACCAAGAGATCGGTTACTAAGGTAAGAGACTCCTATAGATTTCTTATTCCCACGACTCTTCCAAGATATAGGTTCCCTAGAATGCTAATGCAATAAGGGTGTTAGGTTAGTAATTCACGTCAACGGAGGGTATGAAAGTATCAGAGGAACTCTTGATCCATAATCTAGCAATCTTCGAATAGGAATCTGTACCTTCAAATATCCACAAGGATCCGGAGGGGATTCATTGCCCAAGAATTTCCCTTTCATGATTGATTGTCATTACTATTTATATCGATTTCATACGTGTTGATTTTGAGCCTCTTTTGTTTGGAAATTAGATTAGAACTTCACCCAAACACTTGGATAGACTAGGTAACAGACAATTAGGTAGTACAAGTGTTCTAGGTCCCTGTGGGTACTACATCCGACTTTTATAGCCCACTTTATTACTTGATACGACTCGTGCACTTGCCGTCGTAAGCATAAGCATTAGGCTGTCATCACTCTCCCAAGTCACAAATTCTCTAGAACTTAATGCAACGAATGTGTTAGATATTGATCACCTCGAGAGAGGGATTTAGTATATCTTAGGAGTTCTTTGTCCAGCCCCATATAAGTATCAATATAGAAGACCTTGTCGGTATCCTTTATTAAGAACAAAAGAAGGATTCATTAATCGAGGATCTCTCCTTTTGATTGATTTCCCTACAATTCCATCCCATCCTTCTCCTAGATTTCATTCTATCTCTCTTCCATTGGTTTAGTACTTAGATAAGTTCAAAACCTCACAATCTTTGGTTAGTTTAGAAAATAGTCAAGTAGTTAGTACTAGTATTTCTCATAGACCCTAAGTAATTGATACCTGACTTTCTAGTCCACTTTATTCCTTATTCAACCCGTGCACTTGCAATAGCATTGGTAATGATCCAAAGTATCACTAAGCTTGTTGATTCATATATAGAACCTCCATTGACAATTACAACATCAGTAATCTAAAATAGTAGACATTTTCCCATATTTCAAGGTATGAAAACACAATATTATGAATTAATTGTCTCTTCAAATAATTTCTATTTTATTTTAAATTTATCTTAACAAATGTTATGTGTTTGTTCTTTTAGGATTGTATTGGGGCCATTGATGGAAGCATATTCTGATCACTATTTCTTAGGAATTGCAAGACCCTTACCAAAATAGAAAGCAAACACTATCACAGAATATTATGGTCACATGTAATTTTAACGTATGGTTCATCTATGTATGAGCTGGTTGGAAAGGTTTCTCTTCTAATGCTAGGATACTTCAGTCGTGGATAGACCAAGGCTTCGACGTCCTAAGGGGTAAATATTATCTTGTAGATGCAGGATATGCAAATGCCCCAAATTTCATTGCTCCATACAGGCGTGTTCATTATCATTTACAAGAGCAAGGTCAGGGTCAATCTAGACCTAGCAATTATAAAGAACTATTTAACTTAAGACATGCTTTATTGAGGAATCATGTTGAATGCATCATCGATATTTTGAAGATGAGATTGCAATACTTAAAGTTGTAACTTGTCATCCTATCAATTCTCAAACTGATATAGTTGTTGTTACATGCGTGTTGCATAATTTCATTCAGATACACAATAGTGTAGATAATATTGAATAAATTAATGTTGGATCTGAGGAAATTACTTTCCCTAATGGAGATAATACGTTTGGAAATGATGTCGACACAATGAACTCTAAGCATGTTGCATGTGCTCGTTAAAGAGAATAAATAGCAATGCAAACATGGGATGATTATTATAACTATATAGAACTAGAATATGAGAGTTCCATGAGGCCATTAATGTTGAGTTTTAATCTTATAAAAAAAATAATATTTTCCTGAAATCTATCAAATCAACTGAATACATGTTCCAACAAAATAAACATAAAGTCATATGTAAAGTGTTGTTAACAAACATAAAGTCAACATAACATACTTGAAGTATCCAAGGGGAAAAAACAAAGTTTATAGCAATGTTACAATAATAAATTACTAAACCATATTTGAGAACATTTGTTAGAGCCATGGTACACTTCACTCTTCCTTAAGAGAGATGAAACTTCATGATAACTCTTATCCTTTATGAACAATTTCGTAGTTTTGACCACTCTTCATCTATTAAAAGATCACACACTATGTTAAATGCCGCGATGCATTCTGTAATTGTATACTTCTCTACTTGATCAATTTTAATAGTATTGATATATCGATCAGTCTCATGCTCTGGCAGAGTAATGTACTTTTCCATAAATGTCTCTTGTGGATTCTTTCCCTTTCGTTCTCTTTTTATCTTTTGTTTATCTTTATCTCTGAGCCCTGGGCACTTTTTACTACTTGAATTTTGAGGTTGTGAAGTAAATACTTAAGTGCATGGAGGTTCCACTTGCATACAATCTACACCCTTCGCCTCTATTTCATTTGTAGACAATAATTGAATATGATCATTTAGAGAAGGAATACATGGAGATAGAGTGTCGTTTGATGCATTAGCAATGTCTCCATAATATTCTACATTACAAGAGAGTCTTCCTTCAGTATATCTTCCTATATAATGAATGTATAATCGATTAGAAAATAGTAAATCTTAAGAGTAAACATTATTAAACAATTTGTTCTTAGCCTCATAAATCTTTTCTTTGCATATTTTGATCAAAATCATATAAAATTCAGTATTGTATATATAGTTCATTGCTTATGATATAAATATACCTCAAGTAGTGGTGCTCAAACATCATCAGTGAATGATACAAAGTGGTTTTCATAATTCCATCCAAAATCACTCAATTCAGTAAACCACTTCAAAAGCTTGTAGACTTTCTTTAACTCTAGCTTTAATGCTTTGGATTATATAACATTGTCGCTTCTTTTAGGGAACATATTTACCACACAATATTCTATTCCATGCTTCTTTAGTCCATCCAATTTGTAGTCTTCCGACTTCAATTCCATCTCTCTCAACTCCTATGGAGTGAATGATATGTGTATAGTAAGAGCAATCAACAACTACACTACATAGTTTGATATCTATGGAGATTCTTAAACTACAAATATAAATATCAAATTATAAACCGAAAGTTAATTTTATATATGATTTATGATTGCACTTTGATAGGGAGGATTCTAGACGGACACATGGCCTTGATTTGGGCATACATGTGGGCAAATCTGTGCAACGCCAATCTCGAGTCACAATTCACAATCAGGAAAGATAGACAACTGAGTCAATAACGGAAAAGCGATCATGGCGAGGATCAAGGAGTAATGGTCGGGCGTTGATGATGGGATCGATGGTCAGGTGATTGCTCGAGGAAGAGGGATAAAGGAGAGAGATAAGAAGAAATAAGGTACGCAATTCTGAGAACCAACTCTCCCCCTCTCCGACCACCATGTCAACCACTAACTTAAGCATCGGAGCTTTCTCGGGCGACGGGGTCGGCAATGCTTACTCTTTCTGTTACAAGTATAGGTTGCAGTGGAGTAAACAAGCTCTGTCTAGAGCTATATTGACAAATGTCACGAGATCAATCTAATCCCTAGTGTGAAAATAGTAGACCATACACTTTGATAGTGAACTTAGAATAGAGATGAGGCATGAGTTCTATGACCCGAGGGTGAACAATTATCATCGTTTACTAATTTATTATCTTTGCCTGAGGACAAGAAAACCTTTAAGTGTGGAGATATGTAATAAGTGTTTAATTGAGCATAATTTTATACCATATTCATGTATGCTTTACATGCTATTTTGGTGAAATTATAGCCCGCCGGTACTCAAAATGTGTTGATTTTGTTGAACAGGGCATAATATCGATACACTAGGAGAAAGGAAGCTTTTAAAGGGAAATTAAGACCGAAATGATGCAATCCTAATGAAAGCACAATGGCATATGGGCATTCATACGACCCGTATGAACTTGGAGATTCAGACGGTCTTTGTATTTGGTCTCCTAGGACAGTATACAACCGGTATGGAGACATATGAGATGCCATACTATCTGACATATAGTCTTACGAGTAGACCTAGCTTCTATGTGGGCCCGCATATAGCCCGTATGAACCCCCATTTGGCATAAATTTTCCTGACGCTGCGAACCCAAGTAGGGGCAGAATGGTAAATGACACTCCAAAACCTAAAGGGGAGGTATAAATACGACTAATTAGGGCTTTGGAGGAGAGAGCTCGCTTGGGAAAGAGAAAAACCCTTGGATTAGGGATTGAGAGCTCCATCATCAACAATTGGAAGAAGAGAAAGGAAAGAAATTAGTGGAGGAATTAATAAAGCCACAAACGATGTATATAATAGCATTTCTCCTTATGGTTCTCTTGATTTGCATTCTCTTTGTGTTTGATTGTTGTTCTCCATTCATGGGGAACTAATTTTGTAGATACTTGGGTATGATGAACACTTGGATTTTATATTAATTTGATGTTGCTTTTTATGATTGAATACTTTATTTAGCTTATTGAGTCTATTGGATGTATCGATTGTTGTGTTAATCCCTCTACATTTAGAGAGCCCGGAGAGGTTTTCGTAGTCCATGTGGGGGAAGAAGCAAGCGCCTCCCCGTGTGTAGACAAACTCCAATAGAGGAGATTGTGAGTATACCGAGAACTCGGCTACTAAGGAGAGCGAGTCTTTAATACGTCTTATTCCCATAATCTTTCCAAGATAGAGGTTCCCTAGAACATAATCGGTAAGGGCACTTGGTTAGTAATTCACCTCTAGAGAGGGAGTGAAAACATCTTAGGAACTCTTGGCCAAAGCTCAACCAAGTATCAACATAGAAGTCTTCATCTATCTTTACAATAAAAATCCAAGGGGGGATTCATTACCCAAGTATTCCCTTTTAATGATTGATTGTCATCAAGGTTAATTCTCAATTTCATAGCTTGAGTTGTTAATTTCTTTCATTTAGGTTTAGATTACAATCACCCATCTTTGGATCGACTAGATAATAGATGAATAGTTAGTACTAGCACTTCTTTCTCCTTGACGATTGATACCCGAATTCTTAGTCCACTTCATACTTGATACGACTCGTGCACTTGCGGATTTTATGCGTCAGTTGGACAAGGAGAAGACCTCATTCATCACAAACAAAGGCACATACTGCTACAAAGTTAGGCCTTTCGGCTTGAAAATTGTTGGGGCGACTTTCCAAAGTCAAGTAAACAAAGTCTTAGAAGGACAAATCAGAACGAATGTTAAAGCTTCTGTGGATGACATCCTTGTGAGCAGTGAGAGGGCCGAACATCACCCGGTCAACTTTCAGGAGACATTCTGAGCCCTCCGAGCCCTCCGAGCCTACGACATTAGCCTCAATCTGAACAAGTATGCTTTCATTGTCTGCTCAGTGAAATTTCCTTGCTCCTGGGTGACCCGGCGTGGGATCGAAGCCAACCCTAAGAAGATCCGAGAATTTCTGGAAATGGGGTCTCCAATAACCATCAAGGAGGTAAAAAGGTTCATTGGGTGACTAGCAGCTCTTGGGTGGTTCCTCTCGAAGTCTGGGAAAGAGAAGAATCCCTCGTTCTTTTGGGCCTTGAGGAAGGCGCCCAAGGTGGAATGGACATAAGATTGTGAAAAATCAATAGCACAACTCAAGGACTATCTTCAGTTGCCAATGCTTCTAGCTAAGCCCAAGCCCGGAGAAGAACTCTACATTTATTTATCTATGTTAGATTCAACAATAAACTTTGTACTGCTGAAATAGGAAGGAGTGCAAAAGCCGGTCTACTATACCAGCAAGGTCCTCTCTGATAATGAGTCAAGGTACCTTCTATTAAAGAAGTTTGGTTTGCCCTTATTACCTTGGCTCGATGACTCTGACCCTACTTTTAGGCCTATAAGATCAAAGTACTCACCGATAAGCCCCTAAGTAAAGTTCTCTATCGGTCGGAAGCGTTGGGGTGACTAACTAGATGGGTGATCGGATTAGGAGAGTATGACATCAGCTACGAGCCTCTCATAGCCATCAAAGTGTACGTACTAGTTGATTTTATTATCGAACCAACTGTGTCTGAAGGAGAAGATCCCTCCACCGCCGGACTAGCTGGTGTGGGAAACACCTCCTTCCCACAATGGACCTTACATGTAGATAGCTTGGCAACTAGTGAGGGATTTGGAGTTGGACTTATCCTACGCTCTCCATCAGGATGGAGCACTTCAACCATCCTGATGTTTGGCTTCAAAGCTACCAACAATGAAGCCTAGTATGAGGCTCTAACAGCGGGTTTAAAACTAGTCCAATGCCTCGGGTGTAGGACCTCAAGCTAATACTGACTCACGGATAGTTCTCAGCCATTTGACTAAGGAGTTTGAAGAGAGGGAGAAAAGCATAGTGAAATATAATACTATACCTAAGAAACTCATCTCCAACTTCTAAAGGTTCTAGGTCATCAAAATTCCAAGAACACAAAACCAAGAAGTAAACTTCTTTTCAAGACTAGCCTCATCAGGCGCAAACATCAAACAACCAATCAACTCGCAATATTAGGCTGCAAAGATAGTCGAGTGCTGTCTAGATGAGGGACTACTGGAGATTGAGGAGGAACCCAGCTGGATCGACCCTATCCTGAGTTACCTTCGAGATGGTACCCTCTAATATGACCCAAAGGAAGCTCACCAAGTCATAACCAGGTCAGCTCGCTATAGCCTTCTTGATGGTAAATTATATAAAAGGTCATACACATTGCATTTTCTGTGATGCTTACACCGCATCAAGGCAAACTATGTCCTCTGGAAGATACATGAGGGCATTGAAAGAGACCACCTCGAAGGAAAATCCCTAAGCCCCAAAGTACTTCGGCAAGGGTATTATTAGCCCACCCCGGTAAAGGATGCCATGGAATTTACCTAGAAGTGTGACTTGTGCCAATGACACTCGAGTATCCAGTGGCAACCAACAGCCCACCTCACCCCGATTATGAGCCCAAGACCCTTCACGTGTTTGGGAGTTGACGTTCCTGGCCCTTTACAAGTGGCCATATGATTGATGAAGTTTCTGTTTGTTGCAATGGACTACTTTACCAAGTGGGTAGAAGCCAAACCTCTAGCATCTATCACAAAAAAAGCATGCTAGAGTTTCTTATGAAAATTGATCGTCTACCGCTTCGGAATCCAAGTAGCCTTCATCATCGATAATGGGCGCTAGTTCGACAACCCAGCATTCAAGAACTTTTGGGAGAAGCTCGGGATTAAAGTGAGGCAGACGTCAGTTACTCATCCACAACTAAACAGCTAAGTCAAGATAACAAATAAAACTCTCCTCCATAGCCTGAAAACTTGGGTTGAGCAAAATGGATCAAGCTGGGTGGACGAGGTCACCGGAACACTTTGGGCTTATCAAAGTACTAGTCCAACCCTTACGAGAGAGACTCTGTTCACCCTTGCCTTCGAAGTTGAAGCAGTGATCACAATGGAAATTGGGATACTTACCCCTTAGACACAGAAGTTTGACTCGGTAGCCAACGAAGAAAAGCTCAAGGCCGAGTTAGATCACTTGGAAGGACAAAGGGACTGCAGCAGCATTAGAGCCAAAGCATAACATCAGAATATTCGGAGCTTCTAAAATTCTAAAGTAAAAGAAGTCACGTTACAGTCCAAAGACCTAGTCTTGCGGGAAAACAAGTTCTAGGGTAACAAGAGTTGAACAAGGAATCTAACCCCCAACAAAGATGGTCCATACATTGTAACGAAGGTTGTGAAACCTTGCACATATTAGCTCAAAGACATGGATAGATGGGAACTTAAGCTCCTTTAGCATACCAAACATTCTTGCTAGTACTATCAATAAACTAAAATTCATTCCTTTCTACATTGACAATGGCCCAATCAACTACAACCTACTGCTTAAATACCCCCGAGGGGCTAAATATTTCGAATTCATCCAAGTCCCCCCGAGGGGCTGAGCACTGGGAAATTCCTACAGTCAGCCCAACCTCGAACACCATGCTCCCAATTGAGAAACCCCTACGATGGACTTAAACCTTGAGCATCGGCCAAGAAACCCTTATTGCGGGCTCGGTCGAGCAATCAACACTCATCGAAGTCCCCCCAAAGGGTCGAGCGCTGGAAAAACCCAACGGTGGGCCCGACCGATTAATCAACACTCATCAAAGTTGCCCCGAGGGGCCGAGTACTGGTAAATCCCTAGGCGGGCCCAGCCTCGAACAACAAGCTCTCGGTCGAGAAAGCCCTATGGTAGACCTCGACCTTGTGCATCGGCCGGGAAACCCCTATAACAGGCACGGGCGAGCAATCAACACTCATCCAAGTCCCTCCGAGGGGCGATTGCTAGGAAATTCCTACGGCGGGCCAAACCTCGAACATTAAATTCCCAGTCAAGAAACCCCTACGGTGGACCTCGACCTTAAGCATCAGCTAAAAAATCAATAGGAGGGACCAACTCAAGCCCACACATAGGCGGAAAAACTGCCCTCAGAAATATAAGACGGAAGTAGTCAATGAAAAGGCAAACAAAGAAGAATACACATTACACAAATGAACAATACCTCTATAACTTCACATTGACATAAAGATTGACAAAAGATTTATGCAACTAAATTGAAGGGAATACAATGGTGACAAAGGAATGTCGGAAATGAATAAGCAGCTTAAGAAGGGACAGCGTCCTCCTCCCCCGCATCATTGAGGACAACCTTCTCAATGACCCAAGGGCGAACTCCATAGCTGCAACATCATGAACGTCTCTTTTGATAGCCACAGGGACAGACTCCTCAGCCACGGTTGTAAGAGTCAGCTCCTCGATAACGTCCGGAGCAAAGTCTATGATGATGATTACGGGGACTGTCTTTCCAATAGCAACAGCAGGAGCTACGTCCTCAGCCACATCGCCAACGTACCATCCTCACCAACCACTAAGTCATCTGTGGTCATCAGGATATCAATGTCAGGCCTAGACAGCACCCTGCTCTTATTTAATTTAAAGATAGGCTTAAACAACCTCCTTGTACTCGATGAAGATGAGGTTCAAATTAGGCCAGGCCACGGTGATCTCTTGAAACATACCAAACCCCTCGATAATGACATCTTGGAATGCGACGTCAGATTCGCAGTTCTCAAGACGCTCAACCTGCATCTTTAAGCTCTCCACATTCTCCTTTAACACAGAGATAGAATCTCTAGTAGTCGCCAAGTCTCTCAAGGCCCCCCTTCTTCTTCTCCCTTAAACTCTCATTACTTGCCTGGGCACGATAGAGGAGATGAGTCTTCTCATTAAATTCTTTAAAGAGCTTATCATTCTCCTCCATCACAGCATCAATATACTCTTTCAACCCCTCCGAATTCGATTACAGAGCACCATGTTTAATCTGAAGACCCACTAGTAGTTGCTTCGTTCTTGCCAAGTCTTCATGAAGACTATGTTTCTACTTCTTCAATCCATCAACCTTCTTTCGGAGCTTGGTCGCTTCCACCACTTGCCTAGAGGCCTCGGCGATTGCATCAGCCCTCACCTTAGTTAAGAGGTTGGCCCTAGCTGCGAACTCAAAGACTTTCCACCTTAGCTTAGCACTCTTATCTTTTTTTATCACTCCAGAACTTCAACAAACGAATTGACGGTAACCATATCTTGACGAAGAAGCTTGGAGATATGGTTACCCCAGAAAGCCACTTGTGCCGAGGGAATAATTTAGTGAAAATGTAAGGAGAAAGTCCCAAAAAGTAGTTGATCAAAGGAACAAATACCAAGGATCCGAGGAGGGTACTGTGAGTAGCGATCTCCTCCCTCACAAAGCCTTGCAGCTTCTCCCTAGAACTTGCCGGGAGCATGGCGTCGAACATCTTAGCCACCACAACTAGATAATCAAAAAGTAAACTATCTAAATCTTGAGTTGATGAGGGCTTGATGATCATTTCTGAGGGCCCCAACACTACCCTCTCGACACCTTCAACCTTATCTTGATGACCTGTGTTCAGGCCACCCTTTGTGACCTCGGCACCATAGTTATTAGACCGGGCCCGGGCATCGACACGGCCGAGGCTCTGGTCACAGGTCAACTGGTTCTACTGTCAGGTCATTCGGGTCACTGCTAGGTTAATAACTTAATATAAAAATTTTTAAATTATTTTTAAAATTATAAATTATTTTTTAATATATAATAATATATAATATTCATTAATCATTGAAAGAAAAAAAACAAATGTGGTATCAATTCTCATTTGAATCATGTCATACTTAACATCCCTAACATAAAAAGGCCTCTAGAAGGCATATACTAAACAATGTGTCAGATGACAAAGCAAATCATAATCCATCCTGAATTATTTATCTAGGGAAATACGGATTTAGTTTTTTGGTTTTTTTTTAATAAAATTATATTATTTTCCCTTTAATATATTAAAAAATTAAAAAACTAGAGGATAAAATGGTCATTTCAGAAGAGAAAAAAAAAACATTGACCCTGCTGGGTCATAGAAACCCAGCCGGGTCACCGAGTTTGTTCGGGTCAAACCGGGTCAGGCCGGTTCAAAGCGGGTCGATTGCTTAAACGGGCCAACTAGAGACCCGGACAGCTTTAAGCACTGGGTCACCGAGTTGACCGGTTAGACCGCTGCGTCAGTCCGGGTTTAATACCAATGCTCAGCACCATCGTCAACCCACGGGAGGACCGAAAATTGGAGCTCCTCACCATACACTTCGCGGAGAAGATTGGCATCAGCGTCGTCCACCGCAATGATGGGCTAAGTCGCGGCCACCCTCGACTCGACTTTGGCGGATGAAGAAACATCTAAAGGATGGATCAATGGGAAGCCAGCCGCGAACTCCTCCTCCTGCTATTGCAGCTTCTTCAGCATAAACCTTAGAGGCGTACCGTCGTACTCAGTAGAAAAGCCCCCCGATGGAATAGAAGGAGGTACAACTTGAACCAGTGTGGGAACTTTAACAGGAAGGCCCGTGGGACGAAGATTTGGTTGGGCCACACGATTCAGAAGGATTAGTAAGTGTTCAATTGATTATATTTTAATATCATTTTCATGGATACTATGCATGTGATTCAGAGTAATTTTAGCCCATAGATACTTAATCCTTGTTAATTCTCATTTACAGGGCATTGGAGAGCCTCGAGTACAAAAAGGGAGCGATTCGGCAAAGATTGAGGCTGATTTCAAGCTTAATAAAGCCGAGCGGGCAAGTATGTGCGTGCACGCACATGCATGAAGTGGAGGATACTAGTCGCATCCACCCGCATACCCACATTTCTCAACCACAATACTCAGCAAATGTTTTTAGAATTTCTCACAAGAGCTATGCTGGCGCTGGTGCGGTCGCACAAGCGGTCACATGAAGATTAAGAGGTTTCCCATGAGCTACACAGGCAGCTATACGGCCGCACCTTTTAGCGCACAGACCCGGCAACATTGGGTGTGGATGCCGGTGTGACCGCACGACTACCCGCACGGCTCGGGAATAAGGCGCTACTTGACCCGTTTTTATAGCAAACTCGGACCCATGCATTCTTGATTCAACACCAGTTATGTAAAATTGCATGAGGGCCTATAATCAGCTAATTTTAGGGGTTTGGAAGGGATTTTTGACTCATCATCTCTCTTGGAGCTTCTATCCCTTCTGTCTTGGAGATTAGGTTTTGTTGAAGACCTTGGAGCAAGGAGGTGACGGCAAGCATCAAAGGGACATTCTTGTTGCAAATCCGCACACTCTGCCAATAGTGGAGGGAATTGTGTTCCACATAATGTTTTATTTCTTTCTCTTCTACTTTGTGTTGGATTTGTGTTCCCCTTTGATTGGGAACTAATATGCTAGATACTTGGGTATGATGAACCTTCGGATTGGTACTTAACCTTGCTTGTACGGATTTCTTAATTGAATGAATGCTTTAATATCTTTGAGAATCTATTGAATATGTTGTATGGCATTAGTATTCTAAGTTGTGACAACCCGGAGTATCAATAGGATTCATATGGGTGTAGATAGCGAACGCCCACCCCTATGTAGATCTACTTCAATAGATAAGAGTTGTGAATACACCGAGAGATTGGGTATTAAGGTGAGAGACTCTTTTAGATGAATTACTCCCACAACTCTTCGGAGATATAGGGTCCCAAGAACGCTAATGCAATGAGGTTATTAGGTTAGTAACTGCCTCGATGGAGGATATCAAAGCACTATAGCTAGGAACCCTTGGTCTACAAACTAGCATTATTCAATTAGAAATCCATACCTGCCATCACTTATAAATATCTGGAGGGAATTCATTGCCCGAGTATCTGCCTTTTATAATTGATTGCCATCACTATTCATATCGAGTTGATTTCAAAGTCACTTTCAATTTATCAATTAGATTATAATTACATCCCAATCATTGGAGAGGCTAGGTAGCAAACGATTTGATAGGATTAGTGACATAGGTCCTTGTGGGTTCGACATCTGACTTTCATAGTCTACTTTACTATTTGATATGACCCGTGTACTTGCGGTATAAGCATACGCATTATGCTCAATCAAGTTTTTGGAACCATTGCCTGGGAGCTTTAGATCACTAGGAATACTAGGAGTCTGGTTGTTAGTCCATGGGCAAAGATCCACACATTGTACAATGGATTGAACAACTGCACAAGGCCATATCTTCAAATAGTTGCTCGGCTCTCTAAACAACAAGTACCCCAAAGAGGCCAAGCAACTATTTGAAGATATGGCCAACACTGAATCATTATGGTCCTCGAGAGGAAGACAACCATTTAGTGTTGGAGTCGACCCGACCAGTCCGGATCCCGTTCTCACAGTAAAAGTGGCAGAGCTAACCAAGAGACTCGATCGAATTACTTTTGGTGCTTCTACAAGCTCAGTTGCAGCTATTCCTTGCGGTACCTGTGGAGGGGGGCATAATTCATCTCAATGCCAGATCACAAGTATAGAGGTAGCCCCCATTGAGAAGGTTTAATACATGCAAGGGTAACAACCCAAGACCACAAGGTAGCCAATTTAGGCCCTATATGCCTAATTAGAACTATCCGTGGTTATCCTATGGAAATCTCCAAGCATCATCAACCCCTCCGGGATTCAATTCCCTAACCCTGAAGCATCAAGCTCCTAAGAAAACTATAGAGGACATTTTAGCTAGGTTCATGATGACGATAGAGGTGAAATTTGAGGCAATCAACACTATGGTGAGGAACGTGAAAGCAAGCATCCAAAGTTTGGAAAATCAAGTTGGTCAAATAGCTAAGAACTCATCAGAAAGGCCTCATAGAAATCTACCTAGCAATACCGAGGCAAATCCTTGGGAGCATGTAAAAGCCATCACTCTTCGAAGTGGCAAAGAGGTAGAGTTGTTAGTCAAGAAGCTTGTGAGGATAGAAACTCAGGTGGAAACAAGCGAACAATCAAGGGTCAAGGAGAGCGTTGCCAAAAAAAATGAAGAGAAGGAGAAATTGGTGGAGTAACCACCGATCTCTGAGTTTCAGCCCAAAATTCCTTACCCGGAAAGACTAAAGAAAGACAAGGAGGATACTCATTTTAGGAAATTTTTGGAAACAATCAAGCAGTTATATGTGAGTTTACCATTGGTTGATGTGCTCTCTCAAATACCAAAATATGCGAAGTATATGAAGGAGCTGCTCACCAGCAAGAGAAAATTGGAAGAAGTTGCAGTAGTAACCTTGAACGCTTAATGCTCGGCAATGCTGCAATCTAATATGTTAAGGAAGCTAAGAGACCCTGGTAGTATGGTCATCCCCTGCGTTGTTGGGGATGGTGTGTGATAAGTGTTCAAATGAGCATATTTACTTATCAATTATGCACATGTTCTCATATCAAATGCATTGATTTATAGCCTGTAGGTACTTAAAATGCTTCATATTTTGTAAACAGGTCATTGGAGAGCCTCAAGAATAAAAAGGAAGAAATTCTACATTATTTGAGGCGAAAAGGGGAGAAAAAAGAGAAAACTGCAGCAGTCCTGAAAGAGCAGCAAAGATCAGAAATTTATTACAAGAATTATAGGACTCTAAATCGAATTTCCATTTTTCAGATTAAAGATAAACAAGTTAGGAACGCTCGGTTAAAATTTCAGGTCAATCCGACAAGAATTGGTCATCCGATCGAGCGCTTGATGAAGACTGCGCGATGCAGAAAACCTAAACGGGATGATGAACCGCCGTTCAACCGCCGTTCGTGAGCAACCGCGGAGCTGAACCGACTGATGAACCGCCAGTTGACCTGCCCGTTCAGAGCAACCTGTGTTCTGAACGGGCTGATGAACAGCTCGTTCACGGGCCCGTATAGCCTATTTCTGGGCCCGACCTGCATCCGATTTTTACATGATTTAGCCCCACACAAACCCTAATGTTGAAAACCCCTATAAATACCAATGTTTGAGAGTTAATGAGGTATCTCTTGGCCTTTGGCCACCTTCTTGGCCGACTTGGAGATCTAGGGTTTGGTCTTGAGCAACATTGAAGATCTTTGGGAGACCTCGACAGCTAGGGCTTGAAGGAGGAACATCTTGGAGGATA
The DNA here is from genome assembly GCA_026586065.1 of Dioscorea zingiberensis. Lineage (NCBI taxonomy): Eukaryota > Viridiplantae > Streptophyta > Magnoliopsida > Dioscoreales > Dioscoreaceae > Dioscorea > Dioscorea zingiberensis. Next base: position 29,493,724 of record CM048818.1, read on the forward strand.
TCAATCATTCGGAAGAGGGGAGATCAGTTGGAGATTCACCATCGGAGTATTGTGGAGACTAGGGGGAGTTTTCATTGTTTATTTTCATGTCTCCACTTTGTCATTGCTTGGATTTTTGTTCCTCTTCCATGAGGAACTAACTTGTTAAGTACTTGGGTGTGATGAACCTTTAGATTATGCATTAATGTCATGTTGATTTCTATGTTTGATTGATTGGATGTATGTTTGATTGTCTAATGAATGTTATGTATTGATTGTAATTTTATTACTAGAAATTACTTGTGTGCAATACAAGGGCTAGAGCTAAGCGCCTCCTTGTATTAGGAACCGCTTCATTAGAGGGTTTCATGAGTATACCGAGGAATCGTGTACTAGAAGGGCTTAACGACTCTTTCATACCTAATTCACCCCCATGATTCTTCCAATACACATAAATTTCCTTGAGCTTCATATCAAGTCCTAGGAGACTAGTTATCCAATCACCTTGGAAGAGGGATTGGATATAATTTAGGGATTATTGGCACAAACATCACTAATCATCAACATAGGGATTTTCGTGTATCTTTAGAATACAATCTATGGGGGATTCACTACCCGAGTACCCTCTTTCTATGATTGGTCCACCCCAAGATTTAATCCCGCCATTAGCGATACCCTATTATTAGGTTTTCTTATCCTTATTGTTAGGAATTAGATTCAAACCACCAACTATCTTTATTTAGACTAGATAATAGATTGATAGTTTGTACTAGTGTCTCTTGGTCCTTGTGGGTTCGACATCCGACTTTCATAGTCCACTTTATTACTTGATCACGACCCGTATACTTGCGGAAACATCCCATCAGTGTGGAAGAGAGTGCATTAGCAGATTTAGATACCAGTATCAATGTTATGCCTTACAAGCTGTTTGTGAAGCTTGGATTAGGAGAACCCAAAGGCACAAGAATGACCCTTCAACTCGCTGATCGTTCTATCAAGCGGCCATAAGGAATTGTGGAGGATGTGCTACTGAGGGTAGACAAGCTTGTATTTTCCTCTTATTTGTAGTATTAGATATTGATGATGATGTTGAAGTACCCATCATCCTAGGAAGACCATTTATGGCTACTATAAAAGCCTTACAGGATCATAATGAAGGCAAGATGTCATTAAGAGTGGAGGATAGTGAAGTCATATTAAGGCTTCCAGCGACAATGCGACATATGCTTGATCACAATGATACATCTTATTGTATTGATGATCTTGAGCTAATTTCTGATGATTGGATATAGGAGGTGTTCTCTATCAATCCACTTAAGGATTACCTGGGAGAACTGGATGATGAAACAGATAAGATAGGAAGGAGCAACTCTAAAGTTGGGAATAGAAGGACCTGATTGGAAGTAAAAACTAAAGACTAAAAAAATTCCTCTTTAGATGATATTCTAGAAGAAGAAGGACAAGGAGAAGAGTAACGAGGAAACCATCTTCTATACTGAGGTAGGGAACTCAACAAGTACCTGCTATGGCGAATCCCCCATATATTCAAGCTTAGGTTATTTATTATTTGGAAACTGCTTCAAAGGAAAGACTGGAGACGGACTTCATGTATTTGAACCACCGTGAAATGAGAACTGGAATATCAAGCTAATGACATTAAACAAGCGCTTCTTGGGAGGCAACCCAAGGTTCTAGAAATTTCATTTTCGGTATTCTCTATATAGTAATAGTCTTGGATTAGTCTAGTTTTACCTTCCAATAAAGTAATACAACCCCTCATCCTCTAATGGATCTAGGGGGATGTTGATCCTATGTTGATAGGGAGAGTTTTAGTGCTTAAAAGAGTGAGTTAGAGCTATAGAGAGAGGTTTGTATGGAGTTTGTTGAAAAATTTTCATAACTATTCTGTAGAGTGAGTCGTGCGGAGAACCATGCGGTCGCACTAGCACCCACACAGCTTTTGGGTCTGTGAAGATAAAGCCATGTCAAAGCTAGTACGGGTGCACCAGCATCTACACAACTCTCGGGTTTGGCTCTGAGCGCGCGCACAAGCATACTGTGCAGACGCACTATCGCGCACTCAACCAGCAATATGACTTGTGCGCACTATCATGCGGCCACACGAGACCGTACGATACACAAAACGCTTCAGGGTGAGGGTGCGATTGTTCATCTTCTCCATATTACTTAAGCCTAGCCACCCCCCTTTTAGTTTGTACTTCCTCCAGCGCTGGAGAATTTACCTCTCCTTCTTCCTCATCTCATTTATGCCAAGTTTAACTACCAACAGACCAAAGACCCTAGGTGATGCCCCACTCCTGTCCCCCATTACTGATTTTTCAATTCTTAGACTTTCGGGGTTCCATTGATGAGTACAGCTGCTCTTAGGGCACGATAGATGTATGTTTATGCTCGATTGGTTGTTAAGGATAAAAAACGGGATTTCCCCTTTCTTTTCCTGCAAGAGGGTGGTGTATGTGACCCCACAACTACAGACCAGACCTCGAGCAGTTTCTCACGTAGTGTGCATGCAAGCATATGGCCGCACGAGTCTGCACGGTAGCTTGATTTTTCTGAAAAACAGGGATTGTGCTTGAAATTAATTCTTCCACTCCCTCCTCTTCAAATACAGGCATGGTGTGCTCCAAGCAAGTCTCAAGCAAGGGTCAAAAGAGGAAGCGAAACGAGGATCCATCCCCCTTGGGTCCCGGGCTCCTTAATAGCAGATATAGGGAGAGCAACGATGCATTGGCCAAGAAAGAGTTTGGCGTGACCCGCTATATAGACTGGGCAGTATTTAGGAAGCTACAGATCGAGGCGACAGTACTAGCGCTGATCTCTTTCGGCAGCTGGGATAGGGCTTTTGGTATGTCTGAAACTCTACAGGGACATGACACTAGAGGTGATATGCAGTTTTGAGTTGGACCAGAGCCACTTCACCACCGGGTACCAAAGTGCAATCCGATTCCAAGTCCATAGTGTGGTCAGAGAGCCTGCATCAAAGACTTCTCAGTATACATGGGCCTATACCATCGAGATTTTACTGAGACAGACAACTATAGGGAGTTGGCCATCAATTTTCCCATATATATTGATTTTCCACATTATTAGATGCAGGTCAAACTCTGGGGTAGTATGTCTTCGAGGAAGGCATTCTACCTTGCCGACCCAATTCATTGTTACCAGCAGGCCCTTACCTGTTGAACAATAGCAAGGTGAGAAGACAGCATCGGTCACGTCACACACATAGACCTACTGGTAATCTGCAACATGGACGAGAGAGTTTCTTTCCATCTTGACCACATCCTCGCATACTATGTTGCTCGCCACGGGTCATACGTGAAGCTTAGGATAACTTCTGCCAGCCCCATTGTTACTAGGCTCCTGGGTGGTATGGGACTGCTCGGCCCCGCACCTAGACCACACAGGATCCGCGTGATACAGCCTCTCCATTTTCAGACTCTCCGGTCAATGAGGATTATCAAGCATACACCGAGAGGTTTCATTCTTGTATGATGCACTTACAGGGAGGAGCGGACTAGTGACGAGGAGTAGGCCGCTGTCAACCCCTACATTACCTGCACCTGAGGGCACCTCCTTAGCCATACCGTAACCATCAAGTAGCCGTCATCAGTGCCATCAAAAAATTCTTTAGCATTTCGGGTAGATTAGAGAGGGGCAGCAGCCGATCTTTCAGGAGCTGCATCGCATTACAGCCACCCAGAAAAGACTTATTGAGGATCAGGCCCAGCTTCGAGCGGACTAGCAGCATCTCTTTAAGGAGGAAAGATGGATTCGAGCGGACTAGTAGCAGGCTAGATGGGATATATGCCATATCTTATCTATGCTCCGTGAGCGCTTCATGTCTTCAACACAACATGCTCCTTCAGACTCATCATCAGCATCACTTTAGGCACATCCGTCACCTATCTCCTCTGCTCGAGATCCCCATCCTGCCTTGGCACTACCAACACAACCTGCAGCACCATCTGGACTACCACCAATGGGTTTCCCCGTTTAAAACCCCCATTGTCTCAGTCGAGGATCAACCCTGAGTGGTTTGATCAGGGTTTTGTATTACAGTAGTTAGCAAGTGCTTAGCCTTGCGACCTTCCTGTTTCGTTGTATCTCTTTTCTAGTAGAGATTTTCTAGTATATCATGTTTCTCATTATGCGGTTGTGTCTATTGATCTCCTTTCACAATTGAAGGCTTAAGTAGAGAATTTTATATGATGGATACCCCACAACTTCACCTTGATTTCAAGAAGAAATTTGGAAATCATCATTTCAAACCGGGGAAGTTTCAGTTTGCCCTATCCTCACTCGTTTTCATTGCTTTATTATATCTATGCTTGATTGTTTGCATTGAGAACGATGCAAAATTTTAAGTGTGGGGATAGGTAAACATGTGTAGTTTTTGAAATTCATTACATACCTTTTATATATTAATTCATTGCAAATCTTGAAGTGTGGGGATGGTACCTAATTAATTCATTGCAAATCTTTTTATGAGAAATACATGCTTAGTATACACCGATGACGGCATGTTGAAAAACTATATCCAAGTTTGTTCTACTCTTAGAAAATAAAAAAAATAAAAAAATATATATCGCTTTTCCTATGAAATACCTTGGACATTTAAAGAAAATCTTCATGACTACTACACTCTCTAGTGACATTAGATAACCCATTACTATGTTTCTTTGACTTAGATTGGTAAGTATTATCTTCAGTGGCTCCAAGAGTTTTCATGGCACTAGTTCAAACTTCTAGCCTTTGTAAGTAGAATTGTAGGAAGTGAATAAAATTTTTGTACATAGAGACTATGAAAATAAGAACTAAGATAGTGCTCCTCTACTCGTGGTGACGAAGTAGGCTCAAGGTTCGGGCGCCTAAACAAAGTGTTCCTCAAGCTGAAGAGTCTCTTATGAGCATGAGCGCATATACGTAGAGTTGTAATCTTTTGAGTAGTTGGGTGCTCTGGTGCCTAGCCAGTATGTACATCCCTCAGAAAGGGAGATCTATATGTTAATCATTGGTTCCCCGGAAAGTCGGATCCATTAGGGATGCCCTACAGGAAATTATATTAAAACAAAAAAGGGGAGAAAGTGAAAAATTGAAAAGAAAAGAACAAAAAAGGTTTACTTTTCCCTAAAGAGCTAGATGTTTTGTACTTGGGCCTCAAGGATCCTCTAGAATCCAATGAGGGTATGCTTGTCATCGTAAGACTCGGGAACATGGTAAGTGCAGTGAAACTCTCATCTAGAGCTATACTAAATTGTGTCGTGAGATTGATCTAAGTCCAAGGGGTTGAAATAGGAAAATGCACATGTTACTTGTGAAAAGCTCTCAGTAGAAAAAGATGCAAGTACCTTATAGCCCGAGATTGAACGCTTCTCATGTCTTCAATTTTTATTCGTTTGTTTGCTTGAAGACAAGCAAACGCTTAAGTGTGGGGATATTTGATAAGCATTCAATTGATTATATTTTAATATCATTTTCATATATACTATGCATGTCATTTGGAGTAATTTTAGCCCATTGATACTTAATTTTTGTTAATTCTCATTTACAGGGCATTAGAGAGCCTCGAGAGCAAAAGGAAGCGATTCAAAACAGATTAAGGCTGACTTCAAGCTTACTGAAGCCGTGCGGGGAAATGTGCACCCGCATGCACCCGTATGAAGCATATGATACCAATCGTATGCTCATCAGAGGTTTTCAGAATTTCTCTCAAAAGCTATGTGGGAGCTCTTGCGGAAGTACGGTAGGCCGAATAAAGATTCAGAGGTTTCCCGAGAGCTACACAGGCAACCATACAGCTGCACCTTTTAACGTAAAGACCTGGCACAATGCGTGCAGACGCTAGGGTGAGCGCATGACTACCCACACGACTCAAGAATTAAATTCAATTGGACCTATTTATATAGCAGGTTCAGACTCATCCGAACTTGATTCTGCACCAGTTACATAAAATCACATGGGGACTATAATAGCTAATTTTAAGGTTTTGGAAGGGACTTTTGACTCATCATCTCTCTTGGAGCTCCTTTCCCTTCTCCCTTGGAGATTAGGGTTTATTGAAGACCTTTGAGCAAGGAGGTGACGGCAAGCATCGAAGGGACGTTCTTGTTGTGAATCTGCACACTCCGTCAACGGTACTCGCCAACGGTGGATGGAAGGGTGTTTCATATCATGTTTTTTTTTTCTTTTATTTCTACTTTGTACTGGATTTGTGTTTCCCTTTAATGGGGAACTAATTTTCTAAATACTTGGGTATGATGAAAATCCAAATTGGTACTTAACCTTGCTTGTATGGATTTCTTAATTGAATGAAAGCTTTAATATCTTTGAGAATCTATTGAAAGTGATGTATGGTATTGGTATTCTAAGTTGAGACAACCCGAAGTATCATTAGGATTCATATGGGAGTTGTGAATACACTGAGAGATCGGGAATTAAGGTAAGAGACTCCTTTAGATGCATTATTCCCAAAACTCTTCCAAGATATAAGTTCCTAAGAATGCTAATGCAATGAGGGTATTAGGTTAGTAACTTGCCTAGACCGAGGATTTGAAAGAACTATAGGAACCCTTGGTCAATAACCTAGCATTCTTCAATTACAAATCCATATTTGCCATCACTTGAAAATATTCGGAGGGGATTCATTGCCCTAGTATCTCCCTTTTATGATTGATTGCTATAACTACTGACATTAAGTTGATTTCGAAGTCACTTTCCATTTAGCAATTAGATTAGAATTACATCCCAATCTTTGGATAGGCAAGGTGGCAGATGATTAAATAGGATTAGTGACATAGGTCCTTGGGGGTTCAGCATCCGACTTTCATAGTCCACTTTATTACTTGATACGACCCGTGCACTTGCCGTATAAGCATAAGAATTATGCTCACTCAAGGATCACCCATCTGCAAGGTGATGCCCAAGCCTTTTTTGACGGTCTGCTGGGTCCTGGCAAAGGATGCTCTGCTTCGCCCGAAGGCTCGCCAGCACTGCTTTCCCTTCCTCACTGGGACCTAGTGGGCTTATCGGCATCCCTCTTCCTTTTCCTCAACCCGGGGTTGGCCACGAACGCAGCCAACAGACCATGAGCAATTGTCGAGCGGTCTCCTAGCCTCATGGGTTCGGCTGCCACAATAGAGACGATGGGTTAGGAAAAGATTAACCATCGACTCGTATAGAGGGGGGGCATAAACTGACCCTACTTATGGCTCGATATTGGCCACACTTCATTAGGTTGTCATTGGTTAAAAGGCTATAGACAGGAATGTGGGAGAAGCCTTTTAAACTGATTTTCCTCATCGGCGGTCATCTTTTCCTCATAGCCAACATTTTTTTTGGAAACGTTCTACAGTCCGGACATTCCACGCAGGCTTACAAGTAAGAAAGAAGAATTTCTTCTTCTATTCCTTGACATTAAAGGGGACAAGGCCAAGGAAATGCCTCGTCTTGCAGGATGTAAAGAAATACCCATCGGTCTTAGACAGTGGACTCAAGCTATAGAGGTGATGAAACCAACGGAGGGCCGGTTCGAGGCCGTAATGGTTCAGAACCATCATGAACCCTCATAGCAGCCTCCACGAGTTCGGAGTTAGTTAGGAAGGACACAACTCGTAATAGGCCAAGATTGCTCAGAAAATATCGGGGAAGGGCAACCTAAGGCCAACTACTAAGTAAATGGCAATCTCCCTAACTTTAGGTTTACAAGCTCGATCTGCCAAGGAGGGTGCCCTATAGATCAAGAGAGTTGGGGAAGAGATATTATAATTATCGACCACAGCCTCTACATGATCCAATGTAAGAACGCTCGGGAATGCCAGTGACCCTTTCCTGCTCAGCCCATAAGAAGAAGATGGCTTCCTAGACTCTATAGGGGGAGGAAGCCTTTTTGAAGAGGATGAGCAAGCCCTAGAAGAAGAAGAAGGAGTGTCAATTACCTTACAGAGAGAGAGAAATCTCGGGGAAGGTTAAAGCAGAGGAAGCATTGTCACACATGAGGAAATCCAAAGTACAGGGATACCAAGAACGAAGTGAGAAGCCGAAGTGGGATGAAACCCTATATTTGAATCATTAGAGGCGATTCACTAAACAACCGGATCGCCTCCAACAGCTAACATCGCCAAAAAAACGGCGCATGACGCATGCATGACACGTGGGCCACGAATATCATGCCCATCATGACACCAGCCACTTATCTCCAAACGTTTTACCTCAAAAGGCAGAAAAAGGGGACAAGTGAGCAACTCACTTTAAATGCTACCCTTACCCCCTTATGATATCTTGTGCACGGCCTTGACCAACTGAAATCCCAACATGACGTTTACACCCAAGTTTCAGACACTCGGCTTGGCTCACCAACACTAGGTAGGTGATCTTTGCCCGAGCTCAACTGCACACCACCTGTGGTAGAACCCCCTCCCTAGGCCCGAAGCCAACCTCACCTAGCTTTCAGCCGGCCGCGATCCACCACGATGGTAAAGGGAAGGGAAGGCACCCTAGAGTTCCGACCTAAGTGCTTATAATTCCCAATCAATGATGCTCGGTTGTGAGCCATGGGTAGAAGAACAACAACAGTTCAACCAACCTAGATCAAAGCTAAAGACAGTTGTTTTATTATTAGATTCTTTACTTCTCACAATTAAATTATGTGGTAAATGTTGCAATTGGGATTCATTTATACCTTTTTTGTGGTCTGAAATTAAAGAAGTTTAAAAAATGTGTTGCGCTTTGATGGTCGGCGTTTGCGTTATTGGTGGGATATTCGAGGTCAGAGCCTTCAGGCCAGAGCATGACGATTGTATGTGTGAGGTCCGAGACAAATCAGGCATCTTATGAGGAAGAGCCATGAACCCTCGGAGCTTGAGTTGAATCATTCGGCGGCCGATTATAGCATAATTTACTATATTCAAATGTACCAGATTGGTTTTAACCCATAAGATATTATGTTGTTAATTTTTATCTTGATGGATAGATCGTCTCTAATGATGGTTTAGATAGAAAATATATATATATATATATATTGCTTGATGAACATCTTCTTGCTATGGTATATCTTGGCTTATGATTAAGTTCAATCCTACCTTCACAGGGAAAATTGGTAACTCATTATCTCTTACAACGAGATGTTGAGGGTTCAAATCAAGCCTACTGCGTGCTTCTAGTGACTTCTCCATATTTATAAAAAAATATATTCATAAGTTCAAAACCTCAATTATTCCTAAAGGGCATAGCGTTCCAACAAAACATCTCTTCAATTGGTTGTCATGAAATAGAGTTTTCCTTACGGATATATCTTTATCAATAAACGTCTTTTATGATAACCTCATTTTGTCATATGAAATGCTTGGTTCATGATGGTTGAGTAGTTGTCTTGAAAAATTTCCTTCAGAAAAACATATTCATGACAAAAATCTGCATTTATTACAATGAAAGAGTCCATAGCTAAAACCTCATTTTCTACCGGTGGTTCTAGTATAACATATTCTATATTTTTAATTATTTTTTCCAAACATTGATGCTTCTTAAACACAATTGTCTCAGCAAGTAGTTTATGAGAGATAAATTGGAAAGAGTTATTTGTTTCGGTCCATAATTAATCTCTTCACACAATGTGACTTTTAATTAACCTAGTTTTTCTAATACAAAAGTTGATTTAACCGCAAATAATAACTAACAGGTTTAATTAGGTTTCATGGTTTCTTTTATTGGTAAGGGGGTATAAAAACAATAATTCATGATAAGTTCATCTCAAAGAGAAAGAATACAAGAAAGTTGGCTGCCAACCTTGAAAAAGTTTGGGCATGGAGAGGTCCACAACCACACGTGGAAAACTACAGCTCTTGTAGGAAGTCAAGACATGCATAAAGTAAACATATGAATAGTGAAGGAGTCGAGACAAAGAAAAACAGAAAGGTCAAGGAGAATAAATATGGCTTGTTTGCATTGAATTCCATAAGGGAGATAGATGAGCATCCATTGGAATAATTCTCTAGATTGGATGAGAAGGTTTCAGACTTTGTTTGGTTTGCGTGCATCTCCTTCTAACAATCATATATCAAACATTCAAAGGTCAATGACTTTGCTTTTGTTCACATACTAACCAACAAATTATTCTTCTTTTTCTATTCTATCTTTTCTTCTTTTTTTTTTGTTGTATGGATGAAGAGTGCACAAGTGAAAGAAAATATATATAAAAGAAAAGTCGACTTTTTTATGAAAAGACATCTAAAATGAATGGATGATCATGAAAAGGAAATTTGTGCTAAATGAACTTAATCTAATCTGAATTTTTCTGGCTAATTAAGTTTTGTTCAATATATATGTCATGCTGTTTTAATTAATTTTTCAGCATTTGTTTCTCATATATATCATGTTAAATGTGTAGGATCCAGCCTAAGAACTTAAACCAATAGAAGGTGAGATCTAGATTAACATATTGGATGAATATTTTGATTAATAAACTGATGTTGTTGGTCCCTTATCTCTGATGCTATAACTTCAACATTAATATATGTGGATCGAAAATGGTTTTATATAAAGTTTATATTTCTTTTTAATTTCTTATCAACTATGCCCATACATGAAGACATAGTAGTAACTCATTAGATATTAATTAATCCATGGAACTAGGAAATTTTTTTGCATGAGAAGAGGGACAAGCTGTTCCTGCAAGAAACCTTTGAACGTCTTGATTGCTATCATACATGACATGCGCTAGAGAAGTTTTAGAAGAAAGGCTAAACCAAGGAATGACATAAAAAAATGATTGGAATCAACACTAGGTCATCAACATCTTTGAATGTGTTTTCTTGTTCTAATAAGTTAATCAAAGTTCACTTTAAAAGTACACACATCATATATACTTGCTATCAATGACATGACCTTCTCTACACCATCCTCTACAAATCAAGGAGACACTAATGTTTTGTTGCAAGAACATCAGTAAAACCAAAAAGTAATCCTGAGTTATATTAATAAAACCTAAAAAAAATGGACAAGTAAAAAAAAGACAAAGCATCAGTAAATTAAAACCTCAAATTAAGGAAAGCAAAGAGAAATCAATCTCGTATCTTTGTTTTTGTATTAATCCATTAATGGTGACCAATCTCTTTAATGCAGTGCAAGGTGTTTCCAGGAGGGTTCACTCTAAGAACGATGCGTGCAGCCATGAACCTCATCAGCATGATAGAGATCAGACGCACGCAGACCCACTGAAGAGGATCCATAGCTTATCAAACAAAAGGACAAGAATCAGTGGGTGACAACCCTACCCGTCTCTTTAATTACTACATAATGCATCCGCGTGGGGGCTATGAAGGTGATCTAAATTGATCAATATTGGCCATGCTTTTGATACCCTCTGATGCGGGACAACTAGCTGAGATATTCATGGAGCATTAGGTTCCTGGTTTGAATTGGATTTGAATTGATAGCAAATCCAATAGATTAGATAATTCAATTTGAATTGCTATCAAGTACCATAGGTAATTGAATATAAATTGATAGCAAATCAAATAGATTAGATAATTAGATAACTTTAGAATATTTGATTGGTCATTAGATATATCTTTTGATTTTCATTAGGATTAGAGTTTGATTTTCACTAGGATTAGGGTTTCCGGTTCACTATTAATAGCTTATTATGATGCCTATGAAGACATGATTAATGTGAGGAATGGAGTCTGCTGAGCTTCATTGCCGAGCTTCAGAGCCGAGCTCATGGTTGAGCAGCATAACTTATCCGACCTTACCAAGGAGCAACTGAGTGTTTTGACAGAGATGAAGGAGGTCGGGCGATCAGCCAAGGTGCTGGTTGAAGCGAGCTACCAAGCTGGAGTGTTGGCCGAGTGATCGAGCATGTTGGCGAGAGTTTAAGCTTGCCAAGACGAGCCACTAAGCGTAACAATCGAGGTCAAACAACGAGACGAGCTGTGCGGAGGTGACCGAGGCGAGATACGGAGCTTACCAAGATGCACATGTTGACTTGGTCAATTGAGGACAAGTTTTGGGAAAGTTCACGGTGGTAATCCCAATACACCGAATCTTGTGAGTATGGTGTCCGATCTTGGGAACATGATGTCTGACAATGCAGGCGAAGTGATAGGTGAGTGTTACACAAGAAAAAGGTGTCTTGAAAAGAACACCAGTAAAGGAAGATAAAAGTATTGAATTGTCATCTTCCTCATGTGGTGCAAAAGCAGTGAGTGTGTATGCACTAGAGTGAGAGAGAGCTTTTCTCTTTGTATCTTCTTCTTCCTTGAGAATCTCTGAATATAGTGAAGGGTGTTGGTCGTGGACGTAGGCACGATGTTGAACCACATAAATCTTGTGTTGCTGTTGTGTTTGCTTTGTTTTGTGTAGGTTATTGGTTGTTTGGTCAGTCACCTCCACCAATCCCTTCCGTTATGTGAGTGGGAAACACAAAGTTGCTGTAGAGCCCAACTCTAATGTTCGTTCTGTGGTGTTTGATCCCATTCCCAACACATAATCCTTTTGATCAATAAAGTTTTCCTTTAGATCTTCGGATTTGATTTTCCAGAGGATTCCATGCTTTTTTCTTCGTCCATTCAAGTGTTATCTGTCACGCCCCGAACCAAGATGGGACGTCGGCAGACCGGCCGCATACATGTGGGGATGGGCCCCACTATGTATGCAAGGCCTCATAACCTGTTCACACATTCTAAAAATGCCCGAATAATATAAATTTTATTGAAATAAAAATAAAAGTCAAATTCTAAGTTTATCATTCGAAGGCCATATAACACACGAAAAGTTCCTACAAAATACTTTGAACTTAATCCACATATTCAAGTTCAAGTTCAAACTATCAAACGACAAACATTAATAACTGAGGTAGGGTTCCGGCGCTCTATCTACCCACAACTACCTACTCCTCGGGATCTGAAAAAAAAGTCCAGAGATTAATGAGCTTGGGAGCTCAGTAAGCATCCACTAAAAATAATGAACCACACAATGTTTTATATTTTAAATAAAGCTGATTCATTGTAGGATAAAATAGTAAAGGAAACAATTTAGAAATAATTCAATAAATTCATAAGAAATACAATCTCCAAAAGTATCATAGAATCATATTATCAGAATATTTGTTTTATAACAAGATACTAGAGTCTCCCAAACTTTCTATGACCACTAATACCCCGGTGGTACGTAAAATGTAGGTCATTATTATAACCGACAAAGACGCTGAAATGTATAGGTCGCTATTGTGATCGACAAAGACGGTAAAAACAGTATAGGTCGCTATTATAACCGATAGAAAAGGTTGAACTAGTTCACAAACAAAACTTGTCGACACGGTCAATATTTAACCCCCATTGACGAAGGTCAGAACACAGACAGTTTGGAGACATACTCGAAAATCAGAATAAATGTCGGAAAGTGTGTCAAGCAAACAGATGCCAATAGTTCTAAACGGAATATACAAGAATGGTTCTGTTTGTACAAAAATAGATTGCTTAAAGTATTCTTAATTAAATTATAATGAAAATAATTTCATAAATTAATAAGAAAACTTTGCTTAATTTAGGTGGAATACTTACCTGACTAAGTTCCAAAACAAATTTCTTAGTTTCCACGAAAATTTCAAGCTTCCTCGAAAGGTCCTAAAAGAATAGAGAATCAATCCTATAAGATTTGGACACTCTATCTAAAATTTCTAAAGTATGAGAATTCCTACAACCCAACCAAAAGCACTAGTGTTCAAAAGACCAAAACCGAGTAAATAAATAAAGAATAATTTAAAATACAAAAATCACTAAATAAGTGATTAATTAAAACAAACAAACAAACAAACAAATAAATAAATAAATAAATAATTGAGCAGACAAAACAAAACAAATAGATATTTTTAAATTTTTAAACAAGTAAATATCTAAATAGATAACTAATTAAAATAAATATCATAACTCAAAATAGCTCCAAGTTATAAAACACTGTAATTCAAATTAAAAATATCCAAATTAATTTAAATACAAAACCATAATAGATTCAAAAACTATAGGTATAAATCTATATCCAATTAAATCAATGAAATTCAAAAAAATTGGATCAATAAATCAATATTTAATTTAAACATCTTTACAAACATTTGATTTCAAAACACAGATGATAGTAACTCAAACAAAAACATTATCTTATTCATAAAACAAAAGCATCTAGAGATATCCAAGAGATGGTGGAAACACCAAATCTCTTCTCTTCTGATAAATTGAAAGAATAGGACAATTTCGAATATAATGAAGTCAAAACAAGAGATATGAACCAAGTGAAATCAATCATAAATCAAAACCTGATAAATAGATCAATATATAAAAGAAAAGCAACACCAATATACAGATCCATTAATCAAATCAAACATAAATCCCTACCATGAAATGAGAGAAACCTTAGATCTACACTTCTAACACTAATTCCAATAAAAATTTCATCTAGAACCAACTAGTATATATGGGGATCAATCGAGGGCTCACCTTGATGGCCTTCCACTCTGGGTATGGGCAACAGAGGAAGAGATCCACGAGAGAGAAAGAGGGAGAGGGAGAGAGGGAGAGAAGGAGAAAAAGAGAGCACGACCATCGATGAAACAAAAATAAAGCAGAGGCGGCTAGGGTTCTCATTATATTTAAATAATATTATAAGGTCAATTTGCATAAAACCCCCTCTAAGAATATATAATTATATTAAGGCTTAAAGTGGAGAGTTTTATTTATCAAAAATAAATAAATATTTTTTTTATAAAAAAAAAATCGGTGTCTTACATTCTCCCCCACCCTTATAAAAATTTCGTCCTGGAAATTTCCATTTCTATCATTTCGAAAAGATGGGGGGCACAGATAGATTATCGTAACAATCCATCTTCATTATATATATCCTCAATACATCAGGGTTTTGGGTCCATCACGCTTCCGTTGTGCTACTCTGATGATATATAGTTTGCAACATATGTAAACCTTACCACTAGACTCCATCCTAGACTCGAGATCTAAACCTTTTAGACTTTGTCATGCTTATACCCAATCCTCAATCACTATTTTGACACCTATCAATAACATTCGTCACCTATTTCTCTGATACCACCTTAATCTATCACGTCTCGAACCAAGATGGGACGTCGGCAGACCGGCCGCATACATGTGGGGATGGGCCCCACTGTGTATGCAAGGCCTCATAACCTGTTCACACATTCTAAAAATGCCTGAATAATATAAATTTTATTGAAATAAAAATAAAAGTCAAATCTAAGTTTATCATTCGAAGGCCATATAACACACGAAAAGGTCCTACAAAATACTTTGAACATAATCCACATATTCAAGTTCAAGTTCAAACTATCAAACGACAAACATTAATAACTGAGGTAGGGTTCCGACGCTCTATCTACCCACAACTACCTACTCCTCGGGATCTGAAAAAAAAAAGTCCAGAGATTAATGAGCTTGGGAGCTCAGTAAGCATCCACTAAAAATAATGAACCACACAATCTTTTATATTATAAATAAAGCTGATTCATGGTAGGATAAAATAGTAAAGGAAACAATTTAGAAATAATTCAATAAATTCATAAGAAATACAATCTCCAAAAGTATCATAGAATCATATTATCAGAAAGTTTGTTTTATAACAAAATACTAGAGTCTCCCAAACTTTCTATGACCACTAATAACCCCGGTGGTACGGGTCAGAAACAGAAGGCTGTTATTATAACCGACAGCACGGGGAAACAGAAGGCTGCTATTGTGACCGACAGCACGGTAAAACAGAAGGCTGCTATTATAACCGACAGCACGGGTTGAACTAGTTCACAAACAAAACTTGTCGACACGGTCAATGTTTAACCCCCATTGACGAAGGTCAGAACACAGACAGTTTGGAGACATACTCGAAAATCAGAATAAATGTCGGAAAGTGTGTCAAGCAAACAGATGTCAATAGTTCTAAACGGAATATACAAGCATGGTTCTGTTTGTACAAAAATAGATTGCTTAAAGTATTCTTAATTAAATTATAATGAAATTAATTTTCATAAATTAATAAGAAAACTTTGCTTAATTTAGGTGGAATACTTAGCTGACTAAGTTCCAAAACAAATTTCCTAGTTTCCACGAAAATTTCAAGCTTCCTCGAAAGGTCCTAAAAGAATAGAGAATCAATCCTATAAGATTTGGACACTCTAACTAAAATTTCTAAAGTATGAAAATTCCTACAACCCAACCCAAAGCACTAGAGTTCAAAAGACCAAAACTGAGTAAATAAATAAAGAATAATTTAAAATACAAAAATCACTAAATAAGTGATTAATTAATTAATACAAACAAATAAAATGAATAAATAAATAAATAAATAATTGAGCAGACAAAACAAAACAAAACAAATAGATATTTTTAAATTTTTAAACAAGTAAATATCTAAATAGATAACTAATTAAAATAAATATCATAACTCAAAATAGCTCCAAGTTATAAAACACTGTAATTCAAATTAAAAATATCTAAATTAATTTAAATACAAAACCATAATAGATTCAAAAACTATAGGTATAAATCTATATCCAATTAAATCAATGAAATTCAAAAAAATTGGATCAATAAATCAATATTTAATTTAAACATCTTTACAAACATTTGATTTCAAAACACAGATGATAGTAACTCAAACAAAAACATTATCTTATTCATAAAACAAAAGCATCTAGAGATATCCAAGAGATGGTGGAAACACCTAATCTCTTCTCTTCTGATAAATTGAAAGAATAGGACAATTTAGAATATAATGAAGTCAAAACCAGAAATATGAACAAAGTGAAATCAATCATAGATCAAAACCTAATAAATAGATCAATGTATAAAAGAAAAGTAACACCAATATACAGATCCGTTAATCAAATCAAACATAAATCCCTATTATGAAATGAGAGAAACCTTAGATCTACCCTTCTAACCCTAATTCCAATAAAAATTTCATCTAGAACCAACTAGTATACATGAGGATCAATCGAGGGCTCACCTTGATGGCCTTCCACTCGGGTTCTGGGCAACAGAGGAAGAGATCCACGAGAGAGAAAGAGAGAGAGGGAGAGAGACAGAGAGAAGGATAGCATGGCCATCGATGAAACAAAAATAAAACAGAGGCGGCTAGGGTTCTCATTCTATTTAAATAATATTATAATGTCAATTTGCATAAAACCCCCTCTAAGAATATATAATTATATTAAGGCTTAAAGTGGAGAGTTTTATTTATCAAAAATAAATAAATATTTTTTCTTAAAAAAAATATATCGGTGTCTTACATTATCGAGCAAACACCCATTCATGTGTTTTACAGACAAGATCTTCATTCTTTTCTTCTTTTCCTTATCTTCTTTATTTCTTTGTGTCCGTTCTTCATCACCTTTTTTTTTTATCAGCTTTATTTATTTATTTATGATGATAATATACTACTGATAACAAGTACATCTGTGCAAGACATAAAATATATTGTTCCATAAGTATTTATTTCTCTCTCATTGTTGGGAAATTGATTGCACTGTGGCTTAAAAATAAACTGAATATTAGCAATTTTTACAAGAGAGTTGGCTATTATATTCTCTATCAAAACATTAGAGGTTAAGGTTGAAACCATGTCAGAAGTACAATAAAGTGACTCTCACATATTTATCACAAAAAAATAATAAAATGGTTTTAATTTCATGTTTTGTTTTGGTTCTCTTGAGTTCGTTCCAAACTAAAATGGTAGTTTGAGCCAATATTTTCTGATGGCCTATGTGTTAGAATTTAGAGAAACAAACACAGAAGACAGATGATTGAGAGGATATGCACAAGAGTTTTTCAGAGTATTTGAGGAAGAACTTGGTCAACATATTTGGGCCAACATCTTCAACGCATACACCATTACATAATATATAACTTATTGACAAACAACTACCCACTTTCATGCCATACATGGGACTTAAACCATGATACCATGTACTGAATAAAACTTAATACAAAGGGACGACTAATACATATAAATTCAAATTCATCTAATTGCCTTGACTCCCAGTCTTAACTCTTCTCATGTGCTTGCAGTCCACACTAACAGCCACATGTGCAGCTTCTAATCATTTTCCAACACTATGAGTATGCCGCGAGCTTAGAAAAAAATTAGATAATTTCAAATATATGTTTGGGATATTAAATTTTCAAAAAATAAATCTATTTTTTTAAAAATTATACATCTTGAAATATTGGTCAAGAGTGGGATTCAAAAAGCAATGTAATGATTAATACTGTTAGTTACCAAAGGACCATTGGTCTAGCTGTATCTCGGGTCTCGTGTATTGGGTAATTCTCTTAGTTGAGCATACTTTCAGTTTTGAGTCCCCGCCCCCTTCAATGGAGTGAGTAGCTTGGGTAATTCACTTGGTGAGCACAAAACTCTCCAACATCTATACGCGCACGGTGAGGCGGTTAAGGGTGCTCATCACCTAAGGCCACCCTGAGGAGGTCTTTAGGGCCTCCGTCAAAAAATAAATAAACAAATAATAAATAATAAATAATAAATAATTAAACTTATACTACTAGTTGTGACAAAAGAATTCAAGATTCATTAGATGGTCTAATATATATATATACATTTCTTCTGCACCTATTTCATTAAAATTACGTATACAGTCTGCTACTACTCGATTTTTCCATAAATCAAGTATACTAATCCAGTTTTAAGGATCATGTGCAGTAAGATTTAAAATTTGTCCTTTATTTTGACGCTGAAATTTAATAGGTTGTTCTAATGGTTTTCTTTTGCCTCTGGGCTTAATGTTTTTAGGTACATGTACAATTTCAGTATATGGTTACCTTCTCTGTATATTGGTACTGGTAATTGTGATGTATTTGTTGTAGAACTATCAGCTTCTTCCATGAATTCAAAGGTCTTCGGAATATTAAGATCGATATAATATGTATTAAGATCTATCTCTACTAGCTCTTTGACACTGGGCAGGGTAGTGATTAACCTGCGGGTGGTGGTAAACAGGGGGGGATTGATAAAAGAGCAAGAAAAATGGGAGGATAAACAGAGAAGAAAAGTCTCTAAAACTTTAAAAGGAAAATATAACTCAATAATCAATGAATAAAATTCAACCCACAAGCCAGGTTTAAATAGCTAAAAAACACTAACCTAGATAACCTAGAAATTCTATCTTCTTGTCTAATAGTAAAACTTATCTAATTCTAAAATAACTAAACAAAACAGATAACTCCTAAAAATTTTAGTTCAAATCGGATTCATATCCTCCTAAATTGGCATACGAAATATTACCAAAAATAGCAAAAAACACCAAAAAACAAAGAAATGATGAGCAAAACAGTAGAATTTGAGGATGAAGGAAAGGTCCATAGAGCAAAGTTTGATGGACCCCACATGCGCGTCGAGCCGAGCTTTCCGAATTGGGGTTGAGGGTGTGAATCTGATATTGGTAGCAAAAGTTATGGCCAAAATTAAATACCGAAACGTGTCCAAAACAGACTCAATCTTGGAATTGACTTGACCACCTCCCGTCTTTACATTGACCCGCCATCCGGGAAACATCTGACTAATGCCTCCTGCATCACTCTTCCTCAAATAACATTGTTTTCTTTCTAATATTCAAGTCAGAATCATAGTATAGACCTTCATTTTCATTTAATTGATTTAGATTTATTAAATGTTCTTCCAATTGCAATAAATCATAGGGAGATTGATTCATTTCTAATTCTTTTGAAAATAAAATTGGATCTTCTTGTATAAAAAATGAGTTCTTCGTTATTTTGTTCTATTTCTACAAAATTTATTTCTGAAGTAGTCTCAGAATCTAATTGAGGGACTTGCGTAGCAGTATATTTATTAAAACGTACAGAAGTTTATTCCTGATTATTAATGTACATTACATGTTCTTTTGGTTCTAAAGTATCTTCTTTTTTAGAAAATAAATCTAAGTTCCATAACGTTCCAGCTAAGTCTTTAGAAGATATTTTTGTTGGTTTTAATAATTGTATACCTTGATGTCCCATTAGGTTAACATCTTTTATTTAAAATTTAAACTTTGTTGCACTACAATTTGTTAATCTTCCTAATACTCCTATGCATATAAGTAAATTTTTTCCTTTAAAATCAACAAAGCCCCTTGTTAAAATACCAACTTTGGCTTTATGTAAAAATTCAACAAGATCCATCATATAGTACGGACTACAATAAAATATGCCACCATTATTATTCATATCAACTTATGTAGCTCCTAATAAAGCTTTTAAAATTTTTCCCCATCTATCATCAAAACAACACAATAAGGTCTTTGTACCTAAATTTTTTCTAGTTAAACCTTTTACAACAATTACAATTAGACCTATATGTATAGAAGTATATTTTTTAAGTAAATGTTCTACTGTTTGTGGAGTTATTAAATTTAAAACAATAGGATTATTGTGTGTATATATATGTATGTATGTATGTGTGTGTGTGTGTATATATATATAATGTCAAGATTTAATTTTCTTTAGGATTAGAGCATATCCAAATCGACGGATTAGAGATTAGTTGATATGGAGAAATTCAAGAATTTGGAAGGAAAGATCAACTGTGTGGATGACTCTTCAAATGGGCTCCTCACATGTTGGATCCTCTGTTGCTCCTAGAATCAAATCTTTAGGGATCACATCTCACCGTGAGGATGATTTATAGAGAGAGAGAAGGGTGGTAGCCTCCGCCGCTCAAGTCAGAGAGGTTCCATAGATTGGGTGACCTAAGAGGAGAGTGTAAAGAGTGAAGAGAGCTCTATGTGTGAGAGAAGGGCTTAGCAAGCGATTAGGCTCAGTAGAGCGGGAGTAGCATTACAAATAGTTGGTTGTAGATGAAGATACCCCTTTTATATATAGTAGGTTGAGGTGGTTAGGTAGTTAATTAGGATCTACTTGGATGCTAGTGGAATTTCAACTCGAATTCAACAAGGTTCTAGCATAGCTCTAGCTCATATATAACTAGGCGCCAGACTGGAGCCAATTAGGTCCCAACTGTTAAAACTTTACAAAGCCTTTTAGAGGGTTGATCTCCATCGTTAGTTGACTAGGTAGTTTGATGGCAATTGGGTCTTCATCGGAGCCTTCACAATAGTGTCATGTGTGCTTTAAAATTATTTACCCTATAATACTTGCCCCCCCCTCCCCCAACTCTCCAGGCTGACATGTCTCTAGCTTAACTCCATCTGGAGAATGTGGATATTGGCTAATGACATCAGTTGGGAGCTTTCAGGTATCCAACTACAAGAGACACTTTTCGAGATATAACCGAGCTAATTTGATTGTGTGAATGAATCAAGCTTGATTGACGAGTTTTGACCATTGAGAAATATGACACTTCGGCTTCCAAGGCAGCCTTGCCTGAAAAGCAATGATGGACTTCAGTAGAGGAGATCGTGGCCACGATTCTCAATGGATCAATCCCAAAGCGTCGACTAGATAGTGGCCCACGTGTCATTCATTCATGAACGTGTATGCTCGGAGAGCTTCCTGAGCCATCAGATTCCAACTAACCACTTCTAAGAAACGTGTTTGCCTATATATAAGGTTGCAAGGAGCTAGGTTTTCTCTTTTAGTAATAGTAGTCTTCCTCTTTGTTGTTGCCTCTTGAGAGAATTACTTTTCCTTCCTTGGAGCAGTTCTTTCTTCCTCTTCTACTCTGGTAATGGAGATCTCATCATCAGCTTCTAGGGAGGAAAGTTCTGGGGTAATGTCTATTAGTAGTACCCTAAGTTTCACCAATATCGTCCAAGCAGGCGATATCTTTGCTATCCTTCCCCGGTTCTTTTATAGACTTCCGAGGTCTAACGAGAGAGCCAACACTCCTCAGTCTGGAGAGATAGATGTATATGTAGAAGCCTTTAGGGCTGGCATCTGTCTCCCTATTCCTCCTCTATTCTATGAGATCTTGTCTTATTATTTTTTCCCCAGCCCTGTTAGTCCGAAACTCGTGGAGGATTCTCTGAGGGTTTCTTATCTACTTTTGCCATCTAGGTTTCTCTTCTTTGGTTTCGTATCCTCTTTTATCTGACAAAACATATGGCCCTCCCGAGATGTGTATTACATTGCTACTTGGACCAATAGATCCATTTTAGGTAAGACCCGTCCGCCATCTATCATTGGAAGATGAGATTCTATCGCAGACATGGTTCTTTAATATCTCTTGTGAATCTTGGTGGTCAGTCCCAATAACATGGGGGCCACCCAAAATAGATTCAGAAATTGAGATATCTCATGCTGAGGAGGAACACTTAGGTGGCATTTGGTTAGATGTAACTGGAAATGCAGTAGATTTGCAGTTACATTGTAACTTGAAATACATGGATTTTGAAATATAGTACAGTTAAATCTGGTGTTTGGTTAGATGTAACTGGAAATACTGTATTACAGGAATTTGTGTTTGGTTGGAGGGATTTGTAAATCTGGAATTTGAAAACATGTGTTTGGTTTTCAAGTTAATAATAGTAATAACAACAACAACAACAACAACAACAACAACAACAACAACAACAACAACAACAATAATAATAATAATAATAATATGATTACGATTATTATGATTATAACATTGTGTATTTGTTTTTATATTATAACGTCACATGCATAGCATGTGATGTAATTCAAAGTGATGTATTTCGTCTTACAATCAAATTGGTTGTAAGACCAAATACATCCATTGGTGTATTTCAAGTTACGTTGGGTTTTGAGTTACATCAAACCAAACACTGGATTCGCAGTTACCTAGTAACTCAAGTTACAATGTAACTGCAAATCTAGTCAAAACAAACGTCACCTTAATTCACCTCCGAAGCATCAAAACTCCTTCAACTGAGCTAGTTACTTTAGGTGGAAAACCTCCAAGGCGCAGGACTCTTCCTTCAGGCAGGTAGGATGTCTTTTGATTGAGCTGGACTCATCCAGCACTATAGTTGGAAGTTGATTGACTTGTTGGTTCTCTGTTTTCAGTGATCAAAATGGATCGTTGACTATTGATGTACAACTTGAGGGGTCAGTTTGGGAGTCCTCAAGCCTAGCTTCGTCCAATTGAGGAAAGTGTTTGTCGGAAGGACAAACCCATACGACGAAGAAGCCTTGGCCTCAGCCTGAGGCTTAATTTGGCGACGTTGGCGGCTCCAAGAACTAGGGAGCCAAAGACCTCAATCAACCTCAAGGTGAGGCCTCGGCGCTGAGTAGTATTGGAGGTCGAGTCAGATATTAAGTCTTACTCTCCTTAGACCATTCTCGAACCAAGTACTCCGAGGTTGAGGACCCCTTCTACTTCAAAGGATGACCTCCCGGCCTCTACCGCTACTGAAGTAAAGTCTAGCTTCACTCATGGTGTGGCAGTTACTGAGACCCTAGAGACCATTTCCCTAGATTCTAAACTTGCTACATTAGAAGGGCTTAGCAAGGAGGTGCATGTTTCCTTGTTGACATCAGCACGATCAAGGTAAGTTCTGACTTTCTCTTTTGTTCCAATTTTTTGATACTTAGCCAGTTGTTGCCCTTATGCGCTTCCTTTGCACAGTCTGTGGTCTTAATGGACCACATGGCCAAGAAGCTCTACAAGCCAGTCATTATAGATGACCCCTAAAGAGAGTTGTTGTATAAGGCTGAGGTCGAGTTGGCCCAGCAAAGAGAATGAGTCTCCGACCTCAAAAGGCAGTCGAGGTCAATAGGAGAAATAATATCTTTGTCTTCAACGAAGCAAGATGCAATCAGGATGCAATCAAGATCTCCTGCGAGTCTCCAAAGAGTACAAAAGACATCTCGAGTATAAATAGGAGGTTGTGATAAGTCAGGCCGTTGAGGAGGCTGAGGAGAAAGTCACGGAGAGGTTGTTGTGCCATTCTAGTTTTCCCAAGAGTCCCACGATGTGCTCAAGGCCCTTGCTAAAACAATCTTATAGAACTTAAAGATTTCTTGGGAGTTTAGGGAGGCCTTGAAAGAGGCGGTGACCAACTTCAAGAACTTGAGAAAGTTCCAAGATAAGGTCATCAAGCAGGCTTCTGCGGGAGTGAAGGAAGGATTTCATATCATCAAGGATGTCTTTCTTATTTATCTAGAGTTAGATTTTTCTACTCTAGATCATAAGACTGTACCTCGCTATATTCCCACATCTCTTGAAGAAGAAATAGTTAAGGTAGGGGTGATGTTTGACCTTGAAATCCATTCGCTGCTTGCTCCCAAGGCTCCGCTTTTGCATGAGGCCGTGGGGCCTCTAATCAACGCCAAGTTTGAAGTTGTAGAAGACCCTAAGGTACCAACTTTGTCGTTCCATGAGGCAATGCTTCTATTGAGGCCGGGTCTAAGTGTCTACTAGGCTCCCTCAGTAATGTTTACGTGTAACTTATTTTTCTTTTGCACCTGTAAATTTGCAAAAATTATTAATAAAGAAAAATTTTCTTTATTTTTACTATGGTTGTGTGATCTTTGCTCTCTTAGTTGTTTATTCTTAAAAATAGCTTAGTATCGGTCGCTCAGTTGCCAATCTTAGCTTTCAACACTACTGACTTTAAATTCAGCCGTTCTTCACAGTTTACTTTTATGAGTCTGACTAGGACCATTATGAACTAAGAAAGTAGTTCTCAGATCTCGGAGGCGATTACTTGCATGAAGCAAGAGCGGAGTGTTCAGCTTCTATGGCTCTTCTCCTCGGGTCCTAAAAAAGAGCAAAGATAAGAAATCCAATGAATTTTACTTATCATCCATTTATCGCTTGATAGGGTGTTGATTTGACTCAATTGGTTTAGTCCCTACTTTGAAAAGTCTCTTTGAAATAGAGCCGAATTGCTAAGTCTTTAAAAGGGCACCGTGAAAAGGGTCATCCGAGTCGAGGTCGACAAAGTTTTAGTAGTTGACAATAGCATATCCTGAAAGAGGACGTGTATGGCTTGATCTGTGGTGACTAAATCTGAGTTGAAGTCCTAAGAGTTTTAGCAGTCAACATCTGCGTGCCCAAAAAAAGGACGGGTGTGACATAATCCCTTAGGATTGAATTCAGCAAAGAAATCTAGCCTTGAGAAGAACACCTTGGACCTAGTCGAGATGTCGAGCTCTGATAAAGGGTCACATGTGTTGAAGTCTTTGGTGTTTTAACAATCGGCCTCAGCGTGCCTGTGGAGGAGACGGGGGTGATCTGATCCTGGAAGACTGAATTTGTGTCGAGGTTCCAAGGGTTTTAACAATAAAACTTTACGCGCCGTGAGAAAGGGATGAGGGTGATATAATCCCTGAGATCTCAATTCTTGTCCTGAGAAGGTGATGTAGGAGTAAGGCATTTAACCACAAAAACTGTGTACTTGGATGTAAAAGAGTAGGACGATTTACCTCCCTACATCTATATCCCTAAATCAGCTTGACCCACTAATCACGTTTGCCCCTCTCTCTGCTGCCTAGTTTGTCTCCGCATCAAGTGGTACCAGAGTTAATTTAGGTTGCAAATGGCTGATGGTTGTCGCAAGCATAACAATGTTGCGACTCCTACACGTGAAAGAAGTATCCGTGATGTCAAAGTAGCAGATCTACGAAGACAAGTGTAACAACTTTAAGAACAGATGGAGCGCTTGCATCAACCCGTGGAAGAATAGTTAGAAGATGATGTGCAGGAAGATGAAGAAAATAGTGATATTGAAGACCAAAACCACTTGTGTCATTTTTCTAGTTCTGAAGAAAATGGTGGTCCGAGCAACCGCAATTGACAGTGTATGAGCCGTAGGCAGGAATTTGACATCAAAATTGATATTCCGGAGTTTGAAGGGCGTATGCAACCTTATAACTTTATTGATTAGCTTCACACTGTCGAAAGAGTCTTTGATTTTAAAAAAGTTTCTGATAATCGAAAGGTGAAGCTTGTTGCTATGAAGTTATAGAAGTATGCTGGGTTATGGCGGGAAAATTTGAAGAGACAAGGAGCTCAAGAAAAAATCAGCCTATTCATTCTTGGGAGAAGATGAAAAGGGATCTTAAGAGAAGGTTTTTGCCATAAAGTTACAAACAAGATGCCTAGTTGAAGTTTCATAATTTAAAAAAGAAGGATCTATCGGTTGAAGAGTATACGCCAGAATTTGATCACTCAATGATTAAATGCGACGTGGTGGAACACGAAAAGTAGACTATCTCCTGCTATCTTGGAGGTCTATGGGTCGAAATAGTCAACATGGTGCAACTACAATCTTATTGAACTTATGCCGATGTTTGTAAACTTACTACAAAATTTGAGAAGAAACAAAAGGAGGCTCGTGTGACTGGTTTTCGTCCTCAAGGCAAAGTGGGCTCTTTTGGCCAAGGGAGTTCCTCTGTCTCTAAGGCTCACAAAAAATGCAAGGCTTTTTAGTGCAAGACCAATGAATGAACCTGAAGGTCTTAAGCAATAAGTTTCTTCTAACACGAGTTCTAGAAAGTTTTTCAACTGCAAAGGATATGATCATATTACATCAGATTGCCCAAATCAAAAAATCATTTCTCTCGTTAAAGAGGAAATTTAGAAGGAATCCATTGACAATGAGGCTGCGTGTTCTCAAACTGAGGAAGAGGTAGTTTTTGATGATGAAGGGGAACTTCTTGTTTGTCGAAACTTGAATGTGCAACGCAAGGAAGAAGACAATTGGTTGCATTATAATATCTTCCACACAAGATTCACCTCTCATGGGAAAGCGTGTGATGTAATTATTGGTGGAGGCAGCTGTGAAAATGTGGTTTCTAATGATATGGTGTAGAAATTGCAGCTAAACACAGAAGCTAAACACAGAGGATCATCCACACCCTTATGCGCTCACTTGGCTAGAAAGAAAGAAGGAAATAAAGGTTAGTAAAAGATGTCTTTTTTAGTTTTCAATTGATGAAAGATATAGAGATGAAGTTCTATGTGATGTTGTTCCAATGGATGCTTGTCATTTGCTTTTGGGTGGACCATGGAAATATGACAGAAGAACCATGCATGATGGTTGCAAGAATACCTACAACTTTGTCAAGGATGGTGTTAAGATTGTATTGACACCAACTAGATTAGAGGGCTACTCCAAACCTTTGAAGGAGAAAGGGAATATTTTGCTTTCTAAATCTGAAATCTTGAAGGAGTTAGAAAGTATCAAGGAAGGGTATATACTTAGAATGCTTGAAGCCAATAAGGAGCAATGTGATCATCCTTTTATTGTGCAACCACTTCTCCAAGAGCTTTCAGACGTGATTCTTGAAGAAATGTCACCGGGTCTTCCACCTTTGAGGAATATTCAACATTGCATTAACT
The DNA here is from genome assembly GCA_026586065.1 of Dioscorea zingiberensis. Classification (NCBI taxonomy): domain Eukaryota; kingdom Viridiplantae; phylum Streptophyta; class Magnoliopsida; order Dioscoreales; family Dioscoreaceae; genus Dioscorea; species Dioscorea zingiberensis. Next base: position 29,521,018 of record CM048818.1, read on the forward strand.
TCATTCATAGTTCCATCTTTCCTAATAAGGCATCATTTAGAATGAGTCCAAAGGAGCATGAAGAGTTGCAGCGACAAGTTGAAGAATTGATGGCTAAAACTTTGTTAGGGAAAGCAAAAGTCCTTGTGTTGTCTCTGCCTTGCTTGTTCCTAAAAAATATGGGACGTGGCATATGTTTATGGATTGACAAAATCACTATTAGTTACCGCCATCCAATTCCTCGCTTGGATGATCTCTTGGATCAATTGCATGGTGCTGTTATTTTCACATGAATTGATCTTCGAAGTGGGTATCACCAAATTCGCATAAGAGAAGGGGATGAGTGGAAAACGACATTCAATACAAGGGATAGTCTCTATGAATGGCTTGTCATGCCCTTTGGCCTTTAAACGCACCTAGCACCTTCATGTGGTTGATAAATGATTTCTTTAAGCCTTTCATTGGGAGGTTTGTTGTTGTTTACTTTGATGACATCTTAGTGTGTAGCAAAGATGAGGAGCAATTAACACTACTATCACCTTCATGAAATTTTTAAAACTTTGTAGCAACAAAAACTTTATGCAAATCTAGAGCAGTATGAATTCTTTTCTGATGGCCTTGTGTTCTTATCTGGTGTCCAAGGATGGGTTGAAGATGGATGGAAGTAAGTTGGAAGCAATTCTAAGTTGGCCACAACCAAAGTCTACCCATTATATATGAAGTTTCCATGGGATTGCTTCTTTCTATCGGCGTTCATCAAGGGATTTAGCACCATTATCGCTCCTATTACCGAATGTATGAAAGGAGGTGTATACAAGTGGAATGATGAAGCAAAAAAAAGTTTTGAACTTATCAAGAAAAAGGTGACAGAAACCCCAGTTCTCTCACTTCTTGATTTTGAGAAGCTTTTTGAGGTAAAGTGTGATGCTTCTAATATTAGCATCAGAGCTGTCCTAAGCCAGGAGAAGAGGCCTATTGCATTTTTCAGTGAGAAATTAAGTGATTCTCGCAAGAATTATTCTACATACGACAAAGAGTTCTATGCCATTATTCATGCTTTTGATCATTGTAGTCATTATCTCCTTCCAAAACCATTTGTTCTATTTTCAGATCATGAGGCCTTAAGGTTTATAAATGCCTTGTGGGTAGAGTTTCTACAAGCTTATAGCTTCGTTATTAAACATAAGGCAGGTTACAAAAATCATGGTGTTGATGCATTGAGTAAGAGACATACTTTGTTGTCCACTTTGCAGGTGAGTGTTGTTGTGTTTGAAATTTTAAAGGAGTTGTACAAAGATGATCCCTTCTTTGGCACTATTTGGGAAGAATGTTCAAGGTGACCATAGAAGTAGTTTATTTTTTATTTATTTATTTATTTATTTATTTGCAAGATGGTTAACTCTTCAAGAGAAATTGTTTGTGTATTCCTCATTGTTCTTTAAGGGAAGTTTTTCTCATGGAGGCTCATAACAACAACCTTGGAGGACACTTCAACCGAAGCAAGACACTTGCTATCATTAAATAAAATTTCTATTGGCCAAAGATGGAGAAGGATGTGATGAGATATGTTCAGAAATGTAATATTTGTGACATGGCTAAGAGTCAGTCTCATAATACAGGTTTATACACCTCACTTTTAATACCTTAAGCTCCGTGACAAGATGTGAGCATGGATTTTGTAGTGGGGCTGCCGAGAACTTAAAGAAATAAAAATTCAACCATGGTAGTGGTGGATCGATTTTCTAAGATGGCTCACTTTGTCCCATGTTATAAGACTGTAGATGCTTCTTATGTTGCTGACGTGTATCTTTGAGAGATTGTCAGGCTACATGGGATTCCTCTAACAATCACATCTGATAGAGACTCAAGGTTTATAAGTCGTTTTTGGCGCACTCATTGGAGAAAATTGGGTAAATAACTGCATTTTAGTACAATGGTTCACCCTCAAACTGATGAACAAACTGAGATTATTAATAGAAGTCTAGGAAATATGCTCAGGTGCTTTGTGAGCAAGAGTATTCAACAATGGGACCTGATGTTGCCATAGATTGAGTTCGCCTGTAATCATTCCATCAATCAAACCATAAATTGCAGTCCATTTAAAGTTGTGTATAGGCAGAATCCCAGTTGCTCGTTAGATATAGCACCCCTTCCTACTACCCATTCTTTTAGTGTGAAGCAAGTGAGATTGCTGATAGGATCAAAAAGCTACATACTCAATTTAGAGCCCATATTATGAAGCAGAACAAGAGGTAGTGTGAGAATGCAAACAAGCATCCCAAGCATATTGAGTTTAAAGAAGGTGACTTTGTTTGGGTTCATTTGAGAAAAGAAAGATTCCCACAAGGGAAATATGCCAAATTGAAAGCTAGACAAGCTTGTCAATTTAAGGTATTGAAGGGAATTGGAGAAAATTCCTATGAGATTGACCTACATGCAGAATATAAAATTTCTAAAACTTTTAATGTGTCTGATCTGTCTCCTTGGGTTGGAAATTCTGAAGATTTGGACTCGAAGGCGAGTCTTCTTCAACCAAGGGAGATTGATGCAGGAGCAAGGCATATAACCACAGAAACTATGCACTTGGATGTGAAAGAAAATGACTATAGCGACCTTTTAACTTTAGAGGGAATTGCAACCAAAATATGTACTAATTGGGACACCAAAAGATGTTGTACCATATACAGTTGGAAAGCTCTAGATTTCTAGTTTCCAATGCCATGAATCTCACCTTTATCGAAGTTTTCTAGCAAAAGTTATTGGTATTTGAATGGAGGGTAGTCAAGCTGACAAAATATGCAGTCATCTCACTCAAGCTGTGCTAAGCTTTATTAAGTCTCTAATTAGGTTTTAGTATGTATTAGTTGTTTGCCTTAACTCTTTTTTTCGAGATCCCAATATTTGTGGGGTTATAAAAAGCTACTTGTCTGGCTGTAAGGGTAGACTTTTGGGTTATCTTTTCTGAGTAGAGAGCATGCCCTCTTTCTCCTCAATTTTCTGGTTCTGTATCTCTTGTAGGGTTTCTCCCTATCCTTGAGTGGTGAGCCACTTCAGTGTCATCCCTTGGAGGATTTGGATGTTTAGGAGCCAAATAAGGTTCTGTATCCTTTCGAGGGTTGCCGAATAGTGGTGGATGATTTACCTCTCTGCAACTACATCCCCAAATCAGCTTTACCCACTGATAAGGTTTGCCCCTCTCTCTGCTGCCTAGTTTTTCTCCGAATTAGAAGGGACTTACTCAAGTTGTGATGATTAGTATGCTTGGCTCCTAATAAAATGAAGACTTTTGGGGACAAGTATTGATACTTGGCTTCGAATTAGGCGGAGACATTAATGCGAGCAACAATAACCAGGCTACTTGACTCCAAGTCATGCATTGACTATTTGCATAGGTAGTGATACTGAGGCTACTCGGCTTTGTGTTCTTTGGAGACTTTCAACACAAGTGGTGATAGTCATTGTGCTTACTTGTTTAGCTCTAAATTAAATAGAGACTTGGTGCAAATAGTGATAACTGACTATCTCGGATCTGGTTTGTGCGGAGACTTTAATGTAGCGGGGATATTCAGCCTACTTGACTTCAAGCTATGCGGATTATTTTAGTAAAAGTAGTGAGGATTAGGCTATTCCGCCTTGGATGTAGACTTTGTACTAGTGGTAATTATGACTCGGCTCTTAATAAGTTAGAGACTTTGATACTAGCAATGATGACTAAATTGCTTGACTTCTGATTAAGTGGAGACTTTTTAGTGTCAATAGCGTAGGGCCAAGCAACATGGCTTCGCACTAGATGAATACTTTGGGTCAAGCTATAATAAATGATACGCTTGGCTCCGATTATTACAAAGACTTTTGGGAAATGTAGCGATAGCCTATATGCATGCTGGACTCTGAACTAAGTAGAGAATTTAATATGAGTAGTGATAACCATTCTACTCTACTCCAAGCTAGATGAAGACTTTATTTAAGAATTTAATGATTTCTCAATAACACTGAGAGAAGAAACATTTTTAATTATATTATTGTCATTGGTAATGGCGTCTCCAATGATTTGCATGAAATGACTTTTTAAGCAGCTTGTCCCTTCGTTAGCCTGTAAGTAGCAGGTCGAATAGTTTCCTTTATAATATATGGTCGTTCCCCATTTGGAGTCACCTTTCCAATATGTCGACTTTCATTGACTTGAAAAATGTTCTTTTTCAAGACGAGATCTCGTGGTTGAAATGCGGCCTCTCGAACCTTGGAGTTGTAGAAATGTGAACCTTTTGTTGATAAGCCACAGTTTTGAGGCATGCTTTGTCTTATTTCTCTGCGAGATTGTCTAACTCTCCACGGAGGATTTTATCATTGGCTTCTTGGTCAAAGGCTTGGGTTCAACATATAAGTATCCCAATCTCTACGGAGATCACATTAGCCAATTTAAAGGCGAGGCTGAAAGGAGTCTCTCGAGTGGGGGTTCTTCTAGTTGTCCGATATGCCCATTAAGAGTCAGGAAGTTCATCTACCCTATTTGAGTCAGCATGTAGGACTCAGGTCTTCAAACTCTGAAGGATAGTATGATTTGTGACCTCGACTTGCCCTTTGGCTTAAGGATGGGTCACGAAGGTCAGTCTCGCCTTGATGACCAACTCAACACAGAATTCCCAAAACTTCTTGATATCAAATTGTCATACGTTGTCAGTAACTAAGGTGACTGAGATGTCGAATCTATAGATAATAGACTTCCAAGTGTTGTCTTGGCAAGCTCGTTTGGTGATCTTAACCAATCAATTTCTTGGGGAACATGTTTGTAGGTGTTATGACCATGTCTTCCATAAGGGTCGTCTTTATTATTTGACCGGCTTTCACTTCTCCTGGGCTCTCGATTAGTTAGTCAAAGATTCTTGCATCTTTCCTTGTAGGAGAGCAATGTAACATTGGCGGGTAGTCAATTGATCGCCCCTGAGCTCTTCATAACCTTGTTCGGTTTTGAATATCGTCAGCAAATGATGGGTTGAGATTGCCACTCTTAGGGCATTTAGGCTTAGCCTACCTAGTATAAGATTATAGCTGGAGGGGCATCTGATGACTAAGAAATTCACCATTACTGTTGACTGTTAAGGAAAGCTTCCAAGAGTAAGAGGGAGGGTGACCATTCCCTCTACCTGTACAGCCCCCCTCTCCTCCAGAATAAAGTGGACCAAAGGTGATCTCACCGGCTTCAGCAACTCGTATCTGATACCCATTTTCTCATAAGCATCCCATAAGATGACGTCAGCTGAACTCCTATTGTCGATGATAACTCTCCAGACATCGTAGTTAGCAATTGTTACTATGACTACCAACGCGTCATCGTGGGGATCATGGACCCCCTCGAGGTCGCCATCTAAGAACGAGATTGGTGACTTTGCTCACTGTTTCTTCCTTGAAGGTTCTCCTCTACACAACATCTGAGCATGATTCTTTCAGGTTGAGTTGCTATCTCCCCCACTTGATGACCCTCCAACGATATAATATATGACTCCCGCAGGAGGTAGACTCCCTTGCTGGGATGATGGACCCTCCTTCTGCAGGTCTCGTCATAGATACTAAGATAGGTGACCTCGTCGGATCGGATCTTTTATCTCATCTTTCAGTTGTATACAGTCTCCCATATCATGGCTTCGATCACGGTGGAATCTATAATACTTTATTAGGTCCTTTCGGCCACCAATCTGTTATGTCTTGGCTGGCCATTTAACAATCTCCTTGTTCAAAATCTACATGAGGATTTCAAACCAACTAGCATTCAGGAGAGCATGATTTTGGATACGAGCTGGTTCCTCCTTTCTACGAACCTCAGGAAGTTGGAACCTCAACTTTTTTAGTTGCTTTTAAGGTTCCCGACTTAGATTACACTCCCTTTTCGTCTTATCCTTCCTAACTTATTCTTGCATAGCAATTTGGATCTCTTCGTTGTTGACGTACTTTCCGGCCCTAGAGAGGAGATCTTCCGAGTCTCTTTGTTGTTTCTTTAAGAAAGAAAATTAGAAGGAAGACTTACGCAAACATTCCATTATGGCAACCACCGTGAAAGCCTACATGAGGTCAAGCACCTCCAACATTTCCATGTTGAAATGATGGATATAGGTTCGAAGGCTCTCCCCTTCATGTTGTTTGATCCTCATTAGTACGATCGAGGTCTTCCTCTACTTCTTGTTTCTAATAAAGTGCCTCATGAAGAGCTTACTAAGCTCTTCTAATGATGAAACAGACTCGAGGGGCAAACTAGTGAACCGTATATGTGCTAAGCCCAATAGAGTAGCCTAAAAAGCTCTTCATATATTGTCTCTTGGTGCCCCATGGAGTAGCATGACCACTTTGAAGGACTCTAGGTAGTCGATTGGGTATGAGGTGCTATTATTGGATTCAATCGATGACAATCTGAACGCAGCCGAGAGCTGAGTCTCCAAAATCTAAGGAATGAATGTAGAGTAGTATGAGAAACGTAGCTCGTGCATTCCCTACTCTTTTGGGATAAGATCTTGTGCCGAGGTTTGAGTGACTCCTCGAGCTAATGCTGAGGATGAGGAGACCACGAGCTCCCTATGGACTAGGTGGCCTCCACTTCTCTCCTTACACGTGCTTTACCCTTAGGCTCGGGTGCACGTGTAGCAGATCGTTCGGCAATATTTGATGGATCTACCATGATGTCTATCGGCAGGGGTTAGAGCTGGATATCCACTGCTCCACCATCTAGTAGGCTAGGGTGAGTGCCTTAATCCTCTCCTCAAGGTCGTGGTATGTTTAGTCTGGGATGTCTCCCTTGGGGATCGTTGGTTGGTCATGATGGACACCATCATCTTCTTAGATGACTATGCGTCCGATGGTGTTGTCATCCTTCTGACTCTTCTTGTCTCTCTCCATTGCCGAAAGCTTCATATCTTCTTGAAAGATCTTTCCCACAGACGGTACCAAACTATTGATGCTAAGATCTGCTCTTCAATGGGTTTAGACTAGATCCAGATCAATAGATGAGAGATTGATTGAGATGGAGAATCTTCAAGAATTTGGAGGGAAAGATCAATTATGTGGATGACTCTTCGAGCGGGCTCCTCGCTTTCTGGATTGTTTGCTGCTCCTAGGAAAAAACCTTTAGGGATTGCGTCTCGTTGTGAGGGTGATCTACAAAGAGAGAGGAGGGTTGGGCACTCAATCCTCGAGGTAGCCTTCAATGCCTAAGTTAGAGAGGCTCTTGGAAAGGAGAGAGCTAGGAGGAGAGTGGAGAGAGTAGAGAGAGCTTCAGTTGAGAGAGAAGCGCTTAGCAAACAATCAGTCTCACATCAGATACTTAGTTGGAGATGAAGATGGCCCTTTTATAGTGGGTTGAGGCGGTTAGGTAGTTAGGATCCACTTGGACGCCAGTAGAGCACTAGCTTGGATCCAGGTTCCAACATGGCTCCAACTTGGATTAGGCTACAAGCAATTAGGTACCAACTGTTATAACTTTCTAGAGCTTTCTGGAGCCTTGATCTCCACCATTGGATGACTAGATGGTTGGATGGTAGTTGGATCTTCATCCGAACCTTCACGATGGTGCCACATATGCTTTAAAATTATTTACTCCATAGTATATATATATATATATATATATATATATATATGTCAATCTTCTATATATTCATATAATAAAATAAAATAAAAAATAAAATATTTTTGAATAATTATTTGGATCACAAGGTAATACTAAAGAAGACAGTAATTAAGTACAGTTTTGAAATTAATTTTCTTATAGGTTATTTGTTTTATCATTATTTTTTTTATAAAACGCATGGTAATTAATTATATTAAAAATAGTAAGTCAATCAAAATAATATTAAGGAGTTCATCAAATGAAGAATTTGATTTAGGAAAACCACTATGTACACGGCCAATGACTTACTGATCTTGAGATTTTTAAAAGTAAGGTTGTTTCTTTCACACAAAACATACCAAGGAGTACTCATGATCACAATCAATTGAATATTCACGGGAAGTACGGAGTTTTTAAAAAATATATATGATTTTAAAAAGTATATAAGTGCGTGCGTGTCCATATATATATGTATATATATATATATATATATATATATATATATATATAAACTAATAACAGTTTTATTGATATTAATAAATGCATTTTTTTTCAATTTTATTTTAAAATAATATATATATTTTTTTTTGTTTCACACCAAACGTGCCGAAGCTATCATTACAATACAATGAATTCAAAAGTAGAAAAATAATAAAAATATTTTATTTTTTTATATAGTTTAAAAAAGCATGAATATGTCTACAAAATATCTTGAAATATTTCTAAAATTAATAGTTCATAGGCACAATATTCCACCTGGGCAATGCTTTAACAAAATATTGTATTATAATTCTTTTCTTAAAATAATTTTATTAATAAGCTCCTAAACAAGAAAAGCAAACAATTGTAAATAAGTAAATAATATAAATATAAATATATATTAAATTTAAAAATAACTAAAAAATAAAATATTGTCTAATTTAATGACAAAAGTTGATTAATTATGTACTATAGAAATGATCATCGAGAAAGTGCATGGAGTGATAATAACAAGACCCAAACAAACCTAAACATTTCCTTCACTTGTATACCCACAACCAAATCCTCAAACACCATTCCTATCCCCACCACTGCACCGCCTACCTTTTCTGACTACACGACAAAACTCTCCCATGATAAAACCATCCTCCGCCCTCCCCTCCCAAATTTTCAGGTCCTCCCTTCTCCTTGTTCTCCTTGTTCTCCTTGTCCTTGATTAATTCGTACTTAGATATAGAGAGAGAGAGAGAGAGAGAGAGAGAGAGTTAGAAAACAGAAAGAGAAAGAGAGAGAGAGAATAAATGACATGCCCTTCTCTCCCTCCGGGCTTCAGGTTCTTCCCCACAGATGAAGAACTCATAGTTCACTATCTCAGCAAAAGAGCAGTATCACTCCCCTGCCCAGTACCCATCATCGCAGAAGTAGACATCTACAAGTTTGATCCATGGGATCTCCCAGGTCTGATTTATATATATATATATATATATATATATATATATATATATATATATATATATCAATCCATTAATTTACACTAGTCTTTTTTTTTATCCCATATATCTATCTGCATGTTTTAATTTATATATATTCATGATAACCGAAATATTAATTTCCATTTTGACGGTTCTTCTTCTTAATTTTCAGCTAAAGCCATCTTCGGAGATAGAGAATGGTATTTCTTCACCCCAAGAGACCGCAAGTACCCAAACGGCGTCAGACCAAACAGGGCCGCTGTCTCCGGTTACTGGAAAGCAACCGGCACCGACAAACAGATCCATGCAACCATCGACAAGAAATACATCGGAGTGAAGAAAGCTCTGGTTTTCTACAAAGGAAAGCCTCCCAAGGGACAGAAAACCAGTTGGATAATGCATGAGTATCGTCTCTCCCAATCTCAAACTCACCACAAGATGAAACCTGCAGTACTTAAACCAAAAGATTACTCTTCAATGAGAGTAAGTTAATTTAAAGATCCTTATAATTGATATCATATAGTCTTATAATTAATTTGATATTATTATTATTATTATTATTATTTAACTTTTACTATCTGTTTATCTGTGGCATATATGCAGTTGGATGACTGGGTGCTTTGCAGGATCTACAAAAAAAATAGTAACCATCCTGATCCATTGGCACCACCAGTACTGTTGGATAAATTAGAACAAGAAGATTCCAGCACTGTGGAGGATTTCTACTCATCATCAAGTTTAGTGAACATGGGCAAGTCTTTCTCTTTATCTGATCTTCTTAATGATGTTGAGTGCTCCAACTTATCCCAGTTGCTTAGTATGGAGCATGATATCCCGGAGCCCAAGAGGTTGAGATCATCATCATCAGTTCATACTTTCTACGAAGATGGGGCTGGTGTCGTTCTACCTGCAGCTTCAAAGAAGATGATCAACAGTTCAAGCATGCCAAACCAGCTGTTCTTTAATCATCAGCTTTAATATATTTAATTAGCTCTGGATTATTTATTATATATAAAATTAAACTATATATATGTTTAATTTTACACAGATTAAGCACTTAAATTAATTTGTGTGAAAAATTGATAATTTAGATAGAATATTCGGAGTTCGTCATACATATATAGGGTTGTATCGAATTAAACAATCTGTTTCCTGAAAGGGATAGATGCTTGTAAACCATTCTGATAATTAATAATATATAGTGGAGCAAACAATACACTGATTGGCTACTTGTTGGTGGATGAGATGAACCGTTTATCTTTGCAAATAAATATAAGTTTAATTTGGACCATATATATATATATATAAAGATTGTTAATTAATTCCCACATCAATTAATTAATTAGTAGTTTTCTGAGAATACATATAGCTAGCCTCTATTTCCTGAGTAATTAATATTCAAATCAACTCTAATTGTAAATGTTAAAGCTAACACTGAATCTGGCCATATTAAAAGTGAAGCTTATCTCATGACATTCAAGATTCCTGCTTTTATAGATAACAGAAGTGGGACATGAGTCATTGATACTATGTTTGTCAAGTCACTAGGAAGGGTGTGTTTGGATTATTAATTGGAGAGGAAAATTGGGAAAGAAAAAGAAGGGAAAATGACAGAACCATAAGGAGAGAGACTTTGATCAATTTTTTTTGCTTTCATTTATTTGTCCATATGCTTTAAGAGATTGAGAGTACTTGAAATCACAATATCTCTTCAAATTGAAGGAAAGATTTTTTTTCTTCTCTCTCTTTTATTTTTCTTTAAATGCAAACACCTCAATTTTATTGTTTGTCTTGATAAGTAAAAAATCATAAATTTTCATACATCTTTTCCTTTTTTGTTTTTTTTTTAATTGAACCTTAACTTGGAATTCAATTATAATATCTATTAGGATATTTATCATGTTAATTACTACTAGACCATTCTTGTTCTACCGAAAGCTTGGATTTCGCCATCCCTTATCCAATTTTAGAAAACAAAATTAGTATTTGAACTGCCTTATTTCTGTTTGTATAACCATCATATCCCTTTTTTCACCAAATTAGGATTTCAACCATCTTTTCTCTATCACTACCATTTCAGTTTCTCCGGGGAAAAAGGGAGAAGACAAGGCACCACTTATACATGTGGTTTATGATATTTTGCAAACTATACATGCATCACATATTACCCACAAACCACATGATCTCTGTATGTAGTTACACCATGGATGGTACCATCCATGATTTCAGGCAAGGTTTTTGTTATGACTAAATTCAGTTTGTATAATCAAACGAATACAATGTTCTGTGGAACATTAAAAATACTAATAATAAAACTTAGTATATATATAAATCTCTATATAGTGGGAATATATTGGCATGCATGAAGCAAGGAGCAAAGGAGATCAACATGGACAAAATATGTGAGAGGCTTGAACACATAGGAAGGTGATGTTATGCATCTCAATATGACCAAAATAATATTGATCACCAAACAATTCCCAATTGACCAAGGTGATGCAGATCCTAATTAAGATGATGGAGATAAACATCTTGAGGTGATTGAGATAGATTGAATCCGATACAATCACTGTGTTGGAATCACAAAGGATGGATCGACATGATAAAAATATTATATGTTGTGGATGTTCCTATGGGTGATCTAATCCTCCTTTGGATTTAGGCTTCCCTTTTAAGAGAGGATACTAGAGATGACTCAAGTTTTCCGTTAGGCTAGTTCGAATAGAGAAAGGAAATTTATGGCTTCATCAGAGAACGCAAGGAGAGAGAGGAGAGGCTTATAGAGAATAACACTTTGATCCAGAGTCCCACAAATTAAAAGAGCGTAATTATAACAATGGCTTAACAGTATTCGGTTGGTTAGTAGTAGGCCGATGTATAAATTGAGATAGTTTATTCACCGTATAGGCGATGTCAGAGTGAATAAGTGACAAGGATTAGAGATTGCTAACGATTGATAGATACTCAGAGGGATCAGAAAGCGTTGCGCCAGAAAGAAGTGTAAGTATAGGGACAATAGCTAGAGGTGTACCAATAAGCTTTGCATCAGTCATGTGTGTACAAGCAAGTAGATCAGTAATATATTGGCACTGAGACAAAAGTATGTCATGAGAGTGGGGAAGAGTTCAACTTGAAGAAAATAAGTTAATAGTCTAAGATTCTTGAGAGAGAATCATTACTCATGATACCATGCTCAGTTAGCCTTGCATATTTTGTAGACATAATAAGGATAATTATGATCAATGAAGCCCTATAGTTGTGACATAAATACGTCCTCAAAGAGGGTACCCTAGAGAAAGGCATTATTCACATCCAATTGGGGAAGAGACCAACCATAAGTGACTACAAGGCTGAGGATGAGACGAACAGTGATAGGTTTGACAATTTAATTGAAAGTGTCATGATAATCTACTCCAGGATGCTAATCACACCCCTTGGCAACCAATCGAACTTTATACCTATCAATAGAACCATCTGTTAGAATCTTGTGGGCAATATTAATTATATTATGGCTATATAACCGGTGTGGGGTGATGAGGGGTCACCGGAGTTGTACTTAGGGATTAATGGGAGGAGCCCTTTGGTGTACCTATGAATTGGCTATAAAAGGTTGAGGGTCCATTCTTCACCAGACACCAAGAAATCTTTCTATTTCCCATCACATAGATTGAGCTCCCTTGTGGGAAAAAAGGAAGGTGTTCTTGTTGAAGGAACGACGAGTGCACTATTTTATTCCATTGTAGTGTGGTGGTTTTGTCACTTGGGGAAACTAATGGACACAGGTAAGGTTTTGTGTTCATGTTTTTTTATATTAACAATTCTATCATGTAAGTGATCTTGGGATTGATTTTCTTGTATTAGAATATGTGTAAATTTTCTAACAAGTGGTATCAGAGTAAACTTAAATGATGTTTTGTTAAATTAGGTTTGTTGTTGTTATTTATTTATTTATTTATTTATTTTTTTATGTATGTTCTTTTTTTCTATAAAAGATAACACTGTTTTATATTGAATGATTTTCTAAAATCAACATTGAATTCATTTTGCATGAGAATATAAGAATATATTATTATGTGCAAAATTGAAATTACAATTGCTAATGTAAAGGCAATGCAATTAGATTTATAATTTGTATGTTTTAGGATTAATTAGAGGACTTCTCCCATATTGATCAATACATTTTTTATTTTGGTGATCAAATTTTGGTTAATTTTTTCTGCTTATTTAATTAAATTAATTATATTGGTTTTAGAATAATATTGCCTAAGTAACTTCTTATTTCTGAAATTTAATATTAAATTAATTAGATGTTTGTGTAATCATTGTTTATGCATACTTTAGTTAACCCAAAGGAAATCTTTAGTTTGGTAAAATATTGGTTGCACTTGTAATAATGAATATGAATAACATTCGGTTGTACCATGTAAGTTATAATCGACCCAAAGCAAGGTTACAACTTGACTAGATAAGTTATTAATAATTGATTATTGCACTGAGAGTACTGTTTACAAGTTAATAACTTTGTCCATAGACAAGTATTGATGTTGTACTAGGTATCTTGATTGTTCTCATAATGTTCAATATCCTTTTGATATCATTAATGTAGTTCTTTGGTTTTCATACAGTATCAATGGCTATTGTTACTAACTTGTCAGCTCAATTGAGCTAGATTCCCGTACTAACGAGTGTGAATTTTAAGTCATGGAAGGAGTCTATTGATGTTGCGCGTGTGTTATGCTTAGACCGCAAGTGCATGGGTCATATCAAGTAATAAAGTGCACTATAAAAGTCAGATGTCGAACCTATAGAGACTGAGATAATAGTACTAACTCTTCCTCTATTATCTAGTCAAAACAAAGATAGGTGAAGGTTTCATCTAATCTAAATTCTAATTCTAGAAAGCAAGATAGAATATGATGTAATGAAGTCGTGAGGGCAATCAATAAGGAGAAGGGGTATCCAGGCAAGGTATCCCCCTCAGGTTCTTGTGGATAATGATATATATAGATTCCTATTTGAAGAATGTTACTTTATGGACCGAGAATTCCTACAATACTTTCACACCCTCTTTCGAAGCGAGTTACTAATCTACGCTCGTGAGTAGTTCTTAGGAACCCATAATCTTGGAAGAGTTGTGGGAATAATTCATTTTAAAGAGTCTCTCTCCTAAACACCCGATCTCTCGGCATGTTCACAATTCCCACCTAATGAAGTAGATCTAAGATATATAGAGGGAGCGTTATTGTCTACACCTTCTATAGATCTAGATTGACACTTAGAGCAGCCGCAACGTAAAGCATCAATACCATACAATACATTCAATAGGTTCTCAAAACATTGAGACATTCATTTAAACCTAGAATTTCATAACAAGTAAATAAAAGTTCACACAAAGGCTCAAGGGATCAATAATGCCCGAATACCTAAATGATTAGTTCCCCATCAAAGGGGAATACAAATCTAATGCAAATAAAGGAGAACATCAATATAAAAACAAATAAGTTTCCCTCCAATTTTTCCTCTACTATTGGTGCCGCAAATCCTCCTCCAAACCTCGCTGCCGAGAAGCCTTGACGATGAAGCTTGATGCCCTAGTTGATGGTGTAGGAGAGATGGTGATAATGATGACCCAAGGAGTAGCCCCAAAAGGGGATGGTCCAAAGATGCCCCAAAACCCTAATTTATCATGTATTTATAGGGTTTACAATGATAGAGAAGTGTATGCCACGTGTTGGGTTCATATTAGCCGAGTTTGGGCTGAGAAACAATGAATATCGGGCCCAAATACGCCCCTTACGGGCTGTCTAACGGCGTAATAGTGCCCGTATAGGCACGTACGGGCACACACAGGTGTATACTTGCCCGTAAGAACAATTAATCCTGTTTTTACTGGAGCTCCAGGTCTACTCAGTCTTCACAAGCGTTCGATTAGACGACTAAATCACCTCGGATTGACCTGAAATTTTAACTTTTTGATCTTCGATCTGAAAGGTGGAGATTTGATTTAGATCCATTTAGCTCTTGTAATAAAATTTTGATCTTTACAACTTGTTCAGGATTTCCGCAGTTGATTCCTATTTCGCCTCAAATGATGTCGAATTTCTTCCTTTTGGTGTTTGAGGCTCTTCAATGCCTTGTAAATGAGAATTAACACAAATTAAGTATCAATGGGATAAAAGTACTTTAAATCACATCAATAATGTACTAAGAATTGATATAAAAACAAGATCAATTGAACGCTTATCACAAATATCCTCACACTTAAATGTTTGCTTGTCCTCAAGTGAATAAAGAAATAAAATGTAAAAGATGAGAAGCGTTCAATGCAGGCTATAAAGCATTTGCATTTTGTTGTACTCAAAGTATTCACCATTGACATATGAATTTTCTTATTTCAACCACTCGGACTTAGATCAATCAAATGACACAATTTAGTATAACTCTAGATGAGAATTTCACCCACTTACCATGTTCCCGAGTCTTAGAGTGGCAAGCATACCCTCAGTGGACTCTAGAGGTTCCTTGAGGCCCTAAGTACAAAACAACTAGCCCTTTAATAAAAAGTAAACTTTCTATTTGCTCTTATCTTTTCAATTTTTCACTTTTCTTTTTGTCTTTTCATATAAATCCAGGTAGGGTATCCCTAATGGATCCAACTTTCCGGGGGACCCAAAGATTAACATAGAGTGTAGATCTCCCTATCTAAGGATGCACATCCTGGCCAGGAACCGGAACACCCAACTACTCAGAAGATTACAGCTCTACATATACGCGCTCATGCTCACAAGTGACTTTTCAACTTAAGAGATACTCTGTTAGGAGCCAAAGACCCGAGCTTACTTCGTCACCAAGAGTAGAGGAGCACTATCTTGGTCTTTATTTTCATAGTCTCTATGTACAAAAATTGTATCCACTATTTACAACTCTACTTGCAAGAGCTAGAAGTTTGAACTAGTGCCACGAAAACTCTTGGAGTCATTGAAAATAATACTTAACAATCTAAGTCGAAGAAACATAGCAATGGGTTATCTAATGTCACTAGAGAATATATAATAGTCATGAAGATTTTCTCTCAGTGTCCAAGATGTTTCGTGGGAAAAATTAAAAATTTTTCTCAAATGGTGTAAACTAAGAGTAAAGATATGTATAGATGTAAAGATTTGGAATGAATTCATAGCATACCATCCCCACACTTAAAGATTTGCAATGAATTGAATTGTAAAGACATGCAATGAATTTCAAGGCTACACATGTGTACCCATCACCACACTTAAAATTTTGCATTGTCCTCAATGCAAACAGTAAAACATGTAAATGATAAGACAATAATAAAATAAGGCGATGGGCAAACTGAAACTTCCCCGGTTAATTGGTGATGCTTCCAAATTTGAAGTTGAACTTAGGGTGGTCATTAGGTTTGGCAAAAATGTGTGCTCTCTCAAGACCTGCGAAGTAAGGAGGGATCAATATGGCTCAAGAATAATAAAAATAAAACACAAAATTTAGATATAAACTAAAAGAAAAGATGAGCCATGATCCTCGAATGTCTCGGTTCTCCTTGTAAGCTGAAATTGTGCGAATGATGAAGTTAGAGTTAATGATGCTTGGAGATGCAAGAGAAGACCCTGGGATTTGTCTGAGGAGATGCCCCTTCTCTAAACCCTAAATCAGCTATTTATAGGGTTCAAGTTAATACACATGATTAGAGAACCAATTATTCAATCCGGACTCAAATTAACAATAAGATTGGGTCAGGTCGCGTCTGAGCACGAGGCAAAGAGGCGGTTTTACTGGTGTCAGTTTGCCCGTATGCCCATCTCCAGGCCATGCGGTTGATGATACATGCGTATGATCGCCCGTATAGCTCTCTGTAAGTTTGGGTGTTGTGTGCTCAGAGTATTCTTACGGGCGCTTACGGGTGTAAGCTTTCCCATAACTTGCTTCATACGGGCGCTTACAGGAGTAAGCTAGCCCATATAACTTATTGTGAACTGCCAATCTATAAAATTCGCACAATAAAACTCCAAGTATTCATTCACCTAAAATTATAACTCTAATTAAAGCTTTAAAATCCATATTACTAGCATAAAATTGAGGAATAAAAAATTTAGGATCAAGGAATTAATCAATTTATTGGAAAAACTAAAACTAAACCAACTAATGTAAACTAGAAAATTTTTCATTGTTCCTTGGGTTTCCTTCTAAGAAGCGATTTTTTAACGTCACGAGCTTGACGTACCTTTTTGAACCTTATGGAGGCTTGAAAAGAGTGTATTCTTCCCGTCTGCACCTTGTATAGCTACTTCCAGAAAATGAAAAACATACCTACCGGGGTCGAGCTTTTGTGGAGGTTTCTGTCAAGTTACCTTTAGACCTCCACGGAAATAATTTGGGCAGGGAATTGTTCAATCGTGGCTTGGGTGGTCCCTTGGATTGTATCATCCTCCTCGCTTCTATTGTTATCCCGGATATCTCTCTTCTATGCTCTGTGTGCAAGTCAGCTTCGAGGCAGAGAATTTCGTCAATTGTCTTTGGTTTTGCTCTTTCTATCTCTTCCTCGTTTTCTACACCAATATATTCTTCCACGTCATATTTCTCTTTGCTCTCTTCCTCTTCTTCTTCAGTGACATTTTCAAGTGGAACTTCTAGCACTTGTTCAGAACTTCGTTGATCATCAGAAATTCTTTGGAAAAGTTCGCCTACATGGTTCCCAAGCTCTTGAAGAGAGGTTTGAATACTTTTCAGTGTGGCATCAACGGCTTCAAATTTGGTATTTGTTTGCAGCATAAATCTCACGAACACCTACTCGGTGCTAAATTGTTTTGTTGGGGTGGCTCATACCGAAAACATGGAGGGTGATTGTGCCACTTCTCTTGAGGTAGGGAATAATAACTAAACCCTTGTTGAGGTCATCCCTTTCGGGTTTCATGTTGATAGCTTGGATTGTTTGGATGTCCTCCTCAATATGGATTGTTAACATGGTTACATGGGTTTCTTCGAGTTGGTATATGTCTATAGACCCTTTTTGGAGGAGCTTCAATTGTAGCCTCCAACAAAGTTAACCTTGAGAGACTCATTGTACCTTGCACAGAAGATAATAAAGAAAACAAGTCAGATATTTTTTTTCTTTTCATATAAATGAAAGAAAAGTAAAAACTTAAAACTAATGACTAGATTAACAGATTTGAAGTATTCCTAATAATCTCAAGGTCCCGGCAACAACGCCAAAAACTTGATGTTGCGCGTGTGTTATGCTTAGACCGCAAGTGCACGGGTCATATCAAGTAATAAAGTGCACTATAAAAGTCAGATGTCGAACCCACAGAGACCGAGATACTAGTACTAACTCTTCCTCTATTATCTAGTCAAAACATAGATAGGTGAAGGTTTAATCTAATCTAAATTCTAATTCTTGAAAGCAAAACAGAATAGGATGTTATGAAGTCGTAGCGGCAATCAATAAGAAGAAGGGGTATCCAGGCAAGGTATCCCCCTCGGGTTCTTGTGGATAATGATATGTATGGATTCCATTTTGAAGAATGTTAGCTTATGGACTGAGAATTCCAACAATCACACCCTCTTTCGAGGTGAGTTATTAATCTACCCTCATGAGTAGTTCTAGGGAACACATAATCATGGAAGAGTTGTGGGAATAATTCATTTTAAAGAGACTCTCTCCTAAATACTCAATCTCTTGGCATGTTCACAACTCCCACCTAATGAAGTAGATCTAGGGTATATAGAGGGAGCGTTATTGTCTACACCTTCTATAGATCTAGATTGACACTTAAAGTTGTCGCAAAGTAAAGCATCAATACCATACAATACATTCAATAGGTTCTCAAAACATTGAAATATTCATTTAAACATAGAAATTAATAACAAGTAAATAAAAGTTCACACAAAGGCTCAAGGGTTCAACAATGCCCAAATACCTAAATGATTAGTTCCCCATCAAAGGGGAATACAAATCTAATTCAAATGAAGGAGAAAACATCAATATAAAAACAAATAAGCTTCCCTCCAATGTTTCTTCTACTATTGGTGCAGCAAATCCTCCTCCAAACCTTGCTGCCGAGTAGCCTTGACGATGAAGCTTGAGACCCTAGTTGATGGTGTGGGAGAGATGGTGATAATGATGACCAAAGGAGTAGCCCCCAAAGGGGATGGTTAAAGATGCCCCAAAACCCTAATTTATCATGTATCTATAGGGTTTACAATGATAGAGAAGTGTATGCCACGTGTTGGTTCCGTATTGGCCGAGTTTAGGCTGAGAAACAGTGAATATCGGGCCCAAATACGCCCCTTACGGGCTGTCTTACGTGCGTAACAGTGCCCGTAAGGGCGCTTACGAGCACATACGAGTGTTTACTTGCCCGTAAGAACAGTTAATCCTATTTTTACTATAGCTCCAGGTCTGCTCAGTCTTTATCAAACGTTCCATCGGATGACCAAATCACCTCGGATTGACTTGAAATTTTAATTGAGTATTCTTGACTTTTTGATCTTCTTTATGAACGGTGGAGATTTGATTTAGATCAGTTTAGCTCTTGCAATAAAATTTTGATCTTTACAGCTTGTTCAAGATTTCCTCAGTTGATTCCTATTTCGCCTCAAATGATGTCGAATTTCTTCCTTTTGATGTTTGATGCTCTTCAATGCCTTGTAAATGAGAATTAAAACAAATTAAGTACCAATGGGCTAAAAGTACTTTAAATCACATGAATAATGTACAAACAATTGATATAAAAACATAATCAATTGAACGTTTATCATCAATTTAGATTATCTTAGGATATATGGATCTGGACCTTGCACTAAGGACAGATCGACCTGCTTCTTCCTCTGAAAACTCTAATAGGAATGAGGAGGAAAAGTGGGAAAGATCTAATCGCATGTGTTTGATGATCATAATGCGCTCCATCCAGAAACCTTTCGGGGTTCAATTATTTAGACCATAGATGCTAAAAATTATCTTGTTGAACTTTAATAGCTCTTTGCCAAAAGTGATAAGGCAGAGGCAAGTAGCTTTTTTGCTAAGCTTGTCTCCATGAAGTACACTGGCAAAAGTGATATAAGGGAATATAACATCAAGATGTCTAATCTTGCATCAGGACTAAGGGCACTAAAGTTAGAGGTGAATGATGATCTCCTCGTGCATTTAGTCATGATCTCTCTTCCTACATAGTAGAGCAAGTTTAGGGTTAGTTATAAAACTCAAAAGGATAAATAGACCCTAAACAAGCTGATTTCTCAATGTGTTCAGGAGGAAGAGAGACTGCAACGAGAAAAGACTGAAATTGCTAATTTAGCATTTACCTCTCAGAATTGCAAGAAAAAGAGAGCTAAGGACACTGCAGAATCTTCTCAATAAAAGAAAGCTAAGAAGCAGGACTCAGTTTTTACCTGCTATTTCTGTAAGAAGATTGGGCACATGAAAAAGGATTGCCTAAAGTATGCTACTTGGTGGGTAAAGAAAGGTAAGTTTCTATACCTTGTTTGTTTTGAAGTAAATTTAGCTTCTGTACCCATACATACTTGGTCAGTGGATTCTGGTGCTACTACTCATATAAGTATGTCTATGCAGGGTTAACTTTGGAGCCGACCGCCAAATGATGCTGAAAGATACATCTTTGTAGATGATGGCAGCAAGGTTGATGTAAAAGCTGTGGGTCTTTTTAGATTTTCTTTTGGAACTGGTTATCATTTAGATTTGAATGAGACTTATGTTGTACCATCTTTTAGACAGAATTTATTTATGTTTCTACTCTGGACAAATCAGGGTACTTTTGTTCTTTTGGAAATAATAAATTAAGTATGTTTAAAAATTCAATTCTTATTTGTACTGGTTCACTGATTGACAATCTTTATATGCTTAAATCTATTACTTATAATGAATCCTTGCATATTAGTTCACAAGGTACTAAGTGTAAATTGAAAAAGAATTTTGTAATGTTATGGCATAAGCGTTAAGTCATATCTCTAAAAAGAGAATTGAAAGGCTTATGTTTGATGGAATTCTTCATTCCTTGATTTAATAGATTTCCAAGTCTGTATTCATTACATTAAGGGAAAATAGACAAAAAAATGAAAATTATGTGCTGATTGGGCTGAAGAAGTCTTAGAACTGATACATACGGATATATGTGGTCCATTTCTTACAGATTCTTGGAATGTGTACCAATATTTTATCACGTTCATAGATGACTACTCCAGATACAGCTAGCTATATTTGTTGCATGAGAAATCGCAAGCCTTGGACGTATTTAAATCTTTCAAAGCTGAAGTTGAACTTCAACTTGGAAAGTAAATTAAAGCTGTCAAATCTGACCGTGGTGGTGAATACTATAGGAGATAAGATGGATCCGGTGAACAACGTATAGTACCCTTTGCGCTTTTCCTTATAGAATGCGGAATTATGCCACAATATACTATGTTTGTGAAACCAAGTATGAATAGTATCGCTGAAAGACGAAACAGGGCACTTAAGGACATGGTGAGAAGTATAATTCGTCATTCTTCTTTGACAGATTCACTTTGGAGAGAAGCATTAAAAACTGCGGTGTATATTCTGAATAGGGTACCTAGTAATGCCGTAACCAAAACCCATTATGAGTTGTAGACTGGTAAAAAGCCCAGCATAAGGCATTTACACATTTGTTGTTGTCCAGCTGAGGCTAGGCCTTACAAGCCAAATAAAAGAAAACAGGACTCAAGAACGGTTAGTTGTTATTTTGTTGAGTATGCTAAATGTTCTTGGGGCTTCAAGTTTTATAATCCCACTTCTAGATCCTTTTTGTAGACGGGAAATGCAAGATTTCTTGAGGATGTTGAGTTTGTGGGAGATAAGGTTAAAAGTGTTATTTTTGAGGAAGAATCCACTATCGTGAATCAGAATGATAGTAAGGTTCTTATACCTACCATTGTTGGATCCATAAATCCAGATAACATTGATCAAGATCAGGACCCTACTCCTGACAATGTTTCTCTTCAAGATAACACTGAGGTTTCTCTTCCCATTTCTCAAGTGCAAACTCAACCAACTAATGAAAAAGAAGTGCCATTAAGAAGATCCACTAGAGAAAGGAGAAGTGCTATTCCGGATGACTATATAGTTTTTCTCGAAGAACATGAGGATAACATTGGCTTAACAGAAGATGATCCTACAATCTCCAACAAGCCTTGCAAAGTTCTAAATCTAATAAATGGATTGAGGCTATGCAAGATGAGATAAAGTCTATGAGTGATAATGGTGTTTGGGATGTTGTTGAATTGCCTATTGAAAAGAAACCCATTAGTTTTAAATGGATATTTAAAAGAAAGAGAGATTGAAAGGGCAATATCGAAAGATATAAGGCTCACCTAGTTGCGAAAGGCTTTACTCAGAAGAAGGCATAGATTATATAGAGACTTTTTCTCTGGTATCATCAAAAGACTCTTTTAGTACAATTATGGCACTTTTAGCTCATTTTGATCTAGAGCTACATCAGATGGATATTAAGATTGCGTTTCTCAATGGTGACATTGATAAAACTATCTATATGGTGTAACCAGAATACTTGTATCAGGTAATCCAAAGTCTATTGTCTGTAAATTAAAGAAATCCATCTATGGCCTTAAACAAGCCTCCCGTCAGTGGTACCATAAGTTTCACAATGTAATTACTTCATTCGGTTTTGAGGACAATGTTGTGGATGATTATACATATCATAAGATTAGTGGGACTAAATATATCTTTCTAGTATTATATATTGATGACAATCTACTCGCTAGCAACAATTTGAGTTTGTTGCATGAGACCAAGTCCTTCGTATCAAAGCATTTTGAAATGACAGATCTTGGAAATGCCTCTTTTGTTTTAGGAATCCATATACTGTGAGATCGCTCTCAAGGTACTCTAGGATTGTTACAAAGAACTACATTGATTAAGTTTTGAGTAGATATGGTATGAATGACTCTTTACCAGGGGATATGCTTGTTGCTAAAGGAGACAAATTCTGTTTAGACCAGTGCCCCAAAAGTGACTTTGGAAGAAAAGAGATGAAAAAAATTCCTTACTCTTCAACTATAGGGAGTCTTATATATGCTCAAGTTTGCACACTTCCTGATATAGCGTTTATAGTGGGAGTCTAAGGCAAATACTTGAGTAATCCTGGCATGCTTCATTGGAAGACAACCAAACACGTTATGAGATGTTAGGGTGAAAATTGGTTTTGATCCCAACTTCACTCTAACATTTGAATTTGTATTGAGATCGGGATTCGAAACTCAAGGAAAATCAAAGAAATATCAATCACCCAAGGAGAAGCACAAGTTTAACATGGAAACCCTCGAATCGGGGAAAAACCACTGGCTCCGACTGTGAGAGCAAGTTGCACTAGTTATTCCTTGTACAAATGGAGAGGGGAAAAGTTGGGTTGCTTGTACACATGATGGGGAAGAAGAAGAGAGGAGGTCCAGATGCTTGCCGAGGGGTTATCAGGTTAGGAATTTTTCCATGCCCCCTGGTGTTCTTCCTCTCCCCTTTTAAGGAGAAATTTCGAATTGATAAGAGGATCCCGCCCTTTCCTCTCGGATCCAGGCCATTACCGTGATCTCTGATAGCTCTCGAATTAGAGCTATCTTACTAGTATTTGTTGGGAAATTTAGAGTAAAAACGAGAGTTTCTAATCGAATCAATTATATCTTTACTCTAAAATTCATTATCTGCTTGTGTGAATGACCTGATATGCATTTTGTGATATTTTACAACTGTTTGTGAAGATAAATACTAAAGTGAATGAAATGTGTTGCAACAGGTTTAACTGAGCATATCAAGGTTTAACATCGCGATGCCGAGGTTGTGACATCGCGATATCTTGATGCATCTGCACGCTAAAACTCAAGGCCTATCAGATCGCGATGTTCTCTAGGAGCATCGCGATGTCACATCGCGATGTCATGAATATCGCATCGCGACGTCACATCGCGATGTTATGAATATCACATCGCGATGTCTTCAGCAAGCTGGGTGCGTTTGGAAGCTCAAATATCAGATCGCGATGTTATTGGAAACATCGCGATGTCGACTACTGAACTATAAAAGAGGAGTAAAGGCTAGGGTTGTCGGGATCTGAGCTCGGAGGCGGCTAAAAAGCGGAGCTTAGGTCCAGAAGGCTATTTCTAGCCCCTTGGAGCTGGAATGCGATCAATTATGAGGTGGATCTTTGTTCCTTTGTTCTAAATGCTTTTAGATTTATTTGTAGTGCATATGGATGCTTGTTTAATAGCTTCCATTGTTGTTAATGTTTCAATGACAATGGTAGCTTAAACTCTTCATCTAGGGTTGTATTGGATGCTATGATTTGATATTAACTATCTTTGGATTGCTTTTATTTCATTGTATGGATGTGCCTTGGAATCTATTCTTTGTATCCCTCAATTGTTGAAAGACATTGAGTATTCTTAACTCCAAGTTCTATGAGACATCTAGGCTTGTGAGTAGAATAGAGGAATTGAGTGGACGGCGTGACACCGTTGTGACCTATCACTGAGACATCAGGGTAGGCACTTCCTCGGTAGTGATTAGTTGTTGTCCTATAATGTATCGATCGTACCATAGACATATGGACATCGGTGCGTGATCCTTAGACATAAGGTCTTGTATGCACCCGGAGTGCACATAAGCACATACCTAATCACACATACACCCACCTCTATCTTCAATGAAGTATAGCAATCCTTAGAGAAAAATCCTCCACAAATCTAGTGTCCTATACAACCCTAGGTCTTCCTTCTGAAAATTTACCCTTTTAAATCTTTTGTTTACACACTAACTCACATTCAACATAAGTACACTCAAAACACACATCTTACACCAACACGCATAATACATCAATTTACAATTGTTTAGTTTGTTGTTCATTTCTTCTAGTATAAGAATTCATCACCGTTCCCTTGGGATTTCGACCCGGTAATCACTGGTTATTACTTGCGGCCACGTACGCTTGCGTGCGGAGGCTTGAGTGCTTGCACTCGAGTCTTTGGGCAAACAATCTCAACCCACATATCCTGCGTATGATTGACTTTCCATAACAGCTCGTAATCCGTGTATTGTAACCTTGGAAAGCCACATGTCCCCGCCTTGACCGTTGGATTTCCACATGGTGTAGCATTGCTTTTCTGTCACTGCTTCGGGCCAGAATAGGTTTGGTCTGAGGGAGGGAGCGAGCAGCACTGCAACTTCGAGGGTCCTCGCAATGTACGCCTGAGCCGAAGTGTCTGACAAAGCGGATCCTCGAAGTGGATGGCGAGCATGGTTTCGAAGGGGGTGCTCGGGTTGTGCTTCGATGGGGGGTCGTACTCCTAACCCGAAGGGGAGTACTTCACCACCGGGCGCGAGGACCCACCTTCAGCTCCATCATGGGCGAGTCTGGATAGGTACCATGTGTCTTCCCACTTTAATCCCTATTATGAGGTATTTATAAAAAAGTAAAGGGCTACATGCTCACTTATCGGAGAACATATAGCATTGAGATCGTTGGATATTCTGACTCTGATTTCGCTGATTGCCACTATAGTAAGCAATCTACATCAGTGACGCCGAACATGATAGTGATTAACCTGTGGGCGGTGCCAACCAGGTGATTGACAAAAGAACAAGCAAAGGGGAAGACAAACAGAGAAGAAAGTCTCTGAAACTTCAAAGGAAAAGTATTATTCAATATTCCATGACTAAAACTCAACCTACAAGCCGGGCATCGTCTGACTCGGGCTCTCTTGCAGCAGTCATGCAACATTTATATGATGGATGGTGGAGCTATTTCTTGGAAAAGTGCTAAGCAAACACTTATAGCTCCTTCAACTATGGCAGCTGAGTTTATTGCCTTCTAAGAGGTTTCTAACCACTGTATATGGCTTTGATATTATGTTATAGCATTGCGAATTGTAGACAGTGTTGAGAGGCCACTCAATATTTTTCTATGTCAATAAATTGACAGTTTTGTATTCTAATCACAACAAGAGCATGACAAAGTTGAAATTCATAGATATCAAGTTTCTTGTTGTGAAAGAGAGAGTTCAAAATAATTTGATAGCTATAGAACACTTAGGAACCAATGCTAGGCTAGCAGATCCTCTTAGTCTTCTCTTGATCTTCTGGGGTGATGAGGATTTGAAAGTTTCCCGAGAACCCGTCCAAAAAGCAATAGTAGGAGTGTCCTGCTAATCGCTCAAGCATTTGGTCGATAAAAGGTAAAGGGAAGTGTTCCTTCCTAGTCGCTTCGTTGAGTTTCCTATAATCAATACAAACGCGCCATCCTGTTACTGTTCTGGTGGTGACAAGCTCATTCCTTTCATTTGCTACAACAATCATCCCACCATTCTTAGGGACCACTTGCACTGGACTCACCCATGCACTATCTGAAATAGGATAAATGACCCCAGCACCCAGGAGTTTAATCACTTCAACCTTAACAACCTCCTATATGTTCGGGTTAAGTCTCCGCTGGGGCTGAATTGAGGGTTTGTGTTTTTCTTCCATCAAGATCTTATGCGTGCAGAAAGATGGATCTATTCCTTGAATATATTAAATTTTCCACGCTATCGACTTTTTATGTTTTTGCAGGACTTGCAATAATTTCCCTTTTTGGTCAGGGCGCAGATCCGCATCAATAATTACGAGTAATTTCGAATTACCTCCCAGAAATGCGTATTCAAGGTGCTTCTGTAATTTCATTAATTCCAGTTCAGGAGGTTCTTCAATTGAGGATCCTTCTTTTTTCTTTTTCTCTTGGAATGAATTACTTAAATCTTGATCTTTTGAACCTCGATCGGATCTAGAATCTTCCTCGTGAATGGGGATGGGTCTAGGCCATCGAGAATCTTCATAACACTTACATCCAATTCTTCCTCAACATTGCCATGGATGGAGATAGGTTGGTGTTGTTCTCTATCACCTGCACTGTATATAGAGGTAAGGTCAACCCGATAAACACTTTCCGATGTGTGTTCCTTCAGATCAATATCAATAGGGTCTAGAGGTAGTGGTGGTACAGTGTGAAATTGACCACTATTCGGGTTACTGAGTTCTTGAGAGTATTCGTGATATTGTTTAAGGAAATCATTGAGCACTTCCTACGGAGTTAGGTTCTCTTGGGATGGTTGATGCTCCTGATGCCGTAAGCTGTAGCATTTATCCCAACAATGCGAGAAGCATGCTGTGCAAGCCTCATCAGTACGACAATTCGAAGTTATAATCCTAGTAAGCTTGTTCGAATTGCTCTAATTGGAGTTATTCCCTTTCATTCAACTCTTTTAAGGTTAGTTTTTGGATTGTTCCATTGAAGCGGAAATATATATTCTTTTTATCTGATTCCCTCTTGTGGTGTGCTTTGTGCTTCTCTAATGCTCCGGTAGAGAGTGCACTCGAATCTCGCTATCTCCTTCTACCAAACCTGTTAGATTTGGTCGGGTCATACACCGGTGCCTTGCACAAATATTTAGAATTAGTAGTGCAAGTGTTGAGAGAAAATAAGAGAAAATTAAAAGGAAGAAAGAATGAAAAAAAAATTTAAAACCTAAAACTATGACTAATTAACAGACTTTTAGTATTCTTAGTGACCTAAAGGTCCCCGGCAACGGTGCCAAAATCTTGATGTGTGGCCTGTGTTATACTTATACCCAAGTGCACGGATCATATCAAGTATCAAAGTTGACTAATGAAAGTCGGATGTCGAACCCACAAGGACCTTGACTACTAATCCTATCTAATTATCTGCTACCTAGTCAATCAAAAGATGGATGGTTTTCTAATCTACTTGCTAAAAGTGAAATTGGCTTACAAACACTTGATGAAAATAGTGATAACAAACAATTATAGAAGGGAGATACTCGGGCATTGAATCCCCTCCGGATATTTATAGATTGGGGCAAGTATGGATTTCATATTGATGAATATGAGGTATGGACCAAGAATTCCTACAACACTTTCACCCTCTTTCATGGTGAGTTACTAATCTACGCTCGTGAGTAGTTTTAGGGAACACATAATCTTGGAAGAGTTATGGGAATAATCCATTTTACAGAGTCTCTCTCCTAAACACCCGATCTCTCTACATGTTCATAACTCCCACCTATTGAGGTAGATCTAGGGTATATAAAGGGAGCGTTATCATCTACACCTTATAAAGATCTAGATTGACACTTACACCTGTCGCAATATAAAGCATCAATACCATAGAAAATATTCAAGAGGTTCTCAAAGATTAAAATACTCATTCAAATATAGAAATCTATACAAGCAAGATTAAGCATAAATCAAGAGGTTTATCATGCCCAAGTATCTAACAAGTTAGATCCCCATAGAAGGGGAACACAAATCCAATATAATCAAAGAGGAGAAGATGAAAATCATAATGAAAGGTACTTTTCCTCCCACCATTGGCGATGACCGTTGACGGTGTCCCTTCAATGCTTGCTTTCCTCCCTTTTGCTCTAAGATCTTCAATGTACCCTAATCTCCAGGATGGAGAGAGGGTAAGGAACCTACAAGAGGGTGATGATGTTTAACAAAAGCCTCCTTCTCTAAACCCTAAATCAGCTATTTATAGAGGTCAACTAAATGCAAATGATTCGTAACCCAACCCATCAGATTCGGACTCAAATTATCATAAAACTGGGTTGACTCAAGTCTTGGCGCGTGGCATACGGGCTATCTCACGGCCGTATGCATGCCCGTATACTGCATCCCCAAATCACACGGATCAGGATACACCCGTGAGTGTACCCGTGTAGCTCTCTGTATCTTGGAGGTTGTGTGCTCATAACCTCAATACAAGTGCTTACGGCCGTGAGCGCACCTGTATCTTTACCAAACGGGCGCTTACAGTCGTAAGACTACCCGTATGGCTTCAGTAATGGTGCTGAAAGCTTTGATTTGATCTGTTTATCTTCTGTTTTGCTCTCGAAGCTCTCTGGTACCTTGAAAATGAGAATTAACACAAATTAAGTATCAAGGGTAAGAATTACTCAAAATCACATGAATAATGTAAAGTGAATTGATATAAAAATATGATCAATTGAACGCTCGCCGAGCAGTGTACGGAAGGGCGCGTTGTCGAACAAAGGACCGCATGATGCACGCATCACTCCATAACAAAGCCTATGTACAACTATGCACCCATATGACTGACGCGCGGGCTATTCAATACCAACCCGAGCGTTGTACTGATAATCTCGTGTTCGCACAACGCTCCAATTGGCTCTTGATTTAGGCATGGTTAACCCGATTTTATTCCATAATCAAGCTCCTACAACCAAAATTTGATCAGATCCGTTCCGATTTTATGGCGGACTATAAATAGATGATTTAGGGTTTTAGGAAAGTGTGAATTAATTGTATTGTAAATTTTAGTGGGATTAGAGCTTCTTTGAAGCATCCTTTGAGTGAGGTCGTGGTACAACAATTGAAGGGACGTTGTATACTCCGCCAACGGTCCTCTCAACTATAGAGGGAAGTGATATCTACATGATGTTTGCTTTCCTTCTCTCTTTTCTATTGTTGGATGTTTGTTCCCCTTTGATGCAAAACTAATTTTCTAGATACTTGGCATGATGAACCTCTGGATTAGAACTTAATCTTGTGTTTTGGATTTCTATTTTGAATGAATGTTTATTGTTATGAGATTTAAGATTATCTACATTGTGATAGCTCGGATAGTCAATAGGGTCGTATGAGGAAAAAAGTGAACGCCTCCTTGTATTAGAACAACTTCAATAAAGAGAGTTGTGAGTACACCAAGAGATTGGGTACTAAAGCGAAAGAATCCTTCAAATTTCCTATTCCCATAAGTCTCCCACGATATAGGTTCCCTAGAACGGCAATGTAATGAGTGGATTAGGTTAGTAATCATCTTAAAAGAGGGATGAAACCATTAAAAGAACCGTTGGTCCATAATTTAGCAATGTTCAAGGTAGGAATTCATACCCATATCCTTCATAACATCCGGAGAG
The DNA here is from genome assembly GCA_026586065.1 of Dioscorea zingiberensis. NCBI lineage: Eukaryota > Viridiplantae > Streptophyta > Magnoliopsida > Dioscoreales > Dioscoreaceae > Dioscorea > Dioscorea zingiberensis. The sequence continues at coordinate 29,551,030 of CM048818.1, forward strand.
ATTCAATACTCGAGTATCTCCCTTTAATGATTGGTTGCATTCGTCACTTCACATTGTCCTTATGCATGCTAATTCTTAGGTTTTCTTCAGTCATGGTCAATTAGATTAATCCACCGCCATCATTGTTAGGCTAGATAATAGATAATTAGCTAGTATTAGTACTTTTAGGTCCCCTAGGATTCGATACCCAACTTTCCCATAGTCCACTTTATTACTTGATACGACAAGTACACTTGCGGTACATTGACAAGCGATCATCTAACAAGGAGTTGGTAGTTTATTAAGTTAAGTTAAACACTAAAATGACCTAAGTAACTCGACACTACTAAGCACATGAGTGAATCTTAAGACAATCAATAAGAAAAGAAGATACCTAAGTAGTAAATCCCTCTTGGGTTCTTAATGAAGAATATCAACAAGGACATCTATTTTGATAATTAGATCGGGTTGGACCAAGGATTCTTAGATTAGATTAAATCAGTCTCTCGAGGCGATCAATGTATAACACCCTCATTGTATTAGGGAATCTATAGCTTGGAAGAGTCCTGGGAGCAATGAATTTGAAGGAGTTTCTCACCTAAATACCTGATCCCTCAGCATGCTAACAACACTCCCTATTGAAATTGTTCTAATACAAGGAGACGCTTGCTTCTTCCCTCATACGAACCCTATCGAATGTCAGGGCTGTCACAACATAGGTATTCAATGCATCAAAGCACATTCAATAGATCTTGACCTAATAACAATTAATTAAGCAACATAGATATCAATGTCAAACATTAAGCCATAACCCGAGTTCATCACAACCAAGTATCTTTAGAGTTAGTTCTCCCTTTCGGGGGGAATACAAATAAAATACAAAATAACAAGAGAAGGAAATAAACATGTTATAAAACACCATTCCCTCCACTATTGTGGCTGCGTTGGATTGGACCATCGGAGAAGCTTCCTCCTTCCTCTCCTTCAAGTCAATTCTCTACACCCTCTCCAAGGTTCAATAGAATAGTGCTTGAGTGTATCTTGGATGGTAGAGTCCAATTCTAAACCCTAAAAATCAATATTTATATCCTTTTTTCTCTTAAAGGGGGCGTGTGTGTGATATCCCTCTCTGTGTGGACTCGCTACATACTAAAATTGGGTCATATGCGCGGCATACGGGCTTCCATACGGGCTTTCATAAGGGCCCACATGTTCTGTTTAAATTCTGCAGATTCTAAACACCCGAAGCATACGAGTGATGCGCTAAATCCGCAAGTGAACGGGTCGAACCAAGTAATAAAGTGAACTAATGTCGGGTTGTCGATCCTCAGGGAGAAAGGAAGTACTAGTAGTGACTATTCATCTATAATCTAGTCAATCAAGATTGGTTGATGGTGACTAAACCTAATTCTAAAACTAATAGTGCAAATTAACAAGCAAATTGACCTTGAAGACAATCAATCGATGAAGGGGATACTTGGGTTATTGAATCCCCCTTGGATGGTCTTAGAGATGGATAATGATATCTATGCTAATTCTCGGTGAATCATTGGCCAAGGGTTCCTAATGTGATTTCATCCCCTCGCTCGAGGGTGACTACTCAACCTTGTGCCCTTACTAGTTATGCTCTAGGAAACCTATCTCTTGGAAGAGCTAAGGGAATAAGACATCTAAAGGAGTTGCTCGCCTTAGTACCTGGGCTCCCGGTGTACTCATAGCCCTTTCTATTGAAGTTTGTCTACACATGGGGAAGCGCTAGCATCTTCCCCCATATGGACTATAGAAACCTCTCCGGGCTCTCGCAATGTAGAGGGGTCAATACCACCATACATAACATTTAATAGATCACAATGCATTCAACTAAGCAATTAACATAGAAAACAATATCAATTAAACATCATCCAAGGGTTCATCAACACCCAAGTATCAAGAAATTAGCTCTCCATCAATGGAGAGCAACAATCCATGCTAAAAGAGAAGGAAATCATAAAGTTCATGAGAGAAAAACCCCTAATGGCTATTGATAATGGATTCCTTGCTTCTCTATTGCCCCTTCTTCTCCTTCTTGAGCCTTTTGATGGGGGAAACTCCCAATCTTCTCCTCCTTGGTGGTGAAGAAGATGATGAAGACCTCCCCTAAACCTTGATTCTTTGTCTTCAAGATACTCCAAGATGACCCAAAACCCTCACTAAGCTTTGTATTTATATCCCCCTCTAGGGTTTTGGGTTTATTTCCCGATTTTACCCTCGGTTCGACTAAAAACGCGGTTGCAGATTTATGATATATGACCCAGTATACATATCATACGACCCCGTATAAGACCCATACGACCCAGTATACGGACTCCTATATGGGATCGTATACTTCTCTGGGGTTCGTATACAGAGTCTTGTCAGTCCGTTCAGGGGGCCGTATAATTCTCCAGGTCCATACGGGTTCATATAGGACTCCGTATGGATGGTTCTCCTTCTCTGTTTCCCCTGTTTTGGCCCGCATTCTCTTGAAAACGCTTCCCTTTTCTTGGGATCTCTATTTTCTGCCCTGTTTACAGAAACAAATCCATTTTAAGTACAAGCGGGCCAATACTCCTCCAAAACTTATAGTAATATGCATGAATTTTATATATAAATGATGCTCATTTGAACACTTATCACATATCTACACACTTAAAGGTTTGCTTGTCCTCAAGCAAAGAAAAGAAATTAATGAAAGAAGATAACTGTTAAACCTTGGGCTCTACAAACTATAGATGAATTCTAGTTCAAGCGCACCACCTCATTATGTTTTCCTATCTCCATACCAGGGCTTAGATTTATCCTGTAACTTTTTCGATAAAGTCTTAAACAAAGCTTGTTCACTCCACATGCCTTGTTCTAAGGTCTTAATAAGGCAAGCATGCTCTCAGTGGACTCTAGAAAGTCCTTGAGGCCCTAAGGTCAAAAGAGTTACTTCCCTATTGAATGAACGGTGGATAGGTACAACAATGATACATACTTTTTTTTTTTTTTTTTGAATTGGGTGGGGCATCTTTATTAGATCCGACTTTCCCATGCTAGAGGTCAAGGTAGAGTGTAATCCCCCCCCCCCCTTTTGCAGAGGACCCATGCTGATTAGGCACCCGAACCTTAGATACTTAGGTGGTTACAACTTTACCCGAAGATGTTCATGCTAAATAGTGATTTTTCGAAATGAAGAACACTCTGGTTAGGAGCCAGAACTTCAAACTAGTTCATCACCATTAGCAGCGGAACTTTGTCTCTCTCAACTTTCACTACATGCTAACTATTTTTATTCTTATTGTACTTGTCCACTATGTATATTATGCGGGGTTAACAAGTTTGAACTAGTGCCACGAAATTTCTTGGAGCCATTGAAAAGAATGCTTAGATAGTCAAGTCAAAAGAACATGGCAATGGGTTATCTATTGTCTTTCACAATTATAATTGTCACAAAAATGATCTCTCTATACCCATGGTGTTTCAATTGGAAACATTTCAAATCACAAGTGGTGTACTAGAAAAAATTCATGTCACATTTATCTATCCACAAGGTTATCATGCATATCAAGCATAATCGTCATAAAAATATCTACAATGAATGATCTTAATAGCTACTGTTGATGCCAAAAATTGGTCCACCTCACGCCTTGGCTACTGTGGCCTCGTGATCTGGTCTCAGCCTTCAACAAACAGTTGAAATTTATAGTTGGTGTGGACGATTACTTCAGCTTCTGAATGAGGAACACGGAGAATGCTTTGGAGATCCGTTCGGAATTATCCTATGAAAATCCGCTCGGAATTGCCTTAGCTTTCCTTTGGGATGAACCTATAAAAGGGAGAAAACAGTGGTCGGAATTGGGCCTTTCTGCCCGGATTCAGCTCCGATGCCTAAGTCAGAAAATTTGTAAGAAGGCGGTTTTAGACGTGAGTTAGCTCTTTTTGTGGTGACTTTTCGATCCCCCATTTCTTCATTGTCGCTCTTCTTTTATAGTCATTTAAAGGCGGTTTAGGAAAGGCGGTGGAGTAAGGCGGTGAATGAGAAAATATCTTCTAAAGCGATAAGAAATTATATGCCTACTATGTAGGTGCTACGTAGGTAGGTAGAAAATATCTACCTACCGTGTAGGTAGAAAATATCTACCTACCATGTAGGTACCTCGTGTGTAAGTAGAAAATATCTACCTACTGTAGGGGTAAGTGGATAAGATCTACTTACTGTAGAGGCGTTGGATACGCTCTTGTCCAGATGGTTATTACCTTCTTGCTTCGTGTATAATTCCGACGGACTTTTTGTAGAGGTGAGCCCTCTTTATTTGCCGTACGGAATTGATACTAACGAACCTGGTGGTGACTGAACGTCCTGTGGCCGAGCGAAACGTAGCCCTGTGTATGACAGGTGGCCCTTTAGGAAGGCGACGCGTGTTTTACCAAATATTTTCGTAACACTAGACCCCCCCCAGAATGTACTTGTTCGAAAAATCTGAGCGAGGAGTGAGTTAATTTGCACTTTTCGCTTGGTTCGAGAACAAGTATCTGCCTTACCTGGCGTGTCTATGTGGGTGTAGGTTTTTTTCTAGATACATATGTTTTAATAGGTAACCGACGCTTACTGTGTTGTCTTGAATCGAGGTAGATTTTTCTCCGGAATTTTCGGCTATAGTGTCACCAAGTTTTACTATATAAGAGGCTAGCGTGGATAACGTTTTCATCCAGCATCCTTACATTTTGGTAAAATGGCTCAGCGTTTGTCCTTTTTTAAGTTTTTTACTTTCACCCAGTGTTCTCGTCGCTTACGAATGCCAAGTTCGTTTCATGAACACTTATCGGAATTGCGGACTGGGATTGTCCAATTGGTAAGTCCGAACGGCTGTGTGTGGCCATCCATGATGGTTATTGATAGGGGAACGGGTGAGGTAAACATTGAGGAAGGGTGGGAAGCCTTCCATGTTGATCATGACATAGAGGCAGGAGATCTTCTAATTATCACTTTAGCCATTACTCACGCAGGGGATGTGCGCTTTGAAGTTGAAATGTTTGGGAGCGACTCCTGCCGTAGAGAAGTGGGTCTTTATCTTCGCCCGCGCGCTTTGCCGAGATTTCGTAGTGATAATGAGGACAGCGACGGGTGTGGAAGTCCGTGCGTCTCTTCCGAGTCTTATCGGAGTGGGTCCTCAGACGGATCCGAGGATTGTTAACTAGGGAATTACGGCGGAGGAGATGCTTGTTTGTTCTGTTGCTTGGTTGTGTGCTTTGTAATACTATCGCCGTTGTAAATGAATAAAGTTTATTAATTTGCTTATAAAGTTTTCGATTTCTTCAAGAGAAAATGATCACTGGTGATCCTATGTTGGGATGTGTGCGTTTTGTCCCTTATGGTACGGGCTCTACACTGTGCTTGTTATTCCCTGAGACGCCACGTGTCTCTTTTACTATTTAGCATTAAAGAGGGGGTGGTGGTGCGATATGCGCGGCGTGCGCATTTGTCAACATCATGATGCGCGCGGTTCTCTATGTGTCAGGCGGCGTTTGGTATTGCTGACGTGGGCGGAATTTTGATTTGTTTGAGGAGAAGTGATAATCAGATATCTGAACGGTCCAGATTTGTGGACCCTTGGTTCAACGGTTTTGATCGGAATGCGACCCTGAGATCTAACGGCCAGGGATTCGTTGCCTTTGTATATAAGCGAAATCGTACAGGCAGAAAAAGTTTGTTTCGAAAGTCGAATCGCGTCTTCTTCTTCAGATTTCTTCTTCTCCGGCGAGCCCTGGTTTTGAGCTTTCTGCGTTTTTCTTATCTTTTTCTTTTGCTAAGGTAATGGCTAGTGCTGCATCTTCCTCCTCTAGTTCTTCTCATGAGTCCTTGATTCCTTCTCCGTCCACCCCTACGGTTTCTGTCGCGATTCCGGGCGAACTTGGGGACGTTCCGGTTCAGAGTTCGCGGGTTCACCTTGCCTCTAGGGCAATGGGTAGAGGGTCGGATACGTTCATAAGTCTTTTAGGGCAGAAGGATGTAGATGATCTGGTGGAGAAATATGAGATAAACCTCTCTCTGTTTGAGGTTAGTGTTCCTTGTTCAGGGGAGAGAGCGAATGCTCCCAGGGAGGGGGAGATAGCTGTTTATCAGGATGCGTTGCTGGGCGGACTTAGGCTTCCTTTTCCTGATTTTACTAAGGCGATCCTAGAAGAGTATCATTTGTGTCCTTCGCAGTTGACTCCGAACTCTTGGAGGCTGCTCAACGGATTTGTTATGGTTTTTAAGAATTATGGGGTAAATCCGACTGTCCGTTGGGTTCCGCCTGTTGTTTAGTCTTTGTTTGGAGTCTAATGCCGATTGGTATTATTTCTCGGCTCGCTCTGGGAGAAAGTTTCTAGGGAAAGTTCTCTCTTCCATTAAGCGATGGAAGAGTAAGTTTTTCTTTGTTAGATATAAATCCGAGTGGGGTATTCGAACAAGGTGGGAGGTTCCCCGCGCGGACATTACTTGTGAGGAGATGACGAAAGAAGAGGGAAATCTTCTTAATTCAATGACGGGGCTATCCAAAGTTTATATGGATAAGTTTTTGACCAAGGAAAACCTCGTTAAATGTCGTTTAATAGTGTCTACTGGTAGGACTCGCTCGCGTACCCAATTTAGTTTGATTTTGGCTTGTGATGTCTAACCTTATTCGGAATTTATTTTGCAGAAAATCCGATGGAAGACGAAGATTTGAGCTACGTTAAGGGTCTCCTGGCTTCCTTCGAAGGTGAAGTTCATCCGCCCTTAGCTCGCGGGCGGAAAAAGAAAGAAGTGGCATCTAGCAAAGGTGCTGATACCTCCAAAGAGGAGAAAAAGAAAAGGAAGAGAAAAGAGACTGACTCTTCCAAGAAGGGGGTTAAAAGTGACCCCGGTGCAGGGTCCTCACGGGAGAGGAGGACAAAGAGAAAGAATTTCGAGGACGCATCAGGTCCTGGAATTGTGGGGGAACAGGTGGCGTCGCCTCAGAAGGAAGCCCGTCCAGAAGAAGTCTGCCCGGCTTTGTCGCAAATTTCAGAAGGTCCTCCTTCTAGTCGGCCGGAAGATATCCTTCTCGTAGAGGTGAGAACATATTTATAATATCCTTTTTTAAGAGTATGTTTCACTTAACTTCAGTTCATATAGGCGGAAGCGGGAGAAGCGGCTCTCCTGGATAAACTGAGGGTAGTAGACTCGGTTTTGAGGGGATCGGCAACTCAAGGGAAGGAGTTGCCCTCTGAGGACATCCCTTTCCGAGACGCCGCTACCGTAAAAACTGTCTTGACGGCCATGAGGCCCGGACAGTTCTCTTCCAAACTTCGAAGGGCTGGAAGGGAAGAGACCACCTCCCAACTATTCCGTTCGGTCATGTTGGTAAGAGCTGTTCTTATTTTACTTTCTAGTCCTTTCTAGTTCGGTATTAACGTTGATAACTCCTTTATTTTGTAGGCTGCACACTGGGCAGACTGAGTCGGCAATCTTTGTCAAGAGGACTTGCAAAGATGGAAGCGGATAGGGTGGAAATCGCCCAACTAACCTCTAAGGTGGCGGCTTTAGAGGAAAAGGAGAAGGAGCAGCTCGCTATTATCCATGCTTTTGAGAGGGAAAAAGCCGAGCAGCTTCAACAGCTGGCTGTAGTGGGAAAAGAGAAGGACGATTTGGCGGCCAAGTTGTCCATTTCTGAGGGTTCTCTTCTTACTACTGGGGAGAGCCTTAAAAACCTACAAGACAATTTTAACGGTTTGGAGAGCTCAAATCTGCTCAAGATGGGCAAGCGGAAGCCCGGTGGAATCTGAAGATGAAAAATGCTGAACTTACTGCTGTTCAGGCGGAGTTGGAAGAGCTAAAGGGGGAGCGCGACACACTTAAAAAAGACTTAGCTTCCCGACTGACAACTCCTAAATCCGACTCGCAAGAAGTCAAGGATTTAGTAGAGCGAGCGGATAAGTTAGAGAAGGAGGTTGCCCGGCTTAGGGCGAGAGCTAAGGAAGGGGCCACCCGCATCTATTCAGTGGTACAGCAGGTGGGCCGCCATATCCCTCCTACGGAAGTTTTGTCCATGAGGTTGGCTGGAGTCATGAAGAAATTCACGGAGCTAAAAGAGCAACAAATTATTGAGACACCAGAGGCTACTGCTCCCGCCCCATCGAAATTTCCATCTCAAGTTCCTCCGGCAGTGGCCGACTGTCCCGAGGGCCCTAGTTCCTAGGTTTGGGTTTTTTTTTTTTTTGTTCTTCTAGATACTTTAGTCATTTTGGGATGTAATTTCTACTTATATGAAGTGTAATATAAACTGAAGTGAAATACAAACCTTGATGTTGATGAAGATTTATTTCCGAGTATTGATTATCCTTAATCATTAAGAACCTTAAAGCAGGTTCTTCTTTAGTTTCGCCATAGGACTTTGACTTATCGAGCAAGATCCTGGCCATCGTGAATGAGATTGTTGCCTCACATTTCGATTGGGATTTTTGCCCCTTGTTTCTAGATGAGAGGTCGCTTATCCTTGTTGGATAATTCCGACTCATCTCATAGGGATGGGATTTTCACCTCATCTTGGTGGGATGGGATTTTCACCCATTTTGTGTAGAATGGGATTTTCACCTCATTTTTGTATAGAATGGAAAAGACTTGACCCTTTATTCCATGAGACATTTAAGAGACTTCTACAGTTTTTACTGATAGTAGCGTCGTAGGTGTTCAGCATGAAATGGGCGTTTGAGCGTTTTTCCTTCCATATTTACTAGATAGTAAGTGCCTGCTCGGACAATTCTCTGAATGACGTAAGGGCCTTCCCAGTTAGGAGTTAGCTTCCCCGTTCAGCTTTTATTTCCTTGGAATTCATTTTCTCTCAGGACCAGATCACCGATTTGGAAGAAGACTCTTTTCACCCTTGTGTCGTAGAACCTTTTCACTCTTTGGCGATAGATAGCTGCCTTTGTTTCCGCCGTTATTCTTCGTTCTTCGAGTAGATCAAGTTCCGCTCAGAGATTTTTCTCATTTTCTTCTAATGAGAAAGTCTGTTGTGTTCGCAAGGTAGGCATTCCTATTTCTGCGGGAATGACGGCTTCGGCCCCGTAGGTAAGAGAAAATGGGCTTTCCCCTGTGGGAGTTCTTGCAGTTGTCCTGTAGGTCCAAAGGGCGCTCAGAATTTCTTCCACCCAATTAGTTCTGTTTTTGGACACCCGGGTTTTCAGAGTCTGGAGCAAGGTACGGTTTGTCACCTCTACCTGGCCGAGCTCGGAACAAAAGCTTTTAAAAGCCTTGTTATCAAATTGTCGCCCATTATCAGAAATGAAGGCAACTGGAATTCCGAATCGACAGATAACCGTAAGCCGTAAGAATCCTTGACACGCTTTTTCCGTGATCTTGGCCAAGGGCTCAACCTCTACCCATTTGGTGAAGTAGTCTATAGCAACTATTGAAAATTTCATCTGTCGAGTTGAAGTAGGAAATGGCCCTAGAAGATCAACCCCCCAGATAGCAAATGGTCGAGGGCTGATAATTGGTGTAAGCAGCGTAGGCGGTCGTCTTTGGATCTTGGAATGCCGTTGGCAGGCATCACATTTACGGGCGAATGCCACTGCATCTTGAGTTAATGTTGGCCAATAATAGCCTTGTCGCAGGACTTTGTAACTCAAGACTTTGCCTCCTATATGACCTCCTCCGATGCCCTCGTGAATCTCTTGCAGAATATAGTTGGCTTCTTTGGGATGTACGCATCGTAAGAAGGGTTGTGTATAGGACCTTTTGTATAGGTTTTCGCCAATAATGGTGTATTGAGTGCATCTATACCAAATCCGTCACCGCTTCCGTTTTGTTGGCTGGTGGAGGTCCACCTTGCAGGTAGTTTCTAATGGGATCAATCCAACTCGTCTCTTCCGCCGTATTTTGCCCTTCCTCTTCGAGCCTTTCAATAGTCCTTGTGGGAAGGTACTGTAGGTTAAAAGAGGATTCTGTATTTCCGTTGGATGTCGTGGCCCTTTTAAACAAGGCGTCTGCTTCTTCATTTTGTGCTCGGCCGATTTTTTCAATCTGGAAGTAAACGAAGTATGAAACTATTTTCTTTACCACAGCATGGTATTTGACCATGTTTTCCTCTTTTACTTCGAAACTACCCAAGGTGTGGTTTACGACCAACTGTGAGTCGGAATATACATGCAGATGCTGAATTCTGAGTCCCCTGGCCAAGTGCAGTCCTACGATTAGGGCTTCGTATTCGGCTTCATTATTCGTTACTCGGAATTGGAACTTGAGTACCGTTGCAATCTTCCACTTAGAGGGAGAATAAAGTACGAAACCGGCCCCTGACTTTTCTTCCGTCGCTGATCCATCGACATATAGGAGCCATGGGATGCTAGGGTTTTCTTCTGGATTTGCTGATGGGATCTCATCTCCACTTGTGGGCATGGTTAACTCTGCTATAAAGTCTGCTAGCACTTGAGCCTTGATGGCCGTTCGGGGTTTATAAGTGAGATCGAACTCACCTAATTCTATTACCCACTTGGCTAGACGTCCGGAATTTTAAGGTTTATGGAGAACTTGCCTTAGTGGTTGATCAGTTAGCACAGTGACTTTGTGAGCTTTGAAATAGGGCCTCAATCTTCGTGCGGATGTGATGAGGGCGAAAGCCAACTTTTCAAGTGGTAGATACCTCGACTCCGCGTCGTTAAGGATCTTACTTGTGTAATAAACTGGTTTCTGAACTCCCTTGTCTTCTCTTAAAAGAACGGCGCTGACCGCTCGAGGAGCAGCGACCAGGTAGATGTAGAGCTCTTCCCCTACTTGAGGCTTAGCTAGCAGCTGAGGCAATCGGAGATAATCTTTAAGTCCTTGAAAGGCTTTCTCACATTCTTCTGTCCACTCCATTTTTTGGCGCTTTTCGTAAGGCTTGAAAAAGTGGGAGGTTTTTCTCGCCAGCTTTAGAAATGAACCTTCCCAGAGCCGCTAGGCGTCCGTTAAGCCGCTGTATTTCTTGAAGAGTTTTGGGTGACCCCATATCAAGAATGGCTTTGATTTTTTCCGGATTTGCCTCTATTCCTCTTTGTGTCAATACAAACCCCAGAAATTTCCCTGAGCGGACACCGAAAGAACACTTATTCGGATTTAAGTGCATGTTGTAAGTCCGAAGGGATAGAAAGGCCTCTTGTAAATCCTGTAGATGTTCGTCGGCTTTTTGGCTTTTTACCAAAATATCATCCACGTAAGCTTCAACATTTCTGCCGATTTGCTCTTTGAAGATTGTATTTATAAGTCTCAGGAAGGTGGCCCCTGCGTTCTTTAATCCGAACGGCATTACTTTATAGCAATAAGTCCCAGTGCTTGTAATGAAGGATGTTTTTTCTTCGTCTTTTTCGGCCATTCGGATTTGATTGTAGCCTCAGAAGGCGTCTAAGAAACTCAACATCTCATGCCCCGTCGTAGAATCAACTAAACCATCGATGGAAGGTAGGGGGAATGAATCTTTTGGACAAGCTTTGTTTAGGTCCGTAAAATCTACGCACATTCTCCATTTTCCGGACGGCTTTTTTACAAGAACCACATTAGCTAGCCGGTCTGGATAGTTCACCTCTCGGATAAATCCAGCCTTCAAGAGGGTTGATACTTCTTCCTCTGCGGCCTTCTGTCTTTCTGGGGCTGAATTTCTCCTTTTCTGTTTGATAGGCTTGAATGATTGATCTATGTTGAGGCGGTGTTCGATGACGTTGCGTTTCACACCTGGCATATCTTCTGATGACCAGGCGAAAAGGTCGGAATTTGTCCTTAGTACCACCATGAGATTTTCTTGCTGTACTCTTGTCAAATTCGCACCAATTCGCACCGTACGTTCCATCTTGGTTGTATCTAGAGGAATTGTAAGAAATTCTTCAACTGGTATTGGTCGGAATTCCTAATCTTCCTGCTCGGATATTCTATTGACCAGCATGGCTTCCGAAACTTTTGTTTTGCCCCTGTTTACGACTTTTCCTTTAAGGGTTGCAATATAGCACTGTCATGCTAAAGGTTGGTCTCCTCTTACTTCTCCGCTGCCACTTTCAGATGGAAATTTTCGGAGAAGATGGTAGGTAGAAATTACGGCTTTCAAGGCGTTGAGGGTTGGCCTACCAAGAATAACGTTGTAGCTTGAAGCACAGCGTACAACCAGAAAGTTGGTTGTCACTGTTGATGATCTTGGCGATTTTCCTACCATAACCGGCAAGGAGATCATTCCTTCTTGCTGTATAACTCCTCCGAAAAATCCTACTAAGGATGATTTTACGGGGAGCAAGTTATCTGCATCATATCTCATTCTCTCGAAAGCACTCCAAAAGAGAATGTCAACTGATCTTCCACTGTCTATCAGAACTCTCTTCATTTGGAAGCTGGAAACCATGATGGCAATGACTAGAGCATCATCATGGGGGTGGCGAACCCTGCTGACATCGTTATCATAAAAGATGATGGGAGTCATAGGTCGAGACCTCCTTTGAGGTGTTTCTGTTTCCTGCGCAACTCCTATCATTCGGGCGTAACTTTTCCGAGAGGCGGAACTTTCACCACCACAACCGGGTCCACCACTAATGAACCCCACCATTTCTCCTTCTTCTTCTTCAGGTTGTGGAATGTCAGGTTCCTCTTGAATCTCAAGGTTGATGTATTGCTCCAGTTGCCCTCTTCGAACGACATCTTCTATAGCGTTCATCAAATAGGTACATTTCTCTGTATCGTGTCCCTTAGATCGATGAAACTGACAATATCTCTTACTGTTCTTTTGCCGTTCGGGATTTTTTGTAGGCTCTGGCTATGTCAGGAGCTTTTGCTCTTTGATTTGCATAAGGATATAGCTTCTAGTTTGATTTAGTGGGGTATGGTGGTCATATCTGACCATTTTACTTTCCTTTGAAGGTTCTCTAGGCTGTAGTATATGCCGTTGGGGGCGTGTTGGGGTTTCCAGACCTCTATTTCCACCCTTACTGTACCTGCATGACCCTCCCTCCTTTCGTATGTCCGGAGGCCTTTTGTTGACATTTTGGTAGGTTTTTCCTCTTTGAATTTCCACCCGTGTAGATCTCATCGGAATTGATGTACTTTTGGGCATGGATCATAAGGGCGGGGATGGTCTTTGGTGGATCTAGGGTGAGGGAAAAACAAAAAGGGGATTCTAGCAGTCCTTCAATTAAAAAGGTCACAGCCATTCGCGGAAGGAGGTCCGCAATGTTAGTTGTCTCGTCTATGTAACGATTTAAATAGGCCTGGAGTGTTTCCCCCTCTCGCTGCTTAACGCGCAGAAGGGTAGATGGGGTTTTTTTTTGTTTTGAGTAATTAACAAAGTAAGCTAGGAAGCAATCTGCTAGAATTTGAAAAGAAGGAACTGTGCTAGATGGAAGATCGACAAACCAGTCTTGCGCTTTTCCCTCTAAGGTGGCGGGAAAAGCTCGGCACATACGAGCGTCGGTAATTCCTGTGAGAAGCATCTTCGATCGGAAAGACTTCAGGTGACGAGACGGATCTGTTCTGCCTTCATATGCAATCATAACAGGGGGTCTGAAATTATAAGGAACCTGCTCCTCCAATATTTCCTTGATAAAAGGTGAACACATGCTGAGAACGTGCCGTTCGGATTTCTTGTTTCCCCGCCGGGCGATCCCGTCAGCCGTGTTCTTCTCGCCGACCGCTGGAATAGATGGGCTATTCCGCTCGGGTCCATGTCCGCCTCGCTCTTGTATCTTTGCTCAGCTTCTTGTGGCGGCTTGTTCTCGACGCCGAGCGGAGGGTTCCGAGCTAGCAGAGAAGGCGGTTCTCTCTCTTCTGTCTCCATGAATGCGAGTCCTTGTCCTCCCTCTGCTTTCGGAATTGGCTGGTGGGATTGTTGGCACACTTGGTGGAATTTGTGTGGGAGGAACTTGTGGATGAGTTAAAGCATGAGCAGCTTGAATTAACTGTTCCAACTGCTGCTGCATGTTGAGGTAAAACTCCGGAATGGGTTCTTGGGGTGGGGCGGGAGGATTTTCCGATGGAGGTAAGATAGGTGGATTATTCAATGGAATCTCCTCATGTCTTCGGACTTCTCCAGGTTCTTCAGGGTTACTTGGTGCTCTTTGTTCTTGGATCCGTTTTGACCTTCTGGTAGTAATCATTTGGCTTTTTGTAAGGGTCCCCACGGACGGCGCCAAACTGTTGACGCCAAAAACTGGTCCACCTCACGCCTTGGCTACTGTGGCCTCGTGATCTGGTCTCAGCCTTCAACAAACAGTTGAAATTTATAGTTGGTGTGGACGATTACTTCAGCTTCTAAATGAGGAACACGGAGAATGCTTTGGAGATCCGTTCGGAATTATCCTATGAAAATCCGCTCGGAATTGCCTTAGCTTTCCTTTGGGATGAACCTATAAAAGGGAGAAAACAGTGGTCGGAATTGGGCCTTTCTGCCCGGATTCAGCTCCGATGCCTAAGTCAGAAAATTTGTAAGAAGGCGGTTTTAGACGTGAGTTAGCTCTTTTTGTGGTGACTTTTTCGATCCCCCATTTCTTCATTGTCGCTCTTCTTTTATAGTCATTTAAAGGCGGTTTAGGAAAGGCGGTGGAGTAAGGCGGTGAGTGAGAAAATATCTTCTAAGGCGGTAAGAAATTATCTGCCTACTATGTAGGTGCTACGTAGGTAGGTAGAAAATATCTACCTACCGTGTAGGTACCTCGTGTGTAAGTAGAAAATATCTACCTACTGTAGGGGTAATGGGATAATATCTACTTACTGTAGAGGCGTTGGATACGCTCTTGTCAAGATGGTTATCACCTTCTTGCTTCGTGTATAATTCCGATGGACTTTTTGTAGGGGTGAGCCCTCTTTATTTGTTGTACGGAATTGATACTAACGAACCTGGTGGTGACTGAACGTCCTATAGCCGAGCGAAACGTAGCCCTGTGTATGACAGGTGGCCCTTTAGGAAGGCGACGCGTGTTTTACTAAATATTTCCGTAACAGCTACCTATCTCCACACTTAAAGATTTGCAATAATCTTAAGAAGAGATAGGTAGCCACCCATCCCCACTCTAGAATTTTGCATTGTCCTCAATGCAAGAAAATTAAATTCAGCTTACGTAATTAGTGGAGAATGGTGAACGATACTCCCCTAATTGTAGTTGCCAAGAATCGTTTGTGGGAGTGGAGGAGTGCTTTGCTCATCGAGGGTTGGGGTCCAAAGTTTGATTCTGCGAACATAGAGAAGGCATCAACTCCAATAAAGTGCAAAACAAGAGAACCCACATAACACAAATAAGGGATAGGATAGCAGAGCGATGCCCTTGCTCAGTGTACCACAATGCACGAAAATAAAGAAATAACAAGTGCAAATAACAAAGCTCCACATAAAGAGAAATGAAATATAAAAGTAGTGTCTCAAGTGTCCCGTACTGGTTCATCGTCTGCTAGTGCTGGAGGCGGAGGGGGTGCAAATGTGTCATGTCCACGAATGAATAGCGAGAGCTCGGAAAACTCATCCCCTAGCCATCGCTGCTCCTCTAGAATGGTGTCCTGGACAGCCCGCATCTCTGTGATCTACTCCTTCAGCCTCGTGTATCGGCTCCTGGATGCAGAGGGGCCACTGGTTGCTGAGGGTAGTCGTGCAGAAGGATCGGCCGCATCGGAGTCATCGGAATCGGATCCCTCCTCCTCTGAACTATCAGAGACATGGCCAACAAGTGTGTAGCGTCCACCATCTCGCCGCACTAGTCCAATCTGAGCGAGGAGTGTCATGTCTAGTGGGGAGACTAGCTGCTGGTGCTCCTCTCCCTCTAACTCTGCCTCGAGACCCATGTCAATGATCAGCCGTGTGATGTAAGGTCCGGCTAATAAGTGCATAATGTAACGATGTACCGGATCTGTCATGAATGAGGCCTTGTGGCTGTCATGGTGCCCGCCTAACTGTATCCAGAAGCTCGCGGAGGAGATGGTGCTCTCTGGGAAGGTGGTGAGTAGCTCGGCGCACTCTCGCGTGTATGTATACTCGCGATCATATAGCCCCATGTATAACGCAAATTGAGTGTAACTCATCGCTCTTTGTCTCCTGAATAGCTGAAAGGTAATGGCGGTGCGGCTCTGCTCCCCGACCGCACTCCTATCGCCCTCGAAGGTGCTCAATCCCTCTAAAGTCGAGCGGCGGAACACCATGTGGCTGAGGGAGAAAATCCTGTCCCAGCCGCCAATTGAAACCATTTCCCAAACTCGATCAGCGATACCTAGCTGGGTAAGAGTTCCCAGTCGATGACACGGGTCCGGCCGAATCGGCGGGAGGAAAGACGGAGGTATCGGAGGCGGTGGGCCTCATCTGTGAATTGTGGCTCGGTTGATGACGATCCGGCCATTGTTCAGCGCGTCTTCATTGCTGTTAGCTTCCTCGGCATCTCTGTAACTAAATAAGGAATGTTAGTGTCGATGAAGCTTGAGGGGCATGGCAAGATTTATATGAAAAAGCCCGAAATTACCCCTATATGGGGTAGCATACGGCCTGTCAGGAGGTCGTATACGGGGGACAGGCCCCCATACAACTCCGTATGGGATCCTGTATGGGGGTCCGTATGGACCTGATCGCGGGCTTGCCAACGGCCGTGACGGATCCCGGCCCTATTTTAACATTTTTCGCATCCACCACACTCTCACAACATGCTACATTCATCCAATGCAAGTATTACAACAAAAATAGCACAAGATTTCATCCATTCAAGGCATTCCTCATTCGAAATCGACATGATGCAAATCTAGGTTTTTAAAGCATGTAAAAGGTGTAAAACATTGCTAGATCGAGTGATTGACGCATACCTAGAGAAGATTGGGCCTTGATTCGAAGAGAAACGGTCGCTGCGTCGCAAAGAGAGGGTGTAGGGTCTCTAGGGCACGAGGTGAGAGTAGGAATTGGGTGAAAGGGGTGAAAGGGTTCGCTATTTAAAGCGCCCGTACTCGTGTCCTTGACAGAGTCCATACGGACTCCTATACGGGGTCGTATGGTCTTCTGTCTCCCTTATACGGACTGCTGTCAGTCCGTATGGGACCCCGTATATACCTGGGTTGAGGCTTATACAGCCTTTCGAGGGTTCATTCATGCCCCTTCTCTTTGTACGGCATGACAAAAATCAATATACTACCTCTAATAACAACATCCGCCTCAAGAATACAAAGAGTTGGACAGAAACACAACTTTCATTTATTTCAAGCATCACTAATTAATTGAAGAGAAAAATTACAAAAGATAATAAAAGAAAGTTTTAGAACTTGGGTTGCCTCCCAAGAAGCGCTTGTTTAACGTCACTAGCTTGACGTTCCTTTATTTTACCTTATGGAGGTTCAAATACCTTGGAGATTCCATCGGCCTTTCCTCTTAAACATTATCCAAACAAACATTCACCCAAGAGTGCATAAATAGAATGATCTTTCGCGTTCATACCTGGGTCTTCAATTGAAGGAGTGGAGTGGAGAGATGTGGTAGTTACCCCTTCTTTTTGCACTCTCTTCCAGCGTTTCTTCAAGGCCGGGGTGGGTCTCCTCTTCTTCTCGGCTCTTTCAGAGTTGGCCTGAGTTTCCTTCTTTGGTGCAGCAGAATTTTCCTGAACTCCTTCTAGTGTGTCTTTCTCTTCACTCAACTCATCATGTAAAGGGTCTATTGCCAAGAGATCCTCTATGCAAGCGGAGGTGATCAAATAACCATCATCCACACTATACGACGTGTTATCTTGAGCCATGGTATACCGCATTGCCTCGGGAATCTTGAATACAACCTCTTGATCCCCTACCCTTAGCGCAAGCTTGCCTTGGGCATGATCTTCAAGTGCTTGAGCAGTAGCAAGGAAAGGATGCCCCAAGATGATGGGTACCTCGATATTGTCGTCTACATCCAAGAGTACAAAATCCGCCAGAAACACAAAGTCATTGATCGTGATAAGGACATCTTCGGCTAATCCCTTTGGAATTTTCACGGATTGATCCGCCAATTGCAACGTCATTCCAGTTGGCTTTGGATCTTCGAGCCCAAGCTTCATGTATAGATTGTATGGCATTACATTGATGCTTGCACCTGAATCCGTTAATGCCTTCTTTGTCACACGTCCCCCAAGTGTGCAAGGGACAATGAAGATACCCGGATCTTTCAACTTTTTGGGAACATCTTGTTGTACAATGGCCGAGCATTGGGCGTTGAGGGTGACTGCGGCCGCATCCTCTAGCTTCCTTTTGTCGGAGAGGAGGTCCTTCATGAACTTTGCATACTTTGGCATCTTAGCTAGAACCTCCACTAATGGCAAGTTAATGTGCAATTGCTTCAACATGCTAGAAAACTTGGCAAATTGAGCATCTTCCTTGTCCTTCTTCAATCTAGCGGGATAAGGAATCTTCGGTTGATATTGAGGGGACGATGGTGCTTCGTCTCTTTCTTTTGTCCCCTCTTTAGAATTTGCCAATGGTGCCGAGTCTTCCTCTTCAATTACCTTCTTCTCTTGAGATCTGTGCATCGGAGAACTAACCTCTCTTCCACTTCTCAAAGTGAATGATTTGCATTGCTCGTGAGGGTTTGCCTCGGTATTACTCGGTAAGATCCCTTGGGACCTCTTTGAAAGAGTCTTGGCCATCTGGCCCATTTGGTTCTCCAAATTTTGCACCGTGGCTTGCAAATTCCGGATAGATGCCTCATTGTTTTGTAGCATCTTCAACATCATTTCCTCCATGTTGGGCTTTCGTTCTTGTGGCTTTGGGGGATGTTGAAAGCCGGTGGATATTGCCCTCCTTGAGGATTCCCATAAGACAAAGCGGGATGATTCCACTTTGGTACAAAAGCTCTATATTGCCCGTTCGGTTGCCTTTGAGTGTTGGCCAAATATTGTGGTAGCTCCAGAGGCATGGTATCAATGCTTGCAATGGGACAATGAGTCATATCGTGTCCTCCTCCACATGTGCTACAAGACATCACCGGAGTTAGCCTCGAGCTACCGCCGGTGGTTAATGCATCGATCTTCCTTGTCAAGGCTTCAAGTCTATCGGTGAGGACTGTATCGGTTGCATTGGTTCCATCCAAGGAGCCTACTACTTTAACTTGCTTGCCTCTAGTAGACCAGTGTGACTCATTGCTTGACATATCTTCAAAAATCTTTTCGGCCTCATCCGGATATTTGTTTTCCAAAGAACCTCCGGCGGCCGCATCTACCAATTGTCTTGTTGAATCATCCAAGCCATTGTAAAATAAACGGACCTTGGCACAAGGATCCAAACCATGTTGGGGGCATCGCCGGAGTAAATCCTTATATCTTTCATAAGCTTCAAAGAATGTTTCCATGTGCCCTTGCTTGAAAGAGGAGATGTCTAATCTGGCTTCGCTGCCTTGCTTGGTGGAAAATATCGGCCAAGGAATTTATCAAGCATTTCAGCCCAATTTCGAATGGACCCCGTCGGTAGTGAATTCAACCATCTATAGGCTCCATCTCTCAAACTGAACGGAAACAACCTTAATCGGATAGCATCATCGGGAGCCCCCATTAATCTTGAACATATTGCAAATCTGGACAAACTTAGCAATGTGAGCATATGGGTCTTCATCCGGCCTCCCATCAAATTGAGCTGTATTCTGAATCATCGACAATGTGCTTGCTTTGATCTCAAAGTTGTTTAGATTGACATTTGGGGGGTGCACACTGAATTCTTCCCCCGTGTAGTGAGACCTTTCATGTTCGGAGAGTGTGAGTCTTCTTCCTGCCATGATAGGTTCCCCAATGATTTCAACACTGTGCACAATGGGCAAGGTGTTCTCCGACCCCGAGGAGGGTCCTGGATTTGATGCCTCCACTTCTCTCAACCTCTTGTGGAAAAGTCTATCGATTTCACTATCCGCTTCAACAAGATTCTTAGGATTTTTCCGGATCATGCACCAACACCTAGCACAAACAATTGTGAGAAAAATTAGTATTCAAGAGATAAAACAGTTATTGAAACTAAATAAAAACTGAAAGTAAATGACTGAATTAATAAACTTGTAGCTTTCCTAGTTGTCCTAAATCTCCCCGACAACGGCGCCACAAACTTGATGCGCTAAATCCGCAAGTGAACGGGTCGAACCAAGTAATAAAGTGGACTAATGTCGGGTTGTCGATCCTCAGGGAGAAAGGAAGTACTAGTAGTGACTATTCATCTATTATCTAGTCGATCAAGATTCGTTGATGGTGACTAAACCTAATTCTAAAACTAATAGTGCAAATTAACAAGCAAATTGACCTTGAAGACAATCAACCGATGAAGGGGATACTTGGGTTATTGAATCCCCCCTGGATGTTCTTAGAGATGGATAATGATATCTATGCTAATTCTCGGTGAATCATTGGCCAAGGGTTCCTAATGTGATTTCATCCCCTCGCTCGAGGGTGACTACTCAACCTAGTGCCCTTACTAGTTATGCTCTAGGGAACCTATCTCTTGGAAGAGTTAAGGGAATAAAAGATCTAAAGGAGTTGCTCGCCTTAGTACCCGGGCTCCCGGTGTACTCATAGCCCTTTCTATTGAAGTTTGTCTACACATGGGGAGGCGCTCACATCTTCCCCCATATGGACTATAGAAACCTCTTCGGGCTTTCGCAACGTAGAGGGGTCAATACCACCAAACATAACATTCAATAGATCACAATGCATTCAACCAAGCAATTAACATAGAAAACAATATCAATTAAATATCATCCAAGGGTTCATCAACACCCAAGTATCAAGAAATTAGCTCTCCATCAATGGAGAGCAACAATCCATGCTAAAAGAGAAGGAAATCATAAAGTTCATGAGAGAAAAACCCCTAATGGCGATTGATGATGGATTCCTTGCTTCTCTATTGCCCCTTCTTCTCCTTCTTGAGCCTTTTGATGGGGGAAACTCCTCCAATCTTCTCCTCCTTGGTGGTGAAGAAGATGATAAAAACCTCTCCTAAACCTTGATTCTTTGCCTTCAAGATACTCCAAGATGACCCAAAACCCTCACTAAGCTTTGTATTTATATCCCCCTCTAGGGTTTTGGGTTTATTTCCCGATTTTACCCTGGGTTTGACTAAAAATGCAGTTGCAGATTTACGATATACGACCCAGTATACATATCATACGACCCCGTATATGACCCATATGACCCAGTATACGGACTCCTATACGGTGTCGTATAACTGTATACGGAGTCTTGTCAGTCCGTTCAGGGGGCCGTAAAATTCACCAGGTCCATACGGGTCCGTATAGGACTCCGTATGGATGGTTCTCCTTCTTTGTTTCCCCTGTTTTGGCCCGCATTCTCTTGAAAACGCTTCCCTTCTCTTGGGATCTCTATTTTCTGCCATGTTTACAGAAACAAAGCCATTTTGAGTACAAGCGGGCCAATACTCCTCCAAAACTTATAGTAATATGCATGAATTTTATATATAAATGATGCTCATTTGAACACTTATCAACGAGCCCGCATAAGAACATGTACGAGTCCATATGGCTTTCTGTATGCCTTAGTCGGGCCTGCTCGACAAAGTGTATGGGTCCGTATGGCTTTTTGCATACCTTAGACAGGCCTGCTCGACAAGGTTTGTGGCCCGTATGGCTCTCTATATACCTTGAATGATCCCGTATGGTTCATGTATGACCCTATATGCGTCTTTGTCAAAATCCTGGAGAAGTTCTTCAGTCTATACGGGCCTATATCAACCCATATAGGTCTCTATGGGGGCCAAAACTGTTCATCCTGCCTTTAAGACATCGTTATAATCCTCCAATCTCTCGGGATATCTTCAATGTTCCCTGTTTATAAAATATAACACTTATTAACTATTGGTAGGCCACATTTTCACCAAACGGCTTACGAAATATGCATGAATGATATAGGAAATTGTGTGCAATTAAACACTTGTCAAACCATCCCCAAACTTAGATGTTGCTTGTCCTAAAGCAATTAAAAAGAAAAACTAAAGACTTGATAAGTGATTAATTTCATGCTAAAGACCATATGATTTTTCTCTACTCAAAGATCAACCAACGAGACGTTTATTCTCCTATTTCAACTCCTAAGACTAGATCGATCCCGTGGCACGTTTCGGTATATCTTCAAGTTAAGATTAATTTTCACTCTACTTACCATGTTCTTGAGTATTAAAATAACACACATCCCTTCAATGAACTCTAGAAGCTCCTTGGAACTCTAAGGACCAAAAACTCAACCCCTTAACAAAAAACAAGTTGGAAAAGCTTGAGAAGTATAACATTTTTTTTTTAATTTCGGTAGGGCATCCCTAATGAACCCGACTTTCCGGTATTGAAGACTAATATAGAGTGTAGATCCTCATTTCTAAGGGAGCACATGTTGATTAGGTACCAGAATACCCAGCTACTTGTAGGATTACAACTCCACCTAGATACGTTCATACTCAAGAGTGACTTTTCAATTTGAGGGACATAATGATTAGGAGCTAGAGGCTCAAACTACTTCATTACAATAAGTAGGAGAACACTGTCTTAATTACTTTCACATCTTCTATGTACATTACTAATTTATTGTCCTCTTACATGTCCACTATGTTAAATTCTAGGGGTTAGAAGCTTGAACTAGTGTCACGAAACCTCTTGGAGACAATGAAAGTAATACTTAGCAAATCAAGTCAAATGAACATAGCAATGGTTTATCTAATGATACTAAAGAAATTGTTTGCGACAAGGATTTTCTGTAACGTTCGTGGTATTTAGTAGGGGAAATTAAAAATTGAAATTCCCCGGTTTGTTGGTGTATTTCCTCATTTTCAATTTGTTCAGTTCGTCAATTTCAACACGTCGACCAAGCACTTCTTTGAGACAAGAAGGAAAAATGATAGCTCAAAATATGATAAGTCCATCAACAATCACATAATGAAAATAAAGATAACAAGTTTAGCAGGGGGAAGCCCTTGCTTACTGATACAAAACAGTCTAGATGAATTGAAAATAAACACAACTAAAGTGGGATAACATGATGAGAAGGTGGTATGGTGGCTGGCACTAGGGGGTGCAGATTTAGTACGACTGTCCGGTGTGCTGAGCTAGGTAAAACTAACACACCTAACCCCACGGTCGCCAAAGCAAGATGCAAGAGCAATGATCTCCTTATCTTCTTCATCGTCTACTATGTGGGGGTAAGGGCCTTTGTTTCGAGGTGGTGTCAATGGTGGCGCGATCCTGAAATGCTAATGAGGTAGAACCAAGGGTATCTTGGCTCGAAACTCTACTTTATGATTGCGTTGATTCATTGGGTTGACGTAACTTCAAATCCTAAATTCCCAAAGTTAAATATGAAAAGATTCACAGAGTTAATAGAAAATCAAGAAATTAATGTTTTGAGCCCCAACATGAGAATGCAATGATATGGAAAAATGCAAGTGTCGGGGAAGCATAGAATAGTTGAAGAGGAGAATCTGTGATCATCAGGGGGTCCATTCTCCTCTGAAATTAATATATCACCCATTGTAAAAATTAGTAACCGCACCAATTCTAATTAAAATAAAGGTATAATCTAAAGAGTTCAAGGGCATCATCAAATTATTGAAAACACTAAAACATAATTAAATCTATGAATATTGCAAAATCCATGAAATTTCCATGAAAAACTTGGGTTGCCTCCCAAGAAGCACTTCTTTACCATCATTAGTTTGATGAACCTGCAAGTTTTAATGGTGCTTTTATTGAGAGAGTCGATGTGGGGACTCGCTCACCCAGGTGGGCTGCGGTCGGTGTTGGCCTTTGAAGTCAGGTGTCGAAGTGCCTTTGTGGAGCGGGGTGAGTCATAGAGTCGTTCTAAAATCAGGGTACCGCACGAGGAAAAGCCCCAGAGTCGGACCCGAGGTTACCGAGCAGGACAAACCCCAAAATACGGTTCCGAGAGTCCAATTGGAAGAGTCTGTACTGACTAGGGCGTCAGCTCTCTATGGGTGGGGTATTATGATATGCGTGTGTTATGCTTATACTATTACCACAAGTGCATGGGTCGTATCAAGTATTAAAGTGGACTATAAAAGTCGGATGTCGGACCAAGAACGACCGAGATACTAGTACTAGCTATCTATCTATTATCTAATCAAAGATAAAGGTTGGTGGTGGTATGAACTAATCTAAATTCTAATTCTAGAAAGCAAGATAAAATGGGATGTGATGAAGTCATGAGGGTAATCAATTAGGAGAAGAGGTATCCGGGCAAGGTATCCCCCTTGGGCTCTTGTGGATAATGATTTATATGGATTCCTATTTGAAGAATGTTAGTTTATGGGCAAAGAATTTCTACAACTCTTTCACACCCTCTTTCGAGGCGAGTTACTAATCTATGTTCATGTGTAGTTCTAGGGAACACATAATCTTGGAAGAGTTGTGGGAATAATTTATTTTAAAGAGTCTCTCTCTTAAACACCCGATCTCTTGGCGTGTTCACAACTCCCACCTATTGAAATAGATCTAGGGAATATAGAGGGAGTTTTATTATCTACACATCCTATAGATCTAGATTGACACTTACAGTTGTTGCAACGTAAAGCATCAATTGTAGGGTTTTGTAGAAAATCAAAAGTATGTATCATATATGTAAGAGTCACTATTTTATGGTGTACTTAAGCCTTAATAAAGTTTCATTTAGAAAGCATGCTATCACAAAATCAGTACTGGGGAGCTGATGGACTATAGTAGGGTTGTCCCTCCCCAGAGTGGGGATATTGTGTCTGTCCCCAAAACCGTACGTCTCTGCTGGTACCCGGAAGGTCCATTGGGCACTGCGCCACCTGGTGGAACGCAGCACCACAAGTCGTACATGGACCTAAAACATACCTACAATCGGTCGCCTGGTGACCGGCTCGACCACATAAAGGACAGATAAGGGCTCTTCAAGGAGTCATCGGATGATATCCTCCATAATCCTGGCATCTCTCAACTGCTCGTGCCTGCGATCCCTCAGCCTTATACCCTGAACATGCATGAAGTCCCTGGTCACGAGTCCGTGTCTGGCTCTCAAGACCAACTCCCAGAGTCCGCTGGAGGTAGAGCCCGATCAGCTGATTCAGCTAGCGAACCTCCTGTATGAGCTCATGTATCTCCTGTGATAATCTCATCCAGCTATCACATACACAAGTACAGTTATGCAGATATGGCTAGGAGAGAGATGGTTTCTTATAAGTGTTTCTCTTCTTATCTTCTCACTTGTATAAACCTCTCTCTCTCTACCCGTGAGAGCTACTGCTTCTCTTCTTCTTATACCCCTGAAAAACCAAACCATACTCTCTTCCTCTCAGCAGCATTTTATTCAAAGGAGGAGCTTGATTATTATGTTAACTTCCTCCACTAAATTTATGTCTCCCTTTGTTCTTAAACCTGAGAAAAGTTAAGCCATTCTCATACAACACTCATCAAAATAAGTTTCTTTTTCTTCATCTTCTCTATCTTGCATAGGTTGTAGGTTTTATTATTATAGTATTCATTGACTTCTTTCTTCCTTTTTCTCAATACTGAAGAGTGTCTCTGGAACTCAAGTTCTCCTTCTCAGTACTGAGCACTAAAAGTTCATGAGGACTCCTTTCATGTACAATACTTAAAACCTACTTACCTATTGATTATCGACTCCTGCAAGAGCTTTGCAACCTTCCTGGTCTTCGTTACGATAAGGTTTCTCTGGTCTATGGTGTCTCAAAAAAAACCCATCTATCACTTCTTAAAGAATGGAAGACAAGCACTCACTCTCATTCTCTCATAACTTAACTCACTCAATACAAGCTCTTTGTTGGGGTTCCCTCCTTTTCTAGACAGAAGCAAGGCGGTGCCCAGGTGCCTCGTTCTCACATCTCTCTATTGATGAATAACGATCCCCGGGCCCCGTGGCCAATCCAAGGATGAAACCGCTCAACAATTACCAGCAAACACTACTGCGCCGCATGGCATTGCCTTTGTAGAGTGGAAGAAAACACTCATTCTTAATCCTTGGATTGCATTTCATATGCAATCTGAGCCACCGGTTTGCTTTATGTATTTGTGAACTGCCCCCACCATTGGATTTTATAACAAACTTGATCTCAACCGTTAAGTCCCTCTCTCATGAATTGTGATGGGTTTATTTGTAGCAACCCCCCCCCCACAAAATTTTCCCATGTTACATGCAAGTCTTACTTTGTGAGGGGGTCTTTTTAGTAAGTGAGTGTGGGAGCGGGTAGGTTAAAATTTTGACTAATGATTGAATATTTTGGCAGTTGACATGTCTAGGAACAAGCATCGCCGCCATTGTTATTTGCTGGTAGCATCTTCTTCCTCAGGCGGTAGGGAGGAAGTACAGGTTGCTACAAATAAACCCATGAGAGATGGACTTAACGGTTGAGATCATGTTTGTTGTAAAATCCAATGGTGCGAGCAGTTCACAAATGCAAAAAGAAAACCAGTGGCTCAAATTGCATATGAAATGCAATCCAAGGATTAAGAATGAGTGTTTTCTTCCGCTCTACAAAGGCGATGCCACGCGGTGTAGTAGTGTTTGTTGGTAATTGTTGAGCAGTTTCATCCTTGGATCGGCCACGCGGCCCAGGTATCGTTGTTCATCAATGGAGAGATGTGAGAACGAGGCACCTTGGCACCACCTTGCTTCTGTCTATAAAAGGAGGGAACCCCAACAAAGAGCTTGTATTGAGTGAGTTAAGTTCTGAGAGCATGAGAGTGAGTGCTTGTCTTCCATTCTTTAAGAAGTGATAAATAGGTTTTTTTTTTTTTGAGACACAATAGACCAGAGAAACCTTGTCGGAACGAAGACAAGGAAGGTTGCAAAGCTCTTGCAGGAGCCATACACAATATACTACAAGCATGAACGTCCGACCGTATCAGAAAACATCCTATCACAAAATCAGTACTGGGAGCTGATAGACTATAATAGGGTTGTCCCTCCCCAGAGTGGGGATACTGTGTTTGTCCCAAAAACCGTACGTCTCTGCTGGTACCCGGAAGGTCCATCGGGCACTGCGCCGCCTAGTGGAACGTAGCACCACAAGTCGTACATAGACCTAAAACATACCAACAATCGATCGCCTGGTGACCGGCTTGACCACATAAAGGATAGATAGGGGCTCTACAAGCAGTCATCGGATGATATCCTCCATAATCCTGACATCTCTCAACTGCTCGTGCCTACGATCCCTCAACCCTATGCCCTGAACAAGCATGAAGTCCCAGGTCACGAGTCCGTGTCTGGCTCTCAAGACCAACTATCAGAGTCCGCTGGAGGTAGAGCCCGATCAGTTGATTCAGCTGGCGAACCTCCTGTATGTGCTCATGTATCTCCTGTAAAAGACTATGTGACTCTCGTGCCGAGGTCGATATCACAGGGGACAGACCTATCCCTGCTCTCCTCAACTCCTCTGCTCCCTGGCCTGCTCCCTGGTGAGCAACATTTTCATGTACTTCCTCCCTACCGCCTGAGGAAGAAGATGCTGCCGGCAAATAGCGGCGGCGGCGATGCTGGTTCCTAGACATGTCAACTGCAAAAATCATCAATCATTAGTCAAAATTTTAACCTACCCGTTCCCACACTCACTTTAACACATGTGACACTCACTTTAACACATGTGTCTAAGTCCATTGGGCAGCTAGGGTGTTGTTGCTCTGATACCACTTAAATCTGTCACGCCCCGAGCCCGGAGCATCAACAGACTGGCCGTAAGTGAGTGGGGATGAGCCCCTTCGGAAGGGAGTTCCTTTTTATACCTGGAGGGAGTTTAGGGAAGCTTTTTACGCTAAATATTTTTCGCAAGGTAGAATGGCACAGATGGAACGCCAGTTTGGACAACTAACCCAGGGAACAATGACGGTTGAACAGTATGTGACAGAGTTCGACCGTTTGGCTAGATTTTCCCCTTCCATGGTACCTGATTGTTTAACTCGGGCACGTAGATTTGAGGGCGGGTTACGCCCATCAATCCGAAGGGCTTTGGCAGGGTTCATGAGCATCGGCTATGCGGAATGGGTAGCTCGAGCGAAATACATTGATGTTGTTTATCAGGAAACCCAGAGGCTGAAGTAGAAGGGATGACAACAACATAAAGGACAAAACTGACACCATAATAAGTCATCAGAAAATAATTCTGGACAATCAAGGTCTGAGCGTCGGTCTCAACCTGTACAAACGACCTTCACCCAGTCCGTCAGGGACAGAAGATAAAGGGTCTTCTGTTAGTGTCTCAAAACCCCTTAAATGTTACACTTGTGGGGTGCCACACAAACAAGCAGAATGCCGTAAACTTGCCGTTACTTGTTTTAGGTGTGGTAAACCAAGGCATTTTATAGCACAGTTTCCATAGCGCTCGCTAGGTCAGGAAAGCGGCAAAGGAACATCGGGAGCATCGACCCGACCTCAAAGATGTTCTGGTGCGCCATGACAGACTGCGGTCGGGAAAATGGACACAATAGGCGGACTGTCTTCCTCTAATCAGCCAGCGGACTGTCTTCCTTTAATAAGCCATCTGTGTAAGGAAGACCAGTGCCCCAGGAACGGGTGTTTGCATTGACTCAAGAGGATGCACAGGCTTCTCACGCGGTTGTTACAGGTACGGTTGCAGTTAATTCCTATTATGCATGCACTTTATTTGACCCTGGGGCAACCCACTCGTTTGTTTCTGCGATATTTGCACGGAAAAATTCATTACCTGTGATTGAGCAACCCTATGAGTTATGTGTGGAAATCCCACTAGGAATCACAAGGGTTGTCAATAGACTAGCCCCAGCATGTACCGTGATAATCAATGGTCGAGAATTACTAGTAAATTTGCATTTGATGGATCTGAGAGATTATGATGTCATTCTCGGAATGGACTGGCTTTCTTCCGTTTTTGCGATAGTCGACTGTCACAGGAAAATGGTCTACTTTAAGATACCAAATATGGAGGAATTTACCTTCTGTGGCAACGAGAATTTCGCATTGGTCAAAAAAATTTCTTCTATACGAGCATGGAAACTACTTGAGAATAGTTGCTTGGGATTTTTGGCTTCCATTTCTGAGGTTAAAGAGTGTAGTCTTACTGTGCCAGATATTCCAATTATGAATGAATATATGGATGTATTTCCAGAAGACTTGCCAGGATTACCACCGGAACGAGAGTTGGAGTTCACCATCGACTTAATCTCAGGTACAACTCCTATTTCTAAAACCCCTTATAGAATGGCGCCTGCGGAGCTAAAAGAACTGAAGAAGCAGTTAGAGGAGCTATTAGAGAAAGGATTTATCCGTCCAAGTGTATCACCTTGGGGAGCTCCAGTACTGTTTGTGAAAAAGAAAGATAGGACATTAAGGTTATGCATTGATTATAGGGAGTTGAATAAGGTAACAATTAAGAATAAGTGCGCATTATGTAAAATGGATCTAAGATCCGGATATCATCAAGTGCGCATCAGAGGGGAGGATATTCCAAAAAGTACTTTTAGAACTCGTTATGGGCACTATGAGTTCTTGGTACTACCGTTTGGGCTTACTAATGCTCCAGCAGTATTTATGGACTTGATGAATAGGGTATTCAAGCGTTATCTGGATCAGTTCATGGTGGTCTTCATTGATGACATTTTGATTTACTCACACAGCCAGGAGGCCCATATGGAGCATTTGAGAGTAGTACTTGAAACCTTAAGACAACATCAATTGTACGCCAAATTCTCCAAGAGTGAGTTTTTGTTGGACAATGTGGCTTTCTTGGGACATGTTATTAGTAAGGATGGAGTCTTCCCAAGAAAGTGGAGGCAGTAGTTGCTTGGAAGAGACTAACAACGATTCGTGAAATTCGAAGTTTCTTGTGATTAGCTGGGTATTACAGGAGATTCGTAGAGGGTTTTTCTCGGTTAGCGGCACCCTTAACCAGGTTAACTCGGAAGGAGACCCCATTCATCTGGTCAGATTCTTGTGAAAGATGTTTTCAAGAATTGAAGCATAAATTGATCTCTATACCAATTCTTGCTATACCATGGAATGGGTACGGATACACCGTCTATAGCGACGCCTGCAAGACGGGCTTAGGATGTGTCTTTATGTAAAATAGGCGAGTTATTGCCTATGCTTCACGACAGTTGAAACTATATGAAGAAAACTATCCCACACATGATTTGGAACTAGCAGCGGTTGTATTTGCGTTAAAAATATGGAGACATTTCCTTTACGGGGAACCATGCGAAGTATATACAGATCATAAGAGCCTGAAATACATTTTCACCCGGAAGGAATTGAATATGAGACAATGACGATGATTGGAATGGATTAAAGACTATGATCTAAGTATTCACTACCACCCGGGCAAAGCTATTGTGGTAGCCGATGCTCTGAGTAGGAAATCCAATTATGGAGTTGCCGTGCTTCTGACTACACAAAAACCTTTGCCAGAAGATATGAGGAGATTAGAATTGGAGGTTGTATCGCCGGACATGGAAGTCACCCTGGCTAGCCTGCATATACGACCTACTTTGCGAAATAGAATTCAAACAAGTTAAATACAAGATCCTACTCTACAAAAGATCTGGAACAAGATCGAACAAGGTGTACCTACTAAGTTTCGAGTACATGAAGATGGAACACTTAGGTTTGGAGAACGAATATGCATACCCAATATTCAAGATCTGAAGACTGATATACTGGAAGAGGCTCATTATTCACGCTATGCAATCCACCCAGGAGGTACTAAGATATACAGGACTTTGAAAGATTACTTTTGGTGGAGAAACATGAAACGTGAAATCGCAGAATTTGTGGCACGGTGTCTTACGTGTCAACAAGTTAAAGTAAAGCATCAAAAACCAACAGGACTACTACAACCATTAACTATTCCTGAATTGAAGTGGGAGCATATCACTATGGATTTCGTGACAGGGTTACCGCATATCCCTTGACCTAGCTGGTGTGACACGTGTCTCTTGATTAGGATATGGGTTTTACATTTAGTGGTATCAGAGCGAGTCAATCCTAGGAAGTCGTAGGGAATGAACCCATGTAAATGTCAGTAGAGTAAATGTCGATAATTGTTGTAAGTGCTAATGAATTTTACTGCCACATTCTTTTTTTTCAGAATGCCACCCAATAGACGTGGTAGACCCCCCGAGGCTCCAGGAGAGGAACCCCGTAGAGGAGCCAGATATGGAGGCTCAAGAGCAAGAAGAAGTCCATCTGGAAGGATCGCATTCGCAGCATGGACCAGGATACCACCCAAGAATGCAATCTGGACCAGGGTATAACCCTGGAATGCAACAATTCTTTGACCAGATGGTGCAATCATTTGCGGCTTTTCCTAATTACTAGCAGCCATGGCCCAGAGAACAAGACTTCTTCAGCAGAGTTCGGCAGATGGAGGTAGCCCAGTTCACGGGTACCACTGATCCCGCTGAGGCAGAAAACTAGATCATACACTTGGAACTAGTTTTCCAGATATTAAGGTGCCCCGAAGAGGAGAAAGTGATTACTGTCACATTGCTGTTGGGATAGGGGCCCTACATTGGTGGTTGACCATCATGCGGCGCCGTACAGATCACACAGCGTTCACTTGGATCGAGTTCTAAGCAGTATTTGACCGAAAGTTTATGTCCCGAGTTTACAAAGACGTGAAGCATCAGGAGTTCTTGCCTGTCGTTAAAAGGAAACTCTCAATGGCCGATTATGAGGCGAAGTTTACAGACCTAGGGAGGTATGCACCCTCCTATATAAATAAGGAATATGAGAAAGGTTAGAGGTTCGAGCAAGGACTCTGGGATGAGATTCGAAATATTGTCACAGTTTCGGGATTTACTGATTTGAGTGCTTTAGTTGAGGGTGCTCTCCGAGTAAAAATAAGTTTTAAGAGACAAAAGAAGGACCAGGACAAATTCAAGAAGAGAAATACCCCCAGTTTTTACATTTTCGACATAATAAGGCCTTCCAAGAAGAGCAACAACAGCAGCAGTGGTGGCTTTTCTTCACGAGGACAGGGATAGAAAAGGCCTCAGTATCAAACCTGCAAGAAGTATCACTTTGGAGTCTGTAGAGAAGGCATTGGAGCCGGTATCTATTATTATTGCCAGCAGCCGGAACACCATATGAGGCAATGTCCCCTATTAACTCAGGGAAGTGATACAGCTCCTCAATTCCAAGCTGTAGGCCAGAGTGCACAACAGCCGCCAGGATCTTCTGACGTGGGCAGCACTGGGAGCAACTGAGAATGAGGCAGAGGAGTTCCATCCCAGC
Organism: Dioscorea zingiberensis; assembly: GCA_026586065.1. Lineage (NCBI taxonomy): Eukaryota > Viridiplantae > Streptophyta > Magnoliopsida > Dioscoreales > Dioscoreaceae > Dioscorea > Dioscorea zingiberensis. The sequence continues at coordinate 29,583,190 of CM048818.1, forward strand.
TGCAAGCCCAGGCTTTCACAATGATACAGCAGGAGACTGTGGACACACCAAATGTGATTGCAGGTATGGCTTTGATTTATGGTGTTGATGCCTGCATTCTTATTGATCCTGGTTCCACGTATTCCTACATAGCTACATCATTTAATATACTAGAAGATGTTTATGCTACTAGATTAGCTCAGCCTACGGTTGTAGCATCACCCATAGGTAGTTCTATAATTGTAAATGTGGTGTATGAGGGATGCGATGTGAGGATAGACAATCAGGAGGAAGAGACGGAGGAAGCCTGCATGGCGAACATGGTGGAAGCGGAAGCCCCTAAGAAAGATATACAAGAAATATCGGTAGCGTGTGAATACCCAGACGTATTTAATGAAGAGCTACCTAGGCTACTCCCACATAGGGGTGTGGAGTTTTCTATTGAGTTACACCCAGGAACAACTTCTATCTCTAAGGCGCCCTACAGGATGGCTCTAGTAGAATAGAAGGAGCTAAAAGTTCAATTGTATGAACTACTGGAGAAGGGGTTCATTAGATCTAGTGTCTTCCCCTTGGGTGCGCCCATATTGTTCGTGAAGAAGAAGGATGGTTCCCTAAGAATGTGCATCGACTGCCAACAACTGAACGGGGTCACCATTACGAACCAATACCCTCTACCCCACATCGATAACCTTTTAAACCAACTACGAGAAGCGTGCATCTTCTCAAAGATCGACTTGATCATCCCCATGATCCCCACGAATGTTGTTGGTCCATTCATTAATTCAAAGAGCATCACCAAGAATTTAACCCGTGGAGACTAACATAGAAGAATCAGAGTTAGATGAGCATGAGTCAGATAGTGTGGAGCTGTCTGACTCGACCTACAAAGCTTTGGCTTATTATGAGGTGGCCGATCGGCGTAAAGGCATGAAGTGATCAAACGAATTCCATATTGGGGCAGTTTAGGGTGTGGTTCAGTATTTTTGCCATAACATTAGCTATAGGAGTTCAATTCGTGCGACCAAACAGAAAGCTTGTCTCGACGCGCACGTGGAGTCCAATAGTGAAGCTTGATGGACGCCGTCTTCATCCCCAAATTTGGTTGTTTTCTCGACCGAATCTTTAAATTTGCTATTTTTAGTAATAATTCAAATACCGATTTATGACACGATTTGAGTGCAATTTTTCCTAGGATTTTGGCTGGATTTTTAGTTTGATTTGAATTTTGAATTTTGAATAGTTTCAAATTTTTGTTGTTTTTGAAAAATTACCGAATTAGTTGAGATTCTTGGGTTTCAAGGCTATTAATTTGGTTTGTAGACTAGTTTTGTTTTTTTCAGTCTTTCGTTTTATAAAAATAATCTGAATTTCAGAGATATTCTCTGGTTCTTCCTTGTTCTTTGGCGTCTTTCTTGCGATCCCCTTTGCTCTTACAAGTCCACGGTTTAATCACTACCCTGCCCAGCGTCATGAGCACGTTCCAACGCTATATATGAAAGAACCCATACCATAAGTGTAACAAAGTTTTATCATGGTTGTCTATCTACCGCAACCCTCCTCCTTTTTCTGGGGTTAGGAGTGGCTACGCTCCCATACACTCATCACACAGGTGGAGTTTAGGGCAACCCGGTGCTATTAAGCTCTAGCATTGTATAAGATCCAGGGAAGGGTACGACCACTCGCGTTTATTATACGCATCCTTTCCTTGCTTTTTAGGAAGAGGTTGTTTCCCCGACTTTCATTGGTGACCTCCATGTCACAAGGCAACAACTTTACCATTGCACCAAGGCTCCCCTTCAGCTCAAGAACTTGCATACTCATTATGTTACGCCCTGATTTTTCATTATAATTAAGATTTAATTTCCGAATAATATATCAAGGTTTATTGGCAACTTAATAAATGATTAAATTAATTAATATCATAATTAAGTAAATCATTAACTAGTATATAAATAGTTAAACAAGAAATAAAATATTAATGTGGGGCTCTTATTTCATTAACAACAAATTAGTGATAAGATATAAGCTTTAGTATAACAATTAATGTGGTTGGAGGTTAATAGAGCTTGGTGTGTATAAAATTAGTAGAATTAATTAAAAACCAAGGTTGACAATGGAAGAGGGTTGATTAGTATTAGATTGAGCACTTGATATATATGTTAAGGAAATCAAATGAAGTAGGCCAGCATAAACATGGGACTATTAGAAACTGATAAGCGTTCAATTGATCATATTTTAATACTACTTTCATTTATACTATATATGTGATTCTGAGTAATTTTTGCCTATAGATACTAAATCCATATTAATTCTCATTTGCAGGGCATTGGAGAGCCTCGAGAACAAAATGGAAGCAATTAAACAAAAATTGAGGTTAATTCAAAGTTTACTGAAGCCATGCGGGCAAGCGTGTACCCGCACGCACCTGCACTAAGGTTCAGATGATAGATAGACTAATTTTACTGAGAGCTACAAGGTCGACCGTGTGGCCACAACCCTTAGCGCACAGATCTAGCAATACTGCGTGCAAGCGCCTGTGCGCTTGCACGACTAAGGAATAGACGCGATTGGACCCATTTTTGTGGCAGATTTGGACCCATGCAAACCCAATTGGGCACCAGTTATGTAAAATTGTATTGTGGCGTATAAATAGTAAATTTTAGTATTTTCAAAAGGTCTTTTGACTCATCATCTCTCTTGGAGCTCCTATCCTTCTCTCTTGGAGATTAGGGTTTATTGAAGACCTTGGAGCAAGGAGGTGATGGGAAGCATCAAAGGGGCATTCTTATTGTGAATACGTACCCTTCGCCAACGTTCCTCGCCAATGGTGGAGGAAAGGGTGTTTCATATCATGCTTGTTTCTTTCTCTTAAACTTTGTGTTGGATTTGTGTTCCCCCTTTGATAGGGAACTAATTTGCTAGATACTTGGGCATGATGAACCTTCGGATTAGTACTTAACATTGCTTGTACTGATTTCTTAATTGAATGAATGCTTGAATGTTTTTGAGAATCAATTGAATATAATGTAAGGTATTTGAATTCTAAGTTGCGACAGCCGGAGTACCAATAAGATTCATATAGGTGCAGATAGTGAACGTCTTTTCCGTATGTAGATCAACTTCAATAGATGAGAGTTATGAATACGTTGAGAGATCAGGTATTTAGATAAGACACTCCTTTAGATGTATTATTCCCACTACTCTTCCAAGATATAGGTTCCCTATAACGTTAATTCAATGAGGGTACTAGGTTAGTATTCCAAGATATGAGTTCCCTAGAACGTTAATGCAATGAGGGTATTAGGTTAGTAATTCACCTCGACAGAGGGTGTGAAGGCACTATAGGAACCCTTGGTCCATAAACTAGCATTCTTCAATTAGAAATCCATAATTGCTATTACTTGCAAATATCTGGAGGGGATTCATTGTTTGAGGATCCCTCCTTCATGATTGATTGCCATTACTACTTACATTGAGTTTATTTGGAAGTCATTTTCAATTTAGCAATCAGATTAGAATTACATCCCAAACATAGGATAGACTAGGTAGGAGACGAGTAGATAATATTAGTAACATAGGTCTTCGTGGGTTTGACATCTGACTTTCATAGTAAGCTTTACTACTTGATATGTGCACTTGGGTATAAGCATAAGCATTAGGCTAAATTAGAAACATGATCGGAAGGTTAGTTGACTGATTGATCAAGAGAACATGGTGAGATAATTAAACATATGGAACAAAACAAGGAATTATAAAGTATCTCAAACCTCATTCTTAGCAAGCAGGAGGTGTCACCATCGCTTCTCAATAGCAAAATGAAGCCAAGAGCTTCTCCAAGTATTGAGAAGTTGAAGAAAGCCTGTGACCTCCATTGGGAATTGGTTAGCAACTCGTGAAGCCCTACTTCTCTACTAAGCTAGCTAATGCTTGAATTTAATAAAAGAGGGGTCTATGAGTATCTTGGAGCATCTCCAGCATGTGTTAAGTTTACCCCTTTAGTACGAGTAGTTAATTGTTTGGGTTGTTGTTCGGGAGTGAGGAAACTCAGCCATGAGCTCTCTAGCAGTAGCTGCAGTACATTTATATATTTTAGCTTCAGTTTATATATGTTTGACATGTTAAATTAGCTTCAAGATAATGCATATGATTAGCATTATTTCAAAATTTATATATTTTAGTTATATACATTTCCTTGTATTTGTGATTAATGCTCAATTGAATTTTGGTGCATGTGAGAGAGAGTGAGTATCGTACATGGAGATGACATATCAAATGTTGATAGAGTGAGTAATTATGTTATGTACTCATATTTGGGACCCGGGACAATAGGTTGTCAGATATTCAATGTTTATGACTTTTTTGCGAGACTTGTAGACTCTGTGTGATATTAAACAGGTGTTCATAAATTATATGTATTAGAATAATTATTATTGTTATAAAAAATTAAATTAAACAGTTGTAGGGGTGGGTGGACTCTCGACCTGGCTGGTGCCACATTCGAATGGGTTGTGAGGTGGGTGTGACATATTAGAAATGATAACCTAGAGCCATCAAATGATGATGATTAAAATGGACATGGAGAAGGCCTATGATATTATGAAATGGGATACTGTTATAGTTGTCTTATCTAAAATGAAATTCCCAAAAAAGAGGATTGCCTAGGTTAATGCATGTATAGAGACCTCAACCTTTAGTTTTATCATTAATGGTAGAGCTAGTTATTGGGGCAAACCAAGAGGGGGTATTTGACAAGGAATTCCTTTATCTCCCAAATTTAATTTTGATATCACAGGTCCTAACTAATATATTAAATAATACACAAGTCATGGAAATGATTAGTGGTTTTAAGATCAACAATGTACTAGTTAACAATATTCTTTATAAAGATGATATTCCTATATGCTGCAGGGCTTCGTGGAGAGAAACTAGGAATATGAAAACATGCATGGAAATTTATAACAACTTAACAAGTCAAAGAGCTTACAATAGTAAATCAAAGGTGTTTTTCCCTTCCTTGTTTAATAGCAGAGTTAGGAAAGCTATTATTGACATCCTAAATCTTTAGTAGGGTATGTTTCCATTTAAGTATTTAGGATGCTAGATTTCTCCTAACAGACTTTTCATGAACAATTTTAGATATCTTATTGATAGAGTTAGGAAAGAACTAGGCCACTGGAATAGCTCATATCTCTTCATATTTGGTAGGACTTAGTTGCATAACCCTTATAATTAAGGTCCTGTATGATGCACCCGGAGTGCACACAAGCTTATGCTATGTCACATACACACCCGCATCCACATTCAAGTAACTATAGTAATCCAAGGAGAAAATCATTATAACTCTGGCAACCCATACAATCCTAGGTCTTCCATCTTGAGAACTTCCTCCTCTTAGCCTTCTATTCATCACAACTCACTCACAACAACACACACTGATGCGTTCTAACCGCAAGTGTACGGGTCGAATCAAGTAATAAAGTGGACTAGAAGTCAGGTTATCGATCCTCAGGGAGAAGGAAATACTAGTACTGTCTATTTGTTTATTATCTAATCGATCGGAAATTGGGTGACTATCAACTAAATCTAAACCTAGAACTTAGAAATTGAAATTGCACAATCGCTTAGTACTTGGAGAAATTCAATCAAGAAAGGGATACTTGGGTGTTCGAATCCCCTTTGGATTTGATGATATTAATTAGTGTGAACTATGTGAATGCTTGATAATTCATTGGCCAAAGGTGCCTAATGTTCTTTCACTCTCTCCACCAGAGATGCGTTACTAATCTAATGTTCTCGCCGATGATGTCTCGACCTAATTTGGGAAGATTAGGGGAATAAACATTATGAAATAATCGCCCTCCTTACTACCCAGGCTCCCGGTGTACTCCTAATCCTCTCTATTGGAGAAAGTCTACACGTGGGGAGGCATTCGCATCTTCCCCCACATGGACGCCAATAGTCTTTCCGGGCTCTCGCAATGTAGAGAGACTAATACTTCAATATAAATCATCCAATAGACCTAATGGAATCATACAAGCAATTAACATGGAAACACTAATTTAATTAAGATAGCATCTAAAGGTTCATCTACACCCAAGCATCAAGAAATTAGCCCTCCGACAATGAAGTGCAACAATCCACAATAATGAAGGAAGATGAAACATGAATCTTAAATAAGAAAAACTCCCTATTGATGAAAATAGGTGGATCCTTCACTTGCTCGCCCTTCCTTCTTTCCTTCTAGAGCTTCGAGGTGAGGAACCCCTCCAGTGCCCTCTCCTCCAAGTTGGGGAAGAAGATGATGATGAGGCTCCTCCTCTAGCTCTCTCTTTCTCTCCAAGGTCTTCTAATCAAGAGGCAAGCTCCCCAAAACCTGATTAGGCTTTCCCTTTTATAGTTGACATAGGGTTTTGGGTTCCTTCCGGTTTTTACTCCTGGGCGGATCAAATCGTCGCTGGAAACTTACGCTATACGGACTTCCATACGGACTCCCATACGGGTCCCTATGACTTCACAGGTCGTGGTATACGGGGCTCTGTCAGTCCGTATGGGACCTCGTATGGACTCATACGAGGTCTCATACAAGGTTGGGGTGGAGGCCATCTCTGCCCAGGTTCATACGGGTCCTTATGGTACCCCGTATGACCTGGTCTTCACTCTCTTTTGTCTTGTTTTGGCCCGAAATTTTCTCCAAATGCTTCCTATTCTCCGGAGTCTCCATACTTTGCCATGTTCACAAAAATAAACCCTTTTTTAAGTATCGGTGGGCTGAAACTCCTCTAAAACTCATAATGAACATGCATAATATGATATGAAATATAGGTTAAATGAACAAAAGTCTGATGTAAATGAAAGAAATCTCAAGAGTCGGCTGCCTGCTCGTCATCTGCTGATGCTGGAGGTGGAGGAGGTGCGAAGGCTGGATGCCCGCGGATAAAGAGAGAAAGCTCGGCGAGCTGCTCCCTCATCTGACGGTGCTCCTCTAGGAGTGTCTCCTGAGTGCTGCGGATCGCCATCAGCTGAACCTCCATCCGTGCTGAGCGGCTCCTGGGTGTATGCGGGTGCTGTCCGGCTGGCTCCTCGGGTGCCGAGTCCTCAGAGGCGGAGTCTGATGCCTCCTCGTCAGAACTGTCGGATGGCTGGCCGATCTGGATGTAGCGCCCACCAATGCGTCGGACGAGCCTCATCTGGACGAGGGTGGTCATGTCTAGCCGGGTGACCAGCTGTAAAGGTGTCTCTCCCTGCAGCTCTGCCTCAAGGCCCGTGCCTATGATGAGTCTAGTGATGTATGGCCTGGCATGGATGTCGGTCAGCTTGATGTTTTGCCCCTGGCTGCTCAGGTAGTCAGCGAGTGTGTATCCCAAGTGGATTGGCACTCTCTCGATCAAGCTGTAGAGGAATAGGCGCTCTGTGAAGAGGACCACCCCACAGTTGTCACTACGACCAGCGATCGTGCTACTGAGTAGGGCATGGATGTATTTGTGTACTGGGTCGGCCATTAGGGATGCCTTGTTGTTGTTGTAACGCCCGCCCAACTGGAGCCAATAACAAGCGGAGGAGATAGTGCTCTCGGGGAAGGAGGTGATCAGGCGGTCGTACTCCCGCTCGTACGTGTACTCGCGGTCATATAAACCCATGTAGAGGGAGAACTGTATGTAGCTCATCTGGTACTGTCTCCCGAAGAGCTTGAAAGTGACGGCGGTGTGCTTCTTCTCCCCCACTGCGCTCTTGCCCGCCTTGAAAGTGCTGAGGATCTCTAGGGTAGGTCCTCTGAAGACCTCGTGGTTAATCGAGAGGAGGCGGTCCCATTCGCCAAAAGAGATCATCTCCCGGATGCAGTCGGTGATGCCTAGCTGGGAGCAGACGCCCCAGTGATCACTCGGGTGCGCCCGAACCTCCGGGAGGATAGGCGACGGCAGCGGGTCTGGAACACCTCGTTAGTGAATTGAGGTGCTCCGGCGGAGGAACTCCCCCTAGTGGTCTTCCTCTTCTTCGATGCTAGGATCTTCCTCTTCGGCATTTCTGCAAAAACATAAAAGGGGTTGTTAGTGCAATTTAAATATATGAATTCAAGCGAAAAATTGCACAAGAATGCCTAAATTACCCCCCATACGGAATCCTATACGGACTGTCAGAGGTCCATATGGGGTGGCCTGTAAGCCTAAACGGTGTCCCATACGGGTCCGTATGGAAGACCTTATGGTCATACGGTGGGGGTCCGTATGCACCTAGCCGCGGGCAAGCCGACGGCCAAGGCGGCATTTGGCCCTTGTTACATCAAATCTCGTGTCTACAACACCCCTAACACTCGATACACGCCGTCAATAGAGATTTCATCGTGAGAAACATGCAATCCAAGCAAAGATATGTTCTAATCCTTATTTCTATCAATCCACACAACCCCTAGGTTTTCTAAACATGAAAGCATGATTATGATCCGTAAAAATCAAGATATAGCGTCGTACCTATGGTGGATTGATGCCCAAATCCAAGAAAAGAGAGTCGCCGGAGCAAGAAGGGGTGGAAAATGGAGGGGGCGCAGCTATGGTTGTAACGAAATAAAAGGTCGAGGCGTTTTATTTAAAACGCTTCACATTGCGCCCTTCAGCCAATTTCATACGGACCTCCATACGGGTCCGTATGGTGTTCCGTATGGATCCACAGGCTCCCTCATAAGGAGTATCATACGGGACCATATAGAACTCGTTATGAACCTGGAGAATGGCTTATACAGCCCCTCCTGGTTGTGTCCCTGCTCCCTTTTGCTCGGCATAATCATGATAACAATTCTAGGGCTAATTTAAACATCCAGCAGCATGCAAAGAGTGTATACGAGATATTCGATCATTTATTTCAAACACTAATATTAACTAATGTAAAACTAGAATTGAAACCAAACCGAAATTAAAAGAAAAATTTTCAGCACTTGGGTTGCCTCCCAAGAAGCTCTTGTTTAACATCACTAGCTTGACGTACCTTCAACCTACCTTATAGAGGTTCAAATACCTGGAAGCTTTCATTGTCCTTTCCTTTAAAGAGTTTGCCAAGTAAATACCTCCCCAATTTGGTGTAGATAGAGCAAGTGTTCGGCTCCCAAGTTTGTTCTTCTGTGGTATTGAGTTCTTCTTTTCTTACCGGCCTCCATTCCTTCCTAAACTTCTTGTGCTTCTTCTTCTTTGGCCTCTTGACCTTGATTTCCTCAATTTCTTCCTCCACTTCCTCATGCGAGGAAGTTACCATCAAGGGATCTTCCACACAATTAGAGGTGATTAGATCGATGTCGTCCCCACTATAGGATGTATCGTCTTGGGCCATGGTGTGTCGCATTGCCTCGAGTATTTGGAAGACCACTTCTTGATCCCCCACTCTTAGTGCAAGCTTCCCTTGGGAATGATCTTCAAGTGCTTGGGCAGTTGCAAGGAAGGGGCGCCCGAGGATGATGGGCACATCCACATTGTCATCGACATCAAAAAGAACAAAATCAGCCGGGAATACAAACTCATTAATCTTGATGAGGACATCTTTGGCTAAGCCCTTGGGTCTCTTCACAGACCGATCCACCAATTGTATTGTCATCCCTGTAGGCTTTGGGTCATCAAGCCCGAGTTTCATGTATAAGTTATACGGCATCACATTAATACTTGCTCCTGAATCCGCCAACGCTTTCTTGATGATCCCTTCACCAAATGTACACGGAACAATGAAACTACCTGGAACTTTGAGTTTCTTGGGCAAATCATGTTGTAGAACGGCCGAACATTGGGCATTGAGAGTAACGGCACCCACTTCCTCCAACTTCCTCTTATTGGATAGGAGGTCCTTCATGAATTTTGCATACTTCGTCATTTGGGCTAGGACATCCACCAATGGCAAGCTAATTTGTAGTTGTTTTAGCATGCTTGTGAATTTTGCAAATTGGGCATCTTCCTTATCCTTTTTCAATCTTGCTGGATAAGGAATTTTTTGTTGGTATGGAGGGGTAGGTGTAGCTTCCTTTTTGTCTTCCTTCTCTTCATTTGAAGTAGCAACGGGTACCGGTGCATCCTTTTCAATTGAATTTTTCCCTTGTAGCTTCCCCACCGGAAGGTCAACTTCTTTGCCACTCCTTAAAGTAATTGCTTTGCATTGCTCACGTGGGTTTGTCTCCGTGTTGCTAGGCAAACTTCCTTGCGGCCTCTCAGAAAGTGTCTTGGCCATTTGGCCCACTTGATTCTCTAAATTCTTCACAGTGACTTGTAAACTTCGGATAGTTGTTTGATTTTCTTGCACAATCTTCAACATCATCTCCTCCAAGCTTGTCTTTCTCTCTTGTGGCTTCGGGGGATGTTGGAAACCCGGCGGGTATTGTCCCCCTTGAGGATTCCCATATGCCAACACTGGGTGGTTCCACTTGTTTGCAAAAGCTCTGTATTGCCCCCCCGGTTGCCCTTGATTGTTGTTCAAGTATTGTACTTGCTCCATGGCGAGATTTTCCATGCTCATAATTGGTGTCATACCCTCCACCACAAGTACTGCAAGATGATACCGGAGACAATCTTGAGGAGCTACCGGTGGTCAACGCCTCAATCTTTCTTGTCAAAACATCCAACTTCTCCGCGAGAGCTACATCAATTGTATTGCGTTCATTTAAGGAGTTCACCAATTTAACTTGTTTCCCACGAGTAGACCAATGGGCTTCATTGCTAGCCATGTCTTCAAAAATCTTCTCGACGTCATCGGGATATTTGTTTCCCAAAGAGCCCAAGCAGCCGCATCAACTAAATGTCTTGTTGCATCATCTAATCCATGGTAGAAGGTTCGTACTTTAGCACAATCGTCCAACCCGTGTTGGGGGCAACTCCGGAGTAGATCTTTGTATCTCTCGTAAGCTTCATAAAATGATTCATTGGGTCCTTGCTTGAAAGAAGAGATGTCCAATCTAAGCTTCGCGGCCTTGCTAGGTGGGAAGTACCGCCCAAGGAACTTATCAAGCATCTCGGCCCATGTGCGAATAGATCCCGATAAAAGTCAAGTCAACCACCTATAGGCTCACTCTCTCAAGCTAAAGGGAAACAACTTCAATCGAATGGCGTCGTCGGATGCCCCATTAATCTTGAACATGTTGCAAATTTGAACAAACTTGGTAATATGAGCGTGAGGGTCTTCATCCGGCCTTCCATCAAACTGGGCTGAATTCTGGATCATAGTCATAGTGCTCGCCTTGATCTCGACGTTATTCATGTTCACATTAGGAGGATGCACACTGAACTCCTCCCCCATGTAGTGAGACCTTTCATATTCAAACAGTGTAAGTCGTCTTCCCGCCATGACAGGAATCTCTCTAACTTCCAAACTGCCTTCAGTAGGTATGAAGTTCTCCGATCCCGAAGAGGGTCCTGGATTTGATTCCTCCACTTCTCTTAACCTTCTATGAAAATTCCGATCAATTTCACTATCGGCTTCGACAAGGCCCTTAGAGTTCTTTCGGGTCATACATCAACACCTGGCAATGAAAAATTGAGAGAAACCAATAATCCCAAAACAAATAAAACAAAACAAAAATTAAAGTGCAAAAAGATAATAGGATTAAATTAATAAACTCCTAGATTTCCTAGTAATCCTAAAACTCCCCTGCAACGGCACCAAAAACTTGATGCGTTCTAACCGCAAGTGTACGGGTCGAATCAAGTAATAAAGTGGACTAGAAGTCGGGTTATCGATCCTCAGGGAGAAGGAAATACTAGTACTGTCTATTTGTCTATTATCTAATCGATCGGAAATTGGGTGACTATCAACTAAATCTAAACCTAGAACTTAGAAATTGAAATTGCACAATGCTTAGTACTTGGAGAAATTCAATCAAGAAAGGGATACTTGGGTGTTCGAATCCCCTTTGGATTTGATGATATTAATTAGTGTGAACTATGTCAATGCTTGATAATTCATTGGCCAAAGGTGCCTAATGTGCTTTCACTCTCTCCACCAGAGATGAGTTACTAATCTAATGTTCTCGCCGATGATGTCTCGACCTAATTTGGGAAGATTAGGGGAATAAACAATATGAAATAATCGCCCTCCTTAGTACCCGGGCTCCCGGTGTACTCCTAATCCTCTCTATTGGAGAAAGTCTACACATGGGGAGGCATTCGCATCTCCCCCACATGGACGACAATAGTCTTTCCGGGCTCTCGCAGTGTAGAGAGACTAATACTTCAATATAAATCATCCAATAGACCTAATGGAATCATACAAGCAATTAACATGGAAACACTAATTTAATTAAGATAGCATCCAAAGGTTCATCTACACCCAAACATCAAGAAATTAGCCCTCCATCAATGGAGGGCAACAATCCACAATAATGAAGGAAGATGAAAACATGAATCTCAAATAAGAAAAACTCCTTATTGATGAAAATAGGTGGATCCTTCGCTTGCTCGCCCTTCCTTCTTGTCTTCTAGAGCTTTGAGGTGAGGAACCCCTCCGGTGCCCTCTCCTCCAAGTTGGGGAAAAAGATGATGATGAGGCTCCTCCTCTAGCTCTCTCTTTCTCTCCAAGGTCTTCTAATCAAGAGGCAAGCTCCCCAAAACCTGATTAGGCTTTCCCTTTTATAGTTGACACTAGGGTTTTCGGTTCCTTCCCGTTTTTACCCCTGGGCGGATCAAATCGTTGCTGGAAACTTACGCCATACGGCTTCCATACGGACTCCCATACGGGTCCCTATGACTTCACAGGTCGTGGTATACGGGGCTCTGTCAGTCCGTATGGGACCCCGTATGGACTCATACGAGGTCTCATACGAGGTTGGGGTAGAGGCCATCTCTGCCCAGGTTCATACGGGTCCGTATGGTACCCCATATGACCTGGTCTTCACTCTCTTTTGTCCTGTTTTGGCTTGAAATTTTCTCCAAATGCTTCCTTTTCTCCGGAGTCTCCATACTTTGCCATGTTCACAAAAATAAACCCTTTTTTAAGTATCGGTGGGCTGAAACTCCTCTAAAACTCATAATGAACATGCATAATATAATATGAAATATAGGTTAAATGAACACTTATCACACACCTTACACACTTGTTACTAAAATCATCTTGTTAACTCATTCATAAATAGAAGAATTCACCTCCATTCTCTTGGGATTTCGACCCGATACTTACCGGTTATCACTTACGACCACGTACGCTTGCGTGCGGAGGCATGAGTACTTGCACTCAAGTTTTCTGGTTAACAAGTTTTTGGCACCGTTGCCGGGGAATAGTGTAGAATTCTCTTATACTAGTTAGAATAGTTCAATTTTTTTTCTCTTTTTTTTTGTGTTACTTGTGAGCAATTGTTTTTGAAGAGAAACTATTTTGGGTTTATATTATTGAAAACTTATATTGTGTCTCATCAAGGTATTGCATTTTCATACAGTTTATGAGTTATTCACCTGTGGTCCCTTTCGATCCAGAAATTGAGCGGACCTTGCGGGAATTGAGAAAGGACAAGCGGACTCAGCAATGAGCTGCGAGTTCATCAGACTCTAACACTATGGATCAAGGAAGTGATAATCGACCCTTGTATGAATACTCGATTCCTCCGTCGGATGGATACCAGTCAAGTATTGTGAAGCCAAGTAGGCCTGATTCTCATTTTGAAATCAAGAACTCCATTATTCAAATGCTGGGCAATTTGCAGGCATCCCTAATGAAGATCCCAACATTTATATACAAAACTTCTTGGAGATCACTGACAATTGTAAGAAGGTGGGAATTTCTGAAGATGCTGTTTGATTGAAGCTATTTCCGTTCTCGATTAGAGATGTTGCAAAAGAATGGTTGTACTCACTACCGGCCGCCTCTATCAACACTTGGGAGGAATTGAGGCAAAAACTCCTCCTCCGTTTTTTTTCACCGGCGAAAACAGTCAAAATTAGAAATGAGTTGGCAGGATTCAATCAACGTGAAGGGGAAACCTTATCAGAAGCATGGGGAAGGTTCAAGTCTTGCAAAGATTAATGCTGCATCATGGATTGACTAAATGGCATTTAGTGCCATCATTTTACAATGGTATAGGCATTAGCAATAGAGCTATCTTGGACGCGGCCGCCAGATGAGCATTCACTATCAAGCCAGCAGATGAATGCTATGAGTTGCTAGAAACACTGGCTGCAAACTGTAGCCAATGGCAACCAAATCAACGGGAACCCCAGAAAAAAGTTGCAAGCATTCAAGGAGAGAACCGAGCACCCAACATGCAAGCAAAGCTCTCGGGATTGGAGTCCAAGATTGAAGAAATTGCATCGTTTGTGAGCAACTTGTTTATGCAGTCGGCACTACATGACTCAACATTCATGGCACCTCCCCTAGCCTTTGAAGAGGTCAATGCAATTGGTAACAACTTTCGGTGTAACACTCAGAGCTCAACACCAAACTGGACTCCAAGTTTGAGGTCGAATGCATCGTTAAGCTTTCATGGTGAACCTCGATATGGCCAACCGGGCTACTTCAACCAAGGTAGACCCTTGGAGAAGAAACCCAGCTTGGAGGAAAAGTTTGATTATTTCATGGCCGAGTGCCAAACCAACTTCCAAGCACAAAGAAAGCAATTAAGAACTTGGAAACTCAAGTGGGATAAATGGGCAACGAAATGAGATCCAGACCATTGGAGGGCTTGCCGAGTGACACTGAAAAGAACCCAAGAATTGAAGATCAAGGGCATGTGAAAGCGCTCATACTAAGAAGCGGGAAGAAGTTACCATCTCATCGACCTAGTGAATCTTTGGTTGCCCCGATACAGAAAAAGGAACCCATCATTGTCACCACCTACATTCCCACAAAAGCTAAAGGACCACTCTTTTGGGATGCAATACGAGCGATTTATGGAGAGGTTCATGCAACTTCATGTCACTATCCCCTTCTCGGAGGCTTTGGAACACATGCCGAACTATGCTAAATTCATGAAGGAGTTCTTGCTAAGAAGAAGAAACTTGGAAATGTTGAAACTGTCGCGGTGACTGAGGAATGTAGCCTGATTGTGCAAAAGGCCCTACCCCCAAAATTGAAGGATCTCGGATGCTATTTGCTTCCATGTCATATAGGGGGAGACTTCAGTGGTTATGCACTTTGCGACCTTGGGGCAAGTATCAACCTCATGCCTCTTACTGTATACAACAAGCTAGGCTTGGGAGAACTCCAAGACACGAATCTCACTCTACAACTAGCTGATCGCTTAATTACCAAACTATGTGGAGTGGTGGAGGATGTGTTGGTCCGAATTAACGAATTCATTTACCCTGCAGATTTCGTGGTCCTCGATTACGATACCGATAAGGACGTCCCCATTATCTTTGGGCGCCACATACTACTCACTGTGGGGGCAATGTTTGATTTGCCTAAGGGGGAGATCACTTTGAAGAATGGGGAAAAGCAGCGGGTATTTAATGTTACTTCATCAGTTGTGTCGAGACCCTCACTATCTATTCTAGATTTGATTGCACTGTATGAGGAAAGAAGTCACGACCAACAAGAGAAAAAGTGGTTGATTCATGATTGTCTTGACACAAATACCTTGGTAATGAATGATGAAGAAGCCCAAACAATGCCGACAATCCATATTGAAGATGGAAGGACAATTCTTATGAATAAAGCTGACAGCATACTGGCACCGAATGAGGACAACAACACCCTTGGGGAGATAATCTCTCCCTTCTTCCTAGATGATGCACACCCTTGAGTCTAGCTAAAGACTTTAAATTTAGCGCCGCTTAGGAGGCAACCTAAGAATGAGTATTCTTATATCTCTCTTTTGTTAGTTATTTGTGTATGAAGTTTACCCCCCTCAATGCTTTGTGCAGCTCAAGTTTGGGGGAGCCTAGCGCGACACACACGGCCTAGACAAACATCGATGTACGGGAACATGCACCAATCTAATGTAGCCACCAAAGTTGTAATCAACCCAATCAGCAAGGGGAGTATTTTACTGACTTGCACACTCTGTTTTTATTGCCAAATATGGGAATCATTGAGGACGATGATCTTATTTAGTTTGGGGGATGTGGGTGTGTGTTTTAGGTGTAATGTCTGTATGCCTTTAGTTGTAAAACTTTCAGGTTGTGGATGTGGGTCCAATTATGTCGTGCATGAAAAGAATTAATTTTGATATGTTTGCATGCGCTTAAATGACACTCCCAATGTACATAATGTGAGTAGGATTGGTCACAGCGAAATTTGAGAGCATATGACATTAGTAACATAGGAAGTGGTACTTGTCAAACAAGAGAAAAGTCTTTGTAGCATCACACTTTCACTTTGGATTTTCGTTGGACAATCATCAATGATTTGAGCCTAGCGGTGACATCTTAAGTGACATATATGTGCTAGAGAATAGAAATAGGGTATAGAACTCATAGCGGCCGAGTAGCATTTGAAACCTAGGGAAGCTCAAAGAAAATGAGGGTACAGGTGAGCTCACATTAAAGTGAACACATTCTTAGAGTTAGAAGAAAGTCGGATCCACTAGGGATGCCCTATCCAAAAAAAAAAAAAAAAAAGTACTGACGCCAGAGGTGATAAAAACAAAATTATGCGTAGAAAATAAAGAAAGCACTATAAGGTGTAAGCAATAGCCTGCCTCAAGAGTAGGGTCCTTTTCTGGTGCAAAGTGTTGAAAATTTGTCTATTGAGTTATGTGCCTCTAATTCTATTCCCTCTTGCATATGTGAATCCTTGTTGTCATCACTAAGCTCGAATCATTCCACATACAGAATTCCAAAGCAAAGTGCGATGATTCTTTATGGAAACACTCTTGTTTGACATGTACAACTCATTACTTATGATGTCTTTGTGCGTTAAGTAACACAAGCAGTGGTGCCCAATCCTAATCGAATATACTGTTGAACTATTGTTTGTTAGTTGTTGTAGTGTTCATTGCTTGAGGACAAGCAACAATTCAAGTTTGGGGGTGTGATAGCTCTTGGAATTGGGCTATTTCTAGTACATGATTGTAAGGATTTTAGAGTTGAGATGAGCATTGTCAAATAAATTATAGATGTCTTAGCTTTAAAATGCATTATTTGTACATCGGTGTTACTTGCATGCCTTTATAGTGTTTTACACCTGTTTGGAAAAGATAAATACTGAAAGAAGTGAATTATTGATGCAACAGGTAAACTGAGCAACTCAAGGTAAAACATCGCAATGTACGAATCTTACATCGCGATGTCTCTAGTCGACTGATCGCCAAAATCAACCAAATTAATAGATCGAGATGTTCTCCGCGACATCGCGATGCAAGAATCCAGACTAGTCAAAGGGAACGATAACATCGCGATGTCAAATATCTACATCGCGATGTCTAGAACAAGTTGGATGCAGTTTTAAAAGGATAACTCAGATCGCGATGCTCAACATCGCGATGTCATTTCCCGACATCGCGATGTTAATCGTGCTAGGTATAAAAATAGTGGATCAGCTAGGGTTTGGGCACCTTTTGTTGGTGGCAGCTGCTGGCGATTGCAACTGGTCTTGAAGGCGATTTTCAGCCCCTTGGAGCTGGAGAGGAGTCATCCATGAGGGGGAACCTCTAGTTTCTTTTGCTTATCGCTTTAGAATATTTACTGGTTCATTATGGAAGCTTGTATGAGAGTTTTTATTGCTATTGATGTTTCATTTGCAATGGTAGCTTAAAAACTTTATCTAGGATTGTATGGTTGCTATGACTTAACACATTTATTATCTTTGGTTTGCTTATGTTATCTTGTACATGGATGTATCTTTGAATCTATTCTCTTCATTCCTCAATTGTCGAGAGAGATTGAGTATCCTTAACTCCCTGCACTATGAGAGATCTAGGCTTGTGAGTAGAATAGAGGATTAGGGTGGACGGAGTGACACCGATTTGACCTATTGCTGAGAGATCAGGGTAGGAAATTCCAAGCGGGTGATATAGTGTTGTCCTATAATGTATCTAACGTACCATAGAGATATAGACTTAGTTGCATGACCCTTAGAAATAAGGTCCTGTATGATGCACCCGGAGTATACAGAAGCACATGCTATGTCACATACACACCCACATCCACATTCAAGTAACCATAGCAATCCAAGGAGAAAATCATTATAAGTCTAGCAACCCATACAATCCTAGTTCTTCCATCTTGAGAACTTCCTCCTCTTAGCTTTCTATTCATCACAACTCACTCACAACAACACACACCTTACACACTTGTTACTAAAATCATCTTGTTAACTCATTCATAAATAGAAGAATTCACCTCCGTTCTCTTAGGATTTCTACCCGGTACTCACCGGTTATCACTTACGACCATGTACGCTTGCGTGCGAAGGCTTAAGTACTTGCACTCAAGTTTTCTGGTCAACAATGATGCACACACAGGGTGCGCGACGACTAACCCGCAAGTGTACAGAGTCGATCAAATAGTAAAGTACCCAAAGATAGAGTTATCGAATTCACAGGGACTGGAATACTTGTACTAACTATCTTTTGTTATCAAGTCTAGAAAGAAGAGAGAGGTTAGTTGTTTGACTATTTGTCCTAAAAAGGAACTATGATGAACGATTGGCAGGTTGTGGGCAATCAGGAAAGAGACATGGCACCCCAGATCACAATCCCCTAGGAATCCTTTTGTTAACAGTTAACTTCCTATTATTGGCTAACTATTGACTAATTATTGGCGATTTCGACAAAGCACCATTTAGATGCCACATCTGATCTCTCGGGATGCTAATCGAATTCAATTACCTATGCCTAGTTATGACCTAACAAAGAGAAATATGGACCAATGCATAAAGCGACATGTGAATCATAACCATAAGCAGCTATATGCACCGCTAGAATATAACAAGGTATATGACCATGGCTCATGGAATCACAATCACATAAATCAAGCACAGGCTCACAAGAATTATCAATAAAGGAAGAACCAACAAATAAAGAAATTCAGTTAACAAATATTCCTAGAGTTTATGTATCCGAGAGACCGCAAAGGGGTTTAGCCTCTCATGCTAATGGAAACAAAAATAAAGATAATGGAGAAAGACATAAATGAAGTCATGAGGACTCCCTTGCTCGATGTCTTCTCCACCTTCGATCTTCTCTAGAAATCTTAATTGTCACTAGCAACATCCGCCGAGGATCAATCCACCAAAACTCCCCTTGGGCCCCGCCCAAATATGATCGATCTCTTCCTCCGATAGGGTTTATATAGTATCCAAAATAACAATATACGTCTGTGTTTATTAGTGGATAATCTTGGGGATTAATTTGAGATTAAATCAATGTGTTTTCGGATAACTTTGAGATGCACATCCTAGTGCATGGTCTGCAGTCTTTTCATGCCCTCGATTGGATAACCAATTCATCTCGGATTGACCTGAAATTTTAATTGTGCGTTCTTGACTTCTTTTTATTCTCTTTGAAAGGTAAAGATTGGGTTTGGAGTCCTGGATCTCTTTAAATAAATTGTAGAACATTGCATCTCATTTATAGATTTCGGCTTCAGGACGCATAGGCGTGTAGAGCATTTGCACGCCCATGCAATGTGTCTTTAACAAGTTTTGAGTACAGAGAATTGCATGGGCTGGTGGAGGGCCACGTATAAATATGCCTAGGCTAGGCACATCTCTGTAAAGCCCTTTTTCAGCTTGTTTTTTCATGGTTTGTCCTGTTTCTTTCTCCTTTTGCTCCACGTATCCATTTTACCTGCTCATTCCTAAAATAAACCCATAGGACCATAAAAATAAAGAAATTGATGCAAAAAAAGGGATAAGTGGATACAAATATTATAGAAATATATGTATAATTGTGCACTTATCATAACCCCAAACTTGAACTTTTACTTGTCTTCAAGGAAAGGAAACATGTAAAGAAAATAGATAAGTGCAAAATCTCCGATCTCAAAATAGTTTGGAGTCCCTACGGTGCTTGGGAAAACACAGTGTTGGGTGCTATAAATAGTTTTTATAGAAAATAGGTTTGCCTTGTACTCAAATCCCCCACGTGTATGTGTGAACATTACCATGGTGCCCCTTACCGACTCAAGCTCGTCTCCACTGGATATAGACCTTATTCTCTAAAGCAAACTCTTTTTTACTCTTTCTAGTTATGTAGTAGTTGCATATATCCAATGAGATCGCCATTTCCCCCGGTAGGTCATCTGGACATTTGTAATGCCCAAGATCCGACTACTCAAGAGCGGCTTTCACTCTTCAAAGGTGATAGCTCTTTCTACCATCTTTTCCGGTAGGGCACTCCTAATGAATCCAACTTTCTGGCCTGTAGGGAATCCATAATAGATCCGACTTTCCAGACTCATTTTGCTTCACTCTTCCGGTAAGGCATCCCTAATGGATCCGACTTTCCAGAATTTTTTTTTTCTTTTTCTCTTTCGTTTTTTTTCCTTTTTTTTCTTTCTTTCTTCTCTTTTTTCCATAAACGCATAAATTAGTGGTCATAAACTAGGTAGAATCTAAACCTAAGCAGATAAGTGACAGCATAGTCAAGGTTTTGTACTCAAAATTTTATGATGTGTCTGGTAAAGGATAAATTATATAGTATACTTTGGAAAAAATTAGCCCCCAATGCTAATGCTGGCCTAGACACAAAAGAGTTCTCCAATTAATTTGCTCATAGATCATCCTAAATCAGCACTTATCATAAATGATATAATTTCTGATAATTAATCCCTCCCCCATACTTAAATTGTGCAATGCACACAATATATGCACTAAAAAGAATATAAAATGTGAAAACAAGATGGGAGAGAGAAAGTGGACTTATCTCAGTGTGCAGCGTGATGTGTCTTGTCCTTTCATTGTTATTCCTGCCAAGTATGAATTTCAACTTATCCTGAGAATATTGATGGCAAAAAAAGTGAGGCTGTATAACAATAAGAAAGAGCAAACCCTTTGTGACAAATTGACAAAACTAAAAAGTAAATACAAAAGTGGTAAATAAAAAGATAAAGGTAGAGATAATGCTCATATACCAAAGTCCTCCATTTCGTCGTTGTGATCTGTATCATCTCCAGTATTCTCTCAATGACGTCATCTCCAGAAGCAGTGTCTGGAGCTGCCACACTCGTATCTCCACTAGTCAGTGTTGAAGGTAAAGGTGGGAGTGGGCACTCGATGCTCTGGAGCTTAAATGATATCTGAGTCATGTATACTAACCAGAGGAGGAGCCCATCTGTGTCTTCCTGAGTAAGTGCTGGCGCTGCTGGTGGGGATGATGTGCTGGGCTTGACTATGGCTCTCAAATGCTTTGGCTGCTCTGTGGGTGCCGTGGACTTAGTGGTGTTTGTGGCCATGTATCTGATCCCCTATGAAACTTGTGTAGCTTGCAGCATGCCCATCGATTTTACTGTGTCTATAGTGATTGGGGCAGAACTCCCGACCACTATCATCGGCCCTGTTATCTACTACAATAATAGGTTTATCCCTCGGGCAAGGCTCGTGATGTATGGCTGTGCGAAGATGACTCTGATCTTCGTGTGTGATGCTTGGTGCATGAGGAGCTCTACCACGACCCACCCAAGTGTAGTGGGAATCTGTCCATCATACTCTGGAGAGACAGGAAGTCTTTGGTATTGACAACTCTTGTGCTCAGACCCCGGCCTGTAATGGAGTAGCTAAGGACCATGTGTATGTACCTGAGGGCTGGCGAATGGAGGATAGATGCCTTCAACCACCACAGGTCGTAATATGGATATGTGCTAAGTCTCCTCCAAGCAGACTCCTATGTCTCCTCTGTTGGTCGGTCGATCCATAGTGCCTGGTACTGAGGTGTCGTCATGTACTCTCTCTCATAAAGGCCCAAGTGAATGGCGAAATCGGTATAGCTCATCTGGAACATAACTCCACTCAGTTGGAACTCTATCTAATCCGGTCGATGCCACAACACAAGCCCTTTGCTGATCTTGAAGTTTGAGAGCACCTCCAGTGTTAGCTCCCATTATGTCGTCTCCTGAATGACGAAGAGGCACAACCAACCTCCCACCTCAAGATATTGGCGTACATCTATGGCGAGGCCTTCTATTCCAAGACGTCTAAATCAATGTGTTGGGCTTCTGCAAAACTCAGCTACACTGAACATCAGCGTCGTTAAGTTCAACTCCGGCAGGGTGGTAGTAAATGAAGGTGGTTGGGGTTACGAGCTTTCTTCTCCAAGTTTCTTCTTCTTCCTCGGCTTCTCCTGGAGGCTTTCTTCGGCGGCATGATGATGAAGTAGTGGTCTCGCAAGAGATTGTGGTGCATAGCCGTGGACGAGTGGGAATTGGTTAAAGCTCGCGGTCGGTCGGCGACGGCGAAGGGGGAGACTTGCCCTACTTCGATGATGTCTTGCTGAGCGGGCTCGGGTGAGGTTTGGTGGTGCGGTGCAAGGTCGACGATGTAGTCCATTGAGGGGGTGGCTCGGGGAGGAAGGAGGAGGATGATATGGATGGCGTCGAGCGAAGTGGGGTTTAAAGACCTAACTTTTTCCCGTATGGACGTGCACTTCCTTGTTTCGTCGCCACGTAGTGCACACCCATGCAAATGTGGTGCACAACCATGCATAGTTTAGTCATTTGTATCTTAGATTTCAAAATAGATGTACAGTTGGATGCATGGGCTTGCAGATGCCCGTGTAACTCTCTATTCTCCATGACGTTCACCGCCCCGCGATGCACTCCCGTGTAAGTGCCCTGTACGGTCATGCGAAATTAACCCTTTATGAGTGTGATTTCCCGATAGATGCACGATCTGATGCATGCCCGTGCACACACCAGTGCATCTCATTGTTCACTCCAAAGCGTCATTTTTCTCCTCGATTCTTCCAAGACCTATATGTTAGTGACTCCAAAGACAAAGATTGGTCATAAAACACTTAGGAATCTTAAAATTATTAATAAAATTATCAAACAGGATAGTTTAGTAAAATTGTACCTCTACTAAAATCCTAAACCAAGTTAAAAAGGTGAACTAGAAAACTAACCATACTTAGATTGCCTCACAAAAGCACTTGTTTTAAATCATTAGCTTAACGTACATTTATGTTATTTTGGCTCATTGATGATCATTCCTTCTGTATCCATCTCAAGACCTTCCCCTTTGTATGTTCATCACCTCTTCTTTGCATTCTTGATAGGCTCGGCATATAAGTTAGCATCTTGCAAGGCCACCCTTTCAGTAAACATGGAAGATCGTATCGTTTGATCGAATTCCCATTACCCCCAGTAATTGTTTCAGCAATATTAAGTGATATCTTCATTCAGCTCTTTATGTTGTAACTAAATTACTATGAATCTATCTATTTCTTTGATAATGAAGTTTTGGTCCAAGAGTTCATATATCACAGAAGCATTGATGTTGGGTTTGATCAAACACTCATCCTCTGTATTAGGATTCATAGAGCAAGGTTCCATACTTTCTCCCTTTTATTGGAAAACAGACTGGACTTGATCATTCAGCTCTTGTGGTAGTACCCATTAAGAAAACGGAGGAGGAGGATAAGTGTTTTCATTGTCCTTAATAGATAGTGGTGCATGCTCAAGGTGGTCGTCCATATCTTGATCTAGGAAAGTGTACTCAAGGTGTTCCGGTAATTTCTTCAGTTCCAACTTTGGGGGTTCCTCAATGGATGGTTCCAGTATTTCCTAGGTCTCCTTGTCGAGATATTCATCCTGATTCGTTTCTTTTTAGACTTCCTCGACTTCCCCCTAAAGATACTCCCTTTCTTCTGCATCAAAGCCTTGTTTTAAGTTTGTCTCAATGTCTTGTTGGGGCTCTTGATATTCCATATCCCATCCATTTACATCATTCAAGAATAGATCTTTGTTTACTTTAAACTCGTACACCACTATCTCCAAATCCAATTCCTTGAGCTAACAAGATTCGGACTATCTCAATGTCGGTTCACTACGATGAGTGTAATACGCAAGGGAATCTTCTAGTGATGGTTCCCCATAATATGAGGCATCGAACTGGTTGTAATCCCTATCTCCTGAATGGAAAACCATTGTTAATCAGAAAAAAGAATATTCAATTAGGCACAAAAGTTAACAAAAATAAAAAATCTGGAATTTTTTTTTGAATTTTTTTTGAATTTTTTTGAATTTTTTGTGTTTTTGGAAAAAACAAGGTAAAATAATATAACTAGAATAAAAAATTCTATTATTCCTAGTGTTGCTACTCTCCTGCAACGGCATCAAAAAAGTTGATGCACGTACAAGGTGCGCGACGATTAAACCACAAGTGTACGTAGTCGATCAAGTAGTAAAGTACCCAAAGGTAGGATTATCGAATCCACAGGGACTGGAATACTAGTACTAACTATCTTGTGTTATCTAGTCTAAAAAGAAGAGTGATTTTCGTTCTTTGACCACTTATCCTAAAAAGGAACTATGACGAACAATTGGTAGATTGTGGGCAATCAGGGAAGAGACGTGGCACCCCAGATTATAATCGCCCTACGAATCCTTTTGTTAATAGTTAACTTCCTATTATTGTGTTACGGATATATTTGGTAAGACAGATGTCTTGACCTAGGAACCACCTGTCACACACAGGACCGTGTTTCTTCGGCCACGTAGCATCTTTGGCCATGTGGCAATATCACCAAATAACCTTGCACAATTTCGTTCGGCAATAACATGAGGAATAAATCCTGCGAACAAATCCGTCGGAATTATAACCGCCCTCTTATACAGGGCGTGAGGTGGAAGAAGAGAAGTAAATATCTAACGCCTCTACAGTAAGTAGGCCTTATCCACTTACTACAGTGGGCAGATATTTACTCTACTTACCTACAGGGCATCTACACGCTAGGCAGATATTTTCCTACCGCCTTAGAAGATTTACCTGGCCCACCGCCTTACCCCACCGCCTTTCATACCCCACCGCCTTGCAAGATGTTTGTTTAAACCGCCTCTAACTTGCTATGAAAAGAGAGGAAGGACGGAAAGGAAAGGATCCCGAAAAAAACACTCACTACACATTATACAAAGAATTGCCTAAGACCTCTTACCCTGATTTCTGACTTAAGCATCGGAGTTAAATCCAGGCAGAAAGGCCCAATTCCGACCCCTTTTTCTCCCCTTTACAGGTCCATCAGTGGATAAATCCGGACGGAATTTCAGGGTGCCCTCCGTGTTTCCCTGTTCATGAGCAGAAGTAAGCGTCCACACCAACTATAAATTTTAATTGTTTGTCAAAGGCTGAGACCAGATCACGAGGCCATGGTAGCCAAAGTGTGAGGCGGACCAGTTTTTGGCATCAACAGTTTGGCGCCGTCTGTGGGGACCCTTACAAAAAGCCAAATGACCACTACCAGAAGATCAAAACGAATCCAAGGACAAGGAGCACCTACTAGCCCTGAAGGACCTGGCGAAGTCCAAAGACATGAAGAAATCCGGTCGGACGATCCACCCATCGTACCTCCATCAGAAAATCCGTCCGTCCAACCCCAAGAGTCAATTCCGGAATTTTATCTTAACATGCAGCAGCAGCAGCTAGAACAGTTGGCTCAAGCTGTCCATACGTTGACTCATCCTCCACCTCTCCCCACACAAGCTCCAACACCAAACGTATCAACGGTCCCGCTGGCTAATTCCGAAAGTAGAGGGAGGACAAGAACCCGCACCCATAAAGAGAAAAAAGAAAGAAGCGCCTTTTCCGCTAGTTCAGAACCCCCCCTCCGTTCGACGTAGAGACCAAGCTGCCACAAGAACCGAACGGACAAGGATAGAACAGAGTAGTCCATTTATGCAAACTGTTGATAGAAGGACCCAGCGGCAGGACCTTTCCTAAGAAAACAGGAAATTCGAGCGACATATCCTCAGTATGTGTTCGCCCATTGTCAAGGAGATATTGGAAGAACGAGTTCCTGACAGCTTCAGGCCACCTATTATGACCGCATATGAAGGCAGAACCGATCCGTCCCGTCACCTGAAGTCTTTCTGATCGAAGATGCTCCTCACTGGAATTACCGACACTCGTATGTGCCGAGCTTTTCTCGCCACCTTAGAGGGAAAAGCGCAAGACTGGTTTGTCGATCTTCCATCTAGTACAATTACTTTTTTTCAGATTTTAGCAGATCGCTTTCTAGCCTATTTTGCTAATTACTCAAGGCAAAAGAAAACCCCATCTACCCTTTTGCACGTTAAACAACGAAAGGGAGAAACGCTCCAAGCCTATTTAAATCGTTACATAGACGAAACAGCAAATGTTGCGGACCTTCTTCCACGAATGGCCGTAACCTTCTTAATGGAGTGGTACATTAGACTCCCCTTTTCGTTTCTCCCTCACTTTGGATCCACCAAAGACAATTCCCGCCCTTATGAGCCATGCCCAAAAATACATCAATTCCGATGAAATTTATACGAGTTGGGAAGAAGAGACTCGACGTGGGCCTGTAGACACCCTAAAAGGAAAAACCTACCAAAGTGTCAACAGAAGGCCCCCGGATATACGGAAGGAAAGAAAATCATATAGGGACAACAAGGGCACAAACAGAAATCCAGAAACCTCAACACGCCCTCAACGACATATGCTGCAGCCCCGATAACCTACAAAGGAAGGAAAAATTGTCAAATATGATCACCATACACAACTAAATCAAACCAGAAGCCATATCCTTATACAAATCAAAGAACAAAAGCTTCTGACATGGCCAGAGCCTGCAAGAAATACCGAACGGCAAAGGAATAGCAAGAGATATTGCCAGTTTCATCAATCTAAAGGACACGACACGGAAAAGTGTACCCACTTGATGAATGCGATAGAGGATGTCGTTCGAAGAGGACAGTTGGAGCAATATATCAACCTTGAGATTCAGGAGGAACCTGAAGCTTCACAACCTGAAGAAGAAAAAGGAGAGATGGTGGGGTTTATTAGTGGTGGCCCTGGTTGTGGAGGTGAAAGCTCCGTCTCTCGAAAAACTTATGCCCGAATGGTGGGAACGACGCAAGAGACAAAAACACCACGAAGAAGGTCTCGACCCACGGCTCCCATCATTTTTTATGATAATGATGTCAGCAAGGTTCGTCATCCCCATGATGACGCACTGGTCATTGCCATCAAGGTCTCCAGCTTCCAAATGAAGAGGGTTCTGATAGATAGTGAAAGTTCAGTTGACATTCTCTTTTGGAGTGCTTTTGAAAGAATGAGATATGACGCGGATGATTTACTTCCCGTAAAATCATCCTTAGTAGGATTCTCTGGGGGGGTGATACAGCCAGAAGGAATGATCTCCTTACCAGTTACAGTAGGAAACTCACCAAGATCGTCAACCGTGACAACAAAATTCTTGGTCGTACGTTGTGCTTCAAGTTATAACGTGATCCTTAGCAAACCAACCCTCAACGCCCTGAAAGCCATCATCTCTACTTACCATCTTCTCCTCAAATTCCCAACTGAAAGTGGTAGTGGGGAAGTAAGAGGAGATCAACCCTTGGCTCGGCAATGTTATGTCTCGACCCTCAAAGGGAAAGCTCTAAATAATAGGAAAACAAAGTTTTCAGAAGCCATGCTAGTTAGCAGAATAGCCGAACGCGAAGATGAAGGGCTTCGACCTACATCAGTTGAAGAATTGTTAACAGTTCCCCTAGACGCAACCAGAGCAGACCGCACGGTACGGATTGGGGCAAATTTGGCAATCGCACAGCAAGAAGACCTTATGAGAGTATTAAGGGCAAATTCTGATCTCTTCGCTTGGTCATCAGAGGATATGCCAGGCGTGAAACGCGAGATCATAGAACACCACCTCAATGTAGATCAGTCATTTAGACCTATGAAACAGAAAAGAAGAAATTCCGCTCCAGAAAGGCAGAAGGCCGCAGAGGAAGAAGTATCGAACCTTCTAAAGGCTAAGTTTATCCGAGAGGTGTATTACCCGGATTGGTTGGCCAATGTTGTTCTAGTAAAAAAGCCGTCCGGAAAATGGAGAATGTGCGTTGATTTCACAGACTTGAACAAAGCTTGTCCAAAAGATTCATTTCCTCTGCCATCAATGGATGGTTTGGTTGACTCTACAACGGGGCATGAGATGCTGAGTTTCTTAGACGCCTTTTCAGGCTACAACCAAATCCGAATGGCCAAAGACGACGAAGAAAAAATGTCCTTCATTACAAGTACTGGAACTTACTATTATACGGTGATGCCGTTCAGCCTAAAAAATGCTGGAGCCACCTTCCAAAGGCTCATAAATACAGTCTTCAAAGAGCAGATTGGTAGGAATGTTGAAGCGTATGTGGATGATATCTTGGTAAAGAGCCGAAAAGCCGCTGAACACCTATCAGACTTACAAGAGGCTTTTCAGTCGCTCCGGAGTTACACTATGCAGTTAAACCCGAATAAATGTTCCTTCGGTGTCTGATCAGGGAAGTTCTTGGGATTTATCTTGACACAAAGGGGAATAGAAGCAAATCCAGAAAAGATCAAAGTTATCCTTGACATGGGATCACCCAAAAGTCTTCAAGAAATTCAACGGCTTAATGGACGCCTGGCGGCACTTGGCAGATTCATCTCCAAAGCCGGAGAGAAAAATCTCCCACTCTTTCAAGCCCTGCGGAAAGCACCAAAAATGGATTGGACGGAAGAATGTGAAAAAGCCTTTCAGGGGCTTAAAGATTATCTCTGATCGCCTCAGCTACTAGCTAAGCCGCAAGTAGGAGAAGAACTCTACATCTACTTGGCCATTGCCCCACGAGCAGTCAGTGCGGTTCTTTTGAGGGAAGACAACGGAGTTCAAAAACCAGTCTACTACACCAGTAAGATCCTTAACGAGGCGGAGTCAAGATATCTGCCACTTGAAAAATTGGCCTTTGCTCTTATTACATCTGCGCGAAGATTAAGACCATATTTTCAAGCCCACTTTATCACAATCTTGACTAATCAGCCATTAAAGCAAGTTCTTCATAAACCAGAGAATTCCGAACGCCTAGCCAAGTGGGTAATAGAATTAGGCGAGTTCGATCTCACCTATAAGCCCCGAACAGCAATCAAGACTCAAGTGCTGGCTGATTTCATCGCGGAATTAACTTTCCCAGCAAACGAAATCGAATTCCCGTCACAGAATCCAGAAGAATGTCTTAGCATCCCGTGGTCCTTATACGTTGATGGATCGGCAACTGAAGAAAGATCAGGAGCATGTTTCGTCCTTTATTCTCCTTCTAAATGGAAAATGGCGACAGTACTCAAGTTCCAATTCTGAGCGACTAACAATGAGGCCGAATATGAAGCTTTCATTGAAGGATTACACTTGGCCCGAGGGCTCGGAATTCAGTGTCTGCATGTGTATTCCGATTCACAGCTAGTCGTGAGCCACACCTTAGGCATCTTCGAAGCAAAAGAAGAGAACATGGTCAAATACCAAGCAATAGTAAAGAAAATAGTACCATACTTCACCTATTTCCCGGTTGAAAAAATTGGCCGAGCGCAAAACGAAGAGGCGGACGCCCTGTCCAAAAAGGCCACAGCACCAAACGGAGATACAGAGTCCTCTTTTAACCTGCAGTATCTTCCCACGAAAACTATCGATAGATTGGAAGGAGAGGTACAAAGTGTGGCCGAAGAGCCGAGTTGGATGGATCCCATAAGAAATTACCTACAAGGTGGGCCTGCACCACCCAACAAAGTAGAGGCCCGACGAATCGCTTACAAATCCGCTCAGTACACCCTCATCAATATACAAAAGGTCTTACACGCAACCTTTCTTGCGATGCCTACATCCTACAGAAGCTAGCTATATCCTTCAAGAAATTCACGAAGGCATCGGTGGCGGTCACATAGGAGGCAAAGCCTTGAGTTACAAAGTCTTACGACAAGGTTATTACTGGCCAACGCTAACTCAAGATGCAATAGCGTTCGCTCGGAAATGTGATGCCTGCCAACGGCATTCCAAGATTCAGAGACGACCACCGGCACCACTTACGCCAATTATCAGTCCGCGACAGTTTGCTATTTGTGGAGTTGATCTTTTAGGGCCATTCCCTACTTCAATCCGGCAGCTGAAGTTCCTAATAGTCGCTATCGACTACTTCACCAAATGGGTGGAAGTTGAGCCCTTAGCCAAGATCACAGAGAAAGCTTGTCAGGGATTCTTATGGCGAACGGTCATCTGCCGATTCGGAATTCCAGTCGCCTTCATCTCCGATAATGGGCGACAGTTTGATAACTAGGCTTTCAAAAGTTTCTGTTCCGAGCTCGGAATTGAATCCAGGCTGACTTCTGTAACACATCCTCAAGCCAATGGCCAGGTAGAGATAACAAACCGTACCTTGCTCGAGACCCTGAAAACCCGGGTATCCAAAAATGGAACCAATTGGGTGGAAAAATTCTGAGCGCCCTTTGGGCCTACAGGACAACTGCCAGAACTCCCACAGGGGAAAGTCCATTTTCTCTTACTTACGGGGCCGAAGCCGTCATCCCCGCAGAAATAGGAATGCCTACTTTGCGAACACAACAGAAGTTCTCATCAGAAGAAAATGAGAAAAATCTCCGAGCGGAACTAGACCTACTTGAAGAACGAAGAGAAATGGCAGAAATAAAGGCCGCTGTCTATCGCCAAAGAGTCAAAAGGTTCTACGACACTAGGGTGAAAAGAGTCTTCTTCCAAATCGGTGATCTGGTCCTAAGAGAAAATGAATTCCAAGGAAATAAAAGCCGAACGGGGAAGCTAACTCCTAACTGGGAAGGCCCTTACGTCGTGCAAAGGATCGTCCGAGTTGACACCTATTATCTAGTAAATATGGACGAAAAAACGCTCAAGCGTCCATTCCATGCTGAACACTTACGGCGCTACTATCAATAAGTTCTGTAGCTGTCTCTTAAATGTCACGGAATAAAGCTCAAGTCTTCGTCTTCTATCAGACTTTCTGCAAAACAAATTCCGAACAAGGTTAGACGTCACAAGTCAAAATCAAACTAAATTAGGTACGCGAGCGAATCCTACCATTAGACACTATTAAACGACACTTAATGAGGTTTTCCTTGGTCAAAAACCTATCCATATAGACTTTGGATAGCCCCGCCATGGACTTAAGAAGATTTCCCTCTTCTTCTGACATCTCCTCACAAATGATATCCGCACGGGGAACCTCCCACCTTGTTCGGATATCCCACTCGGACTTATACTAACAAAGAAAAACTTGCTCTTCCATCGCTTGATGGAAGAAGGGACTTTCCCTAAAAACTTCCTCCCAGGGCGAGCCGAGAAATAGTACCAATCGGCATTAGACTCCAAGCAAAGGCTAAACAATAGGCGGAACCAGTGGAAGGTCGGATTTACTCCATAATTCTTAAAAACCATGACAAATCCGTTCAGCAGTCTCCAAGAATTCGGAGTTAACTGCGAGGGACACAAACGATATTCCTCTAAGATTGCCTTAACAAAATCAGAGAAAGGAAGCCTAAGCCCACCTAGCAACGCGTCCTGATAAACAGCTATCTCCCCCTCCCTGGGGGCTTTCGCCCTCTCCCCTGAACAAGGAACCCTAACCTCAAATAACGAGGACTATCTCGTATCTCTCTACTAGGTCATCTACATCCTCCTGCCTTAGAAGGCTTATGAATGTATCCAACCCTCTACCCATGGCCCTAGAGGCAGGATGAACCGGCGAACCCTGAACTGGAGCGCCCCCAAGTTCACCCGGAATCGCCGGAATCGCAACAGAGACCATAGGGTTGGATGTTGAAGGAATCGAGGACTCATGAGAAGAACTAGAGGAGGAAGAAACAACGCTAGCCATTACCTTAGGGAAGGAAAAAGACAATAAAAACGCAGAAAGCTCAAAACCAGGGCTCGCCGGAGAAGAGGAAGTCTGGAGAAGAAGACGCGACTCGATTTTCGAAACAACCTTTTGCTGCCTGTACGGTTCCCCTTATATACAAAGGCAACGAATCCATGGCCGTTAGATCTTAAGATTGTGTTCCGATCAGAACCATTGAACCAAAGGTCCACAAATTTGAACCGTTCAAATAACCATCAAAATTCTGTCCACGTCAGCGATACCAAGCGCCGCCTGACACACATGGAAAGCCACGCCCATCACCCATCATGACATTGACAAACGCGCACACCACGCACGTCGCGCCACTATCCTCCTTTAATGCTAAATAGTAGAGGAGACACGTGTCGTCTTAGGGAGCAAGGAACGTTACGTACGTAGAGGGTAGAACCTGTACCGTATACGACAAAACACACACCCCAACATAGGATCACCAAAATGCCAAAGGATTTACAAACAAAACGACAAACGTCATTTATTCAGGTTACATGGCGAACGCAAACAAAACAAAAATAACAAAAACATGTTATCCGACGGACTAAAGTTAAATATCCGCGGATCCATCCGAAGCCACGCTCGGATGAGACTCGGAGGAGATGCACAGACTCCCGCAACCGTCACTATCCTCGTTCCCACTAGGAGAACCTGGATCAGCACGGGGGCGAAGGTAGGGACCCACTTCTCTACGGCAGGAGTCGTCTCCAAACATCTCAAATTCGAAACGTACACCCCCTGCATAAGTGACAACTAAAAGGTCCCCCGCCTCCATGCCGCGTGATCGGCATGAAAAGCCTCCCACCTGCATCGATACATATCTCACCTAGGTCCCCGTTAATCAATAGAACGCCCGGCCACACACAGCCGTTCGGACTTACTAGGTGGATAAACCCAGTCCTTAATTCCGACAGATGTTCGTGAAAGGAGCTGGGAATTCGCAAGTGACGAGAGCATTGGCTAAAAGTGAAGAATTTATAAAAAGACAAGCGTTGAGCCATGATACAAAAGATTTCTGACTATGAACGTTACCCATACAAGCCCTTAAGTAGAAAAGCAGGCGAAAATTTCGGAGAAAAATCTACCTCGATAACAGCGCAAAGAGAACACAGTAAACGTCGGTCACCTATTAAAAACACGTGTACCATAGCCATAGACGAAGCCCACTCCTACATAGACGTGCCAACTAAGAAAAATACTTGTTCTCGAACCAAGCGAAACGTGCGATTAGCTCACCCCTCGCTCAGATTCTTCGAACAAGTACATTTTAGGGGGGACTAGTGTTACGGATATATTTGGTAAGACACATGTCATTGACCTAGGAACCACCTGTCACACACAGGACCGTGTTTCTTCGACCACGTAGCATCTTTGGCCGTGTGGCAATATCACCAAATAACCTTGCACAATTCCGTTCGGCAATAACATGAGGAATAAATCCTGCGAACAAATCCGTCGGAATTATAACCGCCCTCTTATACAGGGCGTGAGGTGGAAGAAGAGAAGTAAATATCTAACGCCTCTACAGTAAGTAGGCCTTATCCACTTACTACAAGGCGGAATATTTACTCTACTTACCTACAGGGCATCTACACGCTAGGCAGATATTTTCCTACCGCCTTAGAAGATTTACCTGGCCCACCGCATTACCCCGCCGCCTTTCATACCCCACCGCCTTGCAAGATGTTTGTTTAAACCGCCTCTAACTTGCTATAAAAAGAGTGGAAGGACAGAAAGGAAAGGATCCCGAAAAAAACACTCACTACACATTATACAAAGAATTGCCTAAGACCTCTTACCCTGATTTCTGACTTAAGCATCGGAGTTAAATCCAGGCAGAAAGGCCCAATTCCGACCCCTCTTTCTCCCCTTTACAGGTCCATCAGTGGATAAATCCGGACGGAATTTCAGGGTGCCCTCCGCGTTTCCCTGTTCATGAGCAGAAGTAAGCGTCCACACCAACTATAAATTTTAACCGTTTGTCAAAGGCTGAGACCAGATCACGAGGCCACGGTAGCCAAAGTGTGAGGCGGACCAGTTTTTGGCATCAACATATTGGATAACCATTGACTAATTATTGGCGAGTTTGACAATTGCGCCATCAAGACGCAACATCCGATTTCTCGGGCTGCTAATCGAATTCAATTAACTATACCTAGTTATGACCTAACAAAGAGAAATATGGACCAATGCATAAAGAGACATGTGAATCATAACTAAAAGCACCTATATGCACAGCTAGAATATAACGAGGTACATATATAACCATGGCTCATGCAATCACAATCACATAAATCAAGCACAGGCTCACATTAATTATCAATAAAGGAAAAAAAACCAATAAATATATGAATTTAGTTAACTAATATTCATAGAGTTCATGTGTCCGAGGTTACCCTCTTATTCTAATGGAAACAATAATAAAATAATGAATAAAGACATAATTGAAGTTATGAGGACTCACTTGCTCGATGTCTTCTCCGCCTTCGATCTTCTCCCAAAACCCTAATTGTCGCCAGCAACACCCGTCGAGGATAAATCCACCAAAACTCCCCCTGGGCCCCTACCCAATGATGATCGATCTCTTCCTCCAATAGGTTTTTTATAGTCTCCAAAAAAATAGTGTATAGCCGTGTATATTAGTGGACAATCTTGAAGATTAATTTGAGATTAAAGGGATGCGTTTTCGGATAACTTTGAGATGCACGGCCTAGTGCACGGTCGTGTATACGCCTGTGCAACTTTTCCAAATCTGTGCAGTCTTCATCATTTTCCTGATCGGATGAGCAATTCACCTTGGAGTGAACTAAAATTTTAACTGGGTTTTCCTTACTTCTTATTCTTCGATCTGACCGGTGGAGATGGGATTTGGAGTCCTGGATCTCTTTAAAAAATTTTGGAACATTGCAACCCGTTCACAGATTTTGGTTTCAGGATACACGGGATTGTAGAGTATCTGCACACCCATGCAACGTGTCTTTAACGTGTTTTGAGTATAGAGAGTTGCATGGGCTGGTGCACGCCCATACATAAATATGCATAGGCCATGCACATCTCTATAAAGCCCTTTTTCAGCTTGTTTTGTCATGGTTTGTCCCGTTTCTCGCTCCTTTTGCTCTGGGTATCCCTTTTACCTGCTCAATCACAAAACAAACCCAAAGGAACACAAAAATAGAGAAATTGATGCAAAACAACGAGATAAGTGCATCCAAATATGACAAAAATATATATATAATTGTGCACTTATCACCTGAATACCTATGCAATCTCATATTCTATACTTTGAGAGCATTACTAAATTAGCTAGAAATTTCATTTGGAGAAACAGTAGTAGTAGGGGGATATACTCTCATAGACCGGAAGACTGTTACCAGTCCCAAAGCTGAGGCTGGCTTGGGAGTTAGGGACCTAAAATTAATGAAGAATGCTTTATTTTACGAACATAGTTTAGAGTGGCTAAATGATAAAGAAAAGGTTTAGGTTAAAATAATGAGAGACAAATATGGTCCCCAGACATTTGGGCAGAAAATATTCACTCTAGGGCCTCATGGGCTTCCAAATCTTTGATTAGAAATTTTGTTTAGAATAAACACAATATTTCTATTGAATGCACAATACTAGCAAATTCTGTAATGCAAGACCCTTTGTTATTTGGTATGCCTATTGTATTTAAACCTACCCCATTTAATATGGAGGTGAATTATGATGGAATTAAAGTGGAGCACTTGTTATATGAAACTCAGTGGAATGTGCAGAGATTACTTAATGTCTTTCCTTATTGAAGCCTTGCAGGCACCACAAGAAAGGGGAAAAATGTGTGGAAGTCGATTCTAGGCATAGAGGGGAGAACCATCACTATATCAGTGTATAAAAACTATAGATACAAGACTCAAGATGAACCATAGAGGGGCTAGAAAAAATGTGGAAGCTCAAGATGGCCCCAAGATTAAGTGCTTCCTTTGGAAATTCTTCCATGTAAGAATTTTTGAGTAAATCATACTTGTACTGCCTTGGTTGAAGGCTTGATGAGCCTTGTTCTATTTGTTCCATTGCCAAAGAATATTTTGACCATCTGTTTTATGATTCTTGATTTGTCACACAGGTGTGGGAGATAGTGAAGAGTAGGGAGAATTTGGTTCAATGGAGCACTAACTTGTTTAATTTGGAGGATGGCTGCTAGATCACAAGATAGAGTAAAAAGGGCACTAGGATATCCAATAGAGGACAAGGCATCATAGCCAACACACTTTGGCAAATTTGGGAGAACAAATGTGCAGCTGTATATGGTGACAAGAGCTCAACCCGCAATCAATGACAACTGCAAGCATAACTATGTTTGTAGAATATCTTGAGCAAAATGGTAGCATAAACTAAGATGGGGAGGAGAGAAGATTGTGGTGGAGTAGGAGGAACTACAGATTCTTGTTATTCACAGTTGGATCGTGGCAACAAGGGTCAAATAAAGGTGGCATTAATGGGTATGTGTTTATCTATGCTTGGATCTAGCTTGACCGCGATTTCTTGTCATGCATCAAGCAACTCTAATTATGTGATCGGTGCTTTTGTACTAACAAACTACAAGCATTCAATACACACAGATAATTCACAAGAATAATCAAAACTGGAAACCTAGTATTAAAAATAGTAAGAAGTCACAAGTTTATCCGAAGGTTCAAGGACTCAAGGAACCACAGAAGGTTTAGCCTCTCATACTAAAAGTAAACATCACAAAAATTAAGGAGGAAGATAAAATAAAGATCATAAACTTCTTGAATCTATGTTTCTTCTGCCTTTTCTTCTCTCTCTGAAACCCTAGCTGTCTATAGAAGAGTCGCCAAAAGTCCCACTACCTATTAGATCCGACGGCCAATTTAGGTTTTGATTTTATGCCACATGGGTGTGTCTAGGAGTGTGTGTATCACGTGTGCCTTGCTGGAGTCTTCTTGAATTGATTTAACGAGGTTTTGGCGTCTGATTATGTTGTACAAATTTGAACAAGCCGTGTCATCAGCACACTGGCGTGTCATATGACATCTGATGCGTGTAGGATAAATCTGGGCGCGATCTTGAAATAATCATCTTTCTAAATCCACACACCAATAACACTCCCGTGTTGAGGACCATGTCAATTTTGTAAAAGTGAATTCTCGGCTCTTTTTGCTCTGAATAGCTCCTGTATTTGCTTCTTTTCTACTAGATACCTGATTATCTGTCCTATTACAACAAAAAACCCAGTAGAGCACAAAAGTAGAGGAAACAATGCAAAAAGATATGTAGAGTGCATGTAAATATGATATTAAAATATGTATATGTATGCACTCATTAAATATATATTGTTACGGATATATTTGTTAAGACAGATGTCAATGACCTAGGGACCACCTGTCACACACAGGACCGTGCGTTCTCAGCCACGTAGCATCGTTGGCCACGTGACAATATCACCAAATAACCTTGCACAATTCCGTTCGGCAATAACGTGAGGAATATATCCTGCGAATAAGTCCGTCGTCATTATAATTATGACAGCCCTCTTATACAAGGCGTGGGGTGGAAGGAGAGAAGTAAAATATCTAACGCCTCTACAGTAAGTAGGTCTTATCCACTTACTACAGTGGGCAGATATTTACCTTACTTGCCTACAGAGCACCTACACGCTAGGCAGATATTTTCCTACCGCCTTAGAAGATATTCACCTAGCCCACCGCCTTACCCCACCGCCTTGCAAGATATTTGCTTAAACCGCCTCTCACTTGCTATAAAAAGGAGAGGAAGGACAATAAGGAAGGGACGAAAAATACTCACTACACATTACACAAAGCATTTCCTAGAACTTCTTACCCTAATTTCGACTTAAGCATCGAGTTAAATCAGGCGTAAAGGCCCAATTCGATTATTTCTCCTCCTCTTCACGTGTCTATCGCTGGATAAGTCCGGACGGAATTCTTTGAGTGCCCTCCGCGTCTCCTTGATCGCAAACAGAAGTAAGCGTCCACACCAACTATAAATATTAACCGTTTGTCAAAGGCTGAGACCAGATCACGAGGCCACAGTAGCCAAAGAGTGAAGTGGACCAGTTTTTGGCATCAACAGTTTGGCGCCGTCCGTGGGGACCCTTACGAAAAGCCAAATGACCACTACCAGAAGATCAAAACGAATCCAAGGACAAGGAGCACCTACTAGCCCTGAAGAACCTATTAGACTTGGCGAAGCCCAAAGATATGAAGAAATCCGATCGGACAATCCACCCATTTTACCCGCATCACAAAATCCGTCCATCCAACCCCAAGGGTCCATTCCAGAGTTTTACCTTAACATGCAGCAACAACTGGAACAATTGGCTCAAGCTGTCCACACTTTGACCCATCCTCCACCTCTTCCCGCACAAGCCCCAACACCGAACGTATCGACGGTCCCGCTAGCTAATTCTGAAAGCAGAGGGAGGACGAGAACCCGCACCCATAAGGAGAAAAGAGAAAGAACCGCCTTTTCCGCTAGCTCAGAACCCCCCTCCGTTCGACGTAGAGAGCAAGCTGCTACAAGAACCGAACGGACAAGAGCGGAACAAAATAGCCCATCCATACAAACTGTGAATGGAGGGACCCAGCGGCAGGACTTTTCCCAAGAAAACAAGAAATTCGAACGACATATTTTCAATATGTGTTCGCCCTTTGTCAAGGAGATATTGGAAGAACGAGTTCCTGACAGCTTCAGGCCACCTTTTATGACCGCATATGAAGGCAGAACCGATCCGTCCTGTCACCTGAAGTCTTTTCGATCAAAGATGCTCCTCACTGGAATTACCGACGCTCGTATGTGCCGAGCTTTTCCCGCCACCTTAGAGGGAAAAGCGCAAGACTGGTTTGTCGATATTCCATCTAGCACAATTACTTCTTTTCAGATTTTAGCAGATCGCTTTTTAGCCTACTTTGCTAATTACTCAAAGCAAAAGAAAACCCCGTCTACCCTTTTGCACGTTAAACAACGAAAGGGAGAAACACTCCAAGCCTATTTAAATCGTTATATAGACGAAACAGCAAATGTTGCGGACCTTCTTCCGCGAATGGCTGTAACCTTCTTAATGGAGGGACTGTTAGATTCCCCCTTTCGTTTCTCCCTCACTTTGGATCCTCCAAAGACAATTCCCGCCCTTATGAGCCACGCCCAGAAATACATCAATTCCGATGAAATTTATATGGGTTGGGAAGAAGAGACTCGACGTGGGCCTGTAGACACCCTAAAAGGAAAAACCTACGAAAGTGTCAACAGAAGGCCCCCGGATATACGGAAGGAAAGAAGATCATACAGGGACGACAAGGGCACAAACAGAAACCTGGAAACCTCGACACGCCCTCAACAACATATGCTGCAGCCCCGAGAACCCACAAAGGAAGGAAAGATTGTTAAATATGATCATCATACCCCACTAAATCAAACCAGAAGCCATATCCTTATGCAAATAAAAGAGCAAAAGCTTCTGACATGGCCAGAGCCTGCGAGAAATACCGAACGGTAAAAGAATAGCAAGAGATATTGCCAGTTTCATCAATCTAAAGGACACGACACGGAAAAGTGTACCCACCTGATGAATGCAATAGAAGATGTCGTTCGAAGAGGACAGTTGGAGCAATATATCAACCTTGAGATCCAGGAGGAACCTGAAGCTTCACAACCTGAAGAAGAAAAAGGGGAGATGGTAGGGTTTATTAGTGGTGGCCCTGGCTGTGGAGGGGAAAGTTCCGTCTCTCGAAAAACTTTTGCCCGAATGGTGGGAATGACGCAAGAGACAGAAACACCACGAAGAAGGTCTCGACCCACGGCTCCCATCATTTTTTATGATAATGATGTCAGCAAGGTTCGTCATCCCCATGATGACGCACTGGTCATTGCCATCAAGGTCTCCAGCTTCCAAATGAAGAGGGTTCTGATAGATATTGAAAGTTCAGTTGACATTCTCTTTTGGAGTGCTTTTGAAAGAATGAGATATGACGCTGATGATTTACTTCCTGTAAAATCATCCTTAGTAGAAATCTCCGGAGGGGTGATACAGCCAGAAGGGATGATCTCTCTACCAGTTACAGTAGGAAACTCACCACGATCATCAACCGTGACAACAAAATTCTTGGTCGTACGTTGTGCTTCAAGTTATAACGTGATCCTTGGCAGACCAACCCTCAACGCCCTGAAAGCCATCATCTCTACTTACCATCTTCTCCTCAAATTCCCAACTGAAAGTGGTAGTGGGGAAGTAAGAGGAGATCAACCCTTGGCTCGGCAATGTTATGTCTCGACCCTCAAAGGGAAAGCTCTAAATAATAGGAAAACAAAGTTTTCAAAAGCCATGCTAGTTAGCAGAATAGCCGAACGCGAAGATGAAGGGCTTCGACCTACACCAGTTGAAGAATTGTTAAGAGTTCCCCTAGACGCAACCAGAGCAGACCGCACGGTACAGATTGGGGCAAATTTGGCAATCGCACAACAAGAAGACCTTATGAGAGTATTAAGGGCAAATTCTGATCTCTTCGCTTGGTCATCAGAGGATATGCCAGGCGTGAAACGCGAGATCATAGAACACCACCTCAATGTAGATCAGTCATTTAGACCTATGAAACAGAAAAGAAGAAATTCCGCTCCAGAAAGGCAGAAGGCCGCAGAGGAAGAAGTATCGAACCTTCTAAAGGCTAAGTTTATCCGAGAGGTGTATTACCCGGATTGGTTGGCCAATGTTGTTCTAGTAAAAAAGCCGTCCGGAAAATGGAGAATGTGCGTTGATTTCACAGACTTGAACAAAGCTTGTCCAAAAGATTCATTTCCTCTGCCATCAATGGATGGTTTGGTTGACTCTACAACGGGGCATGAGATGCTGAGTTTCTTAGACGCCTTTTCAGGCTACAACCAAATCCGAATGGCCAAAGACGACGAAGAAAAAATGTCCTTCATTACAAGCACTGGAACTTACTGTTATACGGTGATGCCGTTCGGCCTAAAAAATGCTGGAGCCACCTTCCAAAGGCTCATAAATACAGTCTTCAAAGAGCAGATTGGTAGGAATGTTGAAGCGTATGTGGATGATATCTTGGTAAAGAGCCGAAAAGCCGCTGAACACCTATCAGACTTACAAGAGGCTTTTCAGTCGCTCCGGAGTTACACTATGCGGTTAAACCCGAATAAATGTTCCTTGATTATACGATCAGGGAAGTTCTTGGGATTTATCTTGACACAAAGGGGAATAGAAGCAAATCCAGAAAAGATCAAAGCTATTCTTGACATGGGATCACCCAAAAGTCTTCAAGAAATTCAACGGCTTAATGGACGCCTGGCGGCACTTGGCAGATTCATCTCCAAAGCCGGAGAGAAAAATCTCCCACTCTTTCAAGCCCTGCGGAAAGCACCAAAAATGGATTGGACGGAAGAATGTGAAAAAGCCTTTCAGGGGCTTAAAGATTATCTCCGATCGCCTCAGCTACTAGCTAAGCCGCAAGTAGGAGAAGAACTCTACATCTACTTGGCCGTTGCCCCACGAGCAGTCAGTGCGGTTCTTTTGAGGGAAGACAACGGAGTTCAAAAACCAGTCTACTACACCAGTAAGATCCTTAACGAGGCGGAGTCAAGATATCTGCCACTTGAAAAATTGGCCTTTGCTCTTATTACATCTGCGCGAAGATTGAGACCATATTTTCAAGCCCACAGGATCACAATATTGACTGATCAGCCACTAAAGCAAGTTCTTCATAAACCAGAAAATTTCGGACGCCTAGCCAAGTGGGTTATAGAATTAGGCGAGTTTGATCTCACCTACAAACCCCGAACGGCAATCAAGGCCCAAGTATTGGCCGATTTCATCGCGGAATTAACTTTTCCTGCGAATGAGGGCGAACTCCCTTCACAGAATCCAGAAGAGTGTCTTAGCATCCCGTGGTCTTTATACGTTGATGGGTCGGCAACTGAAGAAAGGTCAGGAGCAGGTTTTGTCCTTTATTCTCCTTCTAAATGGAAAGTGGCGACAGTGCTCAAGTTCCAATTCCGAGCGACTAACAATGAAGTCGAATATGAAGCACTCCTTGCCGGATTAGACCTGGCCCGGGGGCTCGGAGTTCAGCGTCTACATGTGTATTCCGATTCGCGGCTAGTCGTGAGCCACACCCTAGGCAGCTTTGAAGCAAAAGAAAAGAACATGATCAAATACCAAGCCATAGTGAGAAAAATAGTACCATGCTTCGCCTATTTCCAGATTGAGAAAATTTGCCGAGCGCAAAACGAAGAAGCGGACGCCTTATCCAAAAAGGCCACAACGCCAAACATAGATGCAGAATCTTCTTTTAACCTACAGTACCTTCCCACAAAGACTATCGATAGACTGGGAGGAGCGGTACAAAGTGTGGCCGAAGAGCCAAGTTTGATGGATCCCATAAAGAGTTTCCTACAAGGTGGGCCTGCGCCACCCAACAAAGCGGAGGCCCGACGGATTGCTTACAAATCCGCTCAGTACACCATCATCAACGAAAGCCTGAACAAAAGGTCCTACACACAACCTTTCTTGCGATGCTTACATCCTACAGAAGCTAGCTACATCCTGCACGAAATTCATGAAGGCATCGGCGGTGGTCACATTGGAGGCAAAGCCTTGAGTTACAAAGTCTTGCGGCAAGGTTATTACTGGCCAACGCTAACTCAAGATGCAATAGCGTTCGCTCGGAAATGTGATGCCTGCCAGCGGCATTCTAAAATTCAGAGACGACCCCCGGCACCACTTACGCCAATTATCAGTCCGCGACCGTTTGCTATCTGGGGAGTTGATCTTTTAGGGCCATTCCCTACTTCGATCCGACAACTGAAATTCCTAATAGTCGCTATCGACTACTTCACGTAATGGGTGGAAGTTGAGCCCTTAGCCAAAATCACGGAGAAAGCTTGTCAGGGATTCTTATGGCGAACGGTCATCTGCCGATTCGGAATTCCAGTCGCCTTCATCTCCGATAATGGGCGACAGTTTGATAACTGTGCTTTCGTGAGTTTACGCTACAACTCGGAATTGAATCCAGATTGACTTCTGTGACACATCCCCAAGCCAACGGCCAGGTAGAAGTGACAAACCGTACCTTACTCCAGACTC
Source organism: Dioscorea zingiberensis (assembly GCA_026586065.1). Taxonomy (NCBI): domain Eukaryota; kingdom Viridiplantae; phylum Streptophyta; class Magnoliopsida; order Dioscoreales; family Dioscoreaceae; genus Dioscorea; species Dioscorea zingiberensis. The sequence continues at coordinate 29,626,018 of CM048818.1, forward strand.
TGAAAACCCGGGTATCCAAAAATGGAACCAATTGGGTGGAAGAAATTCCGAGCGCCCTTTGGGCCTACAGGACAACTACCAGAACTCCCACAGGGGAGAGTCCATTTTCCCTTACTTACGGGGCCGAAGCCGTCATTCCCGCAGAAATAGGAATGCCTACTTTGCGAACACAACAGAAGTTCTCGTCAGAAGAAAATGAGAAAAATCTCCGAGCGGAACTAGACCTACTTGAAGAACGAAGGGAAATGGCAGAAGTAAAGGCCGCTGTCTATCGCTAAAGAATCAAAAGGTTCTACGACACAAGGGTAAAAAGAGTCTTCTTCCAAATCGGCGATCTAGTCCTAAGAGAAAATGAATTCCAAGGAAATAAAAGCGAGCAGGAAGCTAACTCCTAACTGGGAAGGCCCTTACGTCGTGCAAAGAATCGTCCGAGCTGACACCTATTATCTAGTGAATATGGACGGAAAAACGCTCAAGCGTCCATTCCATGCTGAACACTTACGACGCTACTATCAATAAGTTCTGTAGCTGTCTCTTAAATTTCATGGAGTAAAGTTCAGGTCTTTCCCATTCTACTAAAATGCGGTGAAATTCCCATTCTACTAAAATGTGGTGAAATTCCCATTCCTAAAAGACGAGTCGGAATTATCTTACACAGATAAACGACAACTCTCAAAAGACAAAAATCCCGATCGAAGTATGAGGCAACAATCTCACTCATGAAGGCGAGTACCTCACTCAACAAAGTCCCATGATTGGACTAAGGACTCGTTATGAAGTTTACAAGCCAAAGGAAGAATAAAGAAGTTCGCGAATTTCTTACATGGTTCAAAGACAACCATCATTCGGAAATAAATCTTCACCAAAATAAAGGTTTGCATTTCATTCATATGAATAGAAATTACATTTCCAAGTGATTGAGAATTTACAAAAACGCTCATAAAAGAAAAAAATCCTAAGAGCTAGGGCCCCCAGGGCAGCCACCTGCTTCTGAAGGGACTTGGGTAGAAGGCTCCAAGGTAGCGGGGACAGGAGCCTCTGGAGTCTTGATAACTTGTTGCTCTTTCAGCTCCGTGAACTTCTTCAAAACTCCATCCAGATAGACAAAACTTCCGTAGGAGGAACGTGATGGCCCACTTGTTGCACCACGGAATATATACGAGTGGCTCCATCTCTAACTTTCGCCCTAAGCCGGGCAACCTCCTTCTCTAATTTATCCGCTCGCTCTATCAAATCCTTAATTTCCTGCGAGTCGGATTTAGGAGCCTTCAAGCGGGAAGCCAAATCTTCTTTCAGTATGTCACGCTCCCCCTTTATTTCCGCCAACTCAGCTTGCACGGCGGTAAGCTCAGCAGCCTTCATCTTTAGGTCCCATCGAGCGGCCGCTCGCTCATCCTGAGTCGATTGAAGTTCCTTCTTCAAACTGCTAGATTCATTTTGTAACCCTTTAATAGCCTCCTCAGCAGTAAGAAGAGAACCGCTAGAAGCAGATAATTGGGCCGCTAAATCGGCCTTCTCCTTTTCCATAGCGGGTAGCTGCTGCAACCGCTCGGACTTATCTCGCTCAAGGGCCCGGATAGCATCAAGCTGTTCTTTCTCCTTCTCTTCCAAGGCCGCCACCCTAGAGCTTAACTGGGCAATGTCTGCCCTATTCATTTCCATCTTTGCCAAATCTTCTTGGCAAAGATTGCCGACTCGGTCCGCCCAGTGTGCCGTCTGCAGAATAACAAGACGCTCGTAAAAAACGCGCCAAGTTTAGAAATAAAAGGAAATGTGAGAACAACCCTTACTAGCATAGCGCCGGAATAGTTGATAAGTGGCCTCTTCCCTCCCGACCCTCAGGAGTTTAGGTGGAGAGCTGCCGGGCCTCATGGCCATCAAAAGCGTCCTTTCTGGACCCGATTAATGCAGCGAAAAGGAGTATCCTCGAAGATAACTCCTTTTGCTTAGTGGCGGATCCCTTTAAAAATGAATCCGCCACTTTTAATTTGTCTAAAAGGGCCGCTTCTCCGCCTCAGCCTATAAAATAGAACCTAAGTTAAAAATTCTACCCTTAGAAAAAATATATATAGAAATTCTCACCTCTATGAGAAGGATGTCCTCCTAGGGTAGAAGAAGGACCCTCGGAAATTGGGGATAATGCCGGGCGGACCTCTTCCGCACGAACCTCTTCCTGAGGCACCCCCACCTGCTCATCTGCAATTCCGGGACCTGATACGTCCTTGGAATTCTTTCTTTTGGTCCTCCTCTCCCGTGAGGACCCTACACCCTTCTTGGAAGAATCCGTCTCCTTTCTCTTCCTCTTCTTTCTTTCCTCCTTGGAGGTATCAGCCCCTTGGCCAAGTACCACTTCCTTCTTCTTCCGCCATGAGGCAAGGGCGGGTGAACTCGCCCTCGAAAGAGGCCAAAGACCCTTAACATAGCTTAGGTCCTCATCCTCCATCGATTTCCTACAAAACAAAGGCCAAAATAAGTCAATTCACGGTAGTTAAAAATCAGACCAGCAAGATACACGAATAATGCCTACCGGCGGACACTATTAAATGACATTTAACAAGGTTTTCCTTTGTCAAGAACTCATCCATGTACACTTTGGATAGCCCTGTCATTGACTTAAGAAGAACCTCCTCTTCTCCCGTCATTTCCTCACAAGCGATGTCCGTTCGGGGAACCTCCCACTTTGTTCGGACATCCCACTCGGACTTACTTTTGACAAAGAAGAATTTACTCTTCCATCGCTTAATGGAAGAAGGAACTTTCCCTAAAAATTTCCTCCCAGAACGAGCCGAAAAGTAATACCAATCGGCGTTAGACTCTAGGCATAGGCTAAAAAGCATACGGAACCAACGGACGGTCGGACTTATTCCGTAATGCTTGAAAACAATAACAAAGCCGTTCAAAAGTCTCCAAGAATTTGGAGCCAACTGTGAAGGACACAAATGATACTCTTCTAGTATTGCCTTAGCGAAATCAGAAAAAGGAAGCCTAAGGCCACCCAATAGCGCATCTTGATAGATGGCTATCTCCCCTTCCCTAGGAGAACTTGCCCTCTCCCCAGAACAGGGAACCCTAACCTCAAACAGGGACAAATTTATCTCATACTTCGCTACCAGGCTATCTACTTCCTTTTGTCCAAGAAGACTTATGAATGTGTCCGACCCCCTACCCGTTGCCCTAGAAGCAGGATGAACCCGCGAACCCTGAACCGGGACGCTCCCAAGTTCGCCCGAAATCGCCGGGATCGCAACAGAAATCACAGGGTTGGATGGAGAAGGGACCAAGGGCTCATGAGAAGAACTAGAGGAGGAAGAAGTAGCGCTAGAAGTGGCGCTAGCCATTACCTTAGGAAAGAAAAAGATAACACAAACACAGAAAAACCAGAGCTCGCCGTAGAAGAAGAAGAAACCTTAGGAAGAAGACACGATTCAACTTTTGGCCTGTACGATTTCGCATATATATGAAAAGCAACGAATCCCTGGCCGTTCGATCTCAGTGTTACATTCCAATCAAAACCGTTGAACCAAAGCCCCCAAATCCTGACCGTTCAAATAGGCCATTATTACTCCTCCAAGAAATCCGTCCACGTCAGCATACCAAACGCCGCCTGACACATATTGGTAATCGCGCCCATCATGCTGTTGATAAAACGCACACCGCGCATGTCACGCCATATCACCCCTTTTAATATGAAGCGATTGCGAGAGACACGTGTCCCCAAAGAAATAATGAGCACAATACCATAGAACCAACACCATAAAAACAAAACACGCATTCCAACATAGGATCGCCCGGTGAAGGCCATATTCCAACATAGGATGCGCCCGGTGAAGGCCATAAAAATACCAAAGGATTTACAAACAAAGCGACAAGCGTCATTTATTGGGTTACAAACAAACAAAGCGAAATAACAAAAACATGTTATCCGACGGACTAAAATTAAAAATCCAGCGGATTCGTCCGAAGCCACGCTCGAATGAGACTCGGAGGAGATGCACGGACTCCCGCAACCGTCACTATCCTCGTTCCCACTAGGAGAACCTGGATCAGCACGGGGGCGAAGGTAGGGACCCACTTCTCTACGGCAGGAGTCGTCTCCAAACATCTCAAATTCGAAACGTACACCCCCTGCATAAGTGACAACTAAAAGATCTCCCGCCTCCATGCCATGATCAACATGAAAAGCCTCCCCCACCCTGCATCGATGCATATCTCACAGGTCCCCGTTAACCAATAGAAGCGCTGGCCACACCACGGTAGATTCGGACTTACTAGGTGGATAAACCCAGACCTTAATTCCGACAGATGTTCGTGAAAGGAGCTAGGAATTCGCAAGTGGCGAGAGCATTGGCTAAAAGTGAAGAATTTATAAAAAGACAAAGCGTTGAGCCATGATACAAAAGATTTCGACTATGAAAGTTACCCATACAAGCCCTTAAGTAGAAAAATAGGCGAGAATTTGGGAGAAAAATCTACTTGATAACAACGCAAAGAGAACACAAGAATCGATTCACCTATCGCCATGGACGAAGCCCACCCCTACATAGACATGCCAACTAAGAAGAATACTTGTTCTCGAACCAAGCGAAGCGTCACGATTAGCTCACCTCTCGCTCGAGATTCTTGAACAAAGTACATTTTAGGGGGACTAGTGTTACGGATATATTTGGTAAGACAGATGTCAATGACCTAGGGACCACCTGTCACACACAGGACCGTGCGCTCTCAGCCACGTAGCATTGTTGGCCACGTGACAATATCACCAAATAACCTTGCACAATTCCGTTTCGGCAATAACGTGAGGAATATATCCTGTGAATAAGTCCGTCGGAATTATAATTATAACAACCCTGTTATACAAGGCGTGGGGTGGAAAGAGAGAAGTAAAATATCTAACGCCTCTACAGTAGGTAGGTCTTATCCACTTACTACAGTGGGCAGATATTTATCCTACTTGCTTACAGAGCACCTACACGCTAGGCAGATATTTTCCTACCGCCTTAGAAGATATTCACCTAGCCCACCGCCTTATCCCACCGCCTTGCAAGATATTTGCTTAAACCGCCTCTCACTTGCTATAAAAGGAGAGGAAGGACAATAAGGAAGGGGACCGAAAAATACTCTCTACACATTACACAAAGCATTTCCTAGAACTTCTTACCCTAATTTCTGACTTAAGCATCGGAGTTAAATCCGGGCAGAAAGGCCCAATTCCGATTATTTCTCCTCCTCTTCACACGTCTATCAGTGGATAAGTCCGCACGGAATTGCTGAGTGCCCTCCGCGTCTCCTTGCTCGCAAATAGAAGTAAGCGTCCACACCAACTATAAATATTAACCGTTTGTCAAAGGCTGAGACCAGATCACGAGGCCACAGTAGCCAAAGAGTGAAATGGACCAGTTTTTGGCATCAACATATATAAATCCGGATGTCACTACCAACAATGTAATTTTTTTTTTTTATTATTATTATTATTATTTTTTTGACAAGGTCGAGAGAAGTCAAGGATGTGTGTAGGCGTGGCAGCTCGATCCTGGATTAGTCCATAGGAGAATATCACCACGTACGCCTGACCCTCACCTTACAAGAGTGGGGGTTCGATCCTGGGTGATGCGCAGGAGAACCCCACATCTTAAAAATGGACTGAGATACCAATAGGCCTGGGTGTCGTTAGTCAAAGTAAATGTTTTAAGTCATGTCAAATTTCATAGAGTTAAAATTTGCTCAAAACAGAGGCTAGCAGCTTGTATTCTTCTATAACCAAAGAGGTAAATGGAACATTCTAGTCCTAGTTCTACACAAGAATAATCGATAAAATCTAAGAGACATTGGGTTACAACCCAAGGCATTTTACTGTTACGCTTGTGTTTGGTTGGGTGTTATCCCACTTGGGGATAGGAATAAAAATTGAAAAATTTTGAATTTTTTGAAGGGAATTTTTCAACCAAAGATATTAACGATAAGATAGTGATGTGTTTACTATACATTGGTGGGTTATATTTTCAAATCTTAATTAAAGTTTTTGGCGGAAACACTTTGTTATGGGGAATTATGTTGGGGATAACCCTTGGGGATAACCCTAGGCTTATGTTTGATACCAACACATTCCCTAATAAAAAATTTTCCCACCAAAAACTTTAATTTAAGTTTAAGAATATAATAATGACCCACCCACCAATGCATGGAAGCCACATAGCTATCTTATTATTAATACCTTACTTTAAAATTTCCCCCCAAAAAATTCAAAACTTTTCAAAAGTTATTCTTAATCCCAAGAGGGATATTAATTCTCCTATCAAACACAAACTAAGGTCACCAACTTGTTTGGTTGGGGGTTATCCCCAAGGGATAACCCCAACACAGTTTCCAATAAAAAAGTTTTTCCCGCAAAAATCCTTAATTAAGATTTGAAAATATAATTCACCAATATATAGTCAACACATCACTATCTTATCATTAATACCTTTACTTTAAAATTTCCCTCCAAAAATTTCAAAAGTTTTCAAAACTTATTCATAATCCCAAGTGGGATAACTCCCACCAAACACAACAGTGCTAAGAAACTTAATGAATTTTATCATATTTATCCCAAGTGTATTGCAACTAAGGGTATTTTGGGTGTTGGAGGTTGGTGCAACTTAATGAATTTTGGAAGCGACCGCACCCAAAGCAACCCAAGGCACAAGGTATCATAGATGGCACCAGAATAATCTTTTAAAAATTATTAGGGAAATTTGTAGCAATGACCAAGAAACTTCCTCAAATTTTGTAACGATTCAAATCAAATAAACAATAAAAGGAATGAATCGAAAGCAACTCAGACAAACTTATTTCTTTATTATCAAACACTTGATTTGTGTCTATTCACAATTACTTAATAGAATATCTATGTGCATACTCTTAAATTAACCTATATTTCTAAACATTAAGAAATTGGACATTGTTCTTTTTATATTTTAATTCAAAAATTATAAATAAAAAATATGACAAGAGAAAAACTTTATTCCCATAAAATCGTGAGACTTATCCCAATCTAAACAAAAATAGCATATCCTTGAAGCAAAACTTGTTTGCTCTAAAATGAACACAAATAAAAATTTGATAGAGACCATAGAAACCTCTAAAATATTCCATATCATTGATTTATTTATTTATTTAAGTGAGACCTAAAAATAAAAAGAGGCTTGTAAGGGAAGTAGCTTGGCAAGCAAGTATTTGGAAAGACTTCTTCAGAGAACTCTCCCACTATTTAAGTAGTCTTCCTTTCACTCTCGCCATTTCCTTGTCGTCTCTTTCTCTCAAACTCCAACTGTGAATGAATTCAGGAACACCAAGGGGTGCAACAATGGCAGACTCTATATTGAATACGAAAAGAGAAGGTTTCAATTTCAAAGACTTGCCACCAGGCTTCAGGTTCCACCCCACTGATGAAGAGCTAATAACCCACTACCTCTCGGCGAAGGCTATGCATCCCGGCTTTACTTCAAAAGCCATAGGAGATGTAAATTTCAACAAGTGTGAGCCATGGGACCTCCCAAGTAATGAATCAACCTTAATTCTTTTCTCTCTAATTCGATATATAACTTATTTTGTTTCATCTCTGATATTGGTTTAATTAGTTAACTTTCATCAATCAGGCATGGCTAGGATAGGAGAGAAAGAGAAAGGTTTGTATTTCTTTTGCCAAAGAGACAGGAAGTACCCAACTGGTATGAGAACTAATAGAGCCACTGAAGCTGGTTACTGGAAGGCCACTGGGAAAGATAGAGAGATCTACAAGGATGGTAGTAAGGTCTTGGTCGGCATGAAGAAAACCCTTGTTTTCTATCTGGGAAGAGCTCCAATAGGAGAGAAGACCAACTGGATCATGCACGAGTACAGGCTTGAAGGCCAATCAAAAGTATATAAGTACTGCTATCATATATATGCGTGTGTGTGTGTGTTTGTGTGTTTTATACATTTGTTTATCTTTGTGTTCTCTCTCTTGATTTTTGCTGCATGTTTTTCAGGGTTCATGGGTTGTTTGTAGGGTTTTTCAAAGGAAGTCAGAGAATAAGAAGAGTCTGAACACTTTAGGAAGTGATCTTTCATGCATGATGAATCCACAAGAGCAGCATCAGAGCTTAAACTCGAACAGGCAACATGAACAAGAGATACTCAGAGCACCATCTCATTTGAGGCAATCTCCAGTTCAATCTATTGTTACTGCATTACAGGATGCAGTATTTAGTCCTGAGGCAAACACTGAGATCTCATCAATTGTCCCTAAGAATGAGAGCAGCTCTTACCAGCCCTTTAATTATGACCTCCAAGCTGGTTCTTTTGAAGATCTGGAGAACATTTACTGGAACTTATGAGCTCTATATATATATATACATATAGGAGACTGATGCATATATATTGTTGTAGATAAGAGTTTCACTTGTTTATCCATTTATATACCATCATATATAGGCCTCACTTTTCATGAAACAGTACTAGTATTTTGTTACTAACAGTGATCATATGTGTGGACTTTTCATCCCATGATTTTGTACTATCTAGGGTATTAGTTGGAGTTCTTGGTTGCAACTGTATTCCTATCTCTATTACTTTTAATGAAATGCGTACCATGTATATCTTGGTTTGTATAAACAAGAAAAAAAAAGGTATCTTCTTCTTAAAATGTATACAAAAGCACCACCACTTTCACGAACAAGTGTTAAAGAATGGATGATCATCTTCAAGAACAAGTGTTAAGTATTCTTACAACTAGAATCAACATGAGCTTCCAAAGTATCGTACTTTTAGAAACCGATAGACTAATTAGCTTTAGGGCATGGGTGTAAGTTAAGTTTGTAGGTCTCCCTTAGGCTCAAGACTCTCCAACTATCTGTTAAATTCTTACAGACACTTATTTCCATATAATATAATTCAGTTAACACTAGCAAATAATAGAAGATCATGGAGTTACATTCTTATTAATTATACAAGGTAGCAAATAATAGAAGTGTTAGTATAATAAATCATGGAGTTATATACAAGGTAAATAACAACTACATAATGCATGATAATAAAAATGAAAATTAATTATAATAACACTTCTACACTTGAATAGATTAAAACCATGAGTTCTAAATATTAAAGAATTTTCCAATAATAATATCTTTCAATGAAGTAATAATCAGAAAAGAGTAATTGGGATATATAACAAAGAGAAACAAATTGGTAATGTGTTTTTATGGTTGAGGAGATCATGTGCATATCTGTTAACTTGTAAGGCTTTCATTCTAGTCAAATGAAGTAAAGTTTTGACGACCCATAATCCAGGACGCGTCTTTCCTGCATCAAAACAAGGAAGAGAGAATAATTCAATATCTCATGTGAATGACTTGGTGCCGCACTGATTGTTTAGCTGGTACCAGCTGCAGTCTGTTCCTGGCCGGTGTAAAATGGGATCAAAATGTTTCGTCTCCTCTGAGCTTTGGATGCTCATCTTCTGTCTTTTCATTATTTCTCATTATTCAATGAATGACCCCTCTTGCTCTGTCACACAGATTTGTTTTATTAAATCGAAAGGGTTCATAACTCCCATTTATCATATTTATTTATTAAACAAATATCACTCTGAATATATATAATTGGGATAGGTCTTATGTTTTATTAATTTGAACTTTTAACAGGGATTTTTATCTTATCTAACACCTTTTATTTATATTTATTTATTTATTTATCATTGAAGAATTTGAGAAGAAGAGGGTGACTAGCTAGGGATCTAGTCATCCCTAATAATATCTGTTGATGCTCAAATTGGTAACAGGTTAAGAAACCGCTTGCCCCAAAGAGTTCAACTGTGAGTAGGGTATTGTGAGAGTAGTGCTAGTTTGTGACACGAGCTTCCACCGGCCACTGGTGGTCTAATAGCCGTGAGGTACCGAGGCCTCCCGCCAGACAAGCTGCCTCCCCCTGCAAAACAAAGATGTCTAGGGGCCTCTTCTCCTTTGACCCTCCAACGAACAAGTAAGTTGGGTCAAGAATTTGTGTATGGGAGAGATAGAGTTAGACCGTAGAGGGAGAGAGACCTCCCTTTTTTACCTGGGTAGCCGCCCTTGGGCGGCCTGTCGTATTGGCTCTTCCTGTGCAACGCGCCAGGTTCCGCCCCCTAACCAGCTATCCTATCAGGTATTCCTTTTGCTGGGCGCGACGTCTACCACAGACGGCATCTGCCTTCGGTGACAAGACAGCACTTGTGCACCTTTTGAGGGATGGGAAGGGGATCTAATGCTCCTCTCTTGATCCAGCTCATCCCCCTAGGGGTCCTCCCGATTTGCACTATGGAAAGAAGGATTCCACCTTAACATTTGCACCCCATGTTATTGACCCGACGGGTTTCGCTTTGGCTGGGGTTGATGAGCTAGTCCCTAAGCGAGCAAATCGAATCGAGAAGCTTGGTAGGCTGCTTTAGTTGAGGGTTTAGTCTGTACTTGACCTCGGGTTAGATCCGAAGAACAGTGCGACCTTGTTCGGTCCGACTACCTTTCAGCGGGCCCCTCGCCCCAGCCCAGTTTCCCATCTTGGACCAGAGAATATCCTAGGTTCGCCGGCTCAGAATGTTTTATCGCTGTTCATAGGGGGTGAGATGGGGGTCAGATTAGTCGTGGGGATCTGGGTCCTTATTAATGGGATACGTTAGAATCGTGTTGGGTATGCTTTTCTATAATTCCTTAAGAAGGCATGGGAGATCGCAACGGTCTATGTGGCCACCATCTGGAGCGTTGTCCTATAGATCGCGGGATTCTCACCTACCAGGGTATGGTGGGAACACGGCTACCCTTTTTGTCGTTTGAACTCCTTTTAGGTTTTTCCTCTTAAAAGTGTTGTGACCCCCGTTCTTGGTAGGAACTTCTGAAGTTGTCAATTATAGCAGCGGAGCTAGGAGTTTTTGACACGGATCCCGCCTCCTTCATTAGTGAGATCAAGGAGTCCGACTTCCCCAAGCTCGCAAAGCACTTTCGGGGTTCCTTCTCTCTACGGGTTCCGGTGGCCGGGTCCTGAGGAAAGGGTGAGTCATTCTGGCCAAGGGGAGATTACACTATACCAAGAGTCCATCCGAACAGTGCTCCAGCTCCCAATGCCCGATATCTCTAGAGGGTTTTCAACGCCTTCCGGATAAGCCCCAACCAGGTGTACCCCAACTGGCTACGGATAATATGTGGCCTGGCCATTCTTTTCAAAAGGATGTGAACGGAGCTTACCTTGCAGTGGGTGTAACTTCCTTTTCAGAACCCCCGATCCATGAGTGGCTTGATATGCATGGCATTCCGAGAGAGGAAGTATCCCTTTTTGGGCCTCCTACCCTCAAAATCGGACAAGTAGAGGTCTCACTTCTTTGTTTCCTGCGGCGGTGAATGGGACGTGTCTTTGGAATAGGGTTCTCATCTTCTAGGCCCCAACTTTGACCTGAGCCTGATAGATGACGAAGTGAGGTAGAAGAAGGACCTTCTTGCTTGTGCCCCTCTTGATCTCAGGAAGCATCTCCTTCTTCCTTTCCCCTCTCTCTTAGGTAGGGCTGCCTTATCCCGCTTCCGCCATCCTTGCAAGAACTGTTCCCGATGAGGCCTTTCTTCTAAAGATAGCAACGAGAGGTCTACAGAGGCCCCTGTTTCAACTCCTGGGGCGCCTTCCTCGCGGAAGTCCAAGATGTCCGAATGGAGTGGTACGCATAGTGAGAAGAGGCCCAAGCGCGCCGCTGATTCCCCATCCGAGGTGTCTCAGCCCCCAGCGTCATCTCCTCTGGTGCTGGATCCTCCTGAGAGTGTTCTGGATGCACTACTGTCGTCTCCTATCGCAGGCCACCCTAAGGTGGGTTCGTTGGGGCCCATCAATAAGGCGGAGCCTGGGGTGTCATCTTCTAGGGAGGCTCTTGCTTGGCCCGGGGTACTCCTCGGGGTTCTACCTCCCACTTTCCTATTAGTTGACATTCCTTTTGCCGTTGCGGCCTTTCTAAACATCTACGAGGATCATTCTAAAGCCGCGGTCAACTCCCGCTGTTAGGGAGATTTGGCACATTGCACGATGATGGTCGGAGCGGAGGTGTGTTCAGATCCTAGCGTTCTTTTTCCAACTCTTCTTCCTCTATGTTGACTGTCCTATCGGCTTTTTCAATTCATTCTCCTATCGGTTCATTCAATACTTAGGCTTTTGGAGGGCACTTCGCCCTCTGGTTCTATGAGTGACGCCGTAAGGGGGGGTCCAGGAGGAGGTGCTCAAGAGGGGGTGCTTAACGAGAACTTGAAGAAGACAATAGCGGAGTTCTTCGGGCGCCAGGCACCGTTCTTTCCTTTTCCAGCCTCGCGGAGGGTGAGCGTCCTGCTTACCCATGTACAATGGTTTCCTTGCCTAGACTGTCCTTGTGGGGGGAGATCCAAGGCCATGGTTGGGTTCTCCGGTCCGAGGTGGATACCTTCTGAAGGGGTTTTCTACAGAGTGTGAGCGGCTACAAGAGGCTGTCAGCGCATTGCCCGAGCGCCTCCTAGATCGAGAGGCTGAGATCGAGCGCTTAGAGGATGAGCACGCTTTATCCATAGAACTAGCCAAGAGGCAGGAAGTTGAGAAGTACAAGGGCTCCTTCGCCTTTCCCGAGACACTCATCAACTGCCGGACGGAGGCCATAGCGAGGTTTAAGGTGTCACGTGAGTTCAAGCTCTTCCTTGACGAGGCGGCATGGGCTGGCTCGTGGGGGAGCTTCGAGGTCCTCCAAGGTCTGATCCTTCGAAGCCCTGCCGTGGACCTTCTGGAGATTAGCTATGACAAGGCAGTAGATCTTCTCCGCAGTTAGGGGGCCAGCGCTAGCGAGGAATCGAATGAGGCGGAAGGTGACCCAGGGTCGGACGCTCCTAATGGGGATGGGGACAGCTCCGGAGAAAATGTGGGGTTTGGCCTCCTTCCAAGTGGATCCTAGGGTTCGAACACCGGATCAGCCAGGTTCCCCCCAGTCAATAGTCTTAGGCGTCAACTATGTTTTTTACGTTTGGCCTGGTACGAGGGTGTTAATGTAAAGGAAGAGTTTAGTTTTTTCTATTGAAGAGGTGTGTACCTGACTTTTCCCTTTGCTTCCTCCAAATGCTTTTTGATCTCCTAGTTTGCCGCACAATTCCACAAGGGTTTTTGTGCCTCATTTGACGAAGTTGATAGTGGCTCCTAGGATATTGGGACAAGTAATGTACCTCCTGGTTTCCTTCCTTCAGAAGGGTTCGTTGGCATTAACTTCGCCATGCAGGGTGGCTCTTCGCCTACCTCCGCTTTTGCCTATAAAAGGCTATGGAAGATGGTCTCATTCCTTTAATCTTCCTTCAGCTTTGTCACTACTTTCGCATGGAGTCCGCGCTTCCCCAACTGAATAGGTCCCTGTTACAACCTCATAAGAGAGTTCTCTAGGACCGATCTTTAGGTCCTGTGGTCTCTCCAAATGTGGTTCGCTCGTGAAGTCGTGCTGGAGTTGGGTCCCAGGGTCTCTCCAAATCTCGAAGAACAGAAGAGAGAGAGGAACGCCCTCCAGCTGGGGACTTAACTAATGCCCTTCCCATGGGGTGTCCTCCGGGGACTTCTTGGGTGATGCTTCCATCCTCCCGCTTGGGGACACGTACCGAATTTGCCTCCACCAAGACTGAGATGTTTTGAGCCATCTTGGCTGATGTGGGGTCGCTGGTAGGTGTTGTGGAGGAGTCTATCGGTCTTTGGCATCGTCACGTGGGCGGCCATTCTACTTCCCAACATGGGTTTATGGGTTTGAATGCTCGCCTAGGCTGTCACCTTACACCAAGTCGGCGCAAGCCTTCAACGTCATAAACTTGTTTCGGGGGACCGATCACTGACCCCGGAGACTTTTACATCTTTCGTCTAGCTTAGGGTGCTACAACTTGTAATCCGCAACTTGTAACCTTTTTTTCAAACCCCCTTTCGCTGGATGAATAAAAGTTTGTTGCTTTGCCTTGATCTCCGTCTCTCTTTGTCCTTGTTTATTTGCTAGCCCTCCTTTGGGCTCCTTTTCTCTTTTTCACTTCCGTCCTTATGCCCAGCTTTGGACGACATGCTCTCAAGGTGTCTCCTTCCCACCTTCTGAGGTGGGCTGGCCGAAGCTTTCGTGATGGAATGATCGCACAGATGGGGCGGTGTTTTTCGAGGCAAATTGAGAAATGTCATTACTGCAACCGAACCTAGGGAACCGCTGCCCTTTTACCAGAGTCATTTTGTTTCCTAGGGAGGGGGCGCGCTACATGTCGACCGTTGACAAGTTGTGCCCCCAAGGCTCCTCGGGACTGTTGCCTCCTTCCCTTCTTTAAAGCCCCTCATTTGGAGCCTCCTTCTTGCTGGAGTTCTTTTTGAATTCTCTTTTGAAATGCGTAGCGAGTGTGTACTAAGGGCTTTGGAGGAGTACGTTGGCAATTGCTACGACATTTCGAGGCAACGAGAGGAAGGTAGCATTGGACCAGCGGGACCGGCAACCATTTCCTCCTCCTCCTCACCCTTAGATGGAGAGGAACCCCTCGTAATTTCCCCTATGATCGGTCCTTCTCCGCCGTCCTTTTCTCCTTGGATAGCATCCGCCCCGTGCACCCGCCTCCAGTCACGGGAGGCCGAGCGCGTTAAGCTAGAGCGGTTGGGCGCCGAGTTGCGGAGAATGAGGACATAAGTGACTCAGAGCGACCTTGCCATCAAGAAGCTCAAGGAGACCTACTCCCACAAGCTGGAGGCTTTAAGGTTGAAGAAGGCAGAGTTACAACAACGACTAGAGATAGCCATTGGTGCTGCAGTGGTAGCCGAAAAGGAAGCCTGAAACTCTGTGGAAGTATATCGGGGGTCGAGAGCGTAGCAGGAAAGCTTAGAGGAGGGCGCCCACGAAGCCTTCAAGATCTGCCAGGAGGTTGCCCATCTTCGCCGGGACGTGCCCCTCGACTCCCTGACTCTCACGCCAGCGTTCTTATAACCTCCCCGTGACCCATCTTCCTCTTAGTCATTAGCCGTTGTTTTCTACTATGTAGCTCCTTTGTAGTATTTTATTGAAATGATTGTTTTTGTTAGCTTCATGCCTCTTTGAATCTCCAGGGAGATAACGACCCTAAATAGGTCCGGGATTGTGGCAAGCAGGGTGTCTAGCCCTGAAGAAGAGCCATTGGAGACTCTGGACCCTAAGGGGTTTATAATCGTAGAACGCAGGATGCCCAACCCTTAAGAGGAACCGTTAGAGACTCCAAACTAGCAGAGGTCCGTGATCGTGGCATGCGAGATGGCCGGTATTGAAGAGGAGCCGTTGAAGATACCGGACGAGTTGAGGTCCGTGATTGTGGCATGTAGGATGCCTAGACCTGAAGAGTAGCCGTTCGAGACTCTGGACCCGCAGAGGTCCATGATCGTGGTAGGCTGGATGCCCCGCTCATAAAAGGAGCTGTTGGAGTGTCTGGACCTGTCACGCCCCGACCCGGATTCCAAGCCCCGAGCACGCGTACAGATCGGCCGTACCAGAGTAAAGTCGAGCTCTACTCAAATACAAGGCCTAAGAGTGACTTAACAGATAACAGATAACAATAAATACATGTACAAGTCAAGAGGAATAAATTAAATCATAAGGGTCCACAAGCCCTACTCAAAAGTCAGGCCTTACAAGGGTCCTATAAGCAAATGTTTCACACAACAAACAAGAGAGATCCCCAGACCTCAGCAAATACCCTGATCCCTGTCAGACTCCTCCTCTGGACAAGTCCTCTACACCTTGGGATCTGAAAAAAAGAAGAGTAAGTGCGTGAGCTTTCGAATGGAAAGCCCAGTAAGTATCCCCTGCGGGGTTCACAAGGACACGATAAAACAATATGTCAAATAATGGTATCACATCCTAAGAAATGTAACTCTAGGAGTCTACCAAAAGCAAATCAACGGTACGACCCCTAACTACAGAAGCTTTCAAGCTCTGTGTTGAGTTTCAAAGAAAGCTCAAAGATAACCCCCAGTCAGCGTATCCAGCTAAACACTGTAAACACGACCTTCTGGTCATAAGTCGATAGTACCACATCTCGTACGTGTCGACACGGCCAGCGTACCATCCCGCTCACGGGTAGAATAACTAGAGTATCGTCCCTCCGGCGTAGCAAGCAGAAACGCTAGGGTGTCCCGTCCATGAACGTTTCCCTAACGGAGCCCCCCACGCTCCACTGAGTCCGAGCAGTAGACCCACAACAAATCAGGGATACCAACATCCCGAAAAAATCAAACATGCTCAATAGGAATGAAACCAAGAAAAGAAAGCATGTATGAACTCAATAAAGCAACCATGATAATAGCAAAGCCAAGAAAACTCTGGAGAGTGGGTACAAGGTAAGTGTATTTACCTTTTGCAAGAACTGAAAACCTCCCTAGTCTCGTCCTGATGGGTCTCTAAGTCTCCGTAGCAGTATCTGCTAATAGAGTTTCTATTAGTATCAAAGTTCTAGCAACAACCCTACGTTCCTAGATGCATATGTTTGACTCTCTCTCTCTCTGTGGGCTTTAGCCCAACATAATGGGTCCCAGAGACCTTCTTTTTGGTTACCGACCCAATTTCCTCAATTCCAAGTCCTTAATTGACCCCCAACCCAAACTTGGTCAACTCAGGTCAACCGATCAACTTGACATTTATTTGTCGTGGGTTGAAATCTATTTGATCATCTTTAGTCACTTTAGCTAAATTGGGCCCACTTAAATGGGTTCACCGAACCCATTGGGCTTGATAGGCCTAGCCTTAACTATTTTAAACACTATCTGTTTACTACGTGGCTAGCCATGTCTTAGTGGTTAAGGCCCACTAAAAGGGTTTGGGTGGTCTTAGGTTCGATTTCCACCTCCTACAACCCTTTTTCATTTTCTTTCTATTTCTCTTTGATATCACTATTATTATTATTATTATTATTATTATTATTATTATTATTATTATTATTATTAAAAAACTTGTTCAACCAACTATTTGAGCCCAACCCATTGGAACCTAACCACGGATCCAGTATTAGACCTAAGGCATGAAGCCCACTAACTTAGCCTCATTTAATTTAATCAAATTAATTCTTAACTTGGTCCAACATAACCATTTAGTCAATCTATGAATTTGATTATGTTAAATTGATTAGAATCGACCAAATAATTAAACCCAACCAGTTTGATTTGGGCCGTATTCCAATTCCTTGGGTTTCTTGCTAGCTCAATCTATCTGATCTGATTAAAAGCAACTATATTAACCTAATTGACAAATTTTAGATGTGGGTCAAGTCAATTTGTTAATGTGGCTAACCCTAGTCATAAAACTTTAACTAACTATTTAATCTTATTAAATTATTTCTTCAATTAACTGAAACAATTTAATTAATTAATTAATTAATTAAATTATTTTCTATCTCCTTCTTCTTCATCTCTCTTCTCTCAGCCGAGCCTCGCCGGTGCGGGGTAGCGGTCACCGGAGAGTCTGCAACGGTCAACTCCACACACGCGGTGCTCCACCTCCTCTGGGAAAAGCTCTGCAGACCATAACTACCCCTACCATCCCTTATTCCCTTCTCTGCTCGTGCATCACCAGAGAAGATCACCGGAGATTCTTTTTCGTTTCTTTCTTCCCTGTCTGTAATCCTTACCACCAGAACTTCTTGCACCGAGCTTATCCCCGGTTGAGGTAGTCCTTTGCACTTACCGGAGGCCCCCCGTTTCTCTCCTAGAGTCCCTCTACTCTAGGCCGAAATTCACTCTTCGGCGGGCTCAAAACCCGGACCATATGCATGGAAATAATACCAACTACATCCAGAGGAAGAACATACTTGCCAACGCAACCTCCCAGCGGTGTTTGACGGCAATGCGGACTCCTGGTGCTCCTCCTGTCTTCTCCGACCACCCTCATCGGTGACTCCTTTGATTCTCTTCTCCACTGTGTCTCGGATGGAAACAGTGGGTGGGTTTTGTAGAACGAGGGCAACCGACGTGACAGGCGATGTCCTTGGGTTGAACCGTCTTCCGACGAGCGAGCTTTTCGCGTGTAACACCTTGGGAAAGAGGCAGTGCTCACGGCGGCTCGCACAGTCGGAGGAAAACGGCAGACGCTGCCTCGCAATTGACACCCACTCAAATCGGACGACCATGATCCATTGCATCCGCTTCAACGGTGGATGACTCTCCGTTACACGCAACTCCGCTAGATGGACGGCCCAGATCCAATTGGAGAGGGACAGTTAGATCTTGAATTCTTGCCCCATATCCAGCACTAACCTAGATGGAAGCTTCACGGTGCGCCACGTGATTTCACCGATCTTCCAATAACTCCTCGCGATAAGACCATCCGAGATCTTTTAATCCTATCCGTCCATTTGTTTCAATAAGGATTTTATTTGGAAAATTATCCAGAGGTCCCTAGTCCCTTTTTAGGTTACATTTACGTCCTTTCTCTATGATAGAGGGACAATTTCTCTTAAGTCCTCCATTTTTCTAAAAATTTACAAAAGGTCCTCGCTGACCCCAGTTAGCTTAAATTTGCATTTTCATAAAATTAACTCCCTTTTTACATTTGGTCAACCAACTCATGACAGTTAGGGACTAATTTAAATTAATAAATATATTTATGAGAATAGTAGAACATTTTTATTCCAAAATTCTTGGATTTTACACGACCCGTAGAGGTCCGCGATCGTGGCACGCGGGATACCTGGCCTTGAGGAGGAGCTGTTGGATTGTCCAAACCATCAGAGGTCTGGGATTATGGCACGCATGGTGCTCGCCGCTGAAAAGGAGTCGTTGGGGATGTCAAACCCACAGAGGTCCGCGATCATGGCACGCGGGGTGGCCGGCCCTAAAGAGGGGCCTTTGGAGACTTCAAACCCACAGAGGCTCGCGATCGTGGCACACGGGTTGCCCGACCCTGAGTAGGAACCATTGGGAGCCGAATTAGTGAGGAAGGAAGCTGTTTCGGGGGCAAAGACCTTAATTTCATTAGAGAGTCAAGAACTTACAACTAAGGGTAGTATTTCTTGAAATAGTCAGAATTGAATGGACTGTTGAGTTTTCACCCATCCAAATCACGTAAGCGATATATGCTAGGGCAGACTACTATCGTGATGACATACGGCCCTTCCCAGTTAGGCATTAGTTTTCCGACCCAACCTTCATTCCCCTGAAACTTGTTCCTCCTTAAGACTAGGTCCCCTACTTGGAAGATGACTTCATGTACCCTTGTATTGTAGAAATGTCGGACGCTCGCTTATGCTCGCTTCTCCTCGAGGAGATCAAGTTCGACCGAGAGGCCTTCCTCGTTGTTTACCAGTTCGAAGATTCGCGTCTGGAGGATGGGCACAAGGACCTCGGCTGGGATGACCGCCTCCATCTTATATGTTAGGCTGAAGGGGGGTCTCTCAAGTAGGGGCGCGGCTAGTGGCTGGTATGCCCAGAGGGTGTTGTGAATCTCGTATACCTAGTTGGACTTAGCTTTCTCCACCTGGATCTTGAGACTCTGTAGGAGAGTACGATTAATAACCTCCACCTGCCCATTTTCCTAGGGATGGGTCACCGATGTCAGTCTCGCTTCGATGCTAAGCCTTTCGCAGAAGTCTCGATGTCCCAGGAAGTCGAACTTCCTCTCATTGAAGGAAATGGAGGCTACAGGGATACCAAAATGATAGACAATGAACTTTCACAAGAAGCTCTGGAAGGCCGGTTGCATAAACTTGGCCAGCGGATCTGCTTCCACCCATTTTGTGAATTAGTCTATGGTGACAATGAGGAAATTCAGTTGCCTGACCGCCTTAGGGTAGGGAACAAGGATATCGACTCCCCAAATCTCAAACGACCTTGGGCTCGCGATGGGGGATAGGGGCATCAAGGGTCGACGCTATACCCGGGAGTGTAGTTGGCAAGACTCGCAGCTCTTCACAAGTGATTCCATATCCTCGGCCATAATCGGCCAAAAGTACCATTGCCGTAAGGCTTTTTGTGCCAGAGTTCTTGCCACTAGATGGTTCGCGCATGTTCCTTCATGGATCTCGTATAGCGAAAGGGCCACCTCTGTTGGCCAAAGGGCACCTCAAGCGTATCACGGTGTACAACCTTTTATACAGTTGGCCTTCGAGAAAAGTGCACCTTGCCAATTTGTTTATTATTTTGCGGGCCTCCTTTTGATCCTTTGGAAGAGCGCCCTTATGGAGGTACTCTCTGATTGGGCCTATCCAGCATGGCTCCTTATGGACCTAGGACACCTTCCAGGGTTCAAGCTCATCGATGCTCTATCCCGGGAGTTGCTAGAACCTAACTAGGTACTGTGAGTCGACTCCCTATGCGGAGGCAAGCTTTAACAAGGCATCTGCTTTGTCGTTATCTGACCGTTGTATCTTCGTAACCTTGAAATGGTTGAACTGGGAGGTCATCTTTTCAACGCCCCCTTATATGCGGCCATGTTCCCTTCCTTGGCTTCGTACCCTTCGTTCAGGTGACCAGTTACCAGCTGCAAATCGATGTATGCGTGCAGGCGTTTCACACCGTGCCCCATCGCCAACTTCATGCCGATGATCAAGGCTTCGTATTCAACTTCGTTATTGGTGGCTTTAAAGCCGAATCTGATGGTGATGGTGGCCTTCCATCAGCTCGGAGGCTTCAGCACTAGCCCGACCCCTGAGCCACTCCCGTAGAGGAGCAATCGACATGGAGGAGCCATGGGTTTGTAGTATCCCCATTCCCCAGGGGTTTCGTGAGTCTATGGTCTTGGTTGTATTCCGTTGAGGTCATTTCCGTAGCAAAATCCGCCAAAGCTTGCTCCTTGATTGCTGTCCTAGGTTGGTATACAAGGTTTAATTCGCTGAGCTCGATGGCCCACCTGAATAGCCTTCAAGAGGCCTTTGGCTTCTGCAGGATTTGTCTCAAGGGTTGGTCCATGAGGACTGTAATTCGATGCGCTTGGAAGTAGGGTCGTGACCTACGGGCAGAAGTAACTTGTGCGTAGACCAACTTCTCTATGGGTAGATATCTCGACTCTGGATCGTCTAGAACATAGCTAGCATAGTAGACCGTGCCTTCCTCCTTAACAAAAACATAACTCACCGCCTTCGTGGTGTCCGCGATATGTATGAGGAGTTTGCTGCCATCCCGTGGCTTAGTTAGTTACAGGGGGAGCTTAGGTACTCCTTGAGGTGGTGGAAGGCCTTCTTGCAATCTTCTGTCCATTCCAGATTTGGAGCCTTACGGAGAGCCCTGATGAATGGAGGCTTTTCTCCCCTGATCTTCGATGAAGCAGCTTAGGGTCGCCAGTCTCCCGTTCAGCCTTTGAATTTCACGGATGTTCCTTGGGGAGCTCATCTAGAGAACTGCTCGGATCTGATCTAGTTTAGCTTCAATTCCTCCTCACTGGGTTAAAATAAAACCAAGGAATTTTCTAAACCCGACTCCAAACACGCATTTGCTGGGGTTGAGGTGCATCCCGTAGTCACGGAGAGTCTGGAAGGTCTCTTGCAGGACGGCAATGTGGTCATCGACCTTCTCACTCTTGACCAGCATGTCGTCTCCAAATTCTTCCACATTCCTTCCAAGTTGGTTTTGGAAGAGTTTCGTCACCAACCTCTAGAAAGTCGCTCCGGTGTTTTTGAGGCCGAAAGGCATGATTCAGTAGTAGTAGGTTCCTTTCTCCGTGATAAAGGACGTTTTTTCTTCGTCCAACTCGGCCATGCTTTCCATGTTGTACCCCGAGAATGCATCAAGGAAGCTAGGCATTTTGTGGCCTTCTGTGGAATCCACCCACTTGTCTATCATTGTGAGTTGGAAGTTGTCCTTTGGACATGCCTTGTTGAGGTTGGTGAAGTCAACGCATATCCTCTACTTCTCGTTGGACTTCTTGACCAAGACGAAGTTAGCAAGCCACTCAGGGTAGTGTACTTCTTGGATGAACCTGGCCACTGATGGCTTCCTGACCTCTTCCTCGATGGCTGTCATCATCTCGAAGGCAAAGTGCCTCCGCTTATGGATCATCGGCTTATGGGTGGGTCTACATTCAGTTGATGCTGCATCACTTCATGGTCCACTCCGGGCATGTCACTTGGTCCCCATGTGAAGATGTCGGAATTGCTTCTCGAGAGGCTGACAACATTTTCCTTTAACTTCTACGACATCTCTAATCCAATTTGCACGATCATTCCGGGGAAATCTTCGGACACGCGAAAGATGATGAGCTCTTCGACAGCGTTAGGCCTCGGGCCATCCCATGTCCGTAAATAACTGGCTTCTCGAGGTCCAATACTTCTCCAGCCTTCTCCTCTAGGCTGACGAAAAAGTACTACCATGCGGTCCCCTGGTCCCCTCGTAACTCTCCACACCCTCAAGGGATGAGGAACTTCACCATGATGTGGTACGTGGAGATCACCGCTTGTAAGGCATTTATGGTCGGCGTCCCCAGGATGACATTGTAGACGGAAGGGCACTTCATAATTACGAAGTTAAAGGCCACCGTCACCCGTTGTTGATGGGATACAACCGTGAGCTGGAGTGTTATGGTGCCCTCCGGATTGACGACATCCCTAAAGAGCCCCACCAGCGAGACGTAGGTGGGCCGCAGCGTCTTAGTCTCAAGGTTCATCTTTTGGTATACCTCCCAGAAGATTATGTCCGCTGTGCTTCGACTGTCGATCAATACCCGCTTGACTTCGAGGTCTGCTATCTTGACGGCAACCACCAAGGCATCATCATGAGGGTGGGTGACCCTTCTCGAATCGTCGCTTGAGAAGGTTATGGACAACATGACGCGTGGTCTTTTAGAGTCTCGTCCCGCTTCTGAGGCACCTCTAGGGTCTCCGGCCATCGCAGAGCTACTAGACTTTTTTCTCATGTCCCCATGGATGGTTCCAAATTGTTGATGCTCAAATTTGTAGCAGGTTGAGAAACCGCTTCTCGCAGAGAGTTCAACTGTGAGTACGGTGTTGTTAGAGTAGTGGTAGTTTGGGACATAAGCTTCCGTTGGCCGCCGGTGGTCTGATAGGTGAGAGGTACCTAGGTTGCCCACCAGACAAGCTGCCTCCCCATACAAAACAAAGAAGTCCAGGGGCTTCTCCCCCCAAGTCCCTCTAATGCTCAAGTTAAGTAGGTCGAGAGTTTGTGTATGGAAGAGAAAGAGTTAGACCGTAGAGGTAAAAAGACCTCTCTCTTTTACCTAGGTAGCCGCCCTTTGGCCTCTTGTCGTACTGGCTCTCCCTCTGCCATGCGCTAGGTTCCGCCCCCCGACCAACTACTCTGTCGGGTATTCTTTTTGCTGGGTGCAGTGCCTACCACATACGGTGCCTGCCTCGGGTGACAAGATAGCACCTGTGGGTCCTTCCGATTTGTGCCACGTGGAAAGGATTCCCCCTTGACAATATCTTTTGTGAGAATAATAAGGCTTAAATATACTATTCATCCTTGTATTATACCCCAATGGTCATTTTTGTCCCTATTCTTTAAAAATGTTCAATACAGTCCCTGTACTTTGCTTATTTTGTTCAATACCGTCGCTGAGGCTGATGTCGCAGCACAGATGGCATACGGGTGAAATACAACCTATTTTTTATTTTTCTTATTTACACATTATAGTATTTTACCGACGTGGTATACGTATTTTGCCACTTCAGCAAAAAATAAATTTTAAAAAAATTACTTTTTTTTAAAAAAAAATTAATTATTTTTTTACAAAATTATTTTAAAAAATATTTTTAAAAAAATATTTTTGCTGACGTGGCAAAATATCTATGCCACGTTAGCAAAATACTGCCATGTGTAAAATTGAAAAATAAGAAAAATAGGTTGTATTTCACATATATGCCACATGTGTGGCCACGTTAGCCAATGGGACGATATTGAACAAAATACGCAAAGTACAGGGACCATATTGAACATTTTCAAAGCACAGGGACGAAAATGAACATTAGGGTATATTACAAGGATGAATAGTATATTTAAGCCGAATAATAAACATGGATGAGGATGACCTTATCCCAAAAGTAGGGATAAAATTCCTTCCATCAAAAAGATGGGATGACTTGAGTTTTCGGTTTTATCTTTCTTCACCTAATTTTCAAATTTACTCATATAGTACCCTACTAACCCAAGGAAACTCCTAACTTCTGTTACTATGGTTGGTGCCTTCCAATTCAATATTGCTTCAATCTTCTAAGGGTCAACAAATATCCCTTTTTAAGACATAACATGGTCGAAGAATGTTTCTTCTTTTAGCCAAAACTCACATTTATTCAACTTAGCATACAACTTCTATTCTCTTAAGGTTTCTAGCACCATCCCCAAGTGTCGATTGTGGTCCTCCACACTTTCTGAATAGATCAATATATCATCAATTAAACCTAACACAAACCGGTCAAGGTAGGGTGCAAACACCCTATTCATCATGTCCATGAAAGCTGCTAGGGCATTCATCAACCCAAATGGCATCACCCAGAATTCATAATGCCCATACCATGTATTGAAGGCAATGTTAGGTACATCTTCTTCTCTAATCTTTAATGGATAATACCTCAAGTCAATCTTGGAGAACACTACCATTCCTTGTAACTTGTCGAATAGGTCATCCATACGAGGTAACGAATATTGATTTCAGATTGTCTCCTTATTTAACTGGTGGTAGACAATGCACAACCTTAGTGATCCATTCGTCTTTTTCAAAAAAAAAAAGCCGGAGTTCCCCATAGTGACACACTAGGCCTTATAAAACCTTTATCTAGCAATTCCTCAAATTACAATTTGGCCCCATTCTATAGGGTGCCCTTGATACGGGTACCCCTCCTGGAACTAAGTCAATAGAAAACTCCATGTCTCGATTCTATGGTAACCCCGGTAAGTCCTATGGAAACATGTCATGAAATTCACATACCATTGGGATATCTTGTATACTTTCACCATGTACTCTTTTAACTATCACATAAGCTAAGTAAGCCTCTTCTTCCTTCTTTATACACTTGTTCCCTTAATGGAAATCAAGTTGATTAGAGATGATGATTGTCTTCCTTTAAATATGAATTCTTCTCTGCAGTCAGTCTTCTAAATCTTGACATCCTTCTTGTAATAGTCTACTCTAGCATTAAGACGTGACAACCAATCCATCCCCAACAACACATCAAATTTGATGATCCTTAGAGGAATCAAATCAGCTTCAAACTCTTGATTACCAACATAAATCTTGCATCCTTTATACAGTTGTCTTACAATCATAGAATCTCATATAGGTGAGGCAACTGCCATGGCACTCTCTAACTATGTAGGGACTATTTTAAGATGTGTGACACACGTAGTAGATATGCATGAATGGGTGAAATCTAGATCTATAAAAATACAAGCATCGAAATCATAAATATTCATCATACTTGCCACCACATCTGGTGCGTGAATAGCCTTCGGTTGAGTCATTGCAAAAGCTATGCCTCTCGCCCCTATTGACCTATCTCGACTACCCCGATGGCATGTGCTACTAGATCCTTCTTCACTGGCTCCCAGCCTGTTGGTCCCTATAGGGTATCCTTTACCCCATGGAGTACTACATTGACCCTAGTGTCCGCCTTTGACCTATGATCCACTAGGTGGTGAGGTTTTCCTACAGTCTTGTACATGTTGTGGGCAATGTCTATGTAGGTAGCCTAAATGATGGTCATAGTAACAACCTCCTATCAATTTCATGTACTCTCCTCAGTAAGCCTTTCCATAAGTTTCACACTGAAGGCGAGACCCTGCACTACTATCCCCCTACTGGCCACTAACTCCTGTATGGTAACTACAGGCCCCTGACTATACCTTTCTGCCAGAGTCTTGACTTCTGTCATGCATACCCTATTGAGTTGTGCCTTGACTGCATGCCTTCGCCTTGACTTTTGTTGCCACTCCACTTCTTATAGCCTGGTCTACCTGCACTAAAGCTTCCACTTGCTCTTTTCACTGATCCTTCACTCTGGTCTCCAACTTGGGATCCTTTGTATGTTCTTTTCTTCCACAGTTCAGTCTTCCCCTTTTGGACTTGATTATACTATCAATTAATAAGTGCATGATCATACATATATTTCTATCATATTTACACATACTTATGCCATTTCCTGGCATTGATTCCCTATTTTTGTGCTCCTTTAGGTATATTTGTGTGATTAGATAGGTAAACAGGTGCTCGGGGAAAAAGGAAGAGGAAATGGGATATTCCAGAGAAAAAGGGGCAAAAAAAGCCATTTATAGAGAAGTGCACGGGCATGCTCTTATTCTACACAGGCTTGCTAAAACCATGGGCGTGTTCGAGCCAATGCAAATCTCGGATATTTGAAAACACATAAACCACATCGTGGGCTGAAGAGCACGGGAGTGCTTTTGATCAACACACTCGTGCTTCACAAATCTGAAAGCTATAAATAACTCTCTACTTAACCCTAATCAAGAACTTTTGGTGCATCAGTCTCGGACGGTCTTCTCAGCGATGATTATGGTTTTGAGAGAAGATTGAAGGCAGAGGAGACAGCAGCAAGGGAGAATTCCTATGTTTATCTTTATGTTTTCCTATTGTATCTTTGTTATGGTATGAGAGGTTAAACCTTGTATGGTGCCTTGGACACATGAACCCTAGGATGAATTTGTTATTGACTTTCTTTCTATGTTATGTTCCTTTGTTACGGATAGTTCTTGTGCATCATCGATGTATGTCTATGCTTGATAATCCATATGGTTGTTGTGTGTGCGTCTTAATTACCTACCTCATCAAGGTATAGCATTAGTATGATAGTGTTTATATTGAATGATTTGTGTGATTATTATTGTACTAGCCCAGGATTTGTTACCTTTCTAGGTTACAGTTAGACAGGCTATAGGGTGTGACTAGCATCACGAGAGATCGGGTGTTGTACTTAAAAGTGTATTTTTGCATCCTCCAAAAACTTATCAGTATATAGTCAGTAATAGGAAGTCAATCGTTAGCAAGGGATTTCTAGGGGGGGTGTTATCCGAGGTGGCATGTCGCATCTCTGATTATACACTATCTACCAACTGTTCACATTAGTTCTTTCTTTAGAATAATTAGTTAAATCCCCCAATACATCATCCATATTTATGCTAGAGAATAGAGGATAATAAGTAATAGTGGTCAGTCCCTGTGGATTAGACCACCCTACCTAAGGGTACTTTACTACTTAATCAACCACATACACTTGCAGGTGAGTCGCCGGGTACCCTGTGCTTGCATCAAGTTTTTGGTGTCGTTGCTGGGAATCGGCAACACTAGGAACATTAGAATATGTTATTCTAATGTTCTTATCTTTTCTTATCTTCTTATCCTAAAAATCAAAAAAATAAACTAAAATAAAAAATAAAAATCCTAAAAATTCAAAAAAATTCAAAATTCCCGATCTTAGATTTTCATTATCCTTTGTGCCTAAATTGAATATTTTTTATCGGATTAACAATGTCTTTGCCTTCAGGTGACGAGGATTGCTATCAGGATTGTGTGACACATTATGGGAAACCCTTATTGGAAGATACCGTTGCGTATTACACTCATCGTAGTAAAATGGCATTGAAAGAGTTGAATCTTGGGAGTTTATTTGTAGGGTAAGCTCAAACCTATTCGCACGTGAATTTGGAATCTAAACACCTTTCGTCCCCCCATTGGAAGTTAGCGAAGCACCATCCATCGAGCAATTCATGTTAACTCCATGGACACGGATGATGTAAACGGATGGGATGTGACCAACAAGATATTAAGGCAAACTTTGAACAAAGCATGGATATAGAACCAAGGAAGTATCTTGAGTGGGAAGTTGAGGAAGCCTTAGAAGAAACCATTCCAGATGAAGATCTTGACAAGAAGACTTGGGAAAAACTGGAACCATCTATTGAGGAACCTCCTAAGTTGGAACTAAAGAAGCTACAAGAGCACCTTGAGTATTGTTTCCTGGAGGAAGATATGGAGGACCTCCTTGAGTATGCATCGCCATCTTAAAAAAGGAGAAAGTATGGAACCTCTCTTTAGGAATCCCAATACAGAGGATGAGTGTTTGATCAAACCCAGCATCAATGCCACTGTGATCAATGAACTCTTGGACCAAAACTTCATTATCAAAGAAATAGATAGATGGCAAAGTAATTTAGTTGCAATACAAGGTGCCGTACGAAGACATCACTTAATGTTGCAAAAACAGTTGCTTGGGGTAATGCGAATTCAAAGTATACAATCTTCTATATTTACTGAAAGGGTATCCCTGCAAGATGCTGAGTTATATATTGAGCATTTCCAGACTACAAAGAAGTGGCGAACAACCTACAAAAGGGAAGGTTTTGAGAAGGATGTAGCAGCTCTGGTCATCAAAAAGCCAGAATAACGTACAATTACATCAAGATAATGACATAAAACAAGCGCTTCTTGTGAGGCAACCCAAGTTTGATTAGTTCTCTAGTTCATTTTTTGTTTAAGTTAGGATTTAGTTAGATATATATTGGTGGTACATTCCATTCATACATTGATGATTTCCCTATTTCGTGCTCTCCAAAGTGTTTAACTATTAATCTTTTGCGTTTACAGCCACTAACAAATAGGTTGAGGGGAAAAATAAGTGACACTAAAGCAAGTGGGGCAACAGAAAGAAGCACGGCCAGGAACACGGGCTTGTTCCAAGCCGTGTACATCTCAGGAAGCGATAGTCAAGACGAGAACAAAGAAGCAAACCCGTGCATCAGGAAAGCACAAGCATGCACTTTCTACAGAGATAAACATGGGCATAAGGACAACAGTATTCCAAGCCGTGCACATCTCTGGAGAACAAAAGCTAAAGAACACTATCATGCTTAACAAACAAACCCATGTTTTAAGGCGTACTCAGGTAGACGAACTGAGTACTAGGTTTGATATTTGGATACCCTGCGTCGCCGCCTCCCTTCACCACACCTAATCGCCTTCTCCTCTACTCCAATACCTCGCCCGACCTTCTCCGGCAAGACTGCGCAGGATGGCGTCAAGATCTACCATGAACTCGTCGCGGCTCCCCTCAACACGCCACCCTACACAGCCATGCTCCCCATTATGAGATCTTCTTCTACGCGGTCGAGCACTCCTTTTTCCATCAAGCCACCACTGCACACTACTATGACGCCACGAAAGAAGGTGACGACAAGGCCGCTGGCAAAACAACAAAGAGGTGAGGGAAGCTCTATCCAAAACCTATACATAAATATCTAAGATTATAGGGACTAGAAAGAAAAAGTGAAGAGATTTTTCGTAATTATCTATTAGGTCAAGGACTTGATTAAGATATATATCATAGAGATCTCTATCTCAAATATGGATCGTAATCGGATTATAAGTTTGTATTTTAATTAGGTAAAGATTTATCTCATAGAGATAATTATAAATTGTTTACGATTGGTCTTTATCTCAAACATAGATTTTATTTTGATTAAGATTGAAAATTTGAATTTGAATTTGATAAAGCCTTAACTCATAGAGATAATTATAAAATATTTATGATTTATCTCTATCTCGAATATGGATTAGACTGAGACTAGGACACTCCCATCTATATAAAGAGAGACATAATGAGAGAATTCAAATACAATTTTGTGAGTGAAGTTGAGTGATCTCTACGAGGGTCCAACAATAGTAAGCACTTGGGAGATTGCCAGGTGAGTTGACTACAGATGAACTCCGATATTTTTATATTGATTGCATGACATTTTAACGAGGTTTCTATAGATAGATTCTGAAACCATATTTTTACTATGTACATGTATTTGCTCATAGTAGAGCCACTTTGCATGTTTTGTATATCAATCTATATCTAGGTCATGTATGCACTGATCGAGATATGCCTATGTTGGGGCTCAGCCCTAAGGTCTGTGGTATTGTTCTGTTTTCTGATTCTGTGAGTCTAATTTTGAATTCTTAGCACGACTAGTGCTATTGAGAATAGCTGCATATGGAACTAAGTATGATTGATATAATTACTGTTGATATGTCAGTCGTGTTTGTGATACTTTGATTTACTCGGGTTTGCGATATGATAATTTGAGATTCAATAACACCATCTCATCCTGTTTATGTATGACTGGCATGGTACTTCTGATATGATTGATATGTGGATAGACCAGCATGAACATTGTTCTATTATATATATGATACTTATATTATTTCTGTATCTAACCTTAGTGTGATGTTTGTCGCTCATTGGGCTAGTTTTAGCTCACAACTCCCTCTATTTTTCAGTGTATTAGAACAAGTCAAGATAGCTGACCTAGTTGACATGGAGTGATGAAAATCATGAGATCAATGTGACCATATAGTTGACCTTGATTGTAGTGTGTCGATTGTATAAAACTAGATGAATTGTTTTGTTAAGATTTGATTTTGTGTTTGAATAATATTATGATTTTAATTCGTTTTATCTATTGATAATATTAGTTATTTCTGATTATGTGCCTTTCGTACTTATGGGGGCAACCCTATAAGTACGCGGCGTTTGTCCCATGCCCGAGCCCAGTCTGGGTTCAAGGCGTGATGAATTAAATCCCAACTAGGTTCGGGGTGTGACAGATTAAGGTGGTATTAGAGAACTAGATCGCTTTTTGTTGGCTTAGTGGTCTTAGATCCTTTTTAGTGAAGTTGAATTAGTAGACTTTAGGAATAAGTGTTGGCGAATGAATTGTTGATCTGTTTGCGGAGTTGTTATATGATCCTAGTGTTATGGAAGTTGTATCTGATAATGGACACTTTTTTTATGACAAATCTTGGGGATAGATCTCTATTATAAAGTACTTGAAGCTCCTCGAATGTGGACTCTTGAATAAATATTGAGATGTTATCTAATCTATGATTATGAAAGACTACTCTTTATAGTTTATTTTATTGTCATAGATGCTGAGGATGTATTGAGATTTCCAATAAGAAATTTGATGAGTTCAATTCTAAATTTTTTGTCTGGATTGGGTTTCTATTCGGAGATGTTTATGCACTTGTTTGGATTTAGACATTCGGATGAAACAACTATCTTGTATGCAAAATATTGGTGGACATTGATAATAAGTTGTTTGATGGTGGAATAGGCTTTTGATTCATTGCCTTGATTGTCTTTTGATTGCGAGCATGTTGTTATGTTCAGTTTCATATTTTGACCTTGTGGTTCTTGAATTGGATTCTCTTAGTTTGGTTCTTGGAATAGTTTTGTGCATTGAATTCGAGATTAAGAGATAAAGATGGGGCATGGGGATTGAAATATGGTTTATCGGTTCATTTTTAGTGCTTGTTTGATGATTAGATCAATTGAAATTATTTGGAGGTTTGAATTGAGTTGGAATTTGGGATTATTTTCTCTAATTATTCATTCTTGATATCTAAAGTTTGATGAAATTTTATGATTATACATATTATCAACGCATCATTAAACTTGATTTTATTAGGTTCTATACCTTACCCAACAAAGATATATAGAATGTTACAAAGACATGGACTAATGAAGTCTATGCATCTATTTTCTTTTCTCCAATTATTGAAAACCAATTCTGGAATTCTGTACCTTTTCCATTCTTTTGTTCTTAAGCCATGACTAGTTCATTTCCCTTTATTTTTTGTTGAAGTTGCCATGCTATGGCTTGCACTTGAGTTTTTTAAGACCGATTTGAGAAGGTCATTGGATGATTGTATGTAAGATGCGTTATATTATTGGTGTTTTTAGGGAAGATCAACTCACTAATGCTTAGCTGAAGTCAAGTTCATTTTAAGGCATGCATAATTATAATGAAGTGTGATGGGATGGCAATATACTATATGGTCTTGATTCAAGAGAGGTAAGTATAAGTGGTTGTGAAGCAACTCGGGAGCTTGAGTTGGAGATGAGAGGGTGATATCCAAATCTTTTCGAGGGGTTACGTACGAGTTTAGAGGACTAAACTCTTTTTAAGGGGGGAGAATGTAAAATTTTGAGGTTATAGAACTTTACTATAAGGCCCGCATGTAATTTTATTTTACATCAGGGGTCTTTCCACAAAAATTCTACTTTTCGGTTTTAAAAACCCTAGTTCTTTCCTTCTTTTCCCAAATGAGTGTCACCATCACTTTTCTTCCATTGGACTGATTTGAGGCAGGATGTGCCTAACGCCGCCGACAGGGACCACATCTGTAACACCCTTATCCTTTTCAGGACCCAGGTGTCACACCAGCCAGATCTAGAGAATGAACCCTAGACCTAAGGCTGTAGACTGCTATTAAACTATGAAATTTATAACTCGCGGAAGGTTAATAAGCAAACTGAATAAATTAAAACACCAACTCAATCTGGTTTAATACAACACCAAATGAAAATATTGTCTCAAACTTAAAGTCTCACAACACTCATAAATAAAATAACAGGACTTCTAGGCTGAGTCGTGAGCCATTCTGATTACATCTCCACTAACTCGTGGTCAGACGACCCTCTATATGTCTCCTGTCTAACATCCTGCAAACACAGTGTCAAGAAGAGGGGCTGAGCTACTGGAGCTCAGTGAGCGGGAACAAATCTGTCGGGTGTAACTGTACCCGTATAATAAGTAAAACTGTAAAGGAAATCTGACGTATAATAAAAACACGAATAGAAAATACTGAATTAAAATACTGAAAACTGAACTGAATACTGAGCAAGTAAGTGTTGATTAATGTATTCTCTTTTAAATGCATATCTGAGTTTCTGTTTCTCTGTCTTGTGAATTAGATATGAAACCGACATTCCCCCTGGGTAATCTGTACCTGTGCCCTCTCTCTCTCTGAGATGAGCTCTATCTCTAGAAGGCGAGGAATGCGGCGTCATTTGCTAAACACAAGACTAATTCTCTGACTACACATCTACTTCAATACTGTATGGCCAGCAACCAACAAGTATATCTGATACAAGTGGTCGATAATATATGCGTACACTAAGCATCCAAAGGGATGGAAACGGGGTTTTGTTTTTTATAAAATGGATGTTTTTAAAAACAAATAGTTCGGACTTAAAATCAAAATTTAAATCACCCCTCTCCTATCCTAGTGTCGTACTCTCTGGCTCTACACGAGCCACCACTGGTCTATACAAGTATATCGATAGAATGTAATCTATTTGTATCTGTATCTGTTTCTCTTTTCTATTACTGAATACTAAGCATGAAATGAGTTTATAAAACTCTAGAAACTTTCATAAAACTCCTAGTTCATGCTTTTCAAAACTGAAAACTATATCGAATAAAAATACGGTAAAACACATGAACTGTACAGGTAGATTCCCCTCACCTGAGTTTGGTCCGAGCTTAAATCTGGCTCAGTCCTTCGGCAGCGGTGGACTTGCCTTTGCCCTTTCCTTTTCTTGATAATCAAAATACGAAATCTATAAATGCGGAGTCCGTATTCTTGACTCGTATTCTAATTTAAACTAAATAGAATACGGTAATGATATTAATCTATCTAAGCATGTTTTCTTATTTCACAACTAATAAATGCTTCTAAGATATGAAAGTATGGATTATACTCGTATCTCTCCATACTTCTTATTCTCCTTCGATTATACTTAATTATAACTTTCCTAAACTTAATAACTAACATATCTAGCAAGGAATGTAGATAAACTTAATTACTAAGCTTGTACGCATGAACTAAATCTCAATAGGATACGATAACTTACTAGGCTACTTAAGCATAATTTCTATTTAAAATCCAATACATGCTTCTAAAACTCATGAGAATACGGAAAAAGTACGAGATTTAATTCTTCTTACCATCTATACTTATCTTCGTCAGTAATATAACTTGGAAACTTAAACAGGTATTTCATGGGAATTAAAGGGTCTCTAATATGCTTTCATTTAGGTAATTACTTACTAAGCATGCATGATTAATCCTCTAAACAAAATTGATGAAATTTTGGCAGAGTCTCCTTTGTATTTCGGGCTTAAATTCTAATATAAACATTCATCACAAGAGTTGATATTTATGCCTACAACTAAGTCCATCTTTTATACATGCTTTTCATCCATCCACGCGTACAATTAAACATCATCAAGCCCCTAATCTTTGACATTCATATTTTCCCCCCAATTTCATAACCCTAATAACCCAATCACTTCTTTGGATTCATTCAATTAGATAATTAAAGTATGCTTAATCCCAATTTTAGGGCTCACTGTGGGATTTGAAGACTTCCTCGCCAAATCGAACAAGGAAAGTGGCAAGGGGCTGCCGGCGTGTAGAAAGGAGGGGCCAAACTAGCTGGCGGCTCACCGGGGTTGCTGGTTGGAGGAAGACGATGTCATTGAGGTGCTGCTCGTCAGAGCCATGAAAGGGCCGGCGGCGATGGAGGTCTTTGTCGAGCGCACCACGTGCTCAAGAGCGGCGTACGGAGATAGAAAGCTAGGCTTGTGCGCGCGGTGGGGTGTGGAAGCAATGGCGGCCGGTGCTAAGAGGCGGCAGCTGCGCAGCAACGGCGCCAGACTGACCTCAGCTTAGACCGGCGAGGAGTCCAGCGTCTTGTGAGCTTCGGCCGAGCCGAGTGCGCGGTGGCCGCCTGGCTGGTGGTCTCGCCGGTTAGCTCAGGGGAAAGAAGGGCGTGACTGCGCTCGAGAGAAGGAAGGGTGCTCCCTCCGAGGAATCGAGAGAAAGAGATTGGGAGATATTTCTCTCTCTCTCTCTCTCTCTCTCTCTCTCTCTCTCACACACACACACACACACACACACACACACATCTCTTATAACTTATAATGAAATAATAATTTACTTAAAACCTTATCTAAATTCATAACTTTACATTATCTCTTAAAATTAATTAAATTAACTTGCCTTGTAAAAAGGGAATTGATTAATCTAAATTATCTTGTAAAATATCTCCTACTAAGGGCCGAATACTTTTCGTTGATCTTATCTTTTTACTTTGCCGTCACGAGGGCGACTAATAATATTATCTGGCTCGTTTCTATCTCAGACCAGATCCGGGAATCCCGGGTCAGACGACCCCAGTGACACGAGCTGACTGTAGCATCACGGGTCGTCTCTTCTCCCGACCCAGATCCGTGTTTCTCGGCTTTTGACTCGACCAGATCTACTTATCGGGACTCTAAATTTTGTCCGATATTCCTACTTGGTTAATCTTGATTAATTAATATTTAATTAATCTTTAGTTTAATTAATCTAATAATGCTGACCATCCACCTCCAACTATTTCATGTAACTCTGGCCTGGCCTAATAAGGCCTTCTCTCGGCCCTATAGTTGAGAGGCTTGATTTCGGTCCATTAAATTCTGATTTCTTTAACTTCGAGGTTAATAATAATTAATATGTTTTTGAGCTAATTAACCTCATTTAAAATTTTGAAAATTACTGGAATTGACTTAGAAAATTCTGGGATGTTACAATTCTCCCACCCTTAGGAATTTCGTCCCCGAAATTTTCTTACAATAGATAACTAAAACAATTGAGGATACTGTTCCCTCATCTGATCCTCTCGTTCCCAAGTGGCTTCTTCCGCTTGGCGATGAGTCCACAACGCTTTCACTAGAGGTATTATCTTGTTCTTAAATACACTCTCCAATGGGAACACTTTCTGGAATACCGTATCTTCCACTTCCATTCTGGGACCTCCAAAGGTACCAACAACCCTGGTGGCTCCTTGTACTCTTCCTTGATCTGCTCACCAATCAATTCCTAGCCACGAACTCAGCGATTTCCTTATACTCATTAGATATTTCAACTCTCGTGGTCGGTGAAGATTTTACAGGCTCCATCATAAGGATAGTGTTGCCAGATCTCTAAAGTAAGGACCACTTAGATGTAATACCTGCCTCTATTAAATGTAACACGCATCTTTCAATGAGACGGATGTTACACCAGCCACGTCAAGAAGAAATGACTAAAACTGATAATGATAGGTATACTCCAAAGACTTAGATAATCATAAACATAATCTGTTTATCACATATCATCAAACCAAATAAAATCAACATATGGCCACATCGCCCCTGAAGTTTGGGCAACACAACCCCAAACATAGAGTAGTCGTTATACATAACAAGTCTTTTATTTAATAATAATACGCACTAGGGAATGCAAAAGTCAACCACGATTACTCATTCTTATTCATCTAGAATGTCTTCTGGCACAGCAGCAGCCTGTTGTTGTGTCACTGTAAGGGCCTGTGCCAATAGATTGGCCTGAACTCCTCGACCTCCTCGGCCTCCTCGACGTCCTTGAGATCTCCCCCCGGAGGATCCTCCTCGGTTGCTCCCACTGCTGCCCACAACACAAAATCCTTGTGGCGCCTGCGTCCCTTGGCCTCCCGCTGGGAATTGGGAAGCTGCATCACCCCCATGAGCTAACAAGGGACATTCCTTCATGTAGTGACCTGGCTGTTGACAATGATAGCAAATGCCTGCTCCCAGGCCCGCTCGACACTCTCCGAAATGGTATCTCTTGCAGGTTGGGCATTGGGGCCTCTTTTGATTCTGGCTCCCTGCAAAAGAGGCGCCACTGCTGCTGGCGTTGCTCTTCTTGGCTGGTCTTGTACTGTCGCCCGTTTGGAAACTGGGAGCACTCCGCTTCTTGAACTTTTCCAA
Organism: Dioscorea zingiberensis; assembly: GCA_026586065.1. Classification (NCBI taxonomy): domain Eukaryota; kingdom Viridiplantae; phylum Streptophyta; class Magnoliopsida; order Dioscoreales; family Dioscoreaceae; genus Dioscorea; species Dioscorea zingiberensis. The sequence continues at coordinate 29,662,576 of CM048818.1, forward strand.
GCACTTCTTCTGTCGCTCCAAGCTTATCTCCACCCTGAGTGCGGCCTCCACCAACTCTGTGAAGTCCGAGAGTCCGTACACCGTGACAATGTTCCTGATTTCGCCACGGAGTCCCTGCTCAAACCTCCGGCACTTCTCGTGCTCTGCATTCATGTAGTAAGGTGCATACCTTCCTAAATCAGTAAACTTGGCCTTATAATCGGCCACTGTAAGGTTCCCCTGGGTCAAACTTAGAAATTCCTGATATTTCGCGTCCCTGTAGATCTGGGACAAATTTTCGGTCGAATGCCTCTCGGAACTCAGCCCATGTGAAGACCTTCTGGTTTGGCAGGCGTCTCTTGTATGTGAGCCACCATTGCAAGGCCCTCTCTCCCAATAGCAAGGTGACGGTAGCCACCTTCTCCTCATGGGGGCACATTAGGGCCTCGAACACTAACTCCAGAAGAGTGATCCAGTTTTCTGCCTCCGCTGGATCTGTGGTGCCCGTGAACTGGGTAACCCCCATCTGTCGGGCCTTGGTGACGTGAACATGCTTCTTAAGCTTTGGTTGCTGGTAATTGGGAAAAGCTGCAAAGGACTGTGTCATCTGGTCGTACATGTGCTGCATCCCCGGGTTCTGGGCTGGCCCTAGTTGCATTCCTTGGTTGTTCTCTGGTCCAGGTTGTGCTCCTGGATAGTATCCCGAACAATACTGTTTTCCCGGGTTGTATCCCGGTCCATATGGCATTCCCGGTTGGAATCCGGGTCAATAGGTTACTCCCGGCTGAAATCCGGGTGCATAATACATTCCCGGATAGAATCCGGGTCCTTGGTGCATCCCCGGCTGAAATCCGGGTGCATGGTATGAATGAGACCCTTATGCCTGGTCTCCTTCTCCAGGTACAGGAACTTCTTCTGGTTCCGGAATTTCTTCTGGTTCTGCCTCAGGTTTCGGACCTTCTACCGCAGGTCCGTAGACGGGTTCCTCCCGAGGCACACAGGGTAGCCTTCCACTTCTCCTTGCTGGCATTCTGAAAAGAGAATGTGTCAGTTGTGTTCTCTAACACTTAAGCAATTACCGAAAGCTACACTACTGATACATACTCCCACCCTAAGGCTCTGACTACCCTAGGACTTCCTTAGGATTGACCTCGCTCTGATACCACTAAATGTAACACCCTTGTCCTTGTTAGGACCCAGGTGTCACACCAGCCAGATCTAGAGAATTAACCCCAGACCTAAGGCTTTAGACTGCTATTAAACTATGAAATTTATAACTCGCGGAAGGTAAATAAGCAAACTGAATAAATTAAAACACCAACTCAATATGGTTTAATACAACACCAAATGAAAATATTGTCTCAAACTTAATGTCTCACAACACTCATAAATAAAATAACAGGACTTCTAGACGTGGAGTCAAAGCCAGCCACAGTACATCTCCACTAACTCGTGGTCAGACGACCCTCTATATGTCTCCTGTCTAACATCCTGCAAACACAATGTCAAGAAGAGGGCCTGAGCTACTGGAGCTCAGCGAGCGAGAACAAATCTATCGTGTTTAACTGTACCCATATAATAAGTAAAACTGTAAAGGAAATCTGACGTATAATAAAAACACGAATAGAAAATACTGAATTAAAATACTGAAAACTGAACTGAATACTGAGCAAGTAAGTGTTGATTAATGTATTCTCTTTTAAATGCATATCTGAGTTTCTGTTTCTCTGTCTTGTGAATTAGATATGAAACCGACATTCCCCCTAGGTAATTTGTACCTGTGCCCTTTCTCTCTCTGAGATGAGCTCTATCTCTAGAAGGCGCGTCATCTGATAAACACAAGACCAATTCTCTGACTACACATCTACTTCAATACTGTATGGCCAGCAACGAACAAGTATATCTGATACAAGTAGTCGACAATATATGCGTACACTAAGCATCCAAAGGGATGGAAAGGGGGTTTTGTTTTTTATAAAATGGATGTGTTTTAAAAACAGATAGTTCGGACTTAAAATCAGAATTTAAATCACCCCTCTCCAAACCTAGTGTCGTACTCTCTGGTTCTACACGAGCCACCACTGGTCTATACAAGTATATCGATAGAATGTAATCTATCTGTATCTGTATCTGTTTCTCTTTTCTGTTACTGAATACTAAGCATGAAATGGGTTTATAAAACTCCAGAAACTTTCATAAAACTCCTAGTTCATGCTTTTCAAAACTGAAAACTATATCGTATAAAAATACGGTAAAACACATGAACTGTACAGGTAGATTCCCCTCACCTGAGTTTGGTCCGAGCTTAAATCTGGCTCGGTCCTTTGGCAACGGCGGACTTGCCTTGGCCCTTTCTTTTTCCTGATAATCAAAATACGAAATCTATAAATAAGGAGTCCGTATTCTTGACTCGTATTCTAATTTAAACTAAATAGAATACGGTAATGATATTAATCTATCTAAGCATGTTTTCATATTTCACAACTAATAAATGCTTCTAAGATATGAAAGTATGGATTATACTCGTATCTCTCCATACTTCTTATTCTCCTTTGATTATACTTAATTATCACTTTTCTAAACTTAATAACTAACATATCTAGCAAGGAATGTAGATAAACTTAATTACTAAGCTTGTACGCATGAACTAAATCTCAATAGGATACGATAACTTACTAGGCTACCTAAGCATAATTTCTATTTAAAATCCAATACATGCTTCTAAAACTCATGAGAATACGGAGAAAGTACGAGATTTAATTCTTCTTACCATCTATACTTATCTTCGTCAGTAATATAATTTGGAAACATAAACAGGTATTTCATGGGAATTAAAGGGTCTCTAACATGCTTTCATTTAGGTAATTACTTACTAAGCATGCATGATTAATCCTCTAAACAAAATTGATGAAATTTTGGCAGAGTCTCCTTTGTATTTCGGGCCTAAATTCTAATATAAACATTCATCACAAGAGTTGATATTTATGCCTACAACTAAGTCCATCTTTTATACATGCTTTTCATCCATCCACGCGTACAACTAAACATCATCAAGCCCCTAATCTTTCACATTCATAATTTCCCCTCAATTTCATAACCCTAATAACCCAATCACTTCTGTGGATTCATTCAATTAGATAATTAAAGTATGCTTAATCCCAATTTTAGGGCTCACTGTGGGATTTGAAGACTTCCTCTCCAAATTGAACAAGGAAAGTGGCAAGGGGCTGCCGGCGTGTAGAAAGGAGGGGCCAAACTAGCTGGCGGCTCACCGGGGTTACTGGTTGGAGGAAGACGATGTCGTTGAGGTGCTGCTCGTCAGAGCCATGAGGGGGCTGTGCAGCGACGATGGAGGTGCTGTCAGGCGCACCCTGTGCTCAAGGGCGGCAGCCGGCGGAGATAGGGCTGCGAGGCGCGGGTGCGCGGCGGTGGGTTGCCGGCGTGGAAGCAATGGCGGCCGGTGCTAAGAGGCGGCGGTAGCGGCAGCGCCGGGACCGACCTCGCGCCAAGACCGGCGAGGAGTCCGCGTCTTGGCCGGAGCTTCGGCTTTGGCCGGGTGCGGGTGGTAGCCGCTGGCCGGGTGGTCACGCCGGTGGTGATCGCCGGTTAGCTCAGGGGAGAGAAAGGCGTGACTGCGCTCGAGAGAAGCAAGGGTGCTCCCTCCGAGGAATCGAGAGAGAGAGATTGGGAGATATTTCTCTCTCTCTCTCTCTCTCTCTCTCTCTCACACACACACACACACACACACATCTCTTATAACTTATAATGAAATAATAATTTACTTAAAACCTTATCTAAATTCATAACTTTACATTATCTCTTAAAATTAATTAAATTAACTTGCCTTGTAAAAAGGGAATTGATTAATCTAAATTATCTTGTAAAATATCTCCTACTAAGGGCCGAATACTTTTCGTTGATCTTATCTTTTTACTTTGCCGTCACGAGGGCGACTAATAATATTATCTGGCTCGTTTCTATCTCAGACCAGATCCGGGAATCCCGGGTCAGACGACCCTAGTGACACGAGCTGACTGTAGCATCACGGGTCATCTCTTCTCCCGACCCAGATCCGTGTTTCTCGGCTTTTGACTAGACCAGATTTACTTATCGGGACTCTAACTTTTGTCTGATATTCCTACTTGGTTAATCTGGATTAATTAATATTTAATTAATCTAATATTGTTGACCATCCACCTCCAACTATTCCATGTAACTCTGGCCTGGCCCAATAAGGCCTTCTCTCTGCCCTATAGTTGAGAGGCTGGATTTCGGTCCATTAAATTCTGCTTTTCTTTAACTTCGAGGTTAATAATGATTAATATGGTTTTGAGCTAATTAACCTGATTTAAAATTTTGAAAATTACTGAAATTGACTTAGAAAATTCTGGGATGTTACAACATCTATTGGGATTTGGGTTATAAAGGTAAGTTCAGTGTGATCCTTCCTATTTCTAAGTTAGATCGAAGAGTTAAGGGTTAGAAGGGTAGATCTAAAGTTTCTCACATTTCTTGCTAGAGATTTTGATGCAGGAGGCTCGAGTCAAATGTTGCTTGGTTTGCGTGTCAACGTAAAGAGGGGAACTTATCAAGTCAACTCCAAGATTGGGTAGGTTTTTGGTGTGGTTTGGTATTTTGGCCATAACTTTGGCTACCGATATCAGAATCACGCGTTCGACCCCAATTCAGAAAGCTCTTTGCGGCGCGCATGACATAGGTTGTCATATTTGAGAGAATTTTAGTTATTATTTTCTATTTTAAAAAATATTTTATCCACTGAATTAGGGTTTTCGGTTTTTTTCTATTTTTGGTAATATTTCAAATGCCAAATTAGGATAGGATTTGAATCTGATTTGATCTCAAATTTTTAGGATTTATCTAATTTGTTTAGAGTTTTAAATTTAGATAAGTTTAGTTTTAAATAATAATTTTTCAATTTTAACAAATTTAGATTAGATGATAAGGTTTTTAGGTTAATCTTTGAGACTATTTAACTCGGATTGTGGGTTAGTTTTCATTATTGAATTGTGAATAATAATTTTACTTTTGGATTTTCAGAGATTTCTCTCTGTTTATCTTTCTCTTTGTCGTCTTCATTGTGATCCCCCTTTGAATCTGGCTAGCCCGCGGGTTAATCGCTACCCTGCCCTAAGTCAAATTTATTGTGGGTGTGATTAAGGTTTAATGGATCTGGACATTGGTGTTGTTTTTCTTTTATATTTGGATATATTATTAGGTTTTGATTTATGTTTGATTTCAATTAGTTCATATTTATGGTTTTGATTTCATTATATTTTAAATTGTCATATTCTTTCAAATTTTTAGAAGAGATTGTTTCTATGTGTCTTGGAAATCTCTAAATGTTTTTTTTTTTTATGAATGAAATAATGTTTTTTTTTAGTTTAAATTACTATTATCTGTGTTTTGAAATTAAATATCAGAAAAGATGTTTAAATTAAATATTGATTTGTTGATCCACTACTACAAGAGATTATGAACTTCAAAATTTTGCTATACGGTGGAAAGTTTTTGAATTTATATATATATATATATATATATATATATACTTTATTACTAGAATATTTGTTTGAGTTTTGAAAATTGAAAAGAAGATCTTAAGTTCAAATCTCTTAGCATGTCATTTGAATTCAATTCTTATTTTCATGATACATGTATATTATAATGGTTTTGTGTATTTAAATTTATTTAGATATTTTAAATTTAAATTATAGTGTTATATAAACTGGAGCTATTTTAAGTTATGCTATTTGTTTTAATTAGTTATCTTTTTAGATATTTACTTGTTTAGATATTTAAAAATATTTATTTATTTATCTGCTTGTTTCTTTCTGCTTACTAATTTATTTATTTTTAGTTGTTTATTTATTTTTTTGTTTTAATTAATTAATATTTTATTCACTGATTTTTGTATTTAAAATTATTCTTTATTTATTTACTCGGTTTTTGTCTTTTGAACTCTCATGTTTTGGATTGGGTTGTAGGAATTCTCATATTTTAGAAATTTTAGTTAGAGTGTCCAAATCTTATATGATTTATTGTTTGTTCTTTTAGGACCTTTTGAGGAAGATAAAACCTTCGTGGAGTTTGGAATTTGTTTTGGGATTTAGTCAGGTAAGTAGTCCACCTTTAAATTAAGTACATTTTTTCATTTATTATTATTTTATTTCTTAGAATTTTTTTACACTATAAGTGATGGACTATCTATTTTCGCAGATATTTCAAAATAAAAATCCTAAGAAATCTATCTTTGTACAAAAAGAACCTCATGTATGTTCGATTTAGAACTATTGTCGATATCTCTTTGTTTGAAACACATTCTGATATAGCTTTTATGTTTGCTATGATTTATTGTTTTGCAAAAGTCATTTTGATTTTCGTATTCATCTCCAAACAGTCTATGTTTTGACCAATGTCAATGGGTGTTATACATTGACTGTGTCGACGCGTTTTGATTGTGAACTAGTTCAACCCATGCTGTCAGTCATAATAGCAACCTTCCGTTTTACCGCGCCGTCTTTCACAATAGCAGCCTTCTGTTTTCTCATGCCGTGGGTTATAATAATAGCCTTCAGTTTATGACCCGTACCACCAGGGTTATTAGTGGTCATTGCATGTTTGGGAGACACTATACTATTTTCGAGTACGAATACAAATCCATGATTTTTTGACTTGGTGTTTGTCTTCTAATGATACTATTATTGCAATCATTATGTTTTGATTCGTATCATTTCTTCAAATAAATTATTTCTTTGATTTCCTCTCACTGTTTTATCTATTATTACATTACTAAATCCTGCATGGTTCATTTTTATTTAGTGGATGCTTACTGAGCTCCCAAGCTCATTAATCTCTGAACTTTTCTTTTTAAATCATGAGGAGTAGATAGATAGTGGGTAGATTGGGTGTCTAGGACCCTCTCCTAGTCATTAGTACTTTTTTTAGAGCCCTATTATGTATTTAGTCATGCTAGAAATCTTGGTGTACTTCTTGGAATTTTAGTGTATAATATTGGATTATTCGTTAATGTTATCTTTCAAATTTTAAGTATTAATATCTAGCTCCTTGTATTATTTTACTCTGACCGGGTTTTGAGGCCTTGCGTACATATTGGGGCCCATCCAACATGTATGCGGCCGGTCTGCCGATGTCCCAGATTGGTTCAGGGTGTGACAAATTAAATGGTATCGGAGCATTAACGATCCGTCTTAACCCTTAAGAGTAATTAGGTTAGAGACTTACTGATTTAGGGGATGACCAAACACAATGTGACTCTAAGTTAGTTAAGAGATAAGTATTAGTAGAGTGTCATTGACTTGAAACCTGCTTTTCTAGATAAACTTTGTCTTGATTGTTAATTGTTAATATGTTATGTCTCATTATAACCCTCCATCTGTTTGAAAATTTAGAGAACGAAATTTTCTTTAACGGGGAGAGAATGTAATAACCCATCCAAAATCTATACATAAATATCTAAGATTATAGGGACTAGAATGAAAGTGTGAAAAGATTTTTCGTAATTATATATTAGGTCAAGGACTTGATTAAAATTTATATCATAGAGATCTCTATCACAAATATGGATTGTAATTGGATTATATGTTTGTATTTATAATTACTATTGGTCTTTATCTCAAACATAGATTTTATTTTGATTAAGATTCAAAATTTGAATTTGAATTGGATAAAGCCTTATCTCATAGAGATAATTATAAAATATTTATGATTTATCACTGTCTCGCATATGGATTAAAGTGAGACTAGGACACTCCCATCTATATAAAGAGAGACATAATAAGAGAATTTATATACAATTTGGTGAAAGAAGTTGAGTGATCTCTACGAGGGTCCAACCAGAGTAAGCACTAGAGAGATTGCCTTGTAAGTTAACTACAGATGAACTCCAATATTTTTTATTGATTGCTTAACATTTTAACGATGTTTCTATCGGTAGATTCTGAAACCATATTTTTAGTATGTACGTGTATTTGCTCATAGTAGAGCAACTTTGCATATTTCGTATATCAATCTATATCTAGGTCATGTATGCACTGATCAAGATATGCTTATGTCGGGGCTCAACGCTGAGGTCCGTAGGATTGTTCTGTTTACTGATTCTGTGAGTCTGATTTTGAAATCTTACCACAACTAGTGCTATTGGGATTTGGTGCATATGGAATTAGGTATGATAGATATAATTATTTTTGATATGTCAGTCGTGTTTTTGATACTTTGATTTACTCAGGTTTGTGATATGATAATTTGAGATTCAATACCATCATCTCATCCTGTTTATCTATGACTCCCATGGTACTTCTGCTATGATTGATATGCGCATAGACCTGCATGAACATTGTTCTATTATATATATGATACTTATATTATTTTTTGTATCTAACCCTGGTGTGATGTTTGTCGCTAATTGGGCTAGTTTTAGCTCACAACTCCCTCTATTTTTCAATGTAGCATGAACAAGTCAGGATAGCCAATCTAGTTAACATGGAGTGATACAAATCATGAGATCGATGTGATCATACCTCTGACCTTGATTATAGTGTGTCGATTGTATAAAACTAGATAAATTGTTATGTTAAAATTTGATTTTGTATTTGAATAATTTTCTGATTTGAATTCATTTTATCTATTGATAATATTAGTTATTTTTTTATTATGTGCCTTGCGTACTTATAGGAGAACCCTATAAGTACGTGGTGTTTGTCCCATGCCTGGGACTAGGCTGATTTCAGGGCGTGACAGCTCGCCTTCACCACACCGATACACGCCGGCCGACATTATCAACTATGTCGATTGAGATTTGGCAAGGCCTCACACATTAACTGAGACATTCTTGAGGAGGTTGATCTTGCCACGGACGTGTGTCATCTTATTTCAATAAGATCGTGGGACCGCCTACTATCCATCAGAGAACGGACCTACCGAGAGTTTACTTGCCTGTGCTGGCGATGTTCCATATCACCCTCGACATCACCTTATCGCATAAGGAGGGACATATTGAGTTTCAAATAGGCATGGGCCGATATTAGTTGAGCTATTCAAAATTCGTTGTTCGACTTGGCCTATACGGTGATGAGTTCACTAGGACACCAGAGTACAAGCAACTTGATATAGATAGACCAACAGGAAAGACACTAGAGTCCTATTGGAGGAGGTTGAGAAGAGATTCTGTCTATGACCCACGGTAGTCGAAGGCCTCATCACTACGGTCTCCCTTCCTCAGGTACATCCACACTATTCTTAGTCATTCGATAGCAGTGCGGGGTAACAGCATAAGAGTTGTCAGCACCAGAGACTTCTTGGTTTTTGAAGAGCATAACGGACAGATTCCCTATCCATTTAGGATGGGTACTCACACACTTCCTCCTGCATCGAACATTTGATCCCAGGATAGCAGTCCTATTTGTTGGACCTTACATCACGCGATTGGCCGAGGGATGGAAATCCTTTCCGATAGTATTACTGGGGAGATGACAAAAGTGGGGAGATCTATTCCAATCACTATAAAGACATTATTGAGATCCATGAGGATGTTGCGTATGATTAAGACATCACAAGGCATCACTTATAGAGTCACAGGTCCCACCGAGCCACAGGTTCTAGGTGTCCCCGCTAGTTCCAACTCGGTACCTCCTGAGCCCAACATAGTACCTACGGGGCCTAGCTCAGCACCTCTACCACCAGCTACAGCTCTTACTCAGGCCAATAGAGACGTACTCCTTCTCTAGCTAGTGGAAGGAGTGCAGCTACTCATTGTACGACAAGAGCTCCAGTACCAACCCCCACCACTACCTGCATAGACCACCAAAGATACAGGGGTGACTACTGGATCTACTATTGAGAGAGAGCAGGTTGAGGGCGTTGCAGCTACTGCTAAGGGATATGAGACCGACGAGGATTCATCCGATGATGATAGCTATAAGGAGCTGTCACGCGACTGAGGAGCATGATCACTACCCTATTTTGGTTTTGTTCACCACTTTTATATTTTTATCTTTCTTTTAGGAGTCAGTTTGATACAACAAAGATTTAGTCTTTCTATATACTATGGAGTTTCATTTTTATGCCTTTCATGTTCTCAATATTCATTGAATATCATACTTGGAACAGAACTCCCATAGCTGGACCCGACGAACCACTCCCCATATACTTAGTAAAATCCACAACCCCCCACCCCTTCCTTTTTGTTTTACATGACATATTTATCTTGTTGCGTATAGTATGTGCATTGGGGACAATGTGCAGTTTGAGTGATGGGAGGGTTATCATTGAGTGACTATATTGTTTATGATGGGTGATGACTTAAGATAATCTATGAGCAAATTGATGGGAGTACTCTTTGAGTCTAGGTTGAAATTAGAATTAGGTGCCAAATTTTTCAAAAATATATATTTAGTCTTGCCCTTGCTCGACACCTCACAAAAATTTTGAGCATAACTCCGTGACCTTGTTGCCACTTGCCTGCTTAGGTTTGGCTCTAGTTAGTTTAATTGTCAAAAAAGTGCTGATATTTTCTGATTATTCAAAAAAAGTGAAACAGAGAAAAAGAAAAAAAGAAAAAGACAGAAAAAAACAATTCATATAACCGGAAATTCAGATCCATTAAGAATGCCCTACAGGTCGAAATGTCGGATCCATGAGGAATGCCCTACAGGTATAGAAAAGAAGATAAAAAGAGCTATCACCTTTGAAGCGTGAAAGCCGCCCTTGAGAAGTCGGATCTTGGGCATCACAAATGTTCACTTGTTGACCTATAAGGGGGAAATGCAACCTCATTGGATGTATGAAGCTACTACCCCCAGCTAGAAGCGTAAGAAAAATAGTTTAAGAAATAAGATAGGGTCTAGGCTGGCTGCGCCGGACTTAAGTTAGTGAGCGGTACCATAGGAAGGGTTACACACACACACGTGGGAAGTTTAAGTGAAAGGTAAGACCTAATTTTTCGTAAAAACATTCAGGAAGTTAACACTGTGTTTTCCCGGACACCAGAGGGAGTCCCAAGTATTTTGAGATCGGAGATCATATACTTATCCTCTTTCTTGTGGATAATATTTTCTTTACTTGAGGAGAAGCAAAAATTCAAGTGTAGTGGTATTTGATAAGTGCATGATAAAAATATATTTCTATCATGTATATCTGCACACACTTAAGCCGTTTCGTGGCATTGATTCTCTATTTTTGTGCTCTTTTGGGTATGTTTGTGTGATTAGATAGGTAAATAGGTGCCCAGGGAAAAAGGAACAAGAAAACAAACATTCCAAGGAAAAAGGAGCGAAAAAGGCTATTTATAGATAAGTACACGGGTGTGCTCTCATTCTACAGGGCGTGCTAAAGAGTATGGGTGTATTCGAGCCCGTGCAACTCTCGAATATTTGAAAACGTGTAAACCGCATCGCAGGCTGAAGAGAATGGGCGTGCTTTAGATCAACACGGCCGTGCTTCGCAAATCTGAAAACTATAAATAGTCGTCCACTTAACCCTAATATAGAACTTCTGGTGGATCAGTCTCGAGCGGCCTTCACAACGACGGCTAGGGTTTCGAGATAGGATTGAAGGCGGAGGAGACATCAGCAAGGGAGAATTCCTATGTTTATCTTTATATCTTCCTCTTGTATCTTGGTTATGGTAGTCTATAGTATGAGAAACTAAACCTTCTATGGTACTTCGGACACATGAACCCTATGATGAATTTGTTATTGACTTTCTTTCGATGTTAGGTTCTTTCATTATTGATAGTTCTTGCGCATCATCGATGTATGTCTATACTTGAGAATCCATATCGTTGTTGTATGTATGAGTCCGAATGACCTACCTTAAGGGTATAGAATTATCCCAGGATAGTGTTTATGTTGAATGATTAATGTGATTATTATTGTACAAGCTAAGGATTTGTTATCTTTCTAGGTCACAATTAGACACAAGCGATAGGGTGTGACTATAATCACGAGAGATCGCGTGTTACACTTAGAAGTGTATTGTTGTATCCTCCAAGAACTTATCAGTACATAGCTAGTATTAGGAAGTCAATCCTCGGCAAGGGATTCCTAGGGGTATTGTGATCCGAGGTGCCATATCTCATCTCTCTGATTACCCACTATCTACCAACTCTTCGCATCAATTCTTTCTTTAGGATAATTTGTTAAATCTCCCAATACATCATCCATATTTTAGGTTAAGTAATCAAGAACAATCAGTACTACTGGTCAGTCAATGTTTATTCGACTACCCTACCTAAGGTTACTTTACTACTTGATCGACCATGTACACTTGCGGGTGAGTCATCACGCACACTATAAGTGTATCATCAACCCTTAAGGCTGACTAAAGAAATTTGTTATAGTCATCCGAACCGGATGCAGTAACAATATTTCTAATATCTTCCCGTAGACCATCTTCAAATCTTCTACATTTCTCCCACGGATCAGCAACCATTGATTGGGCATATAGAGATAAATCTCTAAACTTCTTCTATTATTATGACACAGTCATTGCCCCTTGTGTTAACCTTGTAAACTCCCTTTGGTTAGCATCACGATAGACCCTAGGAAAGTATTGCTCTTCAAACTCCCTTCTAGGGTCTACCCACTTGATGGCCCCCTGCGTGGGGTACTTACTCAGCACTGTGCACCACCAATGCAAAGCCCTCTGTTTAAAAAACAGAGAAGCCGGTCCAACCTTCTCCTTCTCCGAGCATTTAATAAGGTTTGACACCTTCACTATTTGTTTAAACCAAGATTCGTCCACAGTAGGGTCCAACGTTGCTTCAAATGGGGTAGCCCCCATCCTTCTTGCCTTAATGTAGGGCTCCTCAGTCTCCCTCGCCATCTTTTCCAGTTCCCTCTGCACATGGGTCTATGGGAGTGTACTCAAAGCTTGCACTAGTTGTGCCATCATTCTTTCCATATCAGTCGCATCCCCTGTGGGCTAAGGTCCTTCTGATGCTTTCTAATGTCCACATGTTCTGATATAGTCAGAGGACTTTCCTCAACCTCCTCCTCCATAATCGTAGGTTCTTCCACCACTTGCCTTGGTAGTGTGACACGTCTATCTCATCGTCCACTACCTTTTCTAGCCGGCATCCTTTACATGAGAAAAATAGTCTATGATTCAGTTACATATCATAATCTTGATCATAATTAGTTCAATAATTCATATCTTGTTCCTATAGTTCATACTCCCATCTATACTCTAATTTTATGGCTTTGAGCATATCAATCGAATAAGTCTAGACTCAAATTCGTCATCCTAGCAAACATACTAAAAAATGTTTACCCATACAAACACCCCTCAATATGAGTCCTAACCTGAATCTGGAACCTTGCTCTAAACAAAAAACACCCCGTCCTGTGAGTACAAGTAAATATACCTATGAACAGGCATGTCACACCAGCCCGGTTACGGTTGTCTTCTATAACTGTCATGTTCATGATTCACATCTAATGATCACAAAATGATGCTGCATAATTCAAATCATATGGAGTCATAAAACAATCCTCCTCTCAATGGCTACACATAAGTCTACATAAGTTGTGAACAAAGTGTTAAGCATCACAGTTTTACCTGATATCAAAATATTCCAAAAGACACCATAAGCTAGTACATCCATAATAACTCAGAGCCCTAACAATCCCAAAATGGGGACTTAGCATATGAGTTCAACCCATCATTGAAGCCTGGCTGCTCTATCCAGCTATTCCTACAAATATGAAAGGACTGGTAATGAGCTTTGTGATAATGTGTTAAGCCTAATGCCTATGCTTATACCGCAAGTGCGCGGGCCGTATCGAGAAATAAAGTGAACCATGAAAGTCGGATGCCAAACCCACAAAGACCAAGATCACTCATCCTATCTAATTATCTGCTATCCAGTATATTCAAAGGTTGTTGAATTTCTAATCTAATCTCTAAAATTGAAATTGGCTTAAGAACACTTGATGAAAGTAATGATGGCAATCAATCATAAATAGGAGATACTCGAGCAATGAATCCCCTATGGATGTTCATAAATTGGGCCAAGTATGGATTTCTAATTAATGAATGTGAGTTATGGACCAAGAATTCCTACAATGCTTTCACACCCTCTTTCGAGGTGAGTTACTAATCTAATTTCCTTAATTCGTTCTAGGGAACACATAAACTTGGAAGATTTGTGGGAATAATCCATCTTAAAGAGTCTCTCTCCTAAACACCCGATCTCTTGGCATGTTCACAACCCCCACCTATTGAAGTAGATCTAGGTTTATATAGAGGGAGCGTTATTGTCTACACCCCTATAGATCTAGATTGACACTTAGAGGTGTCTCAATGTAAAGCATCAATACCATACAATACATCAAATAGGTTCTCAAACATTAAGACATTTATTCAAATATAGAAATCCATACAAGCAAAGTTAAACATTAATCCGAAGGTTCATCATGCCTAAGTATCTAACAAGTTAGTTCCCCATCAAAGGGGAATACAAATCCAACACAATGTTCAAGAGAAAGATAAGATATATGATATGAAACACTGTTTCCTCCAGCGTTGGCGAGGACCGTTGGTGGTGTGCATAGAGATGCCCTTTCGATGCTTGCCTTCCTTTTCTTGCTCCAAGATCTTCAATGATACCCTAATCTCCAAGGTGGAGAAAGGGTGGGAGCCCCCAAGAGAGGTGATGAGTTTCAAGTTTCCCAAAAGCCCCCTTCTCCAAACCTTAAATCAACAATTTATAGGGTTCATGTTAATTTACATAATTAGTGACCCAATCAGCCAAATCTGGACCCAAATCAGTAATGAAACTGGGTTAGGTCGTGTCTAAGCGCGAGGCATACGGCGGTGTTACGGGCGCAAGGCTGCTCGTAACCTATATCCAAGTGTGTGCACTCAGTGATGCGGGCGCATGTTTGCCCGTAAAGTTCTTTATCAGTTGGGGGATGTGTGCTCAGAACATCCTTGCGGGTGTAAGGATGCGCGTAACCTACGTCATGCGGGTGCTTGTCGTCGCAAGCTAGCCCGTAACCTGCTTCATTAAATTGAACTTAGCTTCAATTTGTGTTGCATTTCTTCCATTTCACCCTCGAAGCTCTCCGATGCCCTGTAATTAAGAATTAACTTTAATTAAGTATCAATGGGCAAGAATTACTTGAAATCACATGAATAATGCACAAAGAATTGATACAAAAACATGATCAATTGAGCGCTTATCACTTTGCAAAATCAGTGAGAAGAATACACGTCCCACGGTGATTATATATATATATATATATATATATATATATATATATATATATATATATATATATATATAATGTATAAAATATGCTGAGTCATTTAATTATCATAATCAACAGAGCATGCCATTCAGAGGAAAATAGCGTAAAGCCAATAAAACGTTCAAATGCATTATGAAATCATCCATATATTTCACTTTGCCATCATACTGTAATTATCCAAAGTATGTATGCACCCAACCTTGTCTACTAAGGTCACACCCACCTATTTCCTCGGATCGTGTTGTTTTATCTCCAGATCGTGCCGCTCCATCAGATGATTAATATTTTGAGTTAGCTATAACAATTTAAACATATAAACCTTAATATTCATGACACATGTTGTCAATCTCCTAATGAGTGCGGAATAGGGTTTTTACAAAATGAGTGTTTTGATTTTGAGACACCCAAATCCACGCTGACCTCATGTGCCGTCCTAAAGACCATACGAGCTCCATCAAGCGCCCCCTTGTGTTTCATGTGGACAACGACAAGGTGTAAATGTATTTTTCATTAAGTGAAGCCATTACTCATATATGCATAAAAATACCAATGTGAGCCCTCCTTAGGGAAGTCACGGCGTACATCTATATCTAGTAGTTTAAGCCCATAACAATACCAAAATAAAATTGTTCAAAACATAAAAATACGATACAAAATCCAGGGCTTCTTGTATTTCTTACTCACCTCGAAATCTAGCATCCTAGGATGGCTCCGATGCTTACGAAGGCTCCTGAAAAGTCTTGCCTTGACCTAAACATCATAACGATGGTTTTCCATTAATATTCCTGATTTAGAAGTGCTTTGAGTGAATAGAGTACTATGCTTATGTTAATCCCTAAAATGTCAGCCTAAACCACTATCTAGGACTTTACCTAACCATTTACCTTACTCATTCTCATGGGGACTCAATCCAAAACACTTTTACCTAATTCAGAGGGCCCGTGCAACTCTCTGTATCTCTGAGAACAATCTCTGTAACCAGACAAAGATTTATGCGGCCAAGTGCACGGGAACTGAAGGTCGTGAATACCTCTGTAATTCTTAAATCAGGGTCTTCAGGTAAGCAGGTATGAGCATGGCCAAGTGCGTGCATGGTCGTACTTACCTGAAAAACCTGCAGAATGGTTTGTTTACATGCTCTTCTTCCTCATTTCGTTACAATATCTCTATTACATCAACTCCCAACCATTCTCATTCATTTTCTCTCTAATTCATTCATCAATTCCTCAAGAATTCATCACATTCATCAATTTCAAATCTTAAAACCTAATATGCATGAAAACCCTATTTGAACCCACTCCAATACTTCAATTAAGGTGTAGATGTACTTACCGACTCCTTGAGACTCGATTACGCCTGTATTATAGGATGTTAACCATCTCCCCTTCGATTTCCCTTTTCCAAACCAAGATTACAAACAATCCATAACTATTTGATGAAGAGGGCTTGAATTAATGATGGAGGACTAAGAGCTATTACTCTAACCTTGATTAACTCACAAAGACCACTTGATTCCTCTCCCTTCTCCTATTAATCATGGTGTTCCTCTTATTCTTCTTCGAGAGAGAAAAGAGATGGAGAAACTAAGAGTGAGTATCTCTCTCTCTCCGTCTCTCATTCTAATATCTTTTAAGCATTTTTACACTTCGCCCACTCCATTTCCTTGTAATTACTCCTAATCCCCTTTTCTTAACCCCTAATTCATTGTTTTAACCTTTTTGTTAACTTTAAGTACCCATTTTACCCCCTCTTATGACGTTGAGCTTCTTATAGCCTAGCCACTGATTTAGCAAGAAAATTTTTGGGTTGTTACAAAGGAAGTTGCCAAAAAATAGTAGAGTAGAGAAAGAAGGGGAGTAGTGAAAACCTTATAACTATGTTAAATATATTAATGTGGAATTGTAGAGGCTTATTAGGGAAAGACACTATGAGTAGAATTAACTACATTATTAAATCATTGAATGCTTCTATTGTATGTTGATAAGTGTGCATTTGAGCATATTTTTATATCATATTCTTGTATGCTTTGCATGTAATTGTGAGGATTTTTGGCCCACCGATACTTAAAATGTGTTTATTTCGATAAACAGGGCAGGATATCAAGACCCAAGAGAAAGGAAGCTTTTCGAGAGAAATTGAGGCCGAAATGAAGCATTCCTGGAGGAAAAACCCAGGCATACAGGCTTCCATACGGCCCGTATGGACCTAGAGAATCGAGGTCCATGCAAGTGATCTCCTTTGGACCCGCACAGCACCCCGGATGGCTTATACGGGCAACCATACGGTCTGATATATGGCTGTATAGATGCAACTGGAAGCCATACGGGCCCGTATATGACCCATACACGGGCCCATACATCGTAAGTTTCCAACAATTCTGCTGACCTAAAAAGGGGCAAAATGATAAATCTCGCCCTAAAAACCCTAGAGGTATAAAAGCCGACTAATGAGGGTTTAGAGAAAGAGTAGGCAGCTTAGGAAAAGGGTATTGATCTTGAGGAGAGCTTAAGGATTCTCATCTTCAATCCATTAGAGCAAGAAGAGGGGAAGACATTGAGGAGAAATCAAGGAAGCTATCAACGGTTTATGCAATAGTCTCTTCCCTTATGATTTCTTTGATTGTTTTTATTTTTTTATTTGATTGTTGCTCTCCTTCTATGGTGGACTAATTTTGTAGATGCTTGGATGATTGATGAACCCTTGGACATGGTTTAATTGATGTTATTTCTCTATTCTTGAATGTTTGGTCGAATTCATTAGTCTATTGGATGTTTTAATATAAGTGAATCCCTCTACGTTGCGACAGCCCGGAGGGGTTTTCATAGTCCATATGGAGAAGAAGCGAACGACTCCCCGTGTGTAGACCATCTCCAATAGAGAGGATTGTGAATACACTGGGAACACGGGTATTAAGGAGAGCGAGTCCTTTAGATGTATTATTCCCATAATCCTTCCAAGAGTTAGGTTCCCTAGAACATCATCGGTAAGGGCACTAGGATTAGTAATTCGCCTCGAGAGAGGGAGTGAAAGTACCGTAGGAACCCTTGGCCAAGAACCAACCAAGTGTCAAGATAGAGAATATCATCCATCCATTAGAAGTCCAAGGGGGATTCAATTATCCAAGCATCCATTTTTTTAATTATTTGATCTCAAGAACAAATTGATTTCCTTATTTGCTTCTATAATTACTTAGTTTAAGTTTAGTATAATCACTCACATTTCGGATCGACTAGATAGTAGACGAGTAGTGGGTACTAGTACTTCCATCTCTCTGAGGATCGATAACCTGACCTTTGAGTCCACTATTATTACTTGATTACAACCCGTACACTTGCGGTTGCATCGCATCATATGTCTTTTAGAAACTAGGGCAAATGAGAATAGAATAAAAAGGTTATGTAGAAAGTTCAAAGCAACCTGGCACTAGGGGAGATACCAACAATAGAATTCTTAGGGGGTACCATTGCCCTTGTCAAGAAGGAATTTAGGAGAAGTAACACGAATTTCACCAACAAGGTATGTCTTACACCTAATAGTTACATTTGATAACAAAAAATGGATTGTTTATGTAATCTATATTTACAACAATCAATTAGTGGAACTAAAGAGCACTTCACTAGAGCTTGGTAAATTGTCAAGTATCTCTGGACCATGGTTGCTAATGGGTGACTTTAACGCTGTGCGAAGACCAGAGAAATGTACGAGAGGAACATGTAAGCAGAGTAAAGGTATGAAGTCTAAGCTCTTTAATTTCTTTTTAATACACAATAGTTTTTATGAACTCAAACACTTGGACCCTCCTTCCACCCGGTGTACAACCATAAACAGGGAGTAAGAATTTGGGCCACATTAGACAGGATATTAGCAAATGATAGGTGGTATGAAAGAATAGTTTGCTACCAGATTAAACACTTTCCAAGATGTCAATCTAGCCATGCTCCAATATTACTTTAATGAAAATTTAAGAATACAAAAGGGAAAAGACCATTCAAGTTTGAAAATAGCTAGATTCAGTCTAGCGAATGTCCAGATAGTGTAAGAAGTATATGGAATACTAGAACGAAAGGTAACCCAATGTATAACCTAGCCATAAGTTTTGGAACCTAAGAAAAGATTTAATAAAGAAGTATAGCAAAAACATAAGGGGCTTACAAACCATAATTAGAGAAATAGAGGAAAAAATATTAAAGATAGAGGTCAAGATTAAAATGGCTACAAAATGGAGACAATAACACTAGATTTTTTTCACCGAACAACAAGGATCCATAGATCATATAACAAGATTAACCAAATAAAGATAGAAATAAATGACATAATAGTAGACCTACAAGGAGTTGAGGAGGAATTTATTAACCTTTACTCCAAGTTGTGGTAGGACCAGAGAAATAGTAAGTCTAATAGGTTAATACAGACACTCCTAGATGACCTCCCAATGTTAACTGCAAATCAAGGGAAAAGGCTAATTACTCTAATAACAATGTATGAAATTTACAAAGCTCTCATTGAAATGCATGGAGGTAAGTCTCCTGACCCAAATAGTCTTAATGCTGAATTGTTCAAGGCTTTTTGGAATGTGCTAGGATAATCAATGATTACTACTATTACTTATTTCTTTGATCACGCTAAGTTACCTACTACTTGGAACCAAACTCATAAATGCCTTATCTCGAAAAATGATAATCTTATGTATTTTAAGGACTATAGGCCAATATCATTATGTAACATCAACTACAAAATTATAACAAATGTCCTAGAAAATAGAATCAGGAATGTTCTCTCACGTATTATGTGGGGGGGGGGGGACAAAGTGCATTTGTAGTAGAGAGAAGTATATTTGATAATGTACTAATGACTCAAGAATTAGCACACTCATTAAAAAGGGATACCCTACAACCAATAATGATGGTTAAAATGAACATGGAGAAGGCAAATGATGTAATGAAATGGAGTGTCATATCTGTTGTTCTAATTAAGATGAATTTTCTTGATAAATGGGTAATATGGATAAGAGTATTTGCAGAATCCTCAATGGTGGCCTTTATTTTAAATGGTACAGTAGGTAGATGGGTCAAACCAACAACTGACATAAGGCAAGGAGACACGATATCGGGGTTAAAATTACTGTAGGTCACTAAACTTTGTACTTTTATCAATTCGGTCATCCAACTTCAATTTGTATCAAAACGGTCACTCAACTTTGATTTTGTTTCATCGGCAAGTCACTCTTATGTATTCCGATCCCCAATTCGAATTTGATGCTGATGTGGCTGCTGGAGATGCTGACTTGGCCTATTTAATTATCCAAATGCCAAGTCAGCATCCCCTTTCCCCCTTCTCTCTCTCTAAAGCCCGATTGATGCCCTAATCGTCATCATCTTCATGGCTGAGACAGTGAGGACGAAGCTAGCTTCCAACGGTAATCATCAGCTTCAAACCCTAATCTTCGGCGGAAGAGACAGGGAGGGGATGAAGCACAAGTTTCGAACCCTAATCAGCTTCAGGCGGGGACGAAGCATCTTCTGGAGGGTTATTGGGATTATCATGTGTTTGCTTTTGTAGTTTGTTTGTGTTTGAAGCTGAAGCTGATTTTTATTTTATTGAACATTGAAGACCTATATTTTTATTGAAGTTGAAGATGAATTGCTCAATCAGTAGCTGAAGATTGAAGCTCTGTAGTTTGAAGACCTTTATTCAATTGGATTGTAATTTTTGTACTTTCATTAAATTGAAGGTATTCAATGTATTCAATTTGTTGATTTAGAGGAAGAAATCAAAATGTACAAATGAAAGTGTTCAATTTTGTATTTTCAGTACATTGAATTGATGAAGAGTGTGGTAAAATGCAGAAACTTCAATTTACTGAACCAATTGAACAATCAGCACAATTCTAAGTCTAAATTACTGAATCAAGTATTTGGTTTCATTAGCAGAGACAATTTTAAGTAATGAACACAGTTCTAAAACAACAGATGCTCATCATTAGTATTTAGTTTTTAATCAAAAGTAAAAACCATAAATACCTGCAATGTAACACTCTAGACATTTTAATCCACATATTCAACCAAGATATATATTTGCAATCACTAGCCAATGTAACACTCCAATATGCAAACAAAGAAAAATCCATAAATATTTGCAATGTAACACTCCATATATTTTCATCCAAATTTCTATAATTAAAGAACATCTAACACTCCATACATATTCATCCACATTCATCCAGATATCTGCAACAAGATGTGCACAAATCCACAACATCTCATAAAATAAAATGGAGGAAGTAAACAAAATAACTTCACTTTCATTCAGAATTTGTATCAGTTAGTTTTTACAAGATTGCCCAAAAAATGCAGTGTTATAATAACAAAAAATCTTTCAACTGATGCTTTTTGCAGCTATATTTTATTTCCTTTGTCAGCTCCTCCATCTTTGTTACTCTCCCCAACATGCTTATCTTTCCCCTTAGAAACAGTTGCAGTATTGCCTTTGCCCCCTCTTGTTGCTATTTTTTGCCTCTTCTTTGCAGGATTTTTCCCAAGGGGAAGGGTTTCATTAGCAGCATTAATTACCTACAATGTTTTTAAAAAAAAAATAAACAAAAGCAAATTAGTTCACATGAAAGGTAAAGAACTTAATGTGTTGATGGTGTTGAACATAACCTCACCTGTGATCTTTGGTTTTCATGGGTTTGTGATTGTTGTGGAGGAACCTGTGTGTTAATTCTGTCCATGGGATTATCATGTGTTGCTTCATTAGCAGCATTAATTACCTACAATGTTAACAAAAAAAATAAAATAAATAAACAGAAGAAAATTGGATCACATGAAAGTTAAAGCCATAAATGTGTTGAATATTAAGGTTTGCTCACCTGTGATCTTTGTTCTTCATTGGTTTGTGATTGTTCTGGAGGAACCTGTGTGCTAAGTCTGTCAATGGGATCATCATGTGTTGCTTCACCTGGCTGTCCATGTCCCTGACCCCTTGCTTCTCCCTTCTTTCCCTGACACAGTTAATTAAATCAGATAACACAAACAAACTGAACATAAGTAAGCATGGAGTACTAGACATTACCTGCAACCCTCCATGATATCTCTTGTTGTGTCCTGCAGTGCCACATATGCTGCATTTCATTGTGACCCCTTTCTTGCTCACTTTCCCCTTTGGTGAAACCCTTTGTTTTCCTCACCAGGCTCCCTTCTCCTAAGGATGCTCTTCCTACCTCTTCTCCTAGTCACTGGCTCAGGTGGGATCATGGGCCCTTGGTTACTCTTAGGCCAAGAATTTCTGTCATGTGTGGGGTTTAATGTGTGTTTATATGTGTCTAAGTATGTGCTCACCCTATAACACTCATGTAGATAATTCTCAGGCCTGTCATTGTTATAGTAAATTACTGATATAGCATGGCTGCATGGAACTCCAGTCAATTGCCACCTCCTACAAGAGCAATTTCCTCCATTCTTATCAACCACAAACTGCCCATCAGGCCCTACAACTTGATACTTGTCTCCTCCTGACCAGGTTGTATTATAAAACCAGCTTATCTTCTTGAATTTCTCTAGTTTTTTAAGTATTTTAGGGCAGTGCATTGTTGTGCACTTTTTCATAGCATCCCTTCTTCTTTGTATTCTAACCATCAACTGTGTTCTAATAATCTCATTCATTGTGACTATGCCCTTGGTTCTAGCCTCAAGAATGTGGCTGTTGAAGCACTCACACAAATTGTTTAATAGTATGTCACATTTAAATTGTGTTTGAAAATGTACCCTACTCCAGTGGTGGGGATCTATATTTTTCATGTACTGACATGCACCTTGGGACATCCCATTAAAGGTTTACATAGCTTGTTCAAATGCAGGAAGACAGGTTGCTCTAGCACAAGCCCAAAGTTGGTCTTTGAGTGCTTTCCCACTAAAGGTTTTTCTAAAATTTGTGTGGATGTGCCTAACACAAAACCTATGTTCACTGTTGGGGAACAACTCTTCTATTGCAGGTATTAATCCCTAAATGTTTGGCAAATGACAGTGGAAACAACATCACCAATATACAAAGTGATCACAGAACAAATAGCAAGAGGAAAAAAACAAATAGCAAGGAGGAAAAAAACAAAGAAAAAAAAATCAGTCAGCAAACAGGCAAACAGGACATGGAAAAAAACATAAAGCACTTAAATATTGAAAGGAAGTTACATTACCTTATGTCTGTCACTCATGAATGCCCAATGGTGACTATTTGTGAACCTTAGGTCTTCAACCAACAATTGCAAGAACCACTTCCAGTTTTCCTTATTTTCCTTGCTTACAGTAGACCATGCAACAGGGTAGATGCAATCATTTGCATCTATCCCAACTGCTGCCAATAATTGTCCCCCATAAAGACCCTTTAAAAAGCATCCATCAACTCCAATTATCTGCCTGCAACTTAGAATCCATCTTTGAGTGGAGCTAGGCAAACATACATGGCTTGAAACACTCCTTGATCACACTTGAACATTATTGTGGAGCCTGGATGAGTCCTCAAGAGCTCTAGCCTATAATCATACAGTCTTTCCATCTGTGTCTTTTCATCACCATTTATAAGCCTTATATATAGGAAGACAAGGAAAAAAAAACAAAAAATAAGTATCACATGTCTCTAACACATAAAAACCTAGTGTACACCTAGCATATATAGTGGACAAGTTACCTTAGGGCAATGCTTTTGGCTCTATATGCTTTAAGTCTGCTAATGTCAATTTCTTGGTTTGTCTTGATAGCTTGAACAATGCCAGATACCTTCCAAGTGGGGTCTGCTCTAAATTGTTCCAAATAATGTTTTGCAATCCACTCTGCATTCACATGTTTGTTGATGTGATCCCTTGCACATTCATGCTCCAATATCCCTGACTTTATCTGCACAGTGTTCCCATCTTTGACCATAGGTGAAGCCCATAGATAGAAGGGGCATCCTCTCTTACAAATAGCCTTGCACCTTTTTTGGGAGTTGGGTTTGAAGTTCATTACATATCTATTCCTAATTCCATAATTCTTAACAGCCTCCTTGAATTGTTTAAAGCTCCTGAACTTCATTCCAATTTTAAATTGAGGGTTGGTCATGTCAATGTCCTCCTTAAATTCAGAATATTTAGGGTTTTTAGGTTCCAATTCATCCTCATCTGTTGAAGAGTAAGAAAACAACTCCTCGGATTCTGCATAGTCCTGCTCCTGGTCCATGACCTCATCAGTGTCTTCCATAATAGGGAGTTCTTCATCTGAAACACTGCTAAAGCTGTAATCTGAATCATCCAAGTCATTTTCTTCTTCATTCTTCTTCCCAACATTTGTCCCAATTAATAATCCCTCTAAGTCACTATCTTCTTCATCTACATCCTCTTCTATTTGTACATTTTTTTTCTTCTCACTATTACAACTAGGGCCAACTCCAGGACTACTGGCAGCATTGGCAAGCCTAATGTAAACATATACTTCCTTGCTAGAATCAACAGACATGGCCATAGACAATGCTTCTACATCATTTTGTATTTCTTTAAGGCCCTTAGTTTGATTGCCTACATCTAGCCACCAAATACTGCAGCCTTCAACTTCTAACTTAAACTCTCTAGCCATAGTAAGCAATTCAATTCTTGACATCTGATCTGCACAACAGAAGACCACATACCCAGCCATGCCTTCTATACCAGCAATCACATAATGCATCCTTATAGTGAACAATTCAGATGTGGGTACTGAAATGAAAATCAACTCAAGTTTAAGGATATACTCTCTCTATGGAAGCAATCAACTCAAGTTATGAATTTTTTGATATTATTCATGCCTTTCAGAAGTAGACATTGGAACAAAGTACCTTCTACACATGCTTGAAAAAAATTAAATAATAACTAGAGCTATCTTAAGATAGTGTAGTTGTTTATAAGAATTTACATTTCATTGTGTCAAACCAAAAAAGGAATGTAAACTAGTAAGATTGCTTTTGAAAAAATAAATAACTAGAGCTAGGGACAATGCAACTACAGTACATTGTCAGCACAGCACAAATCAGTGAACTAGTAAGATAGTTTTTGAAATAAAGTAAACTAGTAAGAATCCCTACATTTTATTGTGTCAAACCAGAAATATAAAGTAAACTAGTAAGATAGTTTTTGAAATTTCTAGACAAGTGATCAAGAATGGACAATGCAAATATCATTCATGCCACTACTAAATTTGTTTGTGTACTGACCCCAAACCAGTGAATTGGCTATTTTAAATAGCAATATAATTTGAAATTGGTATTTCTTTATTAGCTAGGGACCACAACAAAGGCGACAACTTCTATACATCTATTGTATGGTGTCAAACTGAATTTATTTTTTCTGATTCTGTTCTGCCAGGGACCACAACAAAGACCCACAAAGGAGACAACTCCTTGTCAGCACAGCACATGCTCCAAAAAGATCCAACAACAAAGTAGACATCATGGGAATACTGAACACCAATGGCAGGAAACTAAACAACAAACACGATGGTCAGCACTTACAGTACTCCGGTGGGTCCCCCCCCCTCCGGTCGTATCTCCCAGTTTACCGCCATCGCACCCAACCTCTCTCCGCAAGGCAGACGCTTTGTTCTCTAAGGTAGGGCTTCGTCCTCGCTGTCTCAGCCACGAAGATGATGACGATTAGGGCATCAATCGGGCTTTAGAGAGAGAAAAGGGGGAAAGGGGATGCTGACTTGGCATTTGGATAATTAAATAGGCCAAGTCAGCATCTCCGGCAGCCACATCAGCATCAAATTCGAATTGGGGATCGGAATACATAAGGGTGACTTGCCGGTGAAACAAAATCAAAGTTGAGTAACCGTTTTGATACAAATTGAAGTTGGATGACCGAATTGATAAAAGTACAAAGTTTAGTGACCTACAGTAATTTTAACCTCACGATATCGCCATACTTATTTATAATAGTATTACAAGTACATACGTACTAACATATTGAAAAAAGAAATTTTTTTGAAACTAGTGAAAGGAATCATGATTAATAAATCTTTGTGTAAGAATCACATGTTATATGCGTATGATCTGCTTCTATGCTGTGAAGCATCAAGAAAAATGTTAGAATCTAAAACATGTGTATGAGTAACATTTTGTTATATTCTAATTCTTGATTTAATTCATCCTTTGCTCTTTATTGAGTTACACTGTGCATAGTTTTTCTTTTTTCTTTATTACCTTGCTTATAGTTAAGCATGAGTGATTCTTATCTTGAGTCATTTGATCGAAAGATCAAAAGGATATTAAGAAGGCTCGTGAGAGAATGAAATCTACATTCAAGTTTCTCTGAAGCATCAGAAACAACAACAATAGAGGAAGGGGATATGACAAGACCCATGAATAAATACGTTGTTCCCTACACATAGAGGCTCAACAAGAGTATTCAACGGTGGGCCATTCATGCAAACAACATTAAAATCAAGCCTGCCAGTATTCAATTGTTGCAAAACTCAAGACAGTTCGTAGGTATCTCAACATGATGACCCTAGCACACACATTGTAAATTTTCTGGAGATCTGCAACACCTTTAAGCACAATGGGGTCTCAAAAGATGTTGTTAGATTAAGGTTATTACCTTTTTCACTACATAGCAAGGTGAAGAATTGGTTGCATTCCCTCCCAAGTTGTTCGATCACTACTTGGGATTATTTAGCGTAGAAATTTCTCACAATGTTTTTCTAGCCAGTAAGCACTGCCAAATTAAGGAATGTCATTATGAAGTATACTCAACACCACTCAGAGTCTTTATATGACGTCTAGGAGAGGTTCAAGGACATGCTTCGCAGTTTTCCCCACCATGGTTTGGCTAGATGGTTACAAGTGCATACCTTTTATAACATACTTCAAGGACCAACCCGCACCACTACTGACGCAGTAGCAAGAGGTTCCTGATGGACAAATCATCGGAGGAGGGGTATGAGCTCCTTGAGAAAACGGTCTCTGGCAGCTATCAATGGCTGTCGAAGTGCAATACATATAAACGAGTTGCTGGATTACAAGAGACCGATGTCATAGCGTCAACCTAGTCTCAAATTCATGAGCATTCCCAAAAGGTGGACAACTTGAGCATGCGATTTTGTGCTAGCTAATCAAGTTTGTTCACTTCATTCGAGCAACATGGTGGTGAAAGTCTAGCTAAGAAATCACTTGCATAAGAGTCGATACATTTATTGACCAAGGGCCAAAACTATCCTTTCACTAACTAATTTAACCCTAACTAGTGTAATCACTCAAATTTCTCTTGGAGAAACCCTGGATAGCAACCAACCTATAAACCACAAGACCCCTCTGGACTCCCCTCCAACAAGCAAGCACCTCAAGGGGAAACAAAACTTGCATTGGCGGCGCAAGTTGAACAACTTGTAGAGACTATCAGAAAATATATGGCACAAAATGATAGGCTTCCACCTTGAAGACTTTGATATTGCTGATAAGGTAGCTCGTTGAGACTGTCAACAATAGGTTTGTGGGATCTTTACCTAGCAACATAGAGGAAAGCTCAAGAGGAGAGGATAGGGTACACGTGACGGCAATTATACTGAGAAGTGACAAACAACTCTAAGAACACATTCAACACAATGAATAGTCCAGTCACTCAACTGAAGCAATGAGCAGTGAGAGAAAGGAGATGGGAAACATTGCTAATGAGACCTTACCGCTACCTCCTTTCCCTCAAAGGCTCGAGGACCAAAAGCTGAATAGTTAATTTAAAAGGTTCTTAGAGGTACTTAAGAGACTGCACATAAATATCCCTTTTATAGAAGCACTAGAAAATATGCCTAGTTATGGAAAGTTTATAAAAGATATTCTAGCTAAAAGAGTAAACTGTGAATATTTGAAACAATTGCACTCATTGAGGAGTGCAGTGCTATCCTGTAGAGGAGACTCCCTCCAAAGCTCAAGGATCCAAGAAAATTCACTCTCTCCTATACCATATGGCGGAAATTTCTGGGAAAAGAGTTGCGCTACCTAGGAACTAGTGTGAACCTCATGCTTCTAACCATCTACAAGTAGTTGGGCCTTGGAGAAATTAAACCTATTACTATCACACTTCAACTAGTTGACCGCTCACTTGCCTAACCTAGTGGAGTAGTTGAAGATGTCCCCTTAAAGATCGATAAATTCATCTACCAAATCATCATGTTAGACTTTGAAGAGAACAAGGAGGTCGCCATTATTCTTGTTCATCCCTTCCTAGCTACCGGTAGAGCCACCATATATGTGGATAAGGGCGAACTCATGATGAAGCTAGGTGATGAGCATCTCACCTACAACATTCACTAAGACCCAAAATTTGAAACTGTTGCTAGAGTTGAAGACTGCTTCCTGGTGGACATTAATGGACACACTGCGGCACAACAGATGTTGTTGAGATTAGGGTACTCGTCCATGAAGGTCGTAACAGATGAATCGTCCGATGCACTACTTGGTGCGATATGGCAAATTGATGCCATCTTGCCGAAACACCATTAGGCTCTTAGAAGCCAAGATGGAATTCAATATGGTTGCCAAAAACAAATGATATTGAAGAAGATACGAGGTTTGTACCACCTCAGAATGAGAATTTCGAAGTCTAACTGGAGGCAACCTAAGTTATCAAATAATTTTTTGAACAACTACATGTTACAATTTTTTGAATTTTTGCATGACCTTTTATAGTCTTTATGTTACTTGTGAACTATTGTAGTTGTTGTTTTAAGAATTTAGTGGCTAAGTCATTTTCCTTTGGAGTCAGGAATAAGCTTCTTGTTCATGCTACAGGATGTGATGCAAGGTTGTGGGAGTGGACTACATAGAGCGTGTGCAAAGACCAACTCCTCACACACAAAAGGAACTATTAATAATTGTAATGATTCGATAAATTAGGTGATGCTTTATTTTTCACTAGTTCTAGATGGTGTGGATTTCAACTTTAAGCATTATTGATCTAGGAAGTCTCCATTGTAGCAATTTTGGAGTTTTCAAATGTAGCATTGTAACGCTATATCACAGCATCATGATGCTTAAATTATAGACTGCAACAGGAAAAAAAAAGAGTGAGCCTTGCAACGTTAGAGTTTGGTCACCGCGACGTTTAACCTCTAATTGACATGAAAAAAATACAGAGACATAGCATTGGACACTATAAAGTTGTCATTGCGACGCTATACGTAGGCTTCGTCAGAGAAATTTCCCGATACTTTGCATCGTGACACTATGATAGCCGCAAGTTTTTCATAGACAAGCATCATTACTCATTGAGAAATTAGGTTAAAATAGGGGGTGACTGCTCATTTCCTCTCATATTTTCGTTGCCCCCTAGCGTCTTTGTTAGCAAGATCATGCTACAAGAGCCTTCCCCCAAGGACCTTCCTCATCTCTTCAGGTAGTCCCTTTAGCACTATAAAATTTTTCACTTCACCGTACATGCTTGAACTTAGAGACCTCACCTCCTCAGGTAGACCCTTTAGCACTACAAAATTTATGGGTTCACCGCAGTACATGCTTGAACTTGTAGATTTTATGGATTTAATATTCAAATTGAATGAGTCCCGTAAGAGGGGTGAGTGTCTGTATGAATTTAGTCTATTTTAAATGGTTATAATAGTTAGGAACATCACATTAGAAGGGGAAGTTCTGTCAAAATTTCTAATTTTTCTTAATTTCTCAACAATGCCTTGAGTTCCTTTTCATATTATTTAGGACAATTAGCTATGTGTGTTTTGCGTCATATCACAATGCTATCAAATCTATATTACATGCCTATCTTGATGTTAATGTAGGTCTTTAATAGTTTGCATCCCCCAATCTTATGGACTAGTCTTTGCTTGTAGGAAACATGCCAAAGAAGATGATTGCTAAGAGGCCATTGTCATGGGCCTAGAGCTCGAGTGGAAGCAACTGAGGTTCCCTTAATCCGTTATGGCGGCGAAGCTCTATCCCTCCAGTAGGTAGCTTCAACAAGCCTTTAAAGTGGTTCTGATTTCACAGACGGGGAAGCATAGAGACTAGTGGAGAGTAGGAGTAAACACAAGCATAGAGACAGTATAGAGAAAGTAATGGATGAAGTTTCAATGAATGAGCATTCTCTCCATTCCCTGAGTTTCACTCTCTGTGTATTCACTCCAATTGAGAAGCCGATCTACAGTACATCACCACTTGCCTTATATACATCCCTTCACGAAAACCGAAAACCATAACTATTGACATACCACCATACCTCCTAGGCACTCTAGAGAGGATACAACTAGCCAATTCACTTAGTGGGACACTTGGACATCTATCCAACTGTACAAGTGTCCAATCCAACACGCACTTCAAAAGATTGCCAACCTGGCACAAGACAATGTACAAACATACACAAAGACACTTAGCTTCACAAGCAAAGTTTAAACCATATCATTGAACCACATCTCCTTCAACGGCTAAGTAACAACTACCTCCATGAACACTCGTCATTTTTCCATTGATTATTGTCTTATTGAACACTTAGCCAATCCATGCAGCAATGCAACATAGTAAGTGTCACTCCTTGACAATTAACACATAACAAAACACCTCCAACTCCACAGCCTAAGTATTACATAGCACTCACAAAACAGTTCCATCAAGCCACTTAGTCGAATTTCAGCCAACCATCCTGGTTTGTCTCGTCCATGACATTCTCCCCCACCCATTCCATAGACGTCCTCATCATCGATTGAACCTCGGGTAGTCGAAGTATCAATGTTCGTATAAGGTTGGTCCTCCGACAACCTACCTGCAATCATAAAAACCCATGTGTGCATTCAAACCACATTACATTATTACTCTACCTTTTAATCTGCATCGTGTGCATAGCTTTACACCCCCTTGCCTTATGCTTTGCACGTACATCCATGTCCTAACCTTGCACCATGGTACCAGCCTTGCATTCACATCTAGTATCTTACACATACGCTTCGTGCCCCAGCTTCGCACAGTGACACCGGCCTTATGCCCCGCGCCTTGTGCCATGCATCTATGCCTTGTGCCTCAACTTTGCTACATGAATATTTGCATTGCAGCGATCCTTCATGTTTTCCCATTATGATCACAAGTGTATACCACCTTTTCGTGTTTATATACCACACCTTTGAGTGTTTGCACCCATGTTTTGCACTTGTGCACCCCGGCTTCTCCCATTTGTATACTACGCCTTCTCGCGCTTGCACCACATGATATACTCATTTTCAACCAATACAATGATCTTGCACCAAGTCTTGCACTTGTGTAGTACGTCCCGCGCCTGTAGATGATGTTGTGCATTGGCACAATGTGCTTTGGTTGCAGTCAATCAACTAATCCTCCATAGTTGCTCTCTCCAGTCAAAGCTCACGCCCGGCCTCGTGCAATGACTGTCTTCTAGCCGAGACCCAATGTGTTACTTGTGCCTAGGGGTTTTTCATGCTCCTTGTGCAATGCGCTCAACTCGCGTACCCGCACCATTTTGTGCATAATAGTCCGGGTATGGCACGCACTAGGGCCGATAAATTCAGCTCGGCAGTCATGATGAATCCGGTTCTACCCCAACACCAAGAAGTTGGAGGGAATTGAATCTCATCAATCCATCCTGCTTCTTTGTCACTTGTGCCCTTATTGCTTCCAGTGTTTACTTCTTCAGACAATCTCGGATATAATGTGGCCCAACATAGAAATAACAAGCTCACATGGTAGATGACTGGCCCTTGACTCTTTATCCCTTGCCTTTCCTCTGAGTTTTGTTTTTCTCTTTATGAGTTCTTGGCACTTCACAAAGGAGTGTCAAGACTGATTTCTTGCACAATGCTACATCTTTCACAAAAATTTTCAATTTCTTCATAACACTCTCTTGAAAAACAGAAAATTCCTTTCTCATCTTTTCCTTAAATAACTCCAAGTTCTTAGGGGCAACTACATCTTCCTCTTGCTTAGCAGTAATGTCCTAAACTGAAATCTACACAAGTTCCAGCCGTGACTCCAAGGCTAGTACAACTTCCTGATTGCAGGACAACTCCCTACGCTTCCCTTTCCTCTTCGCATAGGGATTCTCTTTACGATTTCATCCCACAACACCTTTTGACTTCGACATCTTTCACCACTTAGCTTCTTCAAGGGAACGACAACTAAAGACTAAGCTTTGTCTCCTCACGGTGCAAAAGTCACGTATTGGTACTGATACTAATGTGTCCCAGACGTAGACTCAGGCGGAAGCAAACCAAGGTTTTCTAGGTCTGTAATGGTGCCGAAGCTCTGTTCCTCAAGCAAATAGCTTTAGAAAGCCTTCAAAGGGGTTCTGATTTCATAGAGGGAGAAGCATAGAGAATAGTGGAGAGTAGGAGGAGTGAACACAAGCATAGAGATAGTAGAGAGAAAGTAATGGATAAAGTTTCAATGAATGAGTATCTTCTCCATTCCTTGAGTTTCACTATCTATGTATTCACTCCAATTGAGAAGTCAATCCCCAGTAAATCACCACCTTCCATACATACATCCCTTTATGAAAACCCAAAAACGCCACTACTAACATACCACCATACCTCCTAGGCACTCTAGAGAGAATACAACCGGCCAATTCACTTAGTAGGCACTTGGACATCTATCCAGCCCTAAAAGTGTCCAATCCAACACATACTTACAAAAGATTGCCAACCTGGCACAAGATAGTGTACAAACACACACAAAGACACTTAGCTTCATAAGCTAAGTTACAACCATATCATTGAACCACATCCATTCAACGGCTAAGTAACAACCACCTCCTTGGACACTAGTCATTGGTCCATTAACCATTGTCTCATTGAACACTTAGCCAATTCATGCAACAACACAACCTAATAAGTGTCATCCCTTGACAATTAACACATAACAAAACACCTCCATCTCCATAGGCTAAGTATTACATAGCATTGACAGCATTGCTCGATCAAGACACTTAGCCAAATTTTATCCAACCGTCATTGTTTCTCTCGCTCGTAACATTGCCCTCCTCTTTGACCCCTACCCAGAGGGGCCGAAGAGATTCATCTCATTTGCGGTTGAGGAAAGGTACACTGATGGCCTCCTAGAGAAGTCCCTCATCCTTCAGCAGGGGATTGATATCACCGAGCTATGCTTTGAGGCCCAGAAGTTGCAGGTCAGGGAAAGGGATTAGGAACACTTGTACACCCAACCCAGGGTGGCAGCGATCCCAATTGTATGAGAATTTTACTCTAATGCACCGGAGAACAGTAATTGTGTCATGATGATGTGCGAACTTTCAGTTCCTTGCAACTCGGTGGATCTTGATGTAGTATTGTATGAGACCACAACACCAGGCGCTTCATGGACTGTGTCGTATGGGTGGTTAGTCTCGATACGCATAGGCGCGCTGAAGATGAAGTACAAGCTATGGTTGTATTTTATCTCAGCGCGAAAGATACTCGCTCAACATACTAGTAGGGTGACCAAAGGTTGTGCCCTCTTTATCCAAGCGATTGGCACCAAACTAAAGCTAGATGTAGGCTCTATCATTTTCCTCCAAATCTTACACTTTGCCAAGAGCTGCAGGGATGCGATATGGTTCATATCCCTAATCAATTCTCTATGTCGAGAGGCTGGTATCCGCTGGAGCTCAGATGAGGTGTTGCTACCGCCTAAGAAGCAGCTAGATGACACCCTGGTCGAACGGATGGCGCCAGAAGATGCCCCATCACCATCGACAGTGCCATCACCATCGCAGCCATAGCAGTAGCTCCAATATTCCCTCACTCGGAGAATGTAGAGGCTAGGGGTGAGGATGTACAGGTTTTTTTATTACTACACCCGCGTGATGATTGCAACGAAGTCATACCTTCACAGCATTATCCTCCATTTGGGGATTACTGATAGGGACCTTGTCCACTTCCCCCCTCCGCCAGCACCATCTGAGGAGGAGGAGGATGAGGACAAGAATGAGTATGTCATCCATTAGGGGAGTCTTCTTCGCTCTCTTTCCTTTCTTCGTAGTGTTAGCTTTAATTGTACTACAAGTGGGCCATCGGGGACGATGGCATACTTTAGTTGGGGGTGGGGAGCTTTCTAGATTTGATTATGATTATATTTGTTTTATACCATGGTGTCTAAATTGTTGTTGTTCTACTTTCATATTTTGTTTGTGTTGAGCTGCTTGCATTAGTTTTTTGTTATATATTATGTGCAGTTTACTTAAAATCAAGTGTGTGTGGTAGTAATAATTTTCTTTATATATATGAACTGTCGATGTGCTTGAGTGTTATGTATGTTTATTGAAAATCAGGTGGCATAAAATTTAAACAAATAAACCCAGTGCAATCAAGTGATTGGTTAATCACCTGTACTGTTGTTTGTGACACTGTATAGAATGAGACGGCTATGTTTTTCAATTTTGGGAAAACCATGTTATGAGTATACTTGCACATAGAACGGGTAGAATTATATATAATGCTCCTACATAGTTTGTATGTTTTAGGGAAAACATGTATGCATTATAGAATACTTGTTGAGTATGAACTTCAGGGATGTCGAGTAGTAGTTCTTGAAGTAGGGTTGAGAATATAGTAGTAGGGGGACCAAGTGAGCTTTTTAACATTTAGGGTAATTCTCTTGTAAAAACAAAAAAACAAAATAGAGAACATCAAAATGGTGGGAGCCATAGCTTGGGAAACCCGTAGTTGTGTCTCACGCTTTAACTAATAAAAATGAAATACATGGCTCTAGTAGTTCGTACATCTATATATTTGTATTCTCTCTTGTATGCACCTACCTATATAGCATACGAACTGAGTCGAGAGAGATTGATCTTTTGAAAGAGTGTAAGTAGCAAATTAATTTATTTATGTGTTAGTACTAGATTTGAAAAGCTTAGCACCTCTACTATTCACAAGTAGGAGTTCATGGAAAATTAGGTGATACAACCAAGATAAGTGAACTTAGGTGATTTTAATTTGTGTTTATTGGTAAATTGCTTGAGGACAAACTATAACTCAAGATTGGGGGCAGATTAATTGTTTTAGAACCAAAAGGAAAGTTAATAGTGCATATATTATGTGTTTTGGTTCTACTTTATGAATTTAGTTCCACTTGTTTTAGTGCATATCTAGCATATGTTCTACTCATTAGGCACTAATTTGAGTTGCGATTTATTGTACAAGAGAGACGGAATCTGAAGTGAAGAGACATACCATGAATCATCTCCACATGAGCACGGGTGTCTCAACGACCAATTTCAACATCGCGACAACAAGAAGCCCAAGGCTTGAAGAATTAGCAAAGACTCAATGCCGCGACACTAAGACATCATTACAATGTTGACTCCCAGGAGAGCAGACATAGAGTTAGCGTCACAATGATACTTTCCGGCATCGCGACAATATTCGAGGACTTCTTGATGTAGGGTTCTTTGTCATGACTCTAATTTATTGGCGTCATGATGCTAAACTCAATTTCTATAAAAATTGTTGATTAATCTAGGGTTCTGGGAGTCGGTCGGCAGAGCGAAACCTTAATTAAAGAGCGTGGATCCTTGAATTGGGTTTGAAGCGGTCCATTCCAAGGGGTGAGCCGGAGGATCAAAGATGGATGAGAGCGTCGAGCACCTAGAGAAGGGTTCAGAGCCTCCATAAGAAAGGGAGAAGTTCATTTAATTGTTGCATTTATTATCCCCTTTTTTGTGATTGGCCTTGAGTCATGGATACTTCGAATTGATTGTTAAATTTCATGCTTAGCACCATGTCTATAAGCTAACCCTTC
This sequence comes from Dioscorea zingiberensis, assembly GCA_026586065.1. Classification (NCBI taxonomy): domain Eukaryota; kingdom Viridiplantae; phylum Streptophyta; class Magnoliopsida; order Dioscoreales; family Dioscoreaceae; genus Dioscorea; species Dioscorea zingiberensis. The sequence continues at coordinate 29,698,590 of CM048818.1, forward strand.
TCCTCTAGGATTTGTATAAACTCCTTGAGATGAGCATAAATTGATGCTTTGATTTACATGAATTGTAGATAATATGAATGTGTTTGTGTGCTTGTACCACTTAAACCACCTGATCGAAAGAAGGTGGCAAACCTTACTTTTCTCCTTATGAAAATGGAAGAAAGACGGTTGAGTTCACACTGTGAGGCTGTATGAGTTTGTGTGCTTCGATCGAAAGATGATGGTAAATCTTTAGCTTCTTCGAATGAAAATGGGAGAAGCGTAGTGCAAATCACAAAGTGACAAGTGTAGAGACTTATGGTCAAAGTAGATATTAGGGTCCTATAATCCCTGGTGTCATCGATAGATATATGGTAAGATTAGTGATATTCATGTGGGGACATGAATCTTAATTAAGGGCCACCATTAAGATCCCTAGGCCTATTTTCGATTAACCCACATTCATAACAGCAGTTCCATGTAAATCAAGGTTGATTATCTTAATCATGTCAAGGTAATATACAAGCCCCAATTAAATTTCCTAGATTCTCCCATTGCTCTTTTATTTTACTTGTTTTTCTCTAGATTAGAGATAGTATAGACAACCACCTTTTATCAACCGAGTAGATGAACATAGGCTCGAGAGTAATTGGTACTTAGGTACTTAGTTAGGTCACTCCCTACTCCCTTTGGATTCAACACTCTTCTTATCAACTTATTACTTTTAACAGCACGTACGCTTACGTAAGAGTGCTTCATACATGCTCAATAAAGTTTTTGACACCGTTGTCGGAAGTAGAATTACTAGATGATCACATCCAATAAAAAGGTGGATGTGGCCATCCAACCTAACCTAAATCACCTTCCTTTTTTAATTCTCCCTATCCAATGTGAGATTATAAGCACCCATTTTAATATTTTGTTTTTGTATAAACTTATTTATTTTTAATATGATTTTTAAAATTATGGAATAAGCCTTTGAAACATCATAATACATAAAATAAAATAAACCAAAGACCTCTTGGCCTAGCGGTACCTTTACCTTGCGTCAAACGAGTGATCTCGGGTTCGAGCCTCTACTCGCACAAGGTAGTGATATGTTCCCTATATAGAGATGTTTAGCACGTTGAGCTTACTCCGTGGTAGAATCCTCCTCTATATAGGGTGAGGGCACAATGTGCACATTTAGCTTGCTCTGCACGCAACACATTGAGCATGCTCCGTGAAGTTGTGCTTGTCCTTTGAATTCTTTGTAGGGTCGCTTGTCGGCTAATTTCAAAAAATAATAATAATAATAAAATAAGAAACAAACAAATAAAACTCCCAACCCATTTATCTTAATTAAAAAAAACAAAAAAATTAATTCAAATGTTATGCAAATGGTCACAATTCATTACCAATTCATCACCTTCTGCTCTGGAAATAAATGACAAGAACCAGAGAACCGGCTAAACCAACAATAGAAACATTCACAGGCAGCAAGCCAACATCACCCATTTCAAGCAAGGCCTGTGTTGAGACTTTCATTATGAAACTGTCAAAAGTTTACTCTGATATTGTTGTCGGTTATCCCATTCAAAATCGATAGGATTCAGAAAAAGGGCCACCATCTCCTGTTACTTCTATTTGTCGGTGCTGGTGCTGAGATGCTTCGGCCATTCTGAATTTGCTGAGGATCTCCTGCCAGTTGGTTGTGGCGGATACCGGAACTACCTAGGGAATTCCTCAGCCATAGAACAACAACTATACCAACCATACTGACTATTGGAGCGGCAGCAAGAAATAACCATCGACCTCGACCACCATCTGCTCGGTTTGAACCATCCACTAAGTTATCACTAGCATCAGCATTATCTTGCGTTGACTCATTGGCTTCCATGTCAGCTGATATTTCCGAGGAGCTTTCATCAGCCTGATGATGATGTCGTATCTCATGAGGGATAAGGTTGTTCCTTCTTTGTTTACCCTCCTCGTAATCGAGGTCATCAGTAGGAAGTTCATACCTGCAGACTGGACAAGAATTCCTTGTGCTTAACCATGGCAATATACAGTTCGAATGGTAGAGGTACATGCATGGAAGCTGCTTCGCTTCAGCACAGATGGGTAGGGGATCCTTGCAGACTGCACAAATCAAATTGCCATTTTTCTCATGGTCCTTTGAAATGATCACACAGGGAAGACTTTCGACAAAACATGCTGAAGCAGGAGGGGCCCCTCTTCTTGAGCCATCATCGTTTTCTGCTAGCTGTTCAAGGATCTCCTCAAAGCCTCTTGCATCAAGATAGGTCCAGATAGTATCAGATCCTTCCAAATCTGTCAAAATGTCAGGATAGTATCGGAGCTGATTTTCCCCAACCATCCGGCCAACAACGGTGTTATCAGGGATCCCTCTCCTATTGCTACCTAATGGACTGCTAGTAGAATCCAGTATTGATGCATGTGACTCGGACCTAGGTGCTCCATCAACACCAGCCGCTTCCCACTCTCTGTCATCATCATCTTCGTTATCGGAATTCCACTGATCCAGGCCAGCATGCATTGGATCAATGTCACTGTCAGTGTAAAAATGGTTCTCATTGTCAAGCGGAACAAGGATTTCTCTATCATTTATACTGTGTCCATCCACAGAAGTGTCAGACTCACCTCCATATCCACCAAAGCTGATAATGGAATCACTTTCACCAAACAAGGAGTCAACATAATCAACACTATCACTGTCATTGTCAGAAAACGTCCTCCACCATCTTCTAGATCTGCTTCGAGAAGCAGTATGGCTTGCATGATTGTGCAGAATACCTGTGGAATCACTATCAACAAGTGCCTCATGATTCTGCCTCACCAAACTGATGAGCTGTGAGAACTGATGAGAGAACAGATCCTCTATTGATTCTGAGCTGCCCATCCTATTTCTCCCACCATATCGCCTTCTCCGGATTAAGTTTCTCATGGTCACACTCGTATCACTGTCATCTAGAACTGAGAGCTTACACCCTCTGCATATAGGAATTGCCTCAAAAGCTTCATTCAGCTCAATCTCAGGAGCAAATAGTCTTCTGCATAACAAGCATTGCACCTCATGTCGATCAGGTTGACGATATGTATGATCTATTGACTGGGAAGGTTGATTCAACTGACGGGGATCCTCGTCCATCTTGAAAATGAAAATAAGAAAATTTAATTGGTTCCCTAAGAAAAGAGAAAATTCAATTGATCCACATTGTGTTGATACTTGGTAGGTAGCAGTTTAAAAAAAATTAAAGTACTGAGAAACGCTCAAGAACTCTATTGATTAGACTAATTTACTAAAGAAACAGAAGGTTCAGATCAAACAAGGCAGTAGATGACAAATGCTTCCCTGCCAAATAAAAGAATAAGCAAGATTGTCCTACAAAGTAGAATTGGTGATGCAAGAGATCTTAGGCAATCACACTTGGGTTTCTAGGCAATACACACCATGTTTTGAGCAAGCAGCCTTACAAGAAGAAGAAAATCATAGGCATAAAGCTAATATATATATAGTATTCATTCATTTCCTGGCACCTCAGAAAAATCTACAAAATCCTTGAATATAAACAACTTGGTAATCAAGTAGACTTGTTAAACTAGAACTTATCTAAATTTCTAAACTAATTGATTAACTCAAACTTAAAATAATATTCTAAAACAAATCCACCAGATTTGGCTCCCCTAAAGGCCAAAATATGAAATTACCAAACTACTCCTAGCACTTAACTTCATAAAAACATCACTTTAACTATTAGATAACTTACAACCCTAGATCATGTCAAGTAATAGTGTAACATCAACTGGTCTTGGGAATTTCATGCGAGAACAAGTTCAACAAATGAGGATTTTTTAAGGGCATAAAATAAATCACATAAAACAAATAAACTTTTATTTATTTATTATTATTTTGGAATGTTTGTATGATTTCAAATTGTAAGGATAAACAATGACACATCATCAAGTATTAGTTTTGTTGGAAAGATAACTGGAACCTATAAATAGACTTGATGAAGGAACCATTTAATTATCACATGTTACAGCTGAGTACTCTCTTGCTAATGTTGCCATCAGAAATATTTTATTTCTGGATTAATTAGAACAACGCTCCAAATTAGAATCCGAGGTTCAGGGTAAAGGATAGTGAGATCCAAATAGCAAACACAAGAAATTGAACACCCAGACTATGTTACATTTGGAAAAGAGGCATTGAGGTAGTTCCCCGTAGTTGGTGATGCCTCTAAGTTACCACTGAGAATATATAAATCTAACACATTTAACACATATTCATAACTCTGTATATTTTGATCTAACTTCCAATTTATATTTGTACAAGCAAGATAAATAAAAGGGCAGCCTTGTGCAACATAACTCTATCATGCGCGGGTCGGACCACTTTGGTCTATTATACGCAGCCTTACCATTTTTTTTTTTTTTGAAAAAGGTTGTTTCCACGACTCGAAACCGACAGGCTAAAATAGATCCAGAGCTTGATTAACTATTTCACTAAGATCATCATAGAGTAATAGCTTTCAAATGTCAATGGCAGGCTCATGAACAAAATGATAGCAAGGTAGAATTTGTATGGCAAAAGGAGAGAAAAAGGAAATCAATCCCATGCGATTTGAAAACTCCATAGAATATCAAAAACCAAAAAGTTGTTACAATAGAAGTAAAATTCGACCTGAAATGATCCTACTAGATTCAGCTTTACCAATCTACTTCAGTACACAGCTTAAA